>CM073483.1:35835000-40835000 GCA_037074505.1 Albizia julibrissin | reverse complement strand
GTTGCAATCATTTAGCTTGTCAATAGTTTTATATGTAACTCTCGTTTTTCTTTGCATAATCCAAGTACAACGGGCCAACAATGCCAATTAATTTTTTTATTATATTTTTCTATCAAATTAGTTAGTGAAAAAAATTGTTAAGAGCGAAAACAAATATTTAAATAACCTTTTCACAATGATCAACAAAAAAATTTAGTGCCAAAAATTGTGTCTGATAGAAGCATAACAATAATATAAACGTAACTTCAATTAAATGTAAGAATATGTAAAATTAAAGTGAGTGTTTGGAACCATGAAATCATGGTTTTATAAGCTATTTTTTTATAAATCAAGACAAAACTCCTCTCACATACTTACTTCGTAAATTGTAAAAGTTATTCTCAAAAAGTTAATCTAAACATAAAATTCTTCCTCTAGTCTAGGAAGACTTTACGCTTTATTAAGATCCATATTTTCCTCTAACTAGAACCTTAACCTATCAAGTATGGATTCTACACAAAATTTGGCAACGTCTCCCCCAAAAAAATGACCCTCCAAAATTTTTCAAGCCCATGAAAACTTAACAATCAGCAACACCAATCAACACATAGGTTATCTATACTCATTTCTCATTATTACAAAAATAAGGAATAATGGCATACTTTTTATGGTACTTCTTTAGCTCTTTCTAATTTTTTTTAATAAAAAATTGGCATGCTATGACACTTCTTAAGGAAGCGCTACAACTATTTAGGGGCCTTGTATGACGCTTACTCATCTAAGGTTTTTTTTAAACTGAAGTAACAGCTGTGTCGTTTGCTTAAGGAAGTGTCACAACTGCTACGTACTTTTTGTGGCACTTGGCTTAGTAAACGATACATAAAGTAATTTTTTTAAAAAAAAATTTTCATTTATTTCTCTCTCCCACGATCTACTTTCATCACCTTTATCCTCTTGGTCCCCACTCTTCATTCAACACGTGCCATCACTGTTTATCCTCTTAGTCCCCACATTTCCTCCTTCTCTTCTTCTTGTCACTCATCACCATCCCTACTTTGATCGGCACTTCCTCTTCATACCTTCGTTCCATCACCTCTCTCATTTCCTCCTCCTTCTCTTTTCATTTTCGGCAATTCCTCCTCATTTCCTTAGTCCCATTTCTTGCACCAAACCGACCCCACTCCTCCTCTCTTTTGGTCATATTTCACCCTCCTTATAGTTTCATTTCGTTTTGTAAGTACGTGCCCACTCACTTTTCCTTTTCTTTTTTATATTTTAAAGCTACATACAACACATTGTCTTTTTAATCACTTTTTTTCTTTTTCCTTTTTTTTAAACATGCATGCAACTTTGTCCTTTTTTTTCCTTTATTAATTTTTTTCCCAGTGTTATAATTGAGGTTTCAGCTAACTCTATTTAGGCTTCCAAAACACTGTAAGTTTTTTTTTTAATGTTTGAACTTGCAAATTTAATTTTATCAGTAGTTAATAGTTTCATTTACTCAATATATTTTATATTTAATTTATTATAAAATTTGAAAAAATTATTCTCATTTAATTTTTATATGCTAAAAAATAAATAAGATAAAATTAAATGTTATTATATATAGTTGTATGTGAAGATATGGAGTAGTTATAATTTTTAGTTGTTGTAATAATTGTTAACATTGATGAGTTGCAGAAATAAAATAATTATTTATTTTTAACACTTGTATTTTACTTAGTAGTAATTTTGTTAATTAGTTATTTGTTAATTTATATCATTTTGAAGTTACTTGATTGTGATTTACTTTTCTTCATTTTGTTGTGGATATAAAAATGTGTTTAAAGTGTGTTATCAACTATCATTATAGGATTTTAAAAGAAAAATATGAAAAAAAATTATTTTTAAAAAATAATACTTCTTGTGGCACTTCCTTAGAAAAATGCCACAGGAAGCAAAAACTAAAAACAAAATATAGACTTCCTGTGACGCTTCTTTACACTTCATGTGACACTTTTTCAAGGAAACGTTACAAGAAATATTTTTTTTAAAAAAAATATATATGATGTGACCTTTTAGTTGCGATTGGATATATGTGGCTCTTCCTAAGCGCTACAACTATCCTTTTTTGTAGTAGTGTCTAAACTAGCTTCTATATTTGAATCATCAAAATATACCAGTTAAGGCATAATTAAACCTCAGTTTCTACGAACCAAAAACTTGCCCTAAACTTCATTCATCTTAAACAAAACCACAAAACTCAAAGTTAGAAATCATTTCCTCACTTATTTCATGCATGAGAGTCGAGGCAAGTTTGCGCTTGAGATTTGCTATTTGACCGGTGATATTTTATTAGAATACATTATGTTAGAGAATATGATAAGGTTTATCTTAGTCTTGGAAATCTTCTTGAGAATATTCTTGAAGTTAGTTTGTAGGTAGTATACAAGGGCTTGCTTATATAAAGGAAGCCTTATTCTTTTTGTAAGTTGACCGATTTCAATAATATCAATAGAGGTCCGATATTATTCAGTGACTTTAACATGGTACCAGAGCCAATTTCTTGGTACGGGCCTTTCTCCCACTCCAGTCTATAATACACACAAAAAAAGGCAGCCCATCTCCTTTGGGCAAACATCCAAGATCCGACTATAAGATAAGCAGTCGACCCAAGCAATTGTGTGACCCGCTTTTGGCAGCAAAATTCACCGCGATGCAGAGAAGATTCTCATAATCTTGAAATGCGCTCGTTCTACCAATTTCTCGATATGAACGATGGTCATGATCTGGGTTCTTCCTCTCCAAGATCAACTCCCTACCAATTTCTTGATCTAATTTCTGTCACGCCCTCGATGTTCGTCGTCTTTGATTGACCGTTTTGGTTCAGAACACTAATTATTAGCCATGATATGTCGTGCAACCTCATCTTCAACCTTCGGCCTTGTAATTTCTAGTTTGAGGTTCCTCTGCTTTGTGATTTCTCAGAATCGCGACCCTTGGTTCGTGTCTATTTTTTTGGAATCTCGTATTCTGGTTGTCAGCATGTCCTTTGTTTAAATATGGCCGAAGGCTCATCTAAGATTGACAGCAACCTACCTTTTAATCACCCACTATATCTCCATCCTAGCTATGCCCAAGCAATTACCATGTTCTCCACTGCACTCACCGGCTCTGACAACTATTCCACATGGAGTCGTGCCATGAAGATTGCACTCTTAAGTAGAAACAAACTCGATTTCGTGAATGGATCCTGCATCCGTGAAAATCAAAATCCAAGTTTGTGAGAAAATTGGGACAGATGTAATGTCGTCGTCCTTTCTTGGTTGATTAATTCCGTCGATAAGTCAATCTCTGGTGGCATTGCATATTTAGATAGTACACAACATGTTTAGACTGAGCTCAAAGAGCGTTTTGATAAATCGGACAACACCAAGATATTTAGCCTTTATAGGGCTATCAACACTTTAACTCAGGGTATACTCTCTGTTTCTACCTACTACTCTCGACTGAAAGATCTTTGGAATGAATTCGATAGTTTGGTTATTCTCCCATCTTGCACATGTGCTACTTCACAAGCATATACTTAGATTGTGCAAGAAAAACGTCTATTTCAATTTCTCATAGGATTAGATGATTCTTATGCTTAGGTGCGCGGTCATATCTTGCTCCCATCTCATCTTCTAACTACTAATCAAGAATATTCACTCATTTCTCAACATGAAGCACAATGCTCCTATAACTGTCTCCCCAATTTCGGCACTTGAGAATGCTATTATGATGACTCGAGGTGGAAGGGGAGGATGTGGGAGAGGCAGAGGAGGAACTCAAGGTCGAGGTAATTCCCTGGATGAATGTTCTTATTGCCTTCAGAGAGGCTATAAGAAGGAGCAATGTTTTTATCTCCAAAATTGGAAGCCACAGACACTTAAGGAATAAGGATCACGTGCTACCAATCCCAGGGGTTCTGTTGATACACATTCTGCTGACATGAGTGCGAATGCTATGAAAAATCTCACTCCACATTAATATGAACATCTCCTTTAGTTGCTTGATAAGGATTCAGTTACTGATAAGAAGGACACATGGGAACCAACTGTTGGCACCGTGAGCACTACTTCAGGTTTGCTTACCCCTTCCCAATATGTTTGGTTTCTTGATTTTGATGCTACTAATCACGTTGTAAGCCATATTAAGCTTTTGAATAACTGCAAAACTTATTTTGGACCAATTAAAAGGATTAGGGTACCTAATGGAAAAAAAAACTAACAGTAAAACATGTAGGGGATGTTCATATGGAAAATAATATTAGGTCAAAGAATGTTTTATATGTCTCTGGTTTGCATTTTAATCTGATATCCCTGTCACAGATGACCAGAGATGAAAATTGTATTGCTATTTTCTTCCCTAATTTTTGTGTCCTGCAGGACATTTTGAGTGGGAAGATCAAGGAGATCGGAAGACTTTACCATGGCTTATATTTGCTGAAAAAGGAAATAGCCTTAAATACTCTTACCGATGATCAAAATGGTTTTCTGTTTTCTGTGTGTGATGCATCTTTTTTCAATAACCTCAGCTGTAATGTTTGGCACTAAAGATTAGGTCATCCCTCTGTTACGTGTGCTCAAATAGTTGAATGAAATAAAACAACATGTAACTAATGTGAAAGTTGATAAATGTGACATTTGCTTCAATCTAAACACACCCAGCTCCCGTTTCCTTCTAGTTCTATTGAATCTAACGATAGTTTTGAATTGCTACACATGGATGTATGGGGTCTTTATAAAACTCCCTCACATCAAGGTTTTAAATACTTCTTGACTATTATTGATGATTTTTTGCGTGGGGTATGGATATTTTTATTACATAACAAGTCTGAAATCTCTATGCATATTAAAACTTTCTTGACTTATGTCTTTAGTCAATATGGTGCTTCTTTAAAGAGGGTAAGAAGTGATAATGGCCTTGAGTTTGTTAATTATGAAGTCAAATCTATCTTTTATGCTAAAGGAATTGTACATCAAACCTCTTGTCCATATACTCCTCAACAAAACGGGGTTGATGAAAGAAAACATAAACATTTGTTAAAAGTAGCAAGATGTTTGATACTTCAAAGGGGGGTTTCCATTAAATTTTGGGGTGAGTGCATTAAGGAAGCTGTATATTTACTAAATAGAACTCTATATAAATTGCTCACTTTCAAAACAACTTATGAACTTATTCATAGAAAACCCCCTGCTTTAGGTCATTTATGTGTCTTTGGTTGTTTAGCTTACGCTATGAAATTACATAATAGTGATAAGTTTTAGCCTAAAGCTGACCCTTGTGTATTCATGGGGTATCCTACCACCTAAAAGGGTTATATTTTATACAATTTAAGAACAAAGATGTTGATGATTAGCCGACATGTAGCCTTTGTGGAAGAACGATTTCCTTTCCCTGAAACAAAGTGCACTGAGTAAGGGGGGATATCTTTCACCGTTTGGACCCTTTTTGTATGACATTACAGATTCCTCACCTTCCAACAAGGTAAGACATGAAGTAGAAGTGCCAGTCACAACAGCTCCTAGTCTACCTCTTATGGAAGAACCACCCGAATCAGTACCAAGGAGATTTACAAGGCAGAGGAGGCCTCTAGAGTGGCTCCAAGATTATACACACCCACTGGTTTCATCTAGTCATATTGAGACAGCAGACAATCATCATAGAAATTTCAATAATTGGGAAGACGAGTCTGCAAACAGCAACAATGATGATAGTTACTCTCCAAGAACAATTACACAGGGAGTTATTACTTGTCCTTTTCAAAACAATATGTCATATGCTCACTTATCTACATCATATAAACAATTCCTTGGGTGTACTGACTCAGTGATTGAACCCAGGTCTTTTGAAGAAGCAACAAAAGATCATAGATAGGTGTACGCAATGAAGGACGAAATTCAAGCTTTGGAATCAAATCATACTTGGGACATTGTTTATTTGCCATGTGGAAAGGTTCCCATTGGCTGCTGATAGGTGTATAAGGTGAAATATGACTCTCATGGTAAGATTGCAAATTTAAAGTTTGTCTTGTTGCAAAAGGATACACCTAAAAAAAGGAAGAAGTTGATTATTATGAAACTTTCTCCCTGGTGGTGAAAATGGTGATGGTAAGAGTTATGCTTACCTTGACTGCAATAAATAATTGGGAAATTTTCTAAATGGTTGTGCACAATGCATTCCTCCAAGAGGATTTAGATGAAGAGGTGTACATGAGGATTCCACAAGAATTCAATAAAGTAGAGAAGAAAAAGTGTGCAGGATCACTAAGTCTTTGTATGAGCTGAAGCAAGCGTCGAGGCAATGAAATACTAAGCTCACTCAAGCATTGATAAAGGAAGGTTTTAAACAATCCTTATATGATTACTCTTTATTTGTAAAGTAACTGAAAGGAGAAATTATTGTAGTATTAGTTTATGTGGATGATTTGATAGTTAATGAAAATATTATAAATGGCATAAATAAGAACAAAAGGTATCTACATAGTCAATTTAAGATTAAAGATCTAGGAATTGCAAAATATTTCCTATGACTAGATATAGCTAGGTTCAGTAGAGGCATTGTTTTGAACCAACGTAAATATGCAATAGATTTATTAAACAACATGGGCTTAAGTGGCGCTACACCAGTAGCTACTCCCATAGAACAAAACTTAAAATTGATTGCCAAGCTAAAACCTGAAACAACTAAGTCTAAACAAAAGAAAACATATTTAAAGAAGGTTAAGAAAGATGAATTATTACATAATCCTGATGTTTATAGGAACTTGATTTGTAGGTTGTCTTATTTGGCTGTCACCAGACCTGATATATGTTATGTTGTGCATGTTTTAAGTCAGTTTTTGGTAGAACTAAGGGAGTCACACATGATGGCAGCAAACAAGGTGCTTAATTATTTGAAAGGAACACCTAGTATGGGGATTATCCTTTCCTCCAAAAGCAAAATGAAGCTGGAGTGTTATTGTAACTCCGATTGGGGAGCATGTGAAGACCTCAGGAGATTGGTTAGGGGATATGCAATAAAGCTTGGAGATTATCTGGTTTCCTGGAAGTCAAAAAAACAGAGTACAATTTATTGTTCTTTTGCTGAAGCAGAATATAGGGCACTTAGGCATGTGACAATGGAAATTGTTTGGTTAATTGGCCTGTTGCAAGATTTACAAGTTGTAAATATTGAACCTACTATAATATTTTGTGACAGCAAAGCTGTTATTCATATAGTAAGCAATCTGGTCTTTTATGAAAGGATAAAACATATTGAGATAGATTGTCACTTCTTAAGAGAGAAATTACAACAGGGTTTGATTAGTTTAAGACATGTATGTTCTGAAGAACAGTTAGTAGACATACTTACAAAAACTTTAGGAAGGGATACTCATGAGTACTTGTTAAGCAAGTTGGGAGCATATAATTATTATAAGCCCCAACTTGAGGGGGGTGTTAGAGAATAGGATAAGGTTTATCTTAGTCTTAGAAATCTTCTTGAGAATATTCTTGAAGTTAGTCTGTAGTTAATATACAAGGGCTTGCTTACATAAAGGAAGCCTTATTCCTTTTGTAAGTTGACCAATTTCAACGATATCAATAAATGTCCCGTATTATTCAACAAGGTTTTAAAACTCTGATCGGTCACTGAATCGGTTGGGGTATTAGATTAAGGATCAGTGGGTCAAACCAGAGCTAACTCGGGACCAAGCCGGTGAGAAATTAGATATTTTAGGGTTATTAATTTTTTTTTTTAAAAACCAGAATTGGATTGGTTTCTGGACCAGACCGGACCGGTTTACTGGCCGATTTGCCGGTTTCTAGTCTAGATCATCCGATCCGATCCGGGTTTAAGAACCTGGTTATTCAGTAACATTAACACATTATAAACTCAATATAATATAAAGGTACTTCGCCGTAATACATGAATTTCAAACTCTACTCTTAATTGACTTCTTAATCTAACTGATTGTGAAATTGCTATTCAAAGGAGGTGACAATCTAGCTTATGACAATAATTATTGCATTAAAATATTATTGAAAAGATAAATTCGGTTTTGTGGGGAAAAAAAGATAAAGAGGGTGTTTGGAATAGCGGTTGGAACTTTCAATCGTGCTTTACGGTCTACGAGGTAGTTTTTACGGTCTACGAAGTAGCTTTTATGGTCTACGAGGTAAATATGTGGATGAATTTTATCTCGATTTATGTAAATCGGGCTTATACATAAATATAAACCGAACCAAAAGTGGATCAAATCCGATTGTGATCATTGATTTTTCTCAAATATTGGGCTCATGATTTTCCGTGAAGATGGACCATATTTTGTATTATTCTCTTACAGAGAGTACTTGGAGCTTTTTTTTTCTTCTTGGGAAAAATCGAAATATATTATAAAGTAATTAATTAGAATAATTTATTATTATAAATCAAACTTCGAACTTTAGTTATATATACATACCAACTTCTTTTTTTTTTTTGGCCATCATATACATACCAACTTCAAACTAACATCCTGTTTACTCAGGTTCATATGCCTTTTTGTTTGGTAACCAATTCTGCAGAATGAAACAAGACTTACTCTGCGCGTCTTGCCAATAATTAATTAATTTGACACGTTTATATATGGATGATGACAAGGTGAAAGATATTATCAACATTATTGATTTGAATCATACTTTTCTCATGGCAAAAAAAAAAAGAAAAAAAGAAAAAGAAAAAGAATCATACTTTTCATTTGAGGTTGTTTTCATAATATCATATGAAATTTTGGAGATAAAGCTTTTGTTTTTGTTCCATTCATGGCTTTAGTTTGTTGAAGAAGTGTCCTCTCGCCCAAATGAGAAGCAGAGATTGGGACTTAGCAAAGAGGCTTTGTTTTGAAAGAAGGCAAAGTCAAATTTTGGTTCCACAATATAAGAACTCAGCAGAAGGAATGGCTTCTATTACCCAAAAAGGTGAGCCAAATCTAGTTCATTCAATAGCGAAAATAGAGTGTTGTGTGGGGTGAAGGGAAGGAAGAAATGGAGGCACAGTAGGAAAAGCCGTTTGTTGGAAAAGTAGGTAAACCAACTCCAGACTTAGTATTCTACATATAAATTATGCGCCTACCCCTCATCATCAAGTCGTTGTAGTATAGTGGTGAGTATTCCCGCCTGTCACGCGGGTGACCCGGGTTCGATCCCCGGCAACGGCGGTTTTCTAATTTTCTCTCTCCAAATTTTAAGTTTTTAACTCAAGAAAACGGGTTGTCGTTTACTGCTGTGAAATGGTGTGCCTCGCTTTCGGCTGCGTTTTACCCACGTACCATGTGATGTGTCACTACTTCAGTCTTTAGTCCTTAGCCCTTTTTCCCGTTGAGGTACACACACAAACCCTGCCATACTTTTACTTTTTTGGGCCAGAAGCTAGGTTTCAACAATGGGGCTGTAAATGTAATTTCAACATTTGATTAGCGTGTTGAAGAGATGCTGTTTAAAACGCTAACTCACCCCAAGTAGCCAGAGATCATGATCGGCTGATTACTGATTAGCCTTGATACTTTTCCTATCTTCCCTTTCTCCCATTCTATTCTATTCAAGCCAAACAAATCTTCACCCTCTCTTATGAGTTATGACCAGGACCACATTAATTATTTCTTGTTGATGTTGCTTGTTTTTAATCCTGATCTAATGTTGGAAAAAAAAAAAAATAGTCAAGTTTGCAAAACTTATCTTAATAACCGCATGATTTGGTGGTTAAAAGTTAAAGCTAATAAAAGCAGCCACATTCTTGTTTCACAAAAGAACTTGAAAAATAAGTTATATTCATGATTTTTTATTTTTTATATCGACTTTGTTCATAGTATTAGACTTGATTTTTCTTTATATGATGAATTGGAGCGATAATCAACGTAAGGTTTTTTAATTATATATGTAAAATTTTTAAGTGAAAAAAAATAAAATCACACAAAACATGATAAATTAAGTAGAGATTTTAAAAAAAAAATAAAAAGTGGCATGTAATTTTAAAAATACGCATACTATGCACGTATAATATCACTTATTACATATAATTATTTATCAGTTCATTTTGGTACAATTATTAATAACATTGATACTAATAATGTAAGTACAGTCACTTTAATTGATTTTTTTATTATAATTCATATACTCAGTAATAGAGGGTGAAATTTACAGTCTCTCACGCTTTAATTCATCTAATCTTTTTTTATCAGGTTTATATTTTCGGGGCCTAACATTAACTTACACAAGTTATTTTGATGCAGACACATTCATTCAATAGCGAAATAGCGTGTGTTGTGTGGGTCAAGTGAGAGGGAAGAAATAAGAAAGGAGGGACTAGAAGAGTAAGACGTGTGTTATGCACTAATACTGTGTTGCTTAGCCGACAAAGAAAAAAGGAAACTGAAAGGAGAAAAATGAAGAGAAGAAAACAAAAGACCCTGTGATCTTCTTTCTTCACGCCCGGAAGAACCACAACGCAAAACGGGATCCATCGGCAATCGATTCCATCATCATCTACCCTAAAAATGTCTTCTTCCACTACCAGTGTCCATATCAGCGCCTTGAACGCCATCGTCAACGTCAACTCTCTCTTCACTTTGGCCGTCTTCATCGGTCTCACTTGGAACCCCTACGACCCCTCCAACAGTCTCATTTCCGATTCTGACTGCGTCGCTTCTCCTTCCATTGCCGAGAACCTCGTTTCCTTCCATGTCTACTCCTTCAGCTCCTTTCTCTTCTCCAGCCTCGTCGCCCTCGCTCTCAAGCAGGCCATCCGCCTCTCTCGATCCCCCGGTTTCCACTACCCCGTCGAGTTCTTCGCCCACATCAACAAAACGGTTCTCCGCCTCGGCATGCTTGTCTCCGGTGCCGGTTCCGTCGGCGGTTGTGGTTTCTTGATGATGGCCTTGGTCAATGTGGTTCAGATCAAGCTGGGCACTCTTGCTTGTGGCAGCTCCCACACTTACTCTGCTGTCGTCCCGCTCTTCATACTGGTTCCTTCTGCGCTTCTCATTTACGTTTCTGTTGTTTTGTACGCTTTTACTCGGTAGGATTCGTGGGCTTAGCTTGTATGTTTAGTTTTCTCAATCAAATAGATCATGTCTTGTCCCATACCTTGTATGATTCGGCTTAGCCCTTTGCGAAATACAAAGTGTCCTGCCCTTGTATGATTCAGCTGAAATTACATTGAATATGAGTTTTCCCCCCTTATGTTTCTTCCCATTTTTGCAATACGCTTAGCATTGCTGTGAATTGTGAGAAAAATAATATGAAATTTGGCTTGTGGGGGTTATTGATCACTTGGCGCGGCTAAAATCAGCTACTTCTGTTTGTGATATGGAGAGTTCGGGAACGCAGCAAAATCGTGTGAATCATGGGATGGGTCCTGTGAATGATCTTAGAAGTGATGGTTATTTATTTCTAGTTCATTTTACTTACCTGTGGAGCACTTAATCTAACTTGCAATTAGACTATTGTGATTGGAAAAGATATAAATGGTTGTTTGAGTTGAGGGTCTCGGATGGAACGTGTCATTATTGTCTGTAGTTTTTTCTTCTTCTTCTTCCAGACTTGATCAATAAATTTTGTGCTGAATAACAATTCAACATTCTCATCAGCTACATCCAATTAATTCAATTATCTGCTGGCATCATCAACTATCTTAAGGTAAGGAATCATTTGGATTAGACCTAAGACTAATATTACTGGAACTAGTGAGACCCCAACTACAGACTGGGTCCGAGATCCCCTATTTTTAAGAGAGATGTGGGGATACTTTATCATGCTGGGTTTTTTATCACATGAATACAGAGACTAAATATTCAGGGTTGTGAATGAAGAAATAGGAATGTTTACATTCTTGTGAGATTGCTGACTGTAACAAATGTTGCCGTAATAGAATAGCACTCTGACTGAAACGAAAGTGATAATCTGGTATTATCAAATCTAGACCAGACAATGGGGTTTTCATTTGTAATATTTGTATGTAAATAAGCTGACTGATTTTTATGCATAAAGGAACCTATCACAAACCAATATGGATGAGGAAAAATAAAGGTGAAATGACCATTTTAAGATTTAAAATCTCATTGAAGAACAACATGTATTTTCATTCTTCACCTAATGGAACCCAAACAAATGTGAGAAATATAATGGCATAGAGGATCAAGTTAGCGAACAGAGTCAAACTATCAAATGATGGAGTTTCCTTTACAGAAACCAAAAAAAAAAAAAAAAAAAAAATGGTGTAGAAAAACAGACGATGGTGCTAAACTGCAATGGTTATGATATGCTAGTGATCTTCCACCAAGACCATTCATGAAGTTATACATTATCCTTTTTTTTTCTGCCAACGAATTTATACATTATCTTACACTTTGATTCTTCCCTGTTTTTAAGCCTCTCTGAAACTGAATTGCCAAAAGCTACCCATCCTAAGAGTAACATGTGTCTCCTGTTTAGTCTGCCTGAAACTGTTATATAAGAACTTCACCACAGCCTTCTTATTCTCCACCTCCCTTCCTACATCCTTTAGATCAGGCCTTGAATATTTGGGGCATTTCAACTTCTTTACTATTTGTGACTTTGATTACCTTTCTTTTCCCCACCATCTTATAAATGAGATAATCGTGTGGGTTTTTAGTCCTCTTATCATCATTCTGAAACTCTTATACAGCAAGAAAAAGTCTCCCAACTCTTCAGCCATACGTTGGATTTGAAATGTGTTTTAGTTGATCACTTACCTGGTAAATATCAATATCGTATGCTGCAGGATACTTTTGATAACATTGTGCCTTTGCCCAATAAATTTGCTGAAAATTTGGAGTCTTTGGTTGACAACTTGTGACAAATTTTAGTAAAAAAACCTCCCAGCTCTATTTGTCTTGCACAACTCCAATTTTATCTGTATGGAGGATTTTAAATTTGTCGTTCTCTGATTGTCTGTGTGTTACCTCTTGTCAGGTGAGTGTCACTATCTTATGTTGCATGCTACTTTTGATATCTGCATGCCTTGCACAAATATTATTTTCTTTTTGAACTTCAGGTAGACTTTAGTTATGATAAATTTTAGTAGAGCCATTAGTGACCATTGAGTACGTCTGTTTGTAAGTGTAATTGATGCAAAATCTACTCTCTCATGTCTTCACTACCAACCTTGGTACAAGTGATTTATTTTGTTTCTTATAACAAGTGTGGGTTCCATGCTTTGTATGTAGTCTGACTCATGAGTTGCATTAATCATAGCTCATGAGTAATGTGGCTTGTTAAAATTTTTATATTATATATAAATGATGTATCTTCTGGAGGGTTTGAATTTAGATTTGTTTAACTCCTCGAGTCCACATCTAGGGATAATAGGCATTATCTCATAGATGAAAGCAATAGAATATGGCCGTCCTTGGGTAAAGTAACATCATTACTTTGGTTTATTGCACTCTATTAATATGATAGCTCTTTGACAAGCCAAAAAGATAACTCTTTACCTGGAACTGGCTCAGTGCGACATATTCTTTTCAGATTATAGGAGGGCTTAAAGCAGAAAGGGTGAGGTGGCTTATACTTGAAAATTTATATATGCGTTGACTTCTTATAAAAAGTAATTGTTCGAAACTTCTTCGGGGCAAAATCCTAATGGAAACTTTGCATGCTATCATTGGCTGAAGAGAGCAAGATAAAGCTTAACCTATTGATGGAGGAGTAGGTGAAGGAATAAATTAGAGCATTTTCATCTAGTGGTAGCTCCGCCATGAATTGTGGACATCACGTACTAGCTCCTTTCTATTACCCAGGTGGAGTATAAAATGCTCTCAGGTGAAGTTTCAAGGCAGGATTAAGGAAACCAAAGGTCCAATGAATAACATTTTCTTTCTAGTACTTGTTGTGATTCTTGGCCTCATAAAATATAGTGAAGTTTATGGCGCGGGTGAATGCGGATTGTCTTCCCCTGACGGAGAGGCTTGGAAGCTGGCTCCTTGCATTTCAGCAGCAATGGATGCGAATGCTCCAGTTTCTGATAGGTGCTGCTATCAAATAAAGAAGCTAGGCCAGAAAATTGCTTGCCTTTGTGCTATTGTGCTTTCGAACACCGCCAAAATTTTTGGAGTCAAGCCAGAAATCGCAGTCACCATCCCAAAACGTTGCAATATTGCCGATCGTCCTGTGGGTTACAAGTGTGGAGGTCTGTGATTCTTCTTTGCACTTTATTCATTTCTGTATGAAATGTTAAAATACTGATCATTCAATTTTCCGTCTGCTCTTTGTTATGCAGATTACTCAGTGTCTTGAAGGGGTAACAATGGTTGTGAAGGAACATGTCAAAATATGTGGTGCGGATCTCTTGAAGAATATGAATATAATTCACTTTATATCGGTGGAGTCCTATGTTATGTTTCAGTAAAATAGCTTAAGCCATATATATATTGGATAAACTTCTTTATTTTGTCTCTGTAAAAAATGATTTACTTACATTATTTCAGCAAGAAAAATGGAACAATTTTCTTTGGGCACGGAAGGAAAAGGGAACTAATTCAAACTAAGATTAATCCCCTTAATCATAAAACAAGGAAGATTATGAATTTGATATCCCTACTTAAATGGGCGTTTGCACCTTTTTTGAGTAACCTGAATGCAAACAGAAAAGGAGTATACTTACCAATAAATTAATACTCCCTCTTATCCTAAATAGAGTATAGAGTTGATTTTTTTAGAGATATTAAGAAAGTTAATTAAATTAATTTAAAATATTTATATTTATAATTTTTTTCAAACTATTTTACTCAATTATAAATTAATATATAATTTAAGGATAAATAATATATGATATGATTAAGTAATTTATTCAGTTTTTTTAATCTTTATAGAAAAAGTTAACGGTCTTATATTTAAGATTGAAATCAGCAATGTCTACGTTTATTTACACTAAGATGTTTCATGTTTATGTCTAGTTTACTTTTCGGAAGAACAGTTATATGATCCATATTATAGACTAGAGCTTGTTTGACATTGCTTTTACGAATCGGACTTATTATATAAGTTCGATTCATGTAAATTGAGATAAATCTACTTCACATATTTATCTCGTAGACCGTAAAAGCACCTCATAAACCGTAAAAGTACCTCATAGACCATAAAAACTACCTCATAGACCGTAAAAGTTACTTCATATTTCGTAAATCACAATTCATAAACACTTATAAAACTTTCACAAGCTATTCCAAAATTTTCAGTGTTTGATGAAGGCAAGTGTTCTTTACTACACAGGATATAATCTAGTCTCTGTTTGGCATCTGTTTCTCGGTCGAGCGAAAACTTTTAAGCAAGTAAATTTAAGTTTTAGCATTATGCCGTTTCAATTAGAAGGCAAGTGTTCTTGTCATAAGTTTTTTTTAAAGCAAGGAATATTTTTGGGTTTAAACCGTAAAATATTTCTAAACTAAAATATTGCATTTAAAAGAAATATATAAAAAAATAATAAAAGACCTTATGAATGTTATTAGATGAAATCAAATGAGAGACTTGTTTATCTATGAATTTTTTATTTTTTATGGCCATTATTTATGAATTTTCTAGGTAATAACTAATAACTAATTACAAAACAACTTCTAAATGTTGTAATTTGAGGATAAAATATCCAGTAAAAGACTTGCCTTTTACGGTGATCATTTTGACTTTCGTCAACTAGGAAGGAAAAAAAAAAAGACTCCCATCTAATAAAAGGCTTGTTTGGTTCAATCGGGTTTATGTATAAGCCCGGTTTACGTAAATCAAGATAAATCTTCTTCACATATTTACTTCGCAGACCGTAAAGTTACCTCATAGACCATAAAAACTAGCTCGTAGACCGTAAAAGTTACTTCGTATTCTGTAAATCATGATTAAAAAATACTTATGGAGGCTATCTAAACATGCTATTTCACTTAACCTTACTAATAGTAGGTATAAAAGCCTGATTTAGCCCATTTCTTACAGGAAAAAAACAATAAAATATCATTTGAATTATAAAAAACTTAAAGTGCCTACTAAATTGTCAAATTATAAATAGGTGATTTGTTAGGAATATTATATTTTGTAGTTGGAGTAGTGATAACTTGAATATAGATAATAACAACTTAAGAATAATAATTAAAAAATTGGATATATATAGTTACAGTTTGGAGAGCTTAAGTTATCAATTTTTATATCCAATTGCTAATTCCTATACTTAAATTACTAACACACAAACTTCAAAATCTCTGATTTTTACTGGATCACCTATTTGTCCTTTCGCTAATTTAATAGACATTTTAGGTTTTTTCTTTTAATTCAAATAGGATTTTTCTCTCTTTCCTTTTTCTCTTTTTAATTAATTACACTATTTAATCACTTTTTATTTAAGAAAAATTCTTACTTAAATACCACTTGAACTTTAAAATTTTAAATCAATAATTTTTTAAAAACTTGAGTTATCAATTACTATACTCTTTTTATCAATCCCATTATTCTTATTGTTAATAGAATTAATTTAAAATTTTAAAATTAAAATGATATTTAAATGCCTTTCCCTTTTATTTATCTTACCGTGATGATTCGATTGGGCTGTCATTTACCTCCGTCCCCTCCAGAGTCCAGAGTCCTCTTTAGTCTTTACTCTATCCATCTGCTTCCCCTGCACCTTCATAAAAAATCCATCGTCGCTTCTTTCCTTCGTCGTTTAAAACCTAGCGCCTTCTTCCCTCGTTTTAAACCAATTTCACACAACCCGCGAGAAAAAACCCTGCGACGTTCATTTCTTTCTTCCGTCGTTTCATCAGCGGCTCACTGTCTGAACTCGTCTTCCTATCCCGCCATCTAAGCCGTCACTTAGCGAGGTTCGTTCATCTTTCGTCTCTTCCATTAATCTTTCTTACTGATTATTGTGATTTTTCACCGTGCTGCTCTATTCTCCCCACTTTCGAATAGAAATCAGCAACGGTCATTCAAAAGAATGGTTACACACTTTCCCTAATGAGATGTGCTGCTTATTTAAAATACTCCATTTTTCATTTCTTGGTCCTAATCCCACTTCTTGCTACTCTTTCGTCTCTGCTGTGCTTTTTAGAACTGGGAAACAGGAACTTTGTTGGTAACATGAATGTGTTGTAAGCTGCATTTTCCTTTTTTTTTAAATATATTTTCACGCATCTTGCCTGAGTCTTTCAATTGATTCTACTAAACTAATTGGATTTTGGAGCTGGCTTAGTTTCTGCAATTCACAAGAATAAGCGTATGAAATACTGAAAGTATATACGGAGCTACTTTTTGAATGTATTAAATTTTTGTCCATGGATAATTCGTGCCCAGCCTACCAAATGAAAAGAAATAATTTCTTGTAACCTTGAAGTAATGAATTTTGACTGGATTTTTTGTGTGAAGTTTGCTTGTTATGTTGTAAAATTATAAAGGCTAGAATCTTTATAATAAATCGTACATGTAGACCCAGTGTTAATCTAATTTAGTTACATGCTCAAAGGATTACTTCTTTCTTTTGCATCCATATGCTATTCAATTATTCTATTTCTCATAGCTATTAAATATCTATACAAAACTCTTTCTCTCAGTTACAAAGGTGAGTCCCCCCCCCCCCCCCCCGGCCGGGGTATTTTATAAACTTTTTTCTTTTAAAAATTATAGATCATTTTCTAATTTTTGAGGGGGGTGGGTATGGGTAGAACAATCCTGGCTGGTTTGAACATGGGGAAGGTGAGAATAACCTACAGGAATGGGTCAAGCTATAGGTGAACGTAGCAGGGGTGGATGGCAAAAAAGTGGCTTGAATTTGGCTCATTGCCATCGCTAACTTGAAACCAGATCATCCTTTTGTTCTTTAATGGGTTTTTAATCAGAAAATTTGATGCATCTTGTTTTTAGATTGAAACCTTGTTTTGAAATCATGTTTGATATTGTTTTGTAGGTTGTTTAGTTTGAGAGCTGATGCTGGGGATTACTTTTTAAGATGGATCTCGGCCATGTTGGATGCGAGCTTTTACCTAGACCCCTTAGCCAATCCTCAGCTGGCCTCCAACTTTCCTTCTTGAGACCATTCTCAAACCCTTTCTGCAAGGCCCCAAACCTAAAATTCCAAGCACCAAAACATTTTGTAGTTGTCTCATTTTCCCAAAACACTAAACCAACTTCTACACTCTCAATTATCAGCCAGAATCCTCTATATACTGCTCAAAATAATGAATGCGAGCGAGACGTTCGGTCCTTTGCAGGTCGGAAGAAGAAGTCTGGTGGTTCCTCAACTGGGCGTGAAGGCAAGGCTGATTTCCTCCGTCAGTTGAGGCGCAAGCCTAGGCAGAGAGCTAAGAAATATGCTGAGTCCTTTTTCTACCGTTTGAGAAATCCAAATGGGAACTATCCTGATAACTTCTCTGAGGATGAGCTTCAACAAATTGGTCTTGGGTATGATCGGTTTGTCAGATTTATGGACAAGGATGATCCAAATTTGCGTCACCCATATGATTGGTATAAATATGGCCAATTTGGACCCTACTCATGGCGAGGAGTTGTTCTAGGTGACCCAGTTCGTGGTAGATTTACTGATGAACGTGTGACAATAATAAATGAAGTTAAGGATCATGAGGAGTGGGAGAAAATTGAGCAATTTGAAATGGCTTCTGAATTTGGGAAAAGAGTGAAGCAGATGGACAAAAGCAAAGGATTCAGGTACTTTTGGGTATTTGTGAGGCACCCGAGGTGGAGACTTTCTGAGTTACCTTTTCAGCAGTGGACGTTGGTTAGTGAAGTAGTCCTTGAAGCTGGTAAGCAGAGGTTGGATAAGTGGAGTTTGATGGGTAGACTTGGCAATAAGGCAAGATCTTTGATAACACAATGTGCAGCATGGATGAGACCTGATATAATATATGTAAAGCGGCCGGTGTATCAATGTAGGTTTGAGCCACAGGATAACTTTTTTAATGCACTTATTCCATTTCTCGATCCCAGTACAGAAAATGATTATCTTTTTGAGTTAGAAAATGATGATGGGGCTGTTGAATTGTGTACTTATTATGGTGGGTTGTGTAAGATTGTGAAGGTGAGCCAAAAAGCATTCGTTGATGATGTGGTTAATGCGTATCAGAAATTAAGTGAGGAGAAAAAGTCAAAATGTCTAGAATTTTTGTTGAAGAATCATCCAGTTCTGCTTTTACATCCATATACAAAGGAGTGGAAAGCTAAGTTGGAAGAGATGGAGCTGGGCTGCGATGCTCCTGAAGATGACACTGCCGATGCTAGTGTTGATTATTCGGGTGAAACTGAGATCTTAGATTGGATTGAGGATGATGAAGGAGGTGTTGATGGTGAAGACATTACTGAAAATGACGACGATGACGACGATAATGATGATGATGATGAGGAGGAGGATTATGGTGATGGTGGTGATAACGATCAAGATCTAGCTATGGACATGGAAGATATTGGAGACAGCGAGGAAGATACATTTACAGAAGAGGATGAGGATGAGATGAGTTGGAATGAGAAGCTTCGAAAAGCCCTTGGTAGTGGAGAAGCGATGGAAAAGCTGGCAAAGGAGAGTTTAGAGTTCACCTCAAAGTTATACAAGGAACACTCAATGACAGGAGAGGTCGAGGGAGAACAGAAGCAATCATCAGATGGAGATGAAACTGCGTTGAGAGGCAAGCGGGCGAAGGTTAGTCCAGATGAGTGGAAGTATTCCGGGATCGGTCCATGGAGGAAAAAGGTTAAGAAGAGCAAGCTTCCTCCAGAGTTGTTTTTGCGAGCAGCTGTTAGACCATTTACATACAGGAATATGGTTAAAGAGATTGTTTTAACTAGGCATGCAATTTTGGATGGTGACATAGGTAGGAAGGTTTAAGCTAGTTTGCCTTTTTAGGGAGGGTATGTTTGTGTGGGATTTGTTTGATATGGTAGCATCTAGTTGCTTGAGGCAATATTAGTTGTTGTCTCCTGTACTTCATTAAACAGAAAAGCCATAGAGTTTAAACTTTGTTCAATCGATTTCACTTTTGGGACATTTAGATTATAAAGAATCAGCTTGCCTTCTCATTTCTTAGGTTTACTGGCATTTTTTGAAGGAAGATTTTATAACTTTTCTGTAGGACCTAGTGCCTCATCTACGTTGGTTTTTCTTTTTGAAACCAGATGCCTAGAGGGGCTGGGTACAATCACTGGTTACTACGACCAGATCCACCTAGACGATCTTTTATGTAGAAAATGAATGCAATCATCAGGTGGGGAAGAAGAAGAAAAAATATGAACATCAAAAGAGAGATCCTAAGAGTGAAGGCTTCTTTGTAAATGAGCAGAAGACTTCATTTTAATTAATTTAATCTTTGATTAATATTTATAAGAGCATTTACAGTTATGTTTACTTGTCATGTGTACACGTCAGATCTAATGTAGCATATATAGGTTGACTGTGGTTCAAAAATTGAGTAAAACTATTGGAAAATAGATGGGAATGAGGGGTTAACAGTTTTTAATTAATTTTTTTTTACTCTTTTATCTTATATATCTTATTTATTAAAATTTTATAATCTTATATTTTCAATTCTTTTAAATTTAACTTATATTTTTTTTCTCTCTTTTCGACTCCCTTCCAAATTTCTTGTACCAAATAACCCTTTAAAATGAAACTTCTAAATTTTCACTTTTTGCCTAGCAATCCGATAGTGTTATTATTATTATAGTAAGAAGTAGAAACATGTAGCATGTTGCCCGAAATTAGGAGATTTTTTTTTTCATTTACTGTTAAAAAATAATTTTTTACCAAATTATTTTATTTTAAATTATAAATTATGTTGATAAAAAAAATTACATGAGAAATAATATATTTTGAGTCCATAACAACACCACAACCACAACAATTTTCTCCTTCAACTCTTTTTTCATCTTCAATTTTTCTCGTCTTCTTTTCTTTCAACCATCCTTTTAACATTTCTGCCCTTCCAAAGGTCTCTCTCGCGAGATGTTAGTGAGCAAAGAAATTGAGGAACAGAATTGGGCTGACGAAATAAGCAAAACCAAGGAAGTAAGAAAAGCCGAAATCGGGTAAGATGAAGATAATAACAGACCCAGTCATTGAAGTTCCCAATCTGGTAGAATTTATGAATATATCCTGCGTTTAGGGTATATTTAGCTCGATATTGGGAGGGTTTGAGAGGGATATTTTTTTATCTTATTTAGATTAACAAAAAGAGAGCGGAGAGAAGGGATTTTGACATTAGCTTATTTGGTATAAGAGGTGAAGGGAGGGGAAACATTTTTATATGGACAACTTTACCCTCATTTCATTTAATTTGCATTTTATAACTTTCTAACATATTTAATAAAATATAATTATAAACGGTATTCAATACATAAAATTAAATAAATATAATTATAAACTATGTGATAGTTTTGGGTAAAGAATGGAAAGGGCACTGAGAATATTATAAAATAGTAGGGACATATTAGTCAATGTATATCTAAACATTAACCTTTCCCTTCAAATTCCCCCAATTTTAGAGGAGAGGGTTAGGGGAGGGAAAATTTTAAAATTTTTTTCCTCCCCTCCTAAAAATCTTAACAATTCAAAGAAGGGGAGGGAGCAAAATCCCCCATTCCCCACCCCTCCTCTCATACCAAATACACCCTTAGTTAGCCATATTTAGTTTATGCCCATAAACTGTTTGAATCAATGTCTCTATGTCCATTTTAAATTTTGTAATACCCCGAACATCTAATATTATTATTTAGACCTTGCCAATGGTCTCCATCCCTCTAATACCACTGACCCTGCTCCGTCATTGATATTTTCTTCATAAGAACGAATCTTTAGGAAATCGCTTTCTTTTTAAACCTTGAAATTAAGAAGGATAAATACCTGAAACAGCATATCAGCTGGAAAAGTATTTGAAAAATTTTAATTACCGGGGTTAAGAGGCATTCATCACTGGATGTTACCATAGGGGGGCTTATGGGGTCCATACAATATGGCCGAAACGATGATGATAATGCCAAGGCACAAGAGGCCAAATCTCAAAACAGTGAAACACCACATCCTTGTACTCTACCATATTCTTTGATCTCTCGTACTTGTCAATTTGGTTACCACTAACTCGGTATAGTAATTCCCCCAGCCACTTATCCTCACACTCCAACACATTTCCATCTCATCCTTGTACCCTACCATCCACTACCCTCTTCACACAGACAAAGACAGATACATGCAC
Organism: Albizia julibrissin; assembly: GCA_037074505.1. Classification (NCBI taxonomy): domain Eukaryota; kingdom Viridiplantae; phylum Streptophyta; class Magnoliopsida; order Fabales; family Fabaceae; genus Albizia; species Albizia julibrissin. The sequence goes on along the minus strand of CM073483.1, from coordinate 40,812,796 downwards.
AACACACAACACATGTCTACATACATATTTGTCTTCTCCCCTTTAAATCTTCACATTTAGATATTTGTCTTCACCCCTTTAACCTATATTTCAAGCAGATTATTAGTCCTTGATTTACATAGAGTTTGAGAATCTTTACTATTTATAAATCTTATAATAAAGAATCCATCCGTATTGTAATTTCATAGTTGGAGTAGTACTGATAAACTTGTAAGAGGAAGAGGAAAGGTGGGAGTGGCTCTTATTGAAGGAAAATCGGTAGAAAATCGTCTGAAAAGGTGTTTTGGGTATGTATAGAGAATGTTATTGGATGCGTCAGTGATTAGGGTAGATTAAGTTGTTTGGAGTCCAATTAAAAGGGGTAGAAGAAAATCGAAGAGAATACTCAATAAAGTTATTGACCAAGATCTCTTAATTAACAATTTATCTTGAGATCATATTTGATTTTTGATAGAGCTCAATGACGTCATTTAATCCATATAACTGACCTCACCTAGTAAAATTATGGCTCTGTTCTTGTTGTTGTTGGAGTAATTCAAATGAAGATTAGGGAGGCACGTATGTACACACACAAAACAGGGAAACTTGATATTAGCCATAGTGAGCTACTACAATTTCTATGTCCTTAGGTCTAAAGGACTATATGGTATATACAGTACACATACAATATGTTTTTTTTTTGACCTGGTCATACAATATGTTTCAAGTCTACGGGTTAAGATTAGTTATACCCACAAATGAAACCTTTTTCCCGGAAAAAAGAAAAAGAAAAAGAAAAAGAAAACTAGAATATTATTATTAACATGGTATCAAGGTCTTCAGGCTGCTGTTGGACCAGTTGATTATCAGCTACAGTAGCCATTAGGGACCCGCCTTCAAAACAGTACTTCGTATTATCAAAGTCCTACGTAGTATGCTGCACTATGTTTTATTTGCACAAACCTACCAACTCTATCCTGGAAAATAAAAGAAAAGAAAAACATATTTAGAAAATGTTAAAGACAAGTGGCAATTAGCTATAGTCGCAAATCAATTACGTTGACATACCTGGTCAGGACGGTGGGATTTTTAATAATATATATAGGGTTAAGCTAATAATAAAGGGAGCCTGCAAAAACACAGGAACTTGAAAGTTTAATTCTGGTGAACAATATTTGATTTGTCTTTTGCTTTCTAGATTCTTTCAAATCTTTTGATCACTTGGTCTACTGTACCTTGCCACCAATTTCCTCTTGAAGCGCTATTTGGATTGTCCCCATTGGGATCATCATTATCCGAATCTTTCTTAACCTGCAATTTAAATTCCAAATGAAAATGTTACATCTAATTTGGCCGGTTGATCAAAATATTGTCACGGGAAAATATTAATGCAATAAATTAATATATGCGTATATAATTGCATTTGTGGACTTCCAATTTATTACAATATCTTATGGATGCATAAATTGATGGAAAATATAATAAAATTTTGAAAAGGTGCTTGACTTTTATTACTTGCTTTATTGAAACAACGAAGTTAATGTTTCATCATCATAATATAGACAAACCATGCATCTAGTTATTTATACATTACATGTATAACTAACCACAAAATATATAACAATCCCGTATGAATTAGCTAGTTTTCATTAAATTAGATTTTTATATACCCTTATAAGTCAACAAGAATATCATATAAAGAAGAACAATTGGAAAGAAGCTAACATTAGGGTGGGAATCAGTGGTCCTGCATTTTGGGAAGTAAGTTTCTTGACCACCATAGTAGATGGAAGAGGTGTAGTAGTTGCTGGGCTCCATTGTACCCTCATTCTGATAATTCTTGCCAGATACGCCACCACTGCTTTCACCTTTGCCACCTGACACAAAATCCAACTGAGAGATCATTTCCATATAAATTCAGACATATTGGACTGAACCCCTTAAAGTTAGATGTACACAAACATTTGAGACCAGAGACATTGCAGATCCGTCTATATGGACTGAACAAGGTATATATAAATATATATAGCAGTATGAATTACAGTAGTAGACATATAATGAACTAATTGCTATAAATAACCCATATGGGTCTTTGTCGTAAAAAAGGAATAAAAAAGTGTTAGAGGAAATTTCAGGACGAACCTAGCGCTCCATAATTTTTTCCTCCCACATCTTGCTTTCTCGATTCACTCCCTCCTGCCTGAGTTAAAACCACAGTATCAGATTCAGTGTATGACTACACACACACACACGATAATAGGCAAATACCTCAGCTAAAATCAGATAATACATAGTGTCCCAAAATGAACTATTCTGTCAATAATTCGCATCAAACAGGCGTACAAGTGGCATGCATGCTATACACACACACACTAACTTAGCAAAGTATAGTCGCAGAATATATATATGATTACTTGGAGAAGCATCATCTTTATGGTGTATTGTGCAGAAAAAGCATAATGTCACCGTAAAGGTGAAGCCGGGTCCATTGACCTTGGAAAAACTAGATATATATAGGGTTAAGGGGTAAAAGAACAGTTTTTGAGTGACCAAACCACTAGTACTAATTAAGTATGTTTTGACAATAGTAATCAGAAAAGAAGAAACATGAAGGGCACTAAATTGAGAGCAAAAAGGATCGATGCATACAGGAGGAGGAAACATGGAGCCGAAGATGCTGGAGGAGGAGGATGAAGAGGGTTCCTTGGGACCAAAAAGTTGATCAAAATTGGTGGATGAAGAAGAAGAGGACCCTCCAACATGGTTTTTGCTGTTGTTCTTGTTCTCCATATGGGAATTGAAGAAGAAGCAAGAGGAAGAGGGTAGTACAATAATAATATTATATAAAGGAAGGAGCTTTCTCTTTTGGTGTGAACCAACGAACAAAACTACTAGTAGGATGATAAGTATGGGGGGTGTAACGAGAAAAAGGAGAGAAGGGATAAGATTTGCAGGGAAAGTGGCAGAGAGCACGTGAAGATAGAAGAAGAGGATGTGTATGAATTGAAGGATGTATTATGGTGAGAGTAAGTAATTAGGGAAGGGGTATTTATAAGGCCAAAAAATATGCTGCCACCCATGTGCTCTCATTCAATTCCATCCTTTTCCCTCCTCGACACATGGGTGCCCTTGTTGGGTTCCAAGTGGACTCGATGCCTGCCGCCAAACCCATCTGCCACGTGTCCCCTCAAAATCTTTGACCTCACCCGTTACTCCTGTCTGCTCCCTCCATTTCTTTGATGATCCTTCACAATCTCTTACTGAGACCACCACCTCTCTACTAGCCTCCAACCTTATCATAGGATAAGGTCTTGAGGATGTGTTTACCTGATTGCCCCATTTGGTTTCCAATACCAACCATTTTGTTTCCCATGAGATCAAGTAGTGTTAATTTTGGATTGTTTTACTTGTCCTCATGAATTCATAAAGAGATTAATCTTAGCATACTTCATATTTTGTTCGTTTTTCCATTTATGATTTATGATTCTACTTGGATCACTCATATAACTATATATCATTGATGAGTGTCATAGTATGTACATGGTTACTGGTTTTTATATAGTCTTTTGGTCCTTAATATAAGATATAATAACTTAATTTGATTAGATTAAAGAAGTTAGTTAAATTACTTAATATGACATGTATTTTTTAAAATATATTAGTCATCTTCCTTAATTTTCTCATTCTATCTATTTCTTGATTATTACTGAGGGAGGCACCAATAGGGATAAATTAGAAAAATATTGATAAATATAAAAACTATGTTCTAAATTTAAAACCAAAATGAACTTACTCTCTCTCTCTCTCTCTCTCTCTATATATATATATATATATATGTATATATATATATATTATATTAAGGGCCATGGTATTTAGTTTTAAAACTTACTACTCTTGTTATGTTATGTTATTTTATTATTATTGTTTTCAGTTGGTTGTTGATTTTGAGGGTGGCTCTGATCGATGATGATTAAACTTGAAAGTAGAGGGGAAGGGAGAGACCACATAATGATGATAATTTTTCTTAAAGGGATGTGAAGAAAACCATTGTCCACTTGGTTTAGCGTGACGAGGCATTAGGTCCCTTAAGCATCGGCCAGAGTTTAAATAACGGAGCTATTAGTTTGGGAGGGTCAACCCCTTTATGTGCCTCTGCAATACCCAAATCCGGGTTAGTTTGGGCCTATGTAGTTTCCTGTCACATGATACTGACCTGGGATACGGGTGCATAAACAAAGAAAAAAGAAGTGAAGAAATAGTGATACTATATGACTAGACAAACAAGATCATAGCCGCCAGACCTAATTTGTATTTCAGATACGCCTTCAACCTTTATGTGAGGCTTAATTGAATTGATGATGACAGTTAAATCTTATTAGTGGAGCCGGGTGCATATATGTGGACGCATTAATTCTTTCCAAAGCATTTTTTTGTTGTTGATCGAGAATGTTCCATATGCACATATATCAGTTCTGTGGATACAGTTCATATTTTCATTTTTATGGAACCTAAAATAGTTTAATGAAGGGATTATATATTCATCATGTTTGTTTGTCGTAATCCCTAAAAATCGAATGAATAAAGAAAGTTGAGTTGCCACCAAAATGATTTTTGTTCGCTTTGGTCTTTAGGGTGATCATGGCGGTGACAAAAGTGGAATATTTAAGCTAATTAAGCCCATCTACATTCCTATGATTAAGCAACGTAACAATTAATCGATCAAATTTTTTTTCTTTTCAATTTAAGATTTTGGTACGACAATTGGGATATGAAAAAGGTTAATCTTCTAAAGTTAGTACAAAGTTGTTAAAATTATTTTGTGAAAGACAAATTTAGGTTTTTCACTGAGCATGAAAAAGATCCGAGTCTCTCTGGTTGGATAGTGGCTCATTTTTCAACAATATCTATTTAATATTATTGTTCAAGTAACCTGCGAATCATTAGCCTTGTTGGATAGTGACCATAATTTATTATACAAAATGGACTTTTTCAGATTTCTGGGAAATCCTTGTTTGGAAAGATAAAAAGCTAAAAGGTGATTAGGCCTACAAAAGAATAATTCATGCGAGTATAAAGCACTTTTCACCATATTACCAAAATTTAATAAGAAAGATCAAGGAATTATCAAGATCAACTAAAATAATTAAGTACTCCCCATATTGGAAAAAAAGTTAAGTACTCCATATATATATATATATATATATATATATATATATATATATATATATATATATATATATATAAGTTCAAGTACAAAATTTAAATTAAAATAAAAAATATATGCTATAGTATTATTTAAATTTATAAAGCCCCTCTCCATTTCATTTCTATCGTTAATTTAGACATTGTATTTTGTTTTAATTTTTTATGAGAAACCTAATAATTGGTCAATTTCTTTTGAGTATACCCTCATTTAACAATTATATCTGTCTTTGATAAATTTTTTACCTCGCACATATATTCTTTTCATTTTTTATTTCTCCTTCTTTTTCTTAAATGAGGATACTATAGGGATATTTAGTTAATATAACATAATATTTTAAATTAATTAAATATTTCCAAATCTATAGTCATAGGTCATAACCTTAAGCAATATAGATAAGTAATTGAGAAGCAATTATACTATTATATTATATAGTTCATAAGGGACATGATATAACAAATGAACTAGAGCCATGATGTGTGATATCCACGTGGCTCAATTGCCGCTAAGATAATGGATATGGATAATCTTAGAGAAGCTAATGATTATCGCAACTTTGATTACTATTATTAATGCATAATGGTGGGATCTAGATACCAACCACTTGGTTAGTGATTAATCATGACTAAAGCTAAATACCCTATATGGCTTGTTCTTTTAATGTCCACACAATAATGTTATTTATGGCAGTCCTTGAAATGGATTGAACTAGATAAGGCTCTTAGCTTGAACTTTGAAACGGTATAGGAATCATGAAGTCAAATATAGCCGATTATAACGACTCTTCATATATAAATATATCTTTGAATATACTACTTATTAGTCCATTAATTATTGCTAAATTAAAAACAAAAATAAATTCATTAATGACCAATTGCATGTATTGAACTATTGATGTTCAATTAAAATTAAATAAAGGAATGTCAGAAGAGTTTCATTTTTTCAATATGGAGTACTCAATCCTAATGGAATAAAAAAAAAACGAAAAATTAGAATAGAGGGAGATATTCTTGGAGAATTATACTGTGGAACAAACACACAGAGAAGGTAAATAAAGGGCTGTCTCCGATCCATTCTTGTGGGTTCCTTTTGGATAACAGAAACGGCACATGCATGCATATTGGTAATATTTGTGAGGCCAAATCCCATCCAGATGTTGGTTTAATATTTTTAGAATGTGCTACAAATCTCAAGACTGGAACCTTCTATTTCCTTTACGAAAGGAGAAGCACCTTCCCTTTTGGCTAATTAAGTTTTTTACAAATCGCTTTTAGGCCATATACATATAAATATATTTTCCAAGGCTAATCAGAGTCAAGAATTATAAATTAGTCTCATTTGAATGGCTCACTTAACCTGCTGCTAAAAAAGGGTTGGAATAAAAAATAGCCCATATTAAAATGAGCTGATTTTATATTTCAAACTATATGGTGGGGAGTTATAAGGTGACTAATACAAAGAAAACAGTACACACATCAAAGCCAGTAAAATTATAAGGATATGATTAAAAATCAGGTGAAACTATAAACACTTAGGTTAATTTTTTTAAATAATCATAAGTTAGATAGATTGATTGTAAAATGATATAAACCATACCCTAGATCCAATTTTTTGGGATAAATCTTGAAATTCGTGCAAAAAAAAAATCAAAGAGAAGTTTAGAGAGAGTTTTATGAGGGAGTTTAAAAAGTACATCATAAATAAAATTATCAATATGTTGATTGGATGAGCATAGAATATTTGATATTGTTTAAATAAGGTTGTACATTCAAATCTCATAAATAGTGAAATAAAAAGCTCAATAAATATGACAAGAAAAATTTCATGAATAGAAAAACTATATTAGCTAATTTGTCTTATTTATATTTGATGATACTTCAATTTGATAAAAAAGCATAAATAATTAGGAATCGGATTCTCTTGAGGTTAATTTAGGGATCTTTCTTTCATATTCTTTCCAAAAAATAAAATTTAGACCATCCATACAACCAAACAATTTTTTTGAACTGATGCAACCAAACAATCGAAGAAGCTACTCCTTCTCTCATTAATATAAAATTTACTTAACTAATTCAGATAGATTAAGAAAGTGTGATAAATTATTTAATTATGATAAATGTGAATATAATTGATTTCACTAAGATCAAATACCCCTGCATGACATTCTATTTATATCAGTTTATAAGTTTTTTTTTTTACCTAAAGGAAAAACTATTATTATAAAGACTCAAAGTTACAATAAGTCCATAGAACATAAAAGAAAAAAAAATCCCAAACAGCATAAACCCTAGCCCTAAACAATCAAGGAAAAATATATTTGTCAAAAACCCCGAGTCAAAGAAACAAACAGATTATTAGACGCACTGCCATGTTGAAATGAACAGAGAAGCTTCAGTAAACACAACAAATCAGGGAAACACGTCAGAAACATTGTATTTATCCCATTTACTAACACAATTGCTATCCTTGTAGCAGTTTTGAAAGAACCGCACAACCAACGCCAAAACGCCAAAAAACAGCAAGTCAATTATCTACAACATCAAAAAACACCACCAAACTATTAGAGATAAATGGTCGGGGTCTTAAATTTATGATGAAGTCTCCTAACTAGCTCCTATATATTAGGACAGAAGGAGTGCAATTTACGCTGCTCAAAACACATTATTTCATTTAACAAAACATTACCTTACGTTCTAAGATCATGTTAGCAAAAATACCGTTTTAATTAAGACCATGTTAGCATAAATTAAGCTATGCAATTGCACAAATGGTTCAAATTGTTCAATCTAGAAAGAAAATTTCACAAAGTAAGGCTGAAAAGGATCTGATATGAAATAATTATCATTCAAAATTGAATAAAAGTAAAACTTCCTCACCACTAAAACTGGATGCCACCAATTTAACCACAACTATAATCTCTCAGAGAATTTTGGCCACATGGTTTGGTTGGTTTGTCAACGGTCAGCTAGCTATCCCTAATAACCATGTCGATGTGCATATTATTGGAGATGAAGATGCTATTCGCACAAATCTAAAAACTCAATTGGCTTTCAAGTTGTTTGCTTCAATTATATACCAATTTTCCTCCATGGAATATGGATTTGTGTGTCATTCTCATTCCCGTTGTCGCCTATTTTTTCTGCATCCTTGGTTTCTCAGAATCTTAGGACTCATATGTCGTTTCTTATATTAGCTTTTATTCCATACATCTCTCCTTCAACCCCACCCCTGTATTTCCTTGAATCTCGACCTCAACATATTATTGACAAGAGAGATAATTCTCAATCAAACCCCAACACTTCTTTACTTGTGTTTCAGATTTATCATGAATTTCTTCACACAGCTGGGAGAGAACCAGATTAATTACACCGACCGACTTGAAGAATGAAGAATATATATAGTTCTCATTTAGAATTTGACTAGATCTTTTAATTGAGGCCGCTCACGTCTATGCATGGAGCCAAGACTTATGAATTGTCATGTCACAAAATGGAGGTATGTAGTTGAGAAGAGGATGTTGCAATAGATATGTGATCATACATATAAAGATAAGATTCATAATGAATTTATACGAGAAAGGGTTGAAGTGGCACCTATATAAAAAAATGATAAAAAATATATGATAGACTAATGTTTTTAAGGTGTCATGTGTGATGGTTAATTATATTAATCAGTGACGAGCTAGCTAGGGACCATTTGGATTATGAACTTGTTTGAAATGATGATTAGAGCTTTTAAAAGGAGCTCGTGATTTAGGGTTTATAAGGTAAGTAGGTTATATACATTTTATCTCAACTTACATAAATATACTTATTTATAAACAGTTCCAAACAAGCACTAATTAGTGAAAAGCCAGGTAGGGATCTATAATCATACTTGTATTTTTCCTTTTTGGTCGACATAGTCATTCTTGTATGGATCATTACGATTTGAACATATTTATATTATCTATCACATGACATGTAATACTCTCTCCGGCTCTTTTTATAAGAGTTTAAAATCTGAATTACCTTGGTTATTTTTATAAGAGTTCGATAAGAGTTGTCTGAACATTTAATAAGTTTTTTTTTCATTTTTACCTCTCATTAATTATATGTATTGTATTAATTAAAATGTTGGTGATACTTATTTACTTTATTTCTCTCCCTTACTCACCCTTCATAAATAAGGGCATATTTGAAAAATAAAGTTTATTTCAGATATATTTATTATTTTTAACTAATTTTAATAACTTTCTTAAATTACATAAATTGATTATTGAACTCTTATAAATAGAAATGTAAGGAGTATATGAATGGGGGCCAAACTTAAAAACGCTAAAGCAATTGAAGCGGCGTATTGAAAATACATGTTTGAGTAAGATATATTTACTTCCTAATATTACATATATATATATATATATATATATATATATATATATATATATATATATATATATATCCCTTTTTGACTTCCTAAAATATCTATCATACAATGTTCTATGACCGCCAAGCGAAGGATGATATATCTAGGAATATTTCTGAGCAAATTTCTTAATTAAGATCTATAAAGAGCATATACCATCGCAATACTCTTGAGGAATACTACTTGTGTACAGGCAAAATTATTGAGAAAAATTATCAAGTGAAAATCCTCAGGAAAAAATGTTGTATTCAGATTTGATATATGATCAAAAATTGAAAGCAACTCCTAAAACTAAAAGGAAGTATTAGTTAGATTCAGTCGTAGCCATTGAGGTGATGATTAAATTGAAGTTTTAATTCGAGCGCGCGCGATTGGGAGGACTTATTAGGGATGGAAGCGAAGATAAGAGAGGAGAACTGGACAAAGAGCAAAAGTTGATGAGGGAACAGAAGAAGCTTCAAATAGAAGCATGAACAAAAAGAGTAAGGTGGGATTAAATGCTTTTCTAAAAATGAAGAGTTGAAGGTACAAATAATTAATATATGAAAGATATTGATATTTATTCATATTCCAATTCCTTTAAATCTCTGATCCAAAACGGTGTACTACTTTCCAGATCCATCAAGCCACTTGTTTTTGTCTCCTTCAAGCTTTTAGGGTTTGGGAGCAGTTAAAATAAATGTTTTTACACTTTTTATGAAATAAAACTCTTCTTACATATTTATCTTATAGATTATAAAAATCATTTAAAATAAGTTGATTCACACATACACGAATCTTATTCCTCTTCTACACTTCCTTAGGCAACACATGACTTGTTTACCTGCGACCCATGTGGCCAGAGAACTATACGTCATTTTACGAGGATTGCAATCAAACAAGCCCATGAAGCTACGTCAGAGGACATAACTATATAAAAGCCCAATTCATAGAATATACTGTGTATTATATAATCAAAGCCCACATCCATACCTAATGCTGGGGATGTAAATGTTATGGAAACCCATACCTATAACTCAAATTGACTTACAAGTTGGTTGCTTCAATTATATGTTCCCTCTGACCCCTAATTAGATTTAAATAATTGATTTGTGTTTATTAAAAAAAAATTTAAAATTATTTAAGACCAATAAATGTGTATTTTTTCCAACTATACCTATTTTTGTAAAGATGCTAAGTGAGAGAGACTATAAATGTAATAAATATAGTCAATATGTAAATTTTTAAAAATTTTAAAAAAGTTTAATAAATACTTTGACAGACTTAAAATAAAGCTTATATTTTAGAACACATTTATTCACAAGTTTAAAATTTATATTTTGGACTAGAGTACCAAATAATTCCTCCATCAATTTTTTTTTTCATTTTTAATTAAAGAGGCATGCACTAATAGCCTAAGGTTACAAGAGGGATTAAAATGATGACCTCTTACCGGGGAATTTCTATACCACTAGGCTACAAGGTAATTGGTTCCTTCATCAAATTAATACTCTCTCTTGTCCTTTTTTTAAGGAACAATATCTCTTAAAGGATTAGTCCTTAATATAAGGGACACATTGTTTTTGTCTGAAATTATGGACTAATCTTTCTGCATTTACCCACTTAAATATATGTCATTACTTGTCTGTAATAAATTTCTACTTATTATCTCTCATATACTCTTTTTATAAAAGAGGGTATGATTGTAAATAACAATACATATTTTACATATTTAATTTTTTTTAACTAACATTTTTAACCGGCAATTGTTCATTATAAAAAGGATAGGAGAGAGTAATAGATTTGGGCGTCGTTCGTTCCACTTGTCGACTATTTTTTCTGCATATCTCTTTGGCTTCCCAGAGTAACCTTAGCACTCTCACATGTCGTTTTTCCCCCTTTATTCCATACATCTCCTAAAAACTCACAGCTGTATGTATTCCTTGAATCTTTCTATACCAACATTATTGACCCCAGACACACACAGATGCATGCATGCAAATAAACAGTCTTTTACATGAGGCTGACAATTCTTTCCATAGGGGCAGAACTTAGAATACATTTAGGTATCATTTAGAATTTAGAATTTAAATTAAATCTTTTAACTATGTCAGTTCTCTTCCATTAATTAATTGAACTAAATGTTATTGGCATATATGATCAGTGAAAAATGACTTTCCTCAATTGTTAATTGATTGTTAAGATACGCTTACTGTATAATTATATTACTTTCTCACACTTCATGTGATGATATATGAGTCGCACCAACCTTAAACATGCATGCTAAAACTAATGCAGTGTATTGAATTATACAGATTAATTATGAGTAAGATTTAGTTTTGTGCTGTTTACTTTTTCCTTCCCATAAATATCAAATATTTTATCATGCTTTATTACCCAAAATATCAATATATGTTCTACATAAGGCAACAATTTTATATAATCAAAATGGTTAATTATTAAACTGAAGAAGTCATCCATTTCCAGGTCATCACCATTAGAAGTTAAAATTTTAAAATAGTAGTTGTTTACTTAAGATTTTGTTGTGATCATTTTATATCATTAAAATTGTTAATTCTTAATTAAGCTGAAGTAGTTGTTAATTAATTTTGGATTCACACATATTAAAGGATTTATGTGTCACTTTTCAAAAGAAATGTGTTTTCCAGAATTGGTAGAATATTCAAAAATTGAAAACAACTCTTACCCTATGTTTGAATTGAGAGAATTTTTTTAGGGGGACTAAGAGGGAAAACTCTGAAAAAATAGTAAATAATTTTTACCATTTATGAAAGTTTTCCTTTCTAGTATTCTCTCCTTTTATTTTCCCTTCACTTTTCTCTCCATTCAAACATAGAGTTACTGTTTACAAGAGAAGCAGTAGAAAGCTGTCCAAAAGAGTCATTATTGTGCAACCATAATAAAATAATTGGAGAGAAGGCACAACGGGGCAAAATAAATAAATAAATAATTTTTTTCTGGGGAAGAAGGAAATATTGAAGTTGAGAAGACGCTGAAACAAAAAGCGAAACACAAAAGAAGAGCTTCAAATTGAAGCATGAACAAAAGGAGTAAGGTTGGAATATTGCTTTCCAGAAAGAAAAGCTGAATGTTATAACTAATAATGCATGTAAGGATACTGATTTATATTCCTATTCCAATTCCTTTAAATCTCTCATGGAGAATAGTGTACCACTTTCCAGAACGCAGTTGAAAAACCCCTTTCTCATAAATAACAATTAACCATTATGGATCAATTGAAACCTGATTAATAAAAGATAAGTGAAAACATAAACTTACAAGAAAACGTATCAGGGTCTACAACACAAAATCTACCCACAAACCCATTATAGAAAGTCAAGACTTTGGGCACAAATAATTATAAATGAGAAACCACAGCCCACAAGACATAGTCCACAACACTGAACCCCACAAAAAAGTCTACACAAAACATCTTTTAACCACACGTTGATAGGGAAAAATTATAACCTAAGAGTCCGCAAGTGTATGGGCCATATCAAGTAATAAGGAATGAATAAAGTATCATTTCTATAAAGACTTGGTACCCAAACTTTAGTTAAGCATTAATTTTACATTTTCGTTTATGTTGAGCAACCTAAATTGAATTTAAATGAGTGAAAAGAAATTAAAATAAATAAACTACCACAATAATTAAACGAGCAACCTAGAGTCACTAATCCTTTATTAACTTCATAAACCTTGGTTTTCACTAATTAATTAGTTTTAATGTCAATTTTGTTAATCTCGAGTATTAATAGATCTAAATATCTCCCAATCTCTTATACCTCTCTCTCAAGTTAAAATTGTTATTCCTAACATTGTTACCTAAGAGGCAATAATAATTTAATTTCACTCTAATATGATTATATGGGTCTAATAGGTTTATTCCTATTCTATTGGCAAATTAGAATAAATTCTAATTCCACATTACTTAATCCTATGGTCCAATTAATATCCCTCTTCCAAGGCTAATCTAAATTCTCTAAATTCATACTTAATAGTGATCAAGCCTTGAGTAGATAAGAAGTAGACAAGATAAAGTAACCAAAAGTAACATTAAAATATAACTAATAAGGGAAAACAAAGTTTAATCCACCTACAAGTTCATAGCTCCTCAAGGTTGCAAAAACAAAATTAGCCACACATGGATTTAATCAATATCATCCTAGCAACATCAAAAATAGATTCAAAATCCATGAGAAAAAGAAAGATGAATAAGATATAAACACCCAATGGAGTCCTCTCAAATTTGTCTCTCTCCTTTCTGGTTCTGCAACTACACTGATCTCTTCTCTTTTTTATAGTCCTCTTTGTTAGATCTCATGTTTTGATGATAACAAAAGGTGTTAAAAATGATTTGATAATTGAACATGTAACGACCCGCCTCATATATCACTTATTACTGACCTTAATTACTCAGAGTAGCAATGCGTAGTTCAGTGGGCATACAAGAATATCATGAATATACTGATAATATTAATACAATATTGCTTGATTATAATACAAAATTTTCCCCACCAGGGGTTTACACAATATTTACAGACCTTAATAACTAAAAGGCTTTCAAACAATCAGCAACATTCCTCTTCGTGCATATCTCTTTTCTGATCTCAGCACGTTTCCAATGCTCACCTGTCTGAATGGTTGGTTGGGAGGAGTGAGATTCGAGAAAATCTCAGTAGCAAACATTACCACTATGCATGCCAGATATATATGAATGTATGACATGCTTGCCTACCCTATTTCATGCCAACATAATGACATGCTGCATGCTCGATGTTATGACATACATATGACCATTACACAAATATAACAGAGCTTCAACCAATCATACATGTTCCACACAAATAGGAAAAGCAGTCACATAATCAATGCAAGACATACATATCACATACATGCAGAAAAGGTAAGTTCACTACCTCTCGGACTTTATGTCCTTCTCTTCTTGTCTCTTGATCCGCCAACCATTGCTCCTTCTTTATCACTTCATGGCCCTAGGCAAGTGATAACATCATTAGAGCCATGAAAAGTGAATACCCAATAGCTCATATTAGCCCTATAGGCTTACTTTCACCCTTGGAGTTCATTCCAATTATATTTGGCCAATTTCTTTCTTAAATTCGCATGGTACTCAATCTACCAGTATTTTTTACCAAACTTTGAAAAATCATAATTAATTCTATAGAACTCCAATTGAGGTGGTTAAAAGCTCTATTTGAAGCCCTTTAAGTTTATTTTTACATAAAAAATACTCAATTTTAAATGCCATCACCACACCATTCTCAAAAGTTTTCCAAACACCAACTGTTTCAGATGTTCTTCCAGAAAATAGGGCAGACATTCAAAAATGCATATCTCCCAATATACTTGTCAAAAAATTACAAAATACCCATAATATTAAATATATATGTCTCTACTTTAATTCTGAAAATTTTGAGAATTGTTGGATAAGGTTTTGTCCTTGAAACATCACGCACAAACATACTATTCCAGAAAATTCCAGTTTTACATGCTCAAACTTTGAGAATGTAGAACTTCTAGCACATAAATCCAATTGATCATTATAACCTCTCAAATTAAAGGTCTATTTGTCCACTTTCAAAATGGAGAGTTTCATGGCCATTGGATAACATTTGTCTACTCAAAAATACGTCACTATAACACTGCCTCCAGAAAACGGAATACACAGCATTTACCCTTTAACTTCTAAAACTTCTAAATTCATGTACAAGTATCCAAAATTCATGAACACTTGTATACCCACAAAATTTTGCCTCCTAAAGCCAATGGAAGCATCAAAATCATCAAATTCCAACTCCTCCTACACGAAAAAAATACAGGGAAGAAACAGGAATTTATAGTTCTCATAAAGAGTTTGTTGGTTTCTCGTTTTCTTTGGCTTAATCACTTCCTTGCTACTCCTAATCAAATGATTAGCTATTTAAACACTCATTAGACATGATTTAGCCATTGAAAATACCATTTTCTTATGAGAATGAATAGTACCCAACTTTCAAAATACTCATCCAAACAACAAATCAATCGGTTAAAACGGAAGCTTATGCTTACATCTACCCGTTTCAGCAAACGGTTTGGAATTCCAGAAACACCCCGGCCGGTGAGACAGCACCAAACACCTCCAAATGAAAATCCAAAACCGTATGAATGAAGATCTCGATGAGTAGAGGAAGTTTCCTGAAGGGTACTTTGAGAGAGGATGCCGTTTCGGCATTGTTTCGAAGGAAATAATTTCCTCTCTCCTCTTCCACCATTTTCTCCTGATCTCTTTCTCTCTCTTCTGGTGCTTTTCTCCGTGAAGAAGATGATGGATTAATGGTTAAATGATCAGTTTTCTCATCTGCCACTTGTCAGCACCTGATTGGCCGAAATATTGAATTTTCGCACAAAATACCAAATTCTGCAAATTTTGCATTAACTTTGAAAATTCATATCTAATTGTACATATATCCAATTGGAGTGATTCCAAAGTCTATGTGACCCTTATTGAGTCTAGTTTTAATAAAAAATATAAAATTTGGCCAATTGGAAGCTCACTCTTTCCAAAATTTTAATCTTTGGACGCTGCCCCAGAAAATAATTAATTTCACTGGGATAACTTCAAAAATTCATTTCTCTTTGTGTACAACTCCAAATGACTTATATAACCTATCAAATTAAATATTGGTAAGTCTACTTTAATTTTGGAAAGTTTCATAATTGTTTACCATCATTTACCCATCGAAAGATGTCACACAATCACCACTGCCACACCGGGAATTTCACCGGTGGTAAAATTACTTTGTGTTCCACTTTACTATATTATGTGTGACTTCTAATTGCTTTATTTTGTTATTCCCCGAGCTCTTTAGCTCACCAATATAATTTATTTTAATATCCAAGGATATAAAAGAATTTTAGGGAATTTAAACATATCTCATAGGGACATTTGCTAAACCGGGGTCTAGCAGTCCACTTAATCTATGCTTAATCTTATGCCTTTAGTCCCAAAATTTGGGATATTACAGAACAAACATTTTTTAACTAAGAAAAAAAGTGTTCTGAGGCATATAGAGCCATCACTGGAGTGATGAAGTGAGAAAAGAAGTTCTATCTCAAGTGATGCTTTCTGGTATTTTTTGAAAGGGATCACTCGAGTGATGTAGTTGGAAAAAGCCTCAAATACTCTCTGCTAGTTTTTAAAAGGGATCACTCAAGTGATCACTCGAGTGATGGGATAATAGAAGCAGCATTTGGTTCAGCAACATTCTTTGCCACAATCTGGAAAGGATCACTCGAGTGATGGCATTAAATCACTTGAGTGACCACTCAAGTGATGAAGTCAAAAAATGTGTCTAAACTCTCTGCTTAGTTTTGGGAGAGATCACTCGAGTGATCACCCTAGACCACTCGAGTGATCACTCGAGTGATGAGTCTTAGAAAGCATGATAATCAACTGTTATTCATTAATTTACTATCTTTATGTCTAACACTTCTTTGTATTAGTATTTTAAGTATTTTTCTAGGAAAACAATGAAGAGATCATGCTTAGGGAAGAAAGGCCACTTTACGAAGCAGAATGTCCACTGACCGCAACCACTAGTTTTTTCAAATATGAAAAACGGTCAAATAAAGCAATGAGACTCTAACGAACGAATGCTTACAATGGTCATCTTCTACAATTCAACTATGAATATGGAAGCATTCAAAGAAGAGAAGGATACGAGACCACTACAACGCCAACATACTAATATCATGAGTTATCCACCCCGACCAAAACACTCTCTGTTATTCTCTAGTTTCTATATCATTTACCTTTGAGAGAGTGATTATTTGTATTGTACTTCAATGATTATCATATCCACTCTGTGAGAGAGTTTGTGAAACCTTTCAATTGTATTTTTGAATTGATCTCAAGGTAGAAGGACCTTGAGAGGGTTGATTTATTTACCAGAAAGTTGTAGAGAGAATTTTTGGTAAGAGTTTCTACTCGTAAGACTTACAAGATGTCAGCAATAGAGAACGTTATTGCCTATAAGACTTATAGGGGTGAAAGCAGGAGAGAACATTCCTGCTCGTAAGACTTGCATAGGTGAGCGGGAGAGTTTTTTCAGAATTGTTCTGCTCATAAAAATTTTCGTAAGGGGGAGTAACTCGATTGTAACCTTACAGTGTGTAAGGGGGAGTACTCCGTAAGAGATTTGTAACAGGCTTCACAAGTGCTTAGCTAAACTTGTGCGATTGTAGTGGTTCTCAAGTATCTAGTTAAACTTGAGAGACATAGTGGATTGAAATATCAGGAGGAGCTTGGGGACTGGATGTAGGTCATCATGGATTGGATCAAACTAGTATAAATCACAGTTTGGATCTTCTCTTCCTATGCTCTTATATTTCCAGCATATATTATTTAAATAATTTTTTATGATTTTAGACTTCCACACTTATTGATTTAATAAGATACGAAAGTAATTTGAAAGTTCTTAATTTCTTATTATACACCCAATTTACCCCTTCTTGGGTGTCAGTTAGTTCCAATATTTGGTATCAGAGCTTGGCCTCTTGTTTAAAGGACTTAACCGTCTCAAGAGTTATCAATGACTAATTTTGGGTGCTTTATGCTTTCAGAAGGTTTTGATTATATAATCCCACCTCTTTTGAAAGATATTGATCTTTAGTTTTGGAAAGCTAGAATGACTAATTTTATTAAAGCATATGATTTTGATATATGAAATATTTTTACAAATACTTTTAATCACAAACCAAGAAAAGATTGGACTAAAAAGGAAAAGAAAATGTTTTCGTTGAACATTAGAGTAATGGGGATTCTCTATAATGCTATGACCTAAAATGATTTTGAGAAAATTAGATTTTTCTTTAATGCTAAAGATATATGGGATACTCTCGATTCTATATATATTTCTAACATGTATTGAAGTTGAAAGTGTTGACAGTTCATGTGAAACTATAAGCTGCGCATCTACTGTTAATGAACAATTGGAAGTTGACAATGAAGAAGGAGAAATCATAGAACACTTCTATTATACAGTCAACACGGATAGATTAGAAGAAGAGGATTCCTGAAAAGAGCTCATTATATATGTATATGAAAAATCATTCTCTAGAGCTCAAGATGAACTTAATGTAAAAAGTTCCAATTCTTGTGAATTTAAGAAAAATGATTTTAAAAGTTTACATAAAATTGTTTTCCAACCAATTGTTAATTCTATTGAGAAAAGCAAAATTTTTTTCAAATATGCTAGAAAATTATTGGGAAGAAAGAATGTTAAAAAAAAATCCATTCTAGTTTTTACTCTCATGACTGATATAATACTTGCATAAAATCTCATAATGCATATCATCATACAATTTACAATTATTGTGATAAATCTGGTCACATTTCTCACACATGCTATATTAGAAGAAATTCTAATATGAGAAATAAATGTATTTAGGTTCCAAAAGGATATGTAAGGTCTAATACTAATAATCAAAGACCCAAGTATATGTAGGTACCAAAATGTCCATATAGTACTTTATGTGTGCAGATTGATTACAAGAAGAATGAACATAAGGGTACAGAGAAGATGAAGAAGAAGCCAAGACTTTCTTATGCACCAATAAAGAGGTTCATATCATCTATATTGAAAAAGAGAACTCTTGGAGCATCTATTGCTAGAATTACAAAGTATAATCACAAAGAGAAGCAATGGATAAAAGGAGTATGTTCCACCTCAAGGAAGGGTTACCATAGAGTACCATTCAACTACGTTGAAGAGAATAAGAAAAGGAGGATCTCTCGTACACAAAGGAAAATACTCTTAGAGTCTACATCATATGAGACAGCTTTGCATGATCCCAAGGCTAAATATGCAAAAACAAAGTGTCA
Source organism: Albizia julibrissin (assembly GCA_037074505.1). Lineage (NCBI taxonomy): Eukaryota > Viridiplantae > Streptophyta > Magnoliopsida > Fabales > Fabaceae > Albizia > Albizia julibrissin. Next base: position 40,793,327 of record CM073483.1, on the reverse strand, counting down.
AAGAAAGATGTATTGGGTGAGCAAAGGTAATTCTCCAAGTACCTAAAGTAAAAGTATACAATGTTAAAACCTCCTACATTATTATCTTTAATATTTATTAAGGTTTATACCTTATTACCTTAGGAATGAGCATTGCAAACAATTTTGAAAATATGTTTTCACATCCTTTAGAAAATCCATTTAATAAATCTATAAAGGGATTGTAATGTTCAATAATTCAACTCTTTATGCAAATACGCATACTTCAAAAGAAAATATTTTTATGCATAAAGTCATGTTTAATTTATTATGCTCAATTTCCTCGAATTGACTATATTCTTAGAACATGTGAATTATGATTCCTATAAGCTAACCACGAATGGATGCAAGTAAAATTGGATACAGAAGGAAGAAAAAAGGGTTATATATGGTTTTGTAGGAAGAAGAAAGGAATAGCTTCATTTCAAGATTATTACTACCTAGATAAATAAATCATTTCTTGAGGAAGCTAAACAAGTGATGCTTGACTTTGATGTTGAGCATGCTAAAGGAGACAACACTTGAGATATCACTATAAATACCTAGCCAATAATAAAGAAAGAAAAGATGCACAGTGTAGCATTACTCGAGTGACCACTCGAGTAATCATCATTACTGCGTGACGGCTGGGAGAGAATGTCTAAGTGATTAAACTAGTTGGAGGCGAAAGTTAAGAAATTATACACAACTGAACTTTAAAGGATAATTTCTTGAGTAATTATGAGATTGCTCAAGTAAGGAATTGTTTTCTTACTCTATCAAAATTTCAAAGTACTATTACTCGGGTTCTTAAATTGTGCACAATCTTTCTATGTATTTGAGTTTGAAATGCACATTTCAAAAATTTGCTTGGATTTCAATCCATTATGTTTATAAAAGTGCATACACATGATTAAAAAATTATTCATATTTTGTTTGCATTCAAATTAGTTTCAAAATTGGAAGTTAATATATTTGTACTAAAATGTCAAAAATACTTCAAATCTATCCACTAGAGTTTTAAGTGTATTCCTCAGAAAAGAATTCAATATGTGAAAGCCTTATGGCTATTGGATAAAACCTTATTTGGATGAGTTGTTCCATGAATTACAGAAGCTTATTAATGCGTTAAATGCATTAATCATTACAGTGAAATAACTTATTAGGACAATATTTTGGAACTTTAGTTATTTGGACTAACGAGCCTATACTTCATAGTTAATAAATCTATATATTTGTTTTTATTACTCGAATTCCTTAACAATTGATATTATTTATCTCCGAGTAACTGGTACTCAAATCCTTTACTTGATATTCTTATTCTTCAAGACACAACTCTAAAAAGTCAAAACTGTCTTGGCCAATAGCAAAGTCATTATGCTTATTCATTCCTATTATGCTAAGCCTGTTTAGTTAATGCTTTACTTTTATGAGTTTTGCTCTCGAGAAAATAATCAAACATGTTAACTTTAGTATTTGACATGTTCTCTAAAATTGAAGCTTTCTGACACATACACACAAACATATATTGACTTCTACTGTTTTTAGCATGAGAATTGATATTTAACAAACTTCATAAATGAGCTTTCATAAATTCTAAATATTAATGTCATAATAACATTTAAGATTTTGAAACAATTTGCAAGTTTCATTATTATTCATGGAAAACTTAATCTCATTCATAATTTATCATTTCATAAAAGTTGATCATTATAAATAGATTCTCTACTCTTATTTGATTCAATTTACATGGATTGCATGAAAATCTTATCAATGTCATATTTTATGTATAAAATGTATTTACAATTGTCATTGATCATTGAAAATCATTATTCTTGGTATAATTTGTTTGTTACCTTTTATAATTCAATGGCTTGAATTTATTTGGGTAAAATCATATTTTGGTCTTTATTGGAGTCTTTGCTCAAATATTATAGTTCAATTATATAAAAGTAAAAGAGTTAATATGTCTAATATTATAAGAACCTAAGAGGAGTTGGGTACCAAAGTATCTAAAAGAGCTATTGAAGAAATACGGGATGGATCAAGTAAACAGAGTAAACTCATCTATGAACTCAACTATGTTGCTTGATACTAACATCAAAGGAGCAGACTATGACATCAGGGATTAAAAGAAAGATGTCAAAGTGATAGTCATCCCAACTCATCTTCAAATAGTAGATATTTTCAAAACCCCTCACGAAAGATTAATTTTTACATATAAGAAGAGAATTGGGAATGGTAAATCCCAATGAATTGTAAGTTGTTACATGTTAGTAAATGTTGATTATGTTTTGATGTAACTAACTTAAGCATGTGAGTATCTAGTAATTTGTTTTTACAGGACCCTGATACTCTATTATGTAGTAAGGAAAGCAGAGCTAAATAGAAAAGTTGGTCATTATGACATCACTCGAGTGACCACTTTTAGTGATCATCACTATGACATCACTTGAGTGATGTTTAGCAGTGATGGTTGCATCACTTGAGTGACCACTCAATTGATGACATGAAAAGTTAAGGAAGTTGAATAGATTCAAATTTGAAACGACATAATGGTTGGATTTAAAAAGGTGAAAGTTGAAAAGACACATCACTCGAGTGATCAAGCAGAATCACTCGAGTAACCACTCGAGTGATCATTAGTATAGGGAAGAAATCATGCTATCTTTTGCTTAATTATGCACTCTAGAGCTTATAAATCATCAAGGAATCATTTATGGGTAATTACTATATTACTTATGCTAGGTACGCTTTAATTATTAAAGAATTTTATCTGTTTGGCATGATAACTTGAGTAATGCCACAAGATCACTCGAGTGATGTCGGGCATAGTAGGTTATAACAGTCGGCACCATGTCATTTTTCATCAAATCACTTCCAGTGATTCTCCTAGTGCTCTATCTAAAACTTTTCACAATCATTTACCCCTCTAATTACCGACAAAACCCATTTGATTCCACCTCTAAAAATGTCCTAAACTTCTCCAAATCCTTTACCCTAGACCTTCGATAGTCAGTACTCAAAGAAGAGAAAATTTAGTTTATATGCTTAATCTTCCAATAGTAAGGACCAAAATGCCTCAAAAGGAGTCTTCTGAGTCTCCACCACCTCTTCCATCAAAGAAGTAGAAGAAATCACCAACTCTAAAACCCAAACCATATTCACAGCTAAAGGTACTAGAGCAAGGACCACTGGAGCCATAACCCAAGGCTAAGAGAGTCATTATCAAAGAGAAAATGGTGAGAAAGACTAAATCTAAACTAGTTTCAGAAGGAAGAGGCAAATCAAAAGCCCCACTAACTTTATCATCTTTAGACTCTGACACAAACACTCCCTCTTGGACAGAGAAAGAGTCTAAGGGTTTAAAATATGATGCAAAACTCACCAAAGCAATGTCAAATATGCTTGAAGAAGCATTACAATCTAAAGGAGCCAAGAAAGGATCCTCCTCTAAGCCTTCCCAATCTATAAAGTTTCAACCAGAGGAATCGGAGGAAGATATCATGATTTTACCAAGGGGCCTTATTTCAAAGAAACTTGAAGACTCAAAGAAGTACATTGACCACTTCATAAGAAGAAAAATGTGTAAGATGTATTATGTGGATTTAGGTGTATTATTTGAAGCAATTAAGTATGACTTGAGTGATTACTTAGGTCATTACATGCCATAGCTATCTGTACATTTGCCCTATTATGCTAAGGTAGTTAGGAACTTTTATTATAATCTTGAACCTGTTAAAGACTGCATGAGCTCAATAGTAGAAGAAGAACTTGAGACTAAGGTTAGAGGGAAGAAGGTCTTAATCTCTGCCTCAAGGATCAACAATTGGCTAAGCATCAAAGAACCACCAAAGGATAATCTGGCCAAGCTTAATTCAAACCAGATATTCAATATTTTGAGCCCCAATGAGAGAGTAGGTCCTTTAATTTTCAATTTAAGGGATATCTGTGACTTACACAAAGTCCTTTGGTATATATACTCTCGAGCCATAACAAGTCCAACAAATTCAAGCATTTCATCGATCGGGACTACGTGAATATGACCTCAATACTTTTAAAGGAGAAGAGGAACCTAGGAGAGTTAATCTTCTCAGAGATCAAAAGGTATATGTTCTCTGGAACCTAAACTACACTGATGCCATACCCTCAGTTGATCTCTCTATTCCTCAAGGTCAACAAAATTTGGTACTTAGAGCCTAATGAACCGATTGAGAGGCTTTTACCAGTTGGAAGGAACTAAATTGGGAAGCTAGGGATTGTGATACCTCTGAAGAAACCAATAGACTCAACTACAAAGAAGAAGAAGGCATACAAGGCTGAGACTTATAGGTTAGATGATACTCAATCCTCTGCCCCTGCTACTACCTCATCGGTTCCTTCCTTCTTTGGATTTACGATTCATAATTACTTGAAGGAGGTACTTGAAGGATTTCATGTAGATATACCCAACACCAATACAGAACTGATAACCCATATGAACTTCAAGATGGGATAAATAGTTGAATTTATGAACAAACAAACCAGGCAGTGTTGGCACAGCAGGAGGCTCAGACGAGTATACTGAATGAGATTAGCAGCCTTCTCTGGTCTCTTCATGAGAAGTTTGATGCTCTGACTCCTACCACTTCCACTCCTGGTTCATCTATCCTAGCTTTAGCTCAAGCCTCTGCCTCTATCCCAGCCTTTGATCCTCCTCCTATTATCCCTCATACCACACCAAGCAATATCATCTCACAACTACAAAAAGTACTTTTAACGTAACTAATTAACGTCCTTTTTTTAAAAAACAGAAGTTAAAAAGGAGGCGGTGACATTTTTGAAATTTTGGCTTCCCTTTTAACAATTGTTTTAAAGAAAACAGTTATTGAAAGTGCCTTTCCAAGACTTTTTTTTTAAAAATAGTCGTTAAAAATTATATACTAATATTCCCATCCCAGATCTGTTTCTATCCCAATTGTATCTTCTCTCCTAGTCATGCCTCTCCCTCTCAGATCCACCTCTAAGCCTTAGTCCTACCTCCAATCACATCATCTGGCCCCTTCTCTGACCTTAGATATGACCTACGACCTATTCTCTGACCCCAATTGTGACCTTTATCCTCCTCTTTGCTAGCATTATCATGACCCCTCTCCTCCTTGGTCTCACTCCAATAATCAGGTTTCTCCTCCTCCTCCATTCTCTACCTTCACCAATTTTCCCTTAGCTTTTAGGAATCTTCTCTTTCTGTTATGTTAAATTGATAACTTATACTTTTGCTCTACTTTTAATTTATTGTTTCTTTTTTTAGGGTAAATGATTCCTCTGTAAGTTATGTACTTCAAGTTTTCTGCATAAGTTTCTGGTTAGAACTTGTAGGAGTTCAATTATAAACTCGAGTAAAAAACTCAAGTTTTGCTACTAAACTCGAGTTCTCCAGGAACTTCATGTTTCTGACTAAATATCTGGATGAAAACTTATAGAAGTTTAAAAGCATACTCAAGTTTCTTTTTTACCAGAACTTGAGTTTTACTCTCAAACTCGAATTCTCTAAGAGTTGTAAGATTCTGAAAAGTCTTTGGATAAAACTCACAGGAGTGTAAAAGCCAACTTGAGTTTATCTTGGGCCACAACTTGAGTTCTGTCCCAAAACTCGAGTTCTTGTGACAACCTCAGTTTCTGCCTTAGCTTCTGTGTAAAACTTGTGTGAGTTTAAATATCAACTTGAGTTCACTTCACACCAAAATTCAAGTTTTGACCTAAAACTCAAGTTCTTCAGAAAGTTTCATTTTCTTACTAAGTGTTTGTATGAAACTTGTGAGAGTTGATTTCCTAACTCGAGTCCACATCTGTCCAGAACTTGAGTTCTCACTGAAAACTCAAGTTCTCTGCCTGGTCTTCATAACTTCATAACTCTCAGGCAGAAACTCTCCTATGAAACTTCCAGGACTCGAGTTCTCATGCAAGACTCGAGTGCATCAGCTTGAGATTACTTCCTGCAATTTTTACAACTCGAGTGTTAGCCAAAACTTATAAGAGTTACACTGAAACTTTCATATCAAACTTAAGTTCTTCACCTAAACTCGAGTTCTTTATGAGCCAGAAATCAAGTTCTTCTCCAAAACTTAAGTGCATCAGATAATCTACAGAACATAAGGCTGTCAATTTGAGAACTATATTTAACAACCAATTTAACTTAATGTGCGTAGGAAGAGGAATTTTGTTGAATTAAAATTATTCACATCAATGTTGAAACTTAGATAGGTTTGGATATAGTTCAAATATATATATGTATATATATGTGCGATAATATTCATTAAATGATTGAACTTATGAGTATACTCTTCATTAAAAGGACTAAAGCTCAAGCTTTCCTTTCTCTTTTAAATTGAGGGTTGACATGTTGTGTATGGGTTGTTAAAGATCCTTATGTAAACTGTTTAAGGAATGAGAAATTATGTTTGAATGTTATTAATTAGCAAATGAAATAGTTAACATGAATAAGAAGAAAGTAGTAGTATGTTATTAAATGGAAGATTATGGCTTGTCTTATAAAACATGGGGAAGGAATAACAATGATCTTGTTTTGGATATTAGGGGACAAAGTATGCTAACTAACAAAACTTCTACAACAAATAGATGATGATGTGTAGATGTTTCTTTTACATAGTGTAGTGGTTTAGAGAACTTTTAAACACTTGATTATATTAGTTTAAGTTGATCCATGTTTTAGTTTTGGAGTACTTGATTATATTTATGAACTACTAGATATATATATACTTGTTTAGTAGTGTTATATTTTGGGTATATACATGTATATTTTCTGGGAATTGGTGGTTTTCAAAGGTTGTGGGAAAATATGAATAATATGTTTAAAAAAATGATTTTCAACATCTGTTTTTAAGAAAATAGTCTTTGTAAGTTTGAAACATATAACGACTATTTTTAGAAAATAGTCATTGTATGTGACTTACAACGACTGTTTTCTAAAAACAATCATTGTAATTAAGTTTGAAACATACAACGATTGTTTACAAAAAACAGTCGTTGTAAGTCACATACAATGATTGTTTTTAGAAAAAGTCATTGTATGTTTTAGACTTATAACAACCGTTTTCTTAAAACAATCGTTGTAAGTCACTTACAACAACTGCTTTAAAACAGTCGTGTATTTAAAACTTTTAACGATACTCACATACACGTCCCCCTGAAAACGGTCTTCTAAAGGGCATAAAAACAGGCGTTAAAAGTTCCTTTTGTAGTAGTGTCTTCACCATGACTAACCCATACCCATCATCATTCACATAGGTTCACATTACTTTAGATGAGCCTGTTCAACCTTGCTTTATACCTATACCTATACCAATTGTATCACCCTCCGCTATAGAGAAACTACCTTAGACCTCGTCTTATCACTCTTATCAGTTAGAGGATACTGAGGAGTTAATGGTTTCATCTATTGCTCAACCTTCATTACCACTGTTCGCCTCCACAAGTGCACGGATCACGTTAAGTAATAAAGTGATAAGTAAAGATTGTTCCCACGATGAGCATGACTAAAACGAGCTAACTAATGAAATAATATTCTTAATTAGGTTGAATGGAATCATTTGAATTTAAACAAGGTTGAATAAAGACTTTTGATGAAAATAATAAACTATTTATAAGACTAACAATTACTAAGTAAAACCTAATTATTTGATTTCAAATATTAGATGAAGCTTAGGGTTATTTATCCCCTTTGTACTTCATAAAACTTGATGAATTTCCTCTCCAATAGTATTTTTAATGGTAATATGTGTTAGTCCAAGGTTCAAAAGCATTTGGTTACGCTTTCTCAAGTTAAAACTAAGTTTATATCCTCACTTAATATGCACAACCTCTTGCTACAATTAAGAGAGAATATTCATTTAGCAACAACCTTATTGACAATGCTAGGTTGGTAACTATATTTCTTTGTTACTAATAATCCATCCACTAAATACCTAAACTTCAAGTCTAGCATGATTTTACCTAAGTTCTACATATAGATGAGCTTTCTTAAGTCAAATCCAAATGAACAATTCAATCTAAATGGTGGCCAAACATTTAGAAGCATTAAGTAAAGAATAAAATCAACACATATATATCATTAATAACTGAAAGAGAGGAATGATCAAGTCTTAATCCATACAAAGTCTCAAAATAACCCTAGAGTGAAGAGTTTAGCTATACATAATCATAAAATAGCTACAACCATATGGAATAATCATAGCCATAATTATAATCTAACAAAGAAAGAGAAGAAGAATGAGAAAAATCAAGGATTTTAGCTTTAAATCTCCTCCAATCTTCAACCCAAGGTTAAAACTCTCCAAGAAGCCAAAACCCTAGCACCCAAGCTCCAAAGAACCCTTTCAAACTCCAGAATCATGTATTTTTGGCCTATCCCTTCCTTAAAAAAGCCTCCTCAAACGTAAGGTTGTACTGTTTGTCATGTGCTGAAGCATATGCCACATTAAGTTATGGTCTCTGTTGGCTTCAGCTAAGGGTCAAGTATTGAAGCATATGACACAGTAAGTTCTGACCCCGTCTGCTTCAGCATACACATCTTTGGCTGAAGCATATGGCACAGTGAGCTTAGATCTCCATTTGCTTCAGCATACGTATTGTTGGCTGAAGCCAACAACATAACACTTTCTCCTTGAGCTCTCTCTTGATCTTTGCTGCTACAAGCATTGTCCTTTTTGTCCTTCAAGGCTTCTTAATATGTCTCTATCCTTCTTCAAAAGAGAGGATGTATTCTCATATTTTTCTTTGAATTAAAGCATACAAATATATATCTCTTACACAAGAATATCTTCAGCTTTAGCTTGTTACTCTAATATGCATATTTTCTTCTATTTACTCTTTTATATGCAAAATTTATACATAAAAGTAAGTGGAAAAGAGAAGAAAATGTGATAGAATGCTATCGATTTCTGTGTGCTAATACATTAAACTCCTCTTTATATACCCTATCCAGATATTACATTTCATATTCCGCTAGTTGTCCTACCAGAGCCTCAACCATCCTCACGTGATTCACCCACCTTTACTGCTTGTCAGGGTGACACTCACAAGATGTATCCTCCCCTTTTCATATCATACCTATCACCATCATTGAGCCCTCTTCATCACCCAGTTCTAGATCTACTTCTCTTGCTTAGTCCACCCTTTCCGATGATGTCAGAAAGGGGGGGAGACCTAGAGTGATTTTAATCAACTTATTTTCTTTAACTTATGCATGCAAGAGTGTTAAATTTGATATAAAGTAGTTTTCTTTTGCTATCTATGTGATAATTGTTTAGATTCTGTAATATCATTGAAGCATGTGATTATATTTCTCTTAATTTCAAGATTAGGTTCAAAATTGAAAAAAATGCTTTCAAAATATTTAGTTCAAGAATCACCAATTTTTGTTATCATAAAAAAGGGAGAGAATGTTAGATCTCATGTTTTGATGATAACAAAAGGTGTTACAAATGATTTGATAATTGAATAAATATTTTTGAACTAAGAAACAAAGTATTCTAAGGCATAGGGAGCCATCACTTGAGTGAGCACTCGAGTGATGAAGTGAGAAAAGAAGTTCTATCTCAAGTGATGCTCTCTGACATTTTTTGAAAGGGATCACTCGAGTAATGTAGTTGGAAAAAGCCTCAAATACTCTCTGCTAGTTTTTAAAGGGGATAACTCAAGTGAAGATCTAGGATTATTTGAGTGACCACTCGAGTGATGGGATAAGGTAAGAAGTATTTGGTTCAACAACATTCTTTGCCACAATTTGGAAGGGATCACTCGAGTGATGGCATTAAATCACTCGAGTGACCACTCAAGTGATGAAGTCAGAAAAGCTGTCCAAACTTTGCCTAGTTTTAGGAGAGATCACTCGAGTGATGAGTCCCAGAAAGTATGATAATAATCTATTATTCATTGATTTACTATCTTTATGTCTAAAACTTCATTGTATTAGTGTTCTAAGTATTTTTCTAGGAAAACAATGAAGAGATCATGCTAAGGGAAGAAAAGACACTTTACGAAGTAGGGCATCCACCGATCGCAACGGCTAGTTTTTTCAAATACGAAGAACAGTCAAACAAAGCAACGAGACTCTAACGGATGAATTCTTACAACGGTCATCTTCTACAATTCAACTATAAATATGGAAGTATTCAAAGAAGAGATGGATATGAGACCACAACAACACCAACATGCTAATATCATAAGTTATCCACCTCGACGAAAACACTCTATGTTATTCTCTAGTTTCTATATCATTTACGTTTAAGAGAGTGATTATTTGTATTGTACTTTAGTGATTATCATATCCACTTTGTGAGAGAGTCTGTAAACCCTTTCAATTGTATTTTTGAATTGATCTCAAGGTAAAAAGACCTTGAGAGGATTGATTTCTTTATCGGGAAGCTGTAGAGAGAATTTTTGGTAAGATTTTCTACTCATAAGACTTACAAGGTGCAAGTAGTAAAGAACATTACTGCCTATAAGACTTACAGGGGTGTTAGCAGGAGAGAACATTGCTTCTTGTAAGACTTGCACAGGTGAGCGAGAAAGAAAGGTCTTCGGAATTGTTTTGCTTGTAAGACTTTCCATAAGAGGGAGTAACTCGGTTGTAACTTTACAGTGTGTATGGGGGAGTAACTTTGTAAGAGATTTGTAACAGGCTTCACAAGTGCCCAGCTAAACTTGTGGGATTGTAGTGGTTCTCAAGTACTCAGTTAAACTTGAGGGACATAGTGGGTTGAAATCTCAAGAGGAGTCTGGGGACTAGACGTAGGTCATCATGGATTGGAACTGAACCAGGATAAATCACAATTTCATCTTCTCTTCCCTAAGCTCTTATATTTCCACCATATATGATTTAAATAATTGCTTATGATTTTATATTTCCACACTTACTGATTTAATAAGATGCAAAAAGAATTTGAAAGTTCTTAATTTCTTATCGTACACCTAATTCACCTCCCTCTTGGGTGTTAGCCAGTTCCAACACTCTTGTCCTTCCGTGAAGAAGAAGAATAGAATTCGAATGCTTTTCTCTCTTTCCTCTCTTGCATGTTCTTGGTCCAAGTAGAACATGATGATGATGAAGAATAATCAATGAATGCCGCCACCTCCCTTTTTTATATGCCAAATCGTGCTTGTGGGCTTGGGCTTCTTAGGTCTCCAATTGATTCACAAAAACGTTGCCATATTATGTTGTAAAGAAAAGGAAATACATAATAATAATAATAATAATAATAATAATAATAATAATAATAATAATAAATAAAACACTTTTTTCCCTTTTTTTGAGAAAACTTTCCATTAGTATTTTTTTGTTGTTTCTTTCCTAATTTAAAAACTTATTTTCTAAGTTGAAATCCCACAAATGATGCATCTAAATTGATATCTCTTAAAATTTCAAGAAAATTTCTTTAATTTTGTATTGATGACTTCTCAAATATATCAAAACTATTAAAAATAGGAAGTGTCATCACACGTAGTAATAATGGATTCACCTAAATATCAAAGTATGTAAAATAAGGCCTCAGGCCAAATAAGAAGCAAACACTTATCCAAAATAACATTATAGTATTTTAAAAACATAATGGCCCTAGGATGACAACACATACACACACACAACCCCACAATCAAGAGAGGCCTACAAGGCTACCAACACTTATGCCTTTGGCTACTTCCCTTGGCCTATTCTCTAGCAGGAGTAGATCAAGGTTTTGCTTGAAAAATATTAACAACAATGGGGTGAGACATAAAGCCCTAGTGACTAAAATCAATTTATAAATAAGAAAGGATTGCAAGTCAGAAAAATAGTTTTAATTATTATAATAATAATATTATCAACAATAAAACATAATAGATACTATATTAAGCAAAAATAGTCAACCCACCCATCTACCATACTCTACCTTATCTCCTATGGACTTGGGTTTAACCCATTAAGTTAACCCGGCCGCAAGATACTTAGCCACCTTAGGTCCAACTGACCCCCTCCCATACCACCTATGTCAGGTCGAGGCAAGGAGGTGTTCTCCTACACCAACACAGCTCAAATCTGGGCCAGGAATAAGAGGGAGTTTAGGGACATAATAATTCATCATCTCCTCCATAAGATATATACATTTATAGTTTTTAAAAGCATCTCACATGACTATCATTCTATATAAATCATTCCATCAAAATCATCATAAGTATAACAATAGTACCAATCTCACTCATAATCCCAAATCATACATACAAGTTGAAAAATACGTTGCTTCACTAAACTAAGTTCATATTCAATCATATACATGATTTTCCAAAACACGTACAAGTAATATAAATGAAAGTAAGGTTTAGAAAATACCTTATAGCCCAAAGTATTCATATAGAAAAAATTAACCTCGATTACCTCAACTATAATCTCAAACTTCATAATTGAGGGGCAAGGACAAGAGATTTAGTGAAATCATCATATAATTAACCCCTAACTCAAAATCTCATATTAACTCAAAATGTAACAAAACAAAACAGATTAAACCTTTAATCTACTCCATATAATTAACTCGTTTAAATTAAAGAGATTTGGTGAAATCATCACCCATCTCAAAAATCTAAAGAACCCTAAGATTTCAAAATCCTTAAATATGAAAATCTAAGAAAGAATGGGAGAAATCAAGGTAGAATAACTTATCAGGTATTAGAAAGCTTGAATATATTCCCAATAGGCTGAAAATACAAACCCTAATAGAGCCCAAATGTTTTCTCCTTCATTTTCCTTTGATTTTTGAGCACCTAACTCTCCATTTATAAAAATCTGAGACATTAGCGCCTAGGCCCATATTTAAGCGCTTGGGTACTAGGGCTCTCTATCTAAGAGAGCGCCTAGGCCCTCATTTGAGTGCCTAGGCATTGGTGCTCTCTGCCTTCCCAAACCTCAGCTTGTGCCTGGGCCCTCATTCAAGTGCCTAGGCGCGAGTTCTCTCTGCCTCCACTAGTGCCTTGGCCCTCATTCGAGTGCTTGGGCTCTAAAATCCTCTTTCTCATTTCCCACCTTTTCATATCTTATACCCTGAAACTTCCTTCAAATCTCTTCAATATTTCGTTAATGATTGATCACTTAATTACTTAATTTCTATACAAATCATTACTTAATTAATACTAAACCTTGACATTAAAATTTAGGATGTTACAGCATGAGAATATTATTGATATATCAAGAAGCCACTTGTTTTTGTTTTTGTCTCCATAAGAAGACACAGAGTAATTAAACAACAACTGACAAAAAAACAAAGGCAGACTAACGCGAGAAAAAGACACAGAGCTTACAAGACACACAGCTGGGGTTAAAAGAAGGAATTTATTAATGATAATTAATCGGCCATTATATCCTTAATAGTAAAGAAGGAAACATGCTTTGATAATATAAGCATATTGTATAGCATCAAACGATCAAGCAATACTAAAAATTTATCTTATACAAAAGCCGACAATGATACATTAATAAAATTAAACACCATATATAAACAGACTCTGTGTAAATTGAAACACACACTTAAATTAAGTAACAAAATATCATTTGCAGCATTAAGTCCTCTTTGCGTATCAAGATTCTCTTCTTCCATTCCAAGTGATTCAAGCATATGTGGATATGTGCTTATCCATACTATTGAGTCTTTGTATCAGGATTACATATAATCACCTATAAAATCAAACCAAACAGGATCATCATATGGTATGAATTGTGCCACATGCATCAACGCTCACTATCATAGGACTGCATAATTAAAAGTTGATAAATTTAATCAGATGGATTTTAGTCCCTCCTAGACGACCATGAAAGAAAACTCCACATTTAATGGGGTCCATGTTTTACAATAATTTATGTCCTTTATAAAGTACTTTTTATCGGGTTCAAGCCTCTAGGAGATTCTTTTGCTAAAGAATGCTATCCAAACAATGGAAAAGGCGTGTTGAGATAAAAAAGAGTTAAAGAATTTAAGTTTTGTTATAAAAATATGGATAATCTGAGAGAGAGAAGAGAAATTCTAGAGAGAGAAATCAAAAGAGAAATTCTCATTCAGTTATATGTACATAATTCTCAGCCCAAGACTCCTATTTATAGGCAAAAAATGTGTATAAATAGTAAAATACATGTATGAACAGTAATTGCTACAGTAAATCGCGTATGCTACAGTAAAACACATATGAACAATGCTTTTACAGTAAAAAAAAATGCTACAGTAATGAACAAATACTTTAATCATTGATGAATAGTGCCATTTGATCTTATAGGCCTAGCTGACTAGGAGAGTAAATTAGCTTATATGAGGGTTAATGGACATCCACATAATTAATATTTATAACACTTCCCTTTGGATGTCCATTATGAATGTGCCTCATTAAAAACTTTAACTAGGAAAAACCCAGTGAGATAAAAACCTAGCCAAAGAAAAGAGTACATCATTTATTGATACACTGTCCAGTGCTGCCTCATTAAAAACCTTTCTAGGAAAACCTAGTGGGAAAAAACCTAGATAAGGGAAAAAGAGTATAGCGTGTATCGAATCCCCCTCTTAACAACATTAATTGATATCTCTGAATCTCCGAAGGCTAATATTATAGACATGTTTTTCAAAGATTGTACCTGGGAGTGATTTTGTGAATAAATCTACTAAATTTTTATTTGAACAAATTTGCTGGACATCTATTTCACCATCCTTTTGAAGGTCACGAGTAAAGAAGAATTTTGGTGAAATATGCTTCGTTCTGTCTCCCTTGATATAGCCTTCTTTAAGTTGGGTAATGCATGCATTATTATCCTCATATAGAGCTGTTGGTACCATTTTTCCTAAAGATAAATGACAAGTTGTTCGTATATAATGTATTACTGACCTCAACCATACACATTCTTGACTTGCTTCATGTATTGCTAGAATTTCTGCATGGTTGGATGATGTGGCTGATATAGTCTGTTTCATTGATCGCCATGAAATAGTTGTACCTCCACATGTGAACAAATAGCTTGTTTGTGATTTACCTTCGTGTGGATCAGATAAGAATCCAACATCTACATATCCTACCAGTTCATGCTTAGATACATTTGAGTAGTATAACCCCATGTCTATAATGCCTCTGAGGTAACGAAAAATATGTTTTATTCCATTCTAATGCCTTCGTGTTGGTGAAGAACTATATCTTGCTAATAAATTAACAGCAAATGATATATTAAGACATGTGTGATTAGCAAGGTACATTAGTGCTCCAATAGTACTAAGATATGATACTTCTGGACTAAGTAGTTCTTCATCACCTTCTTCGCTGATTACTCCCGGTCGGAATAGATCTTTATATGGTTTCAGAGACCTTATAATCATTGGTGTGCATAACGGATGAGATTTGTCCATATAAAATCTCTTTAGGACCTTTTTTGTATAAGTTTCTTGATAGACAAAGATCCCATTTTGAGGTACTCAATCTATAATCCAAGACAAAATTTTGTTATTCTCAAATCCTTCATCTCGAATTCTTTCTTTAAACAATTAATTGCCTTTTGAAGCTCTTCAGGAGTTCCAATAATGTTGATATCATCAACATAAACAACAATTATAGAAAATTCATTATTCGATCTTTTTATAAAAATGCATGGGCATATTGGATCATTTTTATATCCTTCTTTCAACAGATATTCATTAAGACGATTATGCCACATGCGCCCTGATTGCTTCAAGTCATACAGGGATTTATTTAATTTAATTGAGTATTGTTCTCGAGAATTTGAATTAGATACTTTTGGAATCTTAATTCCTTCAGGGACTTTCATATAAATATCATTGTCAAGTAACCCATACAAATAGGCAATCACAATATCTATTAGATGCAGATCAAGCCCTTCTTTTACTGCTAGGCTAATTAAATAACAAAAAGTAGTCGTATCCACTACAGGTGAATACGTTTCTTCAAAATCAATGCCGGGTCTTTGTGTAAAGCCTTGGGCTACAAGACGTGTCTTATATCTTATTATTTCACCCTTTTCATTTCTCTTTCGTACAAAAACCCATTTGCATCCAACTGGTTTTACACCTTCAGGTGTAAGGACTATAGGTCCTAATACTTTTCATTTTTTCAATGATTTCAATTTTGCATTAATGGCATCTTTTCATAGGGACCAATCTTTTCTTTATTGGCACTCGCTAATGGATTTTGGCTCATGATCCTCAATATTATTCATTACATCACTTGCTATATGATAAGAAAAAATGTCGTCAACATTGACTTCATTTCGATCCTATCGGATTCCATTCATAACATAATTTATTGAGATCTCATTATTTTCACATATATCAGGTATCTAGGTCTCTTCTGGGACTACAACATTCTCTTATGGAGATATCTCTGTTGGAGATAATAATTCTTCAGGAGATGGCTCTTCTGGAGCTATTAAATTTTCTTGATTATCCTCAATTTGACCATCTATATTCTTTGCTCCTTTTTTTTAGGATTTCTATCTTTGGAACCGATGGGTCTGCCACGCTTCAGGTGTGCTTTAGATTTATTCATAGTAGATTGTCCTTTAGGGACATCAATTTTAACATGAACATTAGCAGCTGGGACATGTGACTTTGTCACTTTCTTAGGGTCAGTAAATGTTTCTGGCATTTGATTAACTAAATTCTGTAAATGAATTATCTTTTGAACTTTCAGTTCACATTGATTTGTACGAGGATCAAAATGAGCAAATGATAATTCATTCCAGCTAATTTTCTTACCTAGCTGCTTATTCTCTCCCCCTAGTGTTGGAAAAAGTGATTCATCAAAATGACAATCAGCAAATCGTGCCGTAAATAAATCTCCTGTAGATGGTTCTAAATATTTTATGATTGAAAGAGATTCATACCCAACATATATTCCCATCCTTCTTTGAGGACCTATTTTAGTGCGTTGTGGTGGTGCTATTGGCACATATACTGTACATCCAAAAGTTCTTATATGAGAAATATTAGGTTCCTGACCAAAAACCATTTGTAAGGGGGAAACCTTTAAGTAACTTGTTGGCCTGAATTAACATTGATGCATGCAAAATGGCATGGCCCCAAGTAGAAATTGGGAGATTAGATTTCATAAGTAAAGGTCTTGGAATTAGTTGCAACCTTTTAATCAATGATTCTGCAAGTCCATTTTGCGTATGAACATGAGCTACAGGATGTTCAATATCAATTTCAAGGGACATACAGTATTCATTAAAAGCTTTTGAAGTAAATTCACTAGCATTATCAAGACGTAGTTTCTTGATAGGATAATCAGGGTAATGTGCTCTTAATCTAATCAATTGAGCAAGTAATCTCGCAAATGCTAGGTTGCGAGAAGATAATAAACACACATGTGACCATTTAGTTGATGCATCAATTAAAACCATACAGTACCTAAATGGTCCACATGGTAGGTGTATTGGTCCACAAATATCTCCCTGTATCCTTTCTAGAATTGTGAGAGACTCACTTTCTACTTTACTTGGTGAGGGGCGAATAATTAATTTTCCCTTGGAACATGAGAAATCATGGGATTGTGGTATTTGTTTACACTTCAGGGTATGTCCATATGAATTCTCAATTATTTTTTGCATCATAATTGAACCGGGATGGCCTAACCGGTCATACCAAACATTAAATTCATTTGTAAACTTTTGGTTTACATTAGTAGACTTCTGGTCTGTATTAGTGAACTTCTGGTTCTCAATAACATGTGTTTCAATTATGTTTATAAATGTATAATATAAGCCAGAAGAAAAAGCAGGACACTTTTCTAATATGTATTTTCTACCAGCAACTATTTTTGTAACAACAAGATATTCTTTATTATTTTTAGTTGTTGTTTCTATATGATATCTATTTCTGCGGATATCTTTGAAACTTAACAAGTTTCTTCTAGACTTGGTAGAATAAATTTCATTATCAATACATAATTTTGTTCCTTCAAGTAACAAAATATTAGCTCTTCTGGAGCCTTTGATCAAATTTATACTACCAGATATAGTCCGAACATTAGCTTTTTGCATCACCAAGGAAGAAAAATATTTATCATTTCTGAGTATGGTGTTGGTTGTTGCGCTATCAATAAGACATAAATCTTCAGGATTGATGCAAGTATGATTCATTCTTTATTAAAGGAAACATAAAAACATAATTAAGATAAATATATTTGATAAAAGTTCAAATAGATAAAGATAAATTATGCGAAGAAATCAGCAACATCCAAATAGGTAATATCCATATTTCCATACTCAGAATTCTTAGCCTGATTTACATGATTTACTTCAGTTGTTGATCATTTACCATTATTTTTATTGATTCTTGGTAAAGATCAACTAGGTGTCTTGGTTTACGACAGGTACGAGACCAATGACCCTTGCCACCACAACAATAACATGGATTTTCAACATTTTTATTTTGCCCACTATTTTCGCTTTTATGATTCTTATCAATCTTTTCCCTACTTCTGGTAGGAATTTGAACCACCACGATTTTGACCATGGCCATGCTTATAACTATAGCCACGTCCACGACCATAATTAGATTCATTTATTACTACATTCGCTTCTGGGAATGGAGTTAAGTCTATTGGACGGGATTCATGGTTTTCAATAAAAGCTCATTATGTTGTTCAACCACAAGGAGGCAAGAAATTAATTTAACATATTTCTTAAACCTTTTTTCACAATATTTCTACTGCAGGAGCAAATTGGATGTATCCATTTATACAAGCTTTTAGAAGGATGACCATCTTCTGGTGATCATAAATTTATTTTAAATTGTTCTAAAGAACAAGTGGGTCTTTCATGGCCAAATATTGAATTTTGAGGCCTTTATGCAAATGGTGATGTAGAAAAATTATGGATCATGCATTTAAGATAAATAGTTCTTTTTGGTAATAACAAGAGCCATAAATTTATATATTACAAAATTTAACTTAGTTCAGAATAATGTAATAAAATGGGGGCATTCATAAAATATAAAATATAAAATATAAAAATGCAATATAATAACAGGAAATTCATAAAAAAATAAATAATTCATAAAGTAAGATATTACAACAAAAATTAAAACTTTATGGCTTCGGGCCAAATAGTCTCATGGCTTTAGACTAATTTGTATCATGGCTTCAGGCCAATTAATCTCATGATGAGAAATTAAATATGTATGGTATCTAGCTATTTATCTTCAGGATAAAAGTTGAATATGGCTTTCGGCCATACAATAAGATAGAAGATGAAAGTTATATGACTTTTGGTCACATAATCTCAAAATAGGAATAAAAGAAATATGATTTCTAGTAATATAACTTAGAAATAGGAAAATCAAAGAAATATGGCTTCTGGCCATACAAGAAGATGAAAAATGATATAGCTTATGGCCATATAATAGAGTCATATGGGCATGGCTTCTGGCCATATCATATCAAAATAAGAAATTAAAACAATATGACTTCTGGTCATATAATTTCAAGGATCAGATGTGTATGGCTTCTGGCCATAATAATAATAATATAAATGAACTTGTAAAAGATATATATGAGATATGAGAACAATAGTGATCTCAAATCTTAACCATGGAACCCGATGTTTATAACAATTGGTAAGAATATATCTTTAATTCCATATAGTAGCTTAGATTATCCCAGATCTACCAAATAAAGGTATTGTAAAATAAGGTACATGAAATTCCCAAAGGAACGATGAAAAGATCATACATTCGTTAGAGCTTCGTGCTGATAACGTGTTATGAAAATATGGATAATTTGAGAGAGAGAAGAGAAATTATAGAGAAAGAAATCAGAGGGAAATTCTCATTCAGTTGTGTGTATATAATTCTCAGCCCAAGGCTCCTATTTATAGGGAAAAAACGCGTATAAATAGTGAAATACGCATATGAACAGTAACTGATACAGTAAACCGCGTATGCTACAGTACTGCTACATTACGCGTATGAACAGTGCTTCTACAGTAAAAATGCTACAGTATGAATAGTGCTTATAATTGATGAATAGTGCAATCTGATCTTATAGGCCTAACTGACTGGGAGAGTAAATTGACTTAGATGAGGGTTAATGGACATCCACATAATTAATATTCATAATAACTTTTTGTTTTACTTTCGAAACAATTTTATAAAATTGTTTCTAAAAATAAGTTTTGAAAACAAAAAATAAAAAAAAATTATTTGGATAATTGTTTTAAAAATTTTGTTTGTGAAGTGATGTGGCAACCGCCATTGCTGATGATGATGTGGCGATAGTTGTCACTGGTAATGTGGTACCAATAGCAGATAGGTGGTGGCATAAAAAAATAAAAAATAGAAGAAAATAAAAAAACAACTAGAAATATTTTTTTGAGTTTTTTAAAACAACGTTTTATTTTTAAATAACTTTATGAAAACATTTTTTAAACAAGTTTTTAAGTTTTTTTTTGTTTTTAAAAACAAATCTAAGATAATGTCTCAAACATGATTGCTTCCTATGGGAGAATACCAATCAAAAAGGATTTGGACAAAAGCAAGTCCAAAACTTGATGCGTACAAAGGAGAAATAATTTCATCTGTAGCCGTTCAAATTCATAAGCAATAATGCAAGGTTAAAGGGAAGCGTCTCCAGGTCAAAAAAAGAAAAAGAAAAAAAAAAAGGAAGCGTCTCACTTCAAACTGCAATCCCATGATATATGTCTAGTCAATAATTAACATCCCAGGTGGGTCTGATGAAATTATTATTGTTACTGGACATATTCCCAAAATATCTTCCATTTCATCTCGAGGTTAATGTTGGAAAGATACTGTTCATTCCAAAATTGCAATTGTTAATATGTGAATTGCGCTTAGCCTCCAAAATGGAACCTCCAATACATGTACAGCATAAACAAATTCAAAATTATCATTTGCTATATATGTCGTCTTCTTCTTCCCTTTGTATTTCTGCCTTCTATGCAGAATAATTAAGTCACTCCGAACCAACCAAAAGTAGTATTTGATTAGTATTGCATGATTAAGGCAACAAGTTATTCGAGCTCAAAAGGACATGTTAACGGAATTTTAAACAAAGCAGTTGCTAAATAATTCTTAATATTTTGGTTTTATGTGGAAAACATCTATAAGATGAGGATTATATTGTCGCGTGGAGCTATCAAGCGATGCTACAAACTTTATCTTCTATGAGTTCCTACGTCGTACTATGGCACATTAATAAATTAAACACAATATAGCAGACTGAGCGTGTTTATTTCATTAAACTTTTTCCGACTAATTGAAAACCACACTTAAATTAAGAAACGAAACATCATTTGCCTGTAGCATTAAGTCCACTCTACGTACCGATATTCCTCTTCTGCATTTCCTTGGACAAAACATACAAGGCTTATGATGGATACGTACTGCTCACTCAAAGCTAAGATCATACACTACAATAGGGCTCCTCACTTGGACATTTCCATCATCCCAAATCAAAGAAGCAGAGACTATCGGCACATTTATTGATCCCTCAACTGTAACTGTAAACGACTTGTTCTCGCCGACAGAAGAGAACGACAGAACATTTGGTGTCACTTGAATAATTAACAGAGATGAAGGAACTATCACTTTAGCCTTGTATACAGACTTAGCTGCTCCAACATTTGTCACAGTTCTATGAAACATAGTGATAAAAGGTTTTGACGTGGTTGTCTTCAAAGCCAAAGATGGGAGATTGAGATCCCTCGCTTTTTCCTTCTTAGTTTTCTTGCAGTCGAAGTTATCTTTTGTAATGTTCCGCAGTAATTTCGTAGTATAGCCATGTCAACACAAGAACCCCGCATAATCAGATTCACTGATGTCATATACCAAACCAGGAGCCACTGCCTTGACGGGATTGATTTGTCCAGCTCCATATGCAAATTCAGCTTCTGGGTTGAGCTCAGGACTCATTGGAGCAGCTACGATAAAAATAGTGTTCATGAGTAACAAGCGTGGAGTAACGGTAGGAAAAGAAAAACCATGGCATTAATTTACGAATCTACTTAAAGCCAAAGTTGAGAGAATAGTGATAACCAATATAGAGTTGATCTAACAATGGAGGGTCTCATTAGATTTCTTTGAATTTTGAATTTGAATTCTAGAGAAGACACTTGTATTGGGAGTGGCAGTCACGACCCTCAAAATGTATACTAGATAATACTATTAAAAAAAAGTTGATAGAATAGTGAATTAATAATACTCCCTTCAGTTATAAATATAAAACTCATATTTTTTTTTGGGAAGAGACTAAGGAAGCTAAATAAGTTACTTAAAAGCATGTTTGAGATCACAATTTGGGATTCCAAAAATGTTTTATGCATGTACATCGAGACAACACTCCTCTCACATACTTACCTCGTATAACGTAAATCACGATTGAAAAGTTATTATTAAAGACTCCAATCGTTATTACAAACAAGCACCTAATCATATAATAATATATTATGTATCGTTAGGTTATATCTCAATTTACAAGTCTGACAAATTAGTTTAGAGAAAAAAAAATACAAATATTTTAAAGGAATTTAATTAGTTTCCTTAATATCTCAAAAAAATCAATTATGTTTTATATTTAAGATTGGAGGTAGTATAATAATTACCCGTGGTCATTAGGGCAGACTTGATTGCTGCTGGGGACCACTTGGGGTGAAACGATTTAGGGCCCGTTTGGTACGCTGGAATTATTTTAATGGAAATGAATATGGATATGGAATTGGAAATGGATATGGATATAGAATTGGAAATGAGGTTTAAAAGTGTGTTTGGTATGTACATGGAATTCAGACATTATTTTTATTTAATATTTATATTTTAAATGTGAAATTATTAATATGCCCTCATCTAAAAAAAACCTAACAAGTATCTCAAACATCCAAACTATTTTATTATTATTATTATAATTAATTTTTTTAAAATATTTTAACCAGATCCCCCTTTTCTTTTTATTTCAAAAATTACCTACTAATTTCATTTTTTTCATTTTTTATAAATAATTAATTCAACATTATGCTGGTATGGCTTGAAGCATGGAAAAGAGGGCAAAGGTAAAAGTGAAATCTATCTACATGGAATTGGAAATCTGAGCTTTTTGGGTGGAATTGATCTTAGCGGAATTGGTCTAAATTGAGTTTTATGTGGAAATGGAATTTTCTCAAATTCCACCATACCAAACATGCTAAAAGGATGGAATTGGCCTCCATTTCTATCTCCATGGGCTCAATTCCTACGTACCAAACATACCATTAACGTAGGCAGCAGTAGCAGAAGCATGAGGGCAAGCCATGGAAGTTCTTGATATTATATTGAAGTTTGATTCCCTCTTGTCTCCTTTCACCTCTGAAACAGAGGACTTGGGAGGCCAAGCGGCCAAGATGTCTACTCCTGGGGCTGCTATATCAGGCTACAGCAACAAAAAAAAAAAAGTTTCATTACTCTTAATTATAGTACTCTCTCCAATTTTTAATATAAGAAATATTTGGTGAGTTAATAATGGTCCTAAATATAAGACATATTTTCCATATTTATTCATTTTTTTCTAATTTACCTTTCTATTAATGCTCCCTCAACAATAATTATAGAGGAGAGTGAAAAAGAGAATTAAAAAAGATGACTTGGGTATTTTAAAATATATAAGTTATATTAACTATGTTAACTAACTTCATTAATTTAACTAAATTAGGTAAATATGTATTATATTAAGGAGTGAAGGGGAGTCTTGTTTATAAGTATTTGTGAGCCTAGCTACCTTGAGAATGTCAGGAGTAATTCGATTTGGACCCCTTGATGAGAAGGAAGCTACGTATGGGGACAAAGGATCTTTTCCTTCATTACTCTTAAATATGGTGGCAGTCGGGTTTCTGCAAAATTTGGCACGTGATAGAACAAAAAAGATTGATTAAATTAATAAGAAATAACGATATGATGAAGCCAGCAAATTTCATATGGATATATGTTGTTTGTTATTGGATGAATGTATATATATACCTTGTTCTTGTTGAACGTAAGTAAGAGCGAATATATTTGCCATCTTTGAGGGTAAGCAAAGTGGAAGGAAGAGGAAATACTCGAGCCACATCTTTTGAGGAAATGTATGGAACGATGAGACCAACAGCCCCAGCTTTTTGCGTTGCATTATGTCTCGGAACAGAATCACACACAAGGATCTTCCCCTTCACCAATGCTTTATTTAAAGAGTTTTCACCGAATAAACTGTCCAAAATAAATAATAATTATTAGATTACACATACGTGGGAAATGATTATCTCTACATTTTTTAACACAAAAACACCAGTAATACCTTGATATGGAACTGTTAAATCCACTAGCGATATTAGGTGCATCTCCAGAGTAAATCAAGGGGTACTTTATATCATGAAGATCAAACGTGTTCACCGAAACTCCCTACACACACACACACACACACACACACACACTCACACACATATATATGATACAAAGCTGAGTGTGTGTGTGTATATGTGTATGTTTATCAACCATTGCCATAGATTTCTAAGTACTACCCTCCGGTTCTAAGTGTAGGAGCTAAACAATGCATGTAATTAAAAAAGGTATTTTTGACAAATCAATACATATTTATTATAAATAATTAATTTGACAAACTTTTTTAATATGTATAAATTAGTTATCCAATTCTTGTATTAAAGACAGGAGGAATTGATAATCTTTGTAATACCTCAATAACCCTTCCATTCCCCAACTGAACCTTAGTGAAAAACTTTCTGTCCATGGTGGAAGCAGCCACTGCAAGCGACCAAGGAGAAAACATAATCATTGAAGGTCCACTCTAAATTTTCTATATCTAGGTTCCTTTAGAAGTCCAAAATAGTCACAATCAAATTTATCTTGTTTTAGGATAACTAGGCACACAATTAAAATAACAAATATAATATTAAAGTAATCAATGTTAAAAAATATCATCCACTAATCCATAATCAAACTAAATAATCTAAAATAAAGGTTTAGCTACATAAATTGAACATTCTCATGAACAAAATAAAAGTTAACGCTGAATTTTCATTCGTGCACATCTCCGAACCTTAATCTCCCTCCATTTAGGGTTTGTTTCGCGCGCAGGAGGGAAATGGAGGAGAGGAAAAATTTTTATAAGTTGGATTTTAAAAAATTGGAGATGTGGGGTTATAAAATTTTAATAAATATAAGATATAAAATAAAAGAGTAAGAAAAATTAATTAAAAACTTCTAACCGCACTTTTTCAATTTTTTTAAATCTAAGTTATAAAAATTTTCCCTCCCCTCTTTCCCTCTCCAAATCTCTCATACCAAATAGCTCCTTAAGCTCTGAACTTTTATGTTGTCATCACCAACCAAGAAAATAGTACACCCCCTTTGAGTTCTGCCCGTGCGCATATGTATAGACATCCCTATATAGTTGAATGAATCATCGTAAGCTGCGCGTCTTTGATGGAAATATCCTTTTGCTTATTTTTCTCATCACACACACACACACATGTGTGTGTGTAAAAGATATTGCTTGTGCTGCTTCCTCTTCTTTATTCAATTTCTTTTTATCTTTTACATAGATAAATATTATATTCCTTCTATTCCTCATGCGCCAATCTCTTGAAATCCTCCTCTGCAGATTTCCTTCTTCGTATAATATATATATATATATATATATATATATATATATATATATATTATTTGTTTGTAAATTTTGCTCCCTTCTCTTCTATATTTTCTTATTTGATATTTTCTCTTCTCCTAAATCTTATATCTCCTACAAAATAAAATAGGATATGAGTAGATTTTAATTTGTATCAAAATCTCTTTTTATCCAATAATTAATTAAAGGACATAAAAATATATAAAAGATAATTAAATAGGTATATAATATTTATATATTTAATCAAATATATCTCAAAATCTACCTCTATTTAATTAAAAAATATATAATTATCAGAAAACATCCATACAAGACTAGCATTGTAGCGTGGAGCTATAAAGCAATACTAAAAACTATATCTTATATGAAATCCTACAATGGCACATTAATAAAATTAAACACAATAAAACAGAATGAGCGTGTTTATTTATTAAACCTTTTCCGAATAATTGAGAAACGCACTTAAATTAAGAGACGAAACATCATTTGCCGATAGCATTAAGTCCACTCTACGTATCGAGATTTTTCTTTATTTCCTTGGACAAAACGTACAAGGCTTATTATGGATACGTAAGTTCTCACTCAACGCTAAGATCATACACTACAATAGGGCTCTTCACTTGGACATTTCCATCCTCCCAAATCAAAGAAGCAGAGACTATCGGCACATTTATTGATCCCTCAACTGTAACTGTAAACGACTTGTTCTCGCCGACAGAAGAGAACGACAGAACATTTGGTGTCACTTGAATAGTTAACAGAGATGAAGGAACTATCACTTTAGCCTTGTATACAGACTTAGCTGCTCCAACATTTGTCACAGTTCTATGAAACATAGTGATAAAAGGTTTTGACGTGGTTGTCTTCAAAGCCAAAGATGGGAGATTGAGATCCCTTGCTTTTTCCTTCTTAGTTTTCTTGCAGTCGAAGTTATCTTTTGTAATGTTCCGCAGTAATTTCGTAGTATAGCCTTGTCCACACAAGAACCCCGCATAATCAGATTCACTGATGTCATATACCAAACCAGGAGCCACTGCCTTAACGGGATTGATTTGTCCTGCTCCATATGCAAATTCAGCTTCCGGGTTCAGCTCAGGACTTATTGGAGCAGCTACAATAAATGAGTGTTCATGAGATACAAGCATCGAATAAAAGGGCGGCCCAATGCACAAAACTCCCACTATGTGAGGTTTGGGGAGGGTCAGAGTACGTAGCCTTAACCCGAAGCAGAAAGGCTCTATTTGCATGAGAAACAAGCATGGAATATTCGTAGGAAAAAACGAAGGCTTCAGAAATATGACAGATTAATTAGTGGATTAATATAATAATTACCAGTGGTCATTAGGGCAGACTTGATTGCTGCTGGGGACCACTTGGGATGAAACGATTTAACGTAGGCAGCAGCAGCAGAAGCATGAGGGCAAGCCATGGAAGTTCCTGATATTATATTGAAGTTTGATTCCCTCTTGTCTCCTTTCGCATCTGAAACAGAGGACTTGGGAGGCCAAGCTGCCAAGATGTCTACTCCTGGGGCTGCTATATCAGGCTACAGCAACAACAACAAAATATAATGTTTTATTACTCGTAATTATAGTACTCTCTCCGGTTCTTAATATATGACATATTTGGTAAGTTAATGATGGTTCTAAATATAAGACATATTTTTCATATTTGTCAATCTTTTTTCTAATTTACCTCTATTGATGCTCATTCAACAATAATCATAGAGGAGAGCAAAAAAAGGAATTAAAGAAGATGACTTAGGTATTTTAAAATATATATATCATATTAACTATGTTAACTAAGTTTATTAATCTAACCAAATTAGATAAATATGTATTATATTAAGAACATAAGGGGAGTCTTGTTTATAAGTAGTTGTGAGCCTAGCTACCTTGAGAATGTCGGGAGTAATTGGATTTGGACCCCTTGATGAAAAGGAAGCTACGTATGGGGACAAAGGATCTTTTCCTTCATTACTCTTAAATATGGTGGCAGTCGGGTTTCTGCAAAATTTGGCACGTGATAGAACAAAAAAGATTGATTAAATTAATAAGAAATAACGATATGATGAAGCCAGCAAATTTCATATGGATATATGTTGTTTGTTATTGGATGAATGTATATATATACCTTGTTCTTGTTGAACGTAAGTAAGAGCGAATATATTTGCCATCTTTGAGGGTAAGCAAAGTGAAAGGAAGAGGAAACACATGAGCCACATCTTTTGAGGAAATGAATGGAACGATGAGACCAACAGCCCCAGCTTTTTGTGCTGCATTATGTCTCGGAACAGAATCACACACAAGGATCTTCCCCTTCACCAATGCTTTATTTAAAGAGTTTTCACCGCATAAACTGTCCAAAATAAATAATAATTATTAGATTACACATACGTGGGATATGATTATCTATACATTTTTTAACACAAAAAAACCAGTAATACCTTGATATGGAACTGTTAAATCCACCAGCGATATTAGGTGCATCTCCAGAGTAAATCAAGGGGTACTTTATATCATGAAGATCAAATGTGTTCACCGAAACTCCCTACATTTATATATATATACATATATAAATAATACAAAGCTGAGTGTGTGTGTATATATGTATGTTTATCAATCATTGCCATAGATTTCTAAGTATTACCCTCCGGTTCTAAGTGTAGGAGCTAAACAATGCATATAATTAAAAAAGGTATTTTTGACAAATCAGTATATACTTATTATAAATAATTAACTTAAATAATTTTTTTAATATTTATAAATTAGTTATGCAGCTCTTGTATTAAATATAGGACGAAGTGATCATCTATGTAATACCTCAATAACCCTTCCATTCCCCAACTGAACCTTGGTGAAAAACTTTCTGTCCATCGTGGAAGCAGCCACTGCAAGCGACCAAGGAGCAAACATAGTCATTGTGAACAACTCAGGACCCAAGTTGTTAGCAGCAACTGAGGTTAGAATGCCTTTCTTCATAGCATGGAAGGCCCCTATTGCATATATATCCTGAAAATAGTGAGGGAATATGACTTGGGTAGGACCGAGTGATATGGAAATGACATCGACGCCATCGGCGATTGCTTCATCGAGGGCTTTAAGAACGTCGGCGTCGAAACAACCTGAAGCCCAACAGGGTTTGTAGACAGCGATACGAGCTGATGGGACTCCCCCTCTTGCTGTGCCCAAGCCTAGGCCGAACAGACTCACTGAGTTAACCCAGTTCCCTGCAACTGTGGATGCACAGTGAGTGCCGTGGCCATGTGTATCCCTTGGTGATACAATATCATCTTTGCCGGGAGTCCCATGGCCTATAAAGTATTTTGCTCCTACTATCTTGCTGCATATATATAAAACCTCAAATCATCAATTGCACAGTCCAGGTATTTGGTTTTTCTTTGCTGAAATAAGTCATGATTAATTTATAATATATTTTTGAACTATTTTAAAATATAAAATATATATGAAAATAATAACAAATATTGATTTAAAAAATTACAGTGAGTAAAAATAAAAAGTAAAAAGTTAAATTGATAAGTTAATAAATATTCTTATAATTTAGAAAATAAAACAAAATTTATAATATTCCCATATAATTATCAATTTCCTAGTACTTATTTTTTTTTGGACAAAATTTCCTAATACTTATTAGAAACATGATTTAAATTTTAAGGATATAACAATAATCTGACAATGTTGTTCAATTAGTTGGATCATTAGTTTTCTGTTTCGGCCGGTTCTTGGCTAATTTCAAATTCCTAGATGTCCCTTCATTTTGGACCAGACTCTTGGCCCAATGAAAATTGGAAAAATTTTATTTAAAGACCAATGTAGCAATTTAACTTCAATCACCTAAAGAACTCTGAAATTTCAGTAAAGGATCACTAAGGAACACAAATGAGATTATGTTTTAAAAGTAAATGACCAAAATGCTAATTTTTTTTTTATTTTTTAGAAAACGAGTCTCTACCAGAGCTCTGCCCACTGCCAGCTGGCCACTAGATTCTATCGTCGGCCATTGATCATTGATCAATTTCTAATCGCTCGGGAATAATTCCAAATGGATAATGGCCACTCAGCCATCCAAACCTTTTAATCATATAGTGAAAAGAAATGAAAAAAAGGGCATTTTCATAATTTACTCTTAAAACATAATTTCATTTCACCTTTATTAGTACTTTACCATGATTATAGAAGATTTTGCGGTGATTTGAAGTTAAATGGCTCCCGTATTTTTTGAAAGAAATTTGCTCATAAGAATCTAGTCATACTCCATCATGTCCTTATTAATTAGTTACTATATAATGATTCAAAGGGAGGTTTATAAAATAATATATTTTGTCAATAAAGTATTAACTTTTGTCACTTAGTATATTCCCAACAAATTATCAAATTTCTTAACTAATTAACCAAACTCCTCTCACTAATAGTTTTCAGTTCACCAAGGGTAATTATTGTATTTTACAAGAAATAATCAACTTCATTAATTTAGCTAATGTTATTATTAAGCACTCATATTGATAAGTCAGGGAGGAAGCATCTACTTATTGCAAGTGAAGTTTTGGCAAGAGCCCTTCCATTTTGCGGGCGGTGGAACGAAACCTTGACCCTTAAAGCTGTCAGACTCCGGCCAAATTCCGAAATCGACAACTCCAACGACGATATCACTCTCCATTCTTGATCTTTTCACTTGCTGTGGCATCCCTATGAAGTCCCACGACCTCGTTGTTAGGGGCTTGTGCCTTTTGCTCTCGAACACAGATATTACTCCATCCATTCCTGACATAAAGTTGGCTTCATCACTCTCTCTTCTATTTCTCTGACTCTTTTATATATAGATGAAGGGAAAGAAAAATAAGTACTGCCTCCAATCCCCAATATAAGACCGACAATTTACAAAATGGATCTTTTATATTGAGGATTGGAGGTAATATATGTAAACTGTACCTTCCACTCTTTTGGCTTCCTCTTTGGTTAGCCTCACCGCAAATCCGTTGAAACTTTTCTTGTAGCTGTGGACCAAATCTTCTGCTGCAAAGTTTCTGATGCAGAAAGATAGCCATTTGGGAGAATCAGTCTCTCGATTAAACATACGAAGAAAATTAAGTGGAATCGAATAACTCTCTAATTAATTATTGAGTCAATATATAACTATAATTACATGACTTGGATATAGAAGAAGTGATTAAGAACCTGCCAAGGACTCCCTGAACCATACTGGTATGGTGCAATTCTGTGATTTCCATTCCCGTGGGGAGATCCCCCAGGTACACGATGTACGTCTATCCAAAATGTCATTAAAAAAAATTAAATGATATATTAATAAAGAAAATAAAGTGAGAAGCAGTGAGGTTACTTCAATTCAATGACACGCATGGAGCTATAAAAATTATTAAGTATGATAGAGAGACATTATTTTACCTTTCGATCATCGCAGTGTGTCAGAATAATAAGAATACTGAAAAAGAAAGATAAGAGAAGATGCATAGTGGAGTTTCGAGGAAACATGTTTATATTTGCTGATTAAATGAAGTAATACATCTTTTGGTTTTGATGTGTTTGAAGCAAAGACCTGTCCAATGGTAATTTTTATAGGAAAAGAATTCATGTTCGTGTCCCGATTTCTATCACACGTGACTCACATTTATTGTAGAAATCGAAATTTGCTTTTCATAACACGGGTCCTCATCTATGATCTATCTGTCTATCCTTTTTTTTTTTAGTGTGATCTGACATGCTTTCACTAAAGTTTAAAGAGTATAATTTTTTCTCTTTAAGTATAATTAATAGTAGATTAGTGGTATTCATTTTTTTTCTTCAAAAACAGTGGTATTCCTTTTTAGAATTCCGTGACTTGCTTCGAGATAATTTTTGATTTGTTAAAAGTATTTTTAACGTATATATTTACCAATTCTATCAAACTTTTTTAAGACCCAATTTCTCTAATACTTGCAAATAAATAGTAAAACAAAATATCCACAAATGGGTTGGTTAGGTGTGAACTAAACTCACTCGAAGCAGAGAAGGGGCCAAAACAAAAAAACTAGCTGGAAGCATAAATCAAATTAATTTAGCATAGCTAAAATTGAACCAGAGCTAGATTTATACTCATAATAATTAGTGTTTTCATGAAGAGGCCAACACAAGCTACAGAGTGAGGATTACCTACAGAGGATTCTAATTAGCGGCAGGTTTTGATAGGCAAAGAGGTCGACTAGGGAAGTTTACATGGAGTGCAGTTTTTATTATAAATCATAATTTTAATTCATGAAGTTTGTTTTAACAGCTATGCTATCATTTTTAGAATATACTCTTCAAATACCCGATAACTACGGCGCCAAAATTTGATTTCCTTGTCGTCTAAGCTTTCAAAATAGTTTATAAAGCTTCACTATATAGTATAGGGTCGACTCAGGTCATTTCTCAAAACATGAAGTTACTAATAATGATTCTAACTTGATCTTTATTGCACAAGAGGTACGAAAGTAGTTGGGAGAAAAATTGATTTTTATAAAAGTGAAAATAGCGAGAATAAAAAGATAGATAGCAGAGATTTATTATCATCGCCCAAAAAACCCTATGGATCATCGTCCAAAAATTGGTGTTAAGTCAAAATAAAAACCCTAAACAACCATCAATGTCGCAATTAATTAAGCAGTAATTACACTTATAATCCTAGCATATAACACCCTTTTAATTAATCGTTCTAATAACCATCTAGCATGTGAATATTATTCCCAATCACAATTTTCTCATCTAACAAGGTTATTCAAACGTCTAATCCCAACAATAGACAAATGACATATTCATAATACAACCATTCATACAATTAAATTAACACCGTAATAAAATCACAAGAAAGATTATATGAGGAAAAAAAAATATATAAATTTAAACTTCAAATTCTAAAAACTCATAAAATTCATCAATAGGCCACACAATAATCTCAACCGAAATTATGAGTCCAAATTTCTAAGTATAGAAAAATCATAAAATTGGAAAAGATCTGCTCCTAATATAACTCTAACATACATTGTAAAGGACTTAAGCTATGTCATTCATCCTCAAGAACAAAGAGGACTAGCTAGCTGCTCATATAGCTAAATGACACCATATTAATAACAAAGAAAGCTAAGAGAAAGTATAAGAAGAACATATGTGAATAGTTCCCAGATCAAGAAAAACTTTAAAATTCATTAACTCTTTCATAAAATTTAACAAATTTTTAACTTTATCCTTATTTAATATATATTATACTTTATGAGAATAAAGGCAATATAGTAATAATTGAATGATAGAATATACATTCATATGAAAAAAAAAATCTCCCTCGGTTCAATAAATATGGCTAAAAATTTTCTTTTCTCTTTACCCTATAAACATGACCATAGGACCATATGAATATGATGAGGATATGTGTAAACAACACATGTTTTCTCACATTTATATTGTAAAAGTTTTTAAAAAATTGTATGGTACGTACGTACGCGTCTTATTGTTTCACATTGATACTCCGCTCTCATCTAATTCTACATAATTAAAAAGTTAATCAATATAACTTAATCATATATGTTTTAATGGCCAACAAGTATAATAATACTAAGTACCGCATCCAAATAAAAGTTCACAATAATTAATGTCTTAATTTGTAAATTACTCTTATCCTTTAGGAGATGCTTTTGCCAAGGAATATAGTCCAACCAATGAAAACGTCGTATACTAAAGTGTTAAAGGAATTGGACAAGAAAGGGGCCAAGAGTCATGCTTTTTGTTTTAAGTATAATGCGTGGTGGGTCGTACAAAGGGGAATCATTTCATGTCTAAACGTAACCATTTAATAATGCAATCTCATGATGTATGTCTGAAATCAACATTCCAAGTGGGTCTGAAATTCCTATTACTAGCGAGACACATTCCCAAAATATCTTCCATTTCATATAGAGGATCATAATGTTGCCAATAATGCTAGCTGTTCATTCCGAAACTTCAATTACAAATTGTAAAAAATTTACATAATCAATTTGTTTATATTCATGATGTCAAGGTTTTCAATCATATATATATAACACATATATCCATTATTTTTTATTTATTTCATGTGCATCTATAGTTAAATGATAACATTTTAAAAGGGGCAGAGTAAGACGGAAAATAATGTTCAATAAAATCATTGAACATGACCTTTTAGTCGACAACCCTTTTAAGGATTTGGTTGTTGAAAGTACACAATGGCGTTGTGCAATCCATATGTAGTCGACTCCACTTAATGAGGTAAGGTTTATTGTTGTAGTTGATAATATTTTAAAAATAGGACACATGTTGGCATGTGATTAGAGAACTTGACAAAGAATATAATGAACTGAACATAAACATTGTTCTTATAAATACTCCCTCCATTACTTTTTTCTAACAAACAATTAACTGAATCACCAAATCACACTTGAAAATTTAGTTAAAACTAGTTGGAGACAACAATAAAGATGCAAAAGTGTAATTTTTTGCTAAAATAACATTAATTTATGTAGAGGAGAGAGAATATGTGGTAGAGAGAAAATATGTTGGAATTAAATGCAATGATATGTATAATAAATGAGGGTAAAACAGAATCAACAAAAGAAAATTGAGATAACCTCTAAGGGTCTGTTTGGTAGGAGGGAAAGGGATGTGACCGAAAATTTTTATAGTTATATTTAAAAAATTTGGAGAAGTGAGGTTATAAAATTTTTAATAAAGATAAAATGTAAAATAAAAGAGTAGAGTCTCTATCTCATGAAGAATTTTTTTTAAGGCAAATAGTCAATTATTCTATTTATAAAAAAAAAAGATAAAACACTTAATACTTTAAAAATATTTGTCTTAAATTAAAAAATTTAGTGTTTTAATTTAATTTCTTTAAGAAAATAAAAAAAATTTATTAATCGAGCTTAAGCACGTGAGGAAACAGGCTGAGCTTCAAAATAGAGACCTTCAATGGGAGTCAGGTCGGCCTTTCAGGGTCGAGCTGACCCATTCTCCCACCTCTATCTGACTTGCATCACTTACCATTCATGCTCTTGAACTAGCTAGAAAAGACAGCCCATTTGGAAGGAAGAGAAAAACATCTCCCCCTTCATCATCATCAAAATCCATGGATTACAAACCTCTCCCCTTAAACTATTCCCCCTAATTAAACCATATTTTTAATAGCCTTCACACCAACCCAGACATCCTCTCATGTGATTCACTTTGGGCCTCAACACAATGTGGTTAAATGGCCACTTCCTAACTCATCTCTTAATCCTAGAATTAGGATTACTCCTTATACCTTGAGATTTTTGAATGAGCTAATCACTCACTGTAAAGTAGGTATGAAAGAGACTACTTTTCCCAAGCCTGTTGCTGCTACAGACCACCCGAATATTGGTTCAACAGTTGTGAAGATCAATGCGCAAGTGGTAGAATCCATGGAGCTTGGCACAAGTCATGCACCACCTAAGTCTACAAAGGGGAGTATTTCTAATACCCTTGATCTTCCTAGACTAATTCCCTCTATTGTTCAACCCCTTGATTAAGAGCTTAATCCTCTCCCCTCTAATTTGAAATATGCTTTCCTTGTTGCTGATGAGAAATTGCCTATTATTATTTCAAATTCTTTGTATGTGGTAAGGAGAAGAGATTTCTTGATGTTTTAAGTACAAATAGAAAGGCTTTAGGTTGGAATTTAGCTGACATTCCTAGGATTAGTCTGGCTATTTGTACCAATCGGATCCTCTTGCATGAGGAATCCAAACCCCTTAAGCAGCCCCAAAGGTTACTCAACCCCCTGTTTTTACATGTGATCAAGAAAGAGGTGACCAAGCTATTGAGTGTAGGTATCATCTACCCAATTTTTGATAGTAAGTGAGTTAGTCCAATGCAAGTAGTGCCTATAAAGAGTGGGATCACTATGGTAAAGAATAAAAATAATGAGTTGATACATACTATAGTGCAAAATGCTTGGCGACTATGTATAGACTACAGAAATTGAATGAAGCCTCTAGGAAATATCACTTTCCCATCCCCTTCATAGATTAGATGCTTGAAAGGTTGGTGGGTAAGAGCCACTATTATTTCTTAGATGGTTATTCAGGATATTTCCAAATCCCACTAGCTCCCAAAAATCTGGAAAAGACTACTTTTACTTGTCTGCTTGTAGGAGAATGTCATTCGGATTGTGCAATGCACCTAGCACTTTCCAATATTACATGATGTCATTGTTCTTTGATTTCCTTGAAAATTTCATCAAGGATTTTATGGACGATTTTACAATGTATGTCAATTCGTTTGATGTTTGTTTAGATAGTTTGGACAATGTTCTTGTTAGATGCATTGAGAAAAATTTGGTCTTGAATTATGAGAAGTTCCATTTCATGGTTGATCATGGAATAGTACTTGGTTACTTGATATCTAGCAAGGGCAATGAAGTTGATAGAGGTAAAATTGAGGTGATTTCCTCCTTGCCCTACCTCACTAATGTTAAAGCGCTTCGTTTTTTCTTAGGGCGAGTGGATTCTTACTGGAGATTTATAAAAGATTTTAGTAAGATAGCTCTACCATTATCTAAACTATTTCAAAAGGATGTTGATTTTTTCTTTGATAATTCTTGTAAACAAGCATTTGATAAGTTAAAAGCACACTTGATTTCTCCTCCTATTTTGAGTTCACCAGATTGGACCTTACATTTTTAACTAGCATGCAATGCCTCCAATTCTGCTGTGGGGGTCATGCTAGGACAAAAGTATAGCAAGTTGTCCCATGTGATTGCTTATGCATCTAAAACCTTGGATATCGCACAAAAGAATTACACTATCACTGAAAAAGAATTGTTTGATGTGATATTTATATTAGATAACTTTATACAATATCTAATCAATTCCAAAGTGGTTGTATATATAGATCATGCAGTCGTGAAGTTTCTCTTTACTAAGCCTCAGTCAAAACAAAAGCTTATTAGATGGATGTTACCACTACAAGAGTTCAACATTAGCATTAAGGATAGGCCTAGAACTGTGAACCTTGTTACAGATCAATTGAGTAGACTACTGGATGGTATAAGGGGAGTACTTGATCTGACCTTATTTGTGATGACTTTCCTAATGCATCTTTTATGTCTATCTCTATCTCTATCTATGTTCCTTGGTTTGCTAATCTAGTTAATTATATTATGGTTTGTCTTATTCCTAAGCATATGTCTTCCTTTTAGGCTCAAAAACTTAAACGAGAAGTGTGCGCAACGGTATAAACTCCGCAAGTACACGGGTCGCGTCAAATAATTAAGTGATAAGTAAGATATCGTTCCCACGAGGATTTGGTTCCAAAACCCGGTTAAGTAGCGATTATCGCACTTTTACCTAATTCGAGTTGGATAATTATCACGGTTGGAGGAAAACAGAAGTATAAACTAAAAAGAAAATATAAACAAATGATTCATGGACTAGAAATGATGAAGTGGGAGTTAGGATTGTTTATCCCCCTTACATTTCATAGGTACTCATTCAAATCCCCATAACAAAAGCTCTCAATGATGGATTATGCTAACCAAGGTCACTAATTTACCCATAAGTGCTCTCTCAAGTCTCCAAACATGTGTTTAGCTTAATTAGTTCATTAATCTCTTAATTGAAGAATTAAGCCCAGCCTACATTGCAGAACCTATGTGGCTATGTGAGGTCAATGAGTGTATCTCTACCTCATCAACAAAACCATCCAACCAACCCCTAGATTTTAAGTTCTCACACGATTAAACTCAAGTTCTACACTCAATCTAACCCTCTCAGGTGTCAACCAAGTGAACCCAACAGCCTCATTGGTGGCAACTAACAAGGAGCATTAAGAATAGAGTGAAATCAACACAAACCAACCATTCATCATAAATATAAAAGGTAAATGAGTACTTAATCCATACAAGGATTCTAAACAATCCAAACAATAAAACTCTAGCTACACATGTTCATAACACCCAGAAGAAACAGGGCATACATAAGTTACAAAGCAGAACAAAAGGGAAAGATAGCAGAAGGAGAGGAAAAACTAAGAGGAGAAGCTCAAATCTTCAACATCTAGCCCAATCTCCACCTCCAAGCTCCAAACCCTAGCAGAGCATTATCTCCACGGTGCCTCCCAGGTCCAGAATAAGTCTTTGCTTCAAGGTTTTAGTATTTATATGCCCTAAAAATCTATTCTGAATCAAAACGTGTAGCTGCAGAATTCAGGCATTGGCTGCGGTCGAAGGATTCTTGGCTGTGGCAAAAAATTTTCTGGCACATCTTTGGCCGCGGCCAAACATCCCTGATGATGTTGGCCGCGGCCAAGCTTCCATATGAAGTTTTTGGCCTTCTTCATCCTTTTCTTGCTCTTCCATGGTGCTTTGACTTCCTTAGCTCAATTCCTACTTCTTGATCATCCTTTGGTGCCTCCAATGACTCCTTTATGACTATAATATTAACCTATCAACACAATAAAATATATAAAAACAGTGTTGATGTAATTTTAATACAATTATGGGGCTTAAGCAAAGAAATTACACATTTTTATCATCAATACCCCTGGGCACATTACTTTTGCACATTTATCATCAATTATCTATGAATTACCCAAAATGTATGCAAAACTAAAGGTAAATGTGCCATTTCGACAGAAATTTCATGATGTTAACAAGAAGCTGGACACTATATTCGGGATGAGCCCTATTTATGGAGACTATGCAATGATCAAGTTATCAGGAAGTGTATCCCAGAGACCGAGTCTAAGGACATACTCTCTGCTTGCCATTCAATGTTAGTGGTAGACACTTTAATGCTAACAAAGTGTTAGATACTGGGTTTTATTAGCCTACCTTGTTTAAAGATGCATATTTGCATTGTAAGGCATTCGAAAAATGCCAAAGGTTTAGGGGGTTAGGTAAATAGCATGATATGCCACAATAACCTACACTCTTTTGTGAGGTATTTGATGTTTAAGGTATCAAATTCATGGGTCCTTTTCAACTATCATCTGACTTTACCTACATCATGTTAGCCATGGATTACCTTTCTAGGTGGGTAGAAGCCATTCCTACTAGGAAAGATGATGCCTAAACCATTTTCAACTTTCTTATGTCTAAGATAATAAGGAGTGCTGAGGGTTATAGTGAGTGATAGAGGTGCCCACGTTTGCAATAGGGTTATTGATAACCTACTTTCTAAACTTGGGGTAACCCCCAAAATGTATGCTCCTTATTATCCACAGATGAATAGGCAAGAAGAAGTCTTCAACCAAGCAATCAAATAGATTTTAGAAAAGATAGTCAAGCCTTCAAGGAAGGATTCGAGCTCAAGGTTGGAAGAAGCACTATGGGCATACAGAACTACCTTTAAAACACCGATTGAGATGTCTCCTTACTGTCTTATCTATTGAAAATCTTGTCATATTCTGGTGGAATTGGAGCATAAGACATATTAGGCAATAAAAATGTGCAATTTGGATTTGGAAAACTCGAGCTTGGAGAGGAAGTTGCAAGTATAAGAACTTGAGGAAATATAATTGGATGCTTATGAGAGCTCCCATTTCTACAAGGACAAGATCAAAAAGCTTCATGATCAGAAGATAGTGAGGAAGGAATTCAAAGCAGGTGATTGTGTTTTTGATGTTCCAAGCCTGATTCAAATTTGGACGTGGGGAGCTCAAATCTAATTGGTATGGGCCTTTCACTATCACCAAGGGATACTCATTTGAAATGGTTAAGATCATGGATGAGGCTAATGGAGAAAAATTCAAAGTTAATAGACATCTCCTCAAGCTCTACCATAATGATTCATCAATGCCTCCTTAATGCTTGGTTGCTTCTTGTCCTTTTACTTTCTTTTACTTTCAGTAATTTTGGATTGATGGTTATATATGCTTGAATGATTGTTTAAGATAAGTGTGGGGAGAGCATCCCAATAGAAAAAAAGTAGAAGTAGTATATCTTAGTAAGTAGAATAAGAACCCCCTATGTATAATTTGTATTTTTGGCTACTACCCTACTTAATTACCATTATGCCTTTTCACCTTATTTTCTCTATTATTATAACTTGTTTCTCCTTCTCACTCTCTTTATGTGATGTTGACGTGTTGTGCTCCAATTGCAATTAGACTTCACAACTTTCTACTTCACTAAGAAATAAGTTTTAATCCCATTAATTGGTTGATTTTAAATAAGAAATCCCTTTAAACTAGAAAATGTTTCAATTTTTTTAAGAATGACTTGCTTTGATGCATGCCCTAAGTGATAAAGGGTCATATTTGCCACTTTGGAAATGTGATTTGTGGGAAATTCTTTGAGCTTTTATGAGATCTAGTTTTTTGGCAACTTTTTAAAACTATGTTTTGTTTTTTAAGTGAATGAGAAGAGAAATGAACCCACAATTGGATTTTTGCTTAATCCTTGTTTTGAGAAAGAGAGTTTCTACATCATTAGTGCTTTTAAAAGTTGAGCATGATTATAATTGATTGTAATATTTTGATTGATTGTGTTTGTAAGGTTACCACTAGGAATAGTTAATAGATGTTTTGTGGTTAGCTTCCTATGCAATTGATTTTGTTAGAAATATTATTGGAGAAAAACCTTGTTGGAAGATTATTTGAGCCTTAAATTCTTTTTATGTGTGCATGTTCACTTAGTTTTTCACCTTGTAGAACTTATTTCCACTTTATTTCTAGCACTTAATGAATAGCATGGATTGGGCCGAGTTCAATTTTTTTTATGCCAATTAATGGATAATGCGTTCTGGGCCCAAGCACAGAGGAATTTTGGAATTCAAATTTTTTGGTAACAAGTTTTGGGCCATAAAAGCATTTTGGATTGAGAACAAAATTTTTTTTAATTGAAAAATGAAATTTTTGTGAAATTGTGGGCCCTATTATGTTTTTTTGTTCTTCTGTGCTATGGATTACAAATTTCCAGAAAAGGTTTTTGGGCTTTTCAAACATTTACTTCACTATTTAATTAAATTAATTTCTGTTTTATGTATTTTTTTTCTTATTAATGACATTGAATTGTTTAAATTATTGAAAATGATTAATTTTGGCAATTTCACATACTGGAAAATTTGTAAAAATTATTTTCATGATTTATTTAATTGTCTAAAATTTAGGAAAATTGACTTTAGACAATTATTTAATAATTCAAAATTTTGTGAAATGAAATTTGAGTTGAAAAATGCCAAAATTAATTTTTTAAACAATTTTGAATACATAAAATAGTAGGAGGGCTTTAATTAATTATTTACTGAGTTTTTTAAATTAATTAATCTCTCCATTAGGCCGTGTATATTTTGATTAAATGCGTCAATATGATATTTGTGATTAGCATGCTACCTTTTTCAAGGAATAACCACAACATCCTTTCGTTTTGCATGCAACATAATTACATATAGAACTTATAAAATATCAGATTGTAATTAAATATAGAATTATAATTGATCTTGACCTACAGGTAGACAGTTATGGTTATATATTTAATTAGAGTGAGATAGTTTGGTCTTATATTTTCTAAGTTGCCTACAAGTATTAGGAAATGTAAATTATATACTCTAGGCCCACCAATTTGAGATAAATGTATGCAATGCTAGGTTTTTTGCCCACAGATAGAATTTAGTGATACAAATTTATACATATTGCATGTTTCCATTAGTGTATAACATGCATTTAAAAGGCACAGAATTTGTGATTGTCTCAAAATTTTATCTCGTGAGCTAACTTAAACCTCTAAAATGAAGCACCTACTACTTTAATTTCCTTAACCTTTTTGCTAACAATACTGGCAAGATTGTGCTAGATGGTACCAATTACCCTGAATAGAGGGAGGACATAACTTTGCAGATTGATATGCTGTACATGCACTTTGTTATGGAGAAACCTTGACCTCCCAAACTAACTGACATGTCAACTCAAGTTGAAGTTGACTATCAGGAGCGTTGGGAGCACTACAACTGCATGTGATTATCTTATATCAAGACTAGGATTCAAAGAAGCATTTGGGGAGAGATTCCCAAATGTGAAACTGCTAAGGACTTCCTGGAAGTTGTTGACAAATAGTTCAAGCCAACTGACAAGCAAATGGGTAGTTCCATCATGTCAGAGCTGTGTGCAATGAAGCTGACAGGCACAAATAGAGTCAGGCAACATATCATGAGGATGAGAGACTTGTCTTCTCAAATGAGAGCCTTTTACATGGAACCAATAGAGCAGTTCCTAGTGTATCTAGTACTGAACTCCTTTCCTTCTTAGTATAACGCATTCGAAGTCTCCTATAACACACATAGGGAGAAATTGACAATTGATGAACTGCTGTCCATGTATGTTCAGGAGGAAACCAGGCTTCAAATGAGTGGTAATGATGCATCTAAGGTAGCTCATTTAGCTGAAAGTTCCAATAGGACTGGTGCCAAAGGAAAGAAGGACAAGCAAAAAAAAGAAGTGAAAGATTCCTGATGTGCCATCCATCAAGAAAGTTAAAGCTATTTGCTTCTTTTGTAAGAAGAAAGGGCATATGAAGGATAAGTGCCTAAAAAGGAAGGCATGACTGGAGCGTAAAGGTATGTATTTTTCAGGTTTAGCTTTAGAATCTCATCATATTATTAGTATTAATAATGATACTTGGTGGATTGATATTGGTGCAATAATCCATATTTCTACTACCATGCAAGAGGTTTTAAACACCAGGCCTCCACTTCCCAATGAAGCTCGAGTCCTTTCAGGAAGTGGGAAAGGAGATCCGGTCAAAGCAATTGGAACATTTAGAATCGTTTTCCCAAATAAAATCATACTAGATATCTGCAATTGTTTTTTCATTCCTAGTTATAGGAGAAATTTGATTTCTATGTTGAAACTTATTCCTTTGAACTATGGTATTTATTTATAAAAGGATTTGATGTATTTTAATAAAGACTTTGATTGATTATTTAATTAAAAAAAATCCCTGAATCACCCCAAGTTTTTTTCTGTTATGCATGATATTAGACATAGTATCATTGATGAGTATTGACTTACGGCATAGGAGATTAGGACATATCTTTATAGACAAGATTAAAAAGTTAACTAAAGATGGAATCCTTCTATCTTTAGACCATTCAAAATTTGATACCTGTGTAGATTGCATAAGGGGAAATCAGACCAATAAATCATAAAAGGGAGCTAAGAGAAGTTCTAACTTACATGAAATTATAAATACTGATATTTATTGTCCTGATTTATCCACAAATAGTCAAAAATATTTCATCACTTTTATTGACGATTACTCGCGATACACGTATATCTACTTGCTTGATAATAAAAGTGAGGCACTATATGCTTCTAAGGAATATAAAGCTAAAGTAGAAAAATAAGTTGGAGAACCAATTAAGATCGTGAGATCTAATAGAGGTGGTAAGTATTACGATAGGTACACTAGTAAAGGACAAGTACCAGGTCCTTTTACAGATTTTCTTTAAGAGCATGGGATAGTTTCCTTATACACTATGCCTGGTTCACCATACATTAATGGTGTTACAGAAAGAAGAAATATGACCTTGTTGAACATAGTTAGGAGCATGATGAATAGCTTCGAACTTCCAATATCCTTGTGGAAGGAGGTACTAAAGGCAGCTGTGTACATACTAAACAGGGTACCACCAAAGGCAGTGCTAAAAACACCCTTTGAAATCTGGAAAGGATGGAAACCTAGTTTAAGACACCTTAGAATATAGAGCTTTCCTGCGGAAGTAAGAGTCTACAATTCACAAGAAAAGAAACTAGATCCTAAAACCATTAGAGCTTACTTTGTAGGCTATCAATGTTTGACTAAGGGTTATAGGTTCTATTATCCTCCACCTTTTGCACGTTTTGTAGAATCTAGGAATGCTATTTTTCTTGAGAACGACGTGATCAATGGGATTGATCAAACAAACAATGATCATATAGAAGTAACCCCTGATTTACGTAATGAAGTATTTGTTCAGATTTATCCACCTCCCACACATGAACGAAGAAAAGTTGTGGTGGAGGATGTCCCGGATGATCAACCTGAACTAACTCAAGAGGTTGAATTAAGAAGATCAACTAGAGAAAGAAGACCAACATTACCTAGTGACTACGTGGTATACTCTGCTTAGACTGACTGTGACATTAGCATTGAAAATGATCCATTAACGTTTACTCAGGTTGTGAAGAGTGAAAACTCTAAGTTGTGGCATGATGCTATGACTGATGAAATGAATTCTATGGCAAATAATGGTGTATGGGATCTTATGGAGTTACTGAGTGGGTATAAAGTCATTGACTGTAAATAGGCTTACAAAACCAAAAGAGACTTACAAGGTAATATTGATCAATACAAGGTGATGTTGGTTGCCAAGGGCTTTACACAATTGGAAGGGGTCAACTATAGGGAAACCTTTTCACCTGTATCAACAAAAGACTCTTTCCGCATAATCATGGTATTGGTTACGTGTTTTGATGTAGAGTGGCACCAAATGGATGTTAAGACTGCTTTCCTCAATGGGGTTCTTGAGGAAGAAGTCTACATGAAGCAGTCTAAGGGATTCGTTACAAATGATAAGGAACATATGATATGCAAGTTAAAGAAATCGATATATGACTTAAAGCAAGCCTCACTACCAGTGTATGACACCCTTCTCTAATAGCCCAAGATCAGTAGGGATGAGTAGTGAAATCATTCTTGGGACCAGGATTTAAACCTGGACTACCCAAACCTCACAATAGTTCATAAGTCTCCCTAACTTAACTTAGGACTTAAACTTAGGGTTGAGATGGTGGGTTTTTTAAAGGGTAGAATACTTTAAAATATTTCTACTAGATTCACTACATCACCAATGCCTCATCGGCTCTTAAATCTATAAAATCAGAGTATGCATGCGTATTTCTTTTAATTTAATTAGAGCGGTTCTCTTAGAGCTGTTCTCTGCTAAAACTTCATTCATATGTGCAATTACATACATAGCATACATATATGGCCACATAAGGCTATCAAATATTGAAATCAAATACAATACAACCTCAAACCCTTGAATCTTCGGTCCACCACCATCACGTTCTCTTCACGTACAACTCTTACTTCCCACCTCTGCCACATGTCTACATGATTGGTTTGGGGAGGGTGAGATTCAAAGTAATC
The DNA here is from genome assembly GCA_037074505.1 of Albizia julibrissin. NCBI lineage: Eukaryota > Viridiplantae > Streptophyta > Magnoliopsida > Fabales > Fabaceae > Albizia > Albizia julibrissin. The sequence goes on along the minus strand of CM073483.1, from coordinate 40,748,504 downwards.
TTAGTAGTAAGCAATAACACTATACATGCAAGATATATAGTTAATGCATGACATGCTTGCCTACCATATTCATGCTAACATAATGACATATCTATATGCTCAATGTTATGACATACACATGATTATTGCACAAATATAACAGAGCTTCAATCAATTAAATATGTTCAAAACAATTAGGCAAAGCAGTCACAAAATAAATGTAAAATATACATATCAAATACATATAGGTTAAGTAAGTTCATTACCTTTTACTTGATGTCCTCCTCATGCACCTTGATCTTCCAACCATTACTTCTTCTTTAACACTTCATGACCCTAGATAAGAATGACATCATTAGAGCCATGAAGAGTAAATGATGCCCAATGGCTACATTAGCCTCAAAGGCTCACTTTCACCCTTGGAGTTCTAACCGATTACATTTTTGCCATTAAGTCTTAAATTTCGCATAAGACATAAAGCTGACAGATTTTTCAATAAAAATTTGAAAAATCATAATTAATTCTATGGAACTCCAATTGAGGTGTTTCAAAGGTCTATATGACCCTTGTTAAGTCTATTCTATAGGAAAAATAATTAATCTTACAGTAACCATGCCCATAAATCCAGATTTCATGATTACTCTCCACTGTCCAAAGACAGCTTTTAGAATCATGTCCAAATGTCAAAAATCATAAATAATTCTAAAAAGCTACAATTGGACTAATTCCAAAGCCTAAATGAATCTATTTCAATTTAAATTTAATAAAAAATATTTAATTTTTCCCAATATAGACCAATTATTCCTAGAAATTTGCCCAACAACACTGTTCCATATTCTTTCCCAAAAATCAAGCATAATATCAAAAATTCACCATTAATTCTAGGAAACTATGAATTGAGTGTTTTCAAATTCTATGTAATTATATTTCAATATAGTTTCACCACTCAATGTTAGCTATCAAAGCAAAAAAAAAAATTCCCCGTATTTCAAAAAATCACCCTGTTCCAGATTCCTTCCCAGAAATAGGGAAAATACTTCAAAAATTCATTCCTAAATCCAAAAAAATAAATTTAAGGTAGTTTAAAGTCCCACATGAACATTATTAAGTTTATTTTGAAATAAAAATATAGCCATTAGCTATATGTCAACATGTTATTATAGTATTTCTACTTTCTACACATCATTCCAGAAAATTCCAGTTTTGCAAGCTCAAACTTTGAAAATGTAGAAATTCTAGCACACAAATCCAATTGATGATTATGACATCAAATTAAAGGTCTATATGTCTAATTTCAAACTGGAGAGTTGCAGAATTTTTAGGCAATATCTACTCATTGAATTATCATGTACAAGAACAATGCTTCAGACAAGGCAAATCAACACTATGACCAACCTTAATTTATAAATTCCCAAATTTATATACAAGCATCCAAAATTCATGAACACTTGTATACCTACACAATTTTTTCCTTTTAAAGCTAATGGAAGTATCAAAATTACCAAATTCTCACTCCTCCTACACGAAACAGTACATGGTAGATCTAAGGATTCCCGAAAATAGTCTGTACATTGTTTTCTCGTTTTCTCTTGACTAATCACTTCCTTGCTACTCCTAATCAAATGATTAGCTATTTAAACACTCATTACACATCATTAGAAGTATGTTTAAATAGCATGACACCTTAGGGATTCCACCATCCAATCTTCACCAATCACCCAAAATCAAGCCAATAACAACTCTAATAGTATCAATCAAGCAAGAGAAACAAGTATGAGAGGTTTACCTATTGATTTCCACTTCTTCCTCTCCCTACACGTTTTTTACTCTCACTCCACAACTCTTAAATCAGATGAAATTCAATGGATTCAAAGGAGTAGAGATGAGTAGAAGAGGTTATGGAGGGATTAGGAAGCAAGAATCACAAGGCTACAACTTCTTACCTTGATTTCTTGATGAACCCTAGCCTTCCTTCATTCTTCATGTTTTTAGCTCCCTCTCTCACTCTTTTGTTCTTGTTTCACGCAGAAAATGGCCTAAAGGAGATGAGGAATTGATGATTAAATGGAGTATTAAGTGACCTGCCACGTGTCAGCTCTCTATTGGCCCAAAATTCAAATTTTCATTAAATTTTGAAAATTCATATATAATTGTACAAATATCTAATTGTAGTGATTCCAAAGGCTATATGACCCTCATTGAGTCTAGTTTTAAGGAAAAATATAACCTTTAGCCAATTAGAAGATCACTCTTCCCAAAAGTTTAATCTTTGAATGATGCCCCAGAAAATAGTTAATTTTAGTGGGCTAATTTCAAAAATTCATTTCTCTTTGTGTATAGTTTTAAATGACTTATATGACATATCAAATTAAATCTTGATAAGTATACTTTCACTCTAGAAAGTTTCATAATTTTTCAAAATCATTTACCTATTAAAAAATGTCACACAATCACCACTGCTACACCGGGAATTCACTGGTGGCAAAATTACTTTGTGTTCCACTTTACTATATTGTGTGTGACTTCTAATTGCTTTGTTTTGTTATTCCCTGAGCTCTTTAGCTCACCAATATAATTTTTTTAATATCTAAGGATATAAAGGAATTTTGGGAAATAATACTATGCCTCACTATGACGTTTACCAAACATGGGTCTAGTAGCCCCTTTTAATCCAGGCTAAATCTTAAGCCTCTAGTCCTAAAATTTGGGACATTACAACAGTGGTACTTGAAGTTCCATGAAGTAATCACATCATTTGGTTTCGATGAAAACATCATGGATGAATGCATATACCATAAGGTTAGTGGGAGCAAGATCATATTTCTAGTTTTGTATGTCAATGACATATTACTTGCAACTAATGATCTAGGACTATTACGTGAAGTGAAACAATTCTTGTGCAAGAACTTTGATATGAATGATATGAGTGAGGCATCCTATTTCATTAGCATTAAGATCCATAGGGATAAAGCTCAAGGCATTTTATGCTTGTCTTAAGAAACCTATATCGATAAAGTTCTTGAATGATTCAAGATGTAGAACTGCTCAGCTAACGCAGCTCCTCTTGAGAAAGGGAACAAATTTAGTTTAGATCAATGTCCCAAAAAGAAGCTTGAAAGAAAGCAAATGGAAAGTGTCCTATATACATCAGCAGTGGGAAGCTTAATGTATGCACAGGTCTACACAAGACCTGACATAGCTTTCGTTGTTGGCATGTTAGGAAGGTACTAAAGCGATCCAGGGGAAGCACATAGGACAGTTGCAAAGAAAGTGTTTAGATACCTATAAGGTACTAAACACTACATGCTCACATACTAAAGAACATAAATCCTGGAAGTGGTTGGTTACTAAGGACTCTAATCTAGGAGGATGTTTGGACATAAACAAGTCTACTACCGGTTACATCTTCCTACTAGCAGATGGAGCTATATCATGGAAAAGTATAAAATAAACACTTATAGCTCCCTCTACTTGTGATGCTAAGTACATAGTGTGTTTCGAGGCAAGTTCATAGGCAATTTGGATAAGGAATTTCATTGCTAGGCTCAAGATTGTTTATTCAATCTCTAGGCCAATCAATATGTATTTTGATAACACAACTGCAGTGACCATTGCAAATAACAAAAGGAGTAGAAGTCAAAGTCGATGGGTCGAATTGAAATTCCAAAGTTTAAAAGAGAAAATTGCATATGGTGAAATTTCAGTTGATCATATCAATAAAAAGGACAATCTAGCTGATCCTTTGACTAAGAGATTGAAACCGAATGTGTTTGTGTTACACGTCCCTCTGATAGGGGTTAGATCTTCATTACATAGAAGATGTATGCAATGAAAATAATTATGTAGTATATAATCTTTATCATTATTTGTATATATTTTGTTGATGAGAACAATAGACACTAAGTTTGGAACCGAATAAATATAGGCGTTTATTCATAAAGTTATACCCATTAAGTAAGGGTGTTGCATGTAATACATTGAAGATAATACTTAACCCAAGAGGACTTATCACCATGATTCTTGCAGCATAGCCTTAATTTAATCTGGATAGGGCAACTGAATTTAGATACGGGCCAAGTAGGAGAATGTAGGATATTTTAATTTATTATAATATAATTATTTAGTTATTATTAAATTAGGTTATTAATTAAAATATCTTGAGTTTGGCTGGTAATCAGATCCAAGCCCAACTTTAGGATTAGGGTAACCTGCTGACTGGCTATTCATGTATTATTTCTTATGGTGAAAAATACAATTAGGTTAATTATTTATGTATTATTTTAATTTATTATAATATAATTATTTAGTTATTATTAAATTAGGTTATTAATTAAAATATGTTGAGTGTGGCTGGTAATCAGATCCAGGCCCAACTTTAGGATTAGGGTAACCTGCTGACTGGCTATTTATGTATTATTTCTGATGGTGAAAAATACAATTAAGTTTATGGCCATCTAAATAGAGCGTACGAGAAAAACCTAGCTAGTCTCTGAGGTTATTTGACTGGCAACGGTTCTCACACCAGTTGCAATTACTGTGCCTTACAGTCAGTCAGAAAAGTGACCTGACAATCTACCTTCTGACATATTATGTTTTACAGTTTTATCTTCAGTTCTAGCGAACTCTTTCAGATCAGAGATTAGCAATGGCAAGAGGTATCTCTTAAAGTCTTCTGCTGTAGTTGTAGAATATTTTATGCTATATTTGCGATACAACTGTGTAAAGCATGATTTATTCAAACATCTTATTTACCTAAGAGTGTCTTTTAATTCACTAAAAGGCATTCCAATTATGTAAATCCCTATTGTCTTAGGTGATTACTTAATTAGACTAAATTAAGTGCTAACCTAATATAACTATGTAGGTCTTGTAGGTTTATATATTTCTATTCTAATAGCCAATTAAGTTATTCGTTTTTTGAATACTCAATCCTACATTAATTTAATTGAAGGTCCACTCTAAATTTTCTATATCTAGGTTCCTTTAGAAGTCCAAAATAGTCACAATCAAATTTATCTTGTTTTAGGATAATTAGGCACACAATTAAAATAACAAAATATAATATTAAAGTAATCAATGTTAAAAAATATCATCGACTAATCCATAATCAAACTAAATAATCTAAAATAAAGGTTTAGCTACATAAATTGAACATTCTTATGAACAAAATAAAAGTTAACGCTGAATTTTCATCCGTGCACGTCTCCGAACCTTAATTTCCCTCCATTTAGGGTTTGTTTCGCGCGCAGGAGGGACATGGAGGGGAGGAAAATTTTTTGTAAGTTAGATTTTAAAAAATTGGAGATGTGGGGTTATAAAATTTTAATAAAGATAAGATATAAAATAAAAGAGCAATAAAAATTAATTAAAAACTTCCAACCGCACTTTTCCAATTTTTTTAAATTTAAGTTATAAAAATTTTCCCTCCCCTCTTTTCCTCTCAAAATCTCTCATACCAAATAGCTTCTTAAGCTATGAACTTTTGTGTTGCCATCACCAACCAAGAAAATATAACACCCCCTTTGAGTTCTGCCCGTGCCCATATGTATAGACATCTCTATATAGTTGAATGAATCATCGCAAGCTGCGCGTCTTTGATGGAAATATCCTTTTGCTTATTTTTCTCATCATTTATACATACATAGATACATATACATGCGCGCGCGCGCACACGTGTGTATAAAAGATATTACTTGTGCTGCTTCCTCTTCTTTATTCGATTTCTTTTTATCTTTTACATAGATACATATTATATTCCTTCTATTCCTCATGCGCCAATCTCTTGAAATCCTCCTCTGCAGATTTCCTTCTTCGTATAATATATATATATATATATATATATATATATATATATATATATTATTTGTTTGTAAATTTTGCTCCCTTCTCTTCTATATTTTCTTATTTGATATTTTCTCTTCTCCTAAATCTTATATTTCCTACAAAATAAAATAGGATATGAGTAGATTTTAATTTGTATAAAAATCTCTTTTTATCTAATAATTAATTAAAGGACATGAAAATATATATATAAAAGATAATTAAATAGGTATATAATATTTATAAATTTAATCAAATATATCTCAAAATCTACCTCTATTTAATTCAAAAATATATACTTATCAGAAAACATCCATACAAGACTAGCATTGTAGCGTGGAGCTATAAAACAATACTAAAAACTTTATCTTATATGAAATCCTACAATGGCACATTAATAAAATTAAACACAATAAAACAGAATGAGCGTGTTTATTCATTAAACATTTTCCGAATAATTGAGAAACACACTTAAATTAAGAGACGAAACATCATTTGCCGATAGCATTAAGTCCACTCTACGTATCGAGATTTTTCTTCATTTCCTTGGATAAAACGTACAAGGCTTATGATGGATACGTAAGGTCTCACTCAACGCTAAGATCATACACTACAATAGGGCTCCTCACTTGGACATTTCCATCATCCCAAATCAAAGAAGCAGAGACTATCGGCACATTTATTGATCCCTCAACTGTAACTGTAAACGACTTGTTCTCGCCGACAGAAGAGAACGACAGAACATTTGGTGTCACTTGAATAGTTAACAGAGATGAAGGAACTATCACTTTAGCCTTGTATACAGACTTAGCTGCTCCAACATTTGTCACAGTTCTATGAAACATAGTGATAAAAGGTTTTGACGTGGTTGTCTTCAAAGCCAACGATGGGAGATTGAGATCCCTCGCTTTTTCCTTCTTAGTTTTCTTGCAGTCGAAGTTATCTTTTGTAATGTTCCGCAGTAATTTCGTAGTATAGCCATGTCAACACAAGAACCCCGCATAATCAGATTCACTGATGTCATATACCAAACCAGGAGCCACTGCCCTAACGGGATTGATTTGTCCAGCTCCTTATGCAAATTCAGCTTCCGGGTTCAGCTCAGGACTTATTGGAGCAGCTACAATAAATGAGTGTTCATGAGGTACGAGCATGGAATAAAAGGGCGACCCAATGTACAAAGCTCCCACTAGGTGAGGTTTGGGGAGGGTCAGAGTATGTAGCCCTAACCCCGAAGTGGAGAGGCTCTATTTCCATGAGAAACAAGCATGGAATATTCGTAGGAAAAGGAAAATGAAGGCTTTAGAAATATGACAGATTAATAAGTGGATTAATATAATAATTACCAGTGGTCATTAGGGCAGACTTGATTGCTTCTGGGGACCACTTGGGATGAAACGATTTAACGTAGGCAGCAGCAGCAGAAGCAAGAAGGCAAGCCATGGAAGTTCCTGATATTATATTGAAGTTTGATTCCCTGTCGTCTCCTTTCACATCTGAAACAGAGGACTTGGGAGGCCAAGCGGCCAAGATGTCTGCTCCTGGGGCTGCTATATCAGGCTACAGCAACAACAACAAAATATAATGTTTTATTACTTGTAATTATAGTACTCTCTCCGGTTCTTAATATATGACATATTTGGTAAGTTAATGATAGTCCTAAATATAAGACATATTTTTCATATTTGTCAATCTTTTTTCTAATTTACCTCTATTGATGTTCATTCAACAATAATCATAGAGGAGAGCGAAAAAAGGAATTAAAGAAGATGACTTAGGTATTTTAAAATATATATATCATATTAACTATGTTAACTAAGTTTATTAATCTAACCAAATTAGATAAATATGTATTATATTAAGAACATAAGGGGAGTCTTGTTTATAAGTAGTTGTGAGCCTAGCTACCTTGAAAATGTCGGGAGTAATTGGATTTGGACCCCTTGATGAAAAGGAAGCTACGTATGGGGACAAAGGATCTTTTCCTTCATTACTCTTAAATATGGTGGCAGTCGGGTTTCTGCAAAATTTGGCACATGATAGAACAAAAAAGATTGATTAAATTAATAAGAAATAACGATATGATGAAGCCAGCAATTTTCATATGGATATATGTTGTTTGTTATTGGATGAATGTATATATATACCTTGTTCTTGTTGAACGTAAGTAAGAGCGAATATATTTGCCATCTTTGAGGGCAAGCAAAGTGAAAGGAAGAGGAAACACATGAGCCACATCTTTTGAGGAAATGAATGGAACGATGAGACCAACAGCCCCAGCTTTTTGTGCTGCATTATGTCTCGGAACAGAATCACACACAAGGATCTTCCCCTTCACCAATGCTTTATTTAAAGAGTTTTCACCGCATAAACTGTCCAAAATAAATAATAATTATTAGATTACACATACGTGGGATATGATTATCTATACATTTTTTAACACGAAAAAACCAGTAATACCTTGATATGGAACTGTTAAATCCACCAGCGATATTAGGTGCATCTCCAGAGTAAATCAAGGGGTACTTTATATCATGAAGATCAAATGTGTTCACCGAAACTCCCTACATTTATATATATATACATATATAAATAATACAAAGCTGAGTGTGTGTGTATATATGTATGTTTATCAATCATTGCCATAGATTTCTAAGTATTACCCTCCGGTTCTAAGTGTAGGAGCTAAACAATGCATATAATTAAAAAAGGTATTTTTGACAAATCAGTATATACTTATTATAAATAATTAACTTAAATAATTTTTTTAATATTTATAAATTAGTTATGCAGCTCTTGTATTAAATATAGGACGAAGTGATCATCTATGTAATACCTCAATAACCCTTCCATTCCCCAACTGAACCTTGGTGAAAAACTTTCTGTCCATCGTGGAAGCAGCCACTGCAAGCGACCAAGGAGCAAACATAGTCATTGTGAACAACTCAGGACCCAAGTTGTTAGCAGCAACTGAGGTTAGAATGCCTTTCTTCATAGCATGGAAGGCCCCTATTGCATATATATCCTGAAAATAGTGAGGGAATATGACTTGGGTAGGACCGAGTGATATGGAAATGACATCGACGCCATCGGCGATTGCTTCATCGAGGGCTTTAAGAACGTCGGCGTCGAAACAACCTGAAGCCCAACAGGGTTTGTAGACAGCGATACGAGCTGATGGGACGCCCCCTCTTGCTGTGCCCAAGCCTAGGCCGAACAGACTCACTGAGTTAAACCAGTTCCCTGCAACTGTGGATGCACAGTGAGTGCCGTGGCCATGTGTATCCCTTGGTGATATAATATCATCTTTGCCGGGAGTCCCATGGCCTATAAAGTATTTTGCTCCTACTATCTTGCTGCATATATATAAAACCTCAAATCATCAATTGCACAGTCCAGGCATTTGGTTTTTCTTTGCTGAAATAAGTCATGATTAATTTATAATATATTTTGAACTATTTTTAAATATAAAATATATATGAAAATAATAACAAATATTGATTTAAAAAATTAAAGTGAGTAAAAATAAAAAGTAAAAAAGTTAAATTGATAAGTTAATAAATATTCTTATAATTTAGAAAATAAAACAAAATTTATATACCCATATAATTATCAATTTCCTAATACTTATTAGAAACATGATTTAAATTTTAAGGATATAACAATAATCTGACAATGTTGTTCAATTAGTTGAATCATTAGTTTTCAGTTTCGGCCGGTTCTTGGCTAATTTCAAATTCCTAGATGTCCCCTTCATTTTGGACGAGACTCTTGGCCCAATTAAAATTGGAAAAATTTTATTTCAAGACCAATGTAGCAATTTAACTTCAATCACCTAAAGAACTCTGAAATTTCAGTAAAGGATCACTAAGGAACACAAATGAGATTATGTTTTAAAAGTAAATGACCAAAATGCTATTTTTTTTTTAATTTTTTAGAAAACGAGTCTCTACCAGAGCTCTGCCCACTGCCCGCTGCCCACTAGAGTCTATCGTCGGCCATTGATCAATTTCTAATCGCTCGGGAATAATTACAAATGGATAATGGCCACTCAGCCATCCAAACCTTTTAATCATATAGTGAAAAGAAATGAAAAAAAGGCATTTTCATAATTTACTCTTAAAACATAATTTCATTTCACCTTTATTAGTACTTTACCATGATTATAGAAGATTTTGCGGTGATTTGAAGTTAAATGGCGCCCGTATTTTTTGAAAGAAATTTGCTCATAAGAATGTAGTCATACTCCATCATGTCCTTATTAATTAGTTACTATATAATGATTCAAAGGGAGGTTTATAAAATAATATATTTTGTCTATGAAGTATTAACTTTTGTCACTTAGTATATTCCCAACAAATTATCAAATTTCTTAACTAATTAACCAAACTCCTCTCACTAATAGTTTTCAGTTCACCAAGGGTAATTATTGTATTTTACAAGAAATAACCAACTTCATTAACTTAGCTAATGTTACTATTAAGCACTCATAATAATAAGTCAGGGAGGAAGCATCTACTTATTGCAAGTGAAGTTTTGGCAAGAGTCCTTCCATTTTGCGGGCGGTGGACCGAAACCTTGACCCTTAAAGCTGTCAGACTCCGGCCAAATTCCGAAATCGACAACTCCAACGACGATATCACTCTCCAGACTTGATCTTTTCACTTGCTGTGGCATCCCTATGAAGTCCCACGACCTCGTTGTTAGGGGCTTGTGCTTTTGCTCTCGAACACAGATATTACTCCATCCATTCCTGACATAAATTTGGCTTCATCACTCTCTCTTCTATTTCTCCGACTTGTTTATATATAGATGAAGTGAAAGAAAAATAAGTACTGCCTCCAATCCTCAATATAAGATCCACAGTTTACAAAATGGATCTTATATTGAGGATTGGAGGTAATATATGTAAACTGTACCTTCCACTCTTTTGGCTTCCTCTTTGGTTAGTCTCACCGCAAATCCGTTGAAACTTTTCTTGTAGCTGTGGACCAAATCTTCTGCTGCAAAGTTTCTGATGCAGAAAGATAGCCATTTGGGAGAATCAGTCTCTTAATTAAACATACGAAGAAAATTAAGTGGAATCGAATAACTCTCTAATTAATTAGTGAGTCAATATATAACTATAATTACATGACTTGGATATAGAAGAAGTAATTAAGAACCTGCCAAGGACTCCCTGAACCATACTGGTATGGTGCAATTCTGTGATTTCCATTCCCGTGGGGAGATCTGTAAAGACACGCCTCATATATCCCTTATTACTGACCTTACTCAGAGTAGCAATGCGTAGTTCAGTGGGTACACAGGAATAGCATGAATATACTGATAATATTAATACAATATTGCTTGATTATAATACAAAAATTTCCCCACCAGGGGTTTACATAATATTTACAGACCTTCAAACAACCAGCAACAGTTCTCTTCGTGCATACCTCTTTTCTGATCTCAGCACGTTTCCAATGTTCACCTGTCTGAATGGTTGTTTGGAAGGAGTGAGATTCGAAAGAATCTCAGTAGCAAACATTACCACTATGCATGCCAGATATATATGAATGCATGAGATGCTTGCCTACACTATTTCATGCCAACATAATGACATACTACATGCTCGATGTTATGACATACATATGGCCATTGCACAAATATAACAGAGCTTCAACCAATCATACATGTTCCACACAAATAGGCAAAGCAGTCACATAATCAATGCAAGACATACATATCATATACATGCAGAAAAGGTAAGTTCACTACCTCTTGGACTTTATGTCCTTCTCTTCTTGTCCCTTGATCCGCCAACCATTGCTCCTTCTTTATCACTTCATGACCCTAGATAAGAATGACATCATTAGAGCCATGAAGGGTGAATGTCCAATGGTTACATTAGCCTCAAAGTTTCACTTTTACGCTTGGAGTTCATTCCAATTATATTTGGCCAATTTCTTACTTAAATTCACATGGTATTCAATCTACCAGCATTTTTGACCAAACTTTGGAAAATCATAATTAATTCTATAGAACTACAATTGAGGTGGTTCAAAGCTCTATTTGAAGCCCTTTAAGTTTATTTTTATATAAAAATACTCGATTTTAAACACCACCACCACACCATTCCCAGAATTTTTTCAAACACCAACTGTTTCAGATGTTCTTCTAGAAAACAGGGCAGACATTCAACAATCCATATCTCCCAACATACTTGTCCAAAAATTACAAACTACCCATCACATTAAATCTATATGTCTCTAATTTAGTTCTAAAAATTTTGAGAATTGTTGGATAAGGTTTGGTTCTTGAAACATCACGCACAAACATACTATTCCAGAAAATTCCAGTTTTGCATGACCTAACTTCAAAAAAATAGAACTTCTAGAAAATATATCCAATTGAGCATTATGACCTATCCAATTAAAGGTCTTTGTGTCTACTTTTCATCTGGAAAGTTTCGGAATTTTCAGATAAGGTTTGTTCCTTGAATTATCACGCACAGTAACAGTGCTTCAGACAAGGAAAATCAACACTATGAACACATATGCTTTATAAATTCCCAAATTTATATACAAGCATCCAAAAATCATGAAAACTTGTATACCTACACAATTTTGCCTCTTAAAGCCAATGGAAGCATTAAAATCATCAAATTCTTACTCTTTCTCCACGTCAAAACAGGACAGAAAATCAGATTCTTAGGTGCAATATGTTGTTTTCTTGTTTTCTCTTGCCTAATCACTTCCTTGCTACTCCTAATCAAATGATTAACTATTTAAATACTCAATAGACATCATTTAGCCATTAAAACATCCTTTAAAACCATCCATGAACAGTACTCCACTTCCAATTTACTCATCCAAACAACAAATCAATCGGTTAAAAAGGAAGCTTACGCTTACCTCTACCCGTTTTCACAAACGGTTTGGAATTCCTACAATACTCCGGCAAGAGAGACGGCACCAAACACCTCCAAATGAAAATCCAAAACCATAGGAATGAAGATCTCGATGAGTAGAGGAAGTTTCCTGAAGGGTACTTTCAAAGAGGATGCTGTTTCGGCAGTATTTCGGAGGAAAGAATTTTTCTCTCTCTTCTTTCTCCATTTCCATCTCTCTCTCTTTCTCTCGGCTGTTTCACGCAGGAAAATGGCTGAAGATGATGATGAATTAATGGATAAATGCATCGGCCAACTCATCTGCCACGTGTCACAATTTTATTGGCCCAGAAATTGAATTTTCGCACAAAATACCAAATTCTGCAGATTTTTCATTAAATTTGAAAATTCATATCTAATTGTAAAAATGTCCAATTGGAGTGATTCCAAAGGCTATGAGACCCTTATTGAGTCTAGTTTTAAGGAAAAATATAAAATTTTCCAATTGCAAGCTCACTCTTCCTAGAATTTTAATCTTTGAATGCTGTCCCAGAAAATAATTAATTTCGCTAGGCTAAATTCAAAAATTCATTTCTCTTTGTGTATAGCTCTAAATGACTCATATGACCTATAAAATTAAAGCTTGATAAGTCTACTTTTATTCTGGAAAGTTTCATAATTTTTCATCATCATTTACCCCTCGAAACATGTCACACAATCATCATTGTCATACCGGGAATTTCACCGATAGCAAAATTACTTTGTGTTCCACTTTACTATATTGTGTGTGACTTTCAATCACTTCGTTTTGTTATTCCCCGAGCTCTTTAGCTCACCAATATAATTTCTTTTAATATCCAATGATGTAAAGAAATTTTGGGGAATTTAAACATGCCTTATAGGGACATTTGCTAAACCGGGGTCTAGCAGTCCACTTAATCCAGGCTTAATCTTATGCCTCTAGTCCCAAAATTCGGGATATTACAAGATCCCCAGGTACACGATGTACATCTATCCAAAATGTCATTAAAAAAAATTAAATGATATATTAATAAAGAAAATAAAGTGAGAAGCAGTGAGGTTACTTCAATTCAATGACACGCATGGAGCTATAAAAATTATCAAGTATGATAGAGAGACATTATTTTACCTTTCGATCATCGCAGCGTGTCTGAATAATAAGAATACTGAAAAAGAAAGGTAAGAGAAGATGCATAGGGGAGTTTCGAGGAAACATGTTTATATTTGCCGATTAAATGAAATAATACATCTTTTGGTTTTGATGTGTTTGAAGCAAAGACCTGTCCAATGGTAATTTTTATAGGAAAAGAATTCATGTTCGTGTCCCGATTTCTATCACACGTGACTCACATTTATTGTAGAAATCGAAATTTGCTTTTCATAACACGGGTCCTCATCTATGATCTATCTGTCTATCCCTTTTTTTTTTTTAGTGTGATCTGACATGATTTCACTAAAGTTTAAAGAGTATAATTTTTTCTCTTTAATTATAATTAATAGTTGATTAGTGGTATTCATTTTTTTTCTTCAAAAACAGTGGTATTCCTTTGTAGAATTCCGTGACTTGCTTCGAGATAATTTTTGATTTGTTAAAAGTACTTTTAATGTATATATTTACCAATTCTATCAAACTTTTTTAAAACCCAATTTCTCTAATACTTGCAAATAAATAGTAAAACAAAATATCCACAAATGGGTGGTTAGGTGTGAACTCAACTAACTCACTCGAAGCAGAGAAGGGGCCAAAAAAAAAAAAAAACTAGCTCGAAGCGTAAATCAAATTAATTTAGCATAGCTAAAAATTGAACCAGAGCTAGATTTATAGTCATAATATTTAGTTTTCATGAAGAGGCCAACACTAGCTACAAAGAGAGGATTACCTGCAAAGGGTTCTATTTAGCGGCAGGTTTTGACGGATAAAGAGGTCGACTAGTGAAGCTTACATGGAGTGTAGTTTTTATTATAATTTTGACGTTTGAATAACCTTGTTATAATTCTATAATTTTTAGAATATCCTCTTCTAATCCCTGGCAACGGCATCAAAATTTGATTGCCTTGTCGTCAAAGCTTTCAAATTAGTTTCTAAATCTTCCCTATCTAGTACAGGGTCGACTCAGGTCATTTCTCAAAACATGAAGTCACTAATAATGATCCTAACTTAATCTTTGTTGTGCAAGAGGTAGGAAAGTAGTTGGGAGAAAGTTTTATTTTTATAAAAGTGAAAATAGCGAGAATAAGTAGATGGTAGAGATTTATTACCAATATGATGACAACGCCTTTAAGGATCGGACTAATGCCTATCATCGTCCAAAAAGATGCATGTAGTATATAAAATTGGTGTTAAATCAAAATAAAAACCCTAAACAACCATCTAGTTTGCAATTTTTTTTTGGCAGAATCTAGGTTGCAATTAATTAACCAATAATTACACCTAAAATCCTAGCATATAACACCATTTTAATTAATCGTTCTAATAACCATCTAGCATGTGAATATTATTCCCAATTACAGTTTGCTCATCTAACAAGGTTATTCAAACATCTAATCCCAACAACAGACAAATGACATATTCATAATACAACTATTCATGCAATTAAATTAACACCGTAATAAAATCACAAGAAAGATTATATGAGGAATATATATATATATATATATATATATATATATATATATATATATATATATATATATATATATATTTATACTTCAAATTGTAAATACTCTTAAAATTCATAAATAGGCCACACAATAATCTCAACCGAAATTATGAGTCTAAATTTTAAAGTATAGAAAAATCATAAAATTGGAAAATAACTACTCCTAATATAACTCTAACATAAAATGTAAAGGACTTAAGCCACGTCATGCATCCTCAAGAATAAAGAAGACTAGGCCCAGATCAATAAAAACTTTAAAATTTATTAACTCTTTTATAAAATTTAACAACTTTTCAACTTTATTCTTATTTAATATATATTATATTTTATAAAAATAAAATCAATATAATAATAACTGAATGATAGAATTATACATTTATATGAAAAAAATCTCCCTCCATTCAATAAATATGACTAAAAATTTTATTCTCTCTTTACCTAGAAACATGACCATAGGAGCATATCATCAGTATGACGAGGATGTGTAAGCAACACATATTTTCTCACATTTATATTGTAAAAGTTTAAAAAATATGGTATGGTATGTAAGTACGCGTCTTGTTGTATCACATTGATATACCGCTATCATTTAATACTAAATACGGCATCCAAATAAAAGTTTACAATAGTTCATTACTCTTATCCTTTAGGAGATAGATGCTTTTGCCAAGGAATATAGTCCAACCAATGAAAAACTCGTATACTAATTAGGGAAAATGGTTAAAAAATATCTTTTAAGCAAATTAATTGTTAAATGGTACCAATGTGTAAGCAAGCATCCATCATGTGCAATCAGCATCCACATGTGCAAAAAGTATCCCTGCGAAAGTGTAAACATCATCCCTTGTATGCAACATATCATCCTTCCGTGTGCAACATAACACCCACCGTGTACAATGATAACAATAAGTAATTAATTTACTTACAAAGTGTTTTTTAGCAATTCTCCCTACTAATTAAGTGTTAGAGGAAATGGACAAGAGAGAGGCCAAAAGTCATGCTTTTTGTTTCAAGTAATGCGGGGTGGGTCGTACAAAGGGGGAATCATTTCATATCCAGACGTACCATTTAATAATGCAATCTCATGATGTATGTCTGAAATCAACATTCCAAGTGGGTCTGAAATTACTATTACCAGCGAGACACATTCCCAAAATATCTTCCATTTCATATAGAGGATCATAATGTTGCCAATAATGCTCGCTGTTCATTCAGAAATTTCAATTACAAATTGTAAAAAATTTACATAATCAATTTATTTATATTTATTATGTCAATTTTTTTCAATTATATATAACATATATATCCATTATTTTTTATTTATTTCATATAAATTTATAGTTAAATGACAATATTTTAAAAGGGGAAAACAAAGACTAAAAATAACATTTAATAAAATCATTGAATATGACCTTTTAGTCAACAACCTTTTTAAAGATTTGATTGTTGAAAGAGTACAATGACATTGTACAATCTATATATAACCAATCCCAATTAATAGGATAAAGTTTATTGTTGTAGTTGATAATATTTCAAAAATCATGTATAATTAAAAAACTTGACATAATGAATATAATAAACTTGACATAAGTATTGTCCTTATAAATACTCTCTCCAATACTTTTTTTTTAACAAACAATTAAACCGAATCACCAAATCACGTTTGAAAATTTGATTAAAACTAGTTGGAGACGACAATAAAGATGCAAAAGTATAATTTTTTGCCAAAATAACACTCATTTATGTGGAGGAGAGAGAATATGTGGGAATTAAATGTAATGATATGTATAATAAATGAGGGTAAAATAGAAATAAAAAAATTAAGATAACCTCTAAGGATCTGTTTGGTATGAGGGAAATAGAATGAAAGGAATGTGAGGGAAAATTTTTTTAGTTAGATTTAAAAAATTTGGAGAAATAAGATTATAAAATTTTAATAAAAATAAAATGTAAAATAAAAGAGTAGAGTCTCTATCTCATGAAGAATTTTATTTTAAGGAAAAATAGTCACGTGCTCTATTTATAAAAAAAGAAGATAAAACATTTAATACTTTAAAAATATTTGTCTTAAATTAAAAACTTTAGCGTTTTAATTTAATTTCTTTTAAAAAATATAAAAAAATTGTTAAACAGGCTTGAAGCCCGTGGGTTGAGATTGAGCCCATAAGGAAACGGGTTGGGCTTCAAAATAGAGACATTTTATGGGAGTCTAGCCTAAATGGGCTGACCCTGTGAGGCCGAACCGACCCATTTTCCCACCTCTATCTGAGTTGCATCACTTACCATTCATGCTCTTAAAATACCCAAGAGAAAAAAATAGCCCATCTAGGAAGGCAAAAAAAAAAACATCTCCCCCTTCATTATCATCAGAATCCATAGATTAGAAACCTCTCCCCCTCAACGATTCCCTTTAATCAAACCATATTTTTAATAGTTCTCACACCAACCAAAGACATCCTCTCATGTGATTCACTCTGGGCCTCAACATAATGTGGTTAAAGGACAATTTCCTAACTCATCTCTTAATCCTAGAACCAGGATTACTCCTTATACCTTGAGATTTTTGAATTAGCTAATCCCTCCTTGTAAAGTAGGTATGAAAGAGGCTACTTTCCTCAAGCCTGTTGCTATTGTAGACCAATCAAATGTTGGTTTAATACTTGGGAAGACCAATACACAAGTGGTAGAATCCATAGAGCTTAGCACAAGTCATACACTGCTTAAGTCTACAAAGGGGAGTATTTCTACTACCCTTAATCTTCCTAGACTAATTCCCTCTATTCTTCAACCCCCTGATTTAGAGCTTAATCCTCTCCCCTCTAATTTGAAATATGATTTCCTTGTTGCCGATGGAAAATTGCCTGTTATTATTTCAAATTTTGTCTATGAGTGAGGAGGAGAGATTGCTTGATGTTTTGAGTAAAAATAGAAAAGCTCTACGTTAGACTTTAGCTGACATTCCTGGGATTAGTCCGGAGATTTATATCCATCATATCTTCTTGCATGAGGAATCCAAACCCTTTAGGCAGCCTAAAAGGCGAATCAAGCCCCCAATTCTAGATGTGGTTAAGAAAGAAGTGAACAAGCTGTTGAGTGTGGGTATCATCTACCCAGTTTCTGATAGTGAGTAGGTTAGTATGGAGCAAGTAGTGCCTACGAAGAGTGGGATCACTGTGGTAAAGAATGAAAACAATAAGTTGATACCTACTAGGGTGCAAAATGCTCGGCGAGTGTGCATAGACTATAGGAAATTGAATGAAGCCTCTAGGAAAGATCACTTTCCCTTACCCTTTATAGATCAGATGCTTGAAAGGTTGGCGGGTAAAAGTAACTTTCCTAGATGGTTATTTAGGATATTTCCAAATCCTACTAGCTCTCGAAAATAAGGAAAATACTATTTTTACTTGTCCATTCGGTACATATACCCATTGGAGAATGTTGTTCGGATTGTGTAATGCACCTACTACTTTCCAACGTTGCATGATGTCATTGTTCTTTGATTTCCTTAAAAATTGCATGGAGGTTTTTATAGACGATTTTACAGTGTATGTCAATTTGTTTAATGCTTGTTTAGATAGTTTAGACAATGTTCTTACTAGATGCATTGAGAAAATTTTGGTTTTGAATTATGAGAAGTGCCATTTCATGGTTGATTATGGCATAGTACTTGGTCACTTGATATCTAGCAAGGGCATTGAAGTTGATAGAGCTAAAATTGAGGTGATTTCCTCCTTACCCTACCCTACTAATGTTAAAACACTTCATTCTTTCTTAGGGCAAGTGGGGTTTTTTACTAGAGATTCATAAAAGATTTCATTAAGATAGCTCTACCATTATCCAAACTATTACAAAAGGATATTGATTTTGTCTTTGATAATTCTTGTAAACAAGCATTAGATGAGTTAAAATCACACTTGATTTCTCCTCCTATTTTGAGTTTACCGGATTGGACCTTGCCTTTTGAACTAGCATGTGATGCCTCCAATTCTACTGTGGGGGTCATGCTAGGACAAAAAGCATAGCAAGTTGTCCCATGTGATTGCTTATGCATCCAAAACCTTGGATAGTGCACAAAAAGAATTACACTGCCATTGAAAAAGAATTGTTTGTTGTGATACTTGCATTAGATAAGTTCTTACAATATCTAATCAATTTCAAAGTAGTTGTGGATACAGATCATGCAGCTGTGAAGTTTCTCTTCACCAAGCCTCAATCAAAACCAAAGCTCATTAGATGGATGTTAGTGCTATAAGAGTTTGACATTAGCATTAAGGATAGGCCTGAAACTACGAACCTTATAGCAGATCACTTAAGTATACTACCGGATGGTATAAGGGGTGTGATGCCTTATTTCCCAACACTACGATAGAGTACTAATTAGCTAATACTCACCGAATATAAACATCAGAGTTATAAAATTGCTAGAACTTTATACGATGCCTCTGTTGGATATAAATATTCACATACAAACACATTCATACACAATTCATATTACAAAACTTATATTCTCTCTTCCACTCCACTTCTTATACAAATCCAACCCATAAAAGTCTTAAAGTGCATAATAGGAATTGACAACCTAAACTAAGCTCTTCCGCCGCTCGGCCTCAGCTCATCATCATTTACCTTCTCTTTGCCCCTTGAGTTTCCTCCCTATACTAGAGATTTGTTTGGGAAAAGAATGAGATTCATGGGAATCTCAGTAGTAACACATATAACAAACAAGATAACACATATATAGCATGCTCATTATACAATCATCAATCAAATCATCATAACATTATTTAGTTCCATTTTCATGCAATTCACAAACCATGCTAGCACTAGACAAGGACTTGGCCTCGAAGGGTACCCGCGCAAAGATATGGCCCCGGGCACCGCTCGTGCAATATGAATATTATCGCCTGAGTTTCAACCCATGCAAAGATAG
This sequence comes from Albizia julibrissin, assembly GCA_037074505.1. Classification (NCBI taxonomy): domain Eukaryota; kingdom Viridiplantae; phylum Streptophyta; class Magnoliopsida; order Fabales; family Fabaceae; genus Albizia; species Albizia julibrissin. The sequence goes on along the minus strand of CM073483.1, from coordinate 40,728,223 downwards.
GCCCCGGATGATCACTCTGCATAATCTAAACATGTTAGACATTTTGATGATGTCAAGCAACACATATGCATGCCATGCTATATGAAGACGGTTACTACCTGGTTGCTACTTTATGCAACTTTTCCCCTTAATACAAGCTCGGGCAACAGCTTCTGAGGCCAAACCTGTTGTCAAGTCCTGAAATCGCCAAACATTACAAATGAGTTATTACTCATCCGTATACCTTTCCAAACTCATTTCATTGGTAAATTTAGCCTATTGGTGCAAAATTACCAAAATACCTTTTAGGTCCTTATTATCAGTATTTTTCTCCAAAATCATAATTTAGGCCATTCCTACACAATTTCGCGTGTAAAATCCCTTACCAACCTCGAATTGGCCAAAATCAATCCCAAATGACAAAAATACCCTTGACAGCCCTCAAATAAGGCTTAGAAAGGGTAAATTGGTCATTTCACTCTCTGATCCTCTTCTCACTTCGGGGTCAACATAGACCCTACACAATTCGATCTCCTGAATCCAATGGAAGCATCGAATTGGTCAAATCCTCATTCATTCATCACGTCTAACACAGGGAAGGGAAAATAAATTCCCACAAAAGTTGTGTCAGATTCTCATTTTCTTTGGCTTAATTACCTCCTTTCTACTTATAACCAATATATTAACTAGTTAGACATTCACTGGACTTAATTTGGAGACACTTACATATTAAGGTCTCTTTGGCTTTCTTGAATTATCTTGTACCAAATGAACCATAATCAAGCCCAAAACAACTCTACTAACCTTAATCAAGCAAGATGAACAAGTTTGAAAAGTTACCTCTTGATTTCTTTCACTTTCTCTCTCCTACATGATTTCTCTCTCTCCTTCCAACACTTGCTTCAGCTGCTCTTTAATGGAGTTTGATGGTAAGGAGATGAAGAGAAGAGATCATAGAGGATGTATGAAGCTTTAGACACAAGGTATAGCCTCTTACCTTGATCTTATGAATGAACCCTTACTCTCCGTTCATACAGCTCATCAAACTCTTGGTTCCTCACTCTTTTCTTTCTGTTTCATATCAGTGTCGTGAATGAGAGCTGATGCAATGGAGAATTACCCTTTTAATCAATTGATTAATTTGACTTGGACACTTGTCACCTTATAATTGGTCCACAATTGCAATTATTCATTAATTAATTCAATTTCCCTTCCTTTCACTCAACTCAGCCGAAATCATGCAGGGAAATATGGGAAAATCCGAATCTCCATTTATCCCCTTGTGCCCACACGTAACTTGTTGACCAAGTCATTGACTTTTTGACTATTTGACCACTTTTGACCATAATTCACCAAAATTGATCCATTAATGATCAATTAGTCATTTTTATCTTTTTAATTCCCATTTAGCTCAAATCATTGGGAATTTGAGGAAAAATAATTATTTTTCACTTTTCAGCAAAATTACCGTTTTGCCCCTACATTTAATGATTTACCGAAATAAATAATTTTCCGCCCATTTCTTCATCTAAACTTCATTTTGATGCTTAAATGAGGCCATTAATCATATCATTAAATTTTATGAATTTTGGTTACCATATTCGGCCAATTTACGCGTAACCGGCAATTGGAATATTTTTCATAAATTCTCATAAATTCATCCACATTATTTTTCACCATTTTTTTCCATTAAATATACATCAAATATACACATAAGTGTATTAGTGAAAAATGGGGTATTACAAGGGGGATACTTGACTTTGACCTTATTTGTGATGACTTTCTAGGTACATCCCTTATGTCTTTCTCTATCTATGTTCCTTGGTTTGCTAATCTAGTTAATTATATTGTGGCTGGTCTTATTCCTAAGCATATGTCTGCCTTTTAGGGTCAGAAACTTAAACGAGAAGCTGAACACTACATTTGAGATGAGCCCTATTTATGGAGACTATACAATGATCAAGTTATCAGGAGGTGTATCCCAGAGACCGAGTCCAACGACATACTCTTTGCTTGCCATTCAATGGTTTGTATTTGACACTTTAGTACTAATAAGACCTCTAGGAAAGTGTTAGATGATGGGTTTTACTAGCCTACCTTGTTTAAGGATGCATATTTGTATTGTAAGGCATGTGATAAATGATAAAGGTTTAAGGGATTAGGTAAAGGCCTGAGATGCCACAACAATCCATGCTTTTTGTGAGGTATTTGATGTTTGGTGTAATATCCCAAATTTTGGGACTAGAGGCATAAGATTAAGCCTGGATTAAGTGGACTGCTAGACCCGGTTTAGAAAATGTCCCTATAAGGCATGTTTAAATTCCCCAAAATTATTTTATATCCTTGGATATTAAAAGGAATTATATTGGTGAGCTAAAGAGCTCGGGGAATAAAAAACTGAAGTGATTGGAAGTCACACACAATATAGTAAAGTGGAACACAAAGTAATTTTGCTATCGGTGAAATTCCCGGTATGACAGTGATGATTGTGTGACATGTTTTGATAGGTAAATGATGGTGAACAATTATGAAACTTTCTATAATGAAAGTAGACTTATCAAGATTTTATTTGATAGGTCATATAAGTCATTTGGAGTTGTACACAAAGAGAAATGAAGTTTTGAATTTAGCACAGTAAAATTAATTATTTTCTAGGACAGTATTCAAAGATTAAAATTCTGAGAAGTGTGAGCTTCCAATTAGCTATAGTTTATATTTTTTCTTAAAACTAGACTCAATAAGGGTCTCATAGACTTTGGAATCACTTCAATTTGACATTTGTACAATTAGATATGAATTTTCGAAGTTAATGAAAAATCTGCAGAATTTGGGTATTTTGTGCGAAAATTTAATATTTGGGCCAATGAGCTTGTGACACGTGGAAAAGACATTTTATCCTCAATTAAATCATCATATTCTTCATTCCTCATCCATTTTTCATGGAAAATCTGACCAGAAGAGAGAGAAATGAGAGTGACGAAAATGGAGGGAGGAGGAGAGAGAAAATCTTTTCCTCCGAAACACTGCCGAAACGGCATCCTCTCTCAAAGTACCCTTCAGTAAACTTCCTCTACTCATCGAGATCTTCATTCCTACAGTTTCAGATTTTAATTTGGAGGTGTTTGGTGTCGTCTCCCTTACCGGGGTGTTGCCAGAATTCTGAACCGTTTGTGGAAACGGGTAGAGGTAAGCGTAAGCTTCCTTTTTAACCGATTGGTTTGTCATTTGGATGAGTATAGAGGAAGTTGGATATTGTTCATGCTGATTTAAATTGGTGTTTTGAATGGCTAAACGATGTCCAATGGATGTATAAATAGCTAATCACTTGATTATGAGTAGTAAGGAAGTGATTAGGTAAGAGAAAACGAAGAAAACAACAACCTTTTCCTAAGACTCTGTTTTTCTGTTCTGGCTGTGACGTGATGAAGGAGTGAGAATTTTATAATTTTGATGCTTCCATTGGCTTTAAGAGGAAAAATTGTGTGGGTATGCAAGTGTTCATGAATTTTGGATACTTGTACATGAATTTAGAAGTTTTAGAAGTTAAAGGGTAAATGCTGTGTATTCCGTTTTCTGGAGGCAGTGTCATAGTGACGAGTTTTTTAGTAATCAAATGTTATCCAATGACCATGAAACTTTCCAGTCTAAAATTAGAGACATAGAACTTTAATTTTATAGGTCATAATGTTTAATTGGATAAGTATGCTATGATATATGAATTATTAAAGATATGCCCTGTTTTCTGGAAAGAATCTGAAACAGTTGGTGTTTGGAAAATTTCTGGAAATGTTGTAGTAGTGGCGTTTAAAATTAAGTATTTTTATATAAAACTAAACTAAAAGGGATTCAAATAGAGCTTTGAACCACCTCAATTTGAGTTCTATAAAATTAGTTATGATTTTCCAAAGTTTGGTCAAAATGCTGGTAGTTTGATTACCATGCGAATTTAAGTAAGAAATTGGCCAAATGTAATTGGAATGAACTCCAAGGGTGAAAGTAAGCCTATAGGGCTAATGTGGCCCATTAGGTATTCACTTTTCATGGCTCTAATAATGTTATCACTTGCCTAGGGCCATGAAGTGATAAAGAAGGAGCAATGGTTGGCGGATCAAGGGACAAGAAGAGAATGACATAAAGTCCACCAGGTAGTGAACTTACCTTTTATGCATGTATGTGATATGTATGTCTTGCATTGATTATATGACTGCTTTGCCTATTTGTGTGGAACATGTATGATTGGTTGAAGCTCTGTTATATTTGTGCAATGGCCATATGTATGTCATAACATCGAGCATGCAGCATGTCATTATGTTGGCATGAAATAGTGTAGGCAAGGATGTCATGCATTCATATATATCTGGCATGCATAGTGGTAATTTTTGCTACTGAGATTCTCTCGAATCTCACTCCTCCCAACCAACCATTCAGACAAGTGAGCATTGGAAACGTGCTGAGATCAGAGAAGACGTATGCACGAAGAGAAATGTTGCTGGTTGTTTGAAGGCCTTTTAGTTATTAAGGTCTGAATATATTGTGTAAACCCCTGATGGGGAAACTTTTGTATTATAATCAAGCAATATTGTATTAATATTATCAGTATATTCATGCTATTCCTGTGTGCCCACTGAACTACGCATTGCTACTCTGAGTAAGGTCAGTAATAAGGGATATATGAGGTGGGTCGTTACATTTGGGCTTTATGGGTCTTTTTCCACTAGTATCTGACTTTACCTACATCTTGTTAGCTGTGTTACTCTCTAGGTGGGTAGAAGCCATTCCTACTAGGAAAGATGATGCCCAAACGGTTTTCAAGTTTCTCAAGTCTAACATCTTTTATAGACTTAGAGTACAGAGGGCTATAATGAGTGTAGAGGTGCCCACTTTTGCAATAGGATTATTGTTTACCTACTTGCTAAACTTGGGGTAATCCACAAAATGTCCACTTCTTATTATCCATAAATAAATGGGCAAGCAGAAGTCTTCAACCGAGCAATCAAACAAATTTTAGAAAAGATAGTCAAGCCTTCAAAGAAGGTTGGAGCTCAAGGTTGGAGGAAGTACTATGGGCATATAGAACTGCCTTTAAGACACCGATAGGGATGTTTCCTTACCGGCCTATCTATGAAAAAGCTTGTCATATTCCAATAGAATTGGAGTATAAGACCTATTGGGCGATGAAAATGTGCAATATGGATATGGAAAAATCAGGCTTGGAGAGGAAGTTGCAATTACAAGAACTTGAGGAAATGTGATTGGATCTTATGCAAGCTCCGGTATCTACAAAGACAAGATCAAAAAGCTTTATGATAAGAAGATAGTGTTGAAGGAATTTAAAGCGGGTGATCGTGTTTTGATGTTCCAAGCTCAATTCAAATTTGGACGTGGTAAGCTCAAATCTAATTGGTATGGGCCTTTCACCATCACCAAGGCACACTCATTTGGAATGGTAGAGCTCAGGGATGAGGCCATAGAGAAGAATTCAAAGTTAAGAGGAATCTCCTGAAGCTCTACCATGATGATTCATCAAAGCCTCCTTGAGGCCATGTTACTTCTTCTCCTTTCATTTTCTTTTACTTTCAGTACTTCTAGATTGGTGGTTATATATGCTCAATTGATTGTTTAAGATAAGTATGGGGGAAGAGTATCCTAGTAGAAAAAGTAGAAGTAGTGTAGCTTAGTAAGTAGAATAAGAACCCCCATATATGCTTTGCATTTTTTGCCATTACCCTACTTAATTACCATTGTGCCTTTTCACCTTGATTTTCTCTATTATTATGACTTGCTTCTCCTTCTCTCTCTCTTTATGTGATGTTGACGTGTTGTGCTCCAATTGCAATTGGACTTCACAACTTTCCACTTCAATGAGAAACATGATAGAATAATAGAGTTGCTTTACAAACATTGAAGACAATGTGTTGATTAATTGTGGGGGAGTAAAATCCATTTTTTAATCCCATTAATTGATTCTTTTTAAATAAGAAATGCCTTAAAACTATAAAAATTTTCAAAATTTGTTAAAGAATGACCTGCTTTGATGCATGCCCTAAATGGTAAAAGGGTCGCATTTGCTATATTGAAAACGTAATTTGTGGGAAATTCTTTGAGCTTTTATGAGATCTAATGTTTTGGCAACATTTTAAAACCATGTTTTGTTTTTCAAGTGAATAGGAAGAGAAACGAACCTATAATTAGATTTTTGCTTACTCCTTCTTTTGAGAAAGAGAGTTTCTATATCATTAGTGCTTTTAAGAGTTTAGCATGATTATAATTGATTGTAATATTTCAATTGATTGTTTTTGTAAGGTTAGCCTTAGGAATAGTTAAGTAGATGTTTTGTGGTTAGCTTCATATGCAATTGATTTTGTTAGAAGGAATATTGGAGAAAAACCTTATCGGAAGATTATTTAAGCATTAAATTCTTTTTATGTGTACATGTTCACTTAGTTTTTTATCTTCTAGAACTTGTTTCCACTCTTTTTTGAAATGGCATTTGCATTAGTGAAATGGAAATGAAAGAGTCATTCAATTTTGAACCCTTTTAACTCAAACACAAACCCTTATTCATCATGATTTGTTACCCATTTTGAGCCATTCCTTTGTTGTATGTATGTCATTTATTCATAATGTTCATAGCATTCTAAAACCAAAGTGAATTGCTAATATAAAGTTAAACAATGTATATATTGAAATGTCATGTATATAGAAAATAAAAAAAAAAGTAAGTAAAAAAATGCATACAGAATTGAAAAAAAAATTGAAAAAAAAAATTAGTTAAAAAAATGGCAAGAAAAGTATTGAAAAAGAAAAGAGAAAAACTGAAAAGTATTTTGTGGATAAAAAGAAAAGCTAAAGAAATACAAAGAAGGCATTTGTTCATGAATTAGGAAAAGAATTGGCAAAAGTTTGTTAAGTTATTTAGTTGCTATAAACTTACTCATTAACTTTGACTTGCATATCAACTATTTCCTTTTTCTAATAAATTCTTTCCATTTAGCCTTCATCCAACATTACAAGCCTTTTAAGTCCTCTTAATTCATTGCATTAATTGCTATTAGTAGTGGAGATGTTAGAGTTGTTATAAGCGTATGATATGGTGTTAATTAAGTGAGTTAGAGTGAAATTATCCCACTAAGGTGAGATGAGTAAAGCACTAATACCTTGAGAGTTCTCTTATGGTTGATTCTAATATTTTGGATTGTATAGGTAGCTAATTTCTTTGCATTGCTTGACTATGACTAGTGTTAGCTTGAGAATTTTGCTTAATTGATTCATTACTTTCTAATTATGAAATTGCTCATCTTTCAAATGTATTGGTGATGTGAACTTAAATTGTTCAGGAGTACAAAGGTCTAAGTGTAGGACAATTGATTAAACCATATTTTTAATAGGGTTTTTCATGATTAATTTAGGATTTTTAATGCATTTCCTAGGACATTATTACATGATTAAGAACGAATTTGAGTTAAATAAATTTGTATTGAATTAAGTCTAATTAGGGACAAAATGGTCGTAATTTGTTAATTATTCATGCAAATGATTTTTTGGACTTTTAATGCTACCTTGTGTTTAATCTTGCATTGCAGGTGCTTAAGAGGAAAATTTGAAATTTTTGGAAAATGTCAATTAGAGTCAGAATTAATTTTTTTTTAGGATTGGTGAAAATTATAGGATATGGCATCTAGAATTTCTGAAAATTGCAAATCAATGAAGAAAATGATCAGGGAAAATACATAAAAGAACCCAGATGTTCAAGAAATTATAGTTTAGCCCGAAAACATTTCAAAAAATTTCATTCTAGTCCCTATATGATCTAAAAATTTCAAATTGGTCCCTAGTGAAAACACACTAATTAGGTTTTCTGGCTAGCCCGATTTTCTATGGCAAAAAGACACACAACGGAAAGGATGAGTTTGGGAGTTGCGCCATGAGATGAAGGGGCTCTGATCCTCATCACCTCGATTGACCTTCCCTCTCTGATCATCATCCACCTTCACTCTACTCACCTTTGAATACCACCACCACCACCGTTGTCTCACCACCACCGGTGAGTCTTCAAAGGAGGCCACAAATAGAGTAGAGACAAAGAGATGCAGTCAAGAGTGAGAGCTTGAGACTAAAGAGATTGATTTGGAATAAGGAAGAGGAAGGAGAGGAAATTGACACCTCCGCTCTTTACTACCAACTCCACCACTTAGGCCATCACCACCATTGGTTGGTTTGAAAGAAGAGAGGGCTGAGCTTGACAAATCTAGAGGTCCGTGGCATAAAGAGGAGATAGAGATATCAAAATTGTTCTTTCTCTAAAATTTTTGGCGGATTTTCTAGTTTTCTAATGAGATTTCTCCAATTTCCTATGGATTTTTCAGTTTCCAGCGAGTTCTTTAAGTTTTTCGGTGAAATTTGCAGATTCTGGTGAGAAATTTCCCAGATTCTGGTGAATTAATGAAGTTATGAATTCTATGTGATTACTGGTGTATGTGTGATTGATTTATTTCAATTTAGGTGTTGTGATTGTGCTCTCATTTAAGAGAAAATCAATTGCATTAAGATTATTTTCAAACATATATCAAGTGGTTTATAACAATTTATCAACAAGATTATTATGAATTTGATTGTAGATTAGTCATTAATTAGATAGATTTGACCTAATGTGATTGCTTAGGGTTTTTAATTTGACTTTATGCAAAATTAACTCCCAAAATATTTTAAGAAGCTAGGAAAGTTACCAAACTTGCTACCAAGACTCATTTTATCATATCATCATTTTTAATCTAAAGCAAAGATCAGAAATAGCTTTATTTTCATGAATTTTGATTTAGAAAAAACCAATTTCAAAACCCAATTTCAAACCATGTTTTTAGCATTTAGTCTAACCCTAGGAATCAAAATAAAAGCTTCTTGATAAAAGAACGATCCCGAGTTGTTTGCACTATATTGCATTTAATTCGTGGCAAAATTTGTGATTTGATCAACATATTCACCATATCACATAAATACTAAAATAAATATCCATAAGATCTTCATAAAAAATAGATATATACAAGATCTTCATAAAAAAAATTCAAACACAAGAAGTTGTACATAATTTTGAGAATTCACCCTTATCCCAACCACTTACTCAAACCAAAAACCTAACTACGGATTGACATTGGTTCCTAAATTAGAATTTCATCGTACTTTAAAGCGCTTCCTTGTTGATAGATGAGTGTCTCATACAAAATTTTTGCTAAAAAGCATTAACCATTTTTCAGTTACTCACTAGAACAAAGAGAGATTTGAATGCAACAATCTAAAACAAAGAGAACGTCGAGATATGACGGAAGGAGAAGCATCAATGCTGAGAGATCGAGGGAGGGAGGGAGTGAAATGAAGCGTAGCCACCATTGATGGAGGATAACTGAGGTGAAAATGTAGAGAGAAACCTAAAGCTTGAGGAATCGAAGAAGATGAATGGAAAATGATATGAAGATTCACATTTGGAGGCTGAATACTGCTATATAAAGGGAATTGGTTCGGACACATGTGACCTAAGATTGTTGAACTCTGCAATTTCCCCAATCAACATATTCACCATTTTGCCAATAAGAGTGTTGCCGCCATTGAGACGGAAGAGGGAGAGACAAAAGGAGACCAAGTGAGTTGGCAAGGAAGGACTGATTTGGATGATGATGTGGTATATGTATAGTGCCATATGTACATTTTAGTCTAATTTAACAATCAACGATAACGGAAGGTCAATATTGCCCCTTTTTTAAACTTCCGGGGTAATAAGAAATACTTACATATTCTAGGAGTATCACGTCATCTGAACTTTATTTAATGAAAATAGAACAACTCCAATAATTTTAATTTTTGCTGGCTGATGACTCATATAAAAAAATTCAAATTTTATCTTTTTTTCAAGGAAAATATTGGTTGATCAATTTGTTTTAGTTTTTTTTCAAATTAATGTGTTTTTTAAAAAAAACAAGATAAAATTTGATATTTTTTTCATGAGTAGTCAAAAGCCAATTAGGTTTAAAATGATCTAAGTTGTTATGTTTTTATATGATAGAATTTAGATGGCGTGGTACTCTTGAAGTATGCAAGTATTTCTCATGGTAATACTGCACGTTCAAAAACTTTCAGACACCTAATACTCTTTGGTGAAAACTTCCGGGACATTTTTGCCCTTTAACCCTTCTAATTCTGAGTAGGTAGGGTTCTAGCTTCTAAATTCTAATGTTTTCTTTCATGAATGATTCTTGATGCCAAAAATATAAAAGGTCAGCAGCCCTATTGTTTTGTTTCATGAATGATTCTTGATGCCAAAAATATAAAAGGTCAGCAGCCGCTGCCCTAAAAAAGGTTAAGAAGTCAACAAGGCGAGGTCAGCTTCGTCTGGCCTCCTAAGTACCACCCAATTGACCAGCTAGTCTTTCATGTGTTTATGTCATGTATGTTTCATTAATTCATGAGCTGGTATTTTTGCTGAAAAATGTACAAGGAAAAAAGAATTTCTGATCTTACCTTCCTTTCTTTTATAAGACTAAAATATACAATTTTATTTGAATTTCAGATTAGTTGCATATAATTTGAGACATTTTCAAATTTACATTTAAAAATATTTTTATATTTAACATTAATGTAGAATGACGTGACATTTGACATAGATTAAAAAATATAGACTATAATATATACAAGTTGCTGAACTTTAAACCAATTGTACCTAGATAACCCATGGTATTTTAAATTTTCAATTTAACTTGGTTAAGGTTTCCATTTTCAACATTAAATTCAACATGTTTTCCCGCAAACAAAGCTGTCCTCCTTGTTGTTCCCCGTTAGACTTTTTGAAGGCTGAATGATTTGATAATAATGATTTATTTGCGCTCAAACTCCTAATTCTTATGTTCAAACGGTGATGTGATTTGAATAAATCCTAGTTAATCGCATTAACTCAATGCATTTTTTTTCCTTCTTAATTACCCACCAAGTTACAAAATAAATCGTTGAGGAGCCCTTAAAATCCAACATTATTAAACCTTAAAATCATTCTTGTGACACTTGTTTTCTCATCTTTAAATGACATGGACCTCTTTCTCAACCCATTTCTTACCTATCAAGCCATCACATACAAAGCTTGAATCATGACGTACAACTTCATTCATAGAGCGGACAATTTTTGCCTATAGTTATTAGGGAATAGTATTATTTGTTTTTTACTTGTTTATTGTTATAACTTATAAGACAAAAGTTACTAATTTATTAAAAAATGGCTAATTCAATTGTTATTCCTTATTGTTTTGGACCATAGGAGTAAAATAAAAATTCAATTAAGCTGTAAAAACTAACAATGGCAATAATTCAAAAAAATTTTAATTAAATTGTTAAGCAATATACTTTTTACAGCAGTTACCATTTTAATTAATGTAAAATAAAAATACTTTCAACACCAGTTACAATGGCAACCATGTCAAAAGTTACAAATCTGAAAAAGAATTTTATTTGAATTTCTTTCTACACCTCTGTGTATGTGTGTGATTGGTTAGCTAATGATTTTAGAATACTGTATGTTAAGAGAAAAGCCCAGAGAGTATAATACTGAACAACAACATTATTTTATTGACTCTCAACAACAACATACAACACAACCATTCCCATATTTATAAAACCTATCATAGGTCCAAAGCCCAACTACAAAGATAACCCAAATCATAATACATTTACAACACCCCCTCTAGTTAGGAACCCTGTATTTGCAAGTTCATAACTTGCTTAGAATGTACTGATGTTGGGGACCTCTAAGTCCCTTAGTAAACACATATGCTATATGTTCAGAAGACCTTAGGTGTTCAAATACATTAAGTTTTTCCAATAATTTCTCACAGACAAAATGATAATCGATCTCAATATGTTTCGTCAGTTTATGGAAAATTGGGTTTGTAGCGATATGAATCACGGCCTTACTATCACAAAACACTTTTACAGGCTTAACACTATGTACATGAAGCTCTTTCATAAGCCCTACAATCTAAGTTAATTAAGAAACGACCATGTGTAAGGCTATGTATTCGGCCTCTGCTGATGAAATTGAAACAACATTTTGTTTCTTGGACTTCCAGCACATTAGAGAGCCTCATAGTCTGACTAAGAACCCAGTGACCAACCTCATTATATCTGGACATCTAGCGTGGTCCGAATTGCAATAACACTAGATACTCATTGCACTTATGGAAGCTAAGCTAGGAAGATTCCACGACCAGGACAATTCTTCAAATACCTCACCAACCTCAATATGGCATTCATATGAGATTCCTTTGGTATTTGCATATATTGACTTAATACTTGCACAGAAACAAAATATCAAGCCTTGTTAAAGTTAAATACAATAATTTAACTACAAGTCTTCGATATGGTCCGGGATCATAAAGGAAATTGTCATCCTTAGTCTCCTTTGCTGTGAGCTTGAGATATTGCTCAAAGGAGTGAAAACCTCTTCAGTGTTAGCTTCATCCAAACTTGTTTAATCAACAAGTTCAGTGGCATGCTTCCTTTAGTTTAAGAGTATCCCTTGGTTAGATCATAACACCTCAAGTCCTAGAAAATATTTTAAAGGGCCAAGATCTTTGATCTTGAATTTACTATGCAGATATTGTTTGACACTATTAATAACACCAATACTATTTCTTGTAATCATTAAATCGTCAACATATGCAAGAACAAATACTATATCAGATTTAGTTTGCCTTTGAAATAAAGTATAATCGTACTTGTTTTGAGTAAACCATCCCTCAATGAGTCAATTTTTCATTTCATTGCCTTGAGGCTTGTATAGGTCCATATAAGGATTTCTCCAATTTACATACTTGGAAGCTATTCCCCCCCCCCCCCCGGCGGCGGGTTTCAAAATCCTATGGGACAAACATATAGACCTTCTCATGAAGGTCTCCCTACAAGAAGGCATTATGTTTCAAAATCCTATGGGACAAACATATAGACCTTCTCATGAAGGTCTCCCTACAAGAAGGCATTATCTACATCCATTTTCCAAATAGACCAGTTATTCATAACAGCAAGAGTCAAAATAATTCTAGTAGTAACTATCTTGTCAAAATAATTCTAGTAGTAACTATCTTTACCACATGTGAAAATGTCTCATAAAAATCAATTCCTTCCTTTTGGCTATAACCTTTGGCCACTAAATGTGACTTAAATTTATTCAAGGACCCATCATCCTTGTATTTTACCTTATAAACCTATCTACAGCCGATGGGTTTCTTACCTTTTGGAAGAGAAACAATTCTCCATATTCTATTGGCCTCCAAGGCATCAATTTCCCTTTACATAGCCTTGACCCACCCAGGGTCCTTTGCTGCTTTCTCATAAGTATCTGGTTCTATTTATTTATTAATATAAGTTAGGAAAGTTTGATATTGACAAGATAAATCATTGTAAAAAACATATTCAAGTAAAGCATTATGATTTACTAAATCAAATTCATACTCTACCGTATTCTGATTAGAAGGGGGCAAATGATTTACTATGATAATCTCTAAACCTTGATGGTGGGCGCTTCTCTCTTAGTGGCTTTGAAGCATTCTGACTATTTATAGTAGGTTGATTCGAGCAGTCCTAAACTTGCTCCTCTGGATCTCTGTCTTGCCCTTCAATCCTTAGATCGTTCACATGAATAGGTGAAGGATCATAAAGTAGGCTGAACAAGTCTGGTGACATTTTAATAGTCTGGTCTTGACAATCTTCACGCACATCCTTATAGGAAACCTATGCTCTATAAATGTAACATGCCTACTTATTATTAAGCATTTAGTTTTAATATTATATAGTAGGTATCCCTTTAGAGTAGATAGCTAACCCAAGAATATGTGTGCATTATATTTACTTGCGACTTTGTCACCTGAGTTTAGATTAGCAGCAAAAGATAAACAACCAAATACCTTTAAATGAGTCAAGAGAGGAGGTTTACCATGAATAACTTTGCATGCATTTAAATGTCCCAAGACTTTGGATGGGGTCTGATTGATTAAGAGCCTGTTTGGAAACTCTTTCATGAGCTAAAAAAGCTCATTTAGCTCCATAAGCTCTTTTATTGTAGCAAATAAATGTTTGGAAAATCATTAGCTAACAATGGGCTTTTAATAAAAAAGAGCTTTTTTCCTTAAGCTCATTTTTTTAGCTTTTGAGCTTCTATCAATGGGCTTTTGAACTTTTTCATTGAATTTTTTATTTTAAAAAAATTTATTTATATTTTTTAACATAAATTATAATAATATATATGTAGTATCCAACAAGGTTTATATATTTTTCAGTCACTTCCTATTTAAATGGGTTTTTCAAACGTTAATCCAAACATGTTCAAGGTTAAAAAGAAATCACTTCTCCCACCGTCAATCCAAACACAAATCACATTTCTAATATGACTTTTTTTCAATTGGGCTTCTGTAAAAGCCCCATTAAAAAATAAGTCCCTTCTCCACCGAGTTTCCAAACAGACCCTAAGTAGGCAGCAGTTCGGACTGCCTCCCTAAAACCATATTGGTGCGTGTGAATGAAAAACAATACTCCTAGCAACCTCTAAAAGGTGTCTATGCTTTCTTTTGACCACCCTATTTTGTTAGGGTATGATAGGGCAATCAGTTTGATGAATAATACCTTTTGAACCAACAAACTCATTAATAATATAATTTACAAATTCTTTTCCCTTGTCAGTTCGAATAATCTTCACTTTTGCAGAAAATTGGTTTTCAATGTTAGCAACAAACATTTTTATGAAATGAACAACCTCATTTGTGTTTCATTAAAAATATCCAAGTCCCTCTAGAGTAATTATCAACAATAGTCAAAAAAAAATCTATAGCCTTGATATGTGGGGGTTCTATATGGTCTCCACACATCCATATGTAAAATTTAAAAAGAATAAGTACTCACGGGAGAGCTTGAAGAGAAAGGCAATCTTGTGTGCTTAGCTTGAATGCACACATCACATTTATTATCATTACTAGTACTTGCAGAATTCAAATGTTTCTTAACATCAATCAAATGTCTCAATTTCAAGAGGGGATGCCCCCTTCTAAGATGCCATATGAAATCATTTTCAGCATTACATGTACCAATCATATTGACATTCTTAAGTCTTTTTCTTTTCTTGAGGAGACAGAGTCTAGACAAAAATCTACCAATCTCTTTATTCATTCCATTCCTTATATCTTGTAACACACAAAGGTGAGGGAAAAACAATACTACACATGCACAATTGAAAGTTAATTTTGCTACAGAGATCAAATTATAACAAATATTTTTAGCATACAAAACATTGTTCAATTTAATATGTTTAATTAATTGTATTTCACTTATGTGAGTAACTCTAATTCTTTGACCATTACGAACTCTAACCCATTTGGGTAGTCCTTCATAAGGCTGATATTTATCTAAATAGATTAAACTACTTACTACATGACAACTAGGTCCTGAATCTAGGATCCACTCATTACTAAACACATTATTAAGCAAACCTAGAGTTGCTGCCTGGACACTTACTAACACCTCTCTGGGATCAGAGTCGCACTTGAGTAGCTCCAATATTTGATTGTACTGATCTTGAGTGAAGGGTGGGGCTTGAGTAGGGTTTAGATCTCCATTTGAGCTCTTTGGAGGCTTCGGAGAAAGATGATCGATGGTTTGATTTGCTTGGTCATTATCCTATCTCCGTGATTTGGCAGGTGCAAAGCTGCTAGAAAATCCAATGAGCTGGTAACAATTATCATGGCGATGATATTTTTTTATTGTAGTAGGAGCAATGATCTTGAGAATATCCTCTGCTTCTACCTCTTTCGTGTCCTTTGCTCCCTCTAGTCATGTTAAAAACCATAATAAAAGAATCATGCGGTAGAACCGAAGAGCTAAAGGAGATTTATTGTTGGGTTTCCTCCTGAATGACCATTGATTAGGCTTGATTAGGTGATGGGAGAGGACTCATGAGAAGGATTTGGCTCTTTGTGTTGTGAAAATTATCATTCAATCTCATGAGGAATTGAAATAGGCGTGGCTCCTGTACCACTCTTGAGTATTCCACAGCTGAGCTACAATTGCAGCTTGATATTGGAAGCAAAGTCCTATACTCATCCCACAACTCTTTCAATTTAGTATAATACATAAAGACAGAGGCATTTCCTTGAACTAAAGAATTGATGGCACAGTGCATTGAATATATGTTGGCACCATAAGTTTTATCAAACCTTTCTTTCAAATCTAACTAGACAAGATGTGCATTAAGAGAAAATACAATACCATCAGTTTCAATTTAGTATAATACACAGAGACAGAGGCATTTTCTTGAACTAAAGAATTGATGGCACGGTGCATTGAATATATGTTGGCACCATAAGTTTTATCAAACCTTTTCTTTCAAATCTAGCCAAACAAGATGTGCATTAAGAGAAAATACAATACCAAATACAGTTGCCTTGTCAACAAAATTTATTAGCAAGGATAACACAACCGAGTTATTTTGATCCTAAAGATCCTTGAGTTTATCATCCTGCTTGTCACGTGAACATTGAACCCAGGTTTATTCTTGGCATGAAGAGCAAGTTTCATAGCCCTGCCCCAGGTTGAGTAGTTCTTGGCTCCAATGAGAACCTGATCACAAGAGTAATGTCTTGTGTGTCTGCTGGATGAAGATAGAGGGGATGATTAAAGTGGACATATTGAAGGGGATTCTCATCGGAATCAACCATAATGAATAGTGACAGAAGAGAAAAACTCAACCAGATTATGCAAGTTGATTTCCAAGAAGACATCTTGAATCAGATTCTCGAAACTAACAGTGACTGGGGTGATTTCAAATAGGTCAACCAAGAACTCCAAGCTAGTCAAAAATCAAGAGGAATGAGCTAGATTTTTAGGAACTCTGATTGGAAATCACAAGCTGGCCGAAAAACTCTGAACAAGAACACTGAAGTACACGAGATGGACGAGAATCAAAAGGAATGAACTAGATCTTTGAGAACTCTGATTGGAAAACAAAAGCTGGGCGGAAAACTCTGTTCCCTAAGGAATTATACGAAATAAGCTGAAAATCAAAGAATATACCAAGTCAACACGAAATGAGGGTGAAAGGACTAGATCTTGCTTCCAATTTGAAAGTAGATAGATTAACCTGCACAAAGATCCTAAACCAATTGATCATCTTGAATTAGTAACCAAGAATGAAGCAAGATTCCTCAAACATACTGAGAAATCAGAGAAATAGGTAACAATCTGCTTCTTCCACAATCAAATCTGGAGAACACGACATAAGCGACAAAACTATTATAAAAGCCCTAGAGACTTTAATGGACGTAATGAGCGAAGCCCTAGAGAATCATATGTACTTGGGTCAAGAAAGTCATACTACACGGAAAAAGAATAATCCGATATTTGGGGCTTAAGGACCGAACCGGCTCTGGTGCCATGTTAAGAGAAAAGCCCAGAGAGGATAATACTGAACAACAACATAATTTATTAACTCTCAACAACAACATACAACACATATCTATTCCCAACATTTGAAGAGTCAACAGAGATGGCGGAACAATCACTTTGGCTTTATATACAGACTTAGTTGCTCCAACATTTGTCACAATTCTATGAAATACACTGGTGAAAGATGTTGAGATGTTTCTCTTTTAAGAGCGAAGGATGGGAGATTGAGGTCCCGCACCGTTTCATTCTCAATTTTCTTACAGTTGACGTCATCATCTGTAATGCTTCTTATTCTGGTCGTGTTATAACCTTGCCTACACAAGAACCTCACATAATCAGATTCACTAATATCATATACTAAACCAGGGCTCACTGCCTTAACGGGATTAATAAGTCCAGCTCCATATGCAAATCCAGCTTCTGGGTTGAGAACGAGACTCATTAGAGAGGCTGTAAATTAAACATGGAATGAACAGTATGCCAGATCATTAGAAAAACTAGATTATAAGTTGATATGTGATCATCATAAGCGTAAGGGGAGAGCCTAATCTTAAAAGACTAGTTTATTAGGAAGGAGAGTTACTTAAACTTATATACCCAATTCCATTTGTGAGATTTGGAACCTTATATCTGGATTGAGAGAAAATTAGGAAGAAAAAACACATGGAGAGAAAACTCTAAAAAATGGTGAATTTTTTTTATCGGGAGTTTTATTTTCTAATATTCACTCCCTCCTATTTTCCCCTAATTTTTCTCTCCATCCAAACATAGTTCCCAATATGGGACTCATGACATGATATTAGTGGAGTAATTAATTAAGTAAGAATTACCAGAGGTCATTAAGGCAGACTTGATTGCTGCAGGAGACCAAGTGGGATGAAACGACTTGACATATGCGGCTGCAGCAGAAGCGTGGAGGCAAGCCATGGAAGCACTGTTAATAAAACCGGACTGGACCGGACGGTCGGATCGTCGATCGGTCACTGAGGCAAACATGATATATACGTTTGACCGTTTTTTTAGGGAGCCTTTTTTTTTTACCGTCGTTTAATCATTTTTAAGTAGGAAACCGGACCGTTTTTTCAAAAACCGTCCGATCCAATAAAAAATGTGATTTTTTTGCTGCACATTTTTTTTAAATTTAATGCTGAAAAAAAAATGGCATATAAATTTTAGACATATTACTTTATTTTATTTATATTATATGTTACTAATTTTAATAATTTAGTTTGTTACAAACTATTTTATAAAGATGCTTTTGAAGAAAAAACCAATGAAGTTCATCCTCAAGCTAAGGATGAAATTGGAAGCATTAAAATTGGAGTTGAATGTCTTGATTTTGGATCATTTCCTTAAAAAGATGATAACATTTACCACTCTAGTTCTATTTATAAGTCCCTTTTTACTAAATCTTACATACCAAGGAGATATAATTAACTTAATAATTATAGGGTAAATTTACAACTATACCCTCGTTTATAAATAGGTATTTTTAACTCTTTTTTCTCTATTTATCTTTAAATTATTTCTTTATTTGTACAATAAATAAAGGTAAAATTGCCATAATCTCATTTATTACACTGAAACTGAATTTTTAAATAGAACCAAATTTTTTGGTAAAAAAGAACTTCTAAAAATGATCAGAGTAGTATGATCTAAATGCATTTCAAGAAACTTATGCTTAGATCAATCAAGAGCTATCAATATTTGACAAGTCATAAAATCATTATTGTCAGTATATTTTGTTAGGTTGATGATTGACTTAATGTTTTTCTTTGAATGGTATTTTGTGACTTTATTAACTTCCTATGAAATTAGACTAAAGATTAATTGTAATATATATGTGTGTGTGTGTGTGTATTTGCGTGTGTGTATAATTTTTAAATTTAATTATTACATCATTTGTTCGACCGAACGGTTCGACCGTTTCAACCAGTTGAACCATGACCCACTTACCTTTTCAGCTCGACGTCCGATCCGGTTTTTAAAATATTACATGGAAGTTCCTGATATTATATTGAATTTTGATAATCTCTTGTCACCTTGTACCTCTGATGTAGGCGTAATGGAAGGCCATGCGGCTATGATAACAACTCCTGGAGCGGCTATATCAGGCTACAAAGACATCAACAACAGAATCATTTCAATAACTATTTGGACATGAATTCGGGCATGTTTGATATGAGGGATTTGGAGGGGATGAAAAATTTTTATAAGTTAAATTTAAAAATATTAGAAAAATAGAATTATAAAATTTTAATAAAGGAAAAATATATTAAAAAATATGATGAAATATAGGAATTTCCGGAGATTAACACCGTCATGTGCTTAATATATGACCTATTTAACTCATTTGGGTAAGTAAAAAAATTGTTAAATTAGTTATTTTACCAAAATGTATGTTGGTTTCCCTAAAATACTTTCTTAATGCAAACCATAGTTTAGAGGAAAATCTAACCTCTAACTAACTCTTATATCAAAGGCATAAGGTAGTATAATATTATAAAAAACATAAATATATGTTTGTTTATAAAAAGATCAATTATGCATTGAGAAACCATTATAGATACGAAGTAGAATTGTGCATATTACATGACTTAAAAAGTAAATCAGTTATATGCTGATCAAAAACAAACAATCCTACTTTAATAGAGCTGAAAGAAAAAAGAGAGGCGGCCACACATTTCTATGTATTGCACAAGGTAATTCCATGAGAGACTTCACGCTGATGCCTGAAAGCTTCTTGGAAGAACAAATCTTTAAAGGGTCAGTCTGATTTGAGAAGACAGGAGATTTAGATATCCAAGCAAGGGAGGCTCTCAAAACATAAATATATGTTTAATCATACAGCTATCAAACGTTTCTTCTTCTTTATATTTTATACAGCTAAATCAACAATGACAAAATTTAAGCAAACATACATGAGGCATCCTTATCCACTAGACTTTATTCATCATATCATAATTGAAGAAAAGTTAATGAAAGAACTGATCTTTTTTATCATCAGTATGAGATTAACCATCCATGTGTATGGAACTGATCACTGATTACTGTAAACCACAATGGGGCTCCTCACTTAAGAATTGCCATCATCCCAAATCAAAGAAGTAGACACTATTTCCACATTTATTGTTCCCTCAACTGTAACGGTAAACGACTTCTTCTCTCCCACAGACGAAAACGACAACACACTTGGCGTCACTTGAATAGTCAACAAAGACCGAGGAACAATCACTTTAGCCTTGTATACAGACTTAGCTGTTCCAACATTTGTCACAGTTCTATGAAACACACGAATGAAAGGTTTTGAGATGTTTCTCTTGAGAGCGAAAGATGGGAGATTGAGGTCCCACACCGTTTCATTCTCAATTTTCTTACAGTTGACCTCTTCATCTGTAATGCTTCTTAGGCTTGTCCTGTTATAACCTTGTCCACACAAGAACTTCACATAATCAGATTCACTTATATCATATACCAAACCAGGGCTCACTGCCTTAATGGGATTAATCTGTCCAGCTCCATATGCAAATTCAGCTTCTGGATTGAGAGCGGGACTCATTGGAGTGGCTGCAATATATACATGGAAATAAGATAAACTAGAGAGTTAAATTTGAAAGATATACAAATAAGTTGATATATAATGGTGGATTAGTTAACTGAGTAATCAAGTAATTAAGTGGTCATTAGGGCAGACTTGATTGCAGCAGGAGACCAAGTGGGATGAAACGACTTGACGTATGCGGCAGCAGCAGTAGCGTGAGGGCAAGCCATGGAAGTTCCTGATATTATATTGAACTTTGACAATCTCTTGTCTCCTTGTACCTCTGATATAGGCGTAATGGAAGGCCATGCGGCTATGATATCTACTCCTGGAGCGGCTTTATCAGGCTACAAAGACATCAACAACAGAACCATTTCAATAACTATTTGGACATGAATTCGGGCATGTTTGATATGAGCGATTTCGAGCGGAGGGAAGGGGATGAAAATTTTTTACAAGTTGTATGATAAAAAAGTAGGAAAAATTGATTAAAAAATTTAAACTCCACTGCTCAAATTTTTTTAAATCGAATTCAAACAAATTTTCCCAACGCTCACTTTTCCTCCCCTCCCCTCCCCCTCTTACAAACCAGCCCTGAAAAGAGCTAGCAGACCCAACATTCATAATTAGTAGTTGTGATGAACCCTTATATAAACCTTGAGCATGTTGGGAGTAATCATGTTTGGACCCCTTGAAGAAAAGGAAGCTACGTAAGGGGCCAAAGAATCTTTGGCTTCATGAGTCTTGAAAATGGCTGCGGTTGGATTGCTGCAGAAATTGGCAGATCATTAAACAAAGAAGAATAATTTTTAATCAACAATGACAAGGGAATCAATCGAATATAATAGATATGATGTCTGATAATACACACACACACACCTGGTAGAATTCAAGTAAGAGCGAATGTGTGTGCCATCATTTAGAGTAAGCACAGCGAGTGGAAGAGGAAAATGAAAAAGAGAAGGAGCATCTTTTGGGTAAATGGCTGTTGGAAGCACAACCCCAACTGCCCCTGACAGTCCCGCAGCATCACTGCTGGGAAACTCATCACACACCACAATTTTTCCCTTCACCTTCGCTTCATCCAACGAGTTTTCCAAGCATCTCCTATATATGCAACAATGAGTTATTAGTATACCATTCTAATGCTTCATTTTCCTTTTATTTTTTAAAACATACTTTCTTCAATCCTAAATATAACACTCAATTGATTTTTTTTTGTTAGAGATTAAGAAAGTTAAATAAATTACTAAAGATCATATATCATAATTTGTATATGATTGAATTATATATTAGTTTATTAGACAAATTAGTTGCAAGAAAAAATTAACGACAAATATAAATATTTTAAAGTAATTTAATTAGTTTCCTCAATTTTTTCTAAAAAGTCAACGGGATCTTATATTTAGAACGACAAGATATTTTATAATATAATAGCAGTAACAGTAGCAACAATAATAATACCTTGATGTGGAATTGCTAAATCTGCCAGTGATATTGGGTGCATCTCCTGAATAAATCAAGGGGTAAGTTTTATTTTGGAGATCAAAGGTGTTCATCGAAGTTCCCTGCATGTAATAAAGTAGAGTATCTCTCATTGATCTCTAAGATGTAATTAAGAAAAGCGTTAATGAAGAAAATGACGATGCATGCCTTGAAAACCATGCCGTTTCCCAACTGAACCTTAGTGGAAAACTTTCTATCAGTGGTGGAAGCAGCCACTGACAGCGTCCAGGGCGCAAAACTAGTCATGGTGGAAAGCTGAGGTGTAATATCCCGAATTTTGGGACTAGAGGCATAAGATTAAGCCTGGATTAAGTGGACTGCTAGACCCTGGTTTAGCAAATGTCCCTATGAGGATGTTTAAATTTCCCAAAATTCCTTTATATCCTTGGATATTAAAATGAATTATATTAGTGAGCTAAAGAGCTCGGGGAATAACAAAAAGAAGTGATTGGAAGTCACACACAATATAGTAAAGTGGAACACAAAGTAATTTTGCTATCAGTGAAATTCCCAGTATGACAGTGATGATTGTGTGACATGTTTCGATGGGTAAATGATGGTGAAAAATTATGAAACTTTCTAGAATGAAATTAGACTTATCATGCTTTAATTTGATAGGTCATATAAGTCATTTGGAGTTATACACAAAGAGAAATGAGTTTTTGAAGTTAACCCAACGAAATTAATTATTTTCTGGGACAGTATTCAAAGATTAAAATTCTGGGAAGAGTAAGCTTCCAATTGGCCAAAGGTTATATTTTTTATTAAAACTAGACTCAATAAAGGTTGCATATCCTTTGGAATCAATCCAATTGGACATTTGTACAATTAGATATGAATTTTTAAAGTTAATGAAAAATCTGCAGAATTTGGTATTTTGTGCGAAAATTCATTATTTGGGCCAATGAGGTGCTGACACGTGGCAAGCCATTTTAACACTTCCTTTAATCATCAATTATCATCTTTCCATCTCCATTCTTTCGTGCAAATAGAACAGAACAGAGGGGGAGAGAGCTGAACGAGAATATAGAAGCAAAGAAGAGCTAGGGTTCTTCAAAATCTAAGATAAGGAAGTTGTAATCTTAAGGTTTAAACTTCCTAATCACTCTCTAGCCTCTCCTAATCTCTTTTACTTCATCAAATCCATGGATTGAAGGCAAAATCTCAAGAGAAGAGAGAGAGAAACAACAAGAAATCAAGAGGTAAACTTCCAAATATGCTTCTTGTGCCTTTGTTGTGGTTGTTGTTGTTGTTGTTGGCTTGGATTGGGATGATTTGTGGAATATGGATGATGAAACCCTAAGGGGTCCTAATGGCAAAATTGCTTCTAATCATGTGTAATGAGTCTGTAAATAGCTAATCATTTGATTAGGAGTAGCAAGGAAGTGATTAGGCAAGAGAAATCGAAGAAACAACAAACTCTTTCTGAGAATCTAATTTCCTGTTCTGTTTCTGCCCTGTATTTTTTTTTGTGTAGGAGGAGTTGGAATTTGATGATTTTGATGCTTCCATTGGCTTTAGGAGGCAAAATTGTGTGGGTATGCAAGTGTTCATGAATTTTGGATACTTGTACATGAATTTAGAAGTTTTAGAAGTTAAAGGGTAAATGTTGTGTATTCCATTTTCTGGAGGCAGTGTTATGGTGACGTGTTTTTGAGTGGTCAAATGTTATCCAATGACCATAAAACTCTCCAGTTTGAAAGTAGACACATAGAACTTTATTAATTTGATAGGTCATAATGGTTAATTGGACAAGTATGCTATGAGATATACATTTTTGAAGTTGTGCCCTGTTTCTAGAATGAAATCTGGAACAGTGCCTGTTTTCCGAATTTTTGGGAAAATTATGACAATAATAGTCATACCAAAGTATTTTTATATAAAACTACACTTAAAGGGCTTCAAATAGAACTTTGAACCACCTCAATTGGAGTTCTATAGAATTAGTTATGAGTTTCCAAAGTTTGGTAAAAAATGCTGGTAGATTGAGTACCATGCGAATTTAAGTAAGAAATTGGCCAAATATAATTGGAATGAACTCCAAGGGTGAAAGTAAGCCTATAGGGCTAATGTGGGCCATTGCGTATTCACTTTTCATGACTCTAATGATGTTATCACTTGCCTAGGGCCATGAAGTGATAAAGAAGGAGCAATGGTTGGCGGATCAAGGGACAAGAAGAGAAGGACATAAAGTCCAACAGGTAGTGAACTTACCTTTTCTGCATGTATGTGATATGTATGTCTTGCATTGATTATGTGACTGCTTTGCCTATTTGTGTGGAACATGTATGATTGGTTGAAGCTCTGTTATATTTGTGTAATGGCCATATGTATGTCATAATATCGAGCATGCAGCATGTCATTATGTTGGCATGAAATAGTGTAGGAAAGCATGTCATGCATTCATATATATCTGGCATGCATAGTGGTAATGTTTGCTACTGAGATTCTCTCGAATCTCACTCCTCCCAAACAACCATTCAGACAGGTGAGCATTGGAAACGTGCTGAGATCAGAAAAGAGGTATGCACGAAGAGGACTGTTGCTGGTTATTTAAAAGTCTGTAAATATTGTGTAAACCCTTGGTGGGGAAATTTTGTATTGTAATCAAGTAATATTGTATTAATATTATCAGTATATTCATGCTATTCCTGTGTGCCCACTGAACTACGCATTGCTACTCTGAGTAAGGTCAGTAATAAGGGATATATGAGGCAGGTTATTACATGAGGACCCAAGTTGTTGGCAGCAATTGAGGTTAGATTGCCTTTCTTCATTACATGGAAAGCTCCAATTGCAAACAAGTCCTTAAAAAAGTCAGGGTGTTCCACCGATTCAGAGCCGAGTGATATAGAAAATGTCTACGCCATTGGAGATTGCTTCGTCAAATTCTGCCAGAATGTCAGCTGTTTGACAACCTAAAGAAGACCAGCAAGGTTTGTAGACAGCAATACGAGCTGATGGGACTCCCCCTCTTACTGTGCCCTTGCCTAGCCCATATAGACTCGCTGAGTTAACCCAGTTTCCTGCAGCCGTGGATGCACAATGAGTACCATGCCCATTTGTATCCCTTGGCAATCTAACATCATCTTCACCAAACGACCCATCCAACTTAAAGTATTTTGCTCCAATCATCTTTCTGCACACATACACACACACATATTGAGTGATATGACATGCACGCTTCAAGGTAATCCCCTATATCTATTGTTGACTTAGTCAAAGTGCGTTGATACATACTTATTGCAAGTGATGTTTTGGCAAGACCCTTTCCATTTTCTTGGTGGTGAACTAAATCCTCGGTTGTTGAAGATCTCAGACTCGGACCAAATTCTGAAATTGATAACTCCGACAATGATGGCGCTCTCCAAACTTAATCTGTTCACTTGCTGTGGAAAGCCTATGAAGTCCCATAACCTTGTTGTTTGAGGTTCGTGCATCTTGCTTTCGAACACAGAGATCACCCCATCCATTTCTGATGAACACATGGTATTGTTGAATTTAAAGGATTATATTGATGCAAATGAAAAATAAGAATCTCCAAAATGTTATTGATTAATTATTGAATCAAAGAGAGCACAACTAAGCCTTTAATATAGGCAAACCTAAAGCCATGTGTAATATCCCAAATTTTGGAACAAAAGGTCTGAGATTATGCCTGGATCAAGTGGACTGTTAAGCCCTGATTTATCAAATGTCCTTATGAGGCATATTTAAATTCCCTAAAAATTTATTTATATCCTTGGGGGTATTAAAGAGCTTAGGGAATAACAAAATAAAGCGATTAGAAGTCACACATAATATAGTAAAGTGGAACACAAAGTAATTTTGCCACCGGTGAAATTTCCGGTGTGACAGTGGTGATTGTGTGACATTTTTTTATGGGTAAATAATGTTGAAAATTATGAAACTTTCCATAGTGAAAGTAGACTTATCATGATTTAATTTGATAGGTCATATAAGTCATTTGAAGCTGTACACAAAGATAAATGAATTTCTGAAGTTAGAGCAGTAAAATTAACTATTTTCTGGGGCAGCGTCCAAAGATTAAAATTATGGGATGAATGAGCTTCCAATTGGTCAAATGTTATATTTGTCTTTAAAACTAGACTCAATGAGGGTTACATAGCCTTTAGAATCAACATAGTTGGACATTTGTACAATTAGATATGAATTTTTAAATTTTAATAAAAATTCTGCCAAGGTTAATATTATGTGCGAAAATCAATTATTGGACCAATTGGAAAGTGACATTTGTCCAAGCCAATTAACTCTTCATTAAATCACTAACATCCCTTCAGCCCCATTTTCACGATCAGCTGAATCAAATAGAGTAAGAGGGCAGCTGAAAACGTGAGACAAGAAGAAGGAGAAGGAAGCCAGGGTTCCAACAATCAAAGGTAAGGAAGTTGTAACCTTGTGATTATTGCTTCGTAATTCTCCCATAACCTCTTTTAATCACTTCTCTATCTTTGGAACCATCAAATTTGAGCTGAATCAAGGGTTTTGGAGAGAGGGCTGAAAACGTGGAGGGGAGAAAAGTGGTGGAAATCAAGAGGTAACTCCTCCAAACTTATTTCTCTTGCTTGATTAGATGTTGTTGGTGTTGTTCTTGGTGAATATAGTGTTGATTTCTCTTGTTTTCAAAATTGGAGCTGATGAAACCTTAGGGGAAATGCTGCCAAAATCTCCCCTAAATCATGTCTAATGAGTGTTTAAATAGCTAATCATTTGATTAGAAGTAGCAAGGAAGTAATTAAGCAAGAGAAAACGAAAAAACAACAAATTTTTTCTGAGAATCTTAAATTCTGCCCTGTACTATTTTATGGGGAAGGAGTGAAAATTTGATGATTTTGATTATTCCATTGGCTTTAGGAGGAAAAATTGTGTAGGTATGCAAGTGTTCATGAATTTTGGATGATTGTATATGAAATTGAGAAATTATGAAACATATGTGTGCATGTTGCTTAATCTGCCCTGTGTGGCAGTAAGTGTTGGGCGTGATGTTTCAAAACCTAAAACTTGTCAAAAAATACTGAAAATTTTCATGCTTATATTATAAATGTAGAGATTTAATTGAATAGGTATTTTGTAAATTTTGGACATGTAGGCTAGGAGTTATGATTTTTCAAACTCTGATCATGTGAATCTGGGAACTTCTGGAGCAGTGTTCAAACGAATTGAACTCTATAATTGTATGAGTGCATTTAGATTATGGGTGTATTTTTTTCTTAAATTAGACTTAATAATGGTAGATTATGACTTATAATCACCTCAATTGGATTTGTTTGGATTTAGAAATGAATTTGTGAACTTGTACCCTGTTTCTGGAATGTAATTTAGACAGGTTGAGTTTGGTGAAATTTTTGGAATTTTTTGGGTATGATAGCTGAAATTTTGTATTTTTATCTAATACTAGAAGTAAATATATTTACATATAATTTTGAACCACTCAATTTATAATTTCCTAGAATTAATGGTGAAGTTTTTAAAGTTTAGCCTTGTTTCTGGAACTAAATCTGGAATAGTGGTCTTGAACAAAATTCTGAGAATAATTTGTCTATATTGGGGAAAATTATATATTTTTCCTTAAATTTAAATTGAAATATATTTATTTAGGCTTTGGAATCAGTGCAATTTCATTTTTTTTAGAATTATTCATGATTTTTGACATTTGGACATTGAATCTGAAAGCTGTTTTGGGGCAGTGGAGTGTAATCATAAAATATGGACTTGTGGGCATGATTACTGTAAGAATAATGATTTTCAATGTGAAGTATACTTGAAATGGGTCACATAGGCCTTTGAACCACCTTCATTGAAGTTCTATAGAATTAATTGTGATTTTTCAAAATTTGGTGAAAAATCTGTCAGCTTTATGTCTTATACGAAATTTAAGACTTAATGACACAAATATAACTGGTATGAACTCCAAGGGTGAAAGTAAGTCTTTAGGGCTAATGTGGGCCATTGTGAATTTACTTTTCATGGCTCTAATGATGTTATCACTTACCTAGGGCCATGAAGTGACAAAGAAGAAGCAATGGTTGGCGGATCAAGGGACAAGAAGAGAAAGACATAAAGTTCGAGAGGTAGAGAACTTACCTTTTCTACATGTATGTGATATGTATGTCTTGGATTGATTATGTGACTGCTTTACCTATTTGTTTAGAACATGTATGATTAGTTGAAACTCTGTTATATTTGTGCAATAGCCATATATATGTCATAACATCGAGCATGCAGTATGTTATTATGTTGGCATGAAATAGTGTAGACAAGCATGTCATGCATTCATATATATCTGACATGCATAGTAGTAATGTTTGCTACTGAGATTATCTCGAATCTCACTCTTCCCAACCAATCATTTTAGACAGGTGAAGGATGCATGCAATGATGCACGAAGGAGATAGGAAGGAAGATTGAAGATCATAGTGCGATGCACTACTATTTGTATTTAATATAATGTTTAAATAGTATTTTGTGGTTATAGATTTGATGTATATGAACATATGAAGTTTAAGCAGAGAATAGCTTTAATTTAATTAAAGTACAACGCTCGCGTACTCTGATATATTGAATTTAAGAACCAATGAGTCATTGATAGCGTAGTGAAGTTTGTGGAATTGATTGAGAAGTATTCTACCCTTCAAAAAACCCTCTCAGCCTCAGGTTCAAGTTTTTAGTTGAGTTTGGGAGTTTTATGAACAATTATGAAACGTTGGGTAGTCCAGGGTCAAATCCTGATTCCATAATTGACTTCACTACTCATTTGGTACTATTTGTAATATTCCAAATTTTGAGACAAAAAGCTTGAGATTAAGCCTGGATCAAGTTGACTACTAAGCCCCGGTTTAGCAAATGTCTTTATGAGGCATGTTTAAATTTTCTAAAATTCCTTTATATCATTGGATATTAAAATAAATTATATTGGTGAGCTAAAGAGCTCGGGGAATAACAAAACAAAATGATTGGAAGTCACAGACAACATAGTGAAGTGGAATACAAAGTATTTTGCTACGAATGAAATTCCCGATATGGCAGTGATGATTGAGTGACCTGTTTTGATGGGTAAATGATAGTGAAAATTTATGAAATTTTCTAGAATTAAAGTATACTTATCAATATTTAATTGGATAGTTCATATAAGTCATTTGGAGCTGTATACAAAGAGAAATGAATTTTTGAAGTTAGCCCAGCGAAATTAACTATTTTCTGGGGCAGCATCCAAAGATTAAAATTTTGGAAAGAGTAAGCTTCCAATTAGCTAAATTTTATATTTTTCATTAAAACAAGACTCAATTAGGGTCGCATAGCCTTTGAAAGTACCCCAATTGGACATTTGTACAATTAGATATGAATTTTCAAAGTTTAATGAAAGTTCTTCCAGATTATCTATTTTGTGCGAAAATTCAATTTTTGAGCCAACCAGGTGCTGACACATGGCAGATGAAATAACTGATTCATTTATCCATTAAATCCATCATCTTCCTCCTCTATTTCATGCAAAAATCAGACCAGAAGAGAGAGAATGAAGTAGAACGAAAATGGAGAAAGGAAGAGAGAGAAAGTTCTAACAGCCGAAACACTACCGAATCGGCGTCTTCTCTCAAAGTGCCCTTCAGGAAACTTCTCCTACTCATCACGAGCTTTATTTTTACGGTTTCAGATTCTCGTTTGGAGGTGGTTGGCACCATCTCACCGGCCGGAATGTTGCCAAAATTTCGAATCGTTTGCGAAAACAGGTAGAGGTAAGCGTAAGCTTCCTTTTTAACCGATTGGTTTATCGTTTGCATGAGTGTAGAGGAAGTTGGGTACTATTTATGGATGATTTTAAATGATGTTTTCAATGGCTAAATCATACCTAATGAGTGTTTAAATAGCTAATCATTTAATTAGAAGTAGAAAAGAAGTTATTAAGCCAAAGAAAACAAGAAAACAACATGTTGCACCTAAGAATTTGATTTTCTTCCCTGTATTGTGACGTGGTGATGGGTTGAGAATTTGATGATTTTAATGCTTCCATTAGCTTTAGGAGGAAAAATTGTGTAGGTATGAAAGTGTTCATAAATTTTGGATACTTGTATATGAATTTTGAAATTTTAGAAGTTAAAGGATGCATGTTGTGAAATCTGTCTTCTGGAGGCAGTGCCCTTGTGATATGTTTTTGAAGGGCTGAATGTTGTTCAATGATAATGAAACTTTCCAGACTTAAATTATACATGATAAGCTTTAGAATTATAGGTAATATGAATGATTTGGACAAGTATGCTAGGAGTTATGATTTGTCAAAATCTAGTAATGTGAATTTAGACAATTTTGGAGCAATGTCTAATAGAATGGATCTTTATGATTATGTGAGTTTATTTAGCTTATGGCCATATTTTTCCATTAAATTGGACTTAAATATGGTTAAATATAGCTTTGAACCACTCAATTTGGATTTTTTTTATATTTAGTTATGATTTTTACAAGCTTGGCCAAGAATCAGGAAGTTTGAATTTTGGAACAGAGGGGTCCTTGGCCGCGACCAATGGTTTTTGGCCACGACCAGCCACTTTTTGCTGCGGCCAACACCCACAAATTCCATCATTTCATATTTTTGAAGGAAATTGACATATTTAGCTCTTTATAGCCTCTTAGGCCTTATTATACACTTCCAATAACTCACAATCATAATTCTAATGATGTGATTGGGTATCTAGGACTATGGATAAGTCAAGAAAGAAGAGGTATGGAATAATTTCCATAGAGGAAGAGGTATTGATGAATTTTCAAGAAGCTCCAAAGGTGGGAGGAAGAGGAAACCAAGGAAGGACTATGGTCCACCAGGTAGTGAACTTACCTTACCTGCATGTAGTTGATATGTATGTCTTGTATTGATTATGTGACTTCTTTTCCTATTTGTGTTGAACATGTATGATTGGTTGAAGCTCTGTTATATTTGTGCAATGGCTATATGTATGTCATAACATTGAGCATGCAACATGTCATTATGTTGGCATGAAATAGTGTAGGCAAGCATGTCATGCATTAATATATATATCTGACATGCATAGTTGTAATGTTTACTACTGAGATTCTCTCAAATTTCACTCCTCCCAACCAACCATTTAGACAGGTGAATAATGCATGTAAATATGCAAGGAGGAGATTTGAAGATGAGTAAAGATTGAAGCACGAGGCGCTATCTTCTGTATTGGTGTAAAGGTTGTACTAGTTTTGTGATTATACATTTGATGTATGTGTATGTGTGAATATATTAATGAAGTTTAGCAGAGAATAGCTCTTAGTTTATTTAAAGTAAAACACTTGCATACTTTGATTGTAATGAAACTAAGAGCCGATGATGTATTAGTGATGTAGTGAATATTGTAGAAATATGTTTAAAGTATTCTACCCTTTTGAAAAGCCTCTCAACCCTAGGTTCAAATCCTGAGTTGAGAACGAAGATTTGTGAACGTTTTGTAACTTGGGTAGTCTGGAGTTAAATTCTGGTTCCACAACGGATTTCACTAGTTGTTTAGAGAAGGGTGTTACACTATTGGAGATAGAGTATCACACCATGTTGAATTTGAAGGATTATAATCCAATAGGTATTTTGTTTAGTAAATACTCTCTTGTAGTTGTTTAGTATATGGAGAAAACATTAAGCACATCATCTCAAAACTGTACGTACCGGCCATTATTTCAACTTTCTCTTGTGTTAGCTGTAATACCTTATTCTGAATAGCCCAAGATGAGCATAGATGAGTAGAGAAATCATTCATGGGACCAGGATACGAACCGAGATTACCTAACTCTTGAGAATGTTCACAAATCCCCAATCACAACTCAAGAGTTAAACCTAAGATTGAGATGGTTTTTTAGCAGGTAAAAAAACATTTCAATTATTTCCATGAGATTTCACTATGTCATAATATCTTATCGGCTTTTAATCTTATTACATCAGAGTATGCAAGCGATTCTCTTGCCTTTTTAATGAAATTTGAGCTATTCTTTACTTATACTGCATTCATACACTCGTATACATACATAAAATTTAAAGCCATACAACGCTATCAATTGTAAATTAATTACATTAAATACAACTGCACTTCAACTTCATATCTTCTCCGTGCATCCTCCTGCATCTTCACCTGTCTAAATAGTTGGTTGGGAGGAGTGAGATTCGAAAGAATCTCACTAGCAAACATTACAATTATGCATGCTAGATATATATGAATGCATAACATGCTTGGCTACACTATTTCATGCCAACATAATGACATGCTGCATGCTCGATGTGATGACATACATATGACCATTGCATAAATATAACAAAGCTTTAACCAATCATACATGTTCCACATAAATAGGCAAATCAGTCACATAATTAATGCAAGATATATATATCACATACATACAGAAAAGGTAAGTTCACTACCTCTCGGAATTTATGTCCTTCTCTTCTTGTCCCTTGATCCGCCAACCATTGCTTCTTCTTTGTGACTTATGGCCCTCTACTCGTTTCTGCAAACAGTTCAGAATTCCGGCAACACTCTGGCCAGTGAGATGGCACCGACCACCTTCAAATAAGAATCCGAAACCGTAGAAATGAAGCTTACAATGAGTAGAAGAAGTTTCCTGAAGGGCACTTTGAGAGAGGACGCCGTTACGGTAGAGTTTCGGAGAAAAGAATTTTCTCTCTCTTCTCTCCATTTTGCTTATCTGATCACTCTCTCTCTTTCTCTCAGATTTTTCTACGAGAATAATGAGGAGGAAGATGATGAACTAATGGATAAATGAATCAACCATCTCATTTGCCACTTGTCAGCCTATGATTTGTTAGATTTCATGTTTTGATGATAAAAAATCATGTTTTGAAAGCTCATGGATTCAATATCAGCAAATGAAGTAATTCTGGTGATCTGTGCAAGATCACTCGAGTGATTTAGTTAATCACTCGAGTGATATTCAAGATCACTCGAGTGATCACTGAAATCACTCGAGTGATTTGGAAAAATAACAGATCACTCGAGTGATATGTGAAATCACTCCAGTGATCCGCATAATCACTTCCAGTGATCGATAAATCAGTGCAAGAAAAATTCACTGTTTTGAAAATCACTTCCAGTGAAGCTCAGATCACTCGAGTGATTCGCCAAAGTTTTCAAATCACTTCCAGTGATTCTGAATCACTCGAGTGATGCACCAAATCACTTCCAGTGATTGAAAATTCACTGTAAGAAAAATTCACTGTTTTGAAAATCACTTCCAGTGAATGCCAGATCACTCGAGTGATGCGCCAAGAATTCCAAATCACTTCCAGTGATCCTGAATCACTCGAGTGATGTTGCATTTTCGCTGAATCACTTCCAGTGAATTGGAAATCACTGCAAGAATATTTCACTGTTTGCCAAATCACTTCCAGTGATCTTGAATTACTCGAGTGATGTTTGAAAAGTTACAAATCACTTCCAGTGGATTCAAAATCACTGCAAGAAGAAATCACTATTTACAAAATCACTTCCAGTGATTCTAAATTCACTCGAGTGAAGCATGAAAATTTCAAGATCACTTCCAGTGAACCAGCAATCATTGTCAGAAGTTTTCAACGATTATAAATTCACTCCCAGTGATAATATATTCACTTCCAGTGATATTGTATTTTCTCATATAATGATTTATCGTTCCAGTATACACTTTCATGCATACACTATGATCCATTTACAATTACTTCCATAAAGAACAACTGATTTTGCTAGTGAAACTATGTTATTACTGATTTCTCCAAATTGCTATCAAAATCATATGGTATATCATTTTACCACTCAGTTGCGAAAACAAGATCACTCCCGATGGTCTTATTACTGTTTTTCATAAAATACTTCCATTGATCCATATTAGTCTGTTGAGATACAAATATTTCTTAACGGTTATATTCATAAGTGTGTTACAGCTGTACTTCACCATCACGCACTTGACGAGTAACTGAACTCTCCATTCAAACGACAACTATTCGTGGGCGGTAGCAAAATTCATAAATAAGGGAAAGAAAAATACTGGTGCATTTGTCAGAAGCACATTTGAATCAACGGACAAATTTACAACGGTCTTCAAAGGTTCTATTATATATGTCCAGCCATTCGAAAAATACAATAACGAAGAGAAACGCCTGAATACTCTACAAGTAATATCTTCACAAGAGCTTCACTCCTTCATCTATACTTTAGTTCTTATCTACATTCTCTGTGAGAGAGATTTATCAGTCATACTTAATCATTTCCAATAGTGATAACTTAAGGTTGAGGAACCTTGAGTAGGGATTTGAGATGACCTTGTGTAAGGGGGAGCGAGTGTCTAGAGGAACTTGCTGTTTGATTGTGGTGCCAAGAACCCACTGAATCTTGGAAGATATAGTGAAAGGCTCAGAAGGATTTCTGAGGACTGGACGTAGGTCAAGTAGTTGAGACCGAACCAGTATAAATCTCTGTGTGAATCTCGGTGATATCTCTTCCTTTTATTTACTGTGCTTATAGTTTTATAAATTGATTTTAAATCTTAGATAATTTTGCAATAACCCAATTCACCCCCCACTTGGGTGAAAAGCTTGCTCTAATATGATTGGCCCAAATATCAAATTTTCGCATATAATATCTAATCTAGCAGAATTTTCATTAAACTTTGAAAATTCATATCTAATTGTAGAAATGTCCAATTGGGGTGGTTCTAAAGGCTATGTGACCATCATTGAGTATAATTTTAAGTAAAAATATAACATTTTGCCAATTAGAAGCTCACTCTTCCCATAATTTTAATCTTTGAATGTTGTCCCAGAAAATAATTAATTTCACTAGGCTAACTTCAAAAATTCATTTCTCTTTGTGTAAAGGGCTTGATAAGGCTACTTTCATTATGGAAATTTTCATAATTTTTGCACATCATTTTCCCCTTAAAAAATTCCATACAAGCACGACTGTCATACTGAGAATTTCACCGGTAGCAACACTAATTTGTGTTATAACATAATTATGTTGTGTGTGACCTCTAATTGCTTTGTTTTGTCATTCCCAATGCTCTTTAATACCCCTAAGGGTATAAATAAAGTTTATGGAATTTAACCATGCCTTACTAGGACACTTGCTAAATCGGGGCTTAGCAGTCCAATTGATCCAGGCTTATTATCAAGCCTCTAGTCCCAAAATTCGGATATTACAGCTCTCCCCCCATTCAATAAATTTCGTCCTTGAATTTTTTTTATCATATGGTACTTCTGTACCACGGGGAAACATCTCTAAACGCTCAGTCTATCCCCTTCATTCTAACTCTTTCATTTGCAAACTCAGAGTATGCAACACAACAATCATATTCTTAACACAAAACCTTAGATAGTATTTAACAATCTTTACTTAGCATTCTCATTCAATATGTTCCCACTATGTAGCATTCAATCACAAGACCCACCAGTCCACTCTCACAACACTTGGTTTCTAAGGCTTTACTGCCTCTTTGGGACTCTCCCGGATCATATTACATGCATCTCAAGCCTTACGATTCATTCTACTTCCACAGCGCTGGATACTCCGACCATATTGCCTAGGGGGTCACCCCTTCTTAGGGTTTATGATCCTAGCAATAATCTGGTCCAGTATGAAAGTTCTACTAATCTTAACATATTATCTGGACACATCGGTCTAATGTCATCACGCTGGTTAACAACCACAGTACTAGACAAATAGGTCTTACCGCTTAGGGATATTTCCCTATGCAACTTGTACACTGGGTCTTATTGCCTCGAGCCTTTACTAGGCTCAATTCTTAACATATCTCACATTTTGCCAACTTAAGGGTTTCTAACCCATTAGGTCTTATGGCCTTAGAACATTTAGTCTATTATCTTTGTTGAATAACACCCCTTTCACTAGGCCCACTGCAGAGCTACCCTCACTGAGTGCCCCCTACAACAGCAAAATACTAAGGAATAAAATCCTTGTTTTGTATTTATGTAATGGCCCTCCCATTAGGTCAAACTGCAGAGCTACCCTCAATGGGCGCCCTCTATAGCGGCACGAGAGTCATGAAATGGCCTTCCCACTAGGCCCAACTGTAGAGCTACCCTCAATGGGTTCCCTCTACAGTGGCACAAGAGTTTGGCCCAGACCCCTTGGCTCACCAGGACTGAGTGCGGCAAGCTTATGGAATAGCCACTCCCCTTATTTCTCAAAGGAGACATCTCTAGGTATCAAGCACGCAACATCCACCACTTAAGCCATGCTCGATAAACCCTGGTACCATATAGTTAGTTACTACCTAGAACACATAGTTCACTAGGTATTCTGAACCCATTACAAGCTTCATCTCTTGCTACTCAAGCCATTCATACTCTTATGCAATGTTCACAAAGCATGCTAAACAAACAATCATCATAACAATCATTACATGAGTATTCAGATCTAAGTGTTCACTCGCGCAATAGGCCCCGAGATTCCACTTGTGCATAACAGGAGTTTCCATGGCCCTAAGTGTCTCCCCGCGCAATAGGCCCTAGACAACTACTTACGCATAATAGAAATCTCCATGGCCCGAGCGTCCACCCGCGCAATAGGCCCCGGGCGACCACCCCACAAATTCTGAATGCTTATCAGGTCTTACTGCCTAGGGAATCACCCCTATGCTAGAGGCATTACAGGACTTACAGCCTCGGGCCTTCGCCCGTCAGGTCTGACTGCCTAAGGACACTCTGGCCTAAAAGGTCTTACTACCTACCGTATATTCATAATACGAATATACCTGATGGTAAACACATACATGTAGAACCATCACATAAAATATGAGAGCAAGAGTAGCTTTCCTTAATCTCTTTCATCATTCGGCACTAGATCACCCCATGACAATTTACTGGGTTACCCGACCCTTCTTCTCAAGGAAACATATGCAATAGAAGATTCATTATAAGATACCACTATTGAGAGTCGATGTCCCCGTAGCTATACTCTATAGTTTCAACGTCACGGTGGCTCCACTCCAAGGTTTGTCATCACGACGTCTGCGCACTATGGTTTGACATCACAGTGGCTCCACGCTATGATATCACACTTAGTGCTTCATACAGGTGCCTATACACTTGGTCAGCCCCTCCGATCAAAAATCTCTATTGGTAGCCCTTTTTGATCAAATCTCCCTACAAGTAGCCTATATTCCGATCAAAACTCCCCGTAGGTAGCCCTCTCCGATTAGAATCCTCTGTAGATAGTTTTGTCCAGTTTGTCGTTTCTGAATGGGAGTATCATTATAATGGAATATAAATCTCATAAGGCCCTTCTTTAGCAGTTTTGTAATCTTCTCTCTCATTTGGGGTCGATTCATTGGACTTTTGATTTTAGTCCCACTCCAGGAAATTACAACTCTAAGGGAAATTCTACAACTAAAATCTTTCCCTATGCTAGATCAGCAACTAGCAACCTCCAGAAACCTCATGCATTTCTATACTATATTCTAGTACCTCAAGCCACTTAGGCTCTTTCAAATTCTTGGAGAACCAATTCAACTATTGTAATTGATTCTCAGATTAAGATTCTACTCTTAGAACCTCAACATCACCTGAGTCGGAAATCACTTTCCTCAATTATACCCAATAGGCATGCTAAGAATCAAGATCAATAGTACTTATTCTAACCCCCAAAGTTCCTGGTAATATCCTCAAATAATTACTGAAGGTTTAACATCATCTATAAGGTTTACAAGGCTCAGACTTCTTTCATAGAATAGAACCCTAGTACAACCTTATTCACGTTTCAACCTAAGTACTATCTCTACTTAGATTTACCTCAATTTTATCCTTAACCTTCAGTATCATCAATTCAGATCCTCTGAGATTGATATACGGCATAATCGCTGCTCATCATACATCCCCGCATATCATTAACCCCACGAGTTTCTAAGGATAATCACTTAGCACAGAGAGATATTAAAACAATTACTATACTTCAAGTTTTCTATAGTTCCATCCAATGAACTTTTCTGAGCAGTACCCACAGCAACAGAAATGGTTTGGATTAAAGATTAACACTTACTTTATCATCTCCATGCCTCTAGTCATTCCTTAGGTCATTTAAGAACCTCCAATCATGATTTCAAACCTTTAATCAAAAGATTTGAAATTTTCAAGGTACTTCCCAGGGGATCACCCATCCTGAGATTTTCCTCACCTCAACACGCTTAACCACAAAGTTTCGATAAGATCCGAGGCATCAGTGCTAACACCATACCATAAGTCATTGGGTATTGGTAGCCCATACATACCTCAATAACAATATGACATGTTATCCTGCCCAGAAATGTTAGACACTGTCCCCACAGGGAAATATAAGCAGTACCAGTTTCTTAGTATAGCCCCTTAATGTGTTCTCATAAAACAGGGAAACAATTTAGGTCATACTTCTAACTCAATATCAGGAGCCCTAGAGTTAGCAACATAATCTGAATCCGTACTTCCTCTTTTATCTTTAGGGTCTCATTGTCACTATTACCAATAGAGGTATCCCCATTAGGACTAGGCACCGCTGACACCCTTGTCATGCGGAACCACTTCCTCCATACAAATCGTTACCCCTTCCTTCAATAGACTAATTTCACAAATATGGGTGATCTAACTCCTTAGGCTCCTTTTCTATCTGTAACTCCTTATTATAGTAGCATTAACAGGAGATCACCATATTATTCACTTAAGAAGAGAATGCAAGCTAGAGTCAGAATCCCTTGCTTTGACTGAGCCTTTATCTCTAAGCAGACAATTTCATTGTCAGAATCACTGCTCTGATACCAAATTACCTTATTTTGAATAGCTCAAGATGAGCATATATGAGTAGTGAAATCATTCGTGGGACCAGGATACGAACCGGGATTACCCAACTCTTGAAAATGTTCACAAATCTCCAATCTCAACTCAGAAGTTGAACCTAGGGTTGAGAGGGTTTTTTAGCAGGTAAAAAAACATTTCAATTATTTCCATGAGATTTCACTATGTCATAATGTCTCATCGGCTCTTAATCTCATTACATCAGAGTATGCGAGTGATTCTCTTGCCTTTTTAATGAAATTCGAGCTATTCTCTACTTATACTGCATTCATACACTCATATACATACATGAAATTTAAAGTCATATAAGGCTATCAATTGTAAATCAATTACATTAAATACAACTGCACTTCAACTTCGTATCTCCTCCGTACATCCTCCTGCATCTTCACTTGTATAAATGGTTGGTTGGGAGGAGTGAGATTCAAGAGAATCTTAGTAGCAAACATTACCACTGTGCATGCCAGATATATACGAATGCATGACATGATTGCCTACACTATTTCATGTCAACATAATGACATGCTGCTTGCTCGATGTGATGACATACATATGGTCATTGCATAAATATAACAAAGCTTCAACCAATAATACATGTTCCACACAAATAGGCAAAGCAGTCACATAATTAATGCAAGACATACATATCACATACATACAGAAAAGGTAAGTTCACTACCTCTCAGACTTTATGTCCTTCTCTTCTTGTTCCTTGATCCGCCAACGATTGCTTCTTCTTTGTGACTTTATGGCCCTCTACTCGTTTCCACAAACGGTTCAGAATTCTGGCAACACTTCAGACGGTGAGACAATACCAACCACCTCCAAATGAGAATCCAAAAATGTAGAAATGAAGCTCGCAATGAGTAGAACAAGTTTTCTGAAGGGCACTTTTAGAGAGGACGTCGTTTCGGTAGAGTTTCGGCGAATAGAATTTTCTCTCTCTTCTCTCTCCATTTTCACATCTGATCACTCTCTCTCTCTCTCTCTCTCTCTTTCAAATTTTTCTACGAGAATAATGAGGAGGAAGATGATGAATTAATGGATAAATGAATCAGCCATCTCATTTGCCACTTGTCAGCCTATGATTGGCCTAAATATCAAATTTTTGAATATAATATCCAATCTGGTAGAATTTTCATTAAACTTTAAAAATTCATATCTAATTGTAAAAATGTCTAATTAGGGTGGTTCTAAAGGCTATGCAACCCTCATTGAGTTTAGTTTTAAGGAAAAATATAACATTTTACCAATTGGAAGCTCACTCTTCCTATAATTTTAATCTTTGAATGTTGTGCCAGAAAATAATTAATTTCACTGGGCTAACTTCAAAAATTCATTTCTCTTTGTGTACAGCTCTAAATGACTTATATGACCTATAAACTTAAAGCTTTATAAGTCTACTTTCATTCTAGAAATTTTCATAATTTTTTGATATCATTTACCCCTTAAAAAATGCCATACAAGCACGACTGTCATACCGAGAATTTCACTGGTAGCAACACTAATTTGTGTTATAACATAATTATGTTGTGTATGACCTCTAATTGCTTTTTTTTATCATTCCCAATGCTCTTTAATACCCCGAAGGGTATAAAGAAATTTTATGGAATTTAATAATGTCTTACTAGGACACTTGCTAAACCGGGGCTTAGCAGTCCACTTGATCCAGGCTTATTATCAAGCCTCTAGTCTCAAAATTCAGGATATTACAACTCTCCCCCATTCAATAAATTTTGTCCTCAAAATTTTGTCATCATATGGTACTTCTGTACCACGGGGAAACATTTCTAAATGCTCAGTCGATCTCCTTCATTCTAACTCTTTCATTTGCAAACTCATAGAGTATGCAATACAACAATCATATTCTTAACACAAAACCTCAGATAGTATTTAGCAATATTTACTTAGCATTCTCATTCATTATGTTCCCACCATGTAGCATTCAATCACAAGACCCACCAGTCCACTCTCACAACACTTGGTTTCTAAGGCTTTATTGCCTCTTTGGGACTCTCCCGGATCATATCACATGCATCTCAAGCAACACTAATTTGTGTTATAATATAATTATGTTGTGTGAGACCTCTAATTACTTTGTTTTGTCACTTCCAATGCTCTTTAATACCCCGAAGGGTATAAAGAAATTTTATGGAATTTAATCATGTCTTACTAGGACACTTTTTAAACCGGAGCTTAGCAGTCCACTTGATCCAGGCTTATTATCAAGCCTCTAGTCCCAAAATTCAGGATATTACATTACCCTCAACGCAAAGCTGTTGAAACTCTTCTTGTAGATGTGGAGCAGAGCTTGTGGTGCAGATTTTCTGAACCATAAGCATTTTGAATGGTCAGTTTCTTTGGGACTTTCTTTCAATCATAAGCCAATGAATAAAACATATAAAGTGATCATCGTTAAATAACCCTTGGATAAGAGTGTGTTATAGAGGTAGTATAAGAACCTGCCAAGGACTCTCTGAACCATGCATACTCATGTGATGTAATTCTGTGACTTTCATTTCCTTTGGATGATCCCCCATGTACACGATATACGTTTGAATCTTCAGAATGTGAAAACAAAAAAAAATTCAGCAATTTACTCTTAAACTTGAATGATTTAGAAAAGAAAACTGATAAAATAATCAACCAACATGGATAGATAGATATAGAGGTAGAGAGAGGTTATTTTACCTTTGGATCCTGACAATGTGCCTGAAGAATAAGAAGACTGCAAAAGAGAGAGAAGAGATGACAGGAGCTTAGAGAAAACATGTTTAAATTTCCAAATGAAACGATAGAGCTTCAAGTGTTTGTGTCCAAGTAAGTTCTGATGTGTTTCATGGGAGGAAGAGTCCGATGCTCTTTATATAGGACAATGGTATATACTTCATCCGAGCTATATCACACGAGGTGTCCACGTTCGTCGTAGAAAATTGAAATTTACTTCTAACGACAAGTTCAAGATGTTCACATGCATATAGTTCGTCGAAACTTTTGAAAAAGTATTTAAGACACGTTTTTATCATTAATACTTGATAGTATTTATTAGAGTGGATTATATTTTCCTTGTAACCATGATGATTTATTGAAGTTTTCTCTGATATATGCGTTTTTTTTTTGGGACGGATTTCTCTTTTAGAACCACTCCTCCAGCTATTAAAATAAGACATATTTATCTAATTTAATTAGATTAAAAAATTAGCTAAGTTAGTTAATATAACATATTTTCTAAAACACCCTACTTATTTTCTTTCATTTCCTCCTTTCTTCTCCTTTTTTATTATTATTGAGGGAGCATCAATAAGGGCAAATTAGGAAATGATTGACAAATATAAAAACTATATTTTATATTTAAGATCAAGATTAACTTTCTAAATATGTCTTATATTAAGAACTGGAGGGGTATATATTTTCCAAATTTGCGTCCCAGCAAATCATAAAAAATGAAAGAATTCAATATATTTTAGTTTGGAGTAGTTAGGGTCCTAATTTTTGTGTCATGAACGATTCTTGATTCCAAAGATATAAATGGTCAAGCAGCCTTGGCCAAAAAACAAAAAAACAAAAGGTCAAGCAGCCAGGTCAGCTTCGCGGGGCCTCCTAAGTACGACCCAATTGACCAGAGATCGTCTTTTATATGTCTTGGATGTTTCATTAATTAATTCATGAGCTGGGTATTTTTGCCAAAAAATGTACAGTGAGAAAATGTTCTCATGTTTCTTTTATTTTTTTAAATAAATATAAGATAAAAAAATAGTAATTTTGACAGCATATATTGTTGAATGTTTTAAAATTTGGGTCAAATTAATCAATTTTAATCCATTTTAACATGTTTTGCCATCAAACTGAGCCGTCCTTGTTCCTGCTGAATCTTGCGTAGTTTTCGGAAATCGAAGCATGGGATAACACCACTTGCTCAAACTCTCTATTTTTATTTTCAATGGGTGATGTGATTTGAACACATCCCAATTGAAATCATTAACTCAATGCATTTTTCTCCTTACCCCAGTAAATCTGTGTTTGTCTAAAATTTAATTTATCTTTTTTATTTTATCCACAGTTAATTGCATGTCTCTCATCATTATTTTTACGCATTCTCAATTTCTTCCACTCATTATTTTGTAATTATGTATTTATTTTTTTTAACTAATTTTAACTAACGTTTTGATAAACATAATTTGGTTAGTTATTGCTCGTAGATAGGACTGGATGGATTGAGTATCAATTTATTAGTATTCCAACTTCATTTCTAATT
Organism: Albizia julibrissin; assembly: GCA_037074505.1. Lineage (NCBI taxonomy): Eukaryota > Viridiplantae > Streptophyta > Magnoliopsida > Fabales > Fabaceae > Albizia > Albizia julibrissin. Next base: position 40,684,636 of record CM073483.1, on the reverse strand, counting down.
CCTTTAATACTCTCATGGAGAACAGGGTATCACCTTCCACAACACAAACAGAACAGTATTATTGATATCAAGAAGCCACTTGTTTTTGTCTTCGTCATGCTTCTCCATACGGGTTCATGCTAATTTATTCCTCTTCTATTGCTTTCATTTTTTTCAAGCATCGAGCTATCAAGAAATACTATAATAAGTGTGTGAATTATATAACGATCTTTTAATACCTGTTTGTAGATTAACCAATATTAGATAGTGTGTACGGTGACATTTTAATCTGTGTAAAATAAAAAACTTCCAACACCTGTTAATGTCAACCATGTCAAAAGTCACAAATTGATTATTGTACAGTTAAACATTGACAAAACATATTTACATTTTAAATTTTAATATAATATTTTTATATTTTAAATATTGTAAATTTGAAAAGATTATTTGTGTCATTTTTAAAAAAAGAAATGTGTTTTCACATACAATCAAAAATTGAAAGCAACTAAAGTAAAACAAAATAACATCCACATATGGGGTGGTTAGGTGTGAACGATCAACTCGCTGGAACAGAGAAGCGGACCAAAAAAAAGGAGGAGCTCGAAGCATAAATCAAACTAATTTAGCATAGCTAAAAATTGAACCAGAGCTAGATGTATACTCATAATAATTAGAGCCCGTTTGGTTCAACTCCATTACATGTATGCAATGGTAATCATGATTGCATTACTATGAGAAGAGTGTTTGGTTGCTCTTTAGCATAGTAAGAGGGTTTACCATAGTAATGATGATTACCACACTACTAGAAAAAACACTTGTAACGTCCCTTTTTTGGGACTTTTAACGTCCTTTTATGGGGGGACGCTTATGTCAGCGACGTAGTAAATTTGGACTTTAAGGGACGCCTAAAGAGGAGCCTTTAGGCATCCCTTCTCTAGCATAAGGGACGCCTAAATGATTTTTTTTTAAAAGGGTACTATTTGTATTGTTTCTGCCTCCATACTGAAGCGAACAACCTTACACAGTAAGGAAACATACATCAAGCAGTATATAATTAACTCATACAACATCCAGCAGTAAGGAAACATGCATGCACAGTGTTGTTAGAAATGTTGTCCACTAAACAACTACTAAGTAAACGTATAGGTAAACATATACTTCTATAGATCTAGGTGTTGAAGAAGCCACCCAGCCAACAAGTCTCTGACCAAATTAATGTCTTCATATAAGCATGCAGCATCATTATCAAAGATCTGCAAATTAGAAAATACGATTACATAAAATCAATGAGTTAAAGAATTGTTTAGCAATTCAATAAAAATACACTCAACATATTATCATTTGATTACCTGTTGAAAATAACTTATAATGTCGCTTTGCATGATATTATAGATGTAAAGGATAACATAGTAGCCACATTCAGTACCCCCTGGCTGTTGAGGGCACTATAAATCAAAAGCAATTAGTTAAAATCAATAACATACATCATATCTAAAACAACCATAAATAATATAACTTAAATTGGAACCACATACTTGAGGATAATACCACTTTGGCTTGTAAACAACTCTACCCTCACATGACCCTCCAAGCATTCTATATGTTTGGGTCGCACTACCATTAAAATGTAAAACAACAAAAATTAGAACAATTTATTTAAGTCAAGAATCAATTAAATAAAAAAGAAATAACTTACGTGTTGAAGACGGATTTTGTGTCCTTGTCGGGCTTTTTTTAAGGAATCAAACCAATAGATTTCGTTGATGCGCGGACAAACAACACACATGCTCCAATGGTAACTTCAACAATACACAGATTAAAATGAAGTTTAGATTAGAAGAAAATTATTTCTTAAACATCCCAAAAAATAAAAATGCAAGTACATACCCTTGAACAATTGGCGCTAGATAACATCACAATTTGGTCGTTGCCATTGTGAAGCCCACATAATGCGTCCTGTGTTAGACATCATTTTTATCCCCTGTCATATTTTCCATACACAAGAATCCGTATAAAGTTTGTCTTTTCATATCGATGCATAAGCGGTAGAAGGACCTAAAATAAAAATAAAATGACCAATTAATTATTAAACTTATGAAACCAAAAAACCATTACATCAATCGAAAGAAAGAAAAACTAACAAATGGCAAGTTTGACCCATCCTGCATCTATCTCCTCCAAATGCAAAAATTCCCTAAGATCTTTATTGTCGAGCGTGTAGGGATACGTCAATTCTGTGCTCACAATCCCTGGAGGCATATTCAAGTCGATTTGGCGAATACCTTTGTAAATATGTTGCAGCCATGCTAAAAAGGGCAATTTCATCACATCTTGCTCATCCTATTACCATAACATACAAAACCAATTATTATTATAATGATGCCAATAAATGTCAAGTAATATGAATATAGGTCCTACCATTGGTGGGGTTGCCAACGTGCCAATAAGATATTGAGGCCAAAGGAAGAAAGCTCTAATTGCCTGACCCAACGTGGCAACCTCAACGTCAGGGATAGGGATGGTTGTACCTTCTTCCCCCTCTCAAACACATGTCACTGTCACCCTACGTAAATACTATGTAATTTGATTATGATGGTGAGTGGTAGCTTGTGTGTGAATGAGAGCATCGGCAACAACACGAATCATGGGGGGATCTAAATAGAGGATACATGATTCACCCGACTCCAGAGTGGTAGAAGGCTGGCCCAGTGGTTCTGTAGTATGAGAAGGGTGGCCTAGGGGTTCTAGGGTCTGGGAAGGCTAGCCACAGGGTTCCGAAGTGTAGGAAGGTTGGACAAGGGGTTCCGGATTGTGGAAAGCCTCGCCAACGAGTTGCGGAGTATGGGAAGGCTGTCCAAGGGATTCCTCCGGTGGGTTGTGACTTCCTTTAGTGCTGGGGAAGGGCGGGGATTCCTGGGTTCTAACCCTAGTACCCTCCATGTTAGAATCAAACAATGATTTCATCTCACCACATAGCTCTGCCAATAGCTTGTCTCAGAGATTTTCTCAGAGCTGATCGCGAAGCTTAGCCACAAACGCTTTACTGGGTTCAGCTTGTGATGCTATTTGTGAGGCTTTGCCAAAATACTTCACGATACCAACTCCCATTCGCTCCCCTCTAACACGACCGGGGTATTCAGCCTTCCTAATCGTCGTTGCCAATATGTCCATCCGTCCACTAGGAGTAAACGAACCTTGGCTACTCTGCTCTTTGAGTTCATCCTAATTAAACGCTGGAAATGTGAAAGAATTTCAAAATTAATTACTTATTCTCTTACTACTTACAATCCTCAAGGCAACCTCAGCAATAGCCGGATTTATATATTTCCCACCCTTAATCCTTCCTGCTTTCCATTTTTTGTGACGCAGAGGAGGAGCTGGCGCTTGTACAACAATGAAAGGATCCAATTTTGCAACTTCCTTCATTTTCTCCAGCTCTACTGCCATTATCGTCCGCTCCAGCTTCCTATAACCACCACAAGACATGCAATGCTGGTACTGATTTGCTGCTTGCCTCTTTGTCTTTACTGCACTTACTTCCTGTGTAAGGGAAAAAATGAAAAACAAGTCATTTATGCATCAACTATATTGAAATTAAAATTTTTCATACTGAAGACAGAAAATTTACCAAAAATTCAGGAGCTTGTCGTGATGCCACAAACAACCTCCAGTCCTCTGAAGATAGATATGAATATTCCTTACATGGATACAGATGTCGTCTCTTCTCCCCTCTAATATACTTCTGCGTGAGCTTATTTTTAAAATCCTTCCATCGCAGACGAACCTCCCCCATCTAGTGCTTGTACATCTCTCTGGTGTCACGAACATCGAACGTTTGCTGTAGGAACTGAGAAAATTAAATTTGAATAGGAATAAAGATCTAAATACATATCATGTATCGAAAGTTATGTACCAAAATTTGTTGCCAAATCACGTCTTTTATTTTTGGCGGAACTTGCCTCCAACTATCATAGATGATTCAGACTTTGCTTCGACCCAAAAAACCAAGATAGCTAATGAAGTGGTCTTCTTCATGACCCTCTGGATTCATGTTGGCATCAAAGTCTACATGAACCCTCTCCTGTTCATGGTGGTGGCGCTTTTCTAATACACTCATCTTCGTGACACCCCTTGTTCTTCTCAGATTGGGTGGAACTACTTGCCTTCCATCATACTGCTTGCTATCACTCCTTGAGTGACTAGAACTTGACATATTCCTGGACACAAAAAAGTCATTGTCGGAGAGGTAAATAGATTGCAAGTATCTGTATAAACTGCATTAAGGGAAAAAACATATAGGACATAATACAGTTTTATATAGTTAAAGGTCTTACTTTATATTATTTCCCATATTCCTTCATAATGATCATTTCTTGGAGAATATTCTTCATCATCTACCAACTCGGCCTCACTTCCTATAGGTGGATTTGTTGTGAAAGGTGGTGTGTCGTCAAGGTTGAAGGTTGGATCACCATACTTATGTTTCTTGCTTTGAAGTACGATGGACATTTTTTTATTTGCAGGATCTATGACATAAAACACTTGCTTCGCCTGGCTTGCTAGAATGAAGGGCTCATCTCTATAACCTACTATTTGAAGATCGATTGAGACAAATCCAAATTGTGGATCTATTACCATAGTAGCATTGCTAACCCACTTACATTTGAACAAAGCAACTTTGAACTTATTGTAGGTCATCTCTCATATTTCTTCTATAACTCCATAATAAGCCATTGATGCAGATATGGGGTTTTTGTCTTTAAAACTGGAAAAGTGCATAACTTCAGCTTCAACCATCACCCCACTATTTTGCATGGTACTTCTGTCATCTTGCTCTTTTGTGTAGAAAGAATACCCATTTATATCATAACCAGTCCAAGTAACAACCTGAAATAAAGGCCCCAAGCTAGCCAATCGATTGTCTCAGACACACTGGTCTCATGCGAAACCTTCTCCTCAAACCACTCTACGAATGTCTATTTTGCGCAATAGCTATTTGCATGTCACTCTTCTTTGGATGCATGTTCTTCAAAGTCTTTTTGTGTTCATCTATGTACAGCTGAACTTCTTCCATATTATTCAAGATATACAAGTGTGCTTGCAATACCTCTTCATGACCCACAGTGTTCACTTTAAGTCCTCGTGTTCCCTTGCTTCTCCCATCTTTCATGCCGAGAGTGTTCCTTTTTACCATATAGATAATCTGTATAAAAGTCCATAGCCTCTTCAACTACATATCGCTCAACTATTGAGGCTTCAGGTCGATAAGGATTTTTAGAATACCCTTTTAAGATCTTCATATATTGCTTGAAAGGGTACATCCACCTCAAGTAAACTAGACCGCAAAACCTTACCTCCCTTACTAAATGAACTACAAAATACACCATTATATCAAAAAATGATGGAGGAAAATGCATCTCTAGTTGGGACAATATTATATAACCCTCATTTTTCAGTTCATCCAACTTCTCAGTATCAATGACTTTGTTATATATAGCATTAAAGAAAACACATAACCTGGTTATAGTAGTTCGAACTTCATCTTTCATAATGCCTCTAATGGCTACTGGTAACAATTGTTGCATCGACACATGATAGTCAAGGGACTTCATTCCCACTAACTTTAAATCATCCATTGACACATACTTGCTCACATTAGAAGAATACCCCTATGGGACCTTAATTTCATGCAAACACCCACACAAACTTCTTTTCTCTTCTTTTGATAGCGTATGCGTTGTTGGCTCCATATATGCCCTCCTACTATCATCTCTTAGTTGTGGATGCAATTGTTCTCTTATTCCCATATCAACAAGGTCAAGTTTCGCGTTCATTCCATCCTTGGTCTTCCCTGGGATGTGCAAAAGCGTAATGACAAGGCTATCACACACGTTTTTCTCCACATGCATCACATCAATACTGTGTCTTACATCAAGACAACACCAATACGGAAGATCAAATAAAATTGACCACTTCTTCCATATGTTCTTCTCACACGCAGTCTTCTGATTTTTACCAAAGGTGACATTGATACCCTCTATCCGACTATAAACTTCCTCCCTGGTTAATGCTTTTGGAGCAATTCCATGCTCTGGTAAGCCATCAAAACGCTTTCTCAGCCTACGATATGGGTGGGATCGATGAAGAAACCTCATGTGCCCAAGGTATACTATTTTTTTTCTAATGCTTGAGTTGTTGAAAGTATGTGTCTGCTTCACAGATTGGACATGCTTTATGACCCTTCACACTATACCCTGACAAATTTCCGTATGCAGGGAAGTCATTTATCGTGGTAAAAATCATTACACGCAACTTGAAAGACTCCTTCTTATAATCATCAAACACATCCAAACCTTCCTCCCACAAATTCTTCAAGTCCTCAATCAAAGGCGCCAAGTACACATCGATGTCATTCCCTGGCTGTTTTGGTCCAGAGATCATCATAGAAAGTATACTTGCACTTCATACATAGCCAGGGAGGTAAGTTGTATATTACAAGGAGAATTGGCCACGAACTATATGTACTAGTAAGAGTTCCATACGGATTGATTCTATCTATATAAAGTCCAAGCTGAAGGTTTCTCGGCTCACTGCCAAATTGAAAGAACATTTCATCTATCTTCTTCCACTGTGGAGAGTCGGCCGGGTGTCAAAGATATTTTCTGTCACAAATTCTCTCATCAAAATGCCATCTCAACTTCTTCGCTTTTGTTGCAGTCACAAACAAACGCTTAAACCATGGTATTATTGGAAGATACCATAACACCTTCGAAGGTTGCCTTTTAGTTGTTGTCCCTTCTCTACAACCACCATATTTCTTCACTTTGTATCTGACGTTTTACACTTAGGACATTCACTAAGACCTGTATACTCTTTTCTGTACAATACGCAGTCATTAGGGCAAGCATGTATCTTTTTGTACTCCATCCCCATTATTGACAAGATTTTCTTAGCCTCATACATACGGTTTGGAAGTACATTATCTTCTGGAAACATATCACACAATAATTTCAGCAGTAATGTAAAACTACTATCGGTCCATTCACAAGTTGCCTTTAAGTTGACCAAATGTAATGTTCCTTTCAATCGTGTGTACTTACTCCCAGGGTATAATGGTGTCTCTGCATCACTCCGCAGGCTGTCATATTCATGTGCCTGGGCGAAGGATTCAACCTCGGCATCGTGAATCATTTTCTCCATTCTATCTTGATCTATGACATCCACTCCTTCCATCTTATGTGACAAACAATCAATTACTTCCTCACCATGCCATATCCACCTTGTGTATCGAAGATTTATTCCATCACAAAGTAGGTGATCCCTTATATCATCAACATCCCGTCGACTCTCATTTAAACAATTGACACAAGGACAAAAATACTTCCCATTTTTTGTTGGAGCATTCCTTCTAGCAAATTCAATAAACTCTTCCACCTCATTCTCATATTCTTCACTAGTTCTCAAAGCATTCATCCAACTATGATGCATTTTTTACCTAAGCTATTCTCAATAACGCTAAAGTTTAGAATAATTGTCAACAATATGATTTCCTTTGATAACTTTGTTAAAAAAAATCGGCAGCATTTCTTAAATTTAAGACATCCCAAAATTTGAATAACAAACTAGTTCAACTAAATGCAAAACACAACAAATGTAATATCCTGAATTTTGGGACTAGAGGCATAAGATTAAGCCTGGATTAAGTGGACTGCTAGACCCCAGTTTAGCAAATGTCCCTATGAGGCATGTTTAAATTCCAAAAAATTCCTTTATATCATTGGATATTAAAAGAAATTATATTGGTGAGTTAAAGAGCTTGGGGAATAACAAAAAGAAGTGATTGGAAGTCACACACAATAGAGTAAAGTGGAACACAAAGTAATTTTGCCACCGGTGAAATTCCCGGTGTGACAGTGGTGATTGTGTGACCTTTTTTTGATGGGTAAATAATAGTAAAAAGTTATGAAAATTTCTAGAATGAAAGTAGAATTATCAAGCTTCAATTTGATAGGTCATATAAGTCATTTGGAGTTGTACACAAAGAGAAATGAATTTTTGAAGTTAGCCCAGCGAAATTAATTATTTTCTGGGACAGCATTCAAAGACTAAAATTCTGGGAATAGTAAGCTTTCAATTGGCCAAAGCTTATATTTTTCATTAAAACTAGACTAAATGAGGGTCTCATAGCATTTGGAATCACTCCAATTGGACATTTGTACAATTAGATATGAATTTTCAAAGTTAATGAAAATTCTGCAGAATTTGGTATTTTATGCGAAAATTGGATTTTTGGACCAATTATAGGATAACACGTGGCAGATGAAATATCTTATTCATATATCCATTAAATCATCATCTTCTTGGCCATTTCATGCAGGAAATCACTGGAAGAGAGAGAGAAACAGATCGGAGAAATGGAGGGTGAGGAGAGAGAAAATTCTTTCCTTCGAAACAGCCGAAACGAAATCCTCTCTCAAAGTACCCTTCAGGAAACTTTCTCTACTCATCGAGATCTTCATTTCTATGGTTTCAAATTTTCATTTGGAGGTGTTTGGTGCCGTCTCCCTTGCCGGAATTCTGAACCGTTTGTGGAAACGGGTAGAGGTAAGCGTAAGCTTCCTTTTTAACTGATTGATTTGTTGTTTGGATGAGTAAATTGGAAGTTGGGTACTTTTCATAACTGGTTTTAAATGGTGTTTTAAATGGATAAATGATGTCCAATGGATATCTAAATAGCTAATTATTTGATTAGGTGTAGAAAGGAAGTGATTAAGCTAAAGAAAACAAGAAAATGACATAGTTTTCTGAGAACCTTGAAATCTGCCCTGTACTGTTTCGTGGGGAAGGAGTAAGAATTTTTTAATTTTGATACTTCCATTGGATTTAGGAGGCAAAATTGTGTAGGTATACAAGTTTTCATGATTTTTGGATGCTTGTATATAAATTTGGGAATTTATAAAGCATATGTGTTCATAGCGTTGATTTGCCTTGTCTAAAGTACTGTTACTGTGCGTGATAATTCAAGGAACAAAACTTTTCTGAAAATTCCGAAACTTTCCAGATGAAAATTAGACACAAAGACCTTTAATTTTATAGGTCATAATGGTTAATTGGATAAGTATGCTATGAGATATGAATTGTTAAAGATATGCCCTGTTTTCTGGAAAGAATCTGAAACAGTTGGTGTTTGGAAACTTTCTGGAAATGGTGTAGTGGTGGAATCTAAATAGAGTATTTTTATATAAAACTAAACTTAAAGATATTCAAATATAGCTTTGAACCACCTCAATTGGAGTTCTATAGAATTAATTATGATTTTTTAAAGTTTGGTCAAAAATGCTGGTAGATTGAGTACCATGCGAATTTAAGGAAGAAATTGGCCAAATATAATTGGAATGAACTCCAAGGGTGAAAGTAAGCCTATAGGGCTAATGTTGGCTATTGGGTATTCAATTTTCATGGCTCTAATGATGTTATCACTTGCCTAGGGCCATGAAGTGATAAAGAAGAAGCATTGGTTGGCGGATCAAGGAACAAGAAGAGAAGGACATAAAGTCCACCAGGTAGTGAACTTACATTTTCTGCATGTATGTGATATGTATGTCTTGCATTGATTATGTGATTGCTTTGCCTATTTGTGTGGAACATGTATGATTGGTTGAAGCTCTGTTATATTTGTGCAATGGCCATATGTATGTCATAACATCGAGCATGCAGCATGTCATTATGTTGGCATGAAATAGTGTAAGCAAGCATGTCATGCATTCATATATATCTGACATGCATATTGGTAATGTTTGCTACTGAGATTCTCTCGAATCTCACTCCTCCCAAACAACCATTCAAACAGGTGAGCATTGGAAACGTGCTGAGTTCAGAAAAGAGGTATGCACGAAGAAGACTGTTGCTGGTTGTTTGAAGGTCTGTAAATATTGTGTAAACCCCTGGTGGGGGAAACTTTTGTATTATAATCAAGCAATATTGTATTAATATTATTAGTATATTCATGCTATTCCTGTGTGCCCACTGAACTACGCATTACTACTCTGAGTAAGGTCAATAATAAGGGATATATGAGGCGGGTCGTTACAGTTGGTATCAGAGCAAGCGGTTCTGGCAACAGGATAGTATACTGATATGCTTGATTATAACATGACAAGAACAGCGAAGTGGATTACTTCAGCTAGTTCACAATTAAGCCTGTTGGGCAGTATAAGATTGTCCTGGATCCGTTGGGTAAGGCCAAAGTGTGAGCCTCATTCTAGAGTATGATCACCAATAGGCTGACCATAGTCAGACAGATAAGTCATAGACAACCTTATGGACTTTTGGGAGCATATTACAGGGTATGTGTCTAAGTACATCTACCAATACTAATATGCGGCCTAAGCATAGTATTTTGGTGCCCGGAGGCAGTGGGCATAATGGTTTGGTTAAGGGCAGCAATGGGGGACCGGTAGTCAAAAGCAGTTCAAGCCGGTATCTTTATATTTTCATGAGTACACAAAAGTTAAGTGTGCTAAACCCAAGAAAATCTCGGGATGGGTGACCTCCTGGGAAGTACCTTGAAAATCTCAAATCTTTTGATTAAAGGTTTGAAATTTTGATTAGAAGTTCTTAGATGACCTAAGAAATGATTATAGGTATAAAGATGATGAAATAAGTGTTGATCCTTAATCTGAACCATTTCTGTTGTAGAGATTACTACCAGAAAAGTTCATCTAATAAGGTTACGAGAACTCAAGGCATAGTGATTGTTTTGAGGTTTCTCCATATTAAGTAATGATCCTTAGTAACTCGTGGGGTTAAAGTCATATAGGCATGATATACGGTGATGCATGATGAGTGATGATTATGCCGTATGTCTATCCTAGAGGATTTGAATTGATGATATTGAAGGTTGAGGATATGGTTGAATCAGATCTAAGCTTAAATAATGCTTAGGTCAGAATGTGAATAAGGTTACACTAGGGTTCTATTCTATGATGAGAGACTAAACCATGTTAACCTTATAGATGATGATGGACCTTCAGTAATTGTTTGAGGATATTACCCGACACCGTGGAGGTTAGAATAGGTGCTAATGATTTTGATTCTTAGCGTACCTATTGGGTATGATTGAGGTTCTAAGAGTTGAACCATAACCTGAGAATCAAATGTCATAGTTGAATTGATTCTTCAGGAAGTTAAAATAGCTTGAGTGGCTTGAGGTACTAGCATATAGTACATAATTGTGTATGAGGTTACTGGAGGTTTCTAGTTGCTAATCTAGCATAAGGAAAGATCTTGATCATAGAATATTCCCTTAAACTTGTGATGATTGCCTGGAGCTGGGCCGATATTGAAAGTCCATATTAAATGACCCCAAATGAGATAGCAGATTACAGAACTGCTAAGGAAGAAGGATCTTATGAGATTTAGATCCCGTTATAATGATACTTCCATTCAGAGCGACCAACCGGACAGAGTTACTTATGGAGGATTCTGATCAGAAAGGGCTACCTACAGGGAGATCTGATCGGAAAGGGCTACCTATGGGGAGATCTGATTGGAAAGGGCTACCTACAGAGTGTTCTGATCGGGGGGGCTGACCAGGTGTATGGGCGCCTGTGTGAAGCACTGAGTGCAGTACTGTAGTGTGAAGCCACTATGACATCGAACTATAGTGTGTAGCCGCCGTGACGACAAACTGTGAAGTGAAGCCGCTGTGACATTGAAACTGTAAGGTAGAGCTACGGGACGTCGACTCTCAATAGTAGTATTCTATCGCATAAGTTTCCTTGAGAAGAAGGGTCGAGTGACCCAGTAAATTGTCATGGGGTGCTCCAGTGCCGAATGACGACAGAGATTAAGGAAAGGTACTCTTTCTCTCATATCCTATGTAATGGTTCTGCATGTATGTGTTTACCATCACGTGTATTCGTGTTATGAATATACGGTAGGCAGTAAGACCTTTTGGGCCAGCGTGTCCTTAGGAAGTCAGACCTGACGGGCAGAGGCCCGAGGTGGTAAGTCTCGTAATGCCTCTGGCATAGGGGTGATTCCCTGGGCAGTAAGACCTGATGAGCATTCAGAATTTGCGGGGTGGTCTCCCGGGGCCTATTGCATGGGTGGACGCCAGGCCATAGAGATTCCTATTTTGCACGAGCAGTCATCCGGGGCCTATTGCGTGAGTAGACACATTGCGTGGGTGGACACTCGGGGCCATGGAACTCATGTGATGCACAAGTGGAATCCCGGGGCCTATTGTGCAGGTGAACACTTGGGGCCGAATGCTCATGTGGTTATTGTTGTGATGATGGTTTGTTTAGCATGCTTTGTGAACATTGCATAAGAGTATGAATAGCTTGAGCAGCAAGAGACGGAACCCAAAATAAGAAGTTAGTCGGATGTCCCGTGCGACTGCAGCGTGAGCCGAGTGCCGTTGTAGTGGGCCTAGTGGGGCAGTCCGTTGTATAAAAGGTGAGCCCGTGGAGGGGTGGAAGTTGGTCGGATGTCCCGTGCGACTGCAGCGTGAGCCGAGTGCCGTTGTAGTGGGCCTAGTGGGGCAGACCATTGCACAAAATGTTGATCCCAATGGAGGGGTGGAAGTTGGTCGGATGTCCCGTGCGACTGCAGCGTGAGCCGAGCGCCGTTGTAGTGGGGCAGTCTGATAAGTAAAATATTTGCATATTCATTTTCACTTATATCATGATTTTGTGGACTATATTTGAGCTGAATGTAATTAATTTGGGTGTAATTAATAAATAAATAATGATTTTCTTGCAGCCATGGATAGTACCAGATTAAAAAGAATTAAAGGCATTTAAGGGAAAGTACTATTCACACAGACTATTCACTGTGCACTGTTCATGCGGGTACTGTTCACTGTGCACTGTAGCAGTTTCACTGTAGCGGACGGTGTGGTCGGTTCACTGTAGCAGTGCGGTTCCTGTAGCACTCGGTGCACTGTAGCAAGTGGGTGGTCGGTTAACTGTAGTAGTCGGTGCACTGTAGCAAATCACTGTAGCAAAATAATGTAGCAGTCCGAAAATGAAGCCTATAAATAGAGCTTCTTGGCACCCTAAAATGAAAGGAAGGAGGAGGAAGGAAGAGAGAGAGAGTGTGTCTATTTTAGAGAGAGAGTTTCTATTTTTAGAATTCATTTCTTGCATTCTTTTTACTTCTTGCATGCCTCCTACATGGATGGTTTTATCTCCTATATGGAAGGCCTAGGTAGTCCTCCTTTATGGATGGTATAGGTTGCCACCTACATGGATGGTTTTACCTCCTATATGGTAGGCTAGATTTTCCATTTTCATGCATCTTGTAGTAGTATTTTTATGTTTTTGTAATTAATTTTTATGCAATATTTATGATGTTTGGAATATATTTTGGTTTTGTTTTTAATTTTATCATGAGCTAAATTTTCATTTTCTTAGGGTGATGACGTAACTTACTAATGACGGATTGAATCTTAACTTATTAAATCTAGTTTTAATTTTTCCTTCATGATTGAGTTTTAATTATTGCTCTTAATGCTTACAATTGATTGACCACCTTTTAGATGATTTTAATATGCATGTTGAGACCGGAAGGAGATACATGTGTGTGGATCCTATAATTAAAACCATAATTTGCATATGAAATAGGAATAAATTCATATGGGTTATGTAGTCTTAATTGAGTTCCATAAATCTTAATGCATGATTGATTGCTTAAATTCATATAGGAATATATTAGGTTATCAATTAATTATAGAATTACTTGACCTTGGAAGAGGCTAGTAATTAAAATAGGGAAACTCGACTATCAATCATGTGGAATAAATTGGACTAGAATAGATAAGTGATTCAATCCGGAATTTATTAAGTGAAATCTAATCCCTAGGGCTTTTACTCATATTTGTCTTTATATCACTTGTATTCATATTTCATCATTTTTATCTTGCAAATCTCAATCACAACTAATCAACCGACTAAATAGAATTAAAATTACCAATTTTGGTACTTAGTGATCAATCCTCGTGGGAACGATACTCTACTCACTTCTATATTACTTGATTACGACAGTGTACACGTGCACTTCTAAATACACCATCCTACACTCGTAACAAGTTTTGGCGCCGTTGCCGGGGATTGTCATTAATATCAATACCAAGTAATTTTAATACTAATTTGGTCTTCATATTACTTTTTGTTTTGTTTTGTGTCTTTTGTTTCTTTTCAGGTTTTTGCTTAGTATATGACCAGATCGAAGGAGACTGAATTACAACCTTGTGATTCTGAGATCGAGAGAACTTGTCGAAGAAATCGGAGAGTTCGAAAGCAATCTACTTCTATTAATTCAATGGCAAATCTGGAAGGAGAAGCAGTAGATACCAAAACACTCCGTGATTATACAACACCAACAGTCATGGAGACAACTTCTGGAATCAGAAAACCACTAGTAGCAGCCAATAATTTTGAAATCAAGCCTGCAGTTATCCAGATGGTGCAAGCCAATTAGTTTGGTGGTTTATCAACAGAAGATCCCAATACACATATAGCCAGTTTCCTAGAAATATGCGACACATTCAAGCATAATGGTATTACTGATGATGCCATTAGACTTAGACTTTTCCCTTTCTCACTCATGGATAAGGCTAAGAGCTGGTTACATTCTCTACCAGTGGGAAGCATAACTACATGGGATGCCTTGGCACAAAAATTTTTGGCGAAATACTTTCGGTCAGGAAAAACTGCAAAATTGAGGAATGAAATTACCTCATTTTCCCAGCATGAACTAGAAAGCCTTTATGAAGCCTGGGAAAGATACAAGGAGTTGCTAAGGCGATGTCCTCATCATGGGTTACCAGATTGGTGGACACTGCAAAATTCTACAATGGGATGATGCATACCACCAGAATTCTTGTAGATGCTGCAGCTGGAGGATCTTTAATGGGAAAAAATCTAGATGATGCCTACAATTTACTTGAGGAGATGGCATCAAATACATATCAATGGCCTTCTGAACATCATAATTCAAAGAAGGTACTTGGAGTGCACGAGCTGGATATCCTTACAACTTTACCAAATCCAAGTTGCATCTATATCCAAGTAAGTGAGCTCATTGACTAGTCAAGCAAATGCAATCAATACTCCTCATGAAACCTGTGATCGATATAGAGGACCTCATATGAGTACACAAAGTTAAATGGACAGTCATCCATACCTTCTCATTCGGAGCAAGCTCATTATATCGGAAATCAAAGAAATGGCCCATTCTTAAACACTTATAATCCAGGTTGGCGGAATCATCCAAACTTTGGCTGGAGGAATAATCAAAATATGTTCAAACCACAAGGGAACTACCAGCAACAAGCTCTTCAACCGCCAAATCCACCACAGCTCTTCAATTCATGGCTAGGACTGATGCAACACTTAAAAGCCAGGAAGCCTCGATAAAGAACTTAGAGATCCAAATGGGCCAAATTGCAAATATGCTGAATTCCAGACAACCAGGTACTCTTCCAAGTGACACTGAAAAAAACCCAATAGAGCATGTGAAGGCTATTGCATTAAGGAGTGGGAAAGAATTGAAAGATCCTGTAATTCTACATAAGAATGACAGAGAAAAGAAAGAAAGTGAACAAGAAAAGAAGGAGGAAGCACATAAACCTCAAGAAGATGATGTGGTATCAGGAAGAATCAGCTTTCCAGATAACCCTCCTCCATATGTACCACCAGTTCCATACCCTCAGAGACTTGTGAAGGCAAAGCTAGAAAAGCAGTTTAAAAAGTTTCTGGAGGTTTTCAAAAAGTTACATATCAACATCCCTTTTGCAGACGTTCTTGCCCAAATGCCCAGTTATGCAAAATTCATGAAGGACATTCTCTCAAATAAGCGTAAGCTGGAAGAATTTGAGACAGTTGCACTTACTGAGGAGTGCAGTGCCATTCTGCAAAAGAAACTACCACCAAAGCTGAAAGATCCAGGAAGCTTTTGCATACCTTGCACCATAGGTCAATGTAACTTTGAAAGAGCACTTTGTGACCTGGGAGCAAGTGTAAATCTCATGCCCTTATCTGTCTACAGAAAACTTGGTCTTGGAGAGGTGAAGCCTATCACAGTTTCACTATTTCTTGCTGATCGATCAATTAAACATCCAAGGGGTGTCTTAGAAGATGTTCTGGTGAAGGTGGACAAACTCATATTTCCAGCTGATTTCATCATACTCGACATGGAAGAAGACCAAGAAATTCCTATCATTCTTGGGAGGCCATTCCTAGCAACTGGGAGAACTTTAATAGATGTGCAACAGAGAAAGTTGACTTTACAAGCTCAAGATGACCAAGTATCTTTTAACATTTTTAAGGCTTGGTCATGTCCAAATGAAGGTGACACCTGTTACAGAGTAAATACATTAACCAGATGCACAAAAGACTTGGTGAACAAAAGCTGCATGAATCAACCACTCGTAATGGGAATAGTAGATGTTTCAAAATCAACTAATCATGAAGTGCACAAAGAATATTGGGCAATAAAAGCCTTAAATTCTGACTTAAAGGCAGCTGGTAAGAAGAGACTTCTCCAACTCAATGAGCTTGAAAAATCCAGACAACAAGTTCATAAGAATGCAAAGTTATACAAGGAGAAGACAAAAATGTGGCAGGATAAAAGAATTTTGAGGAGAGAGTTCACGCCGGGACAAAAAGTTTTGATATGCAACTCAAGGCTAAAGCTCTTTCTGAGAAAGTTGAGATCAAGGTGGTCAGGACCTTTTACTGTTGTTCAAACATGGCCATATGGAGTTGTGGAGATTCAAGATGGTGATTGAAAATTCAAAGTAAATGAGCAAAGGCTGAAAGAATATAATGACGGTGCACTCAACACTTTGAAAACTGTCATCACTTTGGAGGAAACAACAGGTAAGTCCTAATTTTTTTTTCAAAAAATAAAAAAATAAAATAAAATAAAATTTTTTATTGGTTTGGTCTTTGTCTAGCTAAAGACATTAAAGAAGGGCGGCTATTTGGGAGGCAACCCAAAACTTCTTTTCCTTAATCTTTCATTTTTCTTTCTTACTTACTGAAGCACATAAAACTGCATCTTTAAATTTTAGTCTCATCATGGAGGAAATTATTGTAAAGCTTAAGAACAGGTTCCCTACTCTTCCCAAAGATGTGCTTAGGAAGATCTATAGCTGTCGACTTGAAAGAATAAAGACATTCAAGCGTTTGGGCCTTCCTGAGGATGTCCGCTGGATTATTGAAGCTAAGGTACGTTTAATAGGTGAGATTCATGATTCATTTATTAAACCTATGCCAGGTATGGGAAGAAGCTCTTACTCCAAAAAGAGAAGAGCTAAAAGAATGAAGGTTTGTCCTAAATGTGCAAAGTGGAACTGTGATCAGCGCTGTAGGAGCAAAGGTATGGTTTCTATAAATCAAGAAGATAAAAAAATTCAATTTATAAAGGATGGACTGAGTAAGGAGTCATTTGATGATATCATTCAGACTCTTGAGACGCATCCTAGTGGCGATGTTCTTCATATTCTTCTTGATTTATTAGACATATTCAACAAAGAAAAAGAGCGCTACCGTCTTAGGAATCTGACGTTAAAAGAACATGTTTGCCAGTTTATAAGAAAACTGGATGGGAAGCAAATCCTCGATTCATAGAAAGCATTTAAGTCGTTACTGGACGTAAAACCAGAGGAAGATGTGAGCCACAATCACAACTATTGTATATAATCTTGTTTTTGTCAATCTGTCTTATCTTGTTCAGTAACTTTTGACTTTCTTTACTCACTTTACTTAATTTCTTGGCACAGTAGCCCACTGGTCATTCGTGTCAGAAATTTTTTTTCAAATTTTTTTGAAAAATGTGTGATTTGCATGATTTTGTTGTCGTTGTTTTTGTAATATAAATATGTAATCTTCCATTTGTAAAAAACACAAAATGTCTGAGAGAGAAAAAGAGAGGGGTGGTATCACTCTAAAATGCAGTTTTAAATCTATATGCATTTTTGGTGAAACTGACTCAGGAAATGATGGAGAGTTTATACCTGCAGCACAGGAACTGGGAAGTGCACTAGCCGCTAGGAAAATCAACTTTGTCTACAAGAGAGGTCTCGAGGGCTTGAAGTTAAGTATGGCTATTCCTGCAACCATCATGGTAGTAAGGGTTTGTGTGTAAGGATAAAGGAGTTAGAACATCACTTCTTCTTCTTAGGCCAAGAGTTAGAGGTTTCAAGTCTACCTGAACGAATGGGACGTATGTTTTACCGTGCTGATGCTTTTATCGCTCTACCTGGTGGTTTTGAAATGTTGGATGAGATCTCTAGCATTGCATATTGGGCTAAACTGAACTTTCATAAAAAACCATTAGGATTGTTAAATGTTAATGGTTTTTATGATAACCTGTTGTCTTTTCTTGATCATGCTGTGGAAACAGGATTCATACCCCAAGCGACTCGTCATTCCATCATTTCTGCACCAACTGCTGATCAACTACTAGATAAACTGCAAACCTATGAACCTCAACCAGATCTATTAGTAAAAGAAAAAGGTGGGCAATCTTCAGATAGCAGTCAAAAGCAAGATCCAGATACCACTCTCCGGTTGTAACTTTCTTTTATCTTATGGTTTTACTCTTAGCATTTTGGTTTAATTTATTGTGTGTTTAGGTTGTTCAAAAAAAACATTTCTTTAATATTTAGAAGACATTGAGGAAAATGTCTGATTTAGGTTGGGGGAGGATTATTAAAAAAAAATTGCATGATTTCTACATTAGGTAGTTAGTAGTAAAACCATTAGATGCATGGGGTATGAAAAGATGGCAGAGTAAAGAGTTATTCTTAACTCTTGAGACGTATCTTATTAGTTGTAATTTTCTTTCTTTCTTTCTATTTCATCTAAAAAAATAAAAATAATAAAAATAAAATTTGAGTGTTTTTCAATGATTTTAAGAAGTATATAAGTTTGAAGCATGGATCAATTGAGTTTAGAGATTTTATAGCATGATTGAATAACTGATTGTTGAATTTGGTGATGAATTTTGAGATTGAATGAGCTGAATTTGAAAGTCCCTAACCGTGAGCTTTTGAGCCTATATGATCAATAGTGATTATCTTTCTTGTGTGTGATATTCACCTATTAAGTTGTCACTCTAGAACTTGCTTTAAATCTAGTTGAAATTACATGTCGCATGCACATTCAAAAATGATAAAAGCATTCATTTTGTTTAGCCAGAGCCAAATAGCCAACCTTGCAATTATACCATTGATAAGCCCCTTTGAGCCTAATTGATTATTTCTTTATTTTCAACCCATTAATATGTGTTTTAATGATTTATCAAGTGCTTTCACTGAATTCGAAAGATTAACAGAGCATTTGAAATTTTTGTGAAATGGGCTTTTGACAAGTGTGGGGGTCTATATATCATCAACCACAAAAGTGCAGAAGTTGTAAAAAAAGAAGAAAAAAAGAAAAGAAAAAGAAAAAGAAAAAGACAAAAAATGTAAATTATGGTTGTTGGGATGAGATAGGCCAGGTTTATTCATAAGATGACCCATTTTTCAATTGTTCTATTTACTTAGTAAATATAGCCCTTCATATCACTTTTTACATTCCTTTTACTTTAACCCCATTACAACCTTTAATAAGTCCTTTTGATTTGAATTATGCATGTGAATTAGGTAGTGGAGATTGAGATTTTTGGCAAGCTTATGGTAGTGCAATTTTTTCAGGTGAATTTGAGCGAAACACTTACCCTAAAACACTTGAGAGATTGAGAGAATGAGCCACAATTATGAATTCGGTTCATTTATTTTCAAATGAAGTTACCAGTTTATACTTTTGTTGATTCAAGAATACTATGATCTCTTTATTCTTTAATTGTGTCCTTGTTTATGACTTGACACTTCTGATTTTGTTGGAAGCACTTATTAGTTACTATTTCTTGTCCGAGGACGTCTAAGAGCTAAGTGTGGGGGAATTTGATAAGTAAAATATTTGCATATTCATTTTCACTTATATCATGATTTTGTGGACTATATTTGAGCTGAATGTAATTAATTTGGGTGTAATTAATAAATAAATAATGATTTTCTTGTAGCCATGGATAGTACCGGATTAAAAAGAATTAAAGGCATTTAAGGGAAAGTACTATTCACACAGACTATTCACTGTGCACTGTTCATGCGGGTACTGTTCACTGTGCACTGTAGCAGTTTCACTGTAGCGGACGGTGTGGTCGGTTCACTGTAGCAGTGCGGTTCCTGTAGCACTCGGTGCACTGTAGCAAGTGGGTGGTCGGTTAACTGTAGCAAATCACTGTAGCAAAATAATGTAGCAGTCCGAAAATGAAGCCTATAAATAGAGCTTCTTGGCACCCTAAAATGAAAGGAAGGAGGAGGAAGGAAGAGAGAGAGAGTGTGTCTATTTTAGAGAGAGAGTTTCTATTTTTAGAATTCATTTCTTGCATTCTTTTTACTTCTTGCATGCCTCCTACATGGATGGTTTTATCTCCTATATGGAAGGCCTAGGTAGTCCTCCTTTATGGATGGTATAGGTTGCCACCTACATGGATGGTTTTACCTCCTATATGGTAGGCTAGATTTTCCATTTTCATGCATCTTGTAGTAGTATTTTTATGTTTTTGTAATTAATTTTTATGCAATATTTATGATGTTTGGAATATATTTTGGTTTTGTTTTTAATTTTATCATGAGCTAAATTTTCCTTTTCCTAGGGTGATGACGTAACTTACTAATGACGGATTGAATCTTAACTTATTAAATCTAGTTTTAATTTTTCCTTCATGATTGAGTTTTAATTATTGCTCTTAATGCTTACAATTGATTGGCCACCTTTTAGATGATTTTAATATGCATGTTGAGACCGGAAGGAGATACATGTGTGTGGATCCTATAATTAAAACCATAATTTGCATATGAAATAGGAATAAATTCATATGGGTTATGTAGTCTTAATTGAGTTCCATAAATCTTAATGCATGATTGATTGCTTAAATTCATATAGGAATATATTGGGTTATCAATTAATTATAGAATTACTTGACCTTGGAAGAGGCTAGTAATTAAAATAGGGAAACTCGACTATCAATCATGTGGAATAAATTGGACTAAAATAGATAAGTGATTCAATCCGGAATTTATTAAGTGAAATCTAATCCCTAGGGCTTTTACTCATATTTGTCTTTATATCACTTTTATTCATATTTCATCATTTTTATCTTGCAAATCTCAATCACAACTAATCAACCGACTAAATAGAATTAAAATTACCAATTTTGGTACTTAGTGATCAATCCTCGTGGGAACGATACTCTACTCACTTCTATATTACTTGATTACGACAGTGTACACTTGCACTTCTAAATACACCATCCTACACTCGTAACACAGTCCATTACATAAAAATGATACCAGGGTTTGTCGAGCACAGTTTTAGTGGCGAATGTCACGTGCTCGATACCTTAAGAGGTCTCCTTTGGGGCACAATGGGAATGATTATTCCATAAGCTTGCCGCACTCAGACTTGGTGAGCCAAGGGGTGTAGGCCAGACTCCCGTGCGGTTGCAGGGGGCGCCCAATGAGGGTAGCTCTGCAGTTGGCCTAATGGGAGGGCCGTATTCAGTAAGGATGATGGACGGTATGTCCTAAGGCCATATGACCTAGTGGGATAGTAAATCCTTAGGCTGGCAAAATGTGAGATATGATTAAGAATGAAGCCGAGTAGAGGCTTGAGGCAATAAGACCGAAGATGCAAGTTTGTATTGGACAAATGTCCGGGGGCCATAAGACCTATATGTCTAAGTGCTAGGGTTGTTACCGAGCACGGTGACATGGATCAATGTGTCCAGAAAAATATATTAAGATTGATAGAGTGTATAGATTGTAGCAGAGGCAGTAAGCCTAAGATGCCTATGGCATAGAGGGTGAATCCCTAGGCTGTAAAGTCAGAATATCCAGCGTCTTGGAAGTTGAATAAGCCATAAGGCTTGATGTGCATACAGTATGATATGGGTGAATCCCAAAGGGGTCGTAAAGCCTAGTATGCATACAAGATGATTCGGGATAGTCCCGAAGGGGCAATGAGGCCTAAGAAACCAAGCGCTGTGAGGTCGGACTAGCGAGTGCTGTATGAGTGCTACATACTGGGTACAAAATGAATGAAAGTACTACATAATGAGTACAAAATAAAAGAATTAGAATGGGAGAAAAATAGACTAAATGTCTAACGATGGTTCTCCGAGGTACATGTAGTACCATTTAATGTCGAAATTTTGAGGACGAAATTTATTAAACGGGGGGAGAACTGTAATATCCTGAATTTTGGGACTAGAGGCATAAGATTAAGCCTGGATTAAGTGAACTGCTAGACCCCAGTTTAGCAAATGTCCCTATGAGGCATGTTTAAATTCCCAAAAATTCCTTTATATCATTGGATATTAAAAGAAATTATATTGGTGAGCTAAAGAGCTCGGGGAATAACAAAAAGAAGTGATTGGAAGTCACACACAATAGAGTAAAGTGGAACACAAACTAATTTTGCCACCGGTGAAATTTCCGGTGTGACAGTGGTGATTGTGTGACCTTTTTTTGATGGGTAAATAATAGTAAAAAGTTATGAAAATTTCCAGAATTGAAAGTAGACTTATCAAGCTTCAATTTGATAGGTCATATAAGTCATTTGGAGTTGTACACAAAGAGAAATGAATTTTTGAAGTTAGCCCAGCGAAATTAATTATTTTCTGGGACAGCATTCAAGGATTAAAATTCTGGGAAGAATAAGCTTCCAATTGGCCAAAGCTTATATTTTTTATTAAAACTAGACTCAATGAGGGTCGCATAGCATTTGGAATCACTCTAATTGGACATTTGTACAATTAGATATGAATTTTCAAAGTTAATGAAAATTCTGCAGAATTTGGTATTTTATGCGAAAATTGGATTTTTGGACCAATTATAGGCTAACACGTGGCAGATGAAATATCTGATTCATATATCCATTAAATCATCATCTTCTTGGCCATTTCACACAGGAAATCACTGGAAGAGAGAGAGAAACAGATCGGAGAAATGGAGGGTGAGGAGAGAGAAAATTCTTTCCTCCGAAACACAACCGAAACGTCATCCTCTCTCAAAGTACCCTTCAGGAAACTTTCTCTACTCATCGAGATCTTCATTTCTATGGTTTTGGATTTTCATTTGGAGGTGTTTGGTGCTGTCTCCCTTACCGGAGTATTGCCAGAATTCCGAACCGTTTGTGGAAACGGGTAGAGGTAAGCGTAAGCTTCCTTTTTAACTGATTGATTTGTCGTTTGCATGAGTATAAAGGAAGTTGGGTACTATTCATGGATGGTTTAAATTAGTATTTTCAATGGCTAAATCATGTCTAATGAGTGTTTAAATAGCTAATCACTTGATTAGGAGTAGTAAGGAAGTGATTAGGCAAGAGAAATCGAAGAAACAACAAACTCTTTCTGAGAATCCAATTTCCTTCTGTTTCTGCCCTGTATTGTTTTGTGTAGGAGGAGTTGGAATTTGATGATTTTGATGCTTCCATTGGATTTAGGAGGAAAAATTGTGTGGATATACAAGTGTTCATGAATTTTGGATACTTGTACATGAATTTAGAAGTTTTAGAAGTTAAAAGGTAAATGTTGTGTATTCCGTTTTCTGGAGGCAGTGTTATCGTGACGAGTTTTTGAGTAATAAAATGTTATCCAATGGCCATGAAACTCTCCATTTGAAATTAGACACATATACCTTTAATTTGATAGGTCATAATGGTTAATTAGACAAGTATGCTATGAGCTACAAATTTTTGAAGTTGTGCCCTGTTTTCTGGAAGAACATCTGAAACAGTCGGTGTTTGGAAAATTTATGGGAATGGTGTAGTGGTGGAGTTTAAAATCGAGTATTTTTATGTAAAACTAAACTTAAAGGGCTTCAAATATAGCTTTGAACCACCTCAATTGGAGTTCTATAGAATTAATTATGATTTTTTAAAGTTTGGTCAAAAATGCTAGTAGATTGAGTACCATGCGAATTTAAGGAAGAAATTGGCCAAATATAATTGGAATGAACTCCAATGGTGAAAGTAAGCCTATAGGGCTAATGTGGGCTATTGGGTATTTAATTTTCATGGCTCTAATGATATTATCACTTGCCTAAGGCCATGAAGTGATAAAGAAGGAGTAATGGTTGGCGGATCAAGGGACAAGA
Organism: Albizia julibrissin; assembly: GCA_037074505.1. Taxonomy (NCBI): domain Eukaryota; kingdom Viridiplantae; phylum Streptophyta; class Magnoliopsida; order Fabales; family Fabaceae; genus Albizia; species Albizia julibrissin. The sequence goes on along the minus strand of CM073483.1, from coordinate 40,660,440 downwards.
AGAGAAGGACATAAAGTCCACCAGGTAGTGAACTTACCTTTTCTACATGTATGTGATATGTATGTCTTGCATTGATTATGTGACTGCTTTGCCTATTTGTGTGGAACATGTATGATTGGTTGAAGCTCTGTTATATTTGTGCAATGGCCATATGTATGTCATAACATCGAGCATGCAGCATGTCATTATATTGGCATGAAATAGTGTAGGCAAGCATGTCATACATTCATATATATCTGGCATGCATAGTGGTAATGTTTGCTACTGAGATTCTCTCGAATCTCACTCCTCCCAAACAACCATTTAGACAGGTGAGCATTGGAAACGTGCTGAGATCAGAAAAGAGGTATGCACGAAAAGGAAGGTTGCTGGTTGTTTGAAGGCCTTTTAGTTATTAAGGTCTGTAAATAGTGTGTAAACCCCTGGTGGGAAAACTTTTGTATTATAATCAAGCAATATTGTATTAATATTATCAGTATATTCATACTATTCCTGTGTGCCCACTGAACTATGCATTGCTACTCTGAGTAAGGTCAGTAATAAGGGATATATGAGGCGAGTTTTTACAACAAACTATCTGATACAATTTAGAACACTATCAACAATACAATCAACTAATTTTTCATCATGAAACTAAAAAATTCAAAAAAAATCGTTAAAAAATTTAGACATATTATTATTATTATTATTATTATTATTATGACACAACAATTATTTTAACTTTGTAGTGAACTATATCAAGAGACATGTAATGGAATCAAAATTATTATTCTACTAAGGATGAGTTTTTGTGTGCGCATATATATATATATATATATATATATATATATATATATATATATACATATATACATATATATATATTACTATGCTTAGCGTCCTCTTGCACGTAAGCCAATTCTTCCATCTTTCTATTTCTTTTTTCTTTCATTTATTTTCTTCTTTATTGTCCCTCTTGCTGCATACACACTCTTCCTATTTCCATTTTTTTTGTCTTCCTTTTATTATCTTCCTTATTCTCTCTCGTACCTTCAGCACACACTCTTTCTATTTTTTCCCCTTTTCTTCTTTATTCTCATTCCAAACAAAATTAAGATATTTTCCAGGCAAGGAATAAAACAAAAAAGAGCAGTGAATTCTTCAATAACCGCTGAGCTAGAAAGAGAAACCCAATAAAGCCTTTTGATTTTCTTAAAAAGCGTTTAACTAAGGGATGATAAAAGGAGGACTTCTTTAATATTTTTAACCTTAAAACAAATGAATGTAAGAGAATTTCTAAAAGGCCAGTCTAATAAAGAAATAAGTAAAATTACTAAAAGGAATGGAAGAGAAGAGGTTTGACTGAATTCCACGAGAGTCAGAGGGCTATATGGCAGCGACAATAATGATTCGATTTGTGCTTGTTTTTATTTTGATGGGAATTTAGGTGAATGGATGATTGCAGAAGATCTTTGTGTATTACCAATACTACCCTTCCTCCCATATCAAACGTGTTTCCAAACAGACCTTAAAAAACCATAACAAAAATCCCAACTTTGAGTCTACAAAAAAAAACAACGCAAAATCCATGCCAATGACATACATAAAAAATAATGGATGCAGCGTAATAGATAAAGGGAGAGGGAGCCGTGAGCTGTACCTTTAAAGGGGAGGAGCTTCAGTGAAGCCTTGTGGAAACGGTGAGAGAGGGAGGAACAGCGTGATGCGAAGCTAGCTACCGTGGTGAGATTAAGGTGGATGAGCTTCTTGAGAGAGGGAGGAGGAGGAGGCTGTCGGTTATAACAGATGAGCTTTTTGAGAGAGGGAGGAGGACGACACACTCGGGACCAAGAAAGGAGAGAGCACAGTGACGACGCTGGAGGGAAATGGGGAAAAACTGGAGGGAAAAGGCCTGCCATTTTATGCATCCCTTCTCTAGGAAGGGATGCCTATTATCTGGTGCATGTCAGCCACGTGGCTGACATGCACCCTTTAGGCATCCCTTCTTTAAGAAGGGACGCCTAAAGTGGTTTGTACCAGATAATAGGCGTCCCTTCCTAGAGAAGTGATGCCTATTGTTTGTGCATGTCAGCCACGTGGCTGACATGCACCCTTTAGGCGTCCCTTCTTAGAGAAGGGATGCCTAAAGTGGTTTGTACCAGATAATAGGCATCCATTCCTAGAGAAGGGAAGCCTATTGTTTGTGCATGTCAGCCACGTGGCTAACATGCACACTTTAGGCGTCCATTTTTGTTCTTAGGACATCTAAATGGACCAAAATTCCTCTATATTTACGTAAATGTCACCGCTTCCAGTTTTTACTTCCTTATTTTAGAAAGGGACGCCTTATAGGGACGTTAAAGCACCCATCTGTAGTAGTGCCAAAAAATTGGTAATCCTCATTCATACCTCCCCCCTATGAATCGTCATTACCATCCCATTGCATAGTTAAAAAAGTCTAATTTACCCTTTAGTTTCACTTCTCTTTATTTTACTTGTATCTTTTTACTTAGTCACATCGCCACAACCGCTACCGCCACTACCTCCTCCTTTTCCACAACCACCACTACCTCTTCCTCCTCCGCCATTGCTGCCACCCGGCACCACCGCTACTACCTCCTCCTCCTCCTCTGCCTCGGCCACCGCCACCCGCCATTACCTCTTCCTCCTCTTCCGCCGCCGCCTCCGCTACCTCCTCCTCCTCTACCTGACTCTTAACTTTCTTTTTACAAAGATTATAGTAAGGGTAAAAAAGACTTTTGTAATATATTAATTTTAAATAATTTTTAAAATATTAATTCATTGCACCTTACTTAAAAATCAAACCAAACACTAGCCCTGTAATTAATATTGTATTGCATTACCATTGCATCGCATTGGACTGCACTAAGGGTGTAATTGGATCAAACCAAACGGGCCCTTAGTGTTTTCTTGAAGAGGCCAACAATAGCTACAAAGAGAGGATTACCTACAAAGGTTCGAACTTCGAATCACTACAAAAAAATCTTCCATCTCTAACGGAATTTGAGACGGAAAAAAATTCCGTCGAAAAATTCGTCCAAAAATCGTCGGAAATTTCACACACAAAAATTCCGTTCAAAATTCCATCACAAATCAGAATTTCTGACAGAAATTTTCCAAAAAAAAAAAATAAGAATTTGCAATGGAAATTTTCCACGAAAAAAAGTACGTTGAAAATTTCGTTGTAAATCCGAATTTGTGAAAGAATTTGCGACAGAAATTTCCACAAAAAATATCAGAATTTGTGACGGAAATTTTACACAAAAAAAATCAGAATTTGCTATGGAAATTTCGTTGCAAATCGAAATTTCCCGTCAGAAATATCTGTCTCAAATTCCATAGGAAATATGTATTAATTAATTTTTTTAAAATTTTTTTATTATGATTTATTTAATTAATAATTAATCTATTTATTATGTATTAATTCTCATCTTCCCTGAATTTCTTCTTCTTACTAATTTTCAAGTTTATGACTTTCTTGAGAAATCTTTGTTTAGTTGGTTGGAAAAGCGGAAATAAAAAAGGTTTATGCTAACTAACGTTTTTGAGAAATGATCAGTCCTTGAAGTTGCATTGCAGATTTTAAAATCTATCAATGAGCTTTTAAGAGAGTTTCAAAAATCTGAATTGATAATTCTTGAAGCTGAATTGTAGATCTACAAGTGAGCTTCACCATTTTAATCCTTATATCTAATTTTTCTTAATCTTCTTGATTGAGAGCATAAAATGATATAATCAGCGCATCTAAGAGAGAGAGAGAGAGAGAGAGAGAGAGAGAGGGAATTCACATTTATTAAGAGTTTAAATTTTAATTATTATGAGAATTATATGAAAAATTGAATTCGTATCATATACAGTGTATTTTGTACCAAAATATTCAAAAGATTGAATTTTAAAAAAATTCTATCAATACATAATTTTTTATTTTTAGCATCTTAGAAAAAAAATTAATTAGTATTCTACAATTTAAAATAGATCCAATTGAAGTTTGTAAGCGTATTGACTTCATTAATAATTAAGAGATCAAAATAAAAACTTACGTAAAATTAGAAAGATTAAGTATATATTTTTTAAAATAAGACTAACATATAACCATTACTGATATAATGACCAAATATTAATTAGTTGTGTTGTATGAATTGAGTATGGGAGAATCATAACAAGCTCCAAATGGGAATTCCGTCGGAAATGCCGTCGCAAAGCCTAACGTAACGCTTTTGGCCAAAATTATTGCTTTATGATTTTATGCCTCTATATATCAACATTAATGTATGTTAAATCAAATGAATTTTTTTTTCTAAGAGAATAATCAAAAAACAATTCAAGCATGTCATACCATGATAGTATCATTGAAATAAAACTCATTTTTACCAATATTAGCTTAAACTAGAATGATTTTTCTTAACACATAAATGTGAATTTTTAGAAAATAATTTAGTTAATATTTCAATTTTGAAGGTTTTTATTATTTAATATGAATTAGTAATATTAATTACTATTTTTTGACAAGTAGTGTGTAAATTTTATATACTTTTATGGATATTTTAGAAAAAAGATGCAAAATGCACTTAAAATTTCATAAAAAAGTTTACATCAATACAAAACTTTCCAAAAAACCTATGTGTACGTGGGTGTGTGAAATATAGTAAAATATATACTTAATATATTTACTTAAAATCGTCTAAAGAAAGTTTCTGATGGAAAACGTCCGTAGGAAATTTTGTCATAAATCCTAATGTAACGTTTTTTACAGAATTACAGATGTAAATTCTGTTGGAAAATTTGACAAAATTTATTCATAGAAAATTCCATTTGAAATATGTGTTAATTAATTTTTTAAAATTTTTTATTATGATTTATTTAATTAATGATTAATCTAATTATTATATATTAATCTATATTATAATTCCCTCGCAATTTGAAACGGAATTTGTTCTATTACAAATTCCCTCACAATTTGCAACGGAATTTTTTCCGTTGCAAATTCCCATGCAATTTGCGACAAAAAGTTCCGTCTCAAATTGTGAGAGAATTTCCGTCGGAAAATCCATCGCAATTTGAGACGAATAGTCATATTCCGTTGCAAATCAATTTGCAACGGCACTATTTGTGACAGAATTTTTTCCGTTGGAAATTCCGTTGCAAAATGGTTTGCAACGGAATTCTGTCGCAAAAAAGCCTTCGTTCCATCGGAAAGTACTTGTTTTTTTGTAGTGAATTAGCGACTGGTTTTGGCTGACAAAGAGGTCATTTAGTGAAGCTTGCATGGAGTGTAGTTTTTATTCATTGCTATATAAAAGGGATTTAATCATGGTTGTTTTTGACCATATTATTATATGTGAAGGTGATGTATATGCTCAGTGCGAATACTTAACAGTTTTGAACCGTGATGTGTTTAGTACCAATTATAGCAGTTCTAATATAATTCTCATTATGTATTAAGGCTTGGTAAGGTCATGATATACGTAATACTATGATAATAAATAATGGACACACGTAAACAACCTTCATGTATTTAATAATGTTGGCATAATACGTAACGATCTCATGTGAACAACTGTTCTATATTCAGTAACATACATAACAGTTTGGTTACAAAAACTATTGTGTATTTTTATTAGGTTAAGGTGTAAAAATGCACATGATATTTTTTTTCAAAGTACACCCAACACCAAATATTTTTTTGAAAGGTAAAAGCAATTTTGAATTTTGAATTAAATCTAACCTAACATCGCTAGTTTTGTAGTGGGGCCCACACTATTATTCTAAAAATACCAATGCCCCAACTCAGGAAAAAAAAAAAGCTTCCCCTCATTCTCCTATCTGAGAAGCAAGCACCACGAAACATCATATTACTGCCAGACACGACGCCGGAGAGGTATCTCCAGATGGCCGCGGGTGCACCTTTCAAGATAGCTATCTTTTCCAACTTGCATTTCGAAGAGGCCGAGTCCACCGATTGGGGTCCACTTCAGGACGTAAACTCCATCCAGAGTCATGAATCATGTGCTTCATCATGAAACTCCAGGTAATATACACAAAACCTTTGATTCTGAAATATTTTTTTACAAAACTACGAAGTTACTTTGTAATTTCAAAAATACTTCTGTACTTTGTAATATATCTTGGAGATGTTATTACGGCCATTAACATAATGGTTGAGAATGCAACCTTGTATTGGGGTCAGGCAATCTCACCAACAAGAAACAGGGGCATACCATGGGCAAGTGTGTTTGGGAACCACGGTGATGCTCTATTCGAGTGGCCGCTTGAGAGGTTCTCTTCGCCAAGAATCCCCCCAATTCGCTGTCCTCAACCTAACAATTGAAATCTATGTCGCTTACGTAGGATCCCATGTTATTGAATTCTTATTGCAAACTACTCAACAATCATTAAAAGCAGAAAAGGTGGGATTCCTTCGAAAACGGGGAAAAACAAAGGGGAAAGCATTCAGCGGATGGTTTTCCTCCTTTAATCCCTTCTCAGATCGGAGAATGGGAGGGGGTTTAGTTAGGCACATTTTGATACTTTTAGAATAATAACGTGGGCCCCACCATAAAATAACGGCTTAGTTTAGATTTAACTGTCATGGTTACTTTTGCTTCAATTTTTAAAATTTATAGTCACTTTTATCCTCAAAAAAATATTTGGCTTTGTGTGCACTTTGGAAAAAATCTTATGTGTATTTTTACACCTTAATCCATTTTTCTAATGCTAATAGTTTTATTTAAACAATCGTTATATATTCAATAATGTTGACATAATACACAACATTTCTTTAACAAAAACCATTATGTATTTTCATTAATGCTAATGGCTGTTATAGTTGACATACATAATAGTTGTTAATTAATTAATAACTATGAAATTTGTTTTATATATACATTACGGTTGTTGTATTATAATTATTATGTATTTTACAATAATGCTAATGGATTTACTTAAACAACCATCATATATAATATAAACATATATAATGGTTGTTAAGTAAGAACCGTTAAGTTTCAACACTAATTTTTTTTAAAAGAAATGGGGGCTTATGCTTTTGATTTTTCCCCAATGCAAATGTACAGAACAAAATTGCATACAGACTTGTATATATATTTACAGTATTAATGTGTGTGTGTCATAACTAAAAGTTTAAAACCTATATATGTTATATGCATGAGATAGAATTTCTGAGCTATCTCCCGCATCGATCAAGTATAACCATACAACTTAGAATGGATTAAAACATTTCTGGTTTTGTGACTAGAATCAATTACACTCATAACCTAAATCAATAATAATGTAACTTTTGACTTATAGTTCGTCCCTCCTCATAAGAAGTAGGCAAGGCAAAAACAATGAGAAAGTGAAAAAGAATAAATAGTCTACTGAGAATTAATGTATTAAAAACTTTTCCTTAATCAATTGATTTTTGTAGAAAATAAAAACAGAATTGTCATTCACTTTGATGTCGAACATATTTTGGGAAAATAAAACAAGAATGAATTGCAATAGTGAATTGACAAATAAAATTGAAATTGAATTTTGAAATCATGAGGAATTGACCCTATAGCATGGAGGCCCATCCGGCGGAGAGGCAAGTTTTTCTTTTCTAGATAACTTGGTGAGCATAATGTTTGACTTCATATTGAAAGCAAAACAATTAGCAGGAAATGTTGGTTCAGTTGGTGCGAAGTTAGTAGGCGATCTATAAATGCAACTCATCTTAACCTTTTTATAATAAAAACTTAACAATTTGACCATTTTCTTGCAAATTGCTTTCCTCTTGAAGTTGGAGAATGGGCTTTGATGGAACCAGTTTCGGTGTCTATCCTTCTACTAAAGAAATAGGAATTAGTGGCGCACCTTTTGTGGCGCTTCTTTAAAGATCTTATGTTAGGAACTACTTACCCTCAGGTAGTGTTCTCGAGACTTGGAGAGGCTCGCTTCGGCGATAATTCCGCAGGGGGCGAAGTGAGCTTGGGATTGCGAGTAAAGACGTAAGTCCTCGGTCAGTCATGAACCCGGCTGAGTAAAGACAGTTCGGGAGAAGTTGTGCCGTTACAAGTGTCGCAGCTGTGGCCCTTAACCTAGCAAGCGCCACCCAAAGTATTATTTTTTTAAAAAAAAATTCAAACATTTCTTTCTCTCACAATCTGCTTCCATTACCTTTATCTTCTTAGTTTCCACTCTTTATCTAACACGTGTTACCACCCTTATCTTCTTAGTCCCCTTATTTTCTCCTTCTTCTCTTTTTGTCACTCATCACCGTCCCCAGTTCGATCTACACTTCCCTCATTTCCTTATTCTATCAGTTCTCACATTTTCTCCTCTTCTTTTAATTTTCGCGGCACTCCTTCCACATTTATTTTGTCTCATTTCTTACACCAAACTAACCTTACTCCCGCTCCCTTTTAGTCCCATTTCATCTTCCTTATAATTTCATTTCGTCCTGTAAGTCGTACCCACTCATTTTTTTTCTTTTTTCTTTTTAATATTTTGAAATTACGTACATCACATTGTCTTGTTAATCACCTTTTTTTTAAACATCTATGCAACCTTATATTTCTCTTTTTCCTTTATTAATTTTTTTAGGTGTTATGTTTGAGGTTTCAGCTCACTCTATTCAAGCTTCCTCTATACTGTAAATTTTTTTTTTGAGTTTACAAATGTAATTTTCATTAGTAGTTAATAGTTTAATTTGCTCAATATCTTTATTTAATTTATTATGAAATCTGGAAAAATTATTCTTATTTTTATATGCCGAAAAATAAATAAGATAAAATTAAATGTTATTATATATAGGTTGTCTGTGAAGATATGTAGTAGTTATAATCTTTTATTGTTGTAGTAATTGTTAACATTGATGAATTGCATAAATAAAATAATTATTTATTTTTAATACTTGTATTTTACTTAGTAGTGATTTTGTTAATTATTTATTTGTTAATTTATATCATTTTCGAGTTTTTTTGTTGTGGTTTACTTTTCTTCATTTTATTGTAGAGATATGAAAATGTGTTTAAAGTATGTTATTAATAATAATTATAGGGTTTTCAAAGAAAAATATAAAAAAATTATTTTTTTTTTTAAAAATGGTCTAGGGTGGCGCTTTCTTGAGGAAGTGCCACAGTGACTTCCTATGGCCCTTCCTCACGGAAGCGCCACGCTAGATCATTTTTAAGAAAATTTTAAAAATAATTTTTAAAAAAATAATTTTAAAATAATTTTTTTTAAAAAAATTAAAAAATAATTTTTAAAAAAATGTCTAGGGTGACGCTTCCTTGAGAAAGCACCATCCTAGACCATTTTTTAAAAAAATTTAAAAATAAATTTTTAGAAAAAAAAATAAAAATGATTTTTAAAAAAAAAAGGTCGGAGGAAGCTCCACCCTAGGTGGTATTTAAATAAAAAAATATATATGATGTGGCGCTCGTAGGTAGCGCAACAGCTTTTTTTAATGGCGTTGGAATATGTGGCGCTTGTCAAATGCCACAAATAATATTAAAATAAGCGTCATAACTATATTTATTTGTAGTAATACCGAGAGCTCATCTAGATGTGGACTATTCAAATCCAAATCTAGACGGTTTAGATTTGATTCTTTTAAAATGGGTGATTTTTGAATAAAAAATTTATTTTTTTAAAAAAATGTTAGTTAAGATATTATCTTTATTTTAAATTCTCTACTTATTAAAATATTTTTTAAAAAAAATAAAAAGTAAAAAAAATTAAATCTAGATCATCCAAATCCCATCTGACGATCCAGATTTTGGTGCCTATCCAAAAGATAAGGCACCAAAACTCATTCCGGGCTTGCCATATTTGGATTTGAACGGTCCAGATCTGGATGAGCTCTCGGTCCTTTGGATAGGCACCGAAACTAGTTCCGAAATGGCTACTGTTTGGGATCTTGGCTTGAAGAATATAATTTTTTTAGTCTAATTTGCAATTGCTAGCTATAGTTCACTAACGCGACATGACATCCAAATATGTATTTTCTACTGTTTGTGTTGAATTCGACTTATTTGTTTGTGTTTAGTATAATTCTAAAAAATTGAATATTGTTGTTGATATGATTGCGAAACACAGTATTCGTAGGAACAATATAATGGATACTTCCACGTTGATGTGGCTCCTGAATTTATCAGGTGCACTATGCAAAAGGACATTTTCGGATCTTTATCTCACATTTTGAATAATATGTAATTTGTTTTGAGTTCGGGCCGTTTCTTTGGTAGTATTTTTTTTAAAAAAAAAAGTCAATTTGACCAATTTCTATGTTCTCACAATGTGAGTTACGCCCTCCCCTATCCAAAAAAAAAAAAAAAAAGTGAATGCAATACCTATGGCCCAAATTGAATCAATTTCACTCCCGACCTACATCAATAATAATGTAACTTTTAACCTATAGTTTGTGTCTGTTTTGCTTTCATTTTTTAGGCATCGAGCTATCAAGAAATACTAAAAACTTCTATGAAAGCCTAAAATGACATATTAAAAAAATTAGAAACAATATAATAAAGTGAGCATGTTTATTCATTAAAATTTTTCCAAATAATTGAAAAACACACTTAAGTTAAGAAATGAATCATCATTGGCAGTAGAGCTATCAAAACGAGTTAGCTTAAAAAGCATGCATGCCATGAAACCATTATATTGCTTAAGCCTGGTCCTTAGACATGTGGGCTCAGGGCAGGGCATATGGGCTTTCATGTATTTTTATTGAACTTTAGATTTTCAAAGTATTTTAAAATATCTATAAATAAAATAATAAATATCTTAAAATTTCTAATTCAAATCATATATATTAATAAAATTAAGCGTCAAGCTATTGTCCAGGGGTAACACTATCACCTACAGTTTACAAACCAATCTTCAAACATTAATAAACTATTGTCCCAACTCAAAAATTACCAACATAATGTACCTTCTTTTATAGTCACACATAAAAAACTATTAATAATTAAAAAGACAAAGAAAATATCATAGGTATTAAATATAAAATATTTACGTATGACTACTAAATTTTATTTGTTATGATGTTATTTAATTTAAAATTTATTTTGAGAATGTCTTGAAAAGAGATTAAGAAAAGTTAGACTAGAATTAACAATGTGCCCTCTTGCTTTCAGAAGTTCGAACATCCTATGTGTAGTGGGTGCATGAATCAAGTAAAAAAAAAGTGTATTCAAGATGAATCAAAGCAAAACATGTGCGAAAGTCATTAAAGATATGGGAAGTGGCTAGAGTTAAACAGGTTAGCTTCACCTTGAATCTTTAAAGTTTGATGAGGATACAAGTATGTGTAAACTAAAGTACGTAATAAAAGTTTGATCATAGGTATACCTAGGTTTTTTTTTTCCAAGCAAGGGGTGGTACATAATAAAAGTAAGTATTTTTATTTTAATAAATAAAAAAATAGATGGCCTTCAAATGGGCCCTTGCCCCTCGGTCCTAATAGGTTGACCCTTTTATTTTTTTAGCCTTAACAGACTAGCTTGTTTAAGTTTGATTTCCTTTTACACCCCTTAAAGCCCTCCATTTAAATGGGACAGCCTAACGAGCTCAGTTTGTTTTGACTGCTCTAATTGGCAAGTAGCATTAAGTCCACACTCTACGCACTAAGATTTATAATTTCTTCTTCATTTCGTCAGCCAGAAACAGGGGTTTTGGAAGGCCAAGCATCTAAGATTTGCACACCTGGGCAGTTATATCAGGCTACATACGAACAATAACAAAATAGTTTGAAGAAGGTTCCTATTCATGCAAGGACTGATCATATAAGAAGTCGTGAACCTACCTTGAGAATGTCGGGATCGTAATTGGATTTGGACAAAGAATCTTTGTATAACACCCCAAATTTTAGGACAAGAGAATTGAAAATAAGCCTACAATAAGTGGACTGCTAAGCTCCAGTTTAGCAAGTATCCCAGTAAGGCACGATTTTAATCTCTACAATTCTTAACACCTTTGGTGGCATCAAAGGGAAATAAAATGGTGTATTAAAGAGCACAATAAGTGACAAAACAAGACAATGAGTGGTCACACAACAAGACTATGTTGGGAAACCAAATGAAATTTGCCACTAGTGTGTTTCTCCACGTGGCAGTCATGATTGTGAGATATTTTTCAATAGGTAAATGATGTCCAAAAATTATGAAAATTTCCAGAATGAAAGTAGACTTATCATGATTTAATTTGATAGGTCATATAAGCCATTTGGAGCTGTACATAATGAGATATGAATTTTTAAAGTTAGCTCAGTGAAGCTGGCGATTTTCAGTGACAGCGTCCAAAAACAATAATTATGGGAATGTTGAGCTTCCAATTGGCTAAAGGATATATTTTTCATTAAAAATAGACTTAATAAGGGTCACATAGACTTTAGAACCACCCCAATTGGATATCTATACAATTAGATATGAATTTTCAAAGTTTGGTGAAAATTCTGCCTAGTTTTCCAGCATGTGCGAAAATCACAAAAATGTATGGGCAAAATGGTCATTTGACCAATAAAGCAATCAGATATTTGTTTTTCCCTTTAATTGAGATGAATTATGGCTGAAGTAGGGAGCAAGAAAGGGAAATAGAATTAGTTTGTAATATTAAACAAAAACTATATATTTTGGACCAATGAGAACATACCACATGTAAGCCACTTTTGACCAATTCATTAAATCACCATTTCCTTCATCTTCATTCATTTATTCTCGGCCAAAAACTGATCAAAGGAGAGAGGAGGAGCAGCCGAATGAAAGAAGCAAGAAGAGTTTAGGGTTCTTCCAAAATTCAAGGTAAGAAGCATGTATACTTCAAGTTTATGCTTCCAAATCATGTAGGAACCTCTCATAACCTCTTCTCCTCCATGAAATCCATGTTTTTCAAGAAGAATCAAGAGAGAGGAGATGATGAACAGTGACGTTTTAGAGAGAGAAAGAAGAGAAATCAAAGGTAATCTCAAGAACCTTGATTATCTTGTTGATTCTTGCTTGTTGATGATGATTTGTGGTTGATTTGGCTTTGTTTCCTTGATTTTGTAAATTTGGGAAGCTCAAACCCTAAGGGGTTATGCTGCCCAATTTTCTAATATTCATGGGGGAAAGGTGTTTAAGTGATTAAACAAGTGATTAGAGGTGTAAAGAAGGAGGTTTATGGATTGAAATCAAGAAAACAACATTTTCCCTTAATTTTCCAGATCTGGTCCAGGGGCATTTTCGTCCTCTTTGGTCTGGAATTTCATAAATTTGATGGTTCCATTGAGTTTAGAAGGGAAAATTGTGTAGGGTTCATGTAGACTGCGAAGTGAGAAAAGCTCTAGAATGCGAAATGACCAAACTACCCTTAAAACCCTAAGTTAGGGGCTGCAAAGGGTAATTTTGTAATTTGGGCATGATTTTGACTAATCTGAGGTCAAAATGGATTCTACACACAAAATTGTGTAGGATTAGCCCGGGTCATGATTTTTGGAATAGTACAATTTGACCGGGTACGAAGGGGAGTGGACCGGGTTTCCAGGGGTATTTTTGTAATTTTACAGTTTTGAGTCAAGATAACCAACACAATGAGTTTAGCATGAGTTATGGATAAATAATAACTCATATATCCTATATTTGTAATTTTTGAATATACCGATAGTCCGAGCCGAAGATGGAGCTGGACCGATTAACAGGCAAGGAAAGGGCGCGTTCCAGGTAGTAACTTCTTCCTACATATACTATGTGATTACTAAATGTTGTATATGTTATTCACTGTAACATGAGCTAGTGTCTTTGACACACCAATTCCCCATGTTGTGGTCAGGGACCCAACAAGGGCGCCAAGTAGACCAAGGTGCAGACATATAGTTTGGCCTTGGGCAAGTGTACACATAGTTTCGATCATCTTATATGACATGGCATATCATATCTATTTTCGCATTCTATATGTTTGAAAGCATGTTACTACTGAGATTCCCCCGAATCTCACCCTTTCCATAAACATTTAAAGTTTCCAGCAGCAGACAGCGGCTCAAAGAGCATAATCGTAATTTCTAGCGACGGAAGGTTCCAGGCCAATATGAGAGGAGGCGTTGGTTATCTGAAGACCTTTATATTTGTTAAGGTCTGTATTATTCTGTACACCCCTATGGGAAATTCTGTATGTAATCAAGCAATATTGTTTCAATATATCAGTATTTTTATGCTATTTCTATATGCCCACTGAGCTACGCTAATGCTACTCTGAGCATTATCAATAATAAGACGGGGTCTTACACTTTGCCTTCATTACTCTTAAATATGGTAGCTGTCGGATTACTGCAAAATTTGGTACATGATAAAACAAAAGAGATTTATTAAATGAAAAAGAAAAAACCGATGACGAAGCCAGCAAATTTGATATGGAGATGTTGGATGTATACGTTGTTGAGTTTAAGTAAGAGCGAATGAATTTGCCATCTTTGAGGGTAAGCAAAGTGAAAGTAAGAGAAAACACATAAGCCACATCTTTTGGGGAACTGATTGGAAGGATGACACCAACAGCCCCGGCCTTCTTTGCTGCATTAGGAATCACACACAACGATCATCCCCTGACCGATGCTTTATCCAATGAGTTTTCAACACAAGAAATGTCCAAAATAAATAATCCAACCTCCGATTTTTAATATAAGAGCCGGTTGACTTTTTTTAGAGATTAAAAAAACTAAATAAGTTACTTAATCATAGCATATGTTCGGTATAATTAGATTATATATCAATATATAATTCAAACAAATTAATTTAAAAAAAATGATAAAAATAAATATTTTAATATAACTTTTTTAATTTCCTTAATCTTTTTTTAAAAAAAAAGTCAAGTGGCTCTTCCATATGTTAACGGCAGGAGGTAGTAATTATTATAATACATAATTGGTATGATCATTAATAAATAAATATTTTAAAGATAAAAACACTATTACCTAATACCTATTGATTATATCGTCAACTACATTTTGTCAAGTATTAGCATTACAATGGTTTGAGGAAAAAGTATAAGTATTATAATTATTGAAAGTAATGTGACTGTTTCTTATTAAGAATAAAAACAATGTTAAGGTGAATAGCAACAACGCTTTTGCTGTTTACTTCGATATAAGGGCTATTGACAATAATAATTAGGGCATTAACAACAGATATATTACACGTTCTGAGGTTTGTGTAGGTCATTGTAAATAGAATATGTTTACTTATACAGCTATCAAACATTTCAACATTTTTTTATTTTGATACAGCAGAAAAAAAGGGACAAATTAAGGAAACATACATGAAGCATCCTTATTCACCATGTTTGAAGAAAAATTAAAGAAACAGAACTGATCTTTGGTCAGTATGACGAGACTGACAATCCATGCATGTATATGGCACTCACTGAACACTATTGTAAACCACAATGGGGCTCTTCACTTGGGAATTGCCATCATCCCAAATCAAAGAAGCAGAGACTATTCCCACGTTTATTGTTCCCTCGACTGTAACTGTAAACGACTTCTTCTCCCCCACAGACGAAAACGACAAAACACTTGGTCTCACTTGAATTGTCAACAGAGATGGCGGAACAATTACTTTAGCCTTATAAACAGACTTAGCTGCTCCAACATTTGTCACAGTCCTATGAAACACACTGGTGAAAGATTGTGAGATGTTTCTCTTGAGAGCAAAAGATGGGAGATTGAGGTCCCACACCGTTTCATTCTCAATTTTCTTACAGCTGACGTCTTCATCCGTAATGCTTCTTATTCTTGTCGTGTTATAACCTTGTCCACACAAGAACCTCACATAATCTGATTCACTGATATCATATACCAAACCAGGATCCACTGCCTTAAGGGGATTGATTTGTCCAGCTCCATATGCAAATTCAGCTTCCGGGTTGAGATCTGGACTCATTGGAGTGGCTGCAAATATATACATGAAAGGAACGGCTTGTGTCAGATCATAAGATAAACTAGAGCGTTGTATAATTTTTTCCCTTCAAGAGTGTTAAATATGAAAGCTTTACAAATAAGCTGATATATATTGGTTGATTAATGAATTACCAGAGGTCATTAAGGCAGACTTGATTGCTGCGGGAGACCAAGTGGGATGAAACGACTTGACGTATGCGGCTGCAGCAGTAGCGTGAGGGCAAGCCATGGAAGTTCCTGAGATTATATTGAACTTTGATAATCTCTTGTCTCCTCTTACTTTTGAAATAGGCGTAATGGGAGGCCATGCGGCTATGATATCTACTCCTGGAGCAGCTATATCAGGCTGCACAAACATACTATATGGTCATTGAAATGCCATTTATATTTGTTAAAATTTGAAGGATTATATTGAACCATACGGAAAATCCTCTAAAATATTATTGATCAATCATTGAATAAAATAGAGGACAACTACGCTTTTATATAGGCAAACCTAAAACTAACCCTAAATTGTAATTTAATCTAAGCAAATCAGAATATCTAAGATGTAATCCACATAATAAAATATCTAAAATATAATATCCATATCTAATCTTAAAATATAATAAATATAAAATAATAAAATCAAAACTAATAATAAAATAATAATTAACTAAATAATTTGAAATATCTCATGAGTAGCACGTGCATGAGTCTTGAATGATTGCTCAACTATATGCACCTTGAGAATGTTGGGAGTAATCATATTTGGGCCCCTTGAAGAAAAGGAAGCTACGTAAGGGGCCAAAGAATCTTTGCCTTCATTAGTCTTGTAAATAGCAACAGTGGGATTGCTGCAGAAATTGGCAGATCATAGAACAAAGAAAGAACAAATCAATCAACAATGACAAGGGAATTAATCATACATACATACATATATATATTATATATGAAGTGTGATGATATATACCTGGTAGCATTCAAGTAAGAGCGAATGGTTGTGCCATCAGCTAGAGTAAGCACAGCGAAGGGAAGAGGAAAATGGAAAAGAGAAGCTGTATCTTTGTTTGAAATGGCTGGAAGCAGAAAGCCAGCTGCCCCTGACAATGCCGCAGGATCATTCGGGAGCGAATCACACAAAACAATTTTTCCCTTCACCTTTGCTTCATCCAGCGAGTTTTCATCGCATAGCCTATCAAATGATCAGTTATTAGAATACCATTCTATCGCTTCGCTCCTTTCATTTTTTCAAACATATTTTCTAATATAACAGTAATAGTAACTGTAATAACAGCAACAACAACAATATACCTTGATCTAGAACTGTTAAAACCACCAGTAATATTGGGTGCATCTCCGGAGTAAATCAAGGGGTAGGTTTTATTTTGGAGATCAAAGGTGTTCATCGAAACTCCCTGCATGTAATAAAGTAGGGTATCTAAGTTATAACCGTTCTCATTGATCTCATAGATGTAATCATGTGAAAATGAGTAACATATACCTCGAAAACCATGCCATTTCCCAACTGAACCTTGGTGGAAAACTTCCTATCAATGGTGGAAGCAGCCACTGAAAGCGTCCATGGCGCAAAACTAGTCATACTGGAAAGGTCAGGACCCAAGTTGTTGGCAGCGATTGAGGTTAGAATGCCTTTCTTCATTGCATGAAAAGCTCCAATTGCAAACTCGTCCTCAAATAAGTCAGGGTATACCACCGATCTAGAGCCGAGTGAAACAGAAAGTATGTCGACGCCGTCAGATATTGCTTCGTCAAATGCTGCCAGAATATCAGCTGTTTGGCAACCTGAAGACCAACAGGGTTTGTAGACAGCAATACGAGCTGATGGGACTCCCCCTCTTGCCGTGCCCTTGCCTATCCCATATAGACTCGCTGAGTTAACCCAGTTTCCGGCAGCTGTGGATGCACAATGAGTTCCGTGCCCATTTGTATCCCTCGGTGATCTAATATCATCTTCGCCAAACGACCCGTCCAATCGAAAGTATTTTGCTCCAATTATCTTGCTGCATACACACACACATATTGAGTGTTATTATGACATGCAAGCTTCAAGGTATTCCTTAACATGTACTCTATCCTTCCCTGAATATAACTTCAAATTTGAGAATAGATTTGTCCTAAAATATAACCTTTATTTCAGTTTTGTCTCAACATTTATTTATTTATTTTTAAAATTTTACCTTTTTTGACTGTGTGTATGTATATATTATATGTATTGCATATTTTTTTGACCAGTGGCTATGTGAATTGCATTAATTAACAAGGTAGATGAGGTTTATATTTACAAGGGTGGGCATAGTTGGAAAAAATATATATTACTTGATTTTAACTACTTTCTTGATAAACAAATTCGAAACTTATATGCAGGGACGGAGGGAGTGAATATATATATATATAGAGAGAGGCTTAGAAAAAGTGTATTGATGCATACTTGTTGCAAGTGATATTTTGGCAAGACCCTTTCCATTTTTTTGTTGGTGAACTAAATCCGTTGTCGTTGAAACTGTCGGACTCGGGCCAAATTCCGAAATCAATTACTCCGACGATGACGTCGCTCTCCAAACTTGATCTGTTCACTTGCTGAGGGAACCCTATGAAGTCCCAGGACCTTGTTGTTTGGGGCTTGTGCGTTTTGCTTTGGAACACAGAGATCACTCCATCCATTTCTGATGAACACATGGTATCATGTTTAGTAAATACTCTCTTGTTGTACTTGTTTGACAGGTGAAGAAAAAATTAAGCATATCATATCATAACTGTACGTACGTACCGGCCATTCTTTCAGCTTGCTCTTGTGTTAGCCTCACCGCAAATGCGTTGAAACTCTTCTTGTAGCTGTGGAGCAGAGCTTGTGGTGCAAATTTTCTGAACCAAAAGCATTTTAGATGGTCAGTTTTAATTTCTTGTGGGACTCTTTCAATCAAATAACGTTTTACTAATTAAATTGGATGACGATGAGTTATTAAAGGCGTAGTATAAGAACCTGCCAAGGACACTTTGAACCATACTCGTGTGATGTAATTCTGCGATTTGCATTTCCTTCGGATGATGATCCCCCATGTACACGATATACGTCTCTATCTTCAGAATGTGACAACAAACATCAACCAACAGATAGGTAGATAGATAAAAGATAGATAGTAGATAGAGATTGAGATTTTGAGAGAGAGAGAGAGAGAGATAGTATTTTACCTTTGGATCATGACAAAGTGCCTCAAGAATAAGAAAACAGCAAAAGAGACAGAAGAGGAGACGCCAGGAGCTTAGAGAAAACATGTTTAAATTTCCAAATGAACAATAGAGCTTCAAGTTGTGTTTGTGTATTGTGGCCAAGAAGTTTTGCTGTGTTTCATGGCAAGAACAGTCCAATGCTATTTATATAGGACAGTGATCTTAGCTACGTCTGAGCTATCATTTCACGAGAACGTACGTTTGTTGTAGAAAATTGAAATTTGCTTCTTTTAAGGACAAGGTCAAGATGTTCATATAGAGTCTGTCAAATTTTGAAAGAGTATTTCAGACACGTTTTGTCATTAATACTTAATAGAGTGGATTAACCTTGCTAGCACAATGATTCTGAAGTTTTCTCTCGTATATGTTTGACATTTTTATTTTTCCATATTCGCGTCGCAGGAAATTATAAAGAATGAACAAGTTCAGTATATTATAATTGGGAGTAGGTAGGGTTCTAAGTTTCTTGTTTCAGGAATGATTCTTTGATTCCAAAGATATAAAAGGTCAAGCAGCCAATAAGGCCAGGTCAGCTTCGTGGGGCCTAATTACTACCCAATTGACCAGCTCGAGTTTATGTCCTGTGTGTTTCTTGTTTCATTAATTCATGAGCTGGGTATTTTTGCTGAAAAATGTATAGGAAGAGAATATTCTGATGTCTCTATTTTTAACATAAGATAAACAAATAATTTTGACGGTATTGTTGAATGTTTTAACATTTGGGTCAAATTAATCAATTTTAATCCATTTTAACATATTTTCCCAAATTGAGCCGTCCTTGTTCTTGAATCTTTGTTTAGTTTTTGGAAGTCGAAGCATTAATTGGACAATAATCCACTTGCGCTCATACTCTCATTAATTATTTTCAAAACGGTAATGTGACTTGATTTGAACTCAATGTTTTTTTCTCCCTACCCACAAAGTCACAAAATAAATTAATTTTCAGAGCTTTGTAATCCTTTAAGGCCACCAAGCTCATCTCTTAAATCTTTGTTAATGTTATGAAAATCAGGAAAATATAAGGGATGAGGGAAGAGGGAGATGAGGAAGATAAGAGAAAGTTAGAGAGAAAATAAGGAGGAGTTCTCATTCACTTCATTTGGATACTCCCAAAATGTAGTACTATTTATAAGCTCCCAACTACAACCAAGATTTACATAAAGAAAATGACAAACTTTAATCCTTATGAGTACACATATTGTAACCTTTGAATTATGGGTATGAAGACTCCTAAAGACTATTCATTGGAGAGGTTATGGAGTGTAGAAAATGAAAGGTCAAGAGTTGGGAGTTTATGGACATCCACCTCAATTAGTATTTTTACAACACTCCCCATTGGATGTCCATTAACGAATATTATGCCTCATTAAGACCTTTCTAAGAAAAATCCATTGGGACAAAAACCTAGTGAAGGAAAAAAAAAGTACACAATACATATTGAAACTGCCTCATTAAAACCCTTGCTAGGAAAACCTTGTAGGACAAAACCTTAGTCAAAGAAAAGAGTACAATATGATATATACTCCCTCTGATATAGTGCTTATATCTAGTTTTATATCTAGTTTACTTCTCCAAAGTACAATATTATTTTTTTACTCCCCTAATGACAACATCCTTTTTATTCCACTTGATGAGAACATCACCCTTTGTCATTTTATTTCAATAGCATTCTGATTCCTCACGTTGATTATCTCTAACACATTTTCAAGCATATCTTCTGAATATATCTAAAAATCACCAAGATATATCTTGTCCCTACATGATCAATTTGTTGTGAAGAAAATAATCTCATGAAACTATTTCATAGAATTATCACTACAAATCTCCATTTCATTGTCCACTTGCATACCTGCAGAAACTTAGTAATAACATGAAATATCAACAAGATATGTAAATATTATGAGAGATTAAATATATGGGGTCTCTAGTTAAATTCAATATATTTTTATAGGCAAAATCATCATTTTAAACTTCATGATTTTTAAATCATTGAAGTACTCAATAACTCGATATACTAGTCAAGTGAAGTACAAAATTATTCATTTCTAATTTTTTTGAGTAGATTATATATACTCAAATTATTTTGATCCACATAACATTTCGTATATTGAATGCTTTTATAGGACATGCTTCTAACATTTTTGGATCCTTAAAGGATTCTCACGTAAACTTTACTATTTACGGAGCATATGCATAGGCTATAACAATATCAAATAGACATATTTTATTTCTTATATACTGCTAGGTTTATAATATATGCAAAAATTATTACATCCACCACCACAAATTAATATATCTTAAAATAATCATCATCAAACTTTTGTGAAAATATTTATTTTCACTTAAATATTCATACATCACAAATAACTTTATATATTAGGTGTAATATCCCAAATTTTAGGACTAAAGGCATAAGATTAAGCCTAGATCAAGTGGATTGCTAAGCCCCGGTTTAGCAAATGTCCCTATGAGGTATGTTTAAATTCCCCAAAATTCCGTTATATCATTGGATATTAAAAGGAATTATATTGGTGAGCTAAAGAGCTCGGGGAATAACAAAATGAAGTGATTGGAAGTCACACACAATATAGTGGAGTGGAACACAAAGTAATTTTGCTACCGGTGAAATTCCCGGTATGACAGTGATGATTGTGTGACATGTTTCGATGGGTAAATGATGGCGAAAAATTATGAAACTTTCCAGAATGAAAGTAGACTTATCAAGATTTAATTTGATAGGTCATATAAATCATTTGGAATTGTACATAAAGAGAAATAAATTTTTGAAGTTAGCCCAGCGAAATTAATTATTTTCTGGGACAGTATTAAAAGAATAAAATTATGGGAAGAGTGAACTTCTAATTAGCCAAATTTTATATTTTTCCTTAAAAATAGACTCAATAAGGGTTGCATAGCCTTTGGAATCACTCTAATTGGACATTTGTACAATTAGATATGAATTTTCAAAGTTAATGAAAATTCTGCAGAATTTGGTATTATATGTGAAAATTCAATTTTTGGGCGAATCAGAGGGTGACACGTGGCACAGTTAATTAACCACCCCATTTAATCAATTCCCCATCATCTTCTTCGTCATTTTCACGCAGGAAAAATCTGGAAGAGAGAGAGAGAGTGATCAGATATAAATGAAGAAAGAAGAGAGGAAATTCTTTTCTCCAAAACACTGCCGAAACGGCGTCCTTTCTCAAAGTACCCTTCAAGAAACTTCTTCTACTCATCAAGATCTTCATTCCTACGGTTTCAGATTTTTATTTGGAGGTGTTTGGTGCCGTCTCCCTTACCGGAGTATTACCGGAATTCCGAACCGTTTGTTGAAACAGGTAGAGGTAAGCGCAAGCTTCCTTTTTAACCGATTGATTTGTTGTTTGGATGAGTATATTGTGTAACGACCCGCCTCATATATCCCTTATTACTGACCTTACTCAGAGTAGCAATGCATAGTTCAGTGGGTGTTACGAGTGTATGATGGTGTATTTAGAAGTGCAAGTGTATACTGTCGTAATTAAGTAATATAGAAGTGAGTAGAGTATCGTTCCCACGAGGATTGATCACTAAGTACCAAAATTGGTAATTTTAATTCTATTTAGTCGGTTGATTAGTTGTGATTGAGATTGCAAGATAGAAATGATGAAATATGAATAGAAGTGATATAAAGACAAATATGAGAAAAAGCCCTAGGGATTAGATTTCACTTAATAAATTCCGGATTGAATCACTTATCTACTCTAGTCCTATTTATTCCACATGATTGATAGTCAAGTTTCCCTATTTTAATTACTAGCCTCTTCCAAGGTCAAGTAATTCTATAATTAATTGCTAACCCAATATATTCCTATATGAATTTAAGCAATCAATTATGCATTAAGATTTATGGAACTCAATTAAGACTACACAACCCATATGAATATATTCCTATTTCATATGCAAATTATGGTTTTAATTATAGGATCCACACACATGTATCTCCTTCCGGTCTCAACATGCATATTAAAATCATCCAAAAGGTGGCCAATCAATTGTAAGCATTAAGAGCAATAATTAAAACTCAATCATGAAGGAAAAATTAAAACTAGATTTAATAAGTTAAGATTCAATCCGTCATTAGTAAGCTACGTCATCACCCTAAGAAAAGGAAAATTAGCTCATGATAAAATTAAAAATAAAACCAAAATATATTACCAACATCATAAATATTGCATAAAAATTAATTACAAAAACATAAAACTACAACTACAAGATGCATGAAAATGGAAAATCTAGCCTACCATATAGGAGGTAAAACCATCCATGTAGGTGGCAACCTATACCATCCATAAAGGAGGACTACCTAGGCCTTCCATATAGGAGGTAAAACCATCAATGTAGGAGGCATGCAAGAAGTAAAAAAATGCAAGAAATAAATTCTAAAAATAACAACTCTCTCTCTAAAATAGAAACTCTCTCTCTCTTCCTTCCTCCTTCTTCCTCCTCCTTCTAGGGTGCCAAGAAGCTCTATTTATAGGCTTCATTTTCGGACTGCTACAGTGATTTGCTACAGTGAACCACACTGCTACAGTGAACCGACCACCCACTTGCTACAGTGCACCGACTGCTACAGGAAACGCACTGCTACAGTGAACCGACCACACCTTCCGCTACATTGAAACTGCTACAGTGCACAGTGAACAGTACCTGCATGAACAGTGCACAGTGAATAGTACCGCGTGAATAGTACTTTCCCTTAAATGCCTTCTTTAATTCTTTTTAATCCGGTACTATCCATGGCTGCAAGAAAATCATTATTTATTTATTAATTACACCCAAATTAATTACATTCAGCTCAAATATAGTCCACAAAATCATCATATAAGGGAAAATGAATATGCAAATATTTTACTTATCAGTGGGCGCACAGGAATAGAATGAATATACTGATAATATTAATACAATATTGCTTGATTATAATACAAAATTTTCCCCACCAGGGGTTTACACAGTACTTACAGACCTTAATAACTAAAAGGCCTTCAAACAACTAGCAACGGTCCTCTTCATGCATACCTCTTTTCTGATCTCAGCATGTTTCCAATGCTCACCTGTCTGAATGGTTGTTTGGGAGGAGTGAGATTCGAGAGAATCTCAGTAGCAAACATTACCACTATGCATGCCAGATATATATGAATGCATGACATGCTTTCCTACACTATTTCATGCCAACATAATGACATGTTGTATGCTCGATGTTATGACATACATATGGTCATTGCACAAATATAACAGAGCTTCAACCAATCATACATGTTTCACACAAATAGGAAAAGCAGTCACATAATCAATGCAAAACATACATATCACATACATGCAGAAAAGGTAAGTTCACTACCTCTTGGACTTTATGTCCTTCTCTTCTTGTTCCTTGATCCGCCAACCATTGCTACTTCTTTGTCACTTCATGGCCCTAGGCAAGTGATTACATCATTAGAGCCATGAAAAGTGAATGCTCAATGACCCACATTAGCCCTATAGGCTTACTTTCACCCTTGGAGTTCGTTCCAATTATATTTGGCCAATTTCTTACTTAAATTCGCATGGTACTCAATCTACCAGCATTTTTGACCAAACTTTGAAAAATCATAATTAATTCTATAGAACTCCAATTGAGGTGGTTAAAAGCTCTATTTGAAGCCCTTTAAGTATAGTTTTACATAAAAATACTCTATTTTAAACGCCACCACTACACCATTCCCAGAAATTTTCCAAACACCGACTATTTCAGATGTTCTTCCAGAAAACAGGGCAGACATTCAAAAATTCATATCTAAATACACAAAAATCTAATTGATCATTATGACCTATCCAATTAAAGGTCTATGTGTCTACTTTCAAACTGGAGATTTACATGGTCATTGGATAACATTTGTCCACTAAAAAATACGTCACCATAACACTGCCTCCAGAAAACGGAATACACAGCATTTACCCTTTAACTTCTAAAACTTCTAAATTCATGTACAAGTATCCAAAATTCATGAACACTTATATACCCACACAATTTTGCCTCCTAAATCCAATGGAAGCATCAAAATCATTAAATTCCAACTCCTCCTACACGAAAAAATACAGGGCAGAAACAGAAGGAAATTGGATTCTCAGAAAGAGTTTGTTGTTTCTTCGATTTCTCTTGCCTAATCACTTCCTTACTACTCCTAAACAAGTGATTAGCTATTTATACATCTATTGAACATCGTTTAGCCATTCAAAACACTAATTTAAATCAGTATGAATAGTACCCAACTTCCTCTATACTCATCCAAATGACAAACCAATCGGTTAAAAAGGAAGTTTACGCTTACCTCTACTCGTTTCCACAAACGGTTTGGAATTCCGGCAACACCCCGGCCGGTGAGACGGCGCCAACCACCTTTAAATGAAAATATGAAACTGTAGGAATGAAGATCTCGATGAGTAGAGAAATTTTTCTGAAGGGTACTTTGAGAAAGGATGCCGTTTCGGCAGTGTTTCGGAGAAAAGAATTTTATTTCTCTTCTTTCTCCATATTCATCTCTCTCTCTTCTGGTACATTTTTCTTCCGTGAAAATGCTGAGGAAGATGGTGATTTAATGATTAAATGTGGTGTTACATTGCCTTGCCACGTGTCACAAGTTCATTGGCCCAAATAATGAATTTTCGCATAAAATACTAAATTCTGCAGATTTTTCATTAACTTTGAAAATTCATATCTAATTTTACAAATGTCCAATTGAAGTGATTCCAAAGGCTATGCGACCCTTATTGAGTCTAGTTTTATGGAAAAATATAACCTTTGGTCAATTGGAAGTTCACCCTTCCCATAATTCTAATCTTTGAATGCTATCCCAGAAAATAATTAATTTCGCTGGGCTAACTTCAAAAATTCATTTCTCTTTGTGTACAACTCCAAATGACTTATATGACCTATCCAATTAAATATTGATAAGTCTACTTTCATTCTGGAAAGTTTCATAACTTTTTACCATCATTTACCTATCAAAACATGTCACACAATCATCACTGCCATACCGGGAATTTCACCGGTAGCAAAAATTACTTTGTGTTCCACTTTACTCTATTGTGTGTGACTTCCAATCACTTTGTTTTGTTATTCCCCGAGCTCTTTAGCTCACCAATATAATTCATTTTAAATATCCAAGGATACAAAATAATTTTGGGGAATTAAAACATACCTCATAGGGACATTTGCTAAACCAGGGTCTAGCAGTCCACTTAATTCAGGCTTAATCTTATGCCTCTAGTCTCAAAATTCAGGATATTACATATTGGAAGTTGGGTACTATTCATTCTCATAAGAAAATGATATCTTCAATGTCTAAATCATGTCTAATAAGTGTTTAAATAGCTAATCATTTGATTAGAAGTAGAAAGGAAGTGATTAAGCCAAATAAACCAAGAAACCGACGAACTCTTTCTGGAAACTCTGATTTTTCAGTTTTCTGATTTGTGTAAGATCTGGTGATGGGCTGAGAATTTGATGATTTTGATACTTCCATATGCTTTAGAAGGCGAAATTGTGTAGGTTTACAAGTGTTCATGATTTTTGGATGCTTATATATAAATTTGGGAATTTATAAAGCATATGTGTTCATAGTGTTGATTTGCCTTGTCTGAAGCACTGTTACTGTGCGTGATAGTTCAAAGAAAAAACCTTATCTGAAAATTCTGAAACTTTCCAGATGAAAATTAGACACAAAGACCTTTAATTTTATAGGTCATAATGCTCAATTGGATTTATGTGCTAGAAGTTCTATGTTTTTGAAGTTAGGTCATGCAAAACTGAAATTTTCTGGAATAGTATGTTGTTGCGTGATGTTTCAAGGACCAAACCTTATCCAAAAATTCTCACAATTACCAGAATTAAATTAGAGACATATAGCTTTAATATAATGGGTATTTTGTAATTTTTGGACAAGTATATTGGGAGATATGCATTTTTGAATGTCTGCTCTGTTTTCTGAAAGAACATCTGAAACAGTTGGTGTTTAGAAAAATTCTGGAAATGGTGTGGTGGTGGCGTTTAAAATCATAGTTACTTTTGATATTGTTCACAAGATCTTATGGCCTTTTTGGCTTTCATAACCATTTTAATCTTTATTTTCAATAAGTTGATACATATTATTCTATATGACTTTTGGTCATATTGAACCATTTTTCTATCCATATGACTTCTAGTCATAATATAACATTTTCTCATAATTTTAATCACCTTAAAAATGTTATTATATCTATGATTGTGGTTCAAAAGTCAAGTCAAAGTATTCTTGGCTTTCAGCTATTAATTCCACTAATGCAATGTGATCAAGTTCATTTTCACTCTTATAAATATATTATTTGCTTTCAATAGCATATAATCAATTTCTCCAAATATTGGTCTTCAGGACCATAGCAAAAATCTTGCAAAGCTAAAAAGTTTTTTTTTGCTTATTTTGATATTTGAACTTTTAGCCTCCAGGGCTTTGATATTTGTAACAATTAAATCATCAAAGTGTCAAAATTTTTCTTGTCAAACATGCCATTTAATTTTATACAAGAGCTATTATAAAAGTGATGTGACTTCTGGCCATATGATCACAAAATTAAAAATATTATAACTTATGGCCTTTCGATAAAATTAAAATACTATAAAATAAATTAAGTAAATTTATAATCAAGTATAAACAATAACTAAGCCCAAGATCATATAGATCACATTATATAGTCATATATAATACTATTATATATTAATGTAATAATAAACAAATAAAATATTGTCATAATGATATAACAATAATATATTAATAGAAATAAATGAAATTTAAATAAAATAGAAATAAAAATGAAATAAATTATAAATAACATAAAATAAATAAACAATAAAATGTAACATAAAATGTAAATAAAATGAATAAATGTGAATGTTAAATAAGTAAATAAACAAATGAAACGTAAATAACATAATATAACAACATAACATAACAACATAAAATGTAAATAATACCAAAATATAAAATAAAGAAATATAAATATTGCATAAATAAGATATTCTCGAAAAATGATAAATAAAAGTGAAAAAAAAACTTGCGAAGGAGAATAAAGCAATAATAATCTCCAATCTTAGTCATGGAACCCGATGTATAAAACAATCGGTAAAATGATCTCTTTAATTCCATATAATGGTTTAGATTATCCCATATATACATGTAAAAGATAACAACAGGAAAGATAAAAATAAATGGTGTAAAATAAAAATAATATAGAACAATAGATCGATAATGTAAACTAGAAAGATAAAATAACAAATGTAAGACCCCATCTTATTATTGATATTGCTTAGAGTAGCAATTGCGTAGCTCAGTGGGCACATAGACATAGCATAAATATACTGATATATTGAAACAATATTGATTGATTACATACAAAATTCCCCATAGAGGTGTACAGAATAATTACAAACCTTAAACAAATAGAAAGGTCTTCAGATAATAAACGCCTCCTCTCGTACTGGTCCGGAACCTCCAGTTTCCAGAAATTACTATTTTGCCCTTCGAGCAGCTTCCTGTTGTTGGAAAGTTTACATGTTTATGGAAAATGGTGAAATTCGAGGGAATCTCAGTAGTAACTAGCAGTCTAGCATATATGATGTGAAAATAAATATGTCATGCATCATGTCATATAAGATGATCAAAACTATGTATACACTTGCCCAAGACCAAACGGCATGTTTGCACCCTGGTCTATTTGACCCCTTGTTGGGTCCCTGACCAAAACTTGACAAATTGGTGTGTCCAAAACACTTGGCTCATATTACAGAGAATGGCATAATCAACACATATAGATAATCACATAGTGCATGAAAGAAAGTGTTACTACATGGAATGTGCCCTTTCCTTACCTGTCAATCAATCCAGCTCCGTATTCAGCTCGGGCTATTGGTATATCCTAAAATTAAAAATTTAGGATAAATGAGTTATTATTTATTCATAACTCATTCTAAACTCATTGTGTTGGTTATCTTGACTCAAAAATGAAAAATTACCAAAATACCCTTAGAGACTCGGTCTATGCCCCTTTGTATCCGGTCAAACTGTACCTCACCAAAAATTATGACCAGGGCTAATCCTACACAATTTTATATGTAGAATCCATTTTTGACCTCATATTGGTCAAGTTCATGCCCCAATTATAAAATTACCCTTGACAGCCCCTAACTTAAGGTTTTAAGGGTAGTTTGGTTATTTTACATATTAGGGCTTTTCTCACTTCGCAGTCTACATGAACCCCTACACAATTTTCCCTTATAAACTCAATGAAACCATAAAATTGATAAAATTTCAGCCCAAACAGGATGAAAATGCCCCTGGACCAAATCTGAAAAATTAAGGAAAAATGTTGTTTTCTTGATTTTAAATCCATAAACCACCTTCTTTTCACTTGTAATCACATGTTTAATCACTTAAACACCTTTCCCACATGATTATTAGAAAATTGGGCAGCATAACCCCTTAGGTTTTGAGCTTCCCAAATTTACAAAATAAAGGAAATAAAGCCAAATCAACCACCAATCATCATCAACAAGCAAGAATCAACAAGAGGAGCAAGGTTTATGGCTTTACCTTTGGTTTATCTTCTTTCTCTCTCTAGGTTCCACCTCTCTCCTCCATCTTTCTCTTGTTTTTGGCTTGCTAAATATGTATTTCAAGATGGCATAGAGATTAGAGGAGTGTTGGCATGAAGAAGAAGGCAAGAATCAAGTGAAAATCACTTGTGACTCACCTTGGTTTAGCTCTTGATCCTTGCTCTTCTCTTTTCCCTTCTATTTTCACATGAGCTCTCTCTCTCTCCTTGGCTACCATTTTGAACGAAACATGAATGAAGAGGGGAGGGATATTGGTTCATCAAATATCTCATTTTACTTTAACATGTGCTTGCTTCTCATTGGTCAAGGGGTTTTTTTTTCCTTCTCGAATTAATTATGCAGACATAGATTATTTCCCTTTCTTGCTCCCTACTTCAGGCATAATTTATCCCAATTAAAGGAAAAAATAAATGGCTGCTGCCTCTATTGGTCAAATGACTATTTTGCCCTTACATTTTTCCCATTTTCGCACTTGTTGGAAAACTGGGCATAATTTTCACCAAACTTTGAAAATTCATAACTAATTGTATAGATATCCAATTGGGGTTGTTATAAAGGTTATGTGACTATTATTAAGTCTAGTATTAATGAAAAATATATTCTTTAGCCAATTCGAAGCTCAAAATTCCCAAAATTATTGTTTTTGGATGATGCTACTGAAAATAGTCAGTTTCACTGGGCTAACTTCAAAAATACATATCTTTTTGTGTACATCTCCAAATAGCTTATATGACCTATCAAATTAAATTTTTATAAGTATAATTTCATTTTGGAAAGTTTCATAATTTTTGGACATCATTTGCCCATTGAAAAATGTCACACAACAAGACTGCCGCACAGGGAAATTCACTGGTGGCAAATCTCATTTGTTATAATTTATGCTTCCACATATTTGTGTTGTGACCTCTAATTTCCTTGTTTTATCACTTCCTTTGCTCTATAATTTTCCATTCAATTCCCTTTAAGTTTAGAAAATAAAATTATTCCTTACTGGGACACTTGCTAAATCGGGGCTTAGCTGTCTACTTGCGTCAGACTTGTTCTCAATACCCTTGTTCCAAAATTTGGGGTGTTACAACAAAGAGAATAAACAACATAAAATATAGTATGGAAATGAGAAAGTTAGAGAATAGAAGAAATAGAAAACTAAATCATAGGCATTCTGAGCGAATTGTGCTAATAACGTGTTATGAAAATCAAGAAAATATAAGGGATGAGGGAAGAGGGATATGAAGAAGATAAGAAAAATTTGTAGAGAAAATAAGGAGTTCTCATTCACTTCATTTAGATACTCCCAAAGTGTAGTACATAGTGCACTATATATGTATAAGCTTTCAACAACAACCAAAAGTTGCACAAAGTAAATGGAAAACTTTAATCCTCATGAGTACATATATTGTAACCTTTAAATTATGGGTATAAAGACTCCTAAAGACTATTCATTGGGGAGGTTATGGAGTGTAGAAAATGAAAGGTCAAGAGTTAGGAGTTTATGGATATCAACCTTAATTAATATTTTTACAACAGTTAAAGATTAATTATGAGTTCCAACTTCAAACCATAAATATAATAACAGTATGAGTTATAATAAAAGAAAGTCACAAAATAAATAAGCGAGGAGCCCTTAAAACCCATCATTATTAAACCTTATAGTCATCCCGATGATACCTGCTCCTTGGCATATGTCCCTTGAGCAAGGGCTGCTTTCATTTCCCACTTCCCTCCATTTCTCATCTCAACCATTTGATTAAAACTTGGAATGATTATGATTTAATGTTTTATAAAATTATGAATAAAATAATAAATATTAAAAAAAAAATAAATAAATAAATTCAAACTAGCTACTAAATTTTATCCATAAAAAAGTAAAATTATATTAAATAAATATTTTAAAAAATATTTTATAAAACATTATAGACTGCTTATATTTTGAGTTAAAAAATTATAGTAAATAATGTTTTTCATTACTGTAAAACATTGAACGAGTTCTTTGAAAATAAATGTTGGTTTTGAGTTGAGAAAGATTTTCCAATAGTTGTGAATTTTAGACAAACACTTGATTTTCATTAGAGCTAATTAAGAGGGAATTAATTGGTCTCTTGAAGCATAGAGGGGATAAGTGATCCTAGAGCCTCATTTTCTTGAAGTTATAATCAATGTTTACTTTGCTTCTTTTAAATTAGTTTGCTTTGAACCAAAATTTTTCTTTCAAATTGAAATATTTCAAATGACTTTACTCAACCTAATTAAGAGCATAATTGCATAATTAGCCCACACATTCGTCATAGTCCTTGTGAGAATAATAACTTTTTATATTACTCGTAACATAATTAGCCCACACATTTGTCATAGTCCTTATGATAGAGAAACGGAAAACAACCGTTCATAACTGCCACATAAAAAATAAGTCTATTATTATTATTATTATTATTATTATTATTATTATTATTATTATTATTAAATCTAAATCATCTATTTCATTATCTCAGGGTAGAAATAGGATTATTAGACGATAGTGAGAAAGAGAAAAATGAGAGTATCCTCTTTCATTTTCCATATAACGATCTTTAATTTCTACACCTGTTTTTAGATTAACTGGTATAGATAGTTTGAACAATGCCATTTTATAATTAAGTTGTGTGATGAGCTATATACTTTTTATTTGAGCAAAAAAAAAAGCTATGTACTTTTTACATAAATTTCCATTTTATAAAAGACCTTCACCACCTATTACAATGTCAACCATGTCAAAAGTTACAAATATATAAGCTGATGTTGCAAAATGTAACATTTTCTCATGTAGGGTTGGTCCTATATAAACAAAAATTTGTGTTTGTCTAAGAGTTTAATACATTTTTTTCATTTTTACTCCAATTAAATTACACATCTCTCTCATCTCTTTTCTTACTCATTCTCTTTCTCACTCCTTATCTTCATAAATAAATTACACCTCTTGTACGTTTATTACTTTTAACTAATTTAAACTAATATTTGTTGTAAATATTGTGTGTAAGTGTATCAATTGAAGAAGTCTCATATAACTTAAGATTGGAAACGTCTTAGTATACAATTAAATATGAGCTTGAGTTAGTAAAAAGTTGATAAGAGCAGTCTTTGAACCAACCGTTGGAGTTTTAATTGACTGATTTTAATGACATTTAAAAGGTTTCATTGCATTAAATCGTCATTAACACTTGTTTTATAGCTGTTATTTTAATTGTCATTAAACCGTCTTTAATGGCTATTATTGCTACTCAACAATCCCATGTTTTCTGCCTATAAAAGGCAATGCATGGTCTAAGGTCAGTACACTCTGAGGTTTAGATCACCGAGGTCAAGTGACACCAAGCTCTATCCCCGAGCTTCTCTCTCTTCTTCTGAGTTACACTGTTAGCTTTCTATTGTTGTATCACCCTGCTTTTTGCAAGAAGGGTTTGTTTAATCCTGGGGCCTAATTTACTAGGGGGTTATGAAATATCTCCTAAAGACAGTGCACTTGGGCACGACTTGAACTATTTGTTTATTATGTTTCTGTAGGTGCTATTGCCAACAATTTGAACGGTGTATAGTGCTGAAGCCAACAAACTTAGAAGATACTTCCTGCTGATCTTGTGGATGCATTGTGATGAGGTGTCCTCAAATCCATTTGGTTGATCAGAAAGAAAAGGAAATTAGATAAGTTTATATACGTCTTTTACCTTATTTAATTGTGGCATAACTTATGGAATTCTGTTGAAAATTTTGATGGTGGAGTAGGCATATCTCTGAGATATATTTTATATCTTAGAGTAATAATATATTTTATATACAAAAATATTTTGATGAACCGGAGAGAGAGAATGTATTTTCCTTTTGCTGACCTCTTTTAATTGTTATGAGTGACTGATATGTTTGGGGGCAAACACTATAAAATGTATTGAGCGACATATTTCCTATCAGTATAGGTACTTGAAATGAGAGAAAGGAAAACAAGGACAATATGTGGACAGGGGACTGTGATGGGTAGTAAAAGCAAAGAAAAGATTTGCTCTGATGATAATGTAGAATGGAGTGAGCCTCCCAGAATTTGATATTGCGAAGTTGGCCAGCAGGATCTTTGTGTCTTCAACTACACTCCTTAGCCTGTGGTGGGTATTCCAAGAAGTCAAACCAGATGGTTTGATTTATTTGAGGTAATACTGTAAAATTTGCAGCTCTACATTTTGTATAAGATTAACGAGGCACTCATTAATCATGACTCACAAAAGTAGTAAAGGAGTGCTTGAACACACCCACACATGCGTGTGACTATGTGTCTGTTATAACGAATATGGTGAAACTAAAGTATTGGTAACATATAGTAGTAATTGGTTTATTGATAAAATATGGGTTTATAATCAGATGTTCTTGTAGTACATACTAAATGAGTATAGGAGACAATTAACATATTGATAAAGGAATTAGAGTTTTAAAGAGAAGGTAAGTTTGTACCATTCTGCAGCTTTATTGTCTCCATTGATGTCCCTTAAAAGTGAGATTATTTCTCTCTAACGTCCCATTTATAAGAGGCATTAAAGGATTATTAATGGGTAGATGTGCTTTTATTTTGAAATATATATTTCAAATTATGAGTTTGATTATTTTCCAATTATTTGTTATTTAATTTTTTTCTCCATCCAAGGTCAGTGATAGGCGAAACAATGAGGGCCATGTTTAGAAAAGTTATATTTATTCCGCAAGTTCACTCAGCTAGTATGACATGTATTTGAGTGAAAAAAAAAAAAACATGTAATTGCACTCTAATAGTACACGTGCGAAAATGTTATATATGTAATGTTGCTTTTATGGGTTTGGAGCAAGACTCATAAAGGAAAAAACATGCATTGTATATTGGTTATTGGCCAATGGGTTTTGGTGACAGTTTATGTTGAATTGTTGATGAGAAACAATTTTAATGGGTGTCGCCTTCCATAATGAATTTTTTAACATTTATGGTCTTGTGCCACAAATGGGAAGCATAGTTAATATTAACATGAAAATTTCTTAATATGCTTTATGATGGTCGTTTGTATACTCTGTGGTTTTGACTTTTACAATTCACAAGAAATATATTTTGTTGTGTATTTTAATTGTTTGTTTTGGAAACAAACTTTGGGGATTACTATGCGAAATCAGAATGATAACGTTTGAGAGATTCTAATTTAATTAGAATGAGGGGGATTTATATGATATGAGATTCTAATTTAATTAGAATTGTTATTATTGATAAGATATAAAAATATATTTTCATAAATAAGTGAGATATTTGAAAGTGTAGGGGTGCTTACTACCTAATATATTTATTGGTAAGATATGAAAATATCTTTTCATATATAATTGAGATATTTAAAAGTGTGGAGATGCCTACTGCCTAATATATGGGGTACCTTACAATTATTATTGAGAACAGTTGCAAAATTATTTATTGATGTCTCATTTTATAAATGCAAGCCGTGTGCTATGATTAAAAGTTTTTCAAGTGGAGACTTTGCTGTTGAAAGCAAATTTTGCAAATTTTTTATGTTGCATGAAACAAGCATTATGTGGTAT
The DNA here is from genome assembly GCA_037074505.1 of Albizia julibrissin. Classification (NCBI taxonomy): domain Eukaryota; kingdom Viridiplantae; phylum Streptophyta; class Magnoliopsida; order Fabales; family Fabaceae; genus Albizia; species Albizia julibrissin. The sequence goes on along the minus strand of CM073483.1, from coordinate 40,625,062 downwards.
AAAAATTTATTCATTTATCTTTGGTAGATAAATGTGGATTTCATATTTTGAGGCTATATAAGGAATGCTCACACTGTTGGAAGTGATTTTGCAATTCAAGCTGGATATGCACAAATTGCTGAGAATTTGTTTTCATTAAAGGATATTAATCCCTATAGCTTGTGCTATATGAAGATTGAGTATATATTATTAATGTGGTTGCCATAAATATTGGTATTATATTCGGTAGATTCCCATTGTATTGAGATACACGGATGTTAACTGAATTCAATTTTATGTGAGAAAATCTACTGGTAGTCAAAATAAATTATTATATGAGTCGGAGTTTATTACTCTGGAATTGGTTGAAATTGGAAGATAAGTTATTAAAACTTCTTTAAAAAATTTAGGTGTAAAGCCAACATTTTATGTCGATGAGTTGAGTGCTAAATAACAATAGCCATTGTAGAAAGAACAATGGTGCAGGTGGAAATTGTTTGAGATACATTATGAATAAGCATGCTTAAGAATTATGGAGTTATCTCAATCAATTTTGTGAGGTCAAAAGTTGACCAGTGGATCCATTGACAAAACCCCTGGAAGAATTAAAGTAGTTGAGGGAAATGGGAATAAAATCAATTTGAAATTAACAACAATGGCAATCCAATCTCTGTGATTGTGATCCCATGAAGGAGGTTCAATGGATAAAAACAAGAAGTCGTTATTAGTTCTGCTAGCACTAAAATAAATTACCAGTCCCTTCCTATTGCATGAGAAAGTGCTAGAATGCATTTTGGTGAGACTGAGCAATGGCTTTTAATGATTTCATAAACCTACAAGATGGTATACTCATTGCAGGTACATTTAATGAAATCACCTCTATGAATGAGGAGTGGGGCCACTCCTATGAGATCGTGGTGAAATCTCTAGAGCATTTTTTAAATATCAGGACACACACATGGCCATTTTAATGTGCAAAAATGCACTAATAGCGAGAAATATGGGGGTATAATCTAACCCTTAATGCCTCTAGTATACGCCTAAGAAGTGTTAGTCTTAAGTTCATAGGACTATTGGCATTTTTGTGTACTAAGTGTTATAGATCTAGGTATAGTCTTAAGTTTAAAGATCACCAGATACAATAGTTATATCCATGTGTGTAACTCAGATAATGAGACTACGATCTTCCTTTGACATGTGTGGGGGATTGTTGTAAATATTGTGTATGTGTCAAAGGAAGAAGTCACATATAACTCAAGATTGGGAATGCCTTAGTATACAATTAAATATTAACTTGAGTTAGTAAAAAGGCTAATTAGAAGAGTTTTCGAACTGACCGCTGTTGGAGCTTTAATTGACCGGTTTTAAAGATATTTAAAAGGTTTTATTGCATTAAATCGTCATAAATACTAATTTTGTGACTGTCATTTTAATTATCATTAAACTGTCTTTAATGGCTATTATTGCTACTCAACGATCACATGTTTTATGCTATAAAAGGAAATGCACAGTCTAAGGTCATATAGTTGGAGGTTTAGATTACTGAGGCCAAGTGACACCAAGCTCTATCCCTGAGCTCCTCTCCTCCTTCTTCTTCTGAGTTACATTGTTATCTTCCTGCTGTTATGTCACTCTGCTTTATGTAAGAAGGGTTCGTCTTATCTTGGAAAGTGCCGCTTCCTAATTTACTAGGGACTCGCGGAACACTACAAAAAAACTGTCCATTTCTTACAGAATTTGAGATGGAAAAAAATTCTGTCGCAAAAGTCGTCCAGAAACCGTCGCCAATTCCGTCTCAAATTTTTAGACGCAATTTCACAAGGAAAAAAGTTCATCAGAAATTTCGTCATAAATCTTTGTGACGGAAATTTCCCACAGAAAATTCTGTCGCAAATCGGAATTTCCGACAGAAATTTTCACATAAAAAAAGCAGAATTTGCGACGGAAATTTCCTAAGGAAAAATTCCGTTGGAAATTAGAATTTCTGATGGAAATTTTCCAAAAAAAATCAGAATTTGCGATTGAAATTTCCCACGGAAAAAAGTCCGTCGGAAATTCCCTCGCAAATCGAAATTTCCGACGGAAATTTTCCGTCTCAAATCCCGTCGAAAATAGGTATTAATTAAATTTTTTTAATTATGATTTATTTAATTAATGATTAATCTATTTATTATGTATTAATTCTCACCTTCCCTGCATTTATTCTTCTTACTAATTTTTCAATTTTATGACTTTCTTGAGAAATCTTTGTTTGGTTGGTAAGAAAAGCGGAAATAAAAAAGGTTTATACTAACCAACGTTTTTGAGAAATGATCACTCCTTAAAGTTGCATTACAAATTTTAAAATCTATCAATGAGCTTTTAAGAGAATTTCAGAAATTTGAATTGATAATTCTTGAAGCTGGATTGTAGATCTACAAGTGAGCTTCACCATTTTAATCATTATACCTAATTTTTCTTAATCTTCTTGATTGAGAGTATAAAATGATATAATTAGCACATCTGAAAAAAAGAGAGAGAGGGAATTTACATTTATTAAGAGTTTAAATTTTAATTATTATGATAATTATATGGAAAATTGAATTCGTATCATATACAATGCATTTTGTACCAAAATATTCAAAGGATTGAGTTTTAAAAAAATTATATCAATACGTAATTTTTTATTTTTATTAGCATCTTAGAAAAAAAATTAATTAGTATTCTACAATTTAAAATAGATTCCATTGAAATTTGTAAGCATATTGACTTCATTAATAATTAAGAGATCAAAATAAAAATTTCGTAAAATTAGAAAGATTAAGTAGATTTTTTTTAAAAAAATAAGACTAACATATGACCATTACTGATAGAATGACCAAATATTAATTAGTTGCGTGATATGAATTGAGTATGGGAGAATCATAACAAGCTCCAAATGGTTAGCTTTTGGCCAAATATTATTGCTTTATGATTTTATGCCTCTATATATCAATATTAATATATGTTAAATCAAATGATTTTTTTTGTTTTCTAAGAGAATAATCAAAAAATAATTCAAGCATGCCATGTCATGATAGTATCATTGAAATAAAACTCATTTTTACTAATATTAGCTTAAACTAGAATGATTTTTCATAACACATAAATGTGATTTTTTTTAAAAATAATTTAGTTAATATTTCAATTTTTTTATTTTTTTATTATTTAATATGAATTAGTAATATTAATTACTATTTTCTGATAAGAAGTGTGTAAATTTCATATACTTCTATGGATATTTTAGAAAAAAGATGCAAAAGGCACTTAAAATTTCATAAAACGGTTTACATCAATACAAAACTTTCCAAAAAACTTCTATGTGCGTGAGTGTGTGAAATATAGTAAAATGTATACTTAATATATTTACTTAAAATCGTCCAAAGATCGTCAGAAATTCCATCAGAAAGTTTCCGATAGAAAACGTATGTAGGAAATTCTGTCGCAAATCCTAACGTAACATTTTTTACGGAATTACAGATGGAAATTCTGTTGGAAAATTTGACAAAATTTATTCATAGAAAATTCCATTTGAAATATGTGTTAATTAATTTTTTTAAATTTTTTATTATGATTTATTTAATTAATGATTAATCCAATTATTATATATTAATTATATTATAATTTAAAATTAAAATTATTATTAAATTATAATATAATTTTTGGAAAAAAAGTATTAAATTATAATATAAATAAAAAATTATTAATTCATAGTTATTATTGAAATTAATGTGTATATATATATTATAAATACAATAAAAATAAAATATATAATAAAATGAATAAAAAAAGATATTAATAATAAACATTTAGATATAATATTTACGTAACAAAAATAAGGAAACTAAATTGTAATGTTTAATAAGTGTGTGTGTGTGCGCGCGCGCTTTTGTATTTAAATCACATAGGTTCTTCCTAGCTCAATTGGCACATGCATAAGAAGTCATGGCTTCGAATCTCAACTTGGTCACAAAATGCAACCAATTTGTGCTATCGACATGTGGCGGGCGACGGAGGGTGACACATGGCACAAGATGAAGGGTGACATGTGGTAGTTGACCGGGACACGCGGTGGTTGACCAAGACATAGGCGGTCGGAGGCGAGGTGGTTGTCGGCTGGAGGTTTCCTTTGAAAAATGGCATAGGCAAATTTACCACGTAATTTGCGACGGAAAAAATTCCATCACAAATTGCTAGGGAATTTGTGACGGAACAAATTTCCGTGGAAAATTCCCTAACAAGTGCTACAGAAATTTTCGTGGCAAATTCCCTCATAATTTACGGCTGAATTTGTTCCGTCACAAATTCCCTTGCAAGTTGCCACGAAAAGTTCTGTCCCAAATTCTGTCTCAAATTAAGAGGGAATTTCTGTCGGAAAATCCTTCACAATTTGAGAAGGAAAGTCATATTCCGTCACAAATCAATTTGCGACAAAACTATTTGATTTCAGTCGGAAATTCCGTCACAAAATGGTTTGCAACGGAATTCCGTCATAAAAATCCTCCGTTCCATCGCAAATTCCATCAAAAAATCCGTCAGAAATTACCTGTTTTTTTATAATAGAATAGTTCCTAAGAATAGTACCCTTGGGTACAACTTGAACTATTTGTGTCACGCCCTGAAAACCAGAGGGGTGATTGTTATGGAATATGAGGGAAACTCACATTCCTTAAACCTTAAAACATAAAAGAACTGTCAAACCTAATAACCATAATTTGGAATATACATTTACTACCTCCAATTCACATCTAAATATTCTATAATAATCAAAATATAGTAAACACGTTATAGAAATTCTGGCAGAGTTTCCTTTGTAAGTCAGCTTCTTGAAGATTCTACAATGATTGGAAATATCAAAACGATATTCTAAGCTCTGCTCCACCACTATATATGCATATACACATGTTCCAAACAAAAGAATGACAAGGATCCTTCCTATAGACTACGTCGAGCACATAACTTTTTATAATAATACAAAAGTTTAGGTTTATGATTATATCAAGAAGTAGCTACAAAATAAGTCAATAAACTTCAAATCATCAGGGAGGCTGTTCATTGCTCAGCTGGAGGTACATGATTAGCAATACTATCTGAAGCCAAAAGCAAATATTTTGGTGAATAACGTCCCATATAAAATATTTTAATAAAAAAAAAAATTAAAGAATAATACTTTAAACATATTAAACTTTTAATACCAATGTGCACTCATAAACATATAATGAAACTATATATAAGTGATCATTAATCAATTAAGTTCAAGTACATAAATATCAATTTGACAAACAAAATTTGCTTAAAATGAAAATTCTGAATTCTCATCTTTTCATAGAACTTCAATAGAACGGGAAATAAGCATGGATACATAGTCCACAAGGGTAACTAACCAAGCGCAACTCAAGGCCATGAACAAAGTATGGACACATAGTCTATGAGGGTAAGTAACCAATCAAGTGTTGTATGAGGTCACACAAGCAAGTGCAACACGATACTGTAAAGTAAGCGCAGGTACAAGACCCACGAATAATAAAGCGTGAGATCAAATTCCATGAATATCAAGCGAGCTTGAGATTAACCATAGAACCTTAAGGACTAACAGTATTACTGTTAGTAACCATCATTTTGTATTCAGTCCTCTCAAAACAATTTCAAATATGCATGGGGTCAATTTACCAATAGCAAGCAAACCAATTTTTCCTTTAATGATGAGAACTCAAAAAATATTTCGTAACAGAAAACCCCAACATGAAAGTTTACAAAATATCATAACATTTACTATTGTGTGGGTGATAGAAAAATTAGAGAAGATAGGGAAGGAATGAGAGAGAAAGAAGAACAGAAGAGAGGGAAGGGAAGATTAGAAATGCACAGTATATTCGTTGATAGGAAATTGGCAATAACAACAGAAGTGAGGTACACATGCCCACTTATATAGCTATATGTTATTTAGCCTAACTACCTCCAACGGTCATCTAATCCTATACCACCGACCTTATAGACTTAGTAGTGTCGGTAACCCTTCCCACTTACTAGCCATTAACAGTCGGGACTCATATACTTAGTATAATCCCCTAATATCTTCCTATCTAACTAATTATTTATAATTATATATCAATACCCTCCCTTTCAAGATTCTTGTCCACAAGGATCAATAATCTCAAAGGATGGATGCTGCTTCTACAACTGATATAAAGTGATCCAGCTTACTTCCTCCTCAGGTAAATCTTTACATTTAACTAGTACCTCAATGACCACCTGAAGGCATTTATATCCCTTCCTTTTGTTTATAATCTATTCTGGTACCAAATTAGGAGGTAGCTCAGGCCACTAACTAGGAGGATTTTGCTGCTTAACCGTAGGGTCAAGACACAATTTTAACAACAAAATATGAAACGTAGGGTGGATATGGAAATCAGCCGATAATTCTAACCTGTATGCAACTAGTCCCATCCTCTGAGTGATCTGGTAGGGACCAAAATACTGCGGCGCTAATTTTTGGGAACTCCTAGAAGTTGCTGAATTTTGTCGATAAGGTTGTAGCTTTAAAGACACATTGCCCAATTTGAAACTCATATGTCCTGTGTGAATCTGGTCGTTGCTTCATTAAGTTAATAGCCCTATACAGATAATGTTTTTCTATTAACAAAGTTTCCTCCCTTGCGATAAAAGAACGGTCCACCACCTCCATCACAGCACTTCGAGGCAGATAAGGAACATGCACGGGAGGTTTCTACCCATAAAGCAATTCATACAGAGTGATCCTTGTAGAGGTGTGGAAGGTAGTATTATACCACCACTTTGCAAGAGGTAACCACTTAGACCACTCTTTAGGTCGTTCCCATGTTATGCACCTGAGATAGGTTTCCAAACATCTATTAAGAACTTCTGTTTGGCCATCCGTTTGAGGATGATATGCTGAAGTAAGCTTCTGCTGTACCCCTAATGTTTTCAAGAACTCTTGCCAAAAATTACTTACAAAAACAGAACCTTTATCACTGATAATTTCTCTTGGTGCCCCATGAAGCTTATAAACATTATCCATAAATTGTTGAGCCAAGGTTGAGGCCAAGAATGGGTGAGAGAGAGATAAGAAATGCGCATACTTAGTCAAACGATCAACTATAACCCAAATTACATCTTGACCACTGAACTTAGGCAGCCCTTCAATAAGTCCATTGAGATACTTTCCTATACTTTACCAGGTATAGGAAGTGGTTGTAGTAATCCCGGATAGGCTGCTGTGTCGTATTTGCATCTTACACACACATCACACTACTTAATAAAATCTTTAATAGCAGTAAATAAATGCTTCCACTAGAAAATAGTCTTGGTCTTCTAGTATGTAGCATGCACCCCTGATGCCCCTCCTTAAGCACTAGCGTGCATCCACTTCAATATTTTGTGTTAAAGAGAAATATTATTGCCGACAACTAGCCTGCCACTCTTCTTGAGTAATAACCCATCCCAAGTATACTTCCCTTTTCCCCCATTCTGTTGTTGCAAGGAAGTGATTAGGTTGGCCATCTTTGTATCAGTCTGCCAACTATCTTTAATTTCTTGTAATAACTCATCCGAACAAGTAGAAAGTGTAGCTTGAAGGAATTCTATCTTTGGCATCCAAGAAAGGGCATCTGCTACCAGATTAGTACTCCCTTCTTATATTGAATCTCATAGTCATACTGTAACAATTTTGAAACCCAAAACATTTGAAAATAGGTTTTGAGCTTCTGGTCCAATAAATGCTTGAGGCTTTGTTGATCAGTATGAATGATAAATTTTATGCCCTCAAGGTACTGATACTAGTGCTCTATGGCTTGCACCACTGCAAGTAGTTCCTTCTCATATACTGAGAGGAAGCAGTGTCATGGGGCCAAGGCCTTGCTAAAATAAGCCAATGGTTGGCCTTGCTACATAAGAACAGCCCCTATACCATCACAACATATGTCTATTTCAACCACAAATGTCTTAGAAAAGTCTAGAAGTTCCAATACTGGTGTTGTCACCAAGGTTTTTTTAAGTTTTTGGAAGGCTTCTACGGCTGCTACATTCCACTCGAACCCATTAAGCCTTAGTATATTTGTAAAGTGTCTAGCCAATTCTCCATAACCCTTAATAAACCTGCAATAGTACCCTACAAACCCCAAGAAATGACTTTAGTTGCTTGACTATCTTGGGTTCAGGCCAATTCAATATAGCTTGTATTTTATGAGGATCTATAGCAACCTAGCCCCCTATGATAATATGTCGTAGATATTCTAATTTTGTGGCTACAAAAGTGCATTTACTTTCTTTCATAAAATAGTGATTCTTCCTTAAGATCTCCAACACCTGCTTAAGATGTTGAAGATGCAAATACATGCTAGCAATATACACAAGTATATCATCGAAGAAAATGAGAACAAACTGCCGTAGGAACTCTCTAAAAATGTTGTTCATTGCTCCCTGAAATGTAGATGGGCCATTAGTTAGCTTAAAGAGCATTACTAACCATTCGTAGTGCCCTTCATGAGTTCAGAAGGCTATATTGTAAGTGTCATGGGGTTCCATTCGAATATGATGATATCCAACACAAAGATCCAATTTTGTGAACCAACATGCCTCCTTTAGTTCATCTAGCAGATCTTTAACTAAGGCAATAAGGTATTTGTTCTTAACCATTTTCTTATTGAATTCCCTATAATCTATACATATGCGCTAAGAGCCATCTTTCTTCTTTACCAAGACGATTGGGGAAGCGAAAGGAGAAGAATTATTTTGAATAACTCCAGCCTGCAACAAATCCTTGACTCATTTTTCAATTTCATCCTTCTGCGCTGAAGGATAAAGATAAGGGCGCAAATTTACTAGATCTGCTCCTTCATAGAGTGTAATTGGGTGTTATAGCCATGCTGAAGCAGTGAGAGTGATTTTGGTTCTGAAAATACATCAGCATATTCTGTTAATAGTCTACGCATACCCCCATCCTCAGAACTCTGAGTATTATGCAGTACATAACCCGATGATAGTAAACCACCCGTTTCTGAAACCTTACCCCTCACTTGGAGCATAAATAACTAGCAGCCTTCAGTGATATGCGCATCCAACTTAGTGACCATGTGACACTCCTCTCAGACTTATGGCTCTAATGTGCACAATGCTCATTCATACCAAAATGTCATTGTGAGACAATCAAAATTCCAAGATGCATGATATACCATGTTCTTCAACCAGTTTAGTCCTAAAACCAAATCATAAGTCTTGATGTCCATGATCTAAAATCCCCACTACAATTCACGACCTTGCGTCTTTCATTTAAGATCTTTCCATAGTCCAAAAATGTGCAAATGGCCGTCGCTCGTAACTTCTACCTCAGCTACAGGATAATCTGAACCCTTATATCCTAGTCTGTGAGCAAGGTACAATCCATATAATCATGAGTTTTCCCATTACCAATTAATATTTAGATTGGTCGTTGCCCCACAAATCCTTGAATTCGCATAGAAACGGCACCAACACTCATATGTGTTTAGGCAATCCTCAGCATGACCTACATCATCATATAGGTTCGGTGGTTTATCCTCCTCTGGTTCAAGCTCAAGAAGGTGCAGCTCCATACGCGGGTGTTAGGTACAATCGTGATCTCGAGAGCACGGCTGATGGTAATAGAAACAAAGGTTCTTTGTATGATATTCCTCGACTTCTTCAGGGGTCATTTTGTAAGAATAATGAAAGTGCACAGGCGAGGACAGGGCACATGGTTTGGATGATACTATAAAGGAAGACCCAGTCTTGGAAGAACTTGGAGAGAGACGGGACCAAGAATTTTACTTTGACCCTACCGACTGGGACCCACACTTGGAAGACTATAATTTAGAGGTGTGACATTTGTCTTAGGGAAGTGACGTATCCCAGTGTGGTCACCGGAAGGAAGGTTTAATGTCCGCTATTCCACAGGAATTTAATTCATGAATTTTCACAATTGTGCAAGCTTCCAACATGGTGTGCGGTTGTTAAATGCGAATCTGGTACACAAATTTGACCTAAAAAGCCTTCAATATATGCCTGAATAGAATATTCCTTGGAGAGGTGCAATTTTCGGTGAAGATTATCAAATTCATCATCGTAATCGTCTAAGGAACCTTCTTGACAGAGATTTTTGAAATCCCCATTAGAGATTCGTAAGGACTTCCAAAGTGAATCTTTAAAGCATGTTTGTATTCTTACCACGCAATCAAGCGGCCTTGTTTATCTTCTTTGAACGCCTAATGCCATGTATAGGCATGTTTATCAAGATTCACCGAGGCCAATTTAACTTTCAATTATCCAGCGTCCCATTAAGTTTGAAATAGCGTTCACACTTTTGAATCCAGCCATCAATGTCAGCACGTTGGAAAGAAGGAAAATCCATTTTGGTAAGTCGAGTAAGAGGTTGGTACTCACCATCGCCGTTGCAAGGAGGTTGACGCCCATGATTGGCGCCACCATGAGTTGTAAAACCTTAATCTTGGGTAAGGGAAGCCATTTGTTCCATGAGTTGTTACACTGCAGTAAGTAAGCCAGGAAGAGATTGCAATTGAGTTTCGATTCTTTGGAAGCAAGCATCGGAAGATTTGACCATAGCAGAATTGTGAGAGTAAGTAAGGACTATTTAGAAAGAAGAATCAGGCACAAGGAGCATAAAGGCTCTGATACCACTGTTGTGTGGGTGGTAGAAGAATTAGAGAAGATAGGGAAAGAAGGAGAGAGAAAAAAGAACAAAAGAGAGGGAAGGGAAGATCATAAATGCACAGTATATTCGTTGATAGGAAATTGGCAATAACAACAGAAGTGAGGTGCACATGCCCTCCTTATCTAGCTATCTGTTATTTAGCCTAACTACCTCCAACGATCATCTAATCCCATACTACCGACCTTATAGACTTAGTAGCACCGGTAATCCTTCCCACTTAATTACTAGCCGTGGGTCGCGGGGGCTCATAGAATGAGTATAATCCCCTAATATCTTCCTATCTAACTAATTATTTACAACTATATATCATTTACTTCCAATTTCATCAATCAAAAGTCTTTTCATATAATAGTAACTAGCATAAGGGCATTTTAAATATAAGGCCATCTCAATATGAAAGTTTACAAAGTTTAACTCAGATTTTTTTTTTTTTTTTTTTTACCAATTCTTCGCATAAAGATTTATAAACGATAAAATGACATGGAACTATTAGCCTTGAATAAAATCATCATTTCATTTAAACATATAAATAACAATAAGCAATTGATATAATTTCAACAAAACTGTCTTGAGAAAATTAATGCTTAAGAAAGTTGATAATTTAATAAAATTATAGCAAGTAAAATATCATTTATAAAAATCGTCGAGTTTTCCATTTAATATAAGATTGATCATTAAATTAAGTTTACCATGCATCTCCCCATAAACCTCTCATTGGTATATGCCTTCCGCCAACCAATTTCAGTTTGTTTCTTTCGTCTAAAAGAAACAATTTTAATTAAATTTAATGGTTTACACAAAACATAAAAATAAATTGATAAGAAATTAAAAAAGAAATATACTCCGTATAGAGGAGTAAATAAAATAATTAAGCCTCTTCATAAGGACATTTATTTACAATGTAATGAGTAAATTACAAATTGAATACAAGATTTTAACAAACCGGAAAAAAAACATAAATTGATGTTTAATTGTACAGCTATTTCTATTTTATACAGAAGAATAAACAATGACAAATTTAAGCAATACATGAACTGGACTTTATTCACCATATTTGTAGAAAGATTAAAGAACGAACTGATCTTTTGTCAGTATGAGACTGACAATCCATGTATATGACACTCACTCACTGATCACTGTAAACCACAATGGGGCTCCTCACTTGGGAATTGCCATCATCCCAAATCAAAGAAGCAGAAACTATTTCCACATTTATTGTTCCTTCAACTGTAACGGTAAACGACTTCTTCTCTCCCACAGACATAAACGACAACACATTTGGTGTCACTTGAATAGTCAACAAAGACCGAGGAACAATCATTTTAGCCTTGTATACAGACTTGGCTGCTCCAACATTTGTCACCGTTCTATGAAACACACTAATGAAAGGTTTTGAGATGTTTTTCTTGAGCGAAAGATGGGAAATTGAGGTCCCACACCGTTTCATTCTCAATTTTCCTACAGTTGACGTCTTCATCTGTAATGCTTCTTAGGCTTGTAGTGTTATAACCTTGTCCACACAAGAACCTCACACAATCTGATTCACTAATATCATATACCAAACCAGGGGTCACTGCCTTAACGGGATTAATCTGCCCAGCTCCATATGCAAATTCAGCTTCTGGGTTGAGAGCGGGACTCATTGGAGTGGCTGTAATATATACATGGAAAGAACATGTCAGATCAAAAGACAACAACTATAGAGCATTTATATGTATATATATATATTGGTGGATTAGTTAACTTGGTAATGAAGTAATTACCGGAGGTCATTAAGGCAAACTTGATTGCTGCAGGAGACCAAGTGGGATGAAACGACTTGACGTGGGCGGCTGCAGCAGTAGCGTGAGGGCAAGCCATGGAAGTTCCTGAGATTATATTGAATTTCGATAATCTCTTTTCTCCTTTCATTTCAGTAATAGGCGTTGTGGTAGGCCATGCGGCTATGATATCTACTCCTGGAGCAGCTATGTCAGGCTACAAAAACGTTAACAACAAAAGCATAATTTCAATAACTATTTCGATCATGAAAACCGAAAAGGGCCCGCATTCCGAAATTTCATACTAATCTAATTCTATTTATAAATCATTTTCTATACTCCTTTGGTCTTATTTATAGGGCAAATAAAGAACTTTTTTTGGTTATGTTTATAAGACAACTCATTAAAGTTTTGAAATAAATATACAATTTAACCCTTCATTTATTATTATATTAACTTTATTTTCATTTAGTATTATGTATATTTTGTAGGGGTAGAGTTGGAAAGTCGTTGAATTTTATGGCAAAATTACTGGAGTTTAATATTTTCCTTGATCTATATGAAAAATGATGGAAGTACTTCATAAATAGGACTAGAGGAGTACGTTTCACTAGAATCAAGAAAAACATTAACTCTTATTAGCTTTATTTTAAAATTTAATAATTTTCTAACTTTATCTCTATTTAATATACATTCTATTTTAAGAGTATAAAAGTTACACAATAATAAATACAAGAAGAAAGTGTGCATTCGTGTAAAACAAAAAATTACTGATGTGACCTATAAATAATAAAACTGAAGAAAACCATATAGATAGAACCCGACAGGGAATCAGTTTCCCTTGGATGGGCAGGGAAATCTGGACCGTTCAGATCCAAATTTAAATTTTTTTATTTTTTATTGTTTTAAAAATAAATTATTTTAATGAGTACAAAATCTAAAATAAAAATAATTTCTTAACTAACATTTTTTTTAAAAATAATTTTTTAATTTAAAAATCACGTATTTTTAAAAAAATCAAATATGAACCGTTCAGATCCAGATCTAGACGGCCCAGATCTAGATAGGCGCCCGGTGCCTATCTTTTGGATAGGCACCAAAACGGGTTCCGAGGAGTATTTCGTATCTGTGACTGTACCTTGAGAATGTTGGGAGTAATGACGTTTGGACCCCTTGAAGAAAAGGAAGCTACGTATGGGGACAAAGAATCTTTGCCTTGATTAGTCTTGAAAATGGCAGCGGTTGGGTTGCTGCAGAAATTGGCAGATATCATAGAATAAAAAGAGAATAATTAATCAACTTACAATAATGACAAGGGAATGAATCAAATATATATATATATATATATATATATATATATATATATACCTACCTGGTAGATTTCATGTAAGAGCAAATGTGTGCGCCATCATTTAGAGTAAGCACAGCCAATGGAAGAGGGAAGGGAAAATAAGATGCAGCATCTTGAGAGTAAATGGCTGTTGGAAACACAACCCCAACCGCCCCTGACAGTGCCGCAGAATCACTCAGGAACGCATCACACAAAACAATTTTTTTCTTTCACCTTGGCTTCATCCAACGAGTTTTCCGAGCATCTCCTATATATCCAACAATCAGTTATTACACTATATACCATTCTAATGCTTCATATTCCTATCATTTCTTAAAACATATTTTACGATATAATAATAGTAAGTACAGCAGCAACAATCATATCAAATACCTTGAGGTGGAACTGTTAAATCCACCAGTGATATTGGGTACATCTCCAGCGTAAATCAAGGTGTAAGTTTTATTTTGGAGGTCAAAGGTGCTCATCGAAACTCCCTGCATGTAATAAAGTACAGTATATCTCATTGATCTCTTAGATGTAATAATGAAAAGCCTTCACGAAAAAAATGAGTTATATTATATACCTCAAAGACCATGCCGTTTCCCAACTGAACCTTAGTGGAAAACTTCCTATCAACAGTGGAAGCAGCCACAGAAAGTGAACATGGTGAAAAACTAGTCATGGTGGAAAGCTCAGGGCCCAAGTTGTTGGCAGCCATTGAGGTTAGAATTCCTTTCTTCATTGCATGGAAAGCTCCAATTGCAAACTCGTCCTCAAACAAGTCAGCGTGTAACCCCGATTGATCGCCGAGTGATACAGAAAGAATGTCGACGCCGTCAGAGATTGCTTCATCAAATGCTGCCAGAATGTCTGCTGTTTGGCAACCAGAAGACCAACAGGGTTTGTAGACAGCAATACGAGCTGATGGGACTCCCCCCCCTAGCTGTGCCCTTGCCTAGCCCAAATAGACTTACTGAGTTAACCCAGTTTCCAGCAGCTGTGGATGCACAATGAGTTCCGTGCCCATTTCTATCCCTTGGCGATCTAATATCATCTTCACCAAACGACCCATCCAACCGAAAGTATTTTGCTCCAATTATCTTGCTGCATACACTCACACACATATTGAGTGATATGACATGCCCGCATCAAAGTAATACTTAGCATATTCTCCCTCCCTCAATAAATATAAATTTCAAATTTAAAAGTAGGTATGTCCCAAAATGTAAGCTTTTTAAATTTTGTCTCAACATTTATTGTTTTTTTTTTCAATTTTACCCTTTGCTGACTGTGTATATATATATTGTGAGTGTGTGTATGAATTGTATTAATTAATAAGATGGATGAGATTTTTATTTACAAGGGAGGGCATAGTTGAAAAAAACATAAGTTACTTACATATTTATTGATTTTATCTACCTTTTACTATTTTCTTGATAAACAAAAAAGGGTTATTTAAAGCTTATATTTAATAACGGAGATATATATTTAGGCTTAGAAAAAGTGTATTGATGATGCATACGTATTGCAATTGATGTTTTGGCAAGACCCTTTCCATTTTTTTGGTGGTGAACTAAATCCGTTGTCGTTGAAACTGTCAGACTCTGGCCAAATTCCGCAATCAATTACTCCGACGATGACATCGCTCTCCAAACTTGATCTGTTCACATGCTGTGGGAACCCTATGAAGTCCCAGGACCTTGTTGTTTGGGGCTTGTGCATTTTGCTTTGGAACACAGAGATCACTCCATCCATTTCTGATGAACACAGGGGATCAGGTACGTTTGGTAATTACTCTGTTGCTGTACTTGTTTAACAGGTGAAGAAAAAATTAAGCACATAATATCAAAACTGTACGTACCGGCCATTCTTTCAGCTTGCTCTTGTGTTAGCCTCACCGCAAATGCGTTGAAACTCTTCTTGTAGCTGTGGAGCAGAGCTTCGGGTGCAAAGTTTCTGAACCAAAGGAATTTTGGATGCATATGGTCATTTTCTTGTGCGACTCTCTTTCATCAAATAACCGTTTTACTAAATTGGATAAGAGTAAGTTATAGACATATTTATAAGAACCTGTGAAGGACTTTCTTAACCATACTCGTTGTAATACCTTAATTTTTAAAGCCTCTAAATGAGTTTAAATGTATAATAACTTTAAATCTGAAACCATAACAATTTTAAATTCCCAATTTGAATATAGGGTTCATTCTAGTTTGCAAATCCATTATCTTCATCAATTTCAAAATCATTTATTTAAAATACAGAGTATTATATATCAATAGCCCGCATAGTGGTGATTAACTTATGGGTTTTTGGTGGTTGGTTTTCCTATTTTAGTTCAGTTATCGCTTTTGGATACTAGTACGTCACCAAAAGTCTAGCATACTGATTACAACTTATACGGTCTATGTCGCAGATACTAGTACTACTACCTCTACTTCAAGAAATTATAAATATTTTACAGTCATCCAAAATAAAATGATAACCAAATAGTCCATAATTAATCCGCCTTTTCTTCATCCATTCGTATTATCTTCTTACCCTTAGATTTGGACGCCTTTGCTGTATGTCATTTGTTGAAAAATAAGTGAGATTCAAAAGAATCTCAGTAGTACATAGATCACTCATATAATATGCAAAAATACTAAGCATGTAAAACAAATCATCAAACAGTACAACTTACAGAAATACAGCAAATAAAAAGGGCCTAATCAGTCCCTTATCATAGACTCACAGCGCTTGAGATTCACAGTTTGGCTGCCCAGGGCCTCTGCCCCATACAAGATGCAATCACATGCTTTCTGTCTCAAGCCTACTTGGCTTAAGACACCCCCGGGTAACTCCCGGTGCAACTTGTACTTACGGGTCTTACTGCCTATGGACTCTCTGTCCCACACATATACAGATGATATGGTACACATACATAGCATCACATATGATATAAGAGATAAGGTACTACTTGATAGTCTTTCCAAATTTGGTTCATGTTCTCAGTCTCTTGGGCGTCCTGGGCAAATGTCAAATCCTATAATTTATTATTCACGGACAATGAATTATTACTTGTTCCAAATATGTAGTATTTCAATACACTTTGGTAGGTTATTATTATAGTTAATACATTAGGCCCAATAGGTATTTAATGGGCTAATATCAACTCTAAGTATTTAACTAGACTTTCAAAGTCCCAATTATTACAAAAATACCCTTACTTCTTATTTTTGCACTATTATCCAAATCTGGCAGAATTTTCAATAATCTTTGAAAATTCATATCTTGACCTAGGAATATTCAATTAAAGTGGTTCTAAATTCTAGTGTCACTTGTTAAGTCTATTTTAAGATAAAAATACGTTCCACTATCACTTATCCACAAATCATTCCCAGTTTTAAGGTTTTCCCATACTACCAGAAAATCTTTCCAGTTTTAATATTCTGACTTCTAAAATTCATAACTAAATATCTAGAACTCCAAATAGAATGTTTCAAAATCCTATGTAACCCTATTGAAGTATTTTTCATGTAAAAATATTACCATCTAAAAATTACAATGAAAAAATTCCCAGAATTTTGTCAAACCCCAACTGTACCAGAAAAAGTTCCAGATTAAACATCCACTATTACAAAATATAGGATTTACACCTATTTTTTACACCTGACGAAACAGGTAACATGTAGAAAGTATGACTGGTGGTATTTTTGTAAATATATTAATGTAAAGGGACTCTCTACACGTGTTGAAAATACAACACGTGTAGAAAGTAAAATTAAAATTTGTTTTCATTAAAATAAATGGAACTAATTTTATTTTAAAATTATTTAATTTTTGTAAAAAAAATATAACTTTCTACACCGGTTTCATGTAAACCGGTGTAGAAAGTCTAAGAGATTCACAGAGTTTAGAACTGGCGAGAATTTTTAATTTTTTTTAATACATTCTACACCGGTTGGATATTAACCGATGTAGAAAATATAACTTTCTACACCGGTTGGGCCAGAACCGGTGTAGAAAGTCATGTTTTCTATACCGATTCTGGCCCAACCGGTGTAGAATATCTGTTAAAAAAAATTTGACTCCCCGCCTCTTTCATTTTTCTTTTACTGCCATCCACTTAGCTCTCACTCAGTTCTCCACTTCTCCCTCCCTCATGCTTGCTGTCCTCCCTCAGTTCTTTTTTCGCCACTTAATTAGCTCTTACTCAGTTCTCCACTTCTCCCTCCCTCGCGCTTGCCGTCCTCCCTCCCTCGTGCTTGCCACCACTTAGCTCTCACTCAGTTTTCCACTTCTCCCTCCCTCGCGCTTGACGTCCTCCCTGCCCTAGTTGCCGCCGACTGCGTTGCTGCCTCTTGAGTTCAGACTCCTCTCTCCCTTACTGCTGCCGACTGCCTTGCTATCACGGGGATGAAGCCGCCGTAATCATCTGTCTTTTGACACTGCTATTATCCCTCTCTCCCTCACTGTTGCCGATGAAAATAAACGATAAGGTACCAGTCTTGCTTCACTGTGCATTATTGTTTGAAAATTGCTATAACCGTGGACAATAATCGCTTTTGCCCTAAATCATATCTAGAATCTTATGAAATCCTGTTTTGAAGTTCGCCCATTCTGTGACATAAGAAGTTTCTCAGCGACATTATTGTCTATGATGCTGGTATTCGATTTTATCCTCCCTTGCATTCTGATTACTTTTCCTTTCTTTCTTTGTCTAATTTGCCAAGTATTTGCGAAATTTGCATCGAGTCAAAGGGTTTAATCATTGCTTGAGGCATTTAATTTTTTTGGGGTTTCCCCCTCGAATTAATAGATTACCTCGGTATGTAATTTTGCTGAAAAGTTTGATCTCTCAAATGTTCTATGATCTCCATGATCGAGAACTTTTAATATCTGATTTGAGTTCTACATAATTGAAGGATGTTTGGGATAGCTTTTGGGTCCTCCAAGAGTGCTTATTCACATAAATAAGTCGAGTCCTCTCAATGCTCTAATCGTTATTTCAACAAGCATGTAAAGACATTTTTTTTGTCTTTCCTCTAGATTCCCTGATGCAAGTAAAAACCCATGTTCAACCATCAGATCATTAAATAGCTGATAACTCACACTGGGTTAATGATGATGGAAAATTTGTCGACTTCCATCATATCTACCTGCTAGTGTTGTCTTATTACTAAAAAGAAAACATGTCTTGCAACAGCTGGCTATGTCATCATTTGAGCCATGTTCTGATTGAAGGAAAACATTATAATGTTTTTTCTTAAATGGCTTTCATTAGAGCACCAAATTTAGGAGTTTTTATAGTTGTTTTAGTGGGAAGAATAATATCCTACTAGTGTGTCAGTGTCACCTTTTTACATCTGCTGATGAACTACTACCAAGAAGCATACATTGATAGAGTTCAACGCCTATTTCTGGTTTGTTCTAGAAAGAAGAAGTTGAACTAAGGGTAGTTTTTATGTTAGTTATTTTTAGTATTATCTTAAAATTGTCAGTTATTTTCGTTTACCATCCATATATCAATATATCTTTACTTTTATTTGTTCCATGCCTTACCTTCCTTGGACACCAGAGATCATTGAGAATTCAACATTTTTTATCTGTCATATCTTCTTTTTTTCTGCCCGATCAATGATTTAGGTACATGCATGCACGCGGTAGAGATGCATAGCTGCATTAACGCTCACATATGACTTCTGACTCTCTGACTGCATACAGGTTGTGGTGTGAAATCCTATCTTTTAGCCATCTTAACTTTCTTATCATTTGAATGATTACATAATTAAATCTAACCCACCCCCCAGAAAAAAAAAAGATAATAATAATGTTTCTTTCACTTGTTAAACATAGGTACTCTTACATTAGCTTCACGGCCTCTATTCTATTCCCATTCAAATAACAGGGGACAATTATATTACCTTGATAGAATCAAATTACATATGTGGTTTCACTGTGCATGAGCTTTGCTTCCTCTTTGACTATATTATATTTCTTACTCCAACGCCACTTGTGAATCGATTTACTTGTAGCGTCCATCCTTTGATTTTCCATTGCCACACGTGTTGTAGCTAATAGACACCAACCTCTGGATTTTGGTTAAGTTTGATGACTTGCTTGCTGGTTGGACACAAACATACAAGTGGTTTCACTATGCATGTGCTTTGCTTCTTCTTTTGTTTCTCCGAACTAGAGAGACCCTTTTGTTCTTATCTCTGCAATTTTATTCCTCCTTTATTTCATGTCCTTTAATAGTCCTCCTATAATTTGAACATAAAATTTGAAACAATTTCATTTTCTGTTGAATATTTTTTGCACATATGAATCGTAGCTGGTTCTATGCTAGATGAACTAGTGATGAGTGCGATAATGGGGTG
The DNA here is from genome assembly GCA_037074505.1 of Albizia julibrissin. NCBI lineage: Eukaryota > Viridiplantae > Streptophyta > Magnoliopsida > Fabales > Fabaceae > Albizia > Albizia julibrissin. The sequence goes on along the minus strand of CM073483.1, from coordinate 40,604,908 downwards.
AATACTTTTTTAGAATTTGCTATGAGAAATGCTGGTGGTGATAAATCTGGGAATTTTTATTGTCCTTGTGTAAATTGCTTAAATTTGAGGCGACTATGTGTTGAAGAAATAAGAGAGCATTTGATTTGTGATGAGTTCTTGAAGAGTTATACACAATGGGTATGGCATGGTAAATTAGTAGAAGAGTTGAGTGCATCTAAAGAGGTGGAAGTTGATGTGGACATGGATTATCGACTAGAGGACATGATTCGTGATATTAGCGAAGAGGCCTTTGAGCGATCACATGCATATGATAACTTGTCTAGTCATACAGAAAAGCCTTTATGCCCGGGATGTACAAAATTCAAGTTGTTATCAGCTGTGGTGAGATTGGTCCACTTGAAAGCAAGGAATGGGTGGAGTGACAAGAGTGTTACAGAATTTTTTGAGTTGTTGACAGACATGCTTCCAGAAGATAATGAATTACCCAACCGTAACTACGAGGCAAAGAAAATATTGTGTCCCTTGGGTCTGCGGTACAAAAAGATACATGCATGTCCTAACGAATGTATATTATATAGAGAAGAGTTCAAAGGGGAGCATAAGTGTCCAAAATATGGTGCTTCACGGTACAAATTGAAAGGGAATTGCGATACAGACTTTGACGAGGCTACTAAGGGCCCTCCTGCAAAGGTATTATGGTATCTTCGAGTGAAACCAAGGTTCAAGCGATTATTTGCTAATGTGAATGATGCAAAGAACTTAAGATGGCATGCAGATGAGAGAATATCATATGGGAAGCTTCGCCATCCAGCCGATTCTCCTCAATGGAAGAAAATTGATGAGATGTTTCCTGAGTTTGGAAAGGAGCCAAGAAACCTCAGGCTTGGGATATCTACTGATGACATGAATCCTTATGGCAGCTTTAGCAGTACTCATAGTTCATGGCATGTTCTCTTAGTGATTTACAACTTGTCTCTTCGTCTGTGCATGAAATGCAAGTATATTATGTTGTCTATGGTGATTTCGGGTCCAAAGCAGCCAGGAAATGACATTGATGTTTACCTAGCCCCTTTGATTGAAGACTTGAAAGAGTTGTAGGATATATGTATGGATGTGTTTGACACGAATCGAAAAGAGGTATTCAACATGCGTGCTATGATCTTCTGTACCATAAACAACTTCTCTGCATATGGAAACCTATCTGGGTATAGTGTTAAGGGACACAAAACATGTCCAATTTGTAGAGCAGGCACATGCCACCATCAACTTAAACATGGAAAGAAGATAGTCTATCTTGGCCACCGGAGATTTCTCAGCCAAAATCACCCTTATTGTAGATTAAAAAAAGCTTTTTATGGCCATCAAGAGTATGGAGATGCTCCAGTGCCATTGACTGGAGAGCAAGTTTATCAACGGGTGAAAGACATCAATGTTATCTTTAGAAAGACACAGAAGAGTGCAACTAATAAAAATATATGAAAAAAGAAGTCTATATTTTTTGATATTCCATATTGGCAAAGTCTTGATGTGAGGCATTGTATTGATGTGATGCATGTCGAGAAAAATGTATGTGATAGTATTATTGGGACACTTCTCAATATAAAGGGCAAGACCAAGGATGGTGTCAATGTAAGATTAGACTTGATTGAAATGGGAATGCGAGATGAGTTACATCCACAGCCACAAGGTGAGCGGACTTATCTTTCTCCAGCCTCTCATACCTTGTCCAAGCTTGAGAGAAGAAGCTTTTGTGATTGTTTACATGGTATCAAAGTACCTCAATGGTATTCTTCAAATATTAAAAAGCTTGTGTTGATGAAAGATTTGAAATTAGTAGGTTTAAAGTCTCATGATTGCCACATCTTGATGCAACAACTACTTTCGGTGGCTATTCGGGGCATATTTCCAGAAGATTTGAGACACACTATAACTAGACTATGCTTCTTCTTCCATGCTATCTGCAATAAAGTGATTGACCCTGATAAATTGGATGAACTAGAAAAGGATGCTGCTATTATCTTGTGCCAACTTGAGATGCTCTTCCTTCCTTTATTTTTTGATATCATGACACATCTGATTGTTCATTTAGTGAGGGAGATCAGGTTGTGTGGCCCTGTTTATCTACGATAGATGTACCCAGTTGAGAGATACATGAAAATCCTTAAAGGGTATGTGAAGAATCCATACAGGCCTGAAGCTTCCATAGTTGAAAGATATATTGCCGAAGAAGCTATTGAGTTCTGTTCTGACTACTTGTCAAACGAAGAAGCTATTGGCCTTCCTAAATCTCATCATGAGGAGATATTATTAGGTAAGGGTACATGTGGGGTAACAATGAAAACTGATTTGGATCATGATGCAGTGTTACAAGCACACTTATACATTTTGAATAACACCGATGAAGTTCAAGATTATATATCTATTCACAAAGAAATTATAAGGGCACAACATGGTCGCATGACTGAGCAAAGGTTATTGCTTGAGCATAACAAGACTTTCCCACAATGGTTCAAAAAACAAGTAGCGAATGATAATAGTGTTTCTCAAACTATATAATGATTGGCACTGGGTCCTAACTTTAATGTCATATGTTGGAGTGGATATGATGTCAATGGGTATTCCTTCTATACGAAATCCCTGGATGAGAAGAGTACTATTCAAAACAGTAGAGTTATGGTTGTGGCTGAGGCCATGCATTTTTCCAGTTCAAAAGACAAAAAGCCAAAGTTAGCAGCTATGCCTTATTTTGGGGTTATTGAAGAGATTTAGGATGTTGACTATACTAAATTTAGAGTTCCAATTTTCAAATGCAAGTGGATTGATAATAATAGTGTTCAAGTGGATAAGTATGGATTTACATTAGTTGATCTAAATAAATTAAAGTACAGTGAGGAGCCCTTTATTTTAGCAGCCCACACAAAACAAGTGTTTTATATAATCGATCCAGCAAATAAAAGTCGCTCCGTTGTTCTCCAAGGAAAAACCGTAGTTCATAGTGATGATAATAAGGAATTAAACTCTGATATTTTTGAGACTCCATATTTCTCGTCAGGGTTGCCTGAATTAAATGAAGATGAAGTATATGACATACATGCCATAAGAACTGACCACCATGAAGGGATATGGGAGAATATATTTACTCCTATTTGATGGACTTTAATTAAAAGTTAGTAATCTTATTTCGTTGATTATGTATCTTGGATTTTCATTTACTTACCTTATTTCATTGTTAAATAGGAACATGGAGAAGGATCCCCCTAACAATGATGATACTCATTCTGGGCATAGTAGCCAGTCTGCTCAGAGAAAAAGAAAGGGCAGACGTGGCACGATACTAAAAGAGTTGACCAAGAGTCGAGCGAATGACCAGAAGATACCAATTCAATTTGATAGGCAATGGAGACCAATCGGGCCTACCAAGAGCAAGTTTACTAGCTTTGTTACCCTCCAAGCACGTAGCAAGCATAGCATAACGATTAAGGAGTGGAATGAAATAGATAAATATGTCAAGGATCAAATTTGGAAAACTATAGCAGTACAACACTATACACCTATTAACTTTTATAACTATTACATTTATTCATGTTACTAACTAATATAATGACTTCACATCTTACTTATGACGTTCCTCCCAGTCAAATCTTAAACGATAAATTGTTATCATATTGCGCGGAGCGTTGGACGGCCTTCAAGACCTCTCTAACTAAAAGATTTGTGCGTGTCGAGGTAGCAGAGGGTGAGAATCCTCCTAATCCTTGTGAGGAATACATTTCTTGACGAAGCTACATGGAAAGAATTTTACAGGATAAAGACTACACCAGAAGCCTTGGTTAGTTTTTATTCACTTTAGTTACTTACTTTATTGTCATTTAATTTTATCGATTAATGATTTGTTCGTTTCTTATTAAAAGATAAAAAGGGATAAAGCTATAGCGAGTGGTAGAAAGAATGATTGCCCCCACAGATTGTCTCGTAGAGGTTATGAAAAGCTTGAAGAAGAAATGATGAAGGAGAATCAGAAGAGGCGACAAGAAGAGGCGCAGTCCGATCCATCTACCATTATATCTCCACCATCTCTAATATCTCGTGAAGAAAAATAGAGGGCCGCACGTCGAAGGAAGACTGGAGAGTATATGAGCGAGAAGGCACGCGTGATTGGTGAAAGGATTGTAAGTAATTTATTATCAATCCTTATTATTTTCTTTATTGTATAGTAACATATTAATTATGTTTGTTATTTATATATTACAGGATCAACTTCAACTAAAATATGCCCAGGGAGCCTTCATTCCACAGGGAAGGGATGATATCTTGACGGTTGCCACGGGGACTCTGGACCATGGTTGTCATGTTAGGGGCGTTGAACGAGGAGTAGGCATAAGAGACTACTTTGGAGCACATACACGTTATGCCTCCACGGGAATGGTGACTAAGCAAGAGATGGAATTTATGCTAGAGAATGAAAGGAAGCATATGCAAGTAATATTAGAGAATGAAAGGAAGCAAACGGCTACCCAGATGTTACAATTGAAGGAAGAAATGATGAACATTCTAAGCTCACGACAAGACACAACTATCCATCTGACTCATTCTCCTGCAGTTCAAAGCACAAATGAGAGTTGTGTTCTTGGGCATATATCAGAGAATTCTGGAGTCCAAAAAAATAGTGAACCTTGTGAATTATATTTGGAGGACCCTGATAGACACTTAGTAGCACTTGGCGCAATACAAAACTTGGGGCCAATCGTCCACCACGAGCAAATGCAAGTTGACGAAGTGAGAGTGGTGATTAGAAAGGTAAAAATTCCAGATGTGCCTGTTCTATTTCCTAATGATAAGGTGAAGATTGTGGGTGAAGGCCATAAAACTTTCCTTAAGTGGCCAAAGAGACTTGTCTGGGTAGTTCCAGTTGCAGTTCGTGCTGAAGTATGAAAATATTTGTTCTTCTTGATATGTTTCAATTTTTTCATATTAGAAATTTATAACTTGTAATGATTACTAACTCTTTCTTATAAATTTTTGTTTATTTAGTAAATTACCCCATCCAATGAAGTGGTTCCACAACGCCAGCCCCAATTGCAGACCCAAAACCAGGTGAAGCCACTTCAACGTCTGTGTATGCTGGCGTTTGACGGATCCTTCTCAACTGAAGTATTGACGATGGATCCAGACATTGTGGGTAAGAGGGAGTTCGTGCATATTGAGCAGGAGGATGTAGTGCGGATGTTAGCGAAAGATCAGATTACCATACCGCACGTCTACTTGTTTATGATGTGGGTATATTTTTAACAATATTACTAAGTATTCAACTTTTGATTCTGACATGCTTTAACTACTGTAGGTACCTCCATCGCCTTTATACTTTATTAGGGAATAGTGACAAGTTTGAATTCCTTTTCCCGATTCACATCCAGAAAAAAGGGAACACTTCCGCCAAAAAAAGAGTCATACCTTCGACAGAGGCTATTTGAAGATGGAAAAGAGTGCTACCTAGCGCCATATGTTCACGAGTAAGAAAAAGTTTGTAATTGATACCTTGTTTTTGTGAATATATATAATTCATACATCTTTTTGCAGCACTCATTGGCAGTTAGTGGTTCTATATCCAAAGCAGAATGTCGTCGTTCTTTTATGTTCATTACATTATAATCCGGGAAAGGATTTGAAGAAAATGATGGACACGTAAGTATACTTTGATTCTGACATGCTTTAACTATTGTAGGTACCTTCATCGCCTTTATACTTTATTAGGGAATAGTGACAAGTTTGAATTCCTTTTCCCGATTCACATCCAGAAAAAAGGGAACACTTCCGCCAAAAAAAGAGTCATACCTTCGACAGAGGCTATTTGAAGATGGAAAAGAGTGCTACCTAGCGCCATATGTTCACGAGTAAGAAAAAGTTTGTAATTGATACCTTGTTTTTGTGAATATATATAATTCATACATCTTTTTGCAGCACTCATTGGCAGTTAGTGGTTCTATATCCAAAGCAGAATGTCGTCGTTCTTTTATGTTCATTACATTATAATCCGGGAAAGGATTTGAAGAAAATGATGGACACGTAAGTATACTTTGACAATGACATTTTATTTGCAATATGTAATTTTTTTTATATAATCTACCCTCTTTTATATATTTTTCTATAGGGCAATGGAAACATACCAAATAGTGGTTAAGAAAAAGCATACACATGAGCTTAGGGAGACTATCTGGATAAAACCAAAGGTAAATAGTTTCAATCCTTCTATGAACATAGTTATCGTATTCACATATATAATTAACATAATATAATGCATGTTCTTCTATAGTGCCATCTTCAAAAGGGGAATAAGGCTTGTGGATATTATGTGATGAGGCACATGTTAAACATCATCCTTTTGGGTAGTACAAAATTTACAGAAGAGGTAATTGTATTTAATTATATTTGTTTTATTAAGTTCATTTCGTAGTTATTAAATTGATGTGATTTTTTATTTGAAAATCTGTAGATGTTTGACATTACAGATGCATTTTCTGAATAGGACATTGATGACGTTCCCACACGTTGGGCAACTTATTTTTTAGAGATCACAATGTTGTGAGTGTAATGTTAAACATGTAAAGTTAATAACTATTTGATATTAGACATGTTGAATTTTATTGTCACTGTTTGGTATTGGGTTTGACTTTAATTGTACAAATTTTGTTGTAAAAATGAGGCCAAGTTTGTGTACCTTTATATGGCTTTGTTAATATTTTGGATGGAATTTGATATTTCACATTAGTTTGTTGCAAATTGTTTTTTTTATCAGGTGTTTTTTTGTTTATTATTATGTAAATGACTTTATATAAAAATAAAAATTATTTTTTTTCCGAAAATGAGTTTCTACACCTGACGTAAGAAGTCAGGTGTAGAAACTGGGACTTTCTACACGTGACCTCTAAAGTCAGGTGTAGAAAGTCCCACTATACCACTTTCTACACCTGACGTGAGGGGTCACGTGTAGAAAGTGTTGACTTTCTACACGTGACCTCTCACATCAGGTGTAGAAAGTGGACTTTCTATATATGACCCCTCAACTTAGGTGTAGAAATTCCCACTTTTCAAACTTTCTACATGTGACGTAAGACGTCAGGTGTAGAAAGTGAGACTTTCTAAACCTAACATTTTACGTCAGGTGTAGAAAGTCCACACTTTCTACACCTGACGCGTTAGGTCAGGTGTAGAAAGTGTGACTTTCTACACATTGTTTACAATACATGTAGAAAGTCTCAATTTTCTACACCTATTGTTCTACATGTGTTTTATGTCAAGTGTAATAAGTCATTTCCGTCACATGTAAAAAGTCTTTTTTGCACTAGTGATCCAACTTCAAAAATTCATATATCACAATTTACAAACCTAATTGACATATATTATATATCAATTTAAAGCTTATTATGTCTATTTTCATTCTGGAAAATATAATAATTTTTGGACCAAGTTTATCTAACAAAATTTATTGTACAGCCAAACTGATTCTAGAGAAACTAACCAAACAACATCTCCTCTTAATTTCTAAAAATTCCAAACTTATACACAATCATCCAAAAATCACAACTACATGTATTTCCACACAATTTTTCATGTAGAATTTATTGGAAACCTCAAATTTAAGAAAAAATAATTTCTTCTTTATGAACCATCTAAGGTTAAAATACTTTGAAGAGAAAAACAGTGATTCTTACAACTTCCTTTAACAAAATTAGCTAACTTCTTTCCTACTACACTTAAACCTCTTTTATCATCATTTTTCATGTGCTTACATCATTAAAATCTTAAGGTTATCTTTTTACAAAAATAGGACAACATAACATCTCCATAGAAATTTAGCTAAGATCTAAGATACCTGGCTCAAATCAAAGCTTATACTTACCTCTTGACTTTTCTAACACCCTAACTTGACTTCTCCAAATTTCACACCCCTTAGACAGCTTCAAACACCTCCTCTCAACAAACTAAAACCATAGAAATGTTTTTCTTGATGAGAGGACCAAAGTTTATGAACACTCCAAGAGCTAGATAAGTGAGTAAGAGGTTGAAAATCAAGAGAGAAGTCCTTACCTCTTCTTGAAACTTCAAAATTCACTTCATCTCTCTCTTGTTCACTCTTGCCGAATTGAAATGAAATGAGAGAGAAAGATATTTCAATTGAATCACCAAATCTATATGAAAGTGGAGGGGGAAAAAACACTAATGGTAGTGGTGTCTTGCCTTGTGTCCACTTTGTTTGTTCTTTCTCTTCTTTATTTTGTGCTTTGGATGAAACTAATGAAAGGGTGAGGGAGTGATTGATTAAAAGATGATTGTGGTGTTAAGTTGGCCATGGGACAAGATAATGGGGAGTTGTTGAGTGTTTTGGAATTGTATGGCATCTTGTTCTGTTCCAACATTATTATTTTTTTATCTTTTCTTTTACTTTTTAAGATTAAATCTTGACCCTTCATTTTTATTTCTCAAATCTATCCTTGAGATCAAATTTTAGATCTCCTTTTTGCCCTTGTATAAGGCAATATTGACTAAATTACCATTGGGTCTTACTTAGCTTATGTGATTAAATCTTTGCCAAGTAAAATGACCATACTCATCCAAGTCTTCCCTTCTTCCAAAAATTAAATTTATCACCATGTAAATTTTTTTCTTTTTGGAACCTTTAACCCTTGAGTGAATTTTTGGATATTACACTCGTGTGATGTAATTCTGCGACATGCATTTCCTTTGGATGATCCCCCATGTACACGATATACGTCTCTATCTTCAGAATGTGACAACAAACATCAACCAACATGTACACAGAGAGAGAGAGAGAGAGAGAGTATTTTACCTTTGGATCATGACAAATGTTAATACTTCTTCAATAATATTCGAAAGGTTAAATTAGTTGACTGATATGGATGGTCCAATACTGAATAAACGAATATCTCCCCTAGATGGAATAAGATTCTCTTTGCATCTCTTGTAAAATATGAGCAACACCAAATCCCTCTAGAGCCCAAAAGAATAAGAAAACTGAAAAAGACAGAGAAGAGGAGACGCCGGGAGCTTAGAAAAAACATGTTTAAATTTCCAAATGAAGAATAGATCTTCAAGTTTGTTTCGGTGTATATTGGCCAAGAAATTTTGATGTGTTTCATGGCAGGAACGGTCCAATGCTATTTATAGAGGACAAAGATCTTTGCTACGTACGTCCGAGCTATTCAGCGTACGTTTGTTGTAGAAAATTGAAATTTTCTTTCAAGGACAAGGTCAAGTTGTTCATATAGAGTCTGTCGAATTTTGAAGGAGTATTTGATATACGTTTTAACATTAATACTTAATAAAGTGGTTTAACCCTGCGAGCACAATGATTCTGAATTTTGCTCTCATATATGTTTGACATTTGTATATTTTCCAAATTCGCGTGACAGGATATTATAAAGAATGAACATGTTCAGTATATTTTAACTGGGAGTAGGTAGGGTTCTAAGTTTCTCGTTTAATAAATAATTCTTTGATTCCAAAGATATTAAAGGTCAAGCAGCCAACAAGGCCAGGTCGTCTAGAGATATGACAAAAACCCAATGGTCCGGTATGACCTTGCTCCGTGTGTCTTATATTGCTTGAGGTCCTCTCCAAGCCAAACCTCTTGTTGATGTTAAATCTGGTCTGTGATTTGGTCCATGCATATTCCTAAGCTCGTCTTTATATCTTGCATGTTTCTTGTCTCATTAATTCATGAGTTGGGTATTTTTTGCTGAAAAACGTATAGGAAGAAAATGTTCTGGGGTCTCTTTTATTTTTTTATAAATAAAATAAAAAAATAATTTTGACGGTACCGTTGAATGTTTTAATATTTGGCCAAATTAATCAATTTTAATCCTTTTTAAAATTTTCACCCAAATTGAGCCGTCCTTGTTCTTGAATCTGGTTTAGTTTTCGGAAGTGAAAGGCATTGGACAATAATCCACTTGTGCTCAAACTCTTAATTTTAATTTTCAAAACAATGATATGATTTGAACAAGTCCAAGTTAATAGCATGAACTCAATGCATTTTTCTCCCTACCCACTAAGTTATAAAATAAAAAATAAATCTTCAGAGCTTTGTAACCTATTAAAGCCAAGCTCATCTCTTAAATCTTTATAAATCATAAAATTACGAGTTCGGACTTCGAACCATAATTAGTGTGAGTTATAATAAAAAAAATTACAAAATAAATAAGTGAGTAGCCCTTTAAAAGTTTAAACCCAACGTTATTAGTATTCCGATGACCCCTACTCGGGGTCCGCATCCCTGCTCATCAATGAGCAAGGGCACGCTCATCACTTCAATTTTGGGGTGGATCCTTTTTATTTTTTATTTTTTATGCACTCTTATTTATTTAGATTAAATTATATGTTGTATTCTGAAATATTTTTACTACCTAGTATTTCAAATTAATTAATTTTTAGTCCTGCATTCAGAAATATTTTTTCTGCAATACCAGGATCCTAAAATATTTCTCAGTAACACCCAATATCTGAAATTTTTTTTAAACACCCAATATCTTAAGTTAATTAATTTTTAATGTATGGAGTATTTTTTCAAAAAAAAATCCAAAACTGAGGTGATGACCATGCCCCTGCTCATCTGTTTTTCATCTTTTTGATGAGCAGGGATTGTTGATCCCACCTGCTCCTTGGTATATGCCCGTCCTACCGAGTCGGTTTCTTTTAGGGGGGGAAATTAAACTAAATTTAATGGGTTTCGTGATATATAAGAAATAGTAAATATAAGGAGAAATAAATATAACATAATTAATTTATATTGCATCAATTACGTACGGTAGCAGCTAATCATGATTTTCAAATGGAGACTAGGAAACTTAGTCACCATGCTACCACACTATGCAAAAACCGTATTTTCTATATTACGATCTTTCTACACCTGTTTGTAGATTAACCGGTATAGATATGTGTAAGGTGACACTTTTATAATAATTAAGTTGCGTGCGCTGTGGGCCTTTTGCACCAATTGCTCTTTTTTTTATTATTATTTGATTAAGGGTTTTCCTTGAGACTTGGAGGAAATTTTTTTTTCATCAATTGCCATTTTAATCCGTGTAAAATAAAAAGCTTTCATCACCTTTTACAATGTCGACCCCTTCAAAAGTTACAAATTTAAAAAAGAAGTATTTTTTGAATTTTTTTACACCAATTTTTTATAAGGAATGAAATGATATTACTTAAAAAGAAAATGTTTACTTAAAAAATAAAGAAAATGTTTACAAATTATTACAACAAGTAGGAAAAGGTTAGATTAATTTTTTTAAAAAATAAAAATACTTTTGTTTCTACGCTGTTTTTTGCTTGTAACCACGGTAGAAACTTGCATATTAGTGAAAAAGAAAAGCTAAATTACTTGTTTGATTCTCTATGTTTACATCAAATTTCAGTTCAGTTTCTTAAATTTATAAAGTATATTTTTAATCCTTTAATTTTATCACCATTAGTCATATTTAACAGAAAATGATGACTCACTAAATTTAGGTGATGCCAATGCAATTAAACATTGACAAAACATATTCACACTTTAACTTTTTAATGTAACATTTTTTTTATTTTAAATAGTGTAAATTGAAAAAAAAATTTATTTATGTGTCATGTTTTCAAAGAAATGTGCTTTTCAGATACCATCAAAAATTGACAGCAATTCTTGCTGTTTTTAAGAGAATCAAGTAGCAGAAAGTTCGGGAAAGAGTCATTTTGCGACCAGGCTAAAAGAATTCGAAGGAAGGCAGCGGTAGGAGAGTTATTTAAAAGTGAAAGATAAAAGGAAATATTAAATTTGATAACACAAAAAGGAGAGAGAAGATGAACAAAAGGGGTAAGAATGGAATATTAATTGCTTTCCAGAAAGGAAAGCTGAATGTTATACTCCTAACTAATAGTATATGATGCTCCATTTGGTCCTACATATAACTAAACACGCAACTTCTTCTTACATAGGGTTGATCCCCCATAAGTGTGTGTGTGTGTGTAAGCAACAATATATGTTTGTCTAAAAGTTTATGTACTTTTTTCATTTATACTCCCCATTAAATCACACATATCTTCTTACTCATTTTCTCTCCCAACTCGTCATCTTCATGAACACATTACATCTCTTACCCATTTATTAATACTCCATCCGGTCCTATATATGTATGTATAAACAACTTCTCGTGTAGGGTATATCCTATATATACAAGCAACAATATGTGTTTGTCTAAACGTTTATGTACTTTTTCTCATTTTTAGTCCTGATTAAATTACGCATACCCCTCATTTCTTTCTCCCACTCGTCATTTTCATAAACAAATTACATCTCTTTTAGGTTTATTAATTTTAACTTACATTTTTTCACAAAAGTTTATGGAGTAGTGATTTATTGGTATTCCAATTTCAGTTCTCATTCCTTTAAATCCCTCGTGGAGAACAGTGTACTAGTGTACTACTTTCCAGAACAAAGTATACGTAGAGTATATATTTGGAAAAATTTCACTTCACCCCCTATGGTCATTTAATATTTAACGGCTTCTAAAACTTTTTGAAATTTCACTACACTGCTAAGACCAAAATAAAATTAAAATTTGTGGGTGAAAAGACAATTATGCCCTTTTCTTACAAGTCAAATATGATTATTTATAAGACACATGTGAGCATTTATAAGACAAATAAATGAAATTATAAGATCATCTCAACCATGTATAAGATAAATAGTATATTCACAAGAATACATACTATTTATACACTACTATAAAAAACACAATAATTGGCTTATTTTTAAAAATATTATGGCGCTTGGGAAGCGCCATAGCTTCCAGAGCCATAAAAAAAAAGCTATGATGCTTCTTAAATCTATGAAAGCGTCATAGCTTGTTTCTTTTTTTAAAAAAAAAATATAGCTTCTTATGATGCTTTTTTCATAGAAAGTGTACACTTCCTATGGCGCTTCCCTAGGAAGTGATACTTCTTATGGAACTTCTCTAAAGAAGCACCATAATAAGTATTTTTTTTAAAAAAATAATTTTACATAATATTTTCCTTTCCTAATTAACTTTGTATTTTACAATACAAATTCACAGCAAAATAAACAAAACCAAACCATAATCAAACTAAATCAAAATGAAATAACTCCAAAAAAATAACTACATTGAACAAATTAAACTAGTAACAACTAATAAAATTATATTTGTAAGCTTAAAAATTTTAAAAAACTTACAATGTATAGGAAGTTTAACAAGAGAGAGTTGTAACTTCAAGCAAATACTTGGGAAAAAATTATAAGTACGCATAAAACTACAAGTTAAGATTCATGATAGATTTTAAACTTCAAATTAAAAAAAAAAGGAAACTATAGTGCCAATTGATGAAAGCTTTTGTATTAAAAAGAAAAAAGACTTATAAGGGAGTTTTTGTAGGAGGAAATAATAAAAAGAAAAAAGCTTCTAAGATTTGGGAATTCAGTATGTACTTAAAGAAGAGGGTACCACAGTCGCACTTATTTTCTCTAATACCACAAGCTTTGAAGTAAGCTTTTCAATCGGATTGGACTGCGTATTTCTTCGAACATGAGAGACTTGGGTGACAGAGCGATGACTTCCGCATCTAAATATGTACATGAAAGTCACAACATGAAGAATAAAATATATAGCGGGCTAGAAAAATTTTTTAAAATAGAACTTTGTATAGTGCAGGACAGAAGGGAAGCTATGACGCTTGCCTATCAAGCGTCATATTTTTCAATAATCCAAAAAAATAAAAAATAAAAAAGCCTTCAATGGTGCTTGCCTTGCAAGCATCTTTGAAGGCCAAGTGGCCTTGTATAGCGCTTGCCTAACAAGAACCATACAATGGGTCTTTTTTTTTTTTAATAATCCCTTGTATAGCGCTTCCTGGGCAAGCTCCATACAAGGGCTCTTCTATTTTTTTTTTAAATAACACTTTGTAAGGCGCTTCCCCAGGAAAGCGCCATACAAGGTATTGAGCAGCTATGACGCTTTCATAGTTAATTGCCATAGTTGCCACATGTATTTTTTTTTAAAAAAAATAGAAGTCTCCTTCGTGCCTGTTTGAAAAAAGTGTCATAAGATTAACGCCATTAAATCTATATTTTATAGTAGTGATAAGACATATGGGAATGTACAAGTCAAATATGCATATTTAACTCTGTATGTAGAGTACATATTTGGGAAAATTTCATTGCACCCCCTCTGTAGCCATTTAATATCAAACAGCCGCCAAAACTTTTTGAAATTTTACTGCACCTCTAGGACTAATCAAACTAAAATTAAAAATTGTGGGTGAAAAGACAATTATGTGAAATTAAGTGAAATATACTTCTTTACAAGATAATTAAGTAAAATTACAAGACCATCTCGGCCATGTACAAGATAAAGAGTATATTCACAAGAATACATGCTATTTATAAGACTCTTGGGAATTTACAATTCAAATGTGCGTATTTACAAGACACATGTAGGAATTTACAAGACCAACTCAATTAAGTACAAGACAAGGCATAAATGTCTTTTCAGCAAAAAAAAAAAAACTTAATTTTAGTTTAGTCCTAAGGTTGTAGTGAAGTTTCAGAAAATTTTGGAGGCTCTTTAATATTAAATTGCTATAGAGATGTGCATTGAAATTTTCCCTATATATTATTGATATGGAGAGGCCACTTGCTTTTGCCTTTTTCAAGCTTCTTCACAAGGGTTTATGCTAGTTCCTCTTTTTTTGCTTTCATTTTTCAAACATCGAACTATCAAGAAATACTAGAAACTTAATCGTGCTACATGAACGCCTACAACAACAGATTAATAAAATTGAAAAAGAATATAACAAAGTGAGCATGTTTATAGCTGTGAACATACCTTAAGAATGTCAGGAGTAACTGGAATCGGACCCCTTAATGAAAATGAAGCTACGTATGGGGACAAAGAATCTTTGCCTTCATTACTCTTAAATAGAGAGCTGTTGGATTACTGCGAAATTTGGTACATGATAGAAAAAACAAAGATTAATTAAATGAATAAGAAATAACGATGACGAAGTGTACGTTATTGGATGGATGTATATATATACCTTGTAGAATTTAAGCAAGAGCGAATGGATTTGCCATGTTTGAGGGTAAGCAAAGTGAAACGAAGAGAAAACTGAAGATTCAGAAGTTTGAATATTTTCCAATGATTGTATTCGATTCCACGAGGTTACATATATAGACAAAAGCATGTCTCATATGATTGAAGGAATCCCAAAGATATTGCTGTTCTACATCAAAAATAATAACACATAATTCTATCTACAATCACTCCTATAAAATCAAATCTAACAAATTCCCATCCCCATAAATTCGGGATTCAACACTCCCCTCAAGTTGGATAATAGATATTGAGCATGTCTAACTTGCTAACAAAATATTCAAACTTATCTCTTGGCAGCCCTTTAGTGAGAATATATACAGTCTATTCTCTAGAAGGGATATACTTCAAGTGATTCTTTTCCCATATAAAGTGCCTATCAATCTCCACATGTTTATTTATGTCATGTTAAACTAGATTATTTGTAATGTTAATTGCCGCCATGTCACAATAGAGTTTGATAAGTAGGTTCATATTTTGCTTTAATTCTTTAAGAACTTGTTTTAGCCATATGCCTTCACAAATTCCTAATGATACAACCTTGTATTTAGCCTCAACATTGCTCCTTGGAACCACACTTTGCTTTTTACTCCTCTATGTGACCAAGTTGCTCCAAACATAAGTGCAGTAGCCATATGTTGACTTTCTGTCGTCTTGATCACCAGCCCAATTAGCATATGTAAACAGTTCTACATCCTGCCTATTTGTCTTCTTGAAAAATAAGCCACGACTCAGGGGTCCCTTCAAATATCGAAGGATCATGTAAACTTCATTTAGATGCTTCTATTTAGGATCATGAGAATGTTGTCTGACCATACTAACTACAAATGTGATTTCTGGTATAGTGTGGGAGAGATAAATTATTTGCCAACTATCCTCTGATAATTTCCCATGCCTACAGCTTTCCCAAGGTTTGCTTCTTCACTTATTTTATCAACTCGTATAGGCGTGTAACTGAGCCTACAACCTAGCATTCATGTTTCCTTTAGAAGATCTAAGATGTACTTTCTTTGACAAATATATATCCCTTCTTTTAATGGAGCAACCTCCATTCCAACAAAGTACTTCACATCTCCAAGATCTTTAATATGGAATTCTCGAACGAGGGCTTTCTTGATTTAACTTATTTCTATCTCATCACCTCATGTAAGAACAATATCATCAATATACATGGCTAGTACAGCTACGTTGCCCTTATGATGCTTAAAGAATAAGGCATGATCACTCTGTCCTTGGGTATATCCCTGTCTCATCAGAATTCGGGTGAGTCTATCAAACCATGCTCATGCTGACTGTTTCAGCCCATGTAATGATCTCTTTAGCTTGCACACTTGATCAGCTCTTATATACTTCTTCATTGAGTTCTCCATTGAAGAAGGCATTTTTTACATCCAGCTGATATAGTTGCCAATCTAAGTTGACTGCAAGAGATAAGAGAATTCTAATCGTATTAATTTTTATCACTGGTGCAAATGTTTCAGTATAATCTTCACCATAGACTTGTGTGAAGCATTTAGCAACTAACTTAGCCTTGTAGGCTTCCATCAGCTTTATACTTTGGAGTGAATATCTATTTACAACCAACTAGTTTCTTCCCTTGGGATAGATCCACTACATTCTATGTGTTATTATGTTTAAGAGCTTCCATCTCTTCCATAACTGCTTGCCTCCATTCAGGTATAATCATGGCCTTATCAATATTGTTAGTTACCCTGATATTGTCAAGGTAGGATACAAAAACATGATATTTTGAGAAAAGAGTCTTATAGGAGACAAACCTTTCAATAGGATATTGAGTACAAGATCTAGGCTTCTTTTGTACTGCAATTAGCAAATCAAGATCAAAACTTTCCATCTCACCACTATTTCTTCCTGACCTACCACCAGTTCTAACTCTTAGCAAGTGCTAATAGTCAGTGGCTTATTACCTACCTTATGTTGTAGTGTGTAAGTATTAGTCTACTTGTTTTTGTCTCTTGTGGTACAATCCCTCTTCTATCCTTAGACACTTTATTAGGGTTATCAGAATTGTTAAGATTAGGCTCTTTTGAGCTAGGTATGTACTCAATGAATGTCAAGTCATCTTCTAGTCGTGGTAGTGTCTCATTTTTCTATAATTCATCATCCCTCTCCCCCTAAATTGCAAACAGGGAGTAGAATGATTCAACTTCATAGATGGTAACATTACATGTAACATAGAGACGTTTGGAGACTGGGTGATAACATTTACAGCCTTTTTGGGAGTTTAAGTATCCAAGGAAGACGCAACGAAGGGCTTTTAAGTCAAGTTTGTTGGTATGGTGAAGGTGAACAAATTATGTGTCACTACAAAAAAATAGTGGATTAGCGACGGAATTTCTGTCTCTAATCCCTCACAAATTCCGTCACTAAAATTAGCGATGGAATTTAGAGATGAAATTTTTCCATCACTAATTTTGCAACGGATTAGCGACGGAATATAATTTCGTTACTAATTCATCTCTAATTCCGTCATTAAAAATGAACAACATAATTTAGAGACGGAATTTTTCCGTTACTAAATTGTGACGGAATTACATTCCATCGCTAAATTCCGTCACTAATTTCCGTCATTAAAAATTAGAGACATAATTTTTCCATCACTAAATTAGTGACGGAATTTCCGTCGCTAATTTCTGTCTCTAATAGCTAACTTTTTCAATAATTATATTTTTTTCAAAATTATAAATTTGTTAAATAATTTAAATAATTTTAAATTTATAATATAATATTAAAATAAAATAAATAAAAATTATTAATTCATATTTATTTTTGAAATTAAAATTATAATATAATATATTTAAAATTTTAATAATATACTATATACAATTAAAATGAAAATTTTATAAATAGAAACAAAAAGATAAAATATAAAATAAAATAAATAAAAAAAGATATTAATAATAAAAATTTAGGAAGAATATTTACATAAAATAAAATAAGAAAAATAAATTGAAATAGTCAATAATATATTAAATTCTATATTTCTATTTTTTTTTGCAAGTGATATATATATACATATATATGTATATATGTATATGTATACATATACATTATGTATAGATATACATATATATGTATATCCATATATATGTATATATATATATATATATACATATATATGTATATATATATATATCTGTGTGTGTGTGTGTGTGTGTGATTTTGTATTTAACTTTTACAGGTTCTTCTTAGCTCAACTAGCAAAGGCATTAGCACACGCGTGAGAGGTCATCACTTCGAATCCTAAATTGGTAACAAAATGCAACCAATTTGTGACTTGGACATGTGGCGCGCAGTGGAGGGTGACACGTGGTGGTTGACTGGGACACATGGCGGTGGCTGACTGGTACACGTGGTGACCGTCGGTAAGGGACATGTGGAAGCTTGTGGTGTAAACATGTGGCAATTTAAATTATATATAAAAAATATTTAGTGACGGATTTGGGACAAAAAATTTCGTTGCTAATTAGTGACGGAATTTTTCATTGCTAATTAGTCAATTCCGTCTCTAATTAGAGATGAAATTTAGTGATGGAATTTTTCGTCTCTAATTAGCGATAAAAAAATTCCATCACTAAATTCCATCTCTAATTAGCGACGGAATTCAAAATTCCGTTACTAATCAATTAGTAACGGTCTTTTTATTGACAGAAAAAAATATGTCGCTAAGTTGATTAGTAACGAAAATTCTGTCTCTAATCCGCTATTTTTTTTGTAGTGTGTAACCAAAGACCCTAAGAGGAAAAGTGTTTTCAAGATATGGAATATTGTAGTATCTGTGAAGGACTTAGAGTGGTGTTTTGCAAGATAAGGGCCGGCTCGACATATGATTTGTGAGAAAGGTGGAAGTAAGGACAACATTATCTCAATGACATTTAGGAACATAGCTACTAAACATAATGGCTCTAGTTGTTTTGAGGATGTGACAGTTCTTTCACTCAGCAATGCCATTTTGCTGATGTGTTGGGACAAGTGCTTTTGAAGACAATGTTGTGGTTGGTAAGAAAGGTAGATAGGGTTTGATTGAAGTATTCAGTCTTCTATCAGTGTGCAAGATTTGAATTTGGGTTTGGAACTAGGTTCGAATCATATAGTAAAAATTGAGGAAAGTTTGGTACACCTCTATTTTGTCTTTCAACTGGTAAACCCAACTTACACATGTATAGTCATCAATAGATATAATGAACCATTTTGAGTGTGTTCAGTTTGGTGTGCGAGATAGTCCCCATAAATCACTATGAATAGTGGAAAATGGTTTGGATGCTTGGTATGGAATTTTTGGAAAAAAGGTTCGATGATGTTTTAGCCTTTCATATGAATCACAATAAAAATCGGATATAGCTTTATTAGAACAAAGATATGGAAACAATTGAGACATGTAATTGAAATTTGGATGACCTAAACATTTGTGCCATAACTCCAATTCACAAGTCCCAGGGAGAGACAATTTATTGCAAGACCTAATATTACTAGTGTCACTTTCATTAAGGTAATAGAGGCCATCAAACTCTTTCGCACTTCCAATCATCGTCCCCGTCAGCAAATCTTGAAAAAGACAGTATGTAGCAAAAAAGTTAGCATGGCATCTTTCATCACTTGCTAATTAAATCACTGATAATAGGTTACACTTCAAATTTGGAACATGTAACACATAATAGAGAGCAAGTATAGCAAAAATTCTAATAGAGCGAATTCCAATCACAACAAATTTAGAGTCAAAGGAAATTCTTACTGTCAATCCCTTGGTAATAGGTGTATAGGACAAAAATAAAGCCTTATCATCAGTCATATGCTCTAAAGAACTTGAGTCAACAATCCAACAATTTCCTGTACATAATCCTTTAATCACAGTCAAGGCTTGAAAGAAATTACTTCTTCTAACAATCGTAGCAATGCACTGCTTTGTGTGCTGTAGTGCTGTTAACAATTCCAGGATTTTACTTAGCTGATTGCCTTGAGAAGATGATTCATCACTCTTGGAAACTTTAGTAACATAGCCTTTTCCTTCACCCATTCTTTGGTTTCCAATCAGCAGGCTTACCATGGTGAAAACTCCCTTTAAGGGTTAAAATAACCAAATTATAATGCAATATAGCAGCATGGTTTGAGTCATGTTTACTTTATGGAGCCTAAATGAAAATGATTCCCAAGTAAACTAAGTATAAAAAAAATTGAGTTTAAATTGGAGAAAATTAATTTGTTCTTTTTAGCTATAAACTACTTTTGAAAGTGGAATCAAAATAGTCCTATGCTATTTCTTTTTTCTTTTTTCTTTTTTTGCTCTTTTTAATGTATAAAATGGAATGGATGGATTAAAATGAGTGAGTAAATGATGAGATAATGATGAAATTGATATCCTCTTTGGCAATGAGTTATGGCTTTCCTTGCTTCAATAATATCGGAGTTAGTTAGTTAATTAAAATATGCCCAAAAGGCCCTTTGGATTACGCTTAGTTAGGTGAATTAAATCTCTAACACCGGACAAGACTTAATTCCACTAATTGAAACCCAATTTAAATCTCTAGCTATAAAGAACCAAGAAATGCATTCAACTTATAATCCAATAACCAACACCATGAATTACCACTAAATTTTCACAATAATCCTAATACATCACTAACCTAGAAAATGTAAGGAAAGTGAAAGTAATCAAAGCTTAATGTTAAATGAAAATTAGAGGTTCAAAATGATACCAATCCATAATCAAATACAACCAGTAAACTACAATCTTAACTTTACATAATCTAACCCTAAGACTTAGAGAATATATCTAATGAATAAGTAACGCTCCCCTATTCAAACTCCTGCCATTACTCACTGCCTTAGAGAATCATAAACTCGACCACAAATTTTCATCAAACTAGAAGCAGCCACCTACATCAACAAAGGTCCAACCATTGAGAGACACCAATGGAATGTGAGATTGATGATGTGAAGATGGAAGATTAATAAGAGATGATGAAGGACATGAAGTTATGATGGATGAGGAGAGGAAACATGATGGAGGATGATAAAGACTAATAGGTGGGTAGAGGAATAGATGAAGGTGAGATGGTGATTGGTGGTAGTGGATGAAGTGGCCAACATTAGTTAAAGGGAGTGATGCAGTCGCGTATGGAACCGAGATATAGAAGGGTGATGAGTGAAGGATTAGCTCTCTTTTTATTCAATCTTTGAAATGTTGATCTGCTAGTGAAGCAATGAACTGACCTAATTCATTAGGCCAAAACGCTGTAGTTTTTGGGTGGACTAAATTAGCATTTATGTTTATGAAATTCATGGTATCAAACTGTCATTTCTAAAATCAAGCCTCAAACTACCATTTTCATATTTAATCTAATTTTTCAAGCACTTAAAATTAAAACAATTAAACCAACATCAAATCCTCTCAAAAATCATTGATCAAGAGTAATTACATTTTTTATGACAATTTTTCCCTTTTTAGTTCTAATTCAATACATTTACTCTTAATTTCAATTTATCACAAGAAATACATTTAAAGCTCAATAACTATGATAAAATACCTAAATAAAATATCAAAATATATAATAAAATAGGGATTTGTTACATGGAGATCCCAACATGTATCTTTGGTATGTCCTTGCTTCTTACAATGGTCACAAAAGGTCAGCCTTTAGAGTTTTTGGATTCTGTGGAGTGAACAATAAGAGCTGAGGCCTCAGAAGGAGTAGGAATAGTAGTAGAATTATTTTGCAGCATAGATTTGTGCCTGCCCTATTCATTACTTAGAATGGAGTAAGTTTTACGTACAAAAGGGGCAAGGGTTCTTGGTTGAGAATCTGTGCTCGAGTACCATCATAAATCACATTATGACCTGCCAGCAACTTAAAGACTCTTTCTTCTTCTTTTCCCTTGTGATCTTTAGCAACATCAGCATGACTTGGGGCATCTAGTTCTTGTCAAAGATCAGACTTTTTAAGATAATAGTCATCAAGGGATTTATGGTCTTGTTTCAACTACCACAGTTTTGCCTTAATGTCAAATATGTGAGACCTATTCCCTATATCACTATATACTTCTCGAAATACTTCCCAAATTTCTCGAGCTAAAAGAAGAAACATAAAGCTCTTCTTGATAATTGGTGATATAGTATTGACTAGCCATGAAGAGACCAAAGCATTCTCAGACTTCCATACTCAAAACACCTTGGTTTCCAATGATGGAGGCATCTTAATTTCACTAATTAAATATATGAGTTTTTCCCCACTGTCGAGAGCTAGGGACATGGAGTGAGCCCATTCCCTATAGGTGTTACTGGTAAGTTTCTCAAAGACAATGAGAACAATAGAGATATCGTTAGAACTAGATTGTGGCACAGAGGAGGAGACTTCGAAGTCAGAGGAAATAGTCAACGTACTAACTGAGCATTCAATCTTCAATTGATGCACGAACGTGAACTGGTGATAAAGAGAACTTCTAAGAACCTAACTTATAATATCCAAAATTTTGGGACTAGAGACTTAAGATTTAGCCTAAATTAAAGGGGGCTACTAGACCCCTGTTTGGTAAATATCATAGTGAGACATAGTATTATTTCTCAAAATTCTTTTATATCCTTGAATATTAAAAAGAATTATATTGGTGAGCTAATGAGCTCGGGGAATAAAAAAACGAAGTGATTGGAAGTCACACACAACATACTGAAGTGGAATACAAAGTATTATTGCTATTGGTGAAATTCTCAATGTGGCAGTTGTGTTTGTGTGGCATATTTTAAGGGGCAAATGATGTCCAAAAATTATGAAAATTTTCAGAATAAAATTAGACTTATCAAGATTTAATTTTATAGGTCATATAAGTCATTTGGAGTTGTACATAAAGAGAAATTAATTTTTGAAGTTAGCCCAGTGAAATTAACTATTTTCTTGGGCAGCATCTAAAGATTAAAATTCTGGGAAGAGTAAGCTTCTAATTGGCTAAAGGTTATATTTTTTATGAAAACTAGACTCAAGGAGGGTCGCATATCCTTTAGAACCACCCCAATTGGAATTTTTTTATAATTAGATATGAATTTTCAAAGTTTAATGAAATTTTGTCAGATTAAGCATTATATGCGAAAATTGAAATTTTGGGCTAATAGGGAGCTGACACATGGCAAGCTAATGAACACCTCATTTAACCATTAAATCATCATCTTCATCAGCCATTTCACGCAGAAAAAAAAACAAGAAGAGTGAGAGAGAAATCTGAACGAAAATGGAGGGAGAGGAGAGAGAAATTTCAAGGCGCTAAAACAGTACCGAATCGGCGTCTTCTCTCAAGTACCCTTCACAAACCTTCTTCTACTCATCAAGACTTTATTTCTATGGTTTTGGATTTTCATTTGGAGGTGGTTGGTGCCATCTCACCAGCCAGAGTGTTGCCATAATTCCGAACCGTTTGCAGAAACGGGTAGAGGTAAGCGTAAGCTTCCTTGTTAACCGATTGATTTGTTACTATTTATTCTCATAATAAAATGGTGTTTTCAATGGCTAAATCATGTCTAATGAGTGTTTAAATAGCTAATCATTTGATTAGGAGTTGCAAGGAAGTGATTAGGCAAGAGAAAACGAGAAAACAACAAACTCTTTCCGGGAACTCTAAATTACTATTTCTGGTCAGGATTTTTCATGGATAAGGAGTGGAAATTTGGTAATTTTGATGCTTCCATTGGCTTTAGAAGGAAAAATTGTATAGGTGTGCAAGTGTTCATGATTTTTGGATGCTTGTATATGAATTTAGAAATTTATGAAGTTTGGGAATTCATGTTGATAATCTGCTCTGTCTGGAACAATGTTCTTGTGTGTAATATTTGAGGATTCAAACCTAGTCCAAAAATTCTAAAAATTTCCAGAATTAAATTAGAGATATATAGATTTAATTTGATAGGTATTTTGTAATTTTTGGACAATTATGTTGGGAGTATGAATTGTTGAAGTTTGGCCTTGTTTTCTGGAAACAAATCTAAAACAGTGATATTTTCCGAAATTCTGGAAATTTTTTGGTTGGGATGAACATAATTTACTATTTTTATGTGAAATTAAAATGAAATATATTTCTGTATAATTTAGAACCACTCAATTTGGATTTTCCTAGAATTAATGGTAAATTTTTAAATTTGGTCATGTAAAATTGGAAATTTCTGGAATAGTAGATGTTTGGAAAATTCTAGGGATTTTGTGTTTTTATTTTGTAGAAATGATATTTTTTCTTGAAGTTAGACTTAGATAGGATCAAATAAAGCTTTGAACCACATCAATTAGAGTTCTATAGAATTAATTATGATTTTCCAAAGTTTAGTCAAAAATGCTGGTAGTTTGATTACCATGCGAATTTGAGTAAGAAATTGGCCAAATGTAATTGGTTAGAACTCCAAGGGTAAAAGTGAGCTTTTAAGGTTAATGTAGCTATTGGGCATTCACCCTTTATGGCTCTAGTGATGTCATTCTTATCTAGGGTCATGAAGTGTTAAAGAAGAAGTAATGGTTGGAAGATCAAGGTGCATGAGGAGGACATCAAGTAAAAAGTAGTGAACTTATATTTTCTACATGTATGTGATATGTATGTCTTGCATTGATTATGTGACTGCTTTGCCTATTTGTGTGGAACATGTATGATTGGTTGAAGCTCTGTTATATTTGTGCAATGGCCATGTGTATGTCATAACATTGAGCATGCAGCATGTCATTATGTTAGCATGAAATAGTGTAGGGAAGCATGTCCTGCATTCATATATATCTGTCATGCATAGTGGTAATGTTTGCTATTGAGATTCTCTCGAATCTCACTCCTCCCAACCAACCATTTAGACAGGTGAAGATGGAGGAGGATGCACGGAGGAGATATGAAGTTGAAGTGCAGTTGTATTTAATGTAATTGATTTACAATTGATAGCCTTGTATGGCTTTGAATTTCATTTATGTATATGAGTGCATGAATGCAGTATAAGCAGAGAATAGCTTGAATTTCATTAAAAGGGAAAGAGAATCGCTCGCATACTCTGATGTAATGAGATTAAGAGCCGATGAGACATTATGACGTAGTGAAACTTGTGAAAATAATTGAAATATTTGTTTTACCTGCTGAAAAGCCCTCTCAACCCTAGGTTCAACTCCTTAGTTGATATTGGGGATTTGTGAACATTTTCAAGAGTTGGGTAATCCCAGTTCGAATCCTGGTCCCACCAGTGATTTCACTACTCATTTGCACTCATCTGAGGCTATGAAAATAAGGTATTACATAACTTGACAAGCTTGGAAACTAATAAGAAAGTGTTTTGTCGAGAACAAGAGCTGAGATGAAGTTGACTGTCGAGGGAGTCGACGATCATGAATTATAATGGCCTAAAAGCTAAGAGCATTAAGAGTTGAATCGTGGATTACCTAGAGCGCCGATAGGAACAATCAGAACTGAGAAGAACTCTGATTATTACTTCTTCAACGCTCTGATGTAATATCCAAAATTTTGGGACAAAAAGCTTGAGATTAATCCTGGATCAAGTTGACTTCTAATCCCCAGTTTAGCAAATGTCCCTATAAGGCATGTTTAAATTCCCTAAAAATTTCTTTATATCCTTGGGGGTATTAAAGAGCTCGGAGAATAACAAAATAAAGCGATTAGAAATCACACATAATATAGTAAAGTAGATTTCAAGAGAGTCAAATAGAGCTTTGAATCATGGCTCTAATTATGTGATCGGTTATATAGGGCCATGAAGTAACAAAGAAGAAGCAATGGTTAGAGGATCAAATGACAAGAGAGAGGACTATAGTCCACCAGGTAGTGAACTTACCTTTTCTGCATGTATGCGATATGTATGTCTTACATTGATTATGTGATTGATTTCTCTATTTGTGTGGAACATGTATGATTGGTTGAAGCTCTGTTATATTTATGCAATGTTCATTTGTATGTCATAACATTGAACATGCAGATATGTTATTATGTTGGCAAGAAATAGTGTAGGCAAGCATGTCATGCATTCATATATATCTGGCATGCATAGTGGTAATGTTTGCTACTGAGATTCTCTCGAATCTCACTCCTCCTAACCAACCATTTAGACAGGTGAAGAGTGCATGAAGATATGCATCGGAGGAGATATGAAGGTGAAGTGAAGATCGTAGTGTAAGGCACTACTATTTGTATTTGATGTACGAGTATGGTGGTTATGTGTAATTATACATTTGATGTATACGTGGCATTGAAAATAAGGTATTACAGTTTTGGTATCAGAGTAGTAATTCTGACAATGAAATTGTCTGGTTAGAGATAAAGGCCTAGTCAGAGCAAGGGATTCTGACTCTAGCTTACAGTCTCTGCTTAAGTGAATAGTATGGTGATCTCTTGTTAATGCTACTATAATAGGGAGTTACAGATAGCAAAGGGATCTAAGTAGTTAGACTACCCCTGGTTGTTAATCAACCTTTTGAATGAAGGGTAAAGGTCTACAGAGGAAGTGGCTCCACTTGACAGGGATGTCAGCGATGCATAATCCCAGTAAGGATTCCTCTACAGGTAACAATGACAATGAGATCCTAAGGATAGAAGAGGAAGCATATGATTTAGATTTTCTTGCTAACTCTAAGGCTCTTGATTTGAGTTAGAGTATAACCCAGATTTTCCCCTGCGTTATGAAAACACATAGGGGACTATACAAAGAAGCTGGTACTGCTTATGTTTCCTTACAGGGATAGTATCTAGCATTTCTGGGCAGGATAACATGCTATATTGGGATCAAGGTATATATAGGATATCGATGCACAAAAATATGCGAGTCGATAATAGCACTAATGTCCTCGATACCCTCAGAACTCTGTGGTTAAGTGTGCTCAGGCGAGGAAAATCTCAGGATGAGTGACTCCCTGGAAAGTACCTTAGAAACTTCAAATCTTTTGATTAAAGGATCATAGATGACCTGCGGAATGACTAGAGACATGGAGATGATAAAGTAAGTGTTAATCTTTAATCTGAACCATTTCTGTTGCAGTGAGTACTGCTCAGAAAAGTTCATTTGATAGGGTTACGTAAACTTGAAGCATAGTAATTGCTTTGAGGTTTCTTCGTACTAAGTGATGATCCTTAGTAACCTATGGGGTTAAAGGTATGTAGGTATGATATACGGTGAGGCATGATGAGTGGTGATTATGTTGTACGTCCATTCTAGAGGATCTGAGTTGATGATACTGAAGGTTGAGGATATGGTTGAATCAGATCTAAGCTAAAATGATACTTAGGTCAGAATGTGAATAAGGTTACACTATGGTTATGTTCCATAGAGGAAGTTTAAACCTTGTGAACCTTATAGATGATGTTGAACCTTCAGTAATTGTTTGAGGATATGACACAAAACCATAGAGGTTAGAATAGGCGCTATTGATTTTGATTCCTAGCAGGCCTATTGGGAATAATTAAGGAAAGTGATTTTTTGATTTACGTGATATTGAGATTCTAAGAGTAGAATCTTAATCTATGAATCAATTGCAATAATTGACTTGGTTCTCCAGGAATGTGAGATAGCCTGAATGATTTGAGGTACTAGAATATAGTACAGAGATATTTATGAGGTTTCTGGAGGTTGCTAGTTGCTAATCTAACATAGGGAAATATCTTAATCAAAGAATATTCCCTTAAACTTTTGATGCTTGTCTGGAGCTAGACCAAAATTGAAAGTCCATATTAAATGACCCAAATGAGAGAGCATATTATAAAACTGCTAAAGAAGAAGGACCTTATGAGATTTAGATCCCGTTATAATGATACTCCTATTCAGAAATGACCAACTGGACAAAACTACTTACAGAGGATTCTGATCGGAGAGGGCTATCTGCGAGGAGTTTTGATCGGAACAGGCTACCTGTGGGGGGAGTTGATCATAAAGAGCTACCTACGGGAATTTTGATCGGAGGGGCTGACCAGGTGTATGGGCACCTACGTGAAGCACCGAGTGTGATACCGTAGCGTGGAGCCACCGTGACGTCAAACTATAGTATACAGCCGTCGTGATGACAAATCGTGGAGTGTAGCCACGTGACGTTGAAACTGTAGAGTAGAGCTATGGGGACGTCGACTCTCAATAGTGGTATCTTATAATGAGTCTTCTATCACATAAGTTTCCTTGAGAAGAAGAGCTGGGTGACCAAGTTAATTGTTATGGGGTGCTTTAGTGCCGAATGATGACAGAGATTAAGGAAAGCTACTCTTGCTCTCGTATCTTATGTAATGGTTCTGCATGTATGTGTTTACCATCGAGTGTATTCGCGTTATGAATATACGGTGGGCAGTAAGACCTATTGGGCCAGCGTGTCCTTAGGTATTCAAACTTGACGGGTGGAAGCCTGAGGCTATAAGTCCTGTAATGCCTCTGGCATAGGGGTGATTCCCTGGGCAGTAAGACCTGATGAGCATTCAGAATTTACGGGGTGGTCGCTCAGGGCCTATTACGCGAGTGGACCATCAGGCCATGGAGATTTCTATTATGCGCGAGTAGTCGCCCAGGGCCTATTGCACGGGTGGACACTCAAGGCCATGGAAACTCCTGTGGTGCACAAGTGGAATCCCGGGGCCTATTGCGCGAGTGAACACTTGGAGCCGAATGCTCATATGATGATTGTTATGATGATGGTTTGTTTAGCATACTTCGTGAACATTGCATAAGAGTATGAATGGCTTGAATAGAAAGAGATGAAGCCTATAATAAGTTCAAAATACCTAGTGAACTATGTGTTCTAGGTAGTTGGACTCGATAACTAGCTAGCTCAATAGTACCAGGGGCGGTCGTGCCGCGACTTAATAGCCCAATGTCGCATGTTCGAGCCCTGGGAAGGTCTCCTTCGGGGGATAGAGAGTTAGGTTACTCTTGAAGCTTGCCTCAGTGGAGGCCAAATGTCAGTACACCGTGGTCTTGGTAAGCCAGACGCAGGGGCCGCAGTCTGTTACATAAAAAGGTGAGCTCAATGGTACCAGGATTGGTCTCCCTAGGCTTAATAGCCTTAATGTCTTGGGTTTTATCCTTAGGGAGGGTTCCCTTAGGGGATAGTGTGGGTAGGCTCCATACTAGTTTTGCCTTCTGATCCCCGTGGAAGGGTAGAAGTTAGTCGGATATCCCGTGCGACTGCAGCGTGAGCCAAGCGCCGTTGTAGTGGGCCTAATGGGGCAATCCGCTACATAAGAAGGTTAGCCCCGTAGAGGGGTAGAAGTTAGTCGAATGTCCTATGCGACTGTAGCATGAGCCGAACGCCGTTGTAGTAGGCCTAGTGGAGCAGTCCGCTACACAAGAAGGTGAGCCTCGTGAAGAGGTAGAAGCTGGTCGGATGTCACATGCGACTACAATGTGAGCCGAGCGCCATTGTAGTAGGCCTAGTAGGGTAGTCCGTTACACAAAAAGGTGAGTCTCGTGGAGGGGTGAAAGTTGGCCGGATGTTCCGTGCGACTGCAACATGAGCCGATCGCCATTGCAGTGGGCCTAGTGGGGTAGACCGTTACATAAAAATGATACCAGGTAGTGAACTTACCTTTTCTGCATGTATGCGATATGTATGTCTTGCATTGATTATGTGACTACTTTTCCTATTTGTGTGGAACATGTATGATTGGTTGAAGCTCTGTTATATTTATGCAATGGCCATATGTATGTCATAACATCTTGTATATATCATGTCATTATGTTGGCATGAAATAGTGTAGGCAAGCATGTCATGCATTCATATATATCTGGCAGCATAGTGGTAATGTTCGCTACTGAGATTCTCTCGAATCTCACTCCTCCCAACCAACAATAGTGACAGGTGGAGATGCATGAAGATGCATGGAGGAGAATAAAGTTGAAGTGAAGCTTGAAGTGCAAGGTGCTAGCTTGTCTTTGGTTGTATTTATTAGGTGATTGTATTTATAAGAAGTGATACATGTATATGTGTATGTATGAGAATGTATGAATGAATGTGTTTAGCAGAGAACGGCTTTAATGGATAGCTCTTAGTTTATTTTATGTAAGCGTTGCACACTATGATATTGTGAAACTAACAGCCGATGATGTATTGGTGACGTAGTGAATCTTGTGGGAATGATTGTAAAGATGCTACCTTTTTGAAAAACCCTCTTGACCTTAGGTTTAAATCCTGAGCTGAAAGTGGGGATTTATGAATGTTTTGTAACGTTTGGTAGTCTGGAGTTAAATCCTGGTTCCATAACGGATGTCACTAGTCACTTACACTCATTTATAAGTATTGAAAATAAGGTGTCACATCTGATACCATAAAGATTTAGATATTTGAATATTTTCCAAAGATTGTATTCGAGTACATGAGGTTACATATATACACAAAAGCATATCTCAGATGATTGAAGGAATCCCTAAGATATCGCTGATCTACATAAAAAATAATAACACATAATTCTATCTACAATCACTCCTATAAAAATCGGATCTAACAGATTCCTATCACTACAAATTTAGGATTCAACAAAAACACATCTGCTACATCTTTTAGGGGAATGATTGGAAGGATGACACCCACAGCCCTGGCCTTCTTTGCTGCAATATGTTTCGGAATGGATTCACACACAAGGATCTTCCCCTTCGCCAATACTTTATCCATGAGTTTTCAACGCAATAATTGTCCAAAATAAATAATAAATAATTATTCTCACAATTTTGTTGGCCAGTAATAATTATTCTCACAATTAATACATGGGATGATCATTCATAATAAATATTTTAAAAAATAAAATCACACTAGTACCTTGATATATGGAACTGTTAAATCCACCAGCGATATTGGGTACATCTCTAAAGTAAACCAAGGGTTACTTTTTATTACCAAGGTCAAATGCATTCACAGAAACTCCTTACAAATTGAAGTCGAATACGGAGTATATAATATTATATGTTAATTAATATGAATTTTTTTTCTAAAATACCTTAATCATTTTCTTTAATTTCCTCCCACTCTCTCCTACATAATTATTGTTGAGAAAATGTCAATAAGACTAATTTGAGAAAGAATTAATAAATACGAGGAATTAGTCTTATATTTATATTTTTTGACAGAAAGTTTTATATTTATATTTAGAACCTATACCAACTCCCCAATTAGCTTATACATTAAGGAATAGAGGGGTACTATTTTTTGAAGTTTTCCCTCCTAATATTCTGTTCTCTTTAATTTTCTCCTTATCCAAACATAGGTTAAGCGTTACCTCAAAAAGAGACCATAGATCAAAACTAGTCATGGTAACAACTGAGGACCCAAGTTGTTAGCAACGAATGAAGTAAGAATGCCATACTTCATCGCATAGAAAGCTCCAATGGAGAATACATCCTAAAACAAGTCAGGGTGAACCACTGAGGAAGGGTCGAGCGAAACAGAGAGTATGTCAATGCCCTCGGAGATTGCTTCATAAATTCTTTGAGAATTTTGGCGTCGTAACAACCAAAAGACCAACAAGGTTTGTACACAGCGATGTGAGCAAATGATAGGAGTCCTCCTCTTGCTATGCCCTTGCCTAACCCTAACAGAATCATTGAGTTAATCCAGTTTCCTGCAGCTGTCGATGCACAATGAGTCCCATTGCCATCTATATCCCTTGGTGATGTAATATCATCTTTGCCGGGAGTCCCATGGCCTATGAAGTATTTTGCTCCTATCAGCTTGCTGCGCTTTCACATACAAGTATTTTGATTTCAAACGTAAAAGTTAAAATGGGTAAAAATAAAAGGTACAAAAATAATTTAAGTGTAAAAAAATTAAACAAAATAATTATGAAATATATATAAAATATCTATACCTATATGATTATCAATTTTCCTAATACTTGTTAGAAACATGATTTAAATTTTAAGGATGTAAATAAAGAAATGTAATTAATTAATCAAATATTTCAACTAGTCCAATCATTTGTTTTCAATTTTGATCGGTTGTTGGCTAATTTCAAATTCCCTTGTTTCCCTTTTATTTTTGGAACATACTAATTACCAAACACCTGCAGCTTGCTAGCTACTTTTCTTGTTCGTTTTATTTGTATTATATGCATTCTTTAATTTGAAGTGAACATATTTTGGGATAGTGACAATGTATTGACATATATACTTATTGCAAGTGATGTTTTGGCAAGAGCCCTTCCATTTCCTGGGTGGGGGGACCAAAACCTTGATCCCTAAAGTTGTCAGACTCAGGCCAAACTCCATAATCGATCACTCCGATGACGATGTCGCTCTCTAAACTTGATCTTTTCACTTGCTATGAGAACCCTATGAAGTCCCACGACATCATTGTTTGAGGCTTGTGTCTTTTGCTTTTAAACGTAAAGATTACTCCATCCATTCCTTACATAGAGATCCCCCATGTATATCATATACGTCTATCCAAAATGTTATTTAAAAAAATGATAAATTAATGAAGAAAAGATCAAAGACTTTAATTTAATCACATGCATCGAGCTAAAAAGTATGATGGAGAGATATTCCACCTTTCGATCATCGCAGTGTGTCTAAATAATAAGAATACCAAAAATTATACTCCACAGAGATAGAGACCGAGATGTAATTTCTGAGAAATGCACTATGGCAATTGACCCCAGATTCCTGTGCCATAACATTGAGCCTTCCTTTGAAATGATCAAACAGGCCAAAAGGAAGAGGTTTGGTAAGGGCATCCGCCACTTGTTCAGTGGCAGGAAAATAGCCAACCTAAATTAACCCAGCTGCTACTTTCTCATTAACAAAATGCAGGTCAATTTCCACATGTTTGGTTTTTGCATAAAGTAGGGGGTTGGTTGAAAGTGCCACTGTCCCTGAATTATCGCACCAAATCAATAGTGGACCAACCACATAAAGTTGCATTTCATGAAGAAGAGACATAAGCCACATAACCTCTATAGATGCATCAGCAACACTACGATATTCTGCCTTAGTAGAAGCTCGAAAGTCCACTTGTTGCTTCTTTGACACCCATGTCACAGGATTAGGACCTAAATTGGCCCTCCCGATTTGTAGCCCAATCCGCATCTGCAAAGGATTGCACATGAAGATGAGTTGCTAGTTTCAATAAGAGACCATAGTGTGTTGTTTCCACTAAGTAACGAAGTAACCTCTTAATGCATTTC
The DNA here is from genome assembly GCA_037074505.1 of Albizia julibrissin. Classification (NCBI taxonomy): domain Eukaryota; kingdom Viridiplantae; phylum Streptophyta; class Magnoliopsida; order Fabales; family Fabaceae; genus Albizia; species Albizia julibrissin. The sequence continues at coordinate 40,571,648 of CM073483.1, read as the reverse complement.
TAATGAGAAAGACGAGGATCATGAAGATACTGGCTGAGGTGATTAACCAAGAAATCAAGCTCAAGCCTTGTGTAGCACAAATAATGAAGTTTACCTAGTATACTCTGATATGTCTTAACATCACAGTGAGGTGTAGCTCGATCAGAAGTAACTAGTTAGTTGGCAACCATGGGAGTTCTAGCAGAGTTTACCTGAATCATACCAGTATCAAGCAACAACTGATGTATGTATTTCTTTTGAGATAGAAACATCCCAGAATTTGAGCGACGAAACTTTATACCAAGAAAATAAGACAGTTCTCCTAAGAGTTTAAGAGAAAACATGTTGCTCATGTCGTGAAGGAGCTGTGTCACACTGTCATCACTAGATCTTGTTATAATTAGAGCATCAACATATGTTAATAGGTAGATAGTACCAGAGGCATCAGTGTGAATGAACAAACAAGGATATGCCTTTGAAGAACAAAAACCAAGCTGATACAAAAACATTTGTAATTTCACAAACCAAGCACGTAGCGCTTGCTTAAGTCTATAGAGTGATTTTTGCAGTTTGCACACCAAGTATTCACCAGTATATTTATCCACGAACGGATGCTTAAAACCTGGAGGAGGGTCTATATAAATTTCCTCAGTAAGATCCCCATTGAGAAATACATTTTAAAGTCAATTTGTCTCATTTTCCAGTTACAAGAGATTGCAATGATAATGAGAATCCTAACTACAGCAGCTTTAACTACTGGGCTGAAAGTTTAATTGTAATCAGCCCCTGCTTCTTGTGAATAACCCTTCGCTACTAACTGGCCTTTACGCTTGGCTAGGCTACAATCAACATGTGTTTTGACCTTGAAGATCTATTTTCATCTAATTATTTTTCTATTAGTAGGTGGAGGGACCATTGTCCATATACCAAAAAGCACCAAGGCATCATATTCATCTTGAGCAACTGTTGGGATTGGTAAGCATAACGAAAAATTAAAATTCAAAAAATTTTCCAATCCCTACTGTAGATTTGTTAACAACGTTTAAATCGAGTAATAGAAAACATATATTTTTTATGTGTTCAGTCTTTCCTTTCGATCTCAATGAGTTAACAATTCTAATCGGCTCCCTTTACTGGTAGGCACAACGAAAAATTAAAATTCAAAAATTTTTCCAATCCCTACTGTAGATCTGTTAACAACGTTTAAATCGAGTAATAGAAAACATATTTTTCTTATGTGTTCAGTCTTTCCTTTCGATCTCAATGAGCTAACAACTCTTATCAACTCTATTTACTGGTATCCATACGAATAGGAATCTAACATGGATAGCATGCTAGCACCGCCAAGGACCTCTAGAGTTTCTTTTTCTCACTCTCTATTTATTTTCCTCATCCGTAGAAAACCATAGCTCTCACTTAAATAAATAGTTAGGATTTTCTATTTTATGATGGACATTGGATTTTTAAAATTAATCTTAATTAATTTTGAAATTCATATCATATTAATTAACACTTAATTGTTTTGATAAGAAAATTAAATAAATCTGATTTAATTAAATATGTCTAATAGTTTTAATCTAACCTATTTATTTAATCTGAATAAAGAGTCCATGGAAACGGATTTAATTTATTTTTATAAATTAAATCCGAGATATCATATATTTATCATGTTAGTTATTAAATTTAATTTATCAGATAAAGCTAAATTTAAAACTAACACAATATAATAATATTATCACACATACACACACACATATGTATATAAAATTTGTCCACCCTAAATTAACCATTACATTTATTGAATCTAGACACACCTTAGATTTAATGAATTTGGACATTATACCTCGTATTGAGCTATTTTTGTATGCGACCCTGTAGGCTCACATGAAGTTAGCAGTAGGCCAATGACTATATTAGCCTACAAGTCATAAGCGATATCTAGTAAGACATCACAACTACCCAATTCATATGAGGATCGATAAACCGATACAACCTGTCATACAACTATATCACGTCCCTTTCATCATACGATATTTCGATCAAGAATGAGGCATAGAGAATGTCATTCTCCTATTCCTGACCATTACATTATTGATTCCTCAGTAGTTTGACTATAGAAATGGAAACTCCTTTCCATCATAATATGGCTATACATTTCTCAGGCTTACTCATTGGGGGGCCCAGTAATATTTCTCTACAAATGTGAGGGATAAATTCCATCTTGACCATTCACATTCCTCTGCATAAAAACCACTAAGCTTGAACATAGCCTTTATCATCACCTGGTCAAAGGTGACTTTTGACTAGGTCAAAGCTGAGCGACTCTCATGTAGGAATCCATGATGATCTCAAGTCAAAGGGCATAGTGACATGGTTATACATGAGACAAGCTTATGACTTGATCCATGCAGCTTTCTCATAGCGGGTCAATCCAACACCTTGTACTCTTACAAGTGCCTAGAACTTTGATTTGTATCTCCATACTTTTTCAAAGCCATACTGGTCTTATTTCATCTTTGCTTCCGCATAGATGATCGACCAGAGACATTTAGGATAATCATTATGATTTATCTGAGGATATAGTTGTCACAATGAACATGTAAATAATATGATAACAAAATGAAGAAATTCATTGAATAACAATATTCAAAGTACAATGATTGACCCCTAGGGCACAATTTTTAATATCCTCCCACTTGCACTAGGTACAATCATTAATTTTCCTAATTCTCATTGTCCTAACATGACGCTCATGCTTTGCCTGTGCAAGCGGCTTAGTTAGAGGATCAGCAACATTGTCTTCTCCTGCTACTTTACATATTTTATATCACCTCTATCATTGATTTCTCTAATGAGATGAAATCGCCTGGGTATATGCTTTTAGTCCTTTAATGTGACCTAGGCTCCTTAGCCTGTGAAATAGTACCATTGTTGTCACAAAATAAATCTATTGGATTTGAGATGGTAGGCACCACCTCTAGTTCAGTAATGAACTTTCTTATCTAAACGGCTTCCTTACTGCATCCGACATTGCTATATACTCAGCTTTTGTTGCAGAATCTACTATAGTGCTCTACTTAGAGCTCTTCCAACTTACTGCTCCATCATTCAGGATGAATATGTATCTATATTGTAATTTAAGGTCATCTTGGTCAGTTTGAAAACTTGCATCTGTGTAACCAGTTACACAAAGCTTATCATCTAATCCACCATATACCAAGAATAAGTCTTTAGTCCTTCTTAAGTACTTTAGGATATTCTTGACAATAGTTCAATGACTCTCACCAGGATCTTGTTGATATCTGCTGGCCATATTTAAGGAAAAAAAGACATCCGCTCGAGTACATAACATGGCATACATGATGGATCCAATGGTCGAGGCATATGGAACCTTGCTCATGCGATCTCGCTGATTGATTTGGCCATTGCAACTAGGGAAAAGGTTTCATCATAGCCTACACCATGAGTTTGAGTGAGTCTTTTTGCAACTAGTCATGCCTTGAAGACATTTACTTTGCAATCCATGTCAGTTTTCTCCTTTAAAAACCATTTGCACTCGATTGTTTTTACACCTTTAGGTGGATCGACTAAGGTCCATACCTTACTGTCATACATGAATTGCATTTCAAACTTCATGGCATTTAGTCATTTCTCAGAGTTTGGTCCCACTATGACTTCTCGATAGGTGGTTGGTTCATTTTGCTCAATGAGCAACACATCATGACTTTCAGTAATCAGAAATCCATATCTCTGAGGCTAATGCCATGTCTTATCAGATCTGCCTGGGCCTTGTGTTACTTGAGGAGGCTCAATAATTTGTTGTGATTTTTCTTTGTTTTCTATCTGTTGTTATGTGATATCTTGTGGCTCTTGAACTTCTTTGAAATGTACTTTTCTCCCACTGGTTCTTTTAGACATAAATTCTCTTTCTAGAAACATACCGTTTCAAATAACAAACACTTTGTTATCAGTGGGATTGTAGACATAGTATCCCTTCATTTCCTTAGGATACCCTACGAAAAGGCACTTTAAGGATTTAGCCGCTAATTTATCTGAGGTTTGTTGCTTAACATATACCTAACATCCCCAAATTTTGAGAAAAGATAAACTAGGCTTCTTTTCAGTCCATATCTCATATGGTATCTCTTCAATTGCTTTAGATGAAACACGATTTTGTATAAACGCGGTTGTCTCTAAGGCATGGCCCTAAAGGACGGTGGAAGATCTGTTTGACTCATCATAGATCAAATCATATCTAATAGTGTTCAATTCCTCCATTCAGAAGTGTCATTCCATTATAGTGTTCCTGGAGGAGTCAATTGTAAGATTATCCCATAACTCTTAAGATGTTCAATGAACTTTTGGCTCAAATATTCATCACCTCCATCAAATCAAAGTGCTTTAATTGTTTTGCCAAGTTAGTTTCATACTTTATTTTAGAATATTTTAAACATTTCAAAAGATTCATATTTATGTTTCATTATATAGATATATCCATATCTACTAAAATCATCTATAAATGTAATATAGTATATATAACCTCCTCTGGCAGCTGTATTTAGTAGTCCATATATATCTGTATGTATGAGGCCTAATAAATCAGTGGCCTCTCACTATGCCTAGTAAAAAGTGCCTTTGTCATCTTTCTTAATAAGCAAGATTTACATGTATCATATGATTCAAAATCAAAATGAGTTAAGAAATCCATCTTGATAGAGTTTAGAAATGTGTTTCTCATTTATATGGCCTAGACAATAATGCTATAGGTAGGTCGGATTCAAATTGTTTAACTTGATCCTTTTAGTAGTTACGTTATAGATATTTGTACTATTAGGATGTTCCAAATTTAATATATAATGACCAACATGCAAATCACTATTAGCATAGAAAATACCATTATAATAAATAGAATATTTATCATTCCCAGTAATGGAACTATAACCTTCCTTATCTAAATAAGAAAGAGAAAAAATGTTACTACTCAAAGTAGGAACATAATAACAATTGTTCAAAACTAACAAAAGCACACTGAGCAGAACTAATTCATAAGTGTCTACAGCTAAAGCAGCAATGCTTGCTCTGTTTCTAACTCGTAGGTCCACTTCACTCTTCTTCAGCTTTCTACTATCCTTAAGACCCTGCACATTGTATACAAATGTGAGAACCATATGCAGTATCTAATACCTATGTAGAGGAAGTAGAAAGATGAATGTCTATAACATAAATACCTAAAGAGATAGCCCCGCTATCCTTCTTCTTTTTCAGATCTTCGAGGTAGAGTTTGCAATTCCTCTTCTAATGATTGGGTTCATTGCAGAAGAAGCATACTCCTTCCTTTGGAGGCTTTTCCTTCTTGGTTGCAGGCTTGGTTTCGGGTTTGTTTGACTCTTTGGTCTTACCACTAGAGTCTTTACCCTTCCCCTTGCCCTTACCTTTCCTTTTCATACCCTTTCATTTTTGAACCATCAAAACAGTGCTAGGCTTTTTCTTAATGTTCTGTTCAACAGTTTTAAGCATCCCATACAGTTCAAAAATTGATTTCTCTATTTTGTTCATATCGTAGTTCATAATAAACTAGTCATAACTTTCCAAGAGTGAATTCAAGATCAAATCTGGAGCTAACTCCTGGCTCATGGGAAATCCAAGCCTCTCAAGGTGATCAATATAGCCTTTCATCTTTAACAAGTACTAATTGATGCACCTTAAGCCATCTTGTAGGAATATAAGGCCTTTGTGGTCTCGTACCTTTCTTGCCTTGCTTGTTGTTAGAACATTTCTTTGAGATGCATAATCATCTCATGAGCCTCCATAAGTTCCAGATCTCTTTACAGCTCTGGAACCATGGTGGCAAGCATCAAGTAACCTGCATTCATAAAGTCTTCCTTATACTTTGTGTAAGCATCTTTCTAAACTCTTGGAGCATTGGCTGCAGGCTCCTCCAGAATGGGTTGATCTAGGACATATGCTTTTCTTTCCTGCTTGAAAAAAATTCTCAAGTTCCTGAACTAATCAAGAATTTGTCCCATTAAGTTTGTCCTTCTCAAGAACTAATCACAATGATAGTGTAGCAGTATTACTAGTCGACATGATTCAACAATAAAATATGCAAAGTTGGTTAGTTATTTCCAATAAATTAACAACTTTCAATGTAATAATTAGTGGGCTAAGATCCATATTTCTCTTAAATTTAAGTCCGTTTTGGCAGGACGCTTAAATCAAGTTATTTAGGTAGGTAACATCTTTACCAATTACATCATATGTAACTCTTAGATCTTTATGGGATTTGATCATCATATGATTCGACATGTTTAATCCCATCTAATACCTTGAAATCCAAAACCATTTTGTTAATCTCAATTAAGTCAAAAAAATAATGAATCTTTGTAAGTAGCACCATTACTCATACTTGTCTTACCAAGATAATTCAAATGCATCCACTTTGGTAGAACCTACAATTAAGTGATATATGTTTTAACAAGTATTCATTAAGTGATGACATTATGACTTAAGATTTCATTTGGAGGGTTTAATTAACTATTTCGTTTATATGAATACATATATCACGGTTGTATCTCATATAAATATATAGATGTGTGGGGTGTGTGTGTGTGTGTGTGTGTGTGTGTGTAAAATATGCATGTAATGATCTAATAAAAAAATATAATTTTGAACGTGGCACAATATGACTCACCTAACCTAAATCCTCTTAAGCCAATGAGAGGATCTTTCTAGTAAAAAAAGAAAATACATTAAGAAACCTCATTTAAACATATGAGGGGAGTGAGATGAGAAGAGAATGTACATCCAGACTATGTAGAGAAAGGCACGGCACGCAGGCTATATTTAAAATTTTACAACCCTTGTAAAACAAGAGCTATATTGTTCACCATACCCAAACAATTTTAGAAAATAAAATCATAAAAAATAAAAATTCATACAATATGAAAAGTAATAAATGTTATGATTATGTCGCGCTACGAATATTTAGTCACGGCAATCCCCCTAAATATGTTGTTAGATATGTTGCTCTTTGGTTGAGCATGCATGTGGTGGAATATAATTGTCATGATTTAACAGTGTCTAAGAAAAACATCTATAATATAAGTTCAAACTCTCAAGACAGCTTAAAGGTATAATATTGTGAACATTAGGAATTATACAAATGCATCTTGTTTTGGAAAGTACTTTCCCAAGCATTTCTTTTATATGTTTCGATGAGAGCCATATATTTTACCATTGTCTATTAATTGGTTGTTATTAAAATATATAACTCAAAATATAATGCCAACATATTTCAAGGTCTAGGAAATACAATTGCTAAGTACATATATAAACCCTTTTATGAACAAACAGGATCGCTCGCAACTGGCTTTCTCACAATTGAATCCAAAGCAATAATGAAAACGAAAAACAAATTATACAGCAGAGCAGTAATTGAAACGAAAATATATGCTTCTTGGACCCTTTGATATCATATATAAGCACACAATAAGCACTCAAACTTAACTTAAATGCATAATTGACCTAGACCTTATACCACTGTTAGGATTGGTAGGCACATCAGAAAATTAAAATTCAAAAAAATTTCAAACCCTACTGCAGATCTGTCAACGACGTTTAAATCGAGTAGTAGAAAACGTACATTTCTTATATGTTCAGTCTTTCCTTTTGATTTCAAGGAGCTAACAACTTGGATCAGCTCCCTCTATTGGTATCCACACAAATAAGAATCCAATACAGACAGCGTGCTAGCGCCACCAACGTCCCTCTAGAGTTTTCCTTTTCTCACGTCTCTCTATCTATTTTCCTCATCTGTAGAAAACCCTAGCTCTTACTTAAATAAATGGGAAAATCCCATATAAAGCTATTTAAAATAGGAAAATTATAAATCAGGTGGGTAAATTTAGCAAATCGTTAATTAAGTCATTAACCCAATTTAGGATTTTAAAATGTAAGTAAAATGTCTTTAATACCCTCTCCTCTTTACTCTTTAACTTTTGTGTGTGTGTGTGTCAACATTAATATTTAATAAAATAAAATATGATTTATCTATATTTTAAATATATTAATTATCATCATAAGGAAAAAAAGTACTATGTTTTAAAATAAGGAGTTCATTTTATTAACATGAAAAAACAATTTCTTAAAAAAACTAGAAAAAAGATAAAAACATAATTTTGAAATTGTAAAATTTTAAATCAGGAATTTCTTAAAAAATAAGTTGTGAATTGTTTATCAAGTTTTGTCATTCTCTTATAAACTCTTGGTAATAAACCTGATTTAGAATTTCACAATTTTAAAGTTCTTTTTCTTCCTTTTTCCCAAAAAACTATAATATATGTCGCTATAAAAATATTTTTTAATAAATATATTAAGTATAAATTTTTCTATATTTGTTTCATATCTACACTTTTTTCGGAAAGTTCTATATTTCAATATGTAAAGTATTTTATGAAATTTTAAGTGCATTTAATATCTTTTTGTCTAAAATATCCTTAAAAGTATATCAAATTTACACGTCAAGAAAATTAAAAATCATTTAATTGATATCAATGGTATTGTGATGGCATGTGTTACATTTTTTTCTGAAATTATTCTTAATGATCCTTTTAGAGCACAAAAAATTCTTTTGATTTAGCAAATCATATTTTATTTAATTATATATCAATGTTGTTATATAGAAAATATAAATTCATAGAGCAATAAAGCTCTTTTAAAAGGTGAGAGAGGAGAAGAGATTGCATTAAAGTCATTTTACCTAAATTTTGAAATCCTAAATTGGGTAAATGACATAATTAAGGACTTGTCAAATTTACTAACTTTATTTAGAATTTTTCTATTTTAGGTAGCTTTATATGGAATTTCCCCTAAATAAATAGTCATGATTTTTTATTTTATGATGGATATTAAATTTTTAAAATTAATCTTAATTAATTTTAAAATCCATATCATATCAATTAATACTTAATTGTTTTGATAAGTAAATTAAATAAATCTAGTTTAATTAAATCTGTCCAACAGTTTTAATTTAACCTATTTATTTAATCTGAATAAAGAACCAATTGAAACGGATTTAATTTATCATTATAAATTAAATCCAAGATATTATATATTTATCATATTAGAACACACACACACACACACACACATACAATATTAATTTTCTTTTACGAATTTTATATTTTACACACACATATATAAATATTTACCAAGTAAATATTCATACAACATGTGTATGTGTAAAATTAGTCCACCCTAAATTAACCATTAGATTCATTTAATTTAGACATACTTATGTGACACCTTATCTCCAATAGCTCTAGATGAGTTCAAATGAATAGTGAAATCGTTCGTGAGACCAGGATTCGAACCTGGATTACTCAACTCTTGAAAATGTTCACAAATCTTCAAACTCAACTCAGGAGTTAAACCTAGGGTTGAGAGGGTTTTTCAGAGGTAAACAAAAACTTTTCAACATTTCTACAACTTTCATCACATCATCAAAACTCATTGGCTCATAATTTCATTGTATCAGAGTATATGCAAGCGTTTTACCTTTAATTTAATTAGAGCGGTTCTCTTAAAGTTGTTCTCTGCTAAACTTCATTTATACATCCATATACATACATATCAAATGTATGATCACAAAATATCAAATGTTTACACCAAATACAAAAGGCAGTGCCTTGCACTACGATCCACTCTTCACCTTCGGAGTTCCTCCTTGCATATTTCTAGGTATTCTCCACCTGTCTAAATGGTTGGTTTGGGAAGAGTGAGATTTGACGGAATCTCAGTAGTAAACATTACCACTAGGCATGCATATATATAGTTAATGCATAACATGCTTGCCATTTCTAAAAAAAACATGCCGATAATGACATCTACATGCTCAATGATGCAATATACTCATGGCCACCGTATAAACATAACAACATTTCAATCAATCAAGCATGTTCCACATAATTAGGAAAAGCATTCTCATAAACACAATGCACAAACATATATATCAAATACATGCAAGCAAGGTGAGTTCACTACCTCTTGTACTTTGTCTCCTCCTCTTGTACCTTGATCTTCCTACGTCACTTTATGGCCCTAGATAAGTAATGACATTATTAGGGCAATGAAAAATAAATACCCAATGGGCCACATTAGCCCTAAAGGCTTACTTTCACCCTTTGAGTTCATACCAGTTACATTTGTGCTATTAAATCTTAAATTCACATAAGACATAAAGATGACAGATTTTTCACCCAAGTTTGAAAAAACATAATTAATTCTATAGAACTCCAATTGAGGTGGTTCAAAGCTCCATTTGATCCTATTTAAGTATAATTGCAAGTAAAAATATCATATTTTGGAAAATACCAACAAAAAATCCAGAAAAAGTTTCCAAACATCAACTGTTCTAGATTTAGTTTCAGAAACAAGGCCAAACTTTAAAAATTCACCATTAATTCTAGTAAACTCCAAATTCAGTGGTTCCAAATTATATGGAAAGATATTTCAGTATAATTTTACATAAAAATATTTAATTTTAGCCAAAACAATCACAAAATTCCCAGAATTTTGGAAAACATCACTATTCTAGATTTGTTTCCAGAAAACAGGGCCAAACTTCAACAATTCATATCTCCCAACATACTTGTCCAAAAATTACAAAATACCTATATATTAAATATCTATGTCTCTAATTTAATTCTCAAAAGTTTCAGAATTTTTGGATAAGGTTTGACCCCTCAAATATCACTCAAAAGAACTGTTCCAGACAGGGCAGATTATCAACATGAATCCCCAAACTTCATAAATTTTCAAATTCATATACAAGCATCCAAAAATCATGAACACTTTCATACCTACACAATTTTTCCTCCTAAAGCCAATGGAAGCATCAAAATCATTAAATTCCAACTCCTCTTCCATAACAACATAGCATAGAAAAATCAAAGTTCTTGAAAAGAGTTTGTCGGTTTCTTGTTTTCTTTGGCTTAATCACTTCTTTTCTACTTCTAATAAAATGATTAGCTATTTAGACATCTGTTGACATCGTTTAGCCATTGAAAAAATTATTTTTTATGAGAATGAACAGTACCCAACTCCCAATATACTTATCCAAACAATAAATTAATCGGTTCAAAAGGAAACTTATGCTTACCTCTACGCGTTTCCGTAGACGATTCGGAATTCCGAAAATACTCCGGCCGATGAGACGACGCCAACTACCTCCAAAAAAAAATCCAAAACCATAGAAAAAAATATCGCGATGAGTAAAAGAAGTTTCCTGAAAGGCACTTTGAGAGAAAACGCCGATTCGGTAGTGTTTCGGCAGCTTATAGTTTCTCTCTCTTCTTTCTCCTTTTTTGGCTGCTTCATTCTCTCTCTTTCCGTTTGGTTCAGCACGCAGGAATGGCTGAAGAAGGAGATGAATCAATGGTAAATGGAGTGTTAAGTGCCTTCCATGTGTCAGCTCCCTATTGGCCCAAAATTTCAATTTTTGCATATAATGCTTGATTTGGAAGAATTTTCATTAAAATTTGAAAACTCATATCTAATTGTACAAATGTCCAATTGGAGTGATTCCAAAGGCTATACGAACCTCATTGAGTATAGTTTTAAATAAAAATATAAATTTTTTCCAATTGAAATCTTACTCTTCCCAGAATTTTAATCTTTGAATGATGTCCCAGAAAATAATTAATTTCGCTGGGCTAACTTCAAAAATTTACTTCTCTTTATGTACAACTCCAAATGACTTATATGACCTATCAAATTAAAGCTTGATAAGTATAATTTCACTCTGGAAATTTTCATAATTTTTTAAAATCATTTACCCATTGAAAAATGTCATACAATCACCATTGCCACCCCAGGAATTTCACCGGTGGCAAAATCACTTTATGTTCCATTTTACTATATTATGTGTGACTTCCAATTGTTTTGTTTTGTTATTCCTCAAGCTCTTTAGCTCACCAATATAATTTCTTTTAATGTCCAAGGATATAAAAAGAATTTTAGGAAATAATACTATGACTCACTATGACGTTTACCAAACATATGTCTAGTAGACTCCTTTAATTCAGGCTAAATCTTAAGCCTCTAGTTCTAAAATTCGAGATATTACATCTTAGATTCAATGAATCTGAATATTATAGCTCATATTGGCCTATTTTTGTGTGCGACCCTATAGGCCTAATGAAGTTGGCAGTGAGCTAATGACTATACTAACTAACAAGTCGTAAGCGGCCTCTATCAAGACATTACGACTACCTAATTCATATGAGGATTGATAAATCATTATAACCTGTTATAGAATCATATCACGTTCCTTTCATCACACGATATTTTGATCAAGAATGAGGCATGAAGAATGTCATCTTTCTATTCCTGACCATTACTTTATCGATCTCTGAGTAGTCTGACTATAAAAATAAAAACTCCTTTTCATCGTAGTATGGACATACATTTCTCAGACTTACTCATTGAGGGACCCAATAATATCTTTCTACTAATGTGAGGAACAAATGATATCTTGACCATTCACATTTCTGTGCATGAAAACCACCAAGCCTGAACATAACCTTTATCATCACCTAGTCAAAGGTAACTTTTGATTAGGTCAAAGCTAAGCAACTCTTATGTAGGAATCCATGACGATCTCAGTCAAAGGACATAGTGATGACGTGGTTATATATGAGACAAGCTTGTGACTTGATCTATGCATCTTTCTCATAGAGGGTCGGTCCAGCACCTTGTACTCTTACAAATACCTAGGACTTTGATTTGTATCTCCATACATTTTTAAAGTCATACTGGTCTTATTTCATCTTTGCTTCTGCATAGATAACCGACCAGAGATATTTAGAACAATCATTATGATTTATCCAAGGATATAGTTATCACAGTGAACATGAAAATAATATAATAACAAAATGGAGAAATTCATTGAATAACAATGTTCAAAGTATAATGATTAGCCCCTAAGACACAATTTCCAACAGCAACCTGGCGCTATAATGGATTAGCTAGCTAAGGCTTCATAAATGGAGGTAGGACAACCGAGAGATTTAATGGTCATAAACTCCTTTGGTTTAAAGATCCCTACTTTAGACCTGGTATTTATGGGATGGTAGTTAAAGATAGGTGGAGGAGGCACAAAGGTAGGAGTGAATGACTGGGTAGAAGGCATGACAGATGAGTTAGAGGAAGGTGAAGGTTTTATTGGTGAGACATAAGCTGGTAATGATGCAGAGGAGGTAGTGGCAGGAATGGCTAAGGATGAGGTAGGAGGATGAAAGGGAAGAAATGAAGATGTGATTGATGTAGGTGTAGGGTGTGGGATAGGAGGAAGAAGAGAGGTAGGTGAAGGCTGTGATAAAGTAGAGGATGAGGACTTAACATTGCATTGAGAGCCTCTAGGGAACACTCCTTCATTGAACCTAACATGTCTCGAAAAATATAACTTGCCAGTAACCAAATCAAGGCACTTATATCCTCAGTAATGAGTGTTATAGTCCAAGAATAAACATTCAGCAGATCAAAATTCAAGTTTATTAGCTTGAAAGTGTCTAGTGTAGGGAAAACATTCACACCCTAACACTTTTAGTAAAGAGTAATCTGGTTTGGTACCGTAAAAGCATTCAAAAGGAGACTTGTTGTCAATCACCTTAGAAGGATGTCTATTAATAAGAATACAACTGATAAAAAAGTATCAGGCCGATAAAATAAGGACAATAAGGCATGAGCAAGTAAAGTAAGTTCAGTTTCCACAATACTTCGATGTCTTCGCTCAACTAGACCATTTTGCTATGAGGTATACAGGCATAAGAAACGTTGTTCTATTTCAGATTCAGTGAGAAATGATTTAAAAGCCTAAAACTCACCACCATTGTCACTCTGGACAGCCTTGATTTTCTTATGAAGTTTATTCTCAACAAGAAGCTTAAATTCTTTAAACTTTGCCAAAGCATCAAATTTCTTGTGTAATAGATAAATCCAACTGAATCTACTGAAAGCATTAACAAAAACAACATAGTATGCAAAACCATGAGACAAAAGAGGGGCAGGACCCTAACGATCCATTATTATCAATTCAAGAGGCTCAGTGTATACAGTGGTTGAAGGTATAAATGGAAGTTTGTGAAATTTGCCTAACTGACAAGTACTCCAGAGATGTGAAGACTTATCAGAGACAAGGAATATTACAGTAAGAGCTAACTTGACACTATCTAAAGAGAGATGGCCAAAATGAGCATGCCATAAAGACAGAGTATGAAACGTAGTAGAGTAAACCTCAGCAGTAGACAAGGTCGCTAGTAAGACTTTATAAGGACCAGCAGCAAGGTATAATCCACAGTATTCAGGCCCACTCGTAAGGATTCGCCTGGTCTGCAAATCCTTAACTACACCCCCATAAGGAAAAAATTCAATAAATATTGAATTTTCTGTAGCAAAACTAGCGATAGAGACAAGGTTTTTCTACATTTTTAGAACGCATAGAACTCATTTCATAACAAATTTACCATCGGTGGATTTAAGGGAGGACTTACCAATGAGTAATAGGAGCTGCCTCCCCTGTGCCAACCTGAACACTGCCATGAGTTGTGCCTGGCGCCAAAGTATTGAGATTAGTAGGATCATAGGTGATGTGTTACGTTGCTCCGAAATCAAAATACTAGTTGGAATCCGAAACACATGCTGGGGTGGCAACATAAACTTGAACAAGCGTTGGAGTAGATCTTGGACCAATAGAAGAAGGAGCTCAACATTAACTGATCCAGAATCACCAGAGGAGGATGTAGTAGAAGGTAGTGGTGTAGTAGAAGATTTGGTGGTTATCTCAAAAGAAGATGGAGCAAAAGCAAATACATACGACAATGATAAGTGATTAGAATGTGGATTAGGTGAGATATAATAAGCAGTACCACTAGTAGTTGGATCAGAAGCATAGTAAGTATTCTCATACCTATAGTAGCAATTATGGCAAATGCGACCAATTTTGTTACATATTTGACATTGTGGACAAGAGTTAGAACGACCACGGCCACAAAACAACTTACCGCCGCCGGTAAAGGATGAAAAATTTGGTAGACCACGACCACCATTACCAGTGGCAGAGTGAAACAGAGCATGAGTGTAGAATGCATATGCATCAGATACATCATCATCATCATCATAATTCTGAGTATGATGCGCTTGAATAGGGACACTGTTGGCTAGAAATATTTTCTGTCATGC
Source organism: Albizia julibrissin (assembly GCA_037074505.1). NCBI lineage: Eukaryota > Viridiplantae > Streptophyta > Magnoliopsida > Fabales > Fabaceae > Albizia > Albizia julibrissin. The sequence continues at coordinate 40,556,432 of CM073483.1, read as the reverse complement.
TTCAGTATCAACCAGGATATTAATGACTATATCAAGATCAAACGCCAGTCAAGCTGCATTAATCACCGTGACCATGGCCTCATATTCCAAAGTTAATCCGTTGAGAATATATGAGATCTGAGACACAACATCAACTCCCTCACCAAGGACGCCTAAGTGATCACAAATCGATTTGATATTCTTCAAGTATTCGTGCATGCTCAAAGTACCCTTACGTAGTGAACTCAACTGATTCTTGTACAACAAGACCTTATAATCAGATTTGTTGGAGTAGAGTTTGATTAACTTTTGCCAAATTTGATGCGACGTTTCCAAACCAACAAGCTCGGGAAAAATAGACGGCAAGACTGATACTAGAAGCCACGAAGCAAGAGCCGAATCAAGCGATTTGAACTCCCTAAGAGCAGGATTAGAAATCGAAGTACCAGATTCATTAGCAACCATCACCGACAGAGGAACCACCGTGCCATCAAGGAACCGATGTAGACGATGTTGGTTGACCATGAGATAGACCTACTGTTTCCAGATCAAGAAGTTGTGATCGTCAAGACAAACACTAATATTTTTATTCGAGAATCCTCTTTGGACCACCGCGATTGTTAGAAACGATGGCAAATTGCCGGTGCCAAAGGAAAAAGATGAATTAGACAAAGACATTATTTCATAAAGTAATCAATCCAATAAAGGAGATCACTCTACTGCTAATGTCCTTGAGTATTGTTTTCCGGTGGTAGTTGGAGTCAGACGGCGGCATTTCGCTCTGATACCATACCAGAAAATATACTTTAGAGAGATAGAGACCGAGATGTAATTTCTAAGAAATGCACTATGGCAATCTGATTTGGTCAAAGATGGAAGATTACATTATATAGAGTAGAGATTAAGATCGAGATACTTTTTTGAATAATTAAATTACCTCCTTTTGTTAAAAATAATTTCTAATATATTCACCAATTCTATCAAACTTTTCTAAGACCCAATTTCTGTAATACTTCCAAATAAATAGTAAAACAAAATATCTCCATATGGGATGGTTAGATGTGAACTCAACTCGCTCGAAGAAGAGAAGCGGTAAAAAAAAAGCTCGAAGCATGAATCAAATTAATGTAGCATAGCTTACAATTTTTTTCCTGAATTTAGCACAACTTACATGGAGTGTAATTTTTATTATAAATCATAACTATAATTCATTTAGTTTGTTTTAAAAGCTATGCTATAATTTTTAGAATATATATGAATATGATGAGGATGTGGTCAATAACACATTTTTTTCATATTTATATTGTAAAATTTTAAAAATTATGGAATGGTACGTACTTACGTGTCTTGTTGTGTCCCATCGATACTCACTCTCAAATAATACTACATAATTAAAAAAAGTTTATCAATATAATTTAATCAGATAGGTTTTAATGGACCACACGTATGATAAAACTGCATCCAAATAAAAGTTCACAATTCACTACAAAAAAATAGCGAATTAGCGACGGAATTTCCGTCACTAATTAACTTAGAGACGGAAATTAGTGACGGATTAGAGACGGAACAATATTAGTGACGGAATTAGCGACGGAATTTGTTCCGTCGCTAAAAAGACCGTTACTAATTGATTAGTGACGGAATTTTGCATTCCGTCGCTAATTAGAGACGGAATTTAGGGATGGAATTTTTTCGTCGCTAATTAGAGACAGAAAAATTCCGTCCCTAAATTCCGTGTCTAATTAGCGACGGAATTAACTAATTAGAGACGGAAAATTCCGTCTCTAATTAGAGACGGAATTTTCCTTCTCTAATCCATCGCTAATTATTTTTTTTATATATAATTTAAATTGCCACATGTCTACAACATGAGCCTCCACATGTTCCTCACCGGCGGCTGTAATATCCCGAATTTTGGGACTAGAGGCATAAGATTAAGCCTGGATTAAGTGGACTGCTAGACCCTGGTTTAGCAAATGTCCCTATGAGGTATGTTTAAATTCCCCAAAATTCCTTTATATCCTTGGATATTAAAAATAATTATATTAGTGAGCTAAAGAGCTCAGGGAATAACAAAACGAAGTGATTGGAAGTCACACATAATTTAGTAAAGTGGAACACAAAGTAATTTTGCCACCGGTGAAATTCCCGGTATGGCAGTGATGATTGTGTGACATTTTTTTATAGATAAATGATAGTGAAAAGTTATGAAACTTTTCAAAATGAAAGTATACTTATCAAGCTTTAATTTGATAGGTCATATAAGTCATTTGGAGTTGTACACAAAGAGAAATGAATTTTTGAAGTTAGCCCAGCGAAATTAATTATTTTCTGGGACAGCATCCAAATATTAAAATTATGGGAAGAGTTAGCTTCCAATTGGCAACCTTTTATATTTTTCCTTAAAAGTAGACTCAATAAGGGTCGCATAGCCTTTGGAATCACTCCAATTGGACATTTGTACAATTAGATATGAATTTTCAAAGTTTAATGAAAATTCTGCAAATTAAGCATTTTGAGCGAAAATTGGAATTTTGGACCAATGAAGTGTTGACACGTGGCAAGTTGCTTTTACCCTTCATTTATCTATTAAATCATCTTCATCATCTTCATTCTTCACGGAGGAAAAAAAACGGACCAGAAGAGAGAGAAAAGAAGAGGGAGAATATTCTTTTCTCCGAAACACTGCCGAAACGGCATCCTCTCTCAAAGTACCCTTCAGGAAACTTCCTCTACTCATTTAGATCTTCATTTCTACGGTTTTGGATTTTCATTTGGAGGTGTTTGGTGCCGTCTCCCTTGCCGGGGTGTTGCCGGAATTCTGAACCGTTTGTGGAAATGGGTAGAGGTAAGCGTAAGCTTCCTTTTTAACCGATTGGTTTGTCGTTTGGATGAGTATAGAGGAAGTTGGATATTGTTCATTCTGATTTAAATTGGTGTTTTGAATGGCTAAACGATGTCCAATGGATGTATAAATAGTTAATCACTTGATTATGAGTAGTAAGGAAGTGATTAGGCAAGAGAAATCGAAGAAACAACGAACTCTTTATGAGAATCTAATTTCCTTCTGTTTCTGTCCTGTATTGTTTCGTATAGGAGGAGTTGGAATTTGATGATTTTGATGCTTCCATTGGCTTTAGGAGGCAAAATTGTGTAGGTATGCAAGTGTTCATGATTTTTGGATGCTTGTATATGAATTGGGAATTTTTGGAAATTGATTAATAAATGCTGTGTAATTTGTTGTCTGGAAGCAGTGTTGTTGTGCGCGTGTTTTCAATGGGCAAAAGTTTTCTGAAAATTCCGAAACTCTCTAGTTTGAAAGTAGAGACATAGACCTTTAATTTTAATGGTCATAATGGTTAATTGGATAAGTATACTATGAGATATGAATTGTTAAAGATATGCCCTGTTTTCTGGAAAGAATCTAAAACAGTTGATGTTTGGAAAATTTTTGGGAATGGTGTAGTGGTGGAGTTTACAATCGAGTATTTTTATATAAAACTAAACTTAAAGGGCTTCAAATAGAGCTTTGAACCACCTCAATTGGAGTTTTATAGAATTAATTATGATTTTCCAAAATTTGGTCAAAAATGCTGGTAGATTGAGTACCATGCGAATTTGAGTAAGAAATTGACCAAATATAATTGGAATGAACTCCAAGGGTGAAAGTAAGCCTATAGGGCTAATGTGGGACATTGGGTATTCACTTTTCATGGCTCTAATAATGTTATCACTTGCCTAGGGCCATGAAGTGATAAAGAAGGAGCAATGGTTGGCGGATCAAGGGACAAGAAGAAAAGGACATAAAGTCCACCAGGTAGTGAACTTACCTTTTCTGCATGTATGTGATATGTATGTCTTGCATTGATTATGTGACTGCTTTGCCTATTTGTGTGGAACATGTATGATTGGTTGAAGCTCTGTTATATTTGTACAATGGCCATATGTATGTCATAACATCGAGCATGCAGCATGTCATTATGTTGGCATGAAATAGTGTAGGCAAGCATGTCATGCATTCATATATATCTGGCATGCATAGTGGTAATGTTTGCTACTGAGATTCTCTCGAATCTCACTCCTCCCAAACAACCATTCAGACAGGTGAGCATTGGAAACGTGCTGAGAACAGAAAAGAGGTATGCACGAAGAGGACTGTTGCTAGTTGTTTGAAGGTCTGTAAATATTGTGTAAACCCCTGGTGGGGAAACTTTTGTATTATAATCAAGCAATATTGTATTAATATTATCAGTATATTCATATTATTCCTGTGTGCCCACTGAACTACGCATTGCTACTCTGAGTAAGGTCAGTAATAAGGGATATATGAGGCGGGTCGTTACAGCGGCCGCCACGTGTACCAATCAGCCACCGCCACGTGTCACCCTCCACCGTGCGCCACATGTCACCCTCCACCTCACGCCACGTGTCCCCTCCACCTCGCGCCAAGTGTCCCCTCCACCTTGCGCCACGTGTCACAAGTCACAAATTGGTTGCATTTTGTGACCAAGTTAGGATTCGAAGCCATGACCTCTCACGCTCGTGCTAGTGCCTTTGCCAGTTGAGCTAAGAAGAACTTGTGAAAGTTAAATGCAAAATCATATATATATATATAAACATAGACACACACATTCACACATACGTACGTACGTACATACATACATACATATATACATACATACATAATATATATATATATATCACTTGCAAACAAAAATAGAAATACATAATTTTATATATTATTGAATATTTTAATTTAGTTTTCTTATTTTATTTTATGTAAATATTCTACCTAAATTTTTATTATTAATATCTTTTTTTATTTATTTTATTTTATATTTTATCTTTTTGTTTGTATTTATAAAATTTTCATTTTATTTGTTTATAATATATTATTAAAAATTCAAATATATTATATTATAATTTTAATTTCAAAAATAAATATGAATTAATAATTTTTATTTATTTATTTTAATATTATATTATTAATTTAAAATTTAAATTATTTTAAAAATTATAATTTTGAAAAAAAAAATCGAATTATTAAAAAATTTAACTATTAAAGACGGAATTAGCGACGGAAATTCCGTCGCTAATTAGAGACGGAAAAATTTCGTCTCTAAATTCCATCACTAATTTTTAGTGACGGAAATTAGTGACGGAATTTAGCGACGGAATTACATTCCGTCGCTAATCCGTCTCTAATTAGCAACGGAAAAATTCCGTCTCTAAATTCCGTCGCTAATATTTAGAGACGGAATTTAGTGACGGAAATTCCGTCGCTAATTAGAGACGGAAAAATTCCGTCTCTAAATTCCGTCGCTAATTTTTAGTGACGGAAATTAGTGACAGAATTTAGCGACTGAATGTAATTCCGTCTCTAATTTAGAGACGGAAAAATTTCGTCTCTAAATTCCGTCGCTAATTTTAGTGACGGAATTTCTGAGGGATTAGTGACGGAATAAAATTCCGTCGCTAATCCTGTATTTTTTTGTAGTGATTAATAATTAATCTGTCATATCTAAAAATTGTCTGTTATAATAAGATAAAGAGGAAGGGAAGGAGCAACATATGAAATGCAGTTGGCCTCCAAATGTGTTGGAAAATGTTTTACAATGATGGTACCACCAAGCTTATCAAACTCAAAAATTTAAATAAATTCATAATAATAATATAAAATCATATTATATATTCGGATTATAAATTCATAATAGTCTATTTTTATCAATAAATATCTCATACCCTTTAATAAGTCATCATATCAGCGCTAACAGAGCCACGCTCAAGTCAAGGCCGTTTTACTTTATATGAAAGAGCAAACAATCACGTATTAAAGTAAGCACAAATATATAATCACACATAATTAAATGCTCTGTACTCCTGATCTCATTTAGGTACTTTAACATGTTTTAATTTTTCAATTTTTCTCCTATTTAATATATACTCTATCTCAATAATATAAAGTCTATACAATAATAAATGAATGGTAAAAATGTGCATTCAAGTAAATAATTTAATGATGTGACTTATATAAGTATAAAACTAAAAAATATTTTCATTCTCCCCTATCAACAAGACCAAATAAGTATATTCCATAATCGAACTATCTAATGACCTGACTCAATATTTACAAGGAAATAGGCTTTGGTGTGTGTGTGGGGGGGGGGGTGTTTTTTGGGGGGGTATTTTTCGTCCCAAAAAAAACATTCTTTTCCATCAATAAATATAAATATAAATATATGTGTATACATACATAACATTCATACATATGTATCTGTGTGTGGGGATATTAATTGGTTAGCTAATGATTTTAAAATACTATTTAAATTTGGGTTTGGATTTTTCTTTTTTTTGGTCAAATAAATTTGGGTTTGGATGTTCCTTCATGAAAGCCATAGCCTTACGAAGATCCTCAAAACCAATTAAGTTGATCTTGGTGGATTCATTATTACCATACCCGGCTTCACTAGGTGCTTGTTTGGTATGAGGGGAGAGCATGGAAAGTGGGTGAAGGGAAAATTTTTTTGAGTTGAATTAGAAAAAAATGAGAGAAGTGGTGTTAATAGTTTTTAATTCATTTTTCTTACTCTTTTTATCATTCATATTTTCTTTATTAAAATTTTATAACCCCATTTTTTCAATTTTCTTAAATCTAACTCATACAATTTTTTTCTCCTCTCCCCATCCCTTCAAATCTCTCATACCAAACAGACCCTTATGTGATCACTTTGAATTAAGCCAACTACTTAAGGTACCAATTATCTTTAACTAACTCATTTATTACTATTTTCCCAATATAATCTCATTTTTTAACTGACTCATTTAAATCCACATCATTAACGTATGGGTAATGTTGGAAACATATATCAATTTTGGACCAATTTAATGACTTAACTTCTATTCCTTGGTTCGCAAAAAATGGTAGTTGGTGCCTTATAAGAAGGATCATAAGGAGTATTGAATAGTGCCGATCTTTAATATAAGACTCAATTGATTTTTTTTTGGAGGGGTTAAGAAAGTTAAATATATACCTTAATTATAGTATATGTTGTATATCATTAAATTATATATCAATTTATAAATTGGGGTGAATTAGTTTAGAGAAAAATGATACATATAATTAAATACTTTAAAGTAATTTATTTAATTTAATATCCAAAATAAAATCAACTAGGTCTTATATATTAAAGATTGAGGTAGTATTAAATAAAAAAATATATTAAAGGTGAAGGTACAAATTTAACAATAAATAATTTTGCTACGAGCACCCACAAGAACTATCAATTTTCATTGAAAAAAAGTAGATATAAATAATTTATTTGGGAATAGATATAGTAATAGTGTTAAGAAAACTTAATTTTAATTATTTTTTGTACTATGGGTCCCACCAATTTTTTTTATTTTAATATTTTTAAAGTGAAAATATCACTTAGACCACATACAAACAATTGTATTTTAGTTAATCCCCAAAATATTTTGAAATTTCATGATTCCCTCTTGAGTCAAAATAAAATTAATTTTTATCAATAAAAAAATACTAATACCGTTATTTTATTTTTTTCATAAGAGCATTTATAAGATAAATATTTGTATTTTTAAGACAAATAAAGATATTTACAAGAAAAACATGTGAATAACCAGTGAGTTAAAAAATTTTGGTCATTCGTATATTTTTCTTGTAAGTATTTTTATTTTTTTTGAAAATATCCATATTTTTCTTGTAAATTTTTTTATTAAAAAAATATAAAGTAAGGTCATTATTGTTTTTTCACTGAAAAAACGTAATTTTTTTGAACCCAAAGGGGTGCAATGAAATTTTATAATCTTTTTGGAGTTAACTGAAATAAAATTATTTGCATGGGATCTACATGATATTTTTCCATTAAAAAATATTAAAATAATAGAGAGAGAAGATTAGTGAGACCCATAATACAAAAAGTAACTGAAATTAAGTTTCTTTAAAAGCATTGTTATATCTATTCCTAAATAAATTATTTATATCTACTTTTTATATTAAAAATATATAATTCTTATGAGTGCTGATAGCGAAATTGTTTTCGCCCCTATATTAATGGCAATTAAGAACCTGTTTGGGAAAGTCGCCCAGCGTCCAAAAGTGCAGTGCATGGCTAAAAGCACAATGACGGTAACTTAATCTGGAGTGTTTGGGTTGGCGTTGAACACTACTAGGCTTTTGGGTTCAAGAAACCCATGTGAAGCTGCTTTTAGTTTTTTTCCTTTGCATGGTGACTCGGTCGTAGAGGTCGAAGAGGCTACCGTTAGAGCATTTTCTCAGGCACACCCCGATTCTTTCATCCTCTTCTCGTGTCTTCTTCCTTTGTGGTCGTTGGTGTTTAGCTCACGGTGAGCGCTCAACTTCTATCGGTTTTTCACCGGTGAGACGCATGGTGGTGGTTGTTGGAGCTATGGGTTGTTTGGTTGTGTAGTGTCAATCCGTCGAGTTTGACGTCTTTTTGGCAAATCATATACACGTGAGTGCCATGTGTGATGCCGTCCTTGCATGTCGGCTTTTCTGTGATCTTACTGTGAATCTGGACATAACCTTATATTGAATTAAATAGTACCAAAATCAGAGTACGATATGGACAGCTATTATGTTACTTGGGAATTCTCTGTTTTTGAGAAACGTAAACAGCTGCACAATACTACACAGCCAGCTAGGTCCCTCGCATCTGCGACCTCATTTCCTCACTCTACTCTCTCTTACAAATAGATACCCCATCTTCATCCATCAAACTTCACTATCTATTACTTAGCACATATCACTCCTTTCTCTTCTACCATGGCTGCTTCTACTACCATACTCTCACTTGAGGCTCTGTTTTGATTATCCACTATGAATGGTGGCGAAATTTTGTCGCCTACCTACCGAAAATCATGTTTGTTTTGTATTTTTCTTCTTCAGTTCCCCAACAAGATGGAAACAATGACTATTTAAGCTTCAACTTGTTTTTAAATTCAACTTTAATAGCATTCATTAAGCAGCATGCGAACATCTAATCATCAAACAGAAAATTGGGTGCAAGGCCAGCTTCAAAAGAACGCGGCTTTGTTATTCCTTATTCTCTACCCAGCTTTTTCTTTCATCTTTTGTCCTTAGCTTTTTCTTACTCAAATACTCTTTCTTCCTTTAATGGTCACCGTCCAGCCACCTCTGCTATAAGAAACAGACATTTGCGTTGAGCTTCTTAGGTAAGGAAGACAGAATCCCGCCTGTCTGTATTTCGTCATTTTAATACTGTCTTGTGTAATGAGATAAAGTGGACCCATGCTAAATGAAGAAACATTAATGGTGCTGATATGTTTTCACTTATTTTACCCTCTTTTTACCACGCATTTATGGTTGCTAGAGGTCAGGCCTTGCTTTAACCTTTTATTCTTTACCATCTCTCAACTCAAGATTCATTTTGTTGTCCACTTTTATCATTATTATGATTATATAGATGTTTGTGGGAATTTGTGCATTCTTCTTTATAATGTAGATATTTCTTTGTGATTATATATATGTTTTTGGGGTTACTTCAATTATCATAATATATATATATATATATATATATATATATTATTCAATAAGATTCATGTACAGTTATTTTTTATTTAAATTGGCTTTTCAAATAGATTTAAGGTTAGAAAAAAAAGTCACTTCTGTCACTATCAATTCAAAGAAAAATTACATTTACAATATGACTTTTGTTAAAATCAGGTTGTAAAAAAACCATTTCTACCATCACTAATCTAACCAGGCTCTAAAACTACAGCCATCCACCATTGCTTTCGGTAATATATAGGCTTTTTAATTACTCTATGACAACAATTTTTAGGGAAAGGAGATACTTTTTTCTCCAATTGGTACATGTTATAAGACAAAATTGTCGAGTTTTCCATTCAATATAAGATTGATCATTAAATTAAGTTTACCATGCATCTCCACATAAAACCTCTGATCGGTATATATGCACTTCCCCAACCAGAGTGTAACGACCCTTTCTCACAAACAACAATTATCCACATTTATACAAAATCAGTGATAATTTTTTTTTTTACATATCATAGTTCAATCCAATACATATCAGAGTTCAGGACACAAACTCGCCCACAAACTCTTCCACAACATATCGGAGTTTAGGGCACAAACTCACTGCAGATAAATTTATTATTTTGATTTATTCCAATTTCCTTAAAAAAATTCTTAAATAACCTTTAATATACCTATAATTACAAAATCTCCAATACCAACTTCCTAAATAATTAAATCTCTCTTTCATAATGTATATGGATATAATATAATTATTAAACAATTCCTCAAATACCCACATAATTAAAATCATATCAAATTATAATTCAAATATTAAGTCCTAATTTATATTTTTCACATAACTCAGATCTAACAAAAATAAACCAATTAAAATCTCAATAATACCTCCAATAATCCAAATAAAATATTTAAACTAATTTTTATCGGTAAAAACGCCCTATAGGGATTAATTTAAACCCTATTTATAAAATAAATTAATTATAAAATCACATGACCACTAAATAGTAAATCTAAACCGATTAAAATAAACTATTAATTATTCTCTACATTTCTACAGTCTTATATTGATAAAACTCAAAACTTGCCTAAAATCATATCCCCAAAATATTCTCTAACTAGCATAATATTACTATCATATGAAAGAGAAAATTATTTAGAACATATTTTATAAAAGAAGCTTTATAATTAAAAGAGAGTTTATATACCTTATTGATCTCCGAAGAACTGAAAATACCCTTATCAAAACCTCATTATCTTCTCTCTCCACAAAACACTTCACCTGCGTGAAGTGTTTATGAGAGGGGTATTTAATACCCCTCACCTCCTGTACATCAATCATCATCTTCTATCATTATTATTTATTTATTTATATAAAACAAAAGGGGACACTCCCCTTTCCCCTTTTATTTGTGGTAGGCGCCGAAAGGCGCCTACCACACGTATATATATATATATATATATATATATATATATATATATATATATATATATTATTATTTTAATAAATTATTATTTTATTAATTACAATTTTTTATTTTTTATTTTTTTTATTTTTTTTTATTTTATTTTTTTTAGAATGTCACACAGAGTCAATAAGGAATGCTGTTAAATTTTACCCTGTTGAATATGCGGGAGAAAATGTACCAATAGGCAATAACATCTTATTGTTAACTAAATACTCATTATTAAATAAGGATAAATTTAGAAAGGTAAATTGTAAAGACCCGCCTCATATATCCCTTATTACTGACCTTACTCAGAGTAGCAATGCATAGTTCAGTGGGCACATAGGAATAGCATGAATATACTGATAATATTAATACAATATTGCTTGATTATAGTACAAAAGTTTCCCCACCAGGGGTTTACACAATATTTACAGACCTTAATAACTAAAAGGCCTTCAAACAACCAGCAACATTCATCTTCGTGCATACCTCTTTTCTGATCTCAACACGTTTCCAATGCTCACTTGTCTGATTAGTTGGTTGGGAGGAGTGAGATTCGAGAGAATCTCAGTAGCAAACACTACTACTATGCATGCCAAATATATATGAATGCATGACATGCTTTTCTACACTATTTCATGCCAACATAATGACATGTTGCATGCTCGATGTTATGACATACATATGGCCATTGCACAAATATAACAGAACTTCAACCAACCATACATGTTTCACACAAATAGGCAAAGCAGTCACATAATCAATGCAAAACATACATATCACATACATGCAGAAAATGTAAGTTCACTACCTCTCGGACTTTATGTCATTATCTTCTTGTCGCTTGATCCGCCAACCATTGCTACTTCTGTGTCACTTCATGGCCCTAGGTTAGTGATAACATCATTAGAGCCATGAAAAGTGAATGCCCAATGGCTCACATTAGCCCTAAAGGCTTACTTTCACCCTTAGAGTTCATACCAATTATATTCGTGCCATTAAGTCTTAAATTTCGCATAAGACTTAAAGCTGACAGATTTTTCACCAAACTTTGAAAAATCACAATTAATTATACAGAAATCCAATTGCGGTAGTTAAAAACTCCATTGGATATTATTTAAGTCTACTTTCAAGGAAAAATATCATTTTCAGGAAAATACCAACAAAATATCCCCAAAAAGTTTCCAAACATCAACTATTCCAGAAATTTCCAGACAACAAGGCCAAAATTCAACAATTAATATCTCCCAACATACTTGTCCAAAAATTTCAAACTACCCATCACATTAAATTTCTATGTCTCTACTTTAATTATGAAAATTTTGAGAATTGTTGGATAAGGTTTGGTCACTGCAACATCACGCACAAACATACTATTCTAGAAAATTCCAGTTTTGCATGACCTAACTTCAAAAACGTAGAACTTCTAACACACAAATACAATTGAGCATTATGACCTATCAAATTAAAGGTCTTTGTGTCTACGTTTCATCTAGAAATTTTCGGAATTTTCAGATAAGATTTGTTCCTTGAATTATCACACACAGTAACAGTGCTTCAGACAAGGCAAATCAACACTATGAACACATATGCTTTATAAATTCCCAAATTTATATACAAGCATCCAAAAATTATGAACACTTGTATACCTACACAATTTTTCCTTCTAAAACCAATGGAAGTATCAAAATTAAAAAATTTCTACTCCTTCTCCACGAAAAATCCAGAACAGAAACAGGAATTTATAGTTCTCAGAAAGAGTTTGTCGGTTTCTCGTTTTCTTTGGCTTAATCACTTCATTTCGACTTCTAATCAGATGATTAGATATTTAGACACTCATTAGACATGATTTAGCCATTGAAAATACTATTTTCTTATGAGAATGAATAGTACCCAACTTCCAATATATTCATCCAAACAATAAATCAATCGGTTAAAAAGGAAGCTTACGCTTACCTCTACCCGTTTCCGTAAACGGTTCGGAATTCTGGCAACACCCTGTCCGGTGAGATGATGCCAACCACCTCTAAATGAAAATCTGAAATCATAGAAATGTAGCTCGCGATGAGTAGAAGAAGTTTCCTGAAGGGTACTTTGAGAAAGGATGTTGTTTCGGCAGTGTTTCGGAGGTTAGAACTTCCTCTCTCATCCTCCTCCATTTTCATTCTAATCTTTCTCTCTCTCATTTCTGGTTCTTCCGTGAAAAATGGCTGAGGAATGAAGAAGATGATGATTTAATTGAGGATTAAAGGTCTTTGCCACGTGTCACAAGCTCATTGGCCCAAATAATAAATTTTCGCACAAAATACCAAATTCTGTAGATTTTTCATTAACTTTGAAAATTCATATCTAATTGTAAAAATTTCTAATTGGAGTTATTCAAAAGGCTATACGACCCTTATTGAGTCTAGTTTTAAGGAAAAATATAAAATTTGGCCAATTAGAAGCTCACTCTTTCCAGAATTTTAATATTTGAATGCTGTCCCAGAAAATAATTAATTTCGCTGGGCTAAATTCACAAATTCATTTCTCTCTGTGTACAGATCCAAATGACTCATATGACCTATCAAATTAAATATTGATAAGTCTACTTTCATTCTGGAAAGTTTTATAATTTTTCACCATCATTTACCCATCGAAACATGTCACACAATCATCACTGTCATACCGGAAATTTCACCGGTAGCAAAATTACTTTGTGTTCCACTTTACTATATTGTTTGTGACTTCCAATCACTTCGTTTTGTTATTCCCCGAGCTCTTTAGGTCACCAATATAATTCATTTTAATATCCAAGGATATAAAGGAATTTTGGAGAATTTAAACATACCTCATAGGGACATTTGCTAAATCGGGGATTAGCAGTCCACTTGATCTAGGCTTAATCTTATGCCTTTAGTCCCAAAATTCGGGATATTATATAAATCAATTTAAAATATATTAAATATTTGTAACTTCTATTATATATTATGGAAGATTTGGTCAAATTAGACTTATAACGAGGACTAGAGTAAAATAGGCCATTTTGTTATAATGACAACAATTTTTACTTGTTATTATGAGACAAAATTGTCGTGTCGTCTATTTAATATAATATTCATCTATCATTAAATTAAGTTTACCATGCATCTCCACTTAAAACTCTCATTGGAATATGCCCTTTCCCTACCAATTTGAGTTTTTTTATTTTAATTTACCACAAAATAAATTTTTTGTTAAATTTATATGATTTTCATAAAATATAAAAAAAATTATAAGAAAAAAGAAATATATAAGATAAGAAAAATAATTAAGCATATTTCCTCAAATTAGTAAGGAAATTAATTTACAATATGACAAGTAAATAATAATTACAAATTGCATATTCCGTCTCTTTGTCATTTTGCTAGCCACAAGTGTACGGGTTGTAAATAATAGTATAATGATACAGAAATTGTCGTTCCATAAGGATTATGACAAAAGTAAAATAAGGTAATTAATGTAACTATGTTCTTAATTAGATTGAAATAAAATCATATGAAATTGATCAAGTTGAATAAGGAATTTTTATGAAAACAATAAAGTCAAGTAATAGAAATTGGAAAATTAGTTTTAATTTCAAGAGATTAAAAGCTTATGATTACTTTTTTTCTCAATTATATTTCATGGAACTATGCAATTCAATCATTTATGTTAATTAAATAAGTCTACATACTAGTCAAAGGTTCTAAACTCATCAATCAAGCTCTCTCAAGTCAAGATTGATTTTTATAAAATTATTTATAATTAATAAAAACCATCTTTCAAAACAATTATTCAATAGACTTTTTTTTTGCCTTCCAATTATTCAATAGACTATATTAGGTTGTTAGATATATTTCTATTATAACAACAAACTATTCATTTCATTTATAAACTTCAAGTCCAGCATAATTTTTCTTAAGTTCTATAATTAAAATAACTCTCTCAAGCATCATCCAATTAAACTAGTCTAATCATGTAGTAATCAAACACAAGATAGCATTAAGTATAAAGAAAAATCACCATATATTTTCATTAACAACCAAAAGTAAGACATTCTAGTAGTTTTTGTGCTATTCATAATCTGTACAAACCAAAAACTAAACTTAACAATAGAGTCCGTATTAGCAAAATGAGAAGAAAATGGAGGGAACCAAGAAAAACCAAAGAATAAAGTTGCCAAATCTCTTCAAGAATCTTCCTCTAAAATCCCAATCTTCACCAAGAACTCTCCCAAGGAATTTCCTTTCATGCACAGCCTCTCCAGAGTTAAAAATGAGTGGTTTTGACGCCTCAAACTTGGTTAAAACCCCTTAGATATGACATTTTTTTGAAACCCACAGTATCAGTTCTGCACTTTCACTTTTACTCTGCTATAGTGAAATAAAAGCAAACAGAGTTAGATAGAAAGACCCATTTTGGGGTCTCTTCGCTTTTGCTTTACTGTAGTGAATCAAAACCGACTGAGGGTGTTATCAATCTATTTCTTTTATCTTCATTTTGTATTTTGTCCTTCTTTTCACGGCTCCTAATGATCCTTGTAAGCTTCTTGGTATAGAAACGCTGAGGGAATGAAATCACTCTTTTCTGTATTTCTTGAACTGATGCATTACAAGTTTCTTGGGCTCCTATTTATAATAGCTGAGGAGCTCTTGCACAGACAGGAAAAATAAAATGAGTAGAAGCAATCAATGGAACAGCTAATGGTACAACTGGAAAGAAATAAAGCAACGAATAAAGCAAAAGAAAAAACATAAAGCGTTGTCTGCCATAAGCAAAAGGAGGTGGTGGTTGGTCTTGTCATCATGTTGTTTATGTATCATTCTCCTCGGGTTGGATGAAACTCATCCTCGAGTCCAAATTATCATCATGTTCAACATAGGGAAATAGATCAACAACGTTGAAAGTAGCAGAAACTCCATAAGCACCTGGTAGCTCAACTTTATAAGCATTATCATTGATTTTCTCTACAATCTTGAATAGACCATCTGCAGTGGAGATAATTTGGCGTTAGGATGTTTTGGAAACCGTTCCTTTCGCAAGTGAATCCAAACCAAATCTCCAACATTAAAAATTCACTGCTTCCTATGTTTGTCTCGTTGTGCTTTGAGCCTCAGATTCTACTTCTGGATCCTTTCACGTACTTGTGCATGTAGTTTCTTAACTTCTTTTGCCCTTTGTTCTGCATCTGTGCTAAAATACTGCTTATCAATTGAAGGAACCAAATCTAACAGACTGAGAGGTCGTGTACCGTAAACAACCTCAAAAGGACATTTACCAGTGGCTTGGTTAAGGGAACTGTTATAAGCAAATTCAACTTAAGCCAGGATAAGATCCCATTGTTTCAAACTCTTTCCAACAAAACTTTGTAAAAGATTGCCAAGAATCTTATTTACAGCTTCTGTTTGTCCATCCGTTTGTGGATTACTAGCACTACTAAATTACAGCTTAGTGCCCATCTTTTTCCAAAGAGTTCTCCAGAAATAGCTAAGGAATTTGACATCTCAATCAGATGTGATAGTTTTAGGAATGCCATGGAGACGGACAATCTCTTTAAAGTATAAATCAGCAACCTGTACAGCATCGTTGGTTTTCTGACAAGGAATAAAATGGGCCATCTTTGAAAATCGGTCAACAACTACCATGACAGAATCTTTTTGTCTCTGCGTTCATGGTAACCCAAGCACAAAATCCATACTTACATCTTCCCAAGGTGCTTCTGGTACTGGTAGCGGCATGTATAATCCTGTATTTTGACCTTTTGCCTTAGCCAAGTGACACGTTCTACATCTTTGTATGTGTCGGTTGATTTCTCGTTCAAGCTTGGCCAATAAAATTTTCTTTGATCAGGGCGACTGTTTTATCTCTGCCAAAATGACCGGCTAATCCTCCATCATGGGCCTCCCAAATTATTGCTTCTCTTAGGGAACACTACGGAATGCATAGGGTTTTACCTCAGAATAAAAACCAATCATGTCTATAGTATTGCTGGAAAGGATGATCTGCAGTTGCTTCCCATAATCCCCGAAAATTTGGGTCATCTTGGTATAATTCTTTAACACATTCAAACCCAACAACCTTGGCTTGAATTTTTGACAACAATGTATGTCGGCGGCTAAGCGCATCAGCTACTGAGTTCAAGATTCCATCCTTGTGTTTAATCATAAATGGATAAGATTGCAGGATTTCACTCCAGTGGGCATCCTTGCGGCTGATCTTTTGTTGAGAATTCAGATACTTGAGGGCTTCATGGTCAGAATAGAGGATAAACTCTTTATGCAACAGGTAGTGGCTCCAATGCTGCAAAGCTCGAACAATGGCATAGAATTCTTTGTCATAGATGGAATATTTGAGCTTAGCATCATTAAGTTTCTCACTGAAAAATGCAATTGAGTGTCCCTCTTGGCTGAGTACAGCACCGATTCCTGATTTGGAAGCGTCACAACTAACTTCGAATACTTGATCAAAATTTGGCAAAGCTAGAACGGGCCTTAGTCAGTACCCTTTTTAGTTCGTGAAAGCTTCTTTGGGCTTGCTCTGTCCACTGAAATTTATCTCCTTTAGT
This sequence comes from Albizia julibrissin, assembly GCA_037074505.1. Lineage (NCBI taxonomy): Eukaryota > Viridiplantae > Streptophyta > Magnoliopsida > Fabales > Fabaceae > Albizia > Albizia julibrissin. The sequence continues at coordinate 40,538,884 of CM073483.1, read as the reverse complement.
ACAATCTGTAAGTGGTGCGGCAATAGAGCTAAAGTTGCGTATGAACCTCCGGTAAAAAAAGGCTAATCCGTGGAAACTTTGAACTTCCTGAATAGACTGCGGAACTGGCCAGCTATTGATGGCTTCAACCTTGCTGGGGTCAACTCGAACACCTTCGACAGTTATGATGTACCCAAGGAACATAACTTCTTGGGAAAGAAAAGTGTACTTATGTATGTTGGCGTACAACTTTTGTTCTCGCAAGGTTTGTAAAACTTGTCGTAGATGCTCCAAATGCTCTTCTTGACTCTTGCTATAAACAAGAATATAGTCAAAGTAGACCACAACAAATTTGCCAATAAAAGGGCGCAATACCTTATTCATTAATCACATGAATGTGCTAAGGGCATTGGTTAACCCAAAAGGCAACACATTCCATTCATACAAGCCATCTCTTGTCTTGAAGGCAGTCTTCCATTCATCACCGGGATGAATTCTGATTTGATAGTACCCACTTCGTAAGTCAATCTTGGAGAAAATAGTAGCACCATGTAGCTGATCTAGCATGTCATCGAGTCGAGGTATCAGAAACCGATACTTGATAGTGATCTTATTGACAGCTCTACAATCAATACACATTCTCTAACTCCTATCCTTCTTAGGGACAAGAAGAATAGGTACAGCACAGGGACTAATGCTTTCTCGAACCAGCCCTTTCTTCAACAACTCTTCAACTTGTCGCTGGATTTCTGCATGTTCTTGAGGACTCATCCTGTAAGCAGGCTTGTGAGGGATGACTGCTCCAGGAACAAAGTCAATGGCATGTTGGATATCACGCATCGGTGGTAACCTGGCTGGTATCTCATCAGCTACGACATCTGCAAATTCATAAAGTAAAGGCAAGACTTCTGGTGGAATGTTAGACTTTCTGTTCTTTTCGAGTACCAGTATGAAACTCATCGTCTGGGGCTCAAATTTTGTTACTTTGAGTTCTTCTTTGGTCATTAACGACACCAATGGCTTCTCTTCTTTGGAATTTTTATTAATTTTACTGGGTGGTAAAGGTGACAATTTGATCGTAACTCCGTCTTTAGTAATGGAATAAGTATTTGCTCGTCCATCATGTAGAGCATACCGATCATATTGCCATGGCCTCCCCAGTAGTAGGTGGCATGCATCCATGGGAACCACATCACAAAGAACTTCATCTTTATATTTGTTTCCAATGGAAAAAGTAACAAGGCACTATTTAGAAACATTTACCTCATTTCCAGTATTAAGCCAGTGCAGCTTGTATGGATGCGGGTGGTCAAGTGTTGGTAGCTTCAGTTTCTTTACCATGTAGTCAGAAACTACATTTTCACAGCTTCCATTATCAATGATGATGTTACAAACTTTTCCCTGTGACGTGCAACGGGTGTGAAAAATATTACGGTGTAACCAGGGTTCCTCCTTAACCACTGTCGTATGCAGGCTTCGTCGAATTACTAGCATCTCTCCCTGATCGGCGGGCGTAACTTCCTCGTCATAAATAGGCTCTTCTTCATAGAAGACATTCTCCTCATCATCTTCTGTAGGAACTTCAAGTGCTTGCCCTTCTCTGATAGTGACGACCCTCCGGTTAGGACAATCTGCGGCAATGTGGCCAAATCCTTGGCACTTAAAGCATTTTGGTGCTTTAGAGCTAGTTACTTTGCTAGTCTTAGGTGGTGGTCGGCTTGCTGTGTTATACTGTGGCTTGGCTTGTGTGGTCGCTGCCTTGTCATGATACTTTCTGGAAGAAGATGGTTGAAAGGAAGAAGACGGTTGAAAAGGAGATCTTTTGGGCGTTTGCTTTTCTACGCGGATAGCTAGACGAATCACGTCATCTAGGGTCCAGTATTGTTGAAGCTGGACTATACGGCTAATGTCAGGGTTCAAACCTGCAAGGTACCAGGCAATGGTTAGCTCTTCCTTCTCCTGGATGTTGCATTTTATCATTAGTTGCTCAAACTCTCTAGAGTACTCTTCTACCGACAAGGAATTCTATCAAATGTTTTGTAGCCGTATAGAATTCTCCTATTGATAATGTTCTGGTAGGAATTTATTGGTGAGTTGTCGCTTCATTTTCTCCCAGCTGGCAATTTTATGCTTGCCCTCTCGTGCTCGCTTTCGTTTGAGATTTTCCCACCAAATAGAAGCATGTTTCTTCAGTTTCAAGGCTACAATTTTGACCTTTTGTTCATCCAAAATCTCCTTGTATTCGAAAACCCGTTCTACTGTTTGAAGCCAAACAATGAACTCATCAGGCTGTAGTCTCCCCTCAAATTCAGGAATGTCTACCTTGATATCATTAGAGCGGAAGGACTGTTGTTGAGGAGGTCGATGGTAGCTAGAGGAAGATGAACTGCTACTAGAATCAGCTTATGGTTGTTCATTACGGTTTTCCAGTAAGGCTCGCTGAACTTCTATTATAGCTTCCAGCTCTCGTAAACGACGCCTCATTTCTTCCATCTCAACTTCGAGTACGTTCCTGCGTCTTGGAGGCATTTTTTTTGTATTGGTTTAGGGGTAGGTTGGGTATTTCAAGGAAGAAAATGATAAAAATGTAATTTGGAAAGTTTAAAGGGTCAAAGTGTGAACTTTAGAAGTTTCGGGGTGAAACAATGAATTGAAAAGGTTTTAGGGGTAAAAATGTAATTTTGGGTAGGTTTAGGGGTGACTCAATGAATGAAAAAGGTTTCAGGGGTAAAAGTGTAATTTTGGGAAGGTTTAGGGGTGAAAAAGTGAATTGAAAAAGGTTTCAGGGGTACAAATGTAATTTTGGGAAAGTTTGGGTGCAAACTGCAATTACAGAAAGATTTGGAAAAGAAAATGTAATTTCTGCCAAAATTTTGGGGTAAAAATGTAATTACAGAGAGTTTTGGGGCAAAAATGTAAAATTTGCAAACATTTGGGCCAAAAATATGATTTTTGAAAGTTCTGGGGAACAAACTGTAATTTTTACCAAATTACTGGGCTAATTTGCAATTACCGCAAGTATTGGTGACTGGGCAGTTATGACGTGGCACTGATGACACGTGGCACTCTAGATTCGCTACATCAGCGTTGACCGCTGACGTGTGATGACGTCGTCAGCTACGTGGCTTGCTGACCGATGTGGTTGACGTCGATCGAAGTGACACGTGGCAGCGTTTGATTGGTTCACTCAACATTGATTGTGCAGCTTTGCTGATGGGGACACTGACGTGGCTCGTCTTCAACCTCCAGCAGCGTGTGACAGCGTGTCCGCCGGAGCGTGGCTCTCTGGCGTGGCGCATGAGAGAGCGTGGGGGACTGGTTCGGCAGCGGCCGACCTACTTCTAAGGTTTCCGGGCCTCCTGAAAACGTTGGTGATGCTTTTATCACCTGAAAATGACCGGAGAAGGTACTTTCGAAGGTACCCGAAATTTTCCGATCACCGGAAAATTCACAGCGCTTTCCTCCGTTGATTTTTGGCGTTCTCCTCCCTTTGGAATCTCTGCTCTGATACCAAAATGGTACAGAAACGCTGAGGGAATGAAATCACTCTTTTCTGTATTTCTTGAACTGATGCATTACAAGTTTCTTGGGCTCCTATTTATAATAGCTGAGGAGCTCTTGCATAGACAGGAAAAATAAAACGAGTAGAAGCAATCAATGGAACAACTAATGGTACAACTGGAAAGAAATAAAGCAACGAATAAAGCAAAAGCAAAAACATAAAGCATTGTCTGCCATAAGCAAAAGGAGGTGGTGGTTGGTCTTGTCATCATATTGTTTCTGTATCACTTCTACATCTTCTTCTCGTCCTCCTACAAGGAGGAGTTTGAGCTTTATATTTTCTTCAATTTGAACAAAACTTCTATATATTTAGCTCAACATTTTATAGTTGCCAAAGTATATTTCTATCACATCACATTTTTTTTTTGTACGTATCAATTTTACACACAAATTGAGTTTAAAACCAACAAATATAAAAGAAAAATGTGATAAAATAAATGAATTTTCGGAGATTAACACCGTCTTGTGCTTAATATAATATCTATTTAACTAATTTAGGTAGATATTTAAAGAAATAGTTAAATTAGTTATTTTTTTAAAATATATGTTGATTTTCCTAAAATACTTTCTTAAGTCATTTATATTAAAACTACCCCTTGATGCAAACTATAGTTTAGGGGAAAATCCAACCTCTAACTTGCTCTTATATCAAAAACATGGGTTAGTATAATATTATAAAAAGCATAAATATATGTTTTTTTTATAAAAAGATCAATTATGATTTAAGAAACCATTATAGATACAAATGGAAGTTAGCATATTACATGACTTAAAAAGTAAATAAGTTATATGCTGATCAAAAACAAAAAATCCTACTTTAATAGAGCTGAAAGGAAAAAGACGGTCCAGGTCAAAAAAAAAAAAAAAGGAAAGGAGATTTAGATATCCAAGCAAGGGAGGCTCTCAAAACAAAGATATATGTTTAATCATACAGCTATCAAACGTTTCTGCTTCTTTAAATTTTATACAGCTGAATCAACAATGACAAAATTTAAGCAAACATAAATGAGGCATCCTTATCCACTAGACTTTATTCATCATATCATATTTGAGACAAGTTAAAAAAAGAACTGATCTTTTTGTCATCAGTATGAGACTGATAATCCATGTGTATGGAACTGATCACTGAGTACTGTAAACCACAATGGGGCTCCTCACTCGAGAATTGCCATCATCCCAAATCAAAGAAGCAGAGACTATTTCCACATTTATTGTTCCCTCAATTGTAACGGTAAACGACTTCTTCTCTCCCACAGACGAAAACGACAGCACACTTGGCGTCACTTGAATAGTCAACAAAGACCGAGGAACAATCACTTTAGCCTTGTATACAGACTTAGCTGCTCCAACATTTGTCACAGTTCTATTAAACACACGAATGAAAGGTTTTGAGATGTTTCTCTTGAGAGCGAAAGATGGGAGATTGAGGTCCCACACCGTTTCATTCTCAATTTTCTTACAGTCGACCTCTTCATCTGTAATGCTTCTTAGGTTTGTCCTGTTATAACCTTGTCCACACAAGAACCTCACATAATCAGATTCACTTATATCATATACCAAACCAGGGCTCACTGCCCTAATGGGATTAATCTGTCCAGCTCCATATGCAAATTCAGCTTCTGGATTGAGAGCAGGACTCATTGGAGTGGCTGCAATATATACATGGAAATTAAGAAAAGCATGTCAAATTATAAGATATACTAGAGCATTAAATTTGAAAGATATACAAATAAGTTGATATATATTGATGGATTAGTTAACTGAGTAATCAAGTAATTACCAGTGGTCATTAAGGCAGACTTGATTGCTGCAGGAGACCAAGTGGGATGAAACGACTTGACGTATGCGGCAGCAGCAGTAGCGTGAGGGCAAGCCATGGAAGTTCCTGATATTATATTGAACTTCGACAATCTCCTGTCTCCTTTTACCTTTGATATAGGCGTAATGGATGGCCATGCGGCTATAATATCTACTCCTGGAGCAGCTATATCTGGCTACACAAACACATCAACAACGGAGTCATTAATTTCAATCACTATTTGGTCAAGACAAGGACTAGGAGACAATTCATAATTAGTAGCTGTGACCCTATTATACCTTGAGAATGTTGGGAGTAATTATGTTTGGACCCCTTGAAGAAAAGGAAGCTACGTAAGGTGCCAAAGAATCTTTGCCTTCTTTAGTCTTGTAAATAGCAACAGTGGGATTGCTGCAGAAATTGGCAGATTGTAGAACAAAGAAAGAATTAATCATTAACAATGACAAGGGAATTAATCAAACATATACATATGAATATGAAGTGTATGTGATGATATATACCTAGTAGAATTCAAGTAAGAGAGTATGGTTATGCCATCAATTAGAGTAAGCACAGCGAATGGAAGAGGAAAACGGAAAAGAGAAGCTGCATCTTTTTTTGAAATGGCTGGAAGCAGAAACCCAGCAGCCCCTGACAGTGACGCAGAATCATTCGGCAGCGACTCACACAAAACAATTTTTCCCTTAACCTTCGCTTCATCCAATGAGTTTTCCTCGCAAAGCCTATGAAACAATCATACTTATTTGAATGCCATTCTAAGCCTCACTCGTTTGATTTTTTTTTTTTTTGCCCCCAAACATATTTTCCGATATAACAATAGTAATAGAAATAGTAACGCTAATACCTTGATCTGGAACTGTTGAAACCACCAGTGATATTGGGTGCATCTCCAGAGTAAATCAACTGGTAGGTTTTATTATGGAGATCAAAGGTGTTCATCGAAACTCCCTGCGTGTAATAAAGTAAGTATCTAAGTTAAAACCGTTCTCATTGATCTCATAGATTTGGTTTCCCTACTAAGCTAAGTGCTTATCAAGAAGAGCTAAACAGATCTGGCCCCGGTTCATATCTGAGTTCTTTTTAAATGATAATTTTTAAATAAAAACTGATTTATTTGAACATATAATAGTTAATAGATTATCTTTATTTTAGATTCTATATCTATTAAAATAATATTTTTTTTAAAAAAATAAAGACTTCTAAAAAAATCAAATTTAATTCGCCCAACAAATTAAATATAACATCCTAGATCTGTCTAACTCTCTGTGCTAAGGAAATTTGCTCAGCAGGAAACCAATTCCAGATGATTATGTGAAAATGAGTAATATATACCTCGAAAACCCTGCCATTTCCCAACTGAACCTTGGTGTAAAACTTTCTATCAATGGTGGAAGCAGCCACTGAAAGCGACCAGGGCGCAAAACTAGTCATAGTGGAAAGCTCAGGACCCAAGTTGGTGGCAGCAATCGAGGTTAGAATGCCTTTCTTCATTGCATGGAAAGCTCCAATGGCAAACACGTCCTGAAACAAGTCAGGGTGTACCACCGTTTGAGCGCCAAGCGATACAGAAAGTATGTCAACACCATCAAAGATTGCTTCGTCAAATGCTGCCAGAATGTCAGCTTCTTCGCAACTAGTAGACCAACAGGGTTTGTAGACAGCAATACGAGCTGATGGGACTCCCCCTCTTGCTGTGCCCTTCGCCAGCCCAAACAGACTCGCTGAGTTGACCCAGTTTCCGGCAGCCGTGGATGCGCAATGAGTCCCATGCCCATTTGTATCCCTTGGCGATCTAATATCATTTTCATTAAACGACCCATCTAACTTAAAGTATTTTGCTCCAATTATCTTGCTGCATACACACACACACATATTGAGTGATATGACACGCCCGCTTCAAAGAAATCCTTCTAATATACTTCCTTCATCCCTAAATATAATCCTCAAGTTTGAAAATAGATATGTCTCAAAATATAAGCTTTGTTTCAATTTTATCTCAACATTTATTGCCTTTTATTCCAATTTTACCCTCTGTTGACTGTGTATATATATTGCATTTTTTTTTACGAGTGATGGTATGAATTGTATTAATTAATAAGATGGATGAGATTTATATTTATGATGACAGGTATAATTGGAAAATATATATATATTACTTACATATTTATTGATTTTAACTAGTTTCTTAATTAAAAAATGATTATTTGAAGCTTTATATTTAGGGAACCAGAGAGTATATATATAGGCTTAGAAAAAGTGTATTGGTGCATACTTATTGCAAGTGATGTTTTGGCAAGACCCTTTCCATTTTTTTGGTGGTGAACTAAACCCGTGGTCGTTGAAACTTTCAGACTCTGGCCAAATTCCGTAGTCAATTACTCCGATAATGACGTCGCTCTCCAAACTTGATCTGTTCACATGCTGTGGGAACCCTATGAAGTCCCAGGACCTTGTTGTTTGGGGCTTGTGCGTTTTGCTTTCGAACACAGAGATCACTCCATCCATTTCTGATGAACACGTGGTCTGATTTATAGCAAATACTCTCTTGTACTTTGTTTAACAGATGAAGGGAAAAAAAACTGTACGTACCGGCCATTCTTTCGGCTTGCTCTTGTGTTAGCCTCACCGCAAATGCGTTGAAACTCTTCTTGTAGCTGTGGAGCAAAGCTTCGGATGCAAAGTTTCTGAACTAAAAGCATTTTGAATGATCAGTTTCTTTCGGGACTCTCTTTCAGTGCCAGTTTGTTTTAGCTTTTAAAAAGAGGTTTTAGGGGGGGGGGATTTGAGATAAATATATAAGAGAATTTTTTTCTTGCCTTACTAAAAAGAGCTTTTAAAATCATAGTTTTAATGTTTCTCAAATAACCACTCAATCAAATAACCGTTTGACTAATTCGGATAAGGGTAAGTTATAGACATATTATAAGAACGTGCCAAGGACTTTCTGAACCATACTCATGTGATGTAATTCTGCGACATGCATTTCCTTCGAATGATCCCCCATGTACACGATATACATACGTCTCTATCTTTAGAATGTGACAACAAACATCAACCAACATACATACATACAGATAGATAGAGAGAGAGAGAGAGAGTATATTTTACCCTTGTATCATGACAATGTCCCTGAAGAATAAGAAAACTGAAAAAGAGACAGAAGAGGAGAAGCCAGGAGCTTAGAGAAAACATGTTTAGATTTCCAAATGAACAATAGAGCTTCAAGTGTGTTTCTGTGTATTGTGGCCAAGAAGTTTTGATGTGTGTTTCATGGAAGGAAAAGTCCAATGCTATTTATATAGTACAAAAACAAAAAAAATTGCTACGTCCGAGCTATCTACACGAGGCGTACGTTTGTTGTAGAAAATTGAAATTTGCTTTTAAGGACAAGGTCAAGTTGTTCATATAGAGTCTGTCGAATTTTGAAAGAGCATTTGAGATACGTTTTATCATTAATACTTAATAAAGTGGATCAACCCTGCGAGAACGGCGATTCTCAAGTTTTCTCTGATATATGTTTGACATTTGTATATTTTCCAAATTCGTGTGGCAGGAAATTATAAAAAATGAACAAGTTCACTATATTTTAACTGGGAGTAGGTAAGGTTCTAAGTTTCTTGTTTCATGAATGATTCTTTGATTGCAAAGATATAAAAGATCCAAATTAGATTTGATGGCTCAGATCCGCCCAGTTCTCCCTACTCAGCAAATCTGTTGAGTAGGGAAACCAATCCTAGTAGCCAACAAGGCCAGGTCAACTTTATGAGGCCTAAGTACTACCCAATTGACCATCTAGTCTAGATATGTGTAAAAAAAACGAGTGGTCCAGTATGACCTAGCAACTAAGAGTGAAATTGATAGCATGGACTCTTAGTTAATAGCATGGTGTGATTTGAATAAATCCAAGTTAATTGCATGAACTCATCAATGCATTTTTCTCCCTACCCACAAAGTTATAAAACAAATTTTCAGAGCTTTTTAATCCAATAAAGCCAAGCTCATCTCTTTAATCCTTATTAATCATAAAATTAGGAGTTCGAACTTCGAACCATAGAAAGTGTGAGTTTAAATTATAATTAAATAAAATCACAAAATAAATAAGTGAGGAGCCCTTAAAAGTTAAAACTTAAAACCCAACATTACTAGTCATGCCGATGATATATAGCTGCTCCTTGGTATACGCCCCTTTCCTACCGAGTCTGTTTCTTTTAAGGAAAAAATTTGAGAAAATTACAGTCAGGTTTTAAATTAGAAGTAAAATAAAAAATGGTCTCGTTGACAATTTTAGAAGTGAGTTATTGACAACTTTAGCGGCTCTATTGATAAATTATTAGACCTTTTTTTTATTGTGAGATTTAAAGGAACCATTTTTTTCATTTTTCTTTTTATTTGGAACCTGACTATAATTTTTCATAAAATTAAACTAAATTTAATGGGATTCGTGATAAATAAGAAACAGTGACTATAAGGAGAAATAAATATAAAATAACGAATTTACATTTCATCAAATTAAATTACGATCTTTCTACACCTGCTTGTAGATTAGCCTGTATATATATGTGCAAGGTGACATTTTTATAAATAATTAAGTTGCGCGAGCTATGGACTTTTTACACCAATTATATCCAGTTGCGTGAATTAACCACGTGGCCCAACTGTACCTTAAATTAAAAGTCCATAGCTCACGCAACTTAATTATTTATAATTAAAGGGGAGTCTTATATTTCCTATAATGTGAACCACGTTGCTCCACATACGCGCGCACAATATATATATATATATATATATATATATATATATATATATATATATATATATATATATATATAAGCTGGTATCTGCAATACATTCCAAGTACTTTCTTAGTTTTTTTATCGCCTTTTTTTATTTTATTTAATTTGTTTTCCATGTTTTCCCCTCCGATTTTTAAATAATATAAGTCCAACTCAAGGTAAACAGAGTCAATATGATAACTTGCCCAACTGCACCTTAAATTTGCAACCGCGTTGAAAATGCAATTACTCCACCGTCATCTCCTTATTGTCTTGTAAAGGATGTTTCCTAAATTACAAAATTTTCAGGAAATTCTGATCCAATCCCAAGAATTTCCTATCCCAACTGGGACTGGAAATATTTGGGATCCGGATCGATACAGAAAAGCTGTCCCAAAACCTTCCTCAAGACAGGATCAGGAATGAGACTTCCCAATCTGGTCCCACTATGAGAATGCCCTTAATTTCTACACTGGTTTTGCTTGTAACCATGGTAGAAACTTGTATATTAGTAAAAAAAGGAAAAGTTAAATTATATGTTTGATTATCTAAATTTACATCAAATTTCAATTTGGTCTCTTAAGCTTACAAGGTACTGTCACCGGTTCTTTTTATAAGATCTCAAAATTTGAATTGCCTTGATCATTTGTTTAAGAGCTTAACAAAAGTTGTCTAAACATTTAATGAGTTTTTTTTTCATTTTTACCCCTTATTTATTATATGTAATGCATTTATTAAAAAGTTAGTGATACTTATATTTACTCTATTTCTCTTTTTTACTTACTCCTCATAGATAAGAATATAGTTGTTGGAAAAAAGTTTATTTTAGATATATTTATTATTTTAAATTAATTTTAATCACTTTCTTATACCATGTAATTTAGTTATTAGATTCTTATAAATATGACAGGAGGGAGTACATTTTTTATTCTTTAATCTTAATACCATTAGTCATATTTAATGGAAAATAATGAGTTACTAAATTTAAGTGATAACAATGCAATTAAAAATTGTTAAAACATATTTACACTTTAATTTTTAATATAAAATTTTATATTAAAAAGAAGTTCGCCAGAGTCAATTTGCAACCAGGGTAAAAGAATTCGAAAGAAGTAAGCGATAGAAGATTTGGTTAAAAGTGAAATCCAAAAAGGAAATATTAAATTTGATAACACAAAAAGAAGAGCTCCAAATAGAAGCATGAATGAAAGGGTAAGGATGGAATATTAATTCTGGAAAGCTGAATGTTATCCCACTAGCTAATAATATATGATACTACATGCGGTCCTACATATATATACAACACTAGTACAAAATAGCCCTTTTAGATCATAACATTTAGATTGGTAATTGTGGATAAAGTCTAAAAAGTATGACCGGTGACAATTTTATAATTATAAAGAACTTTTGAGACTGGTTCTTAAAATAGTAGTCTAAAAGATATTATTTAGACCAGTTATCCAAATAACTGGTCTAAAAAGATAAAAATAATTAAAAATTAAAAATATTTTGAAACTTTTTAGACCGGTTGTCACTAATAACCGGTCTAAAAGATAAAACATTTTAAACTGATTGTTTTTTATAATCGGTCAAAAAGATGCGGAATTTTAAAATTATATAATTTTCCCTTTTAAGACCAGTTATCAGTGATAATTGGTTTAAAAGGTGAGTTTTTAAACCTAATTTTTATTTTAACCGGTCAAAAAAGACTTCCCTAAATTATATCTCAGAACCCCTGCTCCTCCCCGCGCCTAAATTGAATCCCGCGCTCTCTGAACCCTTTCTTCTTGTCGCCATTTCTCTATGAGCTCTGTCCCTTGTTCTAAACTTCTCTATCGCGCCCCACTATTGTTTCTCACATTGCTCCTCCATCATTACTGCCATCATTGTTGTGTGCCCTTGTTGTTGTTCTTTGATCTTTATCATGCTCCTCCGCCACCACCTGTATTCTCCTTTGTGACCATGCTCCTCTGCCCGTGACTTCCCTTTGTTGGTGCCGTGAATTTAAGGATATCATTTTAACCTCTATCGACACTGCCATGACTTTGGCTATAAGCTCGCTCCTTGGTCTTTAATTGGGTTATTGTTTTCTTCTTAAGTTGTTGTTCGATATATAATCAACAATGTCCCGTGAAAATGGCCCTTGATGTTGTTTTGAGCACTTAATTCCCACAAGTTGTTGTTATAGGTATTTGGAAATCTAACTGTTTGTGATAACATATTTTGGAGAAAATTTTCACATCTAAGTTAGATGCTCTGACTTGTACATTCCTGTGATATTTGGCTTGGAGTAATACCATTCTAAGTTCTGTTTTAGTGTGATTGTTTGATTGTTAGTTATTGGTTTGCTGAAATAATACTAGTTTCAAATGGTGCATGTTAGCATTTAGCTTTAACCTGATGCATAAACTGGTTTTAATTATTAAAACTGCACTTGGTTGAATTTTGTTGCATGCATTGCATTAGGACCCCATTTTGAACTGCATATCACTCTTGGTCCATTGAAATTAAGATTTCTTATCACTTTTCATAGTGAAATAATTTTGCATTATCTTTGTTTCATTTTGAAATTTTGATGAACATTTTCAGGTTAAACGTGAACTATTGTTGCTTAACTTTGTGATTATTGTTGCTTCATAGGCCTATGTGTTTTATAGCAAAGCTTTTCTATGTATGTTTGAATGGTAAATATGTGGATTTGGCATTTATATTTGGATATGTAAGTATGAGTAATAAGTAATTATATGGCTCAGTGGAAGTATGCTTTCAAGATATGTAACCATGGTCACCCATATCAAATTACTCTCGCGGCTCAGTGGAAGTATGCTTTCAAGATGTGTAATCATGGTTACCCATATTAGATTACTCTCATAGTATGTTAATGTTCATTTGATAATATGAAAACAAAAAAAAAAGACATTTTTAGCGTGGTTGCTTTAACACTGGTCTTAAAACACACTTTTTAGACAGGTTATGGAGACAACCGGTCTCAAAAGATTGTCTTTTTAAACCGGTTGTCCACACAACGGTCTAAAAAGACACTTTTAGATTGGTTGTCCCCACAACCAGTCTAAAAGTATGTCTTTTTAGATCGGTTGTCTCCATAATCGGTCTTAAAAGACACACTTTTTAGACAGGTTGTCCCCATAATTGTAATACCCCATTTTAGTCAATACTCTTAATGTATATATTTGACATCTATGAAGTGGAATAAAATGGTGAAATGTGGTGTATGAACTTATGTGAATTTATGGAAAATATTCCAATCGCCGGTTACACATAATTTGGCCGAATAAGGACACAAAGAGGCGATTAATGCACAATTAAGAGCCTATTATTGTAACCAAAATTTAAGAAATTAAGTAACATGAATGATGGCCTCATTTAAGTATCAAAATGGGGTTGAGCCAAAGAAATGGGGAAAAAATGATTTATTTCGGTAAATCATGAAAACGTAGGGGCAAAACAGTAATTTTGTCATAAAGTGGGAAATGATTACTTTTCCCCAATATTCACACTAATTTGAGTTAAATGGAGATTAAAAAGGGTAAAATGACTACTTGATCATAAATAGACCAATTTTGGTAAATTATTGTTAAGAATGGTCAAATAGTTAAAAAGTCAATGACTTGGTCAACAAGTTACGAGATGACACAATGGGATATTGGAGATTAAGATTTCCCTTGTATTTCCCATGATTAATCTCAGATGAAACAGGAAGAGAAAAGGGAAATGTAGTTAATTAGAGAAAATGCAATTATTGGACCAATGAAAAATGCCACTTGTCCAAATTAATTAATGCTTGTATTATAATATCACTCTCTCATCTCTCCAGCTCCATTATCACGATTAATTGAACCAGAAAGAGTGAGAGTGAGAGCTGGAGATGGTGAAGAACAAAGGAGAGAAGGAGAAGCTAGGGATCAACAAAACTCAAGGTAAGAAGCTTGTACCTTGTGTCTTAAGCTACCTAATCCCTCCATATTCTCTTCTCCTCACTTCCCTACTCTTGGATTCCTTGTTAATCAGCTGAATCAAAAGTTAGAGAGAGAAAGAGAGAAAAGAACGATCAAGAGAGAGAAAGTTGAAGAAATCAAGAAGTAACTTCCCAAACTTGTTTCTCTTGCTTGATTGGTGTTAGTAGAGTTATTTTGGGCTTGATTATGATTCATTTGGTATAGGATAATTCAAGAAAACTCAAGAGACATTAATATGTAAGTATCTCCAAATTAAGTCCAATGAATGTCTAAGTAGATAATATATTGATTATAAGTAGAAAGGAGGTGATTAGGCTAAAGAAAATGAGAATCCGACACTGCTTTTATGGGAATCCTACATGGTGACCCTGTGTTGTACATGGAAAATGGATAAGAATTTGATAATTCAGATGCTTTCATTGGGTTTAGGAGGCAAAATTATGTAGGGTCTATGTTGATCATGAGGTGAGAAAAGCCACGGAAAGTGAAATGATTGAATTACCATTTAAAAGCTCTAACTAAGGGCTGTCAAGGGCATTTTCATCATTTGGGCTCAATTTTAACCAATCCGAAGTTAAAAATAGATTCTACACACGAAATTGTGTATGAATGGCCTAAGTCATAAGTTTTGGTAAAGTGGAGTGAGACGGGGTACAAAGGGTTAAGCCGAGTCTCTAAGGGTTTTTTGGTAATTTAGCACTTTTAGACTAAATTTACCAATGTTATGAGTTGGAATGATATAAGGATGAGTAATGAATCATTGATAGTGTATTTGAAGGTTTCAGGACTCGACAACCGTTCAAGATGCGATATTTGCCCGAGCTTGATCAAGAGGAAAAGTTGCGTAAAAGAGCAACCAGGTAGTAACCATCTTCATATGACATAGCATGCATAGGTGTGGTTAATTTCATCACAAAATCTCTAACATGTTTAGATTATGAGGAGTGATCACTCGGGGCATATCTTTGCGTGGGTTGACACTCAAGTTATAATATTCATATTGCACGAGTGGTGCCCGGGGCCTATTACGCGGGTACCCCTCGGGGCCGAGAACTTGTTTAGCGCTAGCATGGTTTATGAATTGCGTTAAATGCACTATATGATGTTATGATGATTTCATTGATGAATGTGTGGAAAGCATGCTTTGTGTGTTATCTTGTATGTATGACTTGTGTTACTACTGAGATTCTTCCGAATCTCACCCCTTTTCCCCCAAAAACCCATCTCTAGTATAGGGAGGAAGCTTGCGGGGCAAAGAAAAGGTAAATAGCAATGAGTTGGGGCCGAGCGGCAGAAGGATGTAGTTGCGGTTGTCTAAGTTCCTTTTGTACTTTTGTATATTTCGAGAATACTCCAAGTTAAAGGTTATGTACATGTTGTAAAGATAACGAAATGAATGAATGGTAGAAGTTAGTGGTTTTGCTTCCTGTTGCTAATGAAACATATATGTGGGTTATGTTATATAAAGTCGGCAGAGGTTCGCTCACAAACTCTGATGAATAATAATAAAAGGGAAAATCGGTGAGTCGTAATGAGTTAGTGAAGTTTTATGAAAATGACTATAGAAAATTTTATTACCCTCTCAGCTCTAGGTTCAAATCATGAGTTGAGGCAGGGGAATTTATAAGTACTTTCGGAGGTTGGGTGTTCCGGTTCAAGTCCTAGTCTCCTGAGTGATTTTCACTACTCATTTGCACTCTATCGTAATTAATGGGAATGAGGTATCACAACAACCAGTCTAAAAAGTTATTTTTAAGACTGGTTCCTTAACCAGTTTAAAAAGTAACAGACTTCACTACAAAAAAATGAACTTTCAGCGGCGACAAAAGTCACCGCTGAATCTGTTTCAGCGGCGACATTATGTCGCCGCTAAAGCGACTGTCACTGATACTTTTGGTGGCGACATTTCTACGTCGCTACTAAAAACAGACAATCAGCAACGACATTTTGTCGCTGCTAAAAGTATATGAGAAGGCACGAAAACGCGGGTCGCTGCTGAAAGTGGGGTATAGGTGGCGACATTTGTCACCGCAAAAACATGTATCAGTGGCGACAATTTTGTCGCCACAGAAACACTTATCAGCGGCGACAATTTTGTCGCCACAGAAACCATTATCAGCGGCGACATTTTGTCGCCACAGAAACTCTTATCAGTGGCGATAATTGGTCGCCACAGAAACACTTATCAGCGGCGATAATTTGTCGCCACAGAAACCCTTATCAGCAGCGATAATTTGTTGCCACAGAAACATGTATCAGTGGCAACTCTTTGTGTTGCCGCAAAAACAAGTATTAGCGGTGAAAAATGTCGCCGCTAAAAGTTGTAATTTTTTCAATTTTTAATATAAATTGCTGAAATTAAAACCTATACACTGTATTGATGAAGATCAAAAGTAATTTTAAACTAGCAATGATATTAACATAATTCTTCAAAACTAACATCTGACTGTCAAAATGCTTCAAAATTAAGATCGAGTATTTAAATTTCTTATACAAAGTCTAAGGATTTCCTATTAAAAACATTAAACACGTGAACTATAGAGAAGGACCAGCTTGTGGGCCAGCAGGACTAGGAGTAGATAAAGTAGGAGCTGCTACTTGCCCCTGTTGCATCAAGATAGCTAGTTGAGCACGTATTCTTTGCTCCATTTGTTCCATCCTGTGTTGAAATTGTGCACGCTCTTCTTCCATCTTTGCACGCTCTGCTTCTATCTTTGCACGCTCTGCTTCTATCTTTGCACGTTCTTCTGCAAGATTTGCTTCCATCTTTGCACGCTCCTCTTGAAATTTTTTATCAAACTCCTCATGCAATTGGGTACGCACATTCTCCATAGCTGAATTATCATTGGATTGAAAATGACCTCTCTTCCTCAAAGGCTCTGCTCCATACCCTTTTCCTCTTACATACCCTGATCTCTCACCAAGAACAACTGTCAATATTTCATCAGAGGTCATTCGAGCATCACTCTCTACCTCTTCTTGTTGTTGTTGAAGAAGTTCATGCAAGTCAGTCTACAATTAAAGCATAAAACAAATGAGATAAAAAATTCGTGAACTTAGTGTAGCATATAAAAACACAACGCATACGTGAATTTGCTCAGATTGCGGATCTGCCCATACTAACTGTCCATCTGCTGTCTTCCTAGTATGTGTGATTTGCCAAAACTGGTCAGGGGGTGCAGGTTGTCCGGTAGTGGGGTCCCTCTATAAAGCATAATATACAAAGACGATAAATGGTGCAATTAAAAATAAAAAAGGATTGAAAACATAAACTAAAGTAAAGAGAGATTAAACTTACTGTAGCAAAGTTAATTAAATTTTCTTATTGCGTACAAAAATATCTCTAGTTTATTTGGTGAGCATGCACCTTCCATGTTGCTAGTTATCTAAGTGCTATTACTTAGGATTGATTAATTGAAACTGAGATTATCACTTATGGGCTAGGCATCCAGTGAACCAACCATTCAGCTAAATGTTTATCCTATTCTATTTTGTATCTTTTTTTTAATACGACTCGTGAAGATTCTGATTCTTCCTGCTTCACAAAAGAATCTCATGCATCTCTTTCAGTCTCATAATTACTGTTACTAGTAGCTTTCTTTCCAAATGGCCATTAGAGGAAGTAAACTCAGTTAATTGAGAATAAAGAAGAGGGGCTCTTCATTACCCCTCAATTATATAATCATTTAGGACAAACCTAGTGCCACATTTTTTAATTGCAAAAGCTTTATCATAAATTCCACTCTATTTTGAATATTTAATATTTGCTGGTTTTAACGTTGTGCTTGAGTTCTGAACTGTTATTTCTTTCATTCTCCACCAACTGTGGTCATAAAATAGAACTAAAAACAAGTAAAGAAGGTAGATCTAAGTAAAACTTTAATTAATGACCTCAGATAATTGCCAACCACGAGGTTTAACCAATCATATAGATGTTGGGGTTCAGAGAGCTGTTCTATATGTTACAGTAAATATTGTGAAACAAGTAAAAAGGGTCATCACGAAAAAGTAATAAATTGCATTATACTCTTAGAAAAAGATAGATGGTGCAATTTAAAATAAAAAAGGATTGAAATCATAAACTAAAGTAAAGAGAGATTAAACTTACTGTAGCGAAGTTAATCTCCTCAAATGATCGAGGACCACAAGTATGTTTTGTTACTTGTTTTTCTCAGTTTTTCTTATTCCTTTTACTTTTTCCCTACAAAAAAATTAGTAATAAGGAATTAGTGACTAAAATAAATATATAATCCATTTACAAGGATAAAAAGGTACCTTAAAACCTTCGGTTTGAAAGTATGTTAGTAACAACTCCCAATCTTCAGAACTCAGATTTGGAGGAGGATTAGCCAGCCTATCCTCATCAGAAGCATATTTATTATAGTGTTTGTGCAAGTTGGTTTTCCAATTTCTAAAGGCATTTTTCAAGTTCATCGTTATAGTTTTTTTGAACTTCTCTTCATTGATTGCATCAGAAGGTTCAAATTTATCCTAAAACGCATATAAAGATATATATGTTATGAAAACATAAATAAACAAAGATATATATAAATATTTAGGAAGAGTATACCTTTACTCTCAAAATCATCTCATCTCAATATTGTTCACAAATATTCTTTCATTCAGCACCGTAACGGAAAGAGATTGTGGTCCTAACGACATAACCACAATAATTAACAAGGTTTCTCGCTTCTGCACCTACTGCTCATGTTAAGAAGTTTGAAAGTTTCACTGGTATCTTTGCTCCAAATCTGGTCCTCAAGTCCACTTTGAAGTATTTGTACACTCCTCGACCTTTTTTGAGAGTATAAGAGGAGCCTATAATGCATTCACACCATGTTGAGTAAATGCCCATTGTAGAAAATTGTCTACTCCTCTAATGTATGCTAGGTTGCCTCTGTCTTTAATATCTAACCAACTTTTATCCATTCCTATTTCAATAAAAACTACATATGGATGGAAATAATAAGTGATACGTGGAGGCTGCAAGAATACTAAATCAGTAAAAACCCGCATCTACTTTATGCCTGTAAAAAAGAGAAGAAGAAAGGAGAGAAAGACCTAAACCAACCATGAATATTCTAAGAAAAAAGAAGAAGAAAAAAACTCAAGACAAGTAATTTCAGAAAATTCTCTCATGTTCACTTCACTTCTCCTACACAGTATATATCTGCAAGCATCCAATATAGATTCAAAGCATGTTTATTTACGTTGCTTTCATTTGTATCATATCATTTTTCCTTTAAAATATCTACCCAAATGTACATTTAATAACTTGTTAAACTATTTATGTATTCTTTCCACATTTGTTTCTTTTTCTTTCATTTTTGTTTTCACAATTTACTTTTCCCTAAACCAAATAGCTCCTCTGACGATTCTTCCATGAGAGGAAAAAAGAGTCAAGCCAATGGAAAATACACTCAACTTTTTCAAACTAATCCTTAATGCTAACAGAAACGAATCATATAAAGCTAGAACCATATAAAGCCAGTGAATCCTTAATGCTAACAGAAACGAATAACCAGACATTAATGTCATAAACACTGATTAAGAGAAACAGTTAAAGCACTATATAATTGCAGGATTTTTATTCAAAAGGCAAGCTATTCACTTTCTAATTTAGAACTAACAACCAGAATGAGCTACAGGAACATAACTACAAATAACATCTAAAATGCTATATATTTTGGACCTGAATAGATTATTACCTGAATGAAGAAGCAGAAAACAGCGACGTTGCTGGAGGAGAAGAGTAGCGAAGGAGAGAATGAAGGAGCAAACAACGGTGATGATTTTTCAGATTCACTTCGTCTCACGAAGTCGCTGCTGTTGCTGCTGTAAAGAACAGGGAAATGAAAATCGCGACGCGCTGAAACTAAAATTTGGGGATTTAGGTCTCAGGATTTAAACAATTACAAATTATATAGGTAATATAATTTCCACCAAGAGTATCAATAACCAATTGGCTTAATTGGCAAGAGCGCCAAGTTGAAGCCAGCAAGTATGCGTGGGTTCGAATCTTGCAACATGCACATGATGTGACATTTTTTTTAAACAATTAGCATCACTTGGAAAAAAAACCATTCTAAGTTCCATTACGCAGAATCGAACCCGGATCATTGAATTAATAACGAAAGGGTATACCAGCTCGCCTTGCAAATTTTATTGCTCAACTATCACAAAAAAAATTAAAATATATAAATAAAGTAAATGAATTAATTATAAAATATATAAGTAAAGTTAATTTAATTATTTTTTAGTTAAAATCACTTTTGGACCTTGAAGTGTCACCCAATTTTAGTTTTAATCCCTTAAGTTTGAAACTGATAGTTAATGTTAAGATTTTAATTAATATTACATATGGAACAAGAATTTAGTATATCTTCAAAATTAAATATTAGGTTTCAAAACAAGCTTTCTTCAACTTATAAATATTAGGGTCTTTAAATTAAATGTGGAATATAAGTTTGGAATAATAACCAATATGATATAGAACATACCACAATCAACTTATTAAAAATCAGGTTTTAAAATAAAATATGAATTTTGAATAACAACTGCTTTAAAAAAATGTTTTCAATATTGTTACCCATGATATTTCAAAGCGCAATTTACAGATAATGTCATTGGAGAAAGTCGTTGCCTAAACAGCAAATGTAATTCAATGTTTTAAAACTGAACAATGGATCTACCTCATATAGCTTTATCATACAGTTTTACTGCATTATGGTTTTTATATTATATGCGAAATATGATTTTGGACTAATATAAATTTTTATAGAATATTTAGGAATATATTATAACATTCAAAATGAAATCCAATTTATTCACTAAATTTATTTAAAAATCCTCTAATGAACATTACCTTTCACATTTTATCTATTAGGAGAATAACATTTTGGACAAGGATTACAGTTTTGGATTGGGCATAAAAGAACGACCGGTCATAAAACAAATTAATTAAACACTGTAAGTGTACAAGTTATGAAAATAGTAAGAAACAAATTAAGATTGTCCTATAAAGATTCAAGTTATAAAAAACTAATATTTTAAAAAATTTTAAATAAGACTTTCAGCGGCGACATAAAAGTCGCCATTGAAACATATTTTCGGTGGCGACATATTTTGTCGCCGCTGAAAGTGTTATAATTAGCGGCGACATTAACAAGTCGCGGCTGAAAATACCACCTTCAGCGGCGACTTCATGAAGTCGCCGCTGATTATAACACTTTCAGCGGCGATAAAATTTGTCGCCGCTGAAAGTCAGAATTTTCAACGGCAACTTATTTGTCGCCGCTGAAAGTTGGACTTTCAGCGGCAACACTATAGATCGCCGCCAAATGTCGCCACTGAAACTCGATTTTCTTGTAGTGCTTTTTAAATCAGTTATATCAAGATCTCATTCAAAACCAGTTTAAAAAGTCTTTTTTACCCACTCTAAAAAGTGATTTTTCCATCAATGTAATAAAAATAGATTTTTCCACTAGTGTAAGTATATAACCAACATCTTCTTGCACGAAGGGTTGATCCTATATACATAAGTAACAATATTTGTTTGTCTAGAAGTTTATGTGCTTTTTCCATTTTTACTCTGGATTAAATTACATATATCTTCTTACTCATCCTCTCTCTCTCCCTCCCTCATCGTCATCATAAATAAAATAAATAACTTGGTTTTGTCTTTTTCAAGTTTCTTCAAACGGGTTCATGCTAGTTCCTCTTTTCTTGGCTCTCGTTTTTCAAGCATCGAACTATCAAGAAATACCAAAAATTCTATCGTATTACATGCATGAAAGCCTACACCGGCAGATTAATAAAACTGAAAAAGAATATAACAAAGTGAGCATGTTTATTCATTAAACTTGTTCCGAATAATTGAAAAACGCACAAAATTAAGAAACGAATCACCTTTGATCGGTATAGCATTAAGTCCACTCTAGGTTCCAAGATTTTTCTTCTTCACTTCGGGTTTGTTTGGCAGGAGGGAAATGGAGGGGAGGGAAAATTTTTATGAGTTAGATTTTAAAAAATTGGAGAAGTGGGGTTATAAAATTTTAATAAAGATAAGATGTAAAATAAAAAAAGTAAAAAAATGAACTAAAAACTTCCAATCCCACTTCTTCAATTTTTGTTAAATCTAAGTCATAAAATTTTTACCTCCCCTCCCTTCTCCTCTAAATCCCTCATACCAAACAACCCCTTCCTCACCCAAGGCTAAGATCATGCACTACAATAAGGCTCCTCGCTTGAACTTCTCCATCATCCCAAATCAAAGAAGCAGAAACTATGGACACTTTATGATTCTTTCAATCGAAACTGTGAAAGACTTCTTCTCTGCCTCAGATGAGAACGACAGAACGTTTGGTGTCACTTGAATAGTCAACAGAGAAGAAGGATGTAATACCCCATTTTTTCCACTATGTATTCTTTGTATATATTTATGATATTTAGTGGAATAAAATGGTGATATGAGGGGTGTATAAATTTATTGGAAAATCCTAATCGCCGGTTATACATAATTTGGCCAAGTTGGGACACAAAGAAGCAATAAATATCCACTAAAAGGCCTAATATTGTAACCAAAATTTGAGCATAAAATGACACAAATAATGGCTTTATATAAGTGCTAAAATTAGGCCAAGCCAAAGGAAAGAAGTAAGAAATGATTTATTTTGGTAAATCATAAAACGTAGGGGTAAAATGGTAATTTTGCCATGAAATAAGAAAATAAATATTTTCTTCAATATTCCCAATAATTTTGGTTAAATGGGAATTAAAAATAGGAAATGGCCACTTGATAATTATTAAGTCCATTTTTAGAATATTATTACCAAAGAAAAGATTAAAACTTGGAAAAGAAGTTAAAAAGCAAAGACATGAGACTTTGATCAACAAGTTACAAGATGGCATGGGATAGCTTAAGATTAATATTTTTCTCTCCATCTCTCATGCCATTCACGTTGAAATGAGGAAAGGAAAAGGGAATGAATATTGTTGCAACATTAAGTAAAAGTCAAAGAAAATATGGACCAATAGAATTTTGCCATGTGTAAAGACATTTGGTTGATTCATTAAAACATCACCTTCTTCATTTCATCATTCTCATTCCCGTAAACCAAGTCTGAGAATAGAAGAAAGAACACTGAGTGAAGAGAAAACGAAGAGCTTAGGGTTCAACCAAAAATCTAAGGTAAGGGACTTGTGATCTTAACGTTTAAGCTTCTTAAACATTCTCTAATCTCCTCTAATCTCTTCGCCTCTATTAATTCCATGGATTTCCAGCTGGTTTAAGAGTGTGGAGAGAGAGAAAAAAACGTCCTAGAGAGAGAAGCAACAAAAAATCCAAGGTAAACCTCCAAAACTTGTTTCTAGTGCCTTAGTTGTTGTTGTTGTTGTTGTTTTTGTCTTGGATTTGGTTGATTTGTGAAGTTTGGATGACGAAAGCCCTAAGAGGTCCTGCTGCTCAAATGCACTCTAATAATGTTTAATGAGTGTTTAAATAGAAAATCATTTGATTAGGAGTAGTAAGGAAGTGATTAGTCAAGAGAAAACGAAGAAACAACAAACTTTTTCTGAAAATCCTAATTATATGGCTGTTCTGTAACGTGATGAAGATGAAAGAATTTGACCATTTTGATAGTTTCATTAGCTTTATAAGGAAAAATTGTGTAGGTATACAAGTGTTCATGAATTTTAGATGCTTGTATATGAATTTAGGAATTTATGAAGAAAGCTTGCTCAATGTGTTAATCTGCCCTGTATAAGGCAGTCTGATTGTCATGAGCTTTTCAATGACCAAATGATACCTAAAAATTCCGAATATTTCCAGTTGAAAAGTAGACACAAATACCTTTAATTTTATAGGTCATAATACTCAATTGGATTTGTATACTAGAAGTTCTACATTTTCAAATATTGGTCATGCAAAGCTGGAATTTTCAGGAACAAGGTGTGGAAAGTGGAAATACTGTACTAATTTGTGTATATATAGCTCATGGATATATTTTTCGTTGACACTATATTTAACAAGGGTCAATTAGGACTTATAACCAGATCAATTTGATTTTTTTTTGGATTTAGATATGAATTTTTGAACTTCTGCCCTGTTTCTGGAATGTGATTTGGATAGGTTGAGTTTGGAGAAATTATGAGAATTTTGTGGTTGTAATGTCTACAACTTAGTATTTTTATGTGAAACTAGAATGAGATATATTTACATAGAATTTATAACCACTCAATTTGGAGTTTCCTAGAAGTAATGGTGAATTTTTGAAGTATGTCCTGTTTTCTGGATTGTATCTGGAACAGTAACTTTTAACAATTCACAAGAAATTATATGAGTACAGTAAGTAAACCCAACTATTTTTAATCAAATTCAAAAGGAAATAGCTTTTTTTTGACTTTGGAATCAGTCAAATTGAATTTTTCTAGAATTATTTATGAATTTCCAAAGTTGACCCAATAATCTGTCAGTTTCCGGAAAACAATGAAATTGCATTGAACAGAATTCTATTATGCAGAAACTATGATAACTGCTTTAGATAACCAACAGAATTTGAATTAAAGACAATAATAGTGCAAGTAATAACCAGTTACTTGTAACTCCAATTTTGAAAGAAACTATAACTTGCCCGAGCTCAAACCAACGGTTGGAAATCACTCAAGAAAAGCAACTAGGTAGTAACTTGTCTTTCATATATTATATCATGCATTGTGTGTTATGTGGATTCATTATGAGATATCTAACACATTCTGGTTATGCGGAGTGGTCGCCCAGGGCCTATTGCGCGGGTGGACGCTCGGGCCAATAACGTTCTGCAATGCACGAGTGAATCCCGGGGCCTATTTCGCGGGTATCCCTCGGGGCCTTTAACATGCCTAGCTCTATGGTTGTTTACTATGAACTGCATGTGATGCACTGAATGCTGTTTTGATAGTTCTGTTGTATGATGTCTGTATAGCATGCTTTGTGATGATATATATGCATGATTGACATTATGTTACTACTGAGATTCTTTTGAATCTCACTCTTTTTCATAAACCATCTACAGTACAGGGAGAGAGCTCAAGGAGTAAGACAAAGGTAAATACGGACCACTAGAGACTGGAAACGTGAAAGATTTTAGTTTTTTGTTGGTTGTCTGTTTCTGGTATTTTAAATCTGTATATAGTATGAATAGCCTGTAACCTTGACAGTGCTACGATAGTGAAATTGATAATGCCGGTAAACTAGTAAAGGAACATTTTAGCTTTATTTCACTTCCGATCGCTAACGAAACTTAACTAAGGTATGAAACGTGAAAACTAAGCAGAGAATCGCTTGCATACTCTGATAAAATGGAAAGAGAAACCAATGAGACTTAGTGAGATAGTGAATATTTTTGAAATTGTTTAAGAAAATTTTTATTACTCCCAAAAATCCCCTCTCAATCCCAGGTTCAAATCCTGAGATAGATTTGGGGAAATTGTGAACATTTTTCTAAAATTTCTTAATCCAGGATCCGATCCTGATTTCGCAAATGCTTTTGCTACTCTTTTGTACTCATCTGAGGCTATAGGAAATGAGGTATCACAAAGGAACAATCACTTTAGCCTCGTATACAGACTTAGCTGCTCAAACATTTGTCGCAGTTCTATGAAACACTGCTAAAAGGTTTTGACATCATTCTTGTCTTGAAAGCCAAATATGGGAGATTGAGATCCCTCGCTTTTCAATTCTTGGTTTGCTTACAGTTGAAGTCATCATGTAGTAATGTTGTATTTTAACCTTGTCCACACAAGAACCTCACATAATCAAATTCACTAATATCATATACCAACCAGGAGCCACTGCCTTAATAGGATTGATTTGTCCAGCTCCATATGCAAATTCAGCTTCCGGGTTGCGTTCAGGATTCAAGGGAGCAGCTACAATAATATATATATATATATATATATATATATATATATATATATATATATATATATGTGTGTGTGTGTGTGTGTGTGTGTGTGTGTGTGTGTGTGTGTGTGTGTGTGTGTGTTCATGAGAAACAATCAAGTTGGTAGAATAGTGGATTAATATTCCCTCCGATCCTTAATATAAAACATATTTAAGGAGTTGATATGATCTTAAATATAAGATAGTTTTTATATTTATTAATATTTTTCTAATTTACGTATTTTGATACTCAACAATAATCAAGAAGAAAATGGAATGAGAAAATTAAGGAAGATAATTAAGGTGTTTTAGAAAATACATGTCATATTAATTAACTTAATTACTTTCTCAATCTAAATAAATTAGATACATAAGCCTTATATTAATGATTGGAGGGAGTATAATAATTGCCGGTGGTCATTAGCTAGGGCAGACTTGACTGCTGCTGGGGACCACTTGGGGTTGAAATGATTTAACATAGGCGGCAGCGGCAACAACAACAACATGAGGGCAAGCCATGGAAATTCCTGAATAATATTGAAGTTTGATTTCCTCTTTTCCGCTTTCACCCCAGAGATAGAGGTTTTGGAAGGCCAAGCGGCTAAGATTTCTACTCCTGGGGTAGTTATATCATGCTACAAACAATAATAAAATAATTTGAATCACTATTAGTTCTTGAAGAGGGTTCCTGACTTTTTATCTATACAAGTACTTCCTCTGTCTCTAATTATAAGTTTCAAATGACCGATTTATGTTTATTAAAAAATATTTAAAATTAGTTAAAAGCAATAATTATGTTTTTTTTATTTGTTGAGTGGATAAGTGAGAGACACAATAAATGCAATAAATATAATTAAAGGATAAAGTTGAAAAAAGTGTAATAAATGCTTTGACAGGCCTATAATTTCAAACATACCCATTCACAAATTTGGAACTTATATTTTGAGACGGAGGGAGTATTGTTTATAAGTAGTGTTGTGAACCCCTACGTTGAGAATGTCTGGAGTAATTGGATTTGGACCCCTTGATGAGAAGGAAGCTGCGTATGGGGACAAGGAATATTTTCCTTCATTACTCTTAAATAGAGTAGCTGTGGGTTTGCAGCCAAATTTGGTTCATGATAGAGCAAAAAAGATTAATTAAATGAATAAGAAATAAACATGAAGCCAGACAAATTTGATATACGTACGTCGTGGAATTTAAGTAAGAGCGAATGGATTTTCCATCTTTGAGGGTAAGCAAAGTGACAGGAAGAGAAAAGACATGAGCCACATCTTTTGGGGAAACTATTGGAAGGATGACACCAACAGCCCTGGCCTTCTTCGCTGCATTATGTTACGGAACGGAATCACTCACAAGGATCTTCCCCTTCACCAATGCTTTATCCAATGAGTTTTCAACGCAATGACTGTCCAAAATAAATAATAATAATAATAGTTTTTCTCACAATTAATACTTGGGATGATCATTCACAAATAAAATATTTTAAGAATTTTCGGGGAAAAAATATATTTTAAAAATAAATGCACACTAATACCATGATAAGGAACTGTTAAATCCACCAGTGATATAGGGCGCATCTCCAGAGTAAATCAAGGGGTACTTTTTATTAACAAGATCCAATGCGTTCACAGAAACTCCCTACAGATTGAAGTTGAGTATATAATATACGTATATGTTTATGTGATGAACATAATGCTGAAGGGAGAAACCGGTTTCCAACCGGGAGAGGGAGATCTAATCTAACATGCTGAAAATTATTAAGAGGCTTAATTCCTCAAAAAAATGACTTAAATGATTTTAAAGTTAAATTTTTTAGAATTAAAAGCCTATTTGTCCAAAAATTTAAGGAAAAATAGCTAGAGATTATAATTTGGCATGAAAGTTTCAGGAAAATAATTTTATGGCCTAAAGAAGTTAATTAAGGAAGAAAATCCTTATAAAGTATTACAAAATTAATTCATGAAATTTATATGGTAAGCCATTGCAAATAAAGAAAGGGAAAAAATTAGTAATTGTGTTACATAGACCCAAAAATTGGAATTTGGCTAAAGTCTGAGACAAATTATGGAACCTAAACATGCTATGCATGGTTGGAAAAATTAGAGTTAGGTTTAAGAGATTTTAGATTAGATAAATTAATAAAATTAAAGTCTTGTGAGTGAGACCAATAGGTTAAAAGCATACACACACATATACCTATATCACACACACGCGTGAGGGGACACTCATATACTCACACACACAACTCACACCCATTAAAACACTCAACCACCTCCCTCTCATCTCATTTAACATTTTGGAAGAGAGAGAGAGAGAGAGGAGAGAGTTTGAGAGGAGAAGAGAGAGGGCATGCAACCTGGGATTCTTGATTAGGTGAGTATACTACACCCTTTTCCAACTTCCTTATTGTCAATTGGTGGTGGTTTTGAGGATTAAATGGTTGCTGAAGTTGGGTGTTCTTGAGAAAGGGTTGTTGTCACCATGAAAGCTTGTAATAAGCTCATGTATGTCAATTTTAAGGGTTGTTTTTTGGTTCTTTTGGTTCTGTAATATGAGCTATGAAATAGAGCACGAGTAATATCCCGAATTTTGGGACAAGAGGCTTGAGATTAAGCCTGCATTAAAGGATACCACTAGACCCCTATTTGGTAAATGTCATAGTAAGATATAATATTATTTCCCAAAATTCTTTTATATCATTGGATATTAAAAGAAATTATATTGGTGAACTAAAGAGCTCGGGGAATAACAAAACAAAGTAATTGGAAGTCACACACAATATAGAAAATGGAACACAAAGTAATTTTGCTATCGGTGAAATTCCCGGTATGACAGTGATGATTGTGTGACATTTTTCGATGGGTAAATGATGGTGAAAAATTATGAAACTTTCCAGAATGAAATTAGACTTATCAAACTTTAATTTATTGTCATATAAGTCATTTGAAGTTGTACATAAAGAGAAATGAATTTTTGAATTTAGCCCAGCGAGATTAATTATTTTCTGGGATAGCATTCAATGATTAAAATTTTGGGAAGATTGAGCTTTCAATTGGCCAAAGGTTATATTTTTCCTTAAAACTATGCTCAATAAGGGTCCATAGCCTTTGGAACCATCCAATTGAATATTTATACAATTAGATATGAATTTTCAAAATTTATTGAAAATTCTGCCTAGTTTTGCTTTATGTGCGAAAATGAAGAAAAGCCAACAATTGTGACTTGGCTTGAAAAAGCAAATTTGTAAGAAAAGTTGGTCAATATTTCCTCTCCTTTTAAGCTTTAAAAACCGTCCAAGTAAGGTCCAATTAAGAAGGGAAATAGTTTGGTCAATTGGTCAAAGCCTCTTTAAATTTTTCTAACTTGGAAAGTTTGACCAAAAAGGCAAAAAAAAAAAAAGTAATTAATGGCAATTCAAGAGGTCATATTATTTTCCCATTCCTCTTGCTTTTCGGCTGACCAAGGAAAAAGAAAAGGGAAATGGAATTATTTGAAGTATTTAGACAAAAATCATAAATTTGGACCAATAGGGTGTGACCACATGTTAAGGCAACTTGAACCATTTCATTAAGTTATCATCTTTCCTCTTTCCATCTTCATTTTCGGTGGAAAAGTGCAGAAACATAGAGAGAGGGAGGGCTGGACGAAATCAAGAGCAAGAGAAGAGGAGGTTTGAGATCAAGGCAAAAATTAAGGTAAGTGATGAAATCTTAGTACTTTTGCCTTCCAAAACATGTAGGAACTTCCTCTAACCTCTTATTCTCCTTGAAATCCATGGATAGAAAGCCAAATCAAGTGAGAAGAGAGAGAGGGAAGATATTTTTTAGAGAGATAAAGAGGATAATCCAAGAGGTAATCTCATAAACTTGATCCTCTTGTGATATATGTTGTTATTGTTGGTTTTGGCTTGGATTTTGATTGATTTGTAAATTTGGGAAGATGAAATCCTAAGGGGAAATGCTGCCCAAATTCCCTCTAAACATGTTCATTTAGTGTTTAAATGGATAATCATTTGATTAGAAATAGTAAGGAAGTGATTAAGCAAGAGAAAACAAGAAAACAACAACTTTCATTTAAGAATCTTCAATTCTGTCCTGTATTGTGACATGATGAAGATGTAAGAATTTGGTAATTTTGATGATTCCATTGGATGTAGGAGGAAAAATTGTATAGGTATGCAAGTGT
Organism: Albizia julibrissin; assembly: GCA_037074505.1. Lineage (NCBI taxonomy): Eukaryota > Viridiplantae > Streptophyta > Magnoliopsida > Fabales > Fabaceae > Albizia > Albizia julibrissin. Next base: position 40,508,668 of record CM073483.1, on the reverse strand, counting down.
TCATGATTTTTGGAAGCTTGTATATGAATTTGGGAATTTATTAAGTAAGTTTGTTCATAGTGATAATCTACCCTGTCTGGAATAGTGTGCTTGTGCGTCGTGTCTCATGGGCTAAAACTTGTCCAAAAATCATGATATTTTTCAGAATTAAATTAAATACATAGAGTTTTAATTTGATATATAGTTTGTACATTTTGGACAAGTATGTTGGGAGATATGAATTGTTGAAGTTTGACCCTGTTTTCTGGAAATAAATCTAGAACAATGATGTTTTCCGAAATTCTGGGAATTTTTTGATTTTTTTGGACAAAATTGAATATTTTTATGTGAAATTATACTGAAATATATTTCCATATAATTTGGAACCACTCAATTTGGAGTTTTCTAGAATTAATGGTGAATTTTTAAAGTTTGACATTGTTTCTGAAACCAAATCTGAAACAGTTGATGTTTGGAAACTTTCTGGGGATTTTTTGTTGGTATATATTTTTCCTTGAACTTATACTTAAATAGGATAATGGAGCTTTGAACCACTTCAATTAGAGTCTTATAGAACTAATTATGATTTTTCAAAGTTAGGTGAAAAATCTATAAGCTTTATGTCTTATGTGAATTTAAGACTTAATGGCACAAATGTAATTGGTATGAACTCCAAGGGTGAAGTAAGCCTTTAGGGCTAATGTGGCCCATTGGGCATTTACTTTTCATGGCCTTAATGATGTTACTACTTATCTAAGGCCATAAAGTGACGTTGGAAGATCAAAAGACAAGAAGAGAAGGACATAAAGTCTAAGAGATAGTGAACTTATCTTTTATGCATGTATGTGATATGTATGTCTTGCATTGGTTATGTGACTGCTTTGCCTATTTGTGTGGAACATATATGATTGGTTGAAGCTCTGTTATATTTATGCAATGGCCATATGTATGTCATAACATTGAGCATGCAACATGACATTATGTTGGCATGAAATAGTGTAGGCAATCATGTCATGCATTCATATATATCTGGCATGCATAGTGGTAATGTTTGCTACTGAGATTCTCTCGAATCTCACTCCTCCCAGCCAACCATTCAGACAGGTGAAGAGTGTAGGGAGATATGCATTGGAGGAGATATGAAGATGAAGTGAAGATCGTAGTGCAAGGCACTACTATTTGTATTTAATGTAAGAGTATGGTGGTTATGTGTAATTATACATTTGATGTATATATGGCTATACATTCCATGTATGTAAATGAATGTATTAAGTTTAAGTAGAGAATCACTTGCATACTCTGATATAATGAAACAAAGTGCCAATGAGAGTTATTGACGTAGTGAAACTCATGGAAATAATTGAAATATTTTTTACCCTCTGAAAAACCCTTTCAACCCCAGGTTCAACTCTTGAGTTGAGATTGAGAATTTGTGAACGTTTTCTGAAGTTAGGTAATTTAGGTTCGAATCCTGGTCCCATGAATGATTTCACTACTCATTTATACTCATCTTGGGCTATTGAGAATAAGGTATTACAGCACGCATTTTGGGGGCATGTAGGGTTGAAATCTTGAGATTTTAAGCCATGATTTAAGCTTGCATCTCCACTTTTTCTTCTTGTTCTTTCATTACCAAATACAGAGTGCACATACATGTGTTTTCAGAGGTTAAAGCTTGAGTTTTTAAGTGAGTTTGGTTTAGTTTCTTTAAGTTTTAAAGAGTTAAACATGTTTTGTAAAAGATAAATACAAGAAAAAAACATATTAGGAAGAGATACATGGTATTCATGAGATTTTATAGCAACTAAGGGTTGATTATGGAGAGTTTGCGAGGCAGTTGGATTCGAGCGAGGTTTTGACAGGGTAAATGGTATCCTTTGTCTGTGAAATTTGATAAGGAAATATTATTACACATCATAATATTTAAAATGAGTCATAGAACATGTTAGTTAGATGTCTAGAATGAAAGTTATGATTTTTGTAATCTTGGACAAATCGAAAACTAGAAACATTCTATTTTCCAGATTTTAGGTTGCGAGCAAATATACAAATTACACGAGGTTACTTTCATAATATGTCATTGTGGTTATTTTTGCTTTAAAATAGACTTATAGATATTTAAATTAAGTCTAGAACACTAAACTTGGATGGGTATATTGTAAGTTATAAATTTTTAAAGTTTTGGCAGGAAAACTGGAATATCCTATCTATACTACAAAAAAATAGCGGATTAGCTACGGGATTTCCGTTACTAATCAACTTAGGGACGGAAATTAGCGATTGAACCATATTAGCAACGGAATTTGTTCCATCAATAAAAAAACCGTTACTAATTGATTAGTGACGGAATTTTGAATTTCGTCGCTAATTAGAGACGGAATTAACTAATTAGTGATGAAAAATTATGTCTCTAATTAGCAATGGAATTTTCCATCCCTAATCCATCTCTAAATATTTTATATATATATAATTTAAATTGTCACATGTCTACAACACGAGCCTCTACATGTCCCTAATCTGTCGCTAATATTTAGTGACGGAAAAATTATGTCTCTAAATTCTATCACTAAATTTTAGTGACGGAATTTAGCTACTGAATGTAATTCCATCGCTAATTTAGTGATGGAAAAATTCCGTCTCTAAATTCCGTCGCTAATTTTAGTGATAGAATTTGTGAGGGAATAGGGACGAAATCAAATTCCGTCACTAAATTCTGTCGCTAATCCACTATTTTTTTTGTAGTGCTAATCAAATGAGCAGTTAGAATTCATGTTGGAATTTAAAAATTAGGTCCATGATTTAATACTAGATATATTTTTCTTTTGTAGAAGATTGAACGAGCTTTATATAGGTACTTGAACCACCTTATTTGGAGTTCCCTAGCTTAAGTTATGATTTTTCGAAGTTCCTTAAAAGATTAGAGGCAGATTTTCAATGAAGTACTCCGAAAATGACACATTAAGATAAAATTGCAATTAGTGATGGTTTGAGAGTTTTAGGAAAAGTTTGAAGAGGTCAACTTAATTGAATTGAATGGTTGATTATAGGGAAAAATAGACATTCAATATGTCTTAATTAGATATACAATAACATAAGTATAAAAGATTATCAAAGATAACTGGCTATTTCAAATAAAAGGATAAATTATGAGAGTGTCAAGAATTAAAATAATTTTAATTATGTTAATAAGATTAGAATGAGCAATGACCCATCTCTATATAGATTTCAAAATTATAGGATTTGATATTTGCCCAAGCTCGAAGAGAAAGCAATATTGGTAAAGGTAAATTGTAGGAAATTAAAGGTCAACAAGTAGTAACTTTTGCTCTCATATACTATGTAAATGTTCTGTATTTTTTTTTATACCATCGATTATATTTTTTTTCATGAATATATGGGTTTGAATATTGGATTCAGTGTCGTAAGGCTGTAAGTCCCAATGTGCATTTTGCTTGGGGTGTGTTCTTGGGCTATAAGACCTAATACGCAATCTGTGTGGTTATTGGACTGAGTCCTAAGGCTGTAAGTCCCTATGTGCATTCTGCATGGTGTACCCCTAGGCTATAAGACTTGATGTGCAATCTGAATTGTATTGGATTGTGTGTCCTATGATTGCTGAGTATGATGATTGTGTTGTATAGTGATTGCTGACTGCTTGTTTGATGGTTTGTTTTGCATACTTTATGAACTTGCATATATTATAATGGTTTGTTGTTACTACTGAGATTCTCAGAAATCTCACCCCTTTCCATTAAATGGAATACAGCTAAGGCAAGCAGCTTGAAAGGCCAGGGAGTAATTATTGCAGATAACTAGAAAGTAGAAAAGCTGAAATAGCTTATTTTGTTAGTTATCTGTATAATGTTTTTGTTTATACATAGGACTTTTGATAGCCTAATATGGCTACAGGCACACGCGCGCGCGCACACGAACATAGAAGATGTATATAGTAAAAGTAGTACATATAGTAATTGTGTCAGCATGCATAGTAAGGGCCGAGTAATAGTAGAATACTATATATGCTTAAATAACAAAATAAAGATGGGCACTTGCATGATTTGAGCCCGTAACTTACAAACGGTAGACTTAGGTAAGAGTAGAGTATAACTCTGATAATATCAAATCAAGTTGAAGAATTGATTAGCTATAATGAAGAGTTTAAACCACTGACTAAATGATTTTTAAATTTTTAAATTTTTTAGAAAACCCATTCATTTACATGTATAAACCCTGTGATTGGGTTAATTTTTTAATTATTTTCAAAAGTTTTTTCTTCCTAAAACCAAATCTGGCTTAGTGATTCAAATTCATTATATATATAACTCATCTAATTAGAGCTAAATAAATAAGGTATCATAGCTAATAAGATATGCACCGTCCAAACCTGATTTGATGGTCTACATTTTTTTAAAAAAAAAATTTTGTATTTTTCAAAAAATATTTTAATAGGTATAGAATCTAAAATAAAAGATAATCTGTTAATTTTTTTCAAAAAATAATTTTTTATTCAAAAAAATCATCATTTAAAATAAACTTAAATCTAAACCGTCCAAGATCAGATCTGGATAATACAGATCGAATTAGCTCTCCCTATTAAACAAAATGCTTAGCGGGGAAACTGATTTGGGTTCAAGGAAGAGTTCATCCCAAAAGACTAGCAAGAGCCCCTTAAACTTGAAAATCCCACTCTATTTGTAAGGTTTCTCGATATGGACTCATAACAGCTTCTCAACCATTTCTCATAGATTTGTGAGCAAGCACTAAGTGTTTACTGATAAGTAAAATATTTGCATATTTATTTTCCCTTATATGATGATTTTGTGGACTATATTTGAGCTGAATATAATCAATTTGGGTGTAATTAATAAATAAATAATGATTTTCTTGCAGCCATGGACAGTACCGGATTAAGAAGAATTAAAGAAGGCATTTAAGGGGAAGTTACTATTCATGAGGTACTGTTCACTGTGCACTGTAGTACTGTAGCAGACCATTGCGTTGTACTGTAGCGGACGGTGTGTGTGGAAGTGGGGCGGTTCAGTGCGGTTCCTGTAGCAGTCGGTTCACTGTAGCAAGTGGGGTGGTCGGTTCACTGTAGCAAAATCACTGTAGAAAAATATTGTAGCAGTCCGAAAATGAAGCCTATAAATAGAGCTTCTTGGCACCCTAAAATGAAGAGGAAGGAAGAGAGAGAGAGAGAGAGAGAATTTCTATTTTAGAGAGAGAGTTGTTATTTTTAGAATTTATTTCTTGCATTTTTTTTACTTCTTGCATGCCTCCTACATGGATGGTTTTATCTCCTATATGGAAGGCCTAGGTAGTCCTCTTTTATGGATGGTATAGGTTGCCACCTACATGGATGGTTTTACCTCCTATATGGTAGGCTAGATTTTCCATTTTCATGCATCTTGTAGTTGTACTTTTATGTTTTTGTAATTAATTTTTATGCAATATTTATGATGTTTGTAATATATTTTGGTTTTGTTTTTAATTTTATCATGAGCTAAATTTTCCTTTTCCTAGGGTGATGACGTAGCTTACTAATGACGGATTGAATCTTAACTTATTAAATCTAGTTTTAATTTTTCCTTCATGATTGAGTTTTAATTATTGCTCTTAATGCTTACAATTGATTGGCCACCTTTTGGATGATTTTAATATGCATGTTGAGACCGGAAGGAGATACATGTGTGTGGATCCTATAATTAAAACCATAATTTGCATATGAAATAGGAATATATTCATATGGGTTGTGTAGTCTTAATTGAGTTCCATAAATCTTAATGCATAATTGATTGCTTAAATTCATATAGGAATATATTGGGTTAGCAATTAATTATAGAATTACTTGACCTTGGAAAAGGCTAGTAATTAAAATAGGGAAACTCGACTATCAATCATGTGGAATAAATTGGACTAGAATAGATAAGTGATTCAATCCGGAATTTATTAAGTGAAATCTAATCCCTAGGGCTTTTTCTCATATTTGTCTTTATATCACTTGTATTTGTAATACCCCACTTTTTCCACTATATATTCCTTGTATATATTTATGATATTTAGTGGAATAAAATGGTGAATTGAGGCAAGTATAAATTTACAGAAATATTCCAATCGCCGGTTACATATAATTTGGCCAAGACAAGACACAAAGAAGCAATAAATGTCCACAAAAAGGCCTAATATTGTAACCAAAATTTGAGCATAAAATGACACAAATAATGGTTTTATTCAAGTGTTAAAAATTAGGCTAAACCAAAGGAATGAGCAAGAAATGATTTATTTCAGTAAATCGTAAAACGTAGGGGCAAAATGGTAATTTTGCCATAAAAGTGGAAAATAATTATTTTTCCCTAATATTCCCAATAATTTCAGTTAAATGGGAATTAGAAAGAGGAAATGGCCACTTGGTAATTATTAAGTCCATTTTGGAATATTATTACCAAAGGAAAAATTAAAGCTTGAAAAAGAAGTCAAAAAGTCAAAGACTTAGGTCAACAAAATTTTATGGTATTATAGGATAATTCAAGATCAATATTACTCCTCTCATTTCTCATGCAGTTTTCGTTGGAAAGAGAAAATAAAATGCATGAGTATATGATGATATTAAAGCAAGAGGAAAAAGAAAAAGAAAAAAGAGGTGGACCAATGAAAGGAAGCCATATGTGAAGGCACCTTATTAATTGATCAAGTCATCATCTTTTCCTCATTCTTCACTCCCATTCCCGTGCTAAGTGTTCAGCAAAGAGGAAAGGGAAAATCTGAACGTGAAGTGCAAAGGAACACAAGGAAATGTTAGGGTTTTTCCAAAATCTAAGCTATAATTTGCATAATCTTGTGATTTTGCTTCCAAATCCTTCCATAACCTCTTCTACTCATCTCTACTCCTTTGAAAACCATGGAATTTCAGCTGATTTGAGAGTGTGGGGAGAGAGGAAAAAACGTCCTAGAGAGAGAAGCAACAAGAAATCCAAGGTAAACTCCAAGAACTTGCTCCTTACACCTTTGTTGTTGTTGTTCTTGTTGTTCTTGGCTTGGATTGCGATGATTTGTGAAGTTTGGATGATGAAAGCCCTAAGAATTCCTACTGTTTAAATGACTTCTAATCATGTCTAATAAGAGCATAGATAGCTAATCATTTGATTAGGAGTAGTGAGGAAGTGATTAGGCAAGAGAAAACGAAGAAACAACAAACTTTTTCTGAGAATCCTAATTATATGGCTGTTCTGTAACATGATGAAGATGAAAGAATTTGACCATTTTAATGATTCCATTAGCTTTAGAAGGAAAAATTGTGTAGGTATACAAGTGTTCATGAATTTTGGATGCTTGTATATGAATTTAGGAATTTATGAAGAAAGTTTGCTTAATGTGTTAATCTGCCCTGTATCAGGCAGTCTGATTGTCATGAGCTTTTCAATGACCAAATGATACCTAAAAATTCCGAAACTTTCCAGTTGAAAATTAGACACAAAGATCTTTAATTTTATAGGTCATAATGCTCAATTGGATTTGTATACTAGAAGTTCTACATTTTCAAATATTGGTCATGCAAAGCTGGAATTTTCAGGAACAAGGTGTATAAAGTGAAAATACTGTACTTATTTGTGTATATATAGCTCATGGATATATTTTTCGTTGAAACTATATTTAACAAGGGTAAATTAGGACTTGGAACCATATCAATTAGAGTTTTTTGGATTCAGATATGAATTTTTGAACTTCTGCCCTGTTTCTGGAAAGTGATTTGGACAGGTCGAGTTTGAAGAAATTCTGGGAGTTTTGTGATTATAATGGCTGTAACTTAGTATTTTTATGTGAAACTATAATGTAATAAATTTACATAAAATTTATAACCACTCAATTTGGAGTTTCCTAGAATTAATGGTGAATTTTTGAAGTATGTCCTGTTTTCTGGATTGCATATGGAACAGTAACTTTTAACAATTCACAGGAAATTATATGAGTATAGTAAGTAAACCCAACTATTTTTACTCGAATATAAAAGGAAAGATCTTTGTTTTGAATTTGGAATCGGTCAAATTGGATTTTTCTAGAATTAGTTATGAATTTCCAAAGTTGACCTAAAAATCTGCTAGTTTCTGAAAAACAGTAAAATTACACTGTACAGAATTCTGTTATGCAGAAACTATGATAACTGTTTTAGATAACCAACAGAATTTGAATTAAAGATAGTAATAGTGCAAGTAATGACCAGTTACTTGTAACTCCAATTTTGATAGGAACTAGAACTTGCCCGAGCTCAAACCAACGATTGGAAATCACTCAAGGAAAGCAATCAGGTAGTAACTTGTCTTTCATATATTATATCATGCATGGTGTGTTGTGTGGATTCATTATGAGATATCTAACACATTCTGGTTATGCGGAGTAGTCGCCCGGGGCCTATTGCGCGGGTGGACGCTCGGGCCAATAACGTTCTGTAATGCACGAGTGGATCCTGGGGCCTATTGCGCGGGTATCCCTCGGGGCCTTTAACATGCCTAGTGCTATGGTTGTTTACTATAAACTGCATGTGATGCACTGAATGTTGTTGTGATAGTTCTGCTGTATGATATCTGTATAGCATGCTTTGTAATGATATATATGTATGATTGACATTACGTTACTACTGAGATTCTTTTGAATCTCACTCTTTTTCATAAACCATCTACAGTACAGGGAGAGAGCTCAAGGGGTAAGACGAAGGTAAATACGGACCACTAGAGACTGGGAGCATGAAAGACTTTAGTCTTCTGTTAGTTGTTTGTTTCATGTATTTTGGATTTGTATATATGGTATGAATTGCCTGTAACCTTGACGGTGCTACAATAGTGAAACCGGTAATGCCGGTAGACTAGTAAAAGAACATTTTAGCTTTATTTTGCTTCCGATCGCTAACGAAACTTAACTGAGGTATGAAACATGAAAACTAAGCAGAGAATCGCTCACAGACTCTGATAAAATGAAGAAGAGAAACCGGTGAGACTTAGTGAGATAGTAAATGTTTGTGAAATTGTTTAAGAAAAATTTTATTACTCCCAAAAACCCCTCTCAATCCCAGGTTCAAATCCTGAGATAGATTTGGGGAATTGTGAACATTTTTCCAAAATTTCTTAATCCGAGACTCGATCTTAGTTTCACAAATACTTTTGCTACTCTTTTGTACTCATCTGAGGCTCTAGGAAATGAGGTATCACAGTATTCATATTTCATCATTTCTATCTTGCAATCTCAATTACAACTAATCAACCGACTAAATAGAATTAAAATTACCAATTTTGGTACTTAGTGATCAATCCTCGTGGGAAGGATATTCTACTCACTTCTATATTACTTGATTACGACAGTGTACACTTGCACTTCTAAATACACCATCCTACACTCGTAACATTTACCTCAAAAACAAGGCCATTCCCTAATATAATTAAACCTTGTGTTAAGTGTGTAAATGGTTTATTAAAAAGTGTAAGTGTATACTGCCGTAAACAAGTAATAAAGAAATGAGTAGAGTATCGTTCCTATGAGGATAGATCACTAAGTACCAAAATTGGTAATTTTAATTCTATTTAGTCACTTGATTAGTTGGTGATCGAGCTTTCAAAATAAAAATGATTAAATATGAATGCAATTGATATAAAAAAATATGAGAAAAAACCCTAGGGATCATATTTCACTTAGAAAATTTTGGATTGAATCACCTATATATTCTAGTCCAATTTATTCCACATGATTGATAGCCGAGTTTCCCTAATTTAATTACTAGGCTTTTCCAAAATTAAGAAATTCTATAATTAATTGCTAACATAATATATTCCTATATGAATTCAAACAACTAATCATGCATTAAGATTTATAGAATTCATTAAGACTATACAACTGATATAAATATATTCATATTTCACATACAAGTTATAGTTTTGATTATAGGATCGGCACATATGCATCTCTTTCTAGTCTCAATATATATATTGAAATCATTCAAAAGATGATCAATCAATTGAAAGCATTAAGAAAAATAATCAAAACTCAATCATGAAGAAAAAATTAAAACTAGATTTAGTAAGTTAAGATTCAATCCGTCATTAGTAAGCTACATCATCACCCTAGAAAAATAAAAATTTAGCTCATGATGAAATTAAAAACAAAACCAAAATAAATTGAAAACTTCATAAACATTACATAAAACTTGATTATGAAATTCTAAAAGATAAAGATACAACTACAAGACACATGAAAATGGAAAAATCTAGCCTTTCTTATAGGAGGTAAAGCCTTCCATGTAGGTGACAACCTATATCATCCATGAATAAGGATTACCTAAGCCTTCTAAGAAGATGGCATGCAAGAAACAATACAGTGCATAAAATTGAACTCTAAGATGGTGTGTCTCCTTGTATCTTCCACTCCTCTATTTATAAATGAATTGGTGCAAAAATTTTCACTTGTTATATATGAATCTTGACTTTAAGTCATCAATGTTGACCATGTGGCAACCTTACTTATTGATTATAGCCAAATGTTGATAGTCAAAACGGTGGAATATCACATTTTTGTCTTCATAAAAGTTGTAGATATGAATCTTAACTTAAAAATGCATGTGTGAACTCCTCATTTCAACATTTGTAACTCAAGTTATGGTCAAATTAGCGGGCAGAGGTTAGACTTGGACAAATTCACATGCTCAACTTCTAACTAAAATTCGAAACTCTTAAAGGCAAAATTGATTTTAGCCTCAATATAAAAATTGTAGGAATTTTTCTTAGCTTTTTATCCATATAAAGAACATCCCAATCCGATATCTAGAGCTCCAAATATTGCCTAAAAACCAAAATAGGGTCCAAATTTAGTATTTTTTGATAAATTCTATTTTATGCCCAAATCATTATTTATTTATCAATTACACCCATATTCATTAAATTAAGCTTAAATACCATCCAAAAAAATCATCATATAAGGGAAAATAATTATGCAAATATTTTACTTATCAAATTTCCCCACACTTAGCTTTTGGACGTCCTCGGACAACAAGAAGTGACTAATAAGTTCTTACTACGTTTCCAACAAAATCATAAGTAAGAACACAATTGAAGAATAAAGAGATCAGAGCATTTATGAATCAACAAAAAATATAAACTGGTAACTTTATTTGAAAATGAATAAATTGAATTTGTAATTGTAATTGTGACTCATTCTCTCAATCTCTCAAGTGTTTAAAGGTAAATGTTTCACTCAAATTCAACTGAAAAATTGCACTACTATATTAGCTTGTTAAAAATATCAATCTCTACTACCTAAATCACATGCATAATTCAAATCAAAAGGACTTATTGAGGGTTGTAATGAGGTTAAGGTAAAAGTATTATAAAACATGATATGAAGGACTATATTTAAGAAATAAATAGAGCAATTGAAAAATGGATCAACTTATGAATAAATTTATCTCATCACAACAACCTACAATTTCAATTCAAATACTCAATATCTTTTCTTTTTCTTTTTCTTTTCTTTTTTCTTTTCTTTTTGTTTTTGTTTGCATACTTCTGCAACTCTAAAGTTGATGATATATACACCCCTACACTTGTCAAAATCCCATTTCATAAGAATTTCAAATGCGTTGTTAATTTTTTGAATTAGGTAAAAACACTTGATATATCATAAAAAAAAACCATATTAATGGGTTGAGAACAAAGAAACAATCAATTAGGCTCAAAGGAGCTTATTAACAAGATAATTGGAATGTTGGCTATTTGGCTCTAGCTAAAGAAAGAAAATGAATGCCTTTATCATTTTTTTAATGTGCATGTGAAATGTAATCTTAACCAGAATTAAAGCAAGTTCTAGAGTGACAACTTAATAGGTGAATATCACACACAAGAAGGATAATCATTATTAATTAAATAGGCTCAGAAGCTCACGGTCATAAGCTTTCAAACTCAGCTTATTCAATCTTAAAATTCATTACCAATCCCAACAATCAATTGTTCAATCATGCTATAAAATCTCTAAATTCAATTGATCTATGCTTAAAATTTATATACTTCTTAAAATCATTGAAAAGCACCTAGACAGGAATCTTTTTTAGATCGGACCATTTTTTTTAAATGAAACATGAACATGCAACTAATAAGATGTGTCTCAAGCGTTTAGAATAACTCTTTACTCTATCATCTTTGCATACACCATGCATCTAATGGTTTTACTAACTAACTATCTAACGAAAAAAAATATGGTTTTTTTTACTCCTCCCCTACCTTAAATTAGACATTGTCCTTAATATCTTTTAGAGATTAGAGAAATTTTTTATTTAAAAACCTAAACACATAATAAAGTAAACCAAAATGCTAAGAGTAAAACCATAATATTACAAAAAGTTATAACTGAAGAGTGGTATATGGATTCTGCTTTTGACTTCTGTATGAATATTGCCCACCTAGTTGCTTGACTAATAGATATGGTTTGGATTTATAGATTTACAGTTAATCAATTAGCTGATTAGCAATTGGTGCATAAATTATAGTATGACAAGCCGCTTGGGGTATGAATCCCATTTGCACAATACGATCAAAAAAAGATAACAGATCATCATAAAAATCATTAACATTTAACAATCCTAATGGCATTTTGTGAAAGTTCATTTTAGCCCAATATGCAACGCTAGAGATTCAATCCAACGTTTCTAAACCACCAGGTAGAGCCATAAAAGCTTCAGCATGGTAGAACATATGTCCAATTCGTTTAGGCAAGTTTGAAACTTGTAACTCTTATCCTAAGGAGAAGATGTTATCTTCCAACTCCTTTACCCTTACACTCAAACCCTTGCTACAGTTAATGGTTGCAGAAATAGCCACATTTTCCCTTAGGCCCTGGATGCCTCCCCCATATACAAAGTTAATCTTTCTAGCATCTAATGCATTTCTAAGTTCTTTTGTTGTAGGTAAAAACTCTCCATCATTTCCCAAGTTAGTTTCACAAAAAATGCAGATGGATGTAAATCTACATTTTAGTGCGATATCATTTTTCTCTTATTTTCTCTTTGACGTTTTGTGTTTACAATTGGAAGAGTGCATAATTATACTACTAAAACAACAACTATAAGATCATGTAAATCATGCATTTTTCAAATAAGTTTGAAAAAAAATCTCCAACACGAATGATCGGTATAATGTTGCATGAAGAAATTAAACAAAATGAGTAAAGAAAGTCAAAAGTTACTAAAAAGATAAGATAAATTAAACAAAAGCATTATTATGTACAGTAGTTTGATTATGGCTCACATCTTCCTCTGGTTTTACGTTCATTAATGGCTTAAATCCTTTCTATGAATCAGGGATTTGCTTCCGTTCCAGTTTTCTTACAAACTGGAAAATAGGGTCTTTTAATGTTAGATTCCTACTAAAGTAGCACTCTTTTTTTTTAAATAAGTTCATTAAATCAAGAAGAATAGCATGAACATCACCACTAGGATGCATCTTAAGAGTTTGAATAATATCATCCAATGCCTCATTACTCAGTCCATCCTTTATGAATTCAATTTTATCTTTTCCATTTATGAAAACCATACTTTTGCTTCTACAATGCTTATCACATGTCTACCTTGTACATCTATCATAGACCTTCATTCTCTTAGCTCTTCTTTTTTTGGAGTAAGAATTTCTTCCCATTCTTAGCATATTTTTAATAAACGACTCATGAATCTTACCTACTAAATGTACCTTAACTTCAATGATCTAATGTACATACTCAGGAAGGCCTAAACGCTTGAATATCTTCATTCTTTCAAGACAAAAGCTATAGATCTTCCTGAGCACATATTTGGGAAGAGTGGGAACTTACTTTTAAGCTTTGTAAGAGCTTCCTCCATGTTAACTTAAAATGAAAATGATGAAAACAAATTTTTGTTAACGTAGTGTAATATTTTCAATAAGTAGGAAAGAAAAATAAACGAGGAAGGAAAAGAAGTTTTGGGTTGCCTCGCAAATAGCCACCCTTCTTTAACGTCTTTAGCTAGACAAAAACCAAACTAATTGACCTTTTTGTTTTTGTTTTTTTGTTTTTGGTTTATAACTTACCTGTTGGTTCCTCAAACATGATGATAGTTTTCAAAGTATTGAGTATACCATGATTATACTCTTTTAGTCTTTTCCTGTTCACTTTAAATTTTTAATCACCATCTTGAATCTCCATGGTTCTATACGGCCATACTTGAACCACAGTAAAAGGTCTTGACCACCTTGATCTCAACTTTCCTGGAAAGAGTTTTAACCTTGAGTTGTATAGCATTACTTTTTGTCTCGGCATGAACTCTCTCCTAAAAATTCTTTTGTCATGCCACATTTTTGTCTTCTCATTGTATAACTTGGTGTTCTCATAAGCTTGTTGTTTGAATTCCTTAAGCACATTGAGTTGGAGAAGTCTCTTCTCACCACATGTCTTTAAGTCAAAATTTAAGGCTTTTATTGCCTAATATGCTCTATGCACCATTTCTACTAGAAGATGACATATTTTTCCATAGACCAATTGATATGGGGATACCATTTGGTGTCTTAAAGGTAGTTCTATAAGCCTAAAATGTATAATCTAATTTCCTTACCCAATCCTTTCGATTGGAATTCACCATCTTCTCTAAAATCCATTTCAGTTCTCTGTTTGAGATTTCCACTTACTCACTAGTTTGTAGATGATATGGAGTTGCAATCTTATGAGTTATTCCATATTTAGCTAACACTCGTTGAAGCCTATTGATTGAATAAAAGCCTTCATCCATCACTGATAATAGCTCTAGGTACTCCAAATCTTATAAAATTATTTTTCATCAAAAACTTCACAACCACTTGAGAATCATTTGTAGGAAAAGCAGTTGCTTCAACCTACTTGGAGACATAATCAACATCTACTAAAATAAACTGATTACTAAATGAGGATGAAAAAGGCCCCATAAATCAATACCCCATACATCAAAAAGCTCAACTTCTAAGATGTTAGTTAAAGGGGCTTCATGTCTCTTTGAGATATTTTCCATTTTTTGACATCTGTCACAAGTTATCATAATTTTTTAGGCGTCCTTGAAAAGTGTAGGCTAATAAAACCTAGATTGAAGGACTTTAGTAGATGTTCTATTTGCTACAAAATGGCCACTATATATGGATGAATGGCTATGATTTAAGATGCTAGCCGTTTCTTTTTCAGGAACACATCGTTTGATGATTTGATCTGGGCATTGTTTATATAATAAAAGATCATCCTAAAGATAATGTCTTACATTAGCTAGAAACTTCTTCTTTTGCACCTTGAAAAGTTCATAAGGTATTACCCCCCTTGCCAAATAATTTATAAAATCAGCATACCAAGGGGTGGGTTATAATTGCATGACAAAAAGTTGCTCATCTGGGAAATTCTCCTGGATTAGTAATTCTTTCTTTTGTTCAAATGGATCTAACTGAGAAAGATGATATGCAATGAGATTCTCGATCCCTTTTTTTCTTTGATTTCTATGTCAAATTCTTGTTGCAAAAGCAACTATCTGATTAATCTAGGCTTATCATCTTTTTTCTCAATCAACTATTTGATTGTTGAATGGTCTGTTCAAACAATAACTTTTGACCCGATCAAGTAGGCTCTAAATGTTTTGAATGCAAACACTACAGCTAAGAGCTCCTTTTCGATTGTTCCATAATTCAGCTGTGTGTCTGAGAGTACCCTGCTAGCATAATAGATGGCATGGAAAATATTATCTCTTCTTTGGCCTAAAACAACTCTAACTGCATAATCACTTGTATCAAACATCATTTTGAATGAAAGGTTCCAATCTAGAGCTATGATAACTGGTGCAGAAGTCAAGGCTCTTTTTAGAGTTTGGAAGGCTGATAAACATTCCTCATTGAACATAAAGGGAGTGTTTTTCTCTAATAACATGCAAAGTGGCTTTATGATTTTTGAGAAGTCATTGATGAATCTTCTATAAAATCCCGCATGTCCTAAAAAACTCTGAATGCCCTTAATTAAGGAGGGAGGTGGTAGCTTTTCAATTGTTTCAATCTTGACTTAGTCCACTTCAATGCCTCGATCAGATACCTTGTGACCCAACACGATTCCTTCTTTCACTATGAATGGCATTTCTCCTAATTTAGAACCAAATTTATCTCCAAATAACGTTGCAAGACTTTTGCCAGATTTGAAATACAATGATTATATGATTCTCTAAAAATTGAGAAATCATCCATGAACATCTCAATGAATTTCTCTACCATATCTAAAAAATCGCCATTATACTCTTTTGAAATGTTGCTGGTGTATTACATAAACCAAATGGCATCTTTCTGAAGGAAAATGTACCATATAGACATGTAAAAGTTGTTTTCTCTTGATCCTCTGGTGCAATTGTATTTTGATTATATCTTGTGTACCCGTCTAGAAAACAATAGTAGGCTTTCTCAACTAGTCTGTAAAGCATCTAGTCTATAAATGGCAGAGGGAAGTGATCTTTTCTAGTAACTTTATTGAGCTTTCTATAGTCAATGCATACTTTCCATCCAGTCACCATTCGTTGTGGAATCAATTCATTTTTCTCATTAGGCACCACTGTTATTCCACCTTTCTTTAGCACAACTTGAACTGGACTTACCCATTGACTATCAAAGATTGGGTAGATTATACTAGCATCTAGCCATTTTATTACCTCCTTCCTCACTACCTCCTTTATATTCAGATTGAGTATTTTCTAGTGTTCAACTGATGGCTTCTATCTTCCATTAAGATCTTATGCATACAAATTGAATGACTGATTCCTCTTATATCAGCTATCGACCATCCAAATGTTGTTTTATACTCCCTTAAAACTCTTAATAACTTTTCTTCTTTATAGAGAGTAACAGGTAAAGATGATCAATGGTTATGTTGAATTTTCTCCTAGGTAAGCATACTTTAAGTGGGATGGTAGTATTTTTAACTCCAATACCATTGGCTTTTCTATTGATGGTACCAGGTTAATCGGCCTTTCTCCCAAATCTTTAAATGGTTTCTTGGTAAAAATTGGAGAATTTGCATCAAGGTACCTAATCTACTCCAAGACTTTAGAATTAATAGATTTTGATACATCTACCATTCCCAAATAGCGAACTAAGAAGCCGAAAATACTAGAAAAACGTCTCTCATCACAAACGCATTTTCTATCACATTAGGCACCCAAACAATGATCTCACCATTAAAAATGGAGAACAACATGTGTAAAACCAGGTGGCCAAATTTCAGTCCGATCCAGTAATTAACAAGTGCACAAACACCAATTTATAGATACTACCCTGTGAACCTCTGTTTTTCGCTTTCTCTCTTCTTTTCTCTCATATGATTGTATAATCCAGCCTCTCTAGCCTTATCGGCCCACCCAGCCTCTCTGATGGGTCTCTTCAACCTCATTGGCCTCAAACAAAAAAACCTAATGAGCTCCCTCTCCACTTAAATAAATAAGACACATATAGGCTTCAAATTAGGAAACTCAAAGCATATTCTTTCTCACAAAAAAATTAGGAAACTTTATTTTTTTATTCTCTTTCCTTTTTTTTTCCTTTCCTTTCATTTCTTTTCATTTCATAAAATAGGAAATATATAAAATATAAAATTGAACAATGCAAACATAGGCTTTTCTCCGCATAGGAAGAGAGCAAAAAACCCAACATCTCCCCCCTCACGACTATGTGGAAACAATTGCCAATTCGACATTCATAAAAACAAGTTTCAAACTTTCCATAAATGTCAATGTGCACCAATTTAAGCAACTTTGACCTATTTAAAAGATTCTTCTGAAAAGATACTCTAGCTGTTCACCAACCATGTAGTGAGAATACTCTAATTTTGTATTCTTCAATCTTGGAAGTGCATTCTTCCTCTTCTTTTTTCTTTTCTTTTTATTGACATCACTAAGCCTTTGATGCTGAAAAACTCGATGCCCCCATATTAATAGCATTCACACTACCTCTAGCCACTAAAACTTCAATCATATACACTATTTGGCTATTTAAAGAAATTATTCTATTTGTCTCAATCACTCAAGCAATTCAACAACTCAACAGTCAGACAATCTAGCAACCAGCTAACCTGGCTCTTATACCACTTGTTAGGAAGGGTGCAACAGATGTTAAACCTTCCTATTACTAGCAAGATTCTATAAGGAAACAAATAAACAAATATGTAGTAGAAATTAAATAATACAAGAGATAAACATGGAAAATCTCTCAACTCAAGGATAAAAACCACAGGTTGTCCAGAACAATAAAAATATGATCTACTATGATCAAAATACGGTACAAGAGATTCTCAACAAGATGCACAAAACATGTGCAAACAACCAGTCAAACAACCAAAGCTACAAGCTTACAATAGAGGACAAAACAACTGAAAAATACCAAAAAAATGTCCCTGACTATGAACACATTTTCTCTCACACAAGGCCATCTAATGATGATCCAACCATTGTAAAAGACGAACCATATGTTTTGAATTTGCTAACCGAATTTCAGCTTGATCCAACGGTCAACGAGTGCACAAAAACCAATTTACCGATACTGACATTTGGAGCTATGGTTCTCTCACATGGCTACAACAATAGACTTTCCCGACCTCTATAGCCTCAGCCTATCCGGTCTCGATAGGCAAGGGGTGCTGCTACGCCTTAGGTACAACACCCCTTGTTGCCCCTCAATTTTGGAGCACTTCCCAAATATTTTTTTTTCTTTTGATCATTAGGTTTTACATAAAATGAGTGACATGTTGATATCTTATATGTAAAAAAGGAGCTGTTTTCAATTTTTAACGATTTTAAAGATTTAAGACTCTAAATAAAATAGAGTCTACTCAATTTTAGAGTCTTAAAATATTTGAAAATTTTTAAAACAATTGAAAAAAGCTCCTTTTTTCTTATAAGATATCAAAATGTCATTTATTTCATATAAAATCTAATGATGAAAAAGAACCGAGAAAAAAATATTTGGGAAGTACCCCAAAATTAAGGGGCAGCAAAGGGTGATGCAGCACTCATTAGGCACCCCTACTAGGCCTCGGCAAGGCCTCTTTGCCCAAAAACTTAACATGCCCTTTCTCTACATAAATAAGTGAAACACAACCTCAAATTAAGAAACTCCAAAAGAATATTCTTTATTATAGGTAATCAGGAAACTTTCCTTCTTTTTTTTCATTCTCTCACTCTTTTCTTTCTTTCCTATTTTCCCTTTTCTTTCCTTTCTTTTCTTTTAATAAAATAGGAAATATATATAAGGGTTAAGATGCAAATTTGCCCTGGTTCACTGAGGAGCAATATTTCTCTAGAAGTTTTTTTAGGTTTAATGTCACCCCAAAAGTTTCAAAACGTAGCAATGTTGCCCCATACCATTAAAAAACTAACATTGATTGTTAAAAAATTGGCATTGACTGTAGTGCAATGCACTGCTATTTGTATTTGATGTAAGAGTGTGGTGTTTATGTGTAATTATACATTTGATGTATATGTGGCTATACATTCCATGTATGTAAATGAATGTATTAAGTTTAAGCAGAGAATTGCTCATATACTCTGATATAATGAAACAAAGAGCCGTTGAGAGTTATTAACATTGTGAAACTCATGGAAATAATTGAAATGTTTTTTTACCCTCTAAAAAACCCTCTCAACCCCAGATTCAACTCCTGAGTTGAGATTGAGAATTTGTGAACGTTTTCTGAAGTTGGGTAATCCGGGTTCGAATCCTGGTCTCACGAATGATTTCACTACTCATTTATACGCATCTTGGGCTATTGAGAATAAGGTATTATAAAAAACAATGACAAATTTAAGCAAATATACATGAAGCATCCTTATTCACTGGACTTTATTCACCAAATTTGAAGAAAATTTGAAGAGAACGAACTGATCTCTTGTCAGTATGAGACTAACAATAATCCATGTGTATGGAACTCACTGAGCACTACTGTAAACCACAATGGGGCTCTTCACTTGGGAATTTCCATCATCCCAAATCACAGAGGCAGAGACTAATCCCACATTTATTGTTCCCTCTACTGTAACAGTAAACGACTTCTTCTCTCCCACAGACGAGAACGACAAAACACTTGGTGTCACTTGAATAGTCAACTAAGATCGAGGAACAATCACTTTAGCCTTATATACAGACTTAGCTGCTCCAACATTTGTGACAGTTCTATGAAACTCACTAATGAAAGATGATGAGATGTTTCTCTTGAGAGCGAAAGATGGGAGATTGAGGTCCCACACCGTTTCATTCTCAATTTTCTTACAGTTGACGTCTTCATCTGTAATGCTTCTTATTCTTGTCGTATTATAACCTTGTCCACACAAGAACCTCAGATAATCTGATTCACTTATATCGTATACCAAACCAGGGCTCAATGCCTTAATGGGATTAATTTGTCCAGCTCCATATGCAAATTCAGCTTCCGGGTTAAGAGCAGGGCTCATTGGAGTGGCTGCAATATATATACATGGAAATTAAGAACAACATGTCAGATTATAATATAAACTAGAGCGTTAAATTTGAAATGAGGATGAATTGCAAGTCTTACATGGATAGATCAAAGGCATATATATATATATATACATGCTAGGAGATGGAGATGGGTGCCCTAGTGGAAAATATCATAACAACCATATCTCCATACTAATATTTACAATATTTGGTTAATAATATAACTAAAATATTATTACAATATTATAACACAAATCCCGTAATATGTTGAAATATATTGCCTTCAATATATTAGTGGATTAGTTAACTAATAATTACCAGTGGTCATTAGGGCAGACTTGATTGCTGCAGGAGACCAAGTGCGATGAAACGACTTAACGTAGGCAGCTGCAGCAGTGGCGTGAGGGCAAGCCATAGAAGTTCCCGATATTATATTGAAGTTTGATAATCTCTTGTCTCCTTGTATCCTTGAAATAGGCGTAATGGAAGGCCATGCGGCTATGATATCCACTCCTGGAGCGGCTATGTCAGGCTACAAGAACATTAATTGACAAAAGAATGATCATTTCAATAACTATTTGGTCATGAAAAGAGCTAGCAAATCGAAAATTCATAACTTGTAGCTGTGACCATTTATATATATATACCTTGAGAATGTTGGGAGTAATCATGTTTGGGCCCCTTGAAGAAAAGGAAGCTACGTAAGGGGCCAAAGAATCTTTGCCTTCATTAGTCTTGTAAATAGTAACAGTGGGATTGCTGCAGAAATTGGCAGATCATAGAACAAAGAAAGAATAAATCAATCAACAATGACAAGGGAATCAAACACACACACATACATATATATGAAGTGTGATGATAAATATATAATACACACACACACACATACCTGGTAGAATTCAAGTAAGAGCGAATGGTTGTGCCATCAGTTAGAGTAAGCACAGAGAATGGAAGAGGAAAATGGAAAGGTCTATCTTTTTTTGAAATGGCTGGAAGTACAAACCCAGCAGCCCCTGAAAGTCCCTCAAGTTCACTTGGAAGCGCATCACACAAAACAATTTTTCCCTTCACCTTCGCTTCATCCAGTGAGTTTTTGGCGCAAAGCCTATCAAATAATCAGTTATTAGAATGCCATTCTAATGCTTCGCTCCTTTCATTTCTTAAAACATATTTTGTGTATAATAATAGATCCAGTTTCGGTGCCTAATTAACCTATAGATAGGCACCCTACCCTCAGCTGGTCTGGTCTGGACTCTCATATCCGTCTAGATTTATTTTTTAAAAAAAATATTTAAATAGGTAGAGAATCTAAAATAAAGATAATCTCTTCACTATTATTCTTCCAATAAAATAATATTTTATTTAAAAATCATCATTTGATAAAAAAATTAAATCTGGGCCGTGATCAGTTTAGATTAGCTAAGCTCATGGTGCCTTTAGATAGCTACCAAAACTGGTTTGTAGTAATAACAGCAACAGCAATATACCTTGAAGAGGAACTGCTAAATCCACCAGTGATATTGGGTGCATCTCCAGAATAAATCAAGGGGTAAGTTTTATTTTGGAGATCAAAGGTGTTCATCGAAACTCCCTACAAGTAAAGTGGAGTATCTAAGTCATAACTGTTCTCAATGATCTCATAGATGTAGTTATGAAAAGCCTTAATGAAGAAAACAAGTAATATATATACCTCGAAAACCATGTCGTTTCCCAACTGAACCTTGGTGGAAAACTTTCTATCAATGGTGGAAGCAGCCACTGACATCGTCCAGGGTGCGAAACTGGTCATGGAGGAAAGCTCAGGACCCAAGTTGTTGGCAGCAATTGAGGTAAGAATGCCTTTCTTCAATGCATGGAAAGCTCCAATTGCATATACATCCTGAAACAAGTCACGATGTACCAACGAGGAAGCACCGAGTGATAAAGAGAGTATGTCGACGCCATCGGATATTGCTTCATCAAATGCTGCCAGAATGTCTGCTGTTTCACAACCTAATGACCAGCAAGGTTTGTAGACAGAAATACGAGCTGATGGGACTCCCCCTCTTGCTGTGCCCTTGCCTAGCCCATATAGACTCGCTGAGTTAACCCAGTTTCCTGCAGCCGTGGATGCACAATGAGTCCCATGCCCATTTGTATCTCTTGGTGATATAACATCATCTTTGCCAAACGAACCATCTATCCGAAAGTATTTTGCTCCAATTATCTTGCTGCACATATACAAACACATATTGAGTGATGTGACATGCTTCAAGGTAATCCTTTATACTCCCTCTGCCCTTTGTATATTTAGAAAGTTGATCTTAGTTTTAAATATAAGACATAGTTTTTATTTTTTTAATATTTTTCTAATTTACCTCTATTAATGCTTCCTCAATAATAATCAAGGAGGAGAGAGAAAATAAGAATTATGGAAGATGATTAAGATGTTTTACAAAATATATATCATATTAACTAATTTAACTAACTTCTTTAATCTAATTAAATTAGGTACTTAATTTAAAGATAGGAAGTTGTGCGCGGGCGTGTGGGTTGTTGGCTTAGTAAAAGTGTGTTGATACATACTTGTTGCAAGTGATGTTTTGGCAAGACCCTTTCCATTTTTTTGGTGGTGAACTAAACCCTTGGTCGTTGAAGCTATCAGACTCGGGCCAAATTCCGCAATCGATTACTCCGACAATGATGTCACTCTCTACATTTGTTCTTTGCACTTGCTGGGGGAACCCTATGAAGTCCCAAGACCCTGTTGTTTGGAGCTTGTGCGTTTGGCTTTGGAACACAGAGATCACCCCATCCAACTCTGATGAACATGGTATTATGTTTAGCAAACACTCTCTTGTACTTGTTTAATATACGAAGAAAAAAATTAAGCACGTCTCAAAACTACTGTACGTACCTGCCATTCTTTCAGCTTGCTCTTGTGTTAGCCTCACCGCAAATGCGTTGAAACTCTTCTTGTAGCTGTGGAGCAGAGCTTGTGGTGCAAAGTTTCTAAACCAAAAGCATTTCGGATACGCATGGTCAGTTTCTTGTGGGACTCTCTTTCAATCAAATAACCGTTTTACTAAATTGGGCAACAGTAAGTTGTAGGCATGTATAAGTACCTGCCAAGGACCTTTTGAACCATACTCGTGTGATGTAATTCTGCGACATGCATTTCCCTTGGATGATCCCCCATGTACACGATATACGTCTGTATCTTCAGAATGTGAGAACAAACATTTAAAGCATTTTACTCTTATCTTATGTTTGAATGGAGGGAAAAGTGGTGGAAAATAGGGTATGGGAATATCATGAAGCAAAACTTCCCACAATAATTAAAAAAAATATTTACAATTTTTGGGAGTTTTCCCTAATAGTATTCTTTCCTCTCTAATTTTTAAACTTCAATAAAATTGAGATAAAATTGTCAACCATTGTAAATAGGTAGATATTGGGAGGATTATTTTACCTTTGGATCATCACAATGTGCCTGAAGAATAAGAAGACTGAATACGAGAGAGAAGAAGAGACGCCAGGAGTTTTGAGAAAACATGTTTAAATTGCTAAATGAAACGATGGAGCTAATTGATGTGTTTTTGTGTTCAGTAAGTTTTGCTGTGTTTGAAGGCAGGAAGAGTCCAATGCTAGCTATTTATATAGGACAATGATCTATGCTACGTCCGAGCTATAATTAAAAGAGACGAACGTTAATTGAAATTTGCTTTTAATGTACGACAATGTCAAGATGTTCATACGGTCGAATTTTTGAAAAAGTATTTGAGACACGTTTTATCGTTAATACTTAGTACAGGTGGATTTTCCTTGTAAGCATAATGACTTTGAAGTTTTCTCTCATATATAATATATATGTATATGCTAGTATTTTCCAAATTTGCGTCGCATCAGGAAATAATAAAGAATGAACAAGTTCAGTATATTTTAATTTGGAGTAGGTAGATTCGTTTCTTTCATTAATGATTCTTAATTCTAAAGGTCAAGCAGCCAACAAGGCCAGGTCAGCTTCGCGGGGCCTAAGTACTACCAGTTCTTTAATCTTTATGTCTTGTATGTTTCATTAATTCATGAGCAGGTATTTTTTTCCCCCGAAAAATATGTTCTTATGTTACTCTTTTTTAAGGGTTAAGTTTATTTTATCCTGAAAGTTGTCTAAAAATCTCAATTTTATCTTAAATGTTTTTTTTAGAGTAATGTCACCCTGGAGGTTTTCCCTAGCCATTATTCAAGTTAAGTTTGACCATTAGTTGACTAAATATAATGAGCTAGCAGTCCACATGACATCCACGTCATTTTTGTTTCATATTTATAGGCAAAGTTGCCCTGAAAGTTTTCACTCAAAAGCGATATTACCCAAAAAGTTTCCAAATCGTAACAATTTCACCTCGGCTATTAATTAAGTTAAGTTTACGTATTAGTTGGCCAAATATGATTATTTAGCAAGTCCATATTTTTTTAAAGTTAGATTTATAAATAAGGAACTTTTAAAAAAATGCACCCCATCTAAAAGATTTGGGGAAAAAATGGTTAAAGCATCTTGTGCAATGAAAATAAATTCGAAGAGGTAGCTATTTATCTCAATGGCGCTGAGGTATGGACAGGGGGTTAGTAATGGTCTTGTTCTAGATAATTTTGCTCAATGTGTCTTGAATTCGATAATTGAATCTTCTTTTTCATTACTCTCTAGCGAACATGACCTCTTCCTCTATCAACGACTTCTTTTTCAATGTCGTTCGTACTGCCAGCTTAGCATATTTGACCAACTAACTATGAAACTTAACATTTATAATGGCCGCAGCGACATTACTACAATTTGAAAATTTTCAGAGTCATATTGAACACACACAAAATTTGGGGCAACATTACTTCTTATTGAGAACTTCCACAGCAAATTCGCACACTAACAAAAATTACGTGGATAATACGTGAACTTATCGGCTTAATATATTTGGTTAACTAAAGATCAAACTTAACATGAATAATGGTTAGGTCAAAATTATTATGATTTGGAAACTTTCAGGGTGACATTGCTTCAAAAAAAAAATTTAAGCAAAATTGAGATTTTGTGACAACTTCCGAAATAGAATTGGATCTTAACCATTATTTTTTATAAATAAGATAAACAACTAATATTAACAAAAGTATTATTGAATGTCTTAACTTTTGGCTCAAATTAATAAGTCGCAATCCACTTAAAACTCTTAATTTTTATTTTCCTCAAACAGTGATGTGATTTGAACAATTCCGAGTTAATCGCATAGTGAATGCATTTTTTTTTTTTATTTGGCCGGCAAGCCAACTCAATGCATTTTTCCCCTTACCCACAAAGTAACAAAAAAATAATAATTATATTGCCGCAAATGATGACATTTATTTACGTACGGTAGTAGCAACTTATGATTTTGAAACGGGGACTAGGAAAATGAGGCACCATGCTGACACCAGAGCAAAAACTAATTTACAACGGTGAGCGGTGCAAAAAGTATGAGCACTAACATATTTTTTAAAATTTCTTTAATTTCTACATCGATTCATTTTTTTCATTTAATTAAAGGTATTCCTAAACTACTTTAGACTTTAGATTAATCCATCCAGATATATAATCATAGGATATGTTTTATATTTCATGAATAATAAATAAGAGGTCAGATGGCATAACTAAGTCGATCTATGAGCCTCTAACTTTGTATTGTGATTTACTAAGTCTATAAGGCCCCCTTGAAAGGGTTTAGGACCATTATGTCAATGCATTTTCCTCACACATATACAAGGAAAGCACCCCTATCCTCCTTATTCCCGTTTCTATCTCTATCCTCTCTCTCTCTCTCTCTCTCTCTACTTTCTCTTAACATCTCTTTTGATATTTAAAGTGCATGAGGTTTTCACTTCTCTAAACCCCATTGCATACATGCAATGGTAATCCTCATTGCATTATCATGAGAAAAGTGTTTAGTTGCTCTTTAGCATGGTAATAGGGTTTACCATGGTAATGATGATTACCAAAAAATTAGTAATCTTCATTCATACCTCCCCCTATGAATCCTCATTATCATCCCATTGCATTGTTAGAAAAGTCCAATTTACCTTTTAGTTTCTCTTCTCTTTATCTTACTTATTTGTTTTTACTTAGCTACATCATGCCACAATTGTCACCTCCACTTGCCGCTGCCACTACTACCTCCTCCTCCTTCACCCCTACTGCTGCCACTACCTCCTCTTCCACCACCGCCCCCCCCCCCCGGGTCATCGACACCTGCCACCATCGTCACTACTTCCTCTTTCTCCACCATCGCCCGTGCCGCCTTCACCCTCCACCACCGCCACTACCTCCTCTTCTTCTCCCCTGGAGCCGCCATTACCCACTGTCACCAACATTACCTCCTCCTCCTCCTTTACCGTCATCCCCGCCACCCCCAACCATTGTTGCTGCCACCTCCCACCGTTACTGCCGCCACTACCTACTCTATTCCTCTTTGCCACCACTACCTTCTCCTCTACCGTTGCCACCACCATCTCTACTGTTGCCACCCTCACTATGATCTCCTCCTCCTCGACCAAAACTCGTCACCACTACATCCACCATTGCCGCCACCTACCATCACAACCTCCTCCTCCACTATCATTACAGCTGTAATATCCTAAATTTTGGGACAAAAAAGCTTGAGATTAAGCCTATATTATGGGGATTGCTAGACCCCGATTTATCAAATGTCCTAGTGGGACATGATATTATTTCCCAAAATTCCTTTATATCCTTGGATATTAAAGGAAATATTATAATAAACTAAAGAGCTTGGGGAATAACAAAACAAAGTAATTAGAAGTCACACACAATATAGTAAAGTGGAACTTAAAGTAATTTTGCCACAGGTGAAATTCCCAGTGTAGCAGTGGTGATTGTGTGACATTCTTCAATAAGTAAATAATGTTGAAAAATTATGAAACTTTCTAAAGTGAAAGTAGACTTATCAAGCTTTAATTTGATAGGTTATATGAGGCAATCAAAGTTGTACACAAAGAGAAATGAATTTTTGAAGTTAGCCCAGGGAAATTAACTATTTTATAGGGCAGTATCCAAAGATTAAAATTCTGGGAAGAGTAAGCTTCCAATTGGCTAACATTTATATTTTTTTTTCTTAAAAATAGACTCAATAAGGGTCACATAACCTTTGAAACCACCCAAATTGAACATTTGTACAATTAGATATGAATTTTCAAAGATTAATGAAAATTCTGTCAGTTTTGCAATTAAGTGCGAAAATTGGAATTTTAGGCCAATCAGAAGTTGACACATGGCAAGCTATTTTATCACCTCATTTAACCATTAAAATATCATCTTCTTCCTTCATTTTCATGCAGAAAAATCTGAAAGAGAGAGAGAGAGAGTGATCAAATGAGAAATGGAGAGAGAAGAGAGAGAAATATATATTCGCCGAAACTCTACTGTAACAGCGTCCTCTCTCAAAATGCCCTTAAGGAAACTTTTTCTACTCATCGCGAGCTTAATTTCTATGGTTTTGAATTCTTATTTGGAGGTGGTTAGCACCATCTTACAGGACAGAGTATTGCTAGAATTCCGAACCGTCTGCGGAAACGAGTAGAGGTAAGCGTAAGCTTCCTTTTTAACCGATTGGTTTGTTGTTTGGATGAGTATAGAGGAAGTTGGGTACTATTTATGTCTAGTTTTAAAGGGTGTTTACAATGGCTAAACGATGTCCAACGGATGTATAAATAATTAATCATTTGATTAGAAGTAGAAAGGAAGAGATTAAGCCAAAGAAAACAAGAAACCGACAAACTTTACCCGAGAACTTTGATTTTTTCTGTGATGTGTTGTCATGAAAGAGGAGTTGGAATTTGATGATTTGATGCTTCCATTGGATTTAGGATAAAAAATTGTGTAGGTATGCAAGTATTCATTATTTTTGGATGCTTGTATATGAATTTGGAAATTTATGAAGTTTGGGGATTCATGTTGATAACTGCCCTGTCTGGAACAATGTTTTTGTGCGTGATATTTAAGGAGACAAAACTTGTCCAAAAATTCTGAAACATTTTAGAATTAAAGTAGAGACATATAGCTTTAATTTTATAGGTAGTTTGTAATTTTTGGACAAGTATGTTGGGAGATATGAATTGTTGAAGTTTGGCCCTATTTTCTGGAAATAAATCTAGAACAGTGATGTTTTCCGAAATTCTTTGAATTTTTTGGTTATGATGACCATAATTTACTATTTTTATATAAACTTATACTGAAATATATTTCTATAGAATTTAGAACCACTGAATTTGAAGTTTTCTAGAATTAATGGTGAATTTTTAAAATTTGGTCATGTAAAACTGGAAATTTCTGGAACAGTTGATGTTTGGAAAATTTCTGGGGATTTTGTGTCGTAATTTTCCAGAAAATGATATTTTTTCCTTGAAATTATACTTAGATATGATCAAATGGAGATTTAAAACACTTCAATTAGAGTTCTACGGAATTAGTTGTGATTTTTCAAAGTTAGGTGAAAAATCTGTCAACTTTATGTCTTATATGAATTGAAGACTTAATGGCACAAATGTAATTGGTATGAACTCCAAGGGTGAAAGTAAGCTTTTAGGGCTAATGTGGGACATTGGGCATTCACTTTTCATGACTCTAATCATATTATCACTTACCTAGGGTCATGAAGTGATAAAGAAGAAGCAATGGTTGGCGAATCAAGGGACAAAAAGAGAATGACATAAAGTCCGAGAGGTAGTGAACTTACCCTTTCTGCATGCATGTGATATGTATATCTTGCATTGATTATGTGACTTCTTTGCCTATTTGTGTGAAACATGTATGATTGATTGAAGCTATGTTTATTTATGCAATTGCCATATGTATGTTATAACATCGAGCATGCAGCATATCATTATGTTAGTATGAAATAGTGTAAGCAAGCATGTCATGCATTCATATATATCTGGCATGCATAATGGTAATTTTTACTACCGAGATTCTCTCGAATCTCACTCCTCCCAACCAACCATTTAGACAGGTGAAGATGCAGGAGGATGCATAGAGGAGGTATGAAGTTGAAGTAAAGAACGTAGGGTAAGGCACTACCTTGTGTTTGGTGTAAATGATTTGATAAGTTGGCTTTGTGTATATGTGTATGGATATGCATGTATGTGGATGTATCTATATAAATGAATGTAGTTTAGCAGAGAACCGAATTGCTCTCATGAAATGAAGAGAATAGCTCTAATTCCAGTATAAAGGAAAGTGATTCGCTTGCATATACTCTGATATAGTGGAATTAAGAGCCGATGATGTATTAGCGACGTAGTGAATCTTGTGAGAATACGTTTTAAATATTCTACCCTTTTGAAAACCCATCTCAACTCTAGGTTCAAGTCCTTAGTTAAGTTTATGAGTTTTATGAACTATTGTGATAGTTGGGTAGTCCGGATTCAAATCCTAGTTCCACAATGATTTTACTACTCATCTCTACTGATCTTGGGCTATTAGAGAAAGGTGTCATAACAGCCGCAACAGCCACCACGACCTCCTCCTCCTCCTTTTCCACCTCTATCATCGCCACCCCTATCATCGATGCTACTACCTCCTCCTCCACTATTGCTGTTATGACTACCTTCCACCACCGCTGTTGCCGCCATTACCATTCTTCACCACCACAACCATCGTCATCTGATGATCCTCGGTGAGATAGTGTGACAATTATGATGAGGTAGCACGATAACTCTTAACTATTTTTTTTTACAAAGATTACAGTAAGGGTAAAATAGACTTTGTGTGATATATTAATTTTAAATAATTGTTAAAATAATAACTCATTGCACTTTACTTAAAAATCAAACCAAACACTAGCCCTGTAATTAATATTGTAATGCATTATCATTGCATCACACTGCACTGCAAGGTGTAATGAGATCGAACCAAACGGGCCCTAAGTATATAAGCCTCTAACTTTGTATTGTGGTTTACTAAGTTTATAAGGCGCCCTTGAAAGGGTTTAGGACCATTATGTCAATGTATTTTCCTCACACATAGGAAAGCACCCATATCCTCCTTATTCCCATTTCTCTCTCTCTCTCTCTCTCTCTCTACTTTCTCTTAACATCTCTTTTGATATATATTTAAAGTACATAAGGTTTTCACTTCTCTCAATAAGTATACTTTTTAAGATTTAAATTTTTATTTTCTTTCTTATAGAATAGGGCCATTTACCACTTCAACCTATTAACTTGTTAGTTAAATTGATTTATCTTTGCAAAAAGGTAAATTTTTTTTTTAAAGAATATGAAAATACTTTTGTTTCTACATCAGTTTTGCTTGTAACCTTGGTAGGAATTATTGAATCATATTTTTATAGGCTTTTTCATGATTAAATTGGGGAATTCAATATACTTCTTAGGTCATTAGTACATGATTAAGCATTATTTTGAGTTAGGGACATTGTATTGAATTAAGTATAATTAGGGGCAAAATGGTCATAATTTGCTAATTCTTCATGCAAATCATTTCTTAGACTCTTGATGCTACCTTGTACTGCTCTGTTTGGTACTCTGGAATTGGAGGTGTGGATTTGGAAATGGAATTCAATTCCATGTGCTTAACATGTTTGGTACACTTTTATAAGCATAGAATTGGCTTCCATCACATAACCTATGGAATTCTTAAAAATTCCATGGAACTCCACTTTTTCCCCTCCCTCATCTTTCATCTCAAACCCATCTCCATCCAATCATCATCGACCACCAACCTTATCCCGATGGTGACCTCTAGCAACCAATGACGGTGACCTCCGGTAACGCATGACGTTGACCTCCAACAACCAATGACGGTGCTCGTGACATCGACCTCCAACAACCAACGGCGACGCTTGTGACGTCAACCTCCAACCACCAACTCCAAAGATCTCGAGCAATTTCCAGAGAAGGCCATAACTGGCAGTAAGATCAACCTCCAAGATCGACGACGACGACTCCAACTTTGTCACCATAACTGGCGATAAGATCAACCTCCAGGATCGATAGATCTTCACTTTGTCTTTGACTTCTACAGTTCCATTAGCAATATAATCGATGGATCTTGAAATCTTTGATCCAAATCTTTGATTGTTCACTACCTTCGACTCTCTAGCCTTTTACTTCTACAAATCTTCGATTTTTCATGTTTGATATGGTTGAGTTTGATTGAATCTGTAATTATTTTTCGGTGAAGGTTATTTTCCAGCAAAGGTGACGGTGGTTTGGATGATTGGTAGTAGTTGGGTTTGATTGATTTTTTTGACAAGAAAGGTCATTGTTATGAAGATAATTAAAAGGGCATTTAAGTCTTTTAACATAAAAAATCATGTCTCATTTCCATGATGACATACCAAACATACTTATAAATCTCATTTCCATCTCCATCTCCATCTCCATCTCCATTTTCATATTCATATCTATATCCATGTCCATTTATATTTTCATATCCATCAAAACCAATTCTGCATACCGAACAGAAATCTTGCATTGTAAGTATTTTGAAAGAAAATTTGAGAATTTGGAAAATATCAATTGGGGTCAGAATTAATTTTTTTGAGGAATGGGGAAAATCACAAAAAAATCCCTAGAATTTCTATGATTTTCAAATATGTTAAGAAAAAGGTTGAAGAAATTACATGTAAATACCCAAAACTTTTAAAAATTACGTTTATGCCCAATAATATTTCAAATATTTTTACCTTAATCCTAACAAAAAATTTTGAGTCTTCTCACTTTAGTCCCTGGTCAAAATGTGGGCTAGGTCAGTTGATCAAGCGCTCTACTCCTTCGTTGGACATTTTGGTAGCTGAGGTTAAGAGGAGAAAGAAATCAAAGAGCAACGCCGTGAGAGCCATGGACGAAGAGCTTCAAATCATCACCGTTCTCTATTAACACCAACCATCAGAGCTTACCCTTACTGCCGGACAAGCTTCGGAACCACCACCTTCTTCCTTCTCTCCGATAAAGAGATAGACCTAAGGTTATAGAGTGAGCACCGCTAGATCCTTCCCTCTTCCTCTCACCCATCATTTTCCTTCACCATTGCTAGCTCCCTTCCACCATCACCTTTGACCTCCTCCGTTGTTGGAGATGAGAGTAAGAGAGGAGACAGAGAATCAAACCAGATTCAGCCTCCTTTCATCCTCCAACCACCATCACTGCCATTATTGTGATTTTCACCATAGGAATGACCTGAGATGAGAGCCAGAGACCACTGAGAGAGTTCAAGTCATCGGAGAAGGACCTTAAAACCGTCGAACTTCACCTTTCTCCTCCTCTCCGGTGAATTTACACAAACCAAGTTTGGGAGCTCAGATTGTAGTGTGGAGGCTCAATTGTCTTCTGTCTCTTTTCCAGCGAGGTTCTGCATTTTCCAGCAAGATTGTTGTGATTTTCGGCTAGCTTCCAGATTCTGGCAAGATCTCTAGTTTCCAAAGAGCTTCTTTGATATCAATTTCATAGCCTTTCCACTCTTCTTCAATGGATTGTTTATTTTTCAAGAAGCTTTGATCACTATTAAGCTAATGAGTAGCTAAATAATCTCTTGAGTTTTGGTAGTAAAGAATGTGGCTAGAGTTTTGATGTGCTACAAGGGATAGTTTATTAGTTTTTTATTAACTTGTCATATTTTGTGTTGATACATGAGTAGAAGACTTAGATGAGTGTTTATTTTTATCTATGATGGATTGCTCTTGTGTTGAATTTTGTCATTAAAGCACTTGGATTATTATATTGAACATATTCCCTTATATTTTAATAAGATTATGCATTGTATGTAATTATTATAGTGTGTAACCTCTCATTTAAGAGTAAGCAAGTACTTTAAAATGAATTTTCAAACATACATCAAGTGACTTTTAACAATTTATCTAAGAAATGACTATGAATGTGATTATATGATTAGCCATTGATTAGATAAATTGGACTTAATGCAATTGCTTGAGGTTTTCAATTTGAGTTAATGAAAAATTAACTCCCAAAGTATTTTTGAGAAGCTAGGAAAGCCACCAACTTTGCTTCTAAGACTGATTTCATCATATAATCCTTAATACCAAAAAGATTAGGAATAGCTTTATTTTTATGAACCAAACTTAGAGAAAACAAATTTTAAAACCCTTTTGTTGTAACCATATCTTTAGCACTTAGTTTAATCTAGAGAATTCAAAATAAAAGGCCTATAGATAAGAGAATGATGTTAAGTTGTTTGTACTATATTGTATTTTAATTCATGGTAAAATTTGTGATTTGAACATATGATAGCTAAGGTTTTTTTTATCAATGAACATATATATTAGTAAAAAAAATGAATGAAAAATAATTTTTTTGAAGAACTATCAATCTTTTTTTTCCTTTTGCCATCACTTAAATATATTTTTTTGTTCAACCATCACTTAAATATATTCAATCATGTTAATTTAAAGTACTATCAATAGATGTTTCAAAATGACATTTAATGCGTACTTTACTCCAATTGAAAACAATATCACTGTCCAAGAACGAAGATTATTCAATTTGCTCGGTCACAACGGCTTTATACATTGATGATTGCAAGTTGCGTTTGTTGTTATTTTTTTTTTATCAGTATGATGCAAGTTGTTAGAACAATGACAAATTTAAGCAAATACTATACAAATGAAGCATCTTAAAATTATGGTTTCAGAAGCACTTTTACTCTACATAAAACTCTTTTCCCATGATCATTTTATACGTGGTAAAATTACTTCCAAAACGTTAATTTAAACACACATTACTGAACCTTATATACAGTTATACACACACCATATTCGAAGAAAAGTCATAGAAAGATATTATCTTTTGTGAGAACGAGGCTGAAAATCCATGTGTATGACACTCACTGGCCCCTGTAAACCACAATGGGGCTCCTCACTTGGGAATTGCCACCATACCAAATCAAAGAAGCAGAGACTATTCCCACATTTATTGTTCCCTCAACTGTAACTGTAAACGACTTGTTCTCTCCCACTGACAAGAACGACAATACATTTGCTGTCACTTGAATAGTCAACATGGAGAGGGAGGAACAATCACTTTAGCCAAATATACAGATGAAGTTGCCCCAAAATTTGTCACAGTCCTATGAAACACACTGCTAAAAGATTCTGAGCTGCTTAAAAGACGGCAGATTCAGGTCCCACACAGTTTCAATCCTAGTTTCCTCACAGTTGATGACATCATTTGTGATTATTTGCAGGTTTCTAGCATTATAACCTTGTCCACACAAAAACTTTACATAATCAGTGAGACAAGATCATGAGTCTACCTACCATACCTACCATCACTTTTTCCATCACTTTTTTTCCTTTGTTGTTTTCTACTTTCGGTGGCTTTCAGTGCAAATATCTTCAGTGTGTGGTGTGTGCGTTTTGTGTAAGCCAGTGAATGTTTGCTATCTGTATCAGTCAGTGAGCTCCATAACTAGTATAAATAGGGACTCTAATTAGTTGTAAGGCATTAAGCATTGAGTGAGAATATAATCAGAGAGTTTCTGAACCATTTGGTATCATATCAGAGGTTCTAAAGGGAGGAGAACGCCAAAAATCAACGGAGAAAGGCACTACGAATTTTCCGGTGACCGGAAAATCTTGGGTACCTTCGAAAGTACCTTCGCCGATCATTTTCTGGTGAAACTAACATCACCACCGTTCTCAGGAGGCCCAGAAACATTGTATTAAGGTCAAACGCCGTCGAACGGAGCACGCAAGCGCCGTCACGCACCACGCCGAGAGTCCACGCACTGTCGCCGGAGTCCACACGTGACTGGAGATGGAAGACGACACACGTTATCTGCCAAATCATCGCCAGCTACACAGTCAACGACACATCAACCAACTACAAATCGCCACGTGTCATCATTGCCACGTCACCGAACCCCATCAGCGCCAACGTCATTGATGACGTCATCACCACATCAGTTGCTCACATTATCCATCAACACTTATCTGACAAATAAGAGAACGCCACGTGTCCACTGTGCCACGTCATCACTTCCCAGTCAGCCAGACTTGCGAAAATTGCAAATTTGCCCCAAAAAATTGGTAAAAATTACACTTTCTACCCTAAATCTTTCTATAATTACAGTTTGACCCCCAAAACCTTCCCAAAATTACATTTTTACCCCTAAAACCTTTTCAATTCACTGTTTTACCCCCAAACTTTCCTAAAATTACATTTTTACCCCTGAAAACTTTCTCAAGTCACTGTTTCACCCCTAAACCTTTCTAGAAACACCAAACCTGTCCTTAACCCGTTACCAAAATACCTCCAAGACGCAGGAACATGCTCAAAATTAAGATGAAAGAAATGAAACGCTGATTACTAGAGCTGAAAGTTAAGGTAGCGATTCAACGAGTTTTATTAAAAACTTGTAATGAAGCACCTGAAGTAGATGAAGAAGAACTTTATTTTTGTGAAGACGAGTGATTATACGACAAGGAAGTTACACCCGTCGATCAAGAAAACGATGATGAGCTTTACCTTTATGAAGGAAAACCAATATATGATAAGGAAATCAAGCCTACTGATCATAAGGATGATGTGGAGACCTAGAGGCAGTTTATGATGAAGAGGTTATACCGCCAGATCAAGAAGAACTTTTGATAATTAAACAAAATCTGCACACAGTTGTGCTTGAGGAAGAACCTTGGCTATGTCACATCATTTTTCATATTCGTTGCACTTCCCAGGAAAACATTTGCAATATTGATAATAGAAGTTGTGAAAATATAGTGTCTGACTACATGGTGCAGAAATTGAAGCTGCCAATGCTTGACCGTCTGCATCCTCACTGGCTTAATACTGGAAGTGAGGTGATGAAATTTGAATCACCACAGGCATTACATCATTTTCAGATGTGCTAGCTGATAAAGTGCCGCCTAAGTTGCCTCCTGACATGCCATATTATAACGCAGATACAGACCAATGGGTCAAAGAAATCAGGAGACTATATGAGCCGATCCATCATAGAATTCAGAAAATTAAGGCACAAAGGGACAAGCATCACCAAAAAATTCGCAGGGCCTTTCTCCGTTGATTTTTGGCGTTCTCCTCCCTTTGGAACCTCTGATATGATACCAAATGGTTTAGAAACTCTCTGATTATATTCTCACTCAATGCTTGATGCCTTACAACTGATTGGAGTCCCTATTTATACTAGTTAGGAAGCTCACTGACTGATATAGATAGCAAACATTCACTGGCCTACACAAAACGCACACACCACACATTAAAGATATTTACACCGAAAGCCACCGAAAGTAGAAAACAACAGAGGAAAAAAAGTGATGGTAGGTATGGTAGTTAGACTCATGATCCTGTCTCAATCAGCCTCAATGATATCATATACCAAACCAGGGCTTACTGCCTCAATGGGATTAATTTGTCCAGCTCCATATGCAAATTCAGCATCTGGGTTGAGAGCAGAACTCATTAGAGTAGCTAGAATATTTAGATCGATATGTGTAAACATAAGAAAAACTGGAGTTTTATGAAAACTTTACAAAGTAGATGATATTTGTGGATTAATTAAGTAATAATTGAAGTAATTACCAGTAGTCATTAGGGCGAACTTGATTGCTGCCAGAGACCATGCGGGATGAAAGGATTTGACGTATATGGCTGAAGCAGAAGCATGAGGGCAAGCCATGGATGTTCCTGATATTATATTGAAGTTTGATTCTCTCATATCTGCTTTTACAGCTGAAATATGCGAAATGGGAGACCATGCAGCTATGATATCTACTCCTAAGGCAACTATATGGGTGTTTAGTTCAGCTTTCACTTTTTCACAAGTGCAATTTATGTAAATAGAGATAAAACTCATTCACGTATTTACCTTGTATACCGTAAAACCTACCTCGTATACTATAAATCATGATTGAAAAACACTTTTAGAGGTTCTAATCTCTATTTCAAAAACATACCTCATATACCGTAAATCACGATTATATCATGCTACTAAGACATTAAAAATAGAATGATCATTTCAACAAATGTTTAGCCTTAAAAAAGGCAAGCAGAAAAATTTACAACTAGCCTTAAAAATAGAATGATCATTTCATCATGAGATTCATAACATGACTTTTGTGTTGGCATTTCAAGACAGTTACATGCGGCACAAAAGTCAGGGGAATCCACCGATCTCCAGTCCAGTCACTGAATTAAATTTTTTGAACACTGAGCTTGAAAGCTAGGGAAAATCACTAGACCCTTCTTTTCCCTGACATTAGGGTTAGCCAAGAGGCCCAAATGAAGAGGGGGCCCACTTTTAAAAAGGAAAGGACATGTGTCACTGTTTGAATAGGTTACCAAATACCTGGTACCGTAAGATTGTGACACGTGGCGAACAAATTCTAAGATTCATTAAGAGCCTTATATGTTCAGCCAACAACATAAAAATTCATGGAAAATCATAAAAAACGTTGAGAAATTGAAAGAGGAAAGAGAAAATGTGAGTAGTAAAAGTTGTTGAGCTCCGGGGCCGATTTCACCTTCAATTCAATGTTTCTAGCTCCTGGAGTCTCTATAATGTTGTTCCTCTCAGTGAGAGCAACATTTCTATGGTTTCAGATTTCTGATCAGAAGTGTTTGGTGCCGTCTACTTGGAAGAGGTGCTACCTGAATTAAGAACCGGTTGTGGAATTGAGTAGAGGTAAGCCTAAGCTATGATTTAGGCCCTACATCTTGGGTTTTAATCGGTTAAATTTGGAGTTAAGGTGGCGGTCTTGTTTCAGCCAGACCTTGATTTATAGGAAATTAGTATGATTTTATTAGTTCTGAAACTTCCAATGGGTTCAAGACGAAAAACTATGTGGGATAGCTGTGAGAAACTGGTCCCAGAAGTATTAGAATCAAAAACAAAATTTTGGCCTAAGAACACCTAAGTTTCAGCCAGACCTGGAATCTTAGGGATATAATATGAATTTGATGATTTTAAGGTTTTCAATGGATTCCTTGGGCAAAATTGTGTGGGGTTAAGGTGTGGTTGTGATTTTAGAAGAGTTTGATTGAAAACCCAAAAATTGAGTTAAAAGAATAGTGTTGTTTGTTTCGTTTTCTAGAAATAGATTTATTGTGACGTATTGTTTAATAGACAAACCTAGTTCAAACCTTATGAGACTTTACAGGATAATATTAGACATCTTGGGCTTTAATTTGATAGGTAATATAAGCCATTTGGACCAGTGGATTAAAAGATATGATTTTTCAAAGTTAGGCATTGAATTTGGAATTGATTCTGTGGCAGTGAGGATTTATTTAAAATTATGGAATTCTGGGCGTGTAATTGTTAGCATGAGATATTTTTACCTTAAATTATACTTAAAGGGATTCACAGAGGACTTTGAACCACCCCAATTGGAGTTCTATAAAATTAATTATCATTTTTCAAAGTTTGGTTAAAATGCTAGCAGCTTTTGGCTAACATGCGAATTTGAGAAAGAAAGTGACCAAATGTAATTAGTATAACTTCCAAGGGTAAAAGTAAGCCTCTAAGGCTAATGTAACCCATACGGCATTCACTTTTTATTGCTCTAATAATGTCATTACTTATCTAGGTTCATAAAGTGACAAAGAAGAAGCTATGGTTGGAAGATCAAGATATAAGAGGATGAGGCAAAGTCCAAAAGGTAGTGAACTTACATTGCCTGCATGTATATGATATGTATTTTTGTGCATTGTATTTATATAACTGCTTTTCCTAATTGTGTGGAACATGCTTGATTGATTGAAATGTTGTTATGTTTATACGGTGGCCATGAGTATATTGCATTATTGAGCATGTAGATGTCATTATCGGTATTTTGTTTTTAAGAAATGGCAAGCATGTCATGCATTAACTATATATATGCATGCATAATGGTAATGTTTACTACTGAGATTCCTTCGAATCTCACTCTCCCCAAACCAACCATTTAGACAGGTGGAGAATATCTGGAGATAAGCAAGGAGGAACTCTGAAGGTGAAGGGTAGATCGTTGTGCAAGGCACCACCTTTTGTATTTAGTGTAAACATTTGATATTTTATGATTATACATTTGATATGTATGTATATGGATGTATAAATGATGTTTAGCAGAGAACCGCTCTAATTAAATTAAAAGTAAAACGCTTGCATATACTCTGATACAATGAAATTATGAGCTAATGAGTTTTGATGATGTGGTGAAAGTTGTAGAAATGTTGAAAATTTTTTGTTTACCTCTGAAAAACCCTCTCAACTCTAGATTCAACTCCTGAGTTGAGTTTGGGGATTTGTGAAAATTTTCAAGAGTTGAGTAATCCAAGTTTGAATCCTGATCATACGAACAATTTCACTACTCATTTGAACTCATCTAAGGCTATTGGAAATAAGGTATTACAGTTTTGGTATCAGAGCAGTGATTCTGGCACTAGAATTGTCTGCTCAAGAAATAAGGGACCGATCAGAGCAAAGGGTCCTAACTATATGTTGTATTTCTGCTCATGTGAATAAGATAGTAATCCTCTATTAGTGCTATTGTAATTGAGAGTTATAGATAGCTGAGGAACCTAAAGAATTAGACCACCCCTGTCTATTAATCAGCCTATTGAAGGAAGGGGCAAAGGTCTATATAGAGGAAGTGACTTAGCTTGATAGGGATGTTAGCGGTGCCTGATCCCAGTAGGGATACCTCTACTAGTAACAGTGACAATAAGACCCTAAGGATAAAAGAGGAAGTACAGGATTCAGATTCTACTGCTAACTATAGGGCTCTTAATATTTAGTTAGTGTATGACCCATATTTTTCCCCCGTGTTATGAGAACACATAGAGGGCTGGTACTGCTTATGTTTCTCTGTAGGGACAGTATCTAGCACATCTGGGCAGGATAACTGGTATACTGGGATCGAGGTATATATGGGATATCGATGCCCAGAAATATGTGGGTCGATATAAGCACT
Organism: Albizia julibrissin; assembly: GCA_037074505.1. Lineage (NCBI taxonomy): Eukaryota > Viridiplantae > Streptophyta > Magnoliopsida > Fabales > Fabaceae > Albizia > Albizia julibrissin. Next base: position 40,468,257 of record CM073483.1, on the reverse strand, counting down.
AATATCTCAAATACCTTCAGAACTCCGTAGTTAAGTGTGCTCAGGCGAGGAAAATCTCAGGATGGGTGACCCCCTAGGAAGTACCTTGAAAATTTCAAATATTTTGATTAAAAGTTTGGAATCATGATTAGAGGTTTTTAAATAACCTAAGGAATGACTAGAGGCATGGAGATGATAAAGTAAGTGTTAATATTTAATTTGAACCATTTATGTTGCAGTGAGTACTGCCAGAAAAGTTTATCTAATGAGGTTATGGAACCTTGAGGTATAGTGATTGTTTTGAGGCTTCTCCATGCTATGTAATGATCCTTATAACCCATGGGGTTAAAGGTATATAGTTATGATATACGGTGATGCATGATAAGTGGTTATTATGACGTATGTCTATCCTAGAGGATCTGAATTGATGATACTGAAGGTTGATGGTATAGTTGAATCAGATATAAGCTAAAATGGTGCTTAGGTCAGAATGTGAATAAGGTTACACTATGGTTATATTCCATAAAGGAAGTTGAACCTTGTGAATAATGTTAAACCTTCAGTAATATTTAAAGACCCGAAACAGTAGAGGTTAGAATAGGCGCTATTGATTTTGATTCCTAGCGTGCCAATTGGGTATGATTGAGGAAAGTGATTTTTTGACTTACGTGATGTTGAGGTTCTAAGAGTTGAACCATAACCTGATAATCGAATCCAATAGTTAAATTGATTCTCCAGGAATTTGAAATAGCCTGAGTGACTTGAGGTACTAGAATATAGTACAAAGATGTTTATGAGGTTTCTGGAGGTTGCTAGTTGCTAATCTAGCATAGGGAAATATCTTAATCGTAGAATATTCCCTTAGAGTTGTAATATGTCTGGAGCTGGACCAATATTATATAAGTCCACATCGAATGACCCCATATGAGATGGTGAAAAGAGAAAGAGCAAATTACAGAACTGCTAGAAATGAGGGACCTTATAAGATCTAGATTCTCGTTATATGTTACTTCCATTCTGAGGTTACCAACCGGACAGAACTACCTACGGAGGATTCTGATAAAAAAGGGCTACCTACAGGGAGTTCTAATCGGAAAATGCTACCTATGGGGAGATTGGAACGAAAAGGGCTACATACAGAGGGTTTTGACGGGAGGGGCTGACCAGGTATATGGGCACCTGTATGAAGCACCAAGTGCAGTACCGTAGAGTAAAGCCACCGTAATATCGAACTATAGTGTGTAGCCGTCGTGACGACAAACTGTGTAGTAAAGCCACGATGATGATGAAACCATAAAGTAGAGCTATGGGAACGTTGATTCTTAATAGTGGTATATTGTAATGAGTCTCCCATCGAATGAGTTTCCTTAAGAGGAGGGTTATGTGACCCAGTGAATCGCCATAGGGTGCTCCAGTGCCGTTTGTGGAAAGAAAGATCAGGCTCGACGGTATTAAGGAAAGGAACTCTTACTCTCATATCCTATGTAATGGTTCTGCATGTATGTGTTTACTATCACGTGTATTCATGTTATAAATATACTGTAGGCAGTAAGACCTTTTGGGCCAGTGTGTCCTTAGGCAGTCAGACCTAACGGGTGAAGGCCCAAGGCTGTAAGTCCCGTAATGCCTCTGGCATAGGGTGATTCCCTAGGCAGTAAGACCTGATGAGCATTCAGAATTTATGGGGTTATTGCATGGGGCTTATTACGCGGGTGGGCGATCATGCCATGGAGATTTTTATTATGTGCAGCAATCGCCCGGGGCCTATTGCGCGGGTGAACACTTGGGATCGAATGCTCATGTGATTCTTGTTATGATTATGGTTTGTTAAACATGCTTCGTGAACATTATATAAGAGTATGAATGACTTAAGTAGCAAGAGATGGAGCCTATAATAAGTTCATAATGCTTAATGAACTATGTGTTCTAGGTAGTAACTAACTCAATGGTACCAGGGTTTATCGAGCACGACTTAAGTGGCAGATGTCGCGTGCTTGATACCTGGAGAGGTCTCCTTTGAGAAATAAGGGGAGTGGCTATTCCATAAGCTTGCCTTCCGAGCCAAGTAGGGGTGAGATTGGGCCAGACTCCCATGCGGTTGTAGCAGGCCTAGTAGGAGGAATTCATGTGCTGTTGCAGTGGGCCTAGTGGGAGGGTTGTTTCATGACTCACGTGCCGCTGTAGAGGGCGCCCATTGAGGGTAGCTCTGCAGTTAGGCCTAGTGGGAGGGCCATTATATAAATACAAAATAAGGATTTCATTCATTCATATTCTATGGCTGCAAGAGTCACCCAGTGAGGGTAGCTCTATAGTGAGCCTAATGAAAGGGTTATTATTCATCAAAGATGATGGAACGAGTGTCCTAGGGCCATAAGACCTAATGTGTTAGTAAATCCTTAAGCTAGCAGAATGTGAGATGTATTGTGAATGGAGCCGAGGAGAGGCTCGAGATAATAAGACCCAATGTGTAAATTTGCATGGGGCAGAGGCCTGGGCTGTAAGACCTGTGTCTAACGCTATGGTTGTTTCCTAGCGCTGTGACATTGGACCAATGCGTCCAGAGAATATATTAAGACTAGCAAAACATTCAGATTGTAATAAGTTGTAGCAGAGGCAGTAAGCCTAAGATGCCAATGGCATGGGAGTGAATCCCTAGGCTATAAATCCATAATGTCCAGCGTTGTGGTAGTCGAATGAGCCGTAAGGCTTGATATGCATACAGTGTGATCCGAGAGAGTCCCGAAGAGGCTGAAAGGCCTGGTATGCATACAATAATCTGGGAGAGTCCCAAAGAGGCAGTGAAGCCTGAAAAACTAAGCGTTGTGAGAATGGACTAGTGGGTCCTGAGTTTGAATGCTACATACTGGGTACAGAATGAATGAGAGTATTGAATGATGATTGCTGAAAACTATCAGGGATCTTGATTGATAATATGATGAATTATGTTGCATACTATATGAGCTTGCAAACTAAAGTGATAGACTGAGTGTCTAGAATGATTTCCCCAAGGTATAAATGTTCGAAATTTCAAGGACGAAATTTATTGAACGAGGGGAGAATTGTAATATCCTAAATTTTGGGCCTAGAGACTTGAGGATAAGCCTGTACCAAGCATATGACTAAGCTCAATTTGGGAAGAGTCTCAAGAATGATGAGATATAGAAAGGCTCTTAGGGACTATACGATTTAGCCTTACTAGGCAAAGGGCTCGGTACTTGTAGGCAATATGATTTAAGTGTCGGTGCAAATGTGCACAAGACACATATACGGTGACATTGGGTTGGTAGAAAGACTCCACCCAACTATGTCATGAGGTAGGGGACCGATTAGTCGGAGTGAAATAGGCCAGTGTAAATATGCACGTGCCATTTTTAGGGTGTACATGTGTACCCTGCGTTTTTAAAGTGGACACCGGTATGTGATGCCATACGGGACCCACGCACACACTTTGAATTTGTGTCATTTGGAGGGTCTTGATATGCGTATCACAGTCCCGAGTAAAAACCTGAGTGGAATCTCGGGCAAGCGCCGATAAAATAGCTTTATTAAAATAACTTTAATAAAGTAACTTTTTTAAAAGAAGCTTTTAGGTTGGTACCACAAGAAGGTGACACTTGTCCCTTCATCATGAGATTCATAAAGCGACTTTTGTGTTGGCATTTCAAGACGGTTACATGTGGCACAAAAGTCAAGGGAATCCACCGATCTCCGGTCCGGTCACCAAATTAACTTTTCTGAACACTGAGCTTGAAAGCCGGGGAAATCACCAGAACCTTCTTTTCCTTGACATTAGGGTTAGCCAAGAGGCCCAAATGAAAAGGGGGACCCACTTTTAAAAAGTAAAGGACACGTGTCACCATTTGATCGGGTTAACAAATACGTGGCACCTTAAGATTGTGACACGTGGCGAACAAATTCTAAGACTCATTAAGAGCCTTATATGTTCAGCCAACCATATAAAAATTCATGGAAAAATCATAAAAAATGTTGAGAAATTGAAAGAGGAAAGAGAAAATGTGAGTAGTGAAAGTTTTTGAGTTCCGGGGCCGATTTCACCTCCGATTTAGCGTTTCTAGCTCCCGGAGTCTTCTCTAATGTTGTCCTCTCAGTGAGAGCAACATTTCTATGGTTTCAGATTTCCGATCAGAGGTGTTTGGTGCCGTCTACTTGAGAGAGGTACTGCCGAAATCAAGAATCGGTTGTGGAATCGAGTAGAGATAAGCCTAAGCTATGATTTAGGCCTTACATCTTGGGTTTTGATCGGTTAAATTTGGAATTAAGGTGGCTGCCTTGTTTCAGCCAGACCTTGATTTATGGGGAAGTAGTGTGATTTTGTTAGTTTTGAAACTTCCAATGGGTTCAGGATGAAAAGCTATGTGGGATAGCGGTGAGAAACCGGTCCCGGAAGCATTAGAATCAAAAACAGAATTTTGGCCCAAGAATACCTAAGTTTCGGCCAGACCTGGAATCTTAGGGAAAGAATATGAATTTGATGATTTTAAGGTTTTCAATGGATTCCTTGGGCAAAATTGTATAGGGCTAAGTTGTGGTTGTGATTTTAGAAGAGTTTGATTGAAAACCCAAAAATTGAGTTAAAAGAATAGTGTTGTTTGTTTCGTTTTCTAGAAATAGATTTATTGTGACGTTTTTTTGAATAGACAAACCTGGTCCAAACCTTATGAGACTTTACAGGATAATATTAGACATCTTGGGCTTTAATTTGATAGGTAATATAAGCCATTTGGACCAGTGGATTAAAAGATATGATTTTTCAAAGTTAGGCATTGAATTTGGAATTGATTCTGTGGCAGTGAGGATTTATTTAAAATTATGGAATTCTGGGCGTGTAATTGTTAGCATGATATATTTTTACCTTAAATTAGACTTAAAGGGCTTCACATAGGACTTTGAACCACCCTAATTGGAGTTCTATAGAATTAATTATTATTTTTCAAATTTTGGTCAAAATGCTGGCAGCTTTTGGCTACCATGCGAATTTGAGAAAGAAAGTGACTAAATGTAATTAGTATAAACTCCAAGGGTGAAAGTAAGCCTCTAGGGCTAATGTGACCCCTTGTGCATTCACTTTTCATAGCTCTAATAATGTCATTACTTATCTAGGGTCATAAAGTGATAAAGAAAAAGCTATGGTTGGAAGATTAAGATACAAGAAGAGGAGGCAAAGTCCAAAAGGTAGTGAACTTACATTGCCTGTATATATATGATATGTATGTTTGTGCATTGTGTTTATGTGACTGCTTTACCTAATTATGTGGAACATGCTTGCTTGATTGAAACGTTGTTATGTTTATACGGTGGCCCTACATGCTTGCTTTGACAACCTGAAGACCAACAGGGTTTGTACACAGCAATACGAGCTGATGGGACTCTCCCTTTTGCTGTGTCTGAACCTAAACCATATAGACTCGCTGAGTTAACCCAATTTCCAGCAACTGCTGATGCACAATGAGTCCCGTGGCGATCTGAATCCCTTGGACAAACCATCCACCGAAAGTATTTTGCTCCAATTATCTTGCTGCATATATATGTATACACAAATATTGAGTGACGTCACATGCAAGCTTCAAGGTAATCCTTTATAGTTATTGTTGGCAGGGTAATAAAAATTTGAGACAATATCCAAGTGTAACTTGTAAAAAAGTAACATTGGCTATTCAAAACTGTATCAATGAAAAGGAATGGAGGGAGTATATACTTATTGCAAGTAATGTTTTGGCAAGCCCCTTTCCATTTTGTTGGGGGGGGGGGGGACTAAGTCCTTGGTCGTTGAAGCTGTAAGACTCAGGCCAAATTCCGGTATCGATTACTCCGACGACGATGTCAGGTCACTCTCCACATTTTTTCTTTGCACTTTCTGTGGGAATCCAATGAAGTCCCAGGACCTAGTTGTCTGGAGCTTGTGCTTTTCGCTTAGGAAAACAGAGATCACCCCATCCATTTCTGATGAACATGTTATTAATTATGCTTAGAACATATATGCTCTCTTGTACACATACATGCAAGATGGGATTATAAAATGAAGAGAAAAGAAACGTCTAAAACCATATATACCGGCCATCTTTTCAGCTTGCTCTTGTGTTAGCCTCACCGCAAATCCATTGAAACTCTTCTTGTAGCTGTGGAGCAGAGATTCTGGTGGAAAATTTCTGAACCAATAAATTTTGGATGGTCAAATTCTTGTGGGACTCTCTTTCAATCACAGACAGTAATAAAACTTAAAAAATCGGTGGTCATCAAATTATAACCCTATTTACTAGTAGGTCCCTGGATAAAGCTACAATTAAATTAGATACAATGAGTTAAAGATTTGGTTTAAGAACCTGCCAAGGAGTCTTTGAACTATACTCGTGTGATGTAATTCTGCGTCTTCAATTTCCTTCGCATGATCCCCCATGTACACGATATACGTTTGAATCTTCAGAATGTGAGAAAAAGAAATTTTTCAGCATTTTACTCTTATAAACTTCAATAAATTAGTAAAGAAAATTGAGATTAAAAAAATCAATAGATATGTAAAGAGAGAGATTATCTTACTTCTGGATCATGGCAATAGGCCTGAAGAATAAGAAGACTACAAAAGAGAGAGAAGAGAAGATGTCGGGTTCTAATAAGAGAAAACATTTTAAATTTGCTTAATGAAGTGATAGAGTTTCAAGTTTTTGCTGTGTCTTGTGGCCCAAAAAGTTTTGTTTAGCCTATAAGGGCGAGATCGGTACTAGTGCAAAATGCTATATTTTATATTGGTTAAAAATGTATTATCGCTATAGTATATAGGATACAGTAGAAATTTGAATAGCCAAAAATAGATATTACGATGTCAGTTACAAAGGATTTGAAGTTATAAAGGAATATATTACGCTGTCAATTACAAATGACATGACACTGTAAAGAAATACAAAAAAAAATACAAATTGATTTACCCCAAGCATTGCCACGTCACCGACCGGCCACTGCCGTGGCCGACCGCATCACTGCCATTTGTCCCATTACCAATTCGCCTCTAAGGTGCCTCGTGTCCATGGCAGCACCTTGTTCATGTCATAAATTGGATACATTTTGTGACAAAAGGGAGGATTCAAACCCTTAACTTCACATGTGTGCTGATATGCCTTTACCAATTTAACTTCTAGGGCACTTTTGTTGTCTATGTCAATTTTGTTAAGGTGCACATTTTCCCTGAAAGTTTTTATTTTAGAGCACATTTGCCTTTTGTTTGGTCAACTAACGATCAAACTTAATGGGGTTAACAGTCAAAGTAAAATTGCTCCAAAATTGAAACTTCCGTAGCAAATTTGCTTCCAAAAATACTTTCGAGGCAAAATTGGTCCTACGTGTATACTTCCAGGGCAAAAATTGCCTTTAACCCTATATATATATAATATATTTTGATTTTGATTTGTATTTAATATTTATAATTTTTTATTTGTATATAATATTATTGAAAAACTCACATATTTAATAAAAAATAAGAAAAAATAATTTTATATATTTATTTTATTATTGTATTTATTTTATAATTTTTATAATATAATCTGTTAGAAATTACCGACAAAAAAAATTACGTCCCTAACTTCATTTTTTCTTAGCTTATAGTGAAAGGACCTATATTATGGCATTGGTTAATAAGGACCTAACACAGTAAATGAATAAATGTATTATAACATTATACCCAAATACAACTGATGTCATGATATAAGGTAATTATTTAATTGATTATGATATATGTTATTGTCTAAATTGATGTCATATTTGCAAATTACGGCTACAATTATAATCATAATTGATGTTGTATTGGGAATATAATTTTCTTAACATGTTAAATTTATATAGTCCCTCATTTCAGAACCTACTTCCTATGCAACTAATTAATGTACAACTATACAAATTTCTGGCTTTAAAAATGTCATTTTAATGTAACTATAATATTGTTATTATTAAAACTTTGTTTTCACTATTTAATCAATAATTTTTTTATTTTTTATTTAAAATATATATTTATTTTTCAATATACATATTACAGAAAATTTTCAAAACTTAATTTAAATCCTTTTAATTAACTATAGTATTTGATGCTTACTAAAATGATGCTGTAAATGCAAATATAGCATCTGTTTAAAGTGCACTTGATGCAAAAATATCATAAAATTAATTATAGCATCAAGTACTTATACAATTAATGTCATAATGTAAATTATGGCATCAAAGAAACTTTAAAAAAAAAGTAAAAATATGTCATATTCATTACCGTTTTTGTTCTTCAAGTAACTGATGCGAAATCATATAGTTAAATTGGTGTTTTGCATTAGTGTGGGGATATATGTATATATATGTGTGTGTGTGTGTGTGTGTGTGTGTGTGTGTGTGTATGTATATATATATGTATGTATGTATATATATATATATATATAGGATAAGATATCATCAATAATTAAGAATGGATTAGAGATAAATTTAGTTTAATTATGTTAGAAAAGCACGTGACAAAGGCACATAACCATCGTCATTAGTTATTGATGAGATGGATATTTTCCTTATGAACATGAGCATATAATTTGAAGTTTTGTCTCTCCTGTATATATATGTTTGACTAGTCGCAGAAATTTAGTCATCGCAACAATATATGACTAATACTGTGCCGTGCATCAGCGTCGTGAGACATATCCATCGTCATTGATTATCAAGGTTAAGTGTTTCAAAGACGCGTTTGATTGTTGGGAGCATTTAACTTAACTGACACTAAGTACCTCTCCTGTAAATCTTTGACTTAAGTAAGAGATTGCGAGTTCAATCTTTCATAAATATAGTAAGTGTATGCATTCCTTCCATTCAGTGGGGAATGAACAAAAAAAAATGAAAAATAAAGAAGCATCTAGTTGTCATTTTCTATTTCATGAATGATTACAAAGATTTAAATCAAAGGCCAAGTAGCCACAATAATGACTCAGTTTCTATGGGCTTAAGCCTTTCCCAACTGACCCCTCGTATTTATGTCTTGCACATGTTTCATTAATTCATTAGATGGTGTGTTTTTTTCTCTTGATAAAAAGAAAATAGGAGAAACTTTTATGATTTTAGTTTTTTTATATAAATATGATAAACAAATTATTTGTGCAGTATCGTTGAATGTTTTAGCATGTTTTTTTATCAAAAAGTGGTTCGACTTAAATAATTATTTTTTTTTATTTTTGCAAGCACTAGAAGTATCCTCCATGAATAACAATAAAAACTAGCTTATATCCCTTTGAAGTATATAGAGTAAAAAAGCATACAATTCCCAATTAACTAGGATTAATGCTTTAATGCTCTATACACAAACTGAGTTGTCCTTGTATTGTTCGTGAGCTTTAATTATGGCATGTGTGTTCATATGGAGGAACCCAAACGCGTATTGAGATAAAGTCAATTGTGAAAGGATTTGGACGTTCATGGAGAAAAGTCTACTACACGATAAAGGAAGACGTATGACCAACGCTATTGGGAAATTATAAATATACAGTTCCAAATATCTCATTGTTTTTTGAGAAGGACGCGATAATTCTTACAGTACACCCCAATGTCTTTTAATTTTTATTCCCAGGGGATTGTACACGTTAAAGTAAAACATATTTTTTGGCACTGCGTTCAAATAAATGATGTGACCCATAATGATATTGATTTTCAGCGTGGAAGAAATTATATGTATAGGTTAGGTCGAGCAACTTGCGAGGTAACTACTGCTCGTATGATGGTTTGGCTTGTTTAATTTTGACAATTATACAAGATTGTGGCTTGCATAACTTTCTTGTTACGTTGTCCAAGGGGCAAGCCAACAAGACTGGTTTAGAGCTAGACTTGTGTGCTTCCTTGGCATGAATGATAAATGCTCCGATCTCTTGAGTAATTCATACTAGCAAGTTTAATTTCCAATTCTTGTATGCCATGGCCTCTAACGCAGAAAGTATTCCTTTTGATTCTTAATATAAGATGCAATTTATTTTTTAAAGAGATTAATGAAGTTATATATATATATATTCATAACATATGTTATATATTATTAGATTATAGATCACTCGATAAGTTAAATAAATTAGTTTAGAAAAAAGTGATAAATATAAATACTTTAAAATAATTTATTTAACTTCTTCAATAATTTCAAAATAAATCATGTAGGTTTTATATTAAGGATAGTGAAGTAATAGAATATAAAGAAGATATAAATTTCATAAATATATGTAGGCAAACAAATTACAGGACTTGTAGTAATTACAAATTCTCTAAAAAAATTGAAGTCACATGAAGGCATACATCGACATCCACACACAAATACATTTTCCTTACAAAAAAGGTTAACGAGGGGTTATATATAATATCTAAGCATAGAATTTGGTCCCCAAAAAATGTAATTTACTTCTGAATAAACATAATGAGATTTTTTTATGATTTAATTAAAATTAAAATAAATAAATTGCGTATTTTTATAAGTTATTGCCTTTTTATATATTAATTTAACTTTAAATTATATATATATAATTGTCCTGCTACAGAACGTTGAATTTTTTAGCATGTTTTTATTCAAAATGGACTTTTACCCTCTCTCATTTGTATATACCACTGATCCAACGCAATTCTACAAAACGTTGGATACTTCTGCATCAATTTATTCAATGGGTAATAGTAATAATAATATAATGATAATGATCTATTGAGGGGAATTAAATACAACAATAGGGCTCCTCACTTGGATCTTACCATCACTCCAAACCAAAGATGCTGACACTAGATGCTTCCAAGTTTCCTTCAACACTCACCACAAAGCTCTGCTTTTCACCATAAGAAGTAAATGAAAGAACATTTGGGTTCACTTGGATTTTCAGCCCTATAGGAGCATTCACAATGGCTTTGTATGTGGACTTTTCTGACCCAACATATGTGACAATTCTATTAAAAACGCCACTTGCAGTGACATTGGAAGAAGGGGTTGGAAGAGCAAAGGATGGATAGTTTAGATCACTAGCTTTAGCTGATACGGAGCAGCTGCTATTATCCCCTGTCACAAGTTGTAATGTCCTTGTAGTGTACCCTTGTCCACATAAGAATCTCACAAAGTCTATTTCACTAGCATCGTATACTAAACCAGGATTCACTGCCTTTATAGGATCGATTTGACCTGCTCCATATGCAAACTCTGCATCGCGGTTAATCCTGGGACTCAATGACCTAGCTGCAACCACAAACACATAACATGACATATGTTCTGTTTTCTGCAATCTGCATTACTATGTTGCAACAACTCACATGTACTAGTGTAGTGTAAAGATGCAATAACAGATGTTATGTATTACCGGTCGTCATTAGAGCCGATTGAACAGCAGAAGGGAACCATTCAGGATGGAATGATTTAACGTAAGCTGCAGCCCCGGAAACGTGTGGACAAGACATGGATGTTCCTGAGATTATGTTGAACTGCAAGCTTCTGTTGTCATCTTCAACATTTGAAATAGAACCTTTTGGAGACCAACCGGCAAGAATGTCGACTCCTGGAGCCACTAAATCCGGCTAAAGGGAAAGGGGGACATTTGTAATAAATATAAGCCCTTAATCTACTATGTATATATTGAAGTGACCAATTGATGATCGGACATAGACAATTTATACCTTGAGAATATCAGGGGAAACATGACTAGGACCCCTTGAGGAGAAAGAGACCACCACAGGAGCCAATGTATCCTTTTCCTCGTTCGTTTTAAATATGGTTGCAGTTGTATTCCTACAAGTTTGGTTAAGGATTTCCATTAACAAACATGTTATTCACATGACATTGTTAATAGATATAGGAAACTTCAGCGAATGGTTAATACCTATTGGAATTAATGTAGACAAATATGCTATTGCCATCCTGCAAGTCAATGTACGAAGCAGGCAAGGGGAACGACAGGCCATGATCTCTGGAATTCTGACCTTGAGTAAGTGCACCAACAGCTTCAGTCACAAAGGCACCTTCTGCTTTGCTTCTGCCTTCACATAGAACAATTTTACCCTTTACCAAATTTGGATCCAATGAACCTCTCCTGCAAGACCTGCACTTATAACACTACTTCATGAACAAAATTAAATCATTATGTCTCATGTCTTCTCCAAAAGGATTTCAAGGTTTTGTCACCTGGATGTAGATCCATCGAAACCTGCTTTAGTATTTGGTGCGTCTCCTCCATAAATTATAGGATATTGTTGTTCCTTAAGGTCAAATGTATTTATTGAGACTCCCTAGACATAAGGAGATTACCATTAATTAAACATTAGAAAAACGTGTCAAATTTTCTTAATAGAACTTTATGTTAATTTCTGTCTCCCATTTGATGACATTACCTCAAATGTTCTGTTGTCACCTAATCCAACCTTTGTAACCAACTTTCTATCGGTGGTGCTAGCAGCCACAGAAATAGCCCAAGGTTCAAAATTTGCAAGCGATCCAGGTGTTGGACCTGAATTCCCAGCTGAAGTTACCGTTAATATTCCTTTTCTCATAGCATGAAAAGCTCCAATGGCTATTGCATTTCTGAAATAATTCTTATCAGTTGACCCCGCAAGAGAAACTGATAATATGTCGACCCCGTCAGCAATGGCGTCATCAAAAGCTGCTAAAATGTCTGCATCTTTACAACCATCGGACCAACAAACTTTGTAGACAGCAATGCGTGCTGATACAGCACCCTCTCTTGCTGTTCCTCCTGCTAACCCTAACATGCTTGCCTGGCTAATTGGTTTCCCAGCTGCAGTGGTTGATACATGAGTCCCATGACCGTCGCTGTCTCTTGGAGACTTTTCCTCATTGTCGTCGAATAAACCATCAGATTTGTAATACTTTGCCCCTATGATTTTTCTGCAATGATAGCTTAATCTGTTAATGGTGTATACTATATAAACACAGAGGGTTAACTAGCATCCAGCACCTTTGTTTTTCTTTTTTTTTTTTTGTTTTTTTTTTTTTTGGGTTTTGTGACGCACTGGTATCTTTTTTTTTTTTAGGCAATCTTATTCAAGATACCGTCAGATGCTAAATGTGAGTATCTCTAATTCTCCATATTAAGAGGGACTAGTCCCTTCCGTTATACCCAACTCTATTGATTGAAATTTTTTCTTGTAACACTCAGTATTTTAAACTAATATAATCTGTTGATTGTGTTGGGATGTGGGAAAATAAATCCCACATCACCAATTATTTAGAATAAGGGCAACCCTTTTGATATAAAAGGGAGCCCCCTCTCTCCTTCTCAACTCACTCCTCAATTGCCTATTTCTTTTTATAAGGTATTTTGTATTTCCTCATCTCTTACATAAATAGGGATGGTCAAGTAACATCCAATATCTTGAAGTGTCCTCTTCTTTTTTTTTCTTTTTTTTTTTTTTTGGTTTTGTCAAGCACTGGTATCTGATTTATGTTTTTTAAGTTAATCTTGTTGAACGCATTATCAAATACTAAATATGTAAGTACCTCTCCCAACAGGATTCAAACCTTAATTTTTCATATTAAGAGTGACTAACTCCTTTTACTAGACCCAATCCCTATTTCCATTTGTTGAAGTTTTTTCTTGTAGTACTCAATATTTTAAACTAATTTAATCTGTTGATTGATTGTGGTTATTGCATAAATATGAACAACATCTACCACTAGCACCTTAACAGTCAACTAAAATACGAGAATACGCGCACACACAGATACCTGTTGCAAGTAAAGTTAAACGAGGATTGACATGTGCCCTTCCATTTCTTAGGTGGCGGACCCAATCCTTTGTCACTTAAGCATTCGGATTCTGGCCAGATCCCAGTGTCAAGAACTCCGATGATGACATCACTTTCAGTCGTGGCTCTTTGCACGTTCTGTGGGAAACCAATGAAATCCCAGGACCTTGTTGTGTGGAGTTGTCTCTTTTGGCTTGGAAACACAGAGACCACACCATCAAGTCCTGTATTGTGAATTTTATGGGTTAACGTACAACTCTGAGTCAGAGACAGAGCAAGTAAGTTATGAAGAAGACAAGTAAATAGTCTTCTTGCTCACTCGACATTGTTTCTGCTTCTTTCTCTGTTAGCTTCGCAACAAAGCCATTGAAACTCCGTTTGTAGTGATGGAGAACTGACTTGGGCATAGCATCGCTGAAGATACAGGTAAAAATTGAAAATTTCTACAAGATGTTCAATTTTCAAGTTATAAAATTACAGAGCACACTGAACTATACCTAATCAACCTCTTTCTTTCATACAATAGTGTCTTAATCCTCTAAGGAAAACTAAATAAAAGTAATTTACTGGCTGATACAAAAATTGAATTATCCGTGTATGTACTTGAGCGGAAAACTTGTCCTTGGACAGAAAGAAGTGTGAAAAACGATAATGAAATTATTATCGTTTGTGTATGTTCATTTAACAAGTGTGACCTAGAAATTCCTAGTTTTATAAGTGGATTGATATTACCTCTCAGAAGCTTTTTGCAGGAAGTTTGTGTACTGTGACAAGGCAGAAGCTTCATCAGTCTTGCTGTTACCAGTGTAGATAATGTAAGTCTGCATTATCAGAACAGATGATTAATAACCAGAAAAAAAAAAAAAAAGGAGAGAGACAGAGACAAAAGAAACCATGTTTGACCTTGAGTTCATCTGAGGAAGAACATTGACATTCAGGCAGAAGAGAAGCAAAGCTAAGAAGTGAAATCAACAACAGAGGAGCAAGTGATCTGCTGTCCATTCTGAAGTTTGTCTCGTAAAAATGACACAACATTGTGGCAAGTGTGCCTTCACACGATGTGCCTTATAACGCTAATATTGTAATCAGCTTGCAGCAAATAAATGGTTTAAATCTCTTGCGTACGTAACATTTCAGTACAAGTCTTCCTAAAAATCAATATCACGAGGAAGATAAATAGTGATGTGGAAGAAATTATATATTTTTAGTTTAACCTAGTGGTAAGGTTAGAGCAACTTGCGTGGTAACTGCTGCTCGCACAATGAATGGCTTCTTTTGTCAATTTATGTTTCTTAATTATAAGATTGTGACTTTTAACTTTTAACTTTCCTGTTGTCGGGGGACAATAAATTGCATGAAATCGTCCAAGTTGGCTAGCCAAGTTAAGTTACTTCCTCGGATTACAGGCACTTCAACTCCTTCAATTTATAGAAATAAGAGATGATATTTAATTCATTAAATATATCATAAATTTTAAAAAATTCACTTTTACCTTTATTAGAAAATATGTTTGAAAATTTAATGAATGGGTAAAATTAGAAATTAACATTTTAAAACTAAAAAATAGTACAACTGGTCCTATTTATAAATTCATTTTAACTAAATCTCATAAACCAATGAAAAATAGTTAACTTAATAATTATGAGGTAAATTTTTAACTATGTCTTCATTTATGAATTAATACTTTTCAACTATTTATTCTCTATCTATTTTTAAATTATTTCTTTATTGGTACAATAAATAGAAGTAAAATTGTCACAATCTCATTTACTACACTGAAACTGAATTTATAAATAGGATCAAATTTTTTAGTTAAAAAAGACTTATAAATAAAATTAGAGTGATAGTAATTATCTTACAAATTTATACCAAATTATTCCTTTAAAAGCTCCCAGTATTGCAAAATGGAGGGAGTTTATTGTTGGGGCGAGATGACCGTGGCCTCCTCTGACTGGTTTAGATTTTAGAGCTTCACTCTTGTGTCTTGGCATGAATCATAAATGTTTTTATCCCTTTACTAACTAATCAATACTAAAATATTTAATTTGCAATTCTTGTGAGCTCATCTAGCTAAGAGAATATGCCGTTTTTACTTTACTACTCAATGCTACAAGTATCTAATGCTACAAGTATCTCATTTAAAAAGTATTTTGATTCTCCAAAACATCGGCTTATGAAAAAAGTGTGATTGATCTTGTGTATTTATGATTTATGTTTGGATTGAAAAATATATAAGTATTTTTTTAAAAGTAAAATTTATTTAAATTTTAGATTGCATAAGTGTTTTTGTGATTTATATAAAGAAAAAAAATTATAAGTCAGAACAATTAGAAAAACGTAATATAAATAATGTTGTGCCGATATACATTAATTTTTACAGAAAATAGAATATAATGAATACAATCATATATTCTTTATATATACATACAATCATATCTATACGATCTAGACCTGATAAATTTGTAGTGCCCATCACCGAAAATTGTTCTACACCAAAACTAGTACTCAAGTGGTCAAGCGGCTGAATAAAGATAAAGGTATTCTTCACTTTTTTCCAGATTGATTTTACGATAACCAAAAATGATTTTACAGAATAAAAAGTAAGAAAATATATAAAAGTTGTTCTTCCTTTCAGTGTATAAAGTAAATTAAACATTGAAAATAATATAAAAAAAATAGAAAAACATAAATAGATGTTTGATTATACCACTATCAAACATTTAACATCTTTCTATTTTATATGAAAGAATAAACAACGACAAATTTGAACAAATATGCATGAAGCACCGTTACTCACGGGACTTTATTCACCATATTCCGGGAAAAATTGAAGAAAGAACCGATCTTTTGTCAGTATGAGAATGCTGACAATCCATGTGTATGGAACTCACTGAGCACTGTAAACCACAATGGGGCTCCTCACTTGGGAATTGCCATCATCCCAGGTCAAAGAAGCAGATACTATTTCCACATTTATTCTTCCCTCAACTGTAACTCTAAACGACTTATTCTCTCCCACAGACGAGAACAACAAGACGTTTGGTGTCACTTGAATAGTCAGCAGAGATGGAGGAACAATCACTTTAGCCTTATAGACAGACTTAGCCGCTCCAACATTTGTCACAGTTCTATGAAACACGCTGATGAAAGATTGTGAGATGTTTCTCTTAAGAGCGGAAGATGGGAGAAACTGAAATTTACGAGTCTGGTGTTGAAATTTAGGAGTAGAAACTAAAGAAAGAATGTGAAAGAAACTGAAACAAATGAAGGTTCTGTAGCTTTTACGAGATCGGAGATTACTTGCGATGAGCAATGCTCTGCGGGAAATTCCAGGTACTTACAAGTCTTTGAGCATTAGCTCTCTTCACGAATGCGTTCTGAGATTATTGGCTCATGGCCATTCCAGACTTCTGCTTGCTTTCGCTAAAATTCCTTGAAATATCGCTTCTGAAGATTTCTACTCTTGTTCTGAATCTTTCAAATGATTTTGAATCCCACCTTCATCTGTTATGCCTATATTGCTAGAGGAAATACATTCATCACTTAATAAGAGAAAATGGTACCTCTGTTGATTAAAGCAAACCCTCTCTACATGATGGTGAACGGAAGGTATTTGATAGAATGCATTAAAAAAAAAGAGGGTGAAGTAAAGGGAAAAACAGTTTAGCAGTACTACTACAAGTGCAATACTCTGTTTAAACATTAAAATTGTGATTTTCCGTTTTTAATGGATGGTGACACTTCAAAATTGTTCGAGAGGCAAAAAAAGTAAATGATGAATATTGTAGAGAGACAGAGATAATGTGAGGAAGAATCTAAGTTTTTGGGTAGTTCTTTATAGCAACAATACTTCTACTACCAGCAAGAATACAAAAGAAGTCAGGATGCTGCTATGATCATCTATTATGAAGATGAGGTCTCAATATACATCTGAGGGCCAGGATATTATCACCTCAAAGTCAATTTTTGGATGATGAATCTGTTATCAATGCTGCTTTAGACCAGAATAGGAAATAGGATCAAGGAAATCTGCTTAACAAAAGCTAAACTTCATATTGCATAGGGCCATTTAAGGTGGCATGGAAATGTATATTCAGCTTCTTGTCGTTCTTCAAATTCAGAGCACAAACATTGGTTATGAGAAGAAGCTAAATAACAAAGATGATATCCAGGGATTGGAAATGGAAATATGACATGATCTTGCTTTCTTATACATAAGCCAGTCAAAATGGCACGATGCAGTAGTATGTCTTTCTAAGTCTAAGGCCATCAAACTTTATTCTGCTATAGAATTTAGAAAATTCAACTAAAGAAGGTGATGGTGATATGGTTTCTTTCTTTAACGTTGAGCCTGAATTCTTCTAGCTTGACAGTAGTTACATTTAGTGGACATTGTGGTTCTGAAAGAAGCAGAGTGTGTTAATGGTGTTCTAAAAGGAATATGGTCAATGCTTGGGTGGCACTACAATATGTCAGGCAATGATTGCAGAAGCTCACAGATTGATGCCGTTCAAAAGTGAATCAGCAAACGGAAATGGAGAAGAGTGTGGTGAAGAAATATTTGTATTATTTTGTAGATTTAAAATAATTCGTTTAAATCACCTTACACCCACTAGTTTGTTTGTGTTGTTTAAATTGAGCATTTTTGAGATAAGTAATGTTTAATTTGAGAAGGCGTGTTAGAAATATAAGATGATTAGTTAGTTAGTTAGTTTGTTAAGATCTTAATTTATATAAAGGGTCTTAATTAATGTGGTTTAAATGTTGGATAGTGAGATCAATGTCATATTGAGAGAGGTTAATGTGAATATATCTCTCTAGAGAAGGAAGTCATTCCTAGATTCCTAAAATTAAAGGTTAGTTGTTAATCACTCTCAAGTGAAGAATGATCATAGTTAAATTCAAATAGGTTATGATTTATATGAGCATGTTACTCTCATGTAGTTAATATAATATTTTTCATATTCTTTATATTATTTCTCTAATTATATTTGTTTACAAGGTTTTCAATAACCTATATAAAAAATATTAAAAGTGCCCTCTGAATACGACCAGATAAACACTAGCCGATTGACTAGCTCGTCTTGTATGTTTCATTAATTCATGAGTTGGTAGTTTTGCTGGAAAAAAGTGAAGGAAAAAAGTTTTCTGATAAGATAAACAAATAATTTTGACAGTGTTGTTGAGTGTTTTAACTTTTTTTTTGGGCCCGGGGCGGGGGTTTGGTGTTTTGTCTCAAATTATTCAATTTTAATACATCCTAACGTGTTTTCTACTGTTCCCCAAACTGAGCCGTACGTCCTTGCTGTTCCTGAATCTTACTCCCACGGATCTATATTATAAAAAAATATTTATTTAATTTAATTAGATTAAAGAAGTTAATTAATAAAATTAGTTAATATAAAATATATTTTTAAAATATCATAGTTATCTTTATTAATTCTCTCATTCTCTCTTCTCTTTTTTATAATTATTGAAAGAGTATTAATAACGATAAAATAAAAAAATTAATAAATATAAGAAATATTTCTTATATTTAGAATGAAAAATTAACTATTCAAATATACTCTGTAGAAGAGAGTTTTTAGTTTTTGGAGGCAGAAGGATTTGACAATAATGATCCACTGCGCTCAAAACATAATTTTCATTTACAATCAGTGATGTGCATGTGATTTGAACAAGTCCGAGTCAATCGCATTAACTCAAGGCATTTGTTATTTTTTTCCCTTACCCAGAGAGTTGCAAAATAAAATCAGTGAGGACTGAGGATCCCTTAAAACCCAACATTATTAGACCTTTTTTACCAAAAAAAAAATGGAAGGAATAATGGTTCTTTAAAGAATAGAAGGAGATGAGATGATGAAGGTTTTGCATAATATTTTCAAGATGTGAATAAAATTTTTCTTTAGGGCGTGTTGGGCTCAATAGAGGGGATGATAGATGAGGTTCATTGGGCTTGTTTAGTATGGGAGGAGAAGGAAAAGTAAGCAAAAGAAAATTTTTTAGAGTCAGATTTATAAAAAATAAAAAAAGTGGAGTTATTAGTTTTTAATTAATATTTTTAACTCTATAATCTTAAATCTTCTATTTATCAAAATTTTATAACATCATTTCTTCAATTTTTTAAAATTTAAACAACAACAAAAATTCATTTACCTTCCCTCCAAAAAGTTAGGTTGGGATAGGTGGAGAAGTTTATAAGCTTTGTTTGTTTGAAGGAAAAGGGGATGAAAGGTTTTATTTCTTAATCAATGCAAGACATACATATCACATACATGCAGAAAAGATAAGTTCACTACCTGGTGGACTTTATGTCCTTCTCTTCTTGTCCCTTGATCCGCCAACCATTACTTCTTCTTTGTCACTTCATGGCCCTAGGCAAGTGATAACATCATTAGAGCCATGAAAATTGAATACCCAATGGCCCACATTAGCCCTATAGGTTTACTTTCACCTTTGGAGTTCATTCCAATTATATTTGGCCAATTTCTTACTCAAATTCGCATGGTACTCAATATACCAGCATTTTTGACCAAACTTTGAAAAATCATAATTAATTCTATATAACTCCAATTGAGGTGGTTCAAAGCTCTATTTGAAGCCCTTTAAGTGTAGTTTTACATACAAATACTTGATTTTAAACGCCACCACTAAACCATTCTCAGAATGTTTCCAAACACCAACTGTTTCATATGTTCTTCCAAAAAACAAGGCAGACATTCAACAATTCATATCTAAATACACAAAAGTCCAATTGATCATTATGACCTATCAAATTAAAGGTCTATGTATCTACTTTCAAACTGGAGAGTTTTATGGCCATTGGATAACATTTGGCTACTCAAAAATACGTCACCATAACACTGCCTCCAGAAAACAGAATACACAGCATTTACCCTTTAACTTCTAAAACTTCTAAATTCATGTACAAGTATCCAAAATTCATGAACACTTGTATACCCACATAATTTTGCCTCCTAAAGCCAATGGAGGCATCAAAATCATCAAATTATTACTCCTTCTCCGCGTCAAAACAGGGCAGAAAATCATATTCTTAGGTGCAATATGTTGTTTTCTTGTTTTCTTTGGCTTAATCTCTTCCTTGCTACTCCTAATCAAATGATTAGCTATTTAAATACTCATTAGACATGATTTAGCCATTGAAAACACTAATTTAAACCATCCATAAACAGTACCCAACTTCCTCTATACTCATCCAAACAACAAACCAATCGGTTAAAAAGGAAGCTTACGCTTACCTCTACCCGTTTCCGCAAACGGTTCGGAGTTCTGGCAATACTCCGGCAAGGGAGACGGCACCAAACACCTCCAAATGAAAATCCAAAATCGTAGAAATGAAGATCTCGTAAGTAGAGGAAGTTTCCTGAAGGGTACTTTGAGAGAGGATGTCGTTTCGGCAGTTTATCGGAGAAAAGAATTTTCTCTCTCTTCTTTCACCATTTCTATCCGATCTCTCTTTCTCTCTCTTCCAGTGCTTTTCCTGCGTGAAAATGGAGAAGAAGATGATGATTTAATGGATATATGAATCAGGATATTTCATCTGCCACGTGTCACCCTCTGATTCGCTCAAAAATTGAATTTTCGCATATAATACCAAATTCTGCAGAATTTTCATTAACTTTGAAAATTCATATCTAATTGTACAAAT
This sequence comes from Albizia julibrissin, assembly GCA_037074505.1. Lineage (NCBI taxonomy): Eukaryota > Viridiplantae > Streptophyta > Magnoliopsida > Fabales > Fabaceae > Albizia > Albizia julibrissin. The sequence continues at coordinate 40,446,869 of CM073483.1, read as the reverse complement.
GTCCAATTGGAGTGATTCCAAATTCTATGCGACCCTCATTGAGTCTAGTTTTAAGAAAAAATATAAGCTTTAGCCAATTGGAAGATCACTTTTCCCAGAATTTTAATCTTTGAATGTTGTCCCAGAAAATAATTAATTTCACTGGGCTAAATTAAAAAATTAATTTCTCTTTGTGTACAACTCCAAATGACTTATATGACCTATCAAATTGAAGCTTGATAAGTCTACTTTCATTCTGGAAAGTTTCATAACTTTTTACCATCATTTACCCATCGAAAAAGGTCACACAATCACCACTGCCACACTGGGAATTTCACCGGTGGCAAAATTACTTTTTGTTCCACTTTACTCTATTATATGTGACTTCCAATCACTTTATTTTGTTATTCCCGAGCTCTTTAGCTCACTAATATAATTAATTTTAATATCCAATGATATAAATGAATTTTGAGGAATTTAAATATACCTCATAGGGACATTTGCTAAACCAGGGTCTAGCAGTCCACTTAATTCAGGCTTAATCTTATGCCTCTAGTCCCAAAATTCGGGATATTACACTCTATAGCATTGGAGTCATTATCTCCTAAACAAAGAGTTCATACATTTTTTTTTATCATGAAGCCCTTAAATATCTAAATTCTCAGTAAAAGATTAGCCGTAAGCATACCCGTTAGAGTGAAATCTTATAGTCTTATCCATTCCTGATTAAGCATAAGGCTAGAATTTTAAACTCAGTAGATAATTCTCTTAGCCGCCATCATACATTACTATCAACAATTCAAGCCAATGTTGTTGGGTTTGAATGTGTCAAAGAGTTGTACCAGGATGACCCACATTTTTGTGGAACGTGGGAGGCAACTGCAGGTCAATCTTTCCACCAATATTATAGACATGATGAGCTTTTATTCTGAGGAAAAATCCTATACATTCCTCAGTGTCCCCTGTGAGAGGAAATAATTTGGGAAGCTCACGATGGAGGTTTAGCTAGTCATTTCTGCAGAGACAAAACAGTTGCTCTAGTTAAGGAGAATTTCTACTGGCCAAGACTTGAAAAAGATGTCAACCGGCACATACAGAGATGCAAAATATGTCATTTAGCTAAGGCCAAGGGTCAAAATACGGGATTATACATGCCACTACCAATCCCAGAAGCATTGTAGGAAGATGTAAGCATGGATTTTATGCTTGGCTTACCACGAACTCAGAGGCAGAAAGATTCTATCATGATAGTTGTGGACCACTTTTCAATGATGGCCCATTTTATTCCTTGTCAGAAAACTAATGATGCCATGCAAGTTGTTGATTTGTACTTTAGATAAATTGTTTCCCATTTTATTCCTTGTCAGAAAACTAACGATGGACCAAATTTTTTGATAAAAAAGACTTATAAATAAAATTAAAGTGATATTAATTATCTTACAAATTTATATCAAATTATTCCTTTAAAAGCTCCCTGTATTGCAGAATGGAGGGATTTTATTGTTGGGGCGAGATGACCGTGGCCTCCTCTTTGACTTGTTTAGATTTTAGAGCTTGACTCTTGTGTCTTGGCATGAATCATAAATGCTTTTTATCTAGGGGTGTTTAAATCCGGGACCAGAATCCCTCAATCCTGGTCCCAGTCCCGGGTTTTAGCCGGGATGCACATATGCATCCCGGTCCCGATCTCGGTTTGATCCTTGTCCCGGAATTACCGGGACCGAGATTGGGACAAAATTGGGAATTCCAGATTTTTTTTAAAAAAATTAAATTTAAAATATATTATTATATTAGTTAATATTTTCATAATCTAGTATTTAAAATAATCATTTAACGGCTAACAATGCCATAATAATCACACAAATTGATTTAGAATTGAAGAATAGTATTTTATTATTATTATCATTATGATCATCTTTGTTATTAACTTTATACATTATATAGTTAGGATTAGTATTATGATATATACGGTTTAGCTCCAATTAAAAATGTAATACACATATTATCAAATGATAACTTAATTTATGGAGTAAAAAAATACAAAAATAAAAGATAACTTAATTTACAAGGTAAAAAATAAAAAAAAACTAGGACCCGGGACCGCCGGTCCCTGTCCCGATTCTAGTAAATCCCGATCCCGGTTCCGGTCCCGACCGGGACGAGAAATTCTCAGGATTAAAATCTCTGGGACCAGACCAGGACAACTGGGACCGAGATACTTTGAACACCCCTACTTTTATTCCTTTACTAACTAATCAATACTAAAATATTTAATTTGCAATTCTTGTATGCTCATCTAGCTAAGAGAATCTGCCGTTTTTACTTTACTACTCAATGCTACAAGTTTCTTATTTGAAAGTTATTTTAATTCTCCAAATCATATCTATACGATCTGGACTTGATAAGTTAGTAGTGCCCATCACGGAAAATTGCTCTACACCAAAACTAGTACTCAAGTGGTCAAGTGACTGAATAAAGATAAATGTATTCTTCACTTTTTTCTAGATTGATTTCACGAGAACAAAAAATGATTTTACAAAATAAAAATTAAGAAAATATATAAAGTTGTTCTTCCTTTTAGTGTATAAGTAAATTAAAAATTGAAAATAATATTTAAAAAATAGAAAAACATAAATAGATATTTGATTATACCACTATCAAACATTTTAACATCGTTCTATTTTATATGGAAGAATAAACGACGACAAATTTAAGCAAATATACATGAAGCACCGTTACTCACGGGACTTTATTCACCATATTCAGGGAAATATTGAAGAAGCGATCTTTTGTCAGTATGAGGATGCTACAATCCATGTGTATGGAACTCACTGAGCACTGTAAACCACAATTGGGCTCCTCACTTGAGAATTGCCATCATCCCAGATCAAAGAAGCAGAGACTATTTCCACATTTATTGTTCCCTCAACTGTAACTGTAAACGACTTCTTCTCTCCCACAGCCGAGAACGACAAGACTTCTGGTGTCACTTGAATAGTCAGCAGAGATGGAGGAACAATCACTTTAGCCTTATATACAGACTTAGCTGCTCCAACATTTGTCACTGTTCTATGAAACACACTATTGATGAGAGATTGTGAGATGTTTCTCTTAAGAGCGAAAGATGGGAGATTGAGGTCCCACACCCTTTCATTCTCAATTTTCCTGCAGTTGACCTCTTCATCTGTAATGCATCTTAGGCTTGTCCTGTTATAACCTTGTCCACACAAGAAACTCACATAATCTGATTCACTAATATCATACACCAAACCAGGGCTCACTGCCTTAATGGGATTAATCTGTCCAGCTCCATATGCAAATTCAGCTTCCGGGTTGAGAGCGGGGCTCATTGGAGTGGCTGCAATATTTACATGGAAATTAAGAACGGCGTATCTGATTATAAGAAAAACTAGCTAGAGCGTTATACATGAAAGCTTTACAAATAAGTTGATATTGGCGGGTTAATAAAGTATTCCGCCTGTCGTTAATATATAATATATTTAAAAAATTGATTTTAATTCTAATTTCAAATCTTTTAGAATCTTCATTCTTTTTCCTAATTTCATTTTTTCACATAATTTTTGTATTTGTCATTAAAATTTTTCTAATTTACCCCTATAAATTTATATCAATAATAATTAAAGAGGAAAAGGAATAGATAAATTAAGAAAGATGGTTAAAATGTTGTAGAAAGTATATTTCATATTAACTAATTTAACTATATTTCTTAATATAATCAAATTAGGTTAATACATCTTATATTAAAGACATGAGAGATTAGTAAGTAATTACCAGAAGTCATTAAGGCAGACTTGATTGCTGCTGGAGACCATTTGGGATGAAACGACTTGACATATGCGGCTGCAGCAGCAGCGTGAGGGCAAGCCATGGAAGTTCCTTGTATTATATTGAAGTTTGATTTTCTCTTCTCTCCTTTCACTTCAGTAATAGGCGAAATGGGAGGCCATGCAGCTATGATACCTACACCTGGAGCAGCTATATCAGGCTGCAAAATCGTTAACAACATAAGCATTTTAATAACTATTTGGTCGCGGAAACGGAAGTGCTAGCAGACCAACAATACATTCTCTAGTACTATTTATACAAGTCACTCCTTACTGATATGTTTCATAGGAATTAAGAAAAATCTTAATTTTTATTAAATTTATCTTAAAATTTAATAACTTTTAAACTTTACCTCTATTTAATATATACTCTATTCTAAAATATAAAGTCGAAGACTGAAAATGTCCATTCATATAAAAAACAATTTTATTGATGTGATTTATAAATAATAATAATAAAAAAACTTCTGTGACTGTACCTTTAAAATGTTGGGAGTAATGACGTTTGGACCCCTCGAAGAAAAGGAAGCTACATAAGGGGCTAAAGAATCTTTGCCTTCATTACTCTTGTATATAGTAGCAGTGGGATCGCTGCCGAAAATGGTACATCAAAGAACAAAAAGATCTATTAATCAAAAGTAACAAGGGATGACCAAATATAATACTACCTCCGATGTTTTAATATAAGATTCAGTTGATTTTTATAAAGAAAATAAAGAAGTTAAATAAATTATTTTAAAATATTTATATTTATCTTTTTTCTATCAAATTAATTTGTCTGACTTATAATTGGATATATAATCAAATGATACATGACATATTCTATGATTAACTAATTTATTTAGCTTCCTCTATCATTCTAAAAAAGTCAACTAAGTCTTATATTAAAAATTAAAAGGGGTATATATGTGAAGTTTGACGAAATATACCTAGTAGATTTCAAGTAAAAGGAAATGAGTGTGCCATCATTTAGAGTAAGCACAGCGAGTGGAAGAGGAAAAGAAAAAAGAGATGGCGAATCTTTGGGGTAAATGGCTGTCGGAAGCACAACCCCAACTGCCCCTGACAGTCCCGTAGCATCACTCGGAAACTCATCACACACAACAATTTTTCCCTTCACCTTCGATTCATCCAAAGAGTTTCCCAAGCAAAGCCTATCAAACAATCACACTTATTATTAGAATACCATATTCTAAAAAGGTCCAATTATTCTATCAAAGTGTAATTAAAAGCAACAACAATAAACAATTAATACCTTGATTTGGAACTGTTAAATCCACCAGCGATATTGGGTGCATCTCCAGAGTAAATCAAGGGGTAAGTTTTATTTTGCAGATCAAAGGTGTTCAACGAAATTCCCTGCATGTAATCAAGTGGAGTATCTATGTTATTACCGTTATTATTGATTGATATGTCAGAACTATTCCCTTTAGTCTTTTTTTATAAAAGCTTAAAATTTGAAATTGTCTTTATTTTTTTTATAAGAGTCTGACAATAATTGTCAGAATAATTAATGAGTTTTTTTCCCTTATTTTTACCCTTCATTAATTACATATATTATATTAATTAAAAATTTAGTGATGCTTATGTTTACTCTATTTCTCAATTTTACTTTCCACTTTTAAATAAGGTACCTATACTTAAAACAAAAAATATTTTAAACATATTTATTATTTTTAACTAATTATAATTATTTCCTTAAATTGCATAGTTCAGGTACCCATCTCTTATAAATTTGACCGAAGGGAGCAATTATGAAAAGAGCGTTGAGAAGAAAACAAGTACGTAGTACCTCGAAAACCATGCCATTTCCCAACTGAACCTTGGTGAAGAACTTTCTATCAGTGGTGGAAGCAGCCACTGAAAGCGACCAGGGCGCAAAGCTTGTCATAGTGGAAAGGTCAGGACCCAAGTTGTTGGCAGCGATTGAGGTTAGAATGCCTTTCTTCATTGCATGGAAAGCTCCAATTGCATATACATCCTGAAACAAGTCACGATGTACCACCGTTTGAGCGCCAAGCGATACAGAAAGTATGTCAACACCATCAAAGATTGCTTCGTCAAATGCTGCCAGAATGTCAGCTTCTTCGCAACTAGTAGACCAACAGGGTTTGTAGACAGCAATACGAGCTGATGGGACTCCCCCTCTTGCTGTGCCCTTCGCCAGCCCAAACAGACTCGCTGAGTTGACCCAATTTCCGGCAGCTGTGGATGCGCAATGAGTCCCATGCCCATTTGTATCCCTTGGCGATCTAATATCATTTTCATCAAACGACCCATCTAACTTAAAGTATTTTGCTCCAATTATCTTGCTGCACACACACGCTCACACGTTGAGTGATATGACACGCCCGCTTCAAAGAAATCCTTAACATATATATTTTTGTCATCCCTAAATATAATCCTCAAATTTGAAAATAGATATGTTTCAAAATATAAGCTTTGTTTCAATTTTATCTCTATATTTATTGCCTTTTATTCCAATTTTACCCTTTGTTGACTGTGTATATATATTGCATTTTTTTTACTATGAATTGTATTAATTAATAAGATGGATGAGATTTATATTTATGAAGAAAGGCATAGTTGGAAAAAATATATATGTTACTTAAATATTTATTGATTTTAACTATTTTCTTAATTGAAAAACGATTATTTTAAGCTTGTATTTAGTGACCGAGAGAAGGAGTATATATATTGGCTTGGAAAAAGTGTATTGATGCATACTTATTGCAAGTGATGTTTTGGCAAGACCCTTTCCAATTTTTCGGTGGTGAACTAAACCCGTGGTCGTTGAAACTGTCAGACTCTGGCCAAATTCCGTAATCAATTACTCCGATGATGACGTCACTCTCCAAACTTGATCTGTTCACATGCTGTGGAAACCCTATGAAGTCCCAGGACCTTGTTGTTTGGGGCTTGTGCGTTTTACTTTGGAACACAGAGATCACTCCATCCATTTCTGATGAACACGTGGTATTATTTATAGCAAATACTCTCTTGTACTTTGTTTAACTGATGAAGGAAAAAAAGACTGTACGTACCGGCCATTCTTTCGGCTTGCTCTTGGGTTAGCCTCACCGCAAATGCGTTGAAACTCTTCTTGTAGCTGTGGAGCAAAGCTTCAGGTGCAAAGTTTCTGAACCAAAAGCATTTTGGATGGTCAGTTTCTTGTGGGACTCTCTTTCGGTGCAGTTTGTTTTAGCTTTTAAAAAGAGGTTTTACAGGGATTTGAGCTTTTAAAACCATAATTTTGATATTTCCCACATAAGTACTCAATCAAATAATCGTTTTACTAAATTGGATAAGAGTAAGTTATAGATATATTATAAGAACCTGCCAAGGACTTTCTGAACCATGCTCGTGTGATGTAATTCTGCGACATGCATTTCCTTCGGATGATGCCCCATGTACACGATATACGTCTCTAACTTCAGAATGTGACAACAAACATCAACCACCATACATACAGACAAACAGAGAGAGAGAGAGAGTATTTTACCTTTGGATCATGACAATGTGCCTGAAGAATAAGAAAACTGAAAAAGAGAGAGAAGAGGAGAAGCCAGGAGCTTAGAGAAAACATGTTTAGATTTCCAAATAAACAATGGAGCTTCAAGTGTGTTTCTGTGTATTGTGGCCAAGAAGTTTTGATGTGTGTTTCATAGAAGGATGTGTCCAATGCTATTTATACAGGACAAAAAAAAAAAACTTGCTACGTTCGAGCTATCTACACGAGGCTTAAGTTTGTAGTAGAAAATTGAAATTTGCTTTTAAGGACAAGGTCAAGTTGTTCATATAGAGTCTGTCGAATTTTGAAAGAGTATTTGAGATACATTTTATCTTAATACTTAATAAAGTGGATGAACCATGCGAGCACAACGATTCTGAAGTTTTCTCTGATATATGTTTGACATGTGTATATTTTCCAAATTTGCGTGGCAGGAAATTATAAAAAATGAACAAGTTCACTTTTAACTGGGAGTAGGTGGGGTTCTAAGTTTCTTGTTTCATGAATGATTCTTTGATTGCCAAGATATAAAAGGTTTATATTAGATCTGATGGTCCAGATCCACCTAACTCCTGGTGCTCAACAAATCTGTTGAGTAGGGAAACCAATCCCAACAAGCAACAAGGCCGGGTCAACTTTACGGGGCCTAAATATTGGATATGGCTTCCTTCCGCTGTCAGGTCCATCCGTTTCCCCTCATTCTTTAGAAAAGGATGAGACTGAACTTTTTTTTGTCTAAAAAAATGGTATTTAATATTTTGAAATATTTTTCTGAATGTATCTAGTATCTTAAAATATTTTTTAAGTATCATGCATCATTCTAAAATAATTTTTAGTGCTTTTAACATCTTAAAATATTTTTTCAGTTGTACCCAGTGTGTTAACAGACTGATTGTAATTTTACTCTTAATATATTTTTTAAGCTCCAAAAGTTACTTTAAAATATTATGTACTACTGGAAAAATATTTTAGAGTGAATGGAAATCAATAAACTAGTATCTTAAGTTTTGGGTGCTCGTTACTACAAAGAAAAATACATTAACGGTAAAATTGCAGTCAATTTTTTAAGACACTGAGTACAACTGAAAAAATATTTTAAATGATTAAAAGCACAAAAAATATTTTAAAGTAACTTTTGGAGCTGAAAAAATACATTAAGGGTAAAATTATAATCAGTCTGCAAACACACTGGGTACAACTGAAAAAATATTTTAAGAGGTTAAAATTACTAAAAATTATTTTATGATACTGCATGCTACTTAAAAAATATTTTAAGATATTAGAAATATCCAGAAAAATATTTTAAAATATTAAATACCATTTTTTTAAACAAAAAAAATTTAATACCATCATTTTCTTAAAACTACATCAAAATAGTGTAGTTTTAAGAAAATGAGCCGGTAGCGGATTGACTTGGTCTCGTCAAGATGGGTTAAAAAACCATGGGTCCAGTATGACCTAGCAATTGAGAGGGATATTGATAGCATGAACTCTTAGTTAATAGCATGACGTGATTTGAACAAATCCAAGTTAATAGCACGAACTCATCAATGCATTTTTCGCCCTACCCACAAAGTTATAAAATAAATTTTCAGAGCTTTGTAATCCAAGAAAGCCAAGCTCATCTCTTTAATCTTTATTAATCATAAAATTACGAGTTCGAACTTCGGACCATAAAAAGGGTGAGTTATAAATTATAATTAAATAAAATTAAAAAATAAATAAGTGAGGAGCCCTTAAAAATTACGAGACAACTTTTATGATTTACAAGATAAATATGTGGAGGAGTTTTATCTTAATTTATATGAATCGGGCTTATAAATAAATATAAACCTAACCAAACATTCTTTTAAAACTCAACATTGCGAGTGATGCCGATGACATAAAGCTGCTCCTTGGTATATGCAACTCTCCTACCGACTCGGGTTTCTTTTAAGGAAAAATTAAACAAAATTTGATGGGTTTCGTGATAAACAAGAAACAGTGACTATAAGGAGAACTAAATATAAAGTAATGAATTTATATTGCATCAAATTACGATCTTTCTACACCTGTTTGTAGATTAGCCAGTATAGATATGGGCAAGGTGACATTTTTATAAATAATTAAGTTGCATGAGCTGTGGACTTTTTATACCAATTGCTATTTTAATCCGTGTAAAATAAAAAACTTTCAACACCCTTTACAATGTCAACGATGTCAAGAGTTACAAATTTTTAAAAAGAAATATTATTTAGAATTTTTTTCTACGACACCGATTTATATTGCAATAGGTAGGTTGTAGGTATAAAGGTTAAGTTAATTTTTTTAAAAAAATAAAAATAATTTTATTTCTACTATAGGTATTCAAAGTTTTCCGTCTTGCTTATCCCAATCCCGAACAATTCGGGATGGGAAAATCTCTTGGGATGGGAAAAAATTATTTGTATAATCGGTAGCCATCCCGAATATATATATATATATATATATATATATATATATATATATATTAAAATTCCCTAAAATCTAAAACCATTCATTAGAATAACAACCACGTTTCCTTTTTTGATTTAATTTAATTTGTTTTCCATGTTTTCCTCTCTGATTTTTAAAATAATATAAGTCCAACTCAAGGCCAATGGAGTCAATATGATAATTTGCAACCTCGTTGAAAATGTAATTACTGCACCGTCATCTCCTTATTGTCTTGTAAAGGATGTTTCCTAAATTACAAAATTTTCAGTAAATCCCGATGCAATCTCAAGAATTTCTTATTCCAACTGGGACGTGAAATTTTTGGGATTAGGATCAATATAGAAAAGCTATCACAAACCCTTCCTCGAGACGTGACCAATAAAGAGGTTTCTCAATCTCATCCTGTTCCAAGAACGCCCCTAATTTCTACACCTGTTTTGCTTGTAACCATGGCAAAAACTTGCATATTAGTAGAAAAGGAAAAGCCAAATCATATGTTTGATTATCTAAATTTACATCAAATTTTAGTTCGGTCTTTTAAGTTTATAGAGTACTCCTACCGGTCTTCTTTATAAGATCCCAAAATTTGAATTGCTTTGGTCATTTTTTTTAAGAGTCCCATAAGAGATGTCTAAATATTTAATGAGTTTTATTATTATTATTTTTCATTTTTGCCCCTCATTGATTATATTTGATGCATTTATTAAAAGGTTGGTTATACTTATATTTACTCTATTTCTCTCTTTTACTTACCCCTCATAAATAATTAAGGACATACTTGTGGGAAAAAATGTTTATTTTAGATATACTTGTTATTTTAAACTAATTTTAAGTACTTTTTTAAACCGCATAATTCGATTATCATACTCTTTTAAATAGGATAAGAGGGAGTATATTTTTTATCCTTTAATCTTAACATCGGTAGTCATATTTAACTGAAAATGATGAGTTACTAAATTTAAGTGATGGCGGTGCAATTAAACATTGATAAACATATTTATACTTTAATTTTTTATATAAAATTTTATATTAAAAAGAAGTTTGAAAGAGTCATTTTTGCAACCAGGGTAAAAGAATTCAAAAGGTAGCAATAGGAGAGTTGGTTAAAAGTGAAAGCTAAAAGGAAATATTAAATTTGATAACACAAAAAGAAGAGCTTTGTTAAGGAAATATTCTGTTATTAGTATTAAATCAATTAACATAATTAGTGAGATTGGTTGACCCTTATGATTCCCTCATTTAAGAACAATTATACAGGCTCCTCACTTTCTGTATATATATTGTAATTTCATGTGAATAGAATACACACACATAATTCATATCCTTTTCTTACATGGTATCGTATCCAGAAAGGTTATCGGTGTTACTCTCCTGATCTCCGTCGTTATCTTGTGTCCATTGATGTCACCTTCTATGAATCCTCTTCTTTCTTCAAGTCTTCATTTTATCTGAGTCTCCCTTAGTCATTAATAAGTTGGATGATTTCTTGGTTTATCGTGTCCCACCAATTCAAGCTGCTGTTCCGGATCCTAATATCATCATTGAGACTAATACTATCAATTATACAACTCTATCAGTAGATACTTCACCGTCGGATTCTATCACTACGTCCCCAGACCCTCCAATTCTTGCCTTTGGTACAATTCTTCCGTTAACCCATCCAATGACCTGCCTATTGCCCTCAGAAAAGGTACCCACCCCCATTGTCCTCCCAAACGTTATACTAATTGCACCTATCTTATCTCCCACTTTGTGTCCTACTAGTAATTGTCTCATGTTTCCTATTCTCTTGTTGCCACCCTTGGGTCCATCTCCACTCCTACCACCCTTCAACAAACCTTAGCTGTAACATCTTATTTTCAATAGCCACATATACATCAAATGTTTAATTACACATAATCACACACTCTTACATCAAATCCAAATAGTAGTGTCTTACACTACGATCTTCACTTCACCTTCATATCTCCTCTGATGTGTATCTTCATGTACTCTTCACCTGTCTAAATGGTTGGTTGGGAGGAGTGGGATTCGAGAGAATCTCAGTAGCAAACATTACCATTATGCATGCTAGATATATATGAATGCATGACATGCTTGCCTACACTACTTCATGCCAACATAATGACATGCATATGGCCATTGCACAAATATAACAGAGCTTCAACCAATCATACATGTTCCACACAAATAGGCAAAGCAGTCACATAATCAATGCAAGACATACATATCACATATATGCAGAAAAGGTAAGTTCACTACCTCTCGGACTTTATGTTCTTCTCTTCTTGTCCCTTGATCCGCCAACCATTGCTTTTTCTTTATCACTTTATGGCCTTAGGCAAGTGATAACATCATTAGAGCCATGAAAAGTAAATGCCCAATGGCCCATATTAGCCCTAAAGGCTTACTTTCACCCTTAGAGTTCATACCAATTACATTTGGCCAATTTCTTACTCAAATTCGTATGGTAATCAAACTACCAATATTTTTCGCCAAACTTTGAAAAATCACAAAGAATTATATGGAACTCCAATTGAGGTGGTTCAAAATTTTATACAAAGATAATTCAGTCTAGTTTCACATAAAGATACTCGATTTTAAACACCACTACCACAATATTCCCATAATGTTTTTCTAAACACCAACTGTTTCAAATTTCTTTCTAGAAAACAGGGCAAACATTCAAAAATTCATATCTCCCAATATACTTGTCCAAAAATTATAAAATACCCATAAAATTAAAGCTATATGTCTATAATTTAACTCTAGAAATTTTTATAAGTTTTGGATAAGGTTTTCCTTATGAAAAACTTCGCATAACATCACTGTCTCAGATTCTTTTCAGAAAACAGGGCATATCTTCAAAAATTCATATCTCCTACTATACTTATCCAAAAATTACAAACTATATATCAACGTAAAGATCCACATGTATAATTTAAGTATGAAAAATTTCAGAATTGTTGGACAAGATTTACCATATGAAACAGCTTGAACAACTTCACTGTTCAAACAGGGTAGAATCAACAACATGAACAACCCGATTTCATAAATTCTCAAATTCATACACAAGTATCCAAAAATCATGAACACTTGTATACCAACACAATTTTGCCCCCTAAAGCCAATGAAAGCATCAAAATTATCAAATTCTAAGTGCATCACCAAGTCACACATAAAACCTCAATTTAGGGTTCTTAGAAAAACTATGTTGTTTTCTTTGGCTTAATCACTTCGTTGTTACTTCTAATCAAATGATTACCTATTTAGATATCTATTGGATATCATTTAGCCATTCAAAATACTATTTTAAACTAGCATTTACTCCCCCTCGCGATGCACGGGAAGCATTTACTTCAAAATTCATAATGGGAACAGATATGATTGTCATATTCGAAAAAAAAGTGTACTACAAAAGTTGCAAAAATGCTAACAAAAAAATATTACGTAAATGGTCACACCATGTGTTGCATTAGTGTTCCATTAAGAAAATTTCCAAAAAAAAACTAAATTATTGCATACAAGAGAATTAAGTGTGATCTATCAAATTCCTAAACACCTCCTTGTACACAACATTAGTGGTTGCATTTTTATTCTTGATTCCATCACCATGTAATAAAATCTTCAAGCCCCCAATACTCTTAACCCTTGAAAGTGCAACATATAATCGACCATGTGTAAATACCGGCTTCGGTAAATATATACCCATATAACGTAATGATTGCCCCTGGCTTTTGTTGATGGTCATGGCAAATGAAACTGATATAAGGAATTGCCTCCTTCTCATTCGAACCGGCATCCGACTGTCTGAAGGGTTCATATCCATCCTATGAATCAAAACCTTCTGGTTTGGTTTCGACCTATTTAACATCACTGCCTCTATAACAGATTGACCAAGCTGTGTCACACGTAGACGTGTGCCATTGCATAATCCAGCTGCCTGATCAATGTTCCTCAATAGCATTATAGGTGTCCCAACCTTTAAAGAGATCTTATGCAATGGTAACCCTGAGCAATTAATGTTGTTTAACAACTCAGGATTATATAGATCTTCGACTCCTTCACGGCCTTGACATGTTTTCAAACAGAATCACAGTTAAGATAGTCAACCAACTCACAAGGCAACAATGAACACATGTAGTCATTCACTTGATTCACAACCTTAATTGTGGGAGCTAGTATGGCCCTATCATTCAAATAATTAGTGTTGCCTACATTATCCAATAAATTTGGATAAGTTGCAGATGCAATAGTTTGAATGGGATCTACATATTGACGGATCAATAAATTCTTAGGTATGTCAATTTCTGCAACACCATCATGCGGGAAGCCCAACTTGCCATCACCAACATCCAATAAGCATTGAGAAAATCTCCTTAATTCATCAAACTGCTCTTCATTTGAAGATGTTGTCAACCGCATATTTTTGGTCAACTGGAATATTTTACAATGGTCCCATAGGAATGATGAACTAATACATACGTTGACAATGTCTGCCCGAGAACCTTTAGGTATCACAGGAAGGATTTGTCGGAAATCACCACCAAACAAAATGCACTTTCCACCAAATGGTAGGTTGCATTGCATAACATCCCTTAAGGTACGATCGACTCAATATAATGTCGTTGGATCATAGGTGCTTCATCCTAAATGATCAATTTCGTCTGTTGTAATAAATTTGCTAATGGAGAATTTTGCTTTATGATGCAGATAGATTCTTCCGTAACCTGAATAGGGATTGCAAACCTTGAGTGAGCAGTCCGACCAGAAGGCAACAACGTAGCAGCAATCACACTGGACGCAACTGGGAGAACTATTTCCCTATTGGCATGAATAGTAGTAATCAATGCATTCCATAGGAACGTCTTCCCTGTGCCTCCATAGCTATACACGAAGAAAAAGGCTCCTGATATAGATAACAATGCAGCCATAACAACGTCAAAAATGTGCTTCTGCTCATCATTAAGTGCAGACATAAGCCTCTCTGACTCTGCAAGCAACAAACAATGATTATAACTTAACTCTTGTAGAATTAGATTGTTCGATACATCAATGAAAGATGACGATTGTGGACTTGGAAGAGATGGATAGTCTTGCAAACTCTTTCCATTCTGTTAAAGAAAAATTTCAATCTCCCTTAAGGCAGCGTGTTCCCTTTCCATATCAGTTATTAATACACCTACACAAAATATAATAGTTAAAGTATCATCTAAAAAATGCAAGACATCTAAAAGCAATTACAAAAAAGTACATCGAAGACTTACTTTTTGATAAAGGATCGGATCGAGGAATATATAGCATATCTTCATATATAATTTTGGATATCTCTTCCCAAACTAAGTTCGGACGGCACAAGTAGGAGTATAAAAGCATGCTAACGAACATCCATCGTAATGCCACCTCGGAAGCCCAAACAGAAGCCTCCTTGATGGAAGAAATATACTCATTATCATCATCTAGTAATCCCATTGCATAACATGCTTCTCTAAAAGTTGTATAGACAACACCATTGACAATTCTAATATCCTCAAACGATTTGGGTCCTCTACATTTTTTAAGGAGAACACGAAGGAAATACAACTCCCCATACGAAGGTGATGTATGAGTAATCCTTCCAATCACCAACCCCTTCTCCCTGTGCTTCCATGCTCTTTAACTACGCTGGTATACATAGTGCTGTGGAAACTCATTATATGTAAGCGTCTTTGCAAAGTCATCATTACCATCGTTCATCTTCAACCATGCAAGATACATTTACTCACATACCCTTGGCTTCTCAAGCAAATCTCCAACATCTTCATTGTTAGTATAAACAACATATTGTTGATTGGGTAAATGGAAGCTCAAATGTTCAACAGCAGGGTACCGATGATGTATGTCAAATGAAAATATATGCCATGCAGCTTCACATGCAGAAATATACCTAAAGTTGTAATATTGTAGGATCTCATCGATTGGCTTTCCATGACTCCCACTATTATCATTATCAAACATTGAAGCAACAATTTTATCATTCCCCTTGCTTATATACTTGAATAGGTATTTAATTGCAGATGATTGATTGTATTTCTCAACATTGATATGTGCTTCAAACATTGACAACAACATAGTGTTATATGGCACAACAAATCTATTATCCAATGGGGCACTTTTAACCTTGATTGTTGTACCATCGTCCCTTCTTCTATACGTTGGGTAACCATCCTCATCAACAGTTGTATGCTCAACAAATTTCTTAGGAAAATGCCTACTATACATCTTATCTTTCATGCAAGGTGCCTTAGGTTTGAAGTGACCACACATACCATGAATCATAAATCTTTGTACCAAATTATGCAATCTATGATTATACTTCTCATCAGGTATTTCAGCAAAAATAATCTTGTCAATCTTAGACGGATCTTTAAAACGCTCACTACCATCAACCCACAAAAGAATGTGTGCATGTGGAAGGCCCCTTTTCTGGAACTCTATAGAGTAAACATCTGATTTTACAAGACAAGTAAAATCAAAGTTAGACATATACAATGAATAGAAAGTAAATTGATTCAATAATCGTAAGAGTTTAAATCACATATACCTGCTAGAACCTTGCCAAAAATACGTTTCTTCTTGATCGTTGCCAATAAACACTTAAGTTTCATATGAAACACCCTGGACAACACCTCTGGCCTATTAGCTGCAGATGATGCATCTTCTTGACACTCACAGACAATTTCGGGCCACGCAGGATTGCATGTGAAGGTGACAAAGATACTTGGGTATCCAAATGACTACAAATAGCTATAGCATCCATGTAATTTTACATCATGTAACGGGCCCCGCTAGTGAAAGAAGATGGCAATACAATTCGCTTCCCCACTGAAGAGGCATTCCTTTCCCCACTCATGAAAGCATCAGTCAAACCTTGATACAAGTCTGCCCTCAATTCCTTCTGGTATGTCCTAATCCATAAAAGCCTTTGAGATTCAAGCATTGTATACCCATCAACAATAAACTGCTGCAACAACTTTCTGGCCTTTAAGATGGTAGATACCTCGTTATCTCTTGACATCAACCTATAAGTAAAATATTCCCTTAAACTAAGCCTCTTTTTCTTCTTCGTGTAACTTAGCATCTCTTCACGGTGCTCAATGTCCTCTCTATACCCATCTTCACCTTTAGGGAACAAAATGGGGTATTGAAGGGGCAGATAAGATGGGTGGAGTTCGTCGATCCGTTATGGTAACCCTGACAACTCATGCACGATGATATCTCGTCTACTGAAGTTCATGTCAATATCTCCTACAATAAGTGCCGCAACTTCAGAAATAGTTAGCAAGTTACACACATGACCGTCCTGCTGCCTACTACTTATGAGGCGTATTTTAGCATCAGGGTATTGAGCCTCTCGTATCATTGATGATGCCACATGAAACTATTTGACAAACGGATTAACTTCATCGAGATCCTTTTTTTATCTTGGCAACAATCTCATTATCAATATTTGATTCCTTCAGATGCTTGCTATAAAACTAAAAATAACACAGACATGCATCTAACTTTAATTAGTATAAATACTGATGACTCACACGTGACAAAGTATAAATGAAGATAATACAACTTTATGGTCAAAAACATACCTTACAGCTTTTATACGATTAGGAACTTCATTATCTGGGTCATATATATATATAGTTGAGAATAAACTGGTTTATGACCTTCAGGTGGTAGAAGACTCCCAATCTTTTGGTAATTCATCCCAGAAAGAACAAAGGTATATGGACCACCACCACTATTCTTTGAATAATCAATCTTACCACCCATAGAAGTAAATGAGAACATATTGTTATATGACCTTATGTTCGCATGGAAGTTCTTCAATTCTGGTTTTCCTTTATCAAAGAATAAGCTATGTAGTTCACTTGGTGGATCTGTCTTGAATGGCAACTAAACTTTCCCTTTAAGACAACATATTGAAAACGATGGAGCTTTTACCGTACTTGAATTTCCAACTTTTTCATTGTACCACAACCTAGCACCACATAATAGGCATCGATGTGTCACATCTCCTTCATCAATGTAGCCTTTAAAAAATATAACCAAAATAAACTAACGAAAAAAATAGCACAACCTTATAACAAAATTCTTTTCCTGTTAACTTATTACTAACCTCGCACTTCATTGCCCTTAAGGGCCATTGATTGCAACATAACCTCATTATTGTCATCCAATAGATCCAAGTTACCAATGCACATGCCTATAAATAAAAATATGTCAAACACTAATCACCATACAACTTTTACAAAAGTTTGTTGACTGCACCTACCTTTGGCAGATTCAGACTCATTGCAACTATCTTTATTCTCAACATTTGGATCATCATTATATTCAAAATATATATCCTTGTAATGAACCTCAGCTGGTACTACAATCGTAACATAAAATAATAGAAGTTAATTACAAAGCATTAAAGTAAAACAAAAAAACAAAAAATGACTTAAACTGCCACAACAACACTGCAAACTTGGAATAAATCATCACAAAGATAACATTATACTGCAAAATAGTACTAGAAGATAAATGACTAACTATGAAGCACAACATAATAAATATTTCTTAGCATGATCTATATGCTTGTGTATACATTTGTTTCCCTTCAAAATACAGAAACTTGTTTGAGTCCTTAATGGAAAGGTAACTCTTTCTTGCGTAATACTAAAATTGCGTAATGGACAAAAAATTTCAGTTATGGACAAAACATTTCAGTTATAAAGATTAATAATAATAACGGAAATAGTATTTCAAAACAAATAAAGTAGGACTCAACATTCTTGACTTATAACCTAATTTTCTCTCTTTATGGTTTGTCTTCATTAGTCCAAAAGTAATCAAAGACCCTAACTTTAGCAATTCCAGAGTGAAAAATTTTGTGAGACCAACATCATTTATTTTATTTATTATTTACTTTGAGTTTGTTTAATAACCAATATAAATGTTTATTAATGTAAACAGACTTTTACATCTAGTAAGGTAGTCATCAAATTCCTATATATAACCAAAATAAAAGAAGTACTTTAAGAAAACTAACATGCATTTGTTACATATAAATAATGTAACTAAACTTGCAATATTTATATAATAATTATCTAACTCTAATAATTATGATAGGAGATATAACTTATATATATTGCATGTCCATGCATTTTGAAAACATTTCTTTATTAATAAGTGCAATGATAGAGTGATAAACTTTCAACCTATTTTCTAGGTTCATTGGTTCATGGCAGCAAACATTGAATCGCACATATCTTATTCCTAATCATGTCGGAGTACTACCTCTTCTGGAATTCTCTGAAGAGATGAAAATTCACAATCCTTTTAATCTTAGAAGTGTCACTCAAAGCCCTTTTATTTATTTTCCAATTGGAAATAATATAATTGTTGTCCAGCTAGAAGTTTTTTGAGAGACCAAAAATACTTTAGGTCATTTTTCCTATCTAAGATGGAAAATAATTGAAGAATTTTGATTATACAAAATATAAAATAGTATAAAATTAAGGGTCAAAATGTGTTTTTTTTTGCTCATCATTCCTTCTAATAAAATGAAATCATAACCATATATGTATATGGCCTGACATGATCTTTTTTTTGCAAAGCCCATTACATAGAAAAAAATGACGTACATGGGCTTTGTAATTAGTTTGTATTTTTTTCCAAAATCCATAACACATGAGTTTGTGTTTTTTCCAAAATCAATTCATACTTGTGCGCAGTTTCCAAATAGACCTGAATACACTTGTATAATCTACAACACCACCACCATGTCGACAACTCAGTGTAAAACCACCTTGGAGAAGAGAAGCGATGAAGAGGACGAATCCAACCATGGACAATGACGTTGCACAAGAAGAAAACCAAGGTTAGGTTCCTCTTTCTTGGCAGACGTAGTCTTGTAAAGTTTTTGATGCATTTTTTCTTACATTTGATAGTTAATATTCTCAAGCGAGAACACATATGGCTTTTTTTGGCATAAATTCAGTAAATATGGGAAATACTATGCAAATACAACTGAAACATTAATTGATTTCGGGCAAATTGTTGGTTTATTGCTTAGCTTAATCCTCGACCTCATTTTAGGGTTTATAGAATAAGAAGATATTTATTAAATTAGGTAATGCCCAAAATATGTTCCATGTATTTGCCTTGTCTGCAATGTGTTAGTTGGTAAACATGTTGTAAAATAGAATTCTTGGGTGTTAGTTGCAGCAAGGGGAGATGAGAAGGAGCTTAAACTAATTTCATTCCTGTATAATAAGTTAAACTATTTCCCTGAAGTCGATTAACAAAGATATTACTTCTTAATACATTAAAACAATTAGTGAAGCATTGTAGGTTACTGCGTTCTACTTCATTAACTTGGATAAATGGATTTGAATATGGAAGGGACATATAAAGTAACATGCTATCACCTTTTCATTACCCTCTGTAATTTATCAAAAATAGCTAAAGAATGTTGTAATTAGATAAAAAATTTGCATTTGGTCTTCTTAACTTTGTGATCTTTATTAATACTGATAATGATATATTGTTCAGTAGTAATCAAAAAGGTTTTCATATTATTATATAAAAGGGAACATCTTAGCTGATAGCTTAATTTTTTTTGAAAACAATGATGACTTATTTTGCAACTTACAGATATTTTATATACCTTCCCTACATAGTTCAGGATTTTCTGTTCTAGAATCACATATGTTTTCTTTTAATTTTCTATGAATGATTTCTGGGCATTTTGTAAGTGCAATCAAAATTGATTCTTAACTATTGTTGTCGGGTCTTCCCTAATTATTGTAGATCCATAATTAGAAAAATAAAATGCTAGATATACAAGGCTGCTTTAATTTTAAAGGTCTTAAAATTGGTTTTACATAAGACATGGGGTTTGTAAAATTAAAAAGCTTGAGTTAAATAGTCTTTCTATCTTTTATAAGCAAGACTGCTAAAGTGTAAACTTACAGTCGGCAGTGTTACTCAAATGATTGAGCCCAAGTCCAATCCAAGGTTTTTTTTAGCTTGCAAGCTGTGCTAAAGCAGCTTGTGGATGCCTATGGTCATCTACTTTCAGAGCTCCTGTCCTTAACTATAGTTTATAGTTATTTCTTATTTGATGATTGATGATTGACTGATTGGAGCAGGGTCTTCTCTTTTTTATTTTCACAATATGTTTATTTCCTTGCCTACAGTTAAAGCTTTGGTGAAGCATGGCTTTAACTACAGTGTCAAAGACTTCATTTACTCAGGTTTTCCTTTCTACAACACTTAGTTTACTCAGTATAGTTTCATGTATGCCTGTTTTTGGCTTCTCTTAGTAAAACTGCTTTTATACAAGAATTTACATACTGATATAAGGTTAGATTCTTACATGAATATGTTTCCAATAATAAACACACAAATATAAGTTTAACCTACATATTCTATATGATAGTATCTTTAGCTTTTCATGTATCCCAAAAGCCCAACTAAAATATAATTTTACTGCCTAGCTGAGGTTTAAAATACTTTCAACTAAAATAATATATATATATATATATATATATATATATATATATATATATATATATATATATATTTGTATCTTGGTCTGTTTAAAATGTTTGCTTCTATAACTAAAAAATTTTCATGAATGATTGTATTATTGGCTTTTGCTAATAAAACTGCTTTGTTACAAGAATTCACACGTTGATTTAAGGTTAGATTCTGACATGAATATATCTCCACAACAAACACACAACAAAAATTTCCATTATAGAAAAAAAAGAAAGAGAATATTACCATTAAAATCTTCTCGTCCTGGTGATGATCGTGACTGATTCATTTGACTATGAGAACATACATCTATAAGTACATTATCACCCGCACTACTTACGTCTCTACTTACACCTTGTAATGATTCAGACCCTGTATTTTGCCCCACCAATTGGGCATGAAGTGACAAAAAGAAAAACACATTCTTAATTGACTATAATTCATATAACAACTGAAGGAGATTAAAAGTGTAATACCATAACATCACACTTAAAAGGGTTTTAACCTAAAATAAAAAAACTGTTACATGACTTATCAGAAATGAAAATTCTACCTTGTATACAAATATCTTCTAAACCCCTAGAACTGTGATCCTTTGTTTGCATGGAACATACTATATCAATACTGCCATAATATGACCTACCTTGAGAATGACTTGACATGCTTATTATGTTTTCGTCATAATTCTTAAAGGCACGATATCGGGCACTCCGACGCTTAATGACACTATTTCCAAAGTCCAGCTCCACTGCACCCATCACAACATGATTAATAACACAGACGTTGTAAAAGCATACAGAAATTAATACTGCAACTAACCAGCTGACGTGTAAGAAGAGAACTTTGACTCCAAATTCGTTGCACGGTTACTTATGTCCTTTAAAACGCAACGTCTCCCTTTGCGCTGATGGTGTGAACCAAGAGCATCTGTCACAGAGGATGTTACAACAGAATGCATTCTGCCTTTGTGACAGTTGGAGGATAAGATAGATATACTACTAATACCTTCATTCAATGCTTCATCATGACGAATTCCTTCACCTAGGACATCAATTTAAGCAATATAGATGTGCCTCATTAACTATAACACCTCTGATCACAATGATAAAAATCAATGACAGAGTTCTGATTCACAATAATCATAAGCTAAAGTTCATAAATACAACAAACAAACTTACCTAACAACTCACCAAATGACAATAGAACTTCATTAACTGATCCAGGTCTATTCTGACTTGGCTGAGGGACGGAAGGGGGTTAAATAGATTTCCTCTCCACACATTAATGCTATTAGAAAAGAAAGAGTGAAGCATTAACAACAGACCTCACAACTCAATGAGTTCACGTCACAAAGAACTCCAACCACTACCCCTCTTCCCATACAGAACTAATTATCAAACCTCAAGGCCAAAGTCCATATAAACCTGAATCTGTACAAAACAATTACGTAGACCCCTTAACTTATAGGTAATCGTGCATCCTATAAAAGCACAACATTACACAACAGACAATCCATATACACAAAAAAAGTCAAATCATATACCTACATGACAATAACAACAACAACAAAGCCTTTATCCCACTAGGTGGGGTCGGCTACATGGATCGCACGACGCCATTGTGCTCTATCAAAGACCATAGATTTCGATATATTATTAATTAAAAGATCTCTCTCAATGACCTCATTAAGCGTTCGTTTCGGTCTTCCTCGACGTCGTTTGACAGGACTCCATACTGCTTGATCAACCCTTCTCACCGGAGCACTCAATGGCCTTCGCTGAACATGTCCAAACTATCTCAAACGATTTTCTACCATTTTTTCGTCAATAGGAGCCACTCCAACACGATCATGTATATGAGTGTTACGAATCTTGTCCTTTCTCGTATGGCCACACATCCATCTTAACATCCTCATCTCAGCTACCCCCATTTTATGTTCATGATATCCCTTTAAAGCCCAACATTCACTACCATATAGCATTGCTGGTCTTATAGCAGTGCGGTAGAATTTTCCTTTTACCTTATTAGGTACCTTACGATCACAAATAACTCCCGTAGCTTTTCTCCATTTATACCATACGGCTTGAATTCTGTGATTGACGTCTCCATCCACCTCACCATCTTGTTGTATAATTGATCCCAAATATCTAAATTTTGTCACTTGCGGGATGACTTGCCCACCCAATTTAACTTCCACTTCACTTTGACTTTGTCTCTTATCAAATTTGCAATGCATATATTCAGTTTTGCTCCTACTAAGACGAAAACCTCTCAATTCCAAAGTCTGCCTCCATATCTCAAGTTTGGAGTTAATTTCTTCCCTAGATTCAGCCAACAACACTATATCATCCGTAAAAAGTATGCATTTAGGTATCTCCTCTTTTATAGGTTCAATTAGGACGTCTATCACTAGGTTAAACAAATAAGGACTTAAAGATGATCCTTGATGTAGTCCAATCCTTATAGGGAAGTCCTTTGTAACACCTCCAGACGTTCTAACATTGGTTGTAACCCCCGCATACATATCTTGAATGGCTTTAATATATGCAATCCTCACCCCCTTCTTTTCCAAGGCTTTCCAAAGCACATCTCTTGACACCCGGTCATAAGCTTTCTCCAAATCAATGAAAACCATGTGTAAATCTCTTCCTTTACTCCTATACTTTTCCATTATCCCTCTTAATAAATAAATCGCTTTTGTTGTAGACCTTCCTGACATGAATCCAAATTGGTTTTTAGCAACATCAGTCTCCAACCTCAACCTATATTCAATCACTTTTTTCCCATAATTTCATTGTATGGCTCATTAGCTTAATTCCTCTATAGTTTGCGCAATTCTGAATATCCCATTTATTCTTATAAATAGGAACCAAAGTACTTTTCCTCCACTCATCTGGCATTTCTTGGTTCGTAAGATCTCATTAAATAATTTTGTGAGCCACGACACACCCTCCTCGCCCAAACATTTCCAAACTTCAATTGGAATACCATCAGGTCCGACAGCTTTACCAGTTTCCATCTTCTTAAGAGCTTCTTTAACCTCACCAATTCGAATCCTGCGATAAAATGAAAAATTGAGGTCACCTTCTCGAGTTGTCAAATCTGTTAGAACTGGCTGACACCCAAGAGGAGGGATGAATTGGGTGTGTGATAAGAAAGTATGATCTTTTAAAATCTTTTCGCAACTTATCAAATCAATACATGTGGAAGTATAGAAACATAAGCTGATATGTAAGTCATATATGCTGGAAATGTAAAAGCTTAGGGAAGAGAATATGCAAACTGTGATTTATCCTGGTTCGGTCCAATCCACGATGACCTACGTCCAGTCCCCAGGCTCCTCCTGAGATTTCCAATCCACTATCTTCTTGTTTAACCGGGCACAAGAAAAGCCTCTACAAATTCACAAGAGTTACTCCCCCTTACACACTGTAAGGTTTACTCCTTCTTACAGCAAGTCGAGCAAAGCAATCCCAAAGACCTTTCTCTCCTGCTTACCCGTGCAAGTCTTATGAGCAGCAACGTTCTCTCCTGCTTACACCACTGTAAGTCTTACGAGCAGCAACGTTCTCTACTGCTTGCACCTTGTAAGTCTTTTGGACAGAAACTCTTACTGGCGATTCACTCTACAACTTCCACTGTAAGGTAATCAACCCTCTCAAGGTCCCTCTACCTTGAGTTCAATACAGAAATATATTTGTAAGGATTTACAAACTCTCTCACAGAGTAGATAGGATACTCACTAAAGTACAATACAAATATTCACTCTCTTAAATATACATAATATAGAAGATGAAGTAGAGCAAAGAGTGGTCGGAGGTAGAAGACTTAGAATATCAGCATGTTCATGTTCTCATCGTATTGCCTTCTGTTCTGTGTTTGAATCCTCTCCTATTTGTAGCTGAGTTATGGAAGATATCTGTTAGAGTCTGTTGATTCTTTTGACCGTTGAGCCCATTCGGATATTTTTCTGTTGTAATCCCATCTGATGCTTAGACAGAAACTACTTCATGTTCAGTTGAAGTCCCATTGCTTTGCACGGTCGTTGAGTGTATTTAAATATTTTCCCGTTGATCGTGCTCTGACATATGCTTCAGCGTTTCTTACAGTTTGCCCAGATGCAATAGTATTTGTCTTCCGTTACTTATGAATTTTGCTGCCGCCCATGAATAGTTGCCGTTTAATATTGATCCGTGTAAGCCATGTGATCAGTAGTGCATAACACCTGTAAAAGCACTCAGAGAAATAGTCGTTAGAAAATATCACTCGGGTGATCACAGACTTCACTGGCAGTGATTTCAGAAAACTGGAGAATCACTGGAAGTGGACTTGATTTCACTGGAGGTGATTTTCATAAGATAATATTCCACTGGTAATTATCAGCATCCCTCGAGTGTACCATGAAATCATTTTCCTTGTTTCTGTCATACTTCTGGAAGTGATTTACATAAGCATTCCACTTGCAGTAGCTTTCTAAGAATAAGCATATCATTGACTCGATAATAATGATCCCTTGAGTAATTTCCATGATTCTGTAAAGAATAGTGAATCACTCTAACTATCAGTGAATTTACTTGCGGTGATATCAATTCACTTGAGAGTGGTGTCACTTCACTGGAGGTGATCAGTATTTCACTGGCAGTGACATTGTAAGAGTAAGTATATCTCTTGAGTGCATTTTAATGCACGGAAGCAATACTGATTCAGTTGGGATTCACTGGCAGTGCGTTCAAGCTTTTCTGTCAAAAATCATCATATCACTCGATCATATAATATCTTACTGGTAGTGATCTGAGGCTGGAAGTGAAACTGAGAAACTAGCATATCAGTTCATTGGAAGTGATCTGGTGCATGTTGGTATTCTCTGGAAATGATCAGTTACTGCACTGGAGGTGATCTGAGGAATTTTAATATTCATCGGAAGTGATTCAGCAACCACTGGAAGTGATATGGAAAACTTCATATATCACTCGAGTGAATTTGGAATCACTGGAAGTGATTTTGTAAATAGTGATTTCTTCTTGCAGTGATTTTGAATCCACTGGAAGTGATTTGCAACTTTTCAAACATCACTCGAGTGATTCAAGATCATTGGAAGTGATTTGGTAAACAGTGAAATATTCTTGCAGTGATTTCCAATTCACTGGAAGTGATTCAGCGAAAATGCAACATCACTCGAGTGATTTTAGGATCACTGGAAGTGATTTGAAAACTTTGGCGGATCACTCGAGTGATCTGAGCTTCACTGGAAGTGATTTGCAAAACAGTGAAATTTTCTTACAGTGAATCTTCAATCACTGGAAATGATTTTCCGCATCACTCGAGTGATTCAGAATCACTGGAAGTGATTTGGAAATTTTGGCGAATCACTCGAGTGATCTGAGCTCCACTGGAAGTGATTTTCAAAACAGTGAATTTTTCTTGCAGTGATTCTGGCGCCACTGGAAGTGAATTAGCATATTACTCGAGTGAATCCTGAAATCACTCGAGTGATCTTCAATATCACTCGAGTGATTAAAAATCACTCGAGTGATCTGTTGTTCAGATCACTTCAGCTGCGTTTCCAATTCTTCAGCAAACAGGGGTAAATTTCCAGATGCCATAACTCTTCGAATATGGCTCCAAAAATGCTTTATTATATATCAATGGAAAGATCTTGAGGTCTAGTTTCATATGGCACCGGTTTCAGCTCAATTGGATTTGTGGTTTGAGAGTTATAGCCAAAATACCCAGTCTGTTCCAGAAAGTGACGCTGATATGAATCCCAAATTCAAACACTTATATCTCCCTCATCTGAGCTCCTTTGATATTTCTTCTTGTGTCAAAATGACGCATTGGGAGTCTAGTTTCATATGCAACTGGTTTGGTCTCAATTGGAGTTGTATTGTGAGAGATATGATCAAATAATCAGACCTCGCTCAGCTGGACGAAGAACAGGGCATGAAAATCACTCGAGTGATCAGTGAATCACTGCAAGTGATTTTCACTGTTCTCAGAATCACTCGAGTGATTCTGAACATCACTCGAGTGATTTCCAAAATCACTCGATTGCTACAGTGATGCTACAGCAGCTACAGTGAAAATACGCTACAGTAACCGTATGCTACAGTGCCACTGCTACAGTACCCATAGAACTTGAAATTTGCTATTTTTCATTGATTCTTGCAAGTTCTTCATTCCTCAATTTCTTTCTTCCATTGCTTGACTAATCTACAATATATGCAATATCAAATAGTTAGTCAATGTATTAGTAAAGTATACTATGCAAACTTCTGCTCTCATAATATTTGATATATATATTTGGCATCATCAAAACTAATCATATCTAATAAAATCTTCCAAGTCACAATGCGACCCTTCTCCACCATCATTAAACAACTTATAAAAGTAGGCTTCCCACCTATCCTTAATATCTCTATCAGTAACCAAAACTTTTCCTTCTTCATCCTTTATACACCTCACTTGGTCCAAGTCTCTTGATTTTCTCTCCTTGTTCTTTGCGATCTTGTAAATCTTACGCTCTCCTGCCTTTGTCCCTAACTCCTTATAAAACTCTTCATATGCTTTATTACGAGCTTCACTCACTGCCTTTTTAGTCTCTTTTTTAGCCATACGATATTTTTCCCAATTTTCAGCATTATTACATAAGTGTATGGCTTTAAAACAATCTTTCTTATGCTTGGTTTTCTCTTGAACAGTCTCATCCCACCACCAAGTCTCCTTATCTTGCTGACCAAGACCTTTTGATTCTCCCAGAATTGCTTTAGCAACCTGCTGGACCTTTTTAGATATATTCTCCCACATGATATTAGGATTTCTTTGCAACTCCTACTCCCCCTCCTCCAAGAGAGTTCTCTTAAAAATCTCCTTTTTTCCCCTTTCAATTGCCACCACCTGACCCTTGGGTTTAAAACTTGCTGGCATTTTTGTTTTACATACTTAATATTCACATCAAGGACCAGAACCCTATGTTGTGCTGTCACGCCATCCCCAGGGATCACTTTACAGTTAGTACATAATCGTCTATCAGAATTCATTACCAAGAAGAAGTCGATCTGTGACCTTGCGGCTCCACTCTTGTATGTTATTAAATGCTCCTCTCGCTTCTTAAAACAAGTGTTGACAATCTTGAGATCATATGCGAGGGAGAAATCAATAATAGATTGACCTTCATTATTGAGTAACCCAAATCCAAAACCACCATGCGCTCTTGCATGAGGTCCTGCCTCCTTACCAATATGTCCATTAAGATCACCTCCAATAAAAATCTTTTCAGTTAGTGGGATACTCTGAATTAGTCCCTCCAAATCTTCTCAGAATTTTTCCTTAAGATGTACTTTTGCCCCTACTTGAGGTGCATACGCACTGATAATGTTAATAGTATCCTTTCCAACAATCATTCTTAAGGAAATAATTTTATCCTCAATCCTCTTAACGTCCACCACATTCTTCCTCCATTCCTTGTCAGCAATGATACCAACACCATTCCGTCCATTGACCTTTCCTGTGTACCAGAGCTTAAAACCATTAATTTCTCTAGACCTTTCTCCTGACCATTTAGTTTCCTGGAGACACAGGATATTAATCTTACGATCCTTCATTACTCCCACCACCTCCCACGATATGCCGCTCAAAGTCCCAATGTTCCAAGTGCCAAATCTGATCTTCTTTTCATGAACTAGCTTCTGTAGCCGCCTCCGTTCAGAAGAAAGCGGTAGCCCTTGCTCATTTAACACTACATCCGGGCGACGATGCAGCGGCTCTCGCTCACTTCTCACTGTACTCGAGCCATACAGCGCATTACTTACAGAGGGCAACGACCTAGCATTAGCACAATTTCTTCGTTGATCCATGTTCATAAAGATTCGACAGGGTTTTACGTTGGCTGTCGGGGCCTAACACAACCCTCCTCCTTTACCCGGACTTGGGACCAGCTATAAACATAGGCGGAGTTAAATCATATACCTACATGACAACAAACTAAATAGATCTTCCAAGATACCTTGATTTGACATTTAAGGTACTGCTGAAGTAACCACACTTTGTCATATTTTGTCACTTTGATTAAAAGTTCGGTATCTTCTCCCAACAATTTTGTAATAAAAGATCATGAAACAACAATCTTCCAATTTGAATCCCTTCTTTATATCCAGAATAATCTCCTTGAGTACTCACAACTTGGTTAATATTGGGTCTCATTACACACCTTATTTAGCAACATATGTAAAAAGAGATTATTAAGGCTTTACCAACATTTGAAACATGTACTCACTAAAAACCATTCATGTGACAGCTTTTATTTACAACCACTCTGGTTTCATGTGAAAAATGTGTTAAAAATGTTACATTAAGCAACATTTTCTCACTAACAAACCAACATCAGGATACATGCTTTAAAACAACAAAGTGGAATAAATAAATCATATAAGTGAAGAAAACCACAACATGTTGTGACCATACCAACTTATGTAATAGGACTAACTATATGACATTAGTATATTGGTTAATATTAGATATTTAACCTCCTGAACTTTAAATTTCCAAATGAATCCAAATATCCTACTACACATACAATTAGGATCCCCTTCCCTTATCATATTAGTATCTGTTTTCAGTATGTATTCCAGCAAATCATACTTTATGAAAATACAAACAAAGAATTCCAATGTGTCCTATAAATTAAAAATAAAAAATTAAATATATAATTACATGTCAATTATTAGTAATAGGATGAATTTTTGTTTTCAGGATTCATTGGCAAAATAGTTGTCATAGGGTACCTACCTTAACACTTAATATTGCTTCAAAAAGTTAGTTGATATCCTTCCATATTTCTTTGTGTATTCCTATACCATCATGAATAAAGAACTTAAGTTTTACAACATTATTGACTGCTCAAATTAAATTTCACTAACTTCCAAAACTTGGTTAAATTTATACAAGTGTTTGAAATTAGTTTTACTCATACATTAAACAATTTTTTTTTGTAATTACTATAAGAGTAATGTGATTGGAACAACATTTGAAAATTTTTTAAATGTTGGTTGTATAAGTGTTCGAATTTTTAAGAGTAATGTGATTTGATTGGAACAACATTGAAATTTGTATAATTGTTTGAATTTTTTTTCTAACTACTACATTAAAAAAAATTATTTACTAAGTACTATATCTCTTGCCATGAAATATAATGTGTGTATCATTACTAGTAGAATTAAGTATTAGTAGACTTAGGCGTCAGTTCTCAATTTAGATATTGGGCTGCCTTTGTCTGCAAGTGCAATAATAGATTTAAACATATAGGTAATAAGTAATTATAAATATCTAGATTTTAATTAAAAGGATAGAAAATTTACCTGGACGGATCTAAGTAAATTGCCCACAAATACTTAACATACACATACCATTATATGGTTATGCCTGCCACATGTTCTAACACAAAAAGGCACACACCATAGACCTAGCATCTAGGATAACATACATAGACAGAAAGTAAATGCAGAAACAACAATAATGTGGCAACTTAAGCAGCCCAGCCACAAGCATCACAAACATGTCATACCATAGTTAACATAGAAACTGCAAGACAACCAAAATAAAGCCATTGACTAACACCCAAGAACCCCAATAAACCCCCTCAATTCTTCTCCTGCTTAATGAACTTGACTGGCTTCACATAAGTCTTCACTGGTGATGAGCTAATATCAGTCACCAATTTCTCCTTTGGCATGACATGCTTCTTCCCCAAACCCTTCCTTTTCCCTTTAGAAGGACCATTGTTGATAATAGAAGATATAGGCAGATCATCTAATCCACTGGTTTCCTGCTGAATACCGTATGTTCAACGTGCTCCACTGAGAAAAAGAAGTAATAGTTAGAAACATAATATCAATATTAACATACATATACAAGACTTGGTGTATAAGTACTCAACTGCCTGTCCTCCATCTGGAAACTGATCTCTTGGGTAATGAGTCCATGGATTCTCACCCAACAAAACTGAACAGAAGAAGAAAGAAGACCACAAAGATCTTATTTCTCTAACAACATTTTCTTATTAGTAAGAACTAATAATACAAACAAAGAACTCCCAAACAAACAACATATTCTAATGGTAGAATCTATTAATAACCTAAGGCATATGATGGCTGCATCAAACATTATGGATGTCTACAATATCCACCATCTTGAAACCATGCTTAGGCGTGTCGATGATGTACTCCTTAATTATTATGTTTGGGAGGAACACGACATGGTACTTGTCGTGAATCCCTTGACTACCTTCTGCAACGATGAAGTTTTTCATGTAAAAAACCTTCCCTGGCTTCAGAACGTTGGCAAAACGATCAATCACCTTATCAGTACTTAGACGAATGATCATGCATGACCCCTACATTTTTTCCACCCAAACAATCAATCACCTCATGTAAAAAACACACACACAGTCACCAAGAACATAACTACAGAAACAACCCACTTAGAAAGGCTAATATTACAACTGACCAATGATAATAAAACAACCATGTTAAAAGAACAAACCTTCTCATCGAAGACAATAAGATCAACAGACAAAACCACCTTCGGGAAGCATAACTCCAACTCATACAAGTCATAGTCAGTCCTAGGAAATGAATGATCCACCTTTACCATTATTCTCCAAGCTGTTGACCCAGGGGAGATACTGTCAAGGTGATTGTATCGTCCGACTATTTTGTGAATGTAGGCAGAGAGTCTGGAAGGAAACAATATGAAAAACAGTTACTAAAAAAGTGAGACCTCAGTAAACTAAAGGCGTGAGGGAAGGGGAGTCAGAATGCCATGTATTTAAAATAAACCTAGCCAAGTATTGTCTGTATTGTGTGTATAATATTGTTTGTATATTGAGTAATTCATTTAATCATTTAATGATTTGTTACTGTTAATATGACAGATGGAAAAACTACCTGAATGGATGTGCAGACTTCCTGGGAATACAAACCAGAAGATGGCTAGTTATAGCAAAATCCCTAATTATCAGTCACGCCTGAACCCCTAAATGGAAATAATTCGAACTTAAATACAGCTGGTGGGAGCTTAGTGAAAGTGAAACATACAATTTATGGCATTTATGACACGAAGCTAGATGCATGAAATAATTAAACTTCTGATGAGATGGATTTCTGTCACGAAGCCAGATGCAAGCCGGCACTGTTGATATGAACAATGAAATGAGAAAGAAGCCAAAAATAGGAATGGCTTGGCTTAGGTCCTACTACATACAAATTTATTATTTTAAAGGGACTAGTATGAACAGTATCCAACTTCCTCTATGCTCATCCAAACGACAAACCAATCGGTTGAAAAGGAAGCTTACGCTTATCTCTACCCGTTTCCGCAAATGGTTTGGAATTCTAGTAACACCCTGGTTAGTGAGATGACGCCAACCACCTCCAAATGAAAATTCAAAATCGTAGAAATGTAGCTCGTGATGAGTAGAATAAGTTTTCTGAAGGGTACTTTGAGAGAGGATGCCGTTTTGGCAGTGTTTCGGAGGTTGGAATTTTCTCTCTCCTCTCCCTCCATTTCTCTGCAGCTTCTCTCTCTCTCTCTTCTCTATAATTTCATCATGAAAATGGCTGAGGAATGAAGAAGATGATGATTTAATTAAGGATTAAAGGTCTTTGGCACGTGTCACAAGCCCATTGGCCCAAATAATGAATTTTCGCACAAAATACCAAATTCTGTAGATTTTTCATTAACTTTGAAAATTCATATCTAATTGTACAAATGTTCAATTGGAGTGATTCCAAAGGCTATGCGACCCTTATTGAGTCTAGTTTTAAGAAAAAATATAAAATTTGGCCAATTAGAAGCTCACTTGTTTCATAATTTTAATCCTTGAATGCTGTCCCAGAAAATAATTAATTTCGATGGGCTAAATTCAAAAATTCATTTCTCTTTATGTACAGCTCCAAATGACTTATATGACCTATCAAATTAAATCTTGATAAGTCTAATTTCATTTTGGAAAGTTTCATAATTTTTCACCATCATTTACCCATCGAAACATGTCACACAATCATCACTGTCATACTAGGAATTTCACCGGTAACAAAATTACTTTGTGTTCCATTTTACTATATTGTGTGTGACTTCCAATCACTTTGTTTTGTTATTCCCCGAGCTCTTTAGCTCACTAATATAATTCATTTTAATATCCAAAGATATAAAGAAATTTTGGGGAAATAATACCATGTCTCACTATGACATTTATCAAATAGAGGTCTAGTAGTCCCCTTTATTCCAGGCTAAATCTTAAGTCGTTTGTCCCAAATTCGGGATATTACAACCACCCCGTTGGCGTGTTGTGATGGAAGAAGAAATGATGGCTCTTGACAAGGCTGGTACCTGAACTCTTGTTAATCTAACTTCTAGGAAGGTCATTGGGTGTAAATGGATATTTGTAGTTAAGACTAAGTCTAATGGTTACTTGGAACGGCTGAAAGCTCGGCTTGTTGCAAAAGGGTATGCTAAAACTTATGGCATAGATTACTCAAAGACTTTCTCCCTGGTTGCTAAGCTCACTTCCATTCATTTTCTTGTGTCTCTGGCTGCCACCTATCGTTGGAATTTGCATCAATTGGATGTTAAGAATGTTGTTTTGAATGGTGGCCTCCTTGAGAAAGTTTATATGGGCTAACCTCTTGGCTTTGTTGCTCAGGAGGAGTGTGGGAAAGTGTTCTATCTCAGAAAGTCATTATATGGTTTGAAATAGAGTTATCGTGCTTGGTTTGATAGATTTTGTAATGTGGTTTATAAGTTCTAATTGAGCTAAAGTAAGAGTGATCATTCTTTATTCTATCAGTAGTCTGATGCAGGCATGATTCTTTTGGTTGTATATGTTGATGACATTGTGATTACTAGGAGTAACACTTCTGGCATTTTAAAGCTTAAAGTCTTTCTTAACTCCCACTTCCAGACAAAAGACTTAGGACTATTAAAGTAGTTTCTAGGTATTGAAGTTATGAGAAATAAGAAAGGCATTCTGTTGACTTAGAGGAAGTATGTTCTAGACCTCTTAAAGGAAACTGAGAAGCTTGGAGCTGCATCAAGTAACCTTCCCATGATTCCAAATCCATACCTAGAGTTGAATGATAGGATGTTTGATGAACTTCCTGATGACCTAAAAGAGAAGATTGATCCAAAGAAACTGAAGCCATTTGCATTTCCTGAGAGATATAAGAGATTGGTTGGGAAGCTGAATTATCCGAGAGTGACTCATTTCGATATAATATTTTCAGTTAGTGTACTTAGTCAATTTATGGCATCTCCGACAGTAGCACAATAGGAAGCCTTAAAACATATTTTGCATTATCTAAAAATCTCCCCATGTCAAGGCATCCTCTATTCAGATTACGGGCACACTAAAGTTGAGTGCCTCTGTGATGCAGATCATGCAGGGTCTAAGGCTACGAGATGATCCACTACGGGTTACTATATATTTGTTGGTAGCAACTCTATATTTGGAGGAGTAAGAAACAAGGGGTTGTATCTAAATCCAGCACAGAGGCATAATACAAAGCTATGTCACAATCAATACAAGAAGTCATATGGGTCGTTCAGCTCATAAAGGAAATCACCATTATCACGACATTATCTGTAAAGTTTTGGTGTGACAATAAAGTAACGCTTCATATAGTATCAAATTATGTGTTCCATGAGAGTACAAAGCATATCAAGATCGACTGTCACTTTATTTGGGATAAGATCAAAGAAAATGTTGTATCTACACGATAGGTGTGATCAGACGACCAGTTAGCAGACCTTCTGACAAAAGCGCTGATTGGGATACGAATTGAGTATCTTTGTAACAAGTTAGGCATGATTAACATATATGCTCCAACTTGAAGGAGAGTGTTAAGGAAATATTCTGTCATTAGTATTAGATCAATTAACATAACTAGCGGGATTGATTGACTGTTACAATTCCCTCATTTAAGAGCACTTAATACCCAGGCTCCTCACCACACACACACACACACACACATATATTGTAACTTCATGCGAATAGAAAATACACACATTATTTAGATCCTTTTCTTACAATTACCTTGTCCACACAAGAACCTCACATAATCTGATTCATTGATATCATATAACAAACCAGGGCTCACTGCCTCATTGGGATCAATCTGTCCAGCTCCATATGAAAATTTAACCTCCGGGTTGAGCTCAAGATTTATGGGGGCAGCTACAATAAATGAGTGTTCATGAGAGACTCAGCATGGAGTAACCCTAGGAAAAGAAAAACCATGGCTTTAATTTACGAATCTACTTAAGTAAATCAAAGTTGATAGAATAGTGGATTAATAATAATTAACAGCACTACTACAAAATGTAAATTTTACGTCCCTAAAAAACGTCCCTTTTTAAAAAAGGGAAGTAAAAAATAAAGACGGTGACATTTTTGTAATTGTGGATAAGAATTAAGTAACTTTAGACATCCCTTTTTAAAAAGGGACGCCTAAAGTAAAAAAAATTAATTTTTTTTTAATTTTTTTAGACTTTAGACGTGTCTTTTTGAAAAAGGGACGCCTAAAGTCTAACTTTAGGCGTCTCTTTTCAAAAAGGGACGTCTAAAGTAGAAAAAATTAATTTTTTTAAATTTTTTTTAGACTTTAGACGTCCCTTTTTAAAAAATGGACGTCTAAAGTCAATTATTTTTTTACTTTAGACGTCCCAAATTCAAAAAGGGACGTCTAAAAGTAACGTAAATCAATCAAATTAATACTGACATCACTCTTTTTAAAGTTATGTCTACCTCTGCAAGCTAGCTTCCTCGATTCAAATTTCAAAACTCTCATTTTCTCTCGAAGCTGTATCTTCCACCACTCTCTTGAAGCTCATTTTCCACCATAACTCTCTCTCTTACTCCCTTTCATTATCGTTGTTCTTTTTTTGAAAATCGTCCTTATCTATCTCCACCACCATCATCTACCGTCTTCCTCTCTTCCTCTCCATTGTTGAAGCTCGTCGCCATTGTTTTTCCTCGATCTTTGATGTTGTTGTTTCCTCCTCCCTCCCTCTCCCGCCGTTGGCCTCCATCCTCTCTCTCCTACTGTGGCCAAAAGGTATGGATAATTACTTTTTCTTTTTATAGGCTAAGTTTTGAACTGGGATTATTGTATATGTATTTTGTTGTGTTAAGATTTAGATTTATCTTTATTGTAGATTCATTTTGATTTATCATCCTTCACCAATATTAATCTGTAAGGACATTTTGGTTTATAAAAAATTGTTCAATCTTGTTTCTGTAGGTTATAATTGTTAGGCAATGAAAAATATAAGCGAATTTTTAAAAAAAACAAATTTAGACGTCCCTTTTTAAAAAAGGGATGTCTAAAGTTTAGACGTCCCTTTTTTTAAAAAGGGACGTCTAAAGTTTTGTTTTTTTAAAAAAAAAACTTTAGACGTTCCTTTTTTAAAGGACGTCGTATCCTGATTTTTTTACGTCCCTGGTATAGACGTCCCTCTATTTTTAGACGTTAAAAGGGCTAAAAAAGGGATGTTAAAAGTGTTTTCTGTAGTAGTGCAGTGGTCATTAGGGCAGACTTGATTGCTGCTGGGGACCACTTGGGGTGAAACGATTTAACGTAAGTTGTTGTAGTAGCAGTGTGAGGGCAAGCCATGGAATTTCCTGACAAAACATTGAAGTTTGATTTCTTCTCATCGGTTTTCACCCTAGAAACAAAGGTTTTGGAAGGCCAAGCGGCTAAGATTTCTACTCCTGAGGCAGTTATATCAGGCTACAAATAATAACAAAATAGTTTGAATCACTATTGGTTCTTGAAGAGGGTTCCTAACTTCCTATCTAGTACTCCCTTTGTCCCTAATTATAAGTTTCAAATGATTGATTTACATTTATGAAAAAATATATAAAATTAGTTGAGAGCAATAAATATTCATTTTTTTCATTTGTAAAGAGGATAAGTGAGAGACACAATAAATGCAATAAACACAGTTAAAAGGGTAAAGTTGGAAAAAGCATAATAAATGCTTTGACAAGTCTAAAATGAAACTTATAATATTGGACATGCACATTCACAAATTCAAAGCTTATATTTTGAGATGAGGGAGTACAGTTTATAAGTAGTGTTGTGAACTCCTATCTTGAGAATGTCTGGAGTAATTGGATTTGGACCCCTTGATGAGAAGGAAGCTACGTAAAAAGAATCTTTTCCTTCATTACTCTTAAATAGAGTAGCTGTGGGTTTGCTGCCAAATTTGGTTCATGATAGAGCAAAAAAGATTAATTAAATGAATAAGAAATAAACATGAAGCCAGACAAATTTGGTATACGTACGTTGTCGAATTTAAGTAAGAGCGAATGGATTTTCCATCTTGGAGGGTAAGCAAAGTGAAAGGAAGAGAAAAGACATGAGCCACATCTTTTGGGGAAACTATTGGAATGACACCAACAGCCCCAGCCTTCTTTGCTGCATTATGTTTGGGAACGGAATCACACACAAGGATCTTCCCCTTCACCAATGCTTTATCCAATGAGTTTTCAACGCAATAACTGTATCCAAAATAAATAATTAATAATTATTCTCACAACTAATACATGTGTTGATCATTCATAAATAAATATTTTAAAAATAAAAGCACCCTAATACCTTGATATGGAACAATTAAATCCACCAGCGATATTGGGCGCATCTCCAAAGTAAATCAAGGGGTACTTTTTATTACTAAAATCAAATGCGTTCACGGAAACTCCCTGCAGATTGAAGTTGAGGATATATTATACGTATATGTTTATGTAATGAACATAAGGCTGAAGGGAGGAACTGGTTTCCATCTGGGAGAGCTAATAATATGAACAAACCTGATTTAATGGTCTATATTTTTTTAAAAAAAATTATATTTTTTTTAAAAAATATTTTAATAGGTATAAAATCTAAAATAAAAGATAGTCTGTTAATTATTATTTTTTTAAAAAAATCATCATTTAAAAAAACTTAAATCTAGACCATCTTAAATCAAATATGAACTATACATATTGAATTAATGCTCTTTGCTAAGAAAATTGCTTAGCACGGAAATTGATTTGGGCTAAAGGGAGAATTCATCCCAAAACACTAGTAAGAGCCCTTTGAAATTAAAAACCTCACTCCATCTATAAGGCTTCCCAATATGGACTCTTAACAATTTCTCAACCATTTCCCATAGATTTGTGAGCAGGAAACTAAGTGTTACCTCAAAAACAAGGCCATTCCCCAACTGAACCTTGGTAAGAAACTTTCTATCAATGGTTGAAGCAGCCACAGAAAGTGACTAGGGAGCAAAACTAGTCATGACGAACAATTGAGGACCCAAGTTATTAGCAGCAAATGAGGTAAGAATGCCATACTTCATTGCATGCATAGAAAGCTCCAATGGAGAATACGTCCAGAAACAAGTCCGGGAGAACCACTGACGAACTGTCGAGGGATACAGCGAGTATGTCAACGCGGTCGTAGGTTGCTTCGTCAAATGCTTTGAGAATTTCTGCATCGTGACAACCTAAAGACCAACAAGGTTTGTAGACAGCGATACGAGAGCTGATGGGACTCCTCCTCTTGCTGTGCCCTTGCCTAGCCCAAACAAACTCGCTGAGTTAACCCGGTTTCCGGCAGATCATGGAGGTATAATTCTTTCATATATGGTTTGAGTAAGGGCTTGTGGAATTCCTGAGGGATGCCTCCTTCTCTTTCGACCCCGTGTGCCTACTTATATGTAATAAATCCTTGTGTTTTTATAATTAGTGGCTCTTCTAAGCCTCTTCTTTTCCTTTGGGAAATACCCTGGAATGTAAACCTGTTTACAAAAGTTATATTCTTTCACCTGTTTGGCTACCTCATTCTCTATACATTTCTCAAACAGGTGAAAGAATATAACTTTTGTAAACAAGTTTACATTCCAGGGTATTTCCTAAAGGAAAAGAAGAGGCTTAAAAGAGCCACTAATTATAAAAACGGAATACCTAAGAAAAAATCACATTAGAAAATTCAAGAGACACAGACATTCTTACCTCATTTTCTGCCATTTTAAGAGCAATTAAAGGTGCATTTTAAACAGATGCTATATTTGCATTTACAGCATCAATTTGGTAAGCATCAAATACTTATATTTGATTGATTACACTACTGTTAAATTTATATAGTCACTCATTTCATAACCTACTTCATATGCAACTAATAAATATACAAATATACAAATTTCTGGCTTTAAAAAGATTATTTTAATGTAACTATAATATTTTTTATTTTTAAAACCTTGTTTTCATTATTTAATCAAAATTTTTAAATTTTTTATTTAAAATATATATTTATTTTTCAATACACATATTACAGAAAAATTTCAAAACTTAATTTAAATCCTTTTAATTAACTACGGTATTTGATGCTTACTAAATTGATGCTGTAAATGCAAATATAGCATCTGTTTAAAGTGCACTTGATGCAAAAATATCATAAAATTAATTATGGTATCAAGTGCTTATACAATTAATGTCATAATATAAATTATGGCATCAGATAAACTTAAAACAGAAGTAAAAATATGTCATATCCATTACCGTTTTTGTTCTTCAAGTAACTGATGCGAAATCATGTAGTTAAATTGGTGTTTTGCATTAGTGCGGTGGACATACATACATACATACATACATACATACATACATACATACATACATACATACATACATATATATATATATATATATATATATATATATATATATATATATATATATATATAAGGATAAGATATCATCAATAATTAAGAATGGATTAGAGATAAATTTAGTTTAATTATGTTAGAAAAGCACGTGACAAAGGCACATAACCATCGTCATTAGTTATTGATGAGATGGACATTTTCCTTATGAAAATGAGCATATAATTTGTAGTTTTGTCTCTCCTGTATATATATGTTTGACTAGTCGCAGAAATTTAGTCATCGCAAGAATATATGACTAATACTGTGCCATGCATCAGCGTCGTGAGACATATCCATCATCATTGATTATTAAGGTTTGTGTTTCAAAGACGCGTTTGGTTGTTAGGATCATTTAACTTAACTGACACTAAGTACCTCTGTAAATCTTGACTTAAGCAAGAGATTGCGAGTTCAGCCTATCATAAATATAGTAAGTGTATGAATTCCTTCCATTTGGTGGTGGATGACAAAAAAAATGAAAAATAAAGAAGCATTTAGTTGTCATTTTCTATTTCATGAATGATTACAAAGATTTAAATCAAAGGCCAAGTAGCCACAATAATGACTCAGTTTCTATGGGCTTAAGTCTTTCCCAACTGACCACTCGTATTTATGTCTTGCACATGTTTCATTAATTCATTAGATGGTGTGTTTTTTTCTCTTGATAAAAAGAAAATAGGAGAAACTTTTATGATTTTACTTTTTTTTTTATAAATATGATAAAAAAATTATTTGTGCAGTATCGTTGAATGTTTTAGCATGTTTTTTTTTTATCAAAAAGTGGTTCGACTTAAATAATTATTTTTTTATTTTTGCAAGCACTAGAAGATCCTCCATTAATAACAATAAAAACTAGCTTATATCCCTTTAAAGTTTATAGAGTAAAAAAGCATACAATTCCCAATTAACTAGGATTAATGCTTTAATGATCTATACACAAACTGATTTGTCCTTGTATTGTTCGTGAACTTTAATTATGACATGTGTGTTCATATGGAGGAACCCAAACGCGTATTGAGATAAAGTCAATTGCGAAAGGATTTGGACGTTCATGGAGAAAAGTCTTCTACACGATAAAGGAAGACGTTTGACCAAAGCTATTGGGAAATTATAAATATACAGTTCCAAATATCTCATTGTTTTTTGAGAAGGACGCGATAATTCTTACAGTACATCCCAATGTCTTTTAATTTTTATTCCCAGGGGGTTGTACACGTTAAAGTAAAACATATTTTTTGGCACTGCGTTCAAATAAATTATGTGACCTATAATATGTGAACTTAAATTAACTATTACTTTTAGTCCTTAATATAAAAGATAGATAACTAATTTGTTGATAGTAATAAAATTAGCTAAATTAATTATTTATAATAAATAAGAGTTAGTTTCTCTGACATATCATCCTTAATCATATGCAAGAAATGATGGGGCAAATCAATTAATGATTTTTTGTATTTTAATTAATTAGACAACAAATGATGTGGTAAAACAGATTCATACGAGAATTTCTCTTAGAACTACCCTTTATAGAAATCATCTTACTGTGTTCAATCAATACAAATACTTCAGGACAGAAATTAATTTGAGAGATTGATAAGGTAGACTGAGTTCTTATATTTAGAATCAAAATAAGTAAATTTACTGTCTAACTTTTATATTATAGACCAAGCTCGCTACCAGAGACATGTCCAACGATGTTGTA
Organism: Albizia julibrissin; assembly: GCA_037074505.1. Classification (NCBI taxonomy): domain Eukaryota; kingdom Viridiplantae; phylum Streptophyta; class Magnoliopsida; order Fabales; family Fabaceae; genus Albizia; species Albizia julibrissin. Next base: position 40,405,072 of record CM073483.1, on the reverse strand, counting down.
GTCAGCTGCAATTAAATGGTTTAAATTCCAGTCCAAGTCTTCCTCGTGTTCTTGCCCATGTAGTCTAACAAATAATGATATTGATTTTCAGCGTGGAAGAAATTATATGTATGTAGGTTAGATCGAGCAACTTGCGAGGTAACTACTGCTCGTATGATGGTTTGGCTTGTTTTGACAATTATACAAGATTGTGGCTTACATAACTTTCTTGTTACGTTGTCCAAGGGGCAAGCCAACAAGACTGGTTTAGAGCTAGACTTGTATGCTTCCTTGGCATGAATGATAAATGCTCTGATCTCTTGAGTAATTTATACTAACAAGTTTAATTTCCAATTCTTGTATGTCGTGGCCTCTAACATAGGAAGTACTCCTTCTGATTCTTAATATAAGAAGTAGTTCACGTTTTTAAAGAGATTAATAAAATTACACTATTACAAAATAGGCTTTTAGTAACGCACATTTAACGGCACTTTTCAAAGAAACGCCGTAGGTAATTGTTTAGTTAATGGAATATATATATATATATATATATATATATATATATATATATATATATATATATATTATATAAGCTACGGTGTTTTTTTATTATAAGCGTCATAACTTAGTGGTAGGATTGTATGGCACTTCCTTAAGAAACACCATACAAGACATTTTTTTTAATATTAAGTATATCAGCTATGGCGTTTTGTAGCAAAGTGTCATAGCTGGTGTAAAGCAAAAATGATTTAAAATTATTTTCAACGTTAGATGCTACTTAGTTTGTATACATGTAGTCGGCAAACTTTTATCAACTTATTTATTTCTAGTGCTTTAATTATGAAGTAAAAAAATAAATAAAGTAAAAATTTAAAGAATAAATTAACTAAAGAGATATAAATACTTTATCTAAAAAATGCAGTAAAATTTTAATCCTTAAACCAAATCAAACAAAAATTAAAAACGCATGCCTCAGTGAAATTTTTTAACTTAGGTGATCTTAGATTCCCTGCCAAGTTGGCATTGGCTGGAGAATCCAAGGCCACATAGTGACCTTGGCCAAGCCAAGGCCACTTACGTGGCCTTTTGTCAGCCTTTGACTTTTGGGAAAGGCTACCAAAAGCATTTAGAAAAAGCTAGCCTGCGTTGTGCAAGCTAGCTTGCCTCCGGCCAAGGTGTGCTCTTAGCCGGCACTTTTGAAGAAGCGTCAGCCAATGGCTGTCCTGGGCCAGCCAAGATATGGCTTTGGCTAGCTCTTATAAGGAAGTGCCGGCCAAGGCCCTATTTTATTTTATTTTTCCTTCCGTTCCTTCCTTTTCTTTTTAATTGTCAGTTGCTTTTGTCCTATTATCTTCGTTCCACCTGCAGGTAAGTTTCCTTATTATAATTTCTCTTTTCATGACTTAGCTTCTGATCTTTTCTTTGTCTTTCTTTTCCCCAAAACCTTGGAAAAATCATTTTTGTTTGTTGTTTTGGGTCTTCTTTCATATAAATATACTTTCACTTACAATATTACACGCCAAGGTTTCATTAGTTTGCTTTGGGATATTTGAGAGATTATTACTTTATTATTGAATGTCCAACATCTTCCATTCTTGATGAACTTATGTTGATTCACTCTTTTTTATATATAAGAGATGTAGGAAAAAATTTGTATTCAATTCCTCTTGTTCAAAATAAATTGTGAAACTCATGGTTTCGTGGGAATTATGTTATTTTATTTTTAAAATGTAAACCTTTGGACGGTGCTTTAAAATAAAGTGTCGTCTATTGACATACTTTTTAACAAATTTGAAATTTGTCTTACCCCTTCATAACTGCAGTACCGTTCTTTTTTCTTTTTTTGTTTTTAATAAAGTAAGGCCTTGGACGGCCTTTTCTTTGTAAGCATCTTACAAGGCGATATAAATTCATTCTCAAGGCGTGGGAGAGGCATTTTGTTCATTTTCTCCCGCGTCTCCTTTCTATTTGACGGCGGCAAGCAGAAGCTTCTTTGGTCCCCACCTTTTAATTTGTTTATTTTTGTCTCCTCTGATTTCTCCGTGCACATCTGATTTCTTCAATATTTGGTCGCCACTTCGGTTGCAATTTAAAGCTTCATGTCCCACGTGTTGTTTTCAACTTTTGTTGCCCCTACAAAAGGATTTTTTTCCTATAAGTTCCTTTTTTCCCCCAAAATGTGTTCACATTTTTTTTTTGTCTTTATAGTTAAAATTTGTCCTAAATCTGAATCGTTTAAAATGTGTATGGCTCAAATTAAATGCTGGAGTTCTTGTGAATAGTCTTTAATAAATAATTTTTTGTTAAACAATAAAAAAGGGGGTAAAATATGAGCATCTAGCGATCGAAGAGAGAATGTTGAGATTGTTGAAGTAGAGAGAGAAATTAATGTTGAGGATATGATAGGTAGTCGGTGAGATGAGAGAGAGGAAGTGCAAATTAAAATAGTTGTAGAACATGCATACTCATCTATCTTCCTTTATATTTTTGGCATATTATAATTTTTTGTTTTGTCATATAGTGGTGCTGCTTATTTTTTAAACTTCTGTTGTTGTTTCTAGTTGTTACAGGTTTGAATTATTTGGATGTAATTTAATTTTTTGTTAAAGTATATTTCTAGTCATTTTAAGTTGACATAAAGTATACTTTTAATCTCTTAATTTTATAAATATGATGCTGCTGGATTAATAATTGGTTGATTATTTGTAACTTAAAAAATGTGTTTAATATTTGGAAAACTTCAAATTTTAGGATGTTAGGATGGCAATTTTTTTGAAATAAATAGTAAAAGATAAAAGTAATTAGTAACTGCATTAGACAATCAACTAACCACTTATAAAATTATGTTTAAGGTATAGATGGATCGAAAATAGATGTCATCTGATCAGTGCTCAAGGGAATATATCGATGGTGTGAAAGAATTTATTAGATTTGAAAGAGAGCATACAAATTATCCTAACAAAATCTTATGTCCTTTATCTTGTGGTTATGGAAAACGGATTAGTCCACCTGATTCGCTAGATCATTTAGTCTGTCATGGAATTGATCAATCATATACAAGATGGATAAGACACGGTGAGACAGATGATGCTCGTAGTGATCGGGTGCATACCACGACTGGTGCTTCGAATAAGTTTGACCCAAGCATGTGTGATGAGGACAATAGCCTTCAAGAAATGCTAAATGCGGTCGAAGGGGTGCTTCATAACTATCCTAAAGAATTTGAGAAGTTGACAGGTAATGCAGAGAAACCATTATATGCCAGTAGTACTAAATATACAAGATTGCTAGCAGTGTTGAAATTGTACAACTTTAAAGCGCGTTATGGATTAAGCGACTCTGGTTTAACCACACTTCTTGAACTTCTGCAAGATATGCTCCCAGAAGAAAATGTACTTCCTACTAAGACATACGGGGAAAAGTGAATACTTTTCTCTGTTAGATTTCATGTTTTGATGATAACAAATCATGTTTTGGAAGCTCATGGATTCAATATCAGCAAAGGAAGTAATTCTGGTGATCTGTGCAAGATCACTCGAGTGATTTACTAAATCACTTAAGTGATATTCAAGATCACTTGAGTGATCATTGAAATCACTCGAGTGATTTGGAAAAATAACAGATCACTAAAGTGATATGTGAAATCACTCGAGTGATGCGTATAATCACTTCCAGTGATCGATAAATCACTGCAAGAAAAATTCACTGTTTTAAAAATCACTTCCAGTGAAGCTCAGATCACTCGAGTGATGCGCCAAGTTTTCCAAATCACTTCCAGTGATCCTGAATCACTCGAGTGATGCGCCAAATCACTTCCAGTGATTGAAAATTCACTGCAAGAAAAATTCACTGTTTTGAAAATCACTTCCAGTGAATGCCAGATCACTCGAGTGATGCGCCAAGAATTCCAAATCACTTCCAGTGATCCTCAATCACTCGAGTGATGTTGCATTTTCGCTGAATCACTTCCAGTGAATTGGAAATCACTGCAAGAATATTTCACTGTTTGCCAAATCACTTCCAGTGATCTTGAATCACTCGAGTGATGTTTGAAAAGTTGCAAATCACTTCCAGTGGATTCAAAATCACTGCAAGAAGAAATCACTATTTACAAAATCACTTCCAGTGATTCCAAATTCAGTCGAGTGAAACATGGAAATTTCAAGATCACTTCCAGTGAACCAGCAATCACTGTCAGAAGCTTTCAATGTTTTCAAAATCACTCCCAGTGATATTATATTCACTTCCAGTGATATTGTATTTTCTCCAATAATGATTTATTGCTCCAGTAAACACTTTTAAACATACACTGTGATCCATTTGCTATTACTCCCATGAAAGTCAGTAGTTTTTGTTAGTTAGTCTTTGATATTAATAATCATTACTGATTGCTCCAGATTGCTGACAAAATCATATGGTATATTATTTTACTACTCGGTTGCGAAAACAAGATCACTCCCGATGGTTTTATTGATTGTCAGAAAACACTTCCAGTGAACCATATTGATATACAAATATTTTCTAACCGTTATATTCATAAGTGTGTTACAGCTGTACTCCACTATCACGCACTTGACATGCAACTGAACACTCCACTCAAAGGACAACTATTCATGGTAGCAACAGAACTTCAGAAGTAATGGAAGACAAATGCTGTTACATTTGACATAAGCATTTTTGAATCAACGGACAAATTTACAACGGTCTTCAAAGGTTCTATTATATATGTCCAGCCATTCAAAAAATACAATAACGAAGAAAAACGCCTGAATACTCTACAAGTAATATCTTCACAAGAGCTTTAATTCTTCATCTGTGCTTCAGTTCTTATCTACATACTCTGTGAGAGAGATTTGTCAGTCATACTTAATCATTTCCAATAGTGATAACTTAAGGTTGAGGAACCTTAAGTAGGGATTTGAGATTACCTTGTGTAAGGGGGAGCGAGTGTCTAGAGGAACTTGCTGTTTGTACTGTGGTGCCAAGAACCCACTGAATCTTGGAAGATATAGTGAAAGTCTCAGAAGGATTTCTAAGGACTGGACGTAGGTCAAGTGGTTGAGACCGAACCAGTATAAATCTCTGTGTGAATCTTGGTGATATCTCTTCCTTTATTAACTGTGCTTTAATTTTTATACATTGAATTTAAATTTCTGATTATATTGTAATCACCCAATTCACCCCCCTTTTTGGTGAAAAGCTTGCTCTAACATTTGGTATCAGAGCCTGGTTTTCTAGTTCAGGTTTAACAACCTTAGAAGGATCCGATAGCAAGCATGGGTGAAGCAATCCTTCCTGACGGAGCTTCTATCACTAGACCACCAGGTTTTAGTGGTGAACATTTTTCCTTCTGGAAAGCTAAGTTCCGTGTATTCGTAATGGCTACAGAATACGGACTATGGGATGTGATTGAAACTGGAAACTATGTACCTACAAAGACTGAAGAATCTCAAAAATTTCCTAAATCACCAGCAGAATTTGATGACAATGACAAAAGGCTAGTGACTCTCAACAGCAAAGCAATTTTAATGATTCAGAGTGCACTGAGTCAAAAAGAATACTTCAGAATCTGTACTCTTCAGACTGCTAAAGAAATGTGGCAAGCGTTGGAAGTAGCTCATGAAGGAACATCTGGAATAAAAGAAAATCGAGTCAATACTCTAACTACAGAGTTTGATCTACTTCGTATGAAGGAAGGTGAGTCAATAGCTGAATTTGAACTTAGATATACTCATATTGTTAATCAACTTACAGCACTTGGAAAATTCTATGATCAGAATGTCCAAGTACGAAAAATATTAAACATACTCTCCAAAGAATGGGAAGCCAAAGTCACAGTAATAGAGGAGGCCAAAGGAGAATCAATGCAATCTGTAGCTTCTCTGTTTGGAAGCCTTTCAGAATATGAAAGCAAACTAAAATTCAAACGAGAACTAGAAGAAGTTGGTGATAGGAGGAAGAAAAGTCTTGCACTAAGTGTGACAAAAACAAAGGCATAAAACCAAGAAGAAAAAGAGGAGATCGATGATGATGAAATAGGCCTGATGATTAGAAGATTCAAGAAATTTTATAAAGGCCAAGGATTCAGGAATTCACAAAGAGGTGGAACGAGTGGTAGAAGAGATGCCAAGGAGATCATCTGCTATGAATGTGGTAAACCTGGACATATCAAATCAGAATGTCTGGAGTTATTACAGAAAAATAAAGAAAAGAGAAACATCAAATCCTTCAACAGAAAGAAGGCATTTGTTTCTGCAATATGGGGAGATAGCTCCTCAGATGAAGAAAGCGATAATGAAGAGACAGCCAATATATGTCTGGTTGCTCAAAAAGAAATAGACGAGGAGGTAAAAGATTCTGACCCTACTTATGATAAATTACAAAATGAATATGATGCTTTACATTCTGAATTTGTCAAAATTGTTAATACTTTGATTGCATGTAAAAAGAGAAACAAATTTCTTGAAGAAAGAATTAAAGATCCTTTGGATAGAGATTGTGAAAAGTGTTTGTCTCTTCAAAAGAAAAATATTGATCTTACTAAAACTCTTGAAAAGTTTACAAAAGGAAGTGAGATGTTAAATGTTATTTTAAAAGCACAACGTCATGTGAATGATAAGTCTGGTATAGGATATGATTCAAACTTAGAAAAAAAAAGGTAAGAAGAAGACAGGAGGTAAACCTTATCTAAGTTATTTCACACGTTCTGTGCACACATCTAATCCTTTTGGTTATTGTAATTACTGCAATAGAAAAGGACATTACACTTCTTCGTGTTTTCATAAAAAGAAAGGAATTATAGGAACCTATAAATGGATACCTAAGAAGGTTCATGAACAGGAAGTTATCTGTACTAACCCAAAAGGACCCAAAAAGATATGGGTACCTAAAACTTAATTATCCATAACTGCAGGTTTGTCTTAAAGCATCCAAATCAAACAAATGGTATATAGATAGTGGATGTTCAAGACATATGACTGGTTATCCTGAGAACTTCGCCACATTAGTACCCAAGGAAGGTGGCAAGGTAAAATTTGGAGGAAATCAAACTGGAAGGATAGAAGGGCTTGGGGAAGTCAAGGATAAAATCAAAGACGTATATTATGTTGAAGGCCTATGTCACAATCTATTGAGTGTAAGCCAAAGCACAGATAAAGACAATTGGGTAATATTTGATTCAGAAGAATGTCTGATAGTCAGCAAGAAGGATCTGCAAATTGAAAAGAAGAACTTGAAGACTAAACTCAAGGCAAAAAGGGAAGGTAACTGCTATACTCTTGATATGAATGAAAATATCTCTGAAAACTGCCTTTTGAGTAACACTGATAAGAGTTAGCTATGGCATAAGCGATTTGCCCATGTTAATATGCATCAATTAGGTAAGTTACTCAAAAAGTGTTTGGTAATTGGATTACCTAATGTAAATTTCAAGAATGATTTAATCTGTGATGCTTGTCAAAGAGGTAAGCAAACTAAATCTTCCTTTAAATCAAAAACTGAAATCACCACTAACAGACCACTTCAACTATTGCATATAGACTTGATTGGTCCAGCAAGAGTTAAGAGTCTCGGTGGAAACTTGTACATATTTGTTATTATTGATGATTTCTCTAGATTTACCTGGAATATATTTTTGTCATCCAAAGATGAAACTTTTAGTAAATTTATTGCCTTTGCCAATAAAGTGCAAAATGAGAAAGGTATATTAATTGCAGGAATCAGGACAGATCATGGTGGAGAATTTGATAATCAAGCATTTGCAGAATATTGCGATAAAAATGGCATCGATCACAATTTTTCAGCACCAAGAACTCCACAACAGAATGGCGTCGTGGAAAGAAAGAATAGAGTTCTTACAGATATGGCTAGAGCAATGCTTAACGAAAAGAATGTGTCTCAAGTCTTCTGGGCAGACGCAATGAGCACTGCATGCTACATCTCAAATAGAGCATATGTCAGAACCAAACTTGGAAAGACACCATATGAACTCTACAAGGGACGGAAACCAAACCTCGCTCATCTACACATATTTGGCTGTAAGTGCTTTATTCATAACAACGGTAAAGATAATCTTGGAAAGTTTGATTCTAAGGCTGATGAGGGACTTTTCCTAGGCTATTCAAATCAAAGTAAAGCATATAGAGCTTTTAATAAACGAACATGTGTTGTAGAAGAATCAATTCATGTTGTATTCGATGAACATGTATCCTCTAGTAAAAACTTTGATGATGAGATAACTAGAAACCAACCCTCTGTTAACTCTCCCAATCTTGAGGTTAACAATTTTGAAAAAGAAGTTGAACTAAGTCATCCAGATCAACCTCGAGCCTGGAAATACATCAAGAGTCATCCTCTAAATCAAGTGATAGGTGGAGTTAATGAAGGAGTTAAAACTAGAAACAAAGTTTTAAACGAAGTTAGTTTTTCTGCATTCATTTCTCAATTGGAACCTTCTAACATTGAAGAAGCCCTATCAGATAATGATTGGGTGTTAGCAATGCAAGAAGAATTAAATCAATTTGACAGAAATCAAGTTTGGGATTTGGTGCCCCGGCCTAAAGACCACTCGGTTATTGGCACTAAATGGGTATTCAAGAAAAAACTTGATGAATCCGCAGCTATTATCAGAAACAAGGCAAGATTGGTTGCCAAGGGCTATAATCAGGAAGAAGGAATTGATTATGAGGAAACATATGCTCCAGTAGCAAGATTGGAAGCTATACGAGTACTCTTAGCCTTTGCATGCATCAAAGGATTCAAATTATATCAAATGAATGTGAAAAGTGCTTTCTTAAATGGGTACATCAAGGAGGAAGTTTATGTAGAACAACCTCCGGGCTTTGAAGATGTATCCAAACCAAATCATGTGTTCAAACTAAAGAAAGCCTTATATGGTTTGAAACAAGCTCCTAGAGCCTGGTACGAAAGGTTGAGCAAATTTCTCATCGAATTTGGTTTTACTCAAGGAAAAGTCGATACAACTTTATTTATAAAACGAAAACTAAATGATATTTTAGTAGTTCAGATTTCTGTTGATGATATTATATTCGGAGATACTAATAATTCTTTGTGTAAAGAATTCTCTGAGATAATGCAGGGAGAATTTGAAATGTCATTGATGGGAGAATTGACATTCTTTCTGGGTTTACAAATTAAACAAAGAAAGAATGGAATATTCATATCACAGACTAAATACCTTCAAGAATTGCTCAAGAAGTTTGGATTGGATGAAGCTAATGGTACAGATACACCTATGAGTTCAACCGTACTTATGGATGCTGATGAAAAAGGGGTTGACTTCAACATAACTCAATATCGAGGAATGATTGGATCATTACTCTATCTCACAGCCAGCAGACCTGATATTCAGTTCAGTGTTGGTCTATGTGCAAGATTTCAGTCATGCCCCAAAGTGTCACATGCTGAATTAGTGAAAAGAATTTTCAGATATCTGGCAGACATACCCCAAAAGAGGTAACGAATATCTAGTTGCCTATTCTGACTCTGAACATGGTGGGTATAAAACAAATAGGAAGAGCACAAGTGGGCAATGTCAATTCCTTGGAGGCGCAGTTGTTACTTGGTTCAGTAAGAAACAAACTACAGTATCATTATCTTCAACGGAAGCAGAATATATAGCAGCCTCAAGCTGTTGTGCACAAGTATTGTGGCTAAAACAACAACTTCAGGATCTTGGCATATATCTTAAAGAAATTCCTATTTACTGTGACAACACCAGTACAATAAGCTTGGCGAAAAATCCTGTACAGCATTCAAGGACCAAGCATATTGATGTGAGACATCATTTCATTAGAGATCATATTCAGAAAAGGGATGTCAAGGTGTTATTCATACCTACACACTTGCAATTAGCTGATATTTTCACCAAACCTCTTGCCCGAGAACAATTCATGTATATACGAAGGGATTGGGAATGGTAAATCCCAATGAATTGTAAGTTGTTTAATCTTTATAAATGTTGATTTCATATTGTTTTGATGATCCCATAACTAACTTAAGCATCAAAGTATCTATAAAGTTGTTTTGCAGGATGCTCTGCAATATCTTCAAATAACAGAGACAAACAGAGAAGAAAACACTCGGGTGATGATAAAAGACCAACTCGAGTGAGTGAATAGTAAAATTCTACAACCTCAGGTAAATCTAGCAATTAGATTGATAATCTTATTACAGGTAAGTCTCATAAAGTGTTTTAATTAATTATCTTGGAGTTACAGCGTGTTTTTAGCTTCTGTGAAGTAATTTTGGACTTCACTCGAGTGATTTTTATACTTCACTCGAGTGAAACCCAAAATCACTCGAGTGAATGTTAAAAACTCAGTTATATCAGTTTTTCTCTCACGCGACTGTTCACTTTCACTCGCTGAAATCCTATCAAATTCTCTGAAAAATCTTGAACCCAGTAACCGAAACCCTCATTACTATCCTTAACCGACAAAAAGCCCTCTAAAGCAAGTTCATTTCAGTCTTAATCTTGCCTTTCAACTTCCGTCAGTTACCGACAGCCTCCCTCGCAAACTCTCGTCTCTACCAAGCGTTAGTACCCATGGCAAGAACCAAAAGGCCCGGGCAATCTCCTCCATCCTCACAACTGTCTAAAGGCCCGGGCAATCTCCTCCATCCTCACAACCGTCTAAAAGGCCGAAAGCACCCTCTGAACCAGAACCCAATCCATCCATTCAAAGACCCAAAGGAATTCGGATTGAAGAGCCGACGGGAATGACTACCCGATCGCATACAAGTTTGAAAGGGAAAGGGAAAGAGAAACAGTGAGAAGCAGACATCCAAGAGTCTACATTGCAGAGGAAAATCACTCGGGCTGTCAATATCTTAGCAGCCTTGGTTCCTCAGAAATCATGGTATGCAAGTCAGGCCTCTGGTAGTCGACATTCTGAGTCCCTGGCTGAAGAAACCGCTGAACTTCTTGTTTCACTATATCTTCCAAGATTCAGTGGGTTCTTGGCACCACAGTACAAACAGCAAGTTCCTCTAGACACTCGCTCCCCCTTACACAAGGTAATCTCAAATCCCTACTCAAGGTTCCTCAACCTTAAGTTATCACTATTGGAAATGATTAAGTATGACTGACAAATCTCTCTCACAGAGTATGTAGATAAGAACTGAAGTACAGATAAAGAATTGAAGCACTTGTGAAGATATTGCTTGTAGAGTATTCAAGCGTTTTTCTTTTTTTCTTCTTCATTTTTCGAATGGCTGGACATATATAATAGAACCTTTGAAGACCGTTGTAAATTTTTCCGTTGATTCAAAAATGCTTCTGACAAATGTAACAGTATTTGTCTTCCATTACTTCTGAAGTTCTGCTGCCACCATGAATAGTTGTTGTTTGAGTAGAGTGTTCAGTTGCATGTCAAGTGCGTGATGGTGGAGTACAGTTGTAACACACTTGTGAATATATCCGTTAGAAAATATTTGTATCTCAACAGACTAATATGAATCACTGGAGGTATTTTCTGAAAAACAATAATAAGACCATCAGGAGTGATCTTGTTTTCACAACTGAGTAGTAAAATAATATACTATATGATTTTGATAGCAATCTGGAGCAATCAGTAGTGATTATTAATATCAAAGACTAACTAACAAAATCTACTGACTTCCATGGGAGTAATTGCAAATGGATCACAGTGTATGTTTAAAAGTGTTTACTGGAGCAATAAATCATTATTGGAGAGAATACAATATCACTGGAAGTGAATTTAAAAACGTTGAAAGCTTCTGACAGTGATTACTGATTTTCTGGAAGTGATCATGAATTTTCCGTATTCCACTCGAGTGAATTTAGAATTACTAGAAGTGATTTTGTAAATAGTGATTTCTTCTTGCAGTGATTTTGAATCCACTGGAAGTGATTTGGAAGTTTTCAAACATCACTCGAGTGATTCAAGAGCACTGGAAGTGATTTGGCAAACAGTAAAATATTCTTGCAGTGATTTTCAATTCACTAGAAGTGATTCAGCGAAAATACAACATCACTCGAGTGATTCAGGATCACTGGAAGTGATTTGGAATTCTTCAGGTATCACTCGAGTGATATGGCATTCACTGGAAGTGATTTTCAAAACAGTGAATTTTTCTTGCAGTGAATTTTCAATCACTGGAAGTGATTATGCGCATCACTCGAGTGATCTGGAAATTTTCCGCATCACTCGAGTGATTTCAATGATCACTCGAGTGATTTCAATGATCACTCGAGTGATCTTGCTCAGATCACCAGAATCACTTCTTTTGCTGATATGGAATTCATGAACTTTCAAAACATGATTTGTTATCATCAAAACATAAAAATCTAACAATTTTCATTTTTCAAATTGGTTTAATTCATTCGGGTCTATTTCCATTTCTTAATATCAGAGTACTTACTGAAGTTCTTAGCAGATAATCAGAATAAGTTCGCTACTAAAAGGGTCCACCTGGTACTGTCACCCAGTTCTAGATAATTTACATCGCTTACATACAACCTTCCAGGTTTACAGTTGGTGTATTCCTACCACCATGAGTACTAAGTTTACCAAAATACCATTCAGTATTATATACAGATCCAAAAGTTAGATAACCAACAGAAAATAAATTCTAGGTCTTCACTTCAACCCGTCCGTGGCTATCTTCTTCCCATGAGAACTACTTGCCCGTGCTGCAGGTTAGTTATTGGAAAAAGGGTGAGATTCAAAAGAATCCCAATAGTAACAAATAGCACTCATATAAAATGCATACGAAGAAACATGCCATAACAACCACCACATACCAGACATTTCAATATTCATTCAACATTCAGAGATATGTTCATTCAATAAATAATTTTATTCAAGGACGTACCATCCCTTCCCACAGCGCTAGGTATTCTATTGGGCCAAAGCCCTTCTCATCTAAATGCTTAAAGGGCAATTCGGCCCGATTCATGTTCACAGTTCAAGTATGTATAATGGAAATAATATGCATGAAGCAGGATACATAGAATATGAGGGAGAAGTTACTACCTTAGCTTTTCCAATGTTCCGTGATATGTTACCAGTTCCTTAGTCGTATCGGGCAGATATCGAATCCTATATGTGGAAATTCATGAATGGACGAGTTATTACTTAGCCCAATACATTTATAAATTACTCTTTAATGTTGGTTATCATTAGGGTTATTATGGTAACTTTACCAAGTCAACTAATGAGTTAAAATGGTCAAATTATCATAAGGGACTAATTTCCACCCTTGGTGTACAAAGAAATTACAATATGCCATTACATTTTGCAATTTTCGCATAGGCACAAATGCTGGCAGATTTGATCCACTAATTTTAAAAATTCATATCTCTTTGAAAAAATGTCCAATTGGAGTGGTTCTAAAGCCTATGCGACCCTTATTAAGTCTAGTTTCATGGAAAAATACTTCACTTAGCCAATTGGACGCACAGAAATCCATAATGTCCAGTAATTGGACATTGTTCCAGAATTCTTCAGTTTTACATGACCAAAATTCAAAAATGTGTAACTCCCAGCATACACATCCAATTAATCCTTATAACCTATCAAATTAAAGGTCTATGTCTCTAATTTCAGACTGGAAAGTTTCAGAATTTTTGGTCAATATTTACCCCTTGAATTATCACGCACAACATCTACTGTTACACAGGGCAGATTACACAACATGTTCATGCACACTTCTAAAATTTCCAAATTGATATAGGAACATCCAATATTCATGAACATTTGTATACCTACAAAATTTTGCTTTATAAAGCCAATGAAAACATCAAAATTATCAAATTCTAACTCTTTCACCACGTCATGCACAAGGCAGAAATTTGACAAATAAGCCAACAATTACCCAACTTGCAATTTAAGTCTTATACTAGTTTTATAAGCCTTCTAAACATCATAAAACACCATGAACACAACCAAAATACCATGAATCTTCATAATCATAACTTGACCAAAAACAGGGCAGATTTCACATGGGAAAAATTATCAACCAACCAACACAATCCATAGTTCAAAATGAAGCTAAAGCTCACCTCTTGCTCCTCCTTAGGTTCTTTCTTTGTTTCTTGAACTTGTGCTTTTGCAAGATGGCTGAAAACACCTCCTCTTGAAATTATAAAACCATAGAGTTGAAGCTCTTAGATAGGAGAACAACTTTTATGAAGGTCTCAAGAGCCATGGAGGTGGTTTGGAAGGTGAAAATGGAGCTAGAAGCTCTTACCTTGAAGTTGTCTTCCTCTTTCTCTTTCCTTAAGCTTCTTGGACGACTATGAGAGCTTGGAGAGAGAGTGTTTGAAGTGTGTTAATTCATTTGGTTTCAGCTCTTATCACTTGGCCAAAATGCATTCAAGGAAAGAAGGAAAAATCCATGTGTCACATTTTTATGGAGTCTTGAAAAGTTACATGGTTAATTAACCAACCTTAGTTAGCCTCCTTAGTCAAGCTTTCTCTTTCCTCTTCTCTTGTGCAGCTGATTGTAAATAAGGATAAGAAGATGAAGAATGAAGACTTAATGAATTAAAGCCTCTCCCTTTTACTTTCCAAGTGTCCAAGCCATTTTTGTTGACTTTCTTGTATAAAAGATGAAGCCATTAATTGATTCATCTCTCCTATGATTCTTGGATGAGATTATAGCATGAAAGGAGGATATTTAATTTGCTTTTCAAATGTTAATCTTGACCCTTCATCTTGCCTTCCAATTAAGTTTTTGGTCATTCTAGATTTTAGGTGAAAATTAGATAATTTATCGATAACTAATCGGACTAAAATCATCATACAATTTATTGGGATAATTCTTTCATTAATTTCACTATCCATTGGTACACTTAGTCCTTGAGTACTTTTTGGGATATTACAACCTAGGAATGATATAAATATATACTTGACTCCTTTAATTGATGACTTGAAGCTGCTATAGGAGGAAGGTGTCAATGTGTATGATGGGCACAGGGAAGAAAATTTCATTTTGAAAGCTATGTTGTTTGGCACAATAAATGATTTCCATGCTTATGGTAATTTATCCGGATACAGCATCAAATGATATTATGTGTGCCCTATATGTGAAAATGACACTTATTTAGTGGGATTAGATCACTGTAAGAAAAATGTCTACATAGGACATCAAAAATTCTTACCATCAAAACATCGTTGGATGAAGTGGAAAAAGGCTTTCAATGGTGATTCAGAAGAAGGTAGCTCACTAAAGATATTGACTGGTCCTCAGGTATTTGAGAAGGTCAAACACTTGGATAACAATTTCATAAGCCTTTTGTAAAACAAGTTGAGACAAGCGGCTGGAAGAAGAAGTCTATTTTCTTTAAACTTTTATATTGGAAGTCCTTATATGTGAGACACTTTATTAATGTGATGCACATAGAAAAAAATATATGTGATAGTCTAATTGGCACATTGCTCAATATGCAAGGAAAAAGCAAGGACAGTGTTAATGCGAGGTTGGATTTGGTTAAATTAAGCATCAGAGAAGAGTTGCCACCAATTGAACAAGGGCACCGTACTTATCTTCCTCTAGTGGCTTATACTCTGTCAAGGAAAGAGAAAAAGTTATTTTGTGAGTTTCTTAAAAGAATCAAAGTTCTAGAAGGCTATTCTTCAAATATAAAGAATCTTGTATCAGTGAAAGAGTTGAAGCTAAAGAACCTTAAATCTCATGATTGTCATATGCTCATGGAGAATTTCTTACCAGTTGGCATACAGTCAATCTTACCTAAAAAAGTAAGGAACATCATCATTAAACTTTGCATGTTCTTCAAGCTGATTTGCAGTCAAGTGGTTGATTCAATGAAGTTACAAGATTTGTAAAGGCTAATTATTTATACTCTGTGTGAACGTGAAATGTACTTTCCACCTTCATTTTTTAACATTATGGTACATCTCACCGTACACTTGGTGAAAGAGGTTCAATTGTGCGGTCCAGTATACCTGAGATGGATGTACCCGAATGAGCGATTTATGAAAATTTTGAAAGCGTGTGTAAAAAATAGATATTGACTAGAGGGTTGTATAGATGAGCGTTACATGGTTGAAGAAGCAAGTAACTTTTGTGTTAATTTTTTATCAAATGTTGATCTATAGGGCTCCTGAAATCTCGTCATGACGGGCGAACATTAGGGAAAGGAACAAGTTAGAAGGATGTAATCAGGATATCGGTGACTAAATGGAAGCAAGCTCACTTGTATGTGCTGCATAACACTAATGAGGTTGAACCATATGTTGAAGAACACAATGATATTCTTTGATTGGTACATGGTGATAAGAATGAAAATTTTATAATAAAAGAGCACAACCGACATTTTCCAACTTGGTTAAAAGGGCGCATTAATGATGAGGTGGAGAGGAATCCTGATTCAATTTCTGAAAACTTAAAATGGTTATCGAATGGAACGAGTTTAATTTATTCTCTTTCAATGGTTATGTAATCAACAGTTACACATTCTACACACAAGAACATGATACAAGGAGTATGATACAGAATAGTATGGTAACACTTGTTACTGATTTTTGGCATAGAGCCAGTGCTAAGGACATACACCCCATCTACGCACCAATTTCATACTTTGGTGCCATTGAACGAATATGGGAGTTATATTACACTATGTTGAGGGTCCCATGTCTTCAAATATAAGTGGGTAAATAACAACAGTGGATTGTAGATAGATGAGTTAGGGTTTATTCAAGTGGACCTTTCTAAAATTTGGTATAAAGATTATCCTTTTATTTTAGCATCATAGGTCGAACAAGTGTTTTTCATTCCTGATCCTGCTAAGAAGAATTGGTACATTATACTTCCATCGAACAAGAATCATCAAGAACAAGTTGATGCTGAAAGTAATGAATATTTAAATATTCTTGAGGATGCTCTTTCTTTTGAGATGTTGTGGTTAAAGTATATTGATACAGATGAACATGAAAATGAGGTTAAACCCTTATACATGAGACATGATCATAAAGAGGGAACTTGGTTTTTAAATCAAACAAGAAAGAGGAAAATATTATAATGACTGCCATATTTTCTTGCCTTGAATATTTTATTACATGTTTATTCATAAATTTTACATGAATTTACCTTATTTGTTATGATTGTCACTGTGCACTGATGTTTCATTTGATTTATTTAACTTGTAGGAAAATAGATCCCAACAATGTAGATGAAGTTCCTCTTGTTGAACAACATGGTTAGGCCACATTTGAGGCTAATGTAACCCGGGGAAAGACCGTAACAAAAAGACTTATCAAGCTAAGGAGTAAGGGTATTAGGTTAGTGCTTGAATGGAATGACAACGATAATCCAATCGAGCGTAATGCCAGCACATTTAATAATTTCATTGGGACTATGTTCAAAGAAAGAGTCCCCATTACATTTTTATATTGGAGACAGGCAAAGAAACATTATGCACATATCATCTTGGATGCAGTTAACATAAATAGTATTTACTTTATTATTCAGGTTATTTAGTTTCATGAAACTACAATCTAACAAGTAATGTGTACTTTTTTGTTACAATCTTGTTTCATTGTAGAAGAAGACAAAAAGAAATACATGCTACAAAAATGCGGCAAACTTTTAAGAAATTTTCGTTATGACCTCGTCATATTCCACTTACAGAATAATAATGGTAATATCAATATTACACCGTCGGAGTTGTATGATGGCATAATAATACAAGAACAGTGGGATGAGTTTGTCAGCTCACATACTACAGCACAATTTATGGTTACATAATATTTACTTTTATGAACTACTTGTAATGTATTTGTGACCTATATTTATTGATATGATTGATTTGGATCTAAATAAGAAAGAAGTGAACATAATTGGGAAAGCGCGTCCAACATGTCATACTGGGTACATGCGGTATCATATGGAGTGTTGGAGCAAGGATTAGTAAAAACTAATCATTATTTCATAGGAATAAAATTTTATATGACTAAGTTTTCACTAAAATTAACTTTGACATGCAGTTACAAGAGTCAAATTCTGAAGTCACACATTTACCATGCCATGATTTGTGGTTGGCCAGTTGTACAAATAAAAAGGGCGAAATTCCCAGCGAGCAAGCCAGAGCAGTTGCAGATTACTGTGTAAGTAGTGGATCATACATACAAAAAAAGATGTAGCTTTACTTAAATGATTCTATTTTATAATAACTAATATTGTTGTAATTCTTTTTGTGATAGCGCACAATGACGCAGGACCAGCCGGAGTTGCAGAACTATGTTGGTCATGACGACTTGCTTAGTAGAGCACTTAGAGCTCCTGGTATGGTGGTTGTCTTTGGGGTACTGGTTTTGGAGTCACCCGAACATCTTACTTTAGCTCCCAAAAGTGACCTAATATTCTTCAACTAAAGGAGGAGATTTCTGGCTACAAGCAGTAACTAGGCCAGCAGATGAGTGGCTACAAACAAGTCGTAGAAGAGAAGATTAGTCGCTACAAGCATCAAGTCGAACAATTTAATCATTATATGCAGTTGCTACAAGAGTAAAATGTGTTATTGAGGGCTCAAATTGACGTCGTGATGCAATCTAGGCCATCACCAAGTCTCACACTAGTATTAGAGATAGTTACCCCTCCACACCTAAAGTCCTCATTCCTTTGGTAATTAATTTCTTCTCTAGTTAACTTTTTGTTACTTTATAAATTAGTGTACCTTCATATATTAACTTTATTTTTTATAGGGAGAATCAACGTACAAGTTGCACATCGATGATTCTTTCAAGAACGCGGTTGCTATAGGCATGGCTTACAACACCGAAAACGACACACTACATAACTCACCATTATCCCAGAATATACTCCGAATAAGGGTTGACATATGCACATATGATGATGCCCTCCTACCAATCCCTTCTCAGGATGAAGAGACAATGGTAAAAGATGTTTTCATGGCTATGTTGCATAGCCAAAAGATCTGATTGAGCCAGTAAAAAAGGTAGTTAATTTACAATTCCTTCAAATTTTTCTATGCACTTTCATCTAAAATTATATGATTTAATTTCATGATTTTTGTAGGTTGCTCGTCCTAAGAAAAATGAGTTGAAGGGCGTAGGAAGAACTCAGACTGCTCAGTAACACAACAGAAGTCTCAACCCTCAACTAGCAACAGAAGCAATAGACGAATAGGCTCATATCGACAACAATTGAGGTTAATGGCACCAGATTTCATTCGTCGAGGAGGTTAGAAAGTAATTTTTGATGCTGAAACTATTATACAAGTACTTTTGATCATGTCGGTAGTGAAGTCTTGAATGAAGTGCTTAGTCGTACATGGCTTAGTGCGACAGCCATCAACATATAGGTTAGGTACTTTATCATCATCATCTATTACTATTATTATTATTCATCATTTAAATTTTTGGTCTTAATGACATTGTTTGTTTTCTATAAAGGCACTTATACCATGATCTATTAGTGGGCATGAAAATGTTGAATAAATTTGTATTTGTCAACCCACACCTCCTTGGCCAACATACGGGGACTAATTTGGACATACAAATCCACAATCTTAAGGATCAGTTCACGCAGAGAGCAACCCCTATTAAGATGTTCATTGTGCCATACAATCTAGGGTAAGTTATTTGTGACATTATTTTATTTTTTTTATTATTCTTTCACTTTTATCATACCATTATTGTCAAAGTAAAATGTTCAAAATGTTTTAGGGCACATTGGATTTTGTTTGTGATCCAGCCTGCAATAACTGCAGGCCCCCACATTTTCTATTTAGATCCTATAAAGACTAGTTATCTAAAGAACCGGTAAGATATGGTGATTATGATTAATAGGTAAGTATATGGGTGTATGTGTAAATATTTGCGTGTGTGATTATTGAATAACCAAAATTAATCAGTCATTACTTGTTTTGTTAGTGCATTAGCTGCATATAGAAACAATGCTCGATTGTCCTATCTTATTAAACGCACTGACAGTACCACGATTTGGAAGAAGATTAAAGTATATGAATTTACTCAAATTTTGTTATTCACAAATTTTTCTTCAAGCAATTACCTAACTATTATTTTGTATTGTTGCAGTATTCATTCCAGCCAAACAATAATGACTGTGGTTACTAAATCAAAAAATTTATGAAAATTGTAGTTACTCATAATCTAAATCATGTTCCCGTGAGAGTAAGTACTTTTACTTATATATTTATACTGTGTTTTGAATTTAACTGACAATTGAAGTGCATGTTAAGTTAATTGCTTTATAGTAATTTTAATTTGTTTTGTGTATGATATTTATGTAGTATTATGAAGATGAACGTTATGACCAATTGGCTGATTATCAAATCGATGAAATCATTGAGGAATGGTGTCAACACATGGTCAGCCAAATATCACCTAATACTTAGGCACATACTTTAGTTAGGTTGTATGTCACTTACATATTTCTTGTACTGTTTAGTCTCCTAAAATCAGTTGTACATACAATTGTACGTTATGTTGTAATTTCTTACATTTAATACTGATTTTATTAAATATTCATGTGTTATTTAATTCTGATTTGATTTGGTTTCTTGTTTTTATCGATTTGTATTGTATATTGCTGTATGAGGATATCAATTAATAGGATGAGTTCAGTGGGTAAAGAAACTAAAAATAAAATTATATAAAAAATGTCACCTCTTATGCTGCTTTCCTGAGAAGCAGCACAGGAGGTAATAAAACACCTCTTACGACACTTCCTGGAAGTGCCATAGGAGGAGTTTAATATCCTCCTACAGCGCTTCTTGTGGGATTGTTGTAGGAGTTTTCACACCTCCAATGATGCTCCTGTCCGTAAGTGTACGGTTCCACCAAGTAATAAAGTGATAAGTAAAGTATCATTCCCACGAGGATTTAGTTTCAAAACCCGGTTAAGTAGCGATTATCGCACTTTCGCCTACTTCAAGTTGCACAATTATCACGGGTGGAGGAAAACAGAATTATAAACTAAAAAGAAAATATAAATAAGTGATTTATGCACTTAAAATGATAATGCAGTGAAAATTAGAATTGTTTATCCCCCTTATATTTCAAAAGTACTCCTTCAAATCCCCCAAAACATGAGCTATTAATGAAAGGTTATGCTAACTAAGGTTATTGATTTACCCATAAGTGCTCTCTCAAGTCTCCAACAGGTGTTTAGCTTAATCAGTTCATTAATCTCTTAACTGAAGAATTAAGCTCAGCCTAATTACAGAACCTATGTGGCTATGTGAGGTCAATAAGTGTATCTCTACCTCATCAACAAAACCATCCATCCAATCCATGAATATCAAGTTCCCACACGATTAAACTCAAGTTCTACACTCAATCTAGCCCTCTCAGGTATCAACCAAGTGAACCCAACAACCTCATTGGTGGCCAATCAATAAGGAGCATTAAGAACAGAGTGAAATCAACATAAACCAACCATTCAACATAAATATGAAGGGGAAATGAGTGCTTAATCCATACAAGGGTTCAAAACAATCCAAACAATAAAACTCTAGCTAAACATGTTCATAAAACCCATAAGAAACAGGGCATAAATCAGTTACAAAGCAGAACAAGAGGGAAAGACGACAGAAGGAGAGGAAAAACTAAGAGGAGAAGCTCAAATCTCTTCAAATCTTTAACATCTAGCCCAATCTCCACCTCCAGCTCCAAACCCTAGAACACCAATGTTCCACAATGCCTCCCAAGTCTAGAATGAGGTTCTGATGTGTTAATTTCGTATTTAAAGGACCTAGAATCCGTTCTATCATCAAAATGTGTTTTTGTTGTTTTCAGACGTTGGCCACGGCCAAAATGTTTTTGGAAGGGTTTTGGCCGCAGCCAAACTTCTTTGGTGTTCTTGGCTGCAGCCAAGCTTCTAACATGAATCTTTTAGCCTTTTTCATCCTTTTATTACTCTTCCATGGTGCTTTGACTTCCTTAGCTCCATTCCCACTTCTTGATCATCTTTTTGTGCCTCCAATGACTCCTTTGTGGCTCAAATGTTAACCTATCAACACAATGAAATCTATAAAAACAGTGTTGATGTAAATTTAATACAATTAGGGACTTAAATAGAGAATTTATATCATTTCATCACAAATGTCCCTGGGCACATTACCTTTACACATTTATCCTCATTTATCTATGAATTCACTCATAATGTATGTAAAACTAAGGTAAACGTACCAATTTGACAAGAATTTCATGAGATTAATAGCTCCCCGAGGGAAATAGGAGGTTTATAATTTCGTTCAATTTAAAAAACAATAAAATATGAAGCACCGACTCTTTCAGAAATTCAACAAGAGCCGGAGGTTGTTTTCATGGTGCTAAAAGTTGTGCTGCTTGCCAAACACCATAATATTTGTAAAAATAAATGTCGTTTATCGTGTTTTTTGTAGTAGTGTTATGTGTGTTTGTGTGTGTTATATATATTACTCTCTCCGATCCTATTTATAAGTAACTTTCTCTTTGATTGCAGAAAATGAACTAGTAGTTAAAAGCAATAAGTGTGTCAAAAATGACATGTTTTTTTTTCATATATTCCCCTATTTAAGAAAACAGAGAGAGAATATATAAAAAATATAAGAGATAGTAAAATACGTTTTTACAATGCTTTGTTGACATCATTCAGCTAGTCAGTTATCTCTCTCTCTCTCTCTCTCTTGAATATAACTCTTGGTATGTGTGATAATTAATTATAAATAATATGTATTTAATAAGGGTTAAATAGAAAAAAGAAGCTTACATTTTTAGACACAAAGTAAAAACTGCTTATAAAATGGACCAATCTCATGAGAGACAATTGTTTATAAATAGGACCGGAGAGAGTATTAGATTATAGATCACTCGATAACTCAGACAAATTAGTTTAAAAGAAATAATAAATATAAATACTTTAAAGTAATTTATTTAACTTGCTTAATATTTTCAAAATAAATCATTTGGGTCTTATACTAAAGATGGGGAAGTAATAGAATATAAAGAAGATATAAATTTGAAACAAATTACAGGACTTGTAGTAATTACAATTTACAAATTCTTTAAGAAAATTGGAGTCACATGAAGGCATACATCGACATCCACACACAATTACATTTTCATTACAGAAAAGGTTAACGAGGGGTTATATATAATATCTAAGCATAGAATTTGGTCCCAAAAAAATGTAATTTACCTATGACTAAAAATAATGAGATTTTTTATGATTTAATTGTATAATAAAATTAAAATAAATAAATTGCCTATTTTTATAAGTTATTGTCTTTTTATATATTAATTTAGCTTTAAATTATATATATATATATATATATATATATATATATATATATATATATATATATATAATTGGCCTGCTACAGAACGTTGGATGTTTTAGCATGTTTTTATTCAAAATGGACTTTTACCCTCTCATTTGTATATACCACTGATCCATCGCAATTCTACAAAACGTTGGATACTTCTGCATCAATTTATTCAATGGGTAATAGTAATAATAATAGAATGATAATGATCTATTGAGGTGAATTAAATACAACAATAGCTCTTCTCACTTGGATCTTGCCATCACTCCAAACCAAAGATGCTGACACTATAGATGCTTCCAAGTTTCCTTCAACACTCACCACAAAGCTCTGCTTTTCACCATAAGAAGTGAACGAAAGAACATTTGGGTTCACTTGGATTTTCAGCCCTATAGGAGCATTCACAATGGCTTTGTATGTGGACTTTTCTGACCCGACATATGTGACAATTCTATCAAAAACGCCACTTGCAGTGACATTGGAAGAGCAAAGGATGGATAGTTTAGATCACTAGCTTTAGCTGATACGGAGCAGCTGCTATTATCCCCTGTCACAAGTTGTAATGTCCTTGTAGTGTACCCTTGTCCACATAAGAATCTCACAAAGTCTATTTCACTAGCATCGTATACTAAACCAGGATTCACTGCCTTTATAGGATCGATTTGACCTGCTCCGTATGCAAACTCTGCATCGCGGTTAATCCTGGGACTCAATGGCCTAGCTGCAACCACAAACACATAACATGACATATGTTCTGTTTTCTGCAATCTGCATTACTATGTTGCAACAACTTACATGTACTAGTGTAGTGTAAAGATGCAATAACAGATGTTATGTATTACCGGTGGTCATTAGAGCCGATTGAACAGCAGAAGGAGACCATTCAGGATGGAATGATTTAACGTAAGCTGCAGCCCCAGAAACGTGTGGACAAGACATGGATGTTCCTGAGATTATGTTGAACTGCAAGCTTCTGTTGTCACCTTCAACATTTGAAATAGAACCTTTTGGAGACCAACCGGCAAGAATGTCGACTCCTGGAACCACTAAATCCGGCTAAAGGGAAAGGGGGACATTTGTAATAAATATAAGCCCTTAATCTACTATGTATATATTGAAGTGACCAAGTGATGATCGGACATAGACAATTTATACCTTGAGAATATCAGGGGAAACATGACTAGGACCCCTTGAGGAGAAAGAGACCACCACAGGGGCCAATGTATCCTTTTCCTCGTTCGTTTTAAATATGGTTGCAGTTGTATTCCTACAAGTTCGGTTAAGGATTTCCATTAACAAACGTGTTATTCACAAGACATTGTTAATAGATATAGGAAACTTCAGCTAATGATTAATACCTATTGGAATTAATGTAGACAAATATGCTATTGCCATCCTGCAAGTCAATGTACGAAGCAGGCAAGGGGAACGATAGGCCATGATCTCTGGAATTCTGACCTTGAGTAAGTGCACCAACAGCTTCAGCCACAAAGGCACCTTCTGCTTTGCTTCTGCCTTCACATAGAACAATTTTACCCTTTACCAAATTTGGATCCAACGAACCTCTCCTGCAAGACCTGCACTTATAACACTACTTCATGAACAAAAATAAATCATTATGTCTCATGTCTTCTCCTAAAGGATTTCAAGGTTTTGTCACCTGGATGTAGATCCATCAAAACCTGCTTTAGTATTTGGTGCGTCTCCTCCATAAATTATAGGATATTGTTGTTCCTTAAGGTCAAATGTATTTATTGAGACTCCCTAGACATAAGGAGATAATTACCATTAATTAAACATTAGAAAAACGTGTCAAATTTTCTTAATAAAACTTTATGTTTCTGTCTCCCATTTGATGACATTACCTCAAATGTTCTGTTGTCACCTAATCCAACCTTTGTAACCAACTTTCTATCGGTGGTGCTAGCAGCCACAGAAATATCCCAAGGTTCAAAATTTGCAAGCGATCCAGGTGTTGGACCTGAATTCCCAGCTGAAGTTACCGTTAATATTCCTTTTCTCATAGCATGAAAAGCTCCAATGGCTATTGCATTTCTGAAATAATTCTTATACGTTGACCCCGCGAGAGAAACTGATAATATGTCGACCCCGTCAGCAATGGCGTCATCAAAAGCTGCTAAAATGTCTGCATCTTTACAACCATCGGACCAACAAACTTTGTAGACAGCAATGCGTGCTGATACAGCACCCCCTCTTGCTGTTCCTCCTGCTAACTTGCCTGGCTAATTGGTTTCCCAGCTGCAGCGGATGATACATGAGTCCCATGACCGTCACTGTCTCTTGGAGGCTTTTCCTCATTGTCGTCGAATAAACCATCAGATTTGTAATACTTTGCCCCTATGATTTTTCTGCAATGATAGCTTAATCTGTTAATGGTGTATACTACATAAGCACGGAGGGTTAACTAGCATCCAACACCTTTGTTCTTCTTTTCTTTTGTTTTTTTTTCTTTTGGGTTTTGTGAGGCATTGGTATCTTTTTTTTTTTTAGGCAATCTTGTTCAAGACACCGTCAGATACTAAATGTGACTACCTCTAATTCTCCATATTAAGAGGGATTAGCCCTTTCCGCTACATCCAACTCCATTGGTTGAACTTTTTTCTTGTAACACTCAGTATTTTAAACTAATATAATCTGTTGATTGTGTTGGGATATGGGAAAATAAATCCCACATCACCAATTATTTAGAATAAGGGGCAACCCTTTTGATATAAAAGGGAGCCCCCTCTTTCCTTCTCAACTCACTCCTCAATTGCCTATTTTTTTTATAAGGTATTTTGTATTTCCTCCTCTCTTACATAAATAGGGATGGTTAAGTAGCATCCAATACCTTGAAGTGTCCTCTTCTTTTTTTTGTCTTGTTTTTGTTTGTTTTGTGAGACACTGGTATCTGGAATCTGTTTTTTAAGGTAATCTTATTACTATCAAATACTAAATATGTAAGTACCTCTCCCAACAGGATTCAAACCTTAATTTTTCATATTAAGAGGGACTAACCCCTTTCACTAGACCCAATCCCCGTTTCCGTTTGTTGAAGTTTTTTCTCGTAGACAGCAATGCGTGCTGATACAGCACCCCCTCTTGCTGTTCCTCCTACTAACCCTAACATGCTTGCCTGTTGGATGATACATGAGTCCCATGACCGTCACTGTCTTTTGGAGACTTTTCCTCACTGTCATCGAATAAACCATCAGATTTGTAATACTTTGCCCCTATGATTTTTCTGCAATGAAAGCTTAATCTGTTAGTGGTGTATACTGCATAAATACGGAGGGTTAAGTAGCATCGAACACCTTTGTTTTTCTTTTCTTTTGTTTTGGTTTTTTGTTTTTTTTTTTTTTGTTTTGTGAGGCACTGGTATCTTTTTTTTTAAGGTAATCTTATTCGAGGTACTGTAGATATTAAATGTGAGTACCTCTCCCAGCAGGAATTCGGATTCAGACCTTAGGCTCAATTTGGCATGTGGCACTGAATTTCGATGGATTAGGATTGTGACTAGGATTGGAACTGAGACTGGGACTGGGACTGAGACTGAGACTGAGATTGAAATTGAGATTGATGCTTTAAAAATATGTTTGATATAAAGTAATAGTTGGAGGGAATAATTTCATTAATCTTATTTAATAAATAGTTACTAATTATGCTATTAGCGAGAAAAAATATAGAGAGAGTGATTATTTAAGGTTTTGAAACACAAACCGGTCATTGAACCAGTTAGGGTATTAGGTTAAGGATCAATGGATCAGATCAGAGTCAAACCGGAGCTAAATCAAGGCCGAACCGGTGAAAAATTGAATATTTTAGGTTTGTTAATATGAAATTCTAAAGGAAAATTAAAAAAAAATTGATTTTTTTTAAAAAAGTAGTGGATTGGACTGGTTTCCGGACTGGATGGATTTTACGGCAATTGGCCAGTTTACGGTCCGGGTTTTAGAACCTTGTGCTTATGTTAGAGGGATAGATTATTGGTTAAAATCAGGGGTTATTTTTGTGCAACAAATATTTTAATCAAGGATATTTTTGTCTCTACAATTTTGCACTCCAGGGATTGAAAACACAATATCAGAAGAGAGGTGGCTTTACAGCAATCCCACTTTCATCGTACTCTCAATCCCTAGTTATCTGTAGTCTCTCATACTAAACGATATATTTTGACTCAATCCCTGATCCAATCTCACTCCCTACTCCACAATGTTTCATACCAAATAGGGCCTTAAGAGGGACTAGCCGCCATACTCAACCCCGTTGGTTGAAGTTTTTCCTTGTAATATTCAGTATTTTAAACTAATCTAATCTGTTGATTGTGGGTGTTGCATAAATATGAACAACATCTGACACTAGCACCTTGACAGTTAACTAAAATACGAGAATACGCACACACACAGATACCTGTTGCAAGTAAAGTTAAACGAGGATTGACATGTGCCCTTCCATTTCTTAGGTGGCGGACCCAATCCTTTGTCACTGAAGCATTCGGATTCTGGCCAGATCCCAGTGTCAAGAACTCCGATGATGACATCACTTTCAGTCGTGGCTCTTTGCACGTTCTGTGGGAAACCAATGAAATCCCAGGACCTTGTTGTGTGGAGTTGTCTCTTTTGGTTTGGAAACACAGAGACCACACCACCAAGTCCTGTATTGTGAATTTTATGGGTTAACGTACAACTCTGAGTCAAAGACAGAGCAAGTAAGTTATGAAGAAGATAAGTAAATAGTCTTCTTGCTCACTCGACATTGTTTCTGCTTCTTTCTCTGTTAGCTTCGCAACAAAGCCATTGAAACTCCGTTTGTAGTGATGGAAAACTGACTTGGGCATAGCATCACTGAAGATACAGGTAAAAATTGAAAATTTCTACAAGATGTTCAATTTTCAAGTTATAAAATTACAGAGTACACTGAACTATACCTACTCAACCTCTTTCTTTCATACAATAGTGTCTTAATCCTCTCAGGAAAACTAAATAAAAGTAATTTACTGGCTGATATAAAAATTGAATTATCCGTGTATGTACTTAAGCGGAAAACTTGTCCTTGGACAGAAAGAGAAGTGTGAAGAACGATAATGAAATTATTATCGTTTGTGTATGTTCATTTAACAAGTGTGACCTAGAAATTCCTAGTTTTGTAAGTGGATTGATATTACCTCTCAGAAGCTTTTTGCAGGAAGTTTGTGTACTTTGACAAGGCAGAAGCTTCATCAGTCTTGCTGTTACCAGTGTAGATAATGTAAGTCTGCATTATCAGAACAGATGAATAACAAACAGAAACTGAATCATGGGGATTCAAAAAAAAAAAAAAAGGAGAGAGAAAAAGACAAAAGAAAGCATGTTTGACCTTGAGTTCATCTGAGGAAGAACATTGACATTCAAGCAGAAGAGAAGCAAAGCTAAGAAGTGAAATCAACAACAGAGGAGCAAAAGATCTGCTGTTCATTCTAAAGTTTGTCTCGTAGAAATGACACAACATTGTGGCAAGTGTGCCTTCACACGGTGTGCCTTGTAACGATAATATTGTAATCAGCTTGCAGCAAATAAATGGTTTAAATCTCTTGCGTACGTAACATTTCAGTACAAGTCTTCCTAAAAATCAATATCACGAGGAAGATAAATAGTGATGTGGAAGAAATTATATATTTATAGTTTAACCTAGTGGTAAGGTTAGAGTAACTTGCGTGGTAACTGTTGCTCGTACAATGAAGCTTATTTTGTCAATTTATGTTTCTTAATTATAAGATTGTGACTTGTAACTTTCTTGTTGTCGGGGGAATATAAATTGCATGAAATCGTCCAAGTTGGCTAGCCAAGTTAAGTTACTTCTTCAGAGGATTATAGGGCACTTCAACTAATTTATAAGAAATAAAAGGTGATAATTAACTCATTAAATATGTCATAAATTTAAAAAAAATTTCACTTTTACCCTTATTAGAAAATGTATTTGAAAATTTAATGAGTAGGTAAAATTAGAATATGAATATTAACTATAAGGATAAAACTAAAAAATTAGTACCACTCTAGCCTTATTTATAAGTCTCTATCTATTTTTATAAGTTAGTTTTGTTAGTTATTTATAATAAATATTGGTTGGTTTTCCTAAAATAGCATTTTTCATCATAACTACTAGTGGATAGAAACTCCTTAACATGAGCAATCAATACGAATATATTTTAGGAAAAATTTATAAATTTAGAAGACAAAGTGGATTGAAATCTTATATTTAAGACCAAATCTAATTCCTAACTAATTCTTATATTAAGGACAGGAGGTAGCACTTGATTTCTGTGCACACATCATACCTAACTGATTTCCTTCAAAGTGCCAATAGATTACTACTTACAGCATGCTTGATTTCACACGTGTATAATGCCTATATGTTCTGTTCCGCTATGGTACTTTAGCTTCACATTATACATTCCCATTATGTTTGATAGCTTCAAAAAACATGTTTTCTGCAGTTACTGCCAAAGAGAAATCTGTGACGTAATTCTCTCAATCCGAGTCTCCTAATGCCATCAATGAGGGTGTTGATTTAGCCAGCAGAACAATTTCATGCATGTTTTCAATTGGAAGATGACTAGGTACATATAATGTTGAGTTATCAGCAATATAAATCTTGGACTGACAAATTTTAATCATCACCCCACTTTGAAACTGGAGGCAGATTTGCTGTATATAAGACATGAGATCTTGCTTAGTGTTTGAGATGGATTTCATTCAACTGACATTGCATTCCGTTGCACTATGTAATCACTAATGATAATGGCATTCTTTGAATATATTTTGAAGCATACGCTATTTGACTCATTGTTTGTATAAGACGAGGCTTTTCCTAGTTATTCAGTCATTTCCCTTTTGAAATCAGTTAAGTTATTATGGTGACAATGTTAAATGGAATATCTTTCTTGTGTGAACTATTCAACATGATTTTCAAAATACCTCCTTGCCGTGGAAGCGCAAGGGTATTATCAAGTGTTCAGGTCCATTGGTTCTCCCACGCCGAGTTAGCAAGAAAAAAAGAACATTACTGTATATGCAATGACCATGTTGCATTGATTCTTTGACTGTTTTACAAGTTTTATTGGTAAATAACTTAATGCAACATCCTGAATAATCCTTCTCCTGTCATCAGGATGACCGTTCTAGAGCTCAGAAGAAGAAAGAGGATCTGGACCATGCAATTGCTCTTTCTTTAGCTGACGATTTGAAGAGACCAAATGGTAGCTGTTAAATTTTCAAAATTCTCGTTTTCTTTATGTCAATGATGACCCTTTGATCCAGGATTAAACATTACTTTTTATTATCTCCTCAAGGATATAGATGGCGTGGAGAAATTGATGAAGATTACGGGAGTGAATTTCAGGACAACCATAACTCATCTGCACATCCTCCATATGGCCGGGCAACATATGGGGAAATTAGGTACAGTCTTTGCTGTTCTAAATTCTATATTTCATGACTTGCATGCCAAGCTAAAGTTCAAGAAATGAAAAGAAAGATCGGCAAGCATGCGCTGTTATATACAGTTGCCCCCTACTTTCATTCTCTAAATTTCTCAATGCCCTTGAAAGGTGAAAGGAGAAATCAACGGCGGGCATCCCTAATAATCAATATTCACTATCTGCCAATCTATTATTATATCCAAGCAAGGGAAAGGACAGAGATTTTGGTACCTTTTCCAATTAATCATGTGCATTGGGTATTAATATGCAGGGTATGTGGAGGGTGCAAGCGGGAGATAGTCCATGGGAATTGTTTAAGATGCAATAATACTTATTTTCATACAGGGTGCTTTCGCCTTTCAACAGAAATTTACACATTGCATATAGTACTTTCTTCTTTTTTCACATTCACAAATATGTTTATAATGATTCTATTTTATGTATCACTTACCGTGTATTTTTCTTTCCTTTTTATACCAGTTTTCTTTATCAGGGAAGCATCCCTATCACAAGTCCTGTTTCAAAGAGTTGACCCATCCAAAATGTGAAGTTTGCTTCCAATTTGTAAGATTAGCCTGCCTTTCACTGATTCATATTGCACTGCTTTTTATAAAATTATTTCCCTTTTCTGTACAATTTCATGGCGTTATGATAGTACACGCTCTGATGGAGGCAATCAAGTTAATGACCTACTACAATTATATCCAACAACAATTCTTATCTTAGGATAAAAGATAAGTTAAATTCTCTCCTGTCACATGTTGTTTCACTTTCAGATTCCTATAAATGCTGCCGGTTTGATTGATTATAGGTGTCACCCATTTTGGTCCCAAAAATATTGTCCAGATCACGAATACGATGATACAGCTCGCTGCTGTAGTTGTGAAAGACTGGAGGTACTAACCAAAATGGTGCCTTATAATGTGAGATTATTATTATTAGTTCTTCAAAAGAAGAAAGGAGAAGTTGCTGACAACTATCTTCTTTGTTTTATAATCTTGAAGTCTTTGAATGCAAAATACTTTAGTTTGGAAGATGGGCCGAGTTTATGTTTAGAGTGCATGGAGTCAGCTATTATGGACACTGGAGATTGTCAACCTCTTTACCATGCCATTAGAGATTATTATGAAGGAATGAATATGAAAATAGACCAACAAATTCCTATGCTTCTGGTTGAGAGGCAAGAACTCAATGAAGCTATTGTTGGGGATAAAAATATAAGTAGCAATCCGTTCTTTGGTCTAATCACATTAAAGGTTGCTTTTCTCTTACTCTAAATTTGCTTCTTCCAGGGTTACCATCACTGGCCAGAGACAAGAGGCTTGTGCCTTTCTGAAGAGCTGACTGTCACCAGTGTATGGTTTCAAAATTTCTACTTTTGATTTCTTACATACAATCTATTAGCTTAAATGAGCAAGGCTACAAATTACCTATCAGGTAGTTGTACTGATTTCACTCATTTTTATGTTGTTTTAAATTCATCGAAGGCCAAGAATTGGAGGCTACCGGCTTATTGGAATGCGATCCCAACCTCAATAGCTAACTAGAAAATGTGAAGTTACCGCCATTCTTGTTCTCTATGGTCTTCCAAGGTAATACATCAGAAGATTTATCTGTTCAAAATCCTTTATTCAGGATTTGCTTTTCATTCATCCTTTTGTTTCAATTTTTTTGCGGGATTCAGGTTAATCACAGGTGCTATCCTTGCCCGTGAGTTGATGCACGGCTGGTTACGTCTTAAAGGTATGATGAACATAGTCCATCTTCATACTCACCAGATATACAGGTTTACAGTAACCTTTAATATTATCCTCCTTATTCATGTTGAACGAAGCAGGTTACCGTAATCTTAATCCTGAAGTAGAGGAAGGAATCTGTCAGGTTCTGTCTTATATGTGGCATGAGTCAGAAGTAATGCCTAGCCTTCAAAGCATGCCTTCAACTTCAGCAGCTTCTTCCTCCTCCTCCTCTTCCCATTACTCACACTACTCTTCCAGAAATTAACATGGACAACATCATAAACTTATGTTTCATGATCAAGTGTGGAGGAAGGTTATAAGTCATCAAGATCACCGGCCACTTACTGTGTGTACTACTTTGAACCCTATGGGGATTCATTCCATCAGTTGAAAGTGCAAGGCGCAAGTTTCTTTCCTCACATGCGAAGTCAGGATAGTCATGATCAATTTTTTTTCCATTGAGGGGCATCTGCAGGATGCCTAAGGTTTGTGTCTTCAATCCGTTCATTTGCATGACACGTCAACAGCTTAGCAATCTCTGGAGTACTGTACAATCGCTTAAATCTCAGAATAATGGGAAAATACCATACAACCTTCAACAGACTTCTTCCTTTCTTCTTCCCATATCGAGATGCATTACATTTAGGGCACTTCTCTAACGTTGCATACTTGTTACGAAATAATATGCAATCATTAGGGCATGCATAGATCTTTTCAAAACCCATGCCAGTTGTTGAGCAAAGAATTCTTTTTGCCTCGTACGTCTTGGTAGGAAGTACATTTTCTTCTGGGAGCATATCTTGCACAAGTTCAAGAAGTGTGGTGAAACCAGAATTGCTCAAGCCATAGCGTACTTTAAAGTTGTACAATTTCAACACTACTAACAATCTTGTATATTTAGTGCATCCAAGATATAATGGTTTCTCTGCATCACCTTTCAGCTTCTCAAATTCTTTAGGACAGTTATCAAGACCACCTTCAACCGCATTTAGCATTTCTTGAAGGCCATCGTCCTCATATCACATGCTTGTTGGGTCGGACTCATCATTCAAAGCACCGGTTGTGCTATGCACTCTAGCACTACTTGCATCATCCGTCTCACCATGTCTTGTCCATCGTTTATATGATTGATCAATTCCATGACAAACTAAATGATCTAGCAGATCATGTGAACTAATCTACTTTCCATAGCAACAAGATAAGCAAGGACACAAGATTTTGTTAGGCTCATTTGTGTACTCTCTTGCAAATCTAATAAATTCTTTCACACCATCTATATATTCTCTTGAGCACCGATCGGAAGACATCAATTTTCGATCCATCTATATATATATACCTTAAATATATTTTTATGAGTGGTTAGTTACATGTCTAATGCAGTTAGTTATTAATTACTTTAATTTTATCTTTTCCTATTTAATTCAAAAAATTTAACATCATAACATCTTAAAATTAAATTTCAAGTTTTCCAAAAAATAAGTACACATTAATTCTATAAGTCATACATAATCAACCAAATATTAATCCAGCAGTATTATATTTATAATTAAGAAATTAAAAGTATATATACTTAGTATGAACTTAATTTAAAGGACTACTACAAATAAACTTTAACCAAATTTAAATGACATCTAATCAATTCAAACGTTGTAATAATAAACCACAGAGAACAAAACACAACATATAACATATACACGGTTTAATTTGCAACTATTTTAATTTGCCTTTCCACTCTCTCATTTCTCCTGCGGTCCACCTAATTTCTCTTTTCTATCATATTTTACCTTTTTTTCACCAAAAGTATTATTTATTAAAGAATTTCATATTTAAGTTACATTGTTTATGTATGAGTTAAACATGTTTTTCAAACTATTGAGATTTAGGATAAATTTCAACTGAAAAGGAAAAAAAAATCCACAATTTTTTTAGAGAAAAAAGGCTGCACGCGGCGATAAGAATTGAATTCAACACGTGGGACCGGAGAACTGCGACTGAAGTGGTGACCGAAATGGTGACCAATAGTGAACAGATCCGCAGGGAGAGATCAAAGTAGACAAGAATAAAGAAAGTGAAAGGTGGGGGTCCAAAGAAGCTTCTAATATGTTTTACGCGCAGTCAAATAGAATAATGGAGTCGTGTGGGAGAAAGTGAAAAAATACGAAGTTATAAAATGACACTCTCGCGCTAATATTTGGCTTTCCATGGCGTTTTTAAAAAAAATTTCGGCCAAGGCATATCTTTCTATGGCGTTTTAAAAAAAAACGCCGGCCAAGGTACATCTACATTCATAAAGCTCAGTCCAAACCCACACATAGTCCAAACCCATACATTTTAAAAAATAAAAAAACATAAAAAAACATATAAAAAAATGGCATTTCATCATATAGCGCCGTCTAAAACCACACATTTATAAAAAAAACATAAAAAACATTACTATAAAAATATAAAAAACATAAAAGGCATCGTTAATATAACATCATCCAAACACAGAACACTGAATTATAAATTAGTAACACTGTCAAAAGTGGAAGTATATTTAACCAAAGAAGAGACAAAACATAAAATAATTAAGCAGATCTAAATTATTTTTCCAACGTTTTGGGACAAAGAAAGACAAATAAACAAAAAAATTTAGTAAGGATTAAAAAGAGAAATTATAAGGAAGCTTACCTACAGATAGAGAAAAGAGGAAGAAGAGAGGAAGCTAGCTCTCAAAGCGAACTGAAATCGTTCCTGAACTCTGCAAAATGAATATGGAAACCAAAATGAAAAGAGAACCGAAGATATAGAACAAAAGCACTGACAGAAAAAGAAAAGTTGAAAAGACAAGAGAACATGCCGATAGTGAGAGAAAAGAAGAGGAAGGGACAGTACGTGAGAGAAAGAGGGGAAAAAAATTTAACCATTGGCCGGCGCTTTTAGATAAGCGCCGGCCTTATAGGCCTTGGCCGGTGCTTCATAGAAGCGCCGGCCAAGGCACGCCTAGGCCCGCGCTTCCTAAGATGCAAAAAGCGCCAGCCTAGGGTTTTATTTTTTTGTTTTTGACTAATTAAGTTTAACTTATACGTTAGAGTCTAACATGAAATTTTATTTAGGTATGTTTTTTTTAGCCACTTTTATTAATTTTGTTTTTCAAACATTTATTAGCATTTAAAATAAAGTAGTATTGGACCATTTACGACGCTTTAGATTAAAACGCCATAGCTGATTTACTTTGTATAAAAAAAAGAAAAATATGACGTTTTTACAGAGAAGCGTCGTAGCACCTCTACTCTATCTCCCGACGCTTATAATAAAAAACGCCATAAGTTTTTTTTAAAAAAAAATAAAATAAAACAGTCACCTATGGCGTTTTTTTTAAAAACGTCGTTAAAGATGCGCCACTAAACGCCTCTTTTGTAGTAGTAGGAAAAACAGGCCGAGCTCGTTGAGCCGGCCCTTTTAGGCCCTGAATTTACAAAGGTCGGGCTTAATATTTTTGCTTCAAAAGTGAAAGCGGGCCTAAAAGGGTTAGTCCTGTAGGGCCACGAACCGGCCCTTTTAGGCCTATATATATTTTCTTATTTTTTAAATTATTTATATGATAATAATATTATTGATTTTTAATATTTTGTTAATGATGTTGCAAATATTTAGTTGTTATTATATTTTTTAGAATTAAGTTTTATAAGAATATCTTATATTAAGAATCCTAAAAATTAAAAATATATAAAAGATATTTCTTATTTTATAAGAAAGACATGTTAGATATTTCTTTTTTACTCCAAAGTTTCACATATGATGGTAATTTACTAATTTATTTGTATTTTGTATTTTGTATAGAGTTATTTATCATTTTGGTTTATTATTTGTTGCATATAAAGATTATGGATGTATTCATGATGTGGGAGAAGAAATTCTTAATATTTTTACCTGCTAAACAGATCATGCTACTCAAAGTGAATCATAATCAAATTTCTTTAAAATTGATGATAATGGCGGAGAAGAAGAAATTGATAGCCGTCATACTCATGTTACTTAGAGTATTTAGCTTCTTGTCTTCTTATCTTTTGTGTGAGACTATGAGTTATTTGTGGACACTATTTGTTTACCTTTGATTATGAATTAGTAATTGTATTTTTTTTATTGCATAAGGCGTGTAAACATGTAGTTAAATTTTGTGAAAATTACTTTAGACCATGCGGGTCAGCCCTAACCCGCATACTATTGGGCCGAGCTTTAAAAAATAGCAATTTTTCTTACCTCGAGCCCTATAGGGCTGGCCTTTTTAGGCCCTGGCCCGTCAAGGGTCGGCCCTGTAGGGTCAGGCCAGCTCTGATTCCCAGCTTTAATAATACTAAACAATGTGTATTATATTAACATTAAAAGAATATGTTTGGCTCAAAATGTTCCAAATTAAACCAAATGTGTAATTTATTTTGCCTTCTGAAAAATGCTCCCTTTGATTTCAAATGGAGGGGCTAATTGAAATGCTCCCTTTAGTTCAAAATGCAACACTTTTCCTTCTAAACTACATGTATCGTGTCACTTAGTAAAGTTAGATTTAAGCATCCCTTATAAAAGATGGGATCATCTTTAAAAAAAATTAACCACAATTTTTATAAATAATTAACTAGTTTTCTTGATATATATAAATTAATCAACTAAGACTAACAATAAGAAGAGAATATAAATCATCAATTATAGTTGAAATATTGTTTATATAAAGTATTGCTTAGTATCTACTATTAAAAAGTATTGATGGCAATACAATATAGATCACTAAACTACTTCTAAGTAGGTATTAATAGCCTCTTGAAAGTCAATAAAGGTTGTTCTATTTAATAAAAAAGTTCATATACTTGTGAGTTGTGACAAAGAGGATACATCATAAAAATTCTGTGAATTCGTATTCACTTGACTTTATCCGTGTTCAACAAACAATTTGAAATACCTTGACTTTTTTAGAACAGGTCCGAGGTTAATAACTATAATATTGTAGATTTAAATTCCATAAATGTGAGAAGGATACGACAAGTACGATTAAAGGAAAGCTTATCTTTTGCGATTGCATTCACACGGTGTGCCTTATAACGATAATATTGTAACCAGCTTGCAGCAAATAAATGGTTTATAAATCTCTTGCGTAGTACAAGTATTCCTAAAATTCAATATCACGAGGATCTGAGGAAGATAAATAGTGATGTGGAAGAAATTATGTGTAGTTTAAGCTAGTGGTAAGGTTAGAGCAACTTACCTGCTTGGTAACTGCTGCTCGTACAATGAATGACTTCTTTTGTCAATTTATGTTTCTTAATTATAAGATTGTGACTTGTAACTTTCCTGTTGTTGGGGGAATATAAATTGCATGAAATCATCCAAACTGGCTCACCAAGTCACCAAGTTAAGTTACTTCCACGGACTATAGACACTTCAACTAATTTATAAAAAATAAGAAGTGATAGTTAACTCATTAAATATACTATAAATTAAAAAAATCATTTTTATCTTTATTAGAAAATGTGTTTGAAAATTTAATGAGTAGGTAAAATTAGAAATGAATATTAATTATAAGGATAAAACTAACTCTGGTCCTATTTATAAGTCCCTTTTAATTAAATCTCGTATACCAAGGAAAGGTAGTTAATTCAATGATTATGAGGTAAATTTTTAATTATGCCCTCATTTATAAATGGATACTTTTAAACTCTTTCTTCTCTATCTATCTTTAAATTATTTCTTCATTAGTATAATAAATAAAGGCAAAATTTTCATAATCTCATTTACTACATTAAAACTAGACTTGTAAATAGAACCAAATTTTTTGATAAAAAAAAAAGATTTAAAAAAATACCATTTAAATTTCAAAATATCAAATAAGTGATTTAACAATAAAATGATTTATTAATTGTATTACTATTCTTATTAATCTCATTAACAACTTTGTCAATGAGATTTTGAAGTTTAAAAGATATTTTTTTTAAATTTTCTCTAAAAAAATTTATAAATAGGACTAAGTTATTCTTTTAGAATCTCCTAGTATTACATAATGAAGAGAGTTTATTCTTGGGGCGAGATGACCGAGGCCTCCTCTCTGACTGGTTTATATTTTAGAGCTTGACTCTTGTGTCTTGGCATGAATCATAAATGCTTTTATCCCTTTACGAACTAATTAATACTTACTTCGCTTCGATTCTATTTAAAGCTAACTTTTTTTTATTGTATAAAATAAACTGGTAGTTAAAATTAATAAGTTTATCAAAAATATCATGTTTTTTCATATACGCCCCTATTTATAAAAATATAAAGAGAATGTATAAAAAATATAAGAGATAATAAAATATATTTCCAAATATTTTGTTAACTTCATTCACCTAGTGAGTTCTCTCTCTCTCCTAAATATAACTTTTGGTATGTGTGATAATAATTATAAATACTATGTATTTAATAAGGGTAAAATAAAAAAAATAAGTTTATATTTTCAGACATAAAATAAAAATTATTTATAAAATGGATCAGCCCTATAAAAGAGAAAGTTACTTATAAATAGAACCGAATGGAGTACTAAAATATTTAATTTGTAATTCTTGTATGCTCAACTAGCTCCCGTTTGGTACAGTGGAATTGATTTTGATGGAAATGGAAATGGAAATGGATATGGAAATAGATATGGAATTGGATATGGAAATGATATTTAAAAAGATGTTTGGTATGTGATGGAAATAAAGATGGAATCCATATATATATATTTTTTGAAATGTATATTAAAAATATGAAAATGTAAGAAAAGACAGTTTTACCCCTAACAGTAAAGTCATGAAATAAACTGAGGTACCAATTTACACAAAAGCAATCGAAGAAGCTTGCCATTGCGTTCATTGTTGAGGCATGGAGCAAATCAGATGAAACTGAATCTAAATCCAAGTTGTTCACTTCTTCGATGTTGAATGCCATATCATTCTTGAAGGTGATGTGATTTGAGCGTGTGTTTTTCTAGTGTTAACTTGATCGCAACTTTCCCCAACCCTAGAATTCTACGACAGCGGCGGGCAGCTCTGTTTAGTTTCGCAAAGTTTCTTCCTCCGGTAAGCTTCTTTTGCCTTCACCACAACTTTCAATTTCTCGCAACATGAAGTTTTTTTTCTGTTTGTTCTTTCAACTGAAACTTTATTCCATTTGTTCTTCCTATTGAAACTTTCTTTCGTTTATTCTTCCTCCGGCGATAGGATTTTTTCTCCCAATCAACATCATATAAGATGACACCTGATTGTTGTATTTAATAGGGATTGTAATGCTGATTGGATTTTCATTTTGCTGTCAATTATCTTTGGGTTTTTTTTTTGTGATATTTGGATGACAATAGTGCACAGCGAAAAATTACTTGATAACAGAATTTGTCCATAGTCAATAATTGGCATGCCTTGATAATATCTGAAACATGGCTAAAGTTGATTTTTTTTTTCCCCAAATGGCTGAATTTGATTCTCTCTTTGCTTGCATATTTTTTTCCCCAAATGGCTAAAGTATGCTTGTCTTTAGAATATGGCTAGTAAGAAGTTGCACTTGTGGACTCCTGAGGAAGATGATTTGCTCATTAGGTGCTTGGTAGAGATTAATGAAGAAGGAGCTT
Organism: Albizia julibrissin; assembly: GCA_037074505.1. Taxonomy (NCBI): domain Eukaryota; kingdom Viridiplantae; phylum Streptophyta; class Magnoliopsida; order Fabales; family Fabaceae; genus Albizia; species Albizia julibrissin. The sequence goes on along the minus strand of CM073483.1, from coordinate 40,364,990 downwards.
TGATAGGACCACTGTGGTTGAAGCAAATAGAGGTAAGGCTGAATGAAATGTTACCTACACATGAGATAAAGCTTCTTGATATTAAGTCCCGTATCAAAACAATGAAGCAACATTGGCTCATGATATATGACATGGTATATAGTGCCAATAACCCAGGTTTTGGGTGGGATCCTAATGAAAAATGTGTAACTGCAGAAGTAGAGGTGTGAGATGAGTACATCAAGGTAAGAAATCACAAAAATATAATGAGCATTATTGTTATTTTTATATTGTTTGTGATCTTTTATTTGGGTATACTATAATGATCTTTATTATTGTTTATAGACCAACAGGAAAGCTACAATGGTTCGTTCAAAATCTTTCCCCCATTTTAAGGCTCTTACCAAGATTTTTGGAACAAGCATGACTGAATTACAAGTTTATTGTGATGTTGTTGAAGAGTTTGAGGCTTTATATGATGAACTTTTGAAAATGGACGGGATTAATGACAAGGAGCGTCATGATGTCTATCTAAAACTTGTTAAAGATAAAGTGTTGGTTGTTGAGTTTATCAACCTTCCACATGATGCTAAAGAAGAAGTTGTTCAACAACTTATTTCATAGATCCTATGTTGTAGGAAGGTTTTGTAGTTGAAGATTTTTGTTATTTTCGATTTTAACTTATTAGTATGTCATGTTGTAAGTTGGAGCTAGGCTTTTATTTGACTGTGTAGCCCTTGGCAAGCTGAAAAATTCTCACCAAGTTATAATTGAAGCCCCACATTATTTTGACTATGTAATATTATTAATGAAAGATCTTATAGGGTCTGTTTGGTTGGGGGGTTTTGGAGGGGAGGGGAGGGAAGGGGAGGGTTAGTGATTAAAAATGGGTGTTTGGTTGGAGGTAGGGGAGGGGAGGGGAGGGGAGTATTTTTGTCTTTTAGTAGTCACCTCCCCTCTTATGTAAAACCTTCAAATTTGGGGTTTTTCCTAGGGGAGAGAATATTTCATCACCGCACGATCAGAACAGAGGGTAAAAAGCACAGATCTACAGAACCTGAGGTAAACTGCAACTGGCTCATTCTTGTTCTCTGTTTCGATTCCGTTAATTATTAGTCTCTTGTTCTCCCCTTATCTCCTTTTCCTTGTGCTGAATTCTTTAATGGGTTTTTGCTTTGAGATGAATTTGATTATGATTATGAGTAGCTAAACTATTTACTCTAGGATTATTTGAACCTTGTATGGATTGAGTACTTAATTTTCTTTTTATATTTGTGGTTAAAGTCGTTTTTATGTTTATTTTACTCTAGTCTTAATGCTTTAGAATTGGACTTAAAATCATCACTGATTTGATTGATTACTCGACAGAGATGTCAGCTTATGAAAATGTTGTTGGTGGGAAATTGAAGCTCAAGGGAAAGGCCTTGGATGTGAAGGCTGGGGGAGTGAAGAAGAAAAAGAAGCAGAATAAGAATCATGATCAAATATCAGAATCCACTGAAAATGAACTTCTGGAAGGTTGGTTTCTTTTATTAGAAGTCTTAAATCAAATTGCAAAAGTGGTTGTTGTCATTCAAGGTTAGGTATTGATAGTTGACACTAAAAATTATAAGCCAATTAATTATTTGAGTAAGTGATTCTTGGGTTGAAGTCGTGTAAATGGTTTACCCCAGTTGGTGACGTTTCATATGTAGTAGTAAATGGCTCATGGTATCACCAAAAAATAATAATAAAATAAAAAAGTTCATGAATTGGGTTGATGTGATTCTATCAACTTTATAGAATATTGTAACTACTAACTAGGACCTTCTGCTCTACTATTTAGTAAGTTAGCTGATTTGTCTATCTTCAAGAAAGACCAAAATGAGAAAATGCCTGGATTTCTTGAATAATAGGACCAGTGGAATTTGTGGTACTAATGATCACGGTTTAATAAAATTATGCTTAGTTATTTCTGGTGTTGCTTACTATCAAGTTTTGAGTTCACATTTAATATATAATCTCTTTGTGGTTATTAGCTTTTTCGGTAAATAGAAGAGGTAGTTTTTGTTAGAATCAGAATTGACTGCGATCCCTCCCACTGAAAGGAAAGTATAGGTAATGGAGGTCAATGATTTGAGTCTAAATTCAAAAGAAAGTAGCATTCTTCTATTTTAACGTCACATTTCAGATAACTTTCCAAGGCTTAGCAAGTTGCTGTGCAAATGAGATTTACCAATTTGACATTTTGTCTTGTTTTTTTGGCCATAAAGTGGTTAATCCAAAAATGAGTTCTATCTGCTGCATTGTTCCTTAATCTTTTTATGTTCAGCATGTCTTGAAGTGTCTAATGCAATTTGTATCATTTATATTCTCTAACGCAGGTGGAAGTGCTGAACAAGCTAATGATCCTAATGATCATGACAATGATGATGTGAACAAATCGACAGGGGAAGAGAAGGCTCCTCATTATGATGATCATCTTACGCCAGCTGAGAGACGGTACATAGAACAAAGAGAAAAACTTGATGTTAATAGATTGGCGAAGATTGCCAATAAATCTCACCGTGACAGAATTTAGGATTTCAATCAGTATTTGGCAAACATGAGCGAGCACTATGATATCCCCAAAGTAGGCCCGGGATGATTGAACCCTTCATTTGTCTCTATGATGTGTAATTTCTGTGTTGTGCACAATGGCTGCTGACACTAAAATATGTTATCTTGGAATGCTTTGTAATGCAGATCTTAAAATTTGGTTCAGAAGTGAGGACTTGATTTTTAATTGCTTTATTTTCATTTCCTATGCCACCGTGTACCAACTAGTAATATGGGCACTGGCCGTTCCAGTGTTTTTTTTTTCCGGTGAGACGTTAGCACTATGATGGTTTTGATGGAAGAAAATAGCTACTTGATTATCACACATATTCCTTTATATTACCACAAAGTAGGCCAACTTTACAGTACTTATATATATATATATATATATATATATATATATATATATATATATATATATATATTTTTTTTTTTTTTTTTTTTTTTTGGGGAGCATATTGTGTATAAGTTTCAGCTTACGTTTTGTCAAGACAATTGTGCATTCGTATGAAAGTCATAAAAGTACACTTAATTGTATAATATATATATATATATAACGCTATTTAGCCATTACATGCATGTCGATAATATAGATACGGCTAGACCTAATTTCCTACAGGTAATTATCAGTTAAAATATAGAAGCAAAAATAGGCCTGAAGAGCATGAAAATTTTCTGCTTTAATTGATTCCTAAGTTAGTGTTGATAAACCTGCAAGACAATAGACACCCCCACAAGCAACCCAACAGAAAACGTAGTACAGAAATATTATAGCATCATATCCTAACATATATAATCAACATCAAGTTTGTCAAATTAGCGCTAGTTGTTGGTAGTCAAATGGAAATAGTAAAGAAAATTGATCACATAAAAATACACAGAAAATATGCAAAAAGAGGCAGCACTTGGTGATAAATCATCCTCCATTAACCTTTAGATATACAAAATAATAGTCATTCAACTATATTCATCATTCACTTCCACAAATCAAAATATACAAAAGTGGCCATCATATTAACATATACAAAAGTGGGCAATATATTAACCCCTGCATGTACCAAACTTAAATGGTAGGGTATTCTCCTAATATCAAAATATACAAAAGTGGCCAACATATTAACACTGCCGTATACCAAAAAATTAATGGTAGGGCATTGTATTAATATCAAAATACACAAAAGTAGCTAACATCTATGCAAGAAGCCTACGAACCATAGACAATTTTGCCTTATATGGGAGGGTAGGGAACATAACAAGGAGCTCCTCATCTTTGCTAATTTTCAATAACGCATCTTCCAATTCATTGTCAGTTAGTTCTTTCAGCTTGGACAGCTCCTCATAGAGGACCTCACGTTTTGCATCCAACATAGATGCACGTTCCATCCTTTGAAGGCTAGATCCCAAATTTCCAGCTGCAATTTGGAGCCCTTCACATGTTGTTTTCATCATCTTTTCCATGGCCTCTACAAAATAGTCACCACGATCATGACTATTCCTTCTCCTTTCTTATTTCTACTTAGGGCAGCAGTTGTGTCTCCAGTTGTGGCAACAAAAGATGGGACAAATTCAACATCTCCATCAATATTCAGACCATCTTCATTGTCATCAACCTCAACATGTGGGTTTTCTTCATTGTTATCAACTAGGTCAGCCTGTAGACCACCCAATGTTTCTTGTCCAGTAGCTCTGTCCTTGGCAAATATAATGCAAAGTTCGTCAAAATGACGAAAAGGTTTCCCACGGAATTGAGCAGCTTTCTTGTTACTCTACAAAATAACCAAACCACAATGTCAACTCAATTTCAATATCAAAACATTAATTAAAAATAAGTTGAATAACATTATCTTACCTTCACATACTCATCCCACACAGCATTTTCAGCAGTAACACATTTCTTCTCGGGATCCCAACCAAATCCTGATGTGTTAGTGCCATTGACCATATCATTTACTACTTGCCAATTCAATTTCAAGGTCTTTAGACGTGACTGAATGTTAGGATAAATTTGTAAATCACACCCAGGTAGCTTTTCATGTAACATTGTATGTAAAAGCTTCAATACCCCTGGTTTGAAACCATTTTCAGCAAGCAAACCACCTTCTTCATGAATCTGCAACAGTGAAGCAACTAGCACATCATCCTCTTCTTGTTTCCAGACCCGAAATTTTTGTTTTGCAGATCCATCCTCTGTCATGATCTAAATCAACACACAATAAAAACATAATAAAATATATCCATATTTCTGTTACAAATATGTTGAAATATAAAACCAAAGTCATTACATTGATAATATAACATAATAACGAACACAATAAAGAACACTCATGTTTCAAGTTCAAAACTGCAATTACAAGAACAATAAATAACCTAAGTTAGCAAATTGTCACACTTCTATTAAATTATCCCTACGCCTCCTAAAATCAACAAACATCTCATTTGCCAAGTTGTCACGAAAGTTACTCCAAGCATTCGATGGCTCAATTGTAGAAATAGGTGGAGCATCTATATTAGAACCATCTGTGTCTATTTCCTCAAACTCATTCTCAAGAGGATCCGACCCTTGTTGGCGAATCAAATTATGTAAGAGGCAACATGCCATTACAATTCGATTATGTGTTCGAATAGGATAGAATGAAGGACTTCTCAAAATAGCCCAACGTAGTTTCAACATTCCAAAGCAACGCTCGATAACATTGCGGGCCGAAGCATGCCTCATATTAAAGCATTCACGAGCATTTACAGGGCTTCTTCCATCTCTCCACTCACTCAAATGGTAACGTTGTCCTCGAAAGGGTGCAAGGAATCCCTCACAATTTGTGTATCCAGCATCAACCAAATAGTATTGTCCTGCATTTAAGTTTAACACTTGTTAGCAATTGACATTAGAAAATAATACAACACAAATTATTGAAATTATAAAACCTAGAGGCACTTGTAAGCTTCCACTCCTCCTATGAATTGCATCTCTTAAAACTCTCCCATCAGCAGCTGAGCCTTCCCAACCAGTGAGGACATATATGAATTGTGCATCAGGTGAGCAGACACCTAGCACATTAGTAGTTATATCTCCCTTTCTATTTCTATATCGTCCCTTGTCTGTAATAGCCACTTTTACTTTAACATGTGTGCCATCAAGGGCACCTAAACAATTCTGAAAAAAAAAACAGTTTCAATGTTATATAAGTGCACTCAAATGACTTATAAAAAATCATGACTGTAAATATATAATAAATGAAAATATACCTTGAACCATCTCCATTTCGTGTCTGTCGAATCCTCCGGAATTGGTTGAGGTTTCTTAAAAAGCTCATATCTCAAGCGCATCATAGCGATCAAAACAGAATTAAAATGCCGACTTATGGTTTCACCAGACCTCCCAAAATAGAACTGTATAACTCTATTTTTTTGATGATGTGCAAGGATGTGGAGAAACATTGCAACTTGTTCATCAACTAACATATTTTTAGTAGATTTCAACCCTCCTTTTATATCAATAAGAAGACATAGCTTGTCGAAAGTAATCCTATTCATTCTAATTTGATTAAAGCATGTTATATCACTATTATAAATCAGATTTCGAAGGTGAACCCTCCTAGCATGGAAATCCAAAGTGTATGGCTTACGACTAATTTGTCGTCTATGAAGAGCAATAGCAATACATATGCTCATAAAACATTGGTTCACAATAAATAGAGCATGAAACCACCAAAGCAAGATATGCACAATCACTTGTCTTCTATCACGATCCATGGCTGTGTATATATATAAGATAAGAAGTATATAAGAGAGAATCTAAAAGAAATGGTATTATATTGACAAAAATAGGGTTGGGGGACTAAGTATGGGAACTATAAAAGTGAGATTAACAAAGTTGTGACAACATATAGTAAGTTCTTAACAAAGCTATACTTCAAGATACATTGCATGTTGATTCATGTACATCTATTCATACACATGGGGGAGTTAACTTCATCTACTCAACAAAGTTAACACCTCCAAAAAAATGTAATAATTTTCATGCAGAATTGAAAGTAAAATTTATAGCAAAAGAGATATAGGAATCATAGATTCATAGTAATAGATCCTCAATTACTCCACAAACTAATTGATTCAACAGATACAACTTCTGCAACCAGAATCAATTTAACTAAAAAGTTCAAATGATGCAAGTCATATTAGAAGCAACATTATGGTGTCATATTAGAGTTCCAACAATGTTGTACTTTTAGCATAATAGTAACCAGTCTTATAATTTAACAACTACTTCATAAACAAAAGAAATTGAGGGATGGTATAATTTCAGTAAACTACTCAGCTAAGCTTCCATGCCCAAAGTCAATCACGACAATCACATGCAGAGCAAAAACATACAGAGGGATCATGAAATTAGTGCTGTGATAAAAAAAGGTTGCCCAAAATAAGAATATGCCATACCTTAAATAGTTGCAACAAGTCCCAACCTGAAAAATTTACCGTCACCTCATTAGCAGATTATTCAGTTATCTCATTTGAAAAAGATAACAAATAAATCACAAATTTTGAGAGAAACTAACAAATAGATTATAAGGTGCATAGTTTTGATATTATAACATCCACATCCCCATAAAGCTTTGAGGAATGAATTGGTCAAAAAAATTACGAGGAAAAATTATAGGATCATTTTTCTGTTTCCAACCTATAGATGTAGCCTTTATTACTTTCTCTCTACCAATCACCAAGGTAAAACATACTTCACATTATAGTCTTTCATATTGTCAATGCACTGACTGAGAGTGTTAAGAATCCAATATTTCCTACTTCACAGCCAAGATATAGTTGATAAGAAGAAAAAGCTAAGGACCACCAATCCAGTAAATGGGAAAAAAATTCTGTTGGAATAGATTTGACAATTAGAAAAACTAATATCCAACCAGGGACAATACAGAATAACAACACCTTCCCCACAACTATCACACCCTAATTATTTAGACACAGAGAAACTTTATAAAACCCAATGCACACATCAATATTTCTATTAGCCTTCCATGACTAACTAAACCACAGTAAACTAAACCACAAGTTAATTTGACCACAACAATCATTTCCCTAACAAATCAAGCACCACCAGCTGTCATGCTGCTTATAGTTTTGCTTCTTGTTGCAAAAATGGAGGTGGCACAACCAGCAACAACAGCTCATTAAAACAGAGACAAGTGCTTGGGAGCTTCAAAGATCAATTTTTTCCAATTATGTGCATAGAAAAATATGTGAGGAACTTATTTTCTCCATTGCATGAATTAATTTCCAGATAAGAAAACCGATGTTGAAAAAGTATGAACAAAGCCGCTATCAAGGTTCAGTATGAACAAGATATTTTACAGTAAACAGAATAGAGATAACGAACAAAGCATCGCTTGGGACTTCAATGGGAAGTCATTTCACAGAGTTTTAATCATCAAATACTTGCGTCACCGATCGCTTTGCTATAAAATACACGTTCACCAGATAACAACCAGAAACTATATCACATAAAGCGAAAATAAAAATTACCGTTCAAAACTTACCGATCGCATAATATTCTTGCTTTGGGATAACGACCAAATTCAAAGCGAAAATAAAGGGAAGTACTTGAAGCAAAGCAAGAACAACCACATAAAACTTACCGTCAAACACTTGCGTCGCCGACCACTATGCTCCGTCGTGTTGCCGACCACCCTTTTTCTCGTCGAGTTCGTGAGCAAGGAGCAACTCTTCTCTTCTCCAACAGATTAGGGTTAAATTGAGCAAGGGGTAAAAAAGTCAATATATTTCATAACAGAGGGTATTTCAGTCCGAAAATTATGCCCTCCATGGAACCCATCTCATCTCCATGGGTCTTGACCTGGAATTCAAATAAGCCCATTTTGATGGAATTCATTTCCACATGGAGGCCCAATTCATGCAAACCAAACAGACCCTCACCATGGATTTTAATTCCAAATCCATTTCTCACTTACCAATTCAAGCATACCAAACAGGCCATAAGAGAATCTGTCGTTTTTACTTTATTACTGCTCAATGCTACAAGTATCTCATTCGAAAAGTATTTTAATTTTTCAAATCATATCTATACGATCTAGACTTGGTAAGTTAGTGGTGCCCATCACCGAAAATTGCTCTACACCAAAACTAGTACTCAAGTGGTCAAGCGGCTGAATAAAGATAAAGGTATTCTTCACTTTTTTCTAGATTGATTTCACGAGAACAAAAAATGATTTTACAGAATAAAAATTAAGAAAATATATAAAAGTTCTTCCTTTCAGTGCATAAGCAAATTAAAAATTGAAAATAATATTTTAAAAAATAGAAAAACATAAATAGATATTTGATTATACCACTATCAAACATTTTAACATCCTTCTATTTTATATGGAAAAATAAACAACGATAAATTTAAGCAAATATACATGAAGCACCGTTACTCACGGGACTTTATTCACCATATTCCGGGAAATATTGAAGAACCGATCTTTTGTCAGTACGAGGATGCTGACAATCCATGTGTATGGAACTCACTGAGCACTGTAAACCACAATGGGGCTCCTCACTTGGGAATTGCCATCATCCCAGGTCAAAGAAGCAGATACTATTTCCACATTTATTCTTCCCTCAACTGTAACTCTAAACGACTTCTTCTCTCCCACAGCCGAGAACGACAAGACTTTTGGTGTCACTTGAATAGTCAGCAGAGATGGAGGAACAATCACTTTAGCCTTATATACAGACTTAGCTGCTCCAACATTTGTCACTGTTCTATGAAACACACTATTGATGATGAGAGATTGTGAGATGTTTCTCTTAAGAGCGAAAGATGGGAGATTGAGGTCCCACACCCTTTCATTCTCAATTTTCTTGCAGTTGACCTCTTCATCTGTAATGCGTCTTAGGCTTGTCCTGTTATAACCTTGTCTACACAGGAAACTCACATAATCAGATTCACTAATATCATACACCAAACCAGGGCTCACTGCCTTAATGGGATTAATCTGTCCAGCTCCATATGCAAATTCAGCTTCCGGGTTGAGAGCGGGGCTCATTGGAGTGGCTGCAATATTTACATGGAAATTAAGAACGGCATGTCGGATTATAAGAAAAACTAGCTAGAGCGATATACATGAAAGCTTTACAAATAAGTTGATATTGGTGGGATAATGAAATACTACATCTAGTCCTTAATATAGAATATATTTAAAGAGTTGTTCTTATTCTAAAATATAAGATACAATGATGCTGGAAAGGGGAGGGGTAAAGGGAGCAGAGAGAGAGAGAGAGAGAGAGAGAGAGAGAGAGAGAGAGAGAGAGAGAGAGAGAGAGAGAGAGAGAGAGAGAGAGAGAGAGAGAGAGAGAGAGAGAGAGAGAGAGAGAGAGAGAGAGAGAGAGAGAGAGAGAGAGAGAGAGAGAGAGAGAGAGAGAGAGAGAGAGAGAGAGAGAGAGAGCAAAGCAAGAAAGGAGAAGAGAAACTAGACTACTAGGGGGAGGACAGAAATATAGGAAGGGGATGAAATTCAATAATCCATGTTATTCAACTCCAAGGCCTAGAAAATGAGATATATTGCAGGCTATTTAATTATAACCCCAACTCAAACCCTAGGAATTAAAAGAGAACATTCTAAAAATCATGAAATTAAATAAAAATAACAATTAATAATAAAGATAATGATAAATCAACATTAAAGCAAAGTATTTCGAAATCTTTTCATTAATCTTCAAATCTCCTTAATAATCTTCAAATCTTCTAGAATCTTCATTCTTTTTCCTAATTTCATTTTCATCACATAATTTTTATACTTATCATTAATATTTTCTTAATTTACCCCTATAAATTTACATCAACAATAATTAAGGATGAGAAAGAATGGAGGAATTAAAAAAAGATTATTAAGATATCTTAAAAAAATATATTTTATATTAACTAACTTAACTATATTCTTTAAATTAGGTTAATATGTTTTATATTAAGGGTAGGAGAGATCAGTAATTACCAGAAGTCATTAAATATGTTAGTTGATATTGGCGGGTTAATAAAGTATTCCGCCTGTCGTTAATATATAATATATTTAAAAAATTGATTTTAATTCTAATTTCAAATCTTTTAGAATCTTCATTCTTTTTCCTAATTTCATTTTTTCACATAATTTTTGTATTTGTCATTAAAATTTTTCTAATTTACCCCTATAAATTTATATCAATAATAATTAAAGAGGAAAAGGAATAGATAAATTAAGAAAGATGGTTAAAATGTTGTAGAAAGTATATTTCATATTAACTAATTTAACTATATTTCTTAATATAATCAAATTAGGTTAATACATCTTATATTAAAGACATGAGAGATTAGTAAGTAATTACCAGAAGTCATTAAGGCAGACTTGATTGCTGCTGGAGACCATTTGGGATGAAACGACTTGACATATGCGGCTGCAGCAGCAGCGTGAGGGCAAGCCATGGAAGTTCCTTGTATTATATTGAAGTTTGATTTTCTCTTCTCTCCTTTCACTTCAGTAATAGGCGAAATGGGAGGCCATGCAGCTATGATACCTACACCTGGAGCAGCTATATCAGGCTGCAAAATCGTTAACAACATAAGCATTTTAATAACTATTTGGTCGCGGAAACGGAAGTGCTAGCAGACCAACAATACATTCTCTAGTACTATTTATACAAGTCACTCCTTACTGATATGTTTCATAGGAATTAAGAAAAATCTTAATTTTTATTAAATTTATCTTAAAATTTAATAACTTTTAAACTTTACCTCTATTTAATATATACTCTATTCTAAAATATAAAGTCGAAGACTGAAAATGTCCATTCATATAAAAAACAATTTTATTGATGTGATTTATAAATAATAATAATAAAAAAACTTCTGTGACTGTACCTTTAAAATGTTGGGAGTAATGACGTTTGGACCCCTCGAAGAAAAGGAAGCTACATAAGGGGCTAAAGAATCTTTGCCTTCATTACTCTTGTATATAGTAGCAGTGGGATCGCTGCCGAAAATGGTACATCAAAGAACAAAAAGATCTATTAATCAAAAGTAACAAGGGATGACCAAATATAATACTACCCTGATCTTTTAATATAAGATTCAGTTAATTTTTATAAAGAAAATAAAGAAGTTAAATAAATTATTTTAAAATATTTATATTTATCTTTTTTCTATCAAATTAATTTGTCTGACTTATAATTGGATATATAATCAAATGATACATGACATATTCTATGATTAACTAATTTATTTAGCTTCCTCTATCATTCTAAAAAAGTCAACTAAGTCTTATATTAAAAATTAAAAGGGGTATATATGTGAAGTTTGACGAAATATACCTAGTAGATTTCAAGTAAAAGGAAATGAGTGTGCCATCATTTAGAGTAAGCACAGCGAGTGGAAGAGGAAAAGAAAAAAGAGATGGCGAATCTTTGGGGTAAATGGCTGTCGGAAGCACAACCCCAACTGCCCCTGACAGTCCCGTAGCATCACTCGGAAACTCATCACACACAACAATTTTTCCCTTCACCTTCGATTCATCCAAAGAGTTTCCCAAGCAAAGCCTATCAAACAATCACACTTATTATTAGAATACCATATTCTAAAAAGGTCCAATTATTCTATCAAAGTGTAATTAAAAGCAACAACAATAAACAATTAATACCTTGATTTGGAACTGTTAAATCCACCAGCGATATTGGGTGCATCTCCAGAGTAAATCAAGGGGTAAGTTTTATTTTGCAGATCAAAGGTGTTCAACGAAATTCCCTGCATGTAATCAAGTGGAGTATCTATGTTATTACCGTTATTATTGATTGATATGTCAGAACTATTCCCTTTAGTCTTTTTTTATAAAAGCTTAAAATTTGAAATTGTCTTTATTTTTTTTTATAAGAGTCTGACAATAATTGTCAGAATAATTAATGAGTTTTTTTCTCTTATTTTTACCCTTCATTAATTACATATATTATATTAATTAAAAATTTAGTGATGTTTATGTTTACTCTATTTCTCAATCTTACTTTCCACTTTTAAATAAGGTACCTATACTTAAAACAAAAAATATTTTAAACATATTTATTCCTTTTAACTAATTATAATTATTTCCTTAAATTGCATAGTTCAGGTACCCATCTCTTATAAATTTGACCGAAGGGAGCAATTATGAAAAGAGCGTTGAGAAGAAAACAAGTACGTAGTACCTCGAAAACCATGCCATTTCCCAACTGAACCTTGGTGAAGAACTTTCTATCAGTGGTGGAAGCAGCCACTGAAAGCGACCAGGGCGCAAAGCTTGTCATAGTGGAAAGCTCAGGACCCAAGTTGGCGGCAGCAATCGAGGTTAAAATGCCTTTCTTCATTGCATGGAAAGCTCCAATGGCAAACACGTCCTGAAACAAGTCAGGGTGTACCACCGTTTGAGCGCCAAGCGATACAGAAAGTATGTCAACACCATCAAAGATTGCTTCGTCAAATGCTGCCAGAATGTCAGCTTCTTCGCAACTAGTAGACCAACAGGGTTTGTAGACAGCAATACGAGCTGATGGGACTCCCCCTCTTGCTGTGCCCTTCGCCAGCCCAAACAGACTCGCTGAGTTGACCCAATTTCCGGCAGCTGTGGATGCGCAATGAGTCCCATGCCCATTTGTATCCCTTGGCGATCTAATATCATTTTCATCAAACGACCCATCTAACTTAAAGTATTTTGCTCCAATTATCTTGCTGCACACACACGCTCACACGTTGAGTGATATGACACGCCCGCTTCAAAGAAATCCTTAACATATATATTTTTGTCATCCCTAAATATAATCCTCAAATTTGAAAATAGATATGTTTCAAAATATAAGCTTTGTTTCAATTTTATCTCTATATTTATTGCCTTTTATTCCAATTTTACCCTTTGTTGACTGTGTATATATATTGCATTTTTTTTTTTACTATGAATTGTATTAATTAATAAGATGGATGAGATTTATATTTATGAAGAAAGGCATAGTTGGAAAAAATATATATGTTACTTAAATATTTATTGATTTTAACTATTTTCTTAATTGAAAAACGATTATTTTAAGCTTGTATTTAGTGACCGAGATAAGGAGTATATATATTGGCTTGGAAAAAGTGTATTGATGCATACTTATTGCAAGTGATGTTTTGGCAAGACCCTTTCCATTTTTTCGGTGGTGAACTAAACCCGTGGTCGTTGAAACTGTCAGACTCTGGCCAAATTCCGTAATCAATTACTCCGATGATGACGTCACTCTCCAAACTTGATCTGTTCACATGCTGTGGAAACCCTATGAAGTCCCAGGACCTTGTTGTTTGGGGCTTGTGCTTTTTGCTTTGGAACACAGAGATCACCCCATCCATTTCTGAAGAACATGGTATTATGTTCAGTAAATAATTGTATACTTGTTTAATTGGGGTTATATATAGATGAAGAAAACATTAAACACACATCTATCTCAAAACTGTACGTACCGGCCATTTTTTCAGCCTGCTCTTGTGTTAGCCTCACTGCAAATCCGTTGAAGCTCTTCTTGTAGCTGTGTAGCAGAGCCTGTGGTGTAAAGTTTCTGATGCGAAAAGCGTTTTGGATGTTCAGTTTCTTGTGGGACTCTCTTTCAATCAAATTGCGGTACGCCCTTTTATCAAATTGGATAACAATTAATTAGTTATAGGCTTGGTATAGTATAAGAACCTGCCAAGGACTCTTTGAACCATACTCGTGTGATGTAATTCTGCGACTTCCGTTCCCTTCGGATGATCCCCCATGTACACAATATACGTCTGTATCTTCAGATTGTGGGGAAAATCATTTTAAGCATTTTACTCTTATACTTCAATAAATTAGAAAAGAAAATGGAGATAAAATAATCAACCAACACAGGTACATAGATATGGGTAGAGAGAGAGTGTATATTACCTTTGATTCATGGCAATGTGCTTGAAGAATAAGAAGACTGTAAAAGAGAGAGAAGAGGAGATGCGAGGAGCTTATTAGAGGAAACATGTTTAAAATGCTAAATGAAACGATAGAACTTCAAGTGTTTCCGTGTGTGATATTGTGGCCAAGAAGTTTTGCTGAGTTTGGGGGCATGACCAGTCCAATGCTGTTTATATAAGACAATAATAATCTATGCTTCTTCGTCCGAGCTTGCCTATGTCACAACAAGGAGTACACGTTTTGCAGAAAATTTAAATTTACTTTTAACGACGAGGACCGAGGCCGTCGAATTTTAAAAAAAGCGTGGGCGTTGTATAACACCAAATAAAGTGTATTTTCCTTGCAAGTATACTGATTGTGAAGTCTTATTCTTTCATATATGCTCGACGTTTACGTACTTTTATTAGTGTAAAATAGACTTTTTAGACCGCATCATTTAGACCGATTATTACGGATAAAGTCTAAAAGAAATGCGGGATGACAATTTCGTAATCAAAATCAAGTTTTTAGACTGGTTGTTAAAAAAATCGGTCTAAAAAAACTTATTTAGACCAGTTATATAAACAACCGGTCTCAAAAATAAAATAATTAAAATGAATAAAAAAATCATGTTATTATTAAGACCGGTTATTTAAATAACCGGTCTTAAAAGTCAATAATTTAAGATCGGTTATTTAATAACCGGTCTTAAATATCTAATATAATTCAAATTAAAATCTATATTGTTAAAATTAATTATTTAGACCGGTTGTCTAAATAACCAATCTTAAGGGTTTAAGACCGGTTATTTAGACAATTGGTCTTAAATTGTGGACCTTTAAGACTTGTTAGTTAAATAACCGGTCTTAAAAGTCTAATATTTCAAACCTAACCGACTGCGAAGCTCATTTTATCAGCACATTTCATTTCTCTCTCACTCTCCTTCCACATCCGAGAAAGTTCATTTCAGCTCAAGTCCAGGATCTCCGGTGATATTCCCCCTTATTCTCCAGCCACTGCTCCAGCCGCCGCCACCGCTTCCACCTCCTTCTCCATTTTATGTTCTGTGCCGTTTAAAAATACTCCCTCCTTCCCCGTTCGTCTGCCCGTTGCTGCGAAGAAATCCTCCGTGAGTACCATCGTGAAGGCCGACTGAGCTTCTTATTTCACCAGCCTTTATCTCCCTCCGGCGTGTTCTTCAGCCACTGCAACCCCTCTCCTCCTGCTCCTCAAGCCACGGTCTAAGGTTACTTCAAACATGTAATATCTCCTGTCTCAACCCTTCGTATAAATAGAAATTTAGTATTCACTGTCTATCCAAGAAGAATCTCTACTATAATTGAATTAGAAATTAACACATAAATGGAGAAAAAAAATGACATTTACTCTGATGAAAATTAATTGGTAAAGCTTAATTAACGGTGGCTTGAACTGGTGTGATTTGATTATTTGAGGATTATGGTACTGATAATTGCTAGTTTTCATAGTCTCTGGAATGTTTAAGTTATTGTGTCAAATTTCCTGGCATGTATGCTCATGAATGGCTAATTAGAAAATTGTTACATAATGTTCAGTTAGTTTTGAAACTAAATTTGAAAGGTGATTTGAGATTTAGACTAAAGCAATTATTGTGTATGTAGTCTAAATTAAGTCCTGAAATTGCTAGTGTATGTTGATACATTTTCCATATTACTTGAAGAAAATGGAACAGACTGCAATTATATCTTATACGGAATTCTAATGAAGAATTCTGTTAAACTAGATAAATTGATGAGTGTAACATTTTCATACTCTCATCATACTCCTGTCTTTTCCAGGGGAGTTAATATACAGAAGAGAAGAAAAAAAAAAGGTGTTGAAATATATGGATCGTAGTTGGATAAACGCTAAACGGACTAGTGTTGAATATGATAATGGGGTGAGGGATTTTTTGGAATTTGCTAGAAGAAATTCTGGTAATGATGATAGTGAGATGTTCTATTGTCCTTGTGTAGAATGTCTGAGTAAGAAGCGACTTAGTACTGCAGATATATATACACATTTAATTTGTGAAGGATTTTGTAAGAGTTATATAGTATGAGTATGGCATGGTGAAGAAATAGAAATTCCAAGCGCAACTCAACAAGGGGGTCACTTTTGATAATAATGACACGGTTCTGAATAATTGGATAGAGGATATTATTCGTAATGTAGGAGAAGAGGCTTTTGAGTAATCATATGCATATGGTAATATGTGCAATGATACTGAGAAACCGATGTACCCGGGGTGCACAAAATACCAATTGTTGAAAGCTGTATTGAAATTGGTAAGCTTAAAAGCACGGCATGGATGAAGCGACAAGAGTTTTTCAGAAGCACTTGAAGCCTTCAAGGACATACTTCCAGATGATAACGTGCTGCCTTGCCGATACTATGATGCTAAGAAAATGCTGTGTCCACTAAGGATAAAGTATAAAATACCAATTGTTGAAAGATGTATTGAAATTGGTAAGCTTGAAAGCACGGCATGGATGAAGTGACAAGAGTTTTTCAGAAGCACTTGAAGCCTTCAAGGACATACTTACAGATGATAACGTGTTGCCTTGCCGATACTATGATGCTAAGAAAATGCTGTGTCCACTAAGGATAAAGTATAAAAAGATCCATACATGCACTAATGATTGTATATTGTACAGAAAAGAGCATACAGAGAAAGAGCAGTGTCCGATATGTGAAACCCCCAGGTACAAATCAAATAAGGCCCCTGCAAAAGTGTTGTGGTATCTTCCTATCATATCGAGGTTCAAACGGCTGTTTGCTAATGAAATTGATGCCAAAAATTTGAGATGGCATGCAGATGAGAGGATTTTCCATGGAAAGCTTCGACATCCAGTTGATTCTTCTCAGTGGAAGAAAATTGATCAGCTGTTTCCTGACTTCGGCAAAGAGCCTAGGAATCTTAGGCTTACTGGCTTGGGTAAGATTGAAACAAATAAAACAAAAAAAAACACACAATTTTTAGACCGGTTCTAAATAAGAACAGGTCTTAAATATGAATTTAAGACCGGTTAGATTTAGAACTGGTCTTAAAAGATTAAACTTTAAGACCGCTTCTAAATCTAACTGGTCTTAAATTGATATTTAAGACCGGTTCTTAAGGAAACAAGTCTTAAAGAAGTAAACTTTTAAGACCGGTTTCCTTAAAAACAGGTCTTAAATATCAATTTAAGACCGGTTAAAGTTAGAACCGATCTTAAAGTTCTATTTTTTAAAAACCAATTCATAAAAAACGGGTCTTAATAGTACTGAAATTTCCCTACCCTTTTCGTTAGTTAAACTTTAAGACCGGTTGTTGTAGAACCGGTCTTAAAATTTCATATTTTAGACCGGTTTTTTAACTGGTCTAAAAAATTAAATACTTTTTAGACCGGCTGTATCAAGACCTGATCCAGAACCGGTCTAAAAAATGATTTTTGTAATAGTTTTCAAACTCGCATCCCATGGAAAATCATGATTAATAGTTCACGAATTAATTATATTTTGATTTGGAATATGTTGGATTGTAATTTTTTATTAGATAAAGTATACATTTAATCCTTTAAATTTACATTAAATTTTAGCTTTATCTCTTAAATTAAAAAAAAATTATACTTTTAATCCTTTAGTCATAGCATTATTAGTTTAATTCAACCAAAAATGTCAGACTCGGCAAATTGTTAAATGCTGACAAAATATACTTTAATTTTAGTTTTTTAATATAATCATTTTTATATTTAAATATTCTAGTAACACTATTGTTTAGTAGTATTTAGTTGCATAATCATCATTTAAATTAAATTTAGGAAAAATTAGAATGATGGACCTGAAACAAAAGATATTTATTAATAAGGACCATAAAAGTTGTAATTATTTGAAAGAATCAAATACAAAAATATAAAATTAAAATACTCAAATGCCCCTAACGAAATCTTTTCTATTCCCTTCTATATTCTCTCTCATATTCTATTCTTCAAAACTAACAAAAAATTCTAAATTTCACTGAATTAAATAAAAGTCTACTCAATTTTCATTTTTTAAAACTTGCACAGATATCAATGGAAAAAATTATACATTCTTTAATTTTGTAAAAATTATAATCTTTTAAAAATCAACAATAATTTTAATTAAAAATAAAAATATATAATTTTAACAAAACTCAAGGCCTTTTATAATTTATTATATATTTTACACCAAGAAAGTTCATATGATTTATTTTCATTTTAGAAGAAAATTTATGTGTGTTAATAAAATTCATTTAATGTTATTAAAATTTAAAATGTAAATAATTTATTATATCTAAATAATTAAATGATATATTGATTAAATGGGTATGAAACTTGGTTTAAGAATTAAAAAAATATGATTTTAATCTTTGTTAATTAAATAACGCATTAATTGCATGAATATGAAACTTGATGGAAAAAAAGAAACAATGGCTTTAATTTTGATTTTAGTTATTTTTAAATTATGAATACAAGAGATAATGGAGAAAGTTTAGTTAGGGGTAATTTAATAATTTAAAATTTATATTATAATGTTTGGTCTTTCTAATTAATTACAATTTTTATGGTCCTTTATAATAAATATGATTTTTTTCTAAGTCCTTTATTTTAATTTTCCCTTAAATTTACTGAAGCAGCAAATTTCATTAAATTAAATTATGAATATTAAGATTAAATGGCTAAAAATATATTTTTTAAATTTAATATATTAAATTAAAATTTGATGTAAACTTATCTAAATTTTTTTTTTTTACCAGAAGCTAAAGTTATACTTTAGAGTTTGGCCCTTTTTTATTTCATGAATGATTCTTCATTCGGAGGATTTAAAGGGTCAAACACCCAAAAGGCCAATGAAGAAGCCACCACGCCATATCACCGTCGCGGGGCCTACTAATTAACAACTCTAGGTCTTATATATTGGTTAGTGAGAGAAATTTTTGTTAGTGTTATATATTTATAAAACACATCATTACAATTTTAAAATGAATATATAATTTAATCCTTCACATTTATTATTATATTGGATTTATTTTCATTTGGTATTATACATATTAAATAAGTGTAGATTTAAAAAATTGTTAAAATTTATGGTAAAATTAATGAGATTTAAAGTTTTTCTTGATTTATGTGAAAAATATTAAAAATACCCTATAAATAAGACCAAATAACTATTAGCCGATTGCGTAGCTGGTCTTTATGTCTTTGTATTAATTCATGAGCTGGTATTTTTGCTGAAAAAAAGTAAGGGAAAAAAGTTTTCTGATAAGATAAACAAATAATTTTGACAGTGTTGGGTGTTTCAGTTTTAATACATCTTCACATGTTTTCTGCTGTTCTTCAAACTGAGCCGTCCTTGTTGTCCTGAATCTTACTCCCTCGGATCTATAATATAAAATATATTTATTTAATTTAATTAGATTAAAAAAATTAACTAATAAAATTTTATAAGAGGGGGTTTTAGTTTTGGGAGGCCGAAGGATTTGATAATAATGATCCACTGGCGCTGAAAACATAATTTTCATTTACAAACGGTGATGTAAATGTGATTTGAACAAGTCCGAGTCAATCGCATTAACTCAAGGCATTTGTTATTTTTTCCCTTACCAAGAGAGTTGTAAAATAAATCAGTGAGAAATGAGGATCCCTTAAAACTCAACGTTATTAGACCTTTTTCACCAAAAAAAATGGTGGGAATAATGGTTCTTTAAAGAATACAAGGAGAAGAGATGAAGAAGGTTGTGCACAATGTTTTCAAGAAAGATAAAATTTTTCTTTAGGGTGTGTTGGGTTCAACGGAGAGGACTATAGATGAGATTCATTGGGCTTATTTGGTATGAGGGGTAGGAGGGAAAGTAAGTAGAGAAAAAAATTTTAGAGTTAGATTTAAAAAAAATAAAAAGAGTGGAGTTATTAGTTTTTAATTAATTTTCTGACTCTGTAATCTTAAATCTTCTCCTTATCAAAATTTTATAATCTCACTTCTTCAATTTTTTTAAACTCAACTCAAAAAAAAAAAAAATCATTTCCCTTCCTCACCCCTCCACATCCCTCATTCCAAAATGTTAGGTTGGGATAGATGGAGAAAGTTATGAGCTTTGTTTATTTGAAGGAAAAAGGGATGTGAGGTTTGGTTTATTGTTTAGTTCAAGAGGCCAATAAGTGAGGGGAACTAATTATAAGTTGAAAAATATGTAATTTTATCTTTATCTATATTTTTTCTTCTTTTTTAACAATTTTTATATTATAATTATTTTTTATTAATTTATGAATCTAAAAACACCTCACTTGTGTTGATAAAAAAATTTACATACATTTTAAAGAAAACAAAAATCATTAAAAAAAAAAATACCCATCCATATGCCATTGCTATAGCATTATGGTAGTAACGAAATGAGCAGAAGTAATGCAACTAGCAATTGCATCTGAGATATCTTATCATCAGATATCGGCGTCAAGATATTTTCTTGAGATTACCAGCTGTTGCCGATGATACGAGACCCATGACCATCATAGTGTCTCTCTCTTGGAGACTTTTCTTAACTGTGGACTGATCCACCAGAACAATTGTACTAATCTTTTTCATATGCCCTACTCCTCCTTGACATTTCTACACCGAGTTTACTATACATTTTATTTCTGCATGTGGACAATAATACGTACCATTCCATTCCAAGAAAAGGATAGGCCAAGAAAGAGAGTCTTGATAACAAATCTACTTTTTAATTTTGGAGGGAGTACAAGTATTGGTTTGTCTCAAATTATTCGTCTTTTTTTCGATTGAGAACATATTATTCAGTTTTAATACATCTTAACATGTTTTCTACTGTTCCCCAAACTGAACCGTCTTGTTGTTCCTGAATCTTAGTCCTTCGTGTAATATCTTGAATTTGGATAAAAAGTTTGAGATTAAGTCTGGATCAAGTGGACTGCTTATCCTTGGTTTAGCAAATATTTCTATGAAGCATGTTTAAATTCCCTAAAATTTCTTTATATCCTTGGGGGTATTAAAGAGCTCGGGGAATAACAAAATAAAGCGATTAAAAGTCACATATAATATAGTAAAGTGGAACATAAAGTAATTTTGCCACCGGTAAAATTCCCAATATAGCAGTGGTAATTGTGTGATATTTTTTTATAGGTAAATGATAGTGAAAAATTATGAAACTTTTCAGACTTAAAGTAGACTTATCAAGATTTGATTTGATAGGTCATATAAGTCATTTAGAGCTGTACACAAAGAGAAATGAATTTCTGAAGTTAGCCCAGCGAAATTAACTATTTTCTGGGGCAGCGTTCAAATATTAAAATTCTGAGATGAGTGAGCTTCCAATTGGCCAAATTTTATATTTTTTCTTAACACTAGATTCAATGAGGGTTTCATAGCCTTTGGAATTACTCCAATTGGACATTTGTACAATTAGATAAGAATTTTCAAATTTTGATGAAAATTTTAACCAGTTTTGCATTAAGTACAAACATGGGAAAAAATGTAAGGGCAAAATGGTCATTTGACCAATCAAGCAAGAAGCAATAAATATTTCTCAATTTCCTTGATTTTTTTGGTAAAAGGGAGAGCAATTGAAGAATAAAAATGCTTGGCTCAAATTAAATCAAGAAGGGGGTAATTTGTAGTCAAGTAAAATTATAGTTGAAAGCCAAAAAATATAGATTGTCATAAAGAGCTCTTACATGCAAATTGAAAAGAAATAAATGAAGATGATATTAGACCATTTTCTCTTGCCCATTTCAAGAAGCTACGGTCAAAAAGTAAAATGAGAAGAGAACAACATGAGATCAAATAAATCTTTGATCCATAATTCAACTCACATTAAAGTAGAAACATAATGATTTAATTTGATAGGTAGTTTGTAATTTTTGAACAAGTACATTGGAAGATATGAATTTTTGAAATTTTACCCTGTTTCTGGAAGCAAATCTAGGAACAGTGGAGTTTGACGAGTTTTTGGGAAAACTATGATGATATTGGTCAAACAAAAGTATTTTTCCCTTAAATTAGACTTAAATAGCTTCACATAGAACTTTGAACTACCTCAATTGGAGTTTTATAGAATTAATTATGATTTTTCAAAATTTAGTCAAAATGCTTGTAGTTTTGACTACCATGCGAATTTGAGGGAAAAAAATGGCCAAATGTAATCGGTAAGAATTTCAAGGGTAAAAGTAAGCCTATAAGGCCAATGAAGCCCATTGGGAATTCACTTTCTTGACTCTAATAATGTCATTACTTTATTTAGGGCCATGAAGTGACAAAGAAGAAGTAATGATTGAAAGATCAAGGTATAAGAGGAGGACATAAAGTCCAAAAGGTAGTAAACTTTCCTAACTTGCATATCTTGATATATGTGCTTGTGTATTGATGTGTTGATTCTATGAAGCATACGTGAATGAGTGAAGCTCTGTCTCTATTTGTACTGTGGCCATAAGTATGTTATATGAAACATTGATCATGCATATATGTCATTATGTTGGTATGAATTCATGTAAACAATCATGTCATGCACAAAGCATTTCTTATATGTATTTGTTAGCACTGTTTGCTACTAAGATTCTTCGAATCTCATTCCTCCCAACCAACCATTTAGACAGGTGAACAAAAGAGGTGTGCATGGGAAAGAGAAGATGTCTCCACGCCGAGGAAGCAGTGGTGGATTGAAGAAGATAATGTGTCTCTTGTTTTGTATTAAACTTAGACAAGTTGGTAGCCTTATGTGGTTATTCATTTTATGTATGTAAATGAACGAATTAAATTGTGAAAAGTAAGTCTTAAGCAGAGGCACGCACGCAAACTCTGATATAATAAAATTAAGAGCCGATGAGATTTGGTGACGTGGTGAAATATGTGAAAATGTTTGAAAAACTTCATACCCTTTTTTTTAAAAAAAAAAACCTCTCAACCCTAGGTTCAAATCCTAAGTTGAGAGTGAGAATTTGTGAAATATTTCAAAAGTTGGGTAGTCCGAGTTCAAATCCTGGTTTCACAAATGATTTCATTACTCATTTATACTCATATGGTACTATTGGAGATAAGGTATTGCACTTCGAACCCATTATATAAAACATATTTATTTAATTTGATTAGATTAAAGAAGTTAATTAGTGAAGTTAGTTAATATAAATTATATTTTTTAAAACATCATAATCATTTTCCTTAATTCCCTCCTTCCCTCTTTATTTTTTTTATAATTATTGAGAGAGTTGAGGGAGTATTAATAACGATAAAATAAGAAAAGATTAACAAATATTAAAAATATATCTTATATTTAGAACAAAAATTAAATACTCAAATATACTTTTTATAGGAGGGAGTTTTTAGGTTTTGGAGGCCCAAGGATTTGGTAATAATGATCCATTTGCGCTCAAAACATAATTTTTTATAGAAGGGTATGTTGGGTTCATTGGAGGGCACGATAGATGAGGTTCGTTGATAGATGAGGTTCGTTGAGTTTGTTTTGTGTGAGGGGGGAGGTGGGAAAGTAAATAGAGGAAAACTTTTTAGAGTTAGATTTTAAGGAAAAAAAAAAGTGGGGTTATTAGTTTTTAAATAATTTTTTTGACTCTGTAATCTTAAATCTTATATCTATCAAAATTTTATAACCTCACTCCTTCAATTTTTTAAAATTCAACTAAAAAAAAATTCATTTCTCTCCCTCGCCCCTCCACATCCCTCATACCAAAATGTTAGGTTGGGATAGATGGGGAAGGTTATGAGCTTTGTTTATTTAAAGAAAAAAGAGATGTGAGGTTTGGTTTCTTGTTTAATTCAAGAGGCCAATAAGTGATAGGAGCTAATTATATGTTGGAAAATATGTAATTTTCTCTTTATATATATATTTTTTATTTTTTGACAATTTTTATATTATAATTATTATTTATTAATTTATGAATCTCAAAAAACTTCACTGGTGTTGATAAAAAAAATTTACATACATTTTAAAGAAAACAAAAATCATAAAAAAAAAAAAAGCAATACCCATCCATATGCCATTGCTATAGCATTATGATAGTAATGAAATGAGCAGAAGTAATGCAACTAGCAATTGCATCTGAGATATCTTATCATCAGATATCGGCGTCAAGATATTTTCTTGAGATTACCAGCTGTTGCCGATGATACGAGACCCATGACCATCATAGTGTCTCTCTCTTGGAGACTTTTCTTAACTGTGGACTGATCCACCAGAACAATTGTACTAATCTTTTTCATATGCCCTACTCCACCTTGACATTTCTACACCGAGTTTACTATACATTTTATTTCTGCATATGGACAATAATATGTACCATTCCATTCCAAGAAAAGGATAGGCCAAGAAAGAGAGTCTTAATAATGACAATGTTACGTCTTAAATTTGGAGGGAGTACTAGTATTGGTTTGTAGCCTAGTCACATATAAGCTTTCTCATAAACGGGTGTTTGAGGGTTCATATTTTTAGTGTCTTCATTTTCTAATTCAAAAAAATCATAGAAAGAAAAAACAACTACACTTATAAGACACATGATATGAACCTCACCGAATACTTTAGCCTAAAGTAATGATATACATGAACCCATTAATAGTCTCTTGGAGACTTTTCTTCACCGATCGGATTAATTGTAATACTTTTCATATATATGAATAATATCTGTTTCTTGCACATTCACAATACTCATTGCAATAATGAGCATTAAGAGCTATTTATAGTGGTGAGATCTACACCATTCGCATAAAATTTCGATAGTCTACATTTAAGATTTTCAGCTAATGACTTTTAAATCAAAAAATCATTTTTTTAAAAAAGCTGACAATTAAGATATTATTTTTATTTAAAATTATTTACACATTAAAATATTATTTTAAAAAAATATATAAGAAAAAAACCAACCTAAACGATTCAAATTAAATATGAACTGTTTGTAACAATAAATAGCTTTTGGTGCTCGACATTCCGATTAGCACTGAAATTGGTTTCATTATGGATTGTATCTGTACATTTAGATAATAAAATATACTATTTCATTTCTAGAAAAAGATGGGCCAAGAAAGAGAGCCTTACTAACAGGTAATGGAACATTCTAAAATCATTATCACTCTTTGTCACTTACTATGAAATCATGTTACGAATGTAATTGTTTTATTAAAAAGTGTAAGTGTGTATTATCGTAAATAAATAATATAAAAATAAATATAATATCGTTTTTATGAGGATTGATCACTAAGTATCAAAATTAGTAATTTTAATTCTATTTAGTCAATCGATTAATTGGTGATTGAGATTATAAAATACAAATGACTAAATATGAATGCAATTGATATGAAAATAAATATAAGAAAGGTCCTAAGGATCATATTTCACTTAACAAATTTTGGATTAAATCACCTATCTATTTTAGTCCAATTTATTCCACATGATTGATAGTCGAGCTTCCCTAATTTAATTACAAGCATCTTCCAAGATCAATCAATTATATAATTAATTGTTAATCCAATATATCCTTATATGAATTAAAATAATTAATCATGCATTAACATTTATAGAACTCATTAAGACTACATAACCCATATGAATATATTCTTATTTCATATGCAAGTTATGGTTTTGACTATAGGATCTACACACATGCATCTCCTTCCGGTCTCAACATGCATATTGAAATCATTCATAAAATGGTCAATCAATTGAAAGATTAAGAACAATAATCAAAACTCAATCATGAAGGAAAAATTAGAACTAAATTTAATAAGTTAAGATTCAATCCGTCATTAGTAAACTACATCATCACTATATGAAAATAAAAATTTAGCTCATGATGAAATTAAAAACAACACCAAAATAAATTGAAAACTTCATAAACATTACAGAAAAATTGATTATTAAATTCTAAAATATAAAGATACAACTATAAGATGCATAAAAATGGAAAAAATCTAGTCTTTCTTATAGAAGGTAAAACCTTCTATATAGATGGCAACATATACTATCCATAAAGGAGAACTACCTAAGTCTTTCAAGAATGGGACATGCAAGAACAATACAATGCATGAAATTAACTCTAAGATGGTGTGTCCCCTTATATTTTCCACTCCTCTATTTATAGATGAATGGGGTGTAAAAATTTCCACTTGTTAGGTAAGAATCTTGACTTTGAGCTACTAATGTTGAACTTGTGACCACCTTAATCATTGATTGCAGCTAACTTTTGATAATTAAAACGATGGAATCTCACATTTTTGTCTTCATAAAAGTTGTAGATCTTGATCTTATCATGAAAAATCATGTGAGAGCTCCTCATTTCAACATTTTCAGCTTCAGTTATGGTCAAATTAGTGGGTAAAGGTCAGACTTAGACAAATTCACATGCTCAACTTCTAATAAAAATTTGAAGCTCTTAAAGGCAGAACTGGGTTTTAGCCTCAACATAAAAGTTATAGGAATTTTTTTTAGCTTTCTATCCATATAAAGAATGTTCTAACTCGATATCTAGAGCTCCAGATATTGCCTGAAAACTGAAATAGGGTCAAAATTTAGTATTTTTCAATGAATTTTATTTTATGACAAAATTATTATTTATTTATCAATTACACCCAAATTTATTACATTAAGCTCGAATATCACCCAAAAAATATTTATATAAGGGAAAATAAATATGCAAATATTTTACTTATCAAATTTCCCCACACTTAGCTTTTGGATATCCTCGGAAAATAAGGAGTGACTAATAAGTTTTTAGTATGCTTTCAAGAAAATCAGAAGTATAAAGTTATAAGCAAGAATAAAAAGATCATAGTATTTAAGAATCAACAAAAGTATAAAATGGTGACTTTATTTAAAAATAAATTAACCGAATTCATAATTATGACTCATTCTCTCAATCTTTCAAGTGTTTAAGAGTAAGTGTTTCACTCGAATTCACATGAAAAAATTGTACTATTATAAGTTTGCTAAAAATCTCAATCTCTACTACCTAATTCACATGCATAATTCAAATCAAAAGGACTTATTGAATGTTGTAATGGGGTTAAGGTAAAAGAAATGTAAAACGTAATATGAATGGCTACATTTAAAAAGTAAGAAGAGCAATTGAAAAATGGGTCATCTTATAATAAAATTTATCTCATCACCATAAAACACAATTTTAATTCAAATACTTAATATTTTTTCTTTTATTTTTTATCGTTTTTTTTTAGTTCTTCTTCTTCTTTTGCATAACTTCAATTTTACAGTAGATATATACACCCTCACACTTGTCAAAAGCTCATTTCACAAGAATTTCAAATGCTCTGCTAATCTTTCAAATTAGGTAAAAACATTTGATATATCATTAAGATACATGTTAATGAGTTGAAAATAAAGAAACAATCAATTAGGCTAAAGGAGGCTTATCAATGATATAATTGCAAGATTGGCTATTTGGCTTTGGCTAAAGAAAAAAAATGAATGCCTTTATCATTTTTGAATGTGCATGTGACATATAATCTCAACCAGATTTAAAGCAAGTTATAGAGTGACAACTTAATAGGTGAATATCACACACAATAAAGATAATCATTATTATTCAAATAGGCTCAAAAGCTCACAATCAAGGATTTTCAAATTCAGCATTCAATCTCAAAATTCATTATCAATCTCAACAATTAGTTGTTCAATCATACTATGAAATCTCTAAATTCAATTGATACATATTTAAAACCTATATACTTCTTAAAATCATTGAAAAATGCCTAGACAATATTTTTTTAAACAAAAAGTTCGGACCATTTTTTTTAAAAAAAAATAAAACAAAAATATGCAACTAATAAGATGCGTTTCAAGACTTAAGAATAACTCTTTACTTTATCATCTTTGCACACCACATGCATCTAATCGTTTTTTAATTAACTATCTAATGGAGAAATCAAGCTCTTTTTTTTTTTGGCTCTCCTCCCCCAACCTAAATCAGACATTATCCTCAATGTCTTCTAGAGATTAGAGAATTTTTTTTAAACACCTAAACACACAATAAAGTAAACTAAAATGGTAAAAGTAAAACCATAAGATTAAGGAAAGTTACAACCGGAGAGTGATATCTGGATTCTGCTTCTGATTGATGTCTGAATAGCACCCACCTATTTGCTTGACGAATAGATTTTGTTTGGGTTCATAAGTTTGCAATTGATCAATATTAATGTAATATATATTTTTCTTAAAATTAATATTAATGTAATATATATCTATCATTTAATAAAATTCATACTTTTTCAATCATTTTATATCTAAACTTGTTTTTCCACTAATCATCTAAACAACTTTCAATTTGTAAAATTTACTTTTATAAAAGTCAATATAAACATAAATTATGTTAGACAATTTGCTTGTTTGGAATCACGTTTGGACTCTCAAAAGTGTTTATTCACATAAATCGAGACAAAACTCATCTCAAATACTTACCTCATATACCATAAATTATAATTGAAAATTTACTTTTAAAGGCTTCAGGCGTTATTCCAAACAAACATAATATGAATTTTACCATACTTTAAGTTTACAAAAATCAAATTAAAAAGAAGTTACATCTGTCATCAGTAATTCAAAGACACTCTAAATCATCAACATGAACACCACTAAAACTACATTGTTTACCTTTTTGTAGCGTCCAAGTATTTGAAACAAATATATTTGATGGTTATTTAATTAAAACCGTTAAGGATGGTTATGCAATTCCCCCATATTTGATCGTTGATAACCGTGAAGTATATAGTCTTTGTACACTTGATGTTCAGTAACAGTTAAATATGGGGGGGAAATAACTTTCAAATATGAACAATATCTATAATAGTAGAATCAGTCAACTATGAAATGGCATCAAAGCTACATGGGATGATGTCAGAAATAACTTGATACATATTCCACAGAATAATGATGTGAGGTGGAAAGGTACGAAGGATGGAATGTTTATCGTTAAGTCTGCCTATGCTAGTTTAGAGAGTGACCTGAGTCATCGAGATAGCACTTGGAGTAAAATTTCGAAACTTGCGGTTCCTCAGAGGTGTAAGTCCTTCACTTGGCTTCTTTATCACACTAGGCTTCTTACCAATGAAGAACGAAGGAAGAGAAATATATTGCTATGTGACGGTTGAGATTTGCAGTGATGAAGTAGAAAGCTGCACTCATGTTCTGTGTGATTGGGCCGTGTCACAGAGTTACTGGTCTCAGGTGGTTCCTCGAAAATTCGAAGTTCA
Source organism: Albizia julibrissin (assembly GCA_037074505.1). Lineage (NCBI taxonomy): Eukaryota > Viridiplantae > Streptophyta > Magnoliopsida > Fabales > Fabaceae > Albizia > Albizia julibrissin. Next base: position 40,335,258 of record CM073483.1, on the reverse strand, counting down.
GTTTCATAGCCTAGATGGCTGAGAATGGGTTGCAAAGAATATGCTTTTTGTTGATCTGCCTTGTCATGTAAATTGGCCATGTTTTACGTGGTCTCTTGTTGGTTACTATGGAGATGGAGGAATGTGAGAATTTTTTAGGAGGAGGATATTTGGAATGAAGAAATTTATAATACTCAACAAGAGAGAGAATTTTTTGGGATTAAACATAGCTCAAATTCAAGAAATAAAAAGACAAAATTATTGTAAAATGACACATACGAAAAAGGAAAAATCCCCCGGATAAAAATGACCTATTGAGGTGAATTAAAAACAACAATAGGGCTTCTCACTAGGATCTTCCCATCACTCCAAACCAAAGATGCTGAAACTATAGATGCTTCCAAGCTTCCTTCAACGCTCAGCACAAAGCTCTGTTTTTCACCACTTGAAGTGAATGAAAGAACACTTGGGTTCACTTGGATTTTCAGCCCCGGAGGACCACTCGCAGTTGCTTTGTATGTGGACTTTTCCGACCCAACATAAGTAACAGTTCTTTTAAAACTGCCACTCACAGTGAGGTTGGAGGGAGGTATTGGAAGAGCAAAGGATGGATAGTTTAGATCACTAGCTTTAGCTGATACAGAGCAGGTGCTATTATCCCCTGTTACAAGCTGTAATGACCTTGTGCCGTACCCTTGTCCACATAAGAATCTCACAAAATCAACTTCACTAGCATCGTATAGTAATCCAGGATTTATTGCCTTTGTAGGATCAATTTGACCTGCTCCATATGCAAACTCTGCATCTCGGTTAATCCTGGGACTCAATGGCCTAGCTGCAACCACAAATACATAAGTTTTCTGCATTACTATTATATATGTTGCAGCAACTTATATGGAAGCTATGATAACATGTGGGCGAGTGTAGTGTAAAGATGCAATAACAGAAGATGTTATGTTTTACCAGTGGTCATTAGAGCCGATTGAACAGCGGAAGGGGACCATTCAGGATGGAATGATTTAACGTAAGCTGCAGCCCCAGAAACATGTGGACAAGACATGGATGTTCCCGACATTATGTTGAATTGCAAGCTTCTGCTGTCACCATCAACCTCGGAAACAGAGCCTTTCGGAGACCAGCCAGCGAGAATGTTGACACCTGGAGCTACTAAATCTGGCTAAAGAGGGGGAAATTTGTAATAAAGATAAGACCCCAATCTATGTATATGTTGAAGTGACAAAGTGATGATCAGCCAGCCAAAAACAAGGTACCTTGAGAATATCAGGAGAAACATAATTAGGACCCCTAGCAGAGAAAGAGGCCACCATAGGGGCTATTGTATCATTTTCCTCATTAGTTCTAAATATAGTTGCCGTAGGATTCCTGCAAGTTTGGTAAAGGAATTCTTTTTAAAAAGGTATTTTTCACATGAAATTGTCAATAAATATCAATAATTTCAACTAATGGTTGATACCTAGTGGAATTAATGTAGACAAATATACTATTGGCATCCTGCAAATCAATGTATGAGGCAGGCAAAGGGAAAGACCAGCCATGGTCTCTGGAAGTTTGACCTTGCGTAAGTGCACCAACAGCTTCAGCCATGAAGGCACCTTCAGCTTTGCTTCTGCCTTCACATAGAACAATTTTACCCTTGACCAAATTTGGATCCAATGAACCTTCATCACAAGACCTGCACTTACATAATCATGAACAATGATAAATCGTTGTGTCTCATGCCTTTTTCTTTAAGGATTTCAAGGCTTTGTCACTTGGATGAAGATCCATCAAAGCCTGATTTAGTATTTGGTGCGTCTCCGGCATAAATTATAGGATACTGTTGTTCCTTAAGGTCAAATGTATATAGGATACTGTTGTTCCTTAAGGTCAAATGTATTGACCGAAAGTCCCTAAAATTAAACAAGGAGATCATCAAATTTGAGAAAAGAAGTTTTTTTTTTTTTCATTGAAACTTGATGTATGGGCATATGGTTACAAATTAAAATTACCTCAAATGTCCTGTTATCACCTAATCCAACCTTGGCAAGAAACTTTCTATCAATGGTACTAGCTGCCACAGAAACAGACCAAGGTGAAAAATTTACGAGTGATCCAGTTCTGGGACCAGAATTCCCTGCAGAAGTTACAGTCAAAATTCCATTTCTCATGGCATGAAAAGCTCCAATAGCTATTCCATCTCTGAAATAATTCTGGTCATTAGGCCCTCCGAGAGAAACTGAGAGTATATCCACCCCATCCGCAATGGCATCATCAAAAGCTGCTAAAATGTCTGCATCATAACAACCATCGGCCCAGCAAACCTTGTAGACAGCAATTCGTGCTGACACAGCACCTCCTCTTGCTGTTCCTGCTCCTAACCCCAACATGCTTGCTTGGCTCACTGGGTCTCCGGCTACGGTGGATGATATATGAGTTCCATGCCCATCATTGTCTCTTGGAGACTTTTCTTCGCCATGGAATGATCCATCAGCTCTGTAATATTTTGCCCCAATGATTTTACTGCAATGAAAGCAAAATCAGTTAATAGTGCGTGCTACTATACTACCTCCTCCTTATTATAACATCTAGTGTAATTAATCGTAGTTGGTATATAATATGAATAAGATCTAGTAAAACTAAATACATTGTACATGTGGATGAGAATATACTTGTTGCAAGTGAAGTTAGATGAGGATTGGCATGTGCCCTTCCATTTCTTAGGTGGTTTACTCAATCCATTGTCTTTGAAGCTTTCGGATTCTGGCCAGATTCCTGAGTCAACAACTCCGATGATGACATCACTTTCGGTTGGGGCTCTTTGCACGTTCAGTGGGAAGCCAATGAAATCCCAAGACCTTGTTGTGTGGAGTTGTCTCTTCTGGTTAGGGAACACAGAGACCACACCATCAAGTCCTGTACAGTGAATTTTCTGGGTGAACAACTCTGAATCGTAGATACAGCAAGTAATTGGTTATGAAAGAAGATAAAGCAGTAGTCTTCATGCTCACTTGACATTGTTTCAGCTTCTTTCTCTGTTAGCTTAGCAACAAAACCATTGAAACTCCGTTTGTAGTGATGGAGAATTGATTTAGGCATGGCATCGCTGAAGGTACAGATACAAATTGCAAAATTTAATGGAACTTCCTGCTTAATAGGTTCTTATTTATTGTAACACGCAATCCTGCTTCTTAATCTTATCAGGCAAATTTAATGAAATCATGTTATGTTTGTACATTTAAAGCTTTTAAGATCTTACCCAAAAATAAATAAATAAATAATAATAATAATAATAATTATCTAAGCTATATAGCCAAAGTCAGAGTTGTGACCTAGAAATTTCTGGTTTTAGTGGGATTGATAGTACCTGTTAGAGACTTTTTGCAGGAAGCTTGTGTACTGTGACAAGGCAGAAGCTTCATCAGTTTTTCTGCTCCCGGTGTAGACAATGTAAGTCTGCAATTATCATCAGAAGACATGATTAATTCACAGAAAGTGAAACATGGGAATTCGAAAACCAAAAACAGACAGAAGAATGTTTGACCTTGGATTCGTCTGAGGAAGAAGAGTGACATTTGAGCAGAACAGAAAAAAAGGTAAGAAGTGAAATCAACAACAGAGGAGCCCATGATCTGTTGTCCATTCTGAACATCGTCTAGTGTGGGTTCATATATAGACGACAATGGCAAGACTCAAAATTCCAGAGAATCTTGTCCATGTATCTTCTTCTATCCAATTCAGGTACATTTTCCTCTGGAGCTTTCGACGGTAGGAAATGAAGTCAACTGAGGAACCAAAACGCGTATGAAGAAGGTAAATTGTCGTGAAATGATTTGGACGTATGAGGAGAAGAAAAGTCTAACACGAGAGGGAAGCGATTCATAGTTTCATAGTCACCCCAATGATTGTTTTTCTCACCTTGTCATATATTCGCAGGGGTTGTACAGGCTATGGAATTTATAGTAGAGTAATTAAAATGCACCTAAATGGTTTAAATATCTTATATAGACTACGGAATTTCGCGGGGCAATCAAAGCAGTACATGTCAAATTAATAGTGTGGAAGAAATTTATTTTTGTACAGTTTTAGGTGGTGGTTTCTGGTTATAGCAATTTTTCTTGGGCTCTGGTCGTACCAAGGTTGGCTTCATGGGCCCATTTCTTTTATGGTTTTTTTAAAAAAAAGGAAAAAACATATTCAAAAGACTATCTAAATTTTTGGGGGTAGGCTCCATCTTCAGCCCTAGAAAATTTTGGGAGTAGATGTTTGATTGGGTTTATGTTTATCTATAAGTTTAATATATATAAATTGAGATAAAATTCTTTCACATATTTATCTTATAAATCGTAAAAGTTACTTCATAGATCGTAAAAATTACCTCATAAACTATAAATCACAATTAAAAAATACGATTAAAAATTTCAAATACTATCCCAAATATACTCAAATTAATTAGTGGGCTCATTTTGATTTATATAGGAAAAAAAAACTTAAGTACCCCCAAATCAAACTCAAAGCCACATCTGTCACCTAAAGGCTAAAGCACGTCACCGTCACTTCGTCACAGCTCACCCCCCACAAGTGCGTGCCAGCTGTCAATTTTGTTTCTTACCATCAAATTATAAGACATGTAAATCCCAAAAATTTATTAATCAATTGACATTTTTTCCCCTTAGGCAAATTAAAAAAACCTAATATATTTAATGATTGTAATATATGATCTAATTAAATAATTCATTTAGTTTTCTTAATCTCTCTGAATTAGTCAACTTAATCTTATATTAACTAATCAGATGTAGTATTACTTTATACAAATACTCCTCTTATCTTTAACATAAAGCTTATTTACCTAATTCGATTAGATTAATAAAATTAGTTAAGTTAGTTAATATGACAAATTTTTTTCTAAAACATCTTATTTATCTTCATTAATTCCCTCCATCTCTTGTTTAATTATATTTTAGGGAAATAAGCCTTACGTTTAGAATTAAGATCAACTCCTTGATTATCAAGTATATTAAGTAAACGAGGGAGTATTATGCAACATGGGAAAATTTCACCTAACCCTCAAAGAAGCAATTTTATTTCAGTTAACCCTAAAAAATACTGAAATTTCGTTGCATCCGCTTGAGTTAAAATGAAATCGGATTTTATAACTGATTTTTTAAATTTCTTTATTTGTCTTGTGAATACTCATATTTATCTTGTGAATTCCCTTATTTATTTTGTGAATGTCCAAAATATTTTAACTCCATGTGTTCTTTTAAATCTACTTATTTGTCTTGTAATTGCATTTATTTATTTTGTAAATATCCTTATTTTTTTGTAAATTTTGTTATTTGTATTATGAATTGTCAAAATATTATTATTAACTTCTTGGTTTTTTTTAAATTTCTTTATTTTATTTTGTAAATTTCTTTATTTATCTTGTATATACTTTTATGAAAAAAATAAAATTAGGATATTATTGTCTTTTTACTGAGAAAATTTTATTTTATTTTGACCAAAAAAAGTGTAATGAAATTTTATAATCTTTTAAGTTGACTGAAATAAATTTGCTTTGATGGGGAGAATTGAAATTTTTGCTTATAAATTTTGGATGATAAGTTGTAAATAATGAACAATTAAATAATCTTGAGAATGAGTTGTAGATTATTACAAACTAATTTTCATATATGATGTAAAATCAAGTTATAAATTACGTAAAATTAATTTGACATCCTATTTTTATTTTTAGACCAGCACTAAAGAAAAAGACCTCTTTAAATTTTGGGTGGCAAGTCGATGTCATATCTAAATCTTTTAAGATTTAAAATTAGGTTATATTGCCAACAAAGCAAGCGTACTCTCTGTTATTATTATTATTTTTTTAAATTTGTTTTTCTCGTCAAAGTGCATGGAGCTTGTTTATCGGAGATGCTGGGGGAGAGTTGGCTTGAGGTTCATGTGGGAAGCAAGAGAGGAAGCAGATTTTGGAGAGAGATTCCTAACTCGAAGAAATTGGAGTGTAACTCTTATTCTAGTTACATTGAGTTAATTAATTTGTTAGCTTTTGTTATAAATATAAAATCTTTATTTATTTTATTTAATATTTATCATTATTTTTTATCAAACTAATTTATTTTATATATTTATCTAACATATAAAATGATATATAATTTATAATCATATATTTTAAAAAGATTAAATCATATTTATTATAATTAAATAATTTATCTTATCCAGTATAATTTGCATTATAACCCTAGTCTACATTTAGAGCTTAGAAATGGAGGTACTATGTTATAAAAATGGCCCCATTCATCGTACCAAGGATTAATATTCGAAACTCCAACATAACTTGCACATAATTTTGCAGAAGTCTATATGCTTCCGCATCAACTTACTCAAATGTATAGTAATGATCTATTGTGGGGAATTAAACACAACAATAGGGCTCCTCACTTGGATATTACCATCACTCCAAATCAAAGATGCTGACACTATAGATGCTTCCAAGCTTCCTTCAACACTCAGTACAAAGCTCTGCTTTTCACCACTAGAAGCGAAGGAAAGAACACTTGGATTCACTTGGATTTTCAGCCCCGGAGGACCCGTCACTGCGGCTTTGTATGTTGACTTTTCTGACCCAACATAAGTAACAGTTCTTCTAAAAATGCCACTCACAGTGACATTAGAGGGAGGTGTTGGAAGAGAAAAGGATGGGTAGTTTAGATCACTTGCTTTAGCTGATTCAGAGCAGCTACTATTATCCCCGGTCACAAGCTGTAATGTCCTTGTAGTGTACCCTTGTCCACATAAGAATCTTACAAAGTCTATTTCACTCGCATCGTATACTAAACCAGGAGTCACTGCCTTTATAGGATCGATTTGACCTGCTCCATACGCAAATTCTGCGTCTCGGTTAATCCTGGGACTCAATGGCCTAGCTGCAACCACCAACACATTACATTACATGATAGATGCTCTGTTTTCTTCATTACTCTGTTTTGCAACAACTAATGTGTGGACAAATTTAGTGTAAAGATGAAATAACAGAAGATGTAGTACCAGTGGTCATCAAAGCTGATTGGATAGCAGAAGGAGACCAATTGGGATGGAATGATTTTACGTAAGCTGCAGCCCCAGAAACATGTGGGCAAGACATGGATGTTCCTGAGATTATGTTGAACTGCACAGTTCTGTTGTCACCATCAACCTCAGAAATAGAGGAATTCGGAGACCAACTAGCGAGAATGTTGACCCCTGGAGCAACTAAATCCGGCTATACAACAAAAAGAAAACATTTTTATGAAACATAAGACAGTAATCTTTGTATATATTGAAGTGACCAATGTACCTTGAGAATATCAGGCGAAACATTGCTTGGACCCCTCGCAGAGAAAGAGGCCACCACAGGGGCCAAAGCATCCTTGTCCTCATTAGTTCTATAAATGGTCGCAGTCGGATTCCTACAAGATTTTGTTAAGGAATTACTTTTAGAAAGTTATAGTTGTATAGAATCACTGTTAATCTATATCTGTAGCTTCTGTTAATGGTTAATACCTTGTGGAATTTATGTAGCTGAAAATGTTGGCAGCATCTTGCAAGTCTATGTAGGAAGCAGGCAAGGGAAGAATGAGAGGAGAGTCTCTGAAACTTTGACCTTGTGTCAGTGCACCAATGGCTTCTGCAGTTAAGGTACCTAATGCTCTGCTTCTTCCTTCACAAAGAACAATTTTCCCCTTCACCAAATTTGGATCCAATGTACCATTAAAGCAAAACCTGCACTTATCACACTATTTCATTAGCCTAGACTAAAAATTAAAATTGTCCTGTGTCATCATGTAGAGGACATCAAGGCTGTGTCTGTCACCTGGAAAGGGATCCATCAGCACCCTCTTTAGTATTTGGTGCATCCCCTCCATAAATTATAGGATACTGCTGTCCCTTAAGGTCAAATGTATTTATAGAAACTCCCTAAATAAGCAACACACGGAGATCATTATTATTATTATTTTTTGAGAGGTTAAAGAAATAAAATAATTATATAATCATAACATATATTTTATATTATTATATTATAATATAAGTCAAGTAAATATTTTAATTTCTCAAACAAAAGTCAACGACCTAGAGGGAGTAAAACTTGATGTTTGGATAATGTTTGCAATTGAGTGCTCATAACTTCATCAACCTTACCTCAAATGTTCTGTTGTCACCCAATCCAACCTTAGTAAGGAACTTTCTATCAATGGTGCTAGCAGCCACAGAGATCAACCAAGGCGAAAAATTTGCAATTGATCCAAGTCTTGGACCAGAATTTCCAGCAGAAGTTACAGTCAATATTCCATTTCTCATGGCATGGAAAGCTCCAATGGCTGTTGTATCTCTGAAATAATTCTCATCATTGAACCCTCCAAGAGAAACTGATAGTATGTCAACTCCATCAGCAATGGCATCATCGAAAGCCGAAAGAATGTCGGCGTCGTTGCAGCCATCGAACCAGCAAACTTTGTAGGTAGCAATGCGTGCTGATACAGCACCTCCTCTTGCTGTTCCTTGAGCTAGCCCCAACAAGCTTGCCTGGCTCACTGGGTTCCCTGCTGCTGTTGATGATATATGAGTTCCATGACCATCATAGTCTCTAGGAGATTTTTCCTCATCCTCAAATAACCCATCTGATCTGTAATACTTTGCCCCAATGACTTTTCTGCAATGACATAAATATGAATAACATCGCTCACTAGCACCTTGACAGCTAACTAAAACTAAATACCTTGTCCATGCATACAAAAATTTATATAGAAAGAGGGAGTCAAGCTGCAATTTTACTCCCAAAGTAACTAAAATGTAGTAATTTTGCCTCTTGTACCTTAACACTATATATAGATAATTAGATATATGGTAACAAACACAAGTCTTGTACCCCAAAAGCTAACCTTTGAAGTTGGGGAGGTCAAGATCTTGTGCGGTCTTTTTTTCTTTTTTCAAGGTAACATTCCTAGCATGGACTCATGACATAGTGTGTTGTGTATACCTGTTGCAAGTGAAGTTGGACGAGGATTGACATGTGCCCTTCCATTTCTTAGGTGGTGGGCCCAATCCTTTGTCGCTGAAGCTTTCGGATTCTGGCCAGATTCCAGAATCAAGAACTCCGATGATGATATCACTTTCGACCGTGGCTCTTTGCACGTTCTGTGGGAAGCCAATGAAATCCCAAGACCTTGTTGTGTGGAGTTGTCTCTTTCGATTAGGGAACACAGAGACCACGTCATCAAGTCCTGCATGGTGAGTTTTTATGGGCTAACGTAATTAACAAACTATGAATCGAAAACAGAGCACACATCGAAAATAGTTTTCTTGCTCACCAGACATTCTTTCAGCTTCTTTCTGGGTTAGCTTCACAACAAAGCCACTGAAACTCCGTTTGTAGTGATGGAGAACTGTCTTAGGCGCAGCATTGCTGAAATTAGTAAATACAGACTTAGCCTTTGTCTCTTGTACACTATATTCACTCTTATAAGAAAAATAATAGTAGAAAAATCTTAAGATTTATTAATGGTAACTTATCCACTTATTAATGGTTGTTTTTTCATTTGTCATTTATATGACTTTTCTAATATTATTTTCCTTAATTAGAACTTTAGTGTCATTTTCCCTTTAATATTTACCTAATTTGATTAAATTAAAGAAGTTAGTTAATATAAGATATATTTTCTAAAATACCCTAATCATCTTCCTTAATTCTCTCATTCCCTCTCTTTTTTTATTATATTTAAAGGAATATCAATATAAATAAATTAAGAAAAAGATGACAACTATGAAATATATATATATATATATATATATATATATATATATATATATATATTTATTTAATTATTTAAAATCAAAATCAACTTTCTAAATATTTTTTGATTAAGGGATAATTTTTCCCTAAAAGTTTTTTAGAAGCAATTTTTCTTAGGAAGTGTAAAAAATGGAGCAATTTTGCCTTGGCCATTATATCATTTAATTTTGACGTTAATTGACCAAATATGCTGAGTTGATAATACACATGTTATCCACATCATTTTTATTAAGGTATAAATTTACTCCAAAAGTTTTAAATATAACTTTGAAAAAAATAAAGTAGATGATACATGAACTTTTTAGACAAATTTGCACCTTAACTGACACATGGACTGTTAATTCAGCACATTTAGTCAATTAACGATCAAAATTAATAAAGACTTACTCCTTTTTTTATACTTTTGAGGCACAATTACCCTTCAGTAACAATTTCTGAGATAAAATTACTCCTTAACCCAACATTTTTTATATTAAAGACTAGAGAAAATATAATCTTATCGGATCTTGCAATAACTCGCAAATTTAGTAAAAGTAACTTCTTAACAAACATGAAAAAATGAAAAGGTTAAAGTCCAAAATTTTCTATAAATTTTTTTTAGAAGTGTACATGACATCATAAATTATACTTTAGATGTAAAAGTATCTATAAATTGTGATAAAAATGTCACAATCTATAGTTCATATAAGCTTTCGTTTTATAGCCTCACAATATTATTTTTTTAATAATTATTTAATTAAAAAAAATGATGAAGAAGAACGGACATGACAAGGACGAAAGTGAGATAGAAATAGAACAAGCACCAATGTTATCTTGTAGAAATAGAACAGGACCGGTATAACAACCGGTTCTCCCATTTTTTATCTAACCCGACGGATCCGATCCTGTTTTTACTTCTATGTCTATCCGCGGTGGGAGGATAATTGTAATTAAATAATCTATGTACGACATTAAGAAAAATGTAACCTTTTTAAGGTAAACTCGCCCATGTAGCCTTGAAATGTCTAGTTTTACTGTACCTGTCGGCTGCTTTTTGCAGCAAGCTTGTGTACTGATACAAGGCAGAAGCCTCATCAGTTTTTCTGTTCCCGGTGTAGACAATGTAAGTCTGAATTATCATCAGAAGACAAAATTAATAACCAACTGAATCATGCATGGGAAATCAAAAACCAAGACAAATAGACAAAAATAAAAAAGAACATGCTTTGTCTCGACCTTGAGTTCATCTGAGGAAGAAGAGTGACATTTGATCAGAAGAGAAGCAAAGCTAAGATAAAGTGAAATCAAAAACAGAGGAGAAGAAGATCTGCTGTCCATTCTCAAGTTCTTGTTACTGCTAGTAGTGACCTAAAAACCTTACAAGCAATATGTGTTTATATAGAAGCTAAGAACAAGCTAAGGAAGGCTAAAAATTCCACAGATTCTTGTAAATTCGTATTATTCTTCAATAAAATTCATAAGATTACTTTTCCAAAAGGAATACTGTCCACCAATCAATCAAAACGCTTGATTGAAGAAATAAAGCCCTTAAAACGTTTATTATACGTCCATGTTGAAGAAATGTCTCCAGCGACATGGCCAAAGCTGTATCACATGGAGCCATTGAAACCTGTATATATCGCTATATAAAACTCCAACTCATAGGTGCTTTGATTGGGACACTGTCACCTAAAAATCACCGCAATGATTTTCGTAGCTTGTCATCTACGTTGTTCTTCAACAAAAAATGGTGATATTTCGCTAGTGGATCCAAAGCAATCGAGGTTAAAGAACGAAGGCCACCAAGTGGGGAGGCTGAGATTACTGTGGACACAAGTAATCAACATATAGCAAATGTCATTTTCGTACGTGACTGCTAGATTGATTTGTAGTATTATTAGTTTGTTTGAAATAGTGATTAGAATTTTTAAAATCATTTTTTTAATTATGATTTATGATAAAGAGTTAAATATGTGAGAGGAGTTTTATCTCAACTTACGTAAAAAATACTTATAAACTGATAAAAACGTATTCCAATCTAAACATATGTAATGTGTGTTTTGTAAGGTGACGCAGCAAGACCACGTTAGAGAAAACGCTTTCAGACGCAGGTGGAATTAAATGCGGTGTTTTTCAGATGTTGTAGCATTTATTATATTATTGTTTGAGTAATTAAATTCCAATTGATCAGGTGAAGTACATTGGTTTCTTAATATAAGATCTAGTATTTTAAGATCTAGTATTTTAGCGTGTAATACAATTTGTACCTTACAAATTATACCTTATATTAAAAAAAGATAGGTGTAGTAGCATGTAATGTTTGAGATAAATGTATGATTGATCATCTCACCATTTAAACTTGGCTATTCTAGGACCCCTATGCCATTATAATAAGCTAGCTTTTGTAACAAGGACCAAAAGACTTGCTCTTGGTTTATGACCATGGACCTGAGTCATTTAATGCTAAAGCATTCCTACGAGAAAAGTCAATACTGTCAGTAGTCACCCACAGAATTCAATACTCTGTCCCAATATAAAGACTTTATGGGCAACGAGTTGGACCGTCTGATTAGGGGTGTGTTTGGAAACAGCTTCTGAGAATAGCTTATGAAGAAAAAGTGAAAAAAAGTGATTTTTGAGAATAGATTATGGAGAATAGATTATGAGAAAAAAGTGATTTTGATAAAATGAGAGTGTTTGGATAATATGATCAGAATAGCTTTTTTTCATGGTCAAATTACTGAAAAGGACATTAACTTTTTGGATAATTACATAGAAATGATAATATTATATTTTATATATTATATAGTAGTAAATTTCATAATAAATACAAAAAAATGTAATAAAATTATCTAAAAATGTATAATTAATATATATATATATATATATATATATATATATATATATATAATAAATTGTAAAAAATAATTTATCATAATTAGATATAAAATAGTAGATTATATTTTAGGGTTTATTAACATAAAATTGAAACAATAAATACCAAAAACTCTTTAAATTTGTCCGAAAAAATGATAAATTGTGCCAAAAAACAAATTGTACATACATACATAGAAATATATATATTAATAAATTGTACATTGAAAGTTCATAATTCAATAGTTAACATCTCAAAATAATATAAATAGTTGCGCTTTCAATGCAGTTAATACAATATATTTTTGCCTTTCTCCTTTAGACATTGTCTTTCTTTCACTGACAAGTAATATATTAGTTGTAATAACATTTTCAAGCCTCAAATTCATCATGAAACAAATACATTAACATTTAATAGTTTGTCAATAATTCAGAACATCAAAGTAGATATAAAGTGATAGTTCACTACGTAACAAAGTACGTTGAAACAGTGAAAACAGTACATGACTAACGGTCTTGCGTGTAATACAAGATTTGATCTCTTATAGAATCACGAAGAGAAGCCATGTCTGAGGAAGATCCAATTAAAGAAGATACTGTTGATGATTGTGCAACATCATCATTATCGTCATCGTCACCACACACAAGATCCTCCCGGTCATGGTGTTCGAAGTCAGGGTCAGAAATGGATGATCTTCTAATGAAATTGTGTATAGCCATCGTGGCACAAACAATTTTAACCTGTGTCGGGAACTTGTAGCTATGCATGTCTTTTAAAATTGCGAACTTGTTCTTCCAAACACCAAAAGTTCTTTCTATTGTGCACCGAAGACTTGAATGCAAGTAATTGAAGGTCTCATTCCCATTTTCAAGCCTGGATGACCTACGAAAGTCAGGGAGATGGTAACGCTCGCTTCTATATGGGCCAAGGTACCCAGTCGGGGTTGGGTAACCGGCATCCACCAAATAATATTTACCTGTTCAAATATATGATTAATGTAAATACAAGTATTTGGAGTTAATAATAATAAGATTGTATGCATTATAATCATACCTGTAGGTGGATGTGGAAAATGCATCGCCGGCGTTGTCACTGCATGATCAAATAAGCGAGCATCATGTGCCGAACCTTCCCACCCAGCCAATACAAAGGTAAAACACATGTCCCAGTCACAAACCGCCATCACGTTTTGCGAGGCAAATCCTTTTCTGTTTATATATTTTGTTTTCTCTCTTGCTTTGACTTTGCATGGAATGTGTGTGCCATCAATTGCTCCGATAGCATTTTTAAAAAAAGGCCAATACCTATTGCTGAGTTGTATCTTTGAATGAATGCTCTCAAATTTATCATCTAATGGTTTGATGTTGTCTATTGCAAGGCGGCAACATGCATTTAACACAGAATGCATTGCCCTGTGAATAGTCTCACCAGAGCGCTGAAATCTTTCTTGTTGAAGCCTACTCGACAACGCAAACCCAACAGTGTTCAAGAAAATCGCAACCATCTCATGAATACCAACATTGCGAAACTCTCTCAGACCATGTCGTTGCAATTCACAACACAGTTCATGAAATACATTAAGTTTCATTCTAAACATATCGTAACACCGGTCAGAATTACCGCGTAAGACATCACGGACCCATGCAGCGCCTGTGAACTCACTTGTATGTCTCGGTTGTTTACATAAATAAAGGCAAGCATATGCTCCTACAAGTGCGACAACTTTCCGGACTGTTCGCATCCGCCGCTTCCTACGCTCATCCAGTAGTGTGATTGTCTGGTCCATACCTGTTTCTCCTTGTGAACATACACATAAGTCATTATTAAGTCATTAAAGATGTAATTATTAAGTAATTCAAATGCACCAACATCACATTAATATAAGAACGTACACATATAAAAGTACAGAGTAATTAAAGCCATACACATAAAAATCCATCCGAAATACATTACATTAAGAAACAACCCCCATCCCTTAACACAATTCTCACTCATTTCCATAACACTCACGCCTTAGAAAGTAAATAAGGTTCTCCTTTATATTCTTTACTGCAACATACATTTCCCGTGCTGCTAGGTCTCTCATTAGGAGGTGGGCACATCTGGCATAAAAGTCAGTATCATTCACAATCTCCGGTATTTGATTGAGATGACTCATCACTCCGGCTATTGAAAACTCATACCCGCGAGCTTCTGCGGCCATCCTCTCCGTGCGTGAAGCTTCGACATCATTCTCATTTGCTTCAACCATCTTCAGTAAGGCCTCGGCTATTTTCGTAGAGTTTTGCCCTTTCTTTTTTGTTGACGCACCCCTCTTCCTCACCCCCAATAAACTAGTTCCTCTATCACCGGTTGAGGATCCCTTGCCTTTGCTACTGGTTCCCGCACTACCTCCACTATTGTTAATGAAATTAAAGGAATTCAAGTCACCGCTTAACCCAGTTGGTGACCCCAATACTTCATCGCTATCCCCTGAACCTTCTTCGAAACCCTCAGTAGGGATAGGCTCAACAGGAAGCGACATCGATGAAGGTGCCCAACTCAGTGTGCCCGTAGCCGCAACATTGGAAAATAACTGGGTTAGTTCTTCTTGGTGTTGTAGACCTCTAGCTCTAAATTTCTCATACCCTGGAACTTCCTGTACATACAGCAATGAAGTTATAACATTTCTTATACAAAATAACATCAGAATGAAAGCGTCAACTACACTCATATTAATAAGTTACTAACCGCTATTTTTTTGTCCCACCAGTCAGGATTGGCCATAATAGTGTTGTTGATGCTATCCCATCCCGCCCCCGTCTCACGTAGCAACCTGTCCCACAGTTGCCACTCCTTCCTAAGGGCGTCATACTTATTTTTAAATTGACCCCTCTCGTACATCCTGCCTGTCTTAACAGTGAAGCCATCCGAAATAGCTTTCCACCCATCCTTACTGAAGCTTGTGTTTCGGCGGGAACCTTTTTGAACTTGTTCCAAGCACAAATCAATGAAGATTTTTGTGCTACTCCCATCCCAACTAGCTTTCACCTTATCCTTACTCATGTCGTTTTTTTTTTGCACTAATGACACAGATTGAGCGATTTTTAAAAGGGGAAATAAGAGATAGGGGAGTTATGTTGAACAACGCAAAATGAAAGAGGTTCTCCTTTAAAATCATTGGAGAACAAAATTAATGGAAGCATGTTACATTCAACTAAAAAACGTAACATATTGGGGGAATTTTAAGCTTAGAGTTAGATGGGATAAAACAAAAGGACCTAACCAAGGAGCAACGTACAATGATATAACACAAAATAATTCTGTTGGTATTGTTCAAGTAATCCACCCTAGACAACATATATATCCCCGTATACAACAAAGGTGGGGTGACTAAGTTACTTATTGTTTGTGTCTGCCATCAATGTTGTCCATCACTCCCTACAAAAGAATATAATACATATATACATATATCTTTTCAATACTTGACGGCTACAAACTCAGAAGAAAAGCTCTTTGCCCTCATCACTTCACTCAGTTTCCTCATCAAAAGCATAGAATTATATATATATATATATATATATATATATATATATATATATATATATATATATATATATGTCCCCTCCCATAATCATGCAGAGTTTTCTATATTTTACAGTCAGAATTATCAGAGGTAAGTTGAGTTAATTTATTGAAACATGTGTTACGTGTATGCTTTATTGATTATAAGCAAGTAATAATAAATTCAAATGGTCATACATCACAAGGCAAAAGATTGATATATTATTATATATAATAGTGCAGGTCTTGCATGCCACTTCCAACTATTAATGAAACACTAAATTGAATATGAATGTACATCATGTGCTCACCTTTTTATCTTTTATGAAACACTTGTTTAATGTTGTTTGTAACTAATACCACTGACCACCGAAAAGAGAGAGACTAGCTAGCTAGTAACTTGACAACAATATATGTCAAAATTTTAGGCTCCTCAACCTTTAAACAACTTTTAATTAATTAATAGTATGTATACTAACTAATATATTATCCCTAACATGATGGGATCCAGGTGGGCCATCTTGGAATAATAACAATAATAGATTTGATCAAATGCTAAATGATTTTTAAACATTAAATGACCTTCTTCACACACACACACACGCCCTAACCAGTTTTCCTTCTGATGAGAACATAATAAGGATGAATATATATGCATATGCATATCATCATGCAGAGCTAAATATCTTTTGGATTGCTGCAGAATCTGAAATTGCTCATTCCAGATGAATGTTACTGGTTTGAGAAATCTCTCTGACACAGATATATATCCATCTTTTATATATGCTTCTTTCAAACTGTTAACACCACGTTCTAGCTAGATGATCAGGTGTGTATGTGTGTGTGCGGTATAACCCCACTTACCTCCTCCAAACTAGTGTCATACAGGTATGATTTTGAGCTAGTTGGGATGATTTTCGATGGGCTATCAGGGTTGATTTTTCGAACTAACATGATTTTGAGCAAACTTGGGATGATTTTCGATGGGCAGTGGGCACAAGAAATGATGCTAAGCTGACAGTTAATAGTGAGCAAATGACAATCCTCCTAAATCGAAATCCCCAGCTAGAGAGGCTTAAGATAATGGATCTAGTAGTTCTTTATATACTGATGTCAGGGCTTATAAAGATCACAGAGCAAACAGAAATATGTGCAACAAACCATAAAAAGATGAAAATGCAAGAAAGATAAAAATGACAAACCAGAGAAGGAGATCGCCGGCGACGGGGAAGAGGAGAGCTGGAGGTGGACCTTATGTAAAGCTGGAGCTTGCTCTGAGCTTGGCGACTGAGAACGGAAATCAGGAGGAGAATATCGAAAACGGAAAGATGAAGTCCACGATCCTTACCACATCTGAAACGATGCTCGACTAGATCACCAGATCTGTGTAGAAATTTCAGAAAGGGAAATTGGAAAAAGGCAACGAATCTTTCACTTACCGACGGTTCTGGAGGAGTTAAGGCAACGCCGGCGGAATCTGAAGGCAACCGAGTTATGGTGGAGACGGGGAAGAGCCGAGAAGCTGGAAGCTGGAAGATGTGGGCAGCTGGGAATCTGACGGCAAGCGAGTTATGGTGGAGACGGGGAAGAGCCGAGAAGCTGGAAGCTGGAAGATGGGGGCAGCTGGGAATCTGACGGCAAGCGCTCTGGTGAGAGTATCACCGAGAAAAGGAGAAATCGCAGGTGACGGAGGAGAATGAGAGAAATCGCAGGTGGGCAGCTGGAAGAGGAATGAAGCTGTGGAAGAGAAATGGAGCTGTGGTGAATGTATAGTGGAACAGAAATGGACGAAAGACAGACAGGGAATCTCTGCAACACACAGAAAAAGGAGAAAAGGAGAGAGAAGAAATTATTACCCCCACAACGGTAATAATCGGTTTCCAACGCTCTGATCTTTAGCTTTTTGAAAACCATGGTTTGGGAACCCCAAACCATGGTTTGATCTTTAAACGGGATTATCAGATTTTTATGGGTGTTTGGCTGATTTTGACTGAAACCATGGTTTTCTCAAAAAAGCACTTTTTTTTATGGATGCCAAACACACACTAGATCGGATGGTCTAAATTTAATTATTTTTTTTAAAAAAAAATTATTTTAATCATACAAAATTTAAAATAAAAATAATCTCTTAATTAATATTTTTTAAAAATATATTTTTTATTTAAAAATAACTAATTTAAAAAATCAAATCTAAACATTTAGTTAAAAAAAACTGATGAGCTGAGAAACTAGTAACACTTTATTAGAAGGTGATATACAAATATCTCTGTGAGTGTTTCAAGTTTAGAGGCATGTTACAACTCCAGTAAGCCTTCAAATCCTAATTTACCAAAACTTTTGTGTAGAAAAAAAAATTACATTCACTTGGAGTATATACACCTCAAACTCTTTTCGCTTATAATTATTTAAATATATACACACACTGGGAAGGAATGCTAAGTAAAATTATTATTTCTTAAAGTTTCAGTTTTTTACATTTATTTATCAATTTAGCCTATAACATTTTAAATAAGTTGGGTCTTGTGCGCTCACAAATCTAAATTGATTAAGACAAGCTTCACATTTTAAAACGAAATTGGCTTCCTTGCTAAGTAGAGAGCTAATAAGATCTAAATCGTCTAGATATGATCTTAGGATTCAGATTGATTTTTTTAAGAAAATTTATAGTTGTACAACTTCTAGAGCTTTTTTCAAATTATTTTACCATATAGATGATATCATTATATATTAAGAAAAAATTAAAATCTTCAAGCAGATAGTGGCTCCCCAACCCCCTTGCCTTATTTACTTAAGCCCGATTTACTTAAATCGAAATAAATCTCCTTAACATATTTACCTCGTAGACCGTAAAAGCAATCTCGTAAATCGTAAAAGTTACTTCGTATTCCGTGAATCACGATTTATAAGCACTTATGGAGTTTCTATAAACTAATCCAAACAACTCATAAGTGAGTGTTTGACATAGCTTTTTTTTTAGCCCAATCGCACGATTGTCCACCAAAAGCCCTTATGGCACCATGAAATCTTTTTTCCAATGTTTGGTTTGCTAAGTGTTGAGAAGGGCGTATGGTTTCTTATCAAGCTTTGTCATAAGCCAGCTCGACTTTTGTGATTGCAAAATCTCCTTTTTGACAGTTATAATAATTGTCCCATGTGCTTGTCGTCTCTCTCTGAATCTTGCACAGACATCTCTGCTCTCCGTCTGGTGGTGGAAGATATTCTCGCGGGACCAGTGCTCCGGCATCAATTGGTTCGTGGCGATCTTTGCCGTCCCCATTCTCTCCTTTAATTTCATCTAATAAATAATCCGTATGAGATGAACATGCGATTCTTCGCTGCCGATACGTTTCAGAAGATCATCATGCTCATCGCTCTTGGAATCCGGATGAATTTCACTAAAACAGGAAGTCTCGATTGGATGATCACTATTTTTTCGTTGTCGACTATCAATGCCGAACACTCTTGTTATGTGAATTCCGTTATTGATCGCCATGTACGAAGATTACTCTGGCAGCCTCATGATTTAGGTGGTGGTGTTACAATGCATAATCTGGTACACGCTATTGTTGTTTCTATTTGAGTATCGCAGCGCGAAGCTGCTGATTATGGAGCAGTTCCCGGAGACGGCAGTGTCGATCGTGTCGTTCAAGGTTGACTCCGATGTCATCTCGCTCGATGACCGGGATTTCCTCGAGACGGACGCGGAGGTCAAAGATGACGGGAAGCTTAACGTGAAGGTGAGGAAGTCGAACGCATCGAGGAGGTCGTTCATGATGACTCCCCGACCGTTAAACCTCACTGAAGCTGAGATTTACATTGTAATGTCCCAAAATTTTATCATTAAGTATCATGTAGCTATTATGGTATTTCATAGTAAAAGAACATGCTAAGTGGCAAAGCAAAGTCAATATGGTCACACATGACAAAATAATTGTTATACAAGATAGTTGGTGAATTTCTTGTTGAGGCAGTCGGATTGTGTAACACTTTTAAATTAGTAAATGACCTCCAAAAATTATGAAACTTTTCAGCATGAAATTAGACATGATAAGATTTAATTTTATAGGTCATATGAAATTTTTAGAGTTGTCTGCAAGGAGAAATGAATTTTTGAATTTTGCCCAACAAATTTGACGTTTTTCTGGAGCAGACTTCAAAAATAAAACTTCTAGGAATGGTGAGATTCTAATTTGCTAAAGGTTATATTTTTTCCTAAAATTAGACTTGATAAGGGTCATATAGGCTTTGGAAAAATCCCAATTGAATATCTACATAATTAGATATGAATTTTCAAAATTTGGTGATAATTTTGCCAACTTTCTCAAATGTTGCGAAAATGGAAGAAATTGCAAGGGCAAAATGGTCATTTTGACCAAATAAATATAATCTGAAAATTTTATTCAATAATTTAGAAAAGGGGGACATATGGAGCATGCAAAAACATTATATAATTAAATATGTAATAATATTACCACATTGCAATAAAATAATTAAGGACCAATGAGAATATGACACCACAAGGCACTAGAAAACTCCACAAATTTCTACCCTTTGCTTACTTAAGGTCTTAGGTCAGCCAAAGTGAAGGAAAGAGAAGAGAATGAAGAGAGAGACAAAGGAAGACGAGGAGGAGGAGGAAGGGAAGTCTAGAGTTTAGATATACAATAAGTATGCCAAAATCTTTGCACAATTTTATGTTATAGTATTGAAAACCTCTCCTAAACCTCCATACCTTCTTGAATTAGCTATATAATCAGGAAAAAAATTTTCGGCCAAGTGGAAAGGAAGACGAAGAAGTGAGGTAAGTTACTCAAACTCTGAGATTTTTACCGATAATTGAGTTATAACTGTATTCTGGTTGGATTTTAAGTTGTTTCTGGTATTTTTGTAAATTTGGGATGTCCATTTTCTAAACGAAAATGCTGCCCAAATTTTCATTGATTATGTTGAAATAGTGATTGAATGAATAAACCAATGGAAAACAATGTTAACAAGGTGGATTAAGGATTAAAACCAAGAAAAATCCAATTTTCCCAAATTTTTTGAAAGTTTCAGCCAAGGCTAGAAATGGGGGAAGGATCTAGAATTTCATAATTCTAATGGTTCTATGGTGCTTAAAAGGGAAAATTATGTAGGGTTTATATTGGGTGCAAAGTGTGAAAAGCTCCAAATTGTGAAATGACAAATTTGCCCATAAAACCCCAAGTTGGGCTGTTAAGGGCAACACTGTAATTTGAGTTGGAATTGATCTGATCTGAAGTCAAATATGAGATATACATGTGAAAATATGTAGAATGGGCTTAAGTTGTAATTTTTGAAAAAGTACAAAATACCGGGGTCGGACCGAGTCCCCAGGGGCATTTTGGTAAATTTTGTGATTTGGAAGGAAATGCTAAAGTTATAAGTTTCAAGGTGGAATAGACTTAAATAGTAGCTTAATTGCAACTATTTTGGTTAATTTTAGGATTCGATATCTGCATAACTGGACCTACGAAGACAGTTACATTAAAGAATGAAAGGCAACAAGGTAGTAACTTTATCTTTCATATACTATGTGAATATTAATATGCAATGATTTCCATGATATGTTCAATGTATTGCTTGTGGTGTTGAAACTCTCTGGGTGTGGATGATGAGTTAAACCACCCTATGGAACCTTTGGGGTACCATGTGGCCAGGTGGACCCAGTTGAGTGGCTTCATATGTACGGATAGGTATTGACCTACTCCAAGATATGATATGTACAGACATGTATAGGCCTGCTCCAAGTTGTTATGTGATCACATTACATAGGTGAATTCCGTGTTGAATTCCTATGTATGAGATATAATATTGCAGATCAGGAACGGATGATCATTTTGATCCGAACAAAATCATCATTTGGTTCCTGAGCATTGTCAGATAGGCGTTGGCATTTTGATTGATGTATCATGATAAATGCTGCATTGCACCTTTACTTTTCACATTTTATATAATTGATATACTGTTACTACTAAGATTCTTTTAAATCTCACCCGTTTCCATAAATTCATAAATTTACTCAGTTAGAAGAAACGGCTCGGAAGGCATAATAGAGAATATCGGAAACAGAAGGTCTAGAGAAGAGTAAGCAATTTTGTTGGTTATCTCTTAGTTTTTTTATTTTATCTGTGATTTGTATTGGAATTTGTATAAGCCTTGTGAGAAATTTCTGTAATGTAATCAAGAATGTTATATCAGTATATTTGTACGATTTCTGTATGCTTTTTGAACTGCGTGATAATACTCTGATAAATGTCCAAATAATAAGAGGTTTGACATATAGCCTGATGTCACGAACTCGAAACTCCCTTTCCTTTTACCGTGTCGGCCTTAGCATGATCAACCTCTTGATCTTAACTAAGTTAGTAGAACCCTCAAGTTGTAGGCAAAGAAGAAGTTGAAATACAAGAGCATAAGTAACATTCTCCCCCACCTATTTTAGTGACACCCTCATCACTAATGCATGTCTATAGTGGCGGAGTTGGCTTTCAAACTGTCAAAGATCCTTTTGAGCCTCCCATGTCGCTTCACTCTCTGGCAGTCCCTTCCACTTGATCAAGTATTGGGTACTTGATGGTACCCCTTTTCTTCCCACGACCCTATGATTAAGTATCTCTTTAATTCGATAATCATAAGACTTCATCATCACAGGGGGTACTCCTGACGATATCCGTCGAGTAGAATCATCCTAATCCTTATGGTATGGCTTCAGCATGGTAACATGAAAGACATGATGAATCTTTAAATTGGCAAGAATTTTCAGCTTGTATGAAACATTTCCTACCCTCTTCATCAACTTATAAGGGCCTTCATATTTCCGAATGAGACCATTGTGCACCTTCCTGAAGGCTTTAGATTGTTGAGGAAGAAGCTTTACCATAACCATATATCCTACTTGGTATTCAAAGGGTCGCTTCTTCCTTTCTGTAAACTTCTTCCTTCTTTTGGCTACCTTGACAAGGAAAGATCTAGTTACCTCAGCTTGTCCTTGCCAAGATTTAGTCGTGTGGTAGGCTCCTGGCTCTAACTCAATCTCATGGTCCACCTCTCTCCTAGGCGGCAACCTCTTGGGGAGCTCAAATGCCATGTTTCCTCCATTCTCCTTAGGATATTTTACATCGTAAGGGGAAGATTATGACTATCCCCTTCATTAGGATCCACCTCCTTTAAAGCAGCAAGGTAGGTAACTTCCCCTCTCCTAAGCCCCTCCTTCAATTATGGGGATGATAAGTGTTGATCGCTGCCTTTCCCCTTGGCAGGTATCATGCAGGTAGCATATTTCTTAAGGATGCAAAGTAAGTTGTAGTATGGCATGGGATAAGCGCTTACCTGTCTGAAGAACTTCAATCCCGATACCACCTTGTAATCATCCATTAGAGCTACTGAGAAACCCACCTTACCACTCCAGTTGCCCAGGCATAGCTCAACCCCTTGTGCCATGCCACAAAGCTGTTTAGGAGGTGAGTTGACCGCCTTCAGACTCCCTCCTTCTGGTGTCACCATGAGACCTAGCCTCTTGGCCTCATCAGGAATGATGAAATTATGTGTAGCTCCCGTGTCACACATTATAGTAACGGGTTTCCCTTTTATCTTCCCATCAACATACATTAAACCCTCACACTTAGTATTCTTCAGTAAGGGCTTTCCCATCATCGCATTAAGAAGCTTAAGAGACCCCATCTCTGCATTGGCTTCCTCCTCTATTCTATCCACCATTATAGATAGAGAACCTAACTTAGGGCAATCCCTCATTCTATGAAGACCTTTACTCACAAAGCATTTGAGTTGGTTATTGAAATTCTTTCTCTGTCTCTCATGTTGGCTCCTCTGAGAGAACCTATTATCACCTCCTTTGTCTATCACCTTACCTTTGTCTCCCCTACCTTTTTCATGATTAGGTTTGGAAGACTTGGGCTTGGAGGTTTCACCTTTCTCCTTCTTCAATTTAGTTAAACTCTTAGCCATGGTAATGGCTCCATCAACGTCCTTCACCCCTCAGCGTTGCAACTCATACTTAGCCCAGTTTTGAAGGCCATCGATGAAGTAGAAGAGAAGCTCTTCACTGCTCAAGTTGGGGATCTGAAGCGTCAAGGAGGTGAAGTCCTATACATAGTCGGATATGGTGGTCTTATGTCTTAGCTTCCTCAGCTTCTTACGAGCTTCATAGATCGACCACGTTCTATGGATAGAACTGTCTCTTCAGCTCCTTCTTGAACTCCTCCCATGTGTTTATTGTGTAAAGCACTCTTTCCATATTTGCATACTTCCTTTACCACCAAAGTATAACATTATCGATAAGGAAGTAAGCAGCAGCACGTACCTTGGTCTCATCGTCGTTCAGCCCTAAGGTCTCTGTGTAGCTTTCCATTTGCCATAGGAAGTTCTTAACTTCCTTGGCGTCTCATACGCCTATGAATTCTTTTGGTTTGGGAAGATCCAACTTCACTTCCCTTGGTCTACTACCTCCAACCACTAGTGAATTCTTTCTCTGGCCCTCCAAGGAAGTCCTGAGAGAGTTGAGTTGATTCTGCATTGCTGTGATAGCATCCATCACCTTTGTCTCCAAGGATTTCATGCCTTCCTCCCGTAGATCCTCGGAGTTTTACAAAGTATCCACTCTCATCTTCAACCCTCCTAGTTCATTGAGGGTGTGACTTTCTAACGTCCCCATATCACCCTCAATCTTCTCAACCTTGGCAACTACCTCATCTATGGCTCGCTCCAAGGCACCAATTTTGATTGACAAGATAGCAAAGTTGTCAGAACGTATTTTACTAGTGCTTCTTGCCTTCTTACCACCTTTGTGTGGATGTTGAGATTACCTTCCTCTCTCCTCGACATGCACCGCAGCCTCACTGGTGATGCCTAAAG
Organism: Albizia julibrissin; assembly: GCA_037074505.1. Taxonomy (NCBI): domain Eukaryota; kingdom Viridiplantae; phylum Streptophyta; class Magnoliopsida; order Fabales; family Fabaceae; genus Albizia; species Albizia julibrissin. The sequence continues at coordinate 40,310,161 of CM073483.1, read as the reverse complement.
TTACACCTGACATCCTTGCCAATAAATATGATCTTGAACCAACGGTTCCCTCGAACCTAAGCTCTGATACCATGTTATCACAGACTCGGAACTCCCTTTCCTTGTACCATGCTAGCCTTAGCGTGATCAACCTCTTGATCTTAACTAAGTCAGCCGAACCCTCAAGTTGTAGACAAAGAAGAAGTTGAAACACAAGAGCACAAGTAAGAGAACTCTTGAATGAGAGAACTTGAGAACTTAGCTAATTTGTATAATGGTTACAAATGAGGGGGTGAGGGGGTATTTATAGACCTCCCCCTTGTTTCAAAACTTTCCCACCTCCTTAATGGATGGTGGAGATCAATTTGATCCAACGGTCCACATTCGCTCTCCAGAATGTTCTATAAGAATATCTACAAATAATATTTAGATATTTACAAGGAGAAATCTAAAATACACAAGAGAGAGATATCCCTAGAATGTTCTAGAATTATCTAGTGTTCCCCATACTATTCTAGAGATATCCAATATGTTCAAGCCTCTTCTTCAGTACTCTGGTGTTGTCTTGAATGCTCTGAAATTCTCTAGATCGTTCCGAAGTCTTATAGGAGCATCCCACGAACTCTTAATCTTCATGGGTTGTAACACTGAGCTCTTCTCGGAATCCGAAATTCGAGAGGATCCAATTTCAACCATGTCGATTTCTACTCCATGATGGGATACTCGGCTAGATCGAGACATTCGAATGTCAATAGCTCGATGGAGCTGTACTCTGTTCAGCCGTCGAGACCATCGAATTTTGAAGAAAACTGTATTCTTGTGCCTACTCTGCTTCAATTTTATTTTTTTGATATTTTATTTCTAACAAGTATTTCAAATTACTTATTTATTATGGATTACTGATAGTAAATTTAATTCTTATTTTTGTTCTTATTTTATTATTTTAAATCAAATATATTATTATTTTAAAATTTATTTGAAGGTAAAACTTTTTTTTATCAAATATGGTTTTTAATATACTAAGTATAAAATTATTTATCTTATTATTTTAAATTTGATTTGATTTGAAAATGGATTATTTGATCGTTGACAAATTATTTAAAGGTATTCAGTTTACAATCTTTTATCCTTTATTTAATAGATAATTATTCCTTTTTAATTGATTGATTTATTGAAAAATCTGCAGTTTTAAAACTCACCAACGTCTTATTTTAAATTTGATCTGAAAATAGATTTTATAGTTACTGATTCTTTCTTGATCCTATTTTATTTTTTGATTTTGAAATCTGCATTTTTAAGATCTATCCTCCTATTATTTAGAATATATTAAGTTTAAAATTCATCATCATCATCATCATCATCATCATCATCATCATCATACATTTGATTTGATTTGAAAATAGATTATTCGGTATTTCACAAATTGACAAATATTTTGAAGGTATTCAGTTTAAATCCTTTATCCTTTATTTAATAGAGCTAAAGATCATAGGTGGGAAAAGGAAGGATCGTGGTTACGTAATAAAGATTTTTAATTAGATAGCAACAATTAGGTTTTTTGTACGCCTAAAACCTTGTTGACATAAGAGTACTGAGTTAGTTTTAGTTTATTTTAACAAAATTCCCCAGGTGATGTTAACTTTAACCAAACAGACAATGAGAATATAACTCATGAAGAAAATACTACTGTAGAGGATAAGAGTTCATCGACCAATAATTCTGGGACATCTTCAACCCAGATGAATGGCATTTGTGACATGATTAGAGACCATCTTGTGCAAGATATGTGATTCTATTAGTTATGTAATATTTTTTGAATAAATTTATGTATCTTGGCACACATTCTTTATCTTATATTTTTCCACTTCTTCCTAAAATTAAATATATATTTTTTCTATACATAAACCACAAAAACACTTATACAATCTCTAATCCAAACAAGTTTTGACTTTTGGAAAAACACTTATGTAATCTCCAATCCAAACCTAAATCAAATTAGACAAACTGACTTATACCCAATCACACTTTACCCACCGTTATTACAAACACACACTTAACCTTTATAGATTTATCGATGTAAAATGTTAGCCTCTAGAAATAAAACTATTTAACGATTTAAAATGTTACCCTCTAGAAAATAAAACTATGAGGATTTAAATTATGGGTAGAACACTAGGAATTAATGTTCTAAACGATTTAAATTATAAGGATTGGTTTGTACTGAACTAAAATTTAGAGATTGAGTTTTAATTAATTTAAAATTATAAGATTAGGTCATGACTAAGTTAAAGGTTAAGGACTAAATCTTAATTTAATCGGGAACTAAAATTATTAATTTTCCTAATAGTAATAATTACTTTTTTTAACATTGAAAACGTGAAATGCCTACGTTCCTCGTGGGCTTAATTTGGGTGGGGTTAAATGGGCAAAAAAACCTCCAGACAGCGAGCGAGTCCACAGACTACGGGTATTTTACGTAGTCCTAACTACATGTGCCTAGATTGTCTTAGAATTTACTGGCAAAGAATATATGTATATGTATATGTGTGTAGCTATTCCTATGCTTTTTTATAAGTATTTATAAACTAAAAAATGATTATTTTTTCATTTTTATTTATTTTTTAAAATTTAAAAACATGGTACATTCTCATTTTACTTTTTCACATATGACCCCAGAAGCATTGGGCCATTGACTTAGACTTCGGGGGCGTATGGTCCAATCATTCAGATATGCATTAAATTAAGGGGATGAATCCTCCTCCATCTTAACTATCAAGGATACATTAAGTGATTCGATGCTAACTTGACTTTTAAATTTCCATTAGAGCTTGAAATAAACTACGAATAAAAGGGTAATTTTTTTATTTAAGAATATTTTATATATTTAAAAAATAGTAATATACCGCAATCATTACTCAATAATAACAATAGGGAAAATGCCATTTAAATACTATATGAACTTGCAAAACCCACAAAAGTCTATTAACATTTTAAAATGACTTAAAGGTAACATGTATCAAATTGAAATTTTAAAATGTTGCTACATTTACCATTTTGCCCCTCAATTAAAAAAATAAAAAATAAAAGGTGCCATTTGCCGTAGTACCATTGTCGGCCGGTTTGCTACCAGCTGACCCTCCGGCGACTGGTTGACTGGGACCCTCCAACGGCTGGCGTAGGGAGCTTTTTTGTTTTTTTGTTTCAAAAAGTAGCTGAAGGGGGCAAGGGTGGCTTCAATCCCACCCCACCTCCATTGCAAAGGGGCCTAGTGGCTACTAAGCCACCAAGCTCCTTTAATATATATATATATATATATATATATATAACATTAATGTGTGTGTGTGTAATATAAATGAAGGCATAATGGCTTTAACAAAATCAATAATGAAACATGATAAAACCCGTAATGGTTTTGACAAAATGGATAATGGGAATGACAATTAGCGCATGACCTCCTTACCAAATGTGTGAAAGTATTGGCCTAGAAGGGGGCTCTGACAAATTCACTAATGAGAATTACTAAACTTGTAATGGTTTTGATAAAATAGATATACATTTCTCACTAAATGTGTGAAAGTGTTGGCTCAAAGGGGGCTCTGATAAAACCATTACGGGTTTAGTCCTTCCCATTAGTGAATTTGTTAGAGCCCCCACTGGGCCAACACTTTCACATATTTGGTGAGGAGGTCATATGCTAATTGTCGTTCCTATTATCCATTTTGTCAAAACCATTACAGATTTTGTCGTTTCCAGTACTGATTTTGTTAAATGTGTGAACACTTTCATATATTTGATGAGGAATGTATATCCATTTTGTCAAAACCATTATGAGTTTAGTCATTCCCATTAGTGAATTTGTCAGAGCCCCCTCTGGGCTAATACTTTTACACATTTGACAAATTCAGTAATGGAAATGACAAAACTCGTAAAGGTTTTGACAAAATGGATAAGGGAATGACAACTAGCGCATAACCTCCTAATTAAATGTATGAAAGTGTTGGCCTAATGGGGGGTTCTGACAAATTCACGAGAATGATTAAACCTGTAATGGTTTTAACAAAATTGATATACATTCCTCACCAAACGTATGAAAGTGTTGGCTTAGAGGGGGCTCTGACAAAACCATTACGGGTTTAGTCATTCACATTAGTGAATTTTTCAGAGCCCCCACTGGGCCAACACTTTTACACATTTGGTAAGAAGGCCATACGCTAGTTGTCATTCCCATTATCCATTTTGTCAAAATCATTATGAGTTTTGTCATTTTGATACATGTCACCTTTAAGTCATTTTGAAGTGTTAACAGACTTTTGTAAGTTTTACAAGTTCATATAGTATTTAAATGAAATTTTTCCATAACAATATAATAAATAATAGTTTTTGGTAATAAAAAAAATGCCTTTCTATTGTTATGTATAAGTGTTTAGTTCAGTTGCATAGATAGTGTGTGTGAAAGGTTCCTCAAATGTTTCTTGAAACATTCGAGAGATAGATCTACCTTCACATGCTTATACTCCAAAAATAGCTTTAATCCAAAGAATATATATACATATATTATCCACATTATATATTCATAATTTATCAATCTTTTTAATTAAATTGCACTGCAGAAAATGAATAATTAAGTGTCGTGGGGATCGGTTATATCAAAGAAACTATGATTGTATAGTATATCCAAGGACTAATAAATAAAAGAGGAAGACATAAGTAATCCATGTGGATGGAAAACAAATTCTCTCTTATTGAGAGACGAAAGGTCATAGTGACTGACATTTTCTAGGTCTAGGGTTTTGAAGCGTTTAGGAAGTAGTTTATTCTCTAAGTGTGTTTCTTCATTATCTGCTTAAATTCTTCTCGAAGGAGAGCAGCAGTAGCTTCGTTTTATATAGTTTCCTTTTTAAAGATAATAAGTATTGAAAGGAGAGGATGAATATGGAGCTTGGTAATCTAAACTCTCATATTCGATGGAAGAAGGAAGATCTAGCAGATGGCAACCTAAACGAGTTAGTACGAAGAGTAATCTCAAAAACAAAAATAAGTTATATGGCTGTGAAAGAAAGTGTTATTGCGGCTTGGAAAGTAAGGAGGAAACTGGACATTGATGGTATTGGTTTCAATATATTTAAATTTAATTTTGAGGTTCCTGAAGAGGCAACCAGAGTTCTTGATGAAAATCCATGGGTGGTCAAAAATTTTATATTGTCGCTTCAACGAAGGAAACCATATCTTTGTGATAGTGAAATTTAAGTGGACACATGTCCTTTTTGGATTCAGCTACATGATATTCCGCCAGCTAGGCAATTGAAGGAGAATTATATTTTGTTTGCTAGTAAAATCGGGAAAGTGGTAGCGATGGAGGATCCAGATGATAATCGTGTGGCTGCGCGGAGCTTTTGACGTCTCAGGATTGAGTTCGATATTGAATGACCTATGGTACCAGGATTACTTATGCCAAGACCTGATAATTTGCGGCCTGTTTGGGTAAAAATTATATACGAGAAACTGGCTCATTTTTGCTTTAATTGTGGGAAACTAGGGCATGAAATCAGAAACTATGAGAATGAGGAAGAGAGTAGAAACGAAGATGAAGGGGTATTCGACTCGTCCATGAGTACAACTCCGATCAAAAGCGGTCACCTGATTCTGGTGATCGTGAACTCGGAAGCCACAACTAACATCCAGCGTGTGCATGGGGAATGCAGAAACATTAAAGGCATGTATGGAATTGTGATAACTTAGTCAAGTTCCAAGGATAGTGGGCGAGATGATCGATAGGTCCAAGGAGAATCATCAGGAATCAAACTAATGAAGAATGCTAATAGACACGATGACGTCATCAAAGGGAAAATAAGTCATGATATTTCTTCCAAGACTAATCAAAACGTGTCATATAGTTTTATTTTGACAGAGCAAGTGGGCATGGGCTGTATACCTGAGATGAGAGCATGTTTCGAAAGAATGGGGGGAGTAGGCCAAGAAGGTTTGCTTGTACAAGGTATTCTAAAGAGTTTGGGCCTAGGTCAATCTCTTAAGGTTAAAATGATGATAAAAAGCAAGCCTTACTGGTGGAATTAGCTGACGAAAATATTAACTCTGGAGGTGAGGTTCAAACAATAATTGCGGCTAAAATTAGAAGGGAGGTGGGAGCATTAATCCATAATGTTCAAGCAGTGAATCTCAAAAGAAGTGTTGATGGAGCATGGGAGTCACCTTCGGCTAAAAGAAGAAAGAGTTTTGATGATGACTCACCAAGTCGAGTAGAAGAACGTGTTCAAGCAGCAGAGGAGGCAAGATCGGATCAGCTGGCTCTGGTATATCTTCGACGGTATAACCCTTTACTTATCATGGTTCTTTAAACTATGTCAAATGAAGGAAGGAAAATGATACAAAAGAGAATAGAAAGGAAAAAAGGGTTGTTAAAAGGGCTTTTATTTAAGGGTGAAAATCCAATTTTCAGAATTTATCGAGAAGAAAAATGGGAAATTGATCATCTTCACTTTGTTAATATGCGGGAATACCAGGATAAGAAGGATAAAAATTCTGAAAGGGGTGGTGGCTGGCCTTCTCCAGCCACCCAGGGGCCATGAGCTGCTTTGTGTGGAATTGTCAGGGTCTTGGAACCACCCTGACAGTTCGTCATCTAAGGTTCCAGTGTAAAAAGCTTAAATCAGCCTTTGTCTTTCTCTAGGAGACTAAGTTGAATTCTTTAAAAGTGGAAAAAATAAGACGAAAATTGGGATTTGATAATAATGTGGTGTTTGAACCAGTAGGTCATTTGGGAGGATTCAGTTTATGGTGGAAAGCTGATGTGAATCTTAAGGTAGGTGTTGTGGACAGATTTTTTATAAATGTGGATAGAGTATTGGGGGAAAAGAGTTAAGTTCTTTGACATTTGTTTATGGTCCTGTAATTGAAACTATGAAACTGGACTTTTGGAAAGAATTGGAGTTTTTTAAACCTGGTGATGGTACCCCTTGGATTGTAGCTGGGGATTTCAATGATATGTTATATCACTCTGACAAGGAAGGTAGTATACCAAAATCAAGCTGAGAACTGGATAGATTTAGAAGATTCATGACAAATTATGACATGTTTAAATTGGAATCCAAAGGAAATCATTTCACATGGTTTAACAATAGAGAAGGGGAAGATTTCATAAAGGAAAAATTTGGATAGAGCAATAATTAATAGTGATTGGAGAACATGTTTTGCTAGAGGGTAATGCAAGGTGCTTGAAGCTGTTAGTTCATATAATTGTCTGTTATTTTTTGAATTTGATCATGAAGAGGAAAGGACTCCATAGACCTTTCGGTTTGATGCACATTGGTTAACACATCCAGAGTTAATAGAACTAGTATGGAAGAACTGGATTGAAAGGGGTAAGGTTCTGAAACCCGTACCGGTCATTGAACCGATCGGGGTATTGGGTCAAGGGTCAGTGGATCAAATCGAAGTCAAACCGAAGCTAAACCGGGGTCAAACGAATATTTTAGGCTTATTAATATGAAATTCTAAGAAAAAAATTAAAAAAATTGATTTTTTTAAAAACAAAAAAAGTACCAAACTGGTTCTGTCACCGGACCAGATCAGTTTGGTGGGTAGGTGGCCGGTTCCCGGCCCGGTTGGTCCTGTCCGGGTTCCAAAACACTAGAAAGGGGTGATAAGGTTATGTTACATGACTTTGTCTTTAACATTCAGAACCTCACAAAAATTTTAACTGAATAGAGCAAAAGGGAGATGGGAAATGGGCAGAAACTCTTAAATAGATTATTAGAGAGGGTAGATAAATGTTTGTGTATGCAATGGATAAAGGATACAACAAAGGAGATTGCAGACTTGAAGAGAAAAATTAATGAGTTATGGCAGCCAAAGGAAGCGTACTTGGCTCAAAAGTCAAGATTACAGTGGTTAAAGTGTAGGGATAAGAATGCAAAAAAAATTTCATTTGACCACTATTAATAAGAGAATAGAAATAAAGTTACAAGGCTGAGGAATGGAGCTGGTGAATGGATAGACAATGAAGAGGAAATTGGAAGTTGTTTTCAGCAATTTTATGAAAACCTATTCTCAACATCAGGAAGCAGAAATTTGATGAAATTCTGAACTATGTAGCTGAATCCATATCAACTGAAGATAATCAATGGCTGATGAGGGAAATAACTAATGATGAAGTAAAGCATGTTGTCTTTGAGCTAGGTGCATCTAAGGCTCCAGGTCCTGATGGATTTATAGGATTATTCTATCGAAAATCACGGGACATAGTTGGGAATCAGGTATGTTCTCTTGTCAGGAAATTTTTAAATTCAGGTTTTCAACTTAATGAAATCAATTGTACTAATCTTGTTCTCTTGCCAAAAGTTGAAAGCTTTGAATCTATGAATGATTTTAGGCGTATTAGCTTATGTAACTTTTTATATAAAATCTTTTCTAAAGTTTTAGCTAATAAAATTAAATCTATCATCAACAAAGTGGTGCTAGAAAATTAGAGAGCATTCGTTCTAGGGAGGCTAATTTAGGACAATATTATTATCGTTCATGAAGTTTTTCATCATTTAAAGCGTAAAATCAGTGGTCCTGAGTTAGCTATTGTTACGAGTGTAGGATGGTGTATTTAGAAAATGCAAGTATATATACACTGTCGTAATCAAGTAATATAGAAGTGAGTAGAGTATCGTTCCCACGAGAATTGATCACTAAGTACAAAAATTGGTAATTTTAATTCTATTTAGTCGGTTGATTAGTTGTGATTGAGATTGCAAGATAAAAATGATGAAATATGAATACAAGTGATATAAAGACAAAAATGAGAAAAAACCCTAGGGATTAGATTTCACTTAACAAATTCCGGATTGAATCACTTATCTATTCTAGTCCAATTTCTTCCACATGATTGATAGTCGAGTTTCCCTATTTTAATCACTAGCCTCTTCCAAGGTCAAGTAATTCTATAATTAATTGCTAACCCAATATATTCCTATATAAATTTAAGCAATCAATCATGCATTAAGATTTATGGAACTCAATTAAGACTACACAACCCATATGAATATATTCATATTTCATATGCAAATTATGGTTTTAATTATAGGATCCACACACATGTATCTCCTTCTGGTCTCAACATGCATATTGAAATCATCCAAAAGGTGGTTAATCAATTGTAAGCATTAAAAGCAATAATTAAAACCCAATCATGAAGGAAAAATAAAAACTAGATTTAATAAGTTAAGATTCAATCCGTCATTAGTAAGCTATGTCATCACCCTAGGAAAAGGAAATTTTAGCTCATGATAAAATTAAAAACAAAACCAAAATAAATTACAAACATCATAAATATTGCATAAAAATTAATTACAAAAACATAAAAATACAATTACAAGATGCATGAAAATGGAAAATCTAGCCTACCATATAGGAGGTAAAACCATCTATGTAGGTGGCAACATATATCATCCATAAAGGAGGACTACCTAGGCCTTCCATATAGGAGGTAAAATCATCCATGTAGGAGGCATGCAAGAAGTAAAAAAAAATGCAAGAAATAAATTTTAAAAATAACAACTCTCCCTTTAAAATAGAAACTCTCTCTCTCTCTTTTCCTTCCTCCTTCCTTCCTCTTCATTTAGGGTGCCAAGAAGCTCGATTTATAGGCTTCATTTTCGAACTACTACAATATTTTTTTACAGTGATTTTGCTACAGTGAACTGCACTGCTACAGTGAACCGACTGCTACAGGAACCGCACCGAACCGCCCCACGTCCACACACACCGACCACTACAGTACAATGCAATGGTCCGCTACAGTGATTCCAAACAGTACCAGACATGAACAGTGCACAGTGAATAGTACCGTATGAATAGTACTTCCCTTAAATGCCTTCTTTTTCTTAATGCGGTACTGTTCATGGCTGTAAGAAAATCATTATTTATTTATTAATTACACCCAAATTGATTACATTCAGCTCAAATATAGTCCATAAAATCATCATATAAGGGAAAATAAATATGCAAATATTTTACTTATCAGCCATTAAACTGGATATGAACAAAGCCTATGAGATTTTATTATTGTTGTTCTTCTGAAAATGGGCTTTTCTAAGAAATGGGTGGAAAGAGTTTTCTGGTGCATTTCCTCTATTGATTTTTCACTTATGATGTCTGGAAAATAAATACACAAAGTTAAATCTCAGAGAGGATTGAGACAAGGGGATCCATTCTCACCGTATTTGTTAATTTTGGTTCTTTCTATGGCAATTGATATATGGGAACTAGAAGGAAAGATTGCATGAGTCAAGATTGCTAGGGAATGCCCTTCCCTGATGCATTGTTTATTCACAGATGATTCTATATTTTTCTTGCAAGCTAAGATTGAAAAATGTAGAAACCTGAGACATATTTTTGATATGTATTGCTCAGCCTCTAGTCAGATGATTAATGTGTTAGAACTTGTTGACACCAAGAGGGGGTGAATTGGGTGTTAGATAAGATATTACAATCTTTTAAAATATTTTCATAACTTATTAACTAAGAATATATGGAAGTATAAACATAAGTGTATATGCTGGAAATATAAGAGCTTAGGGAAGAAAATATGCAAATTGTGATTTGTCTTGGTTCGATCCAATCCACGATGACCTACGTCCAGTCCCCAGGCTCCTCCTGAGATTTTCAATCCACTATCTTTTTGTTTAACCAGGTACAAGAAAAGCTTCTACAATCCCACAAGTTCAGCTGGGCACTTGTGAAGCCGACTACTGAATTACTCCCCTTTACACAATGTAAGGTTTACTCCCCTTTATGGCAAGTCTTACAAGCAGAGCAATCCCAAAGATCTTTTTCTCCTGCTTACTTGTGCAAGTCTTACGAGCGGCCATGTTCTCTCCTGCTTACACCACTTTAAGTCTTATGGGCAGTAATGTTCTCTACTGCTTGCACCTTATAAGTCTTATAAGTAGAAAGTCTTAGCGATTCTCTCTTCAGCTTCCTCAGTAAGGAAATTATATCCTCTCAAGATCCATTTACCTTGAAATAAAGATTACAATAGAAAGTGTTTATAGAACTCTCTTAAAGAGTGTATATATAAACATTAAAGTACAATGCAAATAATCTCACTTTCAATGATAAATGATACAGAAAACATAGAAGAGCAGAGAGTGGTTGGACTGAAGAGGACTCATGATATAAGCATGTTTGTGTTGTTGTGTTCTCGTTGCTTTCTCCTCTTCTTTGAATGCCACCATATATATACATGAATTGTACTAGCCGTTGTAAGCATTCCAATATATCCATTAGAGACGCATTGCTTGTTCTGACCGTTTTCCACATTTTAAAAACTAGCCATTACACGTTTGGTGCGTTATGTCCGTAAAGTCTCTCTTTTTCCTCATTGCATGATTCCTTCATTGAATTCCTAAAATAATGCTTAGATGCTAATAGAACGAAGTATTAATCATATAGATAAAAAATCAATAAACAACAGATGATTATCATGCAATTCGATCTCATCACTCGATGGTCACCCGAGTGATCATAGGCCATCACTTGAGTGATCTCTTCTAATTTCTTTCAGAGAGTATTTCGGAGTAGAATGACTCTTTGCACAGTGCATCACTCGAGTGCTCACTCGAGTAAGCCATGTCCATCACTTAAGTGATCACCTGAGTGATCCGGCAAAAAACTTGGCAGAGAGTCTTTTCGTGAGTCTTAAATCAATCTTACCTCATCACTCGAGTGGTTACTCGAGTGATCCCTTGCCATCACTCTAGTGGTCACTCGAGTGATATGTTCCAAAACTTGGCAGAGAGTTCATACATCTTTTGCCAACTGCATCACTCGAGTGGTCACTCAAGTGATCTCACGCCATCACTTGAGTGGTCACTCGAGTGATCTTCTTATTTTGACTCTAAATATGATAAAATGATTTATCATCGAAAGCTCTTTTCAACTGCATTCCAATGCAAAAAGCATCAGCTCCAAATTCAATGTATTCAACAAATTATGATCCAAAGAGTGTCTATTTTTCTAGATAGCGTTTGAGTTTTCCAGCGTCAACTTCTAGAAGGCATACCGCTTTGATTAAAACTCCAAATTTGACATATTATATATCAATATAAATCTCTTTAAGTTTAGTTTCATATGGCACAAGTTTGAACTCATTTAGAATTGTAGTTTTGGAGATATGTCCAAAATACCGAACCATGTCTGGAAAATGATGGTGATTTCAAGTTCAACTTCCAACACTTATATATCCTTCATCTAAACTCCTTTCATGTTTATTCTGGTGTCCATTTGACGCATTAGGAGTCTAGTTTCGTATGCCACTGGTTTTATCTCAATTGAACATATGGTTGGAGAGATATATTCAAAATACCGAAGCTTTATCAGACTGACAGAAAACAGAGTACTGCATCACTCGAGTGGTCATTGGAGTGATCATGGGTTATCACTCGAGTAATCACCTTCAAAATATGGCAGTGGCCTATCACTCGAGTGATCAAATGTAGAGGTGTCATAACTTCCGTATAAGTCATTTTAGCTTCGTATTGACCCATTCCAATATCTAGTTGATTATATAAACCTCCAAAATCACTTCTGTGAGCTTGATTATTGATATATCTATTAGTTCTTCCAAGTTCATCTCTTTCTTATTAATTTTTCTATTGATGATCATTCCCTATAACCCAATTAGATAGCTTCTTTATTTTCTTGACTATCTTCAATATTCCTCTTTATTTGTTTGACTAATCTACAAGATATTTCACATTAGATATAGTAGTTAGTCAATGTAGGAGATAAATATATTATATAAAATTTTTGCTCTTAATATTTGACATCATCAAAATTAATCATATCTAACATAATGTTAACAAATCCTGTTTGTATTTTTCCCAGAGCTCTGAGCCTAAGGAGGAAATTGGGCAGATCTTCCAAGTTGTAGCTGTGGATATTTCGGGTAATTATCTTGGTCTCCTAATTACATGGGGAATGTCAAAGATTCAAGCTCTTAACTTTGTAATTGATAGGATGAAGAAACGTACTCAGGGATGGAAGAGGGATTTCTTATTTGACGCTGGTTGAGAGGTATTAATCAAGTCTGTGGCTAACGTGATTCTTGTTTACCCTATGTCTTGTTTTTTATTCCCCAAATCTGTGCTTAAGAGACTAGAAGGATTGGTTAATGATTTTTGGTGGAAGAGTTCTAATACTAGTAAAAAGATTCATTGGGTTTCCAAGGAAAGGCTTAAGAGGGATAGGCAAGAAGGAGGGTTGGGGTTCAAAGACTTTAATGCTTTTAATCTTACTTTGCTTGCTAAGTTAGGAAGTAGGATTTTGCAGGAACCAAATCAGATCTGGGTTCGTATACTCAAGGCTAGATATTTTCCTGATTTTCTAAAGGCGCAAAAGGGAGGTTCGGCTTCATGGATATGGAATAGTATGCTGGTTAGGCGATCTCTCTTGAAAGGCAATGTAGCTGCAAGAATTGGGACATGAAGATCAAAGTTTGGGGACACCCATGGATTCCAAGCATTCCAGGTAATACAATTCTTTCACCATGTCCTGATCCAATGTTTAAGAAATTAAAAGTTGTAGATTTGATTATAAATGGAAAGTGGCGTCTGTTTGGGATTGATGAATTTCTCTCTACTCATGAAAAAGATGCAATTCTAAAAACTCCTTTACCCCTTGTTAGTAGATCTGATAGATGGATTTGGATAGGGGAAAGAAAAGTTTGTACTCTGTGAAAGAGGGCTATAAAGTGGCAAAAATTCATTGTTCACATAATGGGGGTGAATCCTCAGAAACCTCTAATTTTAATTCCAAAGGACTTTGGAAATAGGTATGAAAATTGAAAGTTCCTCAAAAGATTAAATTTTTCATGTGGAGAGTGCTGTCAAAAGCTATCCTTATTATGGAAAATGTATTCAAGAGGAATTGTGGTGCAACTAAATTATGTTTGATTTGTAAAAATGCTGAGGAAGATGAAACTCATTTATTTTTACATTGTGAGTGGGTGAAAAGGGTATGGTTCGGAAGTTCATTATCTATCAGAACACCTGATTCTCCTTAATATCATTTAAAATCATGGTTGGCATTGATATTTATTCATGAGTGCTGTTCTCCATGGCAAATGAGTATCGTTGCTATAATTATGTGGTTCATTTGGAAGAAAAGATGTGCTTATTTGTTTGAGGAGCAACTTCTTGATCCTAGTATTGTTTTTTCTGCAAGCAGAAAAATGGCTACAAGAATTTTGGGATAGTAATGCGTGGAGCAAAGATGAGGAAGAAAGAGAGTCGGTTGATGGCTTAAATGTTTCTTCCAGTCATAAATGGCAAAAACCTAACGGTAATAGTTTAAAAATTAATACGGATTGCTCTTTTATTGAAGAATCAAAATCTGCCTCTATCAGTTTTGTTATTAGAGACTTTAATGGTTCAATTGTTGATGGCAAGCATAAATTGGTCTCGGCTGATACTGTTATGATGGAAGAATGTAAGGCTTTATTTGAGGCTATGTCTTTTTCAAGGAATAATTAGCTGGATGATATAGTGTTTGAAACTAATTAATAATATCTCTTTAGTCAAATGCCTTAATGAGTCTAAAGTGTCTCCAGAATGGAGATGTGAACGAGTATTGGAACACCTCCTCCATATGAGGAAACTAATTAAGAACCATGTTGTGCAGTGGATTCCCAAGAAAGCGAACAAGATAGCTGATTGGATTGCTAAGGCTTCAAGGAAGGGGTCGTGCCTAGAAGATTGGGTCACAAGACCACCACCAGTTCTAATGAACTTATTGATATATGATTTGAATGCTAATATTTTAGATACTGGTGACTAGTTTTTTAGGGGTCTGTTTGGTTCGACGGAGGGGAGGGGAGAGATTTTTATATTATCTTGTTTGGATTGATGAGAAGGAAGGAAAATGAAAGGATTTTAATATTACCTTGTTTGGTTTAAAAGGGGAGGGGAGGTAAAATATTTTTATATAGACAATTTTACCCTTATAATTATAATTACATGATTATAATTTTATAATTATAATATTTGTAGGTTTAAGAGATTATATTTATAATTATATTTGTATTTATAAATATTATAATATTTAAATATATTTATTAATGTTTTATAAAATATTATTATAATAATATTTATTATTATAAAATTTTGTATCGAGGAGTTCTTTCCTCTCTGTCAACAAAAGAAGGAAGAAGAAATGAGAAAAGGGTAGTTGGAAGCAAATGCAGATAGGATGATGAAGAGTACAGAGCTCAACTAGATGCTGAAAGGGCACGCAAGCTTTTCCAAGGAAGAAATCACTTTGCTAGTAAGTCTAAGCATGGAAAAGATAAGAGGTACAAATTTTCAAAGAAACACAATAGCAAAAAGTTGTGTGAATGTCACTGTGAAGTTCAAGACGTTGCAGAACCATCGTCTTCAAATTTTCTTATATCTACACTAGAGGAAGATAGCTTCCTCGCAACACCCTTGAATCCAGCAAGTTGAAGGGTGGTGGAGGCTCTAAAATGGTGAATTGTGGTGGACACTTTTTGACGGCAAGCTTGGTGCCGAGGGGAGCGTTCAATGGTGAGAGCAAAAGAGAAGGATGCTTTGGGGATATCAAAAAAGAGCAAGGGTAAAATAGTCTAATCAAACTAAAATATTACCGCTCCCCTCTAAATCCCTCCAATTTGGAGGGGGAGGGTTAGGAGGGGAGTGGAGGGGAGGGAAAATCATAAAAAAAATTTCCGCCCCTCCTAAAAGAAAATGTCATGCCAATCAAGGGAAGGGGAATAAAATCTCTCCCCTCCCCTTCATTTCCTTCCCCTCCCCTCAAACCAAACTGACCCTAGGTGTATTTTTCTGGTTTATTTATGTTTGTTTCTTTAGTTTTTAGACTTTGGTTGTATGGTTTGTTTCTATCAAAGTAAGATATTTTCGTAGGCAAAAAAAATAGAAGAGGAAGACCTTGGAATAATGGAAGAATCAACTATGGCTACTTTTACTGAAAATTATAGTCGTCATAGTCACTAAGAACTAACTTATTTAACTTGGCTGGAAAAATATTAACTTGTTTGACTCGATATGGATCTTGGGAGGGGGAAATAAGAATAGATAATGTGAATTACATGATATGTATATGTTTGAAATGGTTTGTATGGGTTATATAAATTGTTTGTATTTAAGATTTTAAAATTACTGAAATTTATTAAGAAAAATAATTATGTGAATTATATTGGCGGTTTTTGCTGAAAGCACAGCCAGCCATTTAAAAAAAAAAACCTTTCATTTATATAAAATGTAAGATGGTTTGCAGGGGAAAATGTTTTTTAAATATTGTGAGGTGCGTATTGTATTGAATTAAATTTACATTAAGAAAGTTCATTCAATCTATATTATATTTGTAATGTAATGATTTTTCATAATAATTGACACACACACATGATAAAAAAAATAATTAAAACTAAAATTCATTTAGAGATTTTAATTTCATCATTAGTATTTAGTGACAATTACTCCCTCTGGTCCTTAATATAAGGCATAGTCGGGAAGTTAATCTTGATATTAAATACAAGACATAATTTTCATATGTGTTAGTCTTTTTCTAATTTACTCTTATTAATACTTTATTAATAATAATCAAGGAGGAAAGAGAATTAAAAAAGATTACTAAGGTGTTTTAGAAAATACATATTATATTTTAGCTCACTTAAATAACTTTCTTAATCTAACCAAATTAGGTAGATAGATATATAACATAGATTAGATGATTGATATTTATTGAGGACATACATGCACGCATAGTATTATTGTCATTGGTCATGCTCACGTCCCTTTCTTTCTTTTATTTATTTTTATTTCCTTTCTTTTTTCTTAAATGCATGTATCCTTCCTCTTTCATTCTTTTTCTTTTTGGGGCTGATTGCATGCATCTTTTCAAAATGAATTTTTTGTTTGTAGTGGTTTGTAGTGCACTTAAAAGTGTAGGGGGAACTGCTATAATGTCACCAAAAGAAAAGATATCACTTGTTAAAAGATAGATAATAATTGAGGAGCAAGTGAGGATAAGAAAACTAGTAAAAGCGCACAGATAAGTGGCCAAGAAAATCAAAGCGTAAAAGTGAGAAGATAAAGATATTTGAAGGTTCAAACTTATATTCACATTATTTAGTTCAATTCTATGGTAGTTGAGGATTTTTCTTCTCATACTTGACTAGGAATGAGTCTTATGGTCCATGCAAATATCTTCTTGTTTTTCACTTTATCGCCATTAATTGCTCAAATAATATCCCAATTCCACTTAACTTTCCATCTGTACACAAGAGTCAGGACACTTTGTGAAAATAAATAAATGAATAAAGAAAATATCAAGATGAAATTAAACAAAATAACATATTACAAATGACAAAGTTACACATTAGCAAATGAAAGACAATAACATACTCGAATGAAAGAAAAGAAATTGGAAGGAGAAGAAACGATAACTTTGATGGTGGAGAAAGATTGTAATATATGTACATGTGAAGAGCATATTCTGGTCAACAACATTGTGAGATAACTCTTTGTAGTTAATGAAATGAATGAACTGTTTGATGATAAAAAACATAACTCTAGGCAACCCTTTCTCCAGCGACTATAATACCATATTTAACAATCCAACTGAGCACATTTTATAGCTCGTTTGAAATAGTAATTAGAGTCTTCAAAAACAGTTTTTCAATCGTGATTTACTGAATACGAGGTAAGTATGTGAGGGGAGAGTTGTCTCGATTTACATGCATAAGCACTTATAAGCTAAGCAAACACTCAACCAAATATACGCTTAGAAGCATTATACTCCTCCCGAGTTGATACTGATCTTAAATGTAAGACACATTACATTCCTCATATTTATCAATCTTTTTATAATTTACTTAAGTCAATGATCCATCAACAATAATTAAATAAAAGAGAGATAAACAGAATTAAGAAAGATGATTATGGTGTTTTAGAAAAAAGAGTAAAATATTCTAACAATCCCTATATTTTTCCTTAATTACACAAACTTCTCCTCTATATTAAAAACTCATATAGACTTCCCTTATAATTAAAATATATATTACATAATCCTCCCTTATATTTTGATATTCTATTTCCACAAACTATTAGTTGACAGTTAAGTATAACTTTTGGACTTTTGCTTTACCAAAATGCCCCTCTTTAATATTGGAATTATTTAATCATATATATGGGCCAAAAAAAATTTATACCACCAAATTCTAAGTATAATAATTTTTTACGTTCTAATATGTTACAAATTTATTAATTTTGAGATTATAAATTTATAATTTTATATTTTCACCATATTTATTGAAATTTATTTATTTTTAGTTTCTTAAATGAATAAAAATATATATCAAAGCAATCAAACACATTTTTTTCTATCATATATAATAAGCTATACAAGTTTGAGAGATTGTATAAGTCATTTAAATTTATAATTTCATATTTTTTTTCTACAAACATTTAAAAAACTTACTCAATTTTTTAAAAAAATTGTGATATTCACAAGCTGGTAGTTAAAGTTTGTGGTTTAGTACTAAGGGTAAACTAGTAAATAAATTTTATTTTTATATAAAATTTAATTAAAAATATGTTTTTAGAATCTTTTTATGATATTTTTAACGGAGTTAATAGTTTGAACTTAAGTGTATATTTTTAAAATAAATGTGAGATCTATGTAATTAAGGCAAAACAGAAAAGTGGTTAGAGTATTTTGCTCTTAGAAAAAATATATCATATTAACTAACCTAACTAACTTTCTTAATCTAATTAAATTAACAAAATAGGTTTTATATTGAGGAGCCAAAGGAGTAATATAAACAAATGATTGTTTGTAGCTTGTGTTCTCCGTATAAATTTCTGCAATGGCAGATTCTGGGAGCAATTAATCAAGTGCCAAAGCTTACATCTAGATCGTTTTCCATTTGCAAATCATAATTGTCCATCCTTCTTTCTTCAAACGAATCTTTATGAAGGTGACTGAGAATTTTTTTTAACCCCGGGCACAAGTTATAATTACAGATTATCTACCAACGAGGTCATACATTGATAAAATTAGAACCACAATCATGTGGTTATGGGCCATTACTAATTGGACCGACTTTGTTGGAATTCGTTTCTTTAATTTAAAACCAAACTTCTCGGACAAAAAAAAATTAAAAAGCCCAAGTTTTGAACAATAAGCCCAACTCTGCTCAATTTCTTTTTTGCCACAAGTCTGTTTAATTTGACTTTATCCATGTACTCAAAGTTGAAGCGACAAATAAGCCCATTCTGAAACAGGTGGATCATGAGAGAGGGATAAAAAATAAAGACATGATTGCGGCCCATATACCCCCTCTGCCCGATGGTCCATAATACAAGAAAATATGTCTTTTCAAAAGAAAATTTTTAGGGTTAATACAATTTTTGGTCTCTGAAATTTGGTTCAATTTTGGTTTTAGTCCTTCAAATTTGAAATCAGTGGTTTTAGTCCTTGAAGCTTGACCTAATTTTGGTTTTGGTCTCTCAAGGTTGAAATCGGTGGTTTTGGTCCCTGAAGTTTGGCCCGATTTTGGTTTTGGTCCCTCAAGTTTGGCCAATTTTGGTTTTGGTCCCTAAGCTTAAATTAATATATCAAGTCCTTTTTAAACTTGAGGGACCAAAACCAAAATTGCCCAAACTTCAGGAATCAAAACCACCGATTTCAAACTTGAGGGACCAAAATCAAAATCGGGCCAAACTTCAGGGACCAAAACCACCGATTTCAAACTTGAGGG
Source organism: Albizia julibrissin (assembly GCA_037074505.1). Lineage (NCBI taxonomy): Eukaryota > Viridiplantae > Streptophyta > Magnoliopsida > Fabales > Fabaceae > Albizia > Albizia julibrissin. Next base: position 40,290,381 of record CM073483.1, on the reverse strand, counting down.
ACCAAAATTAAAATTGGACCAAACTTCAGGGACCAAAAATTATATTAATCCAAATTTTTATTTAAAATATAAATGGTTGACATAGTGATTAATAATTATTTTTCACTTTTACCATTACAAAGGTTGTGACAGATTCATGTTTAAAAATTGCATTGTTAAATAAAAGTAAAATAGGTAAATTATATTAATTTTAGAGTTTAGACACATTAATTCTTTAATCTGCGTGAATTAGTTAAGATCTTACATTTTGGAGTGGAGGAAGTACTGATTGCTTGATGATAATCTTGGACCATGAACTCAAAATAAGTTTTGGTTAAAAAAAAACTCAAAATAAGTTTTGAAAAAATAAATAAAAATAACATTTTCCGGGATTTAAGCGTTGCATTTCATGTGTAAGGCCGTTAAAAGTGCTTTCTCGTCCGTTTATTCCGTTTCTCTTCATTGCTGGCCTTTCAATACGCACTTTCTTCTCTTCTCTCTCTCCTCCTCCCGCCCCTGCACTCCTCTGTAACCTCTCCACTCTTTTCAATCTCTATTCCCTCTGATTCACCGTCCCTCCCCGACTTGCCTCTTAGCGTCTTTTATGGTTCGTTTTCCTTTTCTCTGTTTCTTTACCACGATAACTTCACGCAAACTATGGCTATTAGATATTGTCCAATTTTGAATGTAATTTATTTCGGCTCTGCGCTAGGATTTTTTTTTCCCCTAATCCTCTCATTTGATTTTGGTAATTTTGATTGGATCTCGGCAGGTTTTACGTGGTGTCGGGTGTTTGAAATATGGCGTACAAAGTCGATAATGAATACGACTATCTTTTTAAGATAGTCTTGATTGGGGATTCTGGTGTCGGAAAATCCAATATCCTTTCTAGGTTTACGCGAAATGAGTTCTGTTTGGAATCCAAATCTACCATTGGGGTGGAATTTGCTACGAGGACATTACAGGTTGGTTTTCTAATATCTACTTTCATGTAATCCGAGTTTTCTTTCGGTTCATTCTCGTATGTTCTGGTTGATCTTCCCCGTCGATTAGTCTTTTCCTGCGTCAAAATCAGGTCCCGAAAGAACAGAATGAGTGAATGAATCTCTATCTAGTTTAAGTATGATGAACACTTGATGAGTTTGTTCTGTTATGGTGACTATGCAGACATCAATTGGAATGCATGTACTCATCATCATTGCATTTGCGTGCAACATATAAAGATCGATGTGGCCAAATTGATACATTGGATACCATGAAGCAATTAGATATTTCTACTCCTGATTTCTCTCTAATATATGATAGTTTTTGAAGAAGGGTATAGCAGTTTTCTTCTGTGAAAAAATTGGGACTCCCATTAATTAATTTCTTTGAACTTGCCAGCAATGTTTGTATTTACTATATTACTGTTTGGGATCACTTTTTGTCCATGTTTTTAAACGGTAGTACTACCAAGACCCTCCAGTAGGAAAAAAATTCTTTAATTGGGAAAGATTGTAACAAAACAATTTACAAATTTTGTTTAATAGTTTAAGTTTTAGCATTTTAGTTCATTAGAGTATCCATCGCTAGGTTCTCTATCTCTAATTTATGTTCAAAACGGGTCTATTGCCGATTGAACCTGTCAAACATTTTAATAAACTATTCATGCTAGGTGTATCTCAGAATGCCAAACAAGATTATTCAGGAAGTACACTCAACAACCTGTTGGGCATTAGCACTCGTTCTCCTTGTTAGGGATGGCCACAAGCTGGCCTGATCACGTGGATTGTGCAAAATTAAAAAAGAGAAAGAAAATGAAAAGGAAAATAAATTGTGGTCCAAGCCAATCTTATTGGCAAGTTTAGCTGACTCAACTCATTCAATTAATGAAAAGAAAACAAATATTTCTATGAGAATTCCTTTGAAAATTTTATTTTTAATAAAAAATATTTTATGAAAGGCTTATCTACCTTTGTATAGAATCATGAGTTACAATCAGCATGGCTTGGACAATGTAGGGGAGAAATGTGTAGTACTGAGGTTTACTTTGTATGAAGAGTTGATTGCTAGGAAATCCATGTTTCTGTTGACACAGGTGGAGGGGAAGACTGTAAAGGCACAAATATGGGACACTGCAGGTCAAGAGAGATACCGAGCGATCACAAGTGCATACTATAGAGGAGCTGTTGGAGCCTTGTTGGTCTATGACATAACAAAAAGGCAAACATTTGATAATGTGCAGAGGTGGCTTCGCGAACTGAGGGACCATGCAGATTCCAACATTGTCATTATGATGGCTGGAAACAAATCTGATCTGAATCATTTAAGAGCAGTTGCTACTGAAGATGCTCAAAGTTTGGCTGAGAAGGAGAATCTGTCGTTTCTAGAGACTTCAGCATTAGAGGCCTATAATGTTGAGAAGGCATTCCAAACCATATTGTTGGATATATATCAAATTATGAGCAAAAAGGCGCTGGCAGCACTAGAAGCAACTTCCTCTACTGGCCTTCCTCAAGGGACAACCATAAATGTCTCAAATTTGTCAGGTAACATGGAAAGGAAATCTTGTTGCTCAAATTAAACAGTACAGCTCTCTGTAAAAAAAGGAGAGGAGTGAACTTGCTCATAAAAAAATATATAGTTATATGAAATAGTAACATGAGGAATACTTGCTACCAGCTGCCAGATTTTCCTTTATATTATTCTTCTGGAAGATGGGAGGGGCTGATATCTAGTCTCTTAACACTCACAAGGGAATATGATGAACATGGCAGTGTTTTAACAAATTTGTCTAGCAGCAATGCACTCGGAGTTAGGTTATTCGGTACAGTTGGGGTTTAGTTGGAAGCAATGTAACTATAGTTTCTCAACAATGTCACTCATTTGACTCTTCTGATCTGCGTATCCTTGTCTTCTTTCATTCACAATAAGATATTTTGTTCCTTATATTTAATCTGATGTTGTTTGTAATTACAACTATGCTTAAAAATGCTTATTCTAACTTGTTGGATGTGCCTCTAGTTCGAAACAATGGGAGATCTTAGGTACTTCAATATAAGATAATAATAGCTGTAGTAGTAATAAGCAAACCAAACTAATCTTGAAATAACATGCGAGAATAAAAGTGGCGTCCAAAAGTTTGTTCTTCATGTTTATGTTTATGATCGGCTACTCACCTTATGCACCCAAGATTCCCTATCAAACATTTTGAGATTTCTTTATCCTTCAGAAGAATTAGTCAATGTTGAGACCATCCTGCAAAATGCATTTTACAGATGCATTTAACAGCTAGTGACTGCCTTGCAGCCAATTGTTTGTATTGTTTGTATTCTATTAATTGTGTACACCAAATAACAACAAAGATTTGTTTGGTCTTATTTATTATAAACACGTTCATACAGGATGGGATAAAATTCTTTACATATATCATAAATCACGATTAAAAAGCTGTTTTTAAAAGCTTCAACTGTCACATTCCAAACAAGCCCAAAGTTATTATCAAGATATTAAAATTTGTTGAGTAAGACAATTTTATTTAAAAAGAATAAAATGATGCATATAGTTCCGATATCAATACAAATAACTGGACAAAACAAACAAAAAGAACCCAATGAAGCCCATGAGACAACGAAGACATAAACCCAACTGAAAGGAAACCCCAACATCACAAAGCAGGCAAGGTTTTTTTTTTTTTTTTGTACAAAAAGCAGGCACGTTTCGGTGTTATAAAGAATGGCATTAAAGCCAAGTTTGAGCCATTCATTTCATGCAGCACTGCCATTATAACCCTACTCAATGAACAACCTACCAGAAATAAATGAAAGGAAATAGATGGAATCATTTGAAACTCTGATTAATCTGTCAGGATGACATTTAGCTCACTGTCATTTTTTCTTGTAGAAAAATGATTAGGTGAGTTGGGTCTTGGAGGTTAACCAAGACTAAAGCATAACTCAACGTTTAAAAAAGCACTTATCGATATAATTACAAATTATAAATAAGGTCTCCCACATCGGTAAGAGGATTTAAACTCACTTTAAGTCAACTGGACATTTAAATCACTGTCATTGGCATCATACTTAACGAAATAATTAATTAACAATGATACTATTGGCATTTCGGTTACTTTTCTTCTTCTCTTTTTCATCAAACCAAACAGGGAACGGTGACATTGGGACTGTAAAGAAATAAAGAATGGTGGTGTGTGTCAATGATATCAGAAGCACGAGAAGAGTCAAAATGAGTACATCGCTGTCTGGATTTTAAAACTCTTGAACATGCATTTCATACACGAATCTGATTCTTGCAAATTTTGTGGTGCTTAAGTGTGCATATATTCTTTGATTTAAATAATAATATCATATGCATTTCGAAAAAGATGCAACTGTGGTTAGTGTTGTAAACACTTTATGCATAATGCTAATTTTACAAGTTTTTTAAAGAAAATGATAATTTAGTCCCTTCTAAAAAATATATCAATAATTTGGTCTTGTGAATTTGATAATTTGTTAAAATTTTAATGAATTTTTGTTTTATTTAGTATACAATTAAGTAATACCATATGGGTAATATTTAACAACCTTTCTTTATCAACTGTCCAATTCTAAATATAAGAACTATTAGAGAGGTTTGATTTGGTGCTAAATGTATGATGATGAATTACTTTATCCATCAAATTTATAATTTATTCTTCAAATTATTCATAATTACATTTATTGAAAGGATTTCTATTAATAATGTTTTTATACAAATGATTATAGAGAATATTTTAAAAGAAAAGGCCAACCAAATTTTCTTACAAATAACTAATTAACTAGATTTCTAACTATTATATTCAGTCCCAGAAGGAGTATTCATTAATATATAATGTTGAGTCAACTTAAATTTGTAATCGAAGCTCATAGAACTTCACATATACAAGAAGAATTAGGTAGCAGATAAGAATTCAAGTTTCAAAGTGAGTTTGGGCTTTACTTTGTGTCCATCTTTTACACTGCATGTTTTGTCGTCGCCCTCATTTCAATTCCTCTTTGACTAAAAAAAAAATATATCTGAAATTTTCAATCGAATAGCTGTTGATTTAAAAAAAAAAAAAAAAGGCGGGGTGCCTGCTGTGCTGCTGCCCTTAATTTTTGGACACTTCTCAAATATTTTTTTATAATTTTTTTAATTGGAGATTTTACATAAAATAAATGATATTTTGATATCTTAAAAATAAAAAATGGAGTTGTTTACAATTTTTTATGATTTTTTAAAGATTTTAAAAAAATGAAAACAGCTCGATCTTTTGCTCATGAGAGATCAATATATCACTTATTTCATGTAGAATCTAATGATCAAAAGGATCACACACACAAAATATTTTGGAAAAGCCCCAAAATTAAGGGGCACAACACCAAAGGCGCATCAAGCACCCCTACTTAAAAAAAATACCCCCTTCATTTTTAATATAAAACATATTTAAAAAGTTAATCTTAGTCCTAAATATAAGACGTATTTTCATATTTATCATTATTTTCTTAATTTACTCATACTGAAGCTTATCAACAATAACAAAAAAATGAGAGGAAATGAAGGAATTAAGGAAGATGATTAGGGTGTTTAAGAAAATACATGTCATATTAACTAACTTCCTTAATATAATCAAATTATGTAAATGTGTAGTCCTTATAATTGTAACTAACTTTTAGCTAGGCCCTTATAATTTTTTTTTCTTTTTATCAGATCCCTGTAGTTTTTTTAATCAGGTTTTTATAGATTTTCCTAATTTTTAGTTAAGTTCTTGGGTTGTGTTAGGCCCCGACAACCAACATAAAACCCTGTCGAATCTCTTATGAATATGGATCAACGAAGAAATTGTGCTAATAATATGTCGTTGCCTGTAAGTAACGCACTGTATGGCTCGAGTACAGTGAGAAGTGAGCGAGAGCTGCTGCATCGTCGTCTGGATGTAATGTTAAATGAGCAAGGGCTACCGCTCTCTTCTGGACGGAGGCGGTTAAAGAAGCTAATTCATGAGAAGAAGATCAGATTTGGCACTTGGAACATTGAGACTCTAAGCGGAAAATCTTGGGAGGTGGTGGGAGTAATGAAAGATCGAAAGATTAATATCTTGTGTCTCCAGGAAACTAAACGAGCAGGAGAAAAGTCTCGGGAAATTAATGGTTGTAAGCTTTGGTGCATAGGAAAGGTCAATGGAAGGAATGGTGTTGGTATCATCGTTGATAAGGAATGGAGGAAGAATGTGGTGGACGTTAAGAGGATTGAGGATAGAATTATCTCCTTAAGAATTATTGTTGGGAAGGATATTATAAACATTATCAGTGCGTATGCACCTCAAGTAAGGGCAGCTGCACATCTTAAGAAAAAATTCTGGGAAGATTTGGAGGGATTAATTCAAAGTATCCCACTAACCAAAAAGATTTTTATTGGGAGAGATCTTAATGGACATGTTGGTAAGGAGACAGGACCTCATGCAAGGGCTCATGGTGGTTTTGGATTTGGGATGCTCAATAATGAAGGTCAATCTATTATTGATTTATCCCTTGCATATAACCTTAAGATTGTTAACACTTGCTTCAAGAAGCGAGATGAGCATTTAATAACATACAAGAGTGGAGCCGCAAGGACACAGATTGACTTCTTTTTTGTAAGAATTCTGATAGACCTTTTTATACTAACTGCAAAGTGATCCCGGGGATGGCGTGACAGCACAACATATGATTTTGGTCCTTGATGTAAATATTAAGTATGTAAAACAAAAGCTCCGGCAAGTTTTAAACCCAAGAGTCAGGTGGTGGAAATTAAAGGGAGAGAAAAGGGAGATTTTTAAGAGAACTCTCCTGGAGGAAGGAGAGTGGGAGTTTCAGAGTAATGCTAATGTTATGTGGGAAAATATGTCTAAAAAGTCCAACAGGTTGCTAAAGCAACTTTGGGAGAATCAAAAGGTCTTGGTCGACAAGACAAAGAGACTTGGTGGCGGGATGAAAGTGTTCAAGAGAAAACCAAATATAAGAAAGATTGTTTTAAAGCCATACACTTATGTAATAATGCTGAAAATTGGAAAAGGTATCACATGGCTAAAAAGGAGACTAAAAAGGCCGTGAGTGAGGCTTGTAATAAAGCATATGAAGAGTTTTATAAGGAGTTAGGAACAAAGGCGGAAGAGCGCAAGATTTACAAGATCGCAAAGAACAAGGAGAGAAAATCGAAAGACTTGAATCAAGTGAGGTGTATAAAGGACGAAGAAGGAAAAGTTTTGGTTACTGATGGAGATATTAAGGATAGGTGGGAAGCCTACTTTTATAAGATGTTCAATAATGGTGGGGAAGGGTCGCATTGTGACACGGAAGATTTGACGACTCGAGGAATTGAGCTCAATTTTTCATTTTACCGCATGATTCGAATTAGCGAGGTTAAGAAAGCTCTTAAGAAAATGGAAAATGGTAAAGTTGTCGGACCTAATGATATTCCTATTGAAGTTTGGAAATGTTTGAGCGAAGAGGGTGTTATGGCTCACAAAATTATTTAATGAAATCTTACGAACTAAGAAAATGCCGGATGAGTGGAGAAAAAGTACTTTGATTCCTATTTATAAGAATAAAGGGGATATCCAGAATTGTGCAAACTATAGAGGAATTAAGCTAACGAGTCATACAATGAAATTGTCGGAAAAAGTAATTGAACACAGATTAAGGTTGGAGACGGATATTGCTGAAAACCAATTTGGATTCATGCCAGAAATGTCTACAACAGAAGCGATTTATTTATTAAGGGGGCTAATGGAAAAGTATAGGAGCAAGAGAAGAGATTTGCATATGGTCTTCATTGATTTAGAAAAAGCGTATGACCGGGTGCCAAGAGATGTACTTTGGAAAGCCTTGGAAAAGAAGGGGGTGAGGGTTGCTTATATCAAAGCCATTCAGGACATGTATGAGGGGGTTACAACCAATGTTAGAACGACTGGAGGTGTTACAAAGGACTTTCCTATAAGGATTGGACTACATCAGGGATCAACGTTAAGTCCTTATTTGTTCAACCTAGTGATAGATGTTCTAACTGAGCATATAAAGGAGGAGATCCCTACATGCATACTTTTTGCGGATGATATAGTTCTGTTGGCTGAATCTAGAGAAGATATTAATTCTAAACTTGAGATATGAAGACGGACTTTGGAATTGAGGGGTTTTCGTCTTAGTAGGAACAAAACTGAATATATGTATTGCAAGTTTGATAAAGAACAAAGCCAAAGGGAAGTGGAAGTTAAATTGGAAGGGAAAGTCATCCCACAAGTGAAAAAATTTAGATATTTGGGATCAATTATACAACAAAATGGTGAAATTGATGGAGATGTCGATCACAGAATTCAGGCCAGATGGTATAAATGGAGAAAAGCTATTGGAGTTATCTGTGATCGTAAAGTACCTAATAAGGTAAAAGGAAAGTTTTATCGGACTGCTATAAGACCAGCAATGCTATATGGTAGTGAATGTTGGGCTTTAAAGGGACAACATGAGCATAAAATGGGAGTCGCTGAGATGAGGATGTTGAGATGGATGAGTGGCCATACAAGAAAAGATAAGATTCGTAATACTCATATACATGAACGAGTGGGAGTGGCTCCTATTGAAGAAAAAAATGGTAGAAAATCGTTTGAGGTGGTTTGGACATGTTCAACGTAGGCCTTTGAGTGCTCCGGTGAGAAGGGTGGATCAAGCAGGATGGAGTCCTATTAGACGAGGTCGAGGAATGTCGAAACGAACACTCAATGAGGTCATAGAGAGAGACCTTCTAATTAATAATATATCAAAATCTATGGTTTTTGACAGAGCACAATGATGTCATGCGATCCATATAGCCGACCCCACCTAGTGGGATAAAGCTTTGTTGTTGTTGTTGTGACTAATAAAAAGAAAAAATGAGTTAATTATCTTATGAAACTTTAAAGACTAGTAGACTAATTATCCTTAATTATAATGAATTAATTATTTATAAAATTTGATAGTACATGAAGAAAAAAAAGGAAAAATCCTTTATAAAGAATTTTAAAAATGCTAAAAAATAAAAATTTGTTTCAAATATTCATAATCTCATAAAGATGTTAGGTATAAATTGTCTTTATTCAAATTAAAGAAAAGATCATATTGCCCTTATATATTTTTTAATTAAAAAAATATTACCCCACCATCCTGCCTGCTAGTAGCCAGAGCTTTGGTAAGGAATATTCTTCCTCTTAGAAACATTCCCTTAGAATATTCCAAGGAATATTTTTTTTGGAAATATTTATTTTCAAAGTGGTGAGGGTGGGGTTCAAACTCCCACTTAGTTAGACAAAAAGTGCATAAACATTAGGCCATCAATACTCTTCAACATAGATAATGGGAAAAAAAAATAAGATATATAATAAACCTTTGATCTTTAGCTAAGCCCACCAACAAGTTTAGATAAGGAATTGACAAATTTAGATAAGAAATTCATAAGTTTAAATCAGGAATTCACAATTTTCATTTAAGTAAAAAAATTACGTACTCTCTTAGGCCATGCACAAGTTTAGATAAAGAATTCCCAAATTTAAATAAAGAATTGACAAGTTGAGATAATGAATTCACAAATTTAAATCAGGAATTAACAAGTTGAAACAAGAAATTGTGAATTGTCTCAACTTGTCAATTCTTTTTCTGAACTTATGAATTATTTATTTAAACTTATGAATGGCCTGAGAGAATAAATGTATTTTTTACTTAAACAAAAGTTGTGAATTCCTGATCTGAATTTGTCAATTTCTCATTTGAATTTAAGAATTATTTATCTAAACTTATGAACAACATGAGAGTATAAGTGAATTTTTTATTTAAACGAAAGTTACTAATTCTTAATCTGAACTTATAAATTCTTTGTCTCAACTTATCAATTCCTTATCTGAACTAGTAAATTCTTTATCTAAACTTATGAATGGTCTAAGAGAGTAAGTGAACTTTTTACTTTAAAAAAAAAGTTACGAATTCTTTATCTGAACTTATTGGTGGGCTTGGTTAAAGATTAAAGGTTAACACACACACACACACAAACACATAATCTTTTTTTGCATTATCTACGTTAAAGAGTATTGGTAGTCAAATGATCATATACTTTTTGTCCAACCAAAATGGTAATGGTTCAAACCCCAAACCCCCCACTATTCCCATGGGAATGTTTCCAAGAGGGAGGGAATATTCCCATCGAAGCTCTGGCTGGTGGCTGGACGTCAGAGCTCTAGCTGCCACCGGGCTAGCCTCTGTGGTGCCGGCCAGTCGCCGGAGCTCTGACGAATGGCTGATGGGGTAATATTTTTTCAATTAAAAAATAATGTAAGGGCAATATGGTCTTTTCCTTTTAATTTCAATAAAAATAATTTGGACCTAACATCTTTCTGAAATTATAAATATTCGTAACATCTTTTTATCTTTTAGTATTTTTGAAGTTCTTTATAAGAGATTTCCAAAAATAAATAAGAATAAAGGTATTAAATGTTTTATTGCTTCACAATTTTTTAAGGTGCATATGACTCTTACAAAAATACTTTTGGGAAATAAAAAGCTAAGAGTGAGAGAGGATGTTGTACTTGTATACTCCTTCCGGTCCTATTTATAAGCAATTTTTTTTATTGTGCAAAATGAAATGGTAGTTAAAAACAATAAGTGTACGTGTCAAAAATGCCATCTTTTTTTCATATATGCCCCTATTTATGAAAATAGAGAGAGAATATATAAAAAAGTAAGAGAGATAGTAAAATATGTTTTCTCAATGCTTTGTTGACTTCATTTACCAAGTGAGTTCTCTCTCTCTCTTCCTTGAATATAACTCTTGGTATGTGTGATAGTTAATTATAAATAATATGCATTTAATAAGGGTAAAATAGGAAAAATGAGCTTACATTTTCAGACACAAAATAAAAGTTGTTTATAAAAGAGACCAACCCCATAAAAAAAATTGTTTATAAATAAAACTGGAGGGAGTATATAATTGGTACCCGTGCGCCTTTTCAATTTTAATGGCCATATATTTTGTTGCCAACCATGTCATGTGACATCAACATATTGAAGGACTATCCATGAACACTGAACAAATAGAGTCTGAAAAATGGGTAGAATTTGATGGATCTGTCTGTTTAAGTCCTGAATTTGTAAGGGTCGAGTTTAAGATTTTTATCTCAAAAGTGAAAACGGGCCTAAAAAGATCAGCCTTGTAGGGCCAAGGGCCTAAAAGGATAAGCCCTTTTAGGCCTGTATATATATTTTTTATTTTTTAAAAGTATTTATATGATAATAATATTATTTATTTTTTATACTTTGTTAATGACGTTGCAAATATTTAGTTGTTATTGTCTTTTTTTATAATTAAGTTTCATAAGTATATCTTGTATTAAAAATCCTAAAAATTACAAACTTATAAAAGATATTTCTTATTTCATAAGTATTGTTACCAATTTTGTATTTTTTGACGAATTTTCTGGTTATTGTTTGTTTATATCTTATGTTGTTTATTTTGTTTACCACTTGCACTTTTCAAGACATATTTATAAGAAATATTTTTAATTTTTTTAATTCTTCTCATTAATTATTTATAATTGTGTTGTGTAGATAATAATTTACTTTTGATTATGACTTAAATACTGTGTTTGTTTGTTACATAATACATACCATTTATAACCTAATTTTGACAACATTTATGTTTTAAATTAGGACTTTCATTGTTATAATTTATTAAAAAAACTAAAAAAAGTACAAATTATTAAAATACGGGTCGAGCTTTAAAAAATAACTGTTTTTTTTTAGTTGGATCTAAAAAGGCCGGCCATTTTTCCCAAAACGGGAAGGCCATGCTTAATGAAAGGTGGATATTTCATATTTATGTCTGGGAATTATGAGATTTAATTTATTCAGAATTACATGAATCACATGAATTGAAGAGAATAATATATCCATTAACATATGGAACCATAATTTGTTCTCTGAATTTCAAGCCATAAATTTTAATGAAGTTTGAATTTTAATATTTTCTTGCTTTACTTAATTGCATTTTACGTAATATTCAAGTAGCATACTGGCATGCATGCGCCTACACAAATCGGCTGCGATACAAAAATTATAAATCATATGGAGGATTTATTTATTTTAATAAGTTTAATAGTTGAAAAAAGTGGTTGGCAATAGTAATATGGTAAACGGCTTCGGAAATGTAGTGAACTCCAATACAAAAGTAGTAAATCAGCTTAATGATTTATTTATCTTAACAAGTTTGAGATTTTAAAAAAGTGGTTGTCAATTATAATACTATTATATGGTAAATAAATATAGTAAATGATGATACAAAAGTAGTAAAATCCTGAAAGAGCCTAGTTGATACCCAGCGAAAGGGGTGGTTTCCGACTACTGGAGGTTCAGCGCCAGTGGCCAAATCTGTGCCTAGTAGCTTGTAAGTGGGCTTGGAATTTTTTTATAAGGGAAAATTTCAAATAATAAGGATCAATATAGCAAATTAATTCTCATGTCATCATTAGCTCCCAAAGAAATATGAAATATCACTGTAGTCTCGTGGGGCTGCAGTAAATTGGTTTGTGAAGTAAAAAGATAAAAATAATCCTTTCAAAGGAGAAACAATATGATTTGTAAGTGGCTAACATATAATGAATAAGTGAAATACTTCTATGAAAGAGTGGAATAGTCATATGAACAAGTGAAATTACGTTCTTAATAAAAACACTTTGGAGCATAATCAAGCTAAATTCCATTTGCAAGTTATGACCATGAACAAGTAGAATAGTCTTATGAACAATTTCAAGATAGTATTTAATGAAAATATGGAATTTCACTTGTTCATAAGAATATTTTCACTTGTTCATGAAGTGTTTGTAATTTGCAAATAGAATTGGACTTGATCATGCTTCAATATTTTCTTGTTAAGAAATTAATTTCATTTATTTTTAGGACTATTTCACTTATTCATGATGTGTTCGCCACTTAAAAATTAGATTGTTTCTCATTTGATTTTAAAAAGGTTATTTTTATCTTTTTACTTCACAAATCAATTTTACTGTGTCCCATGGGACCATAGTGATATTCTAGATTTCTGTGAGTTAATAGAAATTAATTTACTATAATTATTCTTATATGAAATTTTCCCTCTTAAAAAAAAGATGTGAGGGAAAATTTTATAAAACGACAAACATTTCAAAATGCCCTTTTTGACGCTTATGACCATTTGAGATTATTAACCTTTTTTTAATAACCAAAATAGGATTTACAAATTGAAATAGTATTTATTTGGGTTTTTCTCAAAATTTAATGATCTTGTGAAGTCAATTTACATTTACTGAAGATTTTGGGGCACTTTTTAATAAATGAGGTAGAGATGGAATATCATTAGTTTCTAATATTTAAAATAAAAAAGAGACTTCGTACATCCTTTTATATACTTCCCCTAGTCCTTTGGAGGATTCTTTAATCTATAACATAAAGTCATTTGAGAAGTTATTAATATTTATTTATCAATTTTATCTAGGTAATTAATATTTAAATGTGATTCTTTATATTTCTCTCTTTCCCTTTTAAAACTTCATTAATATGGGTAGAGTTAGAAAATTTTATAAATTTTAAAATAAATTTAATGAGGTAGCCATAACCATAATGAGTTATTTTGTGTGAATTAGTTGAAAATAATAAGCAATTAGGCCAGGCGGGAGTTAGAAGAGGGAATAGACGTGCGCTAGGGCATATGAAAGAAAAGATGCAGCATAATCTACCCACTACTATATATTTAAGTATATATAACACTTAATAAGTGATAATTATAATGAATAAACATTATATATATTGAGACAGAGGTGACACAAAAATATATAACTAAAACTTAATAGTTAAATATGTACATCATATATTGAAAGGCCGAATTCATGAAAATATAAATATAATAATTGTAATTATTAACCGTTATGTATTTAATAACAAAAATAATTTTTTTTAAGAAATAAGCATCATATATAAGAAGACAGGATTTTGAAAAAAAATTATTTGATAATATTTGATAATTCTTCACAATATATCGTAATATATTCTTCAAGAATACTTAATAATAAAAAAATTATTTAACAATACATTACATTTTTTTACAAATAATCGTTAAGTATTATTTAATATAAATAGAGGTAGGATTTTGAAAGATATCATATATAAGAGAGTAACATCCTGAAAAATATAATTTAATAATACATTACTGGTCTTCATAAAGAACTGTTAAATATTATTTAATATAAATAAAAGCAGGATTATGATAGATATAATATATAAGGAGGTGAGATTTTTTTAAAAAAATTGCAATACATTACGGTTATTCCCAAAGAGCTATTAAGTATTCTTTAATATAAATAAAGGTGTGATTTTGAAAAATGTCAAATATAAGAAGGCAGGATCTAAACAAATTATTTAACAATACATTACAGTTTTTCACTAAGAACCATTAAGTATTTTAACAATACATTATAGTTCTTCACTACGAACCATTAAATTTTCTAAAATATAAATAAAGGTGGGATTCTGAAATATATCAAATATAATAATGTGAGATTCTAAAAAAATATTTAACAATATATTACAGTTCTTCATTAAGAACTCTTAAGTATTTTTTAATAAAAATGCAGGATTATGAAAAATATCAAATATAAAGAGGCGAGATTCTAAAAAAAAAAAATTTGTTTGATGCAACTCTTTACATTTCATCTCATACTCTTTTTTCTATAAGTTTTGTTCTGGCACTGCAGGTATTGTCCTCCACCATTACTATATGTCTTCACTCTACAACTCTTTCCTCTTGTGATTTTTTCTTGGGTAAGCTTTCATTTTTTTTAGTTAAAGTTTTTAGTTTCATTTTACTTTTTTTACAACAAGAGCTTGCTAGTTGATGCTTAAGGTCGCTGATCAAGATTATGATATCTAATCTAATGACAACTGTTGATTTGAAGACTAAAAGAGAGAGAAAAGTCAAAAAACCAAGAGAAAGCAAAGAACAAAGAAAGAATGATAAGGTAAAATGCTGAATTTTTTATTGTTGAGTATCTCTTGTTCTTAAACTTTAGCAACTCAAACTGTAGGTTGAAATCAAGTTTTTTGAATCAAATTTCAAGATTTATTCAAATTTTTTTATTTGCTTGTTTTTATTATATATATTCTTATTTTTATATTTATATTATCTTTTTACATTTAAATATGTGATGGGAAGTCTTAAAGCCCATTGATACGTGATCTATGGACATTTTACAACAAATGCATTAAAAAATGTTGTGGAATTTTTTATTAACTGATTTTCTTTTAGAGTTCAAAAAATTCTAAGATAATGTTTTATTGTGAGACTGTTTAAGTTATTAATTTCTTTTAAATTTTATTTTATCTATAATATATTACGATTTTTGAATCCTATAAATATAATTTTTTCATTTAATATTATTATCTTGTTATTATCAATAATTATATGGTTAAAGGGAAATTTTGCCATAAAAGTTTTTATCGAGGGGCAATTTTGCCCTTTAAGTTTAAAAAAGGATGCAATTTTATCTTGACTATTATCTCAGTTAATTTTGACCATTAATTGATCAAATATGCTGAGTTGACAGTCCATATGTCATTCACATCATTTTTATTAAGTTACAAATTTGTATCGGAAGTTCATTTGTTATCTACTTTATTTTTTTTTCAAAGTTAAATTTAAAACTTTCACGGCAGATTTGCACCTTAACAAAAATGATGTGGATGACATGTAGACTGTCAACTCAACATATTTGATCAATTAACAGTTAAAATTAATTGAGATAATGGCCAGGGAAAAAATGCTCTCTTTTTGAAACTTCTGGGGCAAAATTGCCTTTCGAAAAACTTTTGAGCAAAATTATCTCTCGTCGAAAATTTCTAAAGCAAAATTGACTTTTAACCCATAATTATATTATGTCATATAAATACATATTAATAGTAAAAATAAAGAATGAAAATAGCTACATATAATAAAAAAATAAAGCTAACATATTACAGTTATTAACAAAGAACTATTATATATGCCTTTAATATATTATGATTCAAAATCGTTATTTATCTACACAAAGTATATATAAAGCCCATACATATAATGGTTTGAAATCGTTGTATATGATTGATAATAACTGTCATAAAATGTTGTTTTTTGTTATAGTCACCTTTATAAAGGATATAGTTTTTTCTGATACTTGTAGACTTATTGAGGATGACAAGCTCAAAACATACCCAATCCCTCCTACTGTGAATCCTGATTAAATGGATCCCTCATAAGGAAGACTGGTTAAAACTAGACACTAATAACCGTGTTCTATAATGGAGAAGCTACTTGTGTTGGCTTGCTGCGGGATTATAAGGGATCTTGGATTCTTGGTTTCATAAAAAAAATTAGGTTACACTCCTCTTGCTGCAGAGAATATGGGATCCATGAAGGATTTTGCCTCAATTGGAATCACAGTTACCACAAAATTGTAGTCTTTAATGACTATGTAGGAGCCTTACAGCTAATCAATAATGATCTATCACAAAATCATCCCCTCAGCGAACATGTCAAGCAAGTGATCTATCGCAAAACCATCCCTTCAGTGGAAATATCCGGTGAATTTGTCATCTTCTAATGTATGTTTGGACTATCACTTTTGATTTCATGTTAAGAGAAATCAATCAGTGTGTCGGTTCTTTGGCTCGTAGAGATCATTAAATGGGTATTGAAGCTATCATCATGAAAGTTTTCAGCAGAATATAGAACGACTCTCTTAAAAGATTTTATTTGTAATCCTTCTTTAGTTGGCTAATCGTGAGGTTTTTCTTGTACCCTTCTGATTAAAAAAAAAAACTTCATAATTCCTAACCTGACAAGAATCGAGGACACAGGCAAGCGTGTAGAAAAAATGGGTTTTAAAATTTTCAATGAACTTCAGGAGATTTTCAAGAATTTTCATGGGTGACTGTTGAAATTCATTGCAGATGTGCTAGCACCTTAAAAAAAAAACCTTTTTATCACTTTTGCCCAAAAATTTGAGTCATTTTGTGTCTTTTTAACCAATTTTCCCTTATAATTTGCTATATGGTAGTAGTATATTTGGTCGAGTCTAAACTCAAACTTTAAATGAGTATCTTAGAAGTTTTTTATCTGCCAGAACCTAACTTCAAAAATGCTGAGCGCTTTTCGTCTGGCCCATCTGCTACTGTAGGCAGGTAACGCGTGTCCTCCTTTAATCAAAAGAAAGCAACGTCCCTTTATTATAGTTATCTACCCCCAAACAGTCATATTCAATAATACTACAGATCCGTATAGTTTATTTATTACGCCCCTCTGGATCATGTCTAGCTACCATATTTTGCCTATATAGCCGAGTGCCCTTGAATGAATCAGTCGTACCCTCTTACTATCTGAGCACCTCAGCTTTGAATTATTTGCCAGAATCTGATTCCCTCTAATGCCAGCAGCGAAACCTACCCCATTTACTCACAGAGAAACATAGATCTTGTTAGATAATGTTATCCAACATAAATTGGGCCAGAAATTAACCAAACTTGTACCTCCCCCCAAATGCGCATAAACTCTATCAAGTGAAATTGCAATGACCACCTTTAAGTACCCTTTAGTCCCTTATTGTAAGATTCAATTAACTGAATTGTATTTATTAAAAAAATAGATAAAATTAATTAAAAGTAATAAATATGTATTATTTTTAACTATACCTTTATCTGAGAAGAGAAAAAGTGAAAGAGAGAATAAATATAATAAATACAATCAATAAGTAAAGTTGGAAAAAAAAACACAATAATTGTTTAGATAAATCTGAGATGAAGCTAATGTTTTGTGACACAACCATTGACAAATTTAAAGCTAGCTTTTAACAAGGGACAGAGGGAGCATTTTTCAAGTAATACTAAGTATCTTATAATAATTTTTGGTATATTCAACATCCTAAAATATTTTTTAGTAGTACTATGTATCCTAAAATAATTATTTGTTCAATTTTTCTATTAAAGTGTTTTTTTAGTAGCAACAAGCACTCTATTATTACTGAATTAGGATATTGAGGGTTATTAAAAAATATTTTAAGATGTTGAACATGTCAAAAAATACTTTAAAATATTGATAGCTATTAGAAAATTATTTTAGAGTGTTGAGTATATACATAAAAAAAAAATAGTTTAGAATATTAAGTACTATTAAAAATATCCCCCACCGAATCTTCCAAATTCTTATATTTTTCTTTTTAACGTGGCAGCAGAATTGTGAGTGGAAACCAGAGCCCTTGAAGCACCGGATAAAAATCTCTGGTTCGTTGCTTTAACTCCACCCATTATATTCCAGCATGTTTTGATTCCCTTGGGCGTCGTACTGTATTTATTGGCTTATCCCTTGTTGCCTCCTTCGAGGAGTTCCGGGTTCGTGTATAGATAAAACGACAGGGAAATTTCACTTACCCCCACAATAGAAATAATTTTTTTTGGGCCAATCCCAAAAAATTTGGAAATTTCATTACATTGTATTAGGTCAAAATAAAATTAAATTTTATTAATGAAAAGATAATAATGCATTTGATTTATTTTTTTTATATGAGAATTTACAAGACAAATATATATATTTACAAGATAAATAAAGGAATTCCAAGAAAATCAAGGAGTTAACAATAATATTTTGGTTTTTTACAAGATAAATAAGAACATTCACAAAATAAATAAAGGAATTTAAAAGAATCTAAAGTAAAAAAAAATTTGGTCGTTTACAAGATAAATATAAATATTTATAAGATAAATAAGGAAATTCAAAAGAAAAAGCAAAGCATCGTTGTCTTTTCACTCATAAAACTTAATTTCATTTTAATATAAAAAAAATAAAATTTTAAAATCTTTTGGAGTTAACTAAAATAAAATTGCTTTCATGGAGGCTAAGTAATATTTTCCTACAAACAAAACACTAATGGGCAGAGTGAAGTGGTATAACAATTACCACTTTCATCATATTTATAAGTATCAATTAACTAAGTCTTATATATTAAGGAGAGTTAGTTAAATCATTAATTGTGAGCTAAATTTTTAATTTTATCCTTATATATGAATGGTTTGACAGTGAGCATAAATAAATTTTGTTTGTTTGTTACAATTAATAGAGGTCGAGTTGTCAAAATTGTATTTTTATAATGAAAGTGGAATTATAATAATAAAGACTTAAATTTTTGGGAGAATGTAAAAAAAAATATCATTTAAATTTCAAAATTCCGTTAACAAGTTCGGTAATGGGATTAACAAGAATGGTAATGTAATTAATAAATTATTTTATTGTTAAATCACCTATTTAGGATTTTAAAGTTTAAATAATATTTTTTTAAAATTCTCCCTAAATTTTTCCATGAACAGGAACAGAGAGTGGTAACAATTAGCCCACCGAATGGCTTAAGGTTCTCTAATCTTGATCAAAGATAATGGAGAATCCACACATGGGCAACGATTCCTTGAGATCCTGACTTACACGTTAATCTTTCACATCGAATTGCAATTAAAGGGGCTAAGCTAACTTTACTTATCAGTATCATATCACCCAATCTTGTCCTCTTCTGTATGTAACATAAAACCTTTCAGCAAGGTTCTTTCTATAACCTGCATCTTCCACCTCTGAAGATGGCGCTAGAAATGGACCGTGAAAAGACAATCACCAGAGAAGAAACAGATCAAGAGAAATGGGTTCACGATGCTTCTGTCGATCACACAGGCAAACTTCCTCTTCGTGCTTCCACTGGTGTCTGGAAAGCTACCCCCTTCATCCTCAGTAAGCTTTTCTGTCCAAGTCCAGAAAATTTAGCAGCTTTCTAAATCTGACCAACTTTGCTGTTACTGAAGAACTACAAGTATCAGTTTGCAGAAGTTGATGAACCTGCATTTTAAAAATAGAGGATTTTAAATTCTTTTTTCTGGTTCTTTCAGACAAAAATCCTTTGATCTTTGAGATGGCTTTTAGTACCACTGAACTAAACTTTATAGTGGTTCTCTATTTTTGTGCATATATTCTGTTAGTAGAAGGTAGAAACAATAGCTTGGTGATTTTTGAGTCAATTTTGTGGCAGCTATTGAATTTAGTGAGAGAGTAAGTTTCTTCGGGATAGCAACAAATCTCATCACATACCTCACCAGAGTGATTCACCAAGACCTCAATACAGCAGCGAAGAATGTGAATTACTGGGCTGGAACAACAACCCTGATGCCTCTAATTGGAGGGTTTGTTGCTGATGCCTACACTGGCCGCTTCAATATGGTTCTCTTTTCTTCTCTTGTATACCTTATGGTAAACCAACCCATACTCTCCTTTTACACCATAAAGATCTCATCTTTTTGCCAATTTGTATCATACCCACCCCTAAAAATCTGACCTTAGCTTTTTATGTTATGAACCCAGGGATTAAGCCTCTTGACTATGTCTCAGTTCATTCCAAGTCTAACGCCATGCAAGCATAATACAAAGGTGTGTGTTGAGCCCAGGAAGGCCCATGAAGTGGTTTTTTTCCTAGCCCTGTACTGTATCTCCTTGGGTACAGGAGGGTACAAACCTTGCTTAGAGAGCTTTGGGGCTGATCAATTTGACGATGATCACTCAGAAGAGAGGAAGAAGAAGATGTCTTACTTCAATTGGTGGAATTTCTCTCTGTGCTTTGCCTTATTGCTTGGTGTTACTGTGATTGTTTACCTTCAAGACTATGTGAGCTGGGGACTTGCCAGTCTTAGCCTCACTATTCTAATGGCATTGACAATCGTAGCTTTCTATTTTGGAAAGCCATTTTACAGGTTCAGGAGCTCAGAAGGAAACACTTTGACACCAATTTTGCAGGTGGTAGTTGCAGCCATAAGGAAAAGGAACTTACCCTTTCCTTCAAATCCTTCTGTGTTTTATGAAGTCCCCAAGTCTCAGGGAAGGCTTCTAAGCCATACCAACAGGCTTAGGTATGCACTAATATTCTACTACTCTTGCATTTTTCTGCATAAAATTACTACTTAGAAATTAAGGCTATTGGTTTCTATTTGGGAAAAAGATAAGAAAGGATTATTTGAATTTTAAAATTTCAAATCCGTCTTGTTGTCCACAAGAGTATAGGTATTATTAACTACTCCTTCCGGTCCTATTTATAAGTAACTTTCTCCTTGATTACGCAAAACGAACTGATAGTTAAAAGTAATAAATATATCAAAAATGCCATGTTTTTTTCCATATATGCCCCTATTTATGAAAATAGAGAAAGAATGTATAAAAAATATGAGAGATAATAAAATATGTTTCTCAATGCTTTGTTGACTTCATTCATCTAATGAGTTCTCTCTCTCTTGAATATAACTCTTAATGTGTGTGATAATTAATTATAAATAGTATGTATTTAATAAGGGTAAAATGAAAAAAAATGAGTTTATTTTCAAACACAAAGTGAAAGGACCATTCACATGAAAGAGAAAGTTGTTTATAAATAGGACCGGAGGGAGTATTTTTTTTTTGTAGCAATTAACAATTCGTTTTAGTAAAAAACCACTTATTTGAAATTTTGAAATTCAAATTGTATTTTTTGGGGTCTTTTTTTCCTTTTCTATCTTCTTTTTTTCTTAAAAAACAAAAAGAAATTGTTTGGATAATTGTTTTAGAAAAAATTATTTTTGAAGTAATGTCGCAACAACTTTTGTCAGTGGTGATGTGATGGTAGTTGTCACCAATAATGTAGTATCTATAGTTAACTGTGACATCAAAATATAAGACATAGAAAAATAAAAACAATAAAACATTTTGATTTTCCAGTTTCTAAAAACAACTTTCTGTTTTTTTAAAACAACATTTTTAAAATAATTTACAAATTTTATCTATATATTTTTTTTGAAAAAAAAACTGTTTTTATAAACAGAATCAAACACGCTCTAATTATCCATAATTCAATCAATAGGTGTCTGGACAAGGCTGCAATAATCGAAGACAAGAATGAGGAGCAGAGAGACATTAACGCATGGAGACTGACAACGTTAACGAGGGTGGAGGAGACAAAGCTAATTTTTAACGTGATTCCCATATGGTTAACTTCATTAACAAACGGAATTTGCATAGCACAGAGCACAACCCTGTTCGTGAAGCAAGCAGACGCCATGAAACTGAACATAACTCACAGTTTCAAGATCCCACCAGCCTCACTGGCCGCAGCAGGGGCTGTTGGAACCTTAATATCAGTCCCAATATACGACAGAATCATCGTCCCATTTTTTAGGAAATTAAGGAGAAACGAAAGAGGCATCAGCATTCTACAGAGGATCGGCATTGGCTTGGCATTTTCAGTTCTAGTTATGGTAGTTGCAGCCTTAGTGGAAAAACAGAGACTTGGAAAGGCTATGTCTGGGAATAATGAAAAGATGAGTGTTTTCTGGTTGGTTCCTCAGTACTTGTTACTAGGTTTTGGGGATTCATTTTCTCTTGTGGGTTTGCAAGAGTACTTCTACGACCAAGTTCCTGATTCTATGAGAAGTTTTGGTATAGCTTTATTTCTGAGTGTGATTGGGGTGGGAAGTTTCTTGAGCAGCTTTTTGATTATAATTGTGGATCATGTGACAGGGAAAAATGGAAAGGCTTGGATTGGGAAGGATATAAATATGAGTCGTTTGGACAAATTTTACTGGTTTTTGGCTGTGTTAGGTGCTTTGAATATGTGTGCCTTCTTGTTGTTGGCAAGAAGATACACTTACAAGCCAGTGCAGAGGAGGGTAATGGAGGCTGATAATAATGGGGTTGAAGAAGAAGCCACGAGGGTTTAGCCGTTTAGATCACTCCCAGGATTTCTGCCAAACCTATTGTAGAACATGTAATTGGCTCAGATTGTTCTTCCATGGACACGTCTTATAATGTTTGCTTGCTTAACTTTGTCCCTTTATTAACTTACTCCTCTTATAAGTAGTATCCTTTTCATTGCCCCAAGTAAAGATTGTATATTTGACAGTTGTTTACTACTTGGTGTTCAGTGATTATTATTTTGATTTTCTTATCTTAAATATGAGAAAATCCTGTATAAGGAAAATCTTGTTTAGGCTAAAGAATCGCTCTTAAATATTAGGAAAATACAAAAAATAATGTAATCACTAAAAAATCTCAATAACAGGTGAGCAACATGCAATAACAAGCTCTAATATATGAAATTACTCTTCTATATTTTGTTTTAATGGATAATACGAAGATACTTGCATGGAACGTTCGTGCAGCGGGCGCCCAAACTTTTAGTCGGTTACTCTGTGATTTGTGTTCTCGTTATAATGTGCGGTTATTTGTTGGAGCCTCGTCAGGAGGGGAGAAAAGCAAGAAATATTGCTCGTAAGTTGGGGTGGCGACATTTTCATGTGGTCGAAGCACAAGGTTTCAGTGGAGGCCTTTGGGTGTTTTGGAATGATGGTTTTGACTTTACAGTTATCTCAACTACCACTCAATTGGTTCACGGAGTGGTGAATCAAGGGAAGCAAGACGAATGGTTTCGCACTGTTGTGTATAGTCATCCCAACTAATTGGCTGTCCAACATGATTTGTGGAACCGGTTGAATGATTTGAGTGAGCAAATGAATGATAGATGGGTTGTGATGTGTGATTTTAATGCAGTCATTCAAGTTGAGGATAGAGCTCAACGGCGAAACCAGACCATGGGTAACGTCGACGGAACCTTTAAAAGATGGGTTGTTGAAAGGGGTATGATTGATATGGGGTTTCAAGGTACCAGTAAGGGTTCTAGCCAAAGCAGAATTGGCAGAGTATTTTTGAATGATACTTAGCATGAGACTTTTCCTAATGCTTCAGTAACGCATTTGCTTAAATACAAATCTAATCACCATCCTCTGTTGTTGAATTTGGATAGTACCTCGGGAATGAGGGTAGGTACTCGCCCCTTTAGATTTTTTGCACCGTGGGTAACGCATAATGAGTTCTCAGGCTACATAAGGCAGAAGTGGGCACAACACTATGATTGGAATTCGTCAGTGGAAACATTTACGGGTGAATTACTGAAATGGAATAAGGAAGTTTTCGGGAATCTGAAGAAGAGGAAGGATCATTTACATAGAAGACTGGAAGGAATTAATCGTAAAATTTCTTTCCAAGGCACTTGCGACAGGTTAGAGGAGCTGCGGACTAAGATTTGGAAGGAGTTAGAGAGAACGTTGCAGTAGGAGGAAATTATGTGGGTACAGTATTCTAGAAGTCGTTGGTATACTCAGGGTGATCGTAATTCGAGATATTTTTATTCCGTTGCAAATAGTAGAAGACGAAGAAACAAAATTGACAAAACTTTAAGTATTGGAAATTGAGTGTTTTGAAGAAATTTAGGAGATAGTTTTACTTTAATGATTATAATAGGTAAGAAAGAATAAATGGAAATGGAAGGCAGACATGAAATTAGAATAATGATTTTGAGAAACAGTTATTTATATGATTTTTTTTTTTAAGATTTGAAGTGGGCAAATTTTTGGGGATTTAAGGATGAATAAAGAAAATTATTATTATCAATAATTTTAATGAGTGGAATAAAATTATTAGAAGATAAAAAAATGATTGAAATATAGAATAGAGAAATGAGTTATTATAGTAAACAAGCATTTACTCCGCGCGATGTGTGGGAAGCAATGACTTTAAAATTTCGTAATGGGAAAAAAAGAATTTCCATATTGGAAAAAGAAACAAAATTGTACACTAAAAATTTGCAATAATTCTAACAAAAAAATATTACATAAAATGGTCACTCCATTATAAAAAGTTCCAAAAAAACAACTAATTTATTACATACAAGCGAATTAACTGTGATTTGTTAGATTCCTAAACACCTCCTTGTACACCACATTAGTGGTTGCACTTCCAGATATGATTCCATCGCCATTTATTAAAATCTTCAGACCCCCCTATACTCTTAACCCTTGAAAGTGCAACATACAATTGACCATGTGTGAAAACATGCTTCTGTAAATATATACCCACAGAACGTAATGATTGCCCTTGGCTTTTGTTAATCGTCATGGCAAATGAAACCGATATAGGGAATTGCCTCCTCCTCATTCGAACCGGCAACCGACTGTCTGAAGGGTTCATGTCCATCCTATGAATCAAAACCTTCTGATTGGGTTTCGACCCATTCAACGTCACTGCCTCTATAACAGATTGGCCAAGCTGTGTCACACGTAAACGTGTGCCATTGCATAATCCAGCTACTTGATCAATATTCCTTAATAGCATTATAGGTGTCCCAACCTTTAAAGAGATCTTGTGCAATGGTAAACCTGAGCAATTGATGTTGTTCAACAACTCAGGAGTATATAGATCTTCGACTCCTTCACGATCTTGACATGTTTTGCAAACAGAATCACAACTAAGATAGTCAACTGACTCACCAGGCAATAATGAACACATGTACTCATTCACCTGATTCACAACCTCAATTGTGGGAGCTAGTATGGCCTATATCATTGAAATAATTAGTTTTGCCTACATTTTCCAAAAAATCTAGATAAGTTGCAGATGTAATAGCTTGAATGGGATCTACGTACCGACGGATCAATAAATGCTCAGGTATGTCGATTTCTGCAACACCATCATGCGGCAACCCCAACTTGCCATCACCAACATCCAATAACCATTGAGAAAAACTCCTTAATTCATCAGACTGCTCTTCATTCCCTGATGTAGTCAAACGCATATTTTTTGTCAACTGGAATATTTTACAATGGTCCCATAGAAATGATGAACTAATACATGCATTGACAATGTCTTCCTGAGAACCTTTAGGTATAATAGGAAGGATTTTTCGGAAATCACCGCCAAACAAAACGCACTTTCCACCAAAAGGCAGGTTGCATTGCATAACATCCCTTAAAGTGCGATCGAACGCCTCAATACAATACCGCTGGATCATAGGTGCTTCATCCCAAATGATCACTTTGGTATGTTGTAATAAATTTGCTACGGAGAATTTTGCTTTATATTGCAGATAGATTCTTTCGTAACCTGAGTTGGGATTGCAAACCTCGAGTGAGCAGTCCGCCCAAAAGGCAACAACGTAGCAGCAATCCCACTGGACGCAACTGGGAGAACGATTTGTCCATTATCATGAATAGTAGTAATCAATGCATTCCATAGGAACGTCTTCCCTGTGCCTCCATACCCATATACGAAGAAAAAACCTCATAATCCAGACGACAATGCAGCCATAACCAAATCAAAAATGTGCTTCTGCTCATCATTAAGTGCATACATAAGCTTCTTTGACTCAGCAAGCAAAGAACAACGATCATAACTTAACTCTTGAAGAATTAGATTGTTCGATACATCAATCGAAGAGGACGAAGGTGGACTTGGAAGAGATGGATAGTCTTGCAAACTCTTTCCGTTGTCTTGAAGAAAAATTTCAATCTCTTTTAAGGTAGCGTGTTCCCTTTCCTTATCATTTATTAATACACCTACACAATATACAATGGTCAACATATCATCTAAGAATGCAACTAATCCAAATCAATTACAAAAGAGTACATGAAAGACTTACTTTCTGATAAAGGATCAGATCGAGGAATATATAGCATATCTTCACACAAATTTTTGGATGTCTTCTCCCAAACTAAGTCCGGCCGGCTCAAGCAAGAACACAAAAGCATGCTGACAAACATCCTTCGTAATGCCATCCCGGACGCCCAAACAAAAGCCTCCTTGATGGCATAAATATACTCATTATCATCATCCAGTAATCCCATTGCATAACATGCTTGCATGAAAGTTGTGTAGACAACACCATTGACAGTTCTAATGTCCTCAAACGATTTGGGTCCTCTGCATTTATTAAGAAGAATACAAAGGAAATACAACTCCCCAGATGAAGCTGTTGTATGAGTGATCCTCCCAATCATCAACCCCTTCTGCCTGCGCTTCCATTCTCTTTTACTACGCTGGTAAACATAGTGTTGTGGGAACTCATTATATGTAAGCGTCCTTGCAAACTCATCATCACCACTATTCATCTTCATCCATGCAAGAAACATTGACTCACATACCCTAGGCTTGTCAAGTAGATCTCCAACATCTTCATTGTTAGTGTAAACAACATATTGTTGATTGGGTAAATGGAAGCTCAAACGTTTAATAGCAGGGTACCGATGATATATGTCAAATGAAAATATACGCCATGCAGCTTCACATGTAGAAATATACTTAAAGTTGTATTATTATAGGATCTCATCAATGGGCTTTCTATGACTCCCATTGTTAGCATTATCAAACAATGAAGCAACAATCCTATCATTCCCCTTGCTTATATACTTGAATAGGTATTTAATCACTGATAATTGATTGCATTTTTCAACATTGATATGGGCTTCAAACATTGACAACAACACAGTGTTATATGGCACAAAAAATCTATTATCCAATGGGATACCTTTGACCTTGATTGATCTACCATCGTCCCTTCTTCTCTATGTTGAGTAACCATCCTCATCAACAGTTGTATGCCCAACAAATTTCTTAGGAAAATGCCTACTACACATCCTATCTTTCATGCAAGGCGCCTTAGGTTTCAAGTGACCACACGGACCATGAATCATAAATCTCTGTACAAAATCATGCAATCTAGGACAAGACATCTTATTAGGTATTTCAGCAGAAATGATCTTGTCAATCTCAGACGGATCTTTGAAACGCTCATGACCATCAACCCACAAAAGAATGTGTGCATGTGGAAGGCCCCTTTTTTGGAACTCTATAGTGTAAACATATGCTTTTACAAGACATGTAAAATCAAAGTCAGATATACATAGTGAATAGAAAGTAAAATTATTCAAAAATCATAAGAGTTTAAATTGCAACATACCTGCTAGAACCTTGCCAAAAATACGTTTCTTCTTTATCGTAGCCATTAAAAACTTGAGTTTCATTTGACATACCCTAGAAAACACCTCTGGCCTATTAGCTGCTAAAGATGCATATGCTTGACACTCACGGACAATTTCAGGCCACACAGGATTGCATGTGAAGGTGACAAAGATACTTAGGTACCCAAATTGACCACAAATAGCCATAGCATCCATATAATGAAAGCATCAGTCAAACCTTGATACAAGTCTGCCCTCAATTCCTTTTGGTGCGTCCTAACCCATAAAAGCCTTTGAGATTCAAGCATTGTACACCCATCAACAATAAACTGCTACAACAACTTCCCGGCCTTTAAGATGGTAGATACCTCGTCATCTCTTGACATCAACCTATAAGCAAAATATTCCCTCAAACTAATTAAGCCTCTTCTTCTTCGTGTAACTTAGCGTCTCTTCACGGTGCTCAATGTCCTCTCTATACCCATCTTCACCTTTAGGGAACAAAATTGGGTATTGAAGGGGTAGATAAGATGGGTGGAGTTCATCAATACGTTGTGGTGACCCCGACAACTCATGTACAATGACATCTCGTCTGCTGAAATTCATGTCAATATCTCCTACAATAAGTGCTGCAACTTCAGACACAGTTGGCAAGTTACACATACGACCGTCTTGCTGCCTACTACTTATAAGGCGTAATTTAACGTCAGGGTATTGAGCCTCTCGTATAATCGATGATGCCACATGAAACTATTTGACAAATGGATTAACTTCATCAAGAACTTTTTTTATCTTGGCAACAATCTCACTATCAATACTTGATTCCTTTATATGCTTGCTATCAAATAAAAAATCACATAGAAATACACATAATTTTAGTTAGTATAAATACTTATAACCCATAAGTGACAAAGTATAAATGAAGACAATACACCTTTATAGACAAAAACATACCTTACAGCTTCTATACGATTGGGAACTTCATTATCCGGGTCATATATGTATAGTTGAGAATAAACTGGTTTCTGACCTTCAGGTGGTAGAAGACTCCCAATCTTATGGTAATTCATCCCAGAAAGAACAAAGGTGTATGGACTACCACCACTATTCTTCGAATAATCAATATTCCCACCCATAGAAGTAAATGAGAACATATTGTTATATGACCTTATGTTTGCATGGAAGTTCTTCGGTTCAGGTTTTCCTTTGTCAAAGAATAAGCTATGTAGCTCATTTGGCAGACTTGTCATCAATGGCAACTGAACTTTCCTTTAAGACAACATATTGAAAATGAAGGAGGTTTCACTGTACTTGAATTTCCAAATTTTGCATTGAACCACAACCTAGCACCACATGATAGGCATCGATGTGTCGTATCTCCTTCGTCAATTTAGCCTTAAAAAAATAACCAAAATAAACTAATGAAAAACATACCACAACCTTATAAAAAATTCTTTTCCTGCAAACTTAACACTAACCTTACACTTCGTTGCTCTTAACAGGCATTGTCTGCAACATAACCTCATCCTTGTCATCTAATAAATCCAAGTTACCATTACACATGCCTATAAACAAAAATATGTCAAACACTAATGACAACATAAGCACTACAAAAGTTTATTGACCACACCTACCTTTGGCAGATTCAGACTCAGTGCAACTATCTTCATTCTTGACATTTAGATCATCGTTATATTCGAAATATATATCCTTGTAATGAATCTCAGCTGGTACTACAATGATATCATAAAATAAGAGTAGTCAATTACAAAGCATTAAAGTAAAAAAAAACACAATAAACTTCCACAGCAACACCACATATATAGAATATATCATCACAAAGGTAATATTTGTACTACAAAAAAGTACTAGAAGACAAATGACTAAAAGTAAAGCACAACATAATAAATAATGCATATATGTTATATCTACGTGTGTATATTTTTTTCCTGAAAAATTCAGAAACTTGTTTGAGTCCTTAATGGAAAGGTAAGTCTTTCATGCCTAATACTCAAAATGACAGAGAATTTGTAAGAAACAAAAAGGTATTAAGTAATGTATTATTTATTGGATATTTCCATCAATTTCAATTGAATTACTAAATATTTATCGGATAACTATTAGAAAAGTAATCAAAACATGAAATTTTAAAAATTAAAAATATTTATTGAGATTATCTTTCTATCTTTTTGTATTTTTAAAATTCTTTCTGTAGGATTTTTCCTATTTATTGAGTTAATTTATTGTGTTTTCTAATCACTATTCAATTGAATTACTAAATATTTATTGGATAAGTAATTAAAACATGATATTATGGGAGTATATGTTATATAGACATATAGCTATAGCATACAACAATATATAGTAGCAATTAAACCATGTTAATTACATAAATAACACCTATCCCGAGCAAATGTAACAAATGATGTACAAATTAATAGTATACTGCTGAATAATACACCAACAAAAATTGGAATGACTGTGATCATAAATATTTGTATTGGGTTCCAGATATTTCCTAAATTTCGTTTATCCTACTGCACCTATCAATTAAATTTACTTGAAATATTCAAAAACAAAATGAGCCAAAGACCTTCCATCAACTTTTCCAGAGAAACTTGATATAGTATTAAATAATAAGTAATGTATTATTTGGAAAATGACACAATACTCAACATACTAAATTTCTTCAAAAAATTGTGGACATGTCTCCATTATGTTTAATTACTAATAATAACCTAAATCATAGTATTCCAATGATTTTTAGATTAAAAATTTTCAAGTAATTGACACTGATTAAATTTAAAATAGACCTAGATTAAACTAATGTTTTGGTTACTAACTTCTAAATTAATGTATATTGAGGACAAAAATTTCAATTATAAATATAAACAATAAGGATGAAAATAGTATTTCAAATAAAAAAATAGGAGCCAACATTATTCTTTTATAACCTCAATTTCTCTCTCTGTGGTTGAAAATCGAAAGTCAAGAAACTTTAACTTTATCTTATCCCGTGAGAAAAATATTGAGAGACCAAAAATAATTTAGCTAATTTCTTCTCTCCAAGGTGGAAAATGATCAAAGAATTTTAAGAGAATAAAATACAAATTAGTATAGAGTTAAGGAACAAAATGTGTTTTTCTTTTCTCATGGTCATAACCATATATGTATATGACTTGTCATGATTTTTTTTCACTAAAGCCCAATAAATAAAAATAATTGCCCACAACATGGGCTTTTGTTATTGATCATTCGAAACCCACCATAGGAGATTGGATGAGTTTGTGTTTTTTTCCAAAATGTGCGTAGTTTCCAAATAGACATTAATGCACCTTACTACACTTCTACAATCTAGAACACCACCACCATGTCGACAACTCAGTGGAAAACCACCTTACGGAAGGGGAGTGAAGAAGAGGACGAATATAACTATCGACAACGACGTTCCACAAGAAGCGAACCAAGGTTAGTTCCTCCTTCTTGGAAGACGTCGCCTTACTCTGTTTTCTATGCTTTTTTTTTTACATTTGAGAGTTAATATTCTCAAGCTAATAATAGATATAGCGATTTCTTAGCATAAATTTGTGCAATATGGGAAATACAAAGGGAATACAACTTAATCATGAAATGAGTGATTAAAAATTGTTAGTTTATTGCTTATCCTTATCCTTGACCTGATTTTAGGGTTTATAGAATAAGAAGAGATTTGTTATATTAGGAAGTAGCGTAACTCCTGCCATGGCGAGGCCACGTAACCATAGCAGATAAGGCAACTAACTCCTGCGATTGTTCTCTTTTTACATGAATAAGAAGAGATTTATTATATTTCATTTAACACACACTTCCATCCATGTATTTTCCTTGCCTGCAATATTTTAGTTGGTAAACATATTGTACAATAGAATTCTTAGGTGTTAAGGAATGGCCAAAAAGCACAACCATTCTGCAAACGTATATTCGGCAAGAGTAACCTTTTTCAATTTTTTGTCTTACAATGAAGGAGAATACATGTCATATGCAAATATAAGCTGCAATTTTTAGTGTGTGTATGTGTTATATAACCCAGTAGATATTTAATTTTTTTAGGAGGAAGTATAAGATAGTTTAATTATTATCATTACATATGTTAAATTGGCCATCTAATTAAAATATTATGAGTGTGATCCATTAGTTAATTTAAACCAGTTCAAGTTAAGGTTTTTCTCACTCTCTATTTAATCATCAACATAAAGGTTATTAAAATGACAACAGACTAAGTGAGAGCAATATATATCAAAATTTACCTTACTAATTACTTGAGGTTTCCTTGACTGATGACAGTTTTATCTAGTTGTTGTTCCACATCCTACTGATGACCATTCAGAAAAGTTATTACTTCCCAATATATTAAAACAATTAGTGAAGCATTGTAGGCTACTGCACTCTAATAGCCCCATATTTGTATATTAGTGAAGCATTGTTGGCTACTTCCCAATATATTAAACTATGTAATTCCAATATTTGTATATTATAAAAAATGGAAAGGAGGTTGACTGATGTTCCCGACAATAGGCAGTTTCTATTAATTAATACTCGCGCTTGTCTTTACAATGAACTTAGAAAGTTTAGAGGAAGGATGAAAGAGGTGCAATTTAAAAAAGAGTATTGTGATCATAATTATATGTGTTTGTTCTTTTTCTGCAGAGAAAGATGGTTTGGTCAGGTTTGAAATGAAGCCCACTCCTTTCCTGTGTAATCCTAATTAAGAGAGGATTGATTTATCACAAAAAGGGGGGAGACTAATTGCTTTTGCTTTCCCTGCACGCACTGTTTATCCCACTTTGTCTTGGTCAACCTTCACTTCTCACACTCCCTCTTTTTTCTTAATATAATTATGACATAATTACAAGTTCATAATGAATTAAGCAGTAATCATTTCACACAAAATTAGCAAGCAACAACAAAATGACAATATAATCATGGAAAATGTTATATGACATACATAGTACGGTAACATGTACTTTGTAATTAATTGACAGCACTTACTGGCCAGTTCATCTACCTCTATTTGTCACTGTTTTCATACATTAACAGAGAATAATACTTAACGGGTTGGTTAGGAGAATAATATTATTATTGTAGATCCTAAATTACTTCTTATTGGGGTTTAGTAGGTTTTATTATCTTCTTTTCTCTAACCAATAACTAACTAATTGTATTTCAATATTGAGATGAAAAAAAATACATTGATATCCCAAAACACTTTTCTGATCTCAAAGTTCTTTAATCTGTGGCAGTAGAACTTTAGAATGGTAAAGCATTGCTTTAATTACAGTATGGAAGACTTCCTTTACTCAGGTTTTCTTTTCAACTACTTTTAGTTTACACAAAAAATTTTCATGTATGACACTGTTTTTGGCTTTTCTTAGTAAAAGTACTTTTATACAAGAATTCAGATACTGATATAAGTTGGATCATTATGACATGAATATATTTTGCAATAAAAAACACATAAATATATTTGTATCTGGTCTGTTTAAAATGTTTGCAACTATAACTAAAACATTCTCATGAATGATAGTATTATTGGCTTCTGGTTAGATTTAAAACTGCTTTGTCACAAGAATTCAGACACTGATATAAGGTTGGATTCTGACATGAATATATCTCCACAACAAACAAAGAACAAAAATTTCCATTATAGAAAAAAAGAGAAAAAATTACCATTAAAGTCTTCTCGTCCTTGTGATGATCATAACTGATCCATTTGACTAAGAGAAAATACATCTCCAAGTACATTATCACTTGCCCTACTTACGTCCATACTTACACCTTGTAATGCTTTAGACCCTGGATTTTGCCCCAACAATTAGGCATGGAGTGACAAAAAGAAAAACAAATTCATTACTGATTATAAATATAAATATAATTATAATTATAATTCATATAACAACTGAAGGAGATAAAAAATGTAATACCATAACATCACCCTTAAAAATGTTTTAACCTAAAATAAAAAATTGTTACAATACATACAAGAAATGAAAATTCTACCTCGTGCGCAAATATCTTCCAAACCCTTAAAGCAGTGATCATTTGTTACCATGGAACATGTTATATCAACATTGCCATAATATGAACCACCTTGAGAATGACTTGACATACTTACTATGTTTTCGTCATAATTCTCAAAGGCATGATATCGGGCACTCCGACGATTAATAACACTATTTCTAAAGTCTAGCTCCGCTGCATCCGTCACAACATGATTAATAACACAGACTTTGTAAAAAACATATAGAAATTAATACTGCAACTAACCTGATGAAGTGTAAGAAGAGAACTTTGACTCCAAATTTGTTGCAAGGTTACTTATGTCCTTTAAAACACAACGTTTCCCTCTGCGCTTATGTTGTGAACCAAGAGCATCTGTCACAGAGGATGTTACAACAGAATGCATCCTCCCTTTGTGTCGATTGGAGGATAAGATAGATACACCACTAATACCTTCATTCAATGCTTCATCATCACGGCTTCCTTCACCTTGGACATCAATGTAAACAATATACATATGCCTCATTAACTCTAATACCTCTGACCACAATGATAAAAATCAATGACAAACTTCTGACTTACTATAATCATCAGCCAAAATTCATAAATACAACAAACAAACTTACCTAACAACTCACCAGATGACAATATAACTTCATTAACTGATCCAGGTCTATTCTGACTTGGCCGAGGGATAGAAGGAGGGTAAACAGATTTCCTCTTCATCTCATTAATGCTATTAGCAAAGAAAGAGTGATGCCTTAGCAGCAAACTTCACAACTAAAATTGAGTTCACAACCTTACAAAGAAAGAACTCCAACCACCAACACTCTTCCCATATTGAACTGATTATCAAACCTCAACGCCAAAGTCTATAAAAAACTGAACCTGTACAAAACAATTATGTATACCCCTTAACTTCTAGGTAATCGTGCAACCTTTAAAAGCACAAAATTACACAACAGACAATGCATATACACGAAAAAAGTCAAATCATATACCTATATGACAACAAACTAAATGTATCTTCTAAGATACCTTGATTTGACATTTAAGGTAGTTCTGAAGTAACCATATAATGTGACAGCAATTTTGTAACAAAAAATCATTAAACAACAATCTTCCCAATCGACTCCCTTCTTCATAACCAAAATAATCTCATTAAGGTCACAACTTTGTTAACACTGGGTCTCATTACAGACCTTCTTTAGCAACATGCTTAAAATGAGATTATTAAGGCTTTACCCTAAAAATGATTGCTCTGTAAACAGCTTTGCCGATACCAACCTTTGGATTGCAAGCTACCAACATCAGTTATATTGATAATAGACCTATATTGTAATGCAACCAAATAAGGTTACATTACATAATATGTAACCCTGAACAATATATCAGATTTTTTTAGTTATGATTCTATATTCATACTGGTGAACCTTTTTTTTTATTCACATCCGAGCCTCAATTCAATTACACATGCAACCCTAAACACTTCCTCCACACTTAGTATCATAGTTAATCTTTTATAAAATAAAGCATATGAATAGAATAACAACATTTGAAACGTGTTCTCACTAAAAAACATTCATGAGCAGCTTTTATTTACACCAACTCTGGTTTGCTACTAAAATGTGTTAAAAATGTTAGATTAAGCAACATTTCCTCACTAATAAACAATCATGAGGATGCAATCTTGAAAACAACAAAGTGGAATAAATAAATAATACAAGTGAAGAAAACCCTAACATGTTGTAACCATACCAACTTATGTAATAGGACTGACTATATGGCATTAGTTTATTGGTTATTATTAGATATTTAACCTCTTGAACTTCAAATTACCAATTGAATCTAGATATCATACTACACATACAATTAGGATCCCCTTCCCTCCTCCATATTACAATGTGTTTTCACTATGTATTCCAGCAAATCATACTTTATGAAAAAACAAACTGAAAATTCCAATGTCTACTATAAATTAAAATTTTAATTTAAAATTTAAAATTATATATATAATTACATGTGAATTATTAGTAATAACATGAATTGTTGTTTTTAGGATTCATTGACAGATTAGTTGTCATGGGGTACCTACCTTATCACTTAATATTGCATCAAAAAGGTTAGTTGCTATCCTTCCTTCCATAAAAAAAAATTCACTGACTTCGAAAACTTGGTTACATTTGTATAAGTGTTTGAAATTAGTTTTACTCATACACATCACAATTATTTACTAACTACTATATATATTTCCATGAAATATAATGTGTGTATCATTACTTGTAGAATTAAGTATCAGTAATGAATTTACATACTTCTTAAGTTTTTGTTTGCATCATTAATAATAGATTTTATAGCATTGGTAATAATAATTATAAATATATAGATTTTAATTAAAAGGATGATATATTTACCTAGATGGATCCAAGTAAATTCCCCCCAAATACTTAACATACACATAAAATTATATGGTTTTGCATGCCACATGATCCAACACAAAAAGGCACACACTATATAGACCTAGCATCTAGGATAACATACGTAGATAGAAAGAAAATGCAGAAACAACAACAATGAGGCATCTAAGTAGCCTTGCCACTAGGATCACAAACACATCATACCATAGTCAACTCAGAAACTATATCTATAGTAAAATAAAGACACTGACTAACACCCAAAACCCCCCCAACAAACCCCCTCAATTCTTCTCCTGCTTAATGAACTTCAGTAGCTTCACATAAGTCTTCACTGGTGATGAGCTAACATCTGTCACCAATTTCTCCTTCTGCATGGCATGCTTCTTCCCCAAACCCTTCCTTTACCCTTTAGAAGGAACATTGTTGACAATGGAAGATATAGGCAGATCATTTAATCCACAGGTTTCCTGCTGAATATCATCTGAAATTATAGCAAGAGAATCAATTTGGGTAGTGTTCTCAACATCCTCATAATGAATTTGGTTGTTTATAGGGACCTGTTAGTGTAATATGATCATTCGTTTAAAAAGAAATATAGTCATGAATATATTTCAATAGATGATAATTAACAATTATATAAACATGTGCTTTCAGAAAAGTACCTCCTCCACCGCATCATCATGCACAGCAGCAGCCTTCATGTAATAGTAATTAATGTTTAGAGACTCGGCCTACTTAGAAAAAAAATATTCCTTTACTTAGTTACTGTAACTTAACAACAATAATAAACTGCTTACCTCATCAAATTCATTTATCATATCAGTCATCTCAGTGTATGCTGAAACTGATATGCTAGAGTTAGGATAGTCCTTATTGTACTTGTTAAGCTATAATTTCAATATCAGCCTCTTCCCAACCAAAATCTCAAGCTCATAAGGGAAATCATAATCACGGCCCTCCTACAATATATATGAAAATAGTCAATGGCAAAACTCAGCGTGATAATATAGACATAACACACTACTATCAAGTCCTAACCTTTTCAAGCTGCAATTTAAGCTCAGCACCTTTCTTCCCAATAAATTGCACAGCAAGTTTGTAAAAAAAAAACTACAGTAGCCCTACCAGTTGCATCTTCAACCGTGTAATGTACTTTCATCCTACAGGGAACACAATGATTACATCTTATATACTGTAGTCATAATTGATTATTAATTAAATTTATAATCACGCTATATTTAAAACAAAATATGTTGAACAAACTTTGGTTCCATAACAATGTTCCTCCCCTTGCACATGTTGCTACTGCAAGAAACCTTCCCCCTACAACTTTTGGCTTGCTACCACACCTATCACAGCCTTCATAGTACCAGCCATGCCTTGTGTCAACTTTAACTATTAAACACTCAATTAGGAAGTACTCCTCCTGCAACATGGAAACATAACACTTCAGAATTAGTTACATATTTGTTGATGTATTATGCACATATGATTATTTTGTATAGTCATCAACCCTAGCTTTATCAGCTATCTCAGCAATGCTAATCATAGGGTGCGTATGAATCAGGCTACTTGCTGACACAGTTGAACACTATCTAGGAGCAGTTGCTGATAGTGGGTGATGGAAGGGTTTTAGCACTGTTAGGAAGAACAAAACAGCCAGATGATAAAAAAAATCCACACAGCCAGGCATGAGTGCTACTGCAAACCAAAATCTAGTCATACAAAAAAATAGAAGAAACACCTCTCAATGAAGTTCTTAACTTCGGGGAACTTCATGTTGAACGACACTTTAGTTGCATTGTAGGAACTACAAACTTCAGCTCTATCTGAAAAATATTACATGAAATTCTTCAATGTTCATATGTAATGAATCCAATTAAACACTACTGACTCACCATCTTCACCAAAACCAATCCTGCATAGTTGTATCATAATCACAATAGGTGCCTCCATCCTGATAAAGTCATGCATGCATACATGAACAGAACATTCATCAAACAAAACACATGGCACGCTGATCCCCTGCATTGAAATAGAAAAAAAATCACAGAGTATATTACTATAGTACAAAAAAAAGATTCTAGCTTTAGCTCAACAGTTTATAACAAATTCAGATAACAAATAAGAGACACACATCTCATCAGCAATAGTCAACCGCATCTTGTTCTTAATCTGATTGTTGACACGATACTCTTCAAGTGGACCAACAGAAGTCACAAATCCAATGACATCTGCAATATAACCATTATTAGATTTAAATGGTATTTGGAATTTAGAATAACGACAAATATTATGCTATAACTTATAAAAAAATGGACCAGTTAAGCTTGAGTAAACATTACCAATCAGATAATCAATGGTGTTCTTGTCTTCAACTTCAACTATGTCAGTAATGGGGAAAAACATATATGAGTACTCAGGGATGTTTGCATTTGACCCTATAACATATGTCTGAGGACCCACTGTTATTTTAAATGGGTGGTTAGTAGCCCTATACTCCTTGTTGTTCTTAGAGACAACAAAAT
Organism: Albizia julibrissin; assembly: GCA_037074505.1. NCBI lineage: Eukaryota > Viridiplantae > Streptophyta > Magnoliopsida > Fabales > Fabaceae > Albizia > Albizia julibrissin. The sequence continues at coordinate 40,251,531 of CM073483.1, read as the reverse complement.
TTGCCATAAAATAAACGCATCCTTCACACAACTTGTCATCAAACATAGGGAACAAACCCTTGTTGTGGATGGAAGCCTGAATTCTACTGCCCTCAGCATCCACTAGCATTATTGATATGCAAAAAAGGTCATTTGGGGAGTCTTTCTGGTACACATTCCACCTCTTTATGACCCTAACCACAACCTTCCACCTATCTATTGAGTGATCTATGTCCTTCAGCATTGACATTTTGCATAGGGCCATAGCAAAGAGACTAAAACACAGAGAGAAAATAAGTATGCTATGATCAGGGAACTGTAGTAAGTTCTTGCAACAACATATGGTTAGCTATTTATAAGCTACAACAGCCTGTTTAGGCCAAATGGTATGTAAAGCGTGATAACAACCACTTTCTAAACCCACATATGGCCATCCAAGGTCCCACGGGTATGCAGTATTGATATTTAAATTTAAACTTGAAATTTGGAAAACATAAGACAATGCAAAATAACTGGTGGGCTGATGCATGCCTTCTTAATCAGACACATTCTTGATTGTTGAGTAGGGTTCAGGCTAGAAAACTTAAAAACCATTGAGCCCCGAGACTATTATAACTCTATTATAGGCCATTGACAGAATCTTCAGACAATTGACTTATGCAGTGTGTCAAAATCGCACAAGTCTTTAAAAAATATACACTTCATCATGTATCTGCAATGCCCCCATTAATAATGGCCTAGAAGATGGTTTCTATAGTAGGGTCATAGGTTTATGGTACATTTACTTCATATATTACCATAATACTCTGTGTATAAACCACTCATTAGTTGGTTGTGATATGACCAATGTATATTTATTGGCTAAAGTATGCCTACACATGAGAATATTAACCAAGTAATGAATGATTCATTACTCTTTGTAAATTAATATCATTTTGTCACCTCACTGCAATGCTTATTTACTCTTTGTCCAAATGCTTTTTAGCCAATTTGCAACTCAAAATCACACTGCTTATAATGATGCAATTTACTTGGCATGTTAGTCTTGTATTAACCTTACTCATTTAAAGTAGCAATTAGAGTGTATTTTTTTAAAATCGGAAGTAGTATCTTTATATATATGCATCATTAATTAATATCTTTAATTCTTAAATCTTGCAGCTTCATCAACAGACAATACGATACCATACCTTAATTAGTAATGTTAATATAATACCAATATTTGAAGTGTAAAGCATAAACTCAATGGGAGTACTAGGTACAAATTGATCCATTCTTATATTAAAATAATTGTTGTCTAAATTAGTTGTACCCTGTATATGGTTATGTTTTAATTTCAATGGAACTGGTGTCAACAACATTGGAACACTCAGCCATCAAATCTAAAATGTAGTCAAGGTTGAAAACCCATTAAAATCAAAAAACATGGTGGAAGATCTGAACTTTAAGAAATAAAATGTCCATAAACACTACTCCTCTATACTTAAAAAGACATATTCATTTAACAACCATTTCATATGTTAGTACACTTGAAAATATTTTTCTTCATTACAACATTTTGTTTTTTATTATAAAAGGGGTCCATGTGTCAAAATCATGATTGTCACAGATGCTGACGCTCAAATCAACATAACATTCTTTTATAGGATGTAAATCTAACTTTTTCTTCAAGTTAACATTTTGTTTTTTACTATAAAAGAGGTGAATCGATTAGAAAATCTTATGACTGCTTGAAAAAACTGGAAGATATTCTCGATCAAAAAAATCAACACCAAATCTCCAAAATGATCTTCTTGTGTGATATCTAGTGAAAATATCAAATCATAACTCTGAAAACACTCATCAACCTTTAACTTAAGGTCTGAAATCTTAACTTGAATTGAGCCCCGAGCCCTCTACAAGTCTAAATCACACTGCTCATAATGATGCAACTTACTTGGCATGTTAGTCTTGTATTAACCTTACTCATTTGAAGTTGCATGTGGAGTGTATTTTCTTTATATAGGAAGTAGTTTTGTTAAATTTATATATGCATCATTAGTTATTAATTAATATATTTAATATCTTTAATTAATATCGATTAGGAAGTAGTTTCTTAATTAATATAGCTGTTTTGTCTTTTTTCATTTCTCTAAACTTAAAAAGACATGTTCATTTAACAACCATTTAATCTGTTCGTGCTAATGAAAATTGTATCTTCATTACAACATTTTGTTTTTTTTACTATAAAAGGGGTCCATAAGTTAAAATATTAACAATTGTCACTCATGTAAATTGACGTTCAAATCAATATAACATTTCTTTTTAGGATGTAAGTTTAACTTTTTCTTTAACAACACGTCTTGTTTTTTACTATAGAAGGGGTGAATCAATTAGAAAATCTTGTGACTGCTTGAAATAGGTGGAAGACATTATCAATAAAAAAAATCAACACCAAATCTCCTAAATGATCTTCTTGTGTGATACCTAGTAGAAATATCAAATCATAACTCTGAAAACACTCATCAATCTTTAACTTAAGGTTTGAAATCTTAACTTCAATTGAGCCCCAAGCCATGTACAAGTCTAATAATTGTGGATTGTGTTCATACATTAAACTCACCTGTAAACCAATTTATTCAGAATAATAAATTTAAAACTTAGTTCACAATATCTTCTGGTTAGATTTAAACTCTTGTTGATCATATTTGGAGTACAATAAGATTTCTTCCTTGTAAAATATACTATTTTAGCTATTGGTTTTATGCTTTGATTTGTCTTCATAATCGAAACTCACTTGTAACACGAGCCCAAAGAATGTTGTGGCTTCTCACAAACGTGTATCTGGTCAAGTATCTGTTGGTAACATGAGCCTAAGGAATAAGAGGCTGGCATTTAAATTTACACGACAACCAAAGCATAAAACCAACAGTTAAAAGGCTTACAAACTTTAAGATCAAAATCCAATGTAATAATGCGTATCAGTTGACTTTAGTCACATCATTAAAAAAAACAGACTACTTCGGTTTCTTTTTGCTCATGATGTCACATCTAAGGTTAACTTCAAAAGTACCCAGTTATTTTTAACCACCATGCAACTCAGTTACACACTTCTAATAATGATAAGGATTGTTTTTATATTTGAATTAAAGGATGATACTTTTTTCACGGAACTCTTTATTTAATCAAAGAGATAACTTTCTGCTCTGACAAACTTTACAGCTACTTACTCAAAACCACAGCATAAAACCAACAGTTAAAAGGCTTACAAACTTTAAGATCAAAATCTAATATAATAATGTGTGTCAGTTGACTTAGTCACATCTGAAAAAAAACAAATTGCTTTGGTTTCTTTCTGCTCATGATGTCACATCTAAGGTCAACTTCACTAGTACCCAGTGCTTTTTAACCACCGTGTAACTCAGTTATACACTTCTAATAATGATAGGGGTTGTTTTTATATTTAAATTAAAGGATAATACTTTTTCCATGGAACTCTTTATTTAAATAGTTGTTTTCAACTATCTTACTATCATATACATAGCTCTAATGTTTTGGTTAGACATGTGGGATAATATTCCATTTAAGTACAAAATACCAACTACTTTGTCATGTAGGAATTCAATTTTTTCCCAATAATGCCCTTCTAAGTCCATTAGGTTTTGAATTTCTAAGACTACATTCAGATCTCAAAATGATGTTATGATATAACTTAATAACTTTCTGCTTTGACAAACTTTACAAGTACTTACTCAAAACCCAATAGCCGCCAAATCCAACAAATAGTGTTCAATATTGTGAACTACAAATTATTAACCTATGTACCTAAAACCCAACCACCGCCAGACCTAAAATTTTTTTGTTAAATGTATGACATTCCTCTCCCACATGGTCTGTAACCCATTTTTAGAATAATAAATAACAAACTCGATTCACAATATATTCTGGTCAGATTTACACTCTTTTTTATCAGCATATTCTTTGGTTTGTCTTCATAATCAAAACTCCCTTGTAACATGAGCCCAAGTAGTGGTCTGTAACCTTATGCTATGTTGACAAATTTAAAGTTTACTTTGTGTATATTGCACACAACGGTTCTACATGTTTAACTTTTTTTCAATTAGAATTGACATTTCTCATGACATGCATTGTTAAGTTGACCCTGCATACTCGAAATTAGAGTTTACCCATCAGAAAACTTGACCAACTTAAAGTTCACTTTGTTTATGCATGGGGAATACAATTCTTATGCTATATACCCTATTTGCACCTATCATCAAATGTTATGTTATAAATTAGCAATGCATGGTCTCAACATGTCCATAGAGGTACTTCATTAAAATGACATCATAACATAACATTTCCACCAGCCACCCAGCGACACTACTACAAGATACTCTCCATAGTATAACTCAACCAGATGCGTAGGACAAACCCAGTACATAAACCACCACAAAGAAACACCATAGACATGACTAAACGACATACTCCAAATATGTTCAACCCAACATAAAAATGTCAAAATACAACATGTAATAAATCAAAACATAATAAAACTTCCCATTTTCCAGCCAAGAAAGTTTCAAATAGACTACTAAACACTAGGTAGCTGCTACCCTACTTCTTCATGCCCTCGCTACTCTTGCAAGTAATTCTCTCCTCAAAGGAAGGAACTCATTAAATGTGGGGTTCTAGAAAATCCTAGTTGCATAGTTGTAGTTTGCAATAGAAACCTCATCTGTAAAATCAAAGAGATGACCTCATTTGATCAGTTTTTAGTTTACAATAAAAACTACATGTCACAATAGTATGTAATAGGAGTACCTCCTTGTTGCTTGATAAGCCCATACTGGACAATTAACACCAAGTGCTGCATCAACTTAAAACTTGTAAAAAAACATTCCCTGGCTTCAGAACGTTGGAAAATCAATCAATCACCTCATTAGTACCCAAATGAATGATCATGCGTGACCCTTGCATTTTTTCCTGCCGAACGATCAATCACGAAGAACATAAATACAGAAACAACCTACTTGGAAAAACCAACACAACAACTGACCAGATGATAATAAAAGAACCATGTTAAAAGAACAAACCTTTTCATCGAAGACAATAAGATCAACAGACAAAACCACCTTCGGGAAGCATAACTCCAACTCATACAAGTCATAGTCAGTCCTAGGGAATGAATGATCCACCTTCACCATTATTTTCCAAGTTGTTGACCCGGGGGAGATGCTGTCAAGGTGATTGTATCGTCTGGCCATTTTGTGCATGTAGGCAAAGAGTGTGGACAGAAACAATATGGAAAACACACAGAAAAAAAGTGAGACCCAAGGTGAGTCAGAATGCCATGTATTTAAAGTGAGACCCAATATCTGTATTATATGTATAATATTGTTTGTATATTAGGTAGTGCATTTGTTATAGCATTAATTGGTAACTTTCTATCTCATGCTTTGTAACTGTAATTGTAAATCAAATAGAAGGCGCATCCCGAAGCATAATTTGTTATAGCACTAGTTACAACCTAGGGAGCAGAGGAGGAGGCATTTAAGAAAGCTAGGATTTTTGACACGAAGCCAGATGCAAGCTGCACTGTTCATATGAACAATGAAATGGGAGAGAAGCCACAGTAGGAAGTAGCTTGGCTCGGCTGCTGGTGCATACAAATTTATTATGTTAAAGGGATTGATAATTTTGGGAATTTGTATTAAAGTGAACAATTTGAGGTTGATATGAAGATTTGAAATAGAGTTTGATTTTTGGGTTAATATTTATGATGGAATTACACACGCACAATAATTGGCTTTCTATTATCTCATTGGTTCAATAAGGAATTGTCTCACTAGTTCAACGAGGGGCGGCGACATCCCACTAGTTTAATGAGGCGAAAGACCCATGGTATGGGCGTGTGCTCTGCGAATTTGGTCGGTCCTCATTACATGACCAGTGAGCTTTGAGTGGCCAGTAACATGGATAAGTAACATAGCCCATGGGTCTGGTGAGAGGAAATAAAGCAATTTAGTTGGATTGATGGGAGACAATTTGGGAATTGTGATATGAAAATTGTGATATGGAATGTGTGATATTGAATTGTAATATGAAAATTGTTATATGGAATTTGTGATATTGAATTTTATGAATTATATCTCCACTATTTTTTTATATAAACTATTCCACTTCGCACCTCACAAGCACATATTAACATGTATAATATGTTAGATAAATGATTACTGAGGCTTTTGCATCACTCCGTTGCTCTTAACATTTTTCAGGTATTAGTTATTGAGCTGGTTATTTGGAGAAGGCTCTGGAGGCTTGATTATTATGATAATCTCCATAAAGCCTCCTTCTTTTTATTTATGTGATGAATTGTTATGTATTGCCACTGTAGAGCTCATGTTTCATACTCTGATGTGATATTATATATTGAATTATATTGTTTTATATCATAGATAAGTAACTCAAGTGGATATTTGGGGGGAAATTGTGATTTAAATATTTTAATAATTGAGTTTGATATTGGGCTTGTAGTCGAATAATTATATTCTGAATTTCAAAGGCCCATGTGTATTGATTAATTATGGTTTAGTTTATGAAACGATGAGAAGAGTTTTAATATCCATGATAGATTTTGAATGTTGATTAATAGATAGTTGACTTTGGACAATGTTTAAAAAGGAATATTATTTGAAATTGAGTTTAGCACTGGGCTTATATTTGAATATTATATTATGAGCTTCATGAAGCTCAATGCCCAAATGTTAATTAGAATGAAATGACTTTATAATTGGGGAGTCTGTTTTAATAACCATGTCAGGTGGATTGTACCCTTTTCTAACATGGTTTAGCATTCAATCATTATAGAAATGATCTATTTATTATGAATAGATATTTGCAATGATTTTAGTCATTTTCAACTATGGTAATGTTTTCAAATGATTAGTTAAACTCTTTTTTTATTATGGTTAACTTTTAAAAGATAAGTCAATTTTTTTTCTCTTTTTTACGACGGCAGATCTTTTATATAACATTGTCTCTTTTCTATCATAGTAGTTGAATAAATTATTTGAAAATGATAAGTGTTTGATTAATTATGGTTATAAGGGAATGATTTTTACAAACTATGTTTTAGGGAGATTCTGTTAGTAGGGCTATAAAAGGTGGTAACATTTTTCAGTAAATTAATGGTAGTACTCTGAAAGGGCGAGAAAAAGGTTTCGTAACAATGAGGAGTAATATTTGGCCCAAAAAAAAAAACCAATGAGGAGTATGCTCAAACTTGGAGCAATCAGTATGTACGACGTATTATATATAATATATGACATTAATATGAAGTTTTGGAAAAATAAACTGGTAGCTGTCCCCACTCTTCTTTTTCTCAAAGAAAGAAGAACATATTCAAGGAATTAGAATGAAATTCTAATCATGAAGTATTTGCGAATCTGTACTTGACATTATTATAATGAAATTCTTTTAGATATAATAACATATATAAAGATTCTAAAGTAGAGCAAAAATATCAGTCATTAACATGACATATTGCCCGTTACTTTTTTACATTGGAACAATACCGTAGCCCAACACAAAAGCTTACGGACTTGACATTTTTGCCATATTTTGAAACTCTCATTGAATTTTGAACCTAAGAAAACTTTATAATATGAGGTGCACTGTGCACATTGGTGAATACGTTATGGATATATTTACAACCTGACTCTTTGTTCAAACTTGATAAAAACATATTCTATCGGATATTATTTATAAATAATTTTTTTTGCCTCTCAAAATTTAAATTGTTTTATCTTTTTTTACTTTTATTAAATACATATTTTTATATTAGTAAATCCCTAATTCTTTTTCATTCAATCATTTGTCACTCATTCTTTTTCATATTTTATACTCATTTTTTCATATATTTTTTACTCATTCTCTCCCTGTTATACTATTTTTCATAAAAATGGGTATATTTAAAAAAGACCTAATATTTTTTATATATTTATTATTTTTAACTAATATTAATATTCAATTTATTTTACGTGATAAAAAAAATTACTTATAAAATCAACTGGATACAACTAGAGCTGAGCTTGGACCTAGATTCATGGAGTAGTTACAACAAACAAACAAACATTCAGGATCCGATAGAAACTACAAACCCAAAGGCCCAAACCAAGGAAAGAGTCCAACCCAAACTGAGAAACAAAGACAAAGACACAACAAATTTGGTCGCGCAAGCTTTGCAAATAAAAACACAGCACGTGAGAAAGATAATAGAATCAAACAAATCAGTAGTCGTTTTTACATTATAAGGGGCACGATAAAAATTTGCTGGAAACCAATAGAATTGAATTTAACGGTTTAATCTCTTATAATATAAGGGTCCGTTTGAATTAACGGTAGCAAAAGTGATTTTTTTTAATATATTTTTTATAAACTTAATATAGAATAAAAATTAAATTATAAATATGATTTATGTTTGAATTAGAGATGATAGAAACCCATCTATACTGTGAATAGAATGTCTTAGTAGCTTTTTTTTAAAAGTAATTTTTGATCTAAAAACTTATTTAAAAAAATATTAACTCAAACATCTCATTTTATTCTTCCAGTGTTTTTTTTTCCTTTTTATTATATTTTTTCACCTTCCATGGTCTTCCCAAACAAATCCTAACAAACTAAGATTCCAATTCCTCACTGGAACTAAAAAGAGATACTGACATTTAACGCTCAATAATATCTAAAATATGAGGATGGCTATTTCTAAGAAATTGCTTGGAAGATCATTTCAAGTTTCAAAAGCAATGTTGTGAGGAAGATGTGTTTCTCATTTTGCACGGAGATATGGCAGATTTATAAGGTGTGAAACGCATGCAAATAAACAAGAAGGCGCTTTATTAACTTTAGTTGGGGGAGAAGACAAAATTTAGATCGATCCTTGACAATATTTCATATGAGCAGTGGAATTGACTGTTTGTTTAATTCTTTAATTAGGAGTATTATTTATATATATATATTTCATATATTCATAATTAATTTTTTAAATAGATCCGGAGGTAGTTTTATAGAAAATTTTGGGGGCAAAGACAATGAAAAAGACAGCAAGTTCACGAACTTCACATTTGATTCTGGACGAAATATGGAATTTTTTTTTTTTACCTGAGAAAATGTTTATACTTTGCATAACGTGGAATTATGATTTTTCTAAGCAAAATATCGATGGAGAGTGGACCTCGTGAAATACTAAATAGTAAACTAAAGTGATGAATATTTACGAACACATCGCATGTCGTGTGTAGATGTTTTAATAGGTTTGTTCAAGTGACATATATAGCTAACGTTAATTTCCACAGTTGTGGCGCCTTCTCTGCTCAATTTGCAGGTATATTCTCTGGTTCCAAGCATCTGATTTTTTTCCTCCTTACGGTGTCTATCTACTGCGTCACGGCCCACGATAAATCGTGCTCCCCACAGATCTGGCGCTCTGACGCGCTTTTATCATCAAACCGACCACACGAGACCCGGTCGAAGGACGGGGAGTGGTCGATACGAAAACGCCAGCTGTACGTTTTCTTCCCAGCAAAGCCAATCGAGTCTCACGAGACGAACAAGTTTTTGAATTGACGGGGACTTTAAACGACGTCGTATGCTTGACCCTCTTTCCTTCCTCTTTTGAGCTTTTTCAAACTTCACGGCAGGAATGGAGGAACGCACTGAAAAGCTGTGAAGCTACAACGAAGGGATGCGAGGAAGAAGAACCTCCTCTGAAGCACGTAAATGCTCCATAGAGGCGTCGTGTTTCTATTTTTGATATTTAAGGTTCGAAATCTCAAGGTTGATTTCTTCAGAACCTAGAGCGAGCCGCCATTTCTTTGCCGAAAGTGTTGAAAGGAATTTTAAAGTGAAAGAAGAGAGACACAGAGAGTAAATAGGGTTTCGATATGCAAGCGGATACTAGTGTTGGCGTCGTAGTCGAAGGGGGGAAAAGAGGTATCAATTCAAGTCAAGGAGGTGTTGCCGTTGATGGCGTTGTGAGGAAGTTGGCGCAGCAGCAACATTCTGACATTGGGACTATTTCTCAGCTTCTTGCTGGGGGGGTTGCCGGCGCTCTTAGCAAGACCTGTACAGCGCCGCTTGCTCGACTGACCATACTCTTTCAGGTTGGTATTTTTCTTTTGCTTTTGTATTGTGGCTATTGCTGGTTGTCCTGGCTTGTATTCCTTCAATTTGAATCTTTTTATGAGGTTTTTCCCCGAGAAAATTATTCAGCTATAATTTATACTGATACTGTTATTACCACCCTCAAATAAATTTTGTTGTTTCCGTTACATAAACTTTTGATCATATGCATCTCTTGTTTCCATGGGGGTAATGTCGGGTGGAGAATAATTTTAGTTGTTCGTGGGACTTTTCAACCACTCAGGCATTCGGATCTAAAGGAAGCTTTAGGACCTGAAGGAGAAAAGAGGGAGGCACAAAAAAGAAAAACATAAGAGTATTTGTAATGAAGGGAAAGCCTACAGTTAAAACTTGTTACATTTGCTCAGTTCTGCTTGATTTGACACGATGAGTTTCATTTCTAGAGGATAAATATTTATTGATGTGATCCTTACTTCTTTCCTGCGTTCTTCAACAAGAAGTTTATCTTGTAAAATATAGTTGAATATAACAGGGCCTCTATTACTACACTCGACTCAAGGAACTCTGGGATGAACATACAAGCCCTGTTATATTCAACTATATTTTACATATCTGGCCTATATCTATTATTTTCTGCTTTATTCATGCAATGTCTTCAGGTTCAAGGTATGCACTCCAATGCCACGACATTGAGAAAGGCCTGCATATGGAGTGAGGCTTCACGAATTGTCAATGAAGAGGGATTTAGAGCTTTCTGGAAAGGAAATTTAGTTACTATTGCTCATCGTCTGCCTTATTCTTCTGTCAACTTCTATGCATATGAGCACTACAAGAAGGTTAATTTCTGATTTGGAAAAGTAGGTTTTTAAATATTCTTGTCCTTAGCTTAATTTATATAATGGTTATTTTCATTTTTGCAGTTTCTAAAGACGGTTCCGGGACTGCAAAATAATGGGGACAATATGAGTGCAGACCTTTGCGTACATTTTGTAGGTGGTGGCCTAGCCGGAATAACTGCTGCCACTGCCACTTATCCTTTGGATCTTGTAAGGACCCGCTTAGCTGCTCAGGTAAGATCTAATGTCTAAGATTTATGCTTTATTTATTCCTGGTTTCTCTGCTCTCAATGCCACCTCTTCCCATTCCTCTGGCCTATAACTTTTTACCAATTTAAATTGGGTTTAACCATGTGCTTGAGTTGCCTCCCCAGTTGATGTGATTTTGCCCCTTCTGACTAGAACTAGTTACATAATTAGTCTGTGTGTGGTCTTAGATGTTCAAAGCCTTGCATGAATTTAACTTTGAATTTCCTATTCTGAAATCAGAGCATCCATGAAAATAATTGCTTAACAGGTTTGGTTGAACTGTCATGCAAAGTTAGTGCGGACTACCTTTGTTTTTGCAACTCACTTCTTCAATGAATTAATCAATTTGAAATTTTGCAGACGAAAGTGGTCTACTATAGAGGCATTTGGCATGCTTTACGAACTATTAGCAAGGAAGAGGGATTGTTTGGGCTCTATAAAGGACTTGGAGCTACACTGTTGGTATGCTGCTATTAACAGATTCTATATTTACTTGAAGTAGAACATTCCTGTCTTTTGTAATTTACAGATGCTCTGGTGCAATGCAGGGTGTAGGGCCCAGTATAGCAATAAGCTTCTCTGTGTATGAAACCTTAAGATCATTTTGGCAGTCAAATAGGTAAGAAATTCTCAAATATCCTGCAATTTAATTTAAGAGTTGACATAGAATTTGGCCCCTGAAAAACATAGGTCCTCCTACACTCAGTCGGATTTATCCATCTATACAAATTAGTTCCTAAGCTTGTCACTCGCTAGTTGCCACCTGTGCATATTATATCGACCCTCAAAGGAGGATAAATATATTTTTGTCCAACGAAAGGACTAATGTGCAACAATTTACAAACTTGGGACTCTCTTACAGAGGAATAAATTCAAAAACTAAATTGTTAGGAGGTATATCTTTGAGAGATCTAATTGTGTATTAATTCTTAATTTAGGGTTCTAATTTTGTCTTACTTATGCTTATCATAGTTTAATATTTGTTATCTTTGTATATCAGACCCAATGATTCAACTGTCCTTGTCAGTTTAGCATGTGGTAGTCTTTCAGGCATTGCATCATCAACAGGTGAGTGATCTAAAGGGCTGCTATGTTAAGTTACAGTTCTGAAGTTCCTTTTCACTTAGACTTAAATGGTTTTGCTGCTTCATCCTAGTTCAAGTCGCTTTTGCCATTATCATATGTGGTTTTGTTTGTACTTATGTATTTTCCTTGCTTTTAATCACAGAGATTACTTAGAACTGCTATGCTTATTATATGGGCAGTTACACTTAAGATTCCTTAAATTAAATTTCATAAACCAAAGGATATTAAAGAAGCTAACATATGCAGTGGTTTATGATGCTCTAGATGCAGAGAAAGAGGGTTTGGTGTGATTTTTGCACCAACTATCTAACCAGACTGACCCCTAGAACCAGAGACCAGGTTGGAGTTGTTGTTTTGTCTGACATATGAGAATTTAGTAAGGAAGATAACAAAAGGCTCATTTTCCTGTTTTCTGAAGATCTTAATCATCTTCCTTAGTTTAACTCTGACATGTCTCCCCCAGCTATTCAGTAAATTCCATCGTAGGGTGGCATTACTTGGATGAACCTATATTCTGCTCTTGGTCATCAAAATGTGAAGGCGTGAGAAGTGTCCTCTTTGAGGTATGCTTCTCACTTGAGGTTTTGATCACCTAGTATCCTTTAAAACCCTGTGTTACTGAGTTGTTCTACTTTTGTAGTATTGACTTGAGTATAATAATCATGGCAATGGTCATAGACTATTATAAACGACAAATGAAAATATGATAAAATCATCATTATCAAATTGTGTGTCAAAAACTGCCACCTCGATCTTTGTCATGGGAGAAGAGCCGTATCTATAACTGACTCTTACTTATAGATGAGATACTAGTGTGCTAAAAACCGTATCTCATAGGCGTTGACTAAATGCATCTAAAATATTGATGTGTATGAAGTTCTCATAGCCATTTATCATTTGTGCCAATATTGCAGGTAAGGTTGTGTGTTTTCTTTTGCCTTTTTCCTCTTTAAACTAATCCTACAAGTGATTCCATTCTAGCTTACTAAAACTACTTCCATTATAGGATTTAGTTTGTGTCTAGAAAACCATTGGTGTTGATCAAAACGTTTTGACCAAAGTAATGTGAGAGTTAGCTTTGCCTCAAAAGTTGTAAAAGCCCATTTCCAACAGGTTTCCAAATATAAAAGTTGCTCAACTATGAACTATCAATATATTATTTAGAACATCTTGTCAAACATTATGCTCTGTCAGAGACACGGGATCGTAGCCCGAAAGGGAAGGGGGCATCATTACAATAAGAATCTCTTACTTTGTAGTTGCCTTGGTGGCTCATATGTATCAAATTTGGTTGACTTGTTCTGCAATTTCTGATTTTTGACGTATTAGATTAGTTATTTTGATATTAAAGGTTCCGTGACCTTAATTCATCTTAGAGTTGAAGTTCTCTGCTGTATATAAATTACCAAATTATAGCGCTGTTTAAAAACGAAATTGAGAGAGAAAAAATGTGTGAGAATAAAGAGAAGTGACTTTCCCTTGCTATTTGTACAGCACTACTGTAGAGGATTCAGAGTTTGCATCTATCTAATAAACCATATCTTTGAATAAAATGTATCTGATATTTTCATTTAAACCTATATGCAGCAACATTTCCTTTGGACCTTGTAAGGCGACGGAAGCAATTGGAAGGGGCGGGCGGGCGGGCCCGCGTGTACACAACAGGTCTCCTTGGGACATTTAGGCACATAATCCAGACAGAAGGCTTGCGGGGCCTATACAGAGGAATCTTGCCTGAATATTACAAGGTTGTTCCTGGCGTAGGTATCTGTTTTATGACCTACGAGACACTGAAGATGCTTTTAGCTGATCTTGCCTCCACTTCGTAGTCACAAAAGCTTTTTAGACTATAGTTATTTATCCAAACAAAAAGGAAGTTTAGAGCTATTGCCTGTTTACGAAGCACATTTTATTTCCTGGATCATGGTAGTAAGATGGTTTACTGCTTTGGGAACCGGGGAATACGTTTTTACCAATGTATAGAAACAATTTCTTAATTATATTTTAAATTTTACCACATATTTGATAGGAGTATTAGGCAGTTATCTTTATCCAAAAAAAAAATCATTTTTGTATTTTCATATTCTATTCCACATCTTTCAGTTGAGTTAATTGAGCACGCATGTACTGTGGGATTCTTTGTAAAACTATTGGACTATCAAATTTGAAGTTAGAGGAAGCCGTTGTGAATCTTATGTTCTCCTCAGCAAACAAATGTAATAGGAGTATGTTTATACAACGATAGAAAGAAGAAAATGCACACACCCGAATCATATATATCTGCGCGCGCGTTTGTGCATGTTTCACTAGGATAGGATGCAAGATGGCTTCAGAGAATCACAATCTCTCCTTTATTCTCTCAAGAGGCTTTTTTTTTTTTTGGTATAAAAAAAAGTTTAGGTTAGTTATGTCTTTGGGGGTGTAAGACATGTCTTTAAGTTTAAAGAGTACTTATAATGGTATTTATATAAATCATACGTCAACAAGGTCCTCATATTAATGAGATTTAAACTTACAATATTATGATTATGAATTAATTTTTTTACCAACTGAACCAACATTTGTTAGTTTTCAAGAGTCTATCTATTCCTACTTAGAAGTGATTTAGTGATGGATATTGTATTGCTAGCAATACTTTTATAAATGTACATACTAAGCAATACTTTATATAAACAATATTTCAAAATATAATTGATGATTTATACTCTCTTATTGTTAGTCTTGGTTAATTTATATATATTAAGAAAACTAGTTAATTATTTATAAAAAATTGTGGGTTAATTTATTATTTTTTAAGATAATCCCTTCTTTCGTAAGGGATGCATAAATCTAACTTTAAGTGATTCAATAGAGAGAGTTTAGAGGGGGGGGGGAAGGTAATAAGTACGAGAGACAAAGGAAAGCGAAGTGTTGCATTTTGAACTAAAGGGAGCATTTCAATTAGCCCCTCCATTTGAAATTAGAGGGAGTATTTTTCAGAAGGAAAAAGAAATTACATATTTGGTTTAATTTGGAGCATTTTGAGCGAAACATATTCTGTTAATGTTAATACACATTGTTTAGCATTATAATAAACTTCTATATTGATTTAAGGATAATTGAGCCAAACCAAACATTGAACTAAAGTATACTACACCCTTTTGATATATATCACAGATTTTAAAAAAATAAAAGCCATAACTTTAAACTAGAAATGGACTTATTTAATTTAAAGAGCGCACTGAAAGTGTTGACCAGACAAAAAGGAGCAAATTTGACACGAGAGACTGAACACCTCAACCTGAATTAAAGACCAAAATTTGATAATGTAAGGCTGAAAATTGGAAAAGGACGGGTGCACAAAATACAATGAAAAGAAACGTTTCAGAATGAATCGCCAAAATTCTGTGAGAGAACAATTCAAAGACACCAACACAGAAGAAATACTTATTATTATTTTGTCGTTGGTATACTCCAACTTGTCACACCCTCAGAGTAACCCCCATGAAAATAGCAGGGGAGAAGCTCTCCTAGCTTCTATCTTGGACCTTCAACCTAATTCAAGGCCACATTCATATAAACCCGAATCAAGGAAAATTGAGAAGACGAGAAAGGAAGAGAATAGTGTTTCCATTGAAATCAATGCTTTAAGAGAAACGATTTAAACTGACACAATTCTCTTGCCTTTCTTTTTGTGCCATTTTCCCTTGATCCAATTGTTTTTACCAGATATATCATATTTTTGTGTTGTTATTATTACAGTGGGAAACTACCAGTCAAACGAATATGTTCAAGAGTACTACGTAAACCATATTTGTTCACAGCCTCATTAGCAGCTCTAAAGCCACCCCCATATGCTGGAGAAGAATCATTGGCTATCTGATTCATGAAAAACCGTCCCAGTTTATTTTCAACTTCAGATTTGGCTCCTTTCTTAGATGATGATGAGTAGTGTGAGTAATAGGAAGAGGAGGAGGAGGAAGCTGCTGAAGTTGAAGGCATGCTTTGAAGGTTAGGCATTACTTCTGAATCAAGCCACATATAAGACAGAACCTGACAGATTCCTTCCTCTACTTCAGGATTAAGATTACGGTAACCTGCTTCGTTCAACATGAATAAGGAGGATAATATTAAAGGGTACTGTAAACCTGAATACCAAGAAAGAATGAAGATGGACTGTGTTCATCATACCTTTAAGACGTAACCAGCCGTGCATCAACTCATGGGCAAGGATAGCACCTGTGAGTAACCTGAATCCCGCAAAAATATTGAAACAAGAGGATGAATGAAAAGCAGACCCTGAATTAAGGATTTTGAACAGATATATCTTCTGATATATTACCTTGGAAGACCGTAGAGAACAAGAATGGCGGTAACTTCACATTTTCTCGTTAGCTTTTGAGGTTGGGTTCGCATTCCAATAAGCCGGTAGCCTCCAATTCTTGGCCTTCGATGAATCTAAAACAACATAAAAATGAGTGAAATCAGTACAACTACCTGATAGGTAATTTGTAGCCTTGCTCATTTAGGCTAATAGATTGTATACAAGAAATCAAAAGTAGAAATTTTGAAATCATACACTGGTGACAGTCAGCTCTTCAGAAAGGCACAAGCCTCTTGTCTCTGGCATGTGATGGTAACCCTGGAAGAAGCAAATTTAGAGTAAGAGAAAAGCAACCTCTAATGTGATTAGACCAAAGAACGGTTTGTTACTTACATTTTTATCCCCAACAATAGCTTCATTGAGTGCTTGCCTCTCAACCAGAAGCATAGGAATTTGTTGGTCTATTTTCATATTCATTCCTTCATAATAATCTCTAATGGCATGGTAAAGAGGTTGACAATCTCCAGTGTCCATAATAGCTGACTCCATGCACTCTAAACATAAACTCCGCCCATCTTCCAAACTATAGTATTTTGCATTCAAAGACTTCAAGATTATAAAACAAAGAAGATAGTTGTTAGCAACTTCTCCTTTCTTCTTTTGAAGAACTAATAATAATAATCTCACATTATAAGGCACCATTTTGATTAGTACCTCCAATCTTTCACAACTACAGCAGCGAGCTGTATCATCGTATTCGTGAGCTGGACAATATTTTTGGGACCAAAATGGGTGACACCTATACTCAATCAAACCGGCAGCATTTATAGGAATCTGAAAGTGAAACAACATGTGACAGGAGAGAATTTAGCTTATCTTTTATCCTAAGATAAGAATTGTTGTTGGATAAAATTGTAGTAGGTCATTAACTCGATTGCCTCCATCAGAGCATGCACTATCATAACGCCATGAAATTGTACAGAAAAGGGAAATAATTTTACAAAAAGCAGTGCAATATGAATCAGTGAAAGGCAGGCTAATCTTACAAATTGGAAGCAAACTTCACATTTTGGATGGGTCAACTCTTTGAAACAGGACTTGTGATACGGATGCTTCCCTGATAAAGAAAACTGGTATAAAAAGGAAAGAAAAATACACGGTAAGTGATACATAAAATAGAATCATTATAAACATATTTGTGAATGTGAAAAAAGAAGAAAGTACTATATGCAATGTGTAAATTTCTGTTGAAAGGCCAAAAGATGACTTCAATAGTCTGCTAGTTTTGAGAGGATCAAACTACCTCGTGCTCACTAATGGGGTAGCGACAAGAGTGACAGCGAAAGCACCCTGGATGAAAATAAGTATTATTGCATCTTAAACAATTCCCATGGACAATCTCCCGCTTGCACCCACCACATACCCTGCATATTAATACCCAATGCACATGATTAATTGGAAAAGTTACCAAAATCTATTTCCTTTCCCTTGCTTGGATATAATAATAGATTGGCAGATAGTGAATATTGATTATTAGGGGTGCCCGCCGTTGATTTCTCCTTTCACCTTTCAAGGGCATTGAGAAATTTAGAGATTGAAAGTAGGGGGCAACTGTATATAACAGCGCATGCTTGCCGATCTTTCTTTTCATTTCTTGAACTTTAGCTTGGCATGCAAGTCATGAAATATAGGATTTAGAACAGCAAAGACTGTACCTAATTTCCCCATATGTTGCCCGGCCATATGGAGGATGTGCAGATGAGTTATGGTTGTCCTGAAATTCACTCCCGTAATCTTCATCAATTTCTCCACGCCATCTATATCCTTGACGAGATAATAAAAAGTAATTTTTAATCCTGGATCAAAGGGTCATTATTGACATAAAGAAAACGAGAATTTTGAAAATTAAACAGCTACTATTTGGTCTCTTCAAATCGTCAGCAAAAGAAAGAGCAATTGCGTGGTCCAGATCCTCTTTCTCCTTCTGAGCTCTAGATCGGTCATCCTGATGACAGGAGAAGGATTATTCAGGATGTTGCATTAAGTTATTTACCAATAAAACTTGTAAAACAGTCAAAGAATCAATGCAACATGGTCATTGCATATACAGTAATGATCTTTTTTTCTTGCCAACTTGGCGTGGGAGAACCAATGGACCTGGAACACTTGATAATACTCTTGCGCTTCCACGGCAAGGAGGTATTTTGAAAATCGTGTTGAATAGTTCACACAGGAAAGATATTCCATTTAACATTGTCACCATAATAACTTGTCTGATTTCAAAAGGGAAATGACTGAATAACAAGGAAAAGCTTCGTCTTATACAAACAATGAGTCAAATGGCGTATGCTTCAAAATATATTCAAAGGATGCCATTATCACTGGTGACTACATAGTGCAATGGAATGCAATGTCAGTTGAATGAAATCCATCTCAAACACTAAGCAAGATCTCATGTCTTATATACAGCAAATCTGCCTCCAGTTTCAAAGTGGGGTGATGATTAAAATTTGTCAGTCCAAGATTTATATTGCTAATAACTCAACACTATATGTACTTGGTCATCTTCCAATTGAAAACATGCATGAAATTGTTCTGCTGGCTAAATCAACACCCTCATTGATGGCATTAGGAGACTCGGATTGAGAGAATTACGTCACAGATTTCTCTTTGGCAGTAACAGCAGAAAACATCAGATGTTTTTTGAAGCTATCAAACATAATGGGAATGTATAATGTGAAGCTAAAGTACCATAGCGGAACAGAACATATAGGCATTATACACGTGTGAAATCAAGCATGCTGTAAGTAGTAATCTATTGCCACTTTGAAGGAAATTTGTTAGGTATGATGTGTGCATAGAAATCAAATACTACCCCCGGTCATTAATACAAGAGTTAGTTGGGAATTAGATTTAGTCTTAAATATAAAACCTCAATCCATTTTGTCACTTAAATTTATAAATTTTTCCCAAAATATATCCCTATTGATTCCCCACATTAAGGAGTTTCTATCCACTAGTAGTGAGAGATGCTACTTTAGGAAAATCAACATACATTTGTTATAAATAACTAACATAACTAACTTCCGTAATCTATCCAAATTAGTCAACTAGCTCTTATATTAGTTATTGAAGCTAGTATGTTATTGAGTTGTAAGCTGTAGTTTAAGTATCAAATTACACTTCACCTTGATTTCCTAAATTGAATTTTTCAGAAGTAAAATACAAGGGATGATATGATGAACCAAACGGGGGAGAAAAAGTCAACTTTCTAGTGCTCATGATATTTTTTTTCGTTGACAGATAGAATTAACATAGGTTTGGCTTAGAAATTAAAAGTAGCACCACATAAGCTGACTCTGTGATTACTTATATCCTATTTACTTCAAGCAAAGCAGTGATATAATCCATAACAAGGGAAACAACAAAAAGCAGAAGTCAGAGCTTATGTTTACCAATGATCTAGCTGGATTACGCCAAACCAAATTTTCCTCTGTAGGCTGCTGAAGATGACGACCTCCCCTTCCTCGACTGGACCCACCTTTGAAAAGCTTACTAATCCATTTCATAAATCCAGACTTCCTCTCAGAGTATGAGGAAGCAAAATCCCCTGCTTCCCATCAAATTTTCAATACAGGACGCATCAGAAGGAAAGAAGCTAATCAAAACACGAATAGAATTCCCAATACCAGCACAGTACAATCAATAAAAAAAGACTTCGAACTTCGAACTAAAGCTTAAGAAGCTCATTTCTAATAAGCAAATGTCATTACTGTATGAACAAACAAACAACACGAAACTCCAATTTGGAACAAGAACGAAGAAGATACCATATATACAAGGGTGAGAGAGATGATTGACTTCTGAAGGAGCCATAACGGCGGCGCAAATATGATGTATAGGATTGGCGAAATGGGAGATCCGAGGGAAGGAAAAGGGAAGACGAAAACTGAAAATGACAGAGGGAGAGAGAAGGAGAAGGACGAGATGGAGAACAAGGGGAATTAGACATCGTTAATAGTAGTGGAAAAAGGGGAAGAGAAAAATAGGGCGAGAGAGAGATACAGAGAGAGGAGAGGAATCTGAGAGGAAGTGGTAGAGAGAGAGATTCTTAGCTTGGAAAGCAATGAAAAGAAAGCAGGGGAAGAGCAGAAAGATGGGGTTCTGGGGAATCTTGCTGAAGCGGAGAATATCAGGTTACTGTGGATTGCCGAGAATCAAAGATGGATTTAGAGAGAGAAACAAAAGCAAAGAAAGAAAAAGAAAAGTGCTGCGTTTGCACGCATGGAAGTTGAAGCAAGCAGCTCAAATATGCATAATTTTTTTCTTCTCTCTTTCTTGCTTTTTCTGGATAGAATTCTGAAGGGAATTTCTCCGGCTAAAATAACAGAACAAAGCTGCTTCATCAAGAGTCGTCTCTCTCTCATGAAGTAAGGTCAACCATTTCTAATTTCTCACATTATTTTTCTGATATTCTTTGCTATGAATTCCTCTCATCTTATCAGTTAGAACTTGTGCTATTCGCCTATTCTACACTTGATAAGAACTATGGGTTAATTTTTTTTCAATAACAGAAACACCATTAAGCTTAAAGAATTGAGATTGTGGGCAAATGAAGAAAGAAAAACGGAAAATTTACTGAAAATAGTACTAGAAAGGAATCACTTTTGTTCAGCATGATGGCCCACGTTTTTGTGGTAACTCAAAACAATCAACAGCTTATCGCATATAAATGATGCCATTTAATGCTGACATGGCACGGTGTGGCAACTCTTAAAAATAAGGGATTTTTATTTAAACTATTAGAGCATGTTTGGATTAACGGTGGAGAAGTTCAATCTGACTTTTGAAAAAATCAGATAGGATAAAAATTAAATTATAGATGTTATTTGTGTTTGGATTAACGGTAGTAGAAATAACTTTTTTTTTAATCTTAAACCTGTTTGAATTAACGTTTCGAAAGCTAGTTTAGATGGAAAATGACTTAAAAGGGTATGAATCTTATTGAATAATATATATATATATATATATATATATATATATATATATATATATATATATTAATTGTATATATTGTGAAAATTGAAGATAAAAATTTAAATTTGATAAAAAAATTAAATTATTATTAAAAAATTTTAAAAAAACTCTAAAGTATTTAATTAAATATATTCTAATGGATAAATTATAATGCATACAAATATATATGTAATATTATATTGCTTATTGGATCACCTATCCCTAACATTTTTCTCCAAAAATTAAAAAAAATCACCCAAAAGCTGAAAAATGTGACTTCTATCATAAGTCATTTTTTTTTAATAAGCTCATCTAAACCATCACAATCCCAAACGATCTATTTTTCTCCATTGAGTTTAAATCACCGTACACTGGATTTTTTTTTTTTCTTTCCCACCGCAACCAGACCCTTATAAAGGGGGATAGTATAATTTTAAACGAGGGAGAATTTATTTGAGTTTCGCATATGGGACTTTCAATATAATGACTCCCATGACATTATGAAATTTCAGTAAAGTGAAAATAAAATTAAGTTGAGAAGGAAGTTGACAGAAATAACCTGACTATTGAAATAAAAAGTAAGTCCTAATAAAGAGTTAAAGTCGATTTATAAGTGTACATATACACTCAGACAACTACATATAATAAGACAAGAAGGTTTATGTGTGCACATGTAAAGGACATGTAAAGATGGATGGTTTTTTCTATTAGAACATGCACCTATATAAGCAGATATATTATGAATTTTCATTATGACCTGCTTTTCATTTATCAATTTCCTTCCCAACTTAATTTCATTCTGGGGCAAAAGTATTGAACTGTAATTTCAGAATCTCTTGACCCTCATTTTTTTTTGGGGTGGGGGGGGGGGATTTAAATGAAATTATCCCCCTAAATAATTTAAAGCAATTATATCAATATTGATATAGGTTATACTCTAGATGATTTTACCATTCTACTCACAAGAGTCATATATATCCTTTATCACAGCCCGATAGATAAATGAATCAAAAAAAAAAACCGGAATAACAAACTTAAATCCATATACCAAGCTTATATAGCACTTGCTTGTTTGGTTTCTTTTGCAATTGGTTTTTACAACTTTTAAGATAAAATTTATTTTTACACTACTTAAGTTAAAGAGATCAAATCATGTTTTGACTAAGATTAACAGTGTTATTATTTTTTTTCATTTCTTTTAGTAAGTATATTTTTTAATATTTAAATTTATATTATTCTTTTTATAAAGGTAAGGTCATTTAACAACTCAACTAACAATTTATTAGTAGATTAATAGGGTTTTTAGTCATATTAAAAATCATATGATAAAAGGGTATAATTGAACAAAGCACGTATATGTGTATGAATTGGAAGTCTCAAGTCTTTGATAAAAGGAAAAATTCTAAAAAAATATTATTAAAATTTTAAATAGGTAATTTAATAATAAAATAATTTATTATTTTTATTATTATTCTTGTTAATTTCATTAATAACTTTATCAACAATATTTTATAGTTTAAAAGATATTTTTTTAAAATTTTCCTTCATAAAATTCCTTTGACCTTTTTCACTATATTTTGTAGTTTTCTTATGGTCAAGAATTACTCGTACAACGCATGGTCAATATCAACGTTTCTGCTTCTTCCACCTCGTATAGCCTTTTCGTCAAGATCTGTGTTGTTTGGATATGGGATTGCTCATTCATTTTGTGATCGTTCGTACTTACTTTTTGTCTGATGATTATCACATCAAATTGGATGTTGCACGTTCTCGTTACGATTTCATTCATTATTTCTTGATTTTAAAAAAGCTATTTTAATTTTCTCAACTGTCATTATATTCTTAATCACAATTATAATTCTGTTCTTTTTTATTATTCAGTGTTTATTTATTTAACCTAGTGATAGACATTCTAAGTGAACTTATATGAGAAAAAATCCCTAGCTAAATACATGCTTTTTGTTAATGATATAGTTTTTGGTAGAATATTCTAAAATGAAGAGATGTGTTTGTTGAAAAATCATGTCCTTATAAATTAAGGAATTTATGTAAAGAGTTGTTATGTAGTTATAACACTAAAGATTACCAAAATCATGTCATTTTAGTTTCTAAGGACACCAATAAAAATATGTGGTAACTACTATTTGGTGGAAGATTATGTTGGTTTTTAAGAAAACCTTATATAATATAAAAGTGTAACTCATCATGAAATAGTCATTTTAAATAACTATTGGTTATTAAAGTTATGTTGGTTTATAAGGGTTTATGAATCTAACATATGATTATGTCTTTTAATTAAAAAGATGTTGCTTCAAGAGGCACTACTTCAATACATCACTTTATGGTCTAAAATACCTTGCACTATCACTCTATTTGGGACAGACGATCACACATTAGAAATCACACAACAAGAGATCAAGCTCATTGATTTTGTCCTTAAGTGCACGCAAAGATAAAGTCAAGTTATCACTTTGTAAAAGTCATTGTTGCCTTGACTTGAGTATTGAGAGTGTAATCCATACTCAAAAGTCTTCATTGTATCTTATAGGAAATTTGCCCATCAATCCAAATAGCACCATATTAAATAGGAATAGGTGGAGCCAAATTAAGCCTAAAAGAAAGTACAGTACATGCCTTGAAGACACTATATACTACTTTCTTCTTTATCTCTTATTCTTGTACTCCTCAAATATTCAACCCCTCTAACAGTTCTATATTGGTTGAATCAATGGAGTATATTAATTTTAAACTTGAGAGATAGAGAATGACTCTAGAGTGGAAGGGTCTCTGTCTAAATAAGAGCAAAACATAATATATATATTGTAATTTTGACAAGAGACAAGTGGAAAATGATGTGGAGGTTAAATCGGGAAAGCAAGTCATTCAACAAGCTAAGGAGAAAAGTTTAGATATTTGGGATCAAATTAAATATATAAAACAAGATGGATATCAAGCTGGGTGATATAAATGGAGAAAAACTAACGGAGTTATTTGTGTTCGAAAAATACCTAATAAAGTAAAAAGGAAGTCTTATCGCACTACTATAAGACTAAAAATATTATATGATAGTAAATAATGGGCTTTAAAAAGACAACGTGATGAACTTAAAGTAGGAATAGCCAAGATGAGGATACTAAAATGAATGTGTGGTCATGCAATAAAAAATAAGATTCGTAATATGATCATATACATGACTAGGAGTAACATCTATTGAGGAGAAAATGGTAAAAAATCGTTTAAGGTGATTTGAGCTTGGTTAAAGAAGGTCATTGAATGTGAAGGTTAGAAGGGTCCATCAGGAAATATAGAGTCATTTAAAAAGAGGTTGAAGAAAAAAAGAACACTCAATGAAATTATATAAATTGGAATCTATTGATTAATAATCTATTTAAAGATTTGGTTTTTGATATAGCACAATAGTATTATGTGATCTATATAGCCCCGACCCTAGTAGAAAAATGTTTTGTTGTTGATGTTGTATTATTTAGCTGAGAATAGCTTATGGAGAAAAAGTGAGAAAAAAATGATTTTTTTAATAAATTCTGATTAGAATAGATTATAGGGAGAAAATGATTTTGATAAAATGAGAGTGTTTGGATATTTTTTTAGAATCATTTTTTTAGTGGTCAAATTATAAAAAATGACATTAATTTTTGTGATAATTACATATAAAGAATAAGACTATATTTTATATGTTATTTAACATAAAATTTAACAATAAATACCAAAAATTATTTAAATTTGTCTGAAAAATTCTAAATTGTATAAAAAATGAAACATACATACATACATATATATATATATATATATATATATATATATATATATATATATATATATATATATAAATCGTATAATAAAAAATCATTCATAAATAATTAATACATTAAATTATGTACTACAAAATAAGAAACAGAAATTCGTAAAAGGCATACAATAGCATTTTAACATATTGTCATGCAAAAATACATACTCACAACAATGATGCTCCTTGCACAAAAGGATGCAATGAGTTTTCTATAAATATAAAAATCTCATGGCTAGCGTCGCCACAAAAAATTTAAAGGACAATAGACAATGATAAATAAAATCTAAAGAGTAATAGATAGAAAAGTCAAGAGAAGGAAATAGAAGGAATAGACAGGAGAAAAGACTGACAAAAGAAAGAGGAGAGAGAGGACGAAAAACAGTAAAATGGAGTTTTTACAGAACTATGGTTTGGGGGAGAAAAAAAGTGATTATCAGTATTTATGAGGTATTTGAGTAAGTTTTTGTGAAACTATATTTTTAAAGTTAGAAGCTTTTTTTTTTTTCCAAACACACACATGATCAATATGAGTATGCCCTCAACAGTTTTCTTATTAAGGAAACCACAATATTTCGTTTTCATAAATTCCATGTGTTATTCCTAGGCTGCATATATAGATCGTTATCCTATATTACTCCACTCCACCGATCAAAGCCCCCTTTTGTCCTATTTTTATTCATTGTCTCCCATTTGACATGACCATCGACAAACCCCAAAAAAAAAAAGAAAAAATCTCCTTTAGTTTCATCCCCCCCCCCCCCACCCACCCACACACACACAAGGAATCATCTTCATCATCATCATCTTTTTATGCTGTTAGTAATATTGCTATTAAGGCAAGCTCGTGAAACAAAAATCACAGATCTGTGGAACTCAACTAATAAAGGTGTTTCTGGAACATGTCAGAACTTGATGAGAGGAGCTAAAAGAAAAGAGAAAGAGAACATACATATATAACCATTACTGATTATTATATTTTCTTACGTAAAGTGTATCATTGTGTCTTCTTTCATTTTCCAAAGTTTTGGAAAAAGAATATATCGGCATATATATATAATGATATTTTAATATATGCTTGAAAAGGCTAACCAATCGCCTGTTAGTTTGATCTGGTATACAAGTTGCGACAGCTACTGCAGATAAAGAGAAAAGAAAAAGGCTTTTCTCAGATCTCAATCTCAAACCCATCTAGAAAGGTGATCATCATTGTATATTTTTGTATACAAGAGAGGCACTGAAAGCTAGGAGCTTTAAAAGCAGAGAGAGAGAGAGTAAAGAAAAAAGCATTTTACAACCTTACTTCCTTTCTTTTTTGGTTGGACATTAACGTTGCTTTTGAGTTATTGAGAGTATTTACAATAGTAATTAGAATTTTTAAAAATATTTTTTAATTATGATTTATGGTATATAAAGTAGTTTATGTGAAGGAGTTTTGTCTTGATTTACATAAATTATACTTACACATAAATATAAACTAAACCAAACATCTTTTAATTCATTCCCCATATAATTAGGGCACCATTACCCTATGAATAAGGAGGTACAGTCGGGACCAATTAAATATATATTTTCTATTATAAGGTAAAATATATCCATATAATAAATTGTTGATTGAGGTAGTAAACGATCTCATTGCGATAAAGAAGATAATAAAAGTTAGAATCTTAGAAAGTACGCATGTTGGAAGAGGTGAAATCTATTTAAACTCTAAATCTTAAAAAGATTATAACCTTAACTAATTTTTTTTTTAAGAAAATACCCTTTTCTCCAACTGTCAAATTTAAATCCCATATAACCCTTGACTTTATTATTCCTCCAGCTACCTAACTCCAAACTATCAAACACTGCAACAATAAAAACTGATGAGTTGCCTTATGTTTCATGTGTGACTCACATATGTATATATGTTGTATACAATGCTTCAAATACCTATTTGTTCATTATATATGATGGCACTAAGTGGTTAAAGGATTAAAAAACTCGTCTCACCCATACATGGGATTGAATCTTTAAGACCATCCAAAGTTTTTATTGGTCATCTGGGATTGGTTATGATCATTTATTGTATCTGTTGTAAGTATAAATATCTTTTTTGGTTTTGGGAAGAACAGCTCATATGTTGTCTTTATATATATATATATATATAATTGGGAAAATAATTAAATTAGACGTGAGGATTATTGTTTGTGTGTATAGCTTTAATTTGAAAGAGAACAAACAGTACTACTGTTTCATGTGGATAAAGTGGACACATGTTTATGTATATTATCTCTAAAGTGGATATCTGTCATCTTTAAACAGAGGGTTAAGGGCCTATAAATTAGGGGTATGCCCTAAAGTTGTGAGGCAAAACAGCACAGACAAAGTGCTTTAATTAAAAGCAGCCTTAAGCTTCCTTCCACTAGGTATGGCCAGGAAAATGCAAGATCATCATCATTTTTTTAAAAAAAAAGATGAAAACAAAAGAATCGAAGAACATAAACCCTACAACCCGTTTAATCCCATATGTATATATATTTATATATATATGTACGTCTTTGACATATTCTAAATGACTATAAAGGCGTAGTTTCTGAGTCAGACCACATGTCAAGAGAACCTCATAAGACACCTTCCTGTGCTTAATTTATTTAAGAAAGTGGCAGCATCTCAAAACCTCAAAGCGAATCTAGTTGCTATATAGAGGTCATCAAAATTCGATCAATCTATATCTTTGTCCCTTTTTCTTTTTCTAGGTCATCATTTATTCGTTTTTGTGTTATATATTAAATATATATCAGGGAAAGGGAATTGTGTTCTTCAAGATTTATTTCACTTGACAGCCTAAGAATCGGGAGTCGTTGAAAATGCTATTACTATATAAAAATATATAAAAGATGATATATTTGTTTTCAGTCACCCATTGCTCATCACTTTTTTTTTTTTACCTGAATTGCTCATCACTTTCAAACACCATAAAATTACATTTTAGTTCTGTTGTATATATGTCTATATATATATGCACTGTTCCAGCTTTATTTTTGTTTTAAAAAAAACAAAACCTCTTCAATTTTTTACAGTGAAATCATGTCAACACTATGCTTATAAATTTAATTTGTTATATATCACTATGCCAAATATATGAATATATTTAGCGAGTTTTATAAATACTGTTGAGAAAGAGGAGGTGATAAGGGAAGAAAATAGCTAATAAAGACTATTTTTGGATTAGTGTATATTTATCATTTATGTATTCAGGAAGAAATTATCATATTTATGGAATCCACGTCTTATACTCATCCCCGTTTTTCTTTTCAATCTCTTTGAATATACACAATAAATTAGATAAATTGAGGGGAAAACTAATATTTAAATTCTTATATAGCTTACATCATTTGGATGAGCTTAATCGAATCGGGCTTATTATATAAGCCCGATTTACGTAAATCGAGATAAATCTCCTCTACATATTTACCTCGTAGACCGTAAAAGCTACCTCGTACACCGTAAAAGTTACTTCGTATTCCGTGAATCACAATTCATAAGCACTTATGAAGCTTCCATAAACTAATCCAAACAAATCACAAATCATGCATGTTCTTCAACTGAGGTGCTGATATATTGATAAGTTGACGATTGACAATGCACACATGGATGTACAGAAAATCAATACAGTTTTTTCACAATTAGAGTTGGGGTACAGCATTACAGAATCACCCCGGAGCAACTAAAAATATTAATAGTCAACGTTATAGTTTTTTTCAATAATTAGAGTAATTTTGCTTCTGTTTTAATACTTCTAAGATAATATTGATTAAAAAACTTTTGTATATACTCATAGTTTCTGATGCGGAAATTTTCATGGTAAAATTGAAACCCTATAACCCTAAAAAGAATGAAGCAATGGTGACAACATGCATGTAGTGAATTGCTTCTTGCTTGTGAGAGATGAGAGGATAGATAGAAGTAGGAAATTATCACGTGGGTGCAACCAAATTTTATTTAAATTTCCAAGAACACCACCAATATTAGTGTCTGTATAGATTAGCGGTAGAAATTGTTTTTCTAACATGATTTACGATATATGAAGTAAGTCTGTGAGAGAAGTTTTGTCTCAACTTGCTTGAACGGACTTTTTTACCGCCAACCCAAACAAGTCCTTAGTCTTTTGATGTTGTCGAGGAGACTTTCATCAAGGAACCAAAAGATATGATGGAATGCTTAAACTGGACCACCCATTTTAATAACACAAAATTCAAGTTTGATTCTCCAAGAATATTTTCTGTGTTTGGTTGGGAGATAATTAAGGGAAAGTGAAACAAGCTTGGTAAAATATCTATTATTTGCTTCTAGAGGACAGGATAATTCAGGATTTTTTAATCACTCCTCTTTAATCCTTTTTCTTTTATATAATTCATTTAGTTTTCCTGCTATCTTGAAAGTTTATCGGGAAAGGAATCCAAAGCAAATAGAATGGAGGAGAAAATAGCAATGAAATGATGCCTTTTTATAATTTAAACAATATTATGTATACCTCTTAGCCAGATATTATCTTTTGCGTCATATTAATTTGTACTAAACCATGAGATTAGTTATATTGTTCATGTTCATGGTTTGTAAATAATATATATAATTTATTGTAATTTTATAATAAATATTGATATGAATCAAACAAAATTATTCATTTATTAAATTTTATATGATATGCAAGAAACTAAACATGTCTGATTTTTATCTTTTAAGAGCTTGTTTGGAATAGCTTATGAAAATTTTATAAGTGCTTATGAATTGTAATTCACGGAATATGAAGTAACTTTTACGTTCTACGAGGTAGCTTTTACGGTCTACGAAGTATTTTTACGATCTATGAGATAAATATGTGGAGGAGATTTATCTCGATTTACGTGAATCATACTTATATAATAAGCCCGATTCAGAAAAGTGATGCCAAACGAGCTCTAAGTCTCCTTTAATTTATGATCACTTGAATAATCTCAAAACTTTATCCCTCTTTTCCCCCCTCTTTTTCCATGGAGGAGATCTCATTCTCCTTATCTCTCCCTTCATTATCTCATATCCAAACATATTCTCTATTTTCGGCCCAGAAATGACATATTCTCGATTTGATTATTTTGAAAATTTT
The DNA here is from genome assembly GCA_037074505.1 of Albizia julibrissin. Taxonomy (NCBI): domain Eukaryota; kingdom Viridiplantae; phylum Streptophyta; class Magnoliopsida; order Fabales; family Fabaceae; genus Albizia; species Albizia julibrissin. Next base: position 40,221,010 of record CM073483.1, on the reverse strand, counting down.
GGAAGAAATAGTTATTCCAAACTGTCTCCTGACCACTCTTTCTTTTATCTTATCTATCACTTTCTTTTTTATTAGTTCCTTCTCCTTTGGAAACGTACCTTTTGCTTGGAGTTTAGAAAGAAAAAAAAAAAGATTTAAAATTGAAAATAAAGTTATAGTAAAAAAATAATTTTTCTATCTTGCAAAAAACACTGGCACAAAAAAAAGTATTTTCACCGTGATTAAAAAAACTTTTTACATTAGTTATGAAATTAGAGAAGAAAGTATGACATCCCGGACTTTTTACACAGTTGTTACTTAACCACTGTAAAAAAAACATTTTCTACTTTGATTCCTTTCAACCAAAGTAAAAAAGTGGGGAAAAAATCTTCACTTTCTACATTGGTTGTGGCATTAATTAACCAGCATGAAGAATGAACTTTTTACAATAATGATTAATGTACAATCGTTAGAGAAAGTGTTTTTTTTTCCCGTAATTCATTATATTTTTCATAATCACTTTGTTTACACTTTTCATTGAAAACTTATAGAAACAAGAACAATAAAATAGCAGCAGCCAACCAGTGCTCATGATATAAAATTAATTAGCTACAACTATCAATTCCAATTCCATCACTCATTATCAATGCAAAATTCTATTAGATACAATTCATTATTATGAGGATCTAACAGCCTAAATTAATTCCAATACATTAACTAACTATACTCTCTCCATTCATTAATATAAAACATATTTAAGAAATTAATCTTGGTTCTAAATATAGAATATAATTTTTATATTTATCAATATTTTTTTTATTTATATTTATTGATACTCTCTCAACAATAATCAACAAAGAGATGGAATGAAGAAAATACGGAAAATGACTATGATATTTCAGAAAATAAATTTTATATTAACTAACTTACTAACTTTATTAATTTAATTAAATTTGTATATATATCTTATATTAAGAATAGGAGGAAGTACAAATTTTCTTAAAAAAATACAGTTACCTCGTGAGAAAATTATCTATCTTATTTTTACACATCTTTATATTGGCTCTCAACTAGAGCTAAAAATTCAGGTTGAGCCCCGTCGAGCTACCATAAACATATATTTTAAAAATGGTTTGTGTTATATTGGTTTGCAAAATCAACATATATATTTTTAAAACAATAAGTGAACATCGCAAGACGAAGTCCCCCCCCCCCCCAACATTTTTAGGAGACCATGAGATTGTGGCAAATTGGATAAAAAAGGCTATAGGATCTGTCGACTATCAAAGCCCAACCCAGAAAATGCATAGTGGACTTTAAAGCCTACTTTATCGTAATGGTGGCCTTCAGATGCAACTTTTTTTTTTTTGGGATACAAACCTTAGATGCAATTTTAGATGTTGAGCCTTAGAACCTAATTTCAATTTAGCCCAATACGCAATTTCAGAACTCCTGTTTTTTATTTTGGGAGGTTAAGATCCAATTTTGCTCAAGAAGTTGTAAAAAATGAGCAATATTGCCTAAAAAGTTTTTTAAGAGCAATTTTGCCCCTACCGTTATCTATATTATATTTGATCATTAATTAGTCAAATATGTTAAGATGGTTGTTCATATGTCATTCGCATCATTTTTTTTTTGGTTTAAGTGTGAATTTACCCTAAAAGTTTTCACTAAGAAGCAATGTTGCTTCGAAAGTTTTTAAATTGTAACAATTTAACCCCAACTGTAATCCAAGTTAAATTTACGCTTTAGTTCACCAAACATGCTTACCTTACTAGTCTATGTATCATCTACTTTATTTGTTTCCAAATTAGATTTATAAGTATGAAAAAAAAAAGAAATGCATCCCATTTGAAGGATTCTAGAACATAAAAGAGGTGAAAATATCTTATGCAATAAAAAGAAAATCATTGAGGTGCCTGTTGTTGGGTCAGCACCTTGCACCGTACAAATTTAGACAACAACACTTGCAAAAACACAACAAACATATAGTTTGAGTGATGTCACTATCCTTATGAGATATTCCACATCCCTCTAGTAAATTAAGAAGTGATACTTCTCAGAATAAAACGAACCCTTATTGCATAAAGCAGGGTGACAAAACAACATAAAAATAACATTGTAACTCAAAAAGAAGAGAGATGAAAGGAGCTCGGTGTCACCTAGTCTCGAAGATCTGACCTCGATTCGACTAACCCTTACACCAAACATAGCCTTTTATAGGCAGAGAAGATATGACCATTGAGCAACCATAATGACCATTAATGATGGCTTAATGATAATTAAAATGACAATTATAAAACAAGGATTAATGAAGATTTAATACAATAAAATCATTTAAATGTCATTAAAACCAACTAATTAAATCACATTAAAACTGCATCGGTTAATTTAAAGACTTCTTTTATTAGCCTTTTTACTAATTCAAACTCACATTTTATTATATATTAGGGCATTCATAATCTTGAGTTATATGAGACTTCTTCCTTTGACACACCCATACATAATATTTACAACACCTATCTATCTCAACATCACTCAAGTACTGTGACAGAGGGTTTTTGGGACTTTTTCTTGGTATTTTTGCTCAATGTTTGCTCAATGTATCTTGCATCTAGTAAATACATCTTTTTCTTTATTACTCTCTTATGTATTCGAGAGAGCCAACTATGGTGGTATGATTAAAAATAGGGAAGGGGATCTGCTTGAAGGTTTCCTTTTTCAAATAGAAAATGGGGGTACCCTCACCATCGAACTTTGAGGTTGCATTTAGGCTAAAAAGGGCTTGAGAATGTAACTTAAGGGACATCATGGTGGCATATGATTCCAGTAAGGCTTCACACTTAATCCATAATGAAGTTCCAAAGATGCATGAAGATCAAAATATTGTATTAGAGATCAAGATGTTGCAGCGAGATTGGAGAGTTGACTTCAAACAATTTGACGGGGATAACAATGGTTTAGCCGATATGCTAGTTAAGAAGGCACTCGATGTAAAATCCATTTCTTAAAATAATAATTAACTAAGTAGTTAACTAAATCACCATTCAACTACCATCATGATAATGAAAATACATTGATTGTCAAACAAATTAACCATGATAGAAAAATTCAAAACTAAATTCTCAAAAGGACTATCATGGTTAAAAGAATAAAACCCCTCAATAAAAATTCAAGCATATAATTAGGCTTTGAGCTTCACAATGCCTAAAATAAACAGTCACCATCAAACTCAAATTCTTTAATTGAATATTACTTCATCATATTACAAAATGTGCAAGTCAATTAAGAGGTGGATTCACAAGTTTTGAAACATAATACTAAGGCCTTTAGGCCACCTAAAATCATCAAGAGTTATCCAGTTGCAGGAAAAATCAAAAGTATCTAGTTAATGCATCAAATCTTCAAAATAAATAAGAGTATGCAAGATAAGCTCTAATGTGGTAATATACAATAATCCAATATATACAAAAAAGATGGAAGCACTATTATCAGCTGAAATAGTCTAAGCTTCTGGAGTCTTCCCTAATGGACCCACATGGGGAACTATCACCTGGAAAAAAGTTAAATCAACTAGGTGAGACAAAAACTTCAGCAATCAATAATCCATCTCATCGGGTATACGAGTAAGTGCTCGTGAAGTGTCAAATGGGACAATTATAGATTCATATTCTTATTAAAAATTGTCACATGGACACACACACACACCCCACACCCACATACACCAATTCACAATATCATTGTCATACCTTAAATTTTGGGACTAGAAGTTAGAAAATTAGTCTAAATAAAGTAGACAACCAAACCTATTTTAGTATAAGTCTCAGAAATGAATGAGAAATAGAATGAATAACGCTTTCGTGTATGTACATAAAGGGGTTGTAAGACGGATCTTACAATCATAATCTCATTCTCATATTTATCACATGAATGCACAAAAATCAATACACAAGAATTTATTTTCTATCCTCCTTTATTTCCTCCTCGCCTTATTTTCTCTAATTAAACCCATATGCTAGTACTTACCCATGTGACACACACACATACACACACTCCAATTCACAATATCATAATCTCATTCTCATATTTATCAATTGAATTTACAAAAATTAATACACAAGAATTTATTTTGTATCCTCCTTTATTTCCTCTAACTAAACCCATGGACTAGTGCTTACCCATGTGACTGATAGTTCAACTCAATAAGCTTATCGATCAAGTGATATGGACTGGCCAAAATCCACAGAGCACAAAACTAGACCATGGGTTCCCCCTTTGATGTATTAGTTGGGTGTCATCAAGGCCTTACTAAACACAATTGGATTTAAGGATTAACCAGTGTACACCTGGAAGCCTACCACCATATCTCCTCTTTTTATACAAGAATTCACCCCATTATTTTTTCTATGAATAACTCCTATAAAATCAACACCTACCATCCCCTCTCATATCAATACCCAGGAGATAGAATCATAATGGGTTATCACATGCTATTATCAACTTACAAGTTATCAAGAGAATTTTTCCAATATCATAAATCAACACTAATTCATATAATATCATATCACTAGTCATTTCTCAACGAAAATAGGTCCCACAAAATAATTTTATTAACAACATAGTTTCATAGTCCATATCACCAACCAATAGAAAATTTATAGTGCTATATAGTTAAAGATCACTCACAAATATCATACAAGCGTACACAATAAGAGGAAAGTGGTTATCTTTTGCCAAAGCAAAATAATACCACAATAATCCAAGCTCTAAGCTCAACCATAAGTCACAAATTAATTTATAACAACACTACAATTTAGCATTCAACTAATTAAGTAGTTCAACAAAGCAATTAGAGGCTCTGAGTCACTCTAAACATCCCAACTCTCAACAACATTCTAATTTAATCATCCCAACATACTTTTAGTTTCCCACTACTTCAAACAACTCATCCAAATCGATAACACAATCTCAAATTACTCAAATCATTCAAAAATCCCAATTTTTAGCTTAGAATTTTACTTCAAAATACTCATTTCTCAAAATCAAGCTTAGATAATAATCTAAACCGATTAAACATATTTTCTAACTCGTATAAACATAGCCTAATTATTAAACAACTCCTCAAGCCTTCGCAACATCAAAATCATAGTAAACCCTAGTTCAAAATCTAACAAAACTAAACTGATTAAACCTGTAATCTACTTCATATTACTCATTTAAACTAAAAAGATTCAATGAAATAATCACCCATTTCAAAATCCTAAAGAAACCCTAAGTTTTCAAAATTTCCAAATATAAAAATCTAAGGAAGAAATGTAGAAATCAAGTTAGGAACACTTGGATGTTTGGAAGCTCAAATACACTCCCTAAGGCCGAAACCAACAAATTTTAGCAAAGCAAAATGGTTCCACCCTTTTTCAAACTCTAATTTTAGGGTTTGAAAATGTTATATATAACGGCATTTTCTCTTGTTCGCCGTGGGTTTGCTATAGCGAACTCACAGCGAATAACCCAAAATATGAATAGCTTTTGTGCTAAGTTCGCTGTAGGTTTGTGGCATTGAATCCACGACTAAAATGGCACCCAAGAAGAATAACCTCGAACACTCTTTCCTACACCTCTACTCCACAAAAGATCAATAGTCAAGTTTTAATTATCTAAACCTTAAAATTAAAATTTAGATGTTACACTCAGTGGAACACTTGGGCTATAGGTTATAGGGCTTGAAGATTTAATTGTCTTAGGATATATGCATGGTGTTATTTAGATTTTCGTTTTGTTTTGCTTTTCGTTGTATAAAAACAGAAAACTTTCAAAATCTTACATATTAACAAAAATGACATGGATGACATGTAGACCTATCAATTTAGTTTATTTGGTTAATTAATAATCAAACTTAATATGAATAACGGTCAAACGACGTAATTATTACGATTGGAGAATTTCCAGGATGACATTGTTTCTTAAAAAATTTCGGAGCCACATTGTTCATTTTTGACAACTTTCAAGATAAAATTAGATGTTAACCCTTTATTTTAAAGCATGTAACAAAAAACCGGATTGGCCGGTTCGATTCGATCAGTGGCCTGGTCCGATTCATGTATCATATCGGTGAACCAGTCGAACCGATAAAAACCGGTGGTTCGACCGGTTTGATTTTTAATTTTTTTTATGAAATACATTTTATTTATTCCTCTAACAAGTTAAAAATGAAAGTTTGAAGACTAAGATGAAGAGAAAAGTAGGTAAAGAAAGAATAAATCTAAAAAAAGAAGATTTTGAGGGATATAATAATCAATTAATTATAGGAAAGAAGATATCATTGTATAAGTATAGATACCATAACTAATACTAATATATTTTAAGCATATTTTTTCTAAAGATCTTCATTTTTATCTATAGAAATTTAAAAATATATTAATATATATATTGCTACTAATAAATTGTAATATTATAATATGACCGATCTGACCACTAGTTTAACCCCAATTGATCCATTAACTTTTAAATTTATACAGTGACCGGTTCATTACCCGATCTGATTTTTTATTCCTTAATTTTAAGGGAAAAGTTACTACTTCTTTCATGTAAAGAAAATGGTTTCTAACCTTGTACGCTGTGGCACACAAAAAAAACGGCTATGCTCATTTTTTTTCTCATGTTTGTTTTATCCAGAATGTTGATTTTCTGTTTTTGGAGCTCCCCCTCTCATACTCTTCATAAAAAAAAAAAAAAATCATACAATTGCAAATCAAGTAGAAAAAATTATTTGTATGTTTTTTTACCTGTCTCGATCTTGTTGAAATACAAGTTGATGCAACACGTATTATTAGTAGACAATTAAAATACAAAATACATTCACCAAAAATATAGATCACTTTTTTTTTTTTGGTTAGATATAAATATTTTCCTGTTGGAGATAATTTTATCGAGGCACGATGAAATATAAATGTTGATACCCTTAGTTAATGAGTAAATATAAAATAATACTTTTAATATAATTTTTGGTAAATTGATGCTTTTATATGCTTGAATTTTCTTCTTTATTACTTTTTCATTGATGATATCCAACTTAAAAGTTAAGCTTTATGGCCTTGAAATCTTTAGTGCAATTGAAGAAGTGCCAAAGAAGAAAGCCAACAATTTCTTCCACCATACACACGCAAATAATGATTAGTTGCATATTCATCTCTGCAAAAAGAATTTTCTAAAATAATAATTAAAACAGCCAAAATTAACTGCACATGTTATTATTTGAAGTTTCAAATTTAACTGAAGGGAAAGTTAATACGTACGAGCTAGAGTTCCCAGATCCTTGCCAAGTTGCCATCATTTACAGGCGCTCAGTTTCTACGTTTCTCTGCGTTTAAATTTTTTCTTTCTTCGCCAACCTTTGTAGGGTTTCCAAACCCAATTTGAAAAATTGATTCACATTTTCCTTCATTCCACCCTAAAAGATTTTCTCAGAGTCGTCACTGATAAAGAATCCTTTTGCTTTTTTATGCGAGAAAATTCGGGGATGGTAATGGTGGTTTCAGAAGCATAGTTGAAGTGAGATTGTGTAAAAGTGGGTGGTAGATTTTGGGGATCCGCCAATGGCGTTGTTGGCGGCCTGTGGGGGTGATACAGTGAAGTTGTTCGATGCCTCGGTCAAGCCGGGCGATCCTTGCTCATTGAGCTATACCCCTTCTCCTGGATTCCAAGTCAATTCTGTGAAGTGGAACCATACTAGTGAGTCAATCTGTGATCTCTTTCCTTTACGCTGCATAAATATTTTTTCTCCTTAGAATGGTTTGCGTTTATGGAATTTTTTTTCCTTATAAATCTTTTAGAAACTGCTTCTCTGTACTAATTTCCTTCACTCACGGACAGATTGAGCGCAACTGAACTAAACAATGGTGCTGATTTGGTTGATGCATTTGATTTTGTGGTTCCTAAATTGCCGTAGAAACAATTTAAGCTATTTGATTACATGCTCTGGCTTACGAAACAAGTTTTATGGTTTGAACTGAACTTTTTGTTTGCAGATTTGGTTGTGGCCAGTGCTGGAGATGATAAGAAGATCTCGTTGTGGCATAAAAATGGTCAGAGCATGGGTACCATTCCTGTAGCTGGTACCGATAGTGGAGACAACATAGAGGTAACATCTACTGTTTGGTAGAGTAGGCTATTACCTCATCACGCCCAAATTTAAATGAATTCTGAAAGTACACGTACAGAAAAGGAACAGCGCATCAAAAGAGCAAAGGTTTAGAGAAATAATAAAGCATCTAAGTCAAATGATGCTTGTTATGTTTCATGGTTTTGAACCTCATCATTCTCTATCTGAAACTGCAAACACTTGGTACTGAAATAAGTTATGTTATAGAGTACTCTCTTTCGTTACTCCCCCCCCCCCCCCAAGAGGTGCAGGAAAATAGCTTAATTATACGTTTGGTATCATTTTAGTTTAGCTTCCTCTGACAAGTGATACCTGAAGCTTGTAAGAATGAAAACATAAAGCAATTTGATTTAATTGTCTTCCATTAGCACACATATGTTGAACTACCCGTGGATGGAAGTTATGGGGGTAGGAATTGGAATCCACAGAATCACCAAAGTCTAGACTCCATACCATACACTTATTGTATGTGGAATTTGACTTGAATTTTCTTAGAATCTCCAACAACCTTTAGTTCTTGAAACAGGCTTTAACCTTGGAGAATAGAAGTTATGCATGAGGAGAAGCACTATTCTTTCAAAGTTGGCCGTCAGTCCCCCCCCCCAAAAAACACACACACACACGCACAGAGAAGAAGCAAATGAAGTAGGAGGTTTATCTGTATGATACTGATGTGCCTTCTTTAATGTAGTTTGTTCCAACTTTTAAGAGCTATGAGACTAAGTGGCATCATTCAAGGTCCCATATAGGCTTTATATTGCATTTAAAATTATTTATCTGCACTATCAAGCCCTTTGTTATCAGCTATTTTTCTACTGCAATTATTATAGTCACTATGTGGTTTCATTGGTCCTGAAAGTTACTCAAGTTCTGCATAATCAAGCAATATTTTGTTATTCCATGGTTTAATTCATGCAACTCTGTAATTTGTGCAGGAATCTATAATGGCTATCAGCTTCAGTAATAAGGCTTCCAGATATCTGTGCTCTGGAGGAAGTGGTCAAGTTGTAAGGATATGGGATTTGCAAAGGAAGCGCTGTATTAAATGGTTGAGAGGTCATACTAGCACTATTACGGGTGTAATGTACAATTGCAAAGATGAACACTTGGCTTCTATCAGCCTTAGTGGGGGCCTTATACTTCATAACCTTGCTTCTGGTGCAAGGGCTGCCGAACTCAAAGACCCCAATGAACAGGTTTTCTATTCTTCTTTTTCTTTTTCTTTTTGGAATCCTCTGCCTCTCAAGTTCTAGTTATTTTGGACTGTTTGATTCTGTTTTCTGGTTTCCAAAACAGTTTTATAAAATTGTTTTTAAAAACAAGTTTTGAAAACAAAAACATAAAAAAAAATCTGTTCGGATCTTTGTTTTAAAAAGCTTGTTTTTGAAGTGATGTGGCGGTGGCCGTTGTCGGTCGTGTAGTGTCAATAGTAGATAGGTGGCGGCTTTAAAAAAAAAGAAAAGAAAACACCTAAAAACTCTTGTTTTTTAGTTTTTAAAAACAATTTTTTTTTTGTTTTTAAAAACAAAATCAAACAAGCCCTTATTTTTTTAGTTTTTCTGTTTTCTAAGTTGAAGTGTCTGTTGACCGCTTATGTTTAAAATTATAAGACCAGGTGTTGAGAGTTCTTGATTATTCCCGGATCAGTCGCCACCTATTGGTGACTGCTGGTGATGATGGTACTGTTCACCTGTGGGATACAACTGGCCGGAGCCCTAAGGTATGCAATTTTTCTTTCATATATCACATACCACGTGTTTAGACATTTTGCAATAATTAAATACCATTTCAGTTGGTGCTTGATAGACAGTTTCTTTCTCTTAAAAGCATTTTCTCATGTAGTATTGCTAGAGGCTTCCATTAAGTTGCTTATGCACGCACTGATATGATAATTATAAAATAAATAAGGAGGGAGTTTGGAGAGTTAGGTTCTTAATGAGCGTTGGCCTAGGATTAACCAATGGCTGTTCTCCTTAATTCAGTTTGGTGCATGATGAATCTTTGAGTATCTTTGTCCTTTTTTTGGTCCTTATCCATCTCTCTTCATCTTGACCCCCTTTCTACACTCTTTTGGGTGTGTGGGTGTGTGTGTGAGTGTGTAACACACGCATACCTAGGATATAGAAAACTTGTATGCAACCAGTTGTCCAGTAAAGCAACAGTTAAATTTGCAATCATATATTTAACTTTGCACTGGAATTTCCTTTCAACAATGCACAGGTATCCTCCATGTAGCTTAGTAATATAACTCACTTGTAGCATCTTTTTCTTATGCCCTCTGACCATTAAATATAATTATTAAACTTATGTTTATTAATTAGTTTGGTATGATAGGTATACAAAGAGTCACCTCATCCTGTGCCTTTGGCATTGCATGTGATAAAAAAAGGAAAAAGAAAAAAAAAGAAAAATTCCTGCAGAAGATCTTTTCAATTATTGCTTTATTTTCAATTGAATCTTCAAATGCATCATTGGAAACTGACCATCTGCATTTGCTTTTCTCCTCATTTTCTTTTTCTTTTGTGTTTTGGGAAAAAATTATAACAGGTTTCATGGTTGAAGCAACATTCTGCACCAACTGCTGGTATTAGCTTCTCTCCATCCAATGACAAGGTTGCATTTCTAATGGCTTAATTATATTTAAATATACATGGGGATACTGTTTATTCTGCTGGGAAGTCATAAATCTCTGGGCAGGATAGCCAATCAAATAGTTCTGGTACTCTGCTTCCTGACACCATTCTCCTGTTGACAGATACTTGCTAGCGTGGGTCTTGACAAAAAATTATATACTTATGACACTGGTTCTAGAAGACCATCATCTTGTATATCTTATGAGACACCATTCTCTTCATTGGCCTTTAGAGATGATGGATTGATGCTAGCAGCTGCAACAAGCAATGGTAGGGTTGCTTTCTACGATGTTCGTGGAAAACCACAACCTTTTGTTGTTCTCCATGCTTATGGTAGCTCCGAGGTTGTTCTTTGCCCCATTTAAAACTTTTTATTTGCAATTATGGAGTCACTTTGTTGTGGCCTGGTTATGATGAAAGAGAAATTAGCATGATATAAAAGCTGCTTTAGGTTACAGATTTTTCTGAATAAGAGTATTTTCTCAATCCCGAGTGGTAGTGGATGGTTGGAATCGCATACAAGATTAGTTCTCTTGTGCCTGCTGTACATAGCTACTGGAACTGGGGCCAGGTTATGGTAACATGTTAGTTGGGGTTACAAACTAATGAGGTGGAACCTGTTCATCTTGAATAATTAAAATATACTATTATATTTGGTGAACTACAATGACAAATATTGTGCATTTATCCAAGATTTAATTAAGCATAGCATCGCTAATATATTGATTTCTCAACTTTTAATTCATGACATAAATTTACATTATAAATTTTGTTACAAATAAATAATTTATACTTTTATCAAGGGAAAGTATAATATCTTGAAATCAAACTTAAAATAACTCTATTTATTAACAGAAGAACAAAATCCTTATGTATTGAAGGAGGGAGATGTGGAGTACAAAAGAAGGTAAAACAAGGTTTCTTGAAAGTCCTTCCTTGCTGGAAATAAAAGCCGAGTGCTTTGTGGTCTATGAATATTCTAGGTGAAGAAGAGAAGTGTGTGAGATATGCATAAACTGGTCAAGTGAACCTGTTTAAAATGGAGGCCGTTTGAAATTTTACCTTTAAAGGGTAAGGGTTAATCCAAAGATGAAACTAGAAAACACAGTAGGCCGGTTCACCAGTACTCTGGTCTGACTGACCAGTATGACTAGGGTTCCAAAGACACTGCTATGGGGTTTTCACTTTGCAGTGCCTTGTAGCAAACATAATACTAGAAAAAAATGGAGGGATTAATGCGTCAAATGGAGCATAAAAAGGGGAAAGAGCTGTTGAGGCATTTAAGGAGCCATATGACATTAAGATTTGATTAATGGCTAATCGCGTCTGATTAATTCTGAACATTTCATTAATGTCATTGATGATATGATCAGGTCAGAAAACCAGTCCTAGATATGTGTAATAATTTGAAAATCAACAATGGTCAACTAATCACATCATTAAGACAGAATCTCTCTCGTTATTGTAGCCTCCATTGGCTCTTTACTAACTTTTGCACATGTATATAGTTTTATTCCCTTTATTTAGTCCTCCTTTATTTCTCTTTTATATATTTTTCTTTTCCACTTTATGCCCAAGGGTCAGCAGCCTTTAGGGCCTTGATTACAATGGATTTTGGGTTTATTTTATGGCGTGAATCCTATTTATCCCTCTATAACTCGTGAACAGGAATCGCAGCCCCTTTTCTACTTCTTTCTGAAAACCTTCTGTTGGGTTTTCGAAACATTGACTTTGACCATATGATCTTGATTATTCCCTCAAGTTAGCTTATAAATTTATGCTTTCATTATTTTGCTCTATCGATGTATATTGTGGAACAGGCTGTTACTGGTTTATGCTGGCAAAGGTCAAAACCTGCTAGTGTTAATGAAGCTAATTGCACTGCTGAGACTGCACTAGTGGGAGATGCAGTTGAAGATTCCATCCTTATGCCAGATCCCTTACCTTCTGCAACCTCATCAAGTGTTTCTCTATCTACTGTAGTGTCAAGTTCTAGGAATTCTGGTCGTCTAAATGCCCCTATTGAAGTATCTTCACTTAAATCATCTAGCAGTGGATTGGCATCAAGCATGCTAAATGTATCTAGTGGAGAAGAAACACCACATCGAAGCCATTTATGGCCTGGTGGAAATCTCTCAAGGCTAAATGCTCCACGTTCTAGTTATAACTTCAAAGATGATATGGAGGTTTTTTCCCCTCTTGTGGATGTGCAACCAATAACACCCTCACTATGGGATGAAAACGGAGCAAAGAAGGATAACATATTTGCAGATAGGAAACCTTCATCACTGCTGTTTCCTTCATCTAGTAGGAGATTTCCAAATACAGAGGAGGGCAGCATTGATCATCCAATATTTGATTGGAAATCTGGCTCAATTTCCAAGCAGGTTCTTGTTTCCATGTGGCTTTAGTTTTGAATTTAACTGCTCTATATGATGCATATTGCTAGAATTTCCCAATATTGAATGCTAAGAGATGGTGGTTGTCAAAAGCAAATGAATAATTGGAACCTTTTACTTTGAAGCATCGTTCGTCTTTGTATCATTCTAACCTATGGACGTGTTTGTTGTGAGTTTGATTATTCTACATTTTATTTGCATCTTCAATACTCTTTCTTCCACACGTTTATACTTTCTTTTCCTTTCTTTAAAATTTTTGGCAAAATTTTGATGTACCTTGAGTATGATCTTCAAAAGATTTGAGTTCTAGGTTTATTTTAATTTTGATTTGCAAAGAAGACATGGTGTTTAAGAGCATTGGTTAAGCATGATAAGTTGATTCATCAAACTAATCTCCAGTGCTTTGTTTTTTTCACTCTCTGGAGCAAAATAATTTTCAGGATTTAATACATGCTACACATCTTGGCATGAATCCTTGATTGCACTTGCTTAGCATAGTTCATTCAAGTGAGGTTACTTGTATTGAAATGATTATATTGCTTTATAAATTCGTGTAGGATGAAACTCGATCTTCATTTCCACCTGTGGAATCAATTGCTCCTCCATCTTCCAAGGATGAAACTTCTTCAATCACTCCTCCAGAAGCTTGGGGTGGTGAGAGGTTATCTGAAAAATATACCTACCTTCGTCAATCCATCAATGTTCCTTCTCGTTTTGGGACGTTGTCTTCTGGTGTTCAGACAGCTGGATCAATGTCTTCTGGATTGCTGGCTTCCTCATCATCAGATGTTACTTCTCTTACAACTTCTAGCATCAATTTTGCTAATTTACGCAGCAAAGAGATCTCTACTAGTCAGGAGACTTCATTAAGTTTGCCTGATCACTTGTCTTCTAACTCCTTGTCTATCAATACAAAATCCATTCTTGGACAGGTGAACCTGGATTCCCCAAGAATGCTGTCTTTGACCCGACGATTTTCCACTTACGCAGAAAGAATAAGCACTACATCGACCTTCAGTGATGGAGTATCTCTTTCAGTAGGATCACCTAAGATGAAAAAATCTGGAGCAGAAACCAGAGAAGAACTTCTAAATAGCTTGCTGCAGAAGTCTGACGCGTCAATTTCAACAGAATCAAACTCTATATTACCTGCAAATGTATGTAATTTTGAAATTTGCACTTATTAGATTGTTTTTATTAGACTGTCTAGAGCATTTATCTCTATTCCTGCATCCTGATCAATGAAACACACACAACCTAAGTTTCTATTAGATTATGTGGAGTATTTATCACTACTCCTTCATCCTGGATTCTTCCACAATGTCTTGGTGCCTGTTTGGGAAACTGCCAAACCATGGTTTCAGAATCCCTTTTCCGCAAGCTGAGACAAATCTCCTCTGATATACTTACTTTGAATACCGTAAAAGAACTTGTAAAAAGCTAAAAATAACAAGCATTATAACTTAGGTCATGTGTGTTTCATTGATATATACTGTGCCAGTCCTGAGGTTTAGTTCAGAATTTAGATTCAAATTGGTCACAGAACCCATAGTGATAATCTGCTCTTAGATATATATTTTTCCTTATGCTGTGTATTGATGTGATCTTTATAATAGGGTGTAAACGCACAACAGAAAGCATCTCAGTTAGATGCACAGGGTTCTTCATTTACACTTCAGCTTTTCCAACGGACCCTGGAAGAAACTCTAGATTCGCATCTGAGACCCATACATGAGGATATGAGGAACCTTCATATTGAAATGTTAAGGCAGTTTCATCTACAGGAGGTATGCACCTGAAATTTCTTTTCCATTTTTTTATCATTTCCAATTATTTTCTTCTCATATTAATAGCCGCATTCGACAGACAGAAACATTTAACGTGATGAAATCCATTCTGGAGAATCAAGCTGAGTTGATGAAAGAAGTGAAGTCTCTTCGTCAGGAATTTCAGCAGCTCCGGCAAATGCTCTGACTTTTGTTGATAAAGTGGTAATTTTTTGGGTCCCCTCCTATCCTGTGTGGGATTTGTTTGTTCCATTGACAAATTGACTTTTAATGTATGGTCTGTTATAGGTGTCTAGATTTGCTTCTCTATCAGCAAGAGAAGTTTAGGAGGCGATGATTGAAGAAAAATATGAAAGGAGGAAAATTGCTTGTTGCTAGATTAGGACTCTGAAAATGTACAGAAATGATTTTTTTGCAGATTTGTATGGGTGCATGTCTGTTGATTGATCAATTCACAATTTGATTTAATTTAAGTTTCTGTTTGATTCATCAATCCTCTTGAATGCTGAGAAGCCGGTTGTCCACTTCTCCCCCAACACATTTTATGGTATGTTTCTCGTTATCCAACTGAAGAACTGTCAATGATTATTTCCAAACAAGCCCAACGTTGACTTATTTTTCTAACCAAGTCCACTTCCATGCAAGGTCTCAACTTTTAGAAATGAGACAATAATTGTACATAACATGAAATAGTATGCCTGTTCTGTCAAAACAAAAGGAAAGAGAGAAATAGTGTCTTCCTCTCTCTCTCTCTCTCTCTCTCTATATATATATATATATATATATATATATATATATATATATATATAATGATTTCAAAAATCATGCATCAAGAGAAGGTGAACAATTGTGGTATCACCTGTGCTTATAGATATTTGGAAGTGGAAATTCATGTTCGCTTAAAGTATGAAATATGTCTAGATTTCTCTCTCCTGGGTTTGATGTGAGGATTTTTCATGGAAGGAAAAGAATCTATTCATCACCTCCCCCCCCCCCCAAAAAAAAAAAATCTTCGCCTTGCTTACTCATATTTTTGAATTGTTATTATTTAACTATAAACCTATATTAAAAAAATGATCTTGTGTGATTAAAGAATTTGTTGTAATTGATATAAGAAACTTGATTCAGTATTGTTCCTGGAAAAGAAAAAAGTATTAGCTTTAGTAGTGTAAATTGCACTATAAATTATATCCTACATTTAAAATTGGAGGAGTATTTATTATAGGGAGTGAATAAATTGTGGAGTAATAAAATAATCTCTTCAACGACACTCCCTTCAATTATTTATTTATTGAGGCGGTTGGTGATTGCTTGGAAAATGAAAGAAACGATCCTCAGAGATCATGGACTATTATTATATTGTTGGCCCAAAAAAAAATTATGGGATGAGATGTAAATTTATTTCGGAAGTTTTTATTAAGAAGTCATGTTATTCTGGAAGTTTTTTCATATTTAATATTGTTTCAAAAGTGTTAAAATGGAGTAATGTTATATTTGTCCATTAAAGAAATCAATGGTTAACGTTAGTTTTTTAATGATATGAGAGTAACATTACCATGCTTTGAAATTTTTAGGATGAAATTAAATTAAAAAAAACTTTCAGAACAACATTGTTCTTCAAAAAAAAAAACTTTCGAAATAAATTTGCACTTTAACCTAAAAAACTATTATTATTATAAGAAAGTTTAGATGAGCTTTTGAAAGGTTTATAAGTGTTTATATACGTAAGTTGAGATAACACTTCTTTTAGATACTTACCTCATATACCGTAAATCACAATTGAAAAGTTATTTTTAAAGACTCCAATAATTATTCCAAACGAGTAATATATCTCCACGTTAGTTTCCTTTTTATTCCCTATCAAGTTTGTTGAGTTGATTAATTGAAGAAGCATCTTTGGTTTAAAAAATGTTTCATTATCTTATTCATCTACCTTCTTAAAAAAAAAAATACTAAAATACCTCTATGAACACTTCAAACAGCTTCATGACATATTAACAAATAGAATCATAAATCATTAAATCCCAAAAAAGGAAGGAAAAAACTCGGTGCTATACGTGTCTGAATTCAACTTCACTCGTGCTATTCGGCTCTAGAATAACTAACCGTATGCCTCCTAAGCCATAACTGGTACATCACTGTGTTAAACGAATCGAACGGCCTTGGTTTCTCGTTCCACACGAAATGCTTACTCGCTGCCGCACCCGATCCCTTCAGTCTCTCGCCGCGATCTCTCCACGTGTTATTCAGCACGTGCTTTAGCTCTCCCAATCCCGTCTCAATTCTGAAGAAAACGGCCATCTCCTGCCACCTCAGCACATCAATAAACGGCAGGTCGTTTATGGGCCGATCAGCTATCACCACAGGCACACAACCAAAACGCAAGGCCTCACCGATCCACGACACGTCGTTTCCATACTCGAACAAACAAAACTTACTGCCAGTCAATCTCTGAACAAAAGTAGTCTCATCCGACGGATCCGTTTCGACACAGAACTCCCGATCGTTGACCAACTCGTCTATCAAACTCGGCGACGTTACCGCTCTGTGCCTAACATATCCTAAAAACTTCACCTTCCTGTTCTCCGGCAGCGCGTGAGAATTATAAACGACCGGAGGAAGCGTCAAGTCCTTGTGAGGTATGAAGTACCCGCCGCCGCCGGCGGGAAAGCAAGAGATTTGAACCGAGTTCTTCTTCAGCTCTACGACGTTCCGGTTCGAGTCGTGCCCAAGACCGTCGCAGGACAAGAAGAAGTGGTCAGCGCCGAGGGCGCGGTTCCAGTACGGTAAGTCCGTCCGTAAGTTTCCGATGAAGCGAGCGAGGGATCGCAAGGAAAGGTCGGGAGAGAAAGGGACGAAGAAAAGGTTAGCTTCTTCTGCGTTCTGAGTGACGAAGTGGCTGTTTTGAAGCGTAGCGTAGAACAGAGATTCAGCTTGGGTTGTATAGTTGAAGGGTTTGTTTGGTTTGTAGATGAAGACTTTGAAATTTTGAACCATTTTTTGATAGTTGAGGATTGTGGTTGGTGATAAGTAAGGCGAAGTATTAAGAAGTATCACTGGTTTGGATTGTGCGATGATGAAGAAAAAAGAGAATAATAAGCAGAAGAGTACAGAGAAGCAGGCCATGGAGAAAGTGAAGAAGAAAAAGTTGTTCTGATACGTGAGAGAATGAAGTTCTTCTGAATGGTTGAAGATGATGAACGTAATAAAGTCATGAACTTGGCTTATTAGGATATAAGTTTCATGAAAGCATGACGTAAATAATAATATAGTCCATTGGTTTTTTATTTGACTAATTCTTGCGTTGCACAAGTTTGAAGCCACCGTCAGCTATAAGATGATAATAAAATTCCATATTGACAATGGCCAGACAACGAGAGGGAGAGAGAGAAAAAATTATACTATTTCTAGGGTTTGATATAAAAGTTAGTTGATTAATTTGAGAAGATTAATGGGTGTTTAGAATATCGATTGGATTTTATAAAAGTAACTTTTTAATAGTGATTTACGGAATACGAGATAAGTATGTGAGAGAAGTGTTGTGTCGACTTATGTGTATAACCACTTTTGGAGCTTGTAGAAGCTATCTCAAACACCCTATTAGATGATATATATATACAAATTAGTTTGAAGCAAAATAATAAATATAAGAGATAAAATAAAAAATACTTTATATTTAATATCAAAATTAATTTCTAAACAAACTTTTATATTTAAGACTGAAAGTAGTATATGTGGACAATGGCATAGCATGATGCCTAAAGGCTTTTTATCAAAATTATCAAAATTAATATTCTAGAGGTTTATATTATATAAAATTATATATATTCTCAATCGTGACAGAACTTGAAGACAAAAACGAAACCGAAATAAATATTTAATATATTTATAATAATTACACACAAGCGTCGTCTTATTTAGATTAATCTATTCGTTGCGTTTTTGTGTGAACTATTCATTTTGACTTGAGCTGAGTTTTTTAAACATGTTTTTCCCCAAAAGCTGACGATTCATATCAGTTCAGTCTAAATCGATTAATATTTGATTGGATTAATTTAGTTTCGTTTCAAGATGATTGAGTGCTTTGGATGAGGCTTTTTAATATTATATTTATTCAGTTGGGTGAAATAATAATTAACCATGTTGATATTAATTAACCCTATATGACAAAGTGCACCCCAAATGCAACGTAGTTAATTAATTACTCTAATGCGGGGCTAGATGAGTAGTTTTAGGTTTTCTAAATAAGGGTTATAAAACAAAGATTTCATTATTAATTAATACTCTCTCCGATCTTAAATATAAGACTATTGTATGAAAAATCAGACCAGACCGACTAGATTAGACCGAAAACCGACGACCCAGTGACTTTTCCAATCTGGTTAAGGCGGAAAAAATTAACCCGGATATAACTCAGGGTGACCTGGACTAACCCGTGCAACCCGTTGGGTTGGGCGGGTTGCCAGACTATTTTCTTAGGTTACTAAACACAAAGAACGTCGGTGTTTCACAACTTTTACCAGATCCGAAAACAACAAAAATGCAAAGCTAGCAGAAAAAAGAAGAAGATGGGGAGCAAAAGGAAAGACGCTTGATGAAGAACGATGAAGATGAAGAAGAACCACAAAGAAAAATGGGAAAAACCAGTCAAATGCTCTTCATAGTCAAATGCATGCTCTCTGTTTTTGGTTTCTGACTTCCTGCTTTTTCAAAACCAGATGCGTGATAGTGCTTGAGGTCCTAGGAAACAGAAAGGATTGAATTTGAGCAGGCAGTGATTGTATAATGGACGTGATTTTAAACAAAGGGCTATGATCTCTTTTGAAAGGAAGATGATTAGCTCGTTTGGATTAACTTATGGAAATTTCATAAGTGCTTATAAATCGTAATTCACAGAATACGAAGTAACTTTTACGGTTTACGAAGTTGCTTTTACGATCTATGAGGTAAATATCTGGAAGAAATTTATCTCGATTTACGTAAATCAGACTTATAAAATAAACCCGATTATACATGGAGTTTCCAAACATGACTGATCAGAGTTAAGTCACATCCTTCGCCTCGTGCTTCCAAACACAATTTCTTTTTACACGTTTCTGTACTGCTCCTCGTGCCTCACGATGCAATGACACCCATTAGAAATTAAAAACTTGTTAATATTATTATATTACCCAATTAGGCATTAGCCCATCTATTAGAAGTTTATTATATGGAGCTTACTTGTTTTTAAATTATAAATTGTAAATGATTATTTTTATCTCTTTATAAGTATATTTTTGTATTTTATATTTTAATATTTTAAAATTTTTATGCAATGCATTAAATTTTAGGAAAAATATTATATAAAAATAGTTAAATTACCTAAATTTTAATTTGGGTCACTAAACTTAACAAATTATAGATTATGTTACGTGTCATAATTAAGGATTTAAAATTTAGATCAAATTACTTTTACACCCCTTAGTTATTAAAATAACAAAATTCAACATGAAAACAACAAAAACTGCTCCTCTTTTTGTGGACAGTTACTACGTGGGATTTAATTCCCTCTCAAGCCCTTGTGGAATTTAATTTTGCTATGAATGATTACCCTCTTCCCGTCTATCATCTAGACTAAAGATGTAATATTCACAACATTGAAGCTGTTTCAGAAATAGAAAGTGAATGTCAAAAGGCTTTTACTGTGCATATATGATCTAGAATTTTAACCTATCTGACCACGGATCTATTGGAAAAACCTTTTGTTGAATTTGAAAGAACTCTGGTGAGCCAAAAGAAAATTTCATTCAATAGTCGATTTTCTCCCCAACAGATCAATCTCCTGAAAACCTTTCAGTGGAAAAGTACATGTATCAGTTAATCAAATAGCGCCAGTTCAACTTACAATAGACAAATTATCTGTTAAATTTCCCAATTTCCATCTTCTTCTTGATCACCTTTTGACCATGGTAGATAAACGAACTGAGTATCACAGAAACAGTGAAAACACCTGTATGCAAAAACCTCTCAGACCACAGATCTATAGGATTATGTTTTCAATTTTATTGTTTTGATAATTAAGGTTATGTTTGGTTCGAGAGGAGGGGAGGGGAGATGAGGTTTATTTAAGTTAGGTTAGGGAATGTTATAATTTTGTTTGGTTCAAAAAGAGGGGAGGGGAGAGGAGGGGAGGGGAGGTTTCTTGTTTGGTTCAAGAGGGAAGGGGAGGGGAGTTAATTATAAATGGACAAAAATACCCCTCTAGACATTTTTTTTATATTTTAACAATGTATTTATTAATAATTATTATTTATCAAATTATTATTTGTAAAATAATTATTCTAACATTTATATACACTTATTTCACAAACTTGTCATCTCTTTTCCTCTATTTTGAGGATACAAAGTGGGGGAAAAAACATTTTTTTTAATACCCATAGAACATATATAAAACAACAAATTTACATTGAACTGATAATTATATATAAAGTGTGGCTCTGGAAGGTAATTTTGATTTTTTTCAAGTCAATCTCTCTGCCTTGATATTTGTTAACAGATACCTTTATGGCTAATGCATCTATCTATATGTGCATGAAACAATGAACGGCCACAACGTTATTTTAGGGTCAGGGGTAGTTTGAGAATATTATAAAATTATCAAGGGCAATTTAGTCATACTTTGTCACAAATATTTTCTCCCCTAGAAAAAACCCCAAATTTGAAGGTTTTACATAAGAGGGGAGGTGACTACTAAAAGACAAAAATCCTTCCCTCCCCTCCCCTCCTCTACCTCCAACCAAACACCCATTTTTAATCACTAACCCTCCCCTCCCCTCCAAAACCCCCCAACCAAACAGAGCCTAAGGGATATGGAGATAATTTAATCTAAATTTTAAATCTTTAATTATGATGCATAATATGATATATAATTTTTTAAGTTCAATGACTCAAATTAGAATTTAAGCAATTCAATCATCTTTACATGAGATTTTTCCTAAATGTTATTCCTATTATCCTAAAAGAATATTTTACTCCCAATATTCTAGGTTAAATTTGTTCATTTTTCTTATATAATATCATCTAATTGGGAGCATATATTGGTTGTACGTAAAAAAAACAAAGAAATGAAGCATTTTAAATCTTTTATTCAATATTATTTTTATAATGGTTAGATATAATTATTATATACATATTAATTATATTATATTATTTTAATTATGACCGGTCTGACTACGGGTTGACCCCCGGTCTGACCCATTAACCCTTAACCCAATACCTCGATGATTCAATGTCCGGTCCAGTTTTTAATACTTTATATAAGACAACAATATTTTTTTATTTGAGAGATTAAGGAAGTTAAATAAGTTACTTAATTATATTATATATGTTGGGTATTATTAGATTATATGTCAATTTATAAGTTAGACAACATAATTTAAAAAAATGATAAATATAGATACTTTAAAGTAATTTGATTAATTTTATTAATATTTTTAAAAAATTAACTATATTTTATATTTAAGAACTGAAGAATTATATAAATAGAAGATACACCACATTGCTTGTTCGTCAAGGTAGGAAATCTTTGTATAAATAAGCACGCATTCCTATACACAAGTCACCAGGTCTGTAGTAGTCTAGTAGATACAACACACCCAATTCTCTAATCATTAATAATCATTTGCTTAGGCCCTAAGAATTTGACTTTTCCTTTAGCCAAGCTAATAGTTAATAGTATTACTATAATAACTAACGTCGATAAATTAAAATATATCATCAAGACTTTTCAATCGGCTTGTCTGGATAAAAAAAAAAAAGATACTATTATTGATCGTGGATATCTCTTTAGATGTGAATTGGACCTCTATACATATAGCATCCTTTTTCTCAAACAGAATGATACTCCTTCGCTACTTAACATGAGACAAGTACCTCTAATGAAATGATACTATTTCTAATTTTAATATAATACATATTTAAAGAATTGATATTGATATTAAATATAAGATATAGTTTTCATATTTATCAATTTTTTTAATTTACTCTTATTGATGAAGCTCCATTGATAATAATTAAGGAGGAGAGAAGATGAAGGAATTAAGAAAAATGATTAGGATATTTTAGGAAAAAAATTCATATTTACTATTTTAACTAACTTTATTAATCTAAGAGTTAAAGTGTTAAAATAACCTTCAAATTTTATCAAAAGTGCAATAATTTATTTTTTTGGAGCAAAAGTAATAGTAAACTCTTAATATTAAGCCAAACCGTTAAATTCAAATAACTTTCATTTATTATGAAATAAAAATACTAAAATATCTCCACTCAATAAAAACATGTGGCTTTTATGTAATCTGGTAATTTTTCATCTTCCTTCATCTCCCCCCCCCCCCCATATCTCCATCTCCATCTCCATCACCACACCACACCACCATCCACAATTCCAAAAAATCATTATCAATAATCTATAATAAAAAAGTAAAAACTGGAAAAAAATAAAAAGATCTGGGTCTTGCTATTTGTCGGAATTTTCTCTTATCGAAATTTTCTCTCCTATGCACATGATCTTCTACATAAAGCCTTCTTCCCCCTCTTTCCAATGTTGATGATAAGGTATTCTAGTTGTGAGCCTTTTTTCATTTTCATTTTAAATTATTACTATGATCCTAGCGCAATTTTTTCTTGGAATTTATATTATAGATTCTGAATTTTCTTGGTAATGATACTAATAAACAGAGTTTGGATTATTGATGACATAAGTATAACGACTATAACAAATAAATTTTTTTTTATTTTTTTTCCAGTTTTTTACTTTTCTAGTATGAATTATTGATGATGATTTTTTGGAGTTGTAGGTGGTCGTGTGGTTGATGATGAAGAGTGGAGAATATGAGAGTGAGAGAGAGAAGGTAAAAGCAACTATCAGAGGAAGGGAAATGAAAAATCAACAGATTGCATAGCAGCCATGATTTTTTTTATTAAGGGGGTATTTTAGTACTTTCA
Organism: Albizia julibrissin; assembly: GCA_037074505.1. NCBI lineage: Eukaryota > Viridiplantae > Streptophyta > Magnoliopsida > Fabales > Fabaceae > Albizia > Albizia julibrissin. The sequence goes on along the minus strand of CM073483.1, from coordinate 40,197,069 downwards.
TATAGTAATAAATGGAAGTTGGTTGGTTTTAACAGTTTTGCCTCAATTTTAAAAGTTTATTGTTACTTTTACTTTAAAAAATAGTTTATGGTTATTGTTGCGCTTTTAATAAAAATTGAAGGTCATTTTAACACCTTATCCATTAATCTAATAAAATTAAGTAAATATATCTTATATTAATGATCACAAGAATTACATGATTCTAGCTAAGCAAAAATTCACATATTGTTTGGGAGTCGTAAATATATATTGGGAATTCCCTTATTCCATTTAGAAGGATATAATTTCAAAAATATCTATGACTGTTTGTATCAATATATAGTATGACTACTTGATAGTTGGGAATTGGAGCACCTCTCTCTCTCTCTCTCTCTCTCTCTCTCTCTCTCTCTCTCTCTCTCTCTCTCTCTCTCTCTCTCTCTCTCTCTCTCTCTCTCTCTCTCTCTCTCTCTCTCTCTCTCTCTCTCTCTCTCTCTCTCTCTCTCTCTCTCTCTCTCTCTCTCTCTCTCTCTCTCTCTCTCTCTCTCTCTCTCTCTCTCTCTCTCTCTCTCTCTCTCTCTCTCTCTCTCTCTCTCTCGTATGGTTTCATCTCTCTTGTGTGAGAGTTTCATCCCTAAGTGGTTTTGAGTTGTCGTGCTTGGGGCTTTCTTCTTTCTTTGAATCTCTTCATAGTCGCTCTAATATGTGAGGTGGAGCTTAAGGGAAGGTTGGTTAGATCGAAGATGGGGAGTAAGATGGTGGCAATGTGGTGGAGGGGAAATCAAAAGCTTGAAAGCACAACGACTTTGAGAAAGTCAGCACTAAAGGGGTGGGTGGATGATTGTAGATCTGAAGATTCTTCTTGAGTTGTTTCTTCTATTCTTGATGCTATTAATTTGGTATGGTTTCTTTCCTCACCTTTTGTTATTTATGATTATTGGTTTTGTTTTATGGATGACCCTCATAGACATGGTGGCTCTGGTGTTGTTGGTTGGAGTTTGGGGGGGGGGTTGCTGCTTTGCCATGGTTGATATTGATGCTTCTCTCTATGCAGCAATAGCTATGTGGGAATTGTGTCACTTCTCTCTTAGTAGTAGATTGTAGACCAAAAGGGATTGGACCAATGGGATGGTTCTTTGAACCCCCATTTCTTATTTTTGGCATAATTATCGGTGGTTTTTTGAGTTTTATAGTTTGTTTGGAATAACGATTGGAACCTTAAAAAACAATTTTCAATCGTACTTTACGATATACAAGGTAAATATGTTAGAGGAGTTTTATCTCGACTTATGTAAAAATCACTTATAAGTTAATTTAAAGTTATTCCAAACATGCTTTAGGCGACACTAATGACAACACAAGTGGTTTTCTATCTTTGACCTAGGGTTAGAATTTGTAGTTGTGGTGTTATTTGGGCCTAGGATTTTATTATTTGGGCTTTGGCCTTTTATTTGTACTCTTTTATTTTGGACCTTGTTGTTAATGTAAATATTTGGATTAGCGATTGAAACCTTTAAAAGTGTTTTTCAATCGTGATTTACGGTATACGAGGTAAATATGTGAGAGGAGTTTTATTTCGATTTATGTGAAAAACACTTATAAAATAATTAAAACATTTGATCTGAGAAAAAAAAACTACTTGATAAAATGTAGAGGAAAGTGGGATAAATGTGCTTGAATAATTTGCAAATGTAAAATGTACACATGATAAACTTGATAAAATCCTGTGAAATGACGTAGAAACTAAACATATCTATATGCAACTTCGTCAAAGCATCTTTTGGTTTGGTCAGATTCTGTTTTGCATTATTATTTTTTTTTAAAAAAAAACACCAGTTCCTTCGCACGTAAAATAAAATGGACTCCAGCAGCTCAGCTAATCGAAGGATTGAAAATCCAAAGACCCATAGCATAAGAGAATGGATTTTTTTTTTTAAAAAATAGTATTAAAGTATAATATGATAATTTTATCCTTTTGTCATGAAATGTTCTTAGGTTATTAATTTTTTTATAAGCATATGTATCTTTTTATTAAGTATAATCATGTTCGAGGCATGATCTTATATTAATTATGGACATTTTTCTTAGTAGGCATTCAAACTTTGATTCACAAGTAGCTTTTCTGCTAGATTCAATCCAATGGTTTCTTAGTTTTTTGTTTTTTTTTTTTGGGCACAAATGGTTTCTTAGGTTGATTATTAGTTTATGACCAAACGCACTCGGACATGGATCATTTGTATGGTTTGGACCTGGGAATTAAGGCCACTGCTGAGCAGTCCAATCCCAAAGTCTCTAAATGATGGGCACACCCACAGAAACACGTGATAACAAGCAGTGGTCCACTTGTCAAAATTAATCATCCTCCTTAATATAAGATATAATTATCTAATTTAATTAAATTATAAAAATTGGTTAAATTAATTAATATGATATGTATTTTCTAAAAAAATTTAAACATTTTCCTTAATTCCATCATCCACTCTCCTACTTGATTATTATTGAGAGAGCATAAATAGAGATAAATTAGAAAAAAGTTACACATATAAAAATTATGTCTTATATTTAGGATGAAAATCAACTCCTAAATGTTGTCCTATAATTAGGACATGAGGATTATATATTTTCAAATTTCAACCCATGTGACAAGAAAAAAAAAAGAAATTGAATTAGCATGCATTAGTTTAAGAATTTTAAAATTAAAAAATGCAGCATGCAATCAATTTTTTTATAAAAAAAATAGATACTTAGTCTTACACACACACATATACATATATATATGTATATACATATATACTTTTTTTTAATCTATGATTTATATTGTAACCAACTTTTTCTGATAATACTTTTTTCATTAAAAAAAATTAGAATCTGCTTGAACGAATTTGATTGAATGCAATAATTTAAGTATACAAGACTTCGTACATATCCCAATCTTCTATTAGAGAAAATGCAGCTCTTTCTATACTTAACCCAATAGACCCCAGATCTCACGCTTCAGATAGTATATAGATGATCTTTCCAACTCTTGAAATTTTAGCATGAGCTCCCTAAATTATAGTATTTATGTAGATAAATCTTCTAATATTAGTTTGTTGATTACTTATTTGCACATGACGAAGTTTAGGAAGGTTACTTGTAGCTACTTATTTGCACATGACAAAGTTTAGGAAAGTTACTTGTAGCTCAAAATTTGAGGAGTTGTGTATGAGAGCGTGCGTGTGGATAAAACTTAGGTCAAGTTATTTAGATTTATTAGGTCCAAATGGCCAATAAGATTTTGACATCTGGATTAGTTTAACACGTAAGCACTTAACCTAAGTTAAATCGGTTTAAGGAATACTCAGTCTTTATTGCTTCATAAGATTTGGGTTTCCACATTCAAGGCTATCAAATGAGTATTTTGTATTTTGAAGTGGGATTGCTAGGAATTTTGTGAGTGGTGGGTTGTCTAAGATCAGAATTGACGAGGATGAGTGTGAATAAGGATATTCCGGGGAGAAAGATTAGAGGGATTAAAAAAATGAGAGAGTAAAGAGAAGAAGAGTGATGAAGATGAAGAGTGTATGAATTGGAATGGTGGATTGAGCTTTAGAGAGGAGGAAACTGGAATTTCTCCTTCTAAAGGAGGAAGCTGGATGGTGAAAAAGAATATGAGGGTGAAGTAATAGAGGGGTGAGATAAAAGCTTGGTTTTGTCGACAATGGTAGAATTATCATCAGGAAAAGTGGCGGTGCTGAGGAAGCAGGTGAATATGAATGGAAAAAGGATCATTTTTGCTCCGGAAGTAACCACTTAGGAGCATTAAGTGTCCGAAAGTTTTTTGAGGAGTGTTTTTGCCCCGGAAGTAACTAAAATGGAGCACGTTTGAGGTGATGGACACCCCAACTCCCGTCTACCACATGAGATTCGACGCCACATCAATATCCACGTTGGAGGTCTAAATTGACATGTATTTATATATGTTCATTTTCATGCCCTTTTTGTTCGGTTTTATTTTGAAGCCTTTTCTTCTGTGTTAGGACAGAGGCATTAGGGATGGCTTAAATGTCGGGAATGATCACACCGGATTCACTGAGATGCATTAAAACGAGTGAGGCTGAGCACAAAAGAGAACGAATGGGAGAATCAACAGCGTCGTCGACGACAGGAAGCATAAGGAGAGTTGAACTTCTCATACGGCATGGTAGAGAGGTCTAGTATGACGGTCTGGCAAGAATGTATCACTGCAGTGAGGTGGCTCCTCTTTGTACTTCATGGATGGAGCTAAACCTAGGGAGAAGATTCTACGGTTGCCAAAATTATCAACAGGTACGGGGTTATTTCAAATAAATGAAGGAAGTGATTGATCTTTTGGGACTAATTTGTTAGATTTGAGTTTATTTCTTATTTGTTTATCTTTTGGGACTGATTTATTAGATTTGGTAAATTTTCAGGGAGGGGGTTGTGGGTTTTTCAAATGGCATGATGGAGAATTCGGTGTGAGGGGCGACATAGGTGATCAACGAGTTACTTGGCCATGTGGACAGATTGTATGATGACAATATGAGGAAAAGAAGAGATGAGGACAAAGAAAGTGGTGATGTAGACTCTAAGATTGCTGGCATATATATGGGGATGAAGAAGACAAATTGCAAACTATGGGTTACATATTGTATATTGGTGTTGATCTAAGGTTTTTTTTTTTCATTTTGGCTTTAGGGGGCCGTAGCATTTAGTGCATTGGAGGGACCTTATGTGTTTTTTTGTTGCTTTAATGTTATTAATTTGTGTTAAATGGAATTTGTGTAAGGTTAAATATAGGGGTTTTATGTTAGATTAATGTAGTTGGAACAGTGATTCTTAGTGGCAATCTTTTGTAAACATCTAGAATTGAAGCTAATGGATATGATGTGCAATTATGTTTTCATATGCTTCTTGTTGCTTTCAATTATGCTTTCATATGCTTCCGGTTGCTTGTAAAAGCATTCATTGTCATTGCATAAAAAGATATAAGATATTGTTATTTATAAGATTGATTATTATTATTGGTTATCTTTGCTCAAAGATTTCATTATACATCAAAAGCAAGAATGTAAGGAAAGCAAAGGAATGTCATAGGAGAATATTATATAAGATCTTAACAAATCTTATCATTCTCATCTATTACAAAAGTCTTTCACAAAAGTCCCTTCTAATAATGATAAATGACCTTGACCATAAAAAAATAATGAACAATGAAATTATCAAATATGGGAAAACGAAGTCAAGAAAATAAAGAAGCTATCTAGTTGGGTTATGAAGAATGATCATAAAGAGGAAAATCAAGAAGAAAGAGATTGAAGAAAGAAGAACTTGCAAGATCTAATGGGAATATCAAGATTCAAGCTCTTAGAAGTGATACTAGAGGTCTCTATGATCAAATGGAAGTTGAAATGACTTAACTGGAAGTTAAAACTGCCTAGCTCTTTCACAATATTGGGCTTTATTCAAATAGGAGAAGTTTTATTCAAATAAAATGAGTTCTATTCTAATAAGGGGAGTTCTATTTGAATAAGAGGTGTTTTATTCATATAGAAGCAATGTTATTCGAATAATGCATCGATCTCTGTTTCGTTCAGCATGAGGAAAGTTTGGTAATTTAGTTATATCTTTCAAACCACAACTCTGATTGAGCTGAAATTTGTTTCATATGAAGCTAGACTTCCAATGCGGCACATAGACACTAAGATCAAGTTAGAAAGAGTTCAGATAAAAGAGGTATGAATTTTGAAAGATGTCACTTATTATCAGGGCTGTATTTCAGAATAGGTTCAGTATTTTGGACATATCTTTCAAACCACAAATATGATTGAGGTGAAACTTGATTAATATGAAACTAGACCTAAAATGAGACACAAAAACATCAAGATGAAGTTCAAAGGAGTTCATATGAAAGAGATATGAATTTTGAAAGTTGGTGATCGAAATCAATGCTTTATTCCAGACCAATCGATACAAATTGGATCATAACTTTTAGCATACAAATTATTTGTGATTGATTCCAGTTGCTGTGAAAATTAGACTTAAAGAGATTTATGGGGATAGGTTATTTGTCAAATTTGGAGTTATATCCAAAGATTTATAATGACAACAAATCTTAGAAATATTCGAATGGAGGCTAGTGCTATTCGAATATGTTAGTTTCTATTCGAATAAGTGTAAGGTGTTGGAAATTGTGCTCTAGGGGCCAATCATTGTACTTTAAACATTGTTATTCAATATTGTTCTTCATTTTATTATCATATTATTTGTATATTCATTGTGATAACTGTAATATCTCTAATTTTAAGACTAGAGGCTTAAGATTTACCCTAAATTAAAAGGAACTACTAGACCCCTGTTTGGTAAATGTCATAGTCAGACATAATATTATTTCCCAAAATTCCTTTATATCCTTGAATATTAAAAGGAATTATATTGGTGAGCTAAAGAGCTCGGGGAATAACAAAACGAAGTGATTAGAAGTCACACACAATATAATAAAGTGGAACACAAAGTAATTTGCTACCAGTGAAATTTTCGGTATGACAGTGATGCTTGTGTGACATGTTTCGAGGGGAAAATGATGTCCAAATATTATGAAACTTTCCAGAATGAAATTATAATTATCAAGATTTAATTTGATAGGTCATATGAGTCATTTGAAGCTGTACACAAAGAGAAATGAATTTTTGTAGTTAGCCCAGCGAAATTAACTATTTTCTAGGGCAGCATCCAAAGATTAAAATTCTGGGAAGAGTGAGCTTCTAATTGGCCAAATTTTATATTTTTTCTTAAAACTAGACTCAATAAGGGTCGCATAACCTTTAGAACCACCCCAATTGGAATTTTTTACAATTAGATATGAATTTTCAAAGTTTAATGAAAATTCTATCAGTTTTGCAATTAAGTGCGAAAATTAATTATTTGGACCAATAGTGAGTTGACACGTGGCATGCACTTAATACCCCATTTAACCATTGATTCATCTCCTTCTTCATCCATTCCTGCGTGCTGGACCAGACGGAGAGAGAGAGAATGAAGCAGCCAAAAATGGAGAAAGAAGAGAGAGAAAATTATGTGCACCGAAACTCTACCGTAACGGCGTCCTCTCTCAGAGTATCATTCATGAAACTTCTTCTACTCGTTGCAAGCTTCATTTCTACAGTTTTGAATTTTCGATTGAAGGTTTTTGGTGTCGTATTTCTTGACGGAGTATTGCCGAAATTCCGAATCATTTGCGGAAACGTTGAGAGGTAAGCGTAAGCTTCCTTTTTAACCGATTGGTTTATTGTTTGGATGAGTTTTGGGAAGGTTGGGTACTGTTTATGGCTGATTTAAAATGATGTTTTTAATGGCTAAATCATGTCTAATGAGTGTCTAAATAGCTAATCATTTGATTAAAAGTAGAAAGGAAGTGATTAAGCCAAAGAAAACAAGAAACTGACATAGTTTTTTTGAGAACCTTGAAATCTTCCCTGTACTGTTTCGTGTAGGAGGAGTTGGAATTTGATAATTTTGATGCTTCCATTGGCTTTAAGAGGCAAAATTGTGTAGGTATACAAGTGTTCATGATATTTGGATGCTTGTGTATGAATTTGGGAATTTATGAAATAGGGTTATTCATGTTGTTGATTTTGCCATGTTTGAACAGTGACGTTGTTCGAGCTGTTTCATATGGTAAATCTTGTCTAAAAATTCTGAAATTTTTCAGGCTTAAATTATACATGTAGAGCTTTAATTTAGTGGATATTTTGTAATTTTTGGACAAGTATGCTAGAAGATATGAATTTTTGAAATTGTGCCCTGTTTCTGGAATAAAATCTGGAACAGTGCTTGTTTGCAGAATTTCTAGGAAAATTATGACAATAATATTCATACCAAAGTATTTTTATATAAAGCTAAACTTAAAGGGCTTCAAATAGTGCTTTGAATCACTTCAATTGGATTTTTATAGAATTAATTTTGATTTTTCAAAGTTTGGTGAAAAATCTATCAGCTTTATGTCTTATGTGAATTTAAGACTTAATGACACAAATATAATTGGAATGAACTCCAAGGGTGAAAGTAAGCCTGTAGGGCTAATGTGGGTCATTGTGTATTCACTTTTCATGGCTCTAATGATGTTATCACTTACCTAGGGCTATGAAGTGACAAAGAAGAAGCAATGGTTGGCGGATCAAGGAACAAGAAGAGAAGGACATAAAGTCCGAGAGGTAGTGAACTTACATTTTATGCATGTATGTGATATGTATGTCTTGCATTGATTATGTGACTGCTTTACCTATTTGTGTGCAACATGTATGATTAGTTGAAGCTCTATTATATTTGTGCAATGGTCATATGTATGTCATAACATCGAGCATGCATCATGTCATTATGTTGGCATGAAATAGGATAGGCAAGCATGTCATGTATTTATATATATCTGGCATGCATAGTGGTAATGTTCGCTACTGAGATTCTCTCGAATCTCACTCCTCCCAACCAACAATAGTGACGGGTGGAGATACATGGAGGAGATATGAAGTTGAAGTGAAGCTTGAAGCGCAAGACGCTAGTTTGTATTTGGTTGTATTTATTGGGTGATTGTATTTATAAGAAGTGATACTCTGGTTATTGTATTTTATGAGAATGTATGAATGAATGTGTTTAGCAGAGAACCACTCTAATAGATAGCTCTTAGTTTATTTCATGTAATCGTTGCACACTCTGATATGTGGTAACTAAGAGCCGCTAAGGTAATGGTGACGTAGTGAATCTTGTGGGAATGATTGTGAAGTTTGCTACCCTTTTGAAAAACCATCTCGACCTTAGGTTTAAATCCTGAGTTGAGAGCGAGGATTTATGAATGTTATTGAACGTTGGGTAGATCCTGGTCCCATGAATGATTTCACTACTCATTTATACTCATCTTGGGCTATTGAGAATGAGGTATTACAATAACTATATCCTTGAATAAATCATAATGATTATCCTAAATGTCCCTGGTCGGTCATCTATATGGGAGTAAAGATGAAATAAGACCAGTATGACTTTGAAGAGGTATGTATATATGAATCAAAGTCCTAGGCACTTTAAAGAGTACAAGGTGCTCGAACGAACTGCTATGAGAAAGCTGTATGGATCAAGTTAGAAGCTTGTCTCATGTATAACCATGTTACTATGCCCTTTGACCTGAGATCATCATGTATTTTTACATGAGAGTCGCTCAGCTTTGACCTAGTCAAAAGTCACATTTGACCGGTTGATGATAAATGCTATGTTTAGGCTTAGTGGTTTTCATATAGAGAAATATGAATGGTTAAGATGTAATTTTTCCCTCACATTAGTAGAGAGATATTACCGGGCCCCTCGATGAGTGAGTTTGAGAAATTTATGGTCATACTACGATGAAAAGAAGTTTCTATTTCTATAGTCAAACTACTCAGGCATCAAGAAAGTAATAGTCAGGAATAGGAGGATGACATTCTCCATGCCTCATCCTTGACCGAAATATCGTGTGACAAAAGGGACGTGATATGGTTGTACGACAGATTGTATCAGTTTATTGATCCTCATATGAATTAGGTAGTCATAATGTCTTGCTAGAGGCCGCTTACGACTTAGGTGTTAGTATAGTCATTGGCCCACTGCTAAGTTCATATGTGCCTAAGGGTCGTACACAAGAATAGCCCGACACGAGTTATAATGTCCAGATTCATTGAATCTAAGATATGTCTAGATTCAATGAATGTAATGGTTAATCTAGGTGGAAGAATTTTAGACACACACACACGTGTTGTGAAAATATTTACTTGATAAATATTTATATGTGTGTGTTTGTGTATGATAATATTATTATATTGTGTTAGTTTTAAATTTATTTTTATCTGATAAATTAAATTTAATAACTAACATGATAAAGATATAATATTTCAGATTTAATTTCTAAAGATAAAGTAAATATATTTCCATTGGCTATTTATTCAGATTAAATAAATAGGTTAAATTAAAACTGTTGGAAAAATTTAATTAAACCATAAAAAAAATTAAATATTAATTGATATGATATGGAATTCAAAATTAATTAAGATTGATTTAAAAGTCCAATATACATCATAAAATAGAAAACCCTGACTAATTATTTAAGTGAGAGCTAAGGTTTTTTACGGATGAGGAAGATAGATAGAGAGCAATGATAAAAAGAAAACTCTATATGGACATTAGTGGCGCTAGCATGCTGTCTATGTTGAATTCCTATTCGTGTGGATACCGGTTGAGGGAGCTGATTTGAGTTGTTAGCTCCTTAAGATCGAAAGAAAAGACTGAACACATAAGAAAAATATGTTTTTTACTACTCGATTTAAACGCCATTAATAGATCTGCAATAGGGATTGAGAGATTTTTGAATTTTAATTTTCAGCTGTGCCTACCAATCCTAACATAAGGGTATTCGAATATATTCACCATTATCCCACATGCTGTGATTCGAATAAACATAAGTATATTTGAATATGGGGCTCTTTATTTGTTAAATATTTATTTGAATACTGAAGTGGTTATCCGAATATACCTCACTCTTTGAAAACCTATTCGAATATAAACATGAGTATTTGAATACAAGTGTTCAAGAAACAAGAGTCTATTTGAATACAAAAGGCATTATTTGAATAACATTACCTATTTTCTGAAGAAGCCTACTCGAATAAGGAACTTATTATTCTAATACACTTCAAGTTTTGAGAATTTATTCGAATAGAGCACTGGTTATTCGAATACAGGTATACCTCAGTTTCATAGATGCTATTCGAATAGGAGATTATTATTCGAATAAAACAATTACTAGTTAAGCAAAGTATATCGACTCAGACCTCACATGCGCACCACCTTTTTGCATTTTTCTCCCTCCATCTGACCTTTTGATTTTCTCTCTTCCGATTTCTCTCTTGCGACGATTTCTCTCTAGTCTATGTCGATTTCTCTCTCGCAGTGATTTCCTTAGAGATGAATTTCGCTTTTGAGGTCCGACTTTGGTCGCGAATTAGGGCTTTCTCAATGGCCAAATCTTTCAATCCCATATTGCCACATCATTTTCCCCTCTCATTGCCACATGCCTATTTTTAACGCCACGTTGCACGCCATCATCACAGTCTCAATACCAGCCTGTGCATTTAATGGTCAACATTGGGTGTTCGTTGCCTCGGGGTAAACATGCTCCATTTTGGTTACTTCCAGGGCAAAAACAATCCTCTAAAAACTTCTAGATACTCGAAGCTCCTCAATGATTACTTCCGGGGCAAAAATGGTCCTTTTCTCAAGATGAATCACTAGCGGCATATGTCAAAAGAAAATAATAATAATAAAATAATAAAGAATCACTAACATGGTTTAACAGAAGTTAAGTGCTTATGTGTTAAACTAACTCAAGTGTCAAAATCTTATTGGCTACTTGGACCTTAGGGATCTCCATAGACCAGATTGGATCGGGTTTGACCCCAACCTAAGGTTTGGTCCAAATAGGACCTCAGGATGGATAAGTCAGCCCGAGGTCCGATCTTGTCCAGCACTAGCCCGAGCTCAGGCTGGACCAAACCGGTCCAGTGGACTGCCTAGATTGGTCCAGACAATTTAGGACCTGTTTGAATTTTGTTTTCTCCCTTGTTTGGACTTTGGACTGACGCAGGGACTACTACAATATTTCAGAGGTTATAATAAAACCTAATAAGAGTATAAGACCATAATAATGCCTAATAATCAGGAAAAATATATCACAAAACATTAAAATCCAATCATAAATTCATAATAATCTCTAACAACATTGAACAAGAATAAAAAACAACAACATTCAAGTTACTTTAATACAATCTATAACAATTAATTAAACACATTAAACCTAACAAGAAGCAACAAGTCTATCACATTACACAAGTGAAAAATAAATGATTGAGATCTAATTCATTTTTCTTGAGCATCCATTGTTATTCATTTCTCTCCCCCACCTTCAATGACACTCGATCCATCTAAAAAATCAAATTGTTTGTGCTAAGAAATTAGTAATAATGAAATATGTAAACTTAAATAATGAGCATATAATTAGAAATATTACCTGGAATATTAACATCATTATTAGTCTCTTAAAAGTTGTCATATTCAGTGAATATAGTAGCTAATTCTGAAATAGATTGCTTAGCCAGATCAATATGATAACAACGCTTGCATAGAAAACCAACAATTTAAAGTTATATATGTGTGTGTGTGTGTGTGTGTGTGTAGATAAATCTACATAGAAAATCCAAGATTATACACTTGAGCAGAATAAGTAACTGAATAGGTCAAATACGGTCTAGACATAAAAATAAGGTTAGAATAAATAAAAAAAAAGAAAAAGAAAAACAAAAAAGCGAAAGAGGATTAATGCCATTCAGTTTAAAACTTGGAAAACTTAAGCTAATTTCAAAGGTGATGAAGTCAACAAATTGGGAGCCAGAGAAGAAAATTATCAAAAGTATCCCTCTTTAAATTAATTTAATCACATTAAAAAAACACAATTAAACAAAGCTTGGATCCAGAACAGGAAGGAACGGTTCTCGCATAAAACTCACAACAGATCAAAAAACACTCAGAACTGATAAAGCCAGAAATCATATGCAGAGTAGAGCAAAAAAAAAATTGTAATAGAAAGAACTAAAGCACCGCTGACATATCTTAATTTGTAACGGAAAGAACTAAAGCACAAAAAAATCAGATGCAGAGCATAGCAAAAAAAAAATAGATGCAAGCTCACCGAAAGAGATTTTCCAAATCCGGATATTACTCACTAGATCTAGTCCAACATTATACAGAGTAAAGCAAAAAAAAAATCAGATTCAAGCTCAAGGTTCAGAGCAGAGTCGTGAATTGTGAGGAGAGAAGGAGAGGTGTCGTGCCTGGATCCGATGACTCTCGAGACTATTGTGACTGTGAGAGTGAGAATGTGAGGGAGTGAGGATGTGAGCTGAGTGTAGAGATGGAGAGATCGTTGGTTGGTGGGCGAGGATGTGAGGTGCCGAGGTAGGTGAGTGAGTGAGAGTCTGTAATGGCCAATTACCTAACTTAACCTATTAACCTAATTGCCATATGATATCAACGACAACCGATTGGGACATGCTGGGTAATTGGGTATTAAAAAAATATAAATATACAGGATATTTTTTTTAAAAAAATTCGAGTCAGACCGGATCAGACTAAGGGGTCTAAGACCTTGACTCGATGTCGGTCCGACCTGAGCAGATCAGTCTGGTCTGGTCTGTTTAAAGTGTCTCAGATCATTTTGTTTTCTTTCTAACCGGGTTAGGTTAGACCGGGTCAGGTTGGTCTATCTAAACCACCAGAATTTTTGGACATCCCTATTAGACTTAAGCAACTTGACTTAAGTTTTATCCCCCCCCTCTCTCTATATATATAAATATATATAATTTAGATAGTATATAATTAATAGTTTGAAATTATGTGAGTAGACTAAAAATGTAGGGGATTTATTATTAACCCTTATTTTGATTTTAGTCTATCAAATTTCAAACCATATGTTTTACTCAATCAGGTTTTATTTTGTTTGAAACATTGGTCCCTAAAATTTAATAAAAACCTAAACCATTTTATCTATTGAGGGATAAAAAACTATGATTTTAAACTTGAGTGAAAAAAAATAAAGCAAAGGTAGATTTGAGAGACCAAATATTATATTAACCCAATTTTATAAAAAAGTATTAATACAAAGTTGAAAATTTAGAAAAAGCGTTAAAGTGTGCCAAACACCCTAAAGTATTTTTACAGGTGAGTCCAGGATTATAAACTAATTTATGTTGCGTCTAGCACTTTAAAGTATTTTTTTAGGTGCATACACTAATCTATAGAATTTTGTAGCAATATTTTAATCTTAAAAAATTAATTTTTAGGAGAAATTTTACTCATAAATTATTTTTTAGGAGCAATTTAAATCTCGACATGAACTTTCAAAAAATTCTGGAAATGAAGGTGCATTAAAAACCATAAAGCATTTTTTTTATAGCAACTTTAGGGTGTTTGGCAAAAAAAAAAAACTTTAAAAGCTGAATAAATCACAAATATTTTAAGGTGCTAAACACAGTTAAAAAAAAAAAAAGTTTTGAGTGTTTGTTACATTCCAAATTAGTTTACAATATTAAACCCACACGGCAATATATTTCAAGGGTTGGGTGATCCTTAGAAAAGTTTTGTCCAATTAAGCCCATGCGCCAGCAAAAGTGTGCGTGAGAGATGCCGTACATGGTTGTAGATTTTTTCGTCTTGCGAACAAGTGTGTGGATGAGATGTGGGAATCTCAAGTTTTCAACTTTCCATGCATCATCAATCACGACTGGATAACTTGCGCAACACGTGAACAAAAAATGTCCTTATTTACTACTGCAAATAGCTTCAATAATTACTGCAAAATAATTTTTTTTGGATGTCGATTACTCGAAGAAAGTTCCCAAAATGCTCACTAATTGTATTTGTAGGCCATGTTTATTCCAAAAGATAATTATTTTTACCCACAAAAAAAATTCAATTCCATATAATAAATATGATTAAATATTGCGCCAGCCTTCCCTAGGTTGGCTGGCAATCATGATTGCCAGTAATGAACAATAGCGAAGTTGGGCAAAGGATAATTACTCGTATTGTTTATACAATAAAAAATGCATTCAAACTCAATTTGAACTTCGAAGTTGCATTTTTTATTGATTCAAAACAATGTCAAAATAAAGCACTCACGCACGTGGATTTAGAGCAAGTGGGAGATGAGCTTAAGAACAGCCCGTGACTGGTAACTGAATTGTGTTTCTGTGTTGTTTTGGTACAAATTTTGGACAAATTCCTCGAATGCCCTTCAAGGGGCGGCTTCACATTGTTGTCGCTAGTTTGTCTTCTCTTGCCGCTTCTCCCTGAACGTCAGCCCTCTCTTTCACTCGCTTTCGACCTCTTTCGTATCTGCCGTCGGTCGCCGCCGCGGCCTGGCCACCACGGTCTTCCGACGCCGAACTATACCGCGTTGGACATGGACGCTGCAGATCCTTCTCGAGCTTTCGTCAAGGACGTTAAGCGCATTATCATCAAGGTTAGATGCATTTTCTTCCACTACGTACTCTCTCCAAAAATCTGTTTTTTCCTCTCTCTATATTGCACGAGAAATGGCGTCTTTTCTAATTGAATGCTGCTTTGCTAGTTTACTGCGCAAGTGTGAATCAGTTGCATTGAATCCGTTGTTTCAATGTGATGGTTTTGTAGTAGTTTTCAAAACCAATTAAGTGAAAGGGCTAATAATTGCTAGTTCAGAATTGGACACGGTTGAATTCTTTTCCTGCTTTGTTAATGCTTTTTGAGGGGTAATGTAGCCCAAGTAATTGAAGTTTCTAAAGTTGATGTGATGGATGATGCCATATAGTTGTGACTGGGCGGTTGTTTGATGTAAATGCTAATGTTGCTTGGTTGACTGTTCAAGGTTGGGACTGCTGTTGTGACCCGTAAAGATGGAAGATTGGCGGTTGGAAAAATGGGGACTCTCTGTGAGCAGGTATCTCGAAATGGTGTTCAACGTCTAACTTGTCATGGTTTGTAAATTGTCAGGGGCCTTTCAATTTGGCATTTTTAACTGTACATATAGTTTTGAAACTAATGTAGATTAAGGAGCTTAACACTCTAGGATATGAGGTTATTTTGGTGTCATCCGGTGCTGTTGGCCTTGGTCGCCAAAGGCTTAAATACAGGAAATTAGTTAACAGCAGGTTAGACTTCATTCCCGAGTAAACCTTCAACTCTATTGAATTTTAGAAATTTGGGTAGGTCACTATTTCTTGCAGTTACGATCAGGTTAAAATATTAATTTGCTTGTTTATTTCATATACTGTTGTAGCTTTGCTGATTTACAAAAGCCACAAGTTGAACTTGATGGCAAAGCATGTGCAGCAGTTGGACAAAACACTCTAATGGCCACATACGATGCTCTGTTCACTCAGGTAATTGGCACTACTTATTGTCATTTTTCTCCAATTCCTCTGGCATCTATGCTTGTACTTATTTCAACATGTTTTCCTCTGCGGGCTTCTTTTGTTTTTTTACCCTTTGCTCTCTTTCATGGTTTTCACGTGGTCATTTCACTAACTGTTCATAACCTGATTTCATAGAGTAGATATCTGATGTTACTCTTTTCTCTTCCTACCCTGCAGCTTGATGTGACATCAGCTCAGCTTCTTGTGACAGACAATGATTTTAGAGATAGAGATTTCAGAAAGCAGCTTACTGAAACTGTAAAGTCGTTATTAGCACTAAAAGTCATACCCATATTCAATGAAAATGATGCAGTCAGTACTAGGAAAGCTCCATATGAGGTTTGTTGTTTTACTTGTTTCATTTGCTGCAATAGATATTAAAGTTCTTGAGCTTAATATCGTAAAGCTTTTTAGGTTTTTCCTGCATTTTGTAAACAACTACTGCCACCGAATTTAATGGCATTCATTGCAGGTGATATGTTCAAGGCTAGAGTCAATTAGGTGGTATTCTTTGAGCTTTACATTTTATAGGATTTTATATGGTTAAAATTTTGATAGGATAAGGCCTGGAGCTAGCTCATCTGATGATTAACTTTAGCTTGAACTATTGAGAAATCAACAGCAGAATATTTTTCTTTTCCTTTTATGAATTTGCTTGATTACATGTTTAAGCTTAAGTTTGGTTCTGTATTTAATGTCTTATCTAGACAATTGTAGGCATGGTCAAACTTTAGTCAAAATCATGTGAACAAGTCTTCCTAAATACTTATAAGAGGATTTGACTTTTTTTCCCCCTCTTCAGTTAATGCCTTATTCTCCAATTACATGATCAACTTACCCTGCATTTGTTCACACTGTTTGGTTAAACTACTATTCTATTGAGGATTTTTCAAAGGTTTTTGTTCAATATGTTAGCATGTTAGGATTTTTCCTATACACTTAAAACCTAATAAACTTGTAGGATAGTCTTTTTCTTCCCCCTCATTCCCTTATCTCTCTTCTTGAGGTTATTGGTTTGAAAGTTGTGTGCAGGTATGGATTTTTCATTTGAATCTTTTTTCAATGTGGAACATATGTCTTTTCAGTTTTGAAAGTAGTATTTGGAATTTGCCTTCTGGAATGATTAGTTAATGCTTTCCATTATTGACTATACAATTTATACAAGTATTTCTCTGTTGGTCTAAAAAACCCTTACATTTTGTAGGATTCTTCTGGTATATTTTGGGACAATGACAGTTTAGCAGCTTTATTGGCCTTGGAATTAAAAGCTGATCTTCTTGTTCTGTTGAGTGATGTGGATGGTCTTTATAGTGGCCCTCCGAGTGACCCACGCTCAAGGCTTATTCATACATACATCAAGGAAAATCATCAAAATGAAATTACTTTTGGAGAAAAGTCTAGGGTGGGAAGAGGTGGGATGACTGCCAAGGTAAAGGCTGCTGTAAATGCAGCTGAAGCTGGCAGTCCTGTTATTATTACCAGGTACACTTTTACATTATTTTGTGTGGTTCAGTGAAGAAGATTAAAAGTAACTATAGCCTCTGTTATGCCTTCAAAATTATAATTTTTGAAGGATTTTTTCCCTCTCCCTCAGTTCCATTTTCACTGACGGATAAGTATAGAAGTGAGAGGCCATGACTTGTGGATATCCTAAAGATTTATCTGTTTTGCTATGCTATAGTCTATCTTTCTTTATGTTTGTATATCTTCTTGCCTACCCACATAGTTGGGGAATGTTCTCTTCCATTTGAGTTAGTATATATAAATGTATATATATCTGTGCGTGCGGCCATGTGTGTATATGTGTGTCTATATTTCAAAATAATATATATATAAAATTGTCTGATATCAATAAGGCTCTGAAATCAGGGGTTCTCTTGCTACTCTATCTGTTTCTCTTCTTTGTATATAGGATCTTACTTCTTCGAATCTTTTTCTCTAGTGGTTATGCGCCCGAAAATATCCTTAAAATCCTCCAAGGACAATGTATTGGAACCCTCTTCCATAAAGATGCTCACAAGTGGGTCCCAGAAAAAGAGGTACCAGCACGTGAAATGGCAGTTGCAGCTAGGGACTGCTCTAGGCGACTTCAGGTTTTCTTTCCCTATCTCCACATTTCCAAAGCATGTGGTGGATCATAAATATTTCTGAGCACTTAGTGAACAGATCCTAGTTTGACAAGCTAATCTCCTAATTCTATAGGCTTTATCTGAAGAAGAGAGGAAGCAAATTTTGCTAAATATAGCTGATGCGCTGGAAGCAAATGAAAAAGAAATAAGGATTGAAAACGAGGCTGATGTTGCTGATGCACAACAAGAAAATCTTGATAAATCGTTGGTTGCTAGGTTGCTTCTAAAGCCTGGGAAGGCAAGACAGTCTCCCACTTTAAGAACATGCTTAAATTAACCTAATGTATGGATAGTGTAAATTTGAACTCATCGAAGAAATTTTAATGGTATACTTTATTAACTGACAGATTGCAAGCCTTGCAAAGAACATGAGAACTCTTGCAAACATGGAAGATCCAATTGGTCGAGTATTAAAACGAACTGAGGTAAGGAATTTCACTTGTTGCATCCAAGTGGGATCTTAAACTTTTCATCTTATAGTAATGCCAATAGATTCTGATTGTACATCAATAGATCTTTTTACTTGACTATAAATTAGAAGCACATGTATCATGACTTGTGTAATCTATGATTTCATGTAATTAAATTGTGTCAGTTATAGTGTTTTGAACTGAATTTTTTGGGATCATGTGGGAAATTACCTCGGACTTCATTTTCATTAGGTAATTTGGCAAACCTGCCATGGTTATTACCTAAAATGTCATAGTAGCAACTGCTAGAAAAGGGAGGAATCTTTCACCAAATTTACTATGATAGTTATTGATTTGTGATCTTTCTGATTGCCACCCCTATATCCAGGTTGCAGATGGGCTAGTTCTAGAGAAAACATCATCTCCTTTGGGTGTTCTCTTGATTGTTTTTGAGTCCCGCCCCGATGCCCTAGTACAGGTATGTTATACATTTTTATCTTTTTTCTTTATTTGTTATTCTTGCTTGTCTGTTTACATGTTCTTAATTATCTCAAAAGAGAAAAATTGACTTGTCATCTGCTATTTCAGCTTGTGCTGTGTGTAATTTAAGTAGTCTAGAACATTAAGAGTATCTGGCCAGCAAATGACAGACAATTACTAAAACATTTTTCTTCATCACCTTTTTAGTTTATTTTGAAATTAGGGTATCATTCAAGGTCAAGAGATTGGAACTATTGCTGTCCTGGTCAACCAACCAAAAAGTACAAAGGAAGATCTATATGAAGGTTAACAAATGAATATGTGCACAGATTAGCGTTGTGATATAATGAACAGGAATATGTTAAATGAGATTGATATGTTTCCTACCAGTGGAACTGTGGAAGTGTAAGGTTAAGATACCTTGCCCTTCTTCCCCTGGAATATGCATGTAATTAACGAGCTAAAGTAGTGGACTTTATATAATTTGCTTTTCTCCAGAACATTGTTATTAATATATCATACTGCCTGCCAGTATTGATGTTATATATAGCTTACTACATATCAAATTTTATTGTTAACTACTTTGATCTGAAATGTATTGATTTTAATTGTTATATGCACGGAAAATGTGTGAAAGTGGATTGGTCATTTTATTCTCATGTTTGTGCATCCTGCCACCTTATAGGTTAATCATTTAAAGCTCTTATTTATTTATTTATTTTTTAATATTCTCATATTTCTTCCTTGTGATTGCTTCTTTTTTTTTTTTTTAACACCTTTCCCAGTTGGCATTCTAGATTATATGTTCAAGAAACTTCAATATAAACTATGAATTAAGCTTCTGATTTTCCGTAAAATAATAACATAATTTAATTCTTATCCTGTCTCATGAAGATAGTTTTTAAAAAATGGTTAGATTGAATCTCTGAATTAGATGTTTAATAGTCATTTTCTAAATCAGTGGCTTCATATGATCTTCACAGATAGCTTCCTTGGCAATTCGAAGTGGGAATGGACTTCTCTTAAAAGGAGGCAAGGAGGCTAGGCAGTCGAATGCAATTTTGCACAAGGTCTAGTTTCCAATGAAATAACAATTCTAAATGATTTTCTGTTCAGCTGTCAGGTTTGGTAGCCTTGTTAATAATTTTTTGGCATAATACAAACAAGCCTAATTCTACTAGATGGGGTTGGCTACCTAGATCACATGATGTCATTATGCTCTATCAATAACTAAATCTTTGGATAAATTGTTAATAAAAAAGACTCACTCAATAACTTTATTGAATGTCGTCTATGGTCTTCCTTTACCTCTTTTCAAAAGACTGTATACAGCTTGATCTACCTTTCTCATAGACGTATCCAAGGACCCACCCAATAATTTCTTGGCATAATAATTCCTATGAAATTTCAGGTAATTACTGAAGCCATCCCCCAAACTGTTGGTGGAAAACTTATCGGTCTTGTGACCTCAAGAGCGGAGATCCCTGAGCTGCTTAAGGTGAGTAGACCTGGCGTGCTTAAAACCAAATTTATAAAACAGTTCACTTCAAAGATTGGAACCTTAAGCCAAAGTTGAAATCCGAGTTTTATCTTCCAGCTTGATGATGTAATTGATCTAGTTATTCCACGAGGCAGCAACAAACTTGTCTCTAGTATCAAAAGTTCCACTAAAATTCCTGTTCTGGGTCATGCTGGTAAGATCATATTGCTTATGATTAAATGTTACATTCAAGCAGTGTTTGGTATGGTATGTTAGATCCTTTTCTTCACGAATTTGGTTCTGTCATAGTAAGGCTGCATTTTTTAATTCAGATGGAATTTGCCATATCTATGTTGATAAGTCTGCTAATATGGGGATGGCTAGGCGGATTGTATTGGATGCAAAAGTAGATTATCCAGCTGGTTGCAATGCCATGGTAATCCGTACTACTGGATAACAGTGCAAGCTTAGTAATACCAACTATTTTTCTTTGCTCAGTGGTCATAGTCATGTATAGCTAAATTCCCTTATTCAAAATTCAAATTTTAGGAAACACTTCTTGTTCACAAGGACGTAGCAGAGACAGGTTGGCTCAATGATATTATTGTTGACCTACATACTGAAGGTATGTATTTTGGGCAAGAAGTATCTGTATAGTTCTGTGAACAGCTGCTTTCTTTGTATGCTTTAATTTCCTATTATATCTATTGTTTATGTTTAGATTTATTTTAGATTTTTTTTAGTTGGATAGAAGTCTTTCCTTGTCCATATGATTTCACCCAGAATTTATGAGTTATGACTGAGTATTTGTAACAAGCTAATTATGTAGTTTTAGTTAGGAAACTGAGCAACTCTAGTACTAGCAGTGTCTTTTATAAAATCGATGCTTCTGGCCATTTTCCAGCACAAGTGTAGAATTCTTGCTGCAAGTATATGTTTAATGTTTAATACTCTATGCAAATTAGAGCAAATATTTCATGTCTGTAAAATGATCACAAACTTGAATTCTTAATTTTTGGATTAAAATGATCGAGGATTTGTGGGATCAGAGATATCAATTTGGCGTAGTTTTCTTTGTTTTTGGAGGAAACTTGCTGAGGATATTTGTGTGTAAGCAGGATGATACTGGTTTTGTACTTCAAGCCTGTAATCTACTGAAGGAAGCATTTCTGCACTAGACTTGTAACATATATGATTGAACTGCAAGATTTTTCCCCAATATGATTAAATAGCGACATAGACACTTGAAAAAATTGATTGGAATAAAACTTATTAAAACCTGAGGTTTATATTGCAATTGATAAAATTGACTTTAGTTTCCATCCTCATTGACTGTTTGACATCATTTTGCTTGTGGAGATACAGACATAGATGACTGTTGTCTGGAAGTCAAGTGAATGTTTATAAAAGGTTTGCGTCACAGAGAGGCTAAATGATGTAAAAGTTATGCAGGTGTTACTTTATATGGAGGACCCAAGGCAAGCTCAATGTTGAATATCCCAAAGGCGCATTCATTTCATCATGAATACAGTTCATTGTCTTGCACTGTTGAAATTGTGGATGATGTGCATTCAGCTATTGATCATATAAATCTTTACGGAAGGCATGTCACTGTTGTGTTTTTTTATTTTACCAGAAACACGTTGAAACCTGTTCCGTTCATTTGTTTTCTTCCCCCTGTTCTGCTTCAATTCAAATGATTACTGCGATGGTGCAATTAACTTATAAGGGAACATGCAACATTTCCCTCTTTTCTGTGGCAGTGCGCATACTGATTGTATAATTGCTGAAGATTGCAAAGTTGCTGATGTGTTTCTGCGCCAAGTGGACAGGTATTGCTGTTATTTTATGTGTTTGTTTTCTTAAGAAAGAAGTGTAGGAAATAAATTATTTTGCATAATTAAATGGTTTGCAGCATTACATTATTGCTGTAGTACATGGTCTTGGGGCCTTTCTTTTGCCTTTTTATGTGCAATAGAAGACATAGCACATTGTGCAAAGTTAGTAATATATTAACTTCGTTTGCCATATACTCTGGCAGTGCTGCTGTTTTTCACAATGCTAGCACAAGATTTTGTGATGGGACACGATTTGGACTGGGTGCAGAGGTATGATATTATTTAAATTTTGAGGTTTAATGTATTATGTTAAGGTTGTAAATTGTTTTAATACTCTTAATGGCTTAATAGGTTGGAATAAGTACAAGCAGGATTCATGCTCGGGGTCCCGTAGGAGTTGAAGGATTGTTAACAACCAGATGGTATGTGCTGATTTGATCATATACAATAGAAATTCTTCCTTTCTTTACAAGCAATCAGCAAACCTGATGGGTGTCTTTAGTTAGTAGACTGTAGACCTCAATAACAAGAATTGCAATTATAACAAGAGATTAGCCAAAAATGTAAATAGGCTTCTAAACTTTACAACTGATACTGCTGTTCATTAATCATCAATAGTGTTCATATGCTTTCCCCCCCAAATCATATACAGAATGATCTAGAAGAAATATATTTCAAGAGATTATCCAAGTAACATTTCTAATCATTGCATCACTTCCCATCTTGGATTCATATGTTCTGTGGTAGATGCATTTTATGATTCCATGGAGACATGGTATTCCACCTATGTATTCCACCTTTTTTGTGCCATCTTTATTTGCAGGATACTTAGAGGAAGTGGACAAGTAGTTGATGGTGATAAAGGAGTTGTTTACACCCACAAAGACCTTGCCTCTTGATCCTGCGTTTTGCTAGTAAAGCACCCTTTTCATCAAAGGCAAAGCAAGGGGATTGGTCTGAACTTTATTTTCTGTCTCTGGAGAGATGGGCTTAATATCATATAATCCTACTTGAGAGGCAAAATTCATGTTATACTGTTTTTCTCTTTCACTTTAGGTTTTTTTTTTTTAATTCTTTTTAAACACTCGACAATTCCTTCCTTCCTTCTTCAACACAGCCATCGAATATGTATGATATGGGAAATAATTATAATAATTATAACTTCTGTGCTGCTTAGTAAATGCTAATAATACTTGCATCACTTTTTAGCTTTTAAATGGAGAGAATATAGCTTCACTACTGCGTCTACTTTCTGGTTTAGAGGCAGCAATGGTTTCAGGTTTGTGATGTGCATGGGGTATCTGCCCCAAAAATGTTTGATATATCATTTGAATATCGAATAGGACGCAGATAACAGTAATAGGTACTTGATCAAGTAATGAGTGGATTCAGATTGAGGCATAAGATATATTTGATCAATAATACTAGATATTTGATGCCTGATATAGAAAAGTCAAAATACACTTCATATTCAGGCCAGGAACACAAATAAGTTCGTAATAAATTCATGACTTCATAGAGTATGATTTGATGGAACCAAGCAAGCTTATGCCTATACCTCCTTTAGGTTCACATTGTAGCAGGAATAAATTATCCCATTGTTTATATTTATTTTGTTTAAGAGCATAAACGAAATCATTAATATTTTATTGTTCGTGGGAATTTTGACCAACTTATGAAATTCTTGTTGAAAAAAGAAACTCACTGATTGTGTCTTTCGTGCAAGTTTTTGTAATTTTTGAAGTGAAATGATATTTATCGAAATGGTTGAATAAGGTTTACTCATTTGATATGAACATCGAAGAAAAACAGTATCAATGCAAACTTCTTCTCTCATACATCTAATTGAGAACTCTCGAAAATCAAAATAGTAATTTATTCCTCAAAATATTATGTATGAACAAATTTAAGGGGGGCAACAATCATGGTCAATACTTTGTGTTCCAGTCGAGCATCAAGCTCTCAGCCTGTAAAAAGTAAAATCGCTAATGGATGGTTTTACTAAAAAAAAAACCCTCTAGGGGTGTGAGAACTAGGGAACAAAAATATTATAAAAAATGATATAATTAAAATAAACAGCAATAATGGAAAATCTAATATCTTCCCCTCCAAACGTAGTTCATTAAAAAATGCAGCAGTATGGTTCATACGTCCATCAAATAACGGCTCTAAGGTACCCAAGAAGATTTTAAAGCCTAAGCTTCAATAAATTTTTTGAGCTTTTTCATCCACACCAAGTATTCTCTGCTGTCCTTGTTGATCATGTACTCGTGCAAGAACTGAGTTGTTCTAGGTTTGATTCCTCTAATTTCTAAATACTTATGGAAGGCCTTTTGCAGGTTCTCATCCAAATCTCTGAAAGAAAAATAAATAAATAAATAAATAAATAAGTGAAAAGAGGTTTGTAAGAATTAGAAGGAAAAGAACACAAACATTGAATTGGAAATTAAAGTTCTGAGATATATGAAGGGACAAGGCCTCACTGGAAATCTGGACCCTCATAAGGAATTTGATCCTCAGCGTTTTCTGGATTCTTCACAGTCAAGCTATCAATAGTGATCTCATCAGGGTAAGCAAAACAACCAAACTCTAGAATGGGTCCATCCTTCTTAGCGACGCTGACTACAAGAGGAAAGTTCGACTGATTGGCCCTTTCACTTTCATCATTATCATCATCACGATCATCCTCATTTTCTCCAGTAACTAGATCAGGCATGTGAACCTCAACCTTTATATCTTCACCTTGGTATGTTCTTTTGAGTGTTATAATATGCTGTCCAGGACTATCAATAATCTCAAAGGGAAAATCACTTGGTGGGTCTTCAACCTGTCTCCCAAGGAAAAACAAGAGGCTTGTAACTAAGCAATCCATTTCAAATGCAAAAGTGCATCACGGATAAATATTGATTCTGCTAGATCATATATTAAGGATTGGCGAGGTAATATCACAGAATGTTGCAGAAACGGCACTGACACTTCCAAAAGGACAGAAATTAACAGCTGTTGAGCTGGAATGATCAAGAAATTATAGAGAAGTAAACCCTTTTTGCCAAAGAAAACACAGGCAAATGATCAGTCTGATTCCTTGCAGAGTAAACATAAAATGGAACCTAGATCAACCCTCGAACAAATAGGATAATTGCAGCCAACTTTCACCACCGATTTGTGAAGTTTGATTCTGCATTGCATCTGGGAAGCACTAAGAAAATGCCTGAAGAAGCCTAACTTGACTAAATTCTTATGTAATCGCTCACCCATCAAGAGAGAGGGGATAAAAACAAATAAATCGTTGTTACTAATAAAGAAATCCACAAGCCCATTTGCAACCATATCATTCTAATCTAATCGAGTTGGGGATTAAAATCCCTTCATTCGTCGATTATCTTACCGGTTGACAGTAAGCCAATCAGCAAAACAATAGTAAGACAAGAAAAACATACCCTGTCGTGGTCGTCAGTATCCTCGGCGCAACGGATTTCAGACTCGATGGCGCGAAGCAAGGTCTCATCAGAAGGGAATTTCTTCAATGGCGCAGAAGAGAAATGAGAGCAGGGGAGGAACAAGGGATTGCGATGATTGATGACAGCAGTGGAGAGCAGAGCATGGTAATTACGGTGGGGCTTAAGCAGATGAGCCGCAAGAGACCTAAGAGAAGAAGCTGACTTGCGAAGAACAGAGAAGAACGCCATTTCCAGCAACTACTTGGGAGACACCACAAGGGTTTTACTAGGGTTTAGAGCTTTGACAGGTTAACGAGTGATTCCGTATTTGTAGGCTAACGAGTTATTTCTAAGATACTTTAAAATCGGTTGAAGTACTTGATTAAGGGTTAGTGGTTTAAATTGGGGTTAATTTTGAGGTTAGATCAGGGTTAATTATAAAAAAAAATATATAATTTAAATGTTCATGTATACTATTCAAAAAACTACATAAGATTTTTTTTTCAATCAATTGTCTAATATAACTTCTGTTAAAATATATATATATATATATATATATATATATATAGTCCAATATAACCTCTTAAACTTAATACCTACAAAAGTATCTTAAGTATATAAGAATTTTTCTCCAACCAATACAAAATAGTAAAAGTATTCCACAAACCTTTTAAAACTTCTTACAAATAAAAGAAAATTAGGGAAATAATTTTAAAAAAAAGCTAAAACGATGTCATTTAAGGTATAAAAAAGTTTAAGAAAAAAAGGCTCAACCCGTGACTAGCTGGATCACACTGGTTTACCTCGGGTCAAATAGCCGGTCGACCCTGATTTTTTTCGCTTCTCTGGACTAGACCATCTAAACCGGTCAGTTCGGTCCGGTTTTCCAAACAATGATTATTTCTGAACAAGTAAATAATTAATATGAAATGATGTTGCCTAAATTATGGTCTTCAACTTAACTTTGAGCCATCTTGGGAGAGACGTATAAAATATATAGGATTGATTATGGTCCTCAGCTCTTATCGTTCTCTTCTCATCGACTACCTATCTCAGTTTTTAAATTGAAATTTGAGTGATTCATATTTAATGTTTTATAAAAATATTAATAAAATATCAAATTATTAAAAAATAATTAAATAAATTCATAATCTACTAAATTTTTATTATAATAATTTAAAACTGCAATAACAAATATTTTAAAAGAATATTTTCATAAAATATTACACTTGAACCGCTCAGATTTCAATGTAAAAGCTGAGATGAGTAGTGGAGGGGAAGAGAACGGTAAGAATAGAAGACAATAGTCAATCCCAAAATATATGAGTTGTTACATGGAGAGGAATCAAGAAGGGGGAATCCATGGCAACTCCCAAACCTAGCTCTAGTATCATCCCGACATTACTCTGATACTATATGTAACATAGGGATATCTAGAGATGTCGCATGAACCTGGCTCTGATATCATCTTAAACATTTCTTTGAAACCACCTATAACATGGAGAGGTGTTTAGGGTTGTCACCCGAAGTAGCTTTGATACAACCTTAGCATTTATTTGATTCCATAAGTAACTTGAGTAGCCTGCTCGAACTTGTCTCTGATACCACCCAAGCTTAGTTCTAATAACATTCGAGCATTTCTCTAATGCCACCCGTAACATGAGTAACCAAAACCTAGCTTTGTAACATGGGGAGATATCTAAAGGACATTGTCCAAACCTAGCTTTGATACCTCTTAAACTTGGTTCTGATACCACTCGAGATTTCTATGATGTCACTTATAACATGGGTAACCAGCTCAAACCTTGCTCTAATATCACTTGACATCAACAACGTGGTACTGATAGGGTCGACTAAACTTAACTCTGATATCTCTATAACATCCTAGTTCCTGACTCTGGAAATAGTTTGTTGTAAGGCCCTATTATCCCTCATGGTTTTAAAACTCTCTAAGATGTGGATGTAATCAAACCTTTATCAGGTGTTTGTCTTTTGTTCCCCTTCCCAACTGATGTAAGACTTGAAATCCTTAATAAAGTTATGATATAACTCTGATCAATTATTATAATTAACTAGTTTAAGTGTGTGTTTGACAACCACTTTTGAAACTATAATTTTGTTAAAACCATAGTTTTGTGAGAAAATTGTCAAACATCCCATTTTTTGTGAAAAACACGTTTTTTTCCTAAACTATGGTTTTGGATCTAAAATCATGGTTTGGTAAAAACTACAATTTTTAGCCTTTTCTCTTTCCTCTTTTTCTCTCTTTCCCTATTTTCCTCTTTTAGTCTTTTAGTCTTTCCTCTTTCCCTTCTCTCCCCCCTAAGGTAATTAAACTCGGACTGGTCATTGAACCGGCTGGGGTACTGGGTCAATGGTCAGTGAGTCAGACCGGAGATAACCTAGAACAAACCGGTGAGAAAATGAAGATTTCAGGTATGAAATTATAAATAAAAAATAAAAAAATTGATTTTTTTAAAAAGACCAGGTATCTCGGACTAGATCGGTTTTTCAACTGGTTCGCTGGTTTCCAGGCCAATTTTTTTTATGTTAGATAATTGACTAATTTTATAATCTTACATTTTTTAGATAAATTTATTTCATTTTTGGTATTTTTTTATAAAATTAAAATATCAAATAATACATAAAATATAAATATTATCCTTTATATGTAATTATCACAAAAGCTAATGTCTTTTTTGGTAAATTGACCACTAAAAAAAGTGATTCTCAACCAAATACTCAAACACTCTTATTTTATCAAAATCATTTTTTCGCATAATCTATTATTCTCAGAATCTATTAAAAAATTATTTTTTTTTCACTTTTTCTCTAGAAATTATTCTCAAAAGTTGTATTCAAACATACTCTAATTGCCTTTATTAGTTTGTCCAAATTAAATAAATAGTCCTTACGTAAAGGATGGAGGGTGCATTGAATATTTGATGAATGCCTTAGTCTTTGTATATGCAATTTAATATCGGATGGCAGTGATTGTGAGTGAAGTATATGTTATTAATATCATAGCTCTGGATGCGTGGGAGAGATCAAATTTCGGAATTAATAGAAATAATTGAGTATTTATATGGGTAAAGTTGTGAAATTTGTGTGTGAACTCATCCTCAATGATGCGCGTCATACGGAAACACATTTAGCTTGAACAACACAATATTCTTAAATGTTAGGCCATTAACGTATATATAACTTCAAGTCCCAAAAACACCACACCAATGTGTGTGTATAGCTTAGGATACGTCCAGTTAAAAAAAAAAAAAAGCTTAGGATACATAAAAATAATGTGATAATAACAACATTGTATAATTAATTAAAGGAAATGTTTTTTTTTGCCGGAATTAAAGAGAAAATTACCCATGCGCCATAACTTCCAAGCAAGAAAATTTTAATACAAAGAATCCACAAAAGTTAATATTTATAAATCAAATTTGCATATTTATGTGTCAAATTTATGATTAATGTTTTATAAGTCTATTTTGGGCAAAAGTTCAAAAATGTCAATTGATCTTTTTTTAAAAGAGCATTTGGCACCATAAACAATTTTTAGGTTAAAAAATACACACGATCATTTCTAAACGGAGTAAAAATGTCATTTTTGTTAAATATCTCAAACACCGTTATTGTTCTTTTTGTAGGTCCCACTTATAATATCCAGATGTCCATTATATGCTAAATCACTTCACCCCTGACCAATCAAAAAATAACACATACTTTAACATTTCGTTCAATTGAAAATTAATATAAGTTTTGGTAGAGAGGGATTCTTCTTTTGAGTATGAGAAATCTTTGACTATGGTGAAACGACAAATAAAATGGTACGGGATTGGTATTATTGATATTGTTATGGAGTAATAACGGTGGTGGTAGTGATGGTTGTTGTTAAAGTATGTGTTGTTTTTTGATTGGTAAATGGTGAAATGAATTGGCATATAATGGACATTTGGACATCATATGTGAGACTTACAAAAAGAAAAGTAACGGTGTTTGGGATATTTAATGGAGATGACATTTTTGCTCAATTTGAAAAAAATTCATAAATATTTTTAAATCTAAAAATCGTTTATAATACTAGATACCCTTTTAAAAAAAGATTATGGACATTTTTACACCTTTGTCTGTCGATCTTTGAAATTGACTACTCAAACTTGTAAAAAATTAATTTTAAAAAACTCTATATTTAATTTTCTTATGATGTGAGATTTATGATAATTTTCTTTAATTAAACTACAACAATTGAACTAGAGAGAAAGAGATTTAAAATCACATAAAGGCAGAGAATATCGCCTTCAATCAATGTTTAGGGGAAAAACCCACGGAAATTGAATCCGTGCTAAGGATATGAAGACTTTTTGTTTGAACAAAGAAAAAAGAAAGGTGCAGATTTATTTATTTATTTACTCTTTTTGAGTTTTCTTTAAATTGCAGTCGAAGGCTGAGATACAATGGGAGCACGATGCCGTGAACGGCCTAACCGTAGGCGGTGTCATTTTTTTTTATATAGAAATTTTAGGAAAATAGTTAGACTCACCCACAATCTAAAGATAGGGCATCTAACTCATGATTCATTTAAATTTATTTCTATAGATACGAGAACATGACAAACAAGCTCTTTTTTATCTTACCCATAGACAATGGCATTTTGGTTTGCCGTGCTTTGACCTAATAACAAGTCACATGGAAGGATCTGGTCATGTGGATTTTTATTAACTTCTACGCAAGGACGCATACTAGACAGCGTTTTAAATATGATGGGCAAAAAAAAAAAAAAAGGCCGCGTTTTAAATAACAAAAATATTCTTTATAACTATTGAATATTCATTCCGATTTTTTTTTTATAAGATTCGATTAAGAGATCGGCTAAAATTGATTAAAAAAGTAATAAATATATAAAAAATGAATTTTGTTACATTTAATGATTAGATAACTCAAAATTAGATCTTATAAAAAATATCAAACCAATTTTAAAATTGGAATCTTAAAAAAAAAAAAAAGAACTGGATGGAGTAATTTTTTTTTTTGGTCAAAGAAAGGAGGGAGTGACTTAAATGGGAGACAATCAGGTTGTAAAGAAGGGTTTATGATTTTCTTTCATCCAACTCAATTGTGATTAAAGCCATTTGAAAAGATTAAAAACTTTATCATAATGAAATGATGCCAAGTAGCTGTATCAATGAAACATATGCAGTCTGGATCTTCTATGTTCACAAAAATAAAAGTATGTGGTGTATTTTAATGTATTTAAAAAAAAGATAAAGGAAAAACAGTATATGAGTAGAATAATGAGATACAAAGTACTCTAAAGTAATAAATTAAACCTTATTGCCTCACAAAAATTCTCACGTCACACTCTTTCAAAGTGTGTTAACTATAAATGCATGGATGGAGATAATCCTAATCAAGATAGGGATGAACAATAGTCAGGTCAGGTCCATAATCTCAACTGTGATGTACAATTTGGACATTGTAGCGGGCTACCCAAAATGTTTGGACCTCGTCTTGGCCCAACCCAAAACTTGTTTTTTTTTAAAAAAAGAATATGATAATAGCTCTATTTATCAATAAAAAAAACATAAGTATCCTCATTTGAAATATATTTATTATAAAAATAATATTATGATAAAAAGTAATCATCTTAAAAATATATATACTTAACAATTATATTCATTATTTTTATATAATATGAAGTCAAAAAATCAATTTGAAATATTTTTGAAAGATATTATAGAACTGAAATTATAAAAAATTTTCCTTAGTAATCATAAATTTAAAACAATATGATACATGAAAAATACCAAGAAATTAATACTATATTATAATTTTTTTTAAAAAAAAAACATGTGTGTTGGGATTGGGTTGGGTATGACTTACAGCAAAGTTTGACTTTAATCTAGTATGATTTAGTCCAAACTCTCACTCAATAACTCCAACTAACCCAAGTAATATTAAACAAATCAAGTTGTAGGATTACCTACATGATCTTAATTGGAGGATTTTTTTAGGAGCAAACTTAAGTCAAGTTAGTTAGGTCAAATATGTCCAAGTAACAAATTAT
This sequence comes from Albizia julibrissin, assembly GCA_037074505.1. Classification (NCBI taxonomy): domain Eukaryota; kingdom Viridiplantae; phylum Streptophyta; class Magnoliopsida; order Fabales; family Fabaceae; genus Albizia; species Albizia julibrissin. The sequence goes on along the minus strand of CM073483.1, from coordinate 40,165,221 downwards.
CTTTTGCCATGTGTGCTAATTAGATACATCATCACTTGACCTCAAATTAACTCCATTAGCTATGAGAAAACCGATTTAGTAAGCGTAGTCAATTACAATGCTGTAACATTTTTATTTTTAATTTTAGAATATAATTATAATTTAAAGATAATTATAAATTTAGTAATAATTTTAGAATAAAAATAAAAAAATAATTTGATTAAAATATTTTTTAAAAAAATATAATAATAATATAAAAATAATAAAATAAAAATAAAAAAGTCAAAAAGTGGCGCCGAATTAGGAATGGGCACTGCCCATTCCGTTATATAAAAAAAACGTAATTAAGGGTCTGTTTGGTTCGATGGAGGGAAGGTGAGAGATTTTCATATTATCTTATTTGAATTGATGAGAGGGGAGGGGAGGGGAGAGATTTTAATATTACATTGTTTTGTTTGGAAGGGGAGAGGAGGAAAAATATTTTAATCTAGACAACTTTACACTTATAATTATAATTACATAATTATAATATTTGTAGGTTTAAGGGATTATATTTATAATTATATTTGTATTTATAAATATTATAATATTTAAATATATTTATTAATATTTTATAAAATATTATTTTAAAATTATTTATAGGATATTCACGCAAGGGGCAAACAAGAAATCGATGACTGGAATTGATGCTACAGCGATATTCACGCAAGGAGCAAACAAGAACTTGCGAGAAAGATTGGAACTTGCGTGAATACCGCTGTAGCAAATATTGGAACTCTGATTTATCAATGAAATTGATGCTACAATGATAAAAAAATCAGCAATAGCATCACAGTGGCTAGCAACAAGAAATCGACGACCAGAGATGGAAATGGAGAAGGAGAAGATGCAGACGAAGTAGGAGAAGAAATGGATAATTTGGGAATATAAAAAACAAGCAGGGGCATAATGGTCAGGACATTATAAAATATTACCCCTCCCCTCAAAATCCTCCCAATTTAGAGGGGAGGGGGGGGGGGAAATTTTAAAACAATTTCTCTCCCTTCCTATATTTTTTGTCCTACCAATTAAGGGAGGGGTTTCCTCCCTCCCCTCTCTTCAAACCAAACAGACTCTAAAGGTCACTATTTTTTGGTGGTGTGACAAGGGAATGAGGTTATATAAAACCCTATCCTTTCTTTACTTTGTCAGTAAGACGAAGTGGAGATTCTGGAGAAAGGGAGTTGTAAAGTCTTAGTTTTTTTTTTTCAATTTTAAAGATCAATACGGTACTCAAACTCTCTTTTAATCACAAAAGTTCTTTTATGAAAAATGTTCTAAATAATTTTAATTTTCCTATGATAGTAATTTTCTGCTAGTTAAAGAATATTTCAGGGATAAGATTCTAGGCAAGTTTTAAGCTTTGTCTATATATGATTATATAAATGTAGAGAATAATTAATAGTTAATTGTAATCAGTTTAGATTTATTATTTGATTGTTATGTGATTTTATAATTAATTTCTTTTATAAACAGGTTATAAATTAGCTTCTATAAGGTGTTTTTACCGATTAAAATTTGTTTAAATAATTTATTTGGATTATTAGAGGTATTATTAATGTTTTAATCGGTTTATTTTTGTTAGATTTAAGTTATGTGAAAATGTGAGTTATGACATAATATTTAATAGAGTTTGATATGATTTTGATTATGTGGATGTTTGAAGAGTTGTTTAATAATTGGAATATACTCATATAAATTAGGAAAAAAGAGATTTAATTGGTCTAGAAGGTTGATATTGATGATTTTATGACTATATGTATGTTAAAGGTGAAACTTTAATTTATAAAATTAAGTGGTTGACGTGAGAAAATGATATAAAGGTTATTTAAGGATTTTATTGAATGATTAGGACTCATGAGGAAAGATCTATGACTAAAGATTGTTAAGGAAATTGGAATATTTTGAAGATAATGATTGTAGAGGAAATTAAGTTTTTGGGAGTTGAATTTGCATAAATTATTTATTTTATTGTTACTTGTGGTTAATTGGTATCTACCTTGAGAATGTAGAGTTTTCTTGTGATCGGTGATTGCTTGTGTTTTGCTACTCAAGTTAAGGTTAAGCTTGGAGTTGAGGTAACTAGAGTTAATTTATTTTATATGCTTGTTTTGAACTGTAAGATGTTTTCTGAACCTTACTTTTATATATACTACTTGTATGTGTTTTGAAAGATTACATTTATGTTTGAATATGAACTTAGTTCAGTGAAACAATATATTTTCCAACTTGTATATATGAGCGAAGATTATTATTAAGATTGTTACTGTTGTGATGGTTATGTTGTTTGGGATGAAATGTTGTTTAATAAATGATAATATGGTAAATGTTTTCAGAAACCATATTAATTTATTATTTTTATGTTATAAGATATGTTGGGTAGTGTGGAAGAAATATGACGAAATTGTGCCCATCGGCTCTCTCATTTCTGGCCCGGATTTTGAGTTGAGTGTTTTGGACGGACACCTCTTTGTTACTGTATATCAGTGGTGGCATTGGAAGGGGCAGTATTCTTGAGGTGACTAGCTAAACTTTGGCTAAATATACTAGCACTGATAGGTTGTACCATATCCAGAAGCTATAAGGAGGAGCATGATGTATGAGTGGGGATTGTTCTAATTGTTGATTATATTATGTGAAGTTTAATTAATGAGAATATTATTGTTATGTTAGTTAAACATGCTTCTCTGACTTACAATCCTTTCATGCATATTTTGTAAATTGATTTTGACTACTAAGATTTTATATCTCACCTTGTTATCGTAAATTTTTTTTTTCAGGCGAGACCTCTAACTCGGCTAGAGGCTAAGGGAAGCAATCGAAGGCATAGGCGTTAAGAATCTTGTAGGCCTCTTTTGGTATTGGTGTTGTATTAATTTTTATATTATCATTATAGGGCCCTCATGTTTTTGGAATAACACATTTACTGTTTTGATAACTATTTTAGAATAATTGTTTAACCCTTGTTAGCCCTAAGGCCTTATTTTGCGTACTTTGACATTTTGGTGATTTCACAACTATATCTGTGTTGGAAATTGTTTGTGTGGATTTTAGGACTCGTGGGCTATGATTTTCTCCAATTTGTTATGTGTGATCAAAGTAATGAATTTCTCTGTAGTGAGTTTGTAGACGAGTTGTATGCCCTAAACTTCGATATGTATTGAAAAAAAATAGTTTTCAATTATCACTGCGTACTTATGAACTGTCCCTTATTTGAAAAGCCCGATAGTTTATTGGATTCTTTGAGCCTTTTTGACTGTTAGTGCATGTGCTTTTCATGTTCCCCTTCAGCTTTAATCTGTGCGATTCTCTATGAAGATGGAGGAGTCTGTGCGAATCTCTCTACCAAGCCATTACCGGTGCATTGATTCATCCATCTGCCCCTAACCACAACGCTCTCCAGATCTCATAAAGTTGTTGTCCATCTTCATTTTCGGCTCTCATCAATCTCCTCTCCTTCATGATTTGTGTGTCTCAGATTCGACAAGTAAGCAGTGATCAATCTCCTCCCGTTCCTGTTTCAGAGGCTCTGGTCCTCTCACATCGACCGACGTCCTCCTCTCAACTCCACAGTAGTCACCGTCTCAGGCACTCAGTGCTCCAGCTATCGGCGCCGTTGGGGTTGTTCACTAGCCATAACCTCCACCGTTTACAGCTCTTCAGACTCGTGTTTCAGTCTCAGTTGCCGTCAAAATCTCTGGTTACTGCAATATGTTCTCTTCTTCCCTGTGTCACCGGTAAGACCTTCTTCAAGCTATTCAGCTTCGTCTTCTTAGCCCTGTGTCTTCATCTTCCCAGTTCAGATTCGTCTTTATCTCCATCGCCTGTAAGGTTTTGCCATCTCCGTTTATGAGGGAACCAATCTATCACTTTGGGAGTATCATTCTTTTGTTTTTTTTTTTGGCATTATAGTTTATTATGGTTTATGAAGGAAGATGACAAAATTTTCGAGAGAGATTAACAGTAAGCATATATATGGTTGTCGGACCCATACTGATGAAACTTATTCATAAAATCTGGCAAAAAAACTTATTTATAACATATTTATATATTGGGAAAATTATTAATAGGTTTTAGATAAGAAAGTCAATCATAAATTAGTCCATTGAATTTAAATTACTTAGAAGTCTGAACAGATTCATTCAACTATAATTTAAAAAATATATGAAAATATAAATTAGTCATTTTGACATTTGACAATGATAGCTAAACCATCTCGATCGCTAGACCATTACCAGTAATGATCATTTATGCATGTAATTGAGAGTATGTGGTATCATATGTTTATGGTTTGTAACAGAGATTTTACTATAGTAATGTATGTAGCATCCCTGGGATAAAAATTGTCAGCGTTTTGTACTTCGCCGTAGAGGTTAAGTAGAGAACATGAACGAAGGATCATGGTTACTTTATAAACAAATTTAATTAGATAGCAACAACTAGGTTTCTCGTAGGCGCAAAACTTATTTCACATAAGACTTCTGATCTAGTCAGGGTTATTACGACCTAAAAAATTACGGTTACATTATTTTTGGCTTATGGACTTTGTGGATTATTTATCCTTGAAATTTATCCTTGGTTAGTTTGTGTTGATGACTGTATTAACATGTAATTGCATTTTGATTTTTCGAACATTTATGCAATTTGTTTGTCAACAAAAAAATGCATCTAGCTGTTCAGTGTGTTGTTGCTTGTCCCTATAGAAGGAATTTACTATAAACTTGTACAAGGAATTTCCTCTTTCGTTATTGTCTATTTCATTACACTATCATTACATTTTTTTGTTACGTAGAAAAAGAAGGTAGTGGAAGTTTGTGTTTATCATACCTACAAAGATATTTCGTTACATAGAAATAATTAGGTTTCTTCCACAGCTAAAAGTTAGTTGACATAATAGTACTGAACTAGTTTGTGTTTATCATACCTACAAAGTTATAATCAATTATCCTTGAAATTTTTACATAGAAAAATGACTGACAAAGCGGTGTGGGATGACGTAACCACTGATATATTTATAAATGTCATGCTTGAGCAAATATATGCGAAAGAACGGCTCGGGATGTTGTTCTAAAAGCAAGGTTGGGCATTTATTGTATTAACGTTTAACGAGAACACAGGCCGTGGATATGACAAGAAACAATTGAAGAACAAATTTGATATCCTCCGGAAGGATTTGAGGACGTGGAATATGCTGGTAAACGAGACTGGGATGGGTCGTGATCCTCAAATGAGGGCCCTTGAAACAACTAATAAGTGGTGGGCACAAAAATGTTAGGTAAGTAACCTTTGTTTAACGATACAGAAATGAAGCAAGTATTGGTTTAGGGTATATTGGTAATGATTTCGGTTACTTTGGTTTCTGTAAGAGCATTCTGCGTATAAGAAGTTTCGCTGGTCACCCCTGAAGTTTGAGACTGAACTTAAGATCATCTTCAAAGATGTTTATGCGACAGGAGAGGCTTCTTATTTTCCATCATACAGACAACCCCCGACGGAGGACGCGGAGGACGTAGGTGTTTACCGCCCGACGATGGATAAGGGGGAAGGCTCGGGGGATAGTGAGGACGACTCTTTCGCTGCACACTTGGCACTGACCACAGGAGTTTCGGACAACCTGGCGGGAATGGGGTTGTCATCGCAATCTGGTCCCTCTATGGCTATCGATTCAGGAAGCCATGGGAAGAGGAAGAAGGTCAATCGGTCAGTACCGAGGAAGAGGATAAAAACGCCTACAACGAAGTGGATTGCAGATACCGTTAGTATCATCACTAATGCATCTAGGGATAGAGTTGCTACTATCAGCGACATCGAACAACGGAGTGTTGATACTGTCCTTAACGACCTCCTAACTCTGGACGAAGTGCGGGCAGATTCTGGCTTCCGAATCCGGTGTATCATCTTCTTGTGGACCACAAGAGTTATCATGACTCATTTTCTTCCTTATATAAGGGCAACAAAGAGTACTTGGTCGAGTGGTTGCGGTTTACCATCGCGTATAACTTCGGATAGATAGTTTTACAATTGTTCGATGATGTAGGAAACTTATGTTTATCGTTTATTTAATTCCAAATTTGTATATTAAACTTGTTTGATGACATATAACTTATATTATGTCAAATGTGGTTGTTAATGTATGTCGTGATGTTTGTGAATTTTTTTTATGTCAAACCTAAATTTTGCCATATGCACAGGGTAGGATATCAATGGAAAATTGGATGGAGGAAGAAGATGATGACTCTCACTTACTGGCCCTTATAGACGAGGAGTTAACGGAGTATGAACAACTGAGCACGTTGTTGTGTTCTTATTGGGTTCCTTTTATTTGCAAAGAACCGCGTAAAATAGGTAAACTCACTGGGCATTTATGGGTACAGGAGATATTGTCAGACAACAGAACTTGTCATGAGATGTTCAGACTAGATAACCATGTGTTCTATCTCTTGTGCAATAAGTTGGCCGAGCTCGGGTTACGAAATTCCAAGAATGTCAATCTCAAAGAAATGGTTGCTATGTTTTTGCTAACAGTTGGACACGGAGTGAGAAATAAGATAGCTCAACAACTCTTCCAGCATTCAGGGAAAACTATAAGCCGATTTCACCCATACTTTAAAGATGTTATCGGAGCAATTGATGGAACCTATATAAGGTGTATCATCAATGGTCACAACCGGGATAGGTTTATTGGTAGAATAGGGTTATTCTATACAGAATGTGATGGTTGTATGCGATTGGGACATGTGTTTCACGTTCGTATTGGCGGGATGGGAAGGATCTACACATGACACTTGTGTATTTCAAGCTGCTGTGTCAAATCCAGCTATGGATTTCCCTCATCCACCTACAGGTACTATTTCGAAACCATGAAAGCAATTTGTTTCATTTAATATTTTCGTTAATTTCACCTGTTTAAAATGATTTTTGATATTGGTAGGAAAATATTATTTAGTCGATACTGGCTATTCGACGTGAGAAGGGTATCTTGGTCCCTACAGACGTGAGCGGTATCATGTGCCTGAGTTTAAGCGTCATCCTACATTTCAAAATGACAATGAGACATTCAATTTCTTCCACTCTAGCTTAAGGTCAACAATTGAAAGGACTTTTGGAGTGTGGAAGAGTATATTCGCAATTTTTAAAGAAAATGCGTAAACACAGCTACAACACACAAGTCTACTTAGTTTGCGCAACAATGACAATTCATAACTTTATTTGAAGAAATTGTCCAGGTGACGTTAACTTTAACCAAGAAGACAATGGCAATGTAGGGCATGATGAAGATACGACTGTAGAGGTAGAGGCTTTTTCTAGCAATAATTCTGGGACATTTTCAATCGGAATGAATCGCATTCGGGACATGATTCGGGACAATATTGCAAAGAATATATGATTGTATTAGTTTTCTCTTTATTTTTTGACCAGATTTATATATATCGGAAGCACATTATTTATCTTACCTTTTTTCACTTTTTTATAATATGAAACATTTTTTTTTCATACATAAACCCCAGAAGCACTTATCAAACAAGTTTTATAATATAAATCATGTTACACAATCTCACTTATTCCAATCACACTTTTCTATAAGCCTGACTGAAATAAGTCATTTTAGCTACCGCTATTCAAAACATCTTTTATGTGAGTTACATATGTTACAGCCCATGTTTTTTTTTAATATAACTATTTGACTCGGTTAGCTCTTTTAAATGATTTAAATGCAAAACATCGTGTTTAAGGGATAAAACTTTTTCTACTAATACTAACACCAGTTAATACAATTGACTTTCTATATAAAGTATAAACACTTACCAATGGATGAAGAATATTGCAAATTAGGAAGCTTTCTCTTTCACCACAACTCGTAATTCCAACATTAACTTTCACTACATATATTATAGACGTTTATATATTGTTTTTTTATAAGTGTGGAGCAAGTAAAATATTTTTAAAACAAAATAAAGAAACGCGAGAGACTGGTTTCATTAAAATAACTTTTTTTTTTAAAAAAAATACATGGACTGATGGTCATGTACATGGTAGATTACAGTACCGTACCACTTGTATGTTTTTCAAATTTATACTGCTCGATTGGAATTGGACTATTTATATTTTTTATTTTCAATTATTATGCTTAATTTAACTATTAAGACTATTTTTATTATGCATCTTACATCTTTTAAAAAAAATTAAAAATGATGCTAATTTATTAAGGAAAAAATCACAGCAATATTAGAAATAGAAAATATCAAAATAAAAAAGTAGTATCAACATTTTAGATTTCCCAATCCAAAAATGAAGTAAAATTGACTATTCAAGGGACATAATTATAAAGGAACTTATTAAAGATTTCACAACTTTTGGACACATCATCTATAGTCCATACACTTGAAGCATTTGCAAGAAGAGATAAATTCTGCTTCAAAGTTATTTTCAAATTCTGTAACTTTGAGGATTGAAAAGGTTCATTGTTTTTTTGTTACAAAGGGTTCGCTGTTTTCTTACAAATCTAAAGGGAAATAATGTTACAGTTTGGTTTAAGATTAACAAGATCTAGGAAACTTACTCTATATAACAAAGTTTGAAATAACAACACCAATGCTTCCCAAAATTCCAACAACCAGCAAAATGACAGATGAACAGCAGCCAAAGAAACAAATGAAAAAATGGAACTTGTGTGTTTTATTTGTTTTACATCTTCCTCATTTTCATTTACAATATAAATATGGAGGAAGTAAAATTGACTATTCTAGGGATATACTTGTAAAGATAACACAACTATTGGACAAATGAGCAAATTTAGGACCTTTACAAAGACACCATCCAACATTGAAACAGCACCACTCCTATTAGACTAAACTAACTAGTCAACTTCAGGGAAAGAGAAAGATGGGATTAAGGAGAAAGAAAAACGACATAAACCAAACAACATACTTCATGTGTGTAAATTTCTTCACACACATGGACATCTTCACGCGAGCCCATTGCCCTACAATTGAATGCCAGCCACCCAATGATACTGCTAGAAATGCAAGCATGTTTCTTGATCTGGACTCCTCGCATTACAGTGCAGCAGAAGAGACGAACACCTGGCTCAACAATGCAGCCAGGACCTATAGCAACATCAGGTCCGATGAGTCATCCTTCGCCAATTTTGGTGGTCTCATCCACTATGACATTCCCCACAATGTTAGGACCAGCTGCTAACTTTGAAGAAGATTTTCTCCTCGGTGAATCCAGGTAGAGTCTCAGACCAGTTTATAATATAGTCCCTTGGCTATCCAATGTCCATCCAAAATCCAGGAAGGACCATTGCAAATAGTTTCTCTTCCGCTGCAATCTTTGGAAACACCTCTTTCTCGTTAGGTGTGGGTCTTAACTCAATGCAATCAAGAATTGGCGAAGCTGTTTTACCAGTCCAGAATGCTACTCTTAATATCTTATTGGCGGTGAAAAAGCTTAGTTCAAGAGATAAAACTCTTCTCACAAACTTATCTCGTATAATTACTTTCGAAAAGTAGTTTCTACCGTTAATCCAAACAGGGACTTTACTTTGCATCACAATTTCCCAAGTCTTTAACCTACACTTTTCCTTTTTCTAATTTTATTTTTTAAAATTCATAATAAGTAAAAAAATTAAATAATAATGTTGGAAAAAACAATAAACAATATATAGTATGCCTAAACCAATATAGAGTTGGTCTAACAATGTAAGTCCCCGTTAGATTCCTTTAAGTTTTGAATTTGAGTCTTATAGGAGACACTTGTACTAAGAGGGATAGCTACAAACTCATAACGGATGAATATAAAAAAAATATATAGTATGCCTAAAAATAACAATAAATAATATTTATCAGCTTGAAAGCTTGAACTATTAGTATTTGACTTCATCGCTGATGAATTTTGTCAAGATTTGTTGTAATCTATTCTTGATAATTTCTGGAGACTTTGCTCTCCGTTATATTTCTTTTTCAGTAAAAATGCATTTTATGTAATTTAATTTTACCCAATTTTTTATTTATTTTGTTGATTTTATAAACTATTTTTTAATTATATAACCCTAATATTCTCATCTAGTGGATAATAAGGCATGTTGTTTCAGTATATAACTCTAATATTTTTATTTTTATTTTAAAATGATGACAATAAAATTTTAAATATTAATAAAATATTTATAAAAATTTAAAATTTTCAGTTTAACTTTTAAAATAAAAATTATTGTCTGAAGAAATTATCATTTGAGATTGACTGCGTTAGTGGTCAGGGAATGGCATGATACTCTATACATTTTTTGCTTTCTTTTATTAGTCAATAGAAAAACCTTTTTTTATATTAGAAAAATCGCACTTGATTTTCACTTTTAACTCAGAAAATGAATTAAATTTTCTTTTCATGGAATATTTATCAATAAAATTAATTTTATATATGGCGTTTATTTTATTTAAAATAAAATTATTTTAATGCCTGTACTATTAAAGGAAATAATCTTTTTAATAAGAAATAAACTAAAGTAAAAGAATTTTGCAATCATGTATCAAAATAATTTTAAAAATGAAGTATGATTTTATCAAGATGATTAAACTGAGTGGTAAGAAATTCAATATTTCTCAAATAATATATTAAGTTAGAGAGTAAAAGAAATATATCATGTCAAGAAAAGCTTGTCCTAATTAACTCATGAGCAATTAAATCAATATATTTTAAGTGATTTTAAGAGATAAATATGTGGGAGAAATTTTGTTTTATATAAGTTTTTTAAATGATTTTTATATAAAACAAACGCCGGATATATTTTTGTTTTTATCCAACAAGATACTATTGGATAACTGAATGAAGTTTCCAACGCCGGATATATTTTTGTTTTTATCCAACAAGATACTATTGGGATAACTGAATGAAGTTTCCCAAAATAATAAATAATTAAACAAATAAATAATGGACAAAGTTTGTTAGGGTGTGTGAACTGTGAAGTGATGGGGAAGGGTAAGGCATTGTTTGGGAGGAGAGTGTCGGCGTGGCTTTTGCGCTATTTATTAATTTGGAGGATTTCTTTTACGGATGAATTATACCTTCTACCTTAGATATTGCATTGCATCAAGTCAAATGTGCTTTTTGAAAAGGACTACTCATCTTTAGACAATATCTTGATAGCAGCAAACTTAATGCGTCAAATTCATATAGCAAGCATTAGGCAAAAGAAATTAGCAGTATTAATAATTGATTTCTCCAAAGTTTTTGACAAGCACTCATGGTAATTCATAGTAGCTATCTTAAAGAAAATGAATTTTTCAGATAAATGGATTGATTCAATATTTTAATGCATCTCTACCGTTCAATATCATATTATGTTCAATTGTATATTAGTAGGCCTCATCCATCCTACAAGTGGTCTTTTATTTTTACCAATGTCTTGTCTATATATTAACTCTACTAATGTCTTGTCTTACAAGAAAATTAGAAGCATCTTGCATATGGAAAGGGGGAAATTTGTAGGGATGTCGTGTCTGTTTCGCATCTTTTTTATTTATTTTTTATTTTAATGCTAATGATTTCCTATTCTTCTTTGAGAGCAACCTTTAGAATGTTCAAGCAGTCAAATCTGATACAGAATCTTATAGATCCTGGTTATTTTTATATCCAAATCAAAATCCACCATTATTTTCAGTTTTCACTTTAAATGTTCCTTGCTAAGATAAATTAATTCTTCCTCAGTGCCTAGACCTTCATTCTTCTTCTCGGTTAGGTAAATATTTAGGACCTTAGAGCCTGGTTAAAATAAATCTCTCATGTATACTCAAATAATTGAGGCCATTGAAAGGAAAACTTGTGCTTGGAAATGGAAGTTAGTATCTTTACTTCATAAAATCAGTGTTGCCAGGTGTTAACATTCATGTTTTGTCTTGTATAAAGATTCCCAAGAAAATCTGTGATTGAATTGACAACATATGTTTAGACTTCTGGTATAAAGCTTCCAAAGAAAAACACAAAGGATTAAATGGAACCTTGTTTAAATTTAAAAGATGGAACATATACTTTTTCCTGTAAATATACAAAATGGTTTTGCCTGTAAATCCAATTATATATCCCATTCATTCATCACCAGATCCTTCATTTACAATATTCTGATAAAGATTATCCCTTATTTTCTCTTTATTTGGTTTTATCACTTACGAGTCCTCAGTAATAGTACTCCTATAAGATCAGTAAGATGACATAGCACTGACCACCTTGAACTGCTTATGGACGAATCTGAACCCTCCAATCCGTAATTAGACAATAAATGAATTAAAACTACACTTCAAACATGAAGGAAGTAAAATTGACTATTCAAGAGACATTATTATAAAAGAACTTGTTAAAGATTACACAACTTTTGGACAAATGAGCAAATTTAGAACCTTTACAAAGACACCTTCCAACATTGAAACAGCACCACACTTTCTATAGACGAAACTGACTTGTGCACTTCAGGGAAAGAGAAAGGAAATGGGATTAAGCAGAGCAGAAGGGGGGGGGGACATAGACCAAACAACATATTTCAGACTACCTCCTAACCACATCTACTCTTATTTGAATATGATTTCACATGACAATCTCTGGTTTCCAAATGCTGGACTTGATCTCCTTGTGGGGCAGAACAACACCACCATTGCTGTAAATTTCATCACACACATGGACATCTTCTCCAAGGATAGTCATGTTCTCCACACGAGCCCATTGTCCTACAGTGGAATGCCACCCAATGATACTGCTGGAAATGCAAGCATGTTTCTTAATCCGGACCCCTCGCATTACAGTGCAGCGGGAGAGACGAACACCTGACTCAACTATGCAGCCAGGACCTATAGCAACATCAGGTCCGATGAGACATCCTTCGCCAATTTTGGCAGTCTCATCCACTATGACGTTTCCCACAATGTGAGGACCAGTGGCTAACTTGGAGGAAGATTTTTTCTTCAATGAATCCAGGTAGAGTCTCAGACCAGTAATATAGTCCCTTGGCTGTCCAACGTCCATCCAAAACCCAGGAAGGACCATTGCAAATAGTTTTTGCTCCGCTGCAATCTTTGGAAACACCTCTTTCTCAATAGATGTGGGCCTTAGCTCAATGCGATCAAGAACTGAGGGGTTCAGTAAGTAAATTCCAGCATTGATTTTGTTCCCAACAAACAACTTTGGCTTTTCCACAAATTTCTCAACCTTCCCTGTGGCCTCCTCCATGACAACCACACCATACTTGGATGGCTCATCAACCTGCACAAGTGGATGGAAAAAATGATATTAAATGCTCTAAACTGTCATTAAAGGCTTACATAGTCGGCGAACATTTTAATGTTGTCACCTTTGTCACCATTATGGATGCCTCTCCTCCGTGGGATTTATGAAATTCAACCATCTCCTTAAGTGGGTACTCACTGATAACATCACTGTTGAGAACAAAAAATGGCTCTCCAGAGCCATCTGCCAGCTTATCCCTGGCAAGAGCTAGAGGACCTGCTGTACCCAATGGTTCAGTTTCTTGTGAACATGTGATCTTGATGCCTAGCTTTGCCTCATATTCCTTCAAGAAGTTTAACATCACCTGCCCAATTGGGAGTAATTTCAGCCACATAACCCTAATTATTGATGAAATAATGCAGCGAGGGTATTTTGATCTTTACCTCTGGTTGGTAATTGATGGCTAATACCACTTCATTAACTCCAATAGCCTTAAGAGCCTCTATCTGAAAAATAAATAAAATTAAAATGAGAATGAGTAAGATCTTTTTTGCCATTTACAGATATAAAAAAGTTACGAATATATACAATGACATATGGGACTTTAGGGAGGCCAACATTACTACATTGTGTGAGAGTAAAACACCTTCTCCACAAAGTTCAACCAAATAAGCACATTCCTTAGCTTTTTTTTAAGGGAAAAGAGGAAGTGAAAGGGTGGGACCAAAAATAGATTAACAAAGTAAGAAGACAGATATCTAAAAGCAAAGTTGATCGATTTGAATTTAGAGGATCAATAGTTTGGATATATTAGAATGTTGGAAGTTGGAACTAATTCAACCCATCATATTTGGTCAATTTTTGAACCATTATTTGCACCAGCCATAATGTCTTCCATTTTCAAAAATGTGACGGATCCATATAATGCATAGAAGATAGATATATCAGACATTGCATAGAAAAGTCATCAAAAAAGCACATCTCAACTTTACTAGTTTAGCATAATAGAAATAGGACTTCCAGAAAAGAGGCTTCAGAAAGCCAACCTGATGCAGGATCATGGGTTTGTTAGCAAAATCAACAAGAGGCTTGGGGACACTGAGTGTCAATGGCCTCAGTCTTGTTCCAAATCCTCCAACCAGAATCAGTGCCTTCATGGTGATATTCCTCTTGCTTTCCCTGTAAATTATAAAATTAATAGCAGATCAATAAATGGTAGCAGATAACTAATTTCGGTACATGAGCAGACTTATTCCACTCTGCTCTAAATAATAGTGGATGGAAAAGAAAGAAGCATTGCTACGAAAGTTAAACATAAGCTGACAGGTGTTATGATGATTATGACACAGATGCAGCTAAAGCTGAAAACCTAAATCTGGAAGAAAAATCAATCTGCCAAGACAGTTTGAAACGTAAGCACCCTAGAATTTGTGCTTAACTTCAGGAAACCAACCCAAACCCCAAGTTCGTGTCATCAAAGAATCATAAAGCTACAAAGGAAAGTGAAAAATATCACGCAAAAGCTAGCTGGATAAGTTAATGAAGACAAGATCCACCGACAAGTCAGATGAAGATTTTCATGAGAATGACAAAATGGATTGATTCTGGGGCAAGTTACCCCATAAATAGCATTATGTCTAAACTGAAATCCATCTGAAAGGGTTCCAGGTATAATGATTCCCCCAGATTAGGGTGTATAGCTCATTAATTGAGGACATTAGAATTCAATCACTCTAAGCAAATTAGATGTGGCAAGCACTACAAGAAAGCTGGAAGAGATAAAAGATATAAACTATACAAAAGATCCAGTAAGGTGAGATGAATTCATAAGAACAAGCAATGATGACATTACAATCGCATAAAGCTGTTTCTTCAATTATTTTGCTCTCTAATTCACAGAGATTTGTAGCAGGGGCACCAAATCCAGGGTGAAAAAAGTGACATTACTCAACACACAAGCAATCAAGCACATAACGACAAAAAAAGGGGGGAAACGACTGAGAAAGAGAGAAAAACAAGCGGATAGCAAGAGTAGCAGCAGATCTGCTAACTAGCACAGATCCCTCCGCTTAATTCACCATAATTCAAGCATCCAAAGAAGCAAAGTCCAAGAAGGAAAAGCATTGTGATTAAAAACATCCGATCAAAAGGAACCAAGAATTGAACATAAGATGCAGAAACGTAAATGAAATTGAAAATAACGGCAAACGCATTGTCAAATTCACCTTCAATTCGGCACGAAATGAGAAATCCTAGCGAAATCCGATAAAAGACAAGCTGTTACCCTGTATCTTGAGGGAGACAACGGGTTAAATCTGGCACCCCCAACGGTCCGTCGTCAGGGGTCTGAGCTGTTCAATGGCGTTGGTCGAACAGAGAGTCTTCGGGTCATCCTTTTATATACGCGCCAATCATCTGTAATCTCCAAGTCTATAACACACCCATTTCCATTTCTTTTTCTTTTTCCTTTTCTTTTTATTCCTTAAAACTCATAATAAGTAGGGGGGAAATTAAATAACAATGTGGGCAAAGAAATAATAAACAATAAATAGTATGCCTAAAAATAATAATAAATAATATTTATGACCTTAAAATATGAGTATTTGACTAAATTATCGCTGATTAATTTTGTCAAGATCTGGTGTAATTCTTAATAATTTCAGGAGGCTTTCCTCCCCGTTACTGTTAACTGCATAATTGCTCTTCTTAAGAGGAAAAAAAATGCATTTTTTTGTTATTAAAGGAAAGGACGGAGAGAAATTAAATGATATTTATGAGAAAAGATATTAAATATGGTAATTATTATCTACTTTTTCTCCTATATTTAGAATTTAGAACAAAACTAAAACCACTCATTAAGATTAAGTCCATAAATATATTTTAGTATTATTTTGTATAGTAGTTTTTAATCTCATATAATTTTTTTCTTTATTTTGTGCTGAGTGTATAACTAAATTTTCATTATGGTTGTAATAAAGAAATTTGGATATCCGCGTATGTTTATGTAATTATCTGTGATTTGTGATTTAGTTATCATTCAAATTGAGCGGAAACAATTTATTTTTTTATTTTAAATATTTATCGGTTTTTCTCTAAAATTTTGATGTTTGATGGTAATAATAAGTCCAAGATTTAAGATTAATTATTAGTATAAATTAATGGGCAAAGTGGTATCATACATTCTGATGTTATTTATCAGTCACATTCAACATCCTAATATTATTCATGGTGCAAGTGCATCCGGCACCTTGATGTTACCTTTTGGTATTATTTTTAAGTTATATCCAATATCTTAATCTCATGTGCTCTTTTTATTTTTAATATAAGACATATTTATCTAGTTTAATTATATTAATAAAGTTAGTTAAGTTAACGAATATGACATGTATTTTCTAAAACATCATAGTCATTTCTCTTCATTCCCTTATTCACTCTCATCTTTGATTATACTTAAGGGAACATTAATAGGGATAAATTAAGGGCTTGTTTGGTACACTGGAATTGATTTTGATATATATGGATATGGAAATAGAAATGGAAATGGAAATGGAAATAGATATGGAAATGGAAATGTGGTTTAAAAGTGTGTTTGGTATGTACATGGAATTCAAATATTATTTTTATTTAATATTTATATTTAAAATGTAAAATTACCAATATGACAACCTAAGAAAGTGGAATGAGATAAAACTATTGTTACTAAACCCAGACCGGACAGGTTTTTTTTTAAAAAAATCATATTAATAAGACTACAATATTCAATTTCTCACCGGTTTAGCCCTGGTTTGGCTCCAGTCTGACCCACTAACCTTTGACCTAGTACCTTGACTGCTCTAGTTCGTTTTTTTATAAAAAATTATTTTTATTTGTTTAAAAAAATTCATATTAATAAGCCTAAAATATTCAATTTCTCACCGGTTTGGCCCTGATTTAGCTTCAGTTTGATTCCGATCTGACCTACTAACCCTTTACACAGTACCCTCACCGGTTCAGTGACCGATCCAAGTTTAATAATCTTGGATAAAACCATGAAAGTTGAAGGGCAAAAATGGATTTAGGTACATGGAATTGCAAATCTTTACTTTTTGGGTGGAAGTCAATTTGATGGAATTGAGGAGATTTAGCTTCCACATGGAATTGCAAAAATTTCCAATTCCATCATACCAAACAAACTTAGGCATGAAATTGATATCCAATTCCAATTCCATACCCCCCAATTCTATCATACCAAACATGCCCTAAGAAAACATTAATAAATATGAAAGTTATGTTTTATATTTAGGATCAAAACCAACTCTCTAAACATGCCTTATATTAAAGACCAGAGAAGTATAATTTAGGGTTTAAATGCACTATAAATAAGATTAGTATGTTTTAAGCACTAAAAAATAATGTCATAGTACTATATGCACCATAAATAAAATTAGGGTGCTTGATAGTTGATATAACTGAGTGACAACTTCATGGATGTTACTTTATCTTAAATTAATCCTAACCTCCTTTGGTTCTTAGAAATATACATTCATTCCTACTATATAATCTCAATCCATCAAATACATTGCTAGATTTTCCTTAAAAAATTTATATTACATCAATATAAAATAGTACCGAATATAGTATTTGAAAATTATAAATAATATAGTCATACGATGATCTATAAAGATTTCATATATAATTTGATGTAATATTCGAGAGAAATTTTTTTTGAACAAAGAGAGAAATATGTTATATATTAAAAAAAGTATGATATAATGAAAAATTAATTTTGAATTATTTTATTAAAAACCAATATCATTTAGTTTTAGTATTAATTTAGTTTTTTTTTTACATTTTGAAATGTGTGAAAGAACGTGGGATGTATGTTAGAGATAATTTAGTACGAGTTTGGTTCAGCCTCGTTACATGCTTGCAATGATAATTATAATTATATTATTAAAATAAGATTATTTGGTTGCTCTTTAGAATGATGATTACCAAAAAATTGGTAATAATCATTCATACATTCTAGGGATGTCCATGGACCGGACCAGACCGGGTTGGGCCTCAACCCGAGGTCTGGTCCTTATAGGACCTCGGGCTGGACAAGTCAGCCCGAGGTCCGGTCTGGTCCATCACCAGCCCGAGCTCGGGATGGACCAGACCGGTCCAGTGGACTGCCTGGACCAGTCCAGGTAGTTCATGACCTATTTTAATTTTGTTCTCCGTCTTGTTTGGATTGATGCAGGGAGCTAGAGACAGTGGAAAAATGCATAATAATACTTATAATTAGGAAACATATATCACAAAATATTAAAACCCATTCATAAATCCATAATAATCTCCAACAACATTGAACATGAATAAAAAACAACAACATTCAAGTTACTTTAATACAATCCATAACAATCAATTAAACACATTAAATCTAATAAGTATAAAAAAATTATTTGAGTTTTGAAGATTAAAAAAAATTATACAAGATATTTTTTAAAAAAAATCGGGTCAGACCGGACTAGACCGAAGGGTCTGGACCCTTGACCCGATGTCCGGTCCGACCCGATCATTCTGGTCCGGTCCGGTCCGGTCTGTTTAAAGTGTTTTGGACTGATTTTTTGTCTTCTGGACCGGGTTGGACCGGACCACCCAGACCACCGGGTTTTTTGGACTTCCCTAATACATTCTATTATGAATACTCATTAACACTCCATTGCATGATTAAAAAAGTACAATTTATCATTTAGTCTCATTTGTCATTATTTAACTTGTCTTATTCCACCCACCACTCCATATCACATCTGCCACCATCACCACTTCCTCCTCCTTCATCACCGCCACTACCACTACCTTCTCCTCCTCCACTACTGTTATTGTTGCCCCCCATCGTCACCTCTATCATGACAAATGCCGTCACCACTGCTGCCACCACTACCACCTCCTCTTCCTCCACCACAATACTGCCACCCCTTATCGTTGCCACCACCTCTACCATAATAATATCGTCACCGCCATCACCACTACCTCCTCCTCCTTCATCACCATTGCCACACCTTCATTACCATCACCTCCACCACCACAACTACAACCATTGGACAATTCTTGGTGAGGTACCACAACAGTTATGATGAGACAGTACGTGATTTTTAGTATTTTTTCTACAAAGATTATATTAAAGTTAAAATATACTTTATGTGATATATTAATTTTAAATACCTATTTAAAAAAATAACGCATTACACTTTGCTCAAAAATCAAACCAAACACTAGCCATATAATTAATATTACATTGCACTACTATTGCATTGCACTATAGGGTGCAATAAGATTAAACCAAACAGGCCCTTAATATTTTTAAATTTATACTCTACTAATTGATCATCTAAATAATTACATTTTTTTATTTTTTTTAATAAATATTGTTTTTCTTATGTCCTATGCTCTAATTTTTCCTAGTTTTGCTAAAGTACCAATTTTGATGGGCCAAAAACATTGAATTTTTAAATATTAATAAAATATTTACAAACACTGACATATAAATTTTATTTTTTAAAAATAATGACTAATAAAAAAACTATTCAAGACTAATGGTTAATCCGTTAATGTTAGTGGAATAAAAAGATGCTCTATAAAATTAAAATAAAAAACTAAAATTTTGTGTAAAATAAGAGTATTAAAATTAGAGGACCATTTATATGTTTTTTTTTTTGTGCCAGTATATCTTTCCTTTATTAGTCTATATAGGAAAGATTTTTTTTTATAATACAAGGAAAACTACAACAAAACTCAGGATTTAATCTCCTGAGTCAAACAGCATTCCCAACTTCTTTTTATCAGTAAGTAAAAATCTCCTAATAACTTCAAGAGGCAACTCAGTGATATGAATGTCCATCATCATTCTCTACGCTTCCCTTGCCATTACATCTGCAACACTTTTAACATCTCTATTGCATCATAATATTTCTACTTCCCAGTCTTGATTCAACAATGTATGAACCTCCCTGATGAGATGAAAATCAGGATGTTCTTGAGGCACTGTATCTTGAATTAGCTCCATAACTTCCGTACAATCACATTCAACTAAGATTCATCTGTATCCTCTATTCGTCTATACAATCATATAGGAAAGATTTTTTATATCAAATAAATTGCACTTGGTTTTCACTTTTAACCCAGAAAATGCGTTAAATTTTCTTTTCATTGAATATTCATCAATAAAAATAATTTTTTTACATGACATTTATTTTCTTAAAAATTAAATTATTTCATGTCGCTGATATTAGGGGAAATAATGTTTTTTAATGGGAACAAAAATCAATATTTTTGTATTCCGAAAACTAACTTACAAAAAAAATGCTAAAGTTTGTTGGGGTGGGAACTGTGTAGTGATGGTGAAAGGTAAGGCATTGTTTGGGAGGAGACTGTCGGTGTGGCTTCTGCGTTGTTTCTGAATTTGTCAGATTTCTCTCTGGATGAGTCGTACTGAGGACCCAACAAGGCACACGTGATTTTTGTTTGTAAAATTTATTAATTAATCAAACTCAACTTTTGCGATTGCTGGAAATTTCTTTGGGAAAACTAAAACAAGCAACCTTAACTGGACAAAATGGGAAGTTTCTGCCCAATAAGACCTTGAAAATTAAAATTCATATAAATAAATGACTGAAAGAATAATTTACAGATAATTTCTTTTAAAATAATTCCTATATTCACTTTTTAGAGTTACAATGTAGCAATTTTAATATTATAAAAATATTTTCATTTTTTGAATTGAATAAAAATATTGTCAATAAGAAAAATAATAACAATATTCACAATATTTTTGATGAACCGTCCTCTACAGTAATTAGATCATTGACCTTTTTCTAGACGGTACATGGTCGGAGCCTCTTGCATTTGATCTTCCTATATAGCTTTAAGATCATGAAATTTTTAACTAAAGAATAAATATGTTGTATCAATAATGCTATTTTTTTAGTTGAACAAATTGATTATTAAAGTCTGTTCATATCATTTTTATCAAGTGCAACTGCGTAAGTTCTTTGATGAAATTCTTTTGACAAAAGATTCTTCATTACAACTAAATCTTGTCAGGATTAAAAATAACATTTTCTAAAGTTACGGCCAAATTCTTCCAAAAATAATTTTTGCAAATTTAAGATTTCTGGCTGTAACTCTCCTAATTTTTCGATTACTTCTATAAAGTATTATGGATTATTATGGTGGGGAATTATGTATGATAACATCATTTAGAAAAAATAAAACAAATTAAAAGGAAGCACATAAAACAAATCAATATTTCCTAACGATCAATTATTGTAATGGATCGTGGTTTGTGGCCCACAGTGGCATATTCTACAAGGATACTTTATCCCTTTCTCAAACCTTTTTTTTTTAAAAAAACAAAAAGTATATTGAATATTTGATAGCGAATGAAGTGTGTTACGCAAAATATTATATTCGGTTTGATTATATAAGGGAGGATTATACATAATCTTAATGTAAGAGTATGATTACAGTGTTTATTTAGGTTTATATAATATAAATAAGATTATATTTTGTAATCTGATTACATCATTTGATGTAATCAGGATTACACGGTTAGGATTAATGAATGAGGATGCAAACATTCTATAATCCTATGAAAATGATATTATTATCATTATAATTTTTTAAATTGACCAAAATGCTCACCAATAAATGTGGTTAAATATTAAATAATTTTAATTGTCACTATTAAATATTAAAAAAATTAATAATATACAAATTTAAGAAATATTCCTCCATTCAAAAATTTAAAAAATTATATTATACCATTAAAAAATATTAAAATATTTCATTAAATAATATTCTCATAATTAAATATTAAAAAATAACATGAATCTAACCTATACACTGCATAATATTTATACTATTAAATATTAAAAAATTATTATAAACCCAGCGTGTACACTACACGAAATGAAAAAAATTATCATGAACCCAATGTGCACATTATTATATGTGTAAAAATGGGCAATTTTGTCCCTTACTATATTATTCTTATATATTCTCATATTCGATGCAATCTAATCAAACGTTTTTGTGCATATGCAACATCTTTCCCTAATGACAAACCAAATGAATTATGTAATCATCATTACATTACATTCTATTACATCGCATTGTATTTCATTATATTACTTCCAACTCCGTAAACCAAACGGTCAATTAATGTCATAACTGTACAAGTTGTGAGGGAATTTGTGAAGCTTGTGTGTTCTCGTTCTCAATTATGCACATCATATGGACACACATTTAGCTTCAACAACACAAAATCCATAAATGACAGCATCGTTTATTTTATATAGTAACTATTACGGATGGCTTATATTACGGACTCCTTTGAACCTATATAAAAGACATTTTTAATAGTTTTTATACAGATTAAGAAAAATCTTAAATCTCATTAACTCTTTTATAAAATTTAATAAATTTTTAATTTTATTCCTATTTAATATGCATTATATCTCATGAGAATGAAGTCAATATAATAATAAATGAAGAGTCAAATTATATATTGATATAAAATTTTTACTTCTCTACCTTATAAATATAATCAAAAAATTTCTTTTCTATCTACCTTGTATGTAGGACCAAAGGAGTGATAATAATGTTATAATACTCACTGTTTATAAATAATGTTGTATAAGTTAGTTAAAGGAAAAATCTCCCATAAGTCCAGATAAAAAAATAAATATAGGGATATCTCAAAAAATTAATATTTACAAGTCAAATTTAACAAATTATACTGTTAAAGTTAAACTTTCATATTTACAAGTCGAGTTGGGTTATTTATAGGTCAAATTTGTAAAGAATTAATTTTTCTTAGACCTCTCTATATTTAATTTCTTTTACTTGGGAATTTTGAATAACTTTTTCTTAACTAAACTTTGAGTTAGAATGAGGGAAAAAAAGATTTAAAATCACGTAAAGGCAGAGAAGATTGCGTTCAATGTTTGGGTGTTTAAGCCCACAGAAATTGAATCGGTGTTAAGAATATATGAAGACTTTTTGTGAGAATAAAGAAAAAGAAAAGTGCAGATTTTTTTACTTTATTTTATTAGTTTTCTTTAAATTGCAGTCAAAGGCTGAGATCGAATGGGAACAGAACCCCTTGTTGTGAATGGCCTACCCGTAGGCGTTGACACTTCGTTTTCCCTTTGACCCAATAACAAGTTACATAAAGATTTGGCCGTGTTGATCTTTATCAGTGTGTATTCAGTAACTATGGAACTCATGGTTTTATAAGTTATTTTTTATAAATTAAGATAAATTTTTTTTATATATTTTTTTAATAAATTTTTAAAGATGTTTTTTTAAAAATTAATCAAAACACATCATTAATATGCATGTACAATTGTATATAACAAATTATTAAATATCTTATTACAATAAATTTTTTTTATTAATAATCTAGTTAAAAATCTAGTTTTGGATAGAACACAATAATGACGTCACACGATTCATGAAGCTGACTCCACCTAATAGGGCAAGACTTTGTTGTTATAGTTGTGGTAGTAGGGCATCATTAGTTTGACCGTAAGTCTAACCACTTGGATCATAAGAATTAGGAACGACTGGTCTTTTTAATTTGATGTTCAGTTTGACTTTTAAAACATTGTATTACTTCTTATATTTAATATAAGACACAATTAACCTTTTTTAGATAGATTAAAGAACATTAATAAGTAAGTTAATCCTAACATATGTCGTATATCATTTGATTATATATAAGTTTATAAGTCAGAAAAATTAATTTGGTATAAAAAAATAAATAAAAGTACTTTAAAATAATTTATTTAGCTTCATTAATCTATCCAAAAAAATTAATTGGATCTTATATGAAAAACCGTGATGGTATTTAACTATTTAAGAAGGTTTTTTAATAATAAAAATAATATGTATTATTTAAGAACTTAAACGATGGTCATAACAGGTTCTAAATAAGAGAAACGTTTTAAATAGGATTTTCTTCACTCATAAAATTCAAATTTAAAACTTCTTTTTTCGTGACTCAGCTCAATCATGATTAAATTCTGTAGAAACCTATATATTATTAGAATATATTATTAGGAATTCCTTGATTATATGGATTAATTAAATTTAAAAATTATAGAAGATAATTGTTAGGATATTAAGATATTATTTTCAAATTTCAAATCTAGATCTCATTGACAAATCTTATTTTCTCTCGTGTATAAATGTAATCACCCTCTTATCGAATACATACCAATTATTCTTATATGATTATCTTCATGGTATCAGATCTGTTTGAAAATAATCAAAATTAATATTTTTCCGGCACCATCACCGGAGCCCTAGTCTTTTCCAGAATCGTCAAGCTTCCCAAAAAATCTCTTCAAAGTATATGGCTAGTTACTCCCGTTTGTGATTATCGAGCCTTACCGAAAACCATGCTTCTACTCAAAAGTCCCATATGTCAAGCTGTTCTCTCGCCGTCGTTGACCCAGTCTGAGATAGACCGCCCTCAGATTGTCTTTCATAGTCCGTCCCAATCCGTCACCATCAAGCATCGACCATCCCAATCCATCACTGTCGAGCGTTGACCCAATCCCCTCATTGGCCCTCCTTTCATCGTTGGCCTCCCGTCTTACTGACAGTACACTTGTGGACCAAGTTGTCATTTAGCAATTTTATAGGACCAAACAGTCATTTTGAAAAATCTACAAGACTAAACTGTTATTTATGAAACTTGAAACCCCAAACTGACATTTTCATTTTTGGTTAGTCTCAGGTCAGATTGTTCTACTTAATCTTATTAATATTTCTATAGATTCTGATACTTCCTTTCCTTCTGTGCCCAAGATGGTGCTAATGACATCTCCACTGCTCTTCTTATTTCTGAGAAACTTACCAGCAACAATTATCGAGAATGGTCTCAATCCATAATTCTTGCTTTCGATGGAAGAGATAATCTCGAATATATTACTAGTGAAGCAAAAATGCCCCCAAAATCAGAAACGAAGGCGTTTCAAACATGGAAATCTGAGAATGCATTAGTTTCCTCTTAGCTTATCAATGTGATGTCATCCCCAATAAAAAATAGTTTTATGTATCTTCCTTCAGCAATGGAAATTTGGGAAGCTCTTCGAGAAACATAAAGCCCCGTAGGAAACAAGTCACGCATATTTGATGTTAAAAAAAGTATGGGATCTAAAACAAAATCACAGGCCTCTTGATGAATACTACCTTGCAAAGTCCGCTCTCTGGCAAGAGTTTGATGCTCTGAAAGATAAAGTTCATCATTGCCAAGCTAATGCTTATGAGGATCACAAAGAAAAAGAAGAGAAGCGAGTATATGAGTTGCTGGCTGGTATTGAAGTGACTTATGATGATGTTCAAGCTCATATTCTCAGCCAGGAACCCATGCCTTTTATTTGTGAAGTTTACACCATTCTACGCAATAAAGAGGATAGGCACAAATTAATGCTTCAAAATACTCCCGCCAGCGCTACGACTCTAACAACTCCTGGGGCCTTGGTTCTTGTTGTTCGATCCATGGAATCATAAGGTTCCAAAGGTCTTCCATTTCGTGATCATTGTAAGAAACATGGGTACAGAAAAAACACTTGTTGGGACATCCATGGTAAACCTATTGATTGGAAGCCTAAGAAGAGGAAAGGAAGAGGCAATGTGGTTGTAGTTTCAAATGGTAGTGAGACCTCCCAAAATGACCAATTGAGTAAGATCATGGACATGCTTGCAGTACTTGAGACTACAAAACAATCTACTACCATAGTAGTGAAAAGAGGTAATTTCTTGCAAGCTTTGGCTATAATAAAGGGTTTGAGTACAGTTAATTGGTGGATTGTTGACTCAGGAACTTCCGACCACATGACTGACGATAAGACTCTTTTCTCATCTTATACTCCATTTTTTAAGGAAATAACCATGCGGATTGCTGATGACTCTGAATTTGTTGTGACTAGAGTTAGCTCTGTTAAAATCTATGCTACACTTACTTTACACTTTGTATTGCATGTTCCAAAACTAAAATGCAACTTACTATCAGTGAGTTAATTAACATATGATGAATGATGTCATACTAACTTCTTTGCTACTTACTGTCTTTTTTAGGATTTGCTGATAGGGATGATGATTGGGAGTGCGAAGCATCTTGTGGTCTCTATTATCTCGATAAGAATGATAGTCGTAGGATTAAGTCTAGTAATAAAGTGTCTCTTAATAGAACTAGTGACTTGGAGTTATGGCACAAATATTTAGATCATCCAAATTTCAATTATATGTCTCAGATGTTTCCATCTCTTGTTTCTAATAAAAATGCATTTGATTTCCATTGTGATTCTTGTAAAAAAGCCAAACAACATCGTACCCCATTCCTCAAAATCTCATACCAAGCTTCTAAACCCTTTTCTACAATTCATAGTGACTTGTAGGGACCATCCCATACACTAAATAGATCAAAGTCCAAATGGTTCATTATATTTATCAATGACCATACACATGTCAGTTAGGTTTACCTGTTGAAAGATAAAACATAAGTATATCAAACCTTCCTTAACTTCCACAACATGATCCGAACTCGGTTCTAAACCCAAGTCCAGATCCTACACACTGATAATGAGACTGAATACTTCAATCAGGTGTTGTCCATCTTTCTAATTAAAAATGACATTGTTTACCAAAGCAATTGTCCAAATACACCCTAGCAAAATGGCATAGTCAAACGAAAGCATCGCCATATTCTCGAAAATGCCAGAGCCATTATGTTTAGTAGCAATGTTTTTTAATATCATTAGGATGACATTGTCTTTACTACCACCTTTCCCATTAATCGAATGTCAAGCTGACCACTGTCCTAAAAAATACCCCTTCAGCTCCTACACAAATACTATAACCTCTCATATTTTGGATGTACATCTTACGTCCATCTTCATCACACCAAGAAACTTGATCCCAAAGCTTTTTGATGTATCTTATTAGGCTATTGTAAAATACAAAAAGGATATAAATATTATGACCCTATCTCTAAATGCATCTTCGTTACCTATGATGTCACCTTCTATGAAAACATTCCCTACTATCCCCTGTCTGTAATTCAGGAGGAGAGATATGGTGAATTTCATACAAAGGATCAACCAAAAGGCCCAACCTTCATAATTTGTACACCTAATAATACCGCTCATACCCATGATATTGTTGATGCCTCTGATAATACTCCTATTACCCCTGATACTCTTGATACCTCTTATAATACCCCTACCACCGTTGATAATCTTGATACTTCTAATAATCCTGCCCCAGGGGGAGACATAGACAAGTGGGGTAATACCTACAAAAGACGCCATAAAAGAGGTAATGAGCCACAAGTTGTTAGCACTCACCAAGAGTCAGAACATGAGGCAGGTCGAGAGGAAACAATAGTAACAGAGAGTTATGACCTTGAGCTTCCCATTGCAGTAAGAAAGAAGCCCAGAGTGTCTAGATCATGCATTCGATATCCCATTGAGAAGTTTGTTTCCTATAAAGCCATTTCATCTAAATACAAGGCATTTGTCTCTTATCTTGACAGTATTAGGGTACCAGACACGATTGATGATGCCATGGCCATACCTGGATGGAGGCAAGCCATCTTAAAGATATGGAAGCCCTCAAGCGTAATAAGACATGAGACGTAGTGAACCTACCACAAGGGAAGAAACCCATAAGATGCAAATGGGTATTCACTCCTAAGTATAAAGCATATAGAACTCTTAAGAAATACAAAGCAAGACTGGTTACAAAAGGCTTCACATAGGTATATGGGAAAGATTACACAAAAACGTTTGCTCCAGTAGCCAAATTAAATACAATCAGGATTTCCTTGTCCATTGTAGTCAATCTTGATTGGGGTCTATACCAACTTGATGTGAAGAATGACTTCCTTAACGGAGAACTCAAGGAAGAGGTGTATTTAAAGTTACCTCCATAGTTCCTAGGGAAAAAGGCGAATCAAGTGTGCAAGTTGAAGAGGTCATTATATGGATTGAAGCAATCTCCATGTGTCTGGTTTGATAGATTCACTCGGGTCCTCAAAAGATATAGATAAACTCAAGGGCAGAGTGATCATACTCTTTTTTTAAACATCATAAGGGTAAGATGGTTGTTCTAACTATATATGTTGATCACATAGTTCTTAGGGGAGACGATGAGGTAAGGATTAGTCAAATCAAGAAAGCCCTTACACGAGAATTTCAAATCAAAGACCTTAAGGAAATGAAGTACTTTCTTGGGATGGAAGTTGCTCGGTCGAAGGAAGGAATCTATATCTCCCAAAGAAAGTATATACTGGACCTTCTTAAGGAAACATGAATGATGGGCTGCAAACCTAGTGACACTCCAATAAAGGTTGATAAAATAGATGAAGAAGCCGACCCTGACAAAGTTGTAGACATAGGAAATTACCAACGAATGGTAGGCAAACAAATATATCTATCTCATACCAGACCAAACATTGTATTTACAGTTAGTGTGGTCAGCCAGCACTCCCATGCTCCTAAACAAAAACATATGAATGAAGTCTACTGGATCCTACGTTACTTGAAGGGATCTCCTGGACGTGGGCTATTATTAAAAAAAAACTAATAAACAAAATGTAGAATTGTTTACAGATGCTGATTAGGTAGATGATTAAGATGA
This sequence comes from Albizia julibrissin, assembly GCA_037074505.1. Taxonomy (NCBI): domain Eukaryota; kingdom Viridiplantae; phylum Streptophyta; class Magnoliopsida; order Fabales; family Fabaceae; genus Albizia; species Albizia julibrissin. The sequence continues at coordinate 40,136,316 of CM073483.1, read as the reverse complement.
CCGAAAATCCACCTTTGGATAATGTACATATGTGTGGGGCAACTTGGTCACATGGAGAAGTAAAAAAGCAAAGTGTAGTTGCTAGAAGCAACATTGAGGTTGAATACAGAGTTGTAGCACTGGGCATTTGTGAAGGCATATAGGTAAAGCGTGTTATTAAAGACCTAAAAAAATGTATAAATCTGCTAATCAAGGTCTATTGTGATAACATGGTTGTAATCAATATTGCTCACAATCCGGTTCAACATGACAGAACTAAGCATGTCAAGATAGACAGGCACTTCATAAAAAAGAAAGTTGATGAAAGTGTTGTAGACTTGTGACACATACCATCTAAAGAGCATACCGCTAACATCCTTACTAAAGAATTATCCAGAGACAAATTCGAATATTTCATTGGCAAGTTAAACATAAAGGATATCTATAGTCCAGCTTGGGGAGGAGTGTAGAATCCCATATATTATTATAATATATTATTAGGAATCTCATGATTATAGAGATTAATTAAATCTAAAGATTATAGGAGATAATTATTAGGATATTATTTTCAAATTTCAAATCTAGATCTCATTGACAAATTTAATTCTCTTTTGTGTATAAATATAATCACCCTTTCATCCGAATACATAACAATTATTCTCATATGATTATATTCAAATTGACAAATTCATTTGAGAAGACACAATTTTTTTATCATAATGAAATGATGCCCAGTAGCACTAGCAATGAAACATGCAGTCTGGATCTTCTATATGCGCCGCACAAATGAATGTATAATGTGGTGTATTTTAGTGTATTTTAAAAATAAAGATAAAGGAAATATAAAGTATGAGTTGAATAATGAGATATAAAGTATAAATTAAACCTTATTGCCTTAAGCACACATTCTCATATTTCACACACTTTCTAATGGTATAAATGCATGAATGGAGATAATCTCATTGAAAACTCATGCTCAATAATAATCCTAAAAAAATTATAATACATGAAAAATATCCTGAAAACAATATGAGATGAAATAACTAGTTTTTACCAAAAAAAAATCAAAATACTTGTGTGTGATGGGATCAATTCAGGCATGATTAAAAAAAAGACAGTTAACTAGTGACGGAATTATTATTGATAGTCCACTGTTTATTTTTTTTAATTTGTATATATACTAGGTTTGACCTTAACATGGTACTCAACATAAATTCCAACCCAACTACATCCAATCAACTCAGGGAAGATAAGATAAACCGAGCTGCTAGGCCATCCCATAGTCTTAGCTAGAGGGTTTTTTTATTACTATTCTTATTGCATATAAGAGAATTTAAAGACAAGATAGAGATTATATAACAACAAAGATTAAACAAAAGGTTGATAATTGTATGTAGGATGCAAGGAGCTTTTTAAATTCTGGCCTACTTCTTGATGGAAATTAATGCAGATTTTGACATCGCAAATAACACAACTCAGATTTTTGTTTATTAGCCATCGAATTTACTAATCTATTATCTATAAGGAGGAAAAGGTTTGAGGGAGATTGTCATGATTCTCCTATATATATATATATATATATATATATATATATATATATATATTTGCGCGCGCGTGTTGATCATACCTTTTTGTATGGAGTGATATTTGAAATGCTAAAGATGAGTTGAAGAAAGTGAAGAGAAGCGATAATTGAGAGTGGGATTAAGGCCATTAATTAATTGTGGAGTCGTGGTACTAATTAAATCTAATTAAGTAAGCAAAGGATTGGTGGGTGGGTATGTGTTAATTAAATATTATATAAGTGTGTCAATTATTACTGTAAATTACCAGTGGATGAAGATTCTTGTAAATTAGGGAGCTTTCTCTTTGGTAGTAGGTGAAGATTGAAGAGCCTCACATCTCTTAAAAAAAATTATAAATGTTTATATCTTTTTTTACCAAAAAAAGTGGATGTGGAGCATGTAAAATTAATCTTTTTAAAACAAAATAAAGAAACGAGAGAGAGCCCATGAAAAAAAAAATGAAGTCTTGTTATTCTTTGGCTAAAGTATACTTTTGATTATTTGTGTTTATATAAGGTTAAGTAGTGATGATATGCAATGCCGACAAAGCAAGCTAAACTTGCAACACAACACCTCATCTAAATTCAATCCTACATGATATTAATTTAATTTATATTATATTATTTTTAAATAAAAATATAATTCAAATAAATTATTTTAATCTACTTCTTAATCCCTAATTTGTCTCCCCTTAATTTCTTCATCATGAAACTCTAAAAACCACTCAATTATATATATGTTCAGTGAAATAGACCCCCTTAACAATGGAACCTCTCATGATTAATTCATTCTTTCAATTTTGCTATTTTCTTTATAAAGGTAGATAAGGCTAGGGTTTCATGATGAAGAAATGAGAGACAAAGGGATTAAGTAATTGATTAAAATAGTCTATTTGAATTATATTTTTATTTAAAAATAAAATAATATAAAGAGAAAATGACTCAAAAATACCTTGTAAGGAAATTATTTGTTGATTGGTACCACGGGTGCAAACAAGCACCCTTTATGTGCAAGCATCATTCACATGTGCAAAATTCATCTCTGTAAATGTGCAAACATCATCCCTCGTGTGTAAAATATCATTCACCCGTGTGCAACTTATCTCCCATCATTTGCAATGGTAGCAATTAACAATTAATTTGCTTGCAAAGTAGTTTTTAGCAATTCTCCCTAATATAAATTAAGTAAATGCCATGTAGGATTAAAATAAAATAAAATTTTGTATTGCAAGTCCAACTTGTTTCATCAACATTGCACTGTCATCATTTAACTTCGCTTGGTTGGCATTTTTTGATGGTAACAATAACGGTATTAAATTTTGAAGACTAAAATTACTCTTTTTAAATTTAAAAGACTGAAATAAAACCTCATGTAAATATAAAGGACCAAAAATATACTTTAACTTTATTCTTTTATTGTTAATACTAGGTAGATTGACTGTACTTTTGATATAGTTTTCAAATTTATACTGCTCATATATGGAATATTTATATTTTATAATTTCAATTATTATGTTCAATTTAACTATAAAAACTATTTTTTTATTGTGCATCTTACATATTTTTTAAAAAATTAAAATTAAAAATTATGTATATTTGTTAAGCGGAAAAATCACATTACAAAATAAGAAAATATATATTATCAATACTTTGGATTTCCAAATCCAAAAAGTTTGATTCAAAAATCAGATGATGCTGAGTCGTCATAGGAATTGTCATAGATCATCAGATGGCTCTGAATTGCATTGATATTAATTCAAATGATGATGATTAAGGAACTAAGGATCAGTGTAAATATGGATGTTGAATTAAAAATAAAAATTCTTGTCCTTTATTTGATCATTTCCAAGCTGTTAATTTTTATTAAAATGATTGGCATAAATCATACAATTTGCTCTATTCTAAATCTAGATTATCTTCTTTATTTTTATTGATTAAAAAAATTAAATCATATCATATTCTATGTTGTGTGTGTACTGGTATTATATAACTTGTTAATATATCACATTTATTGTGCATGTATTATATATATAAACTCATGCACACGTTATATAATATATAGTGGAGAGTGGAGACGGTCCAATTCACAACCATATATATCTACCGCTAAAGTTAACACGTGACTTGCTGAGTGTAGGCTTATTTCTTGGTTGATGTCACATATCTGAATCTCCCAACTTTTAATCTAAATCTCTCATAATAAGGTGCATTTTAAATTATTTAACGAGCTAAATATAATGTCTTTTATGAATAACTAAAGACTGTTTCACTTTAATTAATCACACAATTAGAGTGACGGTGGACCTTGTGGGAGTAATAAAACGCATATTATTGGCAGAAAAAGGACATTCTAATTGCTAGATGTAAGGTAGCACCTACTTTGAAAAATTATTAATAATTCTCAAATATAATATAAAATTACATTATATAACTCAAAATGTGAATTAGTAGTGGGCCGTATGGTTTGTTGTGACCGTGACGGGATCAAAATATATGATTTTTGTTTTTACAAAAAGATACTATTTACACAGTTGAATGAAGTTTCTGACAGGAGAATAGTGTATACATCCAATTAAAATATCAAAGTCTAAATTTAGACCTATACTTTTAATATATATTTGGTTTATAAAATTGGAGGTAATGTAATAGAATATAATGCAATGTAATATAATGATGATTACATAATTTATTTGGTTCATCGTTAGGAAAAGATGATGTATATGCATAAAAACGTTTAGTTATATTACGTTAAACATGAAAATATATAAGAATAATATAGCAGGTGATAAAATTACCCCTATCTACACATATAATAATATACATATTGAGTTCATGATAATTTTTAAATTTTTAATGGTAGAAATATTATACCGTGTATAGGTTGGGTTCATATTAATTTTTTAATATTTAATAATGGGAATATTATTCAATGAGATATTTTAACATTTTTTAACAGTGAAATATAATTTTTTTTAATTTTATAATTGGGGAATATTTCTTAAATTTCATATTATTAATCAATTTTTAATATTTAATGGTGGTAACTAAAATTATTTAATATTTAACAATATTTATGGGTGACCACTTTAGTCAATTTAAAAAATTATAATGGTAATAGTGTCATTTTCACTTAATTGCAGAATATTTGCATCCTCATTCATTAGTCCTAACTATATAATCTTGATTACAATAAACGATATAATCAGAATTACAAAATATAATATTCTTTACATTACATAAACCCAAACAAATGCTACAATCAATCTATTGTATCAGGATTATATGTATTTCTCTATCATGTAATTGAACCACACATACTATTAATAAATTCTTAATCAGGACGGGAGGTTTAATTAGGGTTAGGGATTTTTGAATGTTATTAAAAGGTCAAAATGCCTCTATATAATTAAAAGTGAAAATTGAATATAGATATAAGTTTAATTTTGATTTTGATTATTCCAACGGATTTAATTGAGATTTCCCATTTGTTTTTTATTTGTTTGTTTTATGTTTTATTTTTCTTATAAAACCAACAAGTATTTATGCATATATAATATAAAATTATTTTTTTAAAAATACTATTTATCTATGAAGAATATTATTTAAATTTATATATCCTAATTAGAACAGATATTTTTAAATTTTTTCTTTTTCTTTTTCTTTTTTTCTTTTTGCAGATTCATTCCTTTGACATTAATAAAAAGTTAAAACAGACACATTGTAATGCAAAAATTCCGATGACCTGGCTCTAATTCCTTTCTTTACATTATCAATTTTTCTTTTATGCATTTCAAGTACTTACTAAGGGGCTGTTTGGTATAAGAGATTTGGAGGGGAAAGGAGGGGAGGGAAGGGAAAATTTTTATGATTTGATTTAAAAAAATTGAAGAAGTTGGGTTACAAGTTTTTAGTTAATTTTTCTTACTTTTTTATTTTACATCTTATCTTTATTAAAATTTTATAACCCCATTTCTCTAATTTTTTTAAATCTAACTCATAAAAATTTCTCCTCCCCTCCTCTCCCCTCCATTTCTCTCCTGCCAAACAGACCCTAAGTGTGGTCGTTGAATCACTGTATATACTTTAAATTGGGTTTTGTGACAGTGCATAGCTAAGTTTGATCTTTGCTAATCGATGAATTTTATAGACAGATCGAATGTTGGGAAATGAAAGAGTGAAAACAGAATCAGCCCACAAAGATAATTTGGGAAAAGAGATATGAGGCTTTGAGGGGTAATATAGTCTTTTAACAACATCCATAGATTCTTCCTAACCTAATTAAGAATTTATTAAAAGTGTCAGCATTTATTAAAAGTGTCAGCCTGAATTTAAATTTTAGCATTCAGCTGTATTTATATAGAATTTTCCCTATCCGGAAACCATTTAAAAAAAAAAAATTGATAAAGTACATTATACTATATGTTGTATTTTTTGGGTGGGGGAGACACTGATTAATTTCATATAAAAAAAGGACACTAATTAATCGAGTATTTTTAATTTTTCAGAGGAATATTTAATTATTGAGAAAGTTTTAAAGAAATACCTTAAAATATCAAAATGCCAAATCAATTTTATTTATTACACTTTATTAGCCATTTACTACATCTGATAAACAAATAACATAACATGTTTTATTAGGAATTATTGATTTGGGATTTTCAAGTTCTAAAGATGCCATTTAATTAGAATTTTTCCTTATTTATATATTAGGTTTCATCCCCCCCCCCTTTTTTGTAATGAGAGATTTCATTCCTAAATTATCAATAAATTGAAACATATACATCAAAATTTATAATTTGCATTATTCATGATACCTAAACAATAAGATTCATTTTTTTAAATTTTACGTAATATAAAAAAAATATCTAATTTTTTCTTTCTTTCTTTTTATTTTTACAAAGGCAAGCATTACACTTAAATTAAAGGGGTAACAGATCACAAAGCAAGATCAGAACCTTACGTTAAATCACCTAAACCTAACCAAATTTGATCTAAATAGAAAGCAGGAGGCTCCCACATAATGATCAATACACAATCTCATCTCTCAAATTGCACTCGGTCTTCAATTTATATATTTTTTTAAGTTTTTTTTTGCCCAAAATATATATATTTTTAAGTTTGAAAGTTACTTTTAGCATATAGGAATGTGCAATAATAATCTTTAATTTTGGATTGATATATCCTCAGCATGTCAATAGTGCTGCGCTTGTGAAAAAAGTGTTTGCCTAGTGAGATTGGGGGGTGACTTCCCTTCCAACTAATTAGTCCAAAAAAAAAAAAAGCAAACAAATTAAAGTAACTTGTGTGTAGTTTAATTAATTAGAGTCTTCTTAATCCAAAAAATTTAATTCAAGAATGTAATCCCGATAATGATATCAAAATTAATTTTTCATACTTTAATTTGTTGGCAAAAAATAAACTATAAATCCAATTATATGTCCCGTCGATTCATCATCAACCCTTCATTTTCAATATTCGAATAGAGATCATTCTTTATTGCCAAAGGAGTCCCAAAAGCAGTGGGAACAATGATGGAGTTGTTGATGGGCAATTATGAGAAGTGATCAACTGAAAATGTTACTACCTTTTGTACGAGCCACTTAATTAATTAATTTAGATAAATTAAAAAAAATAAATTAGTGAATTATAACAAATATAGTTTGATATGTCTAAAATAATAACATTAGATTACATATAAGTTTATAAATTAGATAAATTAGTTTAGGAAAAAAATGATAAATATGAGAAATAAAATAAATTAAAATCTTATATTTCAAACTAAACCCAATCCACAACTAACCCTTATATTAAAAAAAAAAATTTGATCGAATGAGTATTTATTGTTCAAGATATAATATTACATCAAGATGGACCCTATGAAAAGGAAAGTTGAATTAATGGTCTAAGACAGTCTAATAGAAGCATTTGACTGTGGAAGTGGAAAACTACCCGTAATTCCACCCAAAACCTCATTTGCATTTTCTAGTGTGAGACTTGATTTGATTGTTAGGCTCCCCGTCGTTTTTATGGATTCATCCCTGATTTGCCGTGTATGCACTAGAGATAATTTTTTTAAAAAAAAAATGCGTTTGCAGGCAAAGGAAAAAATTGAACTTAAACAATCTGACATTAAGGGTAAAAGAAATAATCTGTATGCATGGATTTATTTTATCTTGTATTAACAAAAATCTTGTGAGGTATGGTTGAGATGAAGAAGAGAAGAGAGATAAACTAAAATGCTAAGATGATGAAGTCTGTGTGCCAGAATTATGATAAACCAGAAAATTGATTGATAGTTTGCTTCTAATAATAATAAAAAGGAGAAAAAACAACTATTGGAGAGGTATAGATCAAAATAACCCGATTATATTATTCAGTCAAATAGTTATGTGGCTGAATTTTTTATGTGGCTTCTTATAGCAATTGGAGATGAACTACTTTAAGGAATACTACGTTGTGATATTAAATATGGTTGAGATTTCAAATGGGGTTGTCTCATATGTGTGGTGTATATACATTCACACCTTTAGAGAAAAGATCTTTTAACTCATTCTCATTTTGAATTTAATTACTTATTTTTTTATATAGAGCCTTTAATTTTATTGGGGTTAATGAATTGGTATTAATCAATAATTGCGAATGAGAGGTAAAGATCAAAATAACCCCACTGCATTATTTAGTCAAGAATTAGAGTTATGTGGCTGATGTTTTATTCCATATAGCAAATGATGATCAACTACTTTAAATAATACCAGATACAAGAAGATGGTTGGGATTTCAAATGAGGTTTGTGGAGAGGTATCCAAATATCACTTGATGTAGTAATGTTGGTCTTTTCTGAAGTCTCATATGTGTCGTGCATATATATTCACTCCTTTTGTTAATTTATGAATGGGCAAAAAGATCTTCTAACTCATTCTCATTTTAATTTTACTTAGTTTTTAGATGGACATTCTTGAGTTTATTGGAGTTAATGAGGTGGATAGTATTGGTCATTAATTGACAATGGGAGGTAAAGATCAAAATAACCCCACTACATTAATTAGTCACAATTAGAGTTATGTGGCTGATGTTTTACTTCTTATAGCAAGTGGTGATAAACTATTTTAAGGAATACCAAACTCTGATACCAAAGAAGGTTGGGATTCCAAATCAGGATTGTGAAGAGTTATTCAAATATTACTTATTGTAGCAATGTTGGCCTTTCAAAAATCTCATATGTGTCGTGTATATATATATTGACACCTTTTATTAATCTGTGAATGGAAGAAAAGATCTTTCAACTCATTCTAATTTTGATTTTAGTTATTTTTCTGATAGAGACTCTTTAGTTAATTGGAGTTAATGAAATGACATTGGTCATTAATTGCCAACAAGATGTAAAGATCAAAATAGCCCCATTGCACTATTTAGTCAATAATTAGAATTATGTAGATGATGTTTTATTCCATATAGCAGATGATGATAAACTACTTTACGGAATACCAAGCTCTGATACCAAATATGGTTGAAATTCCAAATGAGGTTTGTGTAGAGGTATTCAAATATAAGTTGATGTAGTAATGTTGGATTTTCAGAAGTCTCATATATATATATATATATATATATATATATATATATATTGACACCGTTTATTAATCTATGAATAGGAGAAAAAAATCTTTCAACTCATTCTAATTTTAATTTTAGTTCTTTTTCTGATAGAGACTCTTTAATCAATTGGAGTTAATGAAGTGGTATTGATCTTTAATTGCCAACAAGAGGTAAAGATCAAAATAGCCCCACTGCACTATTTAGTCAATAATTAGAGTTATGTGGATGATGTTTTATTCCATATAGAAGGTGGTGATCAACTACTTTAAAGAATACCAAGTTCCGATACCAATGAGGTTTGTGTAGATGTATTTAAATATAAGATGATGTAGTAATGTTGATTTCTCAAAAGTCTCATATGTGTTATATATATATATATATATATATATATATATATATTCACTCTTTTTGTTAATCTATGAATGAGTGAAAAGATCTTCCAACTTATTCTCATTTTGATTTTATTTCTTTTTTAGATAAACACTCCTGAGTCTATTGGAGTTAATGAAGTGATATTAGTCTTTAATTGCCACTTAGACATAAAGATCAAAGTAACCCAACTGCAGTAATTAGTAAACAATTAAAGTTATTTGGTTGATGTTTTACTTCTTATAGCAAATGGTGATCAACTACTTTAAGAAATACCTAGCTCTGATACTAAAGATGATTAGAATTCCAAGTGAGGTTTGTGGAGAGGTATTCAAATATCACTTGCTATAGCAATGTGTTGGCCTTTCAAAAGTCTCATATGTGTCATGTATATATATTCACCCCTTTTATTAATCTATGAATGGGGAAAAGATCTTACAACTCATTCACATTTTAATTTTATTTATTTATTAGATAGAGATAGAGGCTCTTTAGTCAATTGGAGTAATGAAATTGTATTGGTTATTAATTACCAACAGGAGGTAAAGATCAAAAGAAATTCACAACATTATTTAGTCAATAATTAGAATTATATGGCTAATGTTATATTCTCTATAGCAGGTAGTGATCAACTACTTTAAGAAATACCAAGCTCTGATACCGAAAATGGTTGACATTCCAAATGAGGTTTGTGTAGAGATATTAAAATAATGTTGGCTTTTGAGAAGTCTCAAACATGTCATGTATGTATATTCACTCCTTTTGTTAATCTATGAATGGGAGAAAAGATCTTCCAACCCATTCCCATTTTTATTTTACTTCTTTTTTTAGATAGACGCTCTTAAGTCGATTGGAGTTAATGAAGTGATATTAGCCTTTAATTGCCAACGAGAGGTAAAGATCAAAATAGTCACACTATACTATTTAGTCAATAATTAGAATTATGTAGATGATTTTTATTTCTTATACCAGGTGGTGATCAACTACTTTAAAGAATATCAATCTCTAATGCTAAAGATGGTTGAGATTCCAAATGAAGTTTGTGGAGAGGTATTCAAATATCACTTGATGTAGCAATGTTGACCTTTCGAAAGTCTCATATGTGTCATGTATATATATTTACCCCTTTTATTAATCTATGAATGGGGAAAAGATCGTCCAACTCATTCTCATTTTGATTTTATTTATTTTTTAGATAGAAGCTCTTTAGTCAATTGGAGTTAATGAAGTGGTATTGTCATTAATTGCCAAGAGATAATGATCAAAATAACCACATTGGATTATGTAGTTAATAATTAGTTTTGTGTCTAACGTTTCTCCTTAGTGTAGGTGTTTAAGGAATACCAAACTTTGATACTAAAAATTGTTGAAATTCCAAATGAGTCATGTCGAGAGGTATTCTAATATCACTTGATTTAGTAATGTTGGCCTTTGTGAAGTCTCATATGTGTTGTGTATATCTATTTACACATTTTGTTAATCTATAAATGGGGGGAAAGGATCTTCCAACTCATTCTCATTTTGATTTTACTTATTTTTGGGATAGAGGCTCTTGATTCTATTGGAGTTAATGAAGTGTTGTTATTCATCAATTGCTAACGAGAGGTAAATATCAAAATAACCCACTCCATGATTTAGTCAATAATTACTTATGTTGCTGATGTTACTCCAATGAACTACTTTAAAGAATATTAAGTTGTTATACCAAAGATGGTTGAGTTTTCAAATGAGATTTGTGGAGAGTTATTAAAATATCACTTGATAAAGAATATTAAGTTGTTATACCAAAGATGGTTGAGTTTTCAAATGAGATATGTGGAGAGTTATTAAAATATCACTTGATATAGTAATATTGGCCTTTTTGAAGTCTCAGGTATATAGATTCACACCTTTTGTTAATCTATGAATGTGAAAAAAGATCTTTCAACTTATTCTCATTTTATTTTACTTATTTGTTAGATAGAGGCTCTTGAGTCTATTAGAGTTAATAAAATGGTATTAGTTATTAATTGCCAACGAGGTAAAGATCAAAATATTCCAAAGGTACCATTTAGTAAATAATTAGTTCTAAAGATAGTTTGAAATTCCAAATGAGGTTTTTGCAGAAGTATTTACTATTTAGATATCATTTGATGCAGTAATGTTTGCATTTAAACTAGAAACCCCTTTTCCCCTTTGCTCCTCACATCTTCACTCGGCCTCTCTGCTTCGCTCCTCTCATCCTCCATCCGCTGCCGCCTGGTCGAGCTTTCCACCACCTTCATTCACCTTTCGTTCTGGTTTATTGCCTACCATGTTTCAACTGCAACTTCCTTGTTCATGTTCACCCTCTATCTATTTTTCACCTTTCGTTGTTTTGATGAACTGTCTCTGTTCTTGTAGTCTTTTCCTGAGTATTTTTCTTGCTTTCCCTCTTGTTGTTTGTTTATTTGTGTTACTTGTTTCTTTTGGGTCTGGCTATTAAGTTTCTGTTTATGTGTTACAATTAGAATTAGCAAATTTAAAATCTGAGGATTTTGAAGATCATGAAATATATATTTGCACAAGAGATTTTTGGATAAATGGACATTCTCTATCTTCTTAAAGGAAACTAATTCAATTACATAAATCTTATGTTGACAGCATGCTATTCTTTTTGAACTTTATTCCACTGTATTTCCTTTGGTTTGTTTCACTCAAAATTTTGCTTGAAAGTTTGATTATATATACAATGTCTTGGATGTGTTTGTGCAAGAGAGATTATTGAACATACTTTGGACTAAGTATAAAGTGATCTATTGAACATGTTAAGGCCTACTTATGCTGAAACTTGACAATACAAATTGCTTCGCTGCTATTCTCATGTATTTTTCTCTGTAAAACTCTTACGTTCATATATAGAAGCAGTACAATTTAGTTATTTTATTTTTCTTCTGTGTTTTTGCTTCAGTTCAGTTATATGCTGCTACTTTGCCTAGTGTAATAAGCTTTAGGGTGGCCAAGCTTTTTGTAGTGATGACAATTTTCCTTCTGCCAGGATTTTCACCTGTTATTCTTGTTCATCAGAAAGCACTGGGAGAATCTTGTCATGGTGGTCAATCAGAAATGCTTCTGATTGTATGACTCTAGCTGCTGATCATAATAGCATTAGCCATGGTGATGTGAAAGCTAGTTCAAAGTGGCAGACAAAAGGAAAGAGGAACTCCAGAGATAGCTAGAGAAGCAAATCAAATAGCCAGAGAAAGCTCTACAAAGCTTCCAAAATTGTGGGGTGAAGAAATATGGAATATGCATGATTGAAGATTGTGGCTTCTCAACAACTCATGTTACCATGTGGATATTTTGAAAGACTTAGCAATATAGGACTTGTTTAGTTTGCTAACCAAACGTAGACTTTTGATGTTATCCAATGTTGTTGCCTATTTCAAAAGGAATTATCTTCCATAAATTTATACACAAGAACTTATGAATATATGGGGCACTCTAGTGCCTCTCTCTTCTGTCCAAACATATTGAATATTGTTGCTGTTATGTGAGATGGTGTAAGATCCGCTAAAGCCAATTGATCAGAAGGTGATCCGTGGTCTATACACTGATCTGGAATAACCATTTGCCTCAACTGAACAAATATCACAACGCATGTAAGTTTTGATCACCGTAGAAGAAGGATCAATTGGAGGATTTGGGTTTCATGTTTGCTCAATTCATGGGCTCCTTGATGGGCCTCTAATAAGATATTCATTCCGTCTTATTTATAAAACTGGATTATGTGATTTAAAAAAGTAGTTAAAATTAATTAAAAATAATAAGTATGTCTAAAATAAACTTTATTTTTTAAGTATATCCTCATTATGAGGGTTAAATAAGAGAGAGAAATAAAATAAATATAAGTATTACCAACATTTTAATTAATAATACATATAATTAATGAGGGCTATAAATAGAGAAAAAATTCATTAAATGCTTAAACAATCATCGTCGGACTTTTATAAATAGGATCAAGGCAATTCAAATTTTAGGTTATTATAAAAAAGATCGGAGGGGGTAGAATGTTAAAATTTTATCATAGTTTTTAATTTTATCATATTTTAAATAGGCAATAGATTTTAACAAACCCATTTAAAATGGTAGGTAGCATGTTAAAATTAATAAAATGATCCTTTAAAATGTATATAAATTTTTTTAAATCACACACAAGTGAGGTATCAAATTTTTTTAAGATTCAGACGTTAAGAAATAATAACTCTGATATAAAAATTATAAAAAAAAGAAAATATATAAATAAAGAGAAAGGAACATATTTGTCAATTTATAATTAGCTGCCCTCACCCGCCCTCCCAAACCAAACAAAAAAAAACCATACCTCCCCCTCCTTTGTCCTTCAAACAAACAAAGCTCATAACATTCTTCATCTATCTTTAATAAACCTTACTTACCCTTCTCTCATTGAATCAAACATACCCTAATGCTATGTTTGGATGTAGATAAAAGTGAAAGGAAAATAGAGAGATAGGATACTATGAAGGAAAACTTTCAAAAATAGTAAAAAAAAATTATTATTTTTTGGAAGTTTTCCATCTTAGTTTTCTTTCTTTCCTAATTTTCTTTCCATCCAAACATAAAGTAAGGAAATTCTAAAATTTCATGTTTAGAATTTATGGGCTTGCTTGAATTAGTTTTTTTAAAAAAAAATTGGAAAAATCACAGTGAGGTCCCAAGGACCATAACAAATTATAAAAAAGTCTCATAACAAATTCCCCTAACAAAAAGGTTTTTATGGACTACATTGTAATTAATTATGAATGTAAAATTACTTTGTTGCCCCCATTAACTTGTCATTTCATAGCTTGTCAAAGTGTGAAAATAAACTTATCAAAGTAGGCAGATGCACTTGTCAAAATAAGCAGACAAAGTTGCATTGTCAAAATTGGCACAGAGGCTTATGAAAATAAGCACATTAACTAGCCATTTATAACTTGTCGAAGTAGGAAAATAAACTTGTTAAAGTAGACAGATGCACTTTTCAAAACAAGCAGGTGAAGTTATCAAAATTGGCACAGAGGCTTGTGAAAATAAACACATTAACTTGTCATTTTATAACTTGTCTAAGTGAGAAAATGAACTTATCAAAGTTGGCAGATGCACTTGTTAAAAGAGGGAGACAAATTATCAAAATTGGCACAGAGGCTTATGAAAATAAGCATATTAACTAGCCATTTTATAATTTGTCGAAGTGGGAAAATAAACTTATCAGAGTAGACAGATGCACTTGTCAAAACAAGCAGATGAAGTTATCAAAATTGGCACAGAGGCTTGTGAAAATAGGCACATTAACTTGCCATTTTATAATTTGTTCAAATGGGAAAATGAACTTGCAAAGTAGGTAGATGCACTTGTTAAAAGAGGCAGACGAAGTTGTCAAAATTAGTACAGAGACTTGTAAAAATAGACACATTAACTTGCCATTTTATAAATTATCGAAGTGAGAAAATGAACTTGTTACACATGCACTTATCAAAATAGGCATATGAAGTTGTCAAAATTCGCACAAATGCTTGTAAAAATAGGTACATTATTCAATGGGAGCAACAAAATAATTTTACATTCAAAATTAATCACAATACAGTCCCTAAGGACTTTTTTGTTAGAGGAATTTGCTATAGAACTTTTTTATAATTTTTTATGATTCTTGGGACCTCACTATGATTTTTCTAAAAAATTTGTTTGTAAAAACAAAAAAAAACTTATTTTGACAACTGTTTTCTATAAGTTGTTTTTAAAAACAAAAAAAAAACAAAAAGTTGTTTTGAAAAACTAAAACAAAAATAGCTTTTAATTAATGAACGATGGAGGTATTCATCATCTACTTCACTCAGAGATTACTGTAATTTGGGATCTAATTTACTCTGAATAGGACATTGAACTTCATTATGCACCACAAGAGGCAATCAAGTGGTGTGCTAATTATCTTACAAATGAAGCTCAACACTTAGTTCAGAGTCTTGTGGTACTACCAATTCCCCATTTAGGATGTGTTCCTCTCATGCGAGAAGATCTTCATTTGATTTTTGAGATTTAGTGTTTGAAACCAGTATGTAATATCCAAGCTTGCTTGACCATTATAAAAAAATTTATTTTCTTGTTTTTGTTTTTCTATTTTTCATTTTTTTAAGGCCGCTACCTATTAACTATCAATATCACACTACTGACGATAATCACCACCATATCATTGCAAAAACATATTTTTTTTAAAACAACTACCTAAATACGTTTTTTTTACTTTTTTGTTTTCAAAACTTATTTTTTAAAATAGTTTTATAAAACTACTTCCCCCCGGGGGGGGGGAGAATAGAATTACACAAGTCCGGAGTGTGGAAGAGAGCCGACTACAATAATGACATGTTGATGACCCATCAAAGTATGGAGTGGTTGGTGTGAAGCAGAGGCTGAGAACAATTAAAAAGAACTTTTAATTTTAATTGACAGATAAAAGAGAAGGCAGTCCCCAATTTTTACCCTGAATGCGAAAAATAATTCAAAGGAAAAGAATATTTAGTATCATAATCAGACAAAAGCTTCATAGTTAGTCTAAGAATTGTAAGATAACAAGGCAATATCAGAACCCAAGACAACTAAGAAATCCCCTTGCTTGCTTACAATATCTAAGCATATAAAATAGCGTTTGGGACAAAGTCTTAAAAAAATACATTTTTATCTACAAAAACGAACAATATAATTTTTTTTAAAAAAAAATAGTGGTTTGATTGCAATTTCTCATAGAGTCAAGACAAACCTCAAAATTTAAAAAGATTTTATAAATTTATTTATAGATTACCCATCAACAAAATTCTTAGATAAACTATAGATTTTTCAGAGAAAAAAAGAAGATCAACAATATATTTGAATTTATGTACTAGTAGGAATGAGACGCGTCTTTATTGAATGAATTAATATTTATTTATTAGTTATATAATATTATTATATATTTTAGTTATTATTACTTCAGTTTTTCATACTACTCGTATTATACTATGCTCTGCATAATACAACAGTCCCTAAAATGAGGTGTAATACGTTAGCAGTAAGCGTCACAATCAACACAATCCCCTTTCCCCAGCCCATAATCCACACTATACCCAATATTAGGAATTAGGAAGGACGTTGAACATGACTAGAAGAAGTACATAAATCTCAATGATTAGTGCACCATTTGATTCTTAGAAATTCAAGATCTACTAATGTCTCATAGGGATGTTGATGCTAAACGTATTTAATTAAGAGATCCAATCTTAATTAACTCGCCACTTAATTTAGATATTTTCTCTCTCTCTCTCTCTCTCTCTTCTTTCTTTTTTATTTTTCTTTTCCGGGGAAGCAATGTTTTGAATTGTAATTCTTATTGTAGTGGGAACAAAAGAGCCTTTTTTTTTCATTTATTTAAGGGGACACTCTTTAGAGGCTTATAACACAAAAAGTTTTTAGTTCTCCTAATAAATTCATTTCTTGATATTCAAATTTGTATTTTTCTCTTTACGAGAGGAGAGGAGACGCCGCTTACCACTCTAACCAATAACTTATTACTGTGTGCTGGCAAAAAATAAACTTATTACTGTGGAAAAAAAAAAGCTTGATTAGATCCAAATCTTGTTTTTTTAACCCCCTTGCCAATAGTTTTATTCTTGGCACAAAATGCTAGGCCTATTAGGCTGGCCTTGTGGACGCAAACACCATGGGCTGATAGGGGCCCAACAGGATCGATGTTCACTATACGACTATCTTTGTGATGTAAAAGAGAGGATCTCAACTCGTCAAACCAAAACTCAAAACTCGAGTTCAGATTGTCTTCAGGTCAATTAGTTCTTTCCCCCCTTAAATTACAAAGACCAAAAGAATAAGAGAGAAGCTACCCACAATAAACACAAGATAGAGATCTATATAACGTACAACAGTACATATCAGAAATAACTTTCAACTCGCTTCAGTATGCTTGCAAACCAAAGCTTTTCCATAATATACTCCCTCTACTTTTAATTAATTCTCGAGTACTAATATGAACAATTAAAAGCATTAAATTTTTCGTAAGTGATTTTCAATAATCAACCTATTTAATTATACTAGACTCTAATATTACATTAATTTCTACTATCTCACTACCCTTGTTAAATTGAGCATATATAAAAGATCGTACTCTTTAAAACTTGTAAATGCCTTTTGAAAAGGATAAAAACACCATCTAGAAAGTGAAGGTGCCTTATAATGGGACCAATAAGAGTGGCTGTTCAATCATTATGTATGCATGGATAACAGTGGAAAGATAGGAAATTGGATTGTTTTATCAATCTACTCTTCGATTTTTTTTTTTTAAATCTTGAGAGAGAGAGAGAGAGAGAGAGAGAGGAGGAAGTGTATGAGACGCGACAGTAAGAAATGGGGAGAAGGAGAATGAAATGAGTTTTTTTTTTTTTTTTTTTGAATTACAAAAGACAAGTTCAGAAATTTGAAATCTATCGATCACATCAGTGCCAACTTAATCTGAAGGTAGCTGGCCCAGATGCCCTCGCATGATGAAGGAAACATCCTGGACGAGGTCTATGCAAAATTCACATGTCTTCCCTAAGATGATGGGAGAATGAAATGAGTTTTAAAAGATGTAAAATAGATGCAAGGCAGCTAAAACCTCTAGAAATAGTATTCGCACTGGATTACTCATTAACACTGGGATACAAATGTCTAGATCATCAATGAGATGAACAGAAAGCTGCATCCTGTAAATCAAAAAAGTCAATAAATAGTAGCATGGGAATAGGTGGCGGACCCCAATACCAAACGGCTCCCGCACAATGCAGGCTCAGCGGAAGGAAAACCTATATGTACTTAGCTTTATCCTGACATATTGCCAATAGACTGTTTCCAAAGCTCGAACCTTAAACCTTAAGACGGAAAGCCAGTGTACCCACTAGTTACGCCAAAACCCGCCATTAGCATGGGAATAGGATGTCAGAAAAATGAACAAGCTGTGAATAACCAAGTGCTTTCACCGTCAATATCCTTTGGGGGAAAAAAGTGAGAAAGCACTGAAATTTGCATTTAAAAGAGCAAACTCGTACATTACTTGATGCATGGGTCAACTAGTCTAAAAAACCACCCCTAACTCTGATTACAGTGCCATGTATCTCCTAGGGCATCTTCTTATTATACAATAATAATATACACAATGAGATGAGTTTACACAGGTGAAACGGACCCAACAATTCCTTTCCAAATAGCCAAACCAGAATAAAAACTCTGGCAATGTTAAATCTAGAGCCAGTCATGGTGATTCAAACCATGAAAAAATACCTGCATCTATGTATGTATAACGCCACTTTATGTACATATCCATATAACTTAATGATTTACCACTCAAAAGATCTGCTAACTAACAAAATTGGGTCAGCCTCGAGGAAGCCACGTAGTCAAGTGGGTGACTCAGCTAGAAGAAGAGTATGCCACCAGCCACACGCAACATTTTTAGGTACACATCCTTCGATGGTGACTTGAGAAGGGATGTTTCGGTCAATCACATCGCCAAGGCCAAGCTGCCACGTCAAAAACAAGTAAATGGAACATATTACAACACTGAAGAACGTCATATGTCAGAACAAGAACACCGCAACATACAACTATTCGCTTCATCATTTAAAGTACGTATTTAGGCAAATAAAAAGCATATAAGCTCATCACTCAGAGCATGAGTTGAAAACGGAAATGCAAATGAAAATTGTCAAAGCATGATATAGGTACCTGCCCGTACTTGTTCCATCCCCAACAAAATACTTTCCCTTCCTCTTGAAGACACCAAAAAGAAACAAGATTAATTGATGAGAATGAATAAAAAATTTGAAATTAGAATTAGCATAGTTTTTATTGATAACAAAATCTAGATCCAAAGATCACTGATAAACCAATCTTGCCATTTGAGATGACTACAACTTAAAGTAAAGACGGCATTTAATAGTCTGAAACTGTGGCGTTGCTCACCAATCAGTACACTTTATTGTTGTTAATGAGTTTTTCATTAAATGGGGTTAGTCATCAAAAGCCAAATTATAACATAGCAGAAGACTCCATTTGCAGTTCAAGCCAACCCTTGTCGACACTTATTAGATTGATTTACATCCATGACATTGTGTGCTTTACAAAATTAAAAATATATTCACCTCAAAGCCATTCCGCTTGGTTTTATTGTGAACGGATAAGTCAAGCAAACTTTGAGGACAATGAGCGGACTTTACTTATAAATGAACAAATGGAAAATAGCGTGTTTGGTACTTGATGCTATCAGTGCTTTTTCAAGATTGTTATTTTGGAAAATGAATGGACTTTAGAGAGAAAACCTAATAGGTACTGAGAAAATCTAATAGGTACTAAAGTCTAACAATTAAAGAGTTTGTTCAACTGACTTCAGTGGTGGAAGGCTAGCTCTGCTAAGGATATTATAAAAATTTCTGTGCATCACATATGATATACCTGTTACCACTGCAGTATGACGAGCCCCAGAGGATAGAGTCTTTACATGCTGATTTTCCAAGCTTGGAGAATCCAATAGCCTTGGTATAGTCTGCTTCAAAATTTATCATAATACTTAAAATTTAGCAGTGTCTCAAAAATAGTTTGCAAACTTGGCATGCATCATGAAGCTTAGTCATAGCAATTATGATTAAAATTTTTACAAATACAGAGTGAGCCTTTTCTTTGTTAAATTAGAAAAGTGAAACTCTTTTCTATTGGTGCATAGAGCATTTGACTCAACAAGTGAGCCTGCACTATCTGGCATTATTTTTGTTTTCATGAGCAGCAGTGGTAGATCTAGAAGATGAACCTAAAGTAAGCATACCTCAGCTTGATCATCACCAGTTCCCAACTGGCCAAACTGATTTCCACCAAAGGCATATACATCACCATCAGCAGATACACAGGCAGTATGCCACAGTCCAGCAGCGACTCCCTCTATTCGGATACCCAACAAGGAAGATACGCATGCCGGGCTTAGCTCATCATCTGTACTTCCTTGCCCACACTTTAACCAAAACAAAAGGAAATTAACTGAGTATGACGGGCATAAGAATTCCAAAAGATAAGGCACGATAGATTTTATTGACAATAAAAAAAAGTAAGATAAATATTGTAAAGGAACAGAACAAATTATCCCTTGCTAGAGTGGACCTCATCTTCAACATCTACATTGCTTTTTGTCCACGATTTTCTACTTTACCTACATGTTGATCCTAAAGAATGGTTAACAACTGAGCAAATCCAAGCACTGTTGTAGATGAGTATTTGTCAAAAAGGTGCAATTCAGTTTGATTGTTACACAAAGGAAAATTCATGGAATAACACAGTAATGTCATGGTCCTGGAAAAATCAGTGTACAATTTAAATACCATATCGCTTCACATTGCCCACAGCATTAGCATGCAAAATAAACAATGAGATGTCATTAACATGCAAACTGAAATAATTCGGATACAATTAAGGTCCTTATCACCATAGGTCACCATTATACCAACCAAGATCTAACTAAGAAGATCATGAATTGATTAAGGAAAAAAGCAATAATTACTTCAAGTGAAAAATAAAGTAAAATCTTTAGAAGACTGGTAAATGTAAGGTTAATATAGGTCATTATGGGAAAAAAATATGCATTGTAAAGTAAATCCATCTTTAAAAAACATCTAGGCAAACTTTATTTTCAAAACATTGTAATGGAAAATACTTATAAAAATAGAACTTTTTTTTCCCAAACTATATTTCTCCTCTATTTGAAAACCTTTTGATTTAGTATGCTTACACCCATTAACTCTTTCTAGGTAACAAAGCCCTCCCTATCATCAGATGAAAGGGGCAGAAACAAAACAATAAAAGAATCACAAACAAACGTTCCCAAAAGACTGAATCGTAATAGACTAACAAAGAGGCAAGACACTGTTAACCACATAAGCTAATGAAATTAATGGAGGGCTAAATATTTTCTACAGTTAACAAATGATTTACTTATAAATGATTCAACAAATCATAAGAATTTATACCCCCAGAAAGAAAGTGTTCTGCAGGGGTGATGAAGGGAGCTTCTTATTTTGCCCCTAACTCTAATAAAAAAAAGTTTTGGTGGCCCACAAAAATAAAAATTGGGAATGTAATGATGACAAAAAAGTTGAGGGAACTCAGTGAATTTCAATAACAGGGAAGGATATGCAGCTTGAGCAATGTAAAAAGGCCTTTTTGATATCCCTAGTTTACCTGTCCATATAGTCCCCAACCAAAAGTAAGCAAAGCTCCAGCATCTGTCAGGTCACCACAAATATCTCAAAACAGTCAGCATATATAAAAAAACTAAGTAGAAAACAGAATAACTGTAAAGACACAAAGTAACTTGTCCTGCTTGTATATTGTAACCATTTGAATCTCAATCTAGAATTCAGGAAGAAAAATATTTTTCTAATTCTTCTTAATTTGAAGGACTTTTGGTCGGTGGATTCCCTTCCAAAAAGAAAAAAAAAACACGGGCGCGCTCGCATAGAGACACACGTTCACATACAACTCATGGTCCAACCTTTCCATGTTTCGTGGAATTAGTTTCCTCTCTATATAACCCTTATTGAGAACTCCTTAATACCTTATAGATACAATTTTTTCATCAACTAAGTATGCTTAATATTATCAGTTTTAGTTCTTTGAGCAACTAACATACAATTATCGCGAAAAGATTCCCGGTTCTGGAATAACTAATAGAACGCACATAGATACCTGTGATAACTGCACTGTGCCGACCTCCACAAGCAATTCCAGTCACATAATTCCCAGGAACTCTAAAATTCTGTCCCCCGGAATTCATGCTTCCTTGAGCAAGCACAGCAAATCTATCTTTTCCATATGTAGAAGAATTAATGCAAGGAACAAGATGAGGAGAGGACACCATTCGTATTCTGGAGCCTAAGCCAAGCTGCCCTTCTCCTCCATAGCCCCAACCCCACACCTGTCCCATATCTGAAACTTTCAGGAAATTAGAACGATGACATATTTTGCACCTCACAACTGATCTTCCACATGATTAAACAACATACTCGAGCCAGACATTGATCACAGCATTACAGTGGGGAAAGTAGCAATGATCAAATCTTTGGCTTGAGTTTATCAATAGTCTGGAACAAAGTCATCACCTGACAATGCTAAGGTATGACGTCCACCTGCAGCAACAGTTGTTATTCTTACGCCTGGATTAAGTGCAACAAGACATGGAAAAGCTGTCAGGGTTTCATCGCCAGATGTTGAGCTTTCAGCTGTCTGCTTTGCTGAAGAAACTCTCCTTCGCTTTGTACCTTCATCTCCACTAGCACTGGAAGCAGTTCCTCCAGTTGCCCTTGAGCCTTGGGAGTAGAAACATTTTGCATTAGTTAGCACTGATGAAGGGAATTATTCTATTATGGTTATCATAAAGAAGCCAAATAATTCTTGATTAACTAGACCAATTGCTGATATAAATTGGTCAAACATACCTTGTTCTGTCAATAATGAACTCTGCCTTTCTGATAAATCCTTTTCAGGACTTGCCCCTGTTGATGATTCGCCAAATACCTTCCCAGATGGAACACATTCCTTCCAACCCCATGTGTAAACTTCACCACCATCTGCAAAGGAACAGAAAAACATACTTGTAGGAAGACACTAAGTGGAAAACTTAACTAACTGATATATTTGTTAATTTCCTAGTTGGAAGGTTATTTCTTGCATCTGCTTTGGATAAATATGCCAGTAAAATATAACCGCAAGGAATATTTGAAAGCCTGTAGATATTTTAAGGATAGATTCGTTCTCATAGTTTGGACCTTTCTTTCAGTGTCATCACATCTTAATATTCTTTTCTTCTTTTTTACCCCACTAAACAAAGTAAGTCAGTCAATCTTACCAGTAACAGCAACACAATGTGCCCATCCAGCTGCAGCCCTTATGATAGAAGCTTCAGTTGGGATAGGGAAAGGCTCAGGAATTTCCTTTACCATTTAAACTAGAAAATGTCATTTAGCTGATAAAGAATCAAAAGGGGAAAAATAGTATAAAGATATATTATTAGCATTACCCCGTGCTTGCCAGATGTCACATAGCTTTGACCTAGATCATCAGTTGATCCCCAAGTAATAAGCTTTCCTGACTCTGCTAAATGAAAAACGTATAGGCAATATAGAAATCATTTATGTAAATAAAACCTAGAGAGAAATATCTACTACAGAAATATTTAGAGGAATAGAAATGCACATGACTACAACCTTGCAATGAATAGAAGGAAAAAAACATAAACTGGAGCTAGTTACAAATTACAAATAGATTAAAACACAAAAGCTTCCCTCATACTGATGTCAGCCCCTTCTCCAAGACAATAGGTGTAATGGAATAGAAGAGCAGAAATATCTAAGTAGTGCAAATCATCGTTTGCAATTAATCCACCTAATGTTATTTAGTGTAATGAAAAAAATTAACTAATTAATAATGACATTACTCTCAATAGGAGTGAAGGACAAGAAATTGATAACGTTTGGTAAAACTAGCTCGGAGCTGCAGTGGAAGTCTCAAAAAATGCAAGAAGCCTCCTAATTTCATCTTCTTGGATTCAACCAATTAGACAAGGGAATGATGCCAGGCAGAGGAGCAAGATAAAAAAAGGGGGAAAGGGGGAAATGAAACCCGTGCAAGAAAAAAAATTTGATTGTTCTCCAGAGACATATTGATTTATTTTAGTAAAGAAAAAAAATAACACTTTGGTGCCCCGAAAATAAAAATGTGACTCTACTCAGTACTGACAATGACATCACAGTGAAGTTTGGGTAGCTACTTGCTCTGATGACTTGCATTTTCCCTCCCACAGCAAGAAAACGAAATTAGCGAATGGTATATTCGAACTTGGAAGTCCTCATTTCAAACCGAGACATTTTCAGGCAACAAAAAACAGAGGCAGATGATGAAACGGCACAATCTTTCTAACCAGAAAATAAATGTAAAGGGGGAAAAAACAGAGAGAGAAACAAATCGAAGAGACAAAACAGCAGACCAGAGATAGCCAAAGCGAATCCACAACCGCCACCGCAAACATCCTTCCAGGAGTAACCAGAAGAACCAATCGAAGCCGAAACCCTAACAGGCACCGGCGTCAAGAGTGGCGACCTCTGCGGGAGAGCTCCAGGGAGGTAACCCCACATGTAGACCTTGAATCCTTGCAATGCCGCGGCTTCACCTCCTGGTTCATCTCCATCGCCATTCATAGCGAATTTGGGGAAGAAATGAAACGAACAAAAACCAAAAAAAATCACGAACAAAAGCAAGACACAAAGTCAAAGGTTTAGGGGAGGCTGTGTTGGGTTTCTGTGGCAGTTTCTATTCTTGGGGAGAGAGAAAGGTTAAATCGGAGGCGAGCATGGGTGGACTAAGCGAGTTAATGGAAAGTGCCCTAATTAATGCTTGCTGGTGCACAAAAGAGAAGCGTATAATTTTCAGCAGAATGGGGAGGCCACGTCGGATGATCACGTGGTTCAGTGTACACGTGGCGAAATGACAACCCCTAGATGACTCGGCCATTTCTAGCCAGGAGTTTGGCGGAAGCTTCTGGAAATCTCACCCTCTTTTACAGAACTGTCGTGGCCGCTTTGGTATCCCGCCTCGCGGGAGCCCTGCACGCCAACTCCAATCATTATGTATTATCACGTGGCCACACATTTTTGTGGTACCGTAAGATGATGACACGTCATCACTGGGCCCGTTAACCGTTTTCATGAAATTAATTATATATTTTCTTTTTGGCCAACAATATAATCCTATGTTCCTATTAGTCTTAATTTCCTAATAATCCATATGGTTTGATTATATGAGAGAGGATTACATGATATAATAGTATGATTATAGTATTTGGTTAGGTTTATATATGTAAAGAATATTACAATTTGTCATCCTGATTATATCGTTTAATATAATCAAGATTACAATATTAGAAATGATAAATAAAGATGTAAACATCCTGTAATCTAGCTAAAATGATATTATTGACATTATAATTTTTTAAATTGACCAAAATATTCACCTATAAATGCGGTTAAATATTAAATAATTTTAATTACCAACATTAAATATTAAAAAATAATTAATAATATAAAAAATTAATAAATATTCCCACATTCAAAAATTTTTAAAAAATTAAATTCCACCATTAAAAAATATTAAAATATCTCATTAAATAATATTCTCATTATTAAATATTAAAAAATTAATATATATGAACCCATACACTTCATGGAATGAAAAAATTATCATAAACCCAACGTGTACATTATTATATGTGTAGAAAGATGTAATTTTTGTCACTTGCTATATTACTCTCATATATTCTCATGTTCGATTTAATCTAACTAAACATTTTTATGTATAAACATCATCTTTTTCTAATAACGAACCAAATAAATTATGTAATCATAATTACATTATATTGAATTATATTCTATTATATTACTTCCAATTCTATAAACAAAACAGGCACTGAATTTATTAGTATAAAAGAAGGCAAGAAAATTATTAGTATATAAATATATAGCTTTATCTCTAATTTATTGATTTGAGGGTTTTTTTTTTTAACATCTTATCAATATATATTAGGACTAAACTTAAGTCAAAGTAGTTCGGTCAAGTTTGCCCATGAAGCCAATCAAAACCTGCCACCTATTTTAATTTTTCCATGTCAGCAATTAATCCTCCATACACCACTTAACCACCATTAAAGAAAAGATCACAAAAAAAGTTTCTTTTTTTTAAATGTAAGGTAGAAACGCTATCGTGAAGACGAGAGAAGGGATGCGGCAGCGACAGTAAACACTGCACTCTGCAGAGAGTTTCTGGGGATATGAGTTATTCTGGAGGTTTACTCACTTCTCTTTCTTTCTTTGTTATCTATTCAACCCATATAGGCCTTTTAAGATTTCTTTTTTTATATCAATTCCTTCAAATTCGATTCCATTCGATCTGTCCTGAGCATCTGGGGTCGTTCATGTTTGTAATGAATCAAGGGTTTATGAGATAGGGCCCATACAATTCTTTACTCGGATATTGATTTTTTTTTTCCTCTTCTTGGTTCTCTTCACTGCAACCTTCAACAAAAAACTCAGCAATCTCCTTTTCAATGCAAATCATATTAAGCCCAGCGATATCATCAGCTCGCAACATACCCACTCGACCCCTCTGTACAGTGTCAGTGAATCTCCCAAACCCATCAGTAAGGGATTCTTCTTTGTCTTCCTCACTAGAACCTCAGCAATTCTTCTACAATTATCATCTCCATCTGTGTGACCATGATTCACCAGGATTCTGATTTCCTTAACGGAAGCTAGTTAAGTGGTGTTTGGAGGCTTAATTATTAATTAGTGACATGAAAAAATTAAAATAGGTGGCAGGTTTTGATTAATTGGCTTCATGGACAAACTTGACCTAACTAACTTGACTTAGATTTTAAAATTAAAATGTAGCCATAACAATATCACCATGTCATGTCATGCCCGAAAATCGAATACTGTATAAATTTAGATTTTAAAATAAATATACAAAGATCCAGGAGAAAAATTTTGATACGAAAATTTTGATTTTGATTTATATATACTATTTTTTCAGCATCATGATTAAAAATTTTAAATATTCAATAGTTATGATAATCTATAACAATATTACCGTGTCATGTATGGGATTTTTTTGGTTTTAAAATTTGAAAAGTTTAATATAATATCGTGTTTAATTAGAGCTGGGAAAACAGGCCGAGCCCATCGGGCCGGCCCTTTTAGATCTTGAATTTATAAATGTCAGACTTAAGATTTTGGCATTAAAACTGAAAGAGCTGAGGGCCTAAAAGGGTCGGCACTTTAGGCCCTTATATATATTTTTTATTTTTTAAAATTATTTATATGATAGTAATATTATTAATTTTTTATGTTTTGTTGATGATGTTGTAAATATTTAGTTGTTATTATATTTTTTTAGAATTAAATTTCATAAAAATATCTTGTATTAAAAATCCTAAAAATTAAAAATTTATAAAATATATTTCTTATTTTATAAGAAAAATATATTAGATATTTCTGATTTACTTCAAAGTTTCACATATTATGGTAATTTACTAATTTATTTGTATTTTATACTTTTTGTAGAGTTATTTATCATTTTGGTTTATTATTTGTTACAAATAAAGATTATGGAAGTATTCTTTATGTGAGAGAAGAAATTATTGATATTTTTACCCCTCAAGCAACCCTACTACTTAAAGTGAAATACAATTGAATTTCCTTGAAATTGATAATAGTGACAAAGAAGATGAAAATTATAGTCATCATACTCATATTAGTTAGAGTGTTTAGCTTCTTGACATCTTATATTTTATATAAGACTATGAGCTATTTGTGAACATTATTTTGTACCTTTGATTATGAATTCGTAATTGTATTTGTTTTATTGTATAAAACGTGTAGACGTGTAATTAAATTTTGTGAAAATAGCTTTCAGCCATGCGAACCGGGCTTTAAAAAAAAATAATTTTTCTTACATTAAATCTTATAAGGCTGGCCCTTCAAAAACCAACCCTAATTCCCAACTCTACGTTCAATCATTGGACGTAAGCTACATTTAGTCGGCTTCTTGAGGTAGCATAATGTGTGGCCCTCAAGTATAAATGATTAGTGGTGGTGACTTTGATAAGCCAATTTTGTTTTGTTATTACAAAAATATGTTGATGAGCGGCTTGAAGCATATACCACGTGAAGTTTGGCATTCTATTTGTAATGACTTTTTTCCTTATTTTTCGCCATTTTTTTTTTGTAAGTAATAATTTTGCTTTATGACCAATTATTATTCACACGCATGCTTGTGAGTGGTGACACTAGTTTTCGCCATCTTTTTCTAATTAAAACTCATCAATGCAAGCCACCAGATCGTTAACTAAAGTCTGATTCTGCCCTGTTTCAGGGATTTTGTGATTGCTACGTTCAAGATCTTTCATATTTATTAAGACAAACCCATTTATAGTTCTTCCACTATCCCAATTAATAATTACTCTCTTCACTCTTCATATGAGACATGTTTACCTCATTTAATCAAATTGAGAAGATTAGTTAAATTAGTTAATATAACATATATTTTCTATAATATCATAATTATATTTATTAATTCCTTCATTCCTTCACCTCTTTAATTATTGTTTTGAAGGAACATCAATAGAGGTAAATTAGGAAAAGATTGACAAATATAAAAAATATGTCTTATATTTAAGATCAAAATCAACTCTCCAAATATGTATTATATTAAAGATCAAAAAAAATATTACATAAATCAATATCAAATAGAAGTAACTAATTAGATATAACAAAAAGGATAATCCTTCGTAAAATAACGGATTAAGGTTCAACTTTCCACTAAAAAGAGTACTCATATTTAGTATGTGATTGTACTATGTCTCAAACATGATTGTCTTAATAAGATTGCTTCAAGTTTTTAAAAAATGCAAATGATTGGATGTATGAGGAAATTATTTGGATATGGGTTAGATTTGTATAAAATAAAATTAACAAAATTCATTGTATAACCTAAAACTAAGGGGACTCCGTAGTCATTGCATTTTTTTAAGAAAACCATTACAGTTTATTTTATATACCACTTTAGTTCTATAAATAAGTTACTTGTAAGAAAAAGGTTTGGTCTTAAGTATAAGTCACTTGTAAGTAATTAATGACTTTTTTTCAATTTTATCCTATTTAATTAATTTATATTGAAAATATAAAAATAAAAAGAGAGGGGCAAGAATGACTTGTAAATATAGAGGGAGACAAAAATTTTAATAAGGGAAAGAAAATCTTATCAATTTAATCCATGCCTTTAGTATACCAGAACAAGATACAAATAACTTATAGGGCCGAGCAATGGACTATATGGGCCACTTGTCGCTTGCCCATTTATTTGTCAACGGACATGGGCTAGTCTATGTCCGTCAAAAGTCCGCTCATGCCTATGAAAAATGGGCTGGGTTAAACTCGTGTGGGACAGAATGTGCATAGGTTGTCCGTTAGTGCATCTTTTTCTAAAAACTTCATTTCTACATTATTGTTTTGTTGTTACTAGTTTTTTAATATAAATTACTAAAAATACTAATAATTATTAAAGCATCATAATCATCACTATTCCTCATGAGATAATTTATTTAATAATTTAATTAATCCTTAATTGATAGTTGATAAAAAATTTTAGAATAAAAGCAATTTATAATATTATGTATAGAATTATAGCTTATATGTAAAAGTTCGATATCATTATCATGATTCTGATTTTTCAAATATGATCATAATATATAATCATTGATTCATGAGATGTATATAATTATATAATTTAACTTGCTTGAAAATTTGTCCTTTAGAATTACATTATCTCTTATACCTAAATAAATATTATATATAATATTCTATTATATATATTATAATATATTTTGAAAAAAAATTATACATTTATACTTAAATAAATATTATATATATACATATAAATGGGCGGGCATGGGCAACCCGAATGTGTGCCCTTAGTTTATCCCGTTTAGTACACACATCCACTTATTTAAGCCCTAAGCCCGTCCGTTATAAGTTTTTATTGGGTGGGCCAAAATGAGTAATTTTTCATTAGGTATAGGTGAACTCATTGAGTCGTAGGTGACATGATCAGCTCTATAATGAAATATGAAACGTAATTAATACAATAAAGATCAATCATTTTTTTAATTGATGGTCGAGAAAAATTTACCCCTATATTCCTATTTATAAATTATTTCTAATATATTTCATGCAAACCAAAAAATATTTTAAGGGAAAATTAGTGAAAAGTCTCCGTTAAAAAATTAATTGGTGATAAGGACCTAAATCTACTTTTTAGTTTCAAGTGTATGTGTACAAAAATTTATTAGGTCCTCCTCACTAATTAAATTTGTGATGAGGGATTTTTTTTCAATTTTTTTAAATTTTAAATATCATTAACTCTATCTTAAAATTAAAAAACTTTCAACTTTACTTGTATTTAGTATACAATATGTATATCCCATGAAAATAAAATGACTTAATTATAAATGAATAGTATAACTGTTCATCCATATAAAAAATTTAAGGATGTAACTTAGATATATTGTAAACTAAATCTTATTTCCCTTCTCAATAAACAGGACAAGTGGGTAGTTTTTTACATGCAACTTCAAGAAAACTTGTGAATTTCCTAGTTTTGACGTGACTAATTAATATTAATTTAACAGTTTTAGTTCTTTATTCTTTTTAGATTTGGACAAGAAATATGGTTGGGTGTGTAAGGAAAGGAAGGTCACAAAAAGGGCATATACCAACCCATAGTAAAAACAGAGGGAGGTGTGTGGTAGGTTGCCGTCCAACCACAAAATGTATCAATGGAATCTCGTTGCTGTCCAACAAATTTCTATTTCTATCACTGTCTCTCAAGTGTTTTAATCACCAACCGCCTAATCAATTTATTACGTGCACTTCTTAAATTATATTATTAACTCTAAATTTCATTAAATAAACTAAGTGGCCATAATTAAATTTAGGAACATCGTTTTTGCTACATGCCTCTTAATTCCTTGTTTTTTTCATTTGTTTGTTATATGCACAACTTTCCAACTTTATCCCTGTTACTATAAAGTATCTTTTATAATGTGTCATCAATCCTCTTTTTTATGAAGTGCTTTCTTGTTTAAAGGAGTATCAAATATTTTTTTTTCGTATATGCCTATAATTAATAAGGATGATAAGAAAAAGTAAAAGTCAATAACATTGGAGGTTAATGTAATTAATAAGAATAATATTAAAAATCACTTAAATTTCTAAAAAAATTAACATTCGTACTTATTTATTTTGTTACTATAAATTAGTTATAAATGTCTTATATTTTAGATATGAGGCAGTATTTTTATTTTGAATTTTTATTTTGAATTCAAATCTCTGTTTGTTACGAGGTATTGAAGGATTGGGAGTAGAAATACCAACATTTCATGTTTGGTATGGATTAATGATTAGTCTAATCCAA
Source organism: Albizia julibrissin (assembly GCA_037074505.1). Lineage (NCBI taxonomy): Eukaryota > Viridiplantae > Streptophyta > Magnoliopsida > Fabales > Fabaceae > Albizia > Albizia julibrissin. The sequence continues at coordinate 40,104,713 of CM073483.1, read as the reverse complement.
ATCCTATCATACATGGGATTACTTAATATTACCACTTCTGGTATTGCAATTTGTATTTATGATTAAAAATTTCCTAACCAAAATACACACACACTCTCTCTCTCTATACACACACACACACACAGTCAAGAACGCGAGGTGATGTCTTCCTCTTCAGTTTTTGTCAACTCATCTCTTGGTCACTACATTCTCCTGTTCAAGTTTCTTAAATTCGTTTCAAGTTCACAAAAAATCTCATTCTCCAGTCATTTGCAAGTTTAAAGTTGACTTATGGTATGAAAAGCTTCCAAAACCAACTTATTTAGTTTTACTTATTTTAAGTGATTTTACACTATAAATGATAAATATGTGAAAATAATTTTATTTTTTAAGTATGAAGTTGAATTTTTGAGGTAAAACCATACCACTCAATATATTCAAAGATTGTGGATTTCTAATTTCAATGTTGATTGCTTTAGACATATCGATGCTTATTTTATTTTGACTAGTTCACAATGTGATGGTGGTTCATTGTGTTTTTTTCTCCCTTAACAAGGGTATTCTAATAATTATTTAATTATCCTTTGGTTTTTAATATAAATATATTTATCTAATTTAGTTATATTAAAGAAGTTAGTTGAATTAGTTAATATGATATTTATTTTATAAAATATTATATTCATCATCCTTAATCTCTAATCCCCATCTTACTTGATTACTGTTAAAAGAGCATCAATATGGATAAATTAGAAAAAGATTAATAAATATAAAACTACGTGTTATATTTAGAATTATGAACAACTCCTTAAATATGTTTTACATTAAAGATTGGAGGAGTATTATAATTATACATATCAAATAAAAATTATACCAATATTTAATCTTCCCACTAAACAAGATTTTTAAAACCATCCTCAGCTTTTATTCCTACCCTCATTTTTCCATGTCCTCCCGTCCAAACTCAATTTACACAGCAAACGGGGCCTAATTAAATGTGCTACTATAGCATTTCAAATCGAATGTGAGTTTATATTTGGTTGGGGGAATTTTCTTTTGGCCAACGGTACTGGCAATAATATTAAGGAAAACTCTAACTTTAGATCCTAAGCACACACAAAAAAATATCAAAAAAGTATCAATGTAAATTTTTTTACAAAAAAAAAATCCCAATGTAAATCTCTCTGTAAAAAAATCTTTAGTGACTTCAATGATATAAATGAGCATATCGACGATTATTCCATAACTTGTCAATATAATGACATATATTTGTCAGTGGGCGCTGGTTTAGCATATATGCGTTTGTCAATAGTTACTCTATGACTTATTAATATAATCACATATACTTATAAATAAAAATTATTTTAGTTAACATATATGAATTTGTCAATAATAACTCTATAATTTATCAATATAATTACATAGACTTGTCAATAAAATAAGTTGACATTTATAATCTAAATCACTGAAGTTTTTAAGGATTTTCTTATAGAAGAATCTATACTGAATTTTATATATATATATATATATATATATATATATATATATTTTATCTTATTTTTTGGACCTTAGTGAGATTTTCCAGCATGAAGTAAGTGGGATCTAACTGAGATTTTCACGGATATTCAAGAGATGGGGATTGATCGGGGAAAAAAGAAAGAGACGGGAAAGACGCTCAATGCAATGCCCGAAAGTCAAAATAGATCCCTTATTTTTATTTTTTAAAAAATCAGTTTTTTTTCCCTTATTTATTTGTTGTCCATTAAAGCAGCTTTAGTAGAACAGTAGATTGTTATGATTGTTAATAATTGCATGAAAAATGAATTCATTCCCAACAGAAATATAGTTGAGAGGTTTTAATTATGCGACGGTCACCATTCACTAACTACGCTGAAAAAGAGTGATATTTTATTTTATTTTTCCTTTTTAATCGTAAGACCGTAAGAGGGACATTCTATTATATTTATGTGAGCGAGGGGTACAGTTTGTACTTTCACGAATCAAACAAAACAATTATTTGAGCCCTCAACTTCTATTATTGCCCCCCTCTTTATTTTCCCCTCTATATTATTTTCGTGAAGTGACCCTCCCCAACGCGAAATTTTGCTTTCATAATTTCTATTTCATTATGAAATTATTTATTGCCTTGAGCAAAAAATATTGTAAAAATTAGTAGAGGAGTTTGTTTTCCTTCTAAATGTAAAATCTAAATATATTTGTTTCTAAAATTTATACATTTTTTTTAGTTAAGGTGTAATTTTAGCAACGAAGTTTTATCCGAAGGATGTCTGACACAAATAAGTTTTGGAAAGGGTAAAAATAACAATGAACAATTAAAAATAGTACAAATTTGACAAAATCGTTAGATTTGACCTAACGTCGTTAGGGGTTTTTTCTCTTATAATTTAACGTCGTTAGGTCAAATCTAACGGTTTTGTCAAATTTGTATTATTTTTTAATTATTCATTGTTCTTTTTGCTCCTTCCAAAGTTTATTTGTGTCAGACGCCTCTTGAGAAAAATTTACTTGTTAAATTTGTATCTTAACTCTTTTTTTTTTCTAAACTCTTCATATTAATTTCATATATTAAAGGGGTTTTTTTTATCATCAAAAGAGTACTTTCTAATATAAATGTTTAAAATCGGTATTTAATGGAAATAATACATTTTTGAGTTAATGTGGAAATTTTTTCTGAAAGTTTTTATTTAGGAGAAATGTTACGTCAAAAGTTTTTTTAAATTCAAAATCACCTCAGAATTTTAAAATGTAGTAACATTGCCCTACTTCACCAAAAAGCTAATGTTAAAAAAATGGTGTTGAAGGTTAAATTTTTAACAATAAGGGGTAATATTGTCTATTTTAACACTTCTAGGGCAATTTTAAACCCCAACAAACTTTCAGGCTCATTAATCTTGCATGAAAACTTTCTAGGTAAATTTACATCCTACACCTATATTTTTTTACTAATAATTAAATTAATATTTTTTTATAATATTTACAAATTTATTACCTGACTTCTATATTTACGCGAAAAGGTGTGGGAAGATCAAATTCAGCTATAGTCACTGTATTACGGAGAAAAACAACAGCTGACGAGGACAAGGATTGGGCTCGGACTGATTTACAGGGTCGGGTTTTTGCCCATAGGCCCAACCCAAATTAAACTTGTAGCGACTGAGAGCCACCAATTTATTTAGAGGAAACTATTAGGCTGTTTGGAATAGTGATTAAAGTTTCATAAGTGCTTTTCAATCGTGATTCATAAAATACGAGATAACTTTTATGGTTTACGAAGTAATTTTTATAGCCTATGAGGTAAATATGTGGATGAGTTTTGTCTCGATTTACATAAATCAAGCTTATATAATCCATAAGCCATTCCAAACCGCCTAATACCTTCTAATAATTTTGAACGTTTGGGCTCAAACTCACCCCTCTGTGGTCCACGTGTCGAGTTCAATCAAACATGGCTTTGAGCCCTCTCGTTCATAATGTGGCTCGCAAGCTCTCATCAATAATTTCAATACTCAATAATTCAGTAATTTAATAATTGGGCATATTTTGGATAAAGGGACTCTTTGGTTAATAATGGCCGAGCAATTATTAGCTAGGGCCGGTCCCATCATAATGCGATGGGTACGTAACTGGTAACAACTTCCTCCGTCGATTATCATATACAGCTTCCCTCAGGTCATAAGCAATCATTTGAAGCAATAAAAATATTTACAAGCGATTTATTTAGCACCTTTACACCTTGGCTCTATAACAAATATTAAATAATATAATTTAAACATAAAAAATAATCTTGATAAAATAAGAATATAGGAATATTTGAAAAATGAATAAATTATTATTCTTAAATTATTTATTTTGAGCAGATGTTATTAATGGAAATATAAATAATATAACTAATAATTTTTGAGTTCACACATCCATAGGATAAGTCATGGTTGGCTATGGGGTGAACGACGTCGAAACTATAAGATCCGCACAATGAAGAGTATTACGGTCTGGAAGAAGTATCAAATTATGGCTTATATTCAGTTATGACCGTTAGATATTCCATTGGAACAATCATTTGATGGGGTCATATTTTTGTTTATAACAAGTTGGGTTGAGTCTATTCACTTTTTTTTTTGTTAAGTTCAAGTGTCCTTTTATTAGAATCAATCATATTTAATATAATGTTATGTATTAAATATGAACACCTCAATTAACGAAAATTTAGATCTTAATTCATCATATTATAAAAAATTAGCCCATTTTGTTACACTCATAATCCCTTGGTTAATCACTGTTCCAAAGTTAAAAATTCTTACTGGGTTCAAAGTTCAGCCCATTTGGGCCTAATAAATTTTAGGGCTGGGTTTGAAGAAAAAGAAGATTTTAGGCAATTTCGGTTAGTTAAAGTGAGCCTGAATAAATCTATTTTATTAATTTATTTTTTTATATTTCTTTTATAATGGAGATTATGAAAAAGATATGAATGATTTATGTGTGTGTTTGGGTAATTCATAAAACCATGATTAAAAAAAAAAACAACTCAACCACTCTCATTTTCCTCTTATTTTATTTTTCTCCTAAAACAATGGTTTTCTTACAAGACAACCAAATACTTTGCTTTCTTTCAGAATCTACCATAGTTTTCCCATAAGCTATTTTTTTCTATTTTTTCATAAGTTATTCTTTAAAATATATTCTCTCAAATCACTTTTTCCACCTTTTCTCTATAAGTTATTTTTCAAAAGTTAATCTGAACACACTATGAATACGATATGGTACTTTGGTGGGGAAAATCAACTTCTCCAAGCTCATACTTGTTTGTTTTTAAGCTTTAAGAGTGTGTTTAGATTCACTTTTGAAGAATATCTTTTGAAAAGGGAAAAAAATTTGGCTTCTCCAAAATCATGGTTTCAACTCTTTAAACCATAGTTTCAAGTAAAAAAAATGATTCTACAAAAATTTAAGATGTTTGGGTGCCTTTTTGGCAAAGCCATGATTTAGAGCTCAAAAAATGTTTTTTTTATGTTACCCAAACACACACTAAATAGAGGTGGGAATCAAGGCCGGCCTGGCCATACAAGGCCCGGAGAAAAAAAAATTGTTTTTCAAAGCCCGGCACGAGAGCATGCGAGGCAGAGCCGGAAACCATTTTCATAAGATTTAACTATACATCTACGCGCCTTATGCAATAAAATAAATGCAGTTACTAATTCATAATCAAAGGTAAAAAAATATTGGTCATAAATAACTTATAGTCTCATTCAAAACATAATAAGACAAAAAGTTAAACACTCTAAGCAACATGATTATGACGACTATCGTTTTCATCTTCTTCGCTACTATCATCAATTTCAAGGAATTTTGATTGTACTTCACTCTAAATAGAAAACTCCGCTTAAGGGGTAAAAATATCAAGAATTAGTAAATTATCATCATATGTAAATTTGGCAATTTTAAGGTCTTTAAAGAGAAGTCAGCAAAGGCACGGGCATGAGGGGCAGGGGAATTAAAAAAAAGCTAAAGGGCCTAACAGGATGGCCCTGCAGGGCTGACCCTTTTAGGCTCAATTTCCTTTTGAGGCTCTATTTTTCAAGCCCGACCTATGATTTAAAAGGGTTTAAAAAGGCCGGCCCAACAGGCTCGACCCGATTTCCCGGCTCTAACGCTAAATGACAAACTTCTCCTAAAAATTTTTGTTAGATGTAATTAATATCCTTAACTTTTTTATTAGCATCATGTTTCTCTAAAAGTTTTAAAAGTGGCCCGTTGTCTTCTAATAACTTAAACACACAATTGGATACTGTTTAAGTGGTAAGATAGTCTTATTGAGTATGTTTGAAATAATGGTGATAAAAGTGTTTTTTTTATAATCTGATTTTTGTAGACTTAAGATTGGATAAAAGTTATATTGTATAATGTAATTTATATTTGGATTGGCGGTAGCATAAGTGGCTTTTCTGAAAATGAAACTTGTTTGGATGATATTTTTTGAAAAGCAAGTTTAAATGAAAAATAACTTAAAAAGATATGAATTTTATTATATACAACTTCTAGTGTTTAATACAAGGCTCAGTTGACTAAGTTGGGGAGACTAAGGATGCTAAATAAATTATTTAATTATAATATATATTATATGATATCTCTAAAATATTTATATGTATCATTATTAAATTATATATCATTTTATAAAAGTCAAACATTGATAAATATAAATATTTTTAAATAATTTATTTAATTTTCTCAATCTATCCAAATTAATAATACATACTCTCTTTGATCTTAAATATAAGACATAGTTGACTTTTTTGAGAGATTAAGGAATTTAAATAAATTACTTAATTATATCATATGTGGTGTATCATAGGATACATAGTTGATTATCATATGTGGTATATCATATGATTATATATCAGTTTATAAATTGGGCAAAATAGTTTTTAAAAAAATTATAAATATAAATATTTTAAAGTAATTTAATTGAATTTCTAAATATTTATAAAAAATCAATTTTATATTATATCTAAGATTAATATATATAAATATTTTCCCTCTCGTTTTCCCTCTTTCACATCTTCCTTTCCTTCTTTTTTTTTCCCTCTCTCTTCCAATTATCATGTAGCCCCCCTTTTCCATATCCCTCTTTCTCTTTCTTGGGTAAAAGCTGGAAGCTTATGCTTATCCATTGTGATATTTTTGCTTGGGTGTTTATTATAATTTGAACATTGATAACTCGAAAACATTGTGCCAATCTAAAGTTTAGGATATCAATTGTTACTTTAACAAAACTTTTGAAACAAAACATTAATCCTAGTTAAAATTGTTCAACTATCATTCTAGTCTTTTATATTTTTAAGTACCTAATTTTCATATACTAAAGAAAGTTTGTTAATTTATTGAATATGTTATAAATTGATGCGTTTTTTCAATTTTATTCTCATTTATGAATAGTATTATAAACTCTCTCCCATATTTCTCTCTATTCAACATGAATCAACTCATTTATTCATTACATTTAATAGGGACAAAATTGTAACATTATTATTAATTACTCTTTAGGTGGACTTATAATAACGGTCAAAAAATTTTCCAAACTGAATTTATAAAAATGATTCGAGTGGTAATTATTAACATCGGTCGAACATTATATAAGGGTGATGAGATTGCACCATTTTTGAAACTAGACATTGCGCTAATCAAAAGTTAAGGACAATAATTGCACTTAGCAGAAAACAAGGGTTAAAATAATTAAATTTGGGGGAAAACATCTAATAGAAAAAATTTGGAAGGTTAATACCATATTTAGTTCCTTAAGTTTATCCTCTTTTTGATTTTGGTCTCTCAATTTTTAAATAATTGGTTTTGGTCCAATGGTTTAAGTTTTTATTGAGTTATAAAGACTAGTGTTTTAAATAAAATGAAATTTGAAAGACTAAAATCTATAATTTAAAACTCGAGAGATTAAAACAAAAATGAGTATACACTTAAAGGATTAAATACTATATTAACTTAAATCTCAAAAGCGAGACATTCAGGTAGGAATTGGGTTATAATAATCAAGGAAGAAAAAACCGGACCGGGCAATGAACCGGTCACAGCACTGGTTTAAGGGTTAATGGTTCAACCGGGGTCGGACCGGTAGTCGAACCGGTCATATTAAAATATTATAATTTATTAAAGGTAATATATATATTAATATATTTTTAAATTTGCATAGATTAAAATAAAGATCTTTAGGCAAAAATGCTTAAAATATATTAATATTAGTTATGGTGCCTATATTTATATAATGATTTCTCATTTCCTATAATTAATTAATTATTATATCCTCTCAAAATCATTTTTTTTAGATTTGTTCTTTTTTTACTTACTTTTCTCTTCATCTTGGTCTTCAAACTTTCATTTTTCCCTAAAAAATAATGCCCAATAGTAGGTAGAGGAATAAAAAAATATATTTTATTAAAAAAAAGGCAAACCGGTCGAACCACCGGTTCTGACCGGTTTGAACCGGTTCACCGGTTTATGTCATGAACTGGACCGGATCACCGGTTGAACCAGCCGGTCTGGTCTGATTTTTTTTCCAATGATAATAATATACAATTGAGTTGTTTTCACAAGTCAATTAGGAGGATATACAACACAATCTATGAGCACAATCAAATAAAGCAATGGAACTTGAAAACTTGATGATATGGGCATGAGAGACTGAACTGTTTTAGCCCCTTAGGGTCATCTCAACATTGACAAAACACACTACCAAAAGAAAAAATAATTATGTATATCAAAAAAGAAAAAGAAAAAATAATAGAAAGAAAAAGAGTGATCTAAAATCATGAAAATTATGGTTAAAGATAACGACACAACATAATTGGTCAAGAAGTCACGTGGTCCGCCGTGGAGTTTGTCACAAAAAATTTTTGAGCCCATGTGGTTGGGGTCCATAGGTGGAATAGCATCTTAGGAAACATTTGGTTCAAAGAAAATGAACGGAGGGATTGGGAAAATTAAATTTTTCTGCCCACTTACGGCAGCCATTTGGTTTATCATTTCTATAAGAAAATATTTTTTTGAGTTTAGGGGTGAGTATTCAAATTTTTATAAAAATTAAAAAAATCAAAAATCGAATAAAGTCAAATTCAAAAACTGAACTGAAAACCGATAAACCGAACCGAATTAACCAAAATATTTCAGTTCGGTTCAGTTAATAACCGAATTAACCGATTTATTTATTTATTATCTGCAAAATAATATATATATTTTTTTAAAAAATTATTTTTTGTCCTTAAGATTATATTTAGGGGGAAAGTGTATAAAATAAATTAATTAGATTTAAAATATTTATAGAGTTTATCTAATATAATTCAAAATCTACACATATTTAATTACAAAAACATGTATTTATCAAATAGTATATATTAAATATAAATATATTATACATATTTCGATTTTAACCTAAGTATTTTTTTAATAGACGAATTGAAATTGAACACCAAATTTTTTTAAAACTAAAAACCAAAATTTTACCGAAAACCGAATTGAGTTTGGTTCGATTCGGTTTTTGGTTTCGGTTCTAATTTGCTTACCCCTACTTAAACCCGCCATTTTCAGCCATAGATTGAAAATGGGTTCCCACCAAGTGAGAGGGAAAATGTTTAAAGACATAAAAACCTCTTGATGTGAGCTTGTTTGGTATGAGGGGAGAGGGGGGAAAGTGGATAGAGGGAAAAAATGTTTGAATTGGATTTAAGAAAATTAGAAAAGTGGGATTAAAAGATTTTAATTAATTTTTCTTACTCTTTTATCTTACATCTTTACTTTATTAAAATTTTGTAACTCTAACTCAAAAATTTCCCCTCCTCTCTCTTCCCCTCTAAACCCCTCATACCAAATAGATAGTAAATGTGATATAAAAATGTGAGTGGCCCCATAAACATTTAAATAATATTTTTACTTTAGGGCAAAATGATATTTTTACTCATTTTCCTACTTCATTTTCTTCAAACTAAACAAAATTTTTCCTATTAACCCATTTTCTTTTGCAGTGCAGACCAAACACCTATGTGACAAAATATTTTCCTTTCTATTCCATTCATTTCCAACATTTTCTTTGATCCGAAAGGGCCATTAATGCTATTCAGATACATTCAAATTACAACATCGCTTATGTTGGGATTCGTACACGCAGCGGAAAAATTAACCGTTTAAAAACCTCGAATCTCAATCACGGATCTATCAAAGACGTCTAAATCGAGTAGTTAGAATAGTACCTTTATGTTTTTCGTGCTTTCGATCTCTAGGAGTTAACACCTCTGGTCGCCTCCCTCTACCGATATCCACACGAACAAGACCCAATGCGGCAGCGTGCTAACGCTTCCAAGATGCCTCTCTAGGGTTTCTCGCGGCTCTCCAAGTTCTCCGTACAGCCTAGAGTTCTCTAGCCATTCGAATTTTATATCTGATGTAGGCCGTATTGAAATCTCAAAATTAATCTTAATTAATTTGAAATTCAAATCAAATCAAATAAATCTGACTTGATTAAATCTGTCAAACAGATTTAATTTATCATATTCATTTAATCTAATTAAAGAGCCAATAGATTTAATTTATCTTTATAAATTAAATCTAAGATATGATATCTGTATTAGTTTTAATTATTTAATTTATCAAATAAATTAAATATAAAACTAACATCTTATAATAATATTATAATCTATATATAGTATTATTATTATTATTTTGAATTTTTATATATATATATATATATATATATATATATATATATATATATATATATAAAATTCATCCACCCTAGGTCAAATATTGTATTCATTGAATCTTAGACACATCTTAGATTCAATGAATCTGGACATCATAGCGCGTGTTGGGCTATTCTTGTGTGCGACCCTGTAGGCCCACATGAAGTTGGCAGTGGGCCAAAAACTATTCTAGCCCACAAGTCGCAAGCGGCCTCTAGCAAGACATTGCGACTACCCAATTCACATGAGGATCGATGATACGATACAACCTTTTATACAACCATGTCACGTCCCTTTTTGTCACACGATATTTTGGTCAAGGATGAGGCATGGACAACGTCATCCTCCTGTTCCTGACCATCACTTTCCCGATTCCTGAGTAGCCTGAAATTAGAAATGGAAACTCCTTCCCATTACAGTATGGCCATACATTTCTCAGACTCACTCATCGAGGGGCCCAGTAATATCTCTCACTAATGTGAGGGACAAATTCCATCTTGACCACTCACATTCCTCTTCATGAAAACTCCTAAGCCCGATTGTAGCCTTTGTCATCACCCGGTCAAAGGTGATTTTTGACTAGGTCAAAACTTAGCAAGTTTCATGTAGGAATCTATGATGATCTCAGGTCAGAGGGCACTGTGACATGATTATATGTATGAGATAAGTTTATGACTTAATCCATGCAACTTTCTCATAGCGGGTCGGTCCAGCACCTTATACTCCTATTATACTCCTACAAGTGCCTAAGACTTTGATTTGTATCTCTATACCTCATCAAAGTCATACTGGTCTTATTTCATCTTTGCTCCCGCATAGATAATTGACCAGGGACATTTAGGATAATCTTTATAGTTCATCTTATAATACAATTATCATAATAAACATGCAAATGATATGATAATAATAAGAAGAAATTCTTAAATAACAATAATGTTTAAAGTACAATGATTGGCCCTTAGGGCACAATTTCCAACAGCTTACGCCCAATACATTTAATCGGGATTAAGGAAAACTTTAAACCTTATTAATCATGCCTTAAAATTTAACAACTTTTTAATTTCAACCCTTTTCAATATATACAATATGACATGAGAACGAAGTCTATACAAATAAAAATGAAAAGTAAAATTATACACTCAAGTGAAAAATTTAATCAAAAAACTAAATATGACCAAACAAAACCTTCTCTTTCAGCTTTATAAATAGGACCAGAGGAGCATATTATCCCATCTTCAATCCAACTTATATTCTTAATATTTTATGATTATAAACTCTTTCTTAGGCTTACATCTTTCCTTTTAACTGGCCATGCTCCCCATGCATTCTAGGAAAATTGAAGAATAAATCACACAATTCATAACAGGAAAACAACGTGATTTGCTTTGAATTTTTATAATTTACGTTGACATTCATATGGAAGATAATTCATATTGATGTAACTCATTTTTAAGCATAGAATAAATGGAAGTCCAACTGTGATTTGATTGAGTGAAAAGCACTCAATTCCTGACAAACAAAGAAATTTATGTTAGGAACGCTACAACCAACGGCATCCATGATGTTCGAAAACAAACCAGTAGTATCGGATACAAGCTAATTGCATGAAGAAAATGAAAATATATTCCCACAGAAGATGATTTAAAACCAAGGTTATGAAACATAAGCTATTTACAACTCACTAACATCATAAAGTCTAGTACACGTATTATCGTTGAAGCTGCTTCTAGTGCAGCCACTGGTGAAATGTGCACGTTGACAAGCTAAGATGAAAAAATTTGACTTATAAAAGCAATGAAGCACTCGTATGGACAGGCAGTTTCAAATCAAGGAAATCATCTTACATCAACTTACAGGACTATGAATCCAAACTGCCTCTACATCCTCCTCTTGACATGCCTGCCGCTTGGATTAGTCGATGCTTCGGCCATCCCATCAGTTACATCTTGCCCATACACGCTACTGCTGCTCCTCTTCCTGCTCAATGTATCTTCCACCAATGCAAATGCCTCCAGCATCTCCGACAACATTGAAGGGCAGCTCTCCTTCAAGTGTACGAAGGCTTCGGACTGCATTACCACTGTACAAAATAAATCATTCAGCAAGTATTAAGGAGTGTAAGAACCTGGACTCCAAGGAGCACAGAAATAGTAGGATAAGATCAAGAATCTGAAGCAAAGTTTAAATGACAATTTACATAATATGCCTGAGAAATATCAGGGGTCTGCATAATTTACATATAAAGTAATATAATGCCATCCACCGACTAACTGACATTAAAGCAGTTCCTAGAAAACTGGACTGGTATTGTTTAAGCTAACATATAAATAAATAATAAAAGGAGGATTTTGATAAAAAATTAAAATTGCACTTGAGTAAAGGGTAACGTTTTGTTTCAAGGGAAACTTGTGCATATTTTGAAAATAGAGGAAGATTTCATAGAAATCCAATCAAACTCAAGTGAGGTTTGTATGATTGATTCTCAATATTTGTTGGCATTCTTGGTGCTTCGTCATGCTATTAAAATCTATTACACTTTCATGCCACTTAGTTTCTATGTTTAATAAGTTAGGATATACATTTGGTGCGCATGGAATGATCCCATCAGAATACCAATTACGTTCTTTCTTTTATCACTTCCCTTCTGTCATGTGGAGTCGGAGGCCAGGAGAATGATGATTAATTATTTACTCTATTGAAAAGATTCACAATATATTGGAACATTTGTCATGATTTTCAACCTTAGTTTGATTATTGTAGATTCACAAATGATTTCACCCTTAGTTTAACAAATGTATTTTTAGAATAATTGTTGGTATTTGGGACAGCCTAAAATTGGGCTAAAGTGCAGGATAACTTTTCATTCCAATGTAAGTCTATATTTCGAAAATAAGTCAGAGATTATGAGAGATCAGTGCAATTCACTCTAAACGTATCGCAAAAAGCATCATGATTTTACATAACCTGGAATTTTCTCACCTTCCTATTCTTAGAAAAAGCACATACCTCCTAAATTTGCTGGATGTGCAACAAATTTTAAACAAGAGGCCTTAAGTTGTGGGCAGTGATGTTGCTCAGCCAGTGCAAGTGATGTTGCTACAGTGTTAGTATTGATTTCTTCACATAAAATTGATTCACATAACATTTTCAGCCGATCAAGATTATACAGATCAGCAGCGACCAATAAGTGTTGCACCATGACAGTCTGTGAGCACACAGGTATTGAGCCCATAACCTCATGGATGTCAGGAAGTTTATCTGTATAGATGTAGAGAAGCATTGCCTGCATAGACATATAAAAGGGTAAAGACACGAGGTAAAGACCTGGAATTGTTACTATCGGTGCAAGTCTGAAAAACAGTTAATTGCATGTTATACCTGAGATCAACAAGAAAGGCAAAGAAACAGCAAACCTATGCTCATCAAGCTGTGATGTTTCTAATGTAAGACACGGTATTGGCCAAAGTTTCATGTTTGATATAATAAAGGATTTGTGCTACCAAAGAAGTAACAAGTTTCATGTTTAATATTTTTTAGACCCTCACATTCCCTGGATCACACAGGCTTTTCAATGTGTACGAGGAATGAGAAAATAAATTCATTAAAAGAAATTTCTCTGGCATTCTCTTGGATACTTCTCAAACAATTAGTTAAAACATATCGACACGATCCTCTCAATTTCTAATTCAAAAGTTATTTCAAGACCTTTTTAACATGATGATCTAAAATTCCTAGAGGTGAACATTTCGCTTTTGACTGCAGATTAACACCAACAATCTGTCACAGGGAGGTGCTTAGGCCACATAAAGCCTTAAGTCTTGACATACATGTGGTGTGTTGTATGATTTTACAGATAACTTGTATTTTTCTTGAACAAATTTTTGGGATAGGCACTTTACCATTTGTACAGTAGATAAGGCCAGACACAGTGGAGTATTTCTTTCACACATTTCTGATGTCCTAAAAGTTTTGTGTGGACGTGTTTTGCAAAAAGGGTTTGATATGCTTGAATTGAGTGCAATGCTAGAATTGTTGAACTAGTGCTCCTTGCAGCCCAAATCCTCTAAATTCATTTTTAAAGAGACATAGAAAAAATTGGAAAATTATGAGGTGTGGACTTCATACACAACCATATTCTTTGTGTCGCTCCCTCTCTGAATGCATTCTCTGCATTCACTTTATAAATAGAGAGGATAGAAAGGCATGCTCTTTGTAGTTTCTTTGACTTGGAAAAAAATGTTTTATATTACTATAGGTTAAAGCACATGATTCATAAGGGTTTCTTATGGACCCGAAGCTAATGGGCAGCTATCTATTGGGCCAAGGCTAGATCATGTAGAGCGTGTGCGGTCAAAGACAAAGGGAGAGAGAAAGAGGAAGGGCTGTGTGCAGCATATATTTGGGCAGAAGGGTAATTTAGTGGGGGTTAAGCAGATAGTGAGTATTAGTGTGGGAGAGTGCCTGGTCTCTCAAACACCAGGTTAAGGCTGGGGGATGATCATCTTTCTTCATCATTTTATTTAATGTTTTGAGGGTCTAATCTGTTATTGAGCTTTATTTAAGTGTGCTTAGACTTATCATTTTCAGTAGCTTATTTCCTGTGAGTGTAAGCTTTATTTCTGGTGTAATTCTTTCTATTTGGGATGTTTAATATAAATTCAGTGTTAAACTTTTATCATTTGGCTTTGGTTCCATCAGTTTCTTTGTCTGACATTTGAATTGCAAAGAAATTGGAGGGCCCTTTAGAATTGACATATTTCTCTCTTCCTCTGCTTTCATGCATAGAAACAGCCAAATGCTTAAATTAAATCACAAGACACAAGCTGTGTCCCATTCTACAGTCTGTTTCACTGTTATAACCATGCCCCAAGCACAAAATCAACAATCTTTCTACACAATCTAATCTTCAAATAAAAAAAATAAAAATAAAAAAAGCAGTGCAGCAACTAAAATTATTGTGGAAACATGTTATACAACATCATGCCTCAAGGAGTAAGAGGCCAAAAATCCATAGAAATTTTTTTGGCCATAAATTGCATTTAAGAAAAGAATCTTGTTCCCAAACTTTTTCATAAATGGACAGACAAAATTTTTTTGGGAACACACACAACAAGAAATAAAGGACAAATACTTCTTAAAATGTGTTTAGTCATTTACTCTTCAAAAGAACACAAATGGGATTTATTAGATTTAAAAGCACTACCTTAAAGATAAAAGGCTCAATATCCTCTAACACCACTTCATCCCTGCTGGTATCCCCAACAAGTCCAAAAAACTGAGCTCTAAAGACAGGAGATCGGGCAGCAAGTATCAACTTATGAGCTTTGAAGCTTTCATTCCCAACTTTAAAAACTATGTCACAACCAACTTCAGATTCTAACAAACACTTAAAATCCTCACCCATGCCAGGTTGTAGTGTGATAACGTTCTGCTTGGTTCCCTCAAAACGAGTTCTTACAACACCAACAGTGCAGTGCATGACAAGGCAATCATCTTTCAGATACTCTGAATTTTCCAACGATGTTCTTTTGAAAAAACGCTTATAACCCCTGAAATAACAAAGAAAGGTGAATCCTGGACAAATTTCAAGCCATATCATTTTAATGGCAAAGGACACTATTTATTTCTTCATATTCAAAAGTATGATGAAGTTCCAACACTTAGTGGTAACATTTGAAGGCAATTCTTCCCCCTCCAGATTATAATATACAACAGTCACAAGACACAAAGTATACTTTCCAACTAAAAATACATAAGATCCACTAAATACTGCTGATACTAAGCTGTTAAAATGTCAATGTCATGCTAACCAAACAACAAAGGAGCATCAAATTATTAATTGTGAAAATCAGGATCACATCAGAGGAAGTTTTAAGCGTAAGTTCAGATTACATCAACCAATACCCAAACCTGAACAAGTCAATCTTTAAAATGCTCTGCAACAAATTTGTTTCAAATTCGCAAAACAAGACAGTAAAAAACTAGTCAAATCATACCAACTTTCACGAATTAGCCATAAGAAAGCTTAAGTAGCATAATGCACGCTACTTAATAAAACATGTTAATAATTAATGTTCCCAGCAGCAGTCCACACCAAAACTAGGAGCGCAGAATTGAAGTTCTTCATGGAAACAACTACATGCAATACATTTCATACTTTACAGACACTATTTGCCTCGAACCTAATTTCTGGTCCCAGAGAAGTCGTCGAGTTAATTTAAATAACCCACAATTTTCCCAGTTGAAAATGCAACCCCAAAAAAATGAAGATAAGCAGAATTCATACCACATGCTGCCTCTATACTTCAATGTATAAGGTCCACTCTCCAACGGGCGATCAAAATGACTATGCACTTTATCGTTGCCTTTCCCACTCTGGTCGATCAAAGTCAACTTGAACAAAGCCCTAACGTCAGTTCCTTCGCTGGCCAAGGCTATAAAAACCGAAACATATATGGAATTATCCTCTGGGTTCTTCCCATCGGGGTAGAAATAAATTGCCCAATCGTAGCCACCAACGCTAAATGTATCGCTCATTATGTACCTCCCCGCCCCCATCCCTTTGGCTAAAGAATACCCCTTTATGGTAAATTGGTGCGACCCATTAACAGTCTCGCTAATTGACAGTGAAACTGAGGCCGAACCCGAGTCTGAGAAAGGCTTGAAGTCACCCATCTTTTAGACCAATTTAGAGAATCCCAGAGGTTTTAGGGACGTCATGAACACGAATAAAACCCAAGAGAGCGATAAATGAACCGTTTGGACGAAAAAGGAAAGAAATGCGAAGAATGGTGAAACCCTGATTGTGGTATCGGCGAACAATTAACGAGAGAGATGGTGTAACAGAACTGTCGTTGTCATTCCGTGCTAACGAAGGAGGATCAAATAGGAATTAGGAATACGCCATTTTGGTGGAACGTGCTCGTTTTATGTCTTGGCAAGAAAATAAGTAAAATAGATTATTTTCAAAGGGTGTTGTTTTAAAATAGTGATTGAAATTTTTAAAAATAATTTTTAATTATAATTTATATTATATAAAAATATATTTTATGATATATAAAATAAATATATGAGATAAATTTTATCTCAATTTATATAAAACTTATCCAAATATGTAAAATAAATGCTTTTTAAACCACGAGCTTCCAAAACAAGGCCAAAAGCCACAGTTGCCATTAACTTTGCCAGCTGGAGTCTATGTGTGATGTATTCATCCTTTGACTATAGATGATGTGGCACTTGAGGGGAGTGGAAGAACCCATTAAAACTGACACCTGCTCTTGGACCTTGCATTAAAGTATTGTTCAATGTACAAGTCGAAGAATTGACTGGATAATAAATTTATTAATTAAGCCGTCCCCATATTGGAACCAGAATCTCAACTTCCCCCTTGCGTTTTGTGGATAATAATCCACGATTCTTTCTTCTCTTTCGCAGTTAAAGGAGATAAGCTGAGAAACCCAAAGAGAGAGGGGATGTGCTCGTTGGAAAAGAGAGGCAAGATATTCATCTTAACACTTACCGGCACCGACGAGCACCACCTCAATCCCACGCTTCTCAACTCTATTCGCTCCACTCTCCGCCATGTCCGATCTGAAGCATCCTCCTCCTCGGCTCTCATCACCACCATGCACGGAAAATTCTTCTCCAACGGCTACGATTTCGCTTGGGCCAAAGCTCAAGCTCAGTCGTTCGAAGACCGCATGGTCCTCATGGACTCCTTGCTCTGATCGGTGGTCACCGATCTAATTTCACTCCCCATGCCTACAATCTGCGTCGTTTCCGGACACGCCTCCACCGCGCGGCTTTATACTTTCCTTGAGCCACGATTACGTCTTGATGAGGAGCGATAGGGGATTTCTCTACATGAGCGATCTTGACATCAAGCTTTTTGTTCCACCTTGTTTCATCGCCATTCTCAAGGCCAAGATCAGATCACCAGCGGTTAGCCATGAATTGGTCATGAAAGCTGCTAAGGTCACGGCTAAACGAGCGGTGGAGCTCCACATCATCGATTGGGCCCACGATGCCACCGAGGATTTAACATTATAAAGGTTCAGCATTGTTGACTTCGCCGTCGTCGGCTCCGGCGGATTATTCATCCATGATGGCATTAACGGCCTCGAAATCCCCAGTGCCCTCGAAAAGCTTGAACCAAGATACATCCATTTGCTTTCATGTCCATAAAAAACTAGAGTCTCGAACAAATAAGTTTGGAGGCTGACGTCTTCCGGAATGCTGGTGTTAGGAATTAACAGGAGAACATCGAGTAAACAAAGATGCCTATTTGGTTTGGTTAATACACCCTAGTTCATTTACATATTTATTTTATAAATTATATAAAAAATATTTTATAAATCATAATTAAAAAATACTTATAAAGTTTATAATCGATATTTCAAATATACTAGAATTTATTATAATCAAAATAGGAATGAGAGCCTATTTGAGATCCCATTAAAAACCCAAAAAAACCTATTTAATGAGTTTTTCGTATAAAAGCTCATTTTAATGTGTTTAGAAATATATTAACTTCTGATGAGTTTTTTTTAAAAAAGAGTTTTTTGGCATAAGCTCATAACCTCAACTTTTTTTAAAAAAAGTCATTTTTGTCACCGTCAATCTAAATATAAATCACATTTATAATTTAACTTGTTTCAATCTAACTTCTATAAAAGCTGGTTTAAAAAAAAAAACCCACTTTTCTCATGGATTTCCAAACGGCCACTGAGAAATCAAAATAGGAATGAGGTTAGAGATTCAATGCAAGGTCCAGGAGCAGATGTGAGTTTTAATAGGGTCTTCCACTCCCCCAAGTGCCACATCATCTATAGTCAAAGGAAGAATAAATCACACATGGACTCCAGCGGGCAAAGTTAACGGCAACTGTGACTTTTGCCTTTATTTTGGAAGCTCGTTGTTACTTCTGCATCAAAAAAATATTCTCTCTGTTTTTTATTATAAAGTATAAATTAATAATTCTCAAAAATCAATAAAAATAGTTAAAATTATTAATTTTTTTAAAATTTAATTAATTTTTAATATTACCCCTACTAATTACACTAAATTCTAATATCATATTATTTATTACTCTCACTTACTATCCTTATTAATTATGGGCATACATGGAAAAAAATATTTGGGTTAATATAACTATTGGTCCCTGAAGTTTGATTAGATTTTGGTTTTGGTCCCTTAAGTTTGAAAT
Source organism: Albizia julibrissin (assembly GCA_037074505.1). Lineage (NCBI taxonomy): Eukaryota > Viridiplantae > Streptophyta > Magnoliopsida > Fabales > Fabaceae > Albizia > Albizia julibrissin. The sequence goes on along the minus strand of CM073483.1, from coordinate 40,085,273 downwards.
CGGTGGTTTTGATCCATGAAGTTCAGCCCGATTTTGGTTTTAGTCTCTCAAGTTTGAAATCGGTGATTTTGGTCCCTTAAGTTTACTCCGTTTATAACTACTGGTCCCTCAAGTTGTCAAGTCCTTTTCAAACTTGAGGGACCAAAACCACCGATTTTAAACTTGAGGGACCAAAATCAAATCGGGACAAACTTCAGGGACTAAAAGTTATATTAACCCGAAATATTTAATACTCTTTGAAAACAAGCAAGTGCCTTATAAAAATGATCAAATATATTTGTTAGTTGGTGTCTTATAATAAGGACCAGAGGGAGTATTTGTTGCTGGACGCACTTTGGGAATAATTACATGTGTATTTTTACATTTTAACCTTAAAATAAAATGCACATTTTATGGGCAACAAAGGACCAATCCATTTTAACCATGGTACTAAAAATTGGATTAAACATTGAATCGGTCGAGGCACTAGGTCAAGGGTCAATGATTTAGACTGGGGTCAACCCGGGGGTCAATTAAAATATATATAATTTAAATGTTCATGTATATCATTTAAAAAACTACATAAGAGTTTTTTTCAACTAATAGTCCAATATAACCTTCTAAACCTAATATCTACAAAAGTAAGATTAAGTACATAAAGATTTTTCTCTAACTAGTGCAAAACAACAAAAATATTCCGCAGTCCTTTTAAACTCCTTGCAAATAAAAAATTTCCAAGGAAATATTTTTTTAAAAAAAAACCAAAACGATATCGTTTGGGGTATTAAAAAGTAAAAAAAGGGGGGAACCATGACCCGCCTGTTCACCCCGGATTACACCAGGTCGGTTCACCTGGTTCACTGACCCCCAACCAAACCAGTCCGGCATCCGATTCACCGGTTTCTGGTATAAATCGATCAGTCCGATCCGATTTTTAATACTCTGATTTTAACAAGCAATTAAATAAAATTTTCATTTTGTATTTATCGGAACTTTTCACATGATTATAATGTTTTCGCTCCAACTCCTATACCAATCCAGTTTTATTTATAAGTTCATCTTGATCCTTATTATAAGTTTGAGTATCTCAATTTTGCCCCTATTAAAGGGAGAAAAAGAAGAAAGATGTGAAAAATACTCATTAATAAATGAGGGTAAAATAAGAAAAATTTATCAATTTTGTCCATATTCATTGAATTAACTAATTTTTCTTTATCTGTGAGAATTATGTAATTTATATAATTAGACTTATAAATAGAACCAAAATAATATCTACTTTACCCTAGTGCCATATTTATAGCATCCTCATATATGGATGCAAGGGGATAGACAATCTTCATGTGAAAGATTAAAATTTGAAAGCATGTGGCAATGATTTCTACAATTTTTCTAGTCTTAAATGTGTGAATATGAGATTAATACTATATTGTAGAGCTACATAATAGGCTGAATAGGTTGCCTAATGGTTAGCCTACAATCAGCCCATTTATTTCTTAATGGGCATGGGCTAGCTCATGTCTATCAAATGCTCATTAAAACCAATGTCAGATGGGTTAGGCTAAACCCGTATAGGTTTGAATAGGTATTGGTAGCCCAATAGTGCATTTATTTATTTTTTAAAAAAGAAACTCAATATGAAGCTATATTTCAACTATATAGTTGCCATTAATTTCTTAATATAAATTACAAAAAAGCACTAATAAAAAAGCATCATAATTCTCATCATTCCTCATTCAAACCACGTATGAAATGATATATACAAAATTATCAATATCAACCTCCTTCAACTTGGGAGGACTTGTGCGTAGCCAATTTTGAGTACGTATGAGTGCCTCAACCATCTTTAAAAATAAGAAGCTTCTAAAAGTATTTAGTACTCAACCCTTAGTATTAAAAGCGGATTCTACCATGCCAAATGGTCAAATTTTGATTCACAGTATTTAATTAAATTGGTTTGAAGATATCCATCCACATTTGAAAGCTACTCAGCCCTTTTAGTTATAGCCTTTGTGTTGGTTAAAAACTTCTTAAATGTGTGATCAATGTCAAGCAAGGACATTTCAATTTCAATCTTTAGAACTAAGACATTTCCGGCATAAATACTACCATACACTTGCTTTAACATTTGACTTAGACTAAGATCTATATGCTTCATTACAAGTAATAAGGTTATCATATAAGCGATGCAAGATATCCATAATCTACTTCAACTTGACTTCACGCTATATGACATTAGGAAAAATTGCTTTCAAAACAACTTTGACTTCCCCTTATATATAATATAATATATTTATATTTAAATCTATATTTTATCTCATATATGTGAGATATGATTAAATTAATATGAGCTCATTTACCCAAATTTATACTTACACACACACACACATATGGGCGGGTATGGACAGCCTGAGGGTGTGCTCGTAGCCTGTCTTGTTAGTATCCAAACCTGTCCATTTACACCCTCCTGTGATGGGTTTTTCTTATGCGAGCTAAAATGAACAATATTTCATTTAACATGAATAGGCTCATTAGGCTGTAGGTGACTTGCTCAGTCCTATTATATTGGATAATTCAACTCTATCATATCATATGGTGCATCAATATCCATCTTTTTCCCTTTTTTTTATAATAATTTTATAATATATTAAATATAGACTATTGATATCTTAATCAAATGGCCCATATCAAAAATAGAAAAAAAAAAGATAAAATAGAAAAGGATAGAAGCTGATTCCATCAATAGGCCGCATCTTTGTAGTGACATGCCTATTCTAATTTCAGTGGTATACCATGAAAGGATATGAACTTCTTGTTTCAAATTTTTCAGTTTCTCTTTATACAAAATCGATGCACTCCTAAAGTACTGGCTTTCCCTTCCCTAAACCCTATTATACCAACTCTAGTGTATGATTATTTTCATTTGATATAATTGATCATTATATAAAAAATGACATTATATAATATAAAAATTGTTATAAATATTATAATGAAAGTGTGGATGTCCATAGTCTTTTATGAAATTGTTTTTTTTTTATTCTACACTTAGAGTTTGTTTGGTAAGAGGGATTTGGAGGAAAGAAGAGAGGAGGAAAATTTTTTATAAGTTATACTTAAAAAAATTAGAAAAGTGTGGTTATAAAATTTTAATTAAGAGACAATGTATAATAAAAGAGTAAGAAAAATTAATTAAAAACTTTTAACCTCATTTTTCTAATTTTTTTAAATCCGAATCTAAAAAATTTTCCTTCCACTCCTCTCAAACCAAGTAGTCCTAGGGTGTGTTTGGTTTGAGGGGAGGGTATGTTACTTTATTTAGTTTGTTAAAAGGGAGGGAGAGGGGGATCCTTACTATAAAATAAAGGGAGTGAAGGAAATTTAATTTAAAATTTCCCCTCCCCTCAAACCAAACACACCCTAAAAGTTATATAACCTATAACATGAAGTTTTTTTGGGAGTTTTTTATGATTAATATATGTATTAAAGATTGTAAGTTTGAAGTGAATAACAATTACTCCATCTTTCTCTCCAATTATATTTTCTTTCTCCATATCCTTCATCCCTATCTCTTATATTATATCTTGTATTTTTCCTATTTTTATAATAAAAATTTTAATAAAGGTAAAATTGTTGAAAAAAATCTCATTGTAAAATTTATTTTCTAAAGACACTAAAGACTCAAGTTTTTTTATTGGGTGCAACTAATCTCTAATGGATAAACTTTTTTAGTTATGTGCGACATTTCTTCACCTACATGCAAATATCTTTTATTTTAACTATAGTTTAACATAATTTACATATAATTGAAAAAGAGTTGCATCTACTAAAAATATGTCCATATTGCTCTTAAACCAATTTTAATTTTTAACCAATAAATTTTATAATGTGAGGCTTTCAGCAATTTTTATGGATAAAGGAATGTGCATACGAAAACAAAATTTGTCTAGTGGGGCAATTTTAAAGAATAGTACTAGCATTTCGAGTGATTTGTATCGTCGTAGATTTTTATACAAAAATGGCAAAAAAATTTTTTACAAAATAATCTGAAAATAAGCCAACAAAATTATTATCACTATTGTCATTAATTTTAACTATAGAATTTAGTAATTTACATGCCCACATTTCTGAAACTAATTAATACAGAAACTTAAAAAAACATTAATTACCCTGGAATCCTTTGCGGGAAGTATTGCCCATGTAAGAATAATATCGTCCTTTCCTTATATAAACTAAAATTAAATCTTAGTTACTCAAAATAACATAAAGTTTAAAGAAGAATTAGAAAGTAAACAAATTATTCACTTAAGTACTTAACTGACTGTTAATGAATATTCCGTTTACTCAGCTGAGGGGTCCCAGCAATGGCAGATCAACTTGTCTCTGCCGACTCGGCCGCGCCTATTCACAACTTCATCAAAGTCTGCAATTACTGATGACCATAACGCACCTTCACTCTCCCTCTCATTCAAGCAACTACTAGCACTCCTCTTCTCTTCCACCATCTTCTTCGACCCATTGGAGGAGGGGAAATTTCTGGAGAAATTTAAGGTCTTTGCGTGATATCGTTGCATTCCAATCCAAATATGAAACCCCCTATCAGTGGCGATTTGTTCACAACACCCTCCTCTTTCCTTAAGATCGTTGCTTTCTTCTTCGTCACCTTCACTTTCTTTTTCTTAGGCAAGCACTGGTCTGAAAGCTCCCAGCAACTTGTCTTCTTCACCACTACGAGTCAGCCTACGGTTGCTACGTCCCCGAATTACAACAAATTCTTCAACATCTCTGCCCTCATTGGTCAGAATGGGACCCAATCACAGCCGGAGAAAACCCTAGCAGCAACGCCCATTGCACCACTCCAAGCTCCAGCTCTACCGCCACCGGATTCGATTCGGACATACGGGATCCTCAACGAGAATGGGACGATGTCTGATGACTTCGAGGTTGGGTATTTCGATCCGGAGATGGTTGATGTATGGGTCAATGAGACTCAAGTTGAGACGGAGGAGAGTTCTACGTCGGCTCCCCAGTTCACAATAAAGAAGTTTGGGTTATGTCCCCGGAACATGAGTGAGTATATACCTTGTTTAGATAATAGAGAGGCTATTCAGAAGCTAAAATCGACAGAAAGGGGTGAAAGGTTCGAGAGGCATTGTCCTGAGAAAGATCGAGCATTGAATTGCTTGGTTCCGGCACCTAGAGGATATCGCAGTCCAATTCCATGGCCGACAAGTCGAGATGAGGTATTCTGCGTAGGAATTCGTTGCATTCAGTGACAGAAAATCACAAAAATCCATTGTTCTTTTGTTATTGATAGAGTGGCATACGGTTTGGTTTTCGAGAGAAAAAAGTCAGAACATGACCATTTTCTATTAGCGCTAGTTAGATCCATACTAAAATTTAGTGATAAAATATCCTGACGGCTAATTGATTTATCTCGCACGTTTTTTCCTCGCTCTATGAGGTTTCTCACCTTTTTGTGTGTAGGTATGGTACAGTAATGTTCCTCACACTCGTCTTGTTGAGGATAAAGGGGGTCAAAATTGGATTTCCAGAGACAAAGATAAGTTTAAATTTCCAGGAGGTGGTACACAGTTCATACATGGGGCAGATGAATACTTGGATCATATTTCCAGGGTACTGATATGCTTAGATTTGATTTATTCAGCATAACAGATCTATTTCTCGATTTTTCTGATTTACCTATCTTGATGTCTAGATCATTCCTGATATCGCATTTGGTCAGAATACAAGAGTAGTTCTAGATGTTGGCTGTGGTGTAGCCAGTTTTGGTGCGTACTTGTTATCACGAGATGTGCTCACTTTGTCTATTGCTCCAAAAGACGTTCATGAAAATCAGATCCAATTTGCTCTTGAGCGCCATGTACCTGCAATGGTGGCAGCATTTGCAACTAGACGTTTATTATATCCTAGTCAAGCTTTTGACTTGATTCATTGTTCTCGCTGTAGAATCAATTGGACTCGAGATGGTATATACTTCTTCTTTCTTAATGTGTGGTACTGACAGTCCTTGGTGATAATGGGGAGAAAAATGATAAGGCAAAAGAAATACAGAACAGCTAACCAAACTAAAGATAGCAAGCTGGAATTGCCAATACTTGCAAAATAAGCATTATTATTACTATTTTTTTTTATGCTCGAAACTTATCTTCTCATGTTAGCTTTTGGTCAGTACAGTCACTTTGCTTGGACCCTGAGCTTATTCCTATTTGATGTGCTATTGTTTGACAAAACAAAAATGCTAAATTGTAAATGCAGATTCAGCGTCTTCTCAACCCCACATTATTCTGTTAATGAACATAAAAGTAGGCTTTTCAATTGTTTGTTGTGAGAAGTATATATCCAAACTCACTTGTCCCTTTCCCCCTTTTGTTAGTTGCTCTGTTGGAGTTTCTTCTAATGAGCCTTCTCTTTGTTACTTGTCATGAAGATGGGATGTGGCTACTTGAAGTTAATAGGATGCTAAGGGCAGGAGGGTACTTTGTGTGGGCAGCGCAGCCAGTTTACAAGCATGAGGAAATTTTGGAAGAACAATGGGAAGGTAACATTGAAGGGAGTTTCTATGAGATTGAATTTATTGAAGACTTCAAGCTATATCTGTAGGGTTTGCTGGTTGAATTGCTCAATTTTGCTCATATTTATTAGCATTAACATTTTCCGACATGATATGTGCATCCAATTGTATTTTTAAACCTTGGGATGCCTGAAAGAATTAACATGTAATCTGTTGAAGACCACATATCACAAGTTGTTCTTGTTAATATTAGCATTTTTGGATATGAAATGTTGATCAAGTTGTTTGTTACCTTGTTTTCCTTCAGTTTGTCAGAACATCAGACAGAATCAACAAATGATCTTTAATAATCGCTTATCACAAATTTTACCTACACTCCCTCTTAACAATTCATTTTATTCCAAAGTTATGACACCAAACTTCTGCACACAATATGTTTGTAGATTCTTTTATCCTTTTTAGTCTTTTAATGGCATGACTTCAAAGGTGTCTGAGGAGAAGTGTCTTATTTTGTTATGGTGTCAGATGCCTGCTTATTGGCTCCCATGACATCCTTTAAAGATTTAATCTGTTTGTAATGTGCTGAATTGTATATATTGTTGTCTACATCTACTATATATGTAACAATGGAATATGTTATCTTCAGAGATGCTTAACCTTACAACTCGTCTATGCTGGAAGTTTTTGAAAAAAGATGGATACATTGCAATATGGCAGAAACCTTCTGACAACAGCTGCTATCTAAACCGTGAGGCAGGAACTAATCCTCCACTATGTGACCCAAGTGATGACCCAGACAATGTTTGGTATAGTGTTCTTGCTTTCCTGATCTACATACGGGAATATGATGTTTTTATCCCATTATGATTTTTGTGACAAACAATACATAATTTATCCTGAAATGTAGAGCTTTCCATGATCAAGTCAAGTAACTAAAGAAGTTAGGTTTTGGTTATACATAAATTGAAATCGCCCAAGGAAGTAGGATATAGTGCCTTCGTTGATGTTGAGATTTGAAACTACCTTTAGATTCTGGTAAATTTTTTGGAAGCGATTAAAGTTGAGCTTCACTAATACTATTATAAGGATATCTAGGGGATGATGTTGGCAAAGTAAGCATCTATGTTCCTTCTTCTCACAGGATTGCACTTTGACTACTGTAAGGTTCCTTTTCAGTTGCTAATTTTAGGATAATTATTGAATCATTCATCGAAGCTATACACAAGTTTTTCTGTTCTCCCTTCATCATTCTAAAGGGTAAAATGAAACTGAACAAAAAGAAAATAAAAATGTGAAAAAGGAAAATCTCACATCAGAGATGCCTTAAATGCAGTGATGGTTCAATGTTGAATTCCTTAATCCTCATCTTTTAAAACTAATTGATACCTCCATTGTACATGTCCTTATACTTACAGGAGTGGATGTTTGAACAGGGTCTGTGTATCCAGTGAAAATGTGAGTCTACCTTTTATGCTAGCCGTAGGAAAGCAAAAATAAGATCATGGAGTTATTTTAGTTCAGTGTTAGCTATTTAAAATTTTTGGACAAAAGCCTCAGGATAGCTTTTCCAGACATCATATTCTAATGATCTCAGTGGCTCAGTAATGGTGAGTTTGCTATTTGCGTGATTAATTTAGGTATGTTAATCTTAAAGCATGCATCTCTCGGTTGCCTGAAAATGGAGATGGAGCTAATGTTACAAGGTGGCCTGCACGGTTGCAAACTCCTCCTAATAGGCTTCAAAGTATAAAATTTGACGCTTTCATATCCAGAAAAGAGCTTTTTGTGGCAGAAACAAAATACTGGAATGATATAGTAGGGGGCTTTGTTCGTGCATTGCACTGGAAGAAGATGAGATTGAGAAATGTAATGGACATGAAAGCTGGTTTTGGAGGGTAAATAATCTATCCTATGTATGCTCTTGAAATTAATAGGGGCGCGCGCGCGCGCGCGCACACACACACATATTTGATTTTCTAATTAGCATTTTCGTCTTAATTGTGTGTTTTCCAGATTTGCAGCTGCGTTAATCAATCATAATTTGGACAGCTGGGTTATGAATGTCGTTCCTATTAGCGGCCCAAACACCTTGCCTGTTATATATGACCGTGGGTTGATTGGAGCTATGCACGACTGGTATATTTCTGAAGTAATTTCAATCTAATCATATATTATTATCATAATAGTTGTATGGACTTTTGATGTCGCTTTTGTCGCTAAAGCAATCAATTAAACTAGGACCAACTACTAATGCAATATAGTGGCAACCTAGGTCATTCTCCCAAAGAGCAATATGTGGGTTTTTCTATAGGATTGAATTTAGGTGGTGAAAGATGCAGTGGAATGGACCTAAACTAGAATTATCTAAATGCAAAATGCAATTGACTCTAAAACCAATATGAGAATGAAACTAACCTAAATGAATGGAAATGCAATTTTTAGAGTTTTTTTTTTTTTTGGAAAGAGGATTAAAATTCCAAGGAAAAGAAATCAACTAATAGCTAAGAAAAGATAACAAAAGTTTTCTTCAATACGATGAAAGGAACAACTTAGGATTTACATGAAGTTAGCTTTCTTAGCCCAAATTAATTAATTAGACTAAAAGGAGATTGATAAAAGAGAGGAATTAATAAGTTTAATCACCTAATCAAACCTTGGGAAACCCTCAAGTTCAATAACACTTATAGTGAGTGTTTGGAAACCACCAAAACCGTGTTTTTAGAAGCAATTTTTTGTAAATCGAGACAAAACTCCTCTCACATACTTTGTAAATCGTAAAAGCTATTCTCCAAAAGTTTATCCAAATGCACACTAATCCATTAGAAAACTCATAATAGCATAAGCGCTGGTTAATTAAGCTCATTAAAACCAATCCTAATTAATTTCAAATAAATTCTGGAAATCATGTTTATAATTTCCTAATTAAACAACTAGACAATTAACCAATCCAATTAAACAATCAAGAGGATAAACCCAAACTGACAATTAAATTAATAATAAAAACTTAATTAATAATTTGATTGACAATCCAATGGTTTGCAAACAAAAATTGTAGCAAATGTCTCAAGCACAAAACATTCCAATATATCAATCCAATCTAAGAGATATGTCTACAATCTAAAACTAGATTGTTCTCAAAAATACAACTTGAAATTATCAAAAACTAAATAATTCAAGTCTTCAAATAAATTGATAAAAAGGAAAGACACTTCCTTGTAGTCTTCAAGTACAAGTCTTAGGCTCTAGCTTCCTTCATACTCCTCCCAAGTTATGTCCCAAGCTAGTTTAAGCCTTCATGAAAATTTCTCCTCTTCCATGCTCTAAAGTTGCCAATGTGATTAATATTTTGCATTGTTTCCCCAAGTTGTGTGTGGCAAGACGATGAAGTGAGAATGCGGGAAATTAAAATTAAATGAGTGGTGGGGGTGGCGTGGCTGTGAATGGTGAAAGGGGTGATGTGATGAATGATAATTGAATGGAGAAGGAGAGGAGAAAGGGGTGAAAAGCTAAGAAAGATCGTGAGCATTAGCTCTCAAGGAGAGCGTGAGCAGTCTTGTAGCATGTAGGTATTTTTTATAAGAGAATGAGAAAGCTTAAGGTATAAGATTTGAATCCATTAGAATTGAATTGGCCTATTAGCCATTAGATTCTCCTTAGACTTCCAAAAATAATTCTGCACTATAGGGTTTCATAATATGGTTTTCCTTGACCTGCAAGAATCAAATGAAATCGTGATCTATCATATATTTGAAAATATTAATCCATCACAAAATAGACAATTAAAATATTAACAATTTAAGCCCAATAATATCACAACTAATTCAGATTTAGATTATTTCCTAAAATTAGCTAATAATCCAAATATTTCCTAAGAAATCCAAAATAGCTTAAAATCACCCCCAAAATAAATGAATAAAGTGGGATAGAATATATAAAAATTAGGATTTATCAACTTTTCTTAATTTCACTCACTAGATACCTTGTACTATTTTACTTGTCGTGTCACTTTGGAAGTCCTGTGCGAGGATTCCCATTCCAAATCTCTACAATGTCTTTTGTGATCATGTCAACATGTACTAAAGTTTCACCAAATGTGATTCAGGTGCGAACCATTTGACACGTACCCCAGAACCTATGATTTACTGCATGCAGCAAACCTGCTTTCTATTGAGAGAAAAAGGTACCTCTTTCTCTGCTTATCATTGTTGTGATCTCTGTCCTGGCTGATAACTGTTGTTTTTTGCCTATCTGGGTGCTGTGCCAAGAATTTGTTTAAAAAAAGTCCGTGTTCAAAGTATTCTAGCTCAACTTGGAAAATGGTGTTTCAGTGAGTTTTGTGAAGTTTAAGCCCTTCTTTCCTTATGCTTTTAATCCCTTAGGAAGCATTCTTAGTTTCTTTGCTGCTCTATTTCAATTTTTACCCCTTGCAAAGTGATGTGCTGAGGATGTCCAATCCATCTTACTTTCCCGTCTGCTCCTTGGACATTTTTTATTTGCACGCCAATGTTCTGGATTTTAACAGTGTCATGCCCCAGGGAATCTACTGCCGCAATATTTGTAATAATGTTTAAACTTCATATTCCATTATCCATTCGAAATGCATAGTCTAAACAAGTAGGTTTGTGAAAAATATATGAAAGGAGTTTTGTTTCAGCTTGCATGAAAGTGCTTTTGAGAAGCTAATCCAAACAAGCCTATGAACTGAAACTAGTAGGGCTAAGGGCTGTCCTTATGTGCTTTTGGTGTTGTGAGAGCACGTGGCCTTTGTTTTGATTTTATTATTTGTTCGACATGGCTGCATCAGATGCAATATTTCATCAATTATGCTTGAGATGGATCGGATCCTAAGACCTGGGGGGCGGGTATATATCCGTGATTCCCTCGCCATCATGGATGAACTTCAAGAGATTGCTAAGGCAATAGGCTGGCACGTGACATTGCGTGAAACATCAGAGGGGCCTCATGCAAGTTATAGGATCTTGGTTGGTGATAAGCACTTGCTCCGGGCTTGAAGCCATGATGTGCCTATAAAACATAACTGGTTTTTTCTTTGATTTTCCCATTGGGGATATAATCTCCACACAGTCTCACATTTGAGAAGCACGCAAACATTGGTACAATACAAGTGGTCCCTTCTCTTCCTTACAAGCTTCTGCGCGTGAAAGTATGGCGGGAGCTTTTCTTTATTTGATACTTGACATCTGATACCAATATAGCTTGGATAGATTAGAATGCATTGTCTAACTTAAATTGTAATATTCAACTTCCTTGTTTTTGCAGAAGTTAGCATTTATCATTTTGTTCATTCATGCTTATTGTTGCAAACATTGTAATTTCTCTGTATTTTCTCCCAAATTTTTTAATGTTAAGTAATTCATCTGGTTCTTGATATACTATTCGACCATTTTCTGTCTTTCTTTCTTTTTTCTTAGGGAAAATATAACCTCTTCCCTGAACTTTCCATAATCATTTAAATCGCTGAATTTTGATTCAGAAGAACTCAGCTGTTGTAGTTTTATTGAGTTAAGGATTTTTTTTTGCCATATTGGTTTAATGTTAAAATGAAAATTTGTCCAAAAGTTTTTGTTCAGAAGTATTATTGTCCCAAAAGTTTTTTTGGTTTAATATTCTCCTGTTAAAAAACTAATGTTTATTAAAATTTAATGTAAGCCGTTAATATTTTTAATGGTGAAAGGTAACATTACTCTATTTTAATACTTTCAAAATAATCTTAGACAAAGTTTTAACACATTACTCATATGTGAAAACTTTGTAAATTTGCACCTTTACCTTTGGTTTATTGATAATGAAAGTCAATTTATTATTGATTTCTCTGTCATATAACTTTAAGATTATCAACACTTTCTTTAAGAAGTGGGAGGATCATTTAATTGCATACAAGAGCGGAGGAAGAAAGACACATATTGACTTCTTTTTGGTAAGGAATCTTGATAGAAGACTTTGTACTAATTGTAAAGTGATTTCTGGGGATGGCGTGATTGCACAAGATAAGGTTTTGGTATTTGATGTGTGCATTAAGTGTATAAAACAAAAGCTTGGTTAAGTTTTAAACCAAACGATCAGGTGGTGACAATTAAAGGGGGAGAAGCAGGAAATTTTTAAGAGAACTTTTTTGGAGGAGGGGATGTGAGAGTTGCAAGGAAATACTAATATTATGTGGGAGAATATAGCTAAGAAGATTCATAAGGTTGCTAAAGCTATTTTGAGATAATCCAAAGGTTTTGTTCAGCCAGATAAGGAGACTTGGTGGTGGAATGAGTCGATTCAAAAGAAAGTAAAAAATAAGAAAGATTGTTTTAAAGCCACACACTTGTGTTATGATGCTGAAATTTGGGAAATGTATCGCTTAGCTAAAAAGGAGACTAAGAAAGCAATAAGTGAAGCTCGTGCCAAAGCATATAAAGAGTTTTATAAGGAGTTAGGGACAAAAGATGGAGGGTGTAAGATTTACAAGATAACAAAAAATAAGGAGAGAAAATCAAGAAACTTGGACCAAGTGAGGAGTATAAAGGATGAAGAAGACAAAGTTTTGGTTACTGATGGAGATATTAAGAATATATATGAAGCCTACTTTTATAAGCTATTCAATGATGAAGGGGGAGGGTCGACTTGTGACATGGAGGATTTGACAACTCGAGAAGGTGAGTTTAATTTGTCATTTTATCGCAGGATTCGAGTTGACGATGTTAAGGAAGCTTTTAAGCAAAAGGAAAATGGCAAAGCTATTGGACCTAATGGTATTCCTATTAAAGTTTGGAAATGTTTTGGTGAAGGGGTTGTTGTGGTTTTCTAAGTTATTTAATGAGATTCTACAATCCAAGAAAATGCATGATGCTTGGAAAAAAAGTACTTTAGTCCATATTTATAAGAATAAAGGAGATATTTATAATCATGTAAACTATAAAGGAATTAAATGTACGAGTCACACAATGAAACTGTGGGAAAATATAATTGAACACATGTTAAGGCTAGAGACCAGTGCTTTTGAGAACCAGTTTAGGTTCATGCCGAGAAGGCCCACTATAGAAGTGATTTATTTATTAAGGGGTTAATGGAAAAGTATCAGAGTAAAGGAAGTGACTTGCATATGGTTTTCATTGACCTGGAAAAAGCGTATGATCATGTGCTAAAAGATGTACTTTGGAAAGCCTTGAAAAAGAAGGGTTGCATATATCAAAGCCATTCAGGACATATATGATGAGGTAACAACTAGTGTTAGAATGCTTGAAGGTGAGACAAAATACTTTCTTATAAGGATTGACCCACATCAAGGATTAACTTTGAGCTCTTATTTATTTAACCTAGTGGTCGACATTCTAATTGAGCTTATCAAAAAAGAGATATCTAATTGCATACTTTTTGCTAATGATATTGTTATGTTGGATGAATCAAGAGAGTATATTATTTCTAAACTTGAGATATGAAGAAAGACTTCGGAGTCGAAGGGTTTTCGTTTAAATAGGGGCAAAATAAAATATATGCATTGCAAGTTCGCAAGAAACAAGTGAGAAATGATGTAGAGGTTAAATTGGGAGAACATGTCATTCGACTAGTGGTAAAATTTAGATATTTGAGATTAATTATACAACAAGATAGTAAAATTGATGAAGATGTAAATCATATAATTCAGACTGGGTGGTATAAATGGAGAAAACTACTGAGACTATTTGTGATCGAAAAGTTTTTAGGTAAAAGGAAGTTTTATCGTACTGCTATAAGACTAATAGTGTTATATTGTAGTAAATGTTGGACTTTAAAGGGACAATATAAATATAAAGTAGGAGTAGTTGAGATGAGAATGTTGAGATGAATGTGTAGTCATACAAGAAAATATAAGATTCGTAATGATCATATATGTGAACGAGTTGGTGTGACACCTATTAATGAGAAAATGATAAAAACCCGTTTGAGGTAGTTTGGACACGTTCAAAGACGAGCATTGGGTGCGCTGATGAGGAGGCTCAATCAAGCAGTATGGAGACCTCTAAAAAGAGGTAGAGAAAGACTAAAGCAAATCCTCAATGAGGTTATAGAGTATGATCTATTAATTAATAATCTATCTAAAGATTTGGTTTTTAATAGAGAACAATGACATTATACGATCTATATAGGCGACCTCACCTAATAAGATAAAACTTTATTGTTGTTAAGTAGCATTAGTTTATTGAGTGTTTTAAAGTGACGATTTATCGAGCTAAGGGATTGTAGGGTTTTTTCATTTACATCGTGGTTCATTCACTAATTTGTCATCATCCAACCGCACATCAATCCAAAAAGGGAAAATCCCAATAAAATACTCTTAAAATATTAAAAAGACAAATCAATGATTCTAATATGTAAAATCCAAATCAATACATCCACACTTACTGGGAATTTTGACATCTTACCTCAAGACTTTAGTACCCCTGATTGTAGTAATGAACTCATTGTCTTCATCGTTCTTCTCTCTTTTAACAATCTCATGGTCCTAAAGGTAGGATGAAATTTTTTTGCCGAAGTATAGCTCTCGAATCACACTCTCATTCTTGTAATTGTTACATTGATCAGCCCGCTCTCTTCCCCATCCTTCCTTTTCCATCACATTCTTGGTGTGGTATTTGGCTAACAAAAATCAGTCAAGCTTCCTTTCTTCTCGTCTTTCATTGATGATGTTGAGTGAGACCTTCTGATGCGATAAGCAACTCTCTTTATTTTCTTCTTTCCTTTTAATTCCTCCATTGCTATTGTTGAATGGTTCTATTGTCTTACATTCCTTGCTAGTTCTGCACCTAGAAAATGGGTAGGGAATCTATTAATGTTGGACCCAACCGGTGAGCATTAAGTTTGGAAGATCAATCCAATAGTAAGGAGCACCGATCACCCTCCAACTTCAATCAAGAATGGAAGAGTTTCACCAGATATTGAAGGAAAAAAAAATACCAATTGGATATACCAACAAAAAATTAGTTAAGCCAAAATGAGCATTATAGATTAACCCAATACTCATCTTTCCGGGAGAAAAACAAAAGTGAAACACTCGCTTACAGCAATTTAATAGAAAAGAAACTTAAACCAGTTAAGCATTGTTAAACCCCCAGCTTTATTCGATTAAATTCTAAGAAAAGAAACTAGGACTCTGTCTTGCAGCAATTGAATACAGAAAAATGAAAGGAAATAAAAGAGGAGGAGGAAGAAGGAGAGCCAAAATTCTCGATGGAAAATAGAAGAAGCAAAATACAATCCAGAATCCAAATCAACCACAAACAAAAAAACTGATATATTAGAATTGCTAACAGTCCTAAATCTCATCCTCCCATGCTCGTCCTTCTCTACAATCAACTATACTTGAGTCATGCACCCCGTCATTCTATTCTCCCGCACGTGCCTTGATTCCTCCAACGAAGGTAAAAGCACTACGAAATGCAATATCCTTTTCACCCAATCAATTGGCTTTGAGAGAGACCTAAATTTCAAAACAAGTAGACTGAGCTTATCAGCACTAACTATATCAAAGGGTAAGACGGTGGAATCATAATTAAGATATTTAAAAAGAACAGAGCCATGCGTAATTCAAAATATTCAAAATACATCCAAAAAAAAAAAAACGAAGAGCAAGAGCATAGCTATTCAATAATGGAAGAAGGTGGTTCCAAGAATCAAATAGAAGCTAGGAGACATTGAAAATGAAAAAAAATACGAACAGTGTTGTTAGAAGAATAAGAGCTTGCATTTGGTTTTCTCGATTATGGAAGGCAATGACGGAGATGAAGACAGTGGATGAAGTGGCGGTCGAAGGTAGAGATGAAAATGCCGGAGAGGTGTGATTTCGAGTAGGGAGGGAGAAATTGTCTTTCTGAAAGACAATGAACCACAGTCCACAAAGGAGAGAGAAGGGGGATAAAGAAAAGGGTATATAATAAAATTAGGTATGTTTGTATAAGTTTTATCTTAATATAGGTAAATCGGATTTATATATAAATATAAAAAAAAAACAAGGCAAACATTTTAAAACCCTATATTCCTCTAGCTGATATGACATAGTATTTTGTATATTAGACACCTATATTTGTCTTTTAAGAATTTTCACGGTATTTTTATGGGATTTTTCCCTTCCAAAAACTTACCTTTCTGCCATCATTACACTCCCAGATAATTTATCTCCATTTTTTAATTTAGAAAAACAACAAAAACGCCTAACAAAGTACATGCGAAGTATGTGTCATGTGTGGCTCAATATTTTTATGTATCTAGCTGCAGTTATTCTTGCAATAAGTTATTCCACGTCAGTTGTCACGCCATTCATACCTCTTCGTGTGCCATATTTATAGAGTTTGAACTTTTGATTTATAATTCAAGAGGCATGTTTTCGGTTTTAAACCTTTTGTATAACTAATAAATTTCCGCAATATATGAGATAAACCACATTATTTATATCATGCAACCATGTGGTTTTTTTTTTATCATTTTTATAGATTTATTGATTTAAAATTTAATACAGTAAGCTATTAGCATGTAGTTAATACCATAAGGACTAACAAAGTTTATATTTAGTCAAAGATTCAATTTCCAGTGATTCCTTAAGTATTTAACCACAGTAATACCCGGGATTTGTTAAAAAAAGAAAAGAAATTAATTAATATGTGTTTGGTTGGGTAATTAGAAGGCTTAAAAATATTTTTATATATAAATCGAAATAATTTTTTTCTTATATATTTATCTTATATATTATAAATTATAATTAAATAATTATTTTTAAAAACTATAATCGATAATATTCACAAGCACTTAATCTAGAATATCAAGGTTAAGAGATTTTATGTGTGTGTGTTTTCAATCGATCCTTCTCTCTCAGACCTTAGAGAGGCAATACGTGTGGGTGAATTTCCCTCTCGTTCAGTTTACCTCTCCGCTCTTTCTTCTCCGTTTCAAATAGACTTTCCATGAAAGTGGCGTCTTTTTGGTGAGTGGTCTACACATGGTTGATAATTCTAAAGCGGCGACTCATATGGACCCAATTTCACTCTCTTTTCCCATCTCTGTCCAATTGCGAAGAAAACCCCTCTGACTAAGTTATCCCCACTGTTACTATATACTCACTCCCAGCTAAGTTGCTTACTTTCTCAATTCTCACTCATTATAAAAGCAACGCCAGTACGAGTAGACTCACTTGATTGTGCAGAAGTGGCTAAATTCTGAGTAATGCCGATGAAGGTACTTGATTGTGCGTTCTCTTCAGTATCGCCTCTCTCTCTCTCACACACAACTCTCTCCCTATTTTGGTTTCTGGTTATTAGTTCCTCTTCTTCTTTATTATTTTTGTAAATAAATCTGGGGGCTGATTATTTGTTTGTGTATCCGGTTCTTTGTGGTTATTGATTAATGGATTTCGGTCGGTGTGTTGGAAACGACAATGTGGAAATATTTTTGTGAAGTTCTTTACCTTTCCTGAACACGTCGAGCTAGTGTGGAAGATTAGAGGGGCTGATTTCTGAATTGTTGCTTGAACTCCTGTGTTAATTTTCATTGGCTCAACTCTCAAATCTCCACAATAAACAACATCAATGCATCAACCAGCAAAAAAAAAAAAAAAACAATCTTCTTACTGCTGTGTGCTACTGATTCTAGAATCATTTCTCCTCCTCCCAAAAACTGCTCCTGCTCACTGGCACGCAAGCATAATGAAGAGAAGAATTACATGATGTGCTGTTATGTGCAGTGTAAAGAAGCCAAAATTGGGTGTATGCCAGTTGGAGTGAGTTCGGGAGGAGGTGAAACTGGCTTTGTGAAAATTTCCCCTCAATAGGCGGGTTTCCAGAATAGGATAGGAATGTAGTCGAAGTATCCTGTGACAATATCATGATCTTAGTAGATTTCAAACTTGCATAAAGTCAAAATTGATTTCTGTAGGCATGTCTGTATGATCATAAATTTTACAACTAAGATTTAGATCTTGACTACCCAGTGTCAATTCAGATATTGATGATGTGGACGTACTGCATTAAACCTACATAGATGGTTATGGACTTTATGGCTCTATATTCATACCTTAGTGTTGCCTTGACATGTTCGGAATAAATTGATGTAGAAGTGGGAACATGCTCCATTCTTTTGTATATTCTTGTAGCTGTAGTCTGCTTCGCATTGTGTTTTCTTTCCAGTTCTTCTAGTCTATGGAACATCTGAGGTTGAGTGTTAGAAAACTTTTGATTTATGTATTCAAACCCTTAGTGTTGCCTTTTGTCAATTTGGAGTTAACATGATCAGATGTATATATTTTACAGTGTGAGTTGTCAGTCTTGTAAACTTTTGATTTATGGATATATAATACTGTTTGAACAATCATTGGAAATAGAAATATTTTTCTCTGAAAGAACTTGTATGGATCATCAATTAAGAAAATGGTTTTATATTCCCATCAATTGGTTTGCCCAACTCGTCAACCTTTGTTAGTTATAACGTTGATATCTTTATCATGTAAGTATCTGCTCTATGAATTCTTGTGTATATAATTAACTCTATGCTATGTATAATAGGTCTACAAAGTGCAGTTCTTAACTTTATGAAAATTATATCATTACCAGGTTATATTTGCTTCTCCATGGCTGTCAAGGATGTGGTGTCATAAAATGCTCCAGGATGCTTAAGCTCATAGATTGTTATCCTTGCGACTTTGTCTTTTACATTTAGTGCCGCAAATCATTACTCCTGATATTTCTTTGGCACCTTACTGACAAAAATGAGCGGACATACTGTCTTGGATCATGTTCTGAAGGATATACTTAAGGTGATCACACCCTTACAAGAAGATTGGGCAATACGGTTTGACATTATTCAGGATCTACAGAAAGTTGTTGAATCTGTGGAGAACTTTAGAGGTGAATCTTATTTAAGTTTTGTCTCTCTCTCTCTCTCTGTTTTTTTTTTTTGGTTCAATTCTTTTTTGTTTGGGACTTGCAGTACTATCATTTTAATCCTTAAGAAAAGTTAGAAAAAACAAAACATTTATTTGCTGAGTAACCTATAATACTGGGGGAGCTCTCGTTGTAATAAGATACATTTTCGATACATATTTATTTGCTGCTGGAGTTGAATACATTTTTGATACATATTTATTTGCTGCTGGAATTGAAGTTTGAACTTCTGCCTCAACTTTATCTCTTTCAGCCGCCAACACTTGAATGCAAAGTTTGTCTACTGGCTTCTTAAACTCAGCTATCTTGCCATGTCCTACTCCAAAATCCCTCTTCTGCCTTCGTTCCAGTATTAACCATGCTCCGAGATTCCCCCTGTTTTGGCACCAAATTGATAAAGCTCAAACAGAGTTTCAGACATAGAAATAACAGAATGGAGCTCAAGCTGAAACTTGACCACTTCATATTTTATATAAACACACCAGAAAAATATAGAACATGTTTCATACAAAGGACCAAGCAACTTGGCTATCAACCTTCCATAACAAAGACACTAATCTAAGCAATAAGAGCACACACATAAAGAAAACTAGGAGCATTGACTGATTGTCTCTAGCTTTCTAAAGGCAAGAATCTCTCCCAAGGAAGACACTTATAAATTGATTTGTCCCCCTCCTTTTATTGTCTTTATCTTGTTTCTCTTGGAATAGGACTTTTGTGCTGAATTAACATTTTGGTCAAGCCTCTCAGAATGATAAGCAGTTTTATTCTAATTCTTGAAGACTTCTCTAAAATCTAGGTTGCTCTTCAGACACAAACGCATTACTTGTCATAGTTATGGTTGTTTCTATGTACTGAAGTATTTCTCGAGCTACCTTAAGGTTTTGCGACTTAGATAAGATTGTAATAAATTGTTTGCTCCCCTCTTCTGAAGGAAAAAAAACAAATGACACTATATTTGTTTTGTAAGGATCACGATATGCAATAATTTTTAAGCACATCATTTTCTTCTTTTTATCCTTCTTGAGTACTAATGAGTACTTAAGTGGGATGAGGAACCCTTCCTTGTAAAAGTGGCTGGATTCTGAAATACTTCAATTAGTGATGCTTCACTCAACTTCCTCACCAATCAAAGCCCTTTGTTGGTTAGAACTCAAAACCCTTTATAGATAGCCGTTTCTAGAACTATTGGCCACCACTGTTGATGCCAGTTGATGGTATTCTAATTGGATAGGGAAATCACCCACAAAAAGCTAGCCATTGATGTGGGAGAACCATCTCACTTAAATACCCCAAAAAGCATTCCATACTTTTCAATGTGGGACTTAGGCCTAAGTCTCCATCAATTATCAAATATTTATGGCCCTTTAAAGAAACAGATGAAAGTACTAGACTTTGAGTTAACCTTTCCATTCTATGCATATAGAGAGGCACTTAATATGATATATCATATAGAAATAACCAAACACCTATTTTTACATGTGCTTTGACCAATTATTTTTACCGGTTCTCTAAGTATGTGTAGAGTGGTATTTATATTATTTCAATTTTGAACCAGGAGCAACTGTCGAGCCATTTGGATCATTTGTGTCAAATCTCTTCACACGATGGGGTGACTTGGATATTTCAATTGTGCTATTAAATGGTTCTCATATTTCTTCTGCTGGGAAAAAGCGTAAACAAATGTTATTGGGGGATCTTCTAAGAGCATTAAGGATGAGAGGTGAATTTCTTTCGTTTAGAGCTCTCATCACTTTATTTAGAAGACATATTTCTCAAATTTTGACCATTTTGAACATCACGTGTTTTCTTTACTTATCTGCTGGGAGAGAGGGGGGTGCGGTGATAAACTATGCTTCTGGAACTGAAGAAACAATTTCTATCTTGTTATTCGATTTTTAGTACTTATTTGCTTAGCATATCTTGCTGCTTGTAACCCGAAATGATACAACTTTTATTTTAGTAAAGCGGCAAGGAGCACATGGAATTTGCAAGTTTATTTAGCATGCTCAGTTTATTTTTTTAATAACTATAATTTACAGGTGGATGTAGCAGCTTGCAGTTCATCCCCAATGCACGGGTTCCCATTTTAAAATTTAGTAGCAACCGCCAGGGTATATCTTGTGATATTTCCATTGATAACCTTCTGGGTCAAATGAAGTCTAAGCTTTTGCTCTGGATCAGCAAGATAGATGACCGCTTCCATGATATGGTTTTACTGGTACTTTGTTGTGGAATAGATATGGTTTTTGTGAGATGAAATGCTACTGTTTGATTTTCTCTTTCTAGTTTTTTGTAGGTCAAGGAATGGGCCAAAGTGCATAAGATCAATAACTCAAAAACTGGATCTTTCAACTCCTATTCCCTCAGTTTACTTGTGATATTTCACTTTCAGGTACTTATCCCAAGGATACATTATTGGTGCTAATGTTAATTAATCTGAATTTGTCTTGCTGAAAGTTTTAATATGTCTCACGCTCACTTTTCAGACAGTTGGCAAGAATCTTATGTGCTCTTTCTTTTACATCTAATATATGAACTATAGTTCTTAACAATGTGATAGTGCCTTCAGTTTCAGAGTGATAAGAAAAATGATAGTAGCATTATCCTTGGTGTCCAATTATGTATGATGATATGTTGCCAACTAAGAGTTTCCAAATCCGCATTAAATTTGTTTCTATTCCAGTTTTTTTCTCAAAATTAATATATGGATCTTTGTCCTTCTGATGCTTGCAAGTTTTTCCTGTCAATTTTAGACATGTGTTCCTGCAATTTTACCACCACTTAAAGATATATACCCTGGCAACATTGCTGATGATCTTAGAGGTATGTCGCCTCTTCAAGTTTTCATTAGGCATTACTCTCTTTATTCATCTAGATTTTAAGGTGACTTTTGTGTAAGCTGAACCTTTGTCAGAAGCTAAATTAACTTTTCTCTTGGATGTTCAGGCGTGTCCTTGTATACAAAAATGTCGAAAATTTTGTAAATATAGATAACTTATTGCAGTGTTAGAGTTCAACATGCTCCTGCGGCTGCTTTCTCTCCATGCTTAAACACTGTCCTTGCAGAATTTTATTCTAGAAATGACTTTGAAGAATTGAGATTTTCAACATATTTCATTAAATAGACAATATGTTGGTTCTTGGGGGGAACTGCAGCTAATATTTGTTGAAGAGATAGATGGTGGCTTACTTACATTTAATGTTGATGAACACTCAGCTCTGATGACAAAGTGGTACATCACGGGCTCATAGGCAACTTCCCCTGTTGTTTAAAGTCTCTCCTTTTCCTAATCTTTGGGGCTCAAGAAAATTGAATATAAAAAAGGCAGGAAACTGCTGTTAATTGTTTGTGGGTATTCATGAATAGTAATAACGCTAAAAAATTCAATGCACTTAGATGGTGTCCTGTTTACCAGTCCTCTCTCTTTTATCCTATGAGGGAATTCTAATGTTGTTAGAACCTCTGAACGGCTATCAAGCAAACTTATTCCTTAGCCATTGGTGTTTGTACCTATTGATATTTGCCTACTGAATCACGTTGAGCACTAGCCATTGTCAAAGCTCAAAGGGGCATGAGGACACTCTCACTCTCATTCAAGCACCTAGCTTTCTTCTCTACCATCATTGTCTTTAACCCCTTGGAGGATGAGAAGTTGTGGAGATAGCAAGATCTTTGGGCTAACTTCTCTCCCTTTTTTTTTTAATCCTGATATTATCATCTAGTATCTGGTTCGGGGTTTATGGCTGCCCCTACCAACACAAATGTCTCTTCTAGAACTTGAACTCGAGACCCCAGAGGGATCTTGTAAGGCTTCACACTGTTAGACCAACTCTATGTTAGTTAGGCTAACTTCTCTTAATTGGTCATATTTTATTGTGTTTTTACGCCTAGATTCCCCACCTCCAGCGCACAAAAATGTCTTCTTATGAAACTATCCTTGTGACTTGCTTGGAATGGCAAATGACTTTTTAATGTGTTTTCTTTAATATATTCCAGTATGACTAACATGTGTCAGCTACGGTTAAGTGCACTATCAATGATAACTTCCTATGCAATCTATGAAGGTTTTTCTGAGCCTTCTGAAAAATAAATCCTCACGTTATCCCGTCTTTGTATTTTGGACATCTTAAAGATGTAAATTAGACCTGTCATTTTACCTCTCTAGTGCATATAGATTGAAGTGATGATTTGATCTTTTTCTACTGTCTAGTTGCATGTTTAGACTGTTGTGACCTTTTCCTTGATGCTATTTTTCCAGGTGTTAGGGTTGATGCCGAGAAACTTATTGGAGAAACATGTCATAATAATGTGAAAATGTTATTGGACAGACGCAGACCAATTAACAGGAAACCTTTGTCTGAACTTTTCCTTGAATTCATAGAAAAGGTAAATAATCATTTACATGGTTTAATATCTTCACTTCATACCGATAATTTTTACTGTTCTAATCATATAGGTGCTGATTTCATAGTGTTCCTCTTGCGTAAATTTCATTCAATTTACATTGTTTAGTTGTTGAAGCTTGATATAAGAACGTCTCTTTGGGTGATAACCTCTGATCAATTCATATTTGCATGTTTTCTGCAGTTTAGCGATATTGATTCCAAGGCAGAATCGGAGGGAATCTGCACATATAACGGACAGTGGGAACTGATAAATAACAACACAAGATGGCAGCCCAAGACTTATGCCATATTTGTAATATTCCTTTTTTATTAGCCGTTTTTGTTCTTTCTCCTGGCCTGATACAATGCATAATATGCTCTAATGGTTTAGTACCCTGGAGAATTTCCAGTCCAATGAAATGTCGATGTGTTCTGTTATTAGCACTTACTGTTTCTCACTTGTGTTTCCATGAGAAGTGAACATGACTAGGAGCAGAAAATGTTGCACTATATCATGTGCATATTTTCTGCTGCTCTGCTAATGATATTTGTACGCTCCCTTTGGTTGAGTAGATTGAGGATCCTCTGGAGCAGCCGGAAAATCCTGCGAGGTCTGTCAGCAGAGGACAGCTTACGAAAATAGCCAAGGCTTTCAAGTCGACGCACCTCAAGCTTACTTCCAGAAACGCAAGTCGTGGTTCTCTGATAAGGGAATTGGCACAACCGCATGTGTCCCACTTCATGAGAATTTCTGGCAACCCAGGTTACAATGGCGGGTACTATCATTATTCAGTCCAGCCACAAACCCCACCGCACAATCATTATGCAATCCGGCCACAAGGACCGCCGCCGCCACCAAGAGCCATGGTACAGAGGCCCCAACAAAGCAACCGCCATTTTGTGCGGATGAATCAGGAAACATCCTCCAATAATAACACTTCTAGAGGACATGTGCAGACACCTCAACGCCAGCAGATATGGAGGCCGAAGACCCAATAAACTGGTAAATTGCTTGCAAGTGGTGAGTCAGGAATCCATATTATTACTAGTAACCTTTTGACGTTTTGCTAGTGAGTGAACAGGATTTTAATTTCTGGTCCATCGCTTAATTTATATGATGGCTCATTGCTAAGTTGTTCAACTCAACATTTTCATTTTTATGTTGTTCCTTGGTCAGTAGTTTTAACGATAAAGCGTATTAGCTGAGAATCTCATATTTCACTATACAACGTGAAAAGAAGTAATTGAAACAATTTGGAGAAATCAGCTTGAGACAGAAGCATATGTAAGCAAATCCAAAATAATGGCCACAAAAATGATGTGTTATCTATCTGAGTAATCGTAACGTCAAGGATCATTTTGCTTGAGGGATTTTTTTTTTGGGTACAGGGGTTTTATTTTATAAAATCAAATAAACAAACGGGGTCCAGCGTACCCAACTGGGCCGTAACCATAGGCCCAAGATTCTTTTTGGTGGAAAGAAGAAAAATAAGACCCATGGTCCCCAGAAGTTGTTTCCTCTGGTCATTAAATGTAATGGATGGGTTTATACCCAACAAAAAAATTGTAATGGATTGGTTATACCAAAAAAAAAAGATGTAATGGATAGATATGTAATTTGCAAAGAATAATGAAATTAGTTAATTATTTGTTAAAAAAAATGTGTATAATTTTTTTCAAAACACTAATAATTTGCATTGTAACTATATCTTGATGAAAATTTTTAATACGATCAATCAATATAATTTCTACATACATTGAAATGGAGAGAGGGAGAAGATATTTAAGTAGATATTTATTACAAAATAATATGAAAATAAATATATATTTGTGTGTGAAAATATAAATATTTATGACAATAATAAAACTATATGAAAGTAATTGGATAGAATATAAAAGCTGAAATGAAAAATAAAAAATTCTGTTTTTTTTTTAAAAAGGCAAAAGTTGATTTTGACTGTTTTAATGCTTAATAAAAAATATTTTTCCTTTAATTTGTGACTGATGTTTTTTGTTAAGCTAATTAACATTAAGGGTTAAGATGCAAAAATACCTATAAATTTTTTTAAAAGAGCATCAAATACCATCAATTTTATTTAGGTGTAAAAATGCCTATGAACTTTTTAAAAAAGAAAATTTTTGTCCTTTATTTGTGTGCATTTTAGCCCCTTTTTAATAAATTAATGGGTATTTTTACATCCAAATAAAATTTATAATATCTAATGCTCTTAAAAAAATGTATGAATATTTTTACCCCTTGACCCTAAAATAAATGAAACCAAGGCAATGACATGGGATAATGTCAGGAGGAATGAAAACTGAAAACGTGTAGGGTAGAGCAGAGAGGCTTGTGTTTGACGCACATGCGCAGAATCAGATTCTGCTAATAAATATGGTTCGTCAAATGGTTTTAATCTGTTGAAACATAAATCAACTACTACTTTTTCTTTAAATGAATATATTGTCTTTCAATTATAAATTTATAATCATTCCCCAAACGTCACTCACAACATTAGTGTTCCTTATGGATAATCTCTATGATATACGCACACAATGGAGAAAATAGAGGGATTGGTAGAGGTCATAACTCTTTAATTTTCAATTTTTTCTTAGTATTATCACATAGTTGTCTTATTTTTAATGTCAAAACTTGATAACTAATTTATAAAAATTAACAAGATTAGTCAAATTAATTACTTGTATAAAAAAAATGTGTATTTTTTTTTCTAAAATATTGTCTTCCATCATTTACATTAGAATAATCTCTTGATAGAAAACCCCCACAACAACAGTAACAACAACAAGACGATGATGATGACGACCTTATCCCACTAGATATGGTCATCTATATAAATCGCATTACATCATTGAACTTGATCACGATTATATAAATCACACAACGTTATTGAACTCAATCAAAAACTTAATTTTTAGATAGATTATTAATTAAGAGGTCTCATTGAATAACCTTAGAGAACCTTCTCTTTAAAATTTATATAAATTATATGTGTATTCTTTTCAATCTCAATTTTCCTCATAGTCATAATTAAATCCTGATTCTCCCTATAACAACATACTGTGATATAATTTTACTATAAAATCTTGATGGAGGAATATAATCATAAAAAAGTCTTGCAACAAATTAAC
Source organism: Albizia julibrissin (assembly GCA_037074505.1). Taxonomy (NCBI): domain Eukaryota; kingdom Viridiplantae; phylum Streptophyta; class Magnoliopsida; order Fabales; family Fabaceae; genus Albizia; species Albizia julibrissin. The sequence continues at coordinate 40,058,318 of CM073483.1, read as the reverse complement.
AGTGTACAAGGACATATTTCGATACATAAAATGATAAAAGATCTATACTACTAACTTGTTATTAGAATTTTTTTTGATAACTACATATTTTTACCTTGCAGTGATTCTCCCATTAAAGAAAACAGAAACCTTGGCAAAAACTTGTGGCTGAACGAATTGGAAACGTAGATGTTTTGGGAACCAAGATATATTCAATTGTTCCCACTTCTTTTTGACCTTTTCACTTCATCTTTTAGGGTGAAAATCAAACGTTGAGGCATGCAAATCCAATATAAAATATAAGCATTTAATTTTATCATAAAATTATAATTAAATTCAGAATCTTCAAAGTTGCATCAAAAGCTTTGATGCATTTGGTGGGGTTTGGCGATTGGGACATTTGGGAAGAGAGCAATTAGGTGTAGAAGATAGGATATGAAATTATTGAATTCAGAAATTCTTATCCGATTCTTTTTATTTTTATTGTGTGGCCAAAGAAGAAATTTTGATGAGATGGGATTGATTCGTGTACTTGACTTGGTTAACACCTTAATCTACATAAATTCTATCACATCAAATAAAATAAAACATCATTTTTTTTCTTTTTGGAGACATCAAAATTAAGCTCTAAAGTTAAACCAATAGTTAAGAGTCATTATTTTGTTTCCAAGCTTAGTGGCCTCTCATATAAAGTCTTTGTTTAGATAGTGACTGCTTGCTTCCATATTTGTAATAAGATTCATTCAATTTTAATTGAACACATTTTTCAATGCAAGACATTGATAAATAAGTAATATTATCTGTTAATATAACTTTTGGTCCCTGAAGTTTGGTTCGATTTTAGTTTTGATCATTCAAGTTTGAAATCAATAGTTTTGGTCTTTGAAGTTTTGCCCGATTTTGACTTTAGCCCCTCAAATTTGAAATCGGTGGTTTTAGTCTCTCAAGTTTACTCCGTTTATAATTGTTGGTCCCTCAAGTTTAAGATAATATATCAAGCCCTTTTCAAACTTAAGAGATTAACAGTTATCAACGGAGTAAACTTAAGGGACCAAAATCAAAATCAGGCCAAACTTAGGACCAAAAGTTATATTAACTCCTAATATTATTATTGAATTGTTAATAATATAACTTATAAATTCTATTATTCATAGATGTGTGTGTGTTTTAGTCAAAGTTCTGAAAACCGGACTGGTCATTGAAACGATCAAGGTACTGGGTCAAGGGTCAGTAAGTCAGATCGAATTCAAACCGAGGCCAAACCGGTGAGAAATTGAATATTTTAGACTTATTAATATGAAATTCTAAAGAAAAATTTAAAAATATATATTTTATTTTTAAAAAAAGTACCAGATCGGCCTAGTTTAGGGGCCAGTTGGCCGGTTCCCGAGCCGAACAGATCGAATCGGTCCGGGTTTCCAAACTATGGTTTTAGTTGTATTGATGGAAATATTGATATTTTAATAGGAAAATTTCTCTGTTTTTTTAACAAATTCTTAGAGAAAAACTATATTTCGTTGTGTAGTTTTACATTTGGCCAAAAAAATTATATAGTTTCACATAAACCCTTATGGGATCTGATTCTCTCCATTAAAATACTTCTCTATTTGTCTCTAGTTGAATTCTTGATTATTGGATCAATGTCAAAGGCCCGGATCAATCCTATAAATTAGAGGTGTTTGGGAGGAGCTCCTTATTCGTCAGTTCATAATATAAATGACTTCAAGAAGAATATCTTGATCTATAATATGAATTATTTAAAGAGTAATTAATACTTATTTATTAATTTTGTCCGTATAGTTAATGTTTAAATATGACTTTTTATATGTTCTCTCTCATTTAAGACCTAATTTAATATAGTAAGGTTGGCAAAAAAATTAATTTAAGGCATATTTAATGAGTTAACTACCATTTTTTGGGTTTGATGATTTACTTGAAGTGTCTTATATTATATACCAAAGGGTATCATAAACACGTTTATACAAATCAAGATAAAACTTCTCTCACATACTTATCTCATATATTATAAATTAAGATTGAAAAATCACTTTTTTAAATGTTCCAATCACAACAATTTCAGATAAACACTTAATAAAAATATGTTAGAATTGATTGATGAGAGTATTTTGTGGGACAAGCTCCACTCCCTTGTGTCTGATTTTGTTCTCCCTAGGATCTTCTCTACTAATATTCCCCCCATAAAAGAAATTGAATTAGCTTTTTGAATGGACTCATTTATTAAGTGGTTGTTTGGATTAGCTATACAAGCTATTTTTTTAATGTGGTTTACGGAATACGAGGTAAGTTTGTGAGATGAGTTTTGTCTTAACTTACGTAAGCAAACTTTTCTACTGCCAATTTAAATAAGCCCTAATTATCAGCCTTTTTTGTAATTATCACACCACTTCTTATATATTATATCACCCTGCTTCCATTGTATGGGTTACCCTTTTCTTACTTTATTTTTTGGGCCATCGTTATCCATGTTAACTCAAGAAATATGTTCTTTAAAAAAAAGATTAAAGAGTATATTTTGAAAAAGATTAATGAATTTTGGGTCAGTTGCATATAATCCTTGATATTTTAAAGTTTAAATTTAACTCCTTAATATTTCATTTTTTTAACTATTAACCCCTTACCGTTAAGTGATCATTATTTTTTAAATAAAAAATATTACGTCAAATTATGAGATGACACGTGGTATTCTGTGTAAATTTCTAAGTTCATAAGACCCTATGAACTTTGAACAAATGCAAATAACTCCTCTAAACTTTGATCAGTTACAAATAACTCCAATGACATTTCAAAATTTAAATTTAACTTCTTTAAAATTTTGATTTATAATATTAAACTACATGCCGTTACTTTTTATCATTTTAATAAATTTATTAAGTTTCTTACTATTATTTTCCAATTAAAATAGTTCTTTTGTGTGACAAATACTAGAAAAATGTTATTAAAAAAATGTAAAACTAAAAATGTCATTATTTGTATAACATTTACTTATTTTCTTGGAATAAATGAATATTGATAATTTAAATATTACATTTGTGTTAGACGATAGCCTTTACACTCTTTAAATTTTTTAATGGTATATTTTTTCTTAAATAAAAGGTTCAACATTTATTTTTATATTTTTCTAAATATTATTCTTATATGTCAAAAACTATAAAAATTTTATTTAAAAATATAAAATAAAAATGTTATAATTTGTATAACATTTACTTATTTTCTTGAGATAAATGAGCATTGATAGTTTAAATATTATATTTGTGTTAGACGATAGCTTTTTTGCTCTCTAATTTTTTATTGGTATATCTTTTCTTAAATCAGAGATTCAGCATTTATTTTTATATTTTTTAAAATATTATTCTTCTAGTATTTTTCATACAAAAGAACTATTTTAATTGAAAAATTATAGTAAAAATCTTAATAAATTTATTAAAATGATAGAAAGTAACGGCATATGGTTTAATATTATAAATCATAATTTTAAGGGAGTTAAATCTAAATTTTTAAATGTCATTGAGGTTATTTGTAACTGATCAAGGGAGTTATTTGCATCTATTCAAAGATAGAGGGCTTTATGAAATTACAAATTTACACAGAATGCCACATGTCATCTCATAATCTAACGTAATTTTTTCAGTTAAAAATATAACAATCACTTAATCACAGAGGGTTAATAGTTAAAAAATGAATGGTCAGAATAATTAAATTTAAATTTTGAAATGTTCGAAATTATATACGACTGACCCAAAATTTAAGAAAATTTTGTATAATATAACCTTTAAAAAATCAACACGTATTTTTTTTTACAAATAACTTACTTGACAATTTTTTTTAATATTTACAAATTAATTATCCAATTCCTACCTTAAAAATAAGAAGGAGTGGCTTGAAAGAGAAAAGGTCAGGGGAATAATCAACAAATATTGGTCTTTCTTGGAGGAGTTAACAAGTATGAATATTAAAAATGTCTTCAATAAATTTTTCTTGAATTGAGGCCTTACTTAAATTTAATGTAATGGTATCTTTTATATATATATATATATATATATATATATATATGTATGTATGTATATGTATATATGTATGGAGAAAAGGCAGGAAATAAGGAGGGAGATGGGGACATAAAAACAGAAGCATAAAATCTGAAGAAATCTTAGAGGCCAGCTAAGGGATGGTGACACTAAAAGGAATACCAATTGCTACGTGTCCTCCTCTTTTTATTTGTGACACACTTGGCACCTGGGCCCCACCCACTCTCTCTTCTCTTCTCTAGGGAATCCAACCTCTTTTTGTTATTTCGGTGCCGATTCTGGTTTTTTTATTTTTTATTTTATAAATTAAGTTATTTTTTTATTTTTTTATTTTGTATTCTATAAATTAAATTATCATTTGATAATATGTGTATTATATTTTTAATTGGAGCTAAATCGTATATATCATAATATTAATCCTAACTATATAATATATAAAGTTAATAATAAAGATAATAATAATAATAAAATATTATTCTTCAATTTTAAATCAATTTGTGTGATTATTATGGCCTTATTATCTTTTAAATGATTATTTTAAATACTAGATTATGAAAAATGTAACTAATATAATAATATATTTTAAATTTAATTTTTTTTAAAAAAAAATGGGAATTCCCAGTTTCGTCCCGGTCCCTTTCCCCGTAATCCCGGGACCGGGATCAAACCGGGACTGGGACCGGTACCGAGATGCATATGTGCATAACCAAGATCTAGATTGGGGGATCCCGGTCCCGGATTTGAACACCCCTATTTCTATATTTGTCTTTTTAAACAAAAAAAAAATCAATGAATCTAGTTCTAGCCTCCAAGTTCCAAGTTTGTATACGAATTTAATTTTTATATCAAATTATGTAAAATATTTCTATGAAATAGAAGAATAAATTTTTTTATGTTAATAAATAGTCAAGAATATTTACTTATCTTACTTCTATTGTTCAAAGAAGTTTATATGGCTTATTGGCCAAAAAGAAAGAAATTTATATGGCTTATAGAAGTGGAAGAAATGTCGATATAATTTTAAGACATTTAATAGAATGTCATCTATTTTTTTTAATGGACATCCACGTAAAATTTAAAAACTTAAAGGATTATTATTTCAATAAAAGTTAAAAAATTTCAATTTACTCCTAAAAATTATAATTAATCATATATCATGTAGGCAATATAAGCAGAATGAATTTATTTTGAATTACATGTTATTTATGATTTTATTTAAATATAAAATATTTGTTATAAATTCGAGAAATGGTGTAATAATAATAATAATAATAATAGCAGCAGCAACATTTATGGATATGCCACAAAACTCAAGAGGGTCCCGGGCTCAAGAGCTTCGGCATAAAATTTGATGTCTATCTTCTTGTTTTTCCTATTACATGTAACTATGCATTTAAACTGAAAAAACATAAAATATAAAGTTTCAGAGAAATATACAGATGTCTTTGAGAAGATATTGTAGAGTCTAATAAATGTTTTTAGTCTGGGTAAGTATTTTAATGTGCCATAGTTTAACCAATTTATAATAGACATGATTTTGTCTAAGGATAAAAGTCATTACTTCCCAAAATGTCTGTAACTGCAATGGAAGGATGCCAAGTTTGATCTGAGAAGCTAACAACCATTGATGAAAGTGAAGATGAAGATGATTGAAAAATATTGTAACAGAAATGACACAAACATAGTTGTTAGTCTTAATAAGTTTGAAGTATACATCCTATTCGCTAGAGCAATTCCATAAGATAGATTGACAGTTTTCACTTTCTATCCCCTATTGTTGAAAATTATCTTTTTTCCGTTGTCGATGGATTAGAAACTGACTGATGAGTGCACATACTTTAGCTTATGCTGATTCAATCACCTGCAATGGAGAAATTCTGAACCCTGCATAACAAATTTTGTTTCTTACAAATCACAAAGAATCTAAAATCTAAAAAGGTAGATAGGTCATTAAATTATTCCGATCATTGTAGTAGTTCATCAACCATGTAACTATCCAATCCTATAATATTTCATAAAGGTAAGAATCAATCCTAAAACCAGTGTTACAACCAAACCAACAATCTCTGAAAGAGGGACAATATAATATCAAATCCTCTAAAAATTCATCACTATTATTACAAAAAGAACATACCTCAATATAAATCAAGTGTCTATGACGCAAGAACTGAGTTGTAGGCAAGATGCCTCTAACAATTTTACACAAGAACAATTAAATCCCAAGAGGTAAAGACGAGTCCCAAATTAATTTGCATACCGCATTGTCTGTTTGATTGGATTGCTCAGACATAAATTGAAGCATTCAATAGCCATCATGTATAGTATATATCCCTGAATTATTAACAGACCACCTAATCCTATTAGGGGCTCAAGACAAAGGGATCATGTGTTTCAAAAATTCTTGAACCACCTGCTCGGGGTAGAACACACAGGTCTATATTCTTGTTGGACATGTGACACCTGCGCCCACCATTACCAATTTTTCCACCAACAAAAAAGTAGTATTTAATAGTAAATACATGGGGGTATATCAGAAATGTCCCAACTAGAGTTCCCAAAATCAAGGTAAAAAAAAAAATAGAGTCCCAAAATTTTTTTAATATATTAATCGAAATAAGGTTCTTAAATCTGAACTCCATTTTGATGTAAATTTTATTTTTTAAAAAATTAATTTTGTAAAGATTTTGAAGCCACGCCCTCTGATAGTCTCATGCTCTCTCATCATTCAAATTCCGGTATTTAAAACAAATAACATATCTATTTTTTGGTAACTAGAATATCAATATATATATATATATAAACAAAATTTGCTATAACTATACTGTGTTGTCATTCCTAAAAAAATTTCTATAATAAGAATAGGTCCTACACAGTACACACACTTAAGATAAATCCAGTATTATGTTAGCAACTTCTTAATTAATTAATAATATAAGTAACTCTCTTTTTGTTTTGGAAAGTTGGTTAAGAGTCCTTGTTTTAATAATTTTATTCGTAAAAAAAAAGAATTGAATACCTGTAATCCTATATAACACTGCTACTTTTTCTATAAAAAAATATATAAGTTGTTCTAGTTAATTTAATTTTGAAATAAGGAATTTTCACAAATAATTCTTCTTTCTTCGCCATGTATATGTCAAGTGGTTTATGTACTTGAAAAGTACTGTACATAAGATTATGCTGGCGGTGTGTTCCGGAGCAGGATACTTTTGTTTTCTTACCTGCTATTACATGGCCCCTCCCCACATGATCATTTAAAAAATTACTCCCAAAATAATTTATGTTGTTTATGTTTCTCTCGTTTACTCATTTATTTTGTGAAAAAAGGTTGAATGTCTTCATCATTGTCATGGCCACAACCTTTTCAACTTAAAAATCAATATTTATCATGATTAATCTCACCCTCAAGTGTTGTTCAAGCCTCAAACTTGACAAAAATCTGGAAAAGGCTCTCCCACAAATATTCTGGGTCACCGAGACATTAAGAACTGGATTTTGCAATTTGCCCTCAAACGCGCGCTTTCATTTCACATCTTGAAACTTCAAAATTACGCACTGACCAAGCACAAGATATTTGGCAACTGGATTTGTTAAACCCAGATCTTGCTTCAAAAGATCAGACATAGTGCAATTATAAGGGATTGAAGAGAAAATCAAATTACATGGAGCTCATATATATATAATATGGACAAAAGGGCGGGTCAATCCCTTTGATTTTCAAGGCCTTTGTTGACACTTCGATTTTTCACTTACCTACAATTTCTTCATATAATAATTTTTTCATTTTTCCAAAAGTTACAATTTTTGGAATTTCTTGTCATCATCCTCATTCTCAATTCTCATCACAATTCTTCGTTCTCAACCAGCAATTTCCACCGAATCTAACGTACAAGCTTGATCCCTCTTTCCCCATGTTGCTTTGATTTCCATTACCATTGAGAAAAGAGGGAAGTGGCCATCAGGTGGGTTTTGATTGATTAGGCTTTTTTGCTTTTCGTCATTCACTTCACGTCCTCCATTTTCAATTTTTGTTCTTATTATCGTTGTTCCCCTCGTCGGAGTAACATTCCGGTTTATCTCTCCTCAAATCCACCACCACCACGCTCACATTGTCCGTACTATGCCGGGCCAAAGCTAGCTTAGTCAACAAAATGGATGCGTCCGAGCACGCCTTGTCCGACCCATCCGCGGCGGAGCACACTGCCATGTCGCTTCCCGGCAATCCCGGCGGAGACGGCGGTTTCTGCACCTTCAGGCACATCCTCACCACCCCGCATGCGGTATCGTTTGACACCACGTCCCATAAGCCGTCACTCGCAAGTATCAGACATTCGTCCTCGTCTGTTCGCTCCGTCACCGTCACCTCCGGCTCCGATATAACGTACGGTTTAAGATAATTGTCGCCTGCACACGAGCATTTAGTGAATCGGAAATTCAAAGAGTTACCCTAAAATGCACCAATTTGTGATTGTGGTAGAGGGTAAACTCGCTTACCTATGGCTCTTGACATCGCCAAAACTCCGAGAACCCTAGGACCATCCCAGTAAATGACCCGTCCTCCGGCGGCTTGAACCCGGAGCAACTCGTCAGGTCGGTCCGGCTGCAAAAATGGAGATCAGCGAAGTTAGCCCGCGCGATATTAAGAAAGCTTGATGGACGAAAACAAGGAACAATTAAACCTAAAAATTTGCGCGCGACAGGACGCGCCAACGCATCGGTTTGCAATAACATAGTTCAAGTTTCCGAATCCCGGCGCGCCACCGGGGATGTGAATATTGAAGAAGAATCCAATGATGAACCTAACTTCTATTTCCACTAGTTTCTCGGAGAAATTGAAATCCACCTTGTGATCGGACGAAAGAGGGACGGCGACGCCGTTTCGGCAGAGAACGGCTCGGGAGTCGCCACAGTTGGAGACGATGATCTTGTCCGGTGTAACCACGGCAACAACCGCGGTAGATCCGACGGCGTCGCAGTGGGGTGTCTGAAGCTCGCACCTGCAAGTGGAGCTCTGGTTGCTCTGGCTCCAGTTCTGTACCTCCTCGTCCATGCGAGCAAAACTCTGTTCCATCGTAGACTTCCATTCCGAATCCTCTCGTGCTCCACCGACCTCTTCCTTCACAATCTCATGCAGCCTTTCCTTACAGATCGTCGCTACCTGTAAAAATAAAAAAAACCAAGCTCAGAACCAGATGGATCGAACTACTAAAACAACAAGAGCCTGTCAATTTTTCGACGGATCAAAATATTTACATGAGAGCAACCGTGGCCGTCGAACACACCAAAGTAGTGACACTCTTTCCGATTTTGACCCTGTTCTTGGCAGAACGAAGGACGAACTGAAACAGCATCCTCCATATCCCTCCTTCTACCACAAACTGATGTAACCCCAAACTTTGGACACTCACGAATATTCTCATTATCACACTCTTTTGTATCAGTTGAATTTAACGAAGAAACCGTCGACAGAGATTCGTCCTTTTTCTGTTCCTCCTCGTTTTGTTCCTCTTCCTTCTTAACACCACTAGATTCACAATTCTGAACTGCGTTTACGCAGTCTCTTGGTTGCGTGGAAGAATTAGTACAGAGATCCAGCTTTGGGCGCTTCAGGCTGCAGGTCTCAGGCGGCAGCACAGCCACATCAGCCATAAGCTTCAAGGGCATCATATCCAACCTCCGGCGCCGAGAAGGTCGTCCCGGCTCAATCGGAGTCGGAGTCTCACCTTCTCCAACAACACCACAGCAAATCCCAGCCATCACAAAAAATCTCACCAAATAGATCAATCAAGACAAAGAAAAAACCACACAAAATTCCAAGCCCAAACTATCAAAATGTTTCAACGCTAAATCAGTAGCAGAAACAGAATAGAAAAGCTAAAAAGCGAAGCAAGCAGAGAGAATTGAGAGAAGGAGATCCGCTGAGGGTTGAGAGCGGGATAGAAGGACCCATTGAAAGGGGGTGGGGAGAAGCTTTTCTAGTGAGGGGAGGGGAATTCACCTGGGGGCCACATTTCATCACGGGCAGGCTGCCCGTCACCGTCACGGGCATGATCCGACAGATACAGTTGGTATGACGTCGAACGATTGAAGACGAAGATGCAATCTGCACCGTCCGTGGGATCGAAATCTGATAGAAATTCAACCACGTGTAGTGCTTTTTATGTACTGGGTACGTGGCCCAATCATTTCGCACCACGCTAGATTGAAATGTTCTTCCTTTTCTGACACGCATGTGGTCCTCAACACGACCCCGCTTCTCTCACTCCCAACAATCGTCTCTCTCTTTCTCTCGCAATTTCTCTTTTTCTTTTTCGGTTTCAAAGGGCTCTTCTTATGAGTTATGACACTCGTCCGAAGATGTCACCACGTGGCACGATCGTAAAATACGAGATTTCTGTTTGATTCTGGTCTCCACGTCCACTTACGTGGACAAGCCGAACACGCGCCCTCAGAAATTTTTTTTTTTCTTGTTATCAGTTTTGGTGTCATTTTTAAAATTTTACGCTGGCAAAAAAGAAGAAGACATTTTTTAAATTTTAAATAAATGACCAATATGTGTGGCTTGCTGAGAGATTTTGCTATATACTATTGAAGATTCATAACAATAATCTGATGAGCAATCACCTAAAAAGACTAAGAATTCATAATAAGCTATTGGAAATATTAGATATTGCACTTCTATCATAAATGTAGAATCTAATTTATGAAGTAAAGCTATATGTTTAGGGTCGCAATTTGCAACTGATGCTATAAAAAACCAAAAGCATGCTAATGTTAATTAATAAAGACAGTGGACATTAGTGGGATCTAAATATATAACATAATTTATAATGTAACACCATGCAGTTAGGGATGAAAGGGTAGAAAAAACATGCCAATGTCAATCAATAAGGACGATAGACACTAGTGGTTACTTTTCCAAGTATAATAGCAACGTGGGCTCCCACGTGGGTTGATAAATCAACATCCTACAATTACTCTGTTAGTACGTGTATGGTTAACGTTGGAGAAATATGTTTATATAAGTTGAAGTAAAATTCTTCTAATATATTTATTTCATATTTTATAAATTATATCAGAAAAACAACTTTTATCAATAATTTAAACATATAGTTAAAATGCTGGAGAGGTAAGACCTCGGGGATAAAATTGGATGACCAATATTGGTAGTATATTGTGTTTAGTTCAAAAAAAAAAAGAGAAAAGAGTGGTAAATTTAATATTTTTGTTGTCCTTATATTTTAATTTGATTATAACTCGGTCGATAAATTTTAACTTGATACAATCTAATCATTATAATTTTGATTCAATTGTAATTTATTATCTAAGCTTTGATTTAATTCAATTCAGTCCCAATAATTTAATCATTTTAAATATAGCTCGTTATATTTCAGAAAATAAAGTTATATATGAATTTCATGAAATTAAGGCTATAGTTTTTAATAGATAAAACTATAAAAACTAAATTATAATAAATCAAAGTATAAAGATGATATTTTAACTTATTTAAATTACAGAGTTGTCACATGTAAAAGATTAAAAAGGCATTGAACACAACTAAATCAAAATTTTAGTGATAATTAATTTTTTTAAGAGAATATTCACTGACTCAAAAAGATTATTATTTAGTTTTACTTTTTAGTCTTATAATTCATCTCCTCCGTCAATGTGTGTTATGCTCCCATGGTCCCCTTCGCGCACATGTGTCCTTCCCATCTCGACACCTGTCCCTCAATTTCTTCCCTCATGGCCCAACCCTTCATTCATAATTATATATTTATATCTAAAACAAATTAAAACAGAGGTAGAAAAAAAAACAGAGAATTGTTCGTAAAAAGTTCATTAAAAATTTATTTATTAAATAAAATCTGAAGAAATTTTTTTATATATAAAGAAAGATTGTTCGTACAACATAAAAAAAATATTAAATATATGAAATATTTTTTAAACGTAATGAAAAATCTTTAAAATACGGAAAGATTGTTTACATTGTATAATTTAATAAATAAATTTTTAATTATACATTTTTTAATAATTTTCTAAAAAAAAAGAGGAGCGTGGGAGTGTCAGCGCGTGGCAGTTGGAACCCAGCGACGCAGCGAGTTCGCTTTGTTCCGCCCGTTCCAGTTGTCCAATGAAAGCGATCGTCGTAACGAGCGAGATTTGGACACGTGTGGGACCGCATGTCAAAACCGATGGACGCTTGCAGAATATCTGAGCTCCCAATTCCTGCCTTCTCGACACGTGGTCGCTCATCTCCGTGAAGCCGAAAGTGTTCCTATTACCTCCCCGCCAAACCCTCGCCCAACCCCAGCCCCTCCTTTGCAATTTCCTTAAATTAAAGTCGTTCAGTTGTAAATAAATAATAATATGACCCCAATTATTATAATCCCCAAATCGTCGTCCCACATGTCTCCTATTCCTTCCCCCACCTGACACCTGACACCTGTCCCCATAGTCCCCACTCCCAAACTCCACGTAATCGCGTTCTTATAATCGCCCACCTCCCTCTTAATTTTTTCCCCTTCCGATGGGTCCCTCTCAATTATTTTAATTAATCGTTAACGAACTTAACTTAATTATGCCATAATAATAAATTATTAGGCTCCAGTAAACCACATGGGGTCATACCATACGTCGACCACTCATACCCTCAACGGGAAAATGAAAAGCCATCGCCGATAACTAATCACTTCGTCAAGTTAAAATAATGATTATTAATTAATAATAATTATTTTAATTTTTCCTGAATTAATAATAATAATTCTTTAATGTATTGCATTTTTTTTTTATTATATGGATTGTGGAGGATGTTTCGATATTTTAATTAAGGGAATAGTTCGATCCATGTTACGATTTCGGAGACGGCATGCCATGTGTAAGTGACCGTCCCACTAAAATATCTACTGATTTTTTTATCACTTTAAAAATGTTTGATTAATAATGGATTGATTAATCCCATCGTTTTCCGATATGACATGGTATCGGTGTCATTTCAATTTTAATTGAAAGTGAATTTAAATGTGTGGCGAGGCCTAATCATTCCTAAAAAAGCGATATGTATAAATATTTAAATTAATCGTTCGTTGAAATTAGTAGTGACAAATTTTGATGTACGAACCACACGATCAAAATTAATAATAATTTAATTAATCGTAATGGGGAGACATCCAATTTTTTTTCCTCCAAAAGCAAGGATGTGGTATTGTTCTGGTCAATGAAATATTTGATGGGTTGGATTTGAACGGTCATAAAAAAGCAAATAAAAAAAAGTAAAACCAGTCATACGTGTCATTGTATTACTTGCTTCCCTGGGAAGGTTTTCTTTTCTCTTAAAAGGATATGAATTGAACTATGCATATCATATGTGCATAATATATTTTTAATTATGTGTAAGTATTATATCATAGTTAAAGATGAGTTGTACATTTTAAAAAAATAAACCTGTTGAAAATTGATTGCACGTGGTTCTTTAAACAAATTTAAATTATCACCAAAAAAATATTTCAAATAGGCATTTTTCATCAATTATCTCATAGCATTTAATTTATATCATTTTGTTGCCGCCATAAAAATGATTTGATTATACTTATAATTGATTTTTTTTAAAAAAAAAAAAACCCAAGAGTTCCATGAAGTGCGTGTCTTGTTCCTTGTCAAGCCTAGCTAATCATTCATAATTCACAGTATCCTAAAAAAGTAAAGATTCCTTGTTTAATCTAAATACAAATATTTAGGAATTTCTGTTGCAGAAAAGGATAAGTAATGTTTCTTCAGTCAAGGAATCCCATCAAGCTCGGCAACCTCATAATAATTCAAGATCAGTGGAGTATGGGATTTGTTTTAATTTTCCAACATCGATTTATGATATAAGGGATTGATTATTCAAAAGACCCTAATTAGTAAGTAAAGGACCACTATAGATGTATAAGCCCTTCAGCCAACTTCTTTGGATTAATTTGAAGAGATTTGTTTAGTGCTCGTTTGTTATCAATTTTATCAATCGGGCTTATTATATAAGCCTGATTTACATAAATCGAGACAAATCTCCTTCACATATTTATCTCGTAGACCGTAAAAGCTACATCGTAGACCGTAAAAGTTACTTCGTATTCCGTGAATTACAATTCATAAGCACTTATGAAATTTTCAACCGCTATTCCAAACAAGCTCTTAGATATGGAGGCTAACATGTCATTAAAGTGAACTCCCACAAAAAAAAATAAATAAATAAAGTGTCCCCGTATGGAAATAATTAAATAACACGCACACGTATCTTTGACCATATAAGGGCAGAGGGAGCTAACCATTTGAATGGTTGCAATTCGTTTAAAAAATGTTACTACTAAAATTTTTACTGGTATTTAATTTTGAGCCTAATTTTTTAATGCATCATTAATTAATATATTAGAGTAGAATGATAAATTGCTATAATTTATAAACCCTAAACCATAAGCTAATATGTTAGAGTTTAGGGAGCTAACCATTTTAATCTCACATTTTTCCTGCAATTTAATTGAAAAATGTTACTACTTGAATTTTTACTAGTACTCCATTCTCACTTGTGTAAGAGGATATTGGCAGAATGTGCAGGAAAGAGGTGCAGCGATATTTCTCTATTTTTTTTAATATATAATTATCTGATTATGTTAGATTTTAGTATTGTCAAGTTTAATTAAAGGCAGATCCTCAAATGCGTTAGAGATTTAAGTAGTTATACGGATTTGAACTCTGAGAGCTCATATCTAACTTGTTAAAGGCTCTTTCAATAACACCAATACTTGTTATTACTTGTAAGAGTAATTTAGTTGCTGACTTTATTGTGGGTGAGAGTGTTGGCAAGGAGGGTGAGTCCGGGACGAGGTGCAACGTACACGACTAGATGAAGAGGCAAATATTCATTAGGACACGCCTTGTTTACAAGATGCAAATATTTCCATGCTTCCTGCTGTCACGCTATCTCATGACTTTATACTTTGGAGTTGGTGGTGTGCTAATAATATGATAGGATTTTTTTTTTCCCTCTTGGAAACAAAAATTAAAGGAAAAATGACGTATGAATACTATTTCAATTACTAAAATTTTAAAAATTCTGTTAATATTTGTAAATGATAGAGAGATGATAGGGGATCAAATTTGGATTATAAAGTGTTAATAATTTTATAATAATGCTCCTCAATTTTTTAAATAAAAAAAAGAGAGAAAAGGGCACCTTGTCGGCGCAGCCCCACCAGCTGGTCTCCGAAACTTTGGTGCTGGTCCCACCCGACCGGCTTGCTTTTCGTCGGAGCTCTGACACCAGTGGCCAGAACTCCAGTGACAATTTCAGTAATATGACTAACTATTTTAGTATAGAGATTAACAACTTGAACTCCCCAAGGTGTTAATGTGTATACCCAAGTTGTTAATTGTTATTTTTAAGTTGTCATTGCCTATACTAAATTTTTCAATGATGCCTAATGGTTGTTAACAACTTGAATATAAGTAATGACAACTTGAGTAAAATAATTAATAACTACCCTTCATAAGTGTCATTGACAATATGAGTATAGGCAATTAATAACATGGATATAGATATTGATAACTTAAGCTTCTCAAGTTGTCAATCTCTAAACCCAAATTATTAATTGCTATACTCAAATTATTAATCATGCCAAAATAAATAGTTATTAATTGTTATACTTAAGTTGTCAACGAGGCCTGACAGAAGTTTTGATGACTTGGATATTAACAATAAAAATTTCATAATAACAATTAGTAAAACAGTGACAAAAACCCAGAATTTTTTAAAAAAAAAAAAACCAGTCACAACCATTATTTTGTGGGTCTCAGATGCTTTTCTTGTTTCTCTTCTTCTTGGACATAGAAAGCTCAAGACTCAAAACCACAGAAAAAATTGCAAGCAATTATCAAACAAACTCAGTGACAGGAGAATTTATGAATTCCTACCTCAAACTAATTTAAGCATTGAAAAAAAAACCGGACCGGACCGGCCGTTTCAACCGGTGGTCCGGCCCGGTTCAAGGTGTAAACCGGTGAACCGGTTCGAACCGGTCAAAACCGGTGGGTCAACCGGTTTGACCGGTTTTGACTTTTTTTTAAATTTTATAAAATATATTTTTTTATTCCTCTATCTACTATTGGGCATTATTTTTTAGGGAAAAATGAAAGTTTGAAGACCAATATGAAGAGAAAAGTAAGTAAAAAAAGAACAAATCTAAAAAAATGATTTTGAGAGGATATAATAATTAATTAATTATAGGAAAGGAGATGTCATTATATAAATATAGGCACCATAACTAATACTAATATATTTTAAGCATTTTTTTCCTAAAGATCTTTATTTTAATCTATGGAAATTTAAAATTATATTAATATATATTACCACTAATAAATTATAATATTTTAATATGACCGGTTTGACCACCGGTTTGACCATCGGTCCGACCCCGGTTGAACCATTAACCCTTAAACCAGTGCTGTGACCGGTTCATTGCCCGGTCCGATTTTTTGTTCCTTGAATTTAAGGATAGATATGTTAATAAAAAATCACTAGAAAGAGCAGGTGTGAAGACACCATCACCAATCACCGTGCAATTTATAATCAAAGCCAGAACAAGCAAAATCCTCTACAAAACCTTGTGCTTCTCCTACGTGGCCTTAGATCTCAAGGCAAAGCCTCTCTCCACGGCCATACAAAAACCAACGTCGTTCCCAACATCGATCTCTTTGTCCAGGCCCTTTCCTTCTCCGGATCCATCAAGCAAGACTCGAATTTTCAGGGCTTACCTCGTTTCCTCTATGGCGAATCTATGAGCAGAAGAGTCCTTAGGCTTCTTCTCTACGGGTTGCCACGTTCAGCCTCGACCGATAAGTTAAAGAAAAATAATTATTTTTTAAGGTCAGACCGTGCATGGCCGGAAGTATTTTTAACAACCTTTTACTATTTTTTTAGTTTTTTGAAGGAAAAAAATTATAACAATGAAATTTTTCATTTAATACTTAATTATTGTCAAAATTAAGGTATAAATACTATAAACAAACGCAATCACTAATTCATCATCAAAGGGAAACACTATTGTCCACAGACCATAATTACAAATAATTAATGAGAGGATTTAACAAAATAAAAAAAATTCTTATAAATAAATTTTCAAAAGTGTAAGTAGTTAATAAAATAAATAACACAAGATATGAAAAAAAAATTACTAAAAAATAAGTCAAAATAAAAAATTAGTAAAAATATTTATAAAATAAAAAATATTTTTTAAATTTTTTAAATTTTTAGAATTATTAATACAAGATTTTCTTATTAAATTTAATTATAAAAAAGATAATAAGAACTAAATATTTATAATATTATTAATAAAATATAAAAAATAAATAATATTAATATTATATAAATAATTTTTAAAAATAAAAAAAAACATACTAGCCTAAACAGACTCGTTCTATAGACCTGTATTCACTTTTAAAATAAAAATCTTAAATCCAATCTATATAAATTTAAAATTTAAACAGATTCAGCACAATTTACAGACTCTAACTTAACTTAACGGGTGCTTCTTAAGCGAACATCACACTGGGGTTGCACTATGCATTAACCATGAGCTGACAAGCACCACGTCATCACATCACAGTTCTATTAATATTTTCCCTGTCAATCTTTGAACCTATCAATATTGCATCATATAAAATTATTAGTATATATAATTTTGGAGGCAAAACTATGAGTTTCTGGCTTAGCATGAGTTTCCCGAGCTCTATTTCCCCCCCCCCAAAACGCTGCTCTTTTTTTTATTTTGTAATATATGATATTTGACTCTCTGTTTTTTTAATCAAAACACAGTGGTTTTATTATATCTAAATGGAGTGTTAAGTGGAGGGATGCCTAATGGAGAGTTCCACACCGAAATTCAGTGTCCTCTCGCCTCTTTTCCCACGCACACCGTAACAGCGTAACTTTCAAACAACCACCCATTTCTTAATTTTTTATCATTATTTCCATTTATTCATTAAACCCCTATCTATAGGGGGGCTGTGGGCAATATAAATATATAGACCCCCTCTTGTCCTTGTCACCGAACATATTCCAGAAGCCATTAAGTCTCCTTAATTACTCCTTTTTTTTCACTTTATTCATCATGAATTGAAGTTTAAAATTGCAAAAAAAATTAAATGGTATCATTTAAAGAGGGGCAAAGTTATAAAAACTTATTAATTAATAATATAAAAAATTAGAGTGAAGGACCTGAAGAAAAATATCTTTATTGAAAAGGACCATAAAATTTAGGAAAATTTTCATTTAAATACCTTGTAAACTTTCAAAACCTCAAAAAATCTAATAACATATGAAAATGACGGGCAGGTAACTGTGGATGAATTTGGGTTTTTGAAGTTTAGATTTTTTACCAAAATGCCCTCACATTCTTTCTCTCTCCTCTTCCTCTTCCCCTTCCCGACATTTTCATATAGCCATTGGAAAGCTTAGGCCTAACATTCTCAATAAAGAAGAATATCTTCTTTCCATCCACGACATTCCCCCTCTCTATGTACGTGTCTTCAAAACAAACATGAGAAGCATTTAAAGCTGGAAGGAATTGTTTGGATGTTGTGGTTTTGAGAGATAGTGTTAGGAGAGAAGATTTATACAGCTCAGAGAAGAGTTTGGTTGAGGATATTGGAGAAAGTCAGGATGTTGAGGAAGAATAAGGTGAACAGTAGAAGATGATGAACAATAATGAGATTCACAAAATTCGTAATGAGATTGACAAGTTTAGTAATTGTTTTGACAAAATACGTAAATACTTACAATATGTGTAAAATGATTAACACTAATTGAATAATGAAAATGACAAAATGAGTAATGAGATTAACAAAATGAGTAATAAGATTTGATAAAACCATTACTAAACTTGTAATGAGATTGACAAGTTTAGTAATGGTTTTGACAAAAATTATAATAGTTTTGACAAAAAGAGTTTGCTGATGAAAACATACAACTTAGGATTCACCAACATTTGTGGCATTTCACCAAAATTCGTAATGGAATTGACAAATTTAGTAATTGTTTTGATAAGAATTATAATTGTTTTGACAAGAGTTTGTTGATGAAGACATACAAGTCAAGATTCACCAACATTTGTGACATTTTATCAAAATTCGTGATGGGAATGCTTTTGTGAATACCATTACGAATCTTGTCAAACTCATTATTGCTCTTGTGAATCTCATTACAAATTTTGTCAAAGGCCACAAAAGTTGATGAATCCTATCTAACGTTTTTTCCATAAGGAAACACTCTTGTAAAAACCATTATGAATCTTGTCAAACTCATTATTACTCTTATGAATACTATTATGAATTTTGTTAAAGGCCATAAATGTTGGTGAATAATGCCTAACATTTTTTTCAAACTCATTACTCATTTTGTCAATCTCATTACTTATTTTGTCAATCTCATTATTATTCGCTGCAAACTGAAAAAGTCACTGAAAAATTCATAACTTGCACGAAAACTCATGAACTTGCCGGAAACTACAAAACTTCGCCAGAAACAGAAAAAGCTCGTTAGAAACCGTTTTCTTTAACCTTCGACAGCAACCAGAGTAAGGATGAAAGGATCTCCGGTGTGTCGTCTCTATCCTTTATTTCTCTTTCTTTGTTGGAGTGGAAAGAAAACACGATTTGAACAAAAAATGAAAGCTCACTCTTCTTCTTCTTTGATCCTGTGGAGCTAAATGAAATATGAAAGCTCATTATTATTCTTCTTCTTTAATTTTGTGGAGTTGAACGAAAAATGACAAAGATGGAGAAGAAGAAGAGAGAATGGAGTGGAAAGAGAAAAGTGAAGAGAATGACAGTTTGGTCTTTTGCCCAAATATTCAAAACTCAGATTCCTACCTAAGTACCTCTCTGTCCTTTTCCATTTTTAGTAGACATTTCTGGGTTAAGCAAGTTTATATGGTATTTTAATAGAATTTTTTCTAAAATTTATAATTATTTATAAGGACCAAATACAAAAATATAAAATTAAAATTACCAAAATGCCTCTAAAGGAATCTTCTACTTTCTCTCCCACATTTTATTTTTAAAACTAATACAAAATTCTAAATTTCACTAAATTAAATACTCATTTTTTTATACTTTTTCTCAATTTTTATTTTTTATAACTTGCATAGATATCTGTGAAAAAAAATTACACATTCTTCAATTTTTTCAAAATTATATTT
The DNA here is from genome assembly GCA_037074505.1 of Albizia julibrissin. Lineage (NCBI taxonomy): Eukaryota > Viridiplantae > Streptophyta > Magnoliopsida > Fabales > Fabaceae > Albizia > Albizia julibrissin. The sequence goes on along the minus strand of CM073483.1, from coordinate 40,038,064 downwards.
TTTTTGAATAAAAAAAATTAATTAAAAATAAAATTATATAATTGTAATAAAACTCAAGGTCTTTTATAATTTATTATATATGTCAAGCCAAAAAAAGTTTATATAATTTTTTTTATTTTAGAAGAAATTTATGTGGGTTAAAATTTCATTTAAGCCTCAAACTAAAAAAAAATCATATAATTTTAATAAAATTTAAAAAATCTAAATAATGTGTTATATCCTAAGAAAATATGAAATGAGTTTAGTTTTTATTTTTTTATATAAAGATCTTAATTTTTATCAACATTGATAATATAAATCGGATAACTTGATGATATATTGATTAATTAAATGATATATTGATTATATTTATATACAACTTGGTGAAAAAAAAATTAAAAAAGATATGAGTTTGACCGTTGTTAATTAATTAAATAATATATTGATTACATGAATATAAAACTTGACGAAAAATAAAAATTAAAGAAATACACACGTGCGCGGGCGGTCATGTCATATGTGAATGATAGACAATTTTAGTTTTAATTTTAGTTATGTTTTCAATTATGAATCATTGAGATAACATAGATAGTTTGATTGGGCAATTTTATGATGTTTAGTCATTTAAAGTAATTATAATTTTGTATTGTCCTTTACAATAAATAGTATTTTCTCTAGATCCTTTATTTTAATTTTCCCTTAATAATAAATTTAATGACTAAATTATCATTACTTATATAATCGGTAATATGGGTCGAGCCCGTTAGCCCGGTAAAATAAACGAGCTCGGGCTGAGAAATCCGATCTCGTTTATTTTTCAGGCTAAACGGGGCACATAACCGGTAATATAGGCCGGGCCGTTAGCCCAGTAAAATAAACGGGCTCAGGCTGAGAAATCCGAGTCTGTTTAACCCGAGAGTTAAACCGGTAAGCCCGTTTAATAATTTTTTTTAAAAGTTCTTATGGTTTTCAAATAGTTAGATCTCAGTGTTTTCAGTTATCAGTAATATTATGTTTAACTACTTTTTTATTTTTTTTTATTTGACACTTTTTTTAATATTATATTTATTTGTTTTACTATTATTAAATTTTAAAAAGATGTATTTATATGTTTTTATGATGTAAGTAGATGAAAAAAAAAAAGAAAGTAAGAATGAATTTGGTTTCCTAGCATAAATACATAAAAGAAAATAAGTGTGATATGAGTGGATGAAAGAGAAAGAAAGTCAAATTTTAAAAAAAATAATTTTTTTTAAAGAAAGACGGGTCTGCCAGCCTGTCTAAACGGGCTCGGACTGGCATTCTGCCAGCCTGTTTGTATTTGGGCTAACGGGCTCAAACTCATTTAACCTGTTAGCTCAAACAGACTAGCCCATCAAATTCGGGCTAACCCATTTACGAGCACTAACTACTTAATATATGAAAATTAGATAGAAGTGCTGTTTAACAAGCTTCGAAAGAAATATATAATACATATTTAAAAAGTAATTTATAATGAATAGGACTACATGAAATTTTGTTTCCATGGAAAGTCTCATTCCAAATCAAGTTGACAAATTCCATAAATTGATTCATGAACTCGATTTTGGATTTATGAATGTTAAGCATTTTATCATGTCTGTGTGTTTTTCCCCCTCTAAAGCACCTTTGCTAGCAAATCGCCGCCGCCTCTCTATTGACCGGAGCTTCAGCTATTGACGAACTAGAGTTTCGGCAACAACTTTGTTACAAAAAAATTTATTGTAAACAGATGACAATATGTGAATTGATCACTATTTTTAAAACCAGATTGGACTAGCCGGTTTTGGTCGGAAACTGACTAACTGGTGGTCCAACTGATCCGATCTAGTAAATTGAACTGGTGTAAATTTTTTTTAAAAAATGAATTAATTTATTTTTTTATAATTTTATTCAGAATTTTATATAAATAATCCTAAAATTTTCACTTTTTTATTTACTTAATCTTAAATTAGTTACGATTTGACTCTAATTTAATATACTAATTTTTAACTCTGTAACTCAATTGGTTCAATCGCCAAATTTAATAACCTTAGAATTAATAGACCAAACTTAATAACTTATAAAATTGTGGGAGGATTGAATTGTCAAGTTCATAATAAAAATGAAAGTGGGACCAAGGGACAAAACAATCATGGAAATGTGGGCGAAAAAAAAGTCATGGGAATAAGTGAAGAGTACACGAGGTAGGTGAAGGGGTGGGAAGTAGAATGATGAAGAGTCGTAGGGAGAAGCAACCCAGAATATCAAAGGGAGGAGGAAGATACGTGGAAGCAGTATGGGGCCTAGGATAATAATGACTCAATGAAGCCCCTCAGATATTTTTGGTGACTTTTTATTATTATTATTTATTAGCCTTCTTCCTATAATATAAGTATTTTTCAACTTAAATTGATTTTAGATATAAGTTTAATGTAATAATATCTAGAACATTTAATACTTTTTTAATCTTATTTTCCATATTTTGGCCCAAAAAAAATCTTATTTTCCATATAATTAAATCTTATAAACATTTAATGTAGCATTGATTTTGGAAGAATCCCAATTATATATCCATTCGAAATATTTAAATTTAAATTTAAGCCTACATTTTTAATAAATTCAAGATATTTAATTAAAAATTTATGAATATTGTTTGAAGATTAGAATACTTTTGGGATGAGATTTAGAACAAATATATTTTTGATTTATTAAAATCAAATATACTTATACCTATATTCACCACTGCCTTAGCTGCCTCCCCTCCTCCTTTCCTAGCTCTCTTTGATTTTCGCCTAACCAGGTCAATTCCAGCATTCCCCTCCTGAATATAGTGTGTTTGGATGAGGAAAAGGAAAGTTCTTTTAGAAGAAAACCATATTTTACAAAAATAATATCCAAACATTGAATAAAAACACAAAATCTCATTTTATATCAAAATCATGGTTTTGGTGTCCAAAACCATAATTTTAGACAAGCTATCCCCCCCTTGCTCTCTTTTTTCTCTTTACTATCTTCATTATTGATGTTGAGGGGGAGAGAAGGTGCGACCCACCAATAATTTCCAATTTTCTCATAATTTTTTAAAAAAGTCCATACAAAAGTTAATGGTTTTTTTTAGGTAATTTGACCTTAAAAAAAAATGATTCTAATGCATAATACCAAAATGCTATCATTTTATTAAAATCATTTTTTTTCTTAGAATCTATTTTCTAAAATCACTTTTATCATTTTTTCTTCATAAATTATTCTTTAAAAGCAAATCCCAACGCACTTATTTGATACTATGGTATTGGAAACAAATATTTTTCCCCCTAAAAGCTAAGTTGGAGCCATTCAAACTTAAAATTTTCTAAGCTTTAATATATCATGTAAATAATTTATGTCAAACTAATTTTTTTATAAAAACATATTAAAATATAAATTACATTACATTAATTAACACTTTTTATAAATAAATTTTAAAAAGAGGTTAAGGCTTAGCCCAATCTGATAACAGGCAATTATTCCAACTTTGACCTATCATCCCCAGTTTCTAGTCTTTTTAAGGACGGCCAATGTTGCTATTAGAGTGTAGTGATGGCTCCCCAATAACATTCTCAAAATTCGCACTTACATCAATTAACTTTTATACCAATTTTTTTTAAGTGTATGTTTGAATTAACTATTGAAGAATAAGTTTTACGATTTATAAAGTAAATATATGAGAGAAGTTTTATCTTGACTTATAAAAAAAAACTTTTAAAACCATGATTTTGTTATTTTTTAAATATGTACTAGTTTGCAGCAAGAGATGGTTAGAATAAAAAGTCATTTTCTCTAGGAGGGGTGCCCCTACTAGGAGTGTTTATGGGCAGGGTTGGTAGGGTGAAGCCCTTGCCCTATGCCCTGCTTGAAGGATCATCAAATGTAGCCTGATGCCCAGCTCTACCCGATAAAAGCCCAACCATTTTGGGCTGGGCATGGCGGGTTTTGCCCTGCCCAATATTTATCATTCAAGGGAGCACAAATAGATTCATAATTGATCTTTTGTAGGGAAAAAAAAAGCCTCGTGCACACCATATGTAGGAAAAAATAAACAACTTCAATTATAATCAATAGATAATACGGTCTTGAGATGTATTCCATAATTATACACTTGAAACACTCCAAAATAAGTCCACAACCTAAGTCATGAAGTAAAAAAGAGTAAAGACTATTATATGTCTTAACAAATAGTCAAATACACATATTTGAAGATTTAAATAACATCCATAATCCATTAAAAACAAAGCATCAAAAAATTGTAATTAAAGCCTTGTAACCTGTAAGCAAAACAGAAGCAAGCTATCAAAACATACAACGTAAAGCAAAGAAAGGAGCCTAATTTAATGGCTAATAATTATATGTAATATAATTATATAAACTATTATATAAAAACCTATTAACATCATATCACACATATATTAATATATATAATTATATACTTACTAGGAAGGACCAAATGGGCAGGGTGGCATATCCTACCCGATGCTCAGCCCAATTATGTCCAATTTTTTTTGGGAAGGGCATGACAATTTTTTTTTAGGTTCGGGTGGGTGCACCGGGTATTTGGACTTTATGAACACCCTTAGCCCTTACAAAGTGGGCTTGACCAAATCTCTGTCCAGATTAATGGGTTGTTTGGTGACCTGTGCCAAAAAAAATCAGGAGTCAAAATAAGTATCGGATACCGGATGATCATAGATAAAAAAATAAAAGTTCATTTTAACAAACCTATATTCAAACAAGTGGAATGGCTTGTGGGCATTCTTCAACATTCGCTTCTCCTCTCCTCCCACGTGTTCCTCTTCTTCCTTCCCTTCTTCGTCCATCTTCATAAATCATTCCCTTTTCCTATCATTCCTTCATTTTTCTTTAATACTCTTTCCAACAAATATCTCTCTTGTCCCTTCCCAATGTCATCCCTTTTCCTGTCTCACATTCTTAATTTATATGCCTATTGCGGCTTCTTCATTCAGAAGAAACCATATTCACACTCAAAATATCAAATACCATATTAACAGTCGTTGATTTTAATAAAATGAGTTTTGACTGTTTAAATATAAAATTTATAGTTTAAATCCACATGAATGCAAAAAATATCTTTAAAATAGTTAATCCCAATTAGACACGACAACATTCAAATATGACATAATCATGTAAGAAAACATTAAATATAAACTCCATAATGTTCTGAGCAGACTTGTTATTCTGTCTTCGTGTATCATTCCCCCCAAAACCATTTTATAATTACCTCTCAAGCAACAATCTATTAGTACTATTTTACACTCATACCCCAAGCACCCTCTCAAATATTTGTGCCTGGCCTCTGAGATTTTTTTTTAAAAATTATTTTATTAAATGTTTATAAATTTTGCTGACTAAGAAATGTCACTTTCACCAAAATTCTAGAAAAACTACCTAACCTATCTCATCACATGTAACGGCGCCGATCAACTACTAGTAATGCATCTTTAAACAATTTTATGATATCACAAATATAATTTGCATTAAACTCCTTCAATAAAACTTGGGTCACATGTATAAAAATTCTGTCTTGAAGTTTCAGTTTCCCATTTGTATTACTATAAATAGTTGACTCAATAAAACTTTTGCCACGAATAGTATTTTTCATAAATAGTGTGTTGTCGATTAATGAGGCAGCGTGGCCAAAGTCAACATAAAATTCACAACTTCTCTCTAAACCACGACACGTTGCGAGGCTTTCTACGCTAAAGAAACATGAGCTGGCATGTTCCCAAACACACTTCTCTTTGCGACTTTTCAGGAGATTCTTATTTTTTCTTCCTCTCACAGTTATACCCAATTAAAAAACGAAATCTCACAAAATAATAATACAATATACAGTTCAGATATTAAATATTCATCCCCCCTTGAACTGGGAAGCTATTATTGCATCAAACTCGTAAATCAAAAGGATTCGATGAGTGCCTCATACAAATGTTCGCCAGTAATATATTTAGGTATCTGTAACCATCAAATTATTCAATTCAAATATGATAAGTATAAAATTTCTTAATAGAAAAATATAATTTTTTTATAAGTAAGGAATAACGATATACTGGTATTTTCCCAATCAGATGATGTAATAATGATATTTTATAAAATTTACATATTTGGATTGAAAAACTAATCGTTGCCAGTAAATTTGAGAAATTAATAAATAAAATATACAGAACCATCTATATTAATCATTATACACATCAAAATCTAAAACAAACTTGACTACTTACAAGTTCCATGTGTTTAGTTGAATACACACAACATCAATTACTTGTGTAGGATTTTTGATTGCTGTTTTTTTCTAACATTAAAGTAGGCTTAGCCCATTTCTTACTTTTGGGCCTACCAAGCAAGGCCCAAATTTCACAAAATTCTCAACTCCATTTAGTTAGTATAGGAGCGCCCTATGGGATTAGCTTTTTTCGGTGCACGAGCAATAAGTTTTACTCCATTTAAATACAGTTTTAATGATTTAAATTTAAAAGTTTCAACTGATAGTATATCAGTGCCTTAACTAGTGTATACGCATAAATAAAAATCTTGATGAGTTCCTAGAGAGAGAAACTCTAGAGAGAAGTGCTCTGCTTTTCCTTCCCATATCTGGGAAGAGTGCATGCTTCTTGAAATTTTAGTTTCTTGTATTTCACTCATACCTTCACATTTGTTCTTGCATATTCATGCGCATATCTCCCAATCTTCGCTTGTTTGATCCTTAATAGATTGCCCCCTTATTCGAAATATGTTTTTCCTCCTTTCTTTCTTTCCTCTGATTGGTTAAACCTTAATAATTCCTATTCTACATCTCGATTACTCTAGTAATCATTTTTGCTATCCTCTCCTTTAATATAGCGTCCTCATTATATCTTCGTTTCTCTGCCTTTTTTTTATTGGTTCTTCCTGTCGACGCCCCACTCTTAATCTTCCCTTTTGCATTTTCGTTTCCTTGATCAAACTCTCGCCGCCTCCTACTTCTGGAATTGTGTTCATCACAACTTCCAACCCCCTTTAACATTCTTACGTATCACCTTATTCTTTTCCCCATGCGCATCACACCCTCCATTTCGCCTCTCTCATGTTTCCAATCTTTCTCTTCCTGGGCACTACTTGTTAATGAAACCTTTCACGTTCTTCATATTAATTCTCTATATATTCTGATATTCTAGACTCTTTTCCATCACACCGAATGTTTCCTTCTGCTATTCCTTCTTCCTTCCATTTCCTTCGATTTTCTCCAGAGTGTCCAGTTTTTTTCTCTCCCCTTACTTGGTTTCTTCGTCTCCTTCACTTCCCTTTTTCTGTGCATTAAGATGTCATACTATTCCCAACCACCCTGTGATCCTTCCTCTGTCTCATCTTTTAATATTAACCCTCATGAGCTTAATCACCAGCGTTCTCATTATGCATCATATGCATTTGCCCATCTGGTCGACAAGCACAGTTTCTTTGTTGCACGATTCTCTCGACGTCTACGCTCTCTCTGGTTACTTCGGGATAGGTTTCAAGTAGAAGGAAAAATGGGATGCTTCTTCATTATCAACTTCACCAACATCCATATTGAGGCTTTGTTGTCCAGAATGGACCTTAGGTCATGGACAATTCCTTGCTTTTAATTGACTGTTGGAGACCTAATCTAATGTTACAAGGCATGCATCTCTTAAGCATTTCCTACTTGGGTGCAGTTCTGGGGATTACCACAGGAATATCTTTCAAGGGAAGTTGCTGAAACTCTTGGCGACGTTGTTGGTAACTCTGTTATAGTTAATGGTCAACCTCAGTTGTCTTCTGAGCTTCATTTCATCAGAGCAAGGCTGTTTCTGGATCCTTCTTTGCCTCTGGTCCAAAACATTAGAGTAAAGTTGGATGATGGCTCGGTGATCTGGGTGGAATGCAAATATGAGAGGATTCATCGGATCTGCGATCTTTGTCACAAGATAGGTCATTTGGCTCATGAATGCAAACATTAGAGTACTCTTATTGAAGCTTTTCAGGGAATGAATGTTGCAAATAGTAGAGTCTTCAGGAGATTTGGTTCACGTTTCCTTCTTGATTTTCATCCCAATCCTATTGAGAATATGTGGAGAGATTGGATTCGTCATCATCGAGCCAGGGGATCTACTCGCATTCGTTTCCTTCTATTTGGACGAAGCGGTTATAGAGTATACGAAACCAGGCCATAAGATATGCTTATAGGCAATGCTCGAAATAATAATGGCTTTCTCCATTATTCATCTGATGATTCCTCTGATTCTAATGTCGAGGGTGCTGACCTTCATCACAGTGATATCATGGATACTCCACCATCTCATACCCCTACTATGGACTCTAATGATGATGATCCTTCTCCTGCCAACTCACCTACATAAATCAACGTTCCTATTAATCAGGAGGTGGCTAATAAAGAGAGAGAAAATTCTTGGATGGATATAGACACTCTTTTTCATGAGCTCTTCCCAGAGGATGACCAAGCTGTCGTGGTTCATGATCAATATGGATCCAACCTCCAATCCCAGGGTCTGGTTTTTCTGAGCTCAACCTCAGAACCTGTTCACTTTTCTACTGTCGGCCTTACTGTGCATGATAATCCAAACCCAAACCACTCTTATCCTCAAATTCCAGAAATTAACAATGCCACTTCATCAACCCACACTCCTCCCATAACCGAGCCTAAGCCCAACTTACTGCCTATTACTTCTCTGGCTCAACAGAAGACTGATTCGTCGTATAAAATTTCTGAGCCATCTCTTCCTCCGCATTTCCCCCTTCTCCTTTATCGCCGACAGCTCTTATTGTCAATACTCGTGATCTTCCATAGTCTCCCAGCCAAGTTAGTGATGGTCCTCATTTCAAACGCCACCGCCTACTTGCTAGTCTGGCTGATTATAACCCTGAAGTTAAAAATCTACTCTATTAATGTCTCAAGATATTGGGTAAGTTTAATGACGACCCTACTGAAGCTTCTTTCTTCAACTTGCAAGATGAATCTCTTCAAATCTAGCAAGTCAAGTGGTTCTTCGCTAAGAGTGCTCCAATTTTCCCGCAAAACATTTTTGAATGGTAGGATATCCATTGAAAATTGGGACACGTCAAGTTTTGGAATTTATTTTACGATGTAAAAATTAGGATCTTTCGACTGGCAAGTTATCCCGAAGGATCATGTGGATTTTGATGACCTCATTTTGAACTCCAATTCCTTTTGCTGGTATGAGTTTACTTGTACCCCAATTGCAATTGCAGAAAGTGCCAATGTTGAAGATTCTATATGGTATATCTATTTCTCACTTCCGTTTTATAAGCAGCTGATCCTCTGGATCAACAGTCTTACAATCACTCTGCTTTAGAATCTCAATAGAGAAAGAAACAAAAGTGCTCCATAGACCTTGATCTCAACAAAAATCCAAATTCTGGCCCAATATTGGATATCAAGAAGCGTAAGCCATATGCTGTTCTTGCATGGGATCCTTTATTGAAGAAGATTAAGATTACTACTTGTCTTTCTCTTGAAGTGGCCCTAGAAGCTACCCTGAAGCATCCCAATGAGCCATAAAGCTACTAAGTTGGAATTGCCAAGGCTTCCGTAAAGTCTCGGCAGTTCATTGCTGTAGGCACCTAATTGAATTGCATAGCCCTGATCTTATTTTTTTTATCAAAGACGAAAATCTCTACTCAGGATGCTTACTTTTCTGTTGCAAATTATGGTTTTTCTCTTTATTCTGGTATTGATGTTGTTAGGAAGGGAGGAGGACCTCTCATAGCATGGAAGCCGTGTTTATTTGTTCAAGTCATTAACCTATCCTCTTTTGTTTGTCATTGTAAAATTAATGAAGCTAATTCCTCTTCTTCCTATTTTATATCTCTTATTTATGGTCCTCCGGAAACACATTTAAGACATACTCTTTGGTATTGGATGAGCAATTTCTCACAAATCATTGATATTTCATGGTTTTTGATAGGTGCTTTTAACCATATTTTATCCTTTGATGATAAGTTAAATTGCACTAGTCAAACTAGCTCAATGTCATATTTTAGACAATGTTTAGATAACTGTAACTTAGTGCAAGTTCCACAGAAAGGTCTAACTTTTACTTGGTCCAATAACAGAAGAGGGGTAGATTTCATTTTGCAAAGAATTGACAGAGCTTTTTTTAATCTACAATGGTTATCTACGTTCCAAACTCATTTATCAACACTCTTACCATTGCCTCTTCGGATCATAGTCCTCTACTTTTTTACCAACATGATGATATCAAAAGAGCATCTTTCAAAAATTTTGAGGATTTCTGGTTTCGGTTTAAAGAATGTGATGACATCATCAAGCATTGTTGGTATGATAATTATCAAGGCTTGGCTTCCTACAAGCTTTTCTGCAAACTAACTTCAATTTTATCTTCACTTGTGAGCTGGAATAACTCTTCCATTGGAAACTTGTTTAGAAGGATTTCTTCTGTAAAAGAAGATCTTAGATAGCTTTCCTTGGCCATTGGTCTTTTAGAGGTTGTGTCAAATGCTTTGAAACATGAGTCAATGGATACTAAATATAAGCTTGAATTCCTATATGAATGTGAACACAACTTCAGGTCACAAAGAGCCAAGTTACGCTGGCTTTTAGATGGCGAAAGAAACACCAAGTTCTTTCATGCTACTGTTTCTCGCCGTAAAGCCAAAAATCAGATAAAAAGCATAATGAGAATGGATGCTACTTGGACAAGCATTGCTAAAGAAATATGAAGGATGGCTCTATCCCATTTTGAAGATATCTATTACTCTAATGTTAATATGTCAACAATGTAACTCATTTATGCCCTTTCAGGATTTCTCACTTCCAACAATTATTGGTGAGAATTTTAACTATCTCCTTAAGCCTTTCTCTTTGGATGAAATTAAGGAGGTTGCTTTTTCTCTTCCAAAACATAGTGCCCTTGGTCCAGATGGAATTCATGCAAATTTCTTTCATAAATATTGGGACTTAGTTAAGGATGATCTCTTAGCCATGATGCATTCTTTTTAGGGATCAAAATTCATATTGAAGTCCTTCAACAAGACCAATATTATTTTGATTCCAAAATCTTTTGACAATGTGCAAACTTTTAAGGATCTTAGACCTATTAGTTTTTATAATGTGGTCTACAAGATTGTTTCCAAGGTGCTATATTTAAGGTTGAAGAAAATCCTGAATAGCTATATTGCTCTATTCCAATATGCTTTTCTAAAAGGTTGAGTCATCACAGATAATATTCTTTTAGCCTCAGACTTGATGAATCATATACATACTTCAACCTCAGGAAGGAAAAATTTAATGGCTCTCAAAGTTGATTTCTCTAAGGCCTTTGACTCACTATCTTGGAACTTCATTTATGCTGTATTGAAGGTAATGAACTTTCTAGACAAATGGATTGTGCTTATCATGCAGTGTATAACATCTGTTCAGTATCAAGTGATATTAAACGGTCAGATTATTGGTTGTATCAATCCTTCTTGGGGAATACAATAAGGCGACCCTCTTTCCCCTTATATTTACATCTTGACTGCAAATGTTCTATCCTTTATTTTGAATAAATTTGAACAAACAAGACAACTTCAGGGAATCCAATCTCATCCAGTTCTCAACCATTATCTTATATGTTGTATGCTGATGATTTAGTTTTTTTCTTTGAAGGAAATAATCCCAGTATCAACTTCATTAAGGCTACCTTGGATATCTACAATAAAGGTCAGGGAAAATGATTAATAGATCCAAGTCTTCTGTCATTTTCAACCCTAATTTTTCATACTCACAGAAAATGGATTTCTCGCATTTTTTGGGAGTTTGATTTACAAATAGGTTAGGGAAGCATCTGGGCACATAGGTTGATATTGGTAGAAATAAATCGGTGGTCTATTCTTAGGTTGTCAATTCTATTTATCAAAGAACAACAACGTGGAAAGGGAAATTACTTTCTCAAGCATCTCGGCTTACCTTGATTAAATCCATCTTTTCAGGTGTTAATTTGCATGTCCTCTCTTGTATCAAAATCCCTGAATACATTTGTAGCCAAATTGATTCCAAATGTGCTAATTTTTTCTGGGGGACAAATTGTGATGTTAAGAAAATTCATCTCATAAGCAAGGAGTACCTTTTTAGGCCTAATTCTGAAGGTGGCTTAGGTCTTAGACCTATATCCAAGGTAAATGAATCATTGCTTGCTAAGCAAATTTGGAGGATTCTGCATTCTTCTCCAAGTGACTTGTTAGCTGAGACCTTGAAACTCAAATATTTTGATCTTACCAATCCCACCTTATTTAAGAATCCTTATAACTCATCATGGATGTGAAAATGTATTTATAAATGTGCATCTATTATCTATGATCATGTTCAATGGAGAGTAGGTTTGGTTGTCAAATTGAATTAAACCACCCTTCGTGGTGGCCTATGCGGTCTAGGACTCTAATGGAAACAAATGTTTCTAAAGTTAGAGATCTATTAGTGCATCTTCCGTCTAGTTGGAATCCAATTAGATGGAATTCTTCTCTTATCAGATCCTTATATCCAAGAGATATTGCAAACACTATCACCAGTATCGCACTTCCCATGTATGAAACAGAGGATAGACTTGTTTGGAAACTTAGCTCTACAGGAGAATATTCTTGCAAGGTTGGTTATAAGCTACTTAGGCATATTGATCTGACTAACTCACAGGATCCTTTTGGGAAATTCCTATGGTCATTGTCTTTACCAATGAAAGATTTACTTTTCATTTGGAAGATTTTAAATTCTGTAATACCATCAATTGACATTCTAAATGCTCATCACATTTCCATCACTGGCTACTGTGCTTTTGGGTGCTCTGACTTGGAAACCCTTTATCACATTTTCTTGCTTTGTTCATTTGCAAAGGCTGTGTGGTATGGATGCCTTTCTGTCTGTTTGGATCTTCAATCTTTTAATTAGCTTAAGGATTGGCTCAAGCATACATTGACTAATCTGCATAGAGATGGTCATCTTTATGAAATGACCAAGTTAGTTAAATTATTTTCTACCATCTGGTTGAAAAGAAATTTGCTGGTTCATCATAAGGTTTCTAAATTTACTCCAGCAGATGTAATCAATGAAATCAATTTTGTAGCAAGTCTGACTATTTTAGCATATGGTAGTCCTGATCCTACATCTTCTACAACTCTAATGCTAAACCCAGATCTTCCATAGCTTAATGGCATCCCTTCTCAAGGATGGTCTATTTTTTTTATGGAAAAGGAAAAGAGATAATCACATATTATGCCAATATTGGATCTGCTTTCGAGGATAGGTGGTTCAATTCTTCATATGGAAGAGAACAATGACACAATCCTTTGTGTCTCTGCACTGTTTCAGAGGAGCATTACTTTGGATTTTCAACTCAGCATTATTCTCTGAATATGGTGAGAGGAACCTAATAGTTCATTGTTACAAGAAATTGCTTATCTCTCCCAAACTGGATGATCACATATCTCATAACATATTGTACAAAGATATAAGTATCCTTTTAAGTTACTTTAATTTTCAGCAAGTTTATAGGGTTTTAGATGTAGGTCCTCAAATTATCTCTTCATTACAATCATGCTCTATTATGATTGATGTAATATCGTTTTCGTTTTAAATGATAATTGCTTTTAATTAAAAAAAACTAATGTATATGCATTAAAATAAGTTTTTTAAAAAAACATAAAAGTAAAAAAAAATTAAATCCGAACAATCAAAACCCTCAGCCATGCATGTACAAAGAAATTTAAATTACTTCAATAATCATCCATTTGTATGCCGATTTATCATGTACGTACTGTATTCGTTTTCTCACTTGCAAAAAAAGTAAATAAAAAACAGAATCATCAGTGAGCTGTTATCTCTACATGAAAGTTAATTTCGAATTCCTTCTCATTATATCCTTGAATTTATATGCTGGCTTTTGGGTGGTTGGTGATGTGATTCATTCATCTTCCTCAACAAGTGGCATATATGTGTTTTCGTGGGTTTTGGTTTCTTCCTCCCCCTTCCCCTAACAGCGGGTAAGTGCATGCCTTTAGTTTAGACAGTGCTTATAGATTTCTTACCAATAATATCCTAACATGACCAACTCTTGCATATCAGAAGTGAAATTTGAACTAACAGTCTTGTGGGTTTATAAGTCAACTTCTTACTAATTGGATTAATATTTTGTTTGATGTGAATATCAAAGGGTAAAGAAACAAACAAATAATTTTATAATTGTTTGGAATAGCAATTAGAGCCTTCAAAAAAAATTTTTTAATCGTGATTTACGGTATATGGGGTAAGTATGTGAAAGAAATTTTATCTTGACTTACATAAATAAGTATTTTAAGCATCCAAAAAATGATCCCAAACAAGCGCAAATGGCTTTGAATATTCAGAACATATATGCATCTTGGTACGCGCGCGCGTGTTTACCTGCTTTAATCCTTTTTCCTTTTTGTTGAAAGAACAACAAAGGGCGAAGGAGCAAAAATACCCATGATGATTTGCAAAAAGAGCATCCAGCACCATGAAAAAATTGTTGGTTCAAAAATGCCTATGTACATTATAAAAGGGTTCAAAAATGCCTATGTATATTGCAAAAGGGTTCAAAAATACCACTACCGTTACATCCTCTAACGCCGTTAATTATTTTTCATAGGCAATGTAATAAAAATACCCATGATCATTTGCAAAAGGAGCAACAGGCATCATGAATTTTTTTTTTTGTTTAAAAATACCTATGTACATTACTATCCATCCGGCTTGGGATAATGATATATCCTAAAATTCCAAATTGATGATTCTATTGAGTTATTGCTCATTCAAAATTTGTTCTAAACTCATCTTGTTAGTTATCTCAACTTAAAATTGCTAATTGACCAAAATGCCCCTGAGGACCCGATATAAGCCCCTTTGTACCTGGTTTATCTGTACTTTACCAAAAATTGTGACCTGAGCTCATACTACACAATTTCACATATAGAATCCAATTTTAACCTCATATTTGTCAAAATCATCCTCAAGTTACAAAAATACCCTTGACAGTCACTATGTTAGGGTTTTATGAATAAAATTGGACTTGATTTTGGTGTTTTTGATGATTCCATTGAGTTGAGAATGAAAAATTGTGTAGAGAAAATATGAATTATGAAGTGTGAAGGCTTTAAGGAATGAAATAACAATTTTACCCCTAAAACCTTAACATAATGGCTACTAGGGGTATTTTTATAATTTGAGCATGATTTTGACAAATCTGAGGTCAAAATTGGATTCTACATGCAAAATTCTGTATGATTAGCCTAGGTCACAATTTTTGATAAAGCACAGCTAGACCGAGTACAAAGGGGCTTAGACTAGGTCCTCAGGTGCATTTTGGTCAATTAACAATTTTAAGTTGAGATAACTAACAAAATGAGTTTAGAACAAATTTTGAATGAGTAATAACTCAATGGAATCATCAATTTGGAATTTTAGGATATATCAGTATCTCGAGCCGGATGGACAGTAATGTACATAGGTATTTTTAAACAACAACAAAATTCATGGTGCCTGTTACTCCTTTTGCATATGATCATGGGCATTTTTGCTCCATTGCCTATGAAAATTAATTAACGGCGTTAGAGGATTTAACGGTGGTGGTATGTTTGAATCCTTTTGTAATGTACATAGTCATTTTTGAACCCTTTTGTAATGTACTTGAGTATTTTTGAACCAAAAAAATTTTCATGATGCTGAATACATTTTTTACAAATCATCATGTGTATTTTTACTCCTTTGCCCAACAACAAATGATGAGACCAAATTCTCAATGTGTGGAACATGGTCATTAATTCATGATTCGTATATGCAGATTAATTATATGACGATATGTCTGTGTGGTTGTTTTCACAATTCAAAGCTCTAATTGATATCCCCACACACACGTGCTAGCTAGCTAGCAGCTATATATAACTATGAACTTGTATTTGTCAGACCCCCTACTCTCTCTCTCTCTCTCTCTCTCTCTCTGTGATAGCTAGTACGTAGATAGAGAGATCAAACTTTCATCTACTTCGACAAGTACTTCATTCTTCAGCATCCCAAATGCAGAAATTAATTAAAACTTGCCAAATCACCTATGGCTACAATATATATATTTTCCTCATTCTCTCATATCTGAACTCTCCTCTCATTGATACCCCTACAGAGACATTGAAAATACTCGCACACAAACATCATCATCATGCCCCATGTGAGCTCCCTGACTAAATCTGCAAGCTACACTTAAGATGTGTCTGTGAGTGTGTGAGATAAACTCTCAGAATCATCAGATCACACCCAATAACTTTCCATCTTCTTCATTAATCACTCTTTCCCCAATGTGTCTCTCTGTGAACCCAGGTAGAGGAAAAGTAAACCCATATAGTCAGAGGCTATAATGGGAAAACTATTTTGTCAAGGGAAGTATATCTGTACATTACATTATTATGGCAGGAATTATTAATTCCATTTACACTAAAGAATGCCTCTCTGTTGTTCTCTCTCTCTGTGCAAAACTGAGAGAGAATGAATTGAACATTAAGTCAAAATAGATGTTTCATCAGATTTCCTTACAGAGAAAGATTGAAGAAACAGACAGAAAGACAGACAGTAATAAGAGTACGACGTCGCTGTGTATTCTCCACGAACCGTCGGTATCATCATATACATATACTAAGGTGGCTTATGTATATAACTCTGTTTTCTTTCTTTTTTTTCACATTACCATAAAAAGAAAAGTCTCGAGCTTCGAAACATAATGAATATACGGACAATTTAAGGCTCCTACCTAGTTTGTTGGTTGAGGCCTTTGGCCGGTTTAATAAGAGAAATTCTTAACACCTACATAGAAAACTCAACTCAACTGCTTATTTGCTATTAATTAACCATCAGAAACATTCACTTCAACTACACACACTTGATATTAGATCATTTTATAATCTGCTAGCTAATTGCCACATTCTTTTTGTAATTATATATGTATTCATATCTGTTTTAATTCAGAGCATCCGAATACAAAATGGGTACATATATATACTCGGGCCAATGGTAAAAACAAATACTCGCTAATAAAGCCAATGATGTGATATGTGTGCGTGTGTGTATTGTCCTCTCCATGCCAAACTATAGCTAACTAAATTAATAAATGTTTCTGTATGTACTACTCTTTGATATATTATATTCAATTTGATTCCGTGTAGTTGGTTGGAATTTTGGATGTGTTTGTAGAGAATTGTGGAGAACAACAACACAAGGGATTAGAACTTTAGGAACGAATAAGTGAGCAGCAGGCATGTGCATATTTGATAAAAAGATAATAACTTGTAGGATAGAAATATATACAACCAAGGTTATCCAAACACCCCCGGGACTGGTTGGTGAACCAGTTAAGGCAGTCAAGGTATCAATTCAATACCTTGAATTATTAATAAAATAATTATATTCTTTAACCGACCGGTCAGGTTGATAAGCTTGTTTACAACTGTACCTACACGGGTTAATTCGTTGTGTACATACTTAGTTTTCTCTGGAATATATATATATATAGCTTGAAGTGACTTTGAATTGTCATGTACGTACTGTCAGTTCTTTATCCTACAGTCAAAGTTCAGTTCTTTTTTATCACTTTCTCACTTCTGTCTCAACTTAAACTAGCAGTTAACTACGGGTATCGTAACTTCTTGGTGTGAAGTCTGAACTGTACTTGAAAAAAACAGAAGCATATAACAAGACAAGACTGAATTAAAGAAATCTTTCACTTTGTAGTTCTGAAAACTAAATTTAAAAAAGGGGAGGAAAAAAAAAATTCCATCTTGGGGTTTCTGAAGATTTATCTTTGTTCATCTTTCTTGGCATCTGTTTTCATTTGGAAACCCTAGCTAGCAGATCAGATCAGATCCTGTCGACTTCAATAGTTCATTCATTCATTCATTATATTTTCAAACGATTTATACATGTTATCATTCCAATATATTTTTCACGCAGTGAGATGAGCTGGAAAGTATTCCGGTCTTTATAGTTATATAGCTAACCTTCTTATTCCTTTGTCTTTTGCCCATCACTGATCTGCGCGCACTTACAATCCCGGTGATTCTATGCTCAGAATTAGCAGATCTAGAAAAGAGAAAACAACCATATAGATAGATATATGCGTACGTACAAGAAAACAATATATATATATATATATATATATATATATATATATAGAAGCGAGCTGGAGATAGAAATAGCCTGCAATTATTTAATTTGCAGAAAGTAAAACCTTATCATTCGATTCAGGTTTAATTTGGGAAATGATCGAAGAGTATCATCAAAACCCACATAGAACTCAAATTGGAAAAAAAAAAGAGGAAAGGGAAAAAAAATCAAAAAACACAGAAAGATAGACTAGCCAAGAGTTGTGGAATTGCATTATATAATTAAATCACCAACAGAACATAATGTGTATAGTACTGTAAACCATAATATATATATAT
Source organism: Albizia julibrissin (assembly GCA_037074505.1). NCBI lineage: Eukaryota > Viridiplantae > Streptophyta > Magnoliopsida > Fabales > Fabaceae > Albizia > Albizia julibrissin. Next base: position 40,019,566 of record CM073483.1, on the reverse strand, counting down.
ATATATATATATATATATCACTTAACTTTCTGTGATTTCCCCAGCCTGAGTTCAAGATCCAAGTCTTCCATTTTAGGCTTATTGTGAAGTCCAGTCGCCATTTCTGCTTGATCGCTTGAGAAAGGCTTGATGAAGACAGGAAGCTGTACTGATGAAGAAGAAATATTATTGGAAGAAATCTTAGGTCTCTTACAACTTAAAGCTTCTTCATCAGGTGGTGATGATGATGATGATGATGCAGGTAATAATCCAATGGACAAGTCTGTTTCAACATAATAATGATTATTATGATGATGATGATGATGATGACTGATGAAGCCTGCAAAATCATCTTCTTCTTGCCTTCCATTATCAGAAGAAGATCTCTTATTATTATTAGAATGATGAAGAGGAAGACAAGTTGCTTGAATCTGTTTGAGCCTGGCTCTATCTCTCCTGTGAACATTCATGTGACCTCCAAGAGCTTGAGCAGACCTGAACTCTCTTTTGCAGAAAGTACAAGAGTAAGATCTTGGAGGCCAAACGTAGCCACCAAGAATCCTGGCTGCGTCTTCTGCAAAAGCCCTCTCTTCCCATGACGATGTCTTAGCTGCTGATTCAATATGTGACTTCAACATTTGCTTCCTCTTCAGCCACATCAAGTAGTGATGATGATGATGAGAATGGTGAGATGCTTCCATTATTTTTAAAGGTGAATGAAGAAGAAGGTCTAGTGAAGGAAGGTTTATATAGGGAAAATATATAGATGGAGAGGAATTGAATACATGAAAGCAACTTAAGAGTGTGGCTATATATGAAAGTGGGAATGAAAAAGCTGATGAAGAGGTCAGAAGGAAGGAAAAGGTGTGGTGTTGCAACGAACTTAATCAGCTCTTTGCGTCTCTTTTGGCTTTTCTAGTGAACTATAGTACTGTTGGTTCTTTGTTGGGTTTATTTGCTGTAGCTAGAGAGAGAGAGAGAGAGAGAGAGAGAGAGTCAATGTTTAATTAGTTGTTTTATTTTTGGAAATGTACACAGTGGGGTCTCATTAATGAAGCAACTGTCTCTCATCACACGAATGCAAGACAACTCTCTTTGTTTTAATTATATCATTGCAATATAAGAAAAAATTGAGTATATTATGATGATGGAACCGGCTCTCTCTACACCAACCCTATAAACACTCTCAGATTCTCTCCATTTACAATATGAATATACACAAAAGGGTCAAGTAGTATTATGAACCTCTGAAGTATTTTTTCGTAGCACTCACTATTTAAAACAATTTTTTTTGTGTGTGTATCTAACACTGTAGAGTAGTTTTCAAGTACTACATAAAAAATTATTTTTTGGTGCAATATTACCTTTAAATTATTAGCAACAATTACCCTAAACTTATGATAAATATATATATTGAGTAATACTAAAAAAATATTTTATGGTGTCGTACATACCAAACATTACTTTGGGATATAAAATACTGTGAATTAAAAAAAAATACTTTAAAATATTAGATGTTATTTAAAACATGTTTAAATTAAGTTTTAGAAAATAGTTTTTATGAGGTAAATATTCTCTTGTATTATTTTTCTCTTTAGACTGTATGAAAAAATGGGGAGGATACATCATATCACGTACGCACGCTAATTCACTACATGACCAATTATTAATTGGAGCATTAAATCTACCTGTGCCTACTGTTTCTGTTCCCTTACAGTATTATATATTATCATGCTGTTTAATTTGTACGTTTGCCCAACAGAAAATAATAAATGGGGGAAAAAACAAGAAATACACACACGCACAGATCGTAAATACTGTTGGAAAACTTGTTTGCATGTGATATTTCAAAGTGTTGCAGTGATAGATTGCTTTTGCATATAGTCCATTAAAAGAAAAGTTGTGTAGCTATGTTCACCCAAAAAAAAAAAAAAAATTGTGTAGCTATATGTTCATAAATATGCATGGTACGATCATTGATCATCTTCATCACCAAACACTTTTTTTTCCTTTTTTCACGTGTCACTCATAAACTCGCACAGAATCTTTTAGTACTTGTTTACCTTAACGAGTCAAAATATTTATTTCAAATCAATGGGGATTTGATGCATGATTTAATCTCACTCAATATATTTTTGATCAAAATTAATTAGTTGCATGCCCCTCACACATAAACATGCTATCATGCTTCACATGTACACACCGAAGATAACCAATTAATTTAAACGGGCTAGTTATTAATTTAGGCCAAACATATATACAAGTTAGAATTTTTATCAAAATTTTGAGAAGATTTAAAAAAAAACAAAGAATTTATATGTATTTGAGGTAGGGGTACCTTGATTAATACGCCATCTTATATGATATAAATCTCTATAATTATCAGTGTTGAGAATTGAACCTAAATCTTAAGTGATTTGTTTTAATTTAGAATTGGAGTATCAAGTCAAATTAATATAAGTTTCTTGTTTTAATATTTAAAGTATTTATAGATGAATTCATTTGAAAGAAATTATCTTTTAGTATGTGTTCTGAGATGTGGCAAAGATTAGGATGGTCAATGTGAAGCAACAAACTATACTAGAAAGTCTTAAATAAGGATTTGGATATAAGAAGAAAAAACTTCGCCAGATTAGGGTAAATAAATAATAAAATGTAAAATGAACGGTACAGAAATAAATATTAAAATTAAACATAATCCCTTCTAGTTCTATTATGTAAAAGTATCTAGTTCAACATATATTTTTCAAACAAAAAAATTTAAGTGAGGCAGGTCTTAAAAACTCAATAAGGCCAACATATGCCTCAAGACTCAAAAAACATTTATAAAATTACTTATAAATCGTTCACTAATAAAATTCTTACATCGGTTATAATAAGATTTAAACTCATAGTTTTATGGGTTATAAATCAATTCCTTACCTACTGGACCAAGCAATCAACCTTGTTGACTTAGTCTTGCCTATTTTATTTCCTTGCAATCCTTACTTGGATCTTAAATTTGATTTTGATTACAAAAGAACAAAAAATTTACTGTTCTATATCAGTTAATCATTCAGTAAAATAATCTTTGATGTCATGTGAAAAAAATTACACCGCATAACTTCAAGTGCTAATTAAGAGTCTAATCATCAAATTTAATTTATTAAAAGGAAGCTTGATATATATGCGTTACTAGCTATACGTACTATGTGATTAATGTTTTCTTTTTCAAATTTTGTTATCTGTAACATCATGTACAGTATTCAACTGATAAAGTTGGCAAAAGCTAGTTCTTGTCCGTTTTTATAACCTCAGTGGACTTCTGCAGAGAGAAGAAGAATATTATTACAAGTGGTACATTTATTAATTAATCACAACCATTTTCTTGAACTGGTTTAACTAACCAGCAAGCAACAATAGGAGTTAAGGTCATAATAAACTTTTAAGACTAAATTACATAAAACATCCCCGAATTTGATACAAATAATCTTTTCAACCTCTAAAACTTTATAATAAACCCCTTAAATTTTTAAGCTTATGTTGATAATTTCAAACTATATCAATTTTATACTCCTTAAACTTTAAGCCAGTTATTGATCAGTAATGAATAAACTTAATAGTATATAAGTTATCTGCCTAAAAGTTATGAAGGTTATTTACAAATATAACATAAAGTTTAGTGAAGTTTTTATATAATTTAGGTTTTTATTAAATGTTACTTCCTAATCCTAGTACATAGGCCGGAATTAATTAGTGTTGACAAGTGATAAATTCAATATTTGTGTCGATGACATAATGCAAATAGAAGTACTCATGTATTTATGTTTGTGTAACTGAATATTTCGAATTCAAATCCAATCATTATACGACAAGTTTATGATCTTTATTTAAGATTCACACTCTTTGACTATCCAAGCCCTAGCAGGCTAAGCTATCTCCTTGATCTTTAATTATTAATATTAATATTATTAAAATAAATATTTCGGTGAGCGACAATTGAACAAAGCCTCCTCTTTCCTTCAAGTATATTCTTAACTATCCCACTTAATTATAATATTTTAATTATAGTAGAAGAAAAGCATGGTTAGTTTCTAAAATTAAGGTGACAAATACATATGATGCAAATATTTGCATATACATATGTAAACAAGAGCATAGAAAAAAAAAAAAAAAGAGGAGTTGAGAGGGAAATGAATTGTTTCTCTCATGTGAAGGAGATATATTGACTCATGAAGACTAAAATAATATTACTGTTTTGAAAATTTGTGTGCGTCCTTTCTCTCTCATACACAACTTGACCAATAGGTACATAAGAGAAATTGAAAATAATATTATATCCGGTCTTAAATATAAGATCTTATTAATTTTTTTAGGAGAAATTAAGAAAGCTAAATAAATTATTTTAAAATATTTATATTTATCATTTTTTCTTCAAACTAATTAGTATGACTTATGAGTTGATATATGATTTAATAATATATAACATATATTATGATCAAGTATTATATTTAATTTCCTTAACCTATTTTAAAAAAATCAATCGGGTCTTATATTTATGACAAGAGAATGTATATGCATATTAAATTGATAAGAAAACAACAGAGCATGGTCTAATGCAAAAGACAATAGGAAGATTAAATTAGTGGTTTGTCGTTGATAATCATATAGATTGATATAAGTGGGTCCAAATGCAGACTAATATTAGATTATTAGTTTAGGCATATATGATTTTTGTATGGGTTTTATAAAAAGAATGAAGCTAGCAAGTATATATGCATGTGTATTATATACATTTTTATCGCTCTTCAAAATTACTTAATAATTATTCATAAAAACAGCGTGAATAAATATATATTAAGGATTTTATAATTAATAAAGATATTTAAATTTAGCCAAAATACAGCTGATCAAACAAGCCTACATATGAATTTGATAACGTCATTCATGATAATTTAATAATATACACAGACAAGTTACCTACAATTCAAGTCCTTCCATATATAATAACAAAATTAGTCAGCAAGAACTTATCAATTTTAAATTTAGCATTAATTTATAATATCGTGTCCCTACTGCCTACATTACACATATAATATTAGAAACCGCACACGTATATAGTTGTTCAATTATTATTGATATGGATATTTTCTTGCTTAATTTAGATATATACTCCAATAATTTAGGTATGCTACAAATCAAAACGCTGCAGAATCTAATTAAAAGTCTGCTCACAATTATTACTCAATAATTAAAATATTAATAGCTCCAAGTTTAAACTTTTTATAACTATATTGGCCTGCAGTGATGCTCATCATCCTTCCCATCAGAAGGTTTCTAGGTTCTTGCTAGCTCATCGTTTTAGTCTTTTTTTTTTTTTTTTTTTGAACTAGTTTGATGTGTGTTTGGTGAGAGAAAAATAGGTTAATTTGAAATGTGTCATTTCTTTTTTTCCGTTTTGAATTGAAATCCCAACTAATTTAAATCCTAATTAAAGTTGAATAACCACTAATAATTTTGTGGGATAGTGTAATGTTAAATTGAGCATGAAATTTACAGGGGTGTTTGTTTGTTTGTGTGGTTATATGGGTAAGCTTGATATGCTTGAGCCACTGTTAGTGATGGGCCTTTCATGTTCAGCACTCGGCCCATGGTCCCTGACCCGTGTGATAAGCCCAAATACTGGAACAAAGTAAGCTGACTTATACATCTATAGTCTATTCACAACATGAATATGAAGAAAGTGCTAAATTATCCTAGTTTTATTTTTTTACTTATCTCCACGACTATACACATATAACTCAAAATTTAGGGGGATTATATATGTACACAAAAATAAAGTTTAAGGGATATATAATTGACAGTTGGGTTATCCACATAAACTCAAAAGTTTAGGGTGCATTATTATTTAGCAGAAGTTGTGTTATTTAGCCGAAAAACATTCTTAATCATTTAGTGTACAGAAGAAAAATAAATATAATAATAAAAAGAAATAATGATATGAATAATGAATGACATGGTGACTTTATTTGAAAAATTAAATCATAGATAATATTAAAAACACTACACTTATATTCAGTTGCTTATATCCAATACATCCAGCTATCCTATCAAGAGGAGCCATCTGTACAATATTTACACACCACGATTACACGATTTTAACCAGTCATCTTCTTCCTTGCGACGCCCTCTATACGCAGGCAAATATGTCCTCTAAGAAATGGCTCTCTCAATGGGTTCTTCTCTCCCATGAAGAAGACTGTTTCGTCCCAGTAGCTCTCACATTCTGAAACCATCACTGCTATTTCTACTGCTGACTTGTGCCAAAATTCAATTACCCTTACAACTTCCAACAAAGCTGGCTCTCATTCTTCGCCTTCTCCCCCTCCACAACATTTTTTTGTGAACGGAGATTATGAAGAGGACGAACGACGTTAATAGTGATGTGTTCAATATTGTACAGATGGCTCTTATTGATAGAATAACTGGATGTACTGGATATAAGCAACTGGAGGTAAGTTTTATCCATATTAAAAATATACTATAATGAAGTGACAAACATTACCAAAATAATACAGGAAAATTTTTTTTAATCATAAACCATACATGATGTTGATTTGGGTGGGAATGAAGCTGGCACCAAGGAGGCAATGCTGTCAAATAATGAAAAGGGCGAAATAAGGGATGGGACATTGTGGATGAGGATTAGAAATTGGGGTTCTTGTGGACCTATTACTACCTCCTGTCCTAAATATAAAAGCTAGATAATAGAGTTTGTTTTTCTTTTTTTGGCCCGAGATACCTTAGAGGAGATTTGAAGCGCCACAACTGAGGATTCCTTCTTTACCGAGGGAAATACATCTCAGTGGGAGAACTTCTAATTCTGTACAAAAAGAAGATAATGCTTCTGAAATACTACCTCCGGTTTTAAATATAAGACCCATTTAACTTTTTTTTAAGAGATTAAGGAAGCTAAATAATTTACTTTAAAGTGTTTATACTCATCGTGTTTTCTCCAAACTAATTTGCCTGACTTATAAACTGATATATAATCTAATGATACTTAACATATGATATTATTAAGTCACTTATTTAATTTCTTTAATCTCTCCAGAAAAGTCAACTGGGTCTTGTATTAAGGACCGGATGAAGTATTGCAGTTAACTGTCCCTGGTGTAGCGCTATCAGTGTAGGAAACCTCTATGGTACTCTCATAGCTATAACTATCACATATGTTCATCCAGGAGTTACAGTAATCACAATCGTCCGCAAGCCAAATACAAAAAGAGGGAATCCCAATTAAAAACAACTATAAATACATGGTTTCCCTCCTTTACTAGTTTGAACTAACAGGCTCCAACCAAAATTAATGTGAATGCAATCCCCAATATTCTGCAGATTCAGTGTAAGAACCCAGAGAACCCCTTTAATGAAAAGTTAAGAACTACCAAGGCATGGGATCATATAAATTCATGCAGGCAGACAGCAAAATTGGTTCTGGCAGACTTACCATTAATAAGCTATAATTAACCAAAAACGGCAGAATCTTCACGTTTGACTGTGTCATTGAGACTAACAGAAGCCATTTCAACAGGCTCCAAACCTTCATTTGATCCACCCTTTTCGTGTTGCAAATGCTCAGCATCCTGCTCAGGATACACCTCAGCTTGCAAAGACGGGGCAATGTTATTCACGTGTAGCCATGTCAATTCCCATAAACTATCACCACCTAAGGCACTCCTCTGCACCAGAATGCCCCTTGTCTTCATAACAAGTAAGGTATTTTTGAGAAGCTCAGGCACTAGCTCTTGAAGCTTCTCACTCTTTTTCCCCCTAACTTTCACTTTCATATATTTTTCCATTCGGCTCAGCACCCCCAACCATAGTTTGCAAAATGTTGATAATTGTGACAAGTCTTGGAGTAATTGAAGATATACTTTAGACAAGAGCTTCATCGCAAAGATAAGGGTGCCTTCCATGTTGCGGTAATCCTTTTGAGACTGTCCTTGTGCAATTTCAAGCAGATCATCAAGCACAGTGAAGATGACCAGATCAAAACACTGTAACCACACACTATGCGAGAGATGAATCCCATCAACTCCAGTCAAGCACTTCTGCAGCGACAATATAGCATGGTTTCTAACCTCCTCTCTCTGGTCTAAACATACTTTCCTTAGTCCCTGCACTAGCCTTAACCACATCTCTCCAATGTCCTGAGACAATTTTGACACTTCCTCCTCCCCCATTCTCTGCCTAGCCTCACTAGTCCACTGAACTAAGCAATCAACAGACCCTGCCATAAGATCCAGTGCCCGCACAGATCGCTCTGCCTGTCCAACTCGAGATTCAGCAAAGTGCCTAGCAGCGTCTACACAGAGAACATAATTAGCTGGTTGCAAGTGGGCTCCATCTGACATTATGAACAATAGTGCCTCAAACCCAACCTCAGGTGCTTCTAGGTGCTTAGCTGTGATGGAAAGTAGTGATGTAATTGTACGCCATCCTAAATGTGATCTGATATGAGAAGCATTTGCCTTCACAAGGCGATTGACTTCCTGTGTAATCTGCTCACAGTATGCATCAGCAACTCGAGCATCAAGCTTCAAGACTAGCTGCAGGGACCTCAAAAGTTCATCAGCAATGCTCTCCTTGTAGGGAAGCAACCGCTGGCAAATCTTTAGAAGTCCAAAAACAGCCTTCTCTACCAGTGCACAAGGCATTACAGTTGACTGAACAATATTGGAAATATGCTCATACACACCTTGCCAAAGTATTCCAATTCTATCCCTATTGTTCAAAGTGATTGCAATCAACAACTCTAGGCAGAACACAGCAGTATCTTCATCCTCAGGTGTGCTGCTCCCTTTTTGAGGAAACCCTGCTGCCCAAATAAGCGCTCTTGCAAGTTGCAATAGAGATTCAGCTTGCAAAAACTTACTTTCAGTGAATATGCTGTCAATGTGACATTTCTGTATTGTTTGTAGGGTTCGCTGATGAGCAGCAAGTTGTTGTTCAGTAGGTTGTGACCTTGGCTCTTCAGTTTCCAGAGACAAGAGCTGACTAAACCTCCCCATCAATCCTGAGGATCTCCTTGGAGTACCAATCGATGGCATATGAGCTGACGACAAGGAATTTGTTATAGGCTTCCCATGCCCAGTCTCAGTAGAATGTTCAGACTCATCAGCTGCATCACTGGCTACACGGGCAGGAAGAAGTCCTAACTTGTGTAATCTTAAGATACAATCAAGTATATTTCTCCATCCCGTGCGGATGTAATCCCCATACCTGTTAGCAATACTGAAAACTGTTACAGTTGCCATTCTTGCTTTTGTGTCATCTCCAAAGGTTAGGACAGGTTCCTCTACTGATGATGGGTTCAAAAGTGTAGTGAACTTACAAAGAGAGACAACCAGATCATCCAGAACATCTTCAAGATGATGACAAGCTGAAATTTTAGCGACAGCTAAGAATCCATCCATACAAGTTTGGTATACCTCTTCATGTTCAGCATGATCAAATACCACAGATATGGCAGCAATTGTTGGGCCTGACATTATAGCAAACATATCATGATCAAGGTAGGCTCTGGAATCAGATACAATAAAAGGAGCAGTTTTCTTTAATTTGTGCATCAGATCAATCCACCGACTTGGAGTCATTTCAGGAAATCCAGCACCTTGATCAGGGGTTGTGCGGATCTCATTCTTGCAAATTGAATGGTAAAGCTCCGATAGGAACTCTCGAGGTAGATCATTGCCAGCATTAATATGCCTATTATTACGGATAAAATCCTCTTCTGTCATCTTCTTTTTAACCTGTACATTGTGCTGATCTGTATTCAGTAATATGAGTGAATATGACAATACAAGGGCAGCATCCTTGTTAGCAAGAATATGTGGGGACTGCTCATAGTATCTTTCAGAAAAGGCTTCAAGCACCCTTTGTATCTTTTGCGATTCTCCTGGTAGTCTGAATGTCTCAAGAAAGAGACGTAGAGCAGTGTCTATATTCATATCTTGGAAATCAAATGTTCCAGCAAATTTATGAAGAACCTGAACACAAAATTCATCATGATTTCCTAGGAAATCACCAACAAGATTCTTATCCAGCCCAGCAGTGTACCTGAAAAAGCAAGCAACACTTTGGGGATCAAGTTTGTCAGGCAAAAGATGTGTTCCTTGTAGAAACTCCAGGCCTTTCTTAGGGTCACGATTAAAGTGATCAGCTCCAATCATCAATCTTCTCTTCATGTACTTCCTTCGACGGACAAAAGGGACCCAATGATTTGGATCATTGTAATTCTCACACTTAACCATCCAAAATGGAGTATACTCTTCAAGACTCACAGGTGAATGTTCTGAAATATTAAATCCATTGCCAATCCGCTCAGCCATTCCTTGTATGACAGCGATGAGACCATCTAAAGCAAGAATATGCATAGAAGACAAAGGGCAATTCACAGGAAATGCACTTTTTGACAATAAATTAGCAAGGTCTTCAAAAACGTTACTGCAGGTAATGTCACAGTCAAAGTTAGCATACATGTCTACCATAAATGTTTTTTGCCGGCAGAAGTCAACAACAGCCTCCATGGCAACCTCTTGCTGCTGGTATGAAGCGCCATATCTGCTTTGTGCAAGCCTCAAAATGACACATGAAAAAAATGCTTCAAGCTGCAATTTGAGTTCAGCTCGGAGATGATGATACAAGTTGAGAACAATGCTACAAACCATTGAAAGTATATGGGGACTTGTTGATAAACCAAACTGCATCAGACTACGGAATAATTCATCCTGAACTAAGCTCAGCAACCTGGGGTGTCGGCGAATGGAAGGCCCTCCCAATTCTATTGCAGCATTAATTAAAGTTAAGGCAAAAAGGGGAACATCCTCATCAAATGCTATTGTATTTGATCTAGGACCCATATCCACATGCTCAGCATTCAGCAAAGAACACAGGAAATGAAATATTTCCACCATGCAGGGAACTCCGTATGGCTCAGTCATAAGATGCATGTCATAAGGTACAGTCCCCCTGCCACTACTAGCAATAGCTGTGTTTTCATCAATCACAGTTGCAGCACTAGGAACAGAGTCTGTGGGTAATGACTGATTATCATATTCAGAATTCATGCTTCCATTCTCTAGTTGTTTACTTCCAAAAGCATACTCATTATTTAAACCCCCAATCTGCACAAATAACAACGCATATATACTATAACATCAAAATTCAAATTATGGGAACATAACTGTTCATTTCAGGCAGGATGATTAAGAGATTCCAAATGCATGCTTGCAGACTTCATAATTTAATGTTAATATTAGCGATTGTCCACTACCACAACTCCCCATCTGATGTACACATACGCAATCTTAAACTGTACAGATTCTTTCTGTTTTGTTTTTGGGGAATGGGGGGGATGGAGGGAAGGACGGAGAGACAGTTTCTAAAGTCCATCTAAGGTTGTGCCGATACATTACAATCCTGTCACAACTATACCGAAACACTTTCATGATGTATGAATTCCTAAAACCCATCATAGACAGTCAGGGTGGCATTCTTTTAGATGATTTGACAGATCAGAACCAGATAATAATTGATAGTTAGCAATAGCTATTGCAAAATAGAAATGATAATCAATATAGAAATAAACAGCCCTCAAATTCTCTCTCTAATAATCCTTTTGATTATTTGTCCTCCTCATCAGTTGACATCAACCACAAAATCAGAAAGAAAACATAGCAACCAAAACAAAGAATTAGAAATGGTATGCAAATCTTATACCTCTTGTTTTAAAGTAGAGCTTCCATTTACCAAGGCATGCTCTGTGTTGCCAACATCTTGAAGATGCGAGAAAATACACCTAATAAGTTCATGCATTGTGTGCCGTGCTATCCGCTGCAATAACTCACTTTTTGTACCTGCTTGATGAACTATTCGATAACAAGTATTCACTAAGGTGCAAACATGTTGGTTACTCAACATTACAGATGCTTTACTTTTCATACATGCCACGAAAACTTGTAGTATCTTCATTAAAACCACTTCTTCTGATGCAGGATCAGTCACCTCAAATCTGCAGCTAGTGACAGAATCAACCACCAGGTGCATGGCATCCTCAACATTGACAGTGTTTTGATCAATCACATCAAGAGTTAAGATCTTATAAACAGATGACAAAGCAACACTGGTACTTGGTGCACCAGTTTCATCTGATCGAATTACATCCAGAAAGGGCTGGAGATACAAGGCCGGGTTGATAGCATGCCACTGATGTTGCCATGAAAATATTTTCCTCTTTAAGGTCTTCAAAGATTGAATTAGGGAGTGCTCCAGCTGATCATCACCAGACATATAACGGCCTCCCCATCTAACATTTCTTCGCATGACTGCCATCACAGCACCAATTTCAGAATTGATCATGCATGCCAAAGTAGTTTTATTAGGATATGCATCATCATATTCCTCAGGTTCCTCCTCTATCGCGTTGATGCCAGCTTGTAGCTTTAAACGTCCCATTTCTACAAAGTTTCTTGAAGAGAACAGATCTACTGGAGGTTTACCAGTGGAAAGCTAAGATGAACCCAATTCCTCACAGAAGCCTTCTATGGAGTCCAAAGAGACAATAGATGCAATTAAATAAGGTTACTCTGCACTAAATAACTTGAAAACGACATATTAAAATTAATGTGCACACATGCATTTGTAGGTGACAGAATTAGACTAGACCAATTTTCCTCATACAAAGATAGATCAATCTTTTTGAATGATCCCCTTGGCATTACCCCTATAGTTTATGCATATACTACCAACTGATATGTCAAGTAAAAGAAAACTGCAACCTAGCTATCAGCCAAAATGTAAACCAACCTCAACCATTGTCCAGTCGTCCTTACTATGTTACTCGCACAAAATTGACCTATTACCAAGTCATCCACCACTCTCAAATTTCAACTAGATCATCCCATCTTCAGTTACTCTGTGATACCAGCGACCAAAACAGCCCCCTTTTTGATAGACTAAAAAAAGCCCTAAGACGGTGTAATATAGCTCTACAAAACATCTTAAAAAAAATTGCATCCTAGTACAATAACAAATGCTAACGAACTTTGATCAGATACTCCGAGAAATTGGCAAGCCATGGATTCTGAAATCATCAACCTATGCCGTGAAATATAGCACACACACAAACACCAGAAACTGTACAAAACCAAAATTACATTGTCGTGCCAAGCACTTCATAGGCATTCAACTATAAACCATGATCAGCTTGTCCGAACCTCAGAATCCTTAGATCTACATGTAAATCTTACTTTATATTCAACCCGTAAGTTTTTCGCTCCTTAATGATGCAAACAACAATCTTTTTTCCATCCATAATATTTGTTATGTTAGAATCCGTGGGGAAGCGAAACAAATTCGATATAGAAAGGTCCGAAACACTGTGCTCGGGGTTTGATTCCAAATTATTCGAGTATGGACGTACATAAAATGATGATGAGCATAATTAAAAGCTCAAAAGTGAAAAAGCAACAACAAAGCACAAATGATGAAGATGGAGATCAAAACACACAAAGGAAAAGAAATCAACTTACCTCGATCCCTCGGTTAAGCCCATGAATCTGAAGCCAGAGGAGCACATTACAGCGAAATCTCGCCCGGAACAAATTTACCTCAAAACTGGAAATCTATGCTGAGGAGTGAGGAGCTCCCAATACTATTGAGACCTTTCTGCTACTTCCGTTGAACCTTTTTCTTCAGACCCATACGTTTATTTATGTATATTTTCCATTTATTTTTTTCGATCCTCTCGCTTGTATTCGTCATAAATTACTGAAAGAGACTCTGCTTCGTCTTCGTAATTAACCACTAATTATTATTTTTTATTGAGAATTATTCTATTCATATATTATATATTAGTAAGATTAATAAAATTATAAAAAAATACTATTTAAATTTTAAAATTTTAAATTAATGATTTGACAAAAATTTAAATTATCAATTCTATTCCTTTTATTATTAATAAAACTAATTTAAGATTTTAAAATTTAAGCATATTTTTTTTAAAAAAATTTCATTAAAAAATAACCTGCTCACAAAGTAAAATATATATCTTTTTAACGAATGCAAAAACTTATCCAAGTCTAATAATTATTTATCTGAATTGTGAATTCTATTACCCAAAGAATATTTATTTGAATTAAAAAAAACATTGTAAAGCATTGGTAACGGGGACTCGGGGCCGCTTATGATGTCAAGAACGTCGATGATGCGGCAGCTACACAAGACGCCACGTCACCTCACCTCTTCTTGAGATTGTAATATAATCAACCAATTTGGCTCAAAACCAACTTATCAACTAAGAAAACATTATTTTAGTCGGGTTAATATCATTTTGATCTCACCCAATTTTGGTTTTGGTAGGTGGTTTTAGTCCCCCGTTTATAATTACTTGTCCCTAAAATTTAAAAATGATTTAATGTTATATTTAATGGTGTTAATTTATCATACTTAACACTGACACCATTAAATTGACTTATATGGCATATGATTAAAAGAGCTGATGTGGTAAATATATCTTAAAATTTATGAGCTGGTTATTTAAATTAAAAAATAAATGAGAAAAGGTTGAAATAAAATGCATACAGACCAGCAATAAAGGAACGCACAAAGTTCTTAATCGGAAGGAAGAATTGTCTTGGTTTTTGCTTATTTGCCTCTTTCATCTTAAGCTTCATATTCGAGGGAGCAACATTGTTGAAATTTCAAGTAGTGGAACCCCCGGGGGGGGGGGAGAAACTCTCGGCGGTTTTAGCTGTGCTGTATATAGCACTTTCCGTCACCTTCTGGTGCTTTTCCGGTGTCGTCCTTTGATGCTTTCCGGCGCTGTTTCAATGCTTTACTGCAAAGTCCTTATCGCCTTTCTCTCAAGTCCTCTCTTTCTCTTCTTCCCCGTTGCTTTTCGGCCAGTTTTGCCAGCCTTCCTGCTCCATCGACTTCCACTTCCACCACCGCCTTTAAGTTTCCTTCCATCGCCCTTCTTTCTGTCTCACTTGCTTTCCCATTTTTCATCTTCCACTGCCTTGTCACCTCTCCTTCATCTTTTTTATTTCCGATTTCAACTTCCATAGCATTAACATTTTGTTATGCCGCCTTACCTTCTCTGCCTCTTCTCTTTGTCGACTTTTCCTCTGCTCTCACCGCCTTTGTCTCCCATTGTTTTGTTTTTCTTTTGTTCTTTGGCTTGGTTTCTCTTTGTGCTCTCTTGCAGTTTGTGGCATGGATCTGTTTTGCTCTCATCTGCGACTTGTGGAGTTGGGGACTCATCACTTTACTCTGCTCTTGGTCTTCGAATTTGTTTGGTTTTGCCATCTTTCTCTTCCTACGGGAAGCATTGAACCTTGTTGGTTCGACTGGGTGGCCCATGTCCTTTGGGAGATGTGCTGCAACACCCACCTCTCTGTTCGTGCTTGGCTTTTCCTCACTCTATCGTTGGTCCTCTTTTGATGGCTACAAGCTTTCTAAGAAGCCAAAGTCTCTTGCTGCTCTGTTTTTTCCTTTGTTTTCAATGTTATGTTTTCGTTTGTTGTTGGTTGATTTCCTTTCGGTTGTTTGCTTTGTTTGTTGGTTTGCTTGTTTCCTGTCTTGGGATGCTAGCTTTGTATTTCTATCTCATGTAATGCTGCTTAAGTTCATATAATCATTTATCGTGTGTTAATGCATTTTGATCATTTTATCAACAACAACAAAAAAATCTTCATATTCATCAGAAAATTCCAAATGGCCTTGATCCTTAACAAAATTGCCTTGAAGCTATTTGAAACATGGGCTCACAAAAGATTCTCTTCATCTCAAACACCGTTAAATTTATTGTATCCGTGGGATATCTTTTAAAAATAAGTGGATTTTCCTTTTTAGTTTCTCTTTATAACTCTTTTAGGTGGCGTTGCTCTTGTTGCTAGCATTGCCGTAGAATCGCCTGCGTGATGCATTTTATTTCAGCCTTTTTTTAAAAAAAAAATATTAAATAGCCAGCTCATAACCTTTATAATATGCTTCCCATGTCAGTTTTCCCAATCAGCATGCCACATAAGCTAGTTTGATTGAATTAATGTCATGTAGGATAAATTAGCACCGTCAAATATAATTTTAAATCATTTTTAAATTTCAGGGACTAACAATTACAAACGAAATAAATTTGAAAGATCAAAATCACATATTCTAAACTTGAGAGAATAAAATTAAAATTGGGTGAAACTTCAAAAACTAAAAGTAATATTAATCCTCTTTAGTTAAACTCTTATAGCCTCTTTTGATTAGTTTGTAATGATTTCCCGCTTTTACTACAAAAATATATACAAGAGCAAGTTAAAGCAAATTTTTAGTCTATTTTTTTTTAATTCGCATTTTTTTCCTCAAAACATCCCTATCAATTATGTGAAATTTCTAATCCTTTGCAAGTAATTATTGACAATATTTTGTAAAAACCAACTACATTCTTCGTAAATAACTAACTTAACTAATATTTTTAGTTTATTTCAATAAGTTATCACTTCTATTAAGTTCCTACATTTAATATGGGAAGGATTATATAAAATAATCAACATGTTTACCAATATAACACTAATGTAACTTGAGTTAAAAAATTAATTTGACTGCTTTCACCTAGTTTTTTTTTCCGGCCAACACACTGTTTCACCTTGGTTGTTGCAGTATTGCTGCCTTTTTTTTTTTTTGGGGGAATTGTCATCAGGTCTCAAGGATGAGACTTAATTACTGAAAAATCTTGATACATAGAAATTTGTTATTGATACTATTCAATTGTCATTAAGATTTCTTAATAATTAAGTATGTTTCTTGGGATCTGATAATAATTCCCCTTAAATTACTTATTACTCATTCAATTCTAAATATATCACCTAAATTGTAGTGCAATGTTGGAGGTGGGAGTCCATAGTGTGAAAACTAAATAAACCAGAAATCACACAAATCATCAGGGTATTGTGCGACGCGTGGCATGCGACAAGACATTTCCTTTCCTTCCCAATAAAGCAGAGACCTATTCCAATAATTCACCAATGGCCTCAGATTCAACATATATATATATATATATATATATATATATATATTATAAAGATATCCTCAGAAAATGGAATGCTAATTGCACAGCAATGTTTCGCGCGTCGCATTTCCAGTAGTTGCGTTCACCCTAACACACAACAATGAGCTTTGTTACTGAATGAGTGAGAGTTATGAAGCATATTCAGAAAAATCTGATGAGTGCAAAAAGATATGAATTTGATCTTTACCCATCTGCAGCTTTGCACAGGTATTCTCTTTGATCGTCCCTTAACGGCACATCTGTGAAGTCTGTTCATTATAACAAGCAAACCATCCATAACTATCAAAGCATACTCACAAATTCATTTTAAAACTTCAGCTTGTTATGATTTAGAAGTTCACTCTAGTGACTAATCAGCAAAGCATACAACAATAAAGTACAGGTACTGATACAGAAACGTATTGTTCCTTCAATTTAGTGCGTGTCATTTGCGTAAGGATTATCTCGGTCAAGTTGATCAATTAATAAGAACTTGAAAACAATTCATTCTGATAATGCGGAATACTAGAATTGATCATGGTTTGGCTACAAAAACAGGTTTCATACCATGAAATTTGGAATTCTACTCATCAACGATTATGCTTTCTAATGATTTCTGTCATCTCTATACTTTAGTCCATGTCTATTGGTGCCCAAGCTCTTATTGTTGTACATTCATCAGTCAGCGAGGAAAAGGGGAGTTAAATCAACGGTAACCAACTATTTGGTCACTAATTTCAGGGATACAAGGGAAAAAAGCGATTCTCCTTTTACCTTCTCTGTGCAACGTTTATTATATGAATCTTATTACTCAATAGCGTATCTATTCTTTTTTTTTTTTTTGGTACTTTTTATCAGTAGAGACATGAGGGTCATTTCCCATCGTCAAAATCACTTTTTCTTTTTCTTTTTTTTTCATTCCATTTTCCATTTCATCCTTTCTTCCTACATTTGTTAAGTAATCCACGAACCAACACAGACATCTGATTTTAGAATGCTAAAAGATCAATTCTTTGTTTAAATTATATCATCCTTAAATACAATAGTAGTACATAGTAAGTGGTACATCAGCATACCAGCGCCAGTTATATTGGTCCCCTTGAAAGACGTGTTTCCTGTTGCAAGGGCACCTTCCAAGTTAGCATTGCTCAAATTTGCCTGCACAAAGTCATGATGCATTCAGAAGACACCAGATATTGTGAAAGTAAGCTGTTTAACACCTGATAGTCCACAACCCTTCCTTCTCATCATCTCTGCAACTTCAAATACTTTTTAAATTTGAAATTGTGGCTAGATTATCAAAATGAATGATCTGTCACACTACCGCCATATCTCATATTCATTAAACATCTGTTCTTAAAATAACAGAAACGGAGATAAAGGAACAGACAGCAGTCGATCACATGGATGGTTAAGGGCATTATGCATTAATCATCATAGTATCGTCTATACAATAGCATTATTGTGCAAATTTTCAAAGTCTAGCGCATTACCCAAAGCAACCAAAATAACAAGAACAGAATCGTATTGATAAACTGATCTTAACTGTACCAGAGCGGAGTGAAGGCACAGCAGGGAAATAGAGAATTAATTAAGTCTTTATGCAAATGATTCTGAATAATAGTCCATTATATCCTAAGACAATACATATTTAGTCCTTCAGCACATACGTCAAAACAGTTACCTTGGTCACATTTGCCAGAGAAAAGTCAGCACCTCTAAGATCGGCATCAGAAAGATCGGCCCCTGACAACATGGGGGAGAAGTAGTAAGAAGCTCTTTCATTAGTAGGATGCATATGCAGAAACAGCCAAATCTAAAAGAGAGGCTGCAAGATTTACTTCACTTGCTTTGACCCAACATCAGTTTTTCTTATCATAATCTAGTGTGTTTCATTAGACATCTTCGAGGTTTGTTATCTTATCACTTAGCTGCTTGGTGTTTCTCATCCGAAATTTTAAATAATGAATAAATTTATTGTTAAAAGGGTAGCCTCCCAAGAGCATGATCAGTAGCTTCACAAATGAAGATACGCATAGAATGCCAAACTAAAACACTACATAAATCCATAACTACATACAATCTATAGGTAATAAAATCAATAAATGGTAGAGTATCGGCTTTCAATTATACCTGTTAAATCAGCATCAAAGAAGCTAGCACCTAACAACTTTGCACCTTTAAAATTGGCCTGTCTCAATATAGACTGCAACAGATAACGGGTGACTCATTAGCCTTCTCTTTAACACTACATATAGTCCAATCAGATTGACTTATTTTTTTTTTAAAAAAAAAAAAATGCACCGTTTTGAAATCTTGCTTGATCAGAGTCTTGCCACTAAAATCCTTCCCAGTGAGATCTTGTCCCCTTGTCACTTCCTGCCCGTATGGTCCTCCACCCTGCACTTTAAACTCATCACTGCCATATTCATCAACAAAACAATTATTCCCAAAGCAGGAAATTACTACAGCAACTGAAGCCACAAAACAGTTCCTAATTTTGCAAGTTTTCAAATTCTCATTAGTAACAGTTTCATTTTGGGATTAAATCAAACACCTTGAAGGCGAGTGCGGGATCAACGACGAATAAAGAAACAGAAAGGAGAGCAGCCAAGCTAGCAGCGGACACAGATTCAGTCAATGAAAGTGTAAGTTTTCTAGAAGCTTCGGGGCGTTGCTTCAATGGAAGTGCCTGCAAAAGAAACCCACAATCACCAAACGGAGCGAAGTGAGACAAACAATTCTTCGACTTAAGAAGAGAGAAACGAAGATGAGATTGCGTAGATTACCAACCAGAGGCGAAGGATGGGCGGAAACGGAGGGACGAGGGGACGAGAAGCGAGGTTTTGCGGGGAATTTGGAACACATAAACACATTAAGAAGAGCCATTGCTCACAGATTGAGATCGCTAGACGCGAGTTGTGAGTTGTGAGTGGTGACAAGCTGAAAGCTATGCCAAGCCAATACCATGTGGATAATGTTAATACTTTGTTGTCGCGATATTAGGGTCGTTATTCGTTAATTCGTTATGTGCATTTAAAATATTGCGTCAAATTACCTTGCAGACCCATAAAAAGGCAAAGATCGTTAACAAATATAGGCATTAAAAAATAGAGAAAATGAGGAAAAAGTCCCTTTTATACACGCAAACAAACACAAAGGTCTAGCATTTTAATGGAATAAGGATAAATAAATATCATCTAAATTTTTAAAATTCAAAAAAATTTATTAACACTTATAAAAAATAAAGAGATCATTTGTTAGGAATTTAGAATATTAAAATTTAAATGAAAAGGCTTAAACACCCTTCTCTTTCTTTCCAGTTTTTATTTCTCAATTTCTTTTCTCTCCTATTTCTCTTTATTTCCTTCCCTACCACCCTTAGAGCCGGGAAATTGGGCCAGCCCTTTTAAACTCTTTTAAATTACAGGTCGAGCTTGAAAATGGAGCCTCAAAAGAAAGTTGGGCCTAAAAGGGTCAGCCCTGTAGGGCCGAGGGTCGGCCCTTTAGCTTTGTTTTTTATTTTAATTTAACTGCTCTTCCTACTCATGCCCTTACTGACTCCTCCTTAAGAATATTAAAATTGTTAAATTTACATATGATGATAATTTACTAATTCTTGATATTTTTACCCCTTAAGCAGAGTCTACTACTTAAAGTGGAGTACAATCAAAATTCCTTGAAATTGATGATAGTAGCGAAGAAGATGAAAACGACAGTTGTCATAATCATGTTGCTTAGAGTGTTTAACTTTTTGCCTTCTTATACTTTGTATGAGACTATAAATTACTTATAGACAATATTTTTTACCTTTGATTATGAATTAATAACTGTATTTATTTTATTGCATAAGACGTGTAGACGTATAGTTAAATCTTGTGAAAATGGCTTCTAGTCCTAATGCTCTCAGGCCGGGCTTTGAAAAACAACAATTTTTCTTTCCCCAGGCCCTGGCCCATCAAGGGCCGGCCCTGATTCCCACCTCTACCGCCACCCACCTCTGCTACACATTGCCTCTCCCTCCGGCATCCCCTTCTATCTCATCTTCTCCCTTCCTTGATTTACCGACCAGTCGATTTGCAACCACAACAGAAGCAAAAACTCATGGTCGAAGGAGAAGAGACAATGATCGGCGGAGACAAGCGGCTACATGTTTCGCAACCATCTCGTCGACGGACACGATTAGCCGGAGGAGGAGGAGGTAGCAGCGGAGCCAAGGCGTGGATTTCACTTATCTCAAAGATGATGATCAGTGGTTGTATTTCCCAACCATCTCCTTGAAGGTGTGGGTTTTGAACCAAAGAAGCTCCGGAAAGAGGGTGGGCTGCTGCTGAAGACAAGAAAAAGATGAGGAACAAGAAAAGCATCGAGACCTACAAGATCTATATCTTCAAGTTAGCATCTTTTCATGTTTTTTATTTTGATTTCTTGGTTATTGGGCCTGAAGGAGGAGGAAAATAAGATTAAATAAGGGAGGTGAGATTTTCTGAGTTATGATTCTTGACTCTTGGATATGGGGGTGAAAAAGATAAATGTGGAAGGAGGGAGGCGAGATTCTTTGGGCTCTGATTTTTGACTCTTGGGTATGGAGGGGAAGAAGAAGAGGGTTGAAGAAGGGAGGTGAGGGAAGAAGCAAATGTAAATGGAAAGAATGAGTTTTTTAAAAAAAAAAATCTCAATAACAATTGAAGTATTAGGAATGACAATTTGAGTATAATAATTGATAACTTGAGTTTTGGCAATGACAATTTGAGTATTGATTGACAACTTAAAGAGTTTAAGTTGTCAATCTCTATACCCAAATTGTTAATGGCCTATATTTAAGTTGTCAACGACGCTAATATCTATATCTAAGTTGTTAATGGCTTATATTTAAGTTGTAAATTACACTTAATAAGAATAGTTGTTAATTGCTATACCCAAGATGTCATTGGCTATACTTAAGTTATCAACGACACTAGGTATACACATTAACAACTTAGGGAGCACAAGTTGTCAATATCTATACTAAAGTAGTTAATTACATTATTGAAGTTGTCACTGAAGCTCCAGCTACAGACATCAGAGCTCTAACAGCAGGCAAGCCGGCAGAGTAGGCCGGCAAGCTGTGCTTCGGCAGCGGCGCTGGTGAGGTGCCCTTTTTTATTTAAAAAATTGATGGGTATTATGGTAAAATCACCAACACTTTAAAATCTCAATTTAGTCCCTTATTACCTATCTGACATTTGTAAATGTTAATAGATTTTTCTGGGTTTTAAAAGTTCACATGGTATTTATATGTCTTTTTTCTCTATTTTAGTTTAAGGGCTTGATTGGTTCAAAGGGAGGGGATGGAGGGGAAAAGTAAAGGATTACCTTGTTTTGTTTGGTTGGAAGGGAAGGAAGGGGATTGATGTTTAATGATCCTTTATTTGATTCAAGAGGTGATAGGAAGGTAGATAATAGCTAATTTACCATTTTACCCTTATATGTTAGATTATTTTTATACTTATATAAATTAGTTTACACCTTAATGTAAATTGCATAATTTATGAAAATTCACTCTCATCTCAACTTATTGTTAATATGTATATAAAAACTTATATGATGATATTTTTTTATCTCTTATTGATATGATAATATATTTTTAAAAGTCAAATTAACAAATTTATGTTTGAATCACAAAATTTAACTTTGCTAATGGATTTATTAAATAAACTCAGCTCTATAAGACTATAATTGCAGCCAGTGGTTGGAGAAAAAAAATGCAGCCAATTGATCATCATCAACGAACTTAGTTAATCATTTATAAAAATTTGAACAAGATACAGCTAAAAAAGGACGGTTAACAAGAGTTTAGAAAAAATATCATGAAGAAAGATGATGAATAATGTATTATTAATGGAGGAGCCACATGCTCATACAAAATTTCGGTATTCTAACACACTAACCACTCCAAAATACTCTTATTTATAAAGCTTAATTAGGTTATTAACCCAACTAATGAACCACTTTTAATTCATTCTTTCAACACCTTGTTCAAGTTGAACCCTCTTAACTCTAGGTGTTCAACTTGCTAAGGAGAAAAAAAATTGAATTAAACCAAACCGTTTCAATTTACAAAATAAACATTAAAATTTCTTCAAAACTCTCTCAACAAGTACTAGAGCAACAACATCCAATTTCACTTTGACCAAAATCTGCTTCCAAGGTCTCATCCCCCTTTTTTTTTTTTTTTTGTTGAATGTTCAATGGAGTACCCAATTCCAGAAGCCTTCCGTTCCTTGGACTGCAACAACTTCTTTTCCTCTTGAAGATCATTAATGGTTGACTGCAGATCAATTGATTGCCATCTTCATACAGTGTAGAATCTAGTTTTATTCTGAGAAGCCAATAACAATTTCAAAGCCACAAATAGCTATGATTGAACCTGGGAGTACTTCTTCAGCATCAAAATTGTCTCTCTTGATCATATTTGATCAAGTGTGGGATCCTCAGCAAACCAATGTCTAGATTAAGTGTGGAATCCTCAGCAAACCAATGTCTTGTTTCAGTTTTCGCATCAATAAATTAAAATCCTATTTACATGGTTTTTTAGGCGAAATTGGCTTTGCATCAATGGCATCACCTCTTATACATTGTTAAACATTGGCATACAGCATTTTCATTAACCTCTCTGCCCAAATCAATCATCTCACTTCAAAGTGCCTCATGGCATATATAAAACAATCATTGGACACATACCGTAGAATGCTGTGCAGAAAATATGGCATTCATGACTGCCACATGCCTGAAACAGATTTAAAATGTAGCCTGAAATAAAGTATCAATCAAATAGAAGTATATAAAAAGTAAAGATCATTACGAACATATTGTTCTGGTCTGTTTGGAGATCCTTGCAAACATAAAATCTGCCCCCACATGTTAGTAAACACAAAAGTAAATATTTTGAGCCATTGAAATAACATCCAATGATAAATGACCAATGAATGTTACAAGTCAATTTTCCCTAACCTAACTTAAATAAACCTCACATAACCTAACCTCCATTGAACCAAACACACCCTTAGCTCTCCTCTCCTCTCCTCTAAAATTTCAAACTAAATGAGGAGACGGGTTCATTTTTCCTCCCCTGTCATCCCTTCTCCTCCAACCAAACAAGTATCTAAATCCAGGACTTTTCCTTAGTTTGTCACGTTGTAAGAGACTAACCCCTTTTCTTTAGACTCAAACCTTATTGGTTATCCGGTGCTCTTTTGAAATCATATTATCAAGCATGTTGCATATTTAGGGTTGGAACACAAAACCACTAGTTAAGTGGAAATAATCCTTAGTCAATTGATCCAAACGCATGTTCTTATAAACATGCTTTCTGTTTTTTTTTTTTTTTGTAGGCTCAGATTATCTATCACTGATTTCAGTGACTAATTCCCTCATACTGTAGACTTTTTGAAGAGGTTTTAATGCTGGTCACGAGACCCTCCCTTATAAATATGCTCTCGATAACTGTTTCATTACTCATAGTAGAAAAATCAGGCTTTACTGCTTTAGCCCATTATTTTGTCCAAATGGTATTCTCACTGGGCCTTTTTATTAACATGAGGCCCAATTCCTAATAATATGTATTTTGACATTTGCACCCTCTCCTCAACCTGACGACGTCGTTTCGGGCCTTTCCCCTTCCGTTTACTGGTT
Organism: Albizia julibrissin; assembly: GCA_037074505.1. Taxonomy (NCBI): domain Eukaryota; kingdom Viridiplantae; phylum Streptophyta; class Magnoliopsida; order Fabales; family Fabaceae; genus Albizia; species Albizia julibrissin. Next base: position 39,994,833 of record CM073483.1, on the reverse strand, counting down.
CGAGGGCCTGAGGGTCTGCCGCGGCTCCGGTTAGCATTGTTCCAGTCACTCGAGATATCTTTCTCCGATTGATTAGCTAGGGCTTCAAATTGGGTGAGATTTCAAGTATTGCAGGTCCTTTTCCTAGCAAACCGTGCGCTCCCCTGAGTTTCTGTGCCTGCGACCCCCTTAACTGACGGGTTGTCCTTCGACGTTCGGCTTTCGAGCTCGCAGAGGCTTTCCAGTTTAACAATTATCATCCAAGGTCTGTACTATTCCTTATCCGGTAATTTTTGCTTCTCCTTCTCCGCCGTGCAATATGTAGTTTGCTAATTGCTGGATTGGTGGTTCGGCTGTACCTTTTTCCTGCTTTGTTTGATTTGCTGGGTTGTGTGAATATGAATCCTTATTATGCCTCTAACAGCCGCATCAAAAGTTCGAGATTTAAGGAGATCGAGCTTGACTCAACTGTTTTTTTTCTGTTGTTATTGAATGAGATTGGCCTAAATCTGGAACCGCTTTCCCATTCATATCATTAAGGATATGATGCTACTTGACTTTGGTGACTACACTGATTGCGAAATATGATCTCATAACTAAAATTGCCTGTTTCTCCTTTTTCTTCTGAGATTAGTGACCACACTGATCTGAAATATGGTCTTTTTGCTGATGAACATATATTTCAAGTCAATTTGTTTTCTTAAAAGAACATTTTGTTGGCAATTAGTACGAAACGAAGGATTGTTATAGTTTATTGTTGTTTCTTACGGGATTTTCTGCTCTCATTGCGCATATTTATGTTTGTCTTAGCCATTTAAATAATGGTCTTGTCAAATTTCAATCAGGAGTATGGAAGGAGAATTACCCAATATAAAGAAATGGGTTGTTTTGTACCCTGTTTACATGAATTCAAAAAAGACAGTTGCTGAAGGAAGGAGAATTGGCTTAAGCAAGGCATGTGAAAATCCTACTTGTGCTGAAATTGGCGATTGCTGCAGCTATCTTAAACTTCCCTTTGCTATTGAGGTTTGTTGCTGTATAATTTGGCATGTTCTTGTTAAGTTTGAATTTATTCTATGCTTTATCTTCCCAATTCTTTTGTGAATCTGCATGTTCCCTCCATATGCTGTCTGTGGATTGGGCTATAGGTAGTGGGTTAACCTAATTTTCCTGACTACTACAGATAGACAAGGCATATCCACGTGATTTTATGCAACGTGGTAGAGTGCGGGTATTGCTGAAAAAGGAGGATGGAACTCTATATAATCCTTCCATTACATCCAGTAAGATAGTCCATAAATACAGTTCTAATTGCTGTTCTTATAGTATATGACTATATATTCTTTGAGTGGATCTGGATCATCACTGTAATTTGATCACTTTCTTCTAATACAACCCAGTTGACTTTTTTTCAAAAGATTAAGGAGGTTAAATAAACTCCCCATCTAGTGGGATAAAGACTTTGTTGTTGTTGTTGTTGTAAGAAAGTTAAATAAACTACTTAATCATAGTATATATTGTGTATTATTAGATTATATATTAGTTTATGAGTCAAGCAAGTTAGTTTGAAGAAGAACCATAAATATAAACACTTTAATATAGTTCAATTAGCTTCAGTAATCTCTCCAAAAAAAAGTCAACTTTAATATAGTTCAATTAGCTTCAGTAATCTCTCCAAAAAAAGTCAACTGGGTCTTATATTAAAGACTTGAGGTAGTATCTTTTTGGCTACAGCCTTCTGCATAATGTGTCTTGAGCAGTTGTGTATAAGAATGTTCTACGAAGATGAGAACATTTTCAAACGCTGGCAGAGGATGCCCTATTTGTAGCTTTTAGCTGGCATCAAAATGGTGAAGTTATTAGCAATGCTCTGTCACAACTTTGTCAAGACTCATATAATGAGGATTAGTCTTGGTTGTTGGGATATACATTTTGTGTCTTCAAAGAAATGTTGGAGAACTAAAAATTGAAGGTTTTAGAAAGTTATTGATTTATATAGTAGTTTATTAGAATCTGAAATCTGTAGCTTATTCAGAAACACATGCCTAAAGAAATGGGTACTTGTTTTCGCAGTGGACTCACTAAAGAAAATCAGGAAAGTTTTTCTTCCCCCAAAAAACAAAAAGAAAATAGGAAAAAGTAGAGCAGAGAGAAAGGGAAGAGAAAAATAAAAAATCCAAAGGTGGTAAAGTTTTGGACAAAGAGGCTGGTGTGCTTAGTCAGGGAGGAATTTATCCTTCAAATTTTCATGAAGACTGTTATACAAATTGATTGATTGCTCGAGTAGTTACTGTCTTAATTGGATATTTTGCTACGTTAGTGGTTAGTCCAGCATTCAAGTTAATTCATTTGTATCTCCGGTATGATTACTAACGCTGTTGTATGTTTAAGTTCTGAGGATTTGCTGATTACCGAAGTGCATATTATTTTCATTTTTTTTTTGAAAGCCACATTGTGGATTGAACTAGTTGCATAGATGATTTTAAGATTCTGCGTCTGAAGTCCTAGTAATGTATTCTCTAGCCCTTGAATTCTCGATGGAACAAGACCTGGTACTACTCTTTCACCAATGCATCAGAGAAGGAAAGCTGAGAACCATACAAGATAAATTTGAGTAGAGCTAGAAATTGTCTTCTATAATTGGAAGTCTGAATTAGCAAACTTGTAGAATATATCCACGCTCTCCCTGCTCTGAGAATGGTGGACCAGTCTTAATTGCCAAATCTGGTTTGGTTCACCATGAAGGGTAGATTTGTTAATATTTAAGTAACCTCGGCTTGGACACTGTTGATGTAGTCACTAGTGCTAAAGAATCTCAATGTTATCTGATTAAGGAAATTTCTTTTTAATGGATGGCAGCCGTTTATGGAAAATATTGTTTATCAAGGAGTGCCTTCCGGGTCCATGTTTCTCATGACAATCTGGGGTTTTTAATCTGTAGCGCTAAATAGGTCCGTTTTGCTTGAAGTGCTGAATTATGAAAACGCAAGTGTTAAGGCTCGATGTATTAGCAATTCTTAATTCCAATTCTTTTTATAGCAAATCACGAAAGGGTGAGAAAAATAACTAACCCAAACTTTTTACTTGCTCCATTGTTGGGTTAAATTGGATTATTCTTATTATGTCTATCATCTTTTACTTGGTGTTACAGGAAAAAGTCTGATGCTTCACATTGCAGAAATGGTACCCAGACACCATGGAAGGGCAAAGAAGCAGGAGCCTGCATCAACATCAGCCGGAACATCCAATAACAAACCTGCGAAAAGTGGAAAGAAGAAGAGATAAATCCTGTTTAAAACGTTGGCCAAAAACAAAACCCTGTTTAAAACACTATAGCATGCTGATATCAGGATGTCTTGCTGAGTTTCAAGCTTTTTCAATCCCAAGTTGTTTGTTAAGAAATTGCAGAGCACAGGCCATCTAGACTCAAGATTCTTCCTTTTGCTTAGGGAACTTTTCCTGTAGAATTCAGTTTTGTAGGTTCTTCCAAACTCGCAAGACTTACTGTGCAGATTTGTTTTTTTTCAATTCCAATGCGGATGTTGCTTTGCCTGATCTTCCTGTTTTTCTTGTAGAGATGGACCATAGAAAGTAATGTCGATACATATATTATGACATGAGCCAGGTCTATGGGGCTTATTGACTATAGAAGTTTTCATGAATAATGTATTGCCTTCAGGTAATTTGCTGTTATAACTGGTGAAACTGGAGCGTAGACAGGAGTCTTTATGAAACTTGTCACCAGTTGTGTTATAATCGGAGTTGGCCAAAAAGAAATTGCTATGATTATAATCATACATGCATACACATTATGATTTGTTTATAGAAAAAATGACAATTTGGAACTAAGATAGAAAAATGGCACTTTTAAGGTTTAGTTATTGTTTTACATTGTCAATTTTTTACCAAATTTTAAAATGTCAAATAAGAAATTGAGAAAACTCAATTGACAAAAATAGCTCTTGTTCCTATACAAGCTAGAAATTTTGGAAGTCGAGAATAATACGAGTCATTCATTAGATTTTGAATAACAAACTTCTTACGAGACCTACATCTAATTTAATTTTACATATAAATATAAAAGGTTCATAATGTGCAAATATGCAATTCCGTCTTTTTTTCCAAACAATGCCGTGCCTTCCTTTTTTTAAAAAAAAATAGAAATTAAACTTGTTTCCTTCTTTCCTTTCTTTGGGGTCTGTTTGTGAGTATTCGTTTTTCGCCTAAAACTGAAATAACTAAAAAACCTAATAGAGCTAATTTTAAACACTGAAATCAAATAACCGAACTAACCAACTTTTTATTTATTATTTACAAAATAAAAGATATATAAATACATTTTGTAGAAAGATTACTTTTTATCCTTAAGAGTAGAATTAGGGGGAAAATATATAAAATAAATCAAATAGATTTAAAATATCTATAGATTTTATTTAACATAATTTAAAATCTAAACCTGTTTAATTATAAAAAATAAAATTATCAAATAGTGTGTGTATTGATTTTTCGGTTTTAACTGAACTATTTTTTTAATAACCGAATAGAAAACCAAAACCGAAATTCTTAAAAAATAAAAAATCTAATCTTTCTTGAAAATTGAATTAACATAATCGAAAAAACCAAATTGAGTTCAGTTTGGTTCGATTTCGATTCTAATTTGCTCACCTCCATCTGTTTGCATATATGCAATTCTCTCTCTCTTTTTTCCAAAAAATGTGTTCCATCCTTTTAAAAAAAATAGAAATTTAGTGCATGCATGTGTTTAGTCTTTTATAAGTGTTTTTACATTTACGGCTAAAGTTGGGAATTCGGGTCAACCAGCACCAACCCATAGGCTTATGTGGCCCACACTTTTGCAGACTGACAAAACACAAACCCTAGTCCGTAATTGCGGGTTGGCAGGCCAGCCCACGGGCCCACATTTTAAAAAAAAATCATATTTTTCTTAAGATGGCTGAAAGTTTGAGACACATATATACGAGTCATCAAATTTACCTTCCTAGCATCAATCATCCTACTTATAAAAATTCAAAAATATAATATACAATGCAAGATATAAAGTTATTAAATTTTTTAAAGTTTACAAACACAAAACATCAAGTCATCCTCAAATAATGAAAAAGGTGGAGGAAGGACACTGAGATTTTTTTCTCTTTAGGATTGAATGGCACCAAGGTGGGGGTGTATGACTTTATGGATTTTGTGATATTATTATTTTTCTTAAGAAAATGTGTGGGCCAACCCGCGGCCTACAAGATGCGCTTTTACCAATTGGGAAACTCCCAACCCTAACTTTAGGCAAACCTGCATATAAATAAGTTGAACTTGTAGTACTGATTCTATTTATATAATAAGTATATAAGAAAAATTTTATTTCAACTTACAAAAAAAAATTCTGGGTTTCTAAAACAAGAGGGGCCAACTTCATATAGTTAGTGGTTGCCATAGTCAAAAAGGATCAAACTAGAAGACTTTGCTTATAAGAATCAACTTCCAATTCCCATTTAGAGGGCCCCAATCAGATGTGCGTGTATCCACAAAACTTTACTTGTGAAATACTATCCCATGGACGAGCACCAAAAATTCAAAGGATGTTGACAAATCAAATTTTGCAATTTAAAGATTTGAAAAGTAATTCAGCGAATTCTTAATTTCAAAATTGGGCCCTCAAAGTCAAGCCTACCATTTACCAAACAAATCTACCTTGTTCCCGTGAGTCCACAAAGACCCAGACCCACATTGCAGTCATACCAACTCCAATTATCCCATTAACCCCCACATACCTCAACCACCAGGATTAGGTTTAATAAAAAGGATTAATATCTTACAGAATGATAAATCAAGATTTTAATTTTCAATAGAAGAAATTCTCACATTCAGGATTCAACTGTATCTTAAACAGAATTATTTCTTCATTTATTTAAAGGGACAAGCACTGACGACATGAAATTATAAATGGATTAGATTTATAACTTTGTATTTATAGGAGAGTTTTTATATCATTATGTTACAAGATTATTGACAATTAAAGTGTCCAATGTAACTCCACTCAAAATTGAGAGTGAAATGTGTTATATTTATCTCTCTCACACATATTTTTTTATGTTGATTTAGGAAACTTTTTTTTTAATTATTTGCTATTGTTATTAGGGAAAATCCCACAAAAAACTGCCTGAGGTAGGAAAATTCTAAATAAAATTGGTAAATTTAATAAATTACTAATTAAGTTACCAATCCAATTTTAGATTTCAAAATATAGGTTAAATGATTTTATGGCTCTCTTCTTTTAAAAAGGTCTTAGTGCTCTATAACTTATTTTTAAAATAAGTATGTGTGTATAGATATCAACATTAGTATATAATAAAATAAAATATTATTAGCTTAAATCAAAGAATATTTTTTCGGTTGGGGAGGATCCTAAAAAATAATTCAAGCAAAAAAAGGAAAGCTAAATAAATTTGAATGATTTTTAATTAAATATTGAGAATAGGAAAATTTTATTTTAGACTTGAATTTTTTTATGAGAATAAATTTAAAATTTTCTCAATAAAAAGAGAAGAAATTAAAAAAAATGTTAATCACCAAAAAAAAATCTGACTTGTGTCATGTATCAAGCTATATATCAAATATTTTCATTAATGCCATTAAAATAAGAGTTTCATTAACATAAAAAAAACCAAACTATATATAGTACAAATAAGAATTTTGTGATTAGAATTTTGATTTTCATTTTATTGACAAAAAATTTAAGTCGATTTCTTCCAAAATAATTTTTTTATTCAAATAAATATTTTTTTATTGATATTGGGGTTATGCTTTTATTTTTATTTTTTGGCATGAATTATTCTTGATGGTTCTCCCTAAACATAAAAATTCCTTTGATTTAAATTAATCATATTTTATTTTATTATATATTAATGTTAATGCACACCAGTATACTTATTGAAAACCTAAATTATAGAGTAATAAAACTCTTTTACGATGAAAAAGGATTGGGAGATTAAGCCAGTCCAATAAAATTATTTTATCTATATTTTAAAATTTTAAATTGAATCAATTACTTAATTAGAAATTTGTTGAGCTAACAATCTAATTTAGAATTCTTTTGTTTTAGGCTGGTTTAAGGGATTTTCTCTTGTTATTATTATCATTTTTTTGTTGTTTTTTTTTTTATCATGAAACGGACATTCCCTTAATTCTTTTGACGTCACTGTTATTATTATTATTATTTTATCATCTCACATTTGAAACGGAAGTTTCGTCGTTGTGACCTCCTTCTCATAATTGGTAGTTGTGGATAATTATAATGTCTGACCTGTTCCCCATTAAATTAAATGCTCCGTTAATTAAAGCGACAGGTCTTATATTTTTAGTCAAATATTTTTTTGTTTTACAATACTGGGAGGCTGCTTTGTATTCTCTGACCAACCTAGCATTATCGTCTGACCTCTAGTCAATACTCTACAGCGTCTAATTAGTGCTTTGAAAATTCTTTCTTCTTCTTCATATTTTTCCCCAGACACTGTTTTGAAAATTCTTCACATTATTTATTAGAAAAAAGATAGATAACGAATTTTAAAAATTAAAATATATATATATATATATATATATATTTTCAATATTCTTAATATCAGAAAAATGTTGGGAATGATTTGATTTTTTAAAAATTAAAAAAAATGACACAAATACCCTCCAGCATCCCAAAACAACTTCCTCAGCTTCTTCGCCTCGACGATATCAATGCTGTGATGTTTACCCATGTCATGCACCTTGCTGCTTAGGAGGGTGTACAGATTGCGATGCAGAATCCCAATTCTTATGTTCACAACAACATCGTATCGCTGCGTTTGTGAATCTTCTTCAAGTGTGCAAATCGGCCAATCCACAACCAGCAAGCTGTGTCTATGGGCTTAATTCTAAGGCACCTTTGTCCAAAAAAACACAGAATAGATCAATCGGCCAATCTGTATGTTGCCACTAAGAAAGCCGATGGAGAAATTACACATACTTACAATCACATATACGTACTTCGTTTGGATTAGCTTATGGAAGCTCTATAAGTGCTTATAAATCGTGATTCACTGAATACAAAGTATTTTTACGGTTTACGAAGTAGCTTTTACGGTCTACGAGGTAAATATGTGAATGAGATTTATCTCGATTTATGTAAATCAGGTTTATTATATAAGCCTGATTGATAAAAACTTGACCAAACGAGCTTGGTCTTTCAATTACTGGTTTGCAGGGTTTTCATTGTTTATGGTCTTTGGGGTCCTCCTGATATGGCCTATTTCTTCTTCACCTGATATATTCTTAAAGGAAAGCATATTACAATTTTTTAGGCTCCTGGTCATGGAAGAGTTGCAAGAGATTTTACCCACATTGACCATGGAACTGGTTTCCGTGCCTATCATTTGGATAGACAGAAAGTTCGTTCAGATATGGATTATTTAAATCTAGATATGGACAATTTAAATTTAACTTTTTTAAAACGGGTAATTTTAAAATAAGAAAATTATTTTTTAAAAAATGTTAGTTAAGAGATTATCTTTATTTTAGATTATGTATCTATTAAAATAATTTTTTTTAAAAATAAAATAAATTAAATCTAGACTGTCCGAATCTCATTGGATGGGTAGCTGATTTGGTTTATCTTATGTTTATGCATAAGCCAGATTCACTTAAATCGAGACAAAATTCCTCCACATATTTACCTCATAGACCGTAAAAGCTACTTCGTATGCCGTAAAAGCTACCTCGTATACCATAAATCACAATTAAAAAACACTTTTGAAGGTTCCAATTACTATTCTAAATATACTTAAGTGAAAGGCTGTTTGGGGGCTTTGGAAACAACTAAGAAAAGTTCTGCTAGTGGTGGGAAGAAGAAGGGACTGCACAGTTCATTTTTAAAAAAAAAAATATGTATAAGGACATTTATGTTATTTTTTGCTGATTTCAAAGAAGACAAATCAAATCAAACACTTCTTCAATATTATGAATATTGAAAATATCTTTTTTAGTTTTTCTTATTTTTAAAGTTCTTTATCTATCTTTTTTCCTTTATTTATTAGCTGCGAATAATTGGATTCTTCTAAAATGCTTGTATAAATAAGGGTTTGGGAACACAGTAAGTATGCTAAAAAGCTCATTAGAACATACAAAAGCCCCATTGACAGTTAGAGTCCGTTTGAGAATACGGTTTGTCCCACTAGACTTAATGAAAAAAAGTAACTTCTTCTATGAAGCTGATCTTCGGTGCTTCTTGCGACAGTAAAGGTACTTCTGTGTGTGACTACTGGAGCTTTGTGTGGGTGTATGTGAGTGTCATTTGATGTCACAGAAATCCAATCAATCAAGATTCATCATTATTAATTATTTTTTTTTCAAACAAAAGCACCATACTCCTTCGTAATTTATGAATTTTATTATTGTTTATTTTATTTATTTTTATTGCTTCCATCTTTCTTTAATAATGTCATAAGTTAGATTGATGTTTATTTCACTCAAAATTCATATATCTAAAGAATTTCATGTTGACACACTTACATTAATCCATTGTGATTATATCTCTTGAGTATTGATATGAGAGGGTATGGTGGATGTGGATGTGGATTTGATGAGAGGCTATTCAAAGAGGAAATAAGGGGTGAATTCTTGTACATAAAGAGGAAATAAGACGATGAGCTTCGAGGTATACACTGATTAGTCATTTAGCTCGTTTGTGTTTACTAAGGCCTTGACACCCCATTAATATGTTAAAAGGAGGAACTCATGGTTCGGTCTTATACTCTGTGGATTTTTGCCGGTCCATATCACTTGATTGATGAGCTTGTTAAGTAGAACTGCCAGTCACATAGGTGAGTACTAACCCATAGATTCAATTAAAGAAAATAAGGGAAGTTAGAGAATAAATTCTTCTATATTGATTTTGTGCACTCGTGTGATAAATACATGAATGAGATTATGCCATTATGAATTGATATTCATGTAACCATGTGATATTTGTTATAATGTTACAAATTTCTAATTGTCCTACTTGACACCTTACGAACATTTACTTGTATGCCCAATGAGATGTATTATTGGTTGCTGATGCTTTTGTCTCACCTCATTGATTTAACATTTTTCAGGTGATAGTTATTGTGTGGGCCTATCCGAGAAAACTCCAGAAGCTTAAGCTACTTCCGCTAAGAATAAAGTAAATATGTGGATGATGTTTATCTCAATTTACTTGAATCCGGCTTATGTATAAGTCCGATTCAAACCAAACAACCTTAAACAACAGACTCAAACAAGCATATAGAGTATGTTTGGAATAGCGATTGGAACCTCCAAAAGTGTTTTTTAATCGTGATTTACGGTATACGATGTAACTTTTACGGTACAGTCTACAAGGTAAATATGTGGAGAGGTTTTGACGTGAATCGGGCTTATACATAAGCATAAGCTAAACCAAACAAGAATACTTCCATCTTTATAGTATATGTTGGATTATTGTATATTGCTATGTTAGGGCTCATTATACATACTTTGATTTATTTTAAAAATTTGATGCATTAACTATATACTTTTGATTTCATTGTGACTGGATAACTCTTGATGATTTTGGGTAACATTGAGGCCTTATAATTAAATTTTGAACTTATGGATCCACATCTTTATTTGACTTGGATATTTTGTTATATGATGAAGTATTATTTAGTTTAAAAGTTGGACATGATAGTGAATGTTTATTCTAAGCTTAGTGAAATCCAAAGCCCAATTGTGTGCTTGAGTTTCTATTGAAGGGTTTTATTCTTTTAACCATGATAATCCTTGTGAGAATTTAGTTTTTAAACTTTTATATCATGGTTAACGTATTTTAATATTTAATACTCTCTCATGACCATATTACTGTTTGGTAGAATGATTTTGTTATTAATTATGGTTATAAGGAAATGATTTTACATTTATCAAGTTTGGATGTGAAAATAACAACTCAGGATATGAAAATGATAACTATCCATTAAAAATGATCACTTGTTAAAATGAGAAGGCATGTATATGTATGGATTAATTCCTAAAATGGATATGGATTTACCGAATTTGAATTTAAAAATAACAATTTGAAATTTGAAAATAACAAATATCTATTAAAAAATGACCACTTATAAAAATGAGAAGGCATGTATAAATTAATTCTTAAACACGATATGTATTTACTAAGTTTGGATTTAAAAATAATAACTATCTATTTAAAAATAATCAATTATTTTTGTTAGAACGGAGGCACCAACGGCCAAACGACCACTAAAACTCCGGCAGGGTATGTGGTCAGTAGTCACCATCAGGATATGGTTTGCTTTTTTTTTTTTAAACAAAATTGTGTGAAGGGCATTTGTATAATTTTTTTTATTTTACAAAAGATAAATAAAATACTAACATGTTATAGGGTTGATAAAATTTAAAGCACATTTATACCTTTTACTATTTATATTGGTCTTATGTTGATCTTTGCGTGTCTTTTTACCCAAACCAAAGCTATAGTAACTCCTATATTTCTTTCGGTAAAAAAAGTAACTCCTATATTTCTAATAGCAAAAAAGTAATTCCCATATTTCTTAGATATTTAAAAATAGAATTGGATTAGCTTATGGAAGCTTCATAAGTGTTTATAAATCGTGATTAACTGAATACAAAATAACTTTTATGATTTACGAGGTTACTTTTACGGTCTACAAGATAAATATATGATAGAGATTTAAATAAATCGGGTTTATAAAATAAGCCCGATTAAAAACAGAATTTCCAAACAACCATACAATTTGCTCAAGACTGCGGAAATGTGAATGCAGGGAGAAAGTGACTGCTGGGCCCAGGCCCATCTCAACGTAAGCAGCTGTCACATTCCGCCTCCTTTTTTGTTCTGATAGTACAAATTCCCTCTCTCTATTTCCTTCTTCTTTTGGCAATTTTGACATTCGTAAAAGGTTCCGTTCCCTCCCACTTACGCAGCCACCATCAGCGCCTCCACGAGGCAAACGAGCCACACCCCTCACTTTTCCATTTTCCCCACTTTTCCTTTGGTTCCATTTTGTCCTCCGGTCATATTTAAACGGTGCACTTCATTAAATTTTTTTAATATGAATATATATTTTTTCTTTTTCTATATTGGTGTGTTGACTTTATTTTTATAAAAGATAGTTTATATTAAATAAAAATAAAATTAAAAATTTATTTAATTTTATGACAGAGTTAATTAAATTTAATATTTTTTTTTCTATGTGAAACATGCATGCATGTTGGACATGCATTATAACTAGAACCGAATGAATATTAGGCAGATGAAAAATATTTTTTCTATTCATAAGTCACACTATAAAATTTTTCATTATTTATAAGGTTCTATTTTTTGAATTGGTCCGTCCCCTTTATAAAGTTTTATTTAAGGTTGTTTGAGTATTAAATTCATTTTTATCAATATTTTCTCTAATTAATTTTTCATACTTTCTCTTTTATCATTTTTCTCATTATTATTCACTCTCATTTATCCATTTACAAATAAGGATATATTTAGAAAATAAGTATATTTTATTTCTTTTAATTAATTTTAATTGTTTTCTTAGAAAACGGTACTATTCATTTATTGTCATATAGACTTTGTATTTTTGGGATAGAGTGTTTAAATATGAGTAAAGTTGAAAATTTATTAAATCTTAAGAAAATGGTTAATGAGTTTTAAGATTTTTCTTAGTTTAGATAAAACATATTAGAATTGACTTATATAAATAGCATTAAAATAATACTCCCTCTAGTCCTTTTCATAACAACAAGTATCTACCAAATTCATGTGGTTCAAAATTTTAGTTAACAATAGATGTGTAATTTTTATATATATATATATATATATTTTAATTATACCCTTATTTAAAAAAATATACATAAAAGATAATGGGGTGAAAATTTATTATTGAGATAATGAGTAATATATATTTAATAAGAATAAGAATATTAGACAAAAAAACTTGTTCCATATAGAATGTTTTTTATAAAAAGGATTAAAGGAGTGTATATAAAAATGCATGTTTTTAAGAAAATAAATAAAAATGACAGAAAAAGCAGTAGTTTGTAGAATTCATAAATTGGGGGGGGGGGACTTGGAAATGGATGAATTTAGGGAGTAGCATTGTATTTTAAAAATAAAAATTATAGTAACTCATCCTCCATTGGAACTTGCATCACCAAATTCTAATCCACAGCTACGCGCAGGCCAACGTTAGCCACAGCACGTCCACGTGTTATTACGGCCATCCACTTGCGAAGCCCACGAGGTGCTCGAGCTCTCTCTCTCTGTGTCTTGTCCACACTCAATTATGAGCCCCCCTTATAACCCCCTCCCTCCCCCCTCCTCATTTACAAGCACCCCGACAAACTCAAAATACTATTCACCTCACTTCCCCACCGCCAACCCCCCAGGCCCTTTAAGGTAATTTCACATCCCGTTCCCTGGTTTTTCCTTTTCCCTCAATTAATACAGTCATACATATGCAACTTGGTCTCATCTGGATTAGTATTCATCTCGTTTCAGGTCGGAACTGAACGAAGCTTTGCGGTTCTGGTTTCGTTTCTCCAGGAAACAGAGCCTACTAGTGGCACAACGATCTGTCATCATTCAAAGTCGCAAACTTTGAACTCAGCAACCATTTAGGGAGCGATTCAATGGAGCCTTTCTGACCCAGTCGTCGCCTCGGAGACCCCCAGATAGAGACTAGACGTGGCGGTGGATTCAGATGAACATAGCACAAGAACAAGTCAGCTCCTGCCACCACTGCTTCACTCTGCTCATGACCCGTCCCAATCCTGTGACGCGCTTTTAAAAAAGGCATTTATTTATACGTACAGGTACAGAAGAAGAATACACCATAACAATACTCCTCCTGTTTTTTTTTTTTTTAATAATAATAACATCTTCGAGATTCTTACGGTTGTCTAAAAATCAGATAAGCCGACGACTACGACGGATCCGTTTTTGGTGTCTGTGTGTGGTGAAGTGGGTTTTTCTGTCGAAATCATGATGAGGTGGTTGTGAAATCGGATTCAGGCGACTTTTTATTTGTGGTTAGGGTTTTCATGTAGTACAAGCAATGCCCATGTGCTTGATATCTGGTTTTTTGCCGTGCTGTTCATGAGTTTTGGATTGGGTTCATAAGATTTTCGGGTGGGTTCTGGAGATCTAAAACTAGTACTACAAAAAAAGTAGAGCTGCAAGTTCTTTTCTTTTCATGTGTATCTCTGTTTAATCTATAGAAGCATCCAGAAAAGGGGGTGTGAAGAAGACAAAGGTCTTGTCTTTTTTCCTGGTTACAGGCTTCTTTATTTTATCGGTGGTTTTCAATAATGGCGAATCGGTGGTGGGCGGGTAACGTCGCAGTGAGACCAAAAGATCCTTTGTCTTCGTCTCCATCACTTCATCTGAGAAAACCAGAGGATGACCATGGCGGGTTGAACCGGTTCGGTGCCGTTCGAATGCAAGACTTTCTGGAAAGCACCAATAACAACAACACTCCGAGCAACAGCAGCAACAGCAACACTAACCCCAACACAAACACCACCTCCCAGAGCCAGAACGCCGATGACGGTGACAGCCGAGATAACGGCCTGGAAGCTGATGATCAGAACATGGGTGGTAGCCATGACGGTTTCGAGCCCGGCAGCAAAGATCGGCGTCCCCGAGGCCGCCCTCCTGGGTCGAAGAACAAGCCGAAGCCACCAGTGGTTGTGACAAAGGAGAGTCCCAACGCCCTCCGGAGCCACGTGCTGGAGATCTCCAGCGGCAATGATGTCGCCGAGAGCCTCTCCACCTTCGCCAACCGGAGGCACCGCGGGGTGTCGGTGCTCAGCGGAAGCGGCATTGTTACCAATGTTACTCTCCGGCAACCGGCGGCACCGGGTGGGGTTATCACACTAAACGGAAGGTTTGAGATTCTGTCACTATCCGGGGCATTCTTGCCGGCCCCCTCGCCACCCGGGGCGACCGGGCTAACCGTGTACCTAGCCGGCGTGCAAGGGCAAGTTGTTGGCGGCGCCGTGGTGGGGTCACTGGTAGCATCGGGACCAGTACTGGTGATTGCAGCCACATTCGCTAATGCGACTTATGAGAGGCTACCACTTGAGGATGAGCCATCTGGGGAAGAAGTTGAAACAAAGACACCAAACCACGCAGGATTGAATAATAATAATAATAGTTCAGCAACTTCAGCTGGGCCTAATCCTTCAACACCTCAGGCTTTGAACGAACAAGTTTCGATGCCTGTGTTCAATAATTTGCCTCCAAATTTGGTGCCAAACAGTGATCATCAACAAATGCAACATGACGTGTTCTGGGGTACCCCTGCTCGCCATCCTCCTCCTTTCTGATAGATTAATTGAGAGAGATGTTTGGTGTTTTGCTGATGACTTGGGTAATATGCACGGAGGAAGAAAGTGAAAGCAAGTTTTTGTTGATTTTGTGTTGTGTTTCTGAGAATCTTATTAGAAAGATGGTGTTTTGTATATAGATGCCTCGTGTGTACTACTTGTTACTTTCTTGTTCTTCTAATTTAGTACTTTGCCTTTTGTTTTTGCTGTGGACGAGCTTCTTCATTAATGAAATCAGACAGATTGAAGCTAGTATTCGGCTCTGGTGGTTCCAGATTTAAAAGTTATTTAATATGTCTTCCGTTTTAGTTTTTGATCCTTGGAAATTACATTGAGAATATTATTTTAGAACGAGGGAGGCATATAATGAGTAGATAAAGTTGGAATTTGAGTATTATTCTGGATAATATCTTCTTTTAGCAGGGCTCTATATTCATTTATTGAAGGTAAGCCTGTATAGAGTTGTTGAATCCGACTTGCTTTTGCTTTTTGTTACCAATAGTAAAGAAACCAGCAAGTAGTATAGTTGTTTGTTGGTGAGATGAGCTACCGAAGTTTGCTTTTATTCTGGTGACTAGAGTGAGACTAGACTCTGCTTCTTTACTAATTTTAGCATCTAGATGCTCTTCCGGTCTCGCATCGTTGTTCTCAGTGGGCATAATTTCTTATAACTGACAACATCTCGATCATTTAAATTTTGACAAGAAGACTCTTTAATTTTTTATTAGTGTGATGATATTTTAACTGTTTAAATTTTAATCTAAATGATTTAAATTTATAATTTTTTGAATGATAAATTTATTTTTATGAGAAATGTTAGTTATAAAATTATTTTTCTGTATATAATAAAATAAAAATTTATTTAAAGTATAAAAATTAAATTAATTTAAATTTAAACTGTTTAAAATCAATTTAATAATAAATATAGGTGATGAGCATATTTTTTCTCATGTGCTCCATTTGTTCTTGTTCTTTTTTTCCAACGACATTATCTATTTATATAATACTCCCTCCGTCGTCCCTTCTTATGTTATAAGATTTAAATAATTGATTTTTGTTAATTAAAAAAAGGTTAAAATTAGTTAAAATAATAAATATGTATAATTTTTTTAAACTATACCTTTGTGTGTTAGAGAATAAATGAGAGAGAATAAATCTAATGATATGGCTACCAAAGGGTAAACTTAAAAAAAAGTACAATAAATGCTCAGACAAATGTGTGAAATGAAGGGACATGTTGATTCATAAATTTAAAACTTATAATAAAAGATAGATGGAGTACTCTCTCATGTCATTTTTATAAGATTCTTTTAATTGAATTATATGAGTGAAAAATTGATTAAATTAGTAAAAATTAGACGATTTAAGAAATTAGTTTAAAATAATAAATATATGAGAAATAATTTTTTTTCAAGTATGTCTTTATTTATAAAGGATGCTAAGTAAGAGAAAGAAATAATAATGAAAAAAACAAGAATGGAAGAAAATGTATGAGAAAAATATGAAAAGTAAGAATATAATTAATTAGATGTAAAATTAGTAAAAATATATTTAATGTTGAAACAACTCTAAACTAGATCATATAAAAATAAAAGCATAAAACAGTTCAAAAAATTAAACCTTACAAAAAGGACAGGAGGAAGTATTTAACAAGGGTAGTAGATAGTAGAGAATAAAAATTAATAATAGTATAGTATTAAAATTTGGTGTAGTTAATAAAAAAAATTTATAATGAATTTTACATTTTATGATAAATTTAATCTTTTTAAGTATTTTTATTTATACAAAATGACATATATTTAGATTATCCTCGTACAAGGAGCTGTAATGGGCCAACAAGAGAGCACCAAATTGTGGGCGTGCCCATTCCACCTAAAACTGAAAGTGTAAAAACATTGTAATACTTACTTGGGCTAATTTTGAGAAAAGGAATCTGAAAAATTGTGTAATACTCCTTACTCGTCTGCTTTTAAATTCAGCGCTTATATTTTTGCCCTTTTTTAAATTGAGCACTTAACCTTTACGTATTTCTCATCTTTTATTCATAAATTAATTTTTTTGTTTGTTACACTTCATTCTATTTTTCTATTGCTTTTCACCGGGGCAGCAAATGAAGCATTTTTTGTCCTATTCTGACACCATATTTTGGCCATAAACCAGTGAGGTTGTCTGGAGTATATAAAAATGAGTTAAATTTTTTTTAATATGATATGTAGACATATGGAGATCTATAGACTAGAGTAAACTGAAATTTTTTTTTATTGGAAATGATAATAAATCATTACTATTCAGTTCAATTTTTTAAAAGCAGGACTGAAAGTCAAACTAGAAAGACTAATGAATCATGATTTAAACGATTAAATCAGTTAGGCCTTCCGGTCGAACTGATGATATAATAATTAAATACAAATTTTATAAAAAGAATTATATAAACATATAGTAATATATGTCTATATGAGTATATGAGTATGTGAGAAATAAATATATAATAAGGTTATTTTCTTGCCAACCTACAACTAATTATCATGTAATAACTTTTGTTAAATTTTATATTATAGTAAATAGTCAATAACTTTGTTAAAAAAAGTCAACAATTATGATTGAAGTTGCAGTGGAAAAACAGGCTAGGGTGAATATTTTATTGTTGATGACCTATTCCTACAAGTCTTGTTCAAAAAATAAAAATTGTATAAAATGCTAAAATAAAAGAAGAAATCACAATTGATTTTCCTCTGCCTTATATTTTTGAGGTGCAGCTGTACCATTGCACTTATGAATAAAAAAATTACAACCTCTCTTTTATCCGTGTTTTGGCTAGTGTTTGGCTTATACTCATTCACATAAAAAAAGATAAATTTAGTGCATGTTTGGGAATTTGGTGGAGAAGTGACTTTTTTCAAGGATATTAATGTTAGATCTCATGATATTTTGATGATAACAAAAATTACAAAGATATTACAAATGATTTTATAATTGAACAAATGTTTTTGAACTAAGAAACAGAGTTTTCTGAGGCATACAGAGCAATCACTCGAGTGATGGAGTGAGTAATGAAGTTTTATCTCAAGAAAAACTCTCTACTAGTTTTTGAAAGTGATCACTCAAGTGATGACCCTGAATCACTCGAGTGATGTAGTGGGAAAAAGGTTCAAAAACTCTCTTTCTAATTTTAAAAGGGATTACTCGAGTGATGTCCTTGAATCACTCTAGTGATGTGATAAGTCAAGTTGTTATTTTTCAGTGCTTCTCTCTACTATGATTTAGGCAGGATCACTTGAGTGATAACTACTGGATCACTTGAGTGATAACTACTGGATCACTTGAGTGACCACTCGAGTGATAAGCTGAAAAAGAAGTCTTTTAATCCAACGATGGTCTCTAGCAGATTTTGAAAGAGATCACTTGAGTGATGGCCCTGGATCACTCGAGTAATGAGATAAGAAAAACAACTTGAACTCTTCCATATTATAGAAGGGATTACTCGAATGATGAAGTCAGAAATGCTGCCTAAACGTTTTGCCTAGTTTTGAAAAAGATCACTCGAGTAATCACTCAAGTGATGAGTTTCAGAATGCATGATAATCATCTGTTATTCAATGATTTACTATCCTTATGATTAACACTTCATTGTATTAGTGTTCTGAGTATTTTTCCAAGAAAATAATGAAGAGATCATGCTAAGGAAAGAAAAGCCACTTTATGAAGTAGAGCGTCCACTAACAACAATCGATAGTTTTTTCAAATACGAAGAACGGTCTGTTAGACCTGACTGACACCCAAGAGGGGGGTGAATTAGGTGTATGATAAGAAATTCTGATATTTTAAAAATCTTTTCACAACTTATCAAATCAATACATATGGAACTATAAAATCATATGCAGATATATAGATCATATATGCTGGAAATGTAAAAGCTTAGGGAAGAGAATATGCAAACTGTGATTTATCCTGATTCGGTCCAATCCACGATGACCTACGTCCAGTCCCCAGGCTCCTCCTGAGATTTTCAATCTACTATCTTCTTGTTTAATCAGGCACAAGAACAGCCGCTACAAATCTCTTACTAAGTCACTCCCCCTTACATACTGTAAGGTTTACACACTCTTACGGTAAGTTGAGCAAAGCAATCCCAAAGTTCTTTCTCTCTTGCTTACCCGTGCAAGTCTTACAAGCAGCAACGTTCTCTCCTGCTTACACCACTGTAAGTCTTACGAGCAGCAACGTTCTCTACTGCTTGCACCTTGTAAGTCTTTACGAGCAGAAAGTACTACTAGCAATTCTCTCTACAACTTTCCTGTAAGGTAACAACCCTCTCAAGGTCCCTTTACCTTGAGATCAATACAGAAGTATAGATGTTGTGTTTACAGACTCTCTTACAGAGTAGATACATGCTCCCTGAAGTATAATACAAATAATCTCACTCTCACAGATACATCATATATAAACAGATAAGAACAGAGAGTGCAAGAGGCGGAAGACTCTGGATATCAACATGCTTCTGTTTTTCTTTCTTCTGTACACTTTTTTTTTGAGTTTGAATCCTCTTCTATTTATAGATGAGTTATAGAAGAGGTCCGTTGTTAAGCATCCATCCGTTAGAGTCAATTGCTCCATTTGATCGTTGCGTGTATTTGGATATTTTCCCGTTCAAACCCATCGTGTGCTTTAACAGATGCTGCAGTGTTTTTCGTTGATCATGCTCTGACAAATGTTCCAACGTTGCTTTCTTCCTGTTTTTTTGAACCGGTTTGTTGAATATTATTTCTGCCCATGATTCATTGACAGTATCTCAACATACCCGTTGGAGTCGCACTGCTTGTTCTGACAAATTTCCACTTTAGAAAAACTAGCCGTTATCAGTGGATGCTCGGCTTCTCATGAAGTGATTTTTCCTTTCTCTATGGTCTCTTCATTGTTCTTTCTGTAGCAATACATCAAATATCAATACAATGAAGTGTTAATCATAAATATGTTGAATCATTGGCCAAAGACAGGATTTCTGCTGTCTGGGTTGCATCACTTCGAGTGATGATGTTTGCCGTGAGTCACCTCCAGACTTGAAGATTTAACCCAAACTCTTGAGCCCCTATTTCACACTTGAAATAAGTATTAAGCAATGTCTAAGAATGATAGCAAGTGAAAACACAAAGATTGCATAACATATGAACACATTCGGATTAATCGCTGTATTCCATTTTGCTTCGTCAACACAAGAACTTGAGTTCCTCATACCAAACTCAAGTGCATAGAGAAACTTTAATATCTCTGGATGGCTTCTATCATAAACTTCCAGAGTGTATTGTAATCCACAAAAGCAATACTGATTCAGTTGGAATTCACTGGCAGTGCGTTCCGACTTTTTCTGCCAAAAATCATCATATCACTCGATCATATAACATCTGACTGGTAGTGATCTAAGGCATACTGGCTTTCACTGGAGGTGCATTCAGGTTCACTGGAAGTGATTTGAGAAAGTGTGTATTCATCGGAAGTGATTCAGCATCCCCTGAAAGTGATCTACGAAAACAACATAATCACTCGAGTGATTTTAGCATCACTGGAAGTGATTTTGCAAACAGTGAATTTTTCTTGCAGTGATTTTTGATTCACTGGAAGTGATTCTGAAAAATCCCATATCACTCGAGTGAATTCCATATCACTGGAAGTGAAATTGAGAACAGTGAAAAATTCCTCTGGTGATTTCTGCGCCACTGGAAGTGATCTGCATTCTGACGCATTTCACTCAAGTGATTATTAATGATCACTCGAGTGATCTTCCTGATCACTCGAGTGATTATAAAAATCACTCGGGTGCTCTCTGTTCAGATCACTTGGACTCGAAACTTCCACTTTCAATTTGACAGCAAATAGGGGTAAACTTCCAGATGACATAACTCTTCAAATATGACTCCAAAATTTCTATATTATATATCAATGGAAATATCTTGAAGTCTAGTTTCATATGGCACCAGTTTCAGCTCAATTGGATCTTTGGTTTGAGAGTTATAGCCAAAATACCAAATCTGTTCCAGAAAGTGACGCTGATATGAATTCCATATTCGAACACTTATATCTCCTTCATATGAGCTCCTTTGATGTTGCTTATGGTGTCAAAATGACGCATTGGGAGTCTATTTTTATATGCAACTAGTTTGGTATCAATCGAAGTTGTATTTTGAGAGATATGATTAAATAACCAGGCCTCACTCAGCTGGACAAAAAACGGAGTCTGAAAAACTGTAAATCACTTGAGTGAACAGTGAATCACTGCAAGTGATTTTCAGAATCACTCGAGTGATTCTGAAATCACTCGAGTGATTGTTAAAATCACTCGATGCTATAGTACTGCTGCAGTGAATTACGCTACAGTGCCCGTATGCTACAATGCCCACTGCTACAGTGCCCATAGAACTTGAATCTTCATATTTTTCATTAATTCTTGCAAGTTCTTCATTCATCAATCTCTTTCTTTCATTGCTTGACTAATCTACAATATATGCAATATCAAATAGTTAGTCAATATATTAGAAAAGTATAATATGCAAACTTCTTATGCTTAATATTTAACATCTATATTTGTCATCATCAAAACTAATCATAGCTAACACGGTCAAACGAAGTAACAGGGCTCTAATGGACGAATGCTTACAACAGTCATCTACTATAATTTAACTATAAATATGGAAGCATCCAAAGGAGAGACACACAAAACACAACAATGCCAAAATGATAATATCATGAGTTATCTACCTCGACCCAAACACTCGCTGTTATTCTCTAGCTTTTATATCATTTACCTTTAAGAGAGTGATTATTTGTCTTATACTTCAGTGATTATCATATCCACTCTGTGAAAGAGTCTGTAAACCCTTTGAATTGTATTTCCGAATTAATCTCAAAGTAGAAGGACTTTAAGAGGGTTGATTTCTTTACGGGGAAGCTGTAGAGAGAATTTTTTGTAAGATTTTCTGCTTATAAGACTTACAAGCACTACAAAAAAATAACGATTAGTCTGTAAACCCTCATGAAACCTGTGATCGATATGTAGGACCTCATATGAGTACGCAAAGTCAAGAGGGACACTCATCTATGCCTTCTCATTCGGAGCAAGCTCATTACATTGGAAATCAAAGAAATGACTCATTCTCAAACACTTACAATCTAGGTTAGCGGAATCATCCAAACTTTGGTTAGAGGAATAATCAAAATGTGTTCAAGAGGAATAATCAAAATGTGTTCAAGCCGCAAGGGAACTACCAGCAACAAGCTCTTCAACCACCAAATCCACCACAGCAGAAAGTAAATATAGAAGAAGCATTGGCTTAACTAATCATGAATACATCTCAATTCATGGCTAGAACTGACACAATACTCAGAAGTCACGAAGCCTCAATAAAGAACTTGGAGATCCAAATAGGCCAAATTGTAAATATGCTGAATTCTAGACAATCAGGTACTCTTCCAAGTAATACTGAAAGAAACCCAAGAGAGCATGTGAAGGCCATTTCAATAAGAAGTGGGAAAGAATTGAAAGATCCTGAAATTCAACAGAAGAATGACGGAGAAAAGAAAGAAAGTGAAGAAGAACAGAAGGAGGAAGCACAGAAACCTCAAGAGGATGATATGGTACTAGGAAGAATCAGCTTTCCAGATAACCCTCCTCCATATGTACCACCAGTTCCATACTCTCAGAGACTTATAAAGGCAAAGCTAGAAAATCAGTTTAAAAAGTTTCTGGAGGTTTTCAAAAAGTTACATATCAATATCCCTTTTGCAGATGCTCTTGCCCAAATGCCCAGTTATGCAAAATTCATGAAGGATATTCTCTCAAAAGCGTAGTAAGTTGGAGGAATTTGAGACACTTTCACTTACTGAGGAGTGCAGTGCCATTTTGTAAAAGAAATTACCACCAAAGCTGAAAGATCCAGGAGGCTTTTACATACCTTGCACCATAGGTCAATACAACTTTAAAAGAGCACTTTGTGATATATGAGCAAGTGTAAATCTCATGCCTCTATCTGTCTACAGAAAACTTAATCTTGGAGAGGTAAAGCCTGCTACTGTTTTATTACTTCTAGCTGACCGATCAATTAAACATCCCAAGGGTATCTTAGAAGATATTCTGGTGAAGGTAGATAAACTCATATTCCCAGCTGATTTCATCATACTCGATATAGAAGAAGATCAAGAAATTCCTATCATTCTTGGGAGGCAATTCCTGTAAGATCCTAATTTTACAAGGTCAAATTAATTCCCCTAAATATTTTAAAATTAATAAAAATCCGGAAGCCTTATGGTCATGGTAAATACAAAGACATAACATGAGCTCTAGGAGTACAAAAGAGCCTTCAAGACTCACTCCATATGTGTGCTTTCCTTTTCTCCCTACTAAAATAATCACCTGAAAAAAAAAATAAAAATAATAACCATAAGATCCAAAGATCTCTGTAACTATTGGTTATTTAGAAATATACATGTAAACCAAGATCAAGAACATACAGTTCAAACTCACAATAATTTAATTATATTTCTTTATATAAAACCTTTCACAAAGTTCTCGATTTAGTTATCAAAACCTCCTCCCAAAAAGAATTTCAAAACAATTGAACATTATTTCATTTTCAAGATATTCTTCATAAGAGATATCACATGTATAACATGTCAAACAAATATTGATGTACAGACCATTCTTATTACCCTATCCACCCTCTTATAACTTTTGACTGGAGCCATAACTAACACATACAACAACAACAAAGCCTTTATCCCACTAGGTGGGGTCGGCTACATGGATCGCATGACGCCATTGTGCTCTATCAAAGACCATAGATTTCGATATATTATTAATTAAAAGATCTCTCTTAATGACCTCATTGAGCGTTCGTTTCGGTCTTCTTCGACCTCGTTTGACAGGACTCCATACTTCCTGATCAACCCTTCTCACCGGAGCACTCCATGGCCTTCGCTGAACATGTACAAACCATCTTAAACGATTTTCTACCATTTTTTCTTCAATAGGGGCCACTCCAACACGATCACGTATATGAGTGTTACAAATCTTGTCATTTCTTGTATGGCCACACATCCATCTTAACATCCTCATCTCAGCTATCCCATTTTATGTTCATGATATCCCTTTAAATCCCAACATTCACTACCATATAGCATTGCTGGTCTTATAGCAGTGCGGTAGAATTTTCCTTTTACCTTATTAGGTACTTTACGATCACAAATAACTCCCGTAGCTTTTCTCCATTTATACCATCCGGCTTGAATTCTGTGATTGACGTCTCCATCCATCTCACCATCTTGTTGTATAATTGATCCCAAATATCTAAATTTTGTCACTTGTGGGATGACTTGCCCACCCAATTTAACTTCCACTTCACCTCACCATAACTAACACATAATCCAACAGAAATACATCCATTATACATAATTTCCAAATCATGAGGCGTCACCCTTGTCAAGGTCCCTAGCTTGTCATGATTAGAATATGACTCCCCTCCTTTTAAGAACACAAACAAGGAGGTGTCACTGTCCCTTAACCCGGTTAAAAGAAAGGTGATACCAAGGGCTCTAAGAATATCCAAACTCATTAATATAATTTTAGTCCAATATACAATTCCAAATCAAACCCTCTATAGGCACAACAAATCCCAAAACAGTTTAATATATACATATATAAATATATAATTGACAAGTATATAAGAAAATAACCAAGGTTACCTCTATTCCAAGCCTATTTTTACCAATATTTGAATGCTTCCAGTTTACTAACACCAAATAATTCAACTTCAAGACTCTCCTTCTTTTTCTCTCTTCTCGCTCATGCCTCTCTCTCTTCTTGCTCTTCCTGAATACGCACCTTGTGCGTTTAAATAGAAGGGAGAGGTGGAGATTATACACCCTCCCCATTTTCAAAATAGGTGGGCAGCAGCCCACGTGCTGTTGCCCCCCACTTCATATATATATATATATATATATATATATATATAATTAAATTATATAATATACTATATTATTATAATATAATATATATCTTTTTACGAAGATAGGAAGGGAAGGTGCAAAAACACTTCTAAATCTTCTCTAAACCTCATATTACTTAATAAATCACATCCTAAGAACATTTAATTATTGTTTAAAAAAATTTGGGATGTTACAATTCCTAGCAACTGGGAGAACTTTAATAGATGTGCAATAGGGAAAGTTAACATTGCAAGCTCAAGATGATCAAGTATCTTTCAACATTTTTAAGGCTTGGTCCTTTTCAAATGAAGGTGACACCTGTTACAGAGTAGATACATTGACTAGTTGTATAAAAGATATGATATGCATTGATCAACCATTTGCAATGGGAATGGTAGATGTATCAAAATCTACTAATCCTGAAGTGCACAAAGAATATTGGGGAATAAAAGCTTTAAATTTTGACTTAAAGGTAGCTGGTGAGAAAAGACTTCTCCAACTCAATGAGCTTAAAGAATTCAGACAATAAGCTTATGAGAATGCTAAGTTATCCAAAGAGAAGATAAAAATGTGGCATGATAGAAGAATTCTAAGGAGAGAGTTCACACCGGGACAAAAAGTGTTGTTGTATAACTCAAGGTTAAAGCTCTTTCCAAGAAAGCTGAGATCAAGGTGGTGAAGGCCTTTTACTATATGGCCATATGGAACTGTGGAGATTCAAGATGGTGATCGAAAATTCAAAGTGAACGAGAAAAGGCTGAAAGAGTATAATGACGGTGCACTCAACACTTTAAAAACTGTCATCACGTTTGAGGAACCAACATGTAAGTTCTAAATTTTTTTAAAAAAATAATAATAATAATTAAAAAAATAAAGAATTTTTTTTTTGTCTTTTTTCTAGCTAAAGACATTAAAGAAGGGCGGTTATTTGGGAGGCAACCCAAAACTTCTTTTCCTTACTCTTTCATTTTTCTTTCATACTCACTAAAGTACACAACACTGCATCTTTAAATTTTAGTCTCATCATAGAGGAAATTCTTGTTAAGCTTAAGAACAAGTTCTCTACTCTTCCCAAAAATGTGCTCAGGAATATCTATAGCTGTCGACTTGAAAGAATGAAGGCATTCAAGCGTTTGGGCTTTCCTGAGGACGTCCGCTGGATCATTGAAGCTAAGGTACGTTTAATAGGTGAGATTCATGAATCATTTATTAAATTTATGCCAGGTATAGGAAGAAACTCTTACTCCAAAAAGAGAAGAGCTAAAATACTAAAAGTTTGTCCTAAATGTGCAAGGTGAAATTATGATCAGCGCTGTAGAAGCAAAGATATGATTTCTATAAATCGAGAAGATAAAATTAAATTTATAAAGGATGGACTAAGTAAGGAGTCACTGGATGATATCATTCAGACTCTTGAGACGCATCCTAGTGGTGATGTTCATTATGTTCTTCTTGATTTATTAGACATATTCAACAAAGAAAAAGAGCGCTATCGTCTTGGGAATCTGACGTTAAAAGACCCTGTTTGCCAGTTTATAAGAAACTGGATGGGAAGCAAATCCTCGATTCATAGAAAGCGTTTAAGTCGTTACTGGACGTAAAACCAGAGGAAGATGTGAGCCACAATCACAACTACTGTACATAATATTGCTTTTGTCTAATATGTCTTATCTTTTTTAGTAACTTTTGACTTTATTTACTCACTTTACTTAATTTCTTCGCACAGTGGCCCACTGGTAATTAGTGTTGGAAATTTTTTTCAAACTTTTTTGAAAAATATGTGATTTGCATGATTTTGTTGTCGCTGTTTTTGTAATATAAATATGCAATCTTCCACTTGTAAAAACGCAAAATGTCTGAGAGGAAAAGAAAAATGAGTGGTATAACACTAAAATGTAGATTTAAATCTATATGCATTTTTAGTGAAACTGACTTGGGAAAGGCTAGAGAGTTTATACTTGTAGCACGGGAACTGGGACGTGCATTAGTTGCTAGAAAGATCAACTTCATCTACGGGGGAGGTATCTAGGGCCTAAGAGCAAGTGTGATTATTGTTGCAACCATTAATGGTAGTAAAGGTTTGTGTGTAAGGGTGAAGGAGTTAGAAAATCACATTTTCTCCTTAGGGAAATAGTTACAGGTTTCAAGCCTGCCTGAACGAATGGGACGTATGTTCTACCGTGCTGATGCTTTTATCGCTCTACCCGGTGGTTTCGAAACGTTGGATAGGATCTCTAGCATTGCATATTGGGCTAAACTGAACTTTCATAAAAAAACCATTAGGATTGTTAAATGTTAATGGTTTTTATGATAAAATGTTGTCTTTTCTTGATCATACTGTGAAAACATGATTCATACCCCAAGCGACTCGCCATTCCATAATTTTTGCGCCAACTGCTGAGCAACTACTAGATCAAATGCAAGCCTATGAACCTAAACTAGATCCATTGGTTAAGCAAATAGGTGGGCAATCGTCAGATAGCAGTCAGAAGTAGGATTCAGATACCACTCTTCGGTTGTAACTTTCCTTTATCTTATGATTTTACTCTTAGCATTTTGGTTTACTTTATTGTGTATTTAGGTTTTTAAAAAAACCCCTTCTTTAATATTTAGAAGACATTGAGGACAATGTCTGATTTAGGTTGGGGGAGGATTATAAAAAAAGTTATGTAAAAAAAAGCGTACTTTCTCCATTAGATAATTAGTTAGTAAAACCATTAGATGCATGGGGTATATATAGATGACAGAGTAAAGAGTTATTCTTAACTCTTGAGATGCATCTTATTAGTTGCATTTTTTTCTTTTCTTTTCATTTTATAAAAAAAATTGTCTAGGTGTTTTTCAATGATTTTAAGAAGTATATAAATTTGAAGCATGGATCAATTGAGTTTAGAGATTTTTTAGTATGATTGAACAACTAATTGTTGAATTTGGTGATGAATTTTGAGATTGAATGAACTGAATTTAAAAGTCCCTAACCGTGAGCTTTTGAGCCTATATGATCAATAATGATTATCTTTCTTGTGTGTGATATTCACCTATTAAGTTGTCACTCTAGAACTTGCTTTAAATTTGGTTGAAATTACATGTCACATGCACATTCAAAAATGATAAAGGCATTCATTTTGTTTAGCCAGAGCCAAATAGTCAACCTTGCAATTATACCATTGATAAGCCCCTTTGAGCCTGATTGATTATTTCTCAACACATTAATATGTGTTTTAATGATATATCAAGTGCTTTAATTCAAAAGATTAACAGAGCATTTAAAATATTTGTGAAATGGGCTTTTGACAAGTGTGGGGGGATGTGTATATTATCAACTGTAGAATTGCAGAAGTAATGTTATAAAAAAGGAAAAAAAAGAAAAAAGAAAAAGAGAAAAGGAAAAAGAGAAAAATAAAGAAAGATGTTTAGTATTTGAATAAAAATTGTGGGTTGTTGTGATGAGATGGATCTATTCATAAGATAACCCATTTTTCATTTGTTCTATTTACTTCTTAAATGTAGCCCTTCATATCACTATTTACATTCTTTTTACCTTAGCCCCATTACAACCCATAATAAGTCCTTTTGATTTGAATTATGCATGTGAATTAGGTAGTGGAGATTGAGATTTTTGGCAAGCTTATGGTAGTGCAATTTTTTTGGTAAATTTGAGCGAAATACTTACCTTTAAACACTTGAGAGATTGAGAGGATGAGTCACAATTATGAATTTAGTTCATTCATTTTTAAATGAAGTCACCAGTTTATACTTTTATTGATTTAAGAATACTATGATCTCTTTATTCTTTAATTGTGCCCTTGCTTATGACTTAACACTTCTGATTTTGTTGAAAGCAATTATTAGTCAATCCTTTTTGTCTGAGGACGTCCAAGAGTTAAGTGTAGGGGAATTTGATAAGTAAAATATTTTCATATTTATTTTCCCTTATATGATGATTTTGGGGATGATATTCGAGTTTAATATAATGAATTTGGGTGTAATTGATAAATAAATAATGATTTTCTTCTGACAGGCCATACATCATCGTATTAAGCAGATATTGAGAAAGAATTGAAAAATAATGTTCATACGGACTGTAGCATATTCGCACTGTAGCAAAATACAAATGTAGAAGACACGGTATTGTAGCGGTCGGTGGTTTAGATGTGGGACGATTCGGTATGGTTCACTGTAGCAAATCACTGTAGAAAATCAATGTAGCACCCAAAAATTTAAGCCTATAAATAGAGCTTTTTGGTATCCTAAAATGGAGAGGAAGAAGGAAGGAAGGAAGAGAGAGAGAGAGAGTATTTATCTTAGAATTTATTTCTTGCATTTTATTACTTTTTGCATGCCTCCTACATGGATGGTCTTACCTCCTATATGGAAGGCCTAGGTAGTCATCTTTTATGGATAGTATAAGTTGCCACCTACATGGAAGGTTTTACCTCCTATATGGTAGGCTAGATTTTCTATTTACATGCATCTTGTAGTTGTATTTTTAGGTTTTTGTAATTAATTCTTATGCAATGTTTATGATGCCTTTAATTTATTTATTTTTTGTTTTTAATTTCATCATGAGCTAATTTTCCTTTTCCTATGGTGATGACGTAGCTTACTAATGACGGATTGAATCTTAACTTATTAAATCTAGTTTTAATTTTTTCTTCATGATTGAGTTCTAATTATTGTTCTTAATGCTTTCAATTGATTGGCCACCTTTTGGATGATTTTAATATGTATGTTGAGACCGGAAGGAGATGCATGTGTTTGGATCCTATAATTAAAACCATAATTTGTATATGAAATAGGAATATATTCATATGGGTTGTGTAGTCTTAATGAGTTCTATAAATCTTAATGCATGATTAATTTCTTAAATTTATATAGGAATATATTGGGTTAGCAATTAATTATAGAATTACTTGACCTTGGAAGAGGCTAGTAATTAAATTAGGAAAACTCGACTATCAATCATGTGGAATAAATTGGACTAGAATAGATAAGTGATTCAATTCAGAATTTGTTAAGTGAAATCTAATTCCTAGGGCTTTTTCTCATATTTGTCTTCATATCACTTGTATTCATATTTCATCATTTTTATCTTACAATCTCAATCACAACTAATCGACTGACTAAATAGTACTAAGATTACCAATTTTGGTACTTAGTGATCAATCTTCGTGGGAACGATACTCTACTTACTTCTATATTACTTGTTTACGACAGTGTACACTTGCACTTTCTAAATACACCATCTTACATTTGTAACAGTTTACTTCTTTGGTGGGTAAATGAAGTATTAGTCAATATTATTAGTAGCTCAATGAATGTAATCAATACAAGGTTGAATTCAGGCAGTGGAAATTTCCTAAAGTATATTTCTTTTATCTATAGGCCTCATAGAGAAAATGATTGAATGCTGGTATGGAATAAAATATAGAGAATTGCTAGCTCAATGTCTTTGTCTTGGTTTTATGCAAGTGATTTCAATAACCTATTGTCACAAAGTGAAAAGTTGGGAGGTAATCTTAATACTTTGAGATGAGTCTTTAATTTTCAACAATTTATTTCAGATTGCAAGCTTATGGAAATTAAAACTATAGGCTCCTGCTTTACTTGGTGTAATCAAAGAGTTGGGGATGATCATGTAAAGGAGCGTATTGACCAGGCTATGGGTATTATGGAGTTCAAAGAGGCATTCCCAAAGGCATTGGTATTCCATTTAAAGCATGTTGCTTTGGATCATCATATTCTTCTCATTAATATATGCTTTACAAGCTCTAAATCACCTTTGGTCTTTAAATTTGAAGCCATATAGGTCACTGATCTAAAGTTTAAAGGTCTTATTCATGCGTATTGGAATTCTGAGAATGACAAATTCTTCTAATGGTATAACTGTTTTCATTAATTGCCTTAATAATTGGAGAAGGGTGTTAATAAAATGGAGCAAGAAGGTGTTCCCAAATAACCAGTGTGTTATCATTGATTTAATTATAAAAATTAAGGGTCTAAAAGCTGAGATCTACACGGAGTCTTTAAAGCACAATATTGAAGCTTTAATAATGGATTTAGAGCAATTTTGGAAGAGGGAGGAAGTATATTGGTGGCAGAGAGTGAGAACTATTTGGTTGAAGGAAGGGGAATTAAATACCAAATTCTTCCATCTATCTACTATCATACATCACCAACAGAACTTAGTGATCAAACTTCAAGACTAGCAAGGGAATTGGATAGATCAAGAAGATGGTATGGCCAATTTAATCTCTAATTTCTATTTTGCTCTTTTTTAAAGTAGTGCCAATGGTCATCTCGATTCGGTTCTATACTATGTCTAACCTAAGATGACCAACAGAACCAATGGCTTACTCTTCCTGTAAAAGAAGAGGAAATTCATGAATCCACCTTTCAACTTAAAGCTTTAAGGCACCTAGGCTTAATGGTTTTAATGGGCATTTTTACCAAAGTTCATGGGATGAGGTACATGTTTCTCTGGATTTTTTGAAAATGATGGACTGATTGATTCATTAAATGAAACTAATTTGATTCCATACCCAAAATTAATCACCCAGAATCTGTTAATCACTATCGTCCAATTACCCTGTGTAATTTTTTTTATAAGATAATTGCTAAGATTTTGGCTAATCGGTTGTGAAATTTGCTGGATGTTTGTATCACATAGCAAAAAAGGGCATTTATTCTTAATCGCCTTATACAAGACAATAGTATCATTGTCTATTAGGCATTCCATTATATCAAGAATAAAAGAATGGATGATAAATATGAATTATCTTTAAAAATGGATATGACAAAGCTTATGATAGATTGGAATGGAATTTCCTTGAAGGCATGTTGAGAAAATTAAATTTTTGTCGTAAATGGATGACTTGGATTATGAAGTATATCAGTAGTATAACCTTTATGGTGCAGCTTTCTAGTAAGACTATTACAACTATCACTCCCTAGCAAGACCTTTGATAAGGGGATCCATTATCTTCATATCTCTTCATTATCGTCTTAGAAGCTCTCTCTTCTATGATATCTTTCCATGCAAATCATGGAAATCTGATAGGGAAACAACTTGCTAGGGGTAGTTCAATGTTAACACATTACATGTTTGTTGATGATACCATATCTTCTTAAATGCAAATGTGTCTAACTACAGTTTGTTTGTAAAAATTTGTCAAGATTATTGCAGTGCCTCTGGTCAATTGATTAATTATGACAAGTCTAATCTTTTCTTCTCAAAAAATACCCCAAGTAGAAGGCATGATGAGGTGGTAGTTTGTCTCAATGTGGCTGAAGTGAATGATCCAGGTAAGTATCTTGGCTTACCAGACCTTTAGGGTATCTCAAAGCATAGAGCCCATGCTTATGTTTGTGATAAGATAGGAAGTGAAGTCTAGGAATGATAAAAGAAGTGTTTATCTTTTGTCGGTAGGGAAATTATGACCAAGGTTATGGTAAGTACTATTCCTATATACTCAATATCTTGCTTTAAATTTCCTAAGAAGACTTGTATGATGCTTGATAGTTTGGTATCTAATTTCTTCTAGGGTAACTATAATGGTGCTAGTACTATTCATTGGACAACATAGAAATCTTTATCTGAGCAAAAAATGAAGGGGGATGGGTTTCAAAGATTTTATGGGCTTTAATGATGCACTTCTAGCTAAAACTGTATGACAGATTTTATAATTTCCTGATAGTCTCTGGGTGTGTATACTTAAAAGTATCTATTTCCCTGCTACCTCTTTTATGAATGCAAAGACGTGTCACAAAGCCTCATGGATGTGGGATAATATTCTAACTAGAAGAGCTTTCTTGGAAGATAATCTACGCTGGCAGGTAGGTTCAAGTCACTATATTAATGTCTGGAAGTATCTATGGATCCTTGGGGCTCCTATGCTTATGCTGCCACACCTTAATAATGCTAAGACCAACCCAGATATGGTTGTTACTAAACTGATTGAAAATAGAAGATGGAGTCCAGAGCCAATCTCAAATGCTATTGAACCATATTTTTCACTACGCATTAATAACATTCCTCTTTTAGCTAATCATACTAGTAACAAGTTAGTCTTGACTGGTACTAAAGATGGAAGCTATAGTGTAAGGAAAGCATATAGATTAGCGGCAAAAATCAAATATAGGCATCTTCATGGCCGTGCTTCTTCCTCAAGACCTACAAGCGGTGATGTGTGGCCTAAGATATGGAAAATCCAGGTTATGCCAAAGGTGAAAAATTTTTATTTGGTGTATTATACGCAAAGCACTGGCTTCTAAAGAGGCTTTGTATAAACATAAGTGTGCACTTAATCCTTTTTTCCTTTTTTGTGACTATGAGGTAGAATCTCTTGAACACTTATTCTTACTTTGCCCTTAGTCCAAAATGGCTTGGTTTGGAAGCCCTTTAGGGTTGTTGTTTAATCCTTTTAATGTGCATAGTATTGAAAGTTGGCTAGAACAAATTATTTAATAGACTCTGATGATTTTGATCATGTGGACGCTTGTATAGCAACTCTTTTTTGGTTTATATAGAAGCTACGATGTAAGTGGGTATTTAAGTATGTGTCGCTAGATCCTATCACTGCTATTGAGCTAACTAACCAAGCCATGTTTGAATTCTGGTCTGCTCATGCTTTCTTGGATCCTATCTTGAAACATATGCTAACCAAAACTTCATTTAAGTGGAGGAAACCTCAGGATAATGTCATTAAAATTAATTGTGATGGGGTTTCTACAAGGCGTTGGGAAGGGCAAGTATAGGCATTGTTTGCAAAAATAGTAAGGGACTCTTTCTTCATGGATGGGCAATGCTTTCAATGCAGATTCAACCTTCTATATTGAACAACAAGCCTTGTATCAGGCCATCATACTTGTTGACTATTGGCATCAAACCTCTATAATTATTGAACTTGATTGCAGAGAGTTATTTGTTACTGTCTCTTCTAGAAAGCTTGATGGTTGTGCCTGGAAATACTATGGAATCCTTTTGGATGTCTTAAACTTGTTGCAAAACCGAAATATGATCTCCTTTTCTCTCATACCTTGCAAAGTTAATTGTGCCGTCAATTTTTTGGCTGTT
This sequence comes from Albizia julibrissin, assembly GCA_037074505.1. Taxonomy (NCBI): domain Eukaryota; kingdom Viridiplantae; phylum Streptophyta; class Magnoliopsida; order Fabales; family Fabaceae; genus Albizia; species Albizia julibrissin. The sequence goes on along the minus strand of CM073483.1, from coordinate 39,960,407 downwards.
TTGACTTTAAGGGAGTTGGGACCTAACGATCTGATTTTAGAATCACCACCTCCTCTAGCTACTATCATTCTTGGGGATGCTCAAGGTGAAGAACTACCCAATGAGGTCTAACTATTTCAAGAAGCGAATAAGGAAGGAATTGGTTAATTTTATTTCTCTATGTATTCCTTATTTTTTTGCCTTTGGTTAGAAACTGCTATCAGACTTTATATGTTTGTAACTGTCTCTTTTCAAGTAATGAAATCCTTTATTGGCAAAAAAAAATTCCCCCAAAGTAGGAAGAAAGAGAATTAAGAAAAATGATCATGATACTGTACAAAAAAGTATATCATTATAACTAATTTAATTAGCATTTTTAATATAATCAAATTATTTAATTGTCTCTTATATTACTGACTATATGAGTATTATTTTTTTATATCAAATATGAGTATTATTTATTTCCCAATAATTTTGTTATATTTTTTAGAATAACATGTGATACGTTCCCCTAGAAACCATTTAAACTTTCTTATACTTTAATAAAAAAGGATAATGAATGTATTTAATAGAGTGTGGATGTATTTAATAGAATGTGGATATTTTTCCTACCGGCATCGTTCTTTTTTATAAGTATTTAATACATGCACTATGGTGGATACATACATAGATGTATGTATATATGTATGTATGTGACAACAACTCCTACCACTCACCAGTCTACCACTCCTTACCACTCTTTCAAATGTAAATGGGTACTCCTCCATTCTTTTTTAATTTTTATGAGAAACAACGGTTACGTATATCCTGTTTATTTTTATAAAAAATATTTAAATAATGTCTTACTTTTTATTTTTATCCTTATTTAATTACCCTATTTAATGTCAATATAATAAATTTTTTATAGCCCCAAAGGCCTACAAAATCTCTCTTCTACAATAATCTTTATTATAATTATTTTATTTTATTTTCTCTCTTATTCTTTAGATCCTCATAGAAAAAAGTATTTTAGTTGAGACAAGACAAGGAACTGAGTAAGTATATAATTAAGGGAAAAAGATAAGAAAATACTATTTAAACTTTATAATCTCAAATCAGTCTTGTTACCTATAAGAGTATAGGTATTAACTATAAAAATTTAACAATTGATAACTCATTTTAATAGAAAATCACTGATTCGAGGTTTTGAAATTCAAGTGACATTTTCTTTCTTTCTTTTCTTCGTATTATTAATGTTCTACTTGTCCTTAAGTCCTAATTTTTAAGATAACTAAAAGTGAATTGATTTTGTAAAATTAAAAAAAAATGTGGATGTTTTTTCGTAAATTTTTTTTTTAATAATTTAATCAAATCACAGCCTCCAAATACTCAGTATTCTATCGAGAATGTAGCTCCGTGGAGTATTTAGTGGAAGAGCTTTCTGCTTTTTGTGTCTTGCCCAACTTGATCCGAAATGCAAACATTTATAAAGTACTCTCCCACACTAGGTGATGCTATTAAAATTTAATTAAGTATCATAAATATACGGGTCATAAAAATAATAAATGGTAAATCAATGTGGTCCTATAAAGATTCCATCCAACTAATGTTTATGCATTAAATTTTCTAGTTTCATTTAAATTGAACAAATTAGAATTGTTTTTAATATGAGTGAAGAAAAATTAAATTAGGAAAAGAGACTAATAATAGCAAATACTTTGCACAAAGAGCAAATTCTAATGTCAAGAAGGACAACCTAGAGTCATTAATCTCTTGTTAGTTTCTTAGATTTTATCCCCACTAAATTAATCTTAACTTAATTTAATCAGCTAATCTAAAGTACTAAAGTCTATAGATGATCGTCGGTCCATTTATATACCTACCTCAATTAATTATGCAATGTCTCACACAATTAAATAAGATGTTATTTAAATCAGGTTCACTCTAATTTGATTATACGGAGCTTCTAGGTATATGTCTATCCTATATGCAAATTAAATTAAAATCTAATACCACATTATTTAATCTAATGGTCAATTTAAGATTCTCTTCATCAAGTTCAAACATAAATCCCAAAACATGTTAAGTGTGGCCAATCACTAAACAATAAACAATAAAAATTAGATTAAATAATTGAAATAATATTAAACAAAACTAATTAATGGAAATAATATCTAAGTTTAAATAAGTTCATATTACTCTCTATTAAAAAGAAAAATTTAGCCACACATGACTTTAACCAAATCCATCTCAACAAATAAAAATTTAGAGTTCAAAATCACAAGGAGAAGAGAGAGAAACTAAACAAAGAATAACAAAATTCAGTGCCTCGTATGTGTTATGCAAGAATGATACTCCAGCTCGCCCTTTTCTTTGATAAGAGGAAGACGCCGCTGCCTCTCCTCTGTTCTTCGTTCGATGTTCCAACTCGTCAAGATATATTCCTGGATGTTCTTCCTTAATAATCCCAAGACAACGCCTCTGCTTCCCTCACCTTTCTTATTTGTTTTTTTTTTTTTAATTTCAATCAAGTTCCCCCACTTACAGTTGCCTCTTTCCTTTTTATTGAAGAGGATATGCTCATGACTGATTCAATCCCCAAATAATATCCACAGCTTCTTTTATTGGTTTGTGAATATTAGGGTTGTAAACAGGCTAAATTAAGCTTGTGTCTTAACAGGCTTGGTCTATTAAGGTACTTGATGGCTTGAGCCTGACCTGTAGTATGTAACAGGCCTTTTTTTCGGCCTAAGCCTGACCTATATATAGGCCTGACCTGGCCTATGGCCTGTTAAGGAGGCCTGTAATAAAAAAAATTAAACAGCCTACATGCTTCACAACAGGCCGAAAATAGGCCCAAATACATAGAAGAGGATATGCTCATGATTGATTCAATCCCCAAATAATATCCACCGCTTCTTTTATTGGCTTGTGAATATTAGGGTTGAAATCAGGCCAAACCAAGCTTGTGTCTTAACAGGCTTGGTCTATTAAGGTACTGGATGGTTTGAGTCTGGCCTGTGGTCTGTAACAGGCCTTTTTTTGGGCCTACACCTGACCTATATACAGGCCTGACCTGGCCTATGGCATGTTAAGGAGGCCTGTAATTAAAAAAAATTAAACAGGCTAACAGGCCACATGCTTCACAACATGTCAAAAATAGGCACAAATACATAAATTAATGATCCACTTGAGATGAGATTTGAGAATGAGAATTATGGGATTTAGGGTTAGGATGTGAGGTGTGTGAGAATTTTTTTTTTTTAAAATACTTTACAGGCTCAGGTCGGTCTGACAGGCTTAACAGACCTGTCAGTAAACCTGAGCCTGGCCTTTAAAAAAAAAAAACAGGCCTCGAAGCAGGCCTGGACCTAACCTTTTAGCCTGATAGGCCATGCCTGATCAACCCAGAAACAGGCCAGACCACAGCCCCTGACAGACTGCTTGGTCTGTTTCCACCCCTACTTGTGATATAATTTTTTTTAAAATTGTCTTCTCTCTCCAAATCATTACAAAAACGCCATCGGAAACAACATATTAATGTTAATAATAATATTACTCATAAAATATTTTTTTTTTTCAGAAAACTTTTTATTATTATTTTTCTTTCTTGAACTTAAAAACTTATATTTTAAGTTGAAATTCCACCAATGATGTACATAAATTGATTTCTCTTAAAATATTTAAAAAAATCTCTTTAATTTAATATTGATAATTTCCCAAATATATCAAAATATTTCTCAAATTTATTAAAAATGAAAAATCATCACTAGTCCCATATAAGTCATTTCTAATTATTAATTTATTCATACTTTTAAAAACAATTAAAAATAGCAAATTTATCATAAAATTCGAGTAGTTATTAAATATACTAAACTCTAACTTATAATTAAATCATTCTCTCCGCTCTTAATAAATACTAAGGGCATATATTTAATGCTCCTTGAAATTATTAAATCCTTTATGAAAAAACAAGAACACCTTTATAAAAGATGAGTTATATATAAAACGGGAAATGCCATTATTTTCTCATCTTCGATTTTTTTTTTCCCGGCCAAAAGATCTTCAATTCTTCATACCCAAAATAGACGTGCTCGACTGCTCGTCCACCATGTGTACCAACGAAAATCACGTGGATTTTTATATATATATAAAAAAAAGTTTCAAGGGTGTGTCCCCAAATAAAATGTTGCAATTTTTTTGGGAACAAATAAATGTTAGTACAATTTAAAACTTAAGAAGTGGTTTGAGAAATTAAAATAATGTCAAACTTGGGGTCCCGAAAGTCAACCCTACTAATTACTACCAAACAAAGCTAAATTGTGACGCATAAACGAAGACTCAAATAAGTCATACCAACCCAAATCAGTACTAATTAATTAGCATACACGCCTGTCCTTATCCTCCAATAAGGCCTTCACTCCTAGAGTGTTCCATACCCTGCCAATTTGAACTTCTGGGTCCCATGTTTTATTGATTATTCAATTAATTAATACTTGTTTTCCCCCTTTTCCTTCCTTGTGAAAGAAATTTTCAACTTTAATTAATTGACGAAACTATGCCAATTAGTATAGGATGTGCCACGTCTCAAGAACAATGATTTTGGATAAAATAGAAAACCAACCCAATTGGTGTTTTTTTTTTTTTTACCTATTTCGTACCAAGTCGAGTTAACTTGGCATAATTTGGATAAAATAGAAAACCAACCCAATTGATGTTAGTGTTTGGATTAGTTTTTATATTTTATGGGGTAAATATGTGAAAGAAGTTTTATCTTAGTTTACAAAAAATAGCTTCTTAAACTACGATTTTATAGTTTCCAAACACTCAAGTTAGTTTGGATCACCATAAAATAAGATTTGTTGTTTTAAAAAAATTATAAGTATCAATAAAACACATATTACCATGTAAGTAGTCCTACTTAGATGCCACATGAATAATTTTTTGTCAAAGCTTTGCTTATTCGGCATTTTAGCGGTCAAAGTTAAACTTCTATCAGAGTTAGATGAAATTACACCATAAAAATTAGTTCATAGTTGAAGTTGCACTAAAAGAAAATTTAGGGCACTAGGTGCATACAAAAAAATTAACATCAGGATTTTGGACTCACCTTGACTTTTTTTTTGTTAAGTTAATAAGATAACCTTTAATTTTTATTAAAAGTACCAACGATAACCATAAATTATTTTTTAGAGCAAAAACAACAATAAACTTTTAAAATTGGAGCAAAACCATTTAACTCAACTAACTTCCATTTATTATAATTAGAAAAATTAATCTTTTGGCCCTTAAAGTTTTTATTCACTTATAACTCAATCCCCGAACGTTTGACTCACTTATAACTTAATCCCTGATGTTTTTGAGTACGTGGCCAAAAAATATTAAAATACTGTTAAAAATTGCTTAAGTGGATTTTGCATAAATTAAAAATAAAAATAAAAAACAATGTCCCTGTCTCCACCAACTCTCATCCCCCTCTGCCTCTATTTTTCAGAAACCTGGTTAGACATTCGTGGCATCCATGATAGATCCTTCTGAAGCACCGAAGGGCAGGAAACAACTTAATAGATTGGAGAAAAGGTTGAAGCCATTTATGATGATTCTTTTAACTCTGATAAAGTACTCAAGTATGTAAGAAAAAACCATTGTAAAAAAAGAGATTTTTTTAACCTTTTAATGATACATATTGAATAGCGCTTAGAAGAGGATGATAATAGAAAATGTCGAAGTACATCCACTTCACAATATACCTGGCACACAATATCTCCTTTTAATAATAAATAAAATTACATATCATTTACATGATGTTCATAATTTTGAAGGCCCTTTAATATAAAAAAATCGATATCACCTTATGTTTGAAAAGGATCTTTCGAAAGATTTGCCATGGATGTTACTGATGCCCAGCAAAATTTATAGAAAACAAAGATGGAGGAGGATTTGAGTCAGTGGTGTTAGACCTGGCTGACACCCAAGAGGGGGTGAATTGGGTGTACGATAATAAAGTATGATATTTTAAAATCTTTTCGCAGTTTATCAAATTAATATATGGAAGTAGGGATGTCCAAAAAACTCGGTGGTCTGGGTGGTCCGGTCCGACCCGACCCGGTCCAGAAGACAAAAAATCAGTCCAAGACACTTTAAACAGACCGGACCGGACATCGGGTCAAGGGTCTAGACCCTTCGGTCTAGTCCAGTCCGACCCGATTTTTTAAAAAATATATCTTGTATATTTTTTTTTAATCTTCAAAGCTCAAATAATTTTTTTATACTTATTAGATTAAATGTGTTTAATTGATTGTTATGGATTGTATTAAAGTAACTTGAATGTTGTTGTTTTTTATTCATGTTCAATGTTGTTGGAGATTATTATGGATTTATGAATGGGTTTTAATATTTTGTGATATATTTTTCCTAATTATAAGTATTATTATGCATTTTTCCACTGTCCCTAGCTCCCTGTATCAATCCAAACAAGAGGGAGAACAAAATTAAAATAGGTCATGGACTGGTCTAGGCAGTCCACTGGACCGGTCTGGTCCATCCTGAGCTCGGGCTGGTGCTGGACCAGACCGGACCTCGGGCTGACTTGTCCTACCCGAGGTCCTATAAGGACCAGACCTCGGGTTGAGGCTCAACCTGGTCCGGTCCGGTCCATGGACATCCCTATATGGAAGTATAAAATCATAAGCAGTTATGTAAATCTTATATGTTGGAAATGTAAAAGCTTAGGGAAGAGAATATGCAAACTGTGATTTATCCTGGTTTAGTCCAATCCACAATGACCTACGTCCAGTCCCAGGCTCCTCCTGAGATTTCCAATATACAGTCTTCTTGTTTAACCGGGCACAAGAAAAGTCGCTACAACATACAAGTTTAACCAGACACTTATGTAGCCTACTACGGAGTTGCTCTCCCTCACACACTGTAAGGTTCACTCCCCCTTACGGCAAGTCTTACGAGCAGGGCAATATCCCTATAGCTTACCCGTAAGGTAATCACCCTCTCAAGGTACCTCTACCTTGAGTTCAATACAGAAGTATATTTGTAGTGTTTATAGACTCTCTCACAGAGTAGATAAATTATCACTGTAGTACAATACAAATATTCTCACTCTCAATTATACATGACAAGGAAAATAGATATTAACAGAGAGTGCGACAGACGAAGGTTCATGACAGCAACATGTTGACAGTTGGGTTCTCGTTACTTCATCATCTCTGTTCGTTATGTCTGTGTGTTTGGTCGCTGTTGCCTAGTCTTCATTTTTGGATGCTTTGGTTTATATAGCCGATGTTTTTAGAACCGTTGGAGTATTCAAACATTTTTCCGTTGCAAGCAGATCGTGCTCTGACAGATAATTCAATGGTTACATATCGTTGCCCAATGTTCTCGTGCTTTCGTACATACTTTAGTGTTGCTTACTGTGTCCACATTTGTTGGTCTGTTTGTTGAATACTATTGCTGTCCATGATTCATTGATAGTGTCTCATCATACCCGTTAGAATCCGTTGGAAGCATTCAAACATTGTGCCCGTTGGAATCTGATCGTGCGACAAATAATTTAGTGTTCCTTTCTGTCTGCACTTTCGTTGAACCATTTGCTCAATATTGTTGCTTCCCATGATTTGTTGTCGATGAATATTGGTCTGTTGTTTCTCATTTCACGGATAGTGTATGACAATTGTAAAGCACTAAGAGAGAGCCGTTGTCGGACGCTCTACTTCTATCAAACATCTTTTTGCCTCTTCCCATGAAATCTTCATTGTTAATCTGGAGAAACACTTCAACCATTGATACAATAAAGTATTAGTCATGAATACATTGGATTAATAATCAGAAACTGAATTTCTGCATTCTGGGAATTATCTCTTCGTGTGATGATGTTTGAGTATAGTAACAAGTGTAACCATAATGATTAAATAATGTTTAACCATATCCGGATTGATCTCTGAAATTCACTCAACTTCAGTTACTGGCGAACTCGAGTTCTCACGATGAAACTCAAGTGCTTGATGATGTTTCACTGCATTCAGGTGGTCTCGGCCATGAACTTGCAAGAGTGAACTTCTGGAACTCGAGTACACTTTGCTTCAGCACTCGAGTGCTGCACTATGAACTCGAGTGCGTTATGTGTTTTTAAGTTTATGCAACGTTCTCTGGTTGAGACTCTCGGAAGTGTCAAATTGAACTTGAGTGTAAATCTCCACAGGACTCGAGTGCACAGCTTGTTCCTCGCATCACAAGACTCTCAGGTACAAACTCTCATGGCCACACTCTCAGAACTTGAGTGCAAACATACTTCATGACTCGAGTGCATGTCTGTAAACTTGAGTGCTCCTTATATACTTCAGTGCTTCAAACCTCTCAGGTATAAACTTTCATTCAAAAACTCTTAGGACTCGAGTGGGATGCTTCACAGAACTCAAGTTGTCCTCCTCAAACTCGAGTGCACTTCATATTAGCTGATTCTCATGAACTCTCTAGAACAAACTCTCATTCCAGAACTTCTATCACTCGAGTGTATATAAGATGTTTGCGGGAGTATGAATAGTGGACTCAAAATATGATCCATTCATTTTTTACTCTAAAAATGGTAAATGATTGATTATTAGAGATCTCTCATCGTCTATATTCCAATGCAAAAGGAATCAGCTCTAAACTCATTGTATTCTCCAAGTTATGATCCGATGAGTGTAGATAACATATGTATTTTTGAGTATCAACTTCCAGAAGTCATACCACATTGAATATAACTCCAAAATTGACATATTATATATTCATAGAAATATCTTTGAGTCTACTTTCAAATGGCACTGGTTTGAACTCATTTGGACATGTAGTTTAAGAGATATGTCCAAAATACGAAAGGTGTTCTTGAATATAACGGTGATTTCAATTTCAATTTCAACTTCAAACATTCATATCTGATTTATATGAGATCCTTTGCTGCTGTTTCTGATGTAAACATGATGTATTGGGAGTCTAGTTTCATATGCCACTAATTTCGTCTCAATTGGAGTTGTGGTTTGGGAGATATGATCAAATTAGTGAAGCTCGCCCAGACTGAACGTAAAACAGGGATGAACAGAGTATATTTTTCTTCACCGTGAACTTGAGTCCTACATCCCAAACTCGAGTTTAGACCCATTTTTGCAGTTCTGAACAGTACCAAACTCGAGTCATCCATATCCAACTCGAGTGCACAACTTGGAAATCATCCGGAAGTCGTTTATGCCAAGAACTCGCATGAAAACTCCTTGAACTCGAGTGCTACTATTTAAACTCGAGTGATACAGTGCTAGAACTCGAGTGTTACAGTGACAACTCGATGCTACATTGTCTGACTGCTTCAATGCCTCCGCTACAGTACCAAACAGTCAAATAGTGCCAAATAGTACCAATCGCTATAGTGACTTCTGAATTCCCTTCTGAGCATAGAATCATACGATATTTCTCCTAGGAGCTTGATTAATTCTTTCAAGTGCTTGTTTCTCCAATCTCGTTCTTGCTTTGCTTGAATGATCTACAAGATATGTAACATTAAATATAGTAATTAGTCAATGTTAGAGATTAATGCATTATACAAACTTTTTGCTCTTAATATCTAATATCTATATTTGACATCATCAAAATTAATCATATCTAATAGGTGGGGACGAGAATACTGATTATTTTCTTAAGTGCCTGTTTGGATTAGCGGTAGAAGCTACTTTTTCAACGTGATTTACGGTGTACGAGGTAAGTTTAAGAGAGGAGTTTTGTCTCGACTTACGTGAACGAGCTTTTCCACTGCCAACCCAAACAGATTTTATGTAAAGTCTACCTAAACAATTTTTAACAGTATTTTTAACATTTTTTGCTGCATCGGATGATTCAGAAACATCAGGGATTGAGTTGTAATAGAGTCAAAGTTAAAGGACTGAATTGTACTGAATCAAACTCCATATGCTGAGTTATAAATGAGTTAAAACTTTAAAGGCGAAAAGATTATTTTTCCCATTGTAACAGATGGAAGTTTGTTAGATTTAACGGTTTTGCTTCAATTTTAAAAATTTATAGTTACTTTTATTTCAAAAAAATAGTTTATGAATATTGTTTCACTCTTGATAAAAATTAAAGATTATGTTGGCACCTTAAATTTTTTTTAACACTTTGGATCGAGATTGCACCAAATTCTACTTCATATATCAATTGATGCCATGCGAATACTTATAGGATAAAATTATTCTTTAACCCTGGTTATTAGTCGTATATAATTAAACATGGACTACGAACGAAATTCGTGAATTTAGGTAACCCTAGTTATACATGGATTTGTTACTTGTCGTTTTGAAATCACCCCCATTCATTTCCCGCCAATTTTAACCACGCGTAAACAAGTTGAATCTCTGAAAGTGAGTTTGATCTGATGGAGTAATACTATTATTTTGTTGACCTTTGACCTGTTTCACATTAAGGGCACACATTTATTAAATAATTAATGTGAGTCACATTTTACATTTTATTTTCATTAAAGATTAAGGGATACTTTTCTCTCCACTACTTAATTGTCCTCATAGTTAATAAAAAAAATTGAAAATGTGATTAGTCCAACTACCGGTTTTACTGATTCAAACCGGTTCACAGGCTAATCTATACACCGGATTGGACCACTAACTAGTCACCGGTTCAACTGGCCGATCCTATCTGATTTTTTTAAACCATGCTTTCATCTGATAGAGTAATGCTGTTATTTTGTTGACCTTTGACCTGTTTCACATTAAGGGCACATATTTATTAAATAATTAATGTGACTCACATTTTACATTTTATTTTCATTAAAGACTAAGGGATACTTTTCTCTCCACCATTTACTTGTTCTCATAGTTAAAAAACGCATAGACCGAAAAGAAAATAAGATCTACTCTTATGTACTATATAAGAATTTTATTCTTAGTCCCATGCCGTGCGTTTCATGCTATTACACTGTTTTACTCCTTTTATTTATAAATAATTTTTTTCTATTATGGGTTGGTTCTTAAAAAAATTAATATTTTTATGTCTTAAAATTTAAACCGCCTCTTATATTTTTACTCATAATAAATTGATATTTTTATATTAATGTAGTATTAAATCTAAAAGAAATACTATGAAAAAAAATTAATAATTATATTTAAAAATTTGGAAAAATAAAATAAAATGGAATAAAGTAAGTATTGTTATGAATATTAATTATGTGGATGTCCATTAACTCATATCTAGGTCAATTTGCTCTCCCAATCAATGTGATCTATAAAATAATATATTTAATGTAGTAGTGGGATTACTGTAGCAGTGGAAAAATACTGTAGCAAGTGGGAAATCACTGTAGCAGTGGAAATTCACTGTAGCAGTGGGAAATCACTGTAGCAGTGGGAAAGTACTGTAGCAGTGGGAAAGTACTGTAGCAGATAGTGGAAAATTACTGTAGCATGTTACTGTAGCAACCGAATTTTCCTATAAATAGAGGCTATTGGTTTTGTAAAAATTACATTTGAATGAAGAACATTTCTCTCTAGTTTCTATCTCTATAATTTCTCTCTTCTACTCTCTTATTATCAACATTTTTATAACACGTTATCAACATTTTTATAACACGTTATCAGCACGAAGCTCTGCCAAAGGTATGATATTATTATAATTTCTTTGATAATTTATACTTTATTTTATAATATCTTTATTTCATAGATCTGGGATAGTCTGAGCCATTATATGGAATTAAGAAATATATTTTTACCGATTGTTGTGAACATCGGGTTCCATGGCTAGGATTGGAGATCACTATTGTTGTTATATCTTATATATATCATTTACAAGTTTATTTATATTATTATTATTATTATGGCCAGAAGCCATCTACATCCAATTTCTGAAATTATATGACCAGTAGTCATATTATTTGAATTTTTATGATATGGTCAGAAGCTATATCTCTATGATCTCCTATTATATGGTCAGAATCTATATCTATATGATTCCTTATTATATGAATAGAAGCCATATATATCACAGCCAGAAGCTATGTACAACTTTTATTTATCCTGAAGATAAAAAGTCAGATGCCATATATATTTAATTTCTTATCATGAGATTAATTGGCCTGAAGCCATAAGAACTGAATGGCCTGAAGCCATAATTTTTCTTACCTTGCTTTATTAATTTATTTCTTGTCTTTATATATTATTGCATTTTTACATTTCATATTTTAATTATTCTCGTTTATTTCTTTAATAGTGTGAACCATGTCAAATCTTGCAAAACTTGAATTTGTGGCTTTGGATATTACTGGGAAAAACTATTTATCTTGGATGCTGGATGCGGAAATCCACTTAAATGCCCATGGTCTAGAAGATACAATTAAAGAAGGGAATCATGCATCCAATCAGGAAAAGGCCAAATCCATGATTTTTCTACGCCACCATTTACATGAAAGTTTAAAAATTCAATATTTAACAGTGAAAGACCCACTTGTTCTTTGGAACAATCTGAAAGATAGGTATGATCACCTGAAGATGGTTATCCTCCCAAAAGCTCGTTATGACTGGATACATTTAAGGTTGCAAGATTTTAAATCTGTAAGTGAATATAACTCGGCTATGTTCAACATAACTTCTCAATTAAATTTATGTGGAGAAAATGTTACTGATAATGATATGCTTGAAAAAACATTCTCCACATTTCATGCCTCAAATTTGCTCCTGCAACAGCAATACCGAGAAAAAGGATTTAAAAAATATACAGAATTAATTTCTTGCCTCCTTGTAGCTGAACAGAATAATGAGCTTTTGTTAAAAAACCATGAATCCCGTCCAACTGGCTCGACTCCATTCCCAGAAGCGAATGTAGTAACCAATGAATCTGTTTCTGGCCGTGGACGTGGACATGGACGTGGACGTGGACGTGGACGTGGACGCGGACGCGGCTACATCCGTGGTCGTGGTCGAGGTCGTAGTGGTTTAAATTTCTACCAAAAGTGGGGAAATAATAATAAGAACCACAAAAGAGAAAATAGTGGGCAAAATAAAAATACTGAAAGTTCATGTTATCGTTGTGGTGTCAAGGGTCATTGGTCTCGTACCTGTCGTACACCAAGACAGCTAGTTGAACTTTACCAAGAATCAATTAAAAATAATGGTAAAGGATCTACAACTGAAGTAAATCATGTGGATCGGGCTGAGAATTCTGAGCATGGAGACATGGATTTTAGTTATTTGGATGTTGCTGATTTCTTAGCATAATTATTTATGTATTTGAATTTTATGTTACTTAAAATTTTATCGAATGTATTTATCTTAATTATGTTTTTATATTTCTTTTAATGAAGAATGAATATTACCGGCATCAATCCTGAAGATTTATGTCTCGTTGATAGCGCAACAACCAACACCATACTCAGAAATGATAAATATTTTTCTTCCTTGGTAATGCAAAAAGCTAATGTTCAGACTATATCTGGTAGTATAAATTTGATTGAAGGCTCCGGAAGAGCTAATATTCTATTACCTGAAGGAACAAAATTATGCATTGATAATGCAATTTATTCTACCAAGTCTGGAAGAAACTTATTAAGTTTCAAAGATATCCGCAAAAATGGATATCATATAGAAACAACAACTAAAAATAATGAAGAATATCTTGTTGTTACAAAAATAGTTGCTGGTAGAAAATGCATATTAGAAAATTGTCCTGCTTTTTCTTCTGGTTTATATTATACATTTATAAACACAATTGAAACACATGTTATTGAGAACCAGAAGTTCACTAATACAGACCAGAAATCAACTAATGTAAACCAGAAGTTTACAAATGGATTTAATGTTTGGCATGACCGATTAGGCCATCCTGGTTCAATTATGATGCGACAAATAATTGAGAATTCATGTGGACATACCCTGAAGTGTAAACAAATACCACAATCCCATGATTTCTCATGTACTGCATGTTCCAAGGGAAAATTAATTATTCGCCCCTCACCAAGCAAAGTAGAAAGTGAGTCTCTCACATTTCTAGAACGGATACAAGGAGATATTTGTGGGCCAATACACCCATCATGTGGACCATTTAGATATTATATGGTTTTAATTGATGCATCAACTAAATGGTCACATGTATGTTTATTATCTTCTCGCAACCTGGCGTTTGCGAGATTACTTGCTCAATTAATTAGATTAAGAGCGCATTACCCTGATTATCCTATCAAGAAAATACGTCTTGATAATGCTGGTGAATTTACTTCAAAAGCTTTTAATGAATATTGTATGTCCCTTGGAATTGATGTTGAACATCCTGTAGCTCATGTTCATACACAAAATGGACTTGCAGAATCATTGATTAAAAGGTTGCAACTAATTGCAAGACCTTTACTTATGAAATCTAATCTCCCAATTTCTGCTTGGGGCCATGCCATTTTGCATGCATCAATATTAATTCGCATCAGACCAACAAGTTATTTAAAGGTTTCCCCCTTACAAATGGTTTTTGGTCAGGAACCTAATATTTCCCATATAAGAACTTTTGGGTGTGCGGTATATGTGCCAGTATCACCACCACAACGCACTAAAATGGGTCCTCAAAGAAGGATGGGAATATATGTTGGGTATGAATCTCCTTCAATCATAAAATATTTAGAACCATCTACGGGAGATTTATTTACGGCACGATTTGCCGATTGTCATTTTGATGAATCACTTTTTCCAACATTAGGGGGAGAAAACAAGCAGTTGGATAAAGAAATTAGCTGGAATGAATTATCATTGGCTCATTTTGATCCTCGTACAAATCAATGTGAACTGGAAGTTCAAAAGATAATTCATTTACAGAATTTAGCTAATCAAATGCCAGAAGCATTTACTGACCCTAAGAAAGTGACAAAGTCACATATCCCAGCTGCTAATGCTCCTGTTAAAATTGATGTCCCTGAAGGACAATCTACTATGAATGAATCTAAAGTACGCCTGAAGCGTGGCAGACCCATCGGTTCCAAAGATAGAAATCCTCGAAAAAGAAAAGGAGAAAAGAATATAGATGGTCAAATTGAGGATAATCAAGAAAATTTAATAGCTCCAGAAGAGCCATCTCCTGAAGAGTTATTATCTTCAATAGAGATATCTCCAGAAGAGACCCAGTTACCTGATATATGTGAAAATAATGAGATCTCAATAAATTATGTTATGAATGGAATCCGATGGGATCGAAATGAAGTCAACGTTGACGACATTTTTGCTTATCATATAGCAAAAGATGTAATGAATAATATTGAGGATCATGAGCCAAAATCCATTAGCGAGTGCCAACAAAGAAAAGATTGGTTCCTATGGAAAGATGCCATTAATGCAGAATTGAAATCATTAGAAAAACGAAAAGTGTTAGGACCTGTAGTCCTTACACCTGAAGATGTAAAACCAGTTGGATGCAAATGGGTTTTTGTAAGAAAGAGAAATGAAAATGGTGAAATAATAAGATATAAGGCACGTCTTGTAGCCCAAGGCTTTACACAAAGACCTGGCATTGATTTTGAAGAAACGTATTCACCTGTAGTGGATGCGACTACTTTTCGTTATTTAATTAGCCTAGCCGTAAAAGAAGGGCTTGATCTGCATCTAATGGATGTCGTGACTGCCTATTTATATGGGTCACTTGACAATGAAATTTATATGAAAGTCCCTGAAGGACTTAAGGTGCCAGAAGCATCTAATTCAAGTTTTCGAGAACAATATTCAATTAAATTAAATAAGTCCCTGTATGGCCTGAAGCAATCAGGGCGTATGTGGTATAATCGTCTTAATGAATATCTGTTGAAAGAAGGATTCAAAAATGATCCAATATGCCCATGCATTTTTATAAAAGGATCTAATAGTGAATTTGCTATAATTGCTGTTTATGTTGATGATATCAACATTATTGGAACTCCTGAAGAGCTCCAAAAGGCAATTCATTGTTTGAAGAAAGAATTTGAGATGAAGGATTTGGGAAGAACAAAATTCTGTCTTGGATTACAGATTGAGTATCTCAAAAATGGGATCTTTGTATATCAAGAAACTTATACAAAAAAGGTCCTAAAGAGATTTTATATGGATAAATCTCATCCATTGTGCACACCAATGATTGTAAGGTCTCTAAAGCCAGATAAAGATCCATTCCGACCGCGAGTAATCAGCGAAGAAGGTGATGAAGAACTACTTGGTCCAGAAGTACCATATCTTAGTGCTATTGGAGCACTAATGTATCTTGCTAATCATACACGTCCTGATATATCCTTTGCTGTTAATTTATTAGCAAGATTTAGTTCTTCACCAACACGAAGGCATTGGAATGGAATAAAACATATTTTTCGTTATCTAAGAGGCACTATGGATATGGGGTTATACTACTCAAACGTATCTAAGCATGAACTGGTAGGTTATGCAGATGCTGGATTTTTATCAGATCCACATGATGGTAAATCACAAACAGGCTATTTGTTCACATGTGGAGGTACAGCTATTTCATGGCGATCAATGAAACAGACTATATCAGCTACATCATCAAATCATGCAGAAATTTTAGCAATACATGAAGCAAGTCGAGAATGTGTGTGGTTGAGGTACAATTTTTGAAAAACTTGTCTATGACATTGGCCTTCGGAGATTCAGAGATATCAATTGATGATGTTAAGAGGGGGAGTTGATACACGCTGTACTCTTTTTCCCTTATCTAGGTTTTGTCCCACTGGGTTTTCCTAGAAAGGTTTTTAATGAGGCAGCACTGGAAAATGTATCAATGAATGATGTACTCTTTTCTTTGGCTAGGTTTTTGTCCCAATGGGTTTTTCCTAGTTAAAGTTTTTAATGAGGCACATTCATATTGGACATCCAAGGGGGAGTGTTATGAATATTAATTATGTGGATGTCCATTAACTCATATCTAGGTCAATTTGCTCTCCCAATCAATGTGATCTATAAAATAATATATTTAATGTAGTAGTGGGATTACTGTAGCAGTGGAAAAATACTGTAGCAAGTGGGAAATCACTGTAGCAGTGGAAATTCACTGTAGCAGTGGGAAATCACTGTAGCAGTGGGAAAGTACTGTAGCAGTGGGAAAGTACTGTAGCAGATAGTGGAAAATTACTGTAGCATGTTACTGTAGCAACCGAATTTTCCTATAAATAGAGGCTATTGGTTTTGTAAAAATTACATTTGAATGAAGAACATTTCTCTCTAGTTTCTATCTCTATAATTTCTCTCTTCTACTCTCTTATTATCAACATTTTTATAACACGTTATCAACATTTTTATAACAAGTATTTTTTGTTTTTAATTGATTTTTTTAGAAAAATCAGCCGCAAGAAGAGAATACTGTAGAAGAAGTGGATGGAAGATAAAGATAATGATAATGATGACGACGGAGTACGGGGGGCCTGCAGTCTCTGTCCAAAACGATTATCTTTCCGCCACGCAACACACCTCACCCTCTATCTCTTCATCCTGTTGCTTACGAGTCTTCCCTTTCATCTGTATTTTCTCTTTTATGACTAGAAGGAGTATGCAGTTTTACCTTATTTTTAATAAATTTTTGTAATAATTTTTTTATCAAATCCTTTTAATTAAGTTTTTTTTGGTATTTTTTTTTCTTTTTATCAAACTCTTATAATTTTTTCAGATTTTTAATTAGGCTTTTATAGTTTTAAAAATATAATAAAAATTAATTTATTCACGCCTTAATTTTTTTATGAGTCTTTTGATTATATTAGTATTCTTTCCCATTCAAAATGCAAATCACTTTCAACTATCTCATGGAAAATCAACATGGAACGACTAATTCATTAAATTTATTTTAAATTTATTTTTATTTCAAATTTACTCCATTTAAATCTGTCTCATCCCTCATTCTTCTTGATATCCAATATATACAACCAATAAATTCATATAAAATTGAAAAAGAGTAATTAAATAAATAAACATTCACGAGACTTGTATAATGGGTCAAGAATAGAGTTGGAAATACCGTGACGCATCAACCCGCGGGCTATACGGTGTAGGTCTGTGCAGCCCCTTCTTTCATTGGTTGGTAAAATACTAACCCTGACCTGTAGTTGCGGTATGGGCCAACTCCTAGGAAAAAAATTGCGGGCCAACCTATCAACCGCGGGGCACGTGGGTTGAACTTGTGTGGCCCGCATTTTTATAAGTTGGGTAACCCTGTGAAAACCCACGAGCTACGGATTGAGTTTGTATTAGCGGCTCTAATCAAAAATCTCTTCTAGAAATGCCCCATATTTTAGAAAAATACTAAGTACCGTCTAATAAGAATAACTAAATACAGTCTAATATCAAGCATTAATTAATATACTATTCCATTATCATGTTCTATTTTTAAAAGATTGATAACAAAATGAATTATATGGTTGAAGAAAGCGGTTAAAATTAATTTAATATAATAAATATGTCTTAAAATAAAATTTTCTTTTTAAGTATACATTTGTTTTTAAGGGACAAATAAGATAAAGAAGTAGAGTAAATATAAATTAACCAACCCATTAATTAATACAATAGATATAATTAATGAGGAACACAAATGAAAAAAATATCATTAAATATTGAAAAAACTCTTATCACACTCTTTTAAAAGAATTAAGATAATTTAAATTTTAAATTCTCATAAAAAAAAAACATTAAGTATAGAGGGAAGTTTGTTTTCTCACACTTGAAATATTCCCCCTCTTTGGGTCAAAGAAAATATCTGGGGAGTTTATGAGAGATTAATGAAATATGATATTGAATATTTGATGCGGACTTCTGAGCAAGGTTTGTTAAGATTATGTGGATTGGAACATCTAAAAGTGTTTAAAATAGTAATTGAAACTTATAAAAATATTTTTCGATTGTGATTTACGGTATACAAGATAAATATTTGCTTGTTTGTTTAAATCGGGCTTATGCATAAGTCCGATTCACGTAAATCGAGATAAACCTCCTCTACATATTTTTTTCGTAGATCGTTAAGTTACCTCATAGATCATAAAAACTATATCATATTCCGTAAATCACGATTGAAAAGTACTTATGGAGGCTATCCAAACAAGCTTATGTAAATAATTTTTATCTCAATTTATATAAATCAGGTTTATAAAATAAATTAAATTGATCCAAATATATCCAAAAAAGATATGAGACCAGACCAAAACCGATCAAAAATATAAGTAGTACATAATCGGTCAAAGATAGGGAAAATCAGTCAACGATAACATTTTGGGGGAACTCTTCATGAACCGGTTTTTTATTTTTGATATTTAAAATAACTAATAACCCATAACTAAGTTATTTTGTGTTTTTATTTTTCTTGTAGTTGAATTTTTTAATGTTGTGTGTATATGTATACTATCTTAGTTCTATTTATAAGGTAGAGATAAACTATTTTTATCTTATTTATAAGTTAAAATATTAAATTTTATATACATATACAATTTTACCCTTTATTTATTATTATGAAGATTTTATTTTCATAAGTCATAGTGCACTGTGTATATTAAATAAAGATAAAATTAAAAAATTATTAAGTTTTAAGACATACGAGTAGTTAATAAGGTTTTTTTTTAATTTCGTTGAAAAATGGTTGAAAGTGAATAAAAAACATGATGATATGAGAAGTATTGGTGTGTGTATCTGTGATGATGATTCATGGGTATTTTAGTTAATAATTGAAGTTGTATTAGTTTGATCAGACAATTACTGTGACATTTTTTTCACCTGAATTGTGGCATGTTTGATGACTTTACTTTAGTGAATTGTAACGCACAATAAACAATTTTATTATTATATTAGCGTGAGTGACTATAAAATTGATAGGTATGATAAAGTGTATATATATTCCAGCACGATTCAGTAAAAGCAATGCCTCAATCAGTTCCATACCTGATGGATTCATAGTACATAGCTCTTGAGAAATATTGACATATATGCTTATAGATAATATTGAGAAATGAGAAATATTGTCACAATATGGACGAGACAGCGTATATAATGTAGGGGACTTAGAAGAGCTCGGAGGTGACACTAATAGTTGGCTTATTATTTCTCTTAGATTGCGAGCCCCACCTCCCTAGTAATGTACAATGAATCACATACTAACTAATTAATAATTCTATATGAATTATATATATTGATTGATTCAATAATTTTGGAGACAAAGGCTTCGACTTCATGCTCTCGCTCTTCAATAACAATGTAGAGGATAACCATGAACCAAAAGTATTATCCTTTTTTTTTTTGCTGGCAAAAAAAAAAAAAGTACTAACTTTAACTTCTCTCTGCTCGGACACAAAAATAAGTAAGTGCCCAACACTAACCGAACGACCCTTAAGAAAAATTTGTTGGGCTTATTTCTGGTTTAGCTTCAAATCAGTTATTTTACGCTTTACAAAGTTCCATCATGTACTCCGTATAAGGTTTTTTTATTATTAAAAAAATAGACTTATTTCTTTTTATAAAATCTCATTTAAATTTACCTGATTAATAAATGTACTTTTATCAATTTTAGCCTTATTCTCTCACATAATTTATTTATCATTCATTCACTTTTTTCTTTTTCTCATCACTACTCTTTCTCTCACACACTTATTCATAAATAGGGGCTTTTCTAAAAAAATTATATTTTTTATATATTTATTATTTTTAATTAATTTTAACTGTATTCTATAATATCATGATTCAGTTGAAAATAATTTTTATATATAAGGACAAAAGGAGTACTATTTTGATCCTATTTATGGGCTAAAGTGAAAGAAAATTTTTTGTCATAATTACCAGGCATCTCATTAAATTTTATTAATCTTTGTTTGAGTTGACTTTATTTTTATAGAATATTATATATATTAAATAGGGATAAAGTTAAAATTTGTTGGATTTTAAAACAAAATTAATGAAGTTTAAAATTTTTATTGATTTGTGTGAATTACTGATATACTAGAAGTGCCTTATAAATAGAGGACAATATTCCTCTACTTTTATTTATAAATCATTTTCAATATGTTTCATCATCATTAAGAAAAATCTTAAACTCCTTTAGCTCTATCTTAAAATTTAACAATTTCTAATTTTACTTCTTTTTAATATACACTACATTCTATAAGAGCAGAATTTACATAACAATAAATAAAAAATTGTACATTTAGAATGAAAACTCAACGTGGTGACTTCTAAATATGACTAAAGAGAGCATTGCCTTACCTTAGGACCATAGGAGTATTTAACGCATGATACAAAATCATATAAATTAAACTAACTCAACTCTAATATATTATTTTCTCTTGTCTTTAATATAAGATACATTTAGGGAGTTGATCTTGATCTTAAATATAAGATATAATTTTTATATTTGTCAATCTTTTTCTAATTTATCCTTATTGATATTCCCTTAATAATAATCAATGAGAAGCAGAAATTAATGAAAACAATTAGAACATTTTAAAAAATACATGTTATATTAAATAATTTAATTAAACCTTTTTAATATAATTAAATTAGATAAATATATCGTTTATTAAGAAATATGAGTAATATACTAGTTACCCAACTTTACTCCCCCTAAACAACATACCCAGTATAAGTTATTGGTTAATTCAAATTTGTTTTCGTTGCACTAGAGTTCAATTGTCAGCGGTTGTGTTTTTTAACAAAAGGTTTAAGTAAATTGGATCACGTGGTTCCCTACGATTAGAACATATCTTTAAATTCAAAAAACAAAAAAGTTTACAAATATAACTACATATCACCTAAATTTTTTTTTCATATAGATAAGATTTCAAGTTATATTCTTATAATTATGACCAACCTTTATTACGCATTGTGGGTGGCCATCTACAATGCTCACTAGACACTTCTATCAACATCAACTCAGCACCAGTAGGACAAACAAAATAAACTTTGTGCACCGCCACCTTCAAGTCACTGGTGTTAAGGTAATTTCACAATTCAAATAATATTTTCGTTTTTTGTGACGGTATGTGCAAGTAGTAGGGCACAGGTTGGTCAAAACGATAATGATCTTGCTTTGAACGAAGCAGAGACTAGAGAGTGGTCTCTGTGTAAAACAGCCAGCCAGCCAGCCAGCCAGCCAGCACCCCCATCAAATGGAAGCAACAACCCATCTGTCAAACATGAACAGATGAAAACTTTGAACACACCACCAAAAAGAAAAAAAAAAAAACTGTTTCCCGAGGTAAACCGAAACGTTAGCGAACGATTCGATAAGAAGAGAAAAAGAAAAGAATCATCACCCTCATCAAAAATCGTACACTTATAAACCTTCCTGGTTCAGAGTCTATCGGAGAAAGGCCTATATAGACACAGAGGCGTTGAGGTGAGGGCGGCTACAAGAACGAACATTGGGGGACCCCAGCCACCAGCCTCCTCAAATACTGTTGTTCAAATCTGCCAAACCGTACCAATCTGTGAGAGAGAGACCCTTTTAGAAGCATAAATACTCAAGAGGTACAAAAGCGTATACTTCTGTTTTTTTTAACCCCTTCGAAAATATTACTCAAGTGTGTTCTATACTTCTATCAGAGGGGTTTTCTTGCTTACTGGGTCGAGGACGGCTCTTTTTTGCTCAGTTTTGATTTTGGATCTTGGAGTTTGTTTTTTCTTTTTGAGTTTTGTGTTGGAAGTCTGAAGTGGGTTTCTTGTCTTAATCATAATTAGGTGAATGTGACAGCCGATTCGGACGCGATTTTATATATATGTGGTTAGGGTTTTCATGTCCTGCAAGCAAAACCCATGTGGGTTGATGCTGTCTCTCTAATTTATTCGGTACGGTTTGATAGGAAGAAAGTGGTTTTGGGATTTAGAATTAGATTGTGTTTACAAGAATTTTTGGATTCGATTGTAGAGATCTGAATCTAGTAAACGAATTTTAGAACTTCCCAGTTTTCTTTTCCTGGAAGGATATTGAAGCTTCGAGAAAATAGAGAGAGAGAGAGAAGAAAGGTGCTATTTTGTTTCTGGTTGTAGGCTTCATTTGATCGGTGGTGTTCAAAAATGGCGAATCGGTGGTGGGCTGGGAACGTGGCAATGAGACCGAAAGATCCCTTATTGTCTTCTCCATCACTTCAGCTGAGGAACCCAGAAGATGACCATGGCGGATTGAGTCGACTCGGTCCAAGACGCGAGCAAGACTTTCTTCTGGAAAACACCAATAACAACACCACCACCACTACTCCAACCAATAGTAGCAATAGCAACACTAACGCCAACACAAACACCACCTCCCAGAGCCAGAACGTCGGCGACGATGACGAGAGCCGACACAACGATGATCAAAACCCAGGTACCCAAGACGCCGCCGAGCCAGGGAGCAGCGGCGGCCGACGTCCCCGAGGCCGCCCGCCCGGGTCGAAGAACAAGCCCAGGGCACCGGTGGTGCTAACGAAGGAGAGCCCCAATGCCCTCCGGAGCCACGTGTTGGAAATCTCAAGCGGCAGCGATGTCGCCGAGAGCCTCTCCACCTTCGCGAACCGGCGCCACCGTGGCGTGTCGGTGCTCAGCGGAAGCGGCATTGTAACCAATGTCACACTCCGGCATCCGTCAGCTCCTGGTGGGGTTATCACACTAAACGGAAGGTTCGAGATTCTGTCACTATCCGGGGCATTTTTGCCGGCACCTTCACCGACCGGGGCCACCGGGCTAACCGTGTACCTCGCTGGAGGACAAGGGCAGGTTGTTGGTGGGAATGTGGTGGGTTCACTGGTAGCATCAGGGCCAGTACTGGTGATTGCAGCCACATTCGCTAATGCAACTTATGAGAGGTTGCCTCTTGAGGATAATGAGCCATCTGGGGAAGAAGTTGAAGTACAACAAGCACAACAGCAACAACAATCAGCAACTTCTGGGCCTTCAGCTTCTCAAAGTTTGAATGAACAAGTTTCAATGCCAATGTTCAATAATATGCCCCCAAATTTGATGCCAAGTAATGATCACATGCCTCATGATTTGTTCTGGGCGCCTCCAGTTCGCCAACCTCCACCTTACTGAGAAGAGAAGAAGAAAAGGGTAACACTTGTTTTGCAGTACTTATGTTCAAACGGATAGCTATAAAATGTTAGGAATTTTGTGTTTATTTTGCTTTGTTGTTCCTGAAAATCTTGAAACATGTTTTTTTTTTTTAATCCTGAGCGATCTTCTGTACTGTACCAGTTGTTTCTTTGGCTTCCTTCCTAATCTACTCTTTCTTTTAATTTTATGATTGAATCTACATAAATATATTGTTGAACTTAATTTTTGTCCAAGGAATAAAGACCAGTTAGCAAGTTTTTGTGCTGAGAATGTGTAGTGCCTGAAGGGCTAGTCTAATTATGTAGGCTGTCTTGCTTCAGGACCTAACTTTCTGCGTGCGCTCATCTTATGTATGATAAAAAAGTGAAGTTGTTTCTCTTGAGAGTTTCTGCAACTTCTATTATATTTACCATACTGTATCACGCCAAATTTGGACTGTGTAGTGGTATAGTGGATCTATAATGCTATATGATTTTGACACTTATTTTTTGTATTGAATCATTCTCAAGTTTGAAACTAATTATATTGTGGCCACCATCTTATCTGTTTCTTTGTGCAACATCTACTATAGGTTCTTATAATCGAACAGTTTTGGCCATTTTAGATCTTATTGCTACTAACTGGGTTTTTCCATTGAACACGTGGAAACATGTATTTTCTTTTATGAAGACATATAATCATGTACATTTGTAGTAATACTATTGTTGAGCTGTGTGTATGTGTGTGTGTGTTCAAGTTCCAAATACGATTCATTCAATGGGTTAGATAGAAGAGAAAGGATGATTGAAATTAGAAGGGAAAACAATTCATATGGAATTGGATTATATATTATTTTATGCTTATTTATAAGTTACTTTATTAATTTTGACTTAAAATTTAATAGATTTTTAATTTTACCCTTATTTAATATGTAATCTAGTCTATTCTAAGAGTACAAAATTTACAAAATAATAAATCAAAGCTAAATTTGTATGTTGGTATGAAAAATTTAATAATATGACTTTTAAGTAAGATTTAACATTCTTTCCCTGTACTTTATAAATAGAACTAAGTATGTTTTTTTAATATCATTACGAATGAGTAAATGATTATGTAAATTTCATTTTTATTTCATGTTTTTTTTAAAAACCCTACCATTTAATAAAAAACATTCAATTTTTTATTACTCTTATCATTTAATGATTTCACTTTAATACGCAAAGATAAAATTATCCCACTAAATATGATATTATGAGAAAGAAATAATTGAAGGAAATTAGCAAATATTTTAATTCGTAATTAATGATTTTTTTTTTGGACAGAATCGTAATTAATGATTGGTTGTTTATATATCTAACATAAAAATATATTTAATTGAAAATATTCTTTTACTTCCTTGATTGTTTTTAAAGATGTTAAACAAAACATTATACAAAATCTTCCTCCAACATGACTTCATGATATTAGAAAGTTTATAAATTATTATGTATAAGTCGTGGTTTATCCAGTTTTTAATATTATATATATATATATAGATACAATGATTCGGGGCCTTGTATAAATCTTATTAATTTTTTAACTATTAATAAAAAAGAGTAATAATTAAATTTAAATGAGAAAATATTATTCCAAACAATTCAAAACTAAACAGAACTGATCAAGATCAGCTGATAAATATAAGAGAAGGGATATTATTGTGCGATAGATACTTCCTAGCATACAAATGAAGCCCATTAATCTTCATTTCGAAAAAAAAAACTCTAAAGACGAAATTTTTTGTATTTAATTTTCCCAATGAAGACAAATCTTCGACAAAAGACGAGAGAATCATAAGGGAGTGGAATTTTCCTTGAGCCAAACAGTGAAGCTCACAAATTAGAAGGAAAAATCCCCGACACCTCTTTGTGTGCTTGCTATCCTCTCAAAAATAAATAAATAAATTCTTTACCTATTAATTATAATTAACTACCTCAATTTTTTTTTCTTATTTCATAAGATTAAAAAGATTTTATATTCAACACCGGAAGAGTAAAATTGAGATGACAAAGGCCACATTTGAATGAGCATATCACGGAAGGCATAAACACGGTGAAAAATAAAAATACCTTTTTGGTTTAGCATTCAACAAGAAATAAATTATTTGTTAAATTAACCTTTTTATTAAAGCTTATTAAAATATAAATTATATTATACTAATTTAATATATCCGCTAAACTTCAATTTTACCAACACTAATTTAAACAAGACGGAAACATGATGAAGCAGAACGTGTCCTTTGACAAAAAATAAATGAATAAGGCAACAATAATACCAAGTAGTTGGGTTTTTGGTACATTGTCTTATCGTTGATCGAATGACTTGGATATCAAACAACAAAAACACGATTTCATTTCTGAAAACGTTTCTTAAGGATTTTTTTAACATTTATTTATTTTTTTAAATTCATTATAAATTATATTTTAATATAATTAATAAATATTATATAAATGTTTTGATTGCGAGAAAAGCATTGTTATCTTATATATTCATCTTCAATTCCCCCCTCATCAACCTTATCAAGTGCATGTATCTGTTTTGATGGATGATATTTTTAAAAAGTTCTCTTTTTTTTTTTAAGAAAAATACATTTACCATTCATACAAATGTGTGATATTTTTATATTTCAATAAAAAAAATTTCATTTATTAATATATTTACAATGTCCTACATTAGTCATTAATATACGATGTAGTTGAATTTTTTTAAAAAATAAATTAAGAAATTTAAAAAAATTACTTTAAAATATTTATATTTATCATATTTTTAAATAATTTGTCTAATTTATAAAAAATATATAATCTAATGACAAATAATATATGCTATGATTTAATTTTTCTAAAAAAATTAAATGGAACTTGTATTAAGCAACGGATGGAGAATGTATTATATTCTATGGTTAAAGGCCATTTTTATCTCAGAAATATTCACCGGGGGCCAATTTTATTCTGGAAGTATTTTTAGAATTAATTTTGTACTAGAAGTTTCAATTTTGAAGCAATTTTCCCTGACCATTAACCTCATTAAGTTTGACCATTAGTTGACTAAACGAAAGGCAAATTTGCTTCAAAATGAAAACTTCTAGGGTAAATTTGCACTTTAACAAAAGTGATATGAATGACAAAATTATCCTAACAGTTTTGACTTTGGAGCAAATTTCCTCTAATTTGATCAACTAACGGTCAAACTTAACGGGGTTAACGGTCAAGGGAAAATTGCTCCAAAATTAAAACTTCCAACATAAAATTACTTTCAAAAATACTTCCAGAATAGTACTCCCTCCAATCTTATTTATAAGCAACTTTTTCTCTCATGGTGCTGGTCCATTTTATAAGCAACTTTCACTTTTTGTCTGAAAATGTAATCTTCCGTTTTCTATTTTACCTTTATTAAATACATATATTTATAATTAATTAGCGCACACACTAAGAATTACATTTAAGGGGGGAGAGAGAGAAAGAGAGATGAATATTGGGAACACGTATTTTAGGAAGCAAATGACTGTTGGTAAACCAGTTTTCACTCCTTGGACAACCAAATGATATGATTGATGCTGTTTCTTACTCTGTAAAGGACTCCATGGAGAATGGCTGGAACTCAAATCTCATTGTCGAAGACCCTCTGAGAGGATGAAGGTAAGGTTTTAGGAGGAGAACAATCAACTGCCATATTTTTGCTTGAATTTTAGGGGAAATATTTCCCCAATGCAAATTCAGGAGACATTGACTAATTTTATTTTCCAAAGCATGTAAAGGACGAATTTTAATTTTGTTTGCCAAATGCACATCCAGGAAAACTGGGGAGTTTTTACATTATTGAAAAAAAGGTGGGCATTAAAGAAGAGGAAATTTATGCACTAATTTATTATCTAATCATTTATTGTTATTCATTATCTCTTATATTTTTAGACATTCTCTCTCTTATACTTTTTTTTATAAATAGGGATATATATAAAAATACTATGATATTTTTAACATATTTATTATTTTTAATTATCAATTTATTTTATATAATAAAAAAAATTATTTATAAATAAGCCAGGAGAAAATATTGACTCTACATGTATAGTTCGAAGACTGCGTTGGAGTGGGGATATCAATGCTATCATAGAAGCATCCAAAGAAGATAAGGAGGACGACTTTGAATGAAGGGAGTCATAAATTAAATTGCAATGATATGAGCTGATATTGATATTAATGCTATCTATCTTGGAAGCATTGAAAAGACTCGTGGATTCCAAGCTAGCGACTTTTGTGGCCGTCAATAGCATTGAAATTGAAATATAAAGATCTGTTTTCTTATTCAATTTATATTAATTTATAATTTTTTTTCTTAAATTTATCTCTCACTTACCCCCTACTCTCTCCATATCCAAAATGTTAATATAAATAATACTCCATTTCGTTTTTAATATATGATATATTTAAAGAGTTGATTTTGATTCTAAATATAAGACATGATTTTTATATTTATCAATTTTTTTTTCTAATTTAATACTATTCATGCTTCGTTAATCATAGTCAAGGAGGAGAAGGAAGAAGAAAATTAAGAAAGATAATTAAGATGTTTAGAAAATACATAACATATTAACTAAATTTCTTAATTTTATTAAATTAGATAAATATATCTTATATTAAAAATCAGAGGGAAAAAATGACAATAATTATTTAGATGAACAAAAAAATATCTTTTTTTCAGAGTCCTGAAATTTAGAGCGGAGGGTGCTTTTTTTAAGAGGACGCATTTTGTGATTTTTATCATTTAAGCGATGTAACTTATTGTTCACAAAATTGCCACCTTCCCCCCGGGGCGTTGAGCCATGTGCAGTATATACTATAAGTTCTGATTTTTAATATAAGATCTATTTTACAGTTCAATTGAGAAATACAATACCAATACTCAATCCTATCTAAATAAAGGCGTTGAGAAGATCCCTTTTGTTGGGGATTGGATACATGATCCATTGGGTTAATTAGTCATTAATTATAAACCTTTCAACCAAGCCCTCTAATGGATTAGATATCCAATCCCCAACAAAACGGCGGCAGTCCGAACCTTCTAGACTGAGAACTGAAAGTAAAGTATAGAAAAGTAAATGTGAACAAGAAACAATTAATGAAAGGCTTTATTCAATGTACACCATAAAACAAAAGAACATAAGAAAATAGAACAAAAACAAAAGAGCAAAAGTACATAAAATAGAAAACAAAAATATGCTTACAAGAGAATCTCATTGTACATACACTCTCACAAAACTCTAAAACCAAGCGCGGTCATGAAAAGGGCCTTATATTGGCTTTTATAAAGGTTGGAGGATAGTCTTGGTTCATTTGATCTGAAAGTCTTGGTTTGTTTTTGTTCAACTTTATCTAGCATGCGTATCCCTAGGTAGCTGCTTTTGCACAGGTTGAAGGTCCATATGGCTGGCAATAGTCTATGTGGCTGGCAATAGTCTATGTGACTTTTTTTTCTTAAGTCTGGGAGTGCTGCAATAACTTTGGTTTGTTTTTTTGTAATAAGGGCTTTATCACAGTTATGTTGGCATTCAGTACCATATAGGCCTTTTTTTTAGCAATATTCAGCAAGATCTATGCAAAACCAGTCATCTTCATTATCTTGTAGCAAATTCTCTTGGCAAATTTCTAGGTGGGATGATGAGGCTGGAGAAGAAAGCCTATCCTCCCTTTCAAGTAGAAGAGCCTGCTTCAAATGGTCCTTATAGGCTTGTTTGTTTGAGACAGCTGTGAGACTAGCATGGATGTGGTTCTTTTGGATAAGTCCAAACTTTAGTAGAAACTCACATGCATGCACTTAATTCGGTGACTAATGTTGAGTATTGGTATGATATTAGTATCTTAACATCTAACTTAATAGATAAATGTTGATTGATATCCAATGGATCTTGTAGTTCAAATTTGTTTTTTAAAAATGAATCTTATATTATAGACCAATGTACCTTTTGCTCCCAGGGTCTTGGATCTAAATCTCTTGCCTGCCCTGTTCCTTTTAATCCACCACCTAAAAAAAAAAACAAAAAACAAAAAAACCTTCCCATGTAAAAACAGGAAACTAAATTTTGGCTTGCTTCTTTCATCATCCTTTTTAATGCTATCAATTGAAAAAATCTCAGACTTCCTTGGGTTTTTACTGAGCTCGGGCATATATAAGGTTCATCAGTATTTCCTTACAAATTTACAAATTCTCCATAACATAATGTGCCCACTAACCTTCTTGTTTTGTTCATACAAAAACTAAGCATGTTATCATGCATATTATCTTTTTTTTTTTTTTGGATTAACATGCACATTATCATTACTACTACCATTTTTATTTTCATGCTTATCTTGGTTGGGTGGTGCCACTTAGAACAAAGTGTCGGTTACTCGGTGTGGTTTATTGCTCTATCTTGTCCCTTGTCCTTTTAGGTTTTATAGAACATCTGAAATTGGGTACTTTGCCTATTAATATCATGTGGGGATGAAATCACATTAGCATATGGCCTCTGCCACTACAAGATGCTCTATTACCTACTGTAAAACCATGCATAATCGTACAAATTCTGATTCCTCCTCCTCCTCTCTCCCTCTTTGCCCCTAAAAAGGGTAGGTACACTTGCTATCATCAAGAAGGTGGCCTGGGATAATAAAGATTGGTATGGTGGGTTAGCTAAATTTGAAAAAGAAGCTACAGTTTGGAACTCAGGTTATTGGTAGTATTCCTATAACAAAGTAGAATATTATAAAAAGATTGGAGGGGATTGATAGAGCCTAAAGGAACAACATTTCTAATGGCCTATTTAAGCTGGAAAGGAGGCTTTAGCTAGAGTACAGTAAGGTATGTATGCAAGAAGAGCTAATATGATTTCATAAATCTCAGTGTAAATTGGCTTGCCTGGGGGATAAGAACACTCATTTTTTTCATACATCAACAATAGTTAAGAGGAAACGACAACATATCCAAGCTTTACAAGATGAGACGGGTAATTGGCTTACTGATCAAGGGGTGTTGCGAGACATGGTGGGTACTTTCTTCAAAGAACTATATACTCGAGACCACCTTGTTATGGATTCATGGAATTGGATTACGGATTTTCCACCATTGTCCATAAAAAATGATACTCCGCTTCATAAAATGGTGGAAGATACTGAGATAAAGAACACGACTTTTTGAATAGGAGCTTTTAAAGTTCCAAGGCCAAATGGATTATATGCTTATTTTTTCCAGGCCCAATGGAAGCGGGTGGGAAAGGTGTGTGATTGTATTAGAGATATTTGGCATCATCCGAATAAGGTTAAGGACATTAATCACACACATATTGTGCTTATTCCTAAAATTGATAGTTCCCAAATAGTGAAACTTTTGACTAATCTCTCTGTAATGTTATTTTCAAGATCATCACCAAGATCATTGCTACTAGGCTGAAGATAGCTTATCTTATCTGGTAACCCCTCAGTAATGCAATTTTATTGAGGGAAGATAAAGTAGTGATAATATTATTATTCTCAAGAGGTTGTTCATATAATGAAAGAGAGGGGAAAAAAGGGTTATGTGATGGTTAAGGTTGACATGGAGAAAGCCTATGACCGTTTGGATTGGTGATTTCTGAAAACAACCCTTGTCCGCTTAGAGATACGTGATAAGATATTAGAACTTATAATGACATGTATCTCTTTGGTCTCTATGAATGTTCTCTGGAACAGAGTTGCTACATCTCCTTTCTCCCCCACCTGTGGTCTTCGTCAGGGTGACCCTTTAAGTCCCTATTTGTTTGTTATTTGCATGGAAAGGTTAGGGCATAGGATAAATAAAGCAATTCAGAATGGAGAATGGAAATGATTGAAATTTAATAGGAACTCCCCATCCATATCTCATCTTTTTTGTAGATGACCTTCTACTCTTTGGAGAAGCCTTTACAAACCAGGTTAAGGTAATAAAGGATATTATGAGAGCGTTTTGTGAGGTTTCTTGGCATCGGGTTAATTTGGCCAAGTCTAAAGCTTTCTTTTCTTGGAATGTGAATTTTAATAGGGCTCTAGATCTAAGCAATGAATTGGGGATTAGTATTACTAGGAATTTAGGAAAGTATCTTGGTGTGCCCCTCATTCACGAACGAGTTACCAAGCTTACCTATTTTCCTATTATACATAAGGCACCTAAGAAGCTGGCTAGTTGGAAGAGCATGTTTCTTAACATGGTAAGGCGTACTGTACTTATCAGAGCTGTTCTATCCGCTTTCTTTGCATATCAAATGCAGACTACGTTGCTTCTTAAAGGGGTCTTACAAGAACTTGAGAAGATAAGTAGAACTTTTCTTTGGAATTAGGCATATGATGGTAGGAAGATACACTTAATCGCATGGGATCAGATCAAGCAAAGAAAGGATAATGGGAGTCTTAGAATTAAAGACCTGTATAACCAGAATGTGGCGTATATCAATGTTTTAAAAGTCGGACTGGATGTCGAGCCAGAAATACCAGTGGGTCATAGTTCAAACGATTAGAACAGTCAGACCGTCCGGTCGGACCACTAATGTAATAATTAAATAAAAAATTATATTATAGACATATATAATGATATAAATGTAAAAAATAAATATAAAATTATTAGATATATATTTAAAATTTACATTAATATTAATATTTTTAATTTAATACACACACGAATTTTAAATATATACAAGCAAGATGTATTTTTATTTTTAAAAAAAAATTATATGATGGAAACCCATAACATGTTTCCCCTTCTCTAATAATATATATAATAAGCTAATAATATATTAAAATGTCAAATAACTTAAAAAATATGTTTTTTTAATAATATTATAGTATATATCTTTTTTTGAACGATAAAGTTGATATCTAATCTATGTGATATCTTAATAAGTACATAATAAATAGTATTTACCTATAGTGTAGTCCAGTACGTTTTACATTATATATAAAATAAAAAAATATACATATTGATTGTCATCTGTTGTTGGCAAAAAAAATCGTGTTATTATCCTGGTGACAAGACAATTGCCTGCTGCTTTTTTTACTTTCCCAAAGCCCGACTTTCTTCTACTTTCTTTTGAATTCTGATAGGAATTGCAGGTTTGTTATTATCTATTTCTCTTCACCGGAGGCCGGAAGGTGAAGTCTCATACTCTCATCAAATGAAGGTTCGACGCATCATCCCTCCTGGAGCATCACCCTTTCTCCTTTGTTTATTAAATATTTTTCGCTCCCTATGAAACTTTTCATATTGGAAAAATTTGGATATATTAAACTTCAATTCTTGTGACATGTTTGTCATCTTTTTCTCCTTCAATCATCATTCTCCTTCCACCTCTGCCTTTAAAGCTCGTTTTCTAAGCAACCCGTCCGGTTTTTGAATATTCGTTCCGATTCCCGGGTCAAATCTGTTTTCTGGCTCAACAGTTGGTTTGAGGCAATTCTGTAGGACAAAACTCATGAATTCTCTAATAAATCATAAATAGAGTACATGAATTTTCCTATACCAATCAGCGGAAGACTTACAAGAATTACCTCTTGTCATAGCTAATCTCTGATCAGATTGAGAACTCGTGAATCCTGATGAAAGAGACCTGGAAAACATAAGATGAAGATAGAAGAAAGATTGTCAGGTCTTTTTCTGACTGGCTGTGGGGCACAGCGATGGCAACTGGGTGAAGAGCCGTCACCAGTCAGGGAACCTCAGATGAGCAAATTAGGTTTTCCTTACGCTCGTCTCATTTGGCCGTAATCTCAAGTGTGTGTATTCCACCATCAGAAAAATCACATTAATAGCCAATAACCCTAATCCTGAATTGGGCCTAAATCTGACTTACGGGCCACACTCAGAATATTTTAATTAATTACCTAATTAATAATAACTAATAATTATTATTATATATTAAAATATCTAACATTCTCCCACTTGGCCCGTAACTATATGTCAGTTGCCCTATCAAGATTAATTAAGGCTATGCTGCAAGAATCATGGCGATAAGTCCCCTTAGTCGAGTATTATCTTCCATGTATTACATAGCAGCACCCTTACTTAATGGGTCAAAACTTAATGAATAAACCTTAAATGTTTATTCGGTTCCTACTTAAATGTTTGTCAATCTCGATAACTTGGTATCAATATGAGACAACAAACTCCAATTTGAATTTCATCATTTGACAATACCTTATTTAGATCACTCAATGTAATCCAACTCATAAATAAGGTATTTGATCTTTTCATGTCTTTAAATGCATGCAATTCATTCAAGGATCAATACTTTATGTGTTTATGACCTATTAACTTTATGGTCATACAACACCCTTAATGGGTTTAAATAAATTTAAAACCATATGATGAAATTCTTTAACCGGCAATCTTATAACTTGCCTCGAAGAATGATTAGGTTAAGCAATTCATGGAGGAACTAAGCAATTAGTGACTACTTAGCAATCTTGTATTCCTCCATGTTGCGTTTTGTTCAGTAAACGTAAAGATGCATCATAGTATTAACTATTTTATAGTTAACACATCATACGAAACTAAACAAAGCTAATCATTCTCCTATATGTAGAGCATGAGGCTTAATGTACATTTTGCAATGTACTTCATGACTTGCAGCTTTTCAATTATTATTCAAGTAAGAATATGTCTGATAATCCTCCTAAAGTTCCCTTCTAATGGCATTTCCTGTTTGTGTGCACATTCAAGCAAGCATACACCTCGGAAATTAAATTAGAAGGAATTCAATGATATATATTAGAGACATATGGACAATCTAATTGTATTTTCATAGCAACTATCATTTATCCACAAATGTTCAAATACGTGTAATCATAGGTTACTTATGACGTTCTCAAGTGTTTTGAGAACAATCCCCTTATGTATTCTAGAAGAATACTACATGTATCCTAATTATATCACAAACTTGAATAATGATGATTTTGTTATATGCATCACCTTATGTCAAAATTCACAAGCAATGAGTGAATCATCATTTTGTTCAATATAGATGACTCAACTCTCACTAATATAGTGATACAAAAGGACTATGATACTTTCAACTTTGTCATGTATGTGATTGTATCATAACACATTTATCACTAATGTGAAATATGCTTGTGAGGACGATATCTCAGTTTTGCTAACCAAATTCTCCTCAGTTTTTGTGACCCTTTCTTTTAATTCACATATATCTCTCCTTGTTACTATAATGGAAATATGTCAATGGAATTTAGGGTTACTCTCATTGTTTATACTCTAGCCAGATTACTTGAAATACATGATGTATAGTTGGTAGTAATTACCAAATTTGAATTGTCATTGGTCTAAATCCAATCTGTTGATAGATTGAAGTTGTACAATAAGAGCACCATCTATCAATTTGAAATGTCCCTTGTTTGCTTCAGGATTCTTTTCCTAATAATTGATAGATTTCTTAATATTGATGCTTCTTATTTCAAGCTTGACCAATTGAGAATTTCAGAATCTCATGATGTTTCACATTTACCTCAACAAGAAGAGTATCATGTAAAACCAATGTTCCCTCATGATTAGTGGTTACAATCCGTTATGTGTGATAATCCTTAACGAATTTGATCACTCCCACTAATCATGTCGATTCTTAATAATTTGACAATTCAAAATTACTACACAACTTCTAAAACGACATGGTCAACTCAATAGAATTCTCAAGATCTTTTTGTATCTTCACCAAAATATGCAGTCTTAGTCCTTGGGATGTTTTCCTTCCGCACTCTTCCATTTGTAGGACAATTCTATATAGACTGAGCTTCCAACTTTTAGATTTTAAAATGGTTTAAACACAATTTTGTTGGAAACTCATCTAAGATATATAATTGTCTTGAGTGCATTCCTTAAGAGGAAAACATATAGGCTAAGTTACCGTCCTTTGTCATATACCTATCATGTTATCCATATCTTCTAATTGACTTCATCACATTAATCCGTTTACCAGATTAAATCACCCACTTTTGCCTCATATTCACAAAAAAAAAATGTCAAATGACATTACATAATTATAAAGCAAATAGTATTCAGGTATTGTGAAGAGTCAATTGTAATCAGGATAATTATTTCATCTGTTAGAATAAAACCAATAGTAACTACTGCCTCCAATCAAGCCTCCAATTATAGACAGATTAAACTTTATATGTCTATAACTTTGTGGCCTTTGGGTAGGTAGTTTAATAGCTCTCATTTAAAATCTTACGCTTTTCCAAAAGGAAGTAAGATTTGTATATACGCTTTTCCAATGAATACTTGATGTCCATATATGTATTCATGAAAAAGAGTAATGACTCATGAGATAATAAACTGAGGACTTGTCTCACCCAGATTGATGGAGACATTGTGCACTATTATGGAGAATCACTTCATAGTCAACAAAACAAAGCAATAACATTTATGAAAATCTCTAAATTTGTCCTTCAACCTATCAACAACCATTGACTTTGTTACATTCTTTATGTACTTATAATAACTAGCTCTTAATTGAGATTACTTTATTGAGACAATAATGATATCTCATTTCTCACGCAAGTACTATAAATACTAGAAATTTTCTTAATGTCAATATTATCATAATGGTAGCAGTTCTCCTTATAGGCTTAATTGTCTCTAATAATTATATCAAACTAAATAATTGAATATATAACAATCATGCTGCAAGGTCGAAATAAAGGTAAATCATGCTTACAAAGTTTACTATAAGAGGCAAGCAACCATCGCATATAGGCGTATGTTTACCAATGTAAATCATACAATTATAAATTCGTATCACTAATATCTACCTGTGGGCAAAGATATTAGCATAGCTTGAATTTATCTCGAATTGGTGAAACTGGAATGCAGTTATATCCCCTAATACCTGTGGGCTACTTAGAAAATATAATGCCCTTCCATTCCACCCTAATTAAAACTATGATTATAATTATCTACCTGTGGGTAAAGATTAATTATAACCATACATTTAATTACAATTGATGTCTTAAATCTTTTTGTGATGTATTTTGTTCATTAGAACAAGATAAAATGTATGTGCCTAGTAAGGATGCTGTGGCTACTCCTCGATTCTACATACTCATCACAAAGACATCATACCATTGTGTATACTAATTATACATATAATCATAATTTGATATAGTATGACCTTATGTGATAAAATATGCATACAACATGTGCATAAGGATATTGTAGCTATTCTTTAAACAAAATATGTATGCTAATCACTAACATCAAATATGTACAATTTAAATACCATATGTATAAACACAATGTCAATGGGAATCTTAATTAATTAATTAATTTAATCAACTAAATCATGAATGTGAATAAAATAATATTTATTCACTTTCAAAAGATTGATATTTTAAAATCCATATGTGATTATTTTGCATGTTGTAAAAGGGCGTTGTAGCTACCACTCTAGTATGCAAAGTGAATCATAATATCAATCATGTGCACTTAAATTCTGTATATGCACAACTTCATGGAGGACTTAACCAATTAATTTAATCAACATAAGTGACTAAATACAATCCTCCCACTTTGATTAAATTAATATTACCCATTTAATATAGTTGATATGTTAAAACACATAACTGATTATCTACACATGCAATAGAGGATGCTGTGGCTATTCCCCAATATGCATGTTAATCACAAATACCAACCGTGTGCATTTAAATTTTAAATATGCACAAATTCTTAATGAGAATCTATCAAATAGATTAATTTAATCAACAAAATGTGACTAAATAATCAACAAAAATAAATTCTCCCACTATTTTGTGCATTCAAAATAAATCCAATATATGCACATCCTAATGGAGGGATTAATTAATTAATTTTTTTAACAAAGTCCCTAAATAATTAATTAAAATCCTCCCACTGTTTTATGTATCCAAAATTGTTTAAAAAATTAATTTTGAAACTTTTCAACTTAAATTAAGCTTTGCAAAATTTGAATGGTTAGATAATTGCCTAAAGTTAATTTTCCAAATGTTTAGACAATTAAATAACTCATGAAAATAATTCCACAAATTTTATAGTATGTGAAAGTTGCCAAAATTAATCTTTTTCATTAATTTAAACAATTTAATGTGATATAATCAAAATGATACATAAAACAAAATTTGATTTAATTAATAGTGACTAAAATGTCTATTTAACCCAAAAACCTTTTCTGGAAATCAGATTTTATGGCCCAAGTAAAAAAAATGTAACAGAGCCCATACAATATTTTCCAGAAAAGAAATAAGATAATAAAAGGCCCAAAATTGTTTAAAAAAATGGAAAGTCCATATAACTTAGCCCAATATGCGTCAACCCACTGTCCAGAATTAATGAAACGGTGAGCTTCATTATGGGCTAATGACAGTGTTTTCGCGAAAGTGGGAAGAAGCTTTTCTGGACACCGTAAACTACATTGTTTCACAGCTTCTTCCCCACCCATTCGGAGCCCTAGAACTCGACCCAAGACGTCGCATGACCCGGTTGCAGACCCTGATGGGTCCGCTGCTTGCTGGAAATTCCAGTGCCATTCCCAAGCGATCCGAGAGCTAGACGTTGGCAATTTTGGCGGTAATGATCTCAAAGAACAAGAACAATTACTATTCAAAGCTCTAGTTCGCATAATCTCTCAAAATCAACACATAATCAAAAATGAAATCGAAACCAAACTGATTGAATCGAATAAAACTTCTTGATTATGACAGCGATGATTATTCTCGCCGGCATTAACAAAATAAAATCCATTCAATAACTTCACATATGATCAAAACACCGAAAACCAATAAATTGCATCGAAGAAAAATTTATACGGCGATAACCATCGAACAAGAATCCAAACCAATATGCGTACGATTCAACTTAAATCTAAGAAAATGAAATAAAAAATCTGGGAAAATAATTTCGCATATAAGTATAAAACAGAAAACCCATGATTTAGAATTGAAACGCGAATTAAACTCGTTGTTGTTTCCCTTTGGTTACTCTAATGAGGAAATACGGAGATCATCGAGAAACTAAAGTTCCTCTTTCATCCATTTACTTGATAGAACTCAAACGCAATTTCACATAATAATTTATTAACAATAAATTGCAACCAGATGATTAAAAAATCAAAGCAAATAGGATTTCATCTCTGATCTAAGAAATGGAATCCGACTAAAATTAATATGGTAATCTTCATTTAATTCCATACTTAGATCATCCCTGATCAAAGAGTAGAAGGCAGAGAATCAAAGAAAACCAGGCTCTGATGCCACATGTAGGACAAAACTCATGAATTCTCTAATAAATCATAAATAGAGTACATGAATTTTCCTATACCAATCAGCGGAAGACTTACAAGAATTACCTCTTGTCATAGCTAATCTCTGATCAGATTGAGAACTCGTGAATCCTGATGAAAGAGACCTGGAAAACATAAGATGAAGATAGAAGAAAGATTGTCAGGTCTCTTTCTGACTGGCTGTGGGGCACAGCGATGGCAACTGGGTGAAGAGCCGTCACCAGTCAGGGAACCTCAGATGAGCAAATTAGGTTTTCCTTACGCTCGTCTCATTTGGCCGTAATCTCAAGTGTGTGTATTCCACCATCAGAAAAATCACATTAATAGTCAATAACCCTAATCCTGAATTGGGCCTAAATCTGACTTACGGGCCACACTCAGAATATTTTAATTAATTACCTAATTAATAATAACTAATAATTATTATTATATATTAAAATATCTAACAAATTCATCCCGGTCTAACTCATAAAACGGCATGAAGCATTAAAACGAGCCGTCTAAGTCTCCGGGTGGCGGCCGGACCGGTCTGACTGTCCGGTCCGGTCCGGTTCCAAAAACCTTGGCGTATATCATGAAGCTATACTGGGACTATTAACCAATCCTGATGCCCTCTAAGTTAAATGTCTGAGAGGAAAGTATGGTTGTGAAGATGGCCCATATCCTATGGTATACCGTAAATAGAACTCCTCCCGAGTCTGGCGTAGTATTACTAAGGTGTGGGACCATTTTTATAGAGGAGAGGGTAGGAGTTTGAAGGATGATAGAACTAATAATGCCTTGTGGGATTTATGGTCATTGATCGATATGCCCTCATTTACCTGGTTGACCGGAATTTACATATTTTAAATCCTTTTGCTAAGGTTAGAGACTTTATGACAACTGTTAGCTATTTAGCTTTACCGTAAGCGTACGGGTCGTAAGTAATATAAAAAGATTGTTTCCACGAGGACTAAGGAAAGAAAACTTGAGCTAGTTATAGCAATTATATTCTTAATTAGGTTGATCAATTTTTTGTTTGTTTTAGTTTTAAAAATAAAAATTCAACGGAAATAACGGAAAACAAACTAGATTAACTTCACGAGTATTAAAGACTTAGGATTATCTATCCCCTTTCTATTTCATGAACTAGTTAATTTACCCTCAATAAGCAATAAATGAAGATATGTATTTGTCTAAGATTCACATACATTTGATAATGCTCTCTCAAGTCAAAATCAAATATTTATCCTAATAAATTGATCAATCTCTTGCATCAATTAATAAAGACTAACTTTAGACGCCAATCTTAATCTGACAATGATAGATTAGTAACTATATCTCTATGATACTAACAAACCATCCGTTTAGTACCTAAACTTCAAGTCTAACATAATTTTACCTAATTTCTATACTTAAATTATTTTTCTCAAGAGTAATTTAAATGAATTAGACAACTAAATGGTGATAAGTCATTTAGAGGCATTAAGAGTAAGATAAAATCAACACAAAAAATCATTTAATGCAAAAAAAAGAGTAAATAAATAGTTCAATCCATAAATAGGTTCATAAAAAAAATCCTAGAATGAGAACATTAGCTACTCATGTTCATCAAAATCAAATCACAATAGTAATAATAAATCATTCCAAAGTTCAGATTTCGAAGAGAAAGAAGAATATTAATGAATAAAGTGCTAATACAATTTATCCTTAAGCTTAGACTCTCTTTAGCAATCTCCTTTTTCTTGTAATCTGACTTTGCTTCTTGCCTCCTTTTCTCGTCTGTCGTCAGGTCCTTTTCTGCGTTCCATCCAGATCCCTCCAAAATCGCCATTGTTCCTTCTCTTTGCCATGGGTCCCACGCCACTTTAATTTTATATCCAATATATTATAATCTATCAAATATAATATATTCATCATCCTTTGCTTTTTTTTTTCCGCGTGGGGTCCACAATCATCATCACTTTGATTACCTTCTACCACCTCCACGGCATTTTCTCTTCTCCTTCAATATGTTGTGTGTGTATTATAATATATATATATATATATATATATATATATATATAATATTATTGATGATTAGCTTCAACTCCTTTTGCATTTTTTTTCTTCATATAATATAGTCAGCGTAATAAAATAGGATATTAACAAATTTTTTTTTTATCAAAATCTCTTATTATCTTATATTTGATTTAAGAGAAGCAAAATATATAAAAAGATAATTAAATAGGTATAAAATACTCATATATTTAAATATATCTTAAAATCTATATATATTTAATTATAAAATATATACTTATCAAACTCCCCCACTTTTAAACATTTGCTTGTCCTCAAGTAAAAGAAAGAAAATTCATTATTCGAACAAAAAGAACATTGCTTACAAAATTCCTAAACAGAGAGCAGCATACCACCACACTTAGATCATACTATCAAGTTTTGTTCAATTTAATGTATTATACAAATAGGTTACTAAGCCAATAGCCTTAAATAATTGTAATCATCTCTTGACATCCCATGATTAAGGGATCGACAAGTAATAAGTGCAACAATAAGATTAGTAAAGGAATATTATGCTACTAAACTCCTCCCGAAAAATTCAAATGCCCCACTCCACTAAGCTTTTCATTTAATATACTGAGGATCATCAGGTAGAAAACTGCTTCATTTATTTTCTTTCTCTCTTTTTTTCATCTTAAGTTGTTGTAGGTTCTCTTTTGACGCGACCCTGCACATGGATGATGTAGCACCGATTACTTAGTTACTTCAACAGATACCTCGAAAGGCTTTTAGCCTAACTCATAGCCCTATTTGACTTAACCGTTTGACGCGAGTGCCAACATTAGAGATGAAGCGCCCCCGGTTACTAAGTTAGGTCTAGAGAAGCCATCAGAGTCGTGTTTTTATTCTTTGCCCTGTTTTTTCTCTTTTGTTTGTTTTTTTTAATTTTTTTCCACCTAAGTCATTTCCCTAAACAAAAGCTTACTTAACCAGCAAGGTCATCATCTAATTTCCTAAAGAAATCATATAGCAAAATATTCATAAACTAATAATTTGTTGATCATGTTACAAAATATTCCTTATTCTCATAGTCCATCTCAAGATTTAAACAAAAATTTAAGGCTTAGAGGCTTAATCGAAATATTCTTTTCTGTTTTTTTCAATAACACTCTCTAAGATGGGGAAAGTTCAAAGTTAAGGTCAATCCTAAGCAATGCAAAAAAAATTTCAAAAACAAATTCTTCTCAATTGCCCAAGGACGAGCACAACCAAAAAAATCATGTCCCTTCTCCACACTTAAATCAAACATTGTTCTCAATGTTGCAAAAATAAATAAAGAAGGAAATGAACTAATACTCCCCTGGTTTAAGTTTCTGATTCTGATGTGGAGTTATTCCTCTAATTACTTCAATGATGTTTCAAATTTTTGAAGGAGAAAAGAGTGCTTGAGCAAGAACTTGTAGCCACGAGAGGAGCGAACATATCTAAATCTACCAAAAAATAGAAAGAGTTTAACAACAAAAAAACAAAACAAAAAAGATATTATAATAACGAAAATGAAAACCAAATCATTGGGCTGCCTGCCAACAAACGCTTGGTTTACGGTCCTCAGCCTGACCATGGCAGCATCTCAAGAATCAACTGTTAAGGGTAATATAATGGTCTGACAGTATACTTCACCACTCCAATAGTGCTTCAATCTTTGTTCATTGACTTTGAATTTCTCTCCACTTTTTCCTTCTAACTCCACTGCACCGTGACCAATACTTGAACCATAGTGAATGGTCCCGACCAACGAGATTTTAGCTTTTCTGGAAACAACCTCAGCTTGGAATTATATAAGAGCACCTGTTGTCCTGGTTCAAAGGTCTTGAACACAATCTTCTTATCATGCCACTTCTTAGTCTTCTCTTTATACAATTTAGAGCTTTCACAAGCATAAAATCAAAATTTCTCTAGCTCAGTCAATTGCAAGAGTCTCTTTTCTCCTACAGTCATAACATTAAAGTTGATCTTTTTAATAGCCCAATAAGCATTGTGTTCTAAATTCACCGGAAGATGACAAGCTTCCCCAAATACCAAACGATAAGGGGACATATCGATTGGTGTCTTGTAAGCAGTACAATAGGCCCATAATGCATCATCCAGTTTCATAGATCAATCTTTTCTTGTGATACCCACTGTTTTTTTAAAAAATCTTCTTAATCTCTTGATTAGAAATTTCATCTTGCCCATTAGTTTGAGGATGATAGGCTAGGGCTACCTTGTACTTAACACCATATTTCTTCAAGAGAGTTTTGAATTGGTTGTTACAAAAGTGGGTGCCTCCATCACTTATAATAGCTCGTGGTACATCAAATCAAGTGAAAATATCATTCTTCAAGAATTTGACCACAACCTTACCATTATTGGTTGGAAAAGCAATTGCTTCAACCCATTTGAACACATAATCTACTGCCACAAGAACATATTGGTTATTGAAAGATTTCAGGAAGGATCCCATGAAATCTATTCCCCAAACATCAAATAACTCCACTTCAAGGATGTTATTAAGCGGTATCTCATTCCGTTTAGAGATATTTCCTAATCTTTGACACCGATCATACATCAAGGTAAACTCATAAGAATCTTTAAACAAAGTAGGCCAGAATAAGCCACATTGTAAGATCATTATTGCAGTTTTGTTACCTCCAAAGTGAAAGCATGACAACACTTTAATATTTTTTGTTGCTTGTTCTCTAGTATGCTACTTTTTATTAATTGATCAGCGTAATGATGAAACAAGAATGGTTCCTCCCAATAATATAGCTTAACATCATGCAAGAACTTTCTTCGTTGGTGA
The DNA here is from genome assembly GCA_037074505.1 of Albizia julibrissin. Lineage (NCBI taxonomy): Eukaryota > Viridiplantae > Streptophyta > Magnoliopsida > Fabales > Fabaceae > Albizia > Albizia julibrissin. The sequence goes on along the minus strand of CM073483.1, from coordinate 39,916,258 downwards.
TAATTCAAGTCAGGACGAATAATGTCACAAACTAGATAATTAACAAGGTCAGTATACCAAGGGGCATCAGAGTGGCTCACAACAAATAGTTGTTCATCTGGGAAGGTTTCATGAATGGCTTTGTCACAGCTTCTAGTTGAGCATCAGTACTCAACCTAGATAAATGATCAGCAACTTGATTTTTTGTACCATTTCTATCAACAATTTTGAGATTAAATTCCTGTAGGAGAAGCACCCATCGAATTAAGCTTGCCTTGGACTCTTTCTTGCTGAACAAGTATTCAAGAGCTGCATGATTTGTGCATACAATTTTGGCTCCCACCAGATACAAACGAAACTTTCCAAAAGCAAATACTACAACAAGAAGCTCTTTCTCCGTAGTCAAATAGTTTTCTTGAGCATCATCAAGTGTGCGGCTAGCATAATAGATCGGGTGAAAGACTTTATCTCTCTTTTGGCCAATAACAGTTCTCACAACAAAGTCACTAGCGCTACACATCACTATGTAGGGAAAACTCCAATCTGGGGCTATCATTATAGGCGTAGTCACAAGGTTTTTCTTGAGTTCTTCAAATGCTCGAAGGCAAGCATAATCAAACTTAAATTCTGCGTCTTTCTCAAGCAAATCACAAAGAAGCTTGATAATGTTAGAGAAGTCTTTAATGAAACGACAGTAGAAACTAGCATGGCCAAGAAAACTCCTCACCCCCTTAACATTCACAAGTGGAGGAAGTTGTTCAATCACTGCAATTTTCGCTCTATCTACTTCCAAGCCATTCTTTAAGACTTTATGGCCCAGCACAATTTCTTCTTTCACTATAAAGTGACATTTTTCCCAGTTAAGCACTAAGTTAGCTTCTTCACAATCATAGGAATCTCCAAAAACTGTGAAGTCATCCATGAAAACTTCCATTGTTTGCTCAATCATATCGGCAAAAATGGTCATCATGCATCGATGGAAGGTAGCTGGTGCATTGCATAACCAAAAAGGCATGCATTTGAAAGCGAAGGTCCCATATGGACAAGTAAAGGTAGTCTTTTCTTGGTCTTCATGGGCAATAGTAATCTGATTGTACCCAGAATATCCATCTAGAAAACAGAATAATTCCTTTCCAGTAAGTTTATCTAGCACCTGATCAATAAATGGGAGAGAAAAGTGATCCTTTCGAGTTGCTACATTCAACTTACGATAATTCATGCAAACCCTCCAACCAGTAACAGCGCGAGTAGGAATTAGCTCGTTATGGGTGTTACCCACTACAATCATACCGTCCTTTTTGGAGACACATTAGATTGGGCTCACCCAAGAATTGCTAGAGATAAGATATACTATACCTGCATCAAGCCATTTAAGAATTTCCTTCTTAATAACTTCCCTCATGATTGGGTTCAACTTTCTTTGATGCTCAATTAAAGGCTTATATTTGTCTTCAAGAAGGATTTTGTGCATACAAGTAGAGGGACTAATACCCTTAATATCAGCAATAGTCCAACCAATGGCTCTTTTTTGAGTCTTTAAGATGTCAATCAATCGCTCCTCTTGTTGAATAGTGAAATCAGAAGCAATGATAACAGGAAGGGTATTATTTGTTCCTAAGTAGACATACTACGAGAGAGACGGCAAAGCTTTTAGCTCAAGTGAATATGGTTCTTCTAGAGACGGTTTCATCTTTGGTTTACCAACAAAACCCAAATCAAGTGATTCAAACTGCATTCATTTAGGATAAGGAATCGATGCATCCATGATAGCTTAGAATTCCTCTATTTTAAAATTTTATGAATTAATCCCAAGTATCACAGCTTTAAGTGGGTCATTATTCATACCTTTTTCACCTTCCTATTGTACCACATGATCGAGCATGTCAATGGAAAAACAATCCTCTGAAATATTTGGAGATTTTATCAACTGATTCATATTGAAGGTGACCTGCTCATCAGCTACTCTTAGAGTTAACTCACCTTTCTCTATATCAATCAATGTTCTAGCAATTGCCAAAAATGGTCTCATTAGTAGCAAGGGTAATTCTTTATCTACTTCAAAGTCAAGTACAATGAAGTCGTCTAGGAAGATAAACTTGTCAACCTTCACTAATACATCTTCAATGATTCCACGAGGTTGAGATAGACTTCTATCAGCAAATTGAAGAGTAACCGTCGTTGGTCGAGCTTCACCCAATCCCAACTAATTGAAGACAAACAAAAGCATGAGGTTAATACTAACTCCAAAGTCACACATTCATTTTCCTAAGAATTTATCTCTAATATGGCAAGGAACAGAAAAAAAAAACCCACAGGATCTTTTAACTTTAGAGGCATATGCTTAATGATATCAATGAAACTCTTGGTCATAAAAACTGTCTCAAACTCATTGAATCGTCGATTCTTAGATAGAATATCCTTCATAAACTTGGCATATTTAGGTATATGTTCTAAAGCTTCAACAAATGGTATGTTGATATGAAGTTGCTTGAATATCTGAATGAACTTCTTGAACTGTGAATCTTCTTGATGTTTTTTAAGTCGTTGAGGGAATGATGGTAGATGCATATATTTTAAAGGGGAAGTGTAAGTCTTCTCCTTATTCTCATCCATTTTCTCAAGAGCAACATATTTCTCCCTAACCACCTCATCAATATCGGCATGTATTTCATCTTTTTTCCCAGTAGTAACCGCATTACTTGTACTCTTTTTCTCTCTACTAGGGCTAGGAATGTCATTTAGTTACTTTCCATTTCTCAAAGTCACTGTTTTACAATCTTTCTTGCCATCCCTTCTAGGATTAGGAATGGTATCACTGGGTAGACTTTTCCTGTTGAATATGTTCATTTGTGATGCTATTTAGCCTATTTGTATCTCAAGATTTCTGATGGTAGTTTCATGAAGATTAACCTTGATTATCATGCCTTCTTAGCTCTTGAGAAGCTGCCTCAAGAGTTAGTTTGTCTCTGAATCACTTTCTCTATATTTTTGTTGTTGATCAAACCCCGATAGTATCATTGGCTTGCTAGTAAAGGCATAATGATTAGGTGGATTCTCACTTGGTCCATTCTTCCAAGAGAAATTTGGATAATCCCTCATACCTTGGTTGTAGGTGTTAGAATAGGGATTATCACGAGGATATCTTTTATTGTTGTTCAAGTAATGTACTGTCTCCATGGTGTGTTGGCAATCCTCATAAGAATGTGCTTCTCCACAAGTTTCACAAGAGAGGCTTGAGGCCTGGATAACATGAATGCCCCTAAAAGTAGTCCTCTCTATTTTCATTCAAGTTGATTAAACCTTTTGGCCATAGTTGCAAGTTAAGCGGTAATGTCTTTAGATACATTAGACAAATTGGAAGTATTTGGCTCTTTATAAGTCTTGTAACCAGAGAGTGCTTTATCAGACTGTTGCACGGTGCTAAAGGCAATTTCATCATACAACTTTAATAACTCGGACACTTTCTTCTTGCCAATCCCACCATTGCAAGCATTCTTAACCATAGAGACGGTGGGTCATCCAATCCAGCCCAAAAAACTTCTAATAACGCATAAGTCTTTTGCTCATGATTAGAGCAGTTGCACCACATCTCTTTAAATCTCTCCCATGCCTCGTGAAAAAGTTCACCTGGTTCCTATGTAAAAGCCAATAACTCAGCTCTCTGCACTGCTCGCCGACCTCTTGGAATGAATCTTGCTTTGAATAGATAAGCTAGAGTGTCCCATATAGAGATGGAATTAGGAGGTAGAGCTGTGAGCCAAGTTGTTGCCTTTTTATCTAATGACATGGGAAAGAGTCTCAGTCTTAGTGCATCAGAAAACACTCCCTGCTGTTTGAAATTTTCACACATTTGAACAAATTTTGTCAAATGTTCAATTGGATCTTCATTCTGATTTCCCGTGAATTTGCCAATCATCTAAAGCATTTGAAGCATAATTAGCCTTACTTCAAAAATTTTTACAGTAATAGCTGGGAATTGAATGCTAGATTGATAAGTAGTGCTCTCTTACTCAATATATTCATCTAAAGATTATCCATATCCTCATCATTAGGGTGTGCCACGTTCTTTGGATTAGGTTGTATCGGTTCTTCTGATGATTTTGATTCATACTTAATTACTTCTTCAGAGTGATGCTTGTCCTCTAGGTTGTTGGGATGGATTACCAATTCGCCACTCATATGTCGAGAGGTACTTGCAAATCCAAACAATAATAGAGGAATATCAAACTTACAACAACAACAACAAAGCCTTTATCCTACTAGGTGGGGTCGGTTACATGGATCGCACGACGCCATTGTGCTCTATCAAAGACCATAGATTTCGATATATTATTAATTAAAATGTCTCTCTCAATGACCTCATTGAGCATTTGTTTCGGTCTTCCTCGACCTCGTTTGACAGGACTCCATACTGCTTGATCAACCCTCCTCACCGGAGCACTCAATGGCCTTCGCAGAACATGTCCAAACCATCTCAAACGATTTTCTACCATTTTTTCTTCAATACGTATGAGTGTTACGAATCTTGTCCTTTCTTGTATGGCCACACATCCATCTTAACATCCTTATCTCAGCTACCCCCATTTTATGTTCATGATATCCCTTTAAAGCCCAACATTCACTACCATATAGCATTGCTGGTCTTATAACAGTGCGGTAGTTAGGTACTTTATGATCACAAATAACTCTCGTAGCTTTTCTCCATTTATACCATCCGGCTTGAATTCTGTGATTGACGTCTCTATCCACCTCACCATCTTGTTGTATAATTGATCCCAAATATCTAAATTTTGTCACTTGCGGGATGACTTGCCCACCCAATTTAACTTATACTTCACTTTGACTTTGTCTCTTATCAAATTTGCAATGCATATATTCAGTTTTGCTCCTACTAAGACGAAAACCTCTCAATTCCAAAGTCTGCCTCCATATCTCAAGTTTGGAGTTAATTTCTTCCCTAGATTCAGCCAATAGCACTATATCATCCGCAAAAAAGCATGCATTTAGGGATCTCCTCTTTTATAGGTTCAATTAGGACATCTATCACTAGGTTAAACAAATAAGGACTTAAAGCTGATCCCTGATGTAGTCTAATCCTTATAGGGAAGTCCTTTGTAACACCTCCAGACGTTCTAACATTGGTTGTAACCCCTACATACATATCTTGAATGGCTTTGATATATGCAAACCTCACCCCCTTCTTTTCCAAGGCTTTCCAAAGAACATCTCTTGGCACCCGGTCATAAGCTTTCTCCAAATCAATGAAGACCATGTGTAAATCTCTTCCTTTGCTCCTATACTTTTCCATTATCCCCCTTAATAAATAAATCGCTTCTGTTGTAGACCTTCCTGACATGAATTCAAATTGGTTTTCAGCAACATTAGTCTCCAACCTCAACATATATTCAATCACTTTTTCCCACAATTTCATTGTATAGCTCATTATCTTAATTCCTCTATAGTTTGCGCAATTCTGAATATCCCTTTTATTCTTATAAATATGAACCAAAGTACTTTTTCTCCACTCATCTGGCATTTTCTTGGTTCGTAAGATCTCATTACATAATTTTGTGAGCCACGACACACCCTCCTCGCCCAAACATTTCTAAACTTCAATTGGAATACCATCAGGTCCGACAGCTTTACCAGTTTCCATCTTCTTAAGAGCTTCTTTAACCTCGCCAATTCGAATCCTGCGATAAAATGAAAAATTGAGGTCACCTTCTCGAGTTGTCAAATCTTCCAAGTCACAATGCGACCCTTCTCCACCATCATTACACAACTTATAAAAGTAGGCTTCCCACCTATCCTTAATATCTCCATCAATAACCAAAACTTTTCTCTTCTTCGTCCTTTATACACCTCACTTGGTTCAAATCTCTCGATTTTATCTCCTTATTCTTTACGATCTTGTAAATCTTGTGCTCTCCCGCCTTTGTTCCTAACTCCTTATAAAACTCTTCATATGCTTTATTACGAGCCTCACTCACGGCCTTTTTAGTCTCCTTTTTAGCCATGTGATACATTTCCCAATTTTCAGCATTATTACATAAGTGTATGGCTTTAAAACAATCTTCCTTATTCTTGGTTTTCTCTTGAACAGTCTCATCCTACCACCAAGTCTACGTATCTTGTCGACCAAGACCTTTTGATTCTCCCAGAATTGCTTTAGCAACCTGCTGGACCTTTTTAGACATATTCTCCCACATGATATTAGGATTTCTTTGCAACTCCCACTCCCCCTCCTCCAAGAGAGTTCTCTTAAAAATCTCTTTTTTCCCCTTTCAATTGCCACCACTTAACCCTTGGGTTTAAAACTTGCTGGCGTTTTTGTTTTACATACTTAATATTCACATCAAGGACCATAACCCTATATTGTGATGTCACGTCATCCCCAGGGATCACTTTACAGTTAGTACAAAATCGTCTATTAGAATTCCTTACCAAGAAGAAGTCGATCTGTGACCTTGCGGCTCCACTCTTGTATGTTATTAAATGCTCCTCTCGCTTCTTAAAACAAGTGTTGACAATCTTGATATCATATGCGAGAGAGAAATTAATAATAGATTGACCTTCATTATTGAACAACCCAAATCCAAAACCACCATGCGCTCTTACATGAGGTATTGCCTCCTTACCAACATGTCCATTAAGATCTCCTCCAATAAAAATCTTTTCAATTAGTGGGATACTCTGAATTAGTCCCTCCAAATCTTCCCAGAATTTTTCCTTAAGATGTACTTCTGCCCCTACTTGAGGTGCATACGCACTGATAATGTTAATAGTATCCTTTCCAACAATCATTCTTAAGGAAATAATTATGTCATCAATCCTCTTAACATCCACCACATTCTTCCTCCATTCCTTGTCAGCAATGATACCAACACCATTCCTTCCATTGACCTTTCATGTGTACCAGAGCTTAAAACCATTAATTTCTCTAGACCTTTCTCCTAACCATTTAGTTTCCTGGAGACACAGGATATTAATCTTACGATCCTTCATTACTCCCACCACCTCCTAAGATTTGCCGCTCAAAGTCCTAATGTTCCAAGTGTCAAATCTGATCTTGTTTTCATGAACTAGCTTCTTTAGCCACCTCCGTTCAGAAGATAATGGTAGCCCTTGCTCATTTAACACTACATCTGGGCGACAATGCAGCGGCTCTTGCTTACTTCTCACTGTACTCGAGCCATACAACGCGTTACTTACAGGCAACGACCTAGCATTAGCACAATTTCTTCGTTGATCCATGTTCATAAAGATTCAACAGGGTTTTACGTTGGCTGTCGGGGCCTAATACAACCCTCCTCCTTTACCCGGGCTTGGGACCGGCTATAAACATAGGCGGAGTTGAATATCAAACTTACAAAAAAAATAAAATAAAATAATCACAAAAAGAAAGAAAATACTTAAACGTGATTAATCACACAATTAAGATAACTAGTTCAATGAACTTTTTGCTAAAGTCCCAAGCAACGACGCCAAAAAATTGTTAATTGTCTATCTTTACCGCAAGCGTACGGGTCACAAGTAATATAAAAAGATCGTTCCCGCGAGGACTAAGGAAAAAAAACTTGAGCTAGTTATAGCAATTATATTTTTAATTAGGTTGAGCAATTTTTTGTTTGTTTTAGTTTTAAAAATAAAAATTCAATGGAAATAACGGAAAACAAACTGGACTTAACTTCATGAATATTAAAGACCTAGGATTATCTTTTTTTTTTTGGGACAAAACCTAGGATTATCTATCCCCTTTCTATTTCATGAACAAGTTAATTTACCCTTAATAATCAATAAATGAAGATATGTATTTGTCTAAGATTCACAGACATTCGATAATGCTCTCTCAAGTCAAAATCAAATATTTATCCTAATAAATTGATCAATCTCTTGCATCAATTAATAAGGACTAACTTTAGACACCAATTTTAATCTGAAAATGATAGGTTAGTAATTATATCTCTATGATACTAACAAACCATCCGTTTAGTACCTAAACTTCAAGTCTGACATGATTTTACCTAATTTTTACACTTAAATTATCTTTCTCAAGAGTAATTTAAATGAACAAGACAACTAAATGGTGATAAGGTATTTAGAGGCATTAAGAGTAAGATAAAATCAACACAAAAATTCATTTAATGCAAAAAGAGAGTAAATAAATAGTTCAATCCATAAATAGGTTCAAAAAAAATCCTAGAATGAGAATATTAGCTACTCATATTGATCAAAATCAAATCACAATAATAATAATAAATCATTCCAGAGTTCAGATTTCGAAGAAAGAGAGAAATGTTAACAAATAGAGTGCTAATACAATTTATCTTTAAGCTCAAGCTCTCCTGAGCCATCTCCTCTTTCTTGTAATCTAACTATGCTTCTCGCCTCCTTTTCTCGTCTGCCGTCAGGTCCTTTTCTGCGTTCCATCCAGATCCCTCCAAAATCGCCATTGTTCCTTCCCTTTTATAGATATAATTTAGGGCTTCTCTTTGCCGCGGGTCCCACGCCGCTTTTATTTTATATCCAATATAATATATTCATCATCCTTTGCTTTTTTTCCGCGTGGAGTCCACGATCGTCATCACTTTGATTACCTTCTACCAACTCTACGTCATTTTCTCTTCTCCTTCGATATGTTGTGTGTATTTTATATATATAGATGATGAGCTTCAGCTCCTTTTATAATTTTTTTTCTTCATATAATATCCTCTGCATAATAAAATAGGATATGAACAGATTTTCTATCAGAATCTCTTATTATCTTATATTTGATTTAAGAGAGGCAAAATATATAAAAGATAATTAAATAGGTATAAAATATTCATACATTTAATTAAATATATCTCAAAATATATACTTATTTAATTATAAAATATATACTTATCAACAGCTTATGGTAGATGGGATGTGCAAAAGTGGCAGGAGTTTCTTCCTCAGTAGGTAATCAACATCATTACTCTAATGCCACCGTGTAGGTTTGGGGAGGATACATTCTACTGGAGAAATGCTTCGGATGGTAATTTTAGTATTAAAGCTGCTTATAAATTAATCTCCAGGCAGAGAGAACAGAGTGTTAAGATTCCATGGAAAAAGGTGTGGAGGTGCGGACACTCACGATGCCAGAAAAAGTGAAATTTTTCATGTGGCAAACGATTCATGAGCGACTTCCTACAAACTACCTCAAAGCTCAGAGATGGTTAGCACAGTGTGAAGAATGTCCTTTTTAGTGTCAGAGGGTAAAAAATATGATCCATATTCTTCGTGATTGTGAGTTAACAAGAAATGTGTGGTTATATTTTATTCATCCTAATTCTCGTTTTAGTTTCTTCAACTCTGATTTGCAAGATTGGCTTAAGGAAAATGTCACAAAATATAGGTTTTACCCGTTTTTCAGAGATGGCCTTGGCAAAACATCTTCAGTTTTATCTGTTGGCTGTTATGAAAGAATAGATGTAAAGGAGTCATGGAGGGAGCTCACATGCAAGCTAAGGACATTGTTTATCAAGGGTTATTTCATCTCATGGATAGTAGTGTGTGCGGTGGCTTCAAGAATCGACTGTTCAAATGTTACTCGATGGCAATCGCCGCCAGAGGGGTACATTAGACTGGATACGGATGGCTCTACTTCAGTACATGGATTGGCGACGTGTGGAGGACTGGTTTGTGATGCTTATAGGAATTGGGTTGTTGGATTTCAACATCACTTGGGGATTGGCTCTTCAACAAGTGTCGAACTAATAGGCATATTGACCGGGTTACAATTATGCAATCAGTTCTAGATTCAGAAGGTGCATGCCTATACAAATTCATTTGAGGCCTAACATTTAGTGATGCGGGATGGTGGACATCATCACCCTTTAACTGTGGAAATTGGGGAGGTTTGGGGTCTGCTATTTTCAGACTGGGATATTGAGCTCCATCATGCACCCAAGGAGGCTATTCAGTGTGCGAATTACTTAGTCAGGGATGCACACCAACTAATAAGAGGATTCACGGTTTTGCCGATGATGCATCCAGAATGTAGGCAGCGCATGAGAGAGGATCTCATATATAGTCAGAATGTGTAACTCTCTGAGATAGTCACATTACCAAGTTTCTCTTGGCCTTATGTAAAAAAATAAAATAAAAAAATAGAAGAAAGTGACCTCCACAGTCCACACAATCAAAATCATATTTAAAAATAATTGGAACTTCAGACTCAGATTAAAATTTAATAGTTGTACGAGTTTTTCGTGCATTCTGCTAAATTTGAGGAAAAAATCAACCTAAACTGCCTGTTATAGCTTGTATGGCGTGGCTTGACATTGATTTTGAATGTGTTTTTCCCTACGACTTCCACACACGAATAGTGCCATCCACAGAAGAGCTTATCATACAGCTTTCTCTCGGGTGATAGCTCACGCTTGTTACCTGCCAGAACATGACTGATCTTCGTAAGATGCAATAAAAATATTACAAACTTAAGTGACTAACCAAGACACATCTAAAGCCGATTTTGTTTCATACATCTAACAAAATTATAAACTGCTTAGTTTGATAATCCATCCCCGATTTTTATACACGTACGTTTTTGTACAACTTCAGGTGAGAAGATAAATCTAAATCTAATCATCAATTACTCTTGCAAGAGATTTTGGACAAAGAACCTTCTTATTATTTCAATTATTAAATCAAATGTTGGATGACAGTTTTGATGCAGTGGTTTCAACACAATGTAGAAAAGTTGGCTTAATCTTTCTGCATTGGCTCAACCCTAAGTCAAAAACTGCATAGTATATCAGACAATTATTATGGATAAACATAGAACAACTAGACAAGAGCTTATCAAACCACCAGTAAGAGGAATTGGAATGTTCACTGCTATTGGAGCATAAGGCGGAATTAATTCCTTAAGGAAGCCATATTATTACCAACATATTCATCAAGAACGTTCTAAAATGACCTCTAAGCACTGTCTTTTTAATGTGATTTTCTTCAAACATGTAAAAGGCAGGTCAAAGACTTTACCACTGAGGTATGAGCTCTGAATCTTGACACAACTGATGCATCTACAAGATCCCAGAAATAGATGAAGCCGTCCTCAGATCCACCAGTCACATGGGCATCCGTATTGGTGAGGCAGCAATCCAATTTGTAAGACTGAGAGCAACTCAACATAAATGACAATATTCCATAAAATGGTCAAGGCAAAATGCACAGAAAATAACTTTTTTTTTTACCAAAAAGGAAATAGCTTTAAGATTGAACAATTGAACAAGTCTATAGATTGTATTCCACCAATGCACATATATAAAGTGATCCTTGACTTGTAGTCCACAATTATGAGAGTGCATTCAATCGAACAAACTAAAATTCACATCTGAATGGACAATGATATACAGAACATCAGAAAGTGCTAAAACAGTATTTAGGTAACTAAAGGCATACCTCACAAGCATGGCCTTTGTATTCTTGCAATAGTTCACCTGTCGATCTATCACAAGAAAGCACAGTGAAATTAATAAAAGCAAACAACTATCGTAAGTTTCAATCCAAGTTAGATTAATACCTGTCCAAAAGTCGAAGGGTAGAATCTAAACAACTGGCTAGTATGCAGTTACCATCATTTGAAATTGAAATACAGTTGACAGGTTGCCCCAAGTCATCAGATATTTCTCTAGATAATATGAACAAAAGCATTAGTAGTTGCATAACTTTAACATATCATAATGTAGCAACAAACATGAGCTTCAATTTAGAATATAATCGAATGAGCATTACTCAATGAGTTTCTGAAAACAACTAAGGAGCACAATCAATCGTGTTGTGGTCTAGTTAACTACATACCTGCCAATACGGATGTCAAATGTTCGAACAGTTCCATCAACACTACCACCGATAATTTCAGTTTTTGTCAAACAAACAGACATGACACTATCTGAAAATGTGTCGATAATCTGCCCAGCAACAGTAATTCTTGATTGACAAGCCAGTACAAAGGAAAGTGGTGACTTGGACCACATTGATGATCATGATAAGGAAAAAGGAATAAGACAGAAACTGGCAAGTGCACCTGAATTGGCTCAGTGCTGTGGGATCTGCAGTCCCAAGCACGCAATGATTGATCATAGCCAGCTGAAACTACAACAGATGCATGCTCATTGAACTTAACAGCATTTACCTAAATAAGAAATGATCAACCAGAGACTAAGTGAGAAGGAGAAGAAAACGCTTGGGTCACATAAGAAAAGTAACAACCATACCTCACCATCATGGCCCCGGAATTTTCGAATTACACGTCCCGTTGCCACATCCCAGTAAAAGATCTGTCGATCTCCACCGCAGGAACATAACTTGGAGTTGTCCCTATGGTAAATGACAGTGTTAGAATTGGATGGCATGTAATCGTATAATTACGTTTTCAATACCCTCCCATTTCATCTAATGAAGAGCTATATACATGCATGGCATTAAGGAAAAACTTCAAAGTGCATACAAACCCATTCCCAACTCCCCGGGGCTTGCACTAATGAACTTCTATGACAAACACTCTCAAGAAAAACAAACAAAAGTTAAAGGATCATTTTATTTCTTCTATTTAAACTTCCCCTGTGCATATTCAAAAGATTCTCTGTTTCAAACTGCAGAATTCAATGATGGGGCTGGTTTTCGGGTCAGTTAAGGTACCAGTACCACCAATTCGATAACCAGACCGGAAAGATTCATCTTAGAGCAGATATAAAGAGAGAGAGTGGGAATGAGAAGGTACAAGGTAACGTGGACATCGCGGACTTCACGGCCGTGGGATTTGTAGGTCTTGATATGAATACCACGGTGAGGATTCCAGAGACGGATGGTACGGTCTTTGCCGCAACTCAAGCAATAGTTACCGTCGCTGTTGAATCTCGCCGCCAGCACGGCGCCCTCATGCCCTTTCAGTACGTTAACCTCCTTCCGCGGCAGATCCGCCACACTCATTTTTGAGTCGAAACCCGGAAAACAGATCGAGCGTAGGAAGTAAAGGCTGAAGTATCCTGAAGTGAACAGTTTCGGCCGTTAGATCTGATGAACGAACCAGATCCTCAATACGTTGTATAAAAATGGAAATAACTTTACAATTGTGATTTGAATTAGGTATTGCAAAAATTTGTATCTCATTGCCCTATGGGAAATTTTTTTTTTTTTTTGGGGTCACATGTCAGGGCAGTTTGATTCGGCTGTTTTCAATCCAGCTCCAAGGGCATTCTTTCTCCGACTTCTCTCACTCATATGGTCTCCACGATACTAATAATTCTAAACATATTAAATCTTGTGTGTTTTTACTGTTTATAAGCCGTGGCTTCTCTCTACTTTTAACTCTTCATAACCATGTTAGCTAATGAACAATGACCAGTAATATCTTCAATCACAACAATATATTTTGCCCCATTTTTTTCATTCCCGAGGTGTCCCAAGGTACACCTCTCCTCTTCTTTTTTCATGGCTTACCCATAATAATTTTCCTAAAACTTTTCAACTCTTAAACGATTGTTTTAACAATTATAAACATATTAAATCTTTTGTGTTTCCACTGTTCATAAGCCGTGGCTTCTCTCTGCTTTTAACTCTTCATAAGCATGTTAGCTGATGAACAGTGGCCAGCAATATCTTCAATCACAACAATATATTTTGCCCCATTTTTTTCATTCCCGAGGCGTCCCAAGGCACACCTCTCCTCTTCTTTTTTCATGGCTTACTCATAATAATTTTCCTGAAACTTTTCAACTCTTAAACGATTGTTTTAACAACTTGAAGCATAGATCAGATTAGTTGGACAACTAATTAATCTGGCGAGACATCAAACAACAACTTAAATCAATGATTGCAACTTGGGTCATAAATCTCTTTTTTCTTCAGCCGTAATCGATGCCTTTCATACCAGAAATGCAAGATAAAAATCAAAAATCATTATTCCAACACTTATAAAATGAATTACAAACATATTAAATCTTATGTGTTTCCACTGTTCATAAGAATAGAAAGAATAGAAGGGAAACTAAAAAGAATTACCAAAATCAGCTCTATCTTAAAGGAAGAGATAAAGCCTTCGAGTGTTGCTTATGGGCTCAAATTTTTGAGTTCTGACATTAGGTATGGAGATAATAGTAAGGAACCCAATTGAGTACAAATCAAACATTGAATTCTCAGGGTACATATATGTAATCATATGAGACATCAGAATGACCTAAGTGGTACAAATAATTAAATGCAACATTATATACCAAATAATTAAGCTCCCAATATATTTAGTCGGACCATGTGCTTTCCCTACAACCAACACAAGATTTGATCACACTTCTCATGGTTAAATCATCAAGATGACATCCAGAACGAATTTAAAATAGGGACAAATTATATTGTTACTCATGTGCAGCAAAATTAGAATTATGTATCTTTGTATTATTTAAAAGTTAAATGTAAGATAATATCACATGTCAAACTAATTGTGAAGAAAAGTTGGTGCTAAATGGTTCAATGTGCCATACTACAAATATAGCAGTGATTTCTTAACCATATCATGACTTATTGTGTAAAATGTAAAGCAGTCACAAAGTAGAAATTTGCATTTGAGACTGAATATTAAAATAAAACGCTGATTTTAAAAAACCTTGAGGTGATATATATATGTCTCTGACGTGTAAGAGATATGGCTGAAGATTTTATATCTAGACAATCTTAGGGATGTATTGGGACTATCAAGAAGTGTTGAAATTGTATTCTGACATTAGGTGTAATGAACCACTGTTGAGTCTGATTTAGCCAGGGTAGGTAAATCAGAGATCCAGATTTCTCTAAGGAAACGTAATGGTTTAGTGATTTCATTTCTTTTTGCTATACTCACAAGTAAGGTGATCAACACTTATCGGGATATCTAGGTTTGCTACAGTTGTTTATGATTTCCAAGGTAGTTTTTGATGTACTGACATAGTTGGCACCGAATGTCAATGGGATTTATGGATTTGGTTATGGAAATGGAAGCTGAATTAGCAAGTGATGATTTCTATGTTGTTGGTTTGTCATAGATATATTGTTTTCACCACCGTTTTTGTGTGGATAGATGGTCATGTTTTAATAAGGGTTGTGGGCAATGTTGCAGGTGTCTGTCTGATCAATCCAAGGTATTGTGATTTTAGATTAAACTACCGATTTGCTTAACATACAATGGTTTGGCAGACAAGGGTAGGTTCTGTAGGTACTGGTATGGTGTCATGTTTTTGGTGGCTCAAGGATGTAGGGCTTAAGGCCTTACAGGTAGATGATATTGATGTAGTAAGACGAAGCAAATTTAGAGAGGCAGGAAAGGGATGAAGAGTTATAGTTTTCGCTCCAAAGCTGAAGATTGCAAGTTATATATAAAGTTAGTTTATATGTTGTTAGATTCATCAACCCATCTGTCTATTTTGTGTTTGTATTAGTTTCAGCTTTATATTATACCAAATGTCAATGGCAAAGGTTGCCCTCATTGAGTCAGTGAATGACAAAACATATAGATGGAGGATTATGGCTCGTGTTATTCGAAAATGGAATGTGTATCAAAAGGAAGCCCCTGCAGAAGAGTTTTGTATCTCTGTGCTACTAGTTGACGAATTGGTAAGGAAATCTGAAAGGATTGTTACAATTGTTGTATTTATAGTAGTCATATTAAGTGTTCGTAGCTGGTAATATGAGTTGCTTTGTTCAGGGTTGCAAGATACAAGCATTTGTGATGTCAAAGGCTCTACTTCCTCGATACTCATCATTATTAGAGGAAGGGAAGGTCTATTTCTTTGCTAATTTCGTTGTTGTTCCTAATACCACAGAGTATAGGGCAACAAATCATCAATTCAAAATCAACTTTGGCCAGCAAACATATGTGAAGGAACTGGAAGGAGCGATTCCTGACTATTCTTATACATTTTTCCCAATTTCTGATATTAAGCAAGTGGATGAGAAGCATCCAGTGGACTACTTGATTGGTTGGTGACATGTACATATTTTTAAAGTATGTGTTGTTATATTATGGTGTAGATAACATTCTCTGTGATGTTGTTTGCAGATGTTATTGGATACATTACCTCTATCGGATCATTGGAGGAATATCGTGTTAATGGTGAAACTAAAAATAGGATTTGGCTGACACTGGCTGATGAAGAGTAGGCAAAATCTAAATAGGCTTTCGTCATTTGTGTCCCCTAACCTTTGTGCTATTGGACTTATTAATGTATGCTCTATTTACAGGGGGCTATCTGTGAATTGTATGCTCTATGATGAGTGTGCATTGAATATTTGAATGTGTTTGACTTATCTAAGCAAGCTTGAAGCTCCTTGGTTATGGTACTCCAACTTGCAAGAATGGGTTTTGATGATGAAGGTAATTTTTCATTTTTCATTAAGGAGAAACTATATTATTAATATCATACCTTTCTATTTAATGTAAATTAATTTCATATAATTCAGTGTAACTTAATCTTTCTTAATATATGTAGGTCATGCTGAGGTTTGTAGTTCATTTTATGCCACCAAAATTTCTATCAATGAGAAGTGTCCAAAAGCGAAGCACTTCATTCAGAGGTTTCTTATATATCTTTGTTTAGTTTTTCTGACTGTTTAGTTATGTTTATTGGCTTTATAAGTTTATTCTTTGTTCAATACGAAGGAGGTTCCTTCTCCAATTATCAGTACTATTTTTCCATCCGGTTGTACTCAATCAACCAATCAATCTCCATATACTATGCTTCGGTCTCATCCAAGGATCAACATTTGTGAGATTGCTGAACATGATTTGGTATATGTTTGGATTGACAAACTTCAGTTGGTTTTAGATGTTTAGAAGGTTAATTGGATTGTTAAAGGATTTGTGATATTTTGTTGTATGACAGGATTCGTTCTTCCTCATCTATTGTGAGGTTGTTAAGCTGGATACTCGTTATGGCTGGATGTATGAAGGGTGTTCTAAGTGTGGTAGCAAGCCAAAAGTTGACTCCAACAAGTTTATGGTGCTTGATCTGCAAGAGGATTCCTCATTCTATTGAGGCAAAGTAAGATACAATGTTTTTTGTGATAAAAACCAATACATATGAAAGTTTTATAACATTTTTTAACTTCACCCATGCTTGATGTAGATTTAAAATCCATTATACTGTCATGGATGAGACTGGGAAAGCATCTGTTATTTTTTTTTGACAAGTTCGCTGGTCAACTCATTAAGAGGTCTGCATCTAAGTTGAAAGACAAGCTGGATCAGGAGGATCGTTCATATGATTTCCCTGATAAGCTAGATGATATGGTTGGGAGGAAAATGTTGCTAAGGTTGAAACTTAATAAGTATAACAAAGATTATCCTAATTCAAGCATTAGTGTTGCTGGGTATACTGAATGCTCAGATCTGATGAATGAATTTAATGATGCATACATTGAGGTTTGTAATTTTTTTTAATCACACATAGTCAGATTATTTTTAACTAACAATATGAGGTATGTAATTCGTTTTTCCCCACCTCAGGAACCTGACCAGAATCATTTGGTCCAGAGTCAGGTATAAAGACTCGTGTCTTAATTTTTTTTATATATGATGAAAAATGCAGTTGGAAGTTGTTGGGTTTGAGATTTATTTTTTACAACCAGGAGCGTACATGTGTGGTGCTGGATAATGTACAAACAGAGGTAGTAGTGCCAGAAGTTGTATCAAGAGTAGATGAGGTGAATGTTGTTGATGTGAATCCTAAATTGGATGATATTCTTATATCTCATGTGGTCCAGAAAGCCACTATCAGGGGCAAGAGGAAGCAGGTCTGGAAGAAGGTGGATGTTTCAACTGAAAATGTTGGGAATTATATGATTTCTTCCCCAACCAAGGCGCCACCCAACCTACTGAAATGTATTAAGAAGGAGAAGATGTAGGGATGTACTGGTTCATATGATGCATATTAAGTATTTAGTGAAGCTTGTATTATCATATTTTATTTTGGGTCATCACACGCCAATGTTAAGTGTTGTGTTTATTTTGCTTCTATTGTAATGTCATTAAAAGTCCTTTTTGTTTCAACGGTGTGTAAGGGTTGTATGCCATATTGTCGAGTTAAAAGTCTGTTTTGTTTCAGTAGTGTGTAGTGGTTGTATGCCATATTGACAAGAGTCTGTTTTGTTTCAGTGGTGTGTAAGGGCTGTATGCCATATTGACAAGCAAGTATTAAGTCTTCTTAGTGCTTATCAAAGTTAGTAATCAATTATGTAACTTTTGAGTTTGATGGTTAATTTTTATGTTGCAATGTTTATGCTTTCGTTTAGTATTATAGTTCTCTACATGTTTATTGATTGGTATGTGAAAATGCACTCAATAACTTCATAAAGGTGCATGTGAAAATGAATTTTATATAAGAATATTTGAATAATGTTTTGGAAAATATTGTATTAAAATTAAAAAATTTAAATTCAAATGAACATAAATTTTATTATTTAAAAAAAATTACCTTGAGTTCATTTGCCCTCTCATGAATAATATTCGTTGCTTCATAAGTCTGTAGTTATGTGAATGCAAGAACTATTAGGCTATAGGAGCATGAAGACAATGATTCATTTAAGAAACAATGCGGAAAATATTGGAGGACTAGCAATTCAAAAAATTGGAACATTATTGCAATTAATAAACAACTTCCAGTTTCAAAATAAATTCAATGATTGCAAGTTCAATTGCATAAAATAAAAGTTTCGTACCTGGGAAATCCTTCTCATTTGTGAACCTATCTGCACAAGAGTATCTCAGAGTTAGTTTCAAGAAGTAATTAACCTGAAAAAATATGCTAGGTGTGATTCATCCTCTGAGAAGTAATGCCATAGACAATTCGTTGCTTAATTGGCTAGGTTCATCATCACTTTAAATCACCAACATTTTATTCTAACTTATGATCATTAACAGCAAAAAGTTATAAATGTTAATGTTTAATTCTGAATTTATTCGATTCCACCATTAAAGAAAGAGGTTTGAAAGAAAATAAAACCATAGAAGGCTGCTTGGTAACAAATTGCTGCAAACTATTAGCTTTTCGGACTAGAAAAGCCATTACCAGATAATTCATTTATTAATAAACATTAGGAAATTTTTAAAAACTGAAAATAAGGAGGGAAAATGGCTGTGAGGTCCCAAGGGACCCAATTAATATCAAAGAAGTCCCAAGGCAAAATCCTCCAACAGAAAAGTCCCTAAGGACTTTTCTGAAATGAATTCCCAAAGGCAAAAGACCAACATGCCCCTAATTAAAAAAAGGAAGGAAAACCCATAAATGAAGTACTCCACGTTTCTGTCGGATCATTAACGATAGAGAAAAACTCCACGTTCGGAAAGTCCACGCGAAAGAGAAAGCACACGAGCAAGGCGACGTTGGTTGAGCAGCAAGGTTGAAGAGTTGAAGTGTGGTGATGACATTAAACTAAAAAGGTTTGAGCTTGTGTTATTGTCATCGAATTTTATAGCAACTGAACAGTAAAGAGAAGAAATTCTGTTTTTTTATTTTGTATTGGTTAATCAAATGTTGGAGCTTTTGGTGAATATTGAACTATTTGGTAGGAGATATATTAGTAATGCTAAAATTTTGCTAAAAATATGAACTTGATCATTGAAGTTGTGGTTTTTAATATGATTGGGTAATGAGGATGTTAATGTGCTCTGTTTTTGTAGTTGGTTACAGAGGGTTTGAGTTGTTTGTAATTGAAATAGTTGAATGTGGTGGGGTTGATTCATCACAAAATGTTGAAATGATAATAAAAATATTGTTGTTAATATGTGTTGTAGGAGTTGTAAATTTAGTTGTTGTTGTTGTTATTACAGCACGTGCTGTGTTTCAGAAAGATAACTGACGAATTGATCTGGTTTTGGGATATGTAACAGAGGAATTGATCAGTTTTAGGTTGGATTGAATGAATATGATGATGGTTTTTGTGATAAGAAAATTGTGAGTTGATATAAAATTACTGTTGTTAATATTATCTTTCGTAGTTGTTATTGTTGGTGATGCAATTGTTAATACGCAGGTTGTGTTTCATATTGTCATAAAAGATGGGAAGTTGTTCAGGGAAGAATCTATTATGTTTCTTTCATGTGGGAGGGAAATTTTTAAATGGTAGAGAAGATGAAATGCAATATGTTGGGGGTGTGGTAAGAACAAGATGCATAAAGGAAGGCACAACGTATGAGAAGTTTCGTAAAATCGTTTCATCTATAATTGGAACAGAAAGTAATGACTTTTGTTTGAAATTTAAAGTTGTCATTGATACATCAACTTATGTGGAGCTTGTAGACAATGAAGGGGTGGAACATTTAATAAAGTTTAATGAAGATTATGGTCATGTGTACGTGGAAGAGGATTGCCACAATGCGGATATAAAAGGAACAACAAATGATGAAAGGGAAGAGGAAGAAGTGTGAGTAGTCTTAAGAAAAGTAACTTGTTGGTAGATAAGTTGTGAATGATAGCGCAGACATTGTCATTTGTAGCTCTCTAACTTGTTATTTCTTACAGGATTGATCAATGGTTTGAAGTTCCAGGTCGGTTGTCTATGTCTCCACTTCCTTCGTTAAATGAAAGTGAAGAGGTCCCATCATTGGTATGTTGCACTCAACTAGTGCCAACACAGACCGGAAATGAATCATGGAAAATGAAAGGATTTGATTATTGGAGAAGGACAAATTATTGCAAATGCAGTGACTCTTCAAAGTATGAGTCAGTATCCTCAAAATATGCACAAACTGTTCTAAAGAACAGCTGGTGATGCTATGGGCCAAGAAGATATGCAGAAGTTGTTGTAAAGAAGAAAACCATATTTTCTGATATGGTTGATGTTATGTCAGCTGACGCCATAGGCCAAGAAGACGCATGATGTTGTGAATGTGACAAAAATGTTATTACACCAAACTAAACAAGTTGTAAAAAATGACAATGGCATTTCTGACTTGCTTCATCTTATCTTAATGTACTAAATAAGCTGTACATGTGACTTGGAAGTTGTAATCTTACTGATTAGTTCATCTAACGTGAACCATGGCAAACCAAAAAGGTTGTTAATAAAGCTTTTGAAGTTGTTATAACGGACTCATGAAGTTGTAAACACAGCATAAGCCAATTCTGCATTAGTTCATCTGATGTTAAGCATGGAAACTGAATACGTTGTAAATAAAGGTTCCAATGTAGTTGAAACACACTCAGGCAGTTGTAAACACAGAATAATCCAATTCAGGATTACTTCATCTGATGCTACAACATGGAAAGTGAGACGATTGTAAATGAATCTTTACAAGATGTTAAAACGAGCTCATGAAGTTGTAAACCCAGCATACGCCATTCCTCAATTGGTCCATGTGATCTTAAACACAAACTCATTAGGTTGTAAATAAAGCTGTCAAAGTTGTTAAAGAGCGCTCAGGAAGTTGTAAACATAGGGTACGCCAGTTCCGGATTAGTTCCGGTGATGGTAAGCATGCAAACTGAAAAGGTTGTAAACCAAGCTTTACAAGTTGTTAAAACGAGCTGATGAAGCTGTAAACCCAGCAGACGCAATTCTCACTTGGTCCCTGTGATCTTAAACGTTTAAACTCATAAGGTTGTAAATAAAGCTGTCGAAGTTGTTAAAACGTACTCAGAACGTTGTAAACACAGGGTACGCCAATTCCGTACTAACTAAATTGATGGTAACCATGGAAACTGAAAAGGTTGCAAATGAGGCTTTACAAGTTGTTAAAAATGGATGATGAAGTTGTAAACCCCGCACACGTAATTCTCACTTGGTCCCTGTGATATTAAACGTTTAAACTCATGAGGTTATAAATAAAGCTGTCGAAGTTGTTAAAACGCACTCAGGACGTTGTAAACACAGGGCACACCAATTCCGTATAAACTAAATTGATGGTAACCATGCAAACTGAAAAGGTTGTAAATGAGGCTTTACAAGTTGTTAAAAATGGCTGGTGAAGTTGTAAACCCCGCACACGCAATTCTCACTTGGTTTATGTGATATTAAACGTTTAAACTCATAAGGTTGTAAATAAAGCTGTCGAAGTTGTTAAAACGCACTCAGGACGTTGTTAACAACTTGTAAAGCTTCATTTACAACCTTACAAGTTTAAATTGTTAACATCACATGGACCAACTGAGAAACGGCGTATGATGGGTTTAAAACGTTATGAGTATGTGTTAACAACTTGTAAAGCTTCATTTACAACATTTTCAATGTCCATGCTTACCATCAGTTGAGTTGATCCGGAATTGGCTTATACTGTGTTTACAACTTCCTGAGTGAGTTTTAACAACTGCGACAGCTTCATTTACAACCTTACAAGTTTAAATTGTTAACATCACATGGACCAACTGAGAAACGGCGTATGATGGGTTTACAACGTTATGAGTATGTGTTAACAACTTGTAAAGCTTCATTTACAACCTTTTCAGTGTCCATGCTTACCATCAGTTGAGTTGATCCGGAATTGGCTTACGCTGTGTTTACAACTTCTTGAGTGCGTTTTAACAACTGCGACAGCTTCATTTACAACCTAACAAGTTTAAATTGTTAACATCACATGGACCAACTGAGAAACGGCGTATGATGGGTTTACAATGTTATGAGTACGTGTTAACAACTTGTAAAGCTTCATTTACAACCTTTTCAGTGTCCATGCTTACCATCAGTTGAGTTAATCTGGAAGGCTTACGCTGTGTTTACAACTTCCTGAGTGCTTTTTGACAACTGCGACAGCTTCATTTACAACCTTATAACTTCATAAGTCCATTATAAATACTTTGAAAGCTTTATTAACAACCTTTTCATTTTCCATAATTAACGTCAGATGAACTAAACCGAAAATTGCCTTATGTTGTGTTTACAACGTCATTTGGACGTTTTAACAACTTGTAAAGTTTCATTTACAACCTTTTCACTTTCCATGTTGTAACATCAGATGAACTAATCTGGAGTTGGCTTATTCTGTGTTTACAACTTCCTAAGTACGTTTTAACAACTTTGGAAGCTTTATTTACAACATCTTCAGCTTTCATAGTTAACATCAGATGAACTAATCCGGAATTGGCTTATGTTGTGTTTACAACTTCATGAGTCTGTTCTAACTACTTCGAAAGCTTTATTAACAACCTTTTCAGTTTTCCATGGTTAACATCAGATGAACTAATCAGTAAGATGACATGAACCAAGTCACATGTACAGCTTATTCAGTACATTAAGATGAGATGAAGCAAGTCAGAAATGCCATTATCATTTTTTTACAACTTGTTCAGTTTGGTCTAATAACATTTTTGGTCACATTCACAACATCATGCGTCTTCTTGGCCCATGGCGTCAGTTGACATGACATCAACCATATCAGAAAATATGGTTTTCTTCTTTACAACAGCTTCTGCATATCTTCTTGGCCCATAGCAAAAGCATCCCGTAATAATAGACATGAATAAGAATCAATCTTGAAGAGAAAGAGAGCAAAGGCATCAAGTCAACATCAGGGCACCAAAATTATCTCCCAACTTCACCAACTTAATCAGAATTGCAGGGAAGCCATGAAATTTTCAGTAACAGTGGTACTATGGAATCATTTTCTCACCAAACTCAAACAGGAAATAATGACGAGGACGGCCCATGAATTCGAATGGTTGAAAGGAAAAAGAATAGAAAATATAAGGTAAAAAAGGAGCAGGAAAAAAACAGAAATGTTCACCTGATAGTCGAAGCAATGATGGATACGATGGAGTGTCGGACGTGGTCCTTGCGTCTGTATCATGAGCTGCAGAGAGAAGGTTCGGTGGGAACGTAATTGGGCGCTGCAATTTGGGATCTTGTCGTTAGGTTATGGCCGAGGCTGAAGGAAGAGGCCAACCAGCGGGTATGCTTGATGAAAAAAAATGGATATACCTAAGAGATGACTGCTCAGAGTCGGAGGAGGACCAGACTCCTTCCCTTTCCTGCGTTTCAACAGTGTCATGCCAAACAATAGGGCCAAAAGAGTTTATTAAATTTATCTATTATGGAGTAACTCTAGGTTTTCCTTTCTTTTTTTAGTTAGGGGCATGATTGTCTTTTAGCTTTGGGAATTCATATCAAAAAAGTCCCTAGGGACTTTTCTACCAGAGCAATTTCTCTTGGGACTTCTTTGCTATTAATTAGGTCCCTTAGGACCTCACAGCCATTTTCCCAAATAAGGAGGCAATACGAGGACATGATGAAAAGTGATTTCGAACTGACACTTATAGGTGTGATGATAAAGAAGGATGATGTGGGCCGCCTATGGGTAGTTCCTGTGCAAAATAAATAAAATATTGCTTTCATGTGTTGTTTCGTCTATAACCTAGTACAATTCATTTTATACTAGAATCATATAGGAAAATGAAAGGAAAAGAGAATGTTACGGGAACTCAACCAAGGAATCCCTCTAAGCGGCAGCGTTCAAGAGTTAGTGAATTGGAAGATAGTGAGAATGTATTCTTGGATTTGTCCCAAAATAACATCAGTACTCATCAAAATCAATCAGATTCCCAGAGAAATAATACGGTGGTTGGAACTGGTAACAGTAGAAATAATACGGGTGTTTTATTTTTAAGTTTCATAGATTTGTTGTGTTGGTTGGATTGGTATAAATAATGATATTTTTATAGTTAGCAAAGATGGGTTTAGACGTACAAGTGCTCGGCTACACGCTGTTCAAAACCAACGCAAACACTTCACTGCTGGAATGCAAAGGTTATCATTTAGGAGTGAATCAGAAGAAATAGTATATCTGAGTCACGTTCTGGTCATGAAAATGGAGGTTTGTTGTTATTAGGCATGCTTTTTTTCTGTATGACTAGAATTTTTTTATGAAGAAACGCAAGTTTTTTTTTTCTTGAAGGATATCTTTTAGGTCCTGATAAAGGCACTCAAGTGGATAGTGGTCAAGTGGACTACCCCGTTCCTAAACGTAGGAGTAAAAGATGGATTGGGTTGCAGAATCAATCTAATAGCTATGAATGTTCTTTGGATATAGATAATGGCTTTAATCAAAGTTCTTGTGGAGCCTCCCCCGGAATGATTGGTGATATAGCAACAATAGGTAATTACAGTCTTTGTATATTGATTTTTGTGACAAGTTTTACAACGACTCATCTGATTAATATGGCCTTATTGTTGTAGAGGAAGCATACAAAAACATTATATTTGAATTTGACTATGTGTTGCCTTCTGATAGTGATGACAGTGGTGATAAAACAGTGAATATTGATGGTTAGTTCATGCCATTAACTATTAATATTTTAATTTTTAAATGGTGTTTAAAATTTAAAATCATAACTTCATTGAATGTACTTGAAAGTATGCAATTTTATTTAACATTGGATTGATATATGTTGTGGTTTGTTTTTGTGTGATCAGCATATGTGCATGAAGGGCAACAAAAATTCAAGTGTAATTATTGTAATGCCAATATATGGTACAATGAAAAAGTAGGGAAAGACGGAAGTTCTAGACAGCCTTTGTTTTTGACATGTTGCCTGAAAGGCAAAGTGCAGCTGCCACCGCTTCTCACACCGCCTGAACCATTATATCAGTTGTTCTTTCACAAGAAATAATCAATTTCTAGAAATTTCAATTCTAATATCAGGTCATATAATAATATGTTCAGCTTCACATCCATGGGTGGGAAAATTGATCTTTCAAGGAATTCAGGAGGCGTTCCTTATAATTTTATGTTATCTAGCATGAATTACCATAATATTGGAAGCCTTTTACCACAAGATGGGGAAAGGCCTGTATATTCCCAGCTATACATATATGATATTGAAAAATAGATCACAAATCGAATCTTAGCAATTAGGTACTTTTTTGAAAAGTTTGTTATACTTTATTATTAGGAAGTATATATTAGTACTTTTGCATTGAAGTTTAATGTATATTGTTTTAATGTCCAGCAAGCACTTGAAGGAGTCAACAATTGATGCAAATATAGTTCATACAATCAAGTCTGTTTTAGATTATCACAATCCATTTGTTCAACGTTATAGACTTGCATCCGAAATCATACAAAGGGGTGTGCAGAATAATGTTAAACTTTGTTTGATTGGATCTAGGAAATTTGATGGGAGAAATTATAATTTGCCGTCTGTTTCTGAGGTTGCAGTGTTGATTGTGGGTGATTTTGATATTAATTTTGAAAGGAGGGATATTATAGTTGAAGAGTTGTCAGGCATACTCCAACGCATTAATGAGTTACATCCTGCATATCTTCCTCTTCAATATCCTCTTTTGTTTCCTAGGGGTGAGGATGGATACAGAGGTGATATTGATCATCAGGAGGAGACCCATAACAGGACGAAGAAGAAAAAGAAGGTTAGTATGAGGGAATATTTTACTTATAGACTTATGTCAAGGGACAACGAAGTGTCTACATTATTAAGTGCTGGGAGATTGCTTCAACAATTTATAGTAGATGCCTATACCATGATTTAAGCTCAACGGATCTTATGGATAAGGACATATCAAAAGGAACTTAGGGTTGATTTATATCAAGGTCTTGCTGATGCTTTAACACATAGGGAGAGGACTGTTGCTTTCACTAGGAAACGTATTATTCTGCCTTCGTCATCATTTACTGGTGGTGCACGTTATATGGTTCAAAATTATCAAGATGCTATGGCAATATGTGCTTTTACAGGGTACCCTGATTAGTTTATTACATTCATTTGCAACCTTGTATGGAGTAAAATTACCAAGGTTTGTGAATTAGAAAAGGTTACTCCTTCTGATAGGCCAAATATCTTAGCCAGGGTCTTTAAGATGAAGTTGAAAGCACTCATGAAAACAATAAAAAGGAAAAAAAATCTTTGGTGAGGTTAGGGCAGGTAAGAGATGTATTTATTGAAATTTTTGTTACAATTTTTTTATGGGGGTCTGCTTTTTATTAAATGTTTTATTTATTTTTGCAGGGGTGTATACAATTGAATTTCAAAAGAGGGGCCTTCCTCATGCACATATATTGTTATGGCTCAAGTATCAATATAAGCTCAAGGAGCCCGCTGATGTAGATGAGGTTGTATGTGCAAAAATTCCTAATCGTGAAAAGTCTCCTCAATTGTATGATTTAGTCAAAAAAATATATGATGCACGGTCCTTGTGGCAGAGTGAATATGAATGCTCCATGTATGAAGGAAAGGAGTTGCAAGAAGCATTTTCCCAAGAAGTTTTGTGATGCCACTGTGATAGATGAAAATGTACTTATAGGAGGAGAGATGATGGCAGGATGGTTGAAGTCAAAGGTATTGAATTGGACAATCATTTTGTTGTTCCATATAATCCTAAGTTGTTGTCTATGTTCCAAGCCCATATTAATGTGGAGAAATGTAACCATTCTATGGCAATTAAATATTATAAGCAAAGGAAATGATCCTGTCATTGCAGCCATGTACAATAGCAGCAAGGATCAAGATGTGAACAATGTAGTTGATGAAATTCAACAGTTTTACAATTTTAGATACATCTCTTTTTTTTGAATGAAATGGCAAGCATTACACTTAAAAAATTACATCTCAATAAAAGTTCGTGCCAGGATGGGATGAAGCTCCCAGTTCTGCATCTCTTAAATCTTGGTTCATCTGGATCCGACACCATATTGGTAATTCATTTAATATGGTAAGATCTGTCTGCACTTCATGGGCAGTATGAGCAAGGAGGTCAGCGCTCCTTAAGGCTTCACGCTTGACATGTATTATCTCCAGGTCCCAATCCGAGGAGATAAGTGACCAGACGTCACCTATTTCGTCTGAAAGGATGTTCATGACCACAATCGGTTAGCAAGAGCTACATAGCCTCAATAGAGTCAGAGAACAATTTTATTCTTGAAAATTTTAACATTTTACACATTTTCAACCATGTGCCAATAGTTATAACCTCTGCTGCAGTAGAGGGTGCATATCCAATTTTTTACTGGAAACCCGCCACCCAATATCCTCTTTCATCACGAATCAATCCTCCAGTTGTAGCTTAATGCTGGTTAGACATCGATCCGTCCACGTCCACTCTAACAAAGTTTGCTAGCGGTTTGATCCATCTACTGTTTGTTCTGTCTTGAATCTGAAATATGTGATTCTTGTATTTGTCGTTCTCCACCTCTTCCAGAAGTTGATATATGCAGTGTTTCACTAAGGCTTGAGGAGAGTCGCTGACACCATCAAATGCCTTTTTACACCGGTTCTTCCATAGCACCCAGCACACTAGTCCAAAGATCCTACTCCATGGCCATCTTGCGAATCACCGAGAAGCAGGATTATTCTTCAGGTTCCACGTCAA
Source organism: Albizia julibrissin (assembly GCA_037074505.1). Lineage (NCBI taxonomy): Eukaryota > Viridiplantae > Streptophyta > Magnoliopsida > Fabales > Fabaceae > Albizia > Albizia julibrissin. Next base: position 39,887,971 of record CM073483.1, on the reverse strand, counting down.
CCATACCTGCAAATCACAGCTAAAAAATACAGATATATATAATGGGTTAATTAATTGCAGCCACATGCTTTTTACAGGCTCACAATCTCTCAAGGTATGAATAATAGATTCCTCCCTCCTGCACTCAAACAAACAATTAGGGGATGTAGACTGGATATATTTTGCTCTCAGGGAATTTGTTGGAACTCTCTCATGGAGAACTTGTCACATGAATAATTTTGCCCTTTCAGGGATACCCCATCGCCAAATGGTCTACCACACAGGATCAGGCATATGATTCAGGCAGTTACAAGCAAGGACATAAGCAGATTTCACATTAAAATTACCATTAGTCGATGCCTTCCAATAGAAATCATCATCACCCAAGCCTCTCGGAGGTTGTACTAATTGGATCTTTTGAATAACCCATGTAGGAAGAAATTCCCTCCATTTCACAATATCCCAAGAACCCGTGGGAGTAAGAAATCGCCTCATGATCAATCAGATGTAAGTTTTTATCCATAAATTCTAAGAGGGGTTGATCAAGAGGTAGCCATTTCTCAATCCAAACTTTCGTGTTGGCTCCAGAAACTAGCTTGCATCTGACTCCCTTCATGAATTTTTCCCACACAGATATGATTGCTTGCCACACTACCGATTGTTGATATTTTTTTCCAACCTTGGGGTATTTTCCATCGCCACACCCATATTTAGTTCTTAAACATTTAACCGAAAGGGCATTCGGGTAGGTTAACAGGTACCAGCAAAGTTTCAAAATGAAGGACATATTCTGACAGTGAAGGTCCTTAAAACCAAGTCCTCCATGTTTTTTCTCTCCTTTAAGGACATCCCAGGTCAGAAGGTGCATTTTCCTTACTTTGTACTTTTGGCACCAAAAGAAATCTCTACTAATTTTCTCAATTTCCTGCAGGACTCCTTTTAGATACATCTCTGCATGTGAAGTTGCATGGCGTATATTTGCATTTGAAATACATCATAGGAATCTACCTATTGAGAGACTAAGTTTTCATTTGCCTAACCAGCAATATGTCATATATTCCAGCAATGATGATGTGGGTCAATTAATGGACCAGCTTAGAGTGTGAGTCAATGTTTCTTGCATGGATGGACATGAATGATGTTGATGAATTTGCAAAGACACTACTCTATTCAGAATTTCCGCAGCATTTTGTATATGTGCAACATGATCGTATTTGGAAGAAGAGGGAGAGGGGTTTTATGATTAGCAGAATCACTTTTATATCACTGTTCGCCGGGGAACTATACTATCTGAGAATTTTACTCACAAAAGTGAGGGGTCCAAGATCATTTGAGGAGATCAAAACGGTTGATGGAGTGATACATTCTTCATTCAAAGCTGCATGCTTTGCACGAGGCTTGGTCGATGATGACAAAGAATATATCTGTGCTATTAAGGAGGCTTCAGTATGGGCTGCAGGTTCTTCACTTAGGAGGATGTTTGTAAGCATGTTATTGTGCACATGTTTGAATCGTTTGGAACATGTATGGAAAGAGACTTCATTAATTCTTTCACAAAACATGTTTTATATACCACGCGCTGGTCAATTACTATCAGGTATGGTCTTTAAACATGTGCATTTATTGGTCGCTTATAGTTTTTTAGTTTTAATGATGTTTACTAATATTTATCAATTTTGCTAGGCTTATGTTTTTCTCAAGAGAAGAAGTTGCAGGCTGCCCTAAGAGAGATCCAATCTTTGTTGCAGAAGAATGGTAGGAGTCTTCAAGAATTTTCATCTCTCCCATATCCATCCAACCAGAATTTAGTTGAGGTCAATAATCAACTTTTATTGCAAGAATTAAATTATGATCAAACTTTATTGAAAGAGAAGTCTTTAGATATGATTAATGCGCTAAACTCGGAGCAGAAGGCCATTTTTTATGATGTGATGAATGTTCTGAATCATCCTGATGGCGCATTTTTTTTGTCTATGGTTATGGTGGTACTGGCAAGACATTTCTATGGAATGCATTGACTTCAACGTTGAGGGGCTAAGGTCATATTGTCCTTAATGTGGCATCAAGTGGCATTGCGGCAACACTATTGCCAGGACGTAGGTAGGACAGCTTACTCTAGGTTTGCAATCCCTATTCAAGTCAATGAAGATTCTGTTTGTAACATTAAACAGAACTCAATGCTAGCACAATTAATTAGGCAAACTAAGTTGTTTATCTGGGACGAAGCGCCAATGGTCCAAAAATTATGCATTAAAGCCTTTGACAGGACAATGAAGGACATTATGCAATGTAGCTCACCGTTCGGTGGGAAGTGTGTTTTGATTGGCGGTGATTTCCGTCAAATTCTTCCAGTTATGCCTAAGGGTTCGAGACCAAGTATTGTAGATGCATGTATAAACTCATCCTATCTTTGGAATGCATGCAAGGTATTTACACTGAAGGAGAACATGTGTCTACGTGCATCTTCATCACACGAAGACCGTGTTGAATTACAAGAGTTTTCTAAATGGGTACTCGATGTCGGTGATGGTCAAATTGGGATGCCTCATGATGGCGTTGCAGAGATTGACATCCTTTCAACTTTGTTGGTTAAAAGTAAAGAAGATCCAATCAAAGCAATTGCAGATGTGCAGATGCTACTTCTCCTAATTTAGAAGAGAATTTAATGGATGGCAGTTATTTCAATGAAAGGGCTATTTTGGCTCCAACCATTGACAGCGTTGACAAGATTAATGACTATATGTGTTCTAAGTTAACAGGGCAAGCGGTGGAATACCTTAGTTGTGATACAATATATAAGTCATGCCAAGACAATGACTGTATTGGGGGTCTACATACCCCAGAGTTATTGAACACCATTAAGTGCTCAGGATTGCCACCACATAAACTAACTTTAAAGGTTGGTTCCTATCATGCTTATCAAGAATATTGATCAAGCGGCAGGCTTATGCAATGGTACTCGGTTGCGTGTGACTAAACTTGGTAAATCTGTGATTGAAGCGGTGACATTGAATGGTTCACACCTTAATGAGAAGGTATTAATACATAGGATGGATCTCAATCCATCAGATAGCAGGTTTTCATTTCAAATGAAAAGAAGACAGCTTTCAATCACAATTTCATTTACAATGACCATTAACAAAAGTCAGGGACAATCGTTGGGTCATGTTGGATTGTTTTTTATTAAGCCTATGTTTACTCATGGTCAGTTGTATGTAGCTTTGTCAAGAGTGAAGAGTAGGGGAGGTCTAAGGATTGTCTTAGATGAAGGCAGTGATTGGAGTAGCCCAAGGACCATTAATGTTGTCTATAGAGAGGTGTTTCGCAACCTTAAGGGATGAGATGATTAAGAGTTGTGTTTATGTCCTAACATGTTGGGTTTTGTTTTTTTGGTGGATTTTTTAATATATTATGCGGATCTATATATGCTGCTATTTTTTTTTTAAAGAGATGAAATTGAAAGATATTGTGTTCTTCTTAAATCGCCCCCCTAAAAAAAAGTATAATGTGCAAACTATTAAAGCACACAATTTAGAATAAATCAAACATTGACTTCTTAGATTACATAACTCCACTCATATTAGGAATCAAAATGACTCAAGTGGTTTTAATTTATTGAATAGGAAGAGACGTACATGGTAGATTAAGCTAATAATTGACTGCAATATTAAAATACCCTATTATTTATACAACGATGAAAATGGAGCATTAACTTCACTCTCTTATATTACATCCTATAACATCTCCTATAACACCTCAATATTTGATCACATGTCCTTTTTTATTTGCATTTGAGATTGATATAGTAAAATATTTATACACATTATATTTTATAAACTTTTACTTTGATAAATACTAAAAATATAAATGATCATTTATTTTATACTACATTTTATTAGTTTGTACATTTTTTTGCCAAATAGTTTGTATGTATTAAAATTACAAATAAAAAAATATTTTATATAATTTTTTTATTCGGTTAAAATTAAAATTTCAAAACACCCCAGATTATTCACTGAACAGAGCTATATGGACGATGAAAACGGTGAATGAACCTTACTCTCTTATAAAACCTCCTATAACACCTCAATATTTGATCACATGACTTTTAAAAAAAAATTGCATTGAGATTGATATAGTAAAATATTTATACATATTATATTTTAGAATTTTTTGCTCTGATAAATACTAAAAATATAAATGTTAATTTATTTTATGTACATTTTATTAGTTTTGTACCTTTTTTACGTATTACAATTATAAATAAAATATTATTTTATGTAATTTTTTCTCCTGTTAAAATTAAAATTTCAAAACAGCCCAGATTATTCACTGAATAAAGCTACATGGACCATGAACATAGTGAATATTAACTTGACTCTCTTATTCTACCTCCTATAACACCTCAATCACATGACTTTTTTTTTATTTGCATTTGAGATTGGTATAGTAATATATTTATACATATTTCATTTTAGAATATGTTCCTCTGATAAATACTAAAAATATAAATGATAATTTATTTGCAAATGAATTTTATTAGTTTGTATCTTTTTTTTTTTGCCAAATAGTTTGTACGTATTAAAAATACAAACAAAACTTTTTTTGTCCTATTAAAACTTCAAAGCAACCCAGATTATTCATTGAACAAAGCTGCACGGACTATGAAAATGCCAAATTAACTTTACTCTCTCATACTATCTCCTATAACATCGGTGTGGTATACTCTCCCTGTTAGAGGCCTCTGATCTGATCTGAGCTATAATCAATAGATGTTATAGAAAGTAATTCCCCGTTCATGTTTTCAGCCTATGCGGGTTGCAAAGCTTGCTACGTTCATCCCATATGATGGTACAGTATGCTCTCTTTCGACTACATGGCGACCATGGTTGTTATTATTATTATTTTTTCAAATGTATGGGTGGATTCCTCATGTTGTTTGTTTTGAATGTTGTATATGACATTTTTTAGGGTTGTTATTTACTAATAAATGCAGGAGTCCTATACTGTGTTAATTGACTGATAATACTAGACTGTTGTTTGGTTGGAATGTTTTATATTTAAAGTTGATCATGGATGGCTCTTCCTCTTTGTTTGTCGTATGGTTGTCTATTTTGTTGTTTAGGTAATTCTAATGCCTGGGGTAGATCCTTTTTGTTGAATTGTATGTCCATATGGACTGCAGTAACATTATATATTATCTTATTGAAATGTAGCTAGAAGGGTATGGACCTTTTGTTGTTTATGTTGCATATATTTATATCCCTAATTCGAGAATCAGATGTGAACTAATGTGACCTTTTGTGTACTGAAATGTTTTGTATTCATCGAATTCATCTTATCCTTCTCAGAAGTTAATATATGATGCATTTCCAAAACATGTCAGTATATAAAAGTCCATAGTGATTTTATATATGTATGTGGACTAATGGTGGTTTTATAGCTTGGAATGATTTTTATTTAGATCATTTCCATAAAATATAGTGTGCTTAATTGTTTAAATTTCGAAAATCATGAGAGATGGTTTCTTCATTCTTTTGGCCGTACAACTGTAGGGAGTGAACTAAATATGAGCAACTTTTTCCAGTTTTTTTTTAAATTTTCTATATAAATTAGCTCATTAAGAATATTCTTTTAAAGTAACTCATGAGTTGAAAAAAAAATTAAACTAATGAAAGGGACATTGATCAAAACAGGAATTCTCACACAATCTCTTTCTATAACTAATCGAACAAAAGATTTTAGGAAATCACTCACCATTTTCGGAAGATGTTTCAATATATTAGCAGCAGGTTCAACCATCGTTAATGCCGTCATCTACGTTCTCGCAATTTCCCTCCTTGAATCATTCATCCTAACGATTTTACGAAAGGCGTGCCCTTTTGCCAAGATCTATCAGTAGACGAAATTCGCGGAGCAAGTAAGTTATGCTATGGATTTAAAATTGCCAAATCAACTGATTCTTACCTTTACGACCACCGTTCATCGATTTTTGCCCTCATTTGCTTATATTTCGGGTGACGCTGTTGGTGTTTTTTTCCGCTCAATGTCTGAGGTTTTACGGATACACACTGGAGGAATAATCCCAAGCAGCTCAATTGATCGGTCCATCATCATGCCAGCTGTATCCCATTATCTTTGCGTGGGCTTCGTTGTGTAATGTTGGCCCAGTATGGGATATTGTTTGTGGTTGGTCTTGTATTTCGCTGGATTGTTTTTAACATGAAGGTATTGTTTTTGGTGTTATGCTTTTTTTCTTATCATTATTACTGTGACTAATTTTTTTAATGGACTTCTAAAAAGTAATATACTCCCCCTGTTTGTATGAAGTTTCAAGCGTTTTTTTTTAAGAGATTTAAAATCTCCCCAGGGTCACTTTTTTTTTTAATCATTTATTATGTTATACTACACAACATTTGGTTTGTTTTAGTTCATTTTAAATCATGTGTAAGCATGTACAAGGGTGGAGGAGGTTAATATTTCTTATCACAACAGTATATGGCAACAATCTAATACTCACACGCTATGCGCGGGGTGTCCATGCTTGTTATTGTTTATAACAATATCATTTAGACTCTATATCATGTTATTAGAGAAATTCTCAACATTTTAACTTTTTTATCTATAACTTTCTCTAATGAGAAGACGAAGTCACTGCTTACTTCATCAAGACCAAATGATCCATAGATGATTACTTTTTTGTAGAAAGATTGGTTCATATTGATCTAAAAGTGTAAAGTCCGTAGAAAGATGCAATGTGATGAATCATATATAATTTAGGACAACCATTATTGCATATCTTTGGAAAAAAAAAGAAGCTTTTTTTTTCAATTATTTCTTGTGCACCAATTTACGTGTTGTTCTCCATTGGATTATTAGCAGAAGGGGAACTCATCTCACTACTCGGGATTCCTTAGAAATCATTTGCATCAACAAGAGCTTTAATCTGATATCTTTTCTTCATTATCGATATGTCATTTGGCAGTATTTAAGAATGATGTTATCAAATTTTACTAACATTTCTTCTTCTTTAGCTCCTCGGCCTTTTTAGTTCTATTATTACTAATTATGGATGTCCATATTATGAAGAGACTTGTAAACTTATCATTTGCTAATATCATTTTGGCTTTACATTCCGGGGAAAAAAAAAGGTATTGTGAAATTTTGATATACTCTCTCTTTGATGTTGTTAATATTTTTGGTGATGATTTGTTTTTGAAAGAAATAATTAGATTTTGTCACAATGGTTTTAATTTACTATTTTTATTTACAATCGGCAAGACATACTTCATTATTATTATTATTATTTTGCCAACAAAGAATGAAAGAAACATATTATATTAATAACGAAAAGAAGCTACAAGGTCTCCAACACAATAAACAGAACAACCCTCAAAACGAAAATGCAAACTGATTTCAAACATAAATAACAAAATATATTTAGAAAAACCAAAAACTAAAAAAGTGGTCGTTTGGAATAACGATTGGAGTCTTCAAAAACAGATTTTCAATCGTGATTTATAGAATACGAGGTAAGTATGTGAGAAGAGGATTATCTCGACTTACGTGTATAAGCACTTATAAGCCCACAGATCACTGAATGTCACACTGTCTTCAAAATAGAAAGAACTTAAAATCAGATAATAAGAAACTTCACAAACATCCTTCGCTAACAAGGACTGCAATTGAGATAGAAGTCCAGATGGCCAATTTAGAGGGTAAGACCAATCCAATGGTAATCCAATCAGCTACCAAATTTACTTCTATGGGAATCCATATACAATAATAGTTCTTGATCAAATTCCTTTAAGACAAGAATATTAAGTAAAACAACACTCATCATTATATTAGAAAAGGCACAGTCAACATGCCCAACTGATGAGAAAATCACAACTTCAGCCAGTATGTCTATATACACTGACACTGTCTAGCCAAATATGAGCAGTTGTGACAAACACACTAAACAAGCACAAGATGATGATTCCTGACTATTAACTATGCATTAGAAGTTCAAACCACTACATAACTAATCTCCCTCCCACAGAAAAAAAAAAAAACCTCAACACAAACATAACTATTCATAGAAAAAGACTCAAGAGCCCTGTTTTCAGCACTCTAATCATCCCTCGTTACTCTTCCCCACATGAAATCCTTCCACACCAATTCTAAAAGGACATCGACAACTTGTTTAAAAAGTATTGGCGTATAAAGTACTCTGACCCTAGAATAAGTACAAAGAGCATCCAAATGGTACCAGATTAACTAACCCTCAACTAGTTGCTGCTCTTCCGGTCGATCATCAGCAATAAACACAATGACTTCAACAATAAAAGGGATTATCTCACCATTCTCAAGAACCAATCCCAAAACAATATCAGGGAAAAAACTTATAATCTTGAATAAACCACTAACCTTAGGGTCTATGGTTCTCAGCCTTGATTTCTCGAAACTCCTCTACGCCACTGCCTTGAATTTGCTCACACCAACAGAAAAGCCCCAACTCTCACCCAACAATTGATCTGTCAACGCCTTCCTTTCAATTGTGATTTTATAATACCCCCACCGAGAGCCCTGGAGGTAACCATCGGAGATCATGAGCGAAGGATTTCACACCAGATTGAGGATTGCAAGTCACCTTTCTTCAACCCCAAGGGTGACATCGTAGGGACACGAGCAAGAACTCCCACCGGAAAGGGAGAAGAGACCCTCCAGATATGAAGGAGAGGCTGACTCAAGTAGATCTATTGCCGCACATGACGGCTGAAGATATCCCATTAGGGGAAGAAAACCCTGGCACACAAGACCTACTTCAATATAATATGAAGTGACAATGAACATTTGTATAAATATTCAATGTTTTTTTTTTCAATGTTGAATCCTAAAACATATTTGCAACAATCACACTATCTTTTTCTTTTTTACCGAAGGGCACAATAGTAGTTTAAAATGTGCTAAAAGAATAAAACTAGTCTCTTTCACTGAGTAGGGATTAACTTCACACATACTCAAAATCCTCCAATGCTACCAAGCCACAAGCTTTTCTTTGTTGCTAATCTACATAAATTAAAATATTAATCACCTTATTCAAATTACACAGGCACTGATATGTTTTTTCAGATTCATAAATCTAAGCATTTGAGGATGTAGCCACAAGATTCAACTAGGAGGAATACCAAGTAGAAACCGTCTGGTGGAACCAGAATATACATAAATGTTGGTATTACAGATGAGGATACATGTTCAAAATCCCCAGGGTTCTGGACAATAACCATTCTTTAACAAAGGACTACAACTCAATTGATACTCTGAAGATCCCTCACTTTGAGGAGGGAAACATTTTATCATTCAATGGTCTTATTTATAAAAATACAAAGAAACTGGAAAAAAAAAAACAAAGAATGACACTTGATAAAACCCCCCACCGAAATGTAATCAAAGAATAAATGGAAAACCCCACTATTACAGGTAACAATATGTCAGCCTTCATTCCTTCCCCTTCCACTTTATCTACAAACCCCAAAAATACAACTTTGCATCCAAAACTACTTGCAATATCACCACGCGTGTTGTATCTTAAGTGAAATTCCTTTTCCTTCCACCAACCAAGGTAACAAATCAGGCGTAGTCTAGCTGAACCACAGCTTTATTCATGACTCTTCACAATTCAATCCACAAATTTCTAACACTGGTCCGTCTCTTGAAACAAACGGGTTGATTCGAACCCACATGAGGGTTAAGATGGAAGCCAGAAGAATTGACCAGACCAACACGATAGTTGGCATCCGGTCTTGTTTCCCCAGTAACCCCTTCAGGAATGGGTAAAGATGGAGGATGACCCAAAGGGCAAAGAATAACCTTCCAAAGAGAGGACCCCATGAGTCATACCCATTGTTTATGGCATCTGAGACACCGACCACGACCCCAACAATGTTTATGATCAATAATGTAGTTGGAGGGATTAATAGTGATGTCCACTTGAAGATATAGAGCTCTGAAAACTCTCCATCATCAGCTGCTTTTGAGGTAACAGTGAAATTTGTGTCCACCCCAGCCAAAACCTTCAGTAAACCCTGGAAAAGGGCAAAAAGATGAGAAGAAACACCTCCAATAACCCAAAACTGTTCATTTCTCCACCAGTCATCTATACCAACACCACCCCATTGCATCTCCAGAATACCAGTTGCTGCAATGGATATGAAGAGGGCCATGAAGATCAGACTTGCATAATTGCTAATCTGCAAGTTAAGAGAGATAAAAACTGCATGTTAGTAACCACATCTCCCCTTTAGTTTATTATTTCAAGACCAAAAAGCTTGAAAGCATTTCTTGTCTTTAACAACAGAATTAGTAATTAGTAAATAATGAATATAAGGCAATACCTCAGGCACTATAAATTTCCCGGTCAAAAGGCATATAGCTGGTAGAGTGCAGTAAACAAGCAACGGAAGGGAAGTCCATGGATACACAACGGAATTAATATAAGAAAATCGCTCCAACCAGTTTAACCCACCGCCATAGCCATACCAGATAGGGCAATGTTTGCTCATGAAAATCTCAACTGAACCAAGGGCCCATCGAAGAACCTGGTGTAGACGATCTGAAAGGTTGATGGGAGCTGATCCCTTAAATGCAGGCCGCTTAGGGATGCAATAAACAGATCTCCAACCATGGCAGTGCATTTTAAATCCAGTCAAGATATCCTCCGTGACAGAACCATATATCCAACCAACCTGATGATGCATCAAAAAATTTTAGAAACTAGAAGGTTGGTTAAAAAATGCATAGATGTTTTTTTATTCATTATTTGAACATACCTCTTTTCCCCATTCAGTTTTGTCTTCATAACCGCAGCTGATGACTTGGATAGCTTCTTTTAAAAGAGATACATGACTGACATTTGGTGGAAGCCCACCATTTTCCATAAGTGCGGAAGCAACAAACACAGGAGATTGCCCAAATCTCTTCTCCAACTTCATTTGATTGAGATCAGCTGAGCTCTCCTCCTTAACCCCTGCAAAAGAAACTATTAGTATCTCAGAATTTTGTAGCGGATACATGTTTTGATAGCAAGGACAGCCATCATGATGATAAATATTAACCTTTAGTTCCCTCAATATTTTCAGATGCATGAATCTGCTTGGATGCATCCCCAAGCTTCACCTTCTTTGTCTTCGTTTGGGACTTCCCATTCTTCTTCTTTCTGTTGCCACAGCAGCAAAGGCAAAGGTAGCAGCACCATTTTGGCCAGCAGTTGCATGTTCTACTAGGGCGCTTCTTCTTGGCAGGCGCATCATAACCATAAAGTGCCTGCCTTCTGAAAACACATCCAGTTCCGACATAAATTGGTCCTTGCAAGCCATCCAATCCTTTCATGTTGATCTGTTTTCAATTGAAAAATTAGTCATTTCCAAAATAAATAGGTAAGAAAATACTGAAACAAGCAATGAAACAGCTCAGGAACAATAGAACTTACATCAAAAAATACAACATTTCTATTTGAGTATCTATCATGGCGATCAATTCCATCAAATCTCTGAGGAAATTGTACATAGCATACTTTTTTCCCAAGTTGAGGGTCCATCATAAAACACATAGCTTCTCTAAGCGCCTTGCTATTGTTAATGTAGTGATCACAATCGACATTCAGAAGATAAGGTGCATTTGAGAGAATCGCCGAAACTCGTACCTTCACATATTGTAATTACAAAAACATGTCATCCAAGGTACTTAATCTTAGCTGCACCTGGTAGAAAAAGAAAATAATTTAATACTCACCAGAGAATTCATAGCACCAGCCTTTTTGTGGTGATCAAATCCTGGTCTCTTTTCACGAGATACATAAATTAGGCGGGGCAACTCATTTCCTTCAACATCAGGAACACCATCCTGACCAAGGAATACCTGTTAAAAATAAAACAAAATAGAACATCAGTTTCACGTCCAGCTTCTGATACAGCACGGAAACAAGAATTCAAATACTTATAGTGAAAATATTTTCTTATGCAAGTCTGATTGCAAGTCTTTCTTGCTGAATCAAAAATTGGAAGAGAGTTTGCACTTCTAAGCAGGGGATTTCATTTGGAAATAAGGAGCTCTATCAATTACCTGACCTCTATTTCAACATACATGAAGACAAAAACGACAATAACTACATGATGCAACATAACCGATGAAACAGAAGGATAATCAATAAATTGCCAGCTAATAATTTTAGCAAACCATCGTATTAAATAAACATTGCATCGCTCTAAAAAAAACACTGCATCAGTTAAAATGATACCCCACATTACCTGGATCATGCCAGGATGATCTCTAATGTTGTTTCCAGGCCATGGAGTCCCATCCTGCATGGTCCATCCATCCTCAGGAACCTTCTGTGCTGTTGCCACCAAACTGTTTATCCTTACCTTGAATTCTTCATAGTCCCTCTGCAACACACATGGAAAAACACAACCATGAGGGCCAAATGTTTTTGTCTTGTTTGTGAAAAATTAAGCACAAGAACCAATTTGTTTAGAACCTTCATTGCTCTCCTTTCCCTGACAAATGCTGGATGTACTTTATTTTTGAGATAATCAATCTTTTGAGTAAAATACCATTCTGGGGCCCGGGGTTCAATATTGTATTTCTTACAAAACGGGACCCATTTTCTAGCAAATTCAGATGTCTCAGAAAGTGCTTCAAAAGTGAGCATGGCAGCACCATCATCAGAGACATAGCAAGAAACTTTATCGATGGGATAATCAACGGCAAGGATGGAAAGCACAGTGTTTGCAGTAATTAGCGGAGGTTCTTTCATAGGATCAACAGTACTGACAAAGATGTCTACACTAGACAATTCAGATGGCTTTCCTTCTTTTTCATACCTGCAGCCGTTTCAGAAGCCAATACTGAGAAAACATTCAACAATTGAGCATAAAGAAAATAGATTGACATATGTAAAACATAATAGGGTAGGTGTATGTGGTGCCTTAAATACCTAAGCGACAACCGATCAAGGTATGTTTCTCGCTCTATTGGATACCATTTTGGGAACTGATCCATTATCCATGATACAGCAAACCATATTTCACATATCACTGATGTCAACCACAGGGCATATGCATCATTAACTGGATGGAGAATTCTATAATGGAAAAAAAGCCCAAGAATTACAAGGCGCGTCATTATAATCATTCTGTATGGATTTATCTTGCTTGACGGGATTGGAAGTTTCCGTGATAGTGGCTGCCTGCCTTCATCCATCCTGATAAAATGCAATATGAAAAGCTTATTAATAGATAACAGACAAATAAACTAAATGACAAGAGGTGGTGACAGAGAATTAGAAAATTAATAACATAACTTCAATTCTAATGACTTACATAATCCAACACCACCTAACCATTAACAAATGTAATAACAAAAGAGAGCTAAAATACTGGTTTGGAACAACTAAAGATTGGATGTAAATAGATATTCAATACATAAAAAATATCTTGAGGTAGAATGATTAGGCTTTTTAACCGTAGAGAGGCAACCGTCAGTCTCAAGTCCAATCATGGAGTAGAAGTACAATGCATAAAAATAAAGTTGAGTTGAACAGAATGTTGATTCAGAACCATACATAGGCAAATCAGAGTCATCCAAGTCATCTCCACCAAAGTTTCCTCCATTATACCCTTCATGCTTCACCACCTGAAGTTTGTCACCCTGCCTTTTCTTCCACTCTTCCATCCGGGCTTTCCAACGTACACTCCCATACCCATACACAGCGAGGTCTTTGTTTGGAGCCAAAGGCCTGGGTTGCACTATAACAGAAACATCTGAGTCAAACTCATGCATAAACAGATAACATGAAGTGTCTATGCAAAATAAAACAATCCCGAAGACTTACAAGGAACAGATGGATCATTATAGGGCATGGGATGCACTCTATTTCCAGGATTCATATATGGTGGAACAATTAGAGCATGTCGATCAGAAGATATCTCAGAGTCCTATCAAGACCCCAAAAAAAATGTGTCATGTAGCATTTGTCATCATCACCCGTGTGCATTAGTACATAAAAGGAAAAACACAATATTTTAACACAACTTGCAGATTTACCTCTTCCCCATATGTCAAGAGAGGAATGTCAGAATTGAGAGAGGATTCATGATCCAAATTTGCTGGGATTCCAGAGGCATTAGAATTAGAACCACGGCCAGTGTGAGGGCGTCCATCTGACATTGGGTGTGGACCCGAAGTATCAAGGTCCCCATAATCAAATTCGTTGTCCAAGTCATCAATGTCATCCTCATCGTCATCACCCTCAACTCTGGGGCTACCTGCGGTGCATTCATCAGTTAAAGAACATTTATAACGGAAGTAGTTATAAAGGTCAATGTGAAATAGGACAAAAATAATCTCACCTTTGACGCGTTTGTATCTGGTTTTACACTGTGGGCATGCCTGATTTCCCTCCCTTCTCTCATACTCATAGCAAGGCCGACAAACAGGGAAAGCACATTCATTGCAAGCAACAAATGGCTCCCCATCAACCGTAATCTCTATCTCATCCCCACAAATCTGACATATCTGTCCACTTAATTCTCGGACAGACTTAATCTGCAAAGGAAAAAACGAAAAAGATCATTATTACAGGCACCTGATATGCAAAAGCACAAATTCAATTAAGTTCAATAATATGTAGGGAATAAGGATCAATGAGAATAAAACTTCATACTGAGTAGTCATTTCGATGAGAATAAAAATCAAATCATACATTACCATCAAATCTTCCCAATTCGTGGCAAAACAAAAGCAACTTCTCAAGCTTATCAATTAATTAACCTTTTATATATGTAGGAAAATTACACCTAATCCCGTAAACGTTTCATCATTCTCAACCACATAATCCAGATGGGTCAAAGCCAAACTACAATCAGTTAAAAGATGGCCCCACGTTAACCCACAATGAGCCATTAAGAAAACTTCACAAACAAAATTGACTTGAATGAGGTGGTTCCTAGACATTAAAAAGAAGCACCCCTTGTAACATGAACAGGGTGAGCAGAAAACTTGATCAAAAGACAAAATTATTTATGGGATGACGTTTTAATTGAAACGTGATAACAGGCATAAAGGTACCAAATAGAAGCCCAGATGACCATGGACCAGTAATGAACCAAAAAAAAATGAAATCAAAAGTACAAAAATTTTCGTCGGTAAAGACATAAGACGAAAAAATACAAAACAATCCGGTGGGAAAAACCCTTAAAACCCTGAGATGATGCTTTCCATCAAACTAAAGGTAAAGACTTGGATGCAAATGGACAGAAGAGAAATCACAATGAAGGGCTCCGAAACTGCTTACCCGTCCATTCTCATCGGCATTGATCAGGACGAACTCATTCCTGTTGTGAGAACCAGCGATGAGTCGTCCTCCGGTATGCATCACTGACGACTCAGAGTCAACAAGTCCCAGGTCGTCAAATCAAGAAGAAGCCCCCGCTCAAAACCAATCTTCTTCTGAGACAGGTCCCTCCAGTCGCTCAGATCCGCTTTCGCATTGGGAAAGAAGACCCAGGGCAGCAAGCATCACGAAAAAGCCAATCCTCTCATAAAGAAAAGCAACAGGATCGAAAATGCCTCTAAAGTCTGGGGGCGTGCTGCTATTTTGATTCTTTCACAAGCCAAGTCTCCACTGTGACCAGGCTGGTCCAAATCTATGGCGAAATTGTGTGTGTGTGTGTGTGTGAGAGAGAGAGAGAGAGAGAGAGAAGAGGGAAGAGGGGCAGTAAGTACACAAATAGATGAGGGTTGAGAGTGTGTGTGGAAATGAAGACGCGTAAGAGAGAAAGGAGGGGACAAAAGACAGGGAGATCGATAAATAATGAGAATATAAAAAAATTTCAGCGAATTTCTTAATCGAGGTGGTGGGGCCCAGAAGGTGGCGGTGGCGGTCGGCTGTGCACCCACCGGATGCTGGTGAGAAGAACTAAAATGAAACTTTCTCCGGCAAATTGTGGTTGATTTTACTCTTAAGCCCGGAAAATTTCAGCTTTCGTCGGCGTAATCTAGATGATAGCGTTTAAATGTAGTGTTTGAAAATCAAGATCAAGAAACTCTGTCACTCCCTTTTGCAAGTTTTAGCAGAGAATCTAAAACTCCGGCGATTGGAGAGATTACGACAAAGAGGGAAGATATGAGTTGGATTGGATTTGGATCTGCACGGTCGGCGGAGATTTTTCTTTTTACTTTCTTCACTATTTTTCTCTCTCCAAGCTGTACTGAATGAACACCCATGTGATGAGTATTTGGGGGCATCATCCCATTTATTCATTTCTTTTAGTCTACGCGCCGATTTTTATTCATTTTTTCATGAATCCTTTGTTTGATTTGATTAGGGATGTTTTAGTAGGAAATAAGAGTTTTTAGTGAGAAATAAGAAATTTAATGTATTTATCACATTTTTTTTCTTGAATCAACCGTTTGATATAATATGTATTTTTGTGAATATGATCATTATCTTATAAATAACTAAAATAATCTTATAATTTTATTTATTTATTTTATAAATAAATATATTTGATTTATAAAATAAGGGCATAATTATTTTTTCATCTATAAATTTTAATTTCAGTTTAGTTTTAGTAGTATAGGGAAATTTCAAACAGTTTTGAAAGTTATTTTATATTAAATGACTCTAGAGGAGTGCACTGAAATTTTCCCTTCCATTTTTTCGTTGAATCCTTTGTTGGATTTGATTAGGGTCGTCTTAGTAGGAAATGAGAGTTTTTAGTGAGAAAAAATAATTTGAGGGCATTATCACATTTTTGTAAATTACTATATCTATGTAGTTTTGTCGCAGTAGCCACTGGACATTAACGATCTGCCATTTTATATTTAATTATAAAATTCTAAGTAGATGCATGTGAGCAGGATGTTACACAATGTTTTAAAAATTGATTCTGATCATAAAATTATTTTCCATAATTAAATCAAGTTGAGCCGGTGGAGTCATAACTCACAATTGTGTTAGAACTCAGAACAGTTATTAAAAAATTAGACAAGTTCTGGACCCAATAAAAGGAAAAACAGTCAACAAAATAAGATTATTACAGACTTATTTTTTATATATATTATTTTATATTCATATAATTATTTTTCTTCAATTATTATGCCGTCAGTCTAATAGCCGGTCTAACTAATTGGACCGTGCAAGCCAAATTAACTGCTGGCCTTTTCAATGGGCATATATTGATACTCTTGTTTTTTTAACCTTTAATATATTGATCCACTTAAAACCTTGATGTTACCTATTTTTTGCGATATTATCAATATACACGTGTATATGTGCTTATTTATGAGTTAATTTTATGTTTGTTTGGGATCACATTTAAGGTTCTTAAAAGTATTTATTTAGGTAAATTAAGATAAAATCCATCTCATATACTTACTTCATATATACTATAAATTACGATTAAAAAATTATTTTTTAAAACTCTAAAAATATCCCGTTTGGATACTCATACAAAAAGTGACGTAAATATACTTGAACTTACAGTTTATGATATCCTAAAACTTAATCAACTTTCAAAAGATGTGGGAATTTAATTATAATTATAACTGGCACACCAAAATTGGTGTCATGCAATTTAAATCATAAGTAGAGTAGTTAGGTGCAGAATTATTGAGTTGCTCGGGTCCACTTTTTGTTTGTTATGAACCGAGTTATCTTAATTCATTATTATGCTTAACCAAATGTGTGAGCTGGCCAGTGGTCTTCCTTCTCATAATTTTGGTTTTTAAAAAAAAGCATATCCTTGATTATTACTACCTCTAGATGTTTTTATGGGTTAAATTTAAAAAAACAATAATAAAAAATGGTGTTATAAAATTTTAATACTAAAAATATGTGCGATAAAAAAGTAAGAAAAAGTAATAAACAAATTTTAGCACCACTTCTCTAATTTTTTTTAATCTAACTTATAAAAATTTTCCCTCCCTCTAAAATTCCAAATAACCTTATATAACTAATTTGTGAATATTAAGAAAATCAGCTAAATTTTTTATTTATAAGAAATGTATGTTATTTTTTCTAGAATACTATATTTATTGATGTGTATTATAACTACCATTTGATGATAACTCCATTATTATATGCAATTAATAAAGACATTTTATTAAAAAATTATAAATTTAGAAGACAAAATGAATTAAAATATTAAATTTAGTGTTTAAATAAATTTTTTGCCTAACTATTATATTTAACAACGGGAGATTATATTACTCCTCGCTATTCTTGCTCTTATGGGGCAATAGAGAAATGCAATTCCTTCAATTTGTTTTCGTTTGATTAAAAATAAAATTGCCTATTTCTTTGGAGGAAGAGTGGAGCAGAGGAATGAAGTCACTCCTGAGGAGTAATAAAACTTATCAAAGATATAAATAACGATTTTCACAGTATTTAAAATTTAATTATAGGAAGTCATGGTTTGGTTCAATGTGAAAAATTGGGTGATTTGCAACACAAAAGAAGAAACACGAATTTCAAAGTTGCAATGCTAAGGGTTCTTTTGTGATGCACCTACATTTCACTTGATTCATTTATAAATTTTTTTATCTATTTCTTTCTTATAAAAAAAATATTAGAGCGGAGGAAAATAAAAACCCAAAGAGAGAGGATGGTGACATCCTGTGATTTGGACTAAAAATGTTTATAATTAATTAATTAACAGTTGGCAGAACCCATAATGAATGTGCTGCTACTTTTGGTGGACCATGGATTTCTGTGGTTTTTTTAAAATAGAATAATGCTCGTGTTAATGTGACTTTCGTCCCACATAAGCTTCTAACTGTCGGTGGCAATATATAATACAGTACAATTTTTTTTATTATTTTTTTATAGCTACACAATGATTCCATTTTTTCTTTTTCCGGGACGACGGAGGTCGTTTTCGTTATTTTACAAAAAGATGTGATCTATTACACTTAGGCCACCACCTGTCCCAGTGATTTGTCTTTGATTGCATCCCATAATTATCCAATAATTACCAATATTTTTTCCAATTAAAAAAATTAGTATATGTCCTCTAGCTAGGTACATTGGATTTGAAATTTTTTTTTCTCGGGTCGATTATCAAAACTACTAAAAGAGTTATATAAAACAAATATTTTTCCAGATATTAAGTGAGAAAATATAAGTATATCATATAAGTATGCAAACATGTGATGGTATCTAGTTAAAACATCACATTCCTTGACCGAGGCGTGGTGTTTGACCCCACTGCTTTAGGGCAAGACGAGATTGAGACTAGCCAATGGGTTGAAGCAAATGAAAGAGATTATTTGTTTAAATGAATGAAGACTAAAAAGAGATGAAGTAATTGTTTTGTAGGGTAGCCCTTGGGGGACTATTATTATGAGGTAGGGAGAAGGTTTTTTTGTTAAAATTTATTTATAAATAATGCTATTAGATTTTTCATATCAATATGTAATTTTAATTTATATTTATTATTATATTAACTTTATACTTTTCAGGATAAAGTATCACAATTTTCACTATATGTAAACTACTTGGTGTGTCATTCTCACATATTAAGAAATGCAAGATATTGATAAAATTTTATACATTTATCTTTATTAAAACTTTTGACTCTTTATGTATTTATCAATCATTTTCACCTTTATCACATTTTTTTTAATCTTTTCAATGGAAATTAAATAACAGTGAAATTGAAAAAAAGATATCATTAATTATCTTATAAATAACTTACATATAGGTACAAAGTGGTTTATATTTCATGTGCTCCTTGATGAGCTAGTTGACTTTTAAAAAAAATTAAAAAGTTAAATAAACTATTTAATTATAACATATATAATGTATGATTAGATAATATATTAGTTTATAAATTCCATAAATTAATTTAGTTAAAAACGATAAATATAATTTATTTAGTTTATTTAATTTAAAAAAATTAACTAATTTTTATATTAAAAACATGAGATAGTACTAAATAGAAATAAAGTTATATAGTTATTAAATTTTAAAACGAAGTTAATAAATTTTTCTTTTTTTTAGTTATAGTAAAACACATTAGAAGTGTTTCATAGATAAGATCCAACAAGTACTCCTTCCCGGATCCAATGTGGTAACTCGCTTTAACCAATTAATCGGAAAAAAAAAATGATCGACAACTCATTAATTATTTTATCTTTTTAAAAAAAAAAATTGGTTATCTATAGTTCTATACCATGATTTGAATGAGTGTGAAAAATGGTTGACGTTGATTGATAAGCCTGGAAGCTACTAAGGTTAAAGTCCTCGTGTCGTGTTGTGTCGGTCAGTTTTGGTAACGTCAAAAGAAGGCCGTCTCCTGTAAAAACTATAAGTACAGGTGTAATGGGTTAAAAGTATCTATCTCAACTTTACATGAAATTTAAAACCCCTCAGCTATAAAATTTAATTTCATATAGTACTTTATTTATTTATCTATAATTTTATGATCAGTAAAATTTTAAGATGTAAAATATTTATTATTTATAATTAATAATTAAAGAGATTGATCATTCTTAAAATTTTATATAATACAGTCATATCTTCCTCATAAATTTAATTAAGCACAAGCTACTTTTGGCAAGGTTGCTTTTTTTTTTAGTGTTTTATTTTTGAACTATATTTTTTTGTGTCCATGAAATTATTAGTTGGGTGTACGGATGGTTAGCAGATGTACTACCTCAAACTAGTTAACATTTTAAAAAGATTAAACAAGATTATTTCATATCTTATGTATTATTAAATTATATATAAATTTATAATTCAGATAAATTAGTTTAAAAAATAATAATAAATATATATTTTAAAGTAATTTAACTAACTTCTTTAAATTCTTTAAAATATTTATAATAGGGCTTTTTATATTTAAGACCAAACATAATAGTATACATTAAGATTACAAGAATGAACATGGTGTGTGTTAAATGATTAGTATGATAAGACACTTAAACGAATTAATGAAAAAGAGAAATAGTTATGGGTAAATAAAGAGCCATTTACTTAATTGATGGCAATATATCATATGGAGGCAAATGGACGATAGAAGATAAGAGCCTAAGAGGACCCAGAAATGTGCATCACTGGGGCCAGATTTGCACCCTTCATTGAAACCATCCAAATTTAAAATTTTGATTGATAATTATTAAATGATAATATTAGTTTAGAAATTATTTTTATAATTATTTTTTTAAAATAAAGGGGAGAGAGGTGGGGTTTTAGATTGAATGGCACGTTGTCGGGTTAAGAAAAAGACAAAGTTGGATCGCAAGGACAAGCCCCACTTCGCTTCCAGCTTTTGCCAACTCCCACCCTTTTTTCATTTCCGTTTACTTTCTTTATTTTATTTTTTTATTTAATCCATCTTTAATTCCCACTAACATCCCAGATATGCTCATCTTTGCCTCATCTACTTTCCAAATATAGCATCAAATACAATACACACATATATATAATTATATATATACACATATTAATATAAAATATATTTATTTAATTTAATTTAATTAAAAAATTAATTAATATAAATTATATTTTCTAAAACATTATAGAGTTATCTTCTTTAGTTTATTTCTTCCTTCTCTTTTTTAATTATTATTGGGAGAGCATTAATAGAAAGTAAATTAATAAAAACTCAATAAACATAAAAAATAGGTATTATATTTAAGATTAAGATCAAATGTTCTCTAAATAGGTTTTATTTTAAGGATTAGAGGGAGTATTTTGTATCCTTGAAAGGTATACAAAAATATAACTTCAATTTATTTTTAAACTATATTTTTATTGTTGTTGGAAAAATCCTTAAAAAAATACCATTTAAATTTTAAAATTTTAAATTGGTTTTGTTGATAAGAAAAATAATGAGATTGACAAAAAAAGTAATGGAATATACAATTCAATTTTTTATCAAATCACTTATCTAAAAATTTTAAATTTAAGTGGTATTTTTTTTTCTTTTGCGTCATTGACTTTCACTCATAATATCAATTAACAACCACTATTACTTTATAAACACACACACATACCTTTAACAACAACTATTGCTACTACTACTATTATAATCTTTATAATTATAATTGGAGCCCATCTGTCCAAAGGAAATCCATCTTTTGGGCCAGAAAGGGAGGCCGCCCCACTTTAGTAATCATTCGTAGAGGCTGTTTGGCATTGTTTTTATGAATCGGGCTTATTATATAAGCCCGATTTACGTAAATCAAGATAAATTTCTTCCACATATTTATCTCGTAGACCGTAAAAAAATCTCATGGATCGTAAAAGCACCTCGTAGACCGTAAAAACTACCTCATAGACCGTAAAAATTACTTTGTATTCTATAAATCACAATTCATAAACACTTATGGAGCTTTCATAAACCATTCCAAACAGCCTCATAATCACCACGGGCATTCACGGCTAACCTGATCGTAATGGACAATTTCAAATATGTCCTTGTTATTTGACCAAAAAAAAATCCTTGTTAGGGCAATAACTAACTCTCTTAAATATAAAATAAAATTGATTTTTCAAAAGAGATTAAAAAAATTATTTAATTATATAATATATTACATATGATTAGATTATATATCTGTTTATATGTTAGATAAAATAGTTTTAGAAAAAATAATAAATATAAATATTTTAAAGTAATTTAATTAGTATTCTTAATATATTAAAAAAAATTTACTTTGTCTTATATTTAGGATGGGAATGAGTAGTATATAATAATCATTCAAATTTAAACCATGGTAAAAAAAACCCCATAATTTTATCTTATTACCTCCGATCTTTAATATAATATTTCATTTATAATACAATTAATACTACAAACTAAGTTTTATATTAAACACAGTTGACAGTGGTATAAGGTATCTTTCATTGGCTTGACGACAATTTGGTAGCTTGAGATTGCATGAGTATTGTTCCCCCAAGCATGAAATTGAATCTTCTTAGAGATGGTTTCGGGACTTCGATGTCAGTTAGAGTGCCTATTACATCTTCGTATATTGATAAGTAAAGCACCACATATGTGTATATTTATATATATACAAACCCAGTCTATACTCGCTCGGGATATTACATGATCATTTATCGTTACCAAATTAAATTCACGTGTCAAATAATAACACAAGCGTCACAAATAGAAGTTGGAGGCTCAACTGATTAATTAAAGAGGGCATTGAAGAACCGCTCAGAAGAATTAGTAGCACAAGCTGGTAATGTAAAAATGATTTTCTGAATATTAAAAATGGAGTAAAATACTATAACTATCTTTTTATTATACCTTAATTATATAGACATTCCCTCTATTTAGAAAACTCATATAGATCTCTTTTAAAATTAAAATATATGTTACACAAACATCCCTTATATTTTTTATATTCTATTTCTATCCATTAAAACTGTTAATTGACTGTTAAATTTGACTTTTAAAGTTTTATTTTATTAAAATACCCCTAGTTAACATTAGAATTATTTAAACATGTATATATATATGGGCCAAAAAAAGTTTTACTACCAAATTTTAATTCTATTAGATTTCTTAACTTTCTAATATCCTAAAAATTTATTAATTTTGAGATCGTAAAACTTATAATTTTAATTTTTCACCCTATTTATTAAATATTCATTTTTAATTTTTTAAATGACTAAAAATATATATCAAATACATTTTTCCTATCAAATATAATATGCTATATAGTTTTGAGAGATTGTGTAAGTCATCTAAATGTATAATTTCATATTTTTTCTACAAACACTTAAAGAACTTGCTTGCATTTTTAAAAGTTTGTGATATTTATAAATTTCCATTTAAAATTTGACATTTAGTATTATTGGTAAACTAGTAAATAAATTTGGGAAAATTCCAGGAAAATGCATTGAAAAATGAGAAATCCCAAATCAGTACAGCGAATTTGAGAAATCACATGTCAGTCAGCTGTCAGTACGGATGAGGAATCTGGAATTTTGAAATTTTGGCGAAAAGAAAATTTTGCCCTTCAGCTCTCCCTCCCTTGGCTCGGAATAACAACATGGGCTCTTGATTAACAACATCGTCTTCTCCATTAACAACTCTAAGGATAAATTTGAAATTCACAAGTTTCAGGACCAATAACAACACCGGGCTCTTGATTAACACCACTGTAAGTTAGATTACGATGTTGTTAATCAAGAGCCCGGTATTGTTATTCTGAGCCAAAGGAGGTAGAACTGAAGGGTAAAATTGTCTTTTCGCCGAAATTTTAAAATTTCATATTACTTGTCCGTATTGACAGCTGACTGACATGAGATTTCTCAAATTTACTGTACTTATTTGAGATTTTCCATTTTCCTGGCATTTTCCCAATAAATTTTATTATTTATATAAATGTTTTTTAAAAAAAATTATATTTTTAGAATATTTTTAATGGAGTTAACAGTTTGGACTTAAGTATATGTTTTCAAAATAAATGAGAGGTCAGTATAATTAAAGCCGGAAGAGTTATTAGACTATTTTACTCTTAAAAATGTGTTAATAGTAAAAAATAATCAAATAACATAAATAATAATTATAAATATTGTTTACCTTCAATTTGTTAATGTTTGAGCCAAAAGAATAATTGGTAATTCTATAGTTATTAAATTAGGATTGGACCGGCTGGTTCGGCCCGGAAACAGGTGAACCGGTTCAGTTCGGGGGTAGTGGCCCGTTTTTTTTAGATCAAATTTTTTAAATTTTTATTTATAATTTCATACTAATATGTCTAAAATTTTCATTTTCTCACCGGTTTGGTTTTGGGTTAGCTTCGATCTGACCCACAGGT
Source organism: Albizia julibrissin (assembly GCA_037074505.1). Taxonomy (NCBI): domain Eukaryota; kingdom Viridiplantae; phylum Streptophyta; class Magnoliopsida; order Fabales; family Fabaceae; genus Albizia; species Albizia julibrissin. The sequence continues at coordinate 39,863,173 of CM073483.1, read as the reverse complement.
CCTTGATTCAGTACTCCGACCGGTTCAGTGACTGGTCTCAGTTTAATAACCTTAAGTAATTTATTGTAAATGTGAGAAAAATAATTATATTTTAGTTCATTTCTTAATATATTGTCATAGAGCGAGCTAGATATGAACGCAACATATTTATCTTTTTTAATAAATCGCTAACATATTTCTACCTTATTGTTTTTTGGTTGGACTATTTTGGTTAAATGTCAGAGGTCATATAGAAAACGTTTTCAACATTAGGATTTAGGAGGCTCGACCTTAGCGCACCATTACATATATAAAATGCTTTAAAAATATTTGCACAAAAAAATAAATGTTATATTTTAAGTAAATTTTATTGTCTTCTTGTTGACTGAATGACTTGGGTAGAGGTGTTCATGGGCAGGGCTGGATAGGGCAAGACCCTTACCCAATGCCGTGCCCAAAGGATCATTGGGTTGTAAAATACAGCCCGGTGCCCGGCCCTGCCTGATAGAAGCCCTAACATTTTTGGGTTGGGCAATAATGGATTGGGCATGACATGCTTCCATTGCTCAAGTTTTGATATCCTATGATATACTATGTGGAAAAAAACAGCTATAATCATACTTGATAAATAATATTGTAAACTTCAAATGTAATCCATAATTCTACACTTTGAAATATTTCAAAATAAGTCTACAACTTGAATCTTGAAATTAAAAAGACTCCCAATAATCTTAACAAATAGTAAAATACCTATATGTGAATAATTAAATAACATTCATAATCCATTAAATACAAGGCAAATAATCAAATATGAGAAATGGTTAATAAATTTGCTTTGTAGACCAATATATATATATATATATATATATATATATATATATATATATATATATATATATATATATATATTTTGCTAAAAGAGTTATATATTTACATTAATTTGGGCAAAAAAAAAACATATTTACAAATAAATATATATACCTATCGGGTTGGGCCAAATGGGCAAAGCGGCATACCCTGCCCGATGCCTAGCCCTGCTCGTAAAAATGCCCAGCCCGATTGTGCCCAAATTTGTCAGGCTTGGGCGGGCGCACCAGGCACTTAGGCTTCATGAACACCCCTAAACTTGGGTATGAAAAAAGAAAAACAGGATTTCATTTCTTTAAACGTTTTTTAAGATTTATTTTAAAGATAACTTAATTTTAAGAATTTAAAATTTAAAAATAATTTAAAATTTTAAAAATAATGATTTTATTTTTAATTTAAAAGTAAAAAATAAGGAAAAGATAGAAAAATACTGTCAAAATTAATAAAAAACAAATAGGGGTGTTGAATTTCAATAATTCTAAATAACTCAAATGTGGAAAATTACCTAACTAACTTTATACCCTGTTTGATCGGATGGAAGTGAAAGGTGAAAAGTTGAAGTGAAAGTAGAAGTGGAATTGGAATTGAAATTATTGTATGTTTGATATGCTGGAAGTCACTTCACTGAGGAATTCACATCCATCAAAATTGATGGAAGTCACTTCTTCATGGAACCCGTTTTTATTTTCCAGTTATGCCCTCAAGCTTTTCAGTGCAACCTTCATGTTTCCAAGTTCACTAACGACGGCAACAACATTCATTCTTCGACGGCGACGGCAAGCCCTAGTGAATGTGTAGGTCGACGGTGATGGTGAATCACCTTGCAAAAATGACATTCAAGCTTGTGAATCCAATTGCTGTTGTAATCTTCGATTTTGATCCACCTAGCAAGGTGCCCTCCCCCTTTTGTCAATTTCAATTTGTGATGAGCGGATGACGGACTACATACGACAAACAATGGATGATGACAACGACAAGTGATGCTTCACTTGCAAAACACGACAGCAAATTTGAATCGACTATCATTGCTACAGATCTGACGGCGACATTTGATCTTGATTCAACCCTCGATTTCAATGACGGAGTTAATCTTGGCTAGCCATTGTCGCTGGTTTCTGATGCCTTCTTCCCAAACTCGTGAATGGCTTCTAGTTCCTTTCATGCCTTCTTGATTTTAATTTCCATTGTGAATGTTGTTTGATTTTCACTAGTTTCTTGCTTGCTTTCTTCGATTTCGATTTGTTGGTTTCTTGTTTCTGATGCATTATTCACTGGTTTGTTGTTTTTTTTATTTTGATTTCTATTTTGAATGTTGTTTGATGTTTGATTTCTGGTTTCATTTTCTTGTGTGGGGATCAATTCTTGTTTCTGGTCTGATTTCATGTAACCACCTTCCTCTATGGCTAAAGCTTGAGCTGATGGTGACTATCGGTGGTTTTCATTGGTGCTTGAGCTGTTTTAGGTAAAGCTAGGGCGTTTTAGGGAGGGTATATTAGTCTTTTCATATTTAAAAATTAACATATTAATTACAAATTATATTATACTTCTATGGTCTATCAAACACACTTTTAATCTCACTTCCACCTTTAGTTTTACTTCTATTTCCACTTCCACTTTCACTTCAAAAAAAAAAACTCTTCCATTATATCAAACGAGGCATTAGTTTTTTTTTAAAAAAAATCCTTAAACACCCTTGCCGGCTGCCAATAGTAGTTATCAGAGTTTTTGTGACCTTGATGGCGACCATTCATCGGAGCTTCTATGGTCTAATATATATATTTTTTAATTTCTCAAGTAAAGGTAATCAATACCAAGACTAAAATAGTCAATATTAATATTTGAATTGTTAATAGCAAAATTAAAGTAATTATTAGGAAATATTCAATAAATACTTTATTTACTACTTTATTATACATATTAACAACTCAAGTATATATATTAATGATTTTGCTTTGAAAAATTAAAATATATATATATATATATATATATATTAGACCACAGGAGCTTCGATGACAGTTGCAGCTGCCGACAAGGGACTTTAAGGATTTTTTAAAAAATAAACAACTAACGGTAGTTAGGTAATTTTCTAAATTTTGCAACAATTTAAAATTCCAAATCAATTTATCTGGAATTACTGAAACTCAATACCTTTATTTGTCTTTTACTAATTTTGATAGTATTTTTTTGTCTTTTTCCCTAAAATATACTTAAGTTAATTTTATCTCTCAAAAGTTTTTTTAAATAAAATATAGTTAAAAATGTAATTTTTTAATATAGATATATTCTGTTTGTGTACGTTTTCTTCTTTTTTATTGAATTAATTGGGTATGAAGTAATAAAAAGGCGAACAACTCTGTAGCCTTGTGACATGAGAGTGAGAGGTCTAATAACATTTCTTAAGATGTTTTTCCAAATTAATTTTCTTATTGGCAAAGTTGATTGTGATAATAATGAAATATTTTGTATGCAACTTTCCTCACAAGGCAAGTTGAAAGCATCGAAACCTTCAAAGATTTCTTAATAACAAGAGTAGCTTAACTTGTTAGTTAGCAACGAGGCTGAGCTTAAGAGTCTGAATTCTAAATATAAAAAAAAGAAAAAAAAAAAAAGAAAGGGTCTAAGTCTGCAAAGCTAATGGAATAAGAATGAGAACCAGAAAAGCATGACAAGGCTAAATTATCACATAAAACCCCTAACTTTTTGCTTGGATGTAAAATAGCTAGCAACTTTAGAGTAAAATAGCTACTCCATTGAATGTGACCGGCCACCAGAGCTCCGCCCAAAATTCAATCGAGAGATTATCACCCAGGGATAGATGGTGCATAAAGCCAAACAACCACAACCCCTAACATTAGCTTCCCCAAGAAACCTTCAAAGATACACTATCATAGAGAGTGGGTATTTGATTCAAGGATAAATTACATAAAACCCCTAACTTTTTGCTTGGATGTAGAGAAAATAGGAAAGGAAAGAGAGGAAGTTTTTCCCAATTCGTGGCAATTTGTGTAGTCGTTAGTGTTAGTGATGCCTATATCAGTTTTTCACTAGATGCATGTTAGAATGTTATTCATAATTGATTGCATTATAGATGTTACCTACCTTTAAGAAGCTATGCATTTAGTTGTGTTTAACTTTAGTCACAAATAAGAGGAATACAAGGCTCAATAATAAATTCTTTGTCCTTGTGTATTCTATTTATAAGCACTGTGGACTAGTAATACAATAACACCTGTCTTATATGTGGATTGTTCTAAAAATGCAAAAATACAAATCATTTGCACAATTTTTCATGTTAGTAATTAGTGTTAACTCCCTCCTTTACTTCAAACCTCCTTTCTCTTCTTCTTCTTTTTACTTATCTCATACTCTTGATTTTGCTGTAGCCTTTTTGTTGGTGTAACAGTGACACCCATTTTATCTCGAAGATAGTTGAACTTTGCATGATGTAGTGCCTTGGTGAGGCAATCTGCAATTTGAAGGTCTATTTCACATTGAGAGACTTAGACAAAACTTGGTCTTGGACAAAGTGTACCTCTATTTCAATATGCTTAGTTCTGGCATGGAGGACTGCATTTAATGCTAGCGAGGCAGCACTGGTGTTATCACACCAAATTATAGCTATTCTCTCAATTTTGAGTTTGAGTTTGAGTTCACACATCCAAGATGTAATCCACTTAAGTTCAGCTGATGTGTTGGATAATGACCGATATTCTGATTCGGTACTAGACTTTGTTACCACTAGTTGTTTCTTAGATGACTATGTCACAAGTGAATCACCAACAAATACACAATATCCTCTTACAGACCGCCTATCATCCAAGCAAGAAGCTCAATCAGCATCAGAATATGCCACTAATTCTAGCAGTATAGAAGGTTTAATATGTATGCCATAATATGTGGTTCCTCTTAGATATCGTAGTACTCTCTTTACTGCCTTCTAATGTTCTGTTGTTGTACGATATCAAAACTATCCTCAATAAAAGTCATTAGTAAGAAGGAAAAAGAAAAAGAAAGGAAGAAGATGGATAAATGACGATGGATGCATTAACTTTCACATTAATTTATACACTTCTTTATTCCCACGATAAAAAAGGTAGCACGCCAAAAATCTCCCAAAACATGAAATGGCCGACAAGTAAATCAACCAAATCATGAAATATTAGTTTTCAGCAGTTAGAAATATGGTAGGCTAGACTTTAGTCAAATAAATTAGTTTGAGCTTGAAACATTATCTAAATATTGATTTAAAAGGTCAAAAGGTGAATATTACTCACAAATCTCATATACACATGTATGCATTATATTATTTTACCCATGTTAAGTTAGATCAATAGCATATTTTGAGCCACGTCATGAGTATAGTGTAAATGATACCACCTCACGTCCTATTGTACTGAAAATTAGAGGGAAATAATATTATAAGAGAAAAATTTGAAGAATAAAAAAATATCGACAATGCTCATTTATAATTTAGAAGTTAAGATGAAACAAAAGCATACAAGTAATAAGACGTGTCTCAAGAGTTAAGAATAACTCTTTACTTTGTCATCTTTGCATACCATGTGCATCTAATGGTTTTACTAACTATCTAATGGACAAATTAGGCCCTTTTTTTACAACCAAAGAGTTGTATCTGGATTCTGCTTCTGTAGAGTGCTAGTTGGATTCTGCTTCTGAAACTTATCTAAAGATTGTCCACCTATTTGCTTGACTAATAGATCCGGTTTAGGTGCATAGGTTTGTAGTTGATCAAGTAGTTGATCAGCAGTTGACGTATAAATTATGGAATGACGAGTCGCTTGGGGTATAAATCCTGTTTCCACAGCATGATTAAAAAAAGACAACAAATCATTATAAAAACCATTAACATTTAACAATCATAACGACTTTTGTGAAAGTTTAGTTTAGCTCAATATGCAACCCTATAAATCCCATCCAACATTTTCAAACCATCGGGTAGAGCGATAAAAACTTCAGTATGGTAGAACATACGTCCCATTCGTTCAAGCAAGCTTGAAACCTGTAACTCATGTCCTATGAAAAAGATTTGATCTTCTAACTTCTTCACCCTTACACTCAAACCCTTGCTACCGTTAATGGATGCAGAAATACCCACACTTCCCCTTAGGCCCTGGAGACTTCCCCCGTATATAAAGTTGATCTTTTTAGCAGCTAATGCATTTCCAAGTTCTTTTGTTGCAAGTAGAAACTCTCTATCCTTTCCGAAATTAGTTTCACAAAAAATGTAGATAGATTTAAATTTACATTTTAGGGTGATACCCTTTCCCTCTCTTTTTCTCTCTCAGACATTTTGTCTCTCAGATATCTTGTGTTTAAAAGTGGAAGAGTTTATATTTATACTACTAAAACAATGCAAATGCAGAGAGTCTGCAACATAAACGAGATTTTATTATAATTGATTATTTTATAGGAAAAACAGTACATTAATTTACTTGGCTAAAGATAACTGAGGCAGGAAGAGGAAGAACGTTGATTTCAGGGGAAGAAGGAGATAACTTTTGACTTTTAAAAGTTTATAATATTAATTAGAAATAACTTTTTGACGATTAGAGTACATAGTAATGCTTTCTCTATTCACACTCACTATATAATATTATTTTTTATGAAAAAAAGTAATGTTAAATAGTATAGTAATTTATGATCATAATGTTTTTGGCGAGTTTGGCACGTGAAAGACAGCTTTCACACCCATCAGAATGTTTACTAAAATCATTATGTCTTTACTATTTACGCTAAAACAACACAATTTGGGTTAAAGATGAGAGCGGACAAAAATGAAAATGAGAAAATCCGACCATAATTATTGGTGCCGACAATTGGGTTAACCATTTTTAAAATGGAAAAGAAAAATTGAGACGATTGAAAAGTGTCCATGCATTTGTCACTTCTCAATATTTTAATTCTAATATATAGATCAACATGTGCATAAAAAAGAACATAATAATTTAGCTTTTGTGGCAATTTCAAAATTTAAAAAGCAACTTGTGTTGTTATAATTACAGTTATGTAGATAAGAGCCATGAATATGGTGTAATAAACAGTTCTCACGTGATTTTAGCTCCTCCTCTTAAAATAGGACAACGTGATTGATTGAAGGAAAAGTGAGGCCTTATTGGTTAAATTAAAGTCAAAAGTGAATGCGCAGTGATTAATTTGCTTCAGTGTAAAGGAACAAATTAAATTGAAAAAAAGAAACAAATTAATCGGAGGAGTTTTGCAACTTTTTAAATTTAAAAATTTTGAAAAGCAAGATGCATGTCACAACAAATCAGGAAGATTAATTTATTACTACCGGAAGTAAAAAAAATCATGTGCTCTTCTAATACTTCTTATCAGAAGTCAAAAAACCCCGGAATTGAATCTGAAGACTCTTCTACATTGATTTAATATGGGTTGTTTTTGTTTTAGAATGATAAATAATGATGGTAATAAAGAAAAAGAGAGAAGAAATTTGGGGTTCACGTAGAGTTGAAAATAAGAAGGTACAAGTCACATCTTTGACCAAAAAACAAAAAGGCAAATGATGATATATTAGAGAATGCTAATTTCATCCCTTAATTATCGTTGGAGTAGTCCTACAGTTAAATACAAAAAAAAAGGAAAAGATATATATATTGTTAAAATATATTTTTAAAAATTAGTGAAACTTTATGTGAATGTAAAAGATTGATCCAAGAGTGCACTTTTGCTAATATTATTTTCATACGTCTTGTGTTGATATTATTATTTATTACTCCTGATCATAAATATAAGATACAGTTAACCTTTTTTTTGGAGAGATTAAAGAATTAAAATAAGTTACTTAATCATATCATATATTGTGTATCATTATTCTCGATATAAGTTTATATGTTAGGAAAAATAGTTTGAAGAAAAAATGATAAATATAAATATTTTAAAGAAATTTAATTATCTTCTTTAATATCTCCAAAAAAGTCAACTTTATCTTATAATTTTAGGATGGGAGGGATTAATATCTTTAATTTGCTTTGCTGATAATGATGATGGCATAAAAATGTGTGTCTTGCACTCTTGCATGCGCACATGATAATTAAACACCTTTAGAATCTTATCATATATGATTGAGAGAAATTGGGATTGCCATATCCATTTTTTATTCTCCTCACATACGAATCACAATATTATAAGTGGAACCAATTAACTTGTTTGCGACGTGGCCCCCGGAGCTAGACTTTAGTGTGAATAAAACAATTAAATTGAAAGTTACCATCGTTAGGATTTGAATTCAAAGAAATCAATTAAATTCAAAATCGATGTGAAGAAACCAATTAAATTCAAAGTTACCATTCATAGGATTTGACGACATCAATTGCCTAACATATTTTTTGTCTTTTAAATCTATTTTTTCCCAAAAAAATATTATCTGTGCCATACATGATTGAGAGAAATTGGGATTGCCATATCCATTTTTTCTTCTCTTCACGTACGAATCACAATATTATAAGTGGAACCAATTAACTTGTTTGCGACGTGGCCCTCATAGCTAGACTTTAGTGTGAATAAAACAATTAAATTGAAAGTTACCATCATTAGGATTTGAATTCAAAGCAATCAATTAAATTCAAAGTCGAGGTGAAGAAACCAATTAAATTCAAAGTTACCATTATAGGATTTGACGGCATCAATTTCCTAACATATTTTTTATCTTTTAAATCTATTTTTTTCCCCAAAAAATATTATTTTTGCTTGTTCAGAGTGTTGGTCGGAGTATAAAATTTAACAAAGAAAGTAGTTGATGTTCAACTCCTAGCGTTGCCATTAATTGATCCATGATCAAAATGTATACATTTCTTAAAATGATTGAAAAACACCTAGACAATATTTTTTTAAGGTCGGACCTTTTTTTTTAAAGATGAAACAAAAACATGTAACTAATAAGATGCGTCTCAAGATTTAAGAATAACTCTTTACTCTGCCATCTTTACACACACCATGCATCTAATGGTTTTACTAACTAACTATCTAATGGAGAAAGTTACAACCTTCATATCTACTGTTGTCTGAATATTGCCCATCTATTTGCTTGACTAATGGATCTGATTTGGTTTCATAGATTTGCAGATGATCAATCAGTTAATTAGCTTAATTTGCTTCCCATCTAGCTTTCTTATAAACTAGCAAACAGGGTCTTTGAATGTCAGATTCCCAAGAGAGTAGCGCTCTTTTTCTTTGGTAAATAACTTCATTAAATTGAGAAGAATAGCGTGAACTTCACCAATAGGATGCGTTTCAAGAGTCAAAATTATATCATCCAATGACTCCTTACTCAATCCATCCTTTATGAATTGAATTTTATCTTCTCGATTTATAGAAACCATATCTTTGCTTTGACAATGGCCATCACATGTCCACCTTGCACATTTATGACAGACCTTCATTTTTTCTCTCTTCTCTTCTTCGAGTAAGAACTTCTTCCCATTCCTGGCATATGTTTAATAAATGAGTCATGAATCTCACCTGCTAAATGTACCTTAGCTTCAATGATCTAGCGTATATCCTCAGGTAGGCTCAAACTCTTGAATGTCTTCATTCTTTCAAGTCGATAGATATAGATCTTCCAGAGGAAGAATGTGGAACCTTTTTTTTAAGTTTTGGAAGAGATTCCTCCATAAAAGTGATGAAAATTAAAGTTTTCTAAAAGATGACAAGGAAGAATGGAGATGATAAGGAGAAGATGCTGAAGGTGGTGATCAGATGGTAATGATGGATGGAGGAAAAAGAAAAAGAAGAAGAGAGAGAGAGAGAGTGGGTTTTGTTGAGTAGATATTTTTGGTTTGGTATGGTGGAAGTGGTTATGAGTATACTTTTAAACAGAAGTCATGGCTTATGAATAGTAGACTGTGACTTGACAACAATATTTAGGAGAAGAGTTATTATATTGAAATTGATTTTATTTTTATCATTGGATAATATATAATTTATTTTTTTCTTTTATTATATTTAATTTTAAGAAATATCTCGTTTTTATGTTTTATCTTAAAAAATAAGGGTTTTTATTAAATTATTTGGTTTTAAGATATATTTTGATCACTTTGATAATGTTAATATTGAATTGATTTTGTTGTGTTGATGTTTAATTTAATTTTAAGTATAATTATTTTAATATAGAGGTAAGAGTGTTTTAGACATCAAATATTTGCTCAAATTTTCTTCCCAGTCTTCTCTTACTCATCTAAGGAGGAAGAGTGATAAAATTGCATATTAGACTTGCTAATTTTTATTGAGAAAATGACACCAATGTCTCAATTAAAGAAAATAATATTATAAAAGTCTCATGGCTTATCAATGATGAGTGAAAAAACAACTATTGATAATTAATAAGTTTTGAGATTTTTTTTGATATTATTATTTTTAATTAAAATGTTAATGTCTTTTTTTTTATTTTTTTATTTTAGAGGTGGGGAGGACATGTGCGTCTTTCATAGCCCACCTACAGGAATTTCTGATCTTGTTTTATGATTTTGTGGGGTCTCTTACACTCTTTCCCACGTCTAGGCACAATGAATAATTGAGGACTTTGAGCTTTTTTACTAAAAAATAGTTAAACAAATGGGAGTTTTGTTTTTTAAAATGTAAAAATGATTTTTGAGGATGTTCTCTTAAAAACCTATCTTTTTTTATCAAAGGAGGGATCTTTTAATGACATCTTTTATTTTAAATACACATGTTTTATCCCTTATCATTAAATATGTTAGCAATCAATATCAATGTTATTTTTTTTAGCAAGGTGAGACAACATTTTTATGATATGATATTGAAGTAAGAAATCTTTGAAGACAATTTTACTCATGAACAAAAACTTTTAATGTAAGTATGCGCCTTAAGGGTAGAATAAAATAATGAAAAACCAACTATCCATCACCTTGAATTGAATGAATATTATCATGAGACCACTCTACTATCTTCAAACGCACAAAAATGGTTGAGATATTTGACAGAATCTTGACCTAAGAAAATGTAAGCAACACAAATTTAAAAAGCGAGGATGCCACCAGGCAAGCTGCTTGGTCACTTCAAACAACGAATCTGATTCAGATGCAAAGTAAAGAGAATCAACTAAAAGTTGTTGAAGCCCCATGGAAATTTCATACTCTATCTTTTTAGTATTTATATCCATATATTTATATAATGCCATTTCTTAATATACTCTCATCAAATCAAATTCTTTAATAAAATATTGGCATATATTAAAAATAAAAAAAAATAGTTTAATAAAATTTTAAAATCTTATTCGTATAAATTTTAATATTAAAAAAATTCACATATTTGATTTAAAAAATTGACCTAATTAATATTAGTAGATAGGCCTGAGTTTAAATATATATATATATATATATATATATATATATATATATATATATATATATATATATGTATGTATATATGTATGTATTAATTGGTCATTAGTATTTATATTTATACCATGAAAAGTCATCTACTATCTATAATACATGTTTGGTGCGCTGAATGAAGTTTCTAATATAGGAAGGAACTAATTAATATTAAAAATCATTATTTCAATTATAAAAAATATAAAAATAAACATTTATTTTACAATTTCTTACAAAATTCGTTTTATTTTCTAATTAAATAAGTAAAATTGTCCACGAGATCAGATATGATTTTTTTTTTTTGACAAGGATCAGGTATGGATAAAATAAAGGAAAGTTACCCTTTTAGCAGTTTTTAATTAAAAACAAACAAATCTTCAGCCAGAAAAAAACTCAAAAACAAATACAGGCTTCAGTCCACGCCGCTCACTCCCGCCGCTTCCCCCACTCTCACTCCTGTCACTCGCTAGTCCGTCGCCGCTCAGTCTCCTAACGGCGTCGTCGCTTCTCTCTGGCCTTGCCCTGACTCTCAGCTTGAACCCACTTTTGTGCTCCAGCTAGTTCATCATCTTCGGTGAGGTTCCTCTCTTTCACTCTTAGCTTCGTCTTTGTTACGTGTTGATTGTTCTTATAAGTCTGTTCTGTTATTTAGGAGGGAAGATATAACGATTTCGGTTAATAATAATGAGAAACAGAGTACAATATTGTGTTTGGTTGGAGGAAAGGGGAGGTATACTTTTGTACTGCATTTTCCTCCTCTTTCTTTATTTTACATTAAGGATACCTCCTTCCCCATATTCTACCCTCCCCTCAAACCAATCGCACCCTAACTGATAACTGAGAGTATTGGGTTATAATATCCACCCGAAGTGTACTGATATTAAACGTCACCTTCTCGTATTCCTTTTCCCCGTTATAATCTTCGTCTCGCAGACTTGTGTTTGATCATCTGAATTAAGTCCTTTGCTTTCAGATTTTAAATGGGGGGATTCACAAACGCCATTGTTACGGCAAGTGAAGAAGCTTGTAATTTGGTTTCCTTTAATTTTATGTATAACCTTTTATGAAATATTGCTTAGTTCCTTAATTGAAGGAATTCATTTAAAAAAATGGGGTCTCTGTTTTTTGGTTCTCAAATGTGTTCAATATTTGTCGTATCCTATATTGCAATATACATTTTTCTTCGAGTGTTTGGAGACTTGCGATCTTTCATTGATGGTAGTTATGTAAATTTCGTAAGACCCAATTAATCTTCCTTCCGATAATCTTGTACGACTCTTTCCTCCCAGCTGTACAAGACTAGAGATTTGATGCAGAGCAAAGATGCACACGGAATAAGACGGTGTTTCAACGTAGCTCCTCACTGTCAGCTTTGAAGCAGAGCAAAAAGACGCTCAAAGGAAGACGGTGCTTCGAGCTCCTCAATATCCCAGGTTTGTATTTCTTGATTCAGCTGAAATCGGGCTGCTAGGTTTTTCTAATTGGTTTTGCTCCTGTATATATTGTTTCGGTGTGATTGTTCTGTGAACATATAGATACTGAGTTTTGGGTTTAGGGTTCTTTGTTTATGGTGTTGACCTCCTCTCAAAATATTCAATTTTTGTTTTCATGTTTTTTGAGCTCATTTGCAAATCAATTTTTTTCCAAGGATTTTTAAAATATTTTGTTTTTAAATGTGTTTTTACAATAAAAGAATAAGTTTTTTGAAAACTTATTTAGGAAAACAGTTTGTCAAATCTGTCTCAAAACCATAAAAGTGAAAAGTAGAGGCAAAAGTGTCCCAAGTTTCTACGTGTCTAATGCTTATTGTTTACTGTATCTGATTTTGATGATTTTTTTTCTATATATATATATATATTTTTTCTTGGAGTTATTGGAGAGTCTCTGAGTGCATGTTAAGGAGTTAGAATATTGCCTTCTTCTTTTCAGATTGCTCTTCTTAAGAACATGGCCGCTGCTGGGCAAATTGGGGCTGCTGAGTTCCTTCAGGTTTGCTTTTATGGCCTTTATTTGAATTGTCACAATGCCAGAGTTTCATATCATCATACAATGCACACACATCTATTTTTTTGTTGGGACCTTCTAAAACATTGTATGGCTGTAATAAAATTTTGTGGGTGGTTTGGGTGGGTTTGTAAATTTCAGTTTCACATGTATTTCTTATTGACCAGTTGGATAACATTCTATGGGTCTTGTTTCTGTTAAATGTTTAATCTTGAAATATTTTAATGTTATTGTGTTTGTTTTATGTATCAATGGTTTCAGGGCGCACATAGACAAGGTCTGTTTTTTGTGAAGAAATCTCATTGGCAGAAGAGTAATTTGCTTTGGGGTACAATTTTGAGTAGAAATCAAGTACGAGGTTCCACTAGAAGAGCCTTATCTTTGAGGTGCCGTGCTCAGACAAATCCCCAGGTTGTAGTTGCTGGGGGTGTCAGTAGTTCTGTAGATGATCAGTCTAGCTTGGTTGAGAAGCCTTCCTTGGAAGTTATTCATTTTTACCGGGTTCCATTGATCCAAGAAAGTGCAGCTACTGAACTTCTCAAGGAGATTAAAAATAAAATCTCTGATCAGATAGTGGCCTTGCAAACAGAGCAATGTTTCAATATTGGGATTCAAGAAAAACTTTCAAGTCAGAAACTTTCGGTACTTAAATGGCTCCTTCAAGAAACATATGAACCTGAAGCATTGCAAACTGAGAGCTTTCTTGAGAAAAGAAGGAAGGAAGGTTTGAATACTGTTATAATAGAGGTTGGCCCTAGGTTGTCGTTTACCACAGCTTGGTCAACTAATGCTGTTGCAATTTGTCGTGCATGTGGATTGACAGAGGTGACACGTTTGGAGCGTTCAAGGAGGTACTTGTTATATACCCAGGGTAATTTAGAAGATTTTCAAATCAATGAATTTGCAGCAATGGTGCATGATAGAATGACTGAATGTGTTTACATCCAGAAGTTAACATCTTTTGAGACTAGTGTAGTTCCCGAGGAAGTCTATTATATACCCATCATGGAGAAGGGGCAGAAGGCATTAGAAGAAATTAATCAACAGATGGGTTTAGCTTTTGATGACCAAGATATACAATACTATACTAAACTTTTCAGAGAGGATATTAAGCGTGATCCAACTAATGTTGAGTTGTTTGATATTGCACAATCCAACAGTGAGCATAGCAGGCATTGGTTTTTTACGGGAAAGATTACCATTGACGGGCAACTCATGGATAAGTCACTAATGCAGATTGTGAAAAGAACTTTACAAGAAAATCCAAATAACTCAGTTATTGGATTTAAGGATAACTCCAGTGCAATCAGGGGTTTCCCAGTAAAGCAATTGCGACCAGTTTGGCCTGGGTCAGCATGTCCTTTAAACTTGACAGCACGTGATCTAGACATCTTATTTACAGCTGAAACTCATAATTTTCCATGTGCAGTTGCTCCTTATCCTGGCGCAGAGACAGGTGCAGGAGGTCGCATTAGGGATACACATGCCACAGGAAGGGGTTCTTTTGTTCAGGCAGCTACAGCGGGTTATTGTGTTGGGAATCTCAACATTCCTGGGTCTTATGCTCAATGGGAAGACTCATCATTTACTTATCCTTCAAATCTAGCATCACCTTTGCAGATCCTCCTGGATTCTAGTAATGGTGCATCTGACTACGGCAACAAATTTGGAGAGCCTTTGATTCAAGGCTTTTGCAGGACTTTCGGAATGAGACTTCCCAGTGGGGAAAGGCGGGAATGGTTGAAACCAATAATGTTTAGTGGAGGCATTGGGCAGATTGATCATACTCATATATCAAAGGGAGAGCCTGACATTGGAATGTTAGTTGTTAAGATTGGAGGCCCTGCTTATCGTATTGGTATGGGAGGTGGGGCAGCTTCGAGCATGGTGAGTGGCCAGAATGATGCAGAGCTTGATTTCAATGCCGTACAACGTGGGGATGCTGAGATGGCTCAAAAATTGTATCGTGTGGTTCGTGCTTGCATAGAAATGGGAGAGAAAAATCCAATTATTGGCATTCATGATCAAGGGGCTGGTGGGAATTGCAACGTTGTGAAGGAAATTATATATCCAAAGGGTGCTGAGATAGATATCAGAGCAGTTGTGGTTGGTGATCACACAATGTCTGTTCTCGAAATTTGGGGTGCAGAATATCAAGAGCAAGATGCAATCTTGGTGATGCCTGAAAGTTGTAACCTTTTACAATCAATCTGTGATAGGGAAAAGGTATCAATGGCTGTGATTGGTGCTATTAATGGTAGTGGACGTGTTGTTTTAGTTGACACCTTAGCAACTCAGAAGTGTCAATCAAATGGACTTCCTCCTCCTCCTCCTGCTGTGGATCTTGAATTGGAGAAGGTACTTGGTGACATGCCTAAAAAATCTTTTAATTTTTGCCGAGTTGTTTATAAGCAAAATCCATTTGCTCTTGATCCAACGGTCACAGTAATGGATTCTTTGAAGAGAGTATTGCATTTGCCATCTGTTTGCTCAAAGCGCTTCTTGACAACAAAAGTTGATAGGTGTGTTACTGGTCTCGTTGCACAGCAGCAAACTGTCGGTCCTTTGCAAATTCCTCTTGCTGATGTTGCAGTTATTGCTCAGACTTTTACTAATGTGACCGGAGGTGCCTGTGCCATTGGGGAGCAGCCAATCAAAGGTTTGCTAAACCCTAAAGCAATGGCAAGATTAGCTGTTGGAGAAGCACTCACAAATCTTGTATGGGCAAAGGTCACTTCCTTATCTGATGTTAAGGCAAGCGGTAATTGGATGTATGCTGCCAAGCTCAATGGGGAAGGAGCTTCCATGTATGATACTGCTCTATCTTTGTCAGAAGCTATGATTGAACTTGGTATTGCTATTGATGGTGGGAAAGACAGCCTTTCTATGGCAGCTCATGCTGGAGGTGAAGTTGTCAAGGCTCCAGGAAACCTTGTAATTAGTGTTTATGTCACTTGTCCTGATATTACAAAAACAGTGACACCTGATTTGAAACTTGAAGATGATGGCGTTTTGCTTCATATTGATCTGGCAAAAGGAAAGCGGCGGTTAGGTGGATCTGCTCTTGCCCAGGTGTTTGACCAAATTGGGGATCAATGCCCTGATCTTGATGATGTTCCTTACCTTAAAAGGGTCTTTGAGACTGTCCAAGACCTTATTACAGATGGATTAATCTCTGCTGGACATGACATAAGCGATGGTGGATTGCTAGTTTGTGCTTTAGAGATGGCATTTGCTGGCAATTGTGGGTTCATTTTGGACTTGACATCAAAAGGAAATAGTCTCTTTGAAACCCTCTATGCAGAAGAACTTGGGTTAATTGTTGAGGTGAGCAAGACAAATTTAGATACTGTGCTAGAGATGTTGAACAATGCTGGTGTTACTAGTGAGATTGTCGGACAAGTAACTGCTACTCCATTGATAGAAGTTAAGGTTGATGGGGTGACTTATTTGAAAGAAAGCACTTCTATCCTCAGGGATATGTGGGAAGATACCAGTTTTCAGCTGGAAAAGTTCCAAAGGTTGGCATCTTGTGTTGATATGGAAAGGGAAGGATTAAAACATAGATTTGCACCTTCATGGAAACTGTCGTTTTCACCTTCCTTCACTGACCAGAAGTACATGCTTGCAACTTCCAAACCAAAAGTTGCTGTGATTAGAGAAGAAGGCAGCAATGGAGATAGAGAAATGGCTGCTGCATTTTATGCTGCTGGTTTTGAACCATGGGATGTCACGATGTCAGACCTTCTTAATGGAGTGATATCTTTGCATGAGTTCCGTGGGGTTGTTTTTGTTGGTGGATTTAGTTATGCAGATGTGCTTGATTCTGCCAAAGGATGGTCTGCTTGTATAAGATTTAATGAGCCTCTTATAAAGCAGTTTCAAGAGTTTTACAATCGCTCAGATACTTTCAGCCTTGGAGTTTGCAATGGGTGTCAGCTAATGGCTTTGTTGGGATGGGTACCAGGCCCACAGGTTGGAGGTGTCATTGGTGCTGGTGGAGACCTTTCACAACCAAGGTTCATTCACAACGAGTCTGGGCGATTTGAGTGCCGTTTTACAAGCGTGACAATAAAGGACTCACCAGCAATGATGTTTAAAGACATGGATGGTAGTACTTTTGGGGTATGGGCTACACATGGCGAGGGAAAAGCATATTTCCCAGATGAAGGTGTGCTAGATCGTATTGTTCATTCCGAGTTAGCTCCTTTAAGATATTGTGACGATGGTGGCAACCCAACGGAGAAATATCCTTTCAATGTAAATGGCTCTCCTTTAGGGGTTGCAGCTATTTGTTCTCCAGATGGACGACATCTTGCCATGATGCCTCATCCAGAGCGTTGCTTCTTGATGTGGCAGTTCCCATGGTACCCAAAGCAGTGGGATGTGGACAAAAAGGGGCCTAGCCCATGGTTGCGCATGTTCCAAAATGCTAGAGAGTGGTGTTCTTGAAATGGTTAGTACTTACTTTTAGAGTTATTTCCCCCCCTCTTGCTTTAGTTTTTGACTAATCACTGTTATCCTTCATTAACTTTTTGTCAGATTGCTCAGCTGCTGGAAAGTGAGATTGAGATTGCTCAGTTTCAAAGATATATAGAGTCCACTGTAGACTAGTTAATTTTATGGCCTTTTCTATTTATGAAACTCATTGCTAAATGTTTCAGTCTTCCTCGGGGTTAGCTTCTAATATCTTACAGGCATCTTTGAGAGGGAAACATTTTGCCTTGCTTCTTTTACTTTTTTGAAATAATGTCTGAGCCAGTGTGGAAAAGGCCTTCCCCCACCAAATAATCTGTGATTTGTGTTGCCAAGTGTTCCCTATATGAGAAAGTGTCATACTTTCATGAATTATCATTAGTTTATTAGTAAAAAGAACACAAACAATAACGCTCCTCCCTATCCCCCAAAAAAGTATAGATGGGAAAAATAATGCGCACTTCTTTCCTGCTCCACTTAACATTTGCATCACAGCTGGGCATTGTCTTCTGCCACTACAAGTTTTTTCTTTACTTGCTCAGGAAATTCTTCAGGTTTTGCAATTGCTGTTGGTAATAGCACTTGCGCCCAAATATATTGATATTACTTTCTTTCAAACATCATACATGTCAGAAAATCCAATGACATTTAAGAACCTCTCAGGGCGCTTAGTAAAGATTGTGAAGGACATTTACTCTCGAGTGAATACTACCTTTCGTACAAAAGTTCTATGTTAAATAACAAATTCATCCCAAAGATCTTAGTTAAGTGAGCTCCATGAATGTTTTTATTATAATCCCAATGTTTTTATTTTCCTTGAACGTTATACCAGTACTGGAATCTTGAAACATGCCCCTGTTTCCTTTGATAATTCTTATTGGAAGTTAGATTCGTGGACTTCAATTTATAGATAATTAATCTTTTGACATAAAATACTGAATTTTGTTATTATAATTATACATGGATTATGTCTTTGGAACTCTATATTTTAAGGTATTGGAAATGCTGCTGTTGAAATTTGAATGTGATGCACGTGGTTAAGAGAATTTCATTTGACTTGTTTTTTTAAATTTTTTATTAGAATTTCAATATTTGAAAGAGTAAACAAGCACAAGATCTATATATAATATAAAATTTATGGGATGCCATACTATTCATAAGCTATAATATATTTTGGAAATGGGAAATTTCACATTTTAAGGTTTATTGTGTTATTCTGTGAACGACATTTCTGGATAGATTTAGTTCTGGTAAAAAAATTAGTTCTCATAAGATCAGTATATTTAGGATGGCAATAGGATTATGTGGCCAATAGTGTGAAATCCCTTCTATTTTTGGTATGATACTTGTTACTATCAGGTTGAAACTAAACTGTCAAGTGATGATTATGTGTTAAATTTGTCTTTACTTGGCCTGACATCGCTTTATTTCCACTAGTCTTGTAACTATTGCCATTGAACTGAGTCATGATTTCCTTCATTTGACGTTGCAATTTGTACAATTGGCTAGTGTGCGTGTTTCTAAAGTGTGTAAATCTTCCAATTTCCTTCTTGCATTTATTCCTTGAGTTCAAGCTGAGTGTAACATAATATGTTGCAGTTTTGATTCAACAATATATTGTTAAATATCATGTTAAATTATACTCCTGGTCCATAGTACAGGGCGGTTTCTAGAAACTCTGCTTGATCCAAAATATTAGACAATGTGCAGTGTATATTTATTTTTTCCAATTATACTCCCTCCATTTATTATTATTTCATGTAATTAAGGAGAAGATCAAGGTTGTAACTAACAATTTTTGAGAATTTCACAGTAGTTAACATTGCTCTATATTATGGACCGGAGGGAGGATTATATTATGTAATATTTTTTGACTGAGTTCACTGGCAACATAGTAAATGATAAACTTTGTAATATTCCTGTCTGCATGAGGCAACCTACTTTGTAGAATGGATTGGAAGTAAGGCGGGCTTCATGATGGTAAAATGGATGTCAAGACAGCACTTGATGCTAATGCAATCCTATTATCACTATGAGATAATACACTTTGTAGAGGTACTGCACGTGCTAAACAGATTCTATTAGTCCCAGTTTTGATATTCAAACTTTTTGATGCCAGCATTATGCTGTGACTTTTGACCATGAACGGTCGATGAAATGTCTTGATCCGATTCATGCTAGGAGCTTCTCTGATGGATTAGGGCCTTATGTAATAGAAGTGATCCATGGTTATCCAATTGAAGAGCATTGGGAGAAAGATCACCTGTCCTTCAAAGGATGCTGTATTTGTGAGAAAATAGATTAATCAGTTAAGTATGACAAAATGTGCACTTGCTGCCAAGAAACTTCTAATACGTTTGTTTTTTTTCTTGGAGAGGCCTGAGAACTACAACTGCAGCACTAACAAGTAACAATATAGTTGGTCGTAATATCTGGAAGATTATTCTCTTGCAAGCTTGCACCCTGCACACATTGGAATTATAAATATTTCATAAATTTCTCACATTTCGGTGTAATATAGCAAGTTCTGGGGATAAGATGAAATCAGAGCAAGGGGGCTTGTTGCTGGAGTCCAAATATTTGAGCAACACAACCATATATAGGTCCTGCTTCCAAGCCAGTGCTGTAAGATACACAGATAGTGCATCATTTCTACTCTTTGATAGGTGTGGCATAAGCCTAGAGACTTTAATTGTATCACCACATGAAGAGCCTAGTCCTGTTGTTGTTCTAGGAACTCAGAAGTTCCCTCATTTCATAGCGATCATTTAAGAGGGTCAGTTCTTTTTGTACTGCATTTAATTTCTCTGCTTTACAATTGCTTAACATCTTCTTGATCTCCCTCATGACATGATGCTTTATCAGGCATGCAGAAGTGAACTTATTGATTGTAACTGTTTTTGCACTGCTAAATTAGCAAGGTTCTTTGCTGTTAGGGGATTTGTAACTCGTGTTTCAAACTTTTTTGGTATGCAATTGATAATAGTTCAAGAGTCCCTCTTATTGTTCCAGAGTTGGATAGTTATTATTAGTTAGAATAGTTAAGTTTCTCTTGACTCTTCATTCTCCTCCTTTACAAGCCTCCATATATCCTTCATCAGTTATTTCATTTCTCTCAATGTTTTGAATGGCCCTTTCCGTTCTTCTGGCATTCTCCATCTTAAAAATATTTAATTTCCTATGTATTTATGTAAATTGACTTACTGTATTTGCTTTCCTATCAGTAGTATATATTTTCTACCTTGTATATATTATTATTATTATTATTATTATTATTACTATTTTTATTACATCTACCTAAGATATCGACTTGCCTATGCATAGTGAATGATAGCTATAACTTTGTACTATTTTCACAAGGTAATCCATATTCGTATGGAAGTAAGGCGAACCAACACGTAGCATTATAAGATAGCTGACCGTCTAAGCACACCTGCACTTCAAGTACTCTCTGATTTTGCAATTTTATTTCTCTAGATCTGTTCTCTCTTATGATTTAATCAGCATATAGTTGATTCAAAGGTCCAGTTTTTATAAACACCTTGCTAGATTCATTATGCTTGCGTTTTTTTTTCCTTGGGTTAAACATGATACTTGCTTTTTATTTATTTATTTATTTATTTTTTCATAATATGTTTAACACATTACATTTGTCAAATATGATGTCTGGCAATTAACTAATGATTACCAATTATTGTTACTAAACCTTGTTCAAATGATGGAGACCTCTGCGGTGAGATTTGATGCTTCTGCTCAAGGATGTGTATGTGGGGGACCTTAAGTGAACAAGCTTAGCACATTTAAAGTAAATATACAGTGCAGCCTAAACTCTTGGGATGAGATTAAAATATTTCTGCAAATAATGGTGACTTGAGGGACCAAACTGGGATAAAGCTAGCTAAGAAGAGAGGCGACTGTCAAAACCCAAAACAGAGCTCGATTTTAAGCAATCCTATCATGCAAGGTACTGCAAGTGATAAGCAGACGTGTTTTAGTTTCACTCTTGATATTTTAACCTTTTGAAGTGTTTGGACTTAGGTCCAAGGATAATTGATGAAAACCTGTTGGTCAATTCCTGATAGGAGCTTCTCTAATGAATTAGGGTCAGACTCATCAAATACATGGTCTTCAAATTGAAGAGCATCTGGAAAGTCCCAATTCACCTGTCCTTCCAAGCCTTGGTATGCTGCAGCAGCACTTGCTTGGTGAGAAAGCAGAGTAGATAGTTGAGTCTGATAAAGTTGCATATTTGTTGCATCTTGCTGCCAAGAAAAATCAATCCTGTCCGTGTTTCTGCTTGTCGAGGCCTGAGAACTGCCACCAGAAATGGCAGCGCCAACAGGAGAGTTGGCCATCATAGTACCAAGTTTATCTATTTCCTCTTGCAAGCTTGCAACCTGCATATAGAAGAACCGAAAATTATTTCTATGCTTAAAACATGGTGTGATATAACGAGTTCTGGGGATCTACCTGTTGCTGCAGGGCAAAGATTTGAGCAACACAACCATATATCGGATCGTGCATCCGAGCGAGTGCCTCGTAAGACACAGTGATGGCTGCATCGCTTCTACTCTGCACCGGTAGGTGTAGCAGTAGCCTAGAGGCATTACTTGCACCAAAAACCTTGTGCACTGCTGCGAAATGGGTAGCAGCCTGGTCATAGGAGAAGTAAGGAGCAAATATGCAATCAGCAGTACACTTTCTCCGCAGGAATTTGCATGCTCCACATGATGAGCCAAGCCCTGTCGTTGTCCTAACCATGTACTTTTGCATGTCAGTGGTTGTTTTTTCAGTAGTATGAATATTGCAACTAGTTTGTCTGAGAACCCAAAGTTCACTCACTTTATAGTGATCACTTAGACGGGTGAGTTCTCCTTTTGTTGTCTCCACAGGACATAACTTTAGTTTTAAAAGCGTGCTATTGTATAGGTCTCTTTTGTATGTGGCCTACATTGTCATTGTCATTTAGGGAAACCTTTCCTCTTTTATGCCTCGAAATGAATATTCTTCATTATCTTTAACTGTAACAGGATGCCAGTTTGGGCTCAGAATCATCAGAAAAAGGTGGAGAACAGATGTTGACAGGTATGTTGCAGAAACTATTTCTGCTTCTTATCTTACCTTGGGAAAATGTATCTTTCCACTGAACAAGATTTACATGAACTCATATTGATGATATTCACATATACTTTGCAGAAAATAACAGCTTTACACAAATGAAGAAAAACAACCTCAGAATGATGAAATAGTCAAGTTTTTTTTTGTTTCCTTTTCTATCTTGTTCTTGGACTGGCTGCTGCTGAGAGAATCCTTTTTTTTTTTAAAGTAACGGGTCATGTGAAAGTTAACATCCATTCCATATCTTTATTAATATATTTGTACTCTCTTAACCTAAATAAAGTTGCATGGTCGGTCCATGAACTTGAATTATCGTGCATGCTTTTATTTTTAACTAATTTTCTATCATAGAGTGCATGACTCATTGCGGCCTTTTGTCTGTACATAGATATTAATTACTTGGTCAATCATTTGTGTGTTACTATCTCTCTCTCCCCACACGCACACAAACACGCATGTATTTATCATTCTACGCTAATTCAGGTTTGGCTGTTGGCCACTTAAATTTGGTCTTTAGTGGTAAAATAGCCATTGATATCCTCAAAGTGTTAAATTTCTGACTCTTTCAGGCCACTAGCTCATAAACACATCCATCAGCAACAGTTCCAGGTTGCTGAACTTATTCTTTGAGCTCCAATACGGTGGAAGAACATAAAAGGTGGTTTCTGAAAGGTGAAAGGAGTACATTAGAGACAGTGCCTGTCACACTTGATGAATTTCAGGTTTCTGTCACAGTCAAGAATGTGAACATTTCCTCTTTTTTCTTTTTGTTTTTTGTTTTGTTTTGTTCTGTATAATGACACATGGATGAGAAGGGGAAGGGTTACGTGATGGTGGAGTTTGAACTTTCGGCTTTTGAGTTTAACGATGAAAGTGTCTTTCTCTGTCATGCAACAATGTTCATAGTTATCTCTAGAAATAGTACTCGCTATAGCTTGCCAGCTTCTTCTATTCCCATTTGTACTCATGGACCTTATTTCATGGTTTTGTTTTGTCATCTTTTATAGCTAGCTATATACTGGCAAGGGACGTATTGAATCAAACTTTCTTAACCTGCTTTTACACTTTGTTTTCTTTTGGTTGTTTGTTAGTTTGTGTTGCTCTATATTCAAGAACTGTTTACTTCTAGAGATGTGAGAATTAGGAACTTTTTGTTTTCTAAATTTACATGATGAAATTTCCAAAGCTGCAGTCTAAACAGTATTTATGTTTGTGGCCCCCAAGTTTGTCTGCAATTATTTGTATTTTGTGCGTTTCAATTTTTTTTATAGACGATTTATATTGAAGTGGAGAGAAGTGATAAGAAGTGGAAGCCAATTTGTACTTGTTTGGTTTTAAAAAATGAAAATGAGAAGAAGTAAAGATGAAGGCACTACCATTTGTTCTCAACGTGTAGTATTCACACACACACACACACACACACACACACACGCTTTTAGTGGTTAGTTTTGTGCATTCTTTAATATAGGAATATTCGAATAAGGGGGAGAAGGCTCAAGGTTCAGAATATTCTATTTTTTCATGATGAAAAATAATCTTGCAGGCACAGAACTCCAATTATCACACAGATTTCGAATTCGAACTTTTGGTGCTCATTAAGAGTGATGAACTCAAACTCAATTTGATTTACATGATCACAGACACAACTCCAAGCTTAATATTGAGGAACTCTGCAGGGTTGTCAATCAAACTTTTGGATCCGACGGTTGAATTCCTTACCATTTTTTTAGTTTTGTTTTTTTGGTAGTTAATAATAATGGGGCAAATATATACACATAAATACTAACAAAAATCTCACACAGTTAGTAGATGATTGGCCTCTTAAACATGATGTCATAAGCTCAAATAAGGTCGTGTACATGAAAAATGTTTTGTTGGGAGAGTCAATATTCACTTTAGTGATCTTTACGCCTTGATTTCTTTTTATAAGAAACACTTAATTGAATAACGTAGATCAAAAAGTTGTTAATGACAAAAATATGTAAAAATTGTAGGAGACTGGGAATAAAAGAGAAAATAAGAAAGTTATTATAATTGTAATCGGAAAAAGATTATTATAATAAAGAAAATTGATGTTTTACAACTTGTGATAATAAATGTATTGATATTAAAATAAGTAATTCCATGCGGGTAAAATGGGAAACTAGTAAAGAAAATTTTAGACAATCTAAACGATTCTCAAAATGTTTTTTATAAATAGAAATAAGACATATATGGTAATTGTTATTTATAAAAAGCAACAGAGGGAGTATAAGGCAAACTAGAATTATTATTATTATTATTATTATTATTATTATTATTATTATTATTATTATTATTTTCTTTCGTGGCTGAAATAATTCGTGCAGATGTGGATATGTGGATTGGTAGTCGATTGTGGTTTTCTATCATCGAGAAAAAAAAAGTATGAAAATTTTGATTGTGATGATCTTTTGTTTCATTGTAATTAAACGGCTTAAGATTAGAATTAAACACTTTTTTAGTAGATAGAAGTAAGTAGGTATACTAAAGATAAGAAAAATATTTATTGTAGTTTTGCCTATGGGTAAAAATATCATTATCATATTAATTAGATTTATTGTAGTTATATTTGTTTATTGTGGCTGTAAATATAAATATGCGTAAAGTACGTTGATTATTGGAAAAGAAATGAATTGACCCGCCTTGCAAGTTGCGACTAGGGATGAGTGAATGAGTCAAACTTTTGATAATGTATAGGACAAAAGGGGTGTTTGAGTATAATTGAGCTGGCTTGGAAGTCATTCTTTCAAACTCTGCAATTTATGTAACTAAAAAGATATGTAAATTAAAGGTGATAAATTTCATCAGTCAAATGTGACACATTAATACATAAGTTCATCTTTTTCCAGTTATATGTATTATTCAATTGTCAAAAAGCATTCAAATTTGTTTGGAAGTGATTAATATGTTCTTATCAAAATAACCAATTAAAAAAGTATTGTTTGAGGTGGTAAATGACTTCAACATCGTAAGAAAAAAAATATAATTTTGAATCCTAAGAAACATACTTGTTAAGAGAGGTAAAAACCATTTGTATTTTAAATTTTGAAAGAATGAAAACTCTTAATCAAATTAAAAAATAATAGAAAAAAGTATCTACCGTTTTTTCCCCCTCAAATTGTTTTAACAGTGAATCCAACTATCTGAAACCAAATTATAAGATACGAAAACTTTGTAGGTGTACCCCAATTAAAGAAAAATTAATTAGTATTGTAAACACAAAATAAAATGTTAGTGTTATAGGGCATTGATATGGGAATTGAAATATGAAAAAGACGTTTAGATACCACTTAAATTTTAAAAATTTTAAATTAGTTTCGTTGATAATAAAAGTAATGAGATTGACAAAAACATATATAGCAATTGACAATTCAAATTTTTAAAAAATTATTATTTTAGAATTTTAAAATTTAAATGGTGTTTAAATATCTTTTTTTCAATCTTTTATACATAGGGATCGAATAGCATATGTCTAAAAGAGAGAAGTGATTAAAAGATGTGTGTGTGTGTAACTTATTTAACTAGACATGACTTCGATACATTGTATGGAGTTTAAATAAGTTGTATTGTCTAGAGCTTATGAATAACATGGTTTCCAATAAAAAATATTTTATTCATTTTTAATATCTTTATATCTTTACCATACATTTATTTACTTTACCCGGAAAAAAAAAAACCTCCGTCAGGTCTCATAGAGATAGAGTTAACGAGGCAATAGCCATGATAATCAATCCATCCAGGCCAACACATAAAGTGTACTTTGCAAATCGATCCAAAAATTGGTTTGAGTTGCTTGGTAACTTCATTCGAGTTTGATCACCCAAAACTCGGTACGTTAAATTATGAACTTACACCACAATTTTAAATGATTAAGTTGAAATTATGCTTTGATGGTAAATAACTAAAATGCTATTTTTTTATTATTTTCTTAAAAAATGTCCACCCGACCTGCTGGCGGCCGCTTCCATCAAGGTGGCCAAGGAGGGACTTGAACCCTTGGCCCCTTGGCGCACCAACAAATTTATGATTGCTAAGTCATTAAATTCAATTAATTATATACTGTTAAAATTTATATACTAGTACGCAATAATCTAAACTTCCCAAACACGTACATGTTACAAAATTTAGATTTAAAAAAATTGAAGAGGTTGAGTTGTAAAATTTTAATAAAAAGAATATATAAAATAAAATAATAAAAAAATTAATTAAAATATTTTAACCCCACTTTTTCAATTTTTTAAAATCTAATTCACAAAAAATTTTCAACCCTTCTAAATCCTTCCTACCAAACAGACTTACATATAATTTATGCTCAGTTTCGAACCTATTTTATATTACTTTTGAACGATAAATGCAGAATATATGTGACACTCACTTAACTGATAAATTCCATTTGCCACCTAAATTTAAAAAAAAAAAATCCAAAATCTCACTGTAGTGTGTGAAATCCAGAATGTTCGAGACAGTGTTTTGTAGCCAGAGAATGAAGAACTCAAAAGTTGTGGTAACCTAATTGGCTTTCTATAATTGAACAGAACATAATGTTGGATGAGTAAAACAACCAATGAAATTTTGAGTTAGATAAGAGGCAGAGATAATGCGGAAGAAAGTATTGTCTGTATCGTATGGGCTAAAGTGATGGGGATGAACTCATTTTCGTGAAGCCATCTCAGTCACCAAATTTCTAATTTCTGTTAAATGAAATGATAATGTTCTTGAAATTCTTGAAAACGATGTTTGTGGGGTACTCATTAATTATGCACCTCATAAATGATCCCTCAAATATTTGTGTAAATGACCACTAAAATTAGAAATTGAAACAATTAATAATAAAATATAGAAAAAATTAATCTTTTGAATTCTATAGTTTTGACTCAATTATAATTCAGTCCTTACATTTTAACTCAGTATAATTTAGTCATATAGTTTTAATTTAGTTGTAACTCAATTCCTAAACTTTAGCTCGCTACAATCCAGTCTCTATAGTTTTATTCATTTTATAATTTCATCCCTATATTTTAAAAAATAAAATCACATACATAATAAAGTTCAAGAGTAATTTATAAAATGAGTAAAATTATAAAGATGGAGTGGCAGAGAGTCAAAATTCAGGAGTGACTGAGTTGTACCGAATCAAAATGTATGAACTAAATCATAATCAAATCAAAACTATATGGAATAAAATGTTAACTTTCCCTAAAATATATAATAACATCAAAACAAATATAGTTATTTCAATATTGAAAGTGACACAATACGCAGTAGAGTCATTAATATAACTCTCTATTGCGGGATGAATAGATTTCTTTTATGACTTTTTTCATAGTATAATATAATATAATTTTGCAATTTCATTTTCAATATAAATAAATCATTTCAACATTTTAATTTTAAGAGAAAACACATAGGAACTTTATCTTACTCACATACATACATACATGTTAAAGTATTGTTTTCCCTTTAGTCGAATTTTTCTATCACTTATCTCATGCAATTAGCATTTTCATATAACTTATTCTCTTCTTTAAATTTGATAAGGGGAAAAAACAGAGAGGAAAGTTTAAACAACTAAGGGTTTGTTTGATTCTATTTTTTGTTCTCACAAACAGTTTTATAAAACAATTTTTGGAAATAAATTTTAAAAATTAAAAAATCTGTTTGATTATATTGTTTTGAAAAATCTATTTTTAAAGTAACGTGACGGTGCGGTTGTTGGTGGTGGCGTGGTGGTGATTGTCATTAATAGTATAGTGTTAATAGTGGATAAGTTGCGACCTCAAAAAAAAAATAGAAAAACAAAAAACTGTTTTTATTTTTTAGTTTTTAAAAACAATTTTTTGAAAACAGTTTATCAAACATGTTTTATTGTTTTTTAAAAAACAGTTTTTAAAAATAAAATCAAACAACCTCTGAATTTTCTCCTATTTTATTACAAAAATCCCTGTTATACTAAAGAGTATATGGTTAAAAAATTTGAAAAGAGTGAGAATGAAGGAATAAAAGTATATTATTATTATTATTTTAACAAAAGAATAAAAGTATATTACTAATCCTTCTTGAATAAATGATATAAAAATATTTTTGAAGAATTTTCATATCTTTATTATAATATGCTTATTTTATAAAATTTATTGATTATTGATAAATTCAAGATTTCGAAACAAAAAAAAAAGTAGAGAATAAATTAACATTAATAACAACAATAATGCACCACCTTTTCCAAATTTGGTATGGTTGGTAATTGAAAAACATGTTTACTTTATCTTCTTTAAATTACATAACTCGGATCCGTAGCTGGAGATAATAGAGCACAGGTATGTCATGTCAAATGGATTATCATTGGGCGCAATACATCTTTGCTGCATTGACTTCATTTCAGTCGCTTAAATTAATTTTAGAAAGTACGAGTATCTTTTTATTCTTTTAATATCCTAATTCTCAATTGCTTCAATTCTTTTAATCTTTTTTTTAATTATCTTTTTAAAATTAAACTCAATATATGAGCATTTGAAATTTTTTTATGAATATTTAAAATTTCAAAGTCAACATTTTTTAGTTATTAGTATTAAGATTATAGGACTAAAAAGAGACTTGAGATCAAAATAAAATCTTGCACTCCCTTGCTCCATATAATATAAGAAGTCTTTCAGAAGATAATTTTTGTGAAAAATATAAGAGGTTGACAAAGTAATTAATGATTGTTTTCTATTTTTGCTGGTAAGAGAGAGAAATATGTGATAAATAATAAATAATAAATGCATATTTAAAAAGGGATTGGCTACGGTTTTCTAGTCTTATCATCATCTTCCTATTCTCATCCCCTCCACTATTCATTTCAACCTTTAGATTGAAAAATGGGTAGTTCAGATTTAATGTTTCATAAAAATATTATTTTTAAATATTTTTTATTACATGTTTAAATTATCATAACTAAAATCTAACATTTTTGAATTTATTTAATTATTTTTAATAATTTGATATTTTTAAAATATTTTTTATAAACATTAAATCTGAACCGCTTAGATCTTGATCTAAAAGCTGAGATAAACAGCGAGGTGAAGAGGATAAGAAAAGAACGGTAAGAGTAGAGGATTGTAGCCAATCCCCCTCAAAATTTTAAATCAGTATTATTGCCTATAAGAGTATAGATATTTACTAGAAGGCAAAAAATATATATATAGGTATTAACTATAAGAGTATTAACTTTTTTTTTTGCTAAGTATATGTATCATCCTATTAGAGACAATCTTATTCAAAATGTAGTTGGGTATTAAATGTGGATATATCTCTAGTATGAAATCAATGATTTAGAATTTTGAAGTTTAAATAGTATTTTTTTTTATTTTTCCCTAAACTTTATTAATTTAAAACATATTAAATAACTTAACTAATATTTTTTTTTCTTATTGCGTGAATTAGTTAATCTTGTATTTTATAAACTACTGGGAGGGAGTATGAAGTTAAAGAATTAAAGCCGCATTTTTTGTGTTGTTGTTATTACTATTAGTACTCCTTTTTGTGCTTTTTATATGACCTTAAAATTTAAATTGTCTTAATCTTTTTTATAAAAATCCGACAAAAATTGACTTAACATTTAATAATTTTTGTTTCATTTGTTCCCTTCATTAATTATATATATTATATTAATTAAAGGGTTGGTAATACTTATTTTACTATATTTCTCTTTCTCACTTACCCCTTATAAATAAGAACATGCTTAAAAAAAGGTTTATTTCAATACATACTTTTTATTTTTAACTAATTTTAATCACTTTCTTAAAATGTATAATTCAATTATTAAACTCTTATAAATAGTATTAGGGAGAGAGTATTAAGAAATTGGGCGAATGTGTAAATTTAATAATAAACAATATCGTTATGTGCATTCATAAAAACGGTATGTTTTCAATTCACATAATAACAATAATCAATTATTTTGGTAGCAATTTTAACAATGAATTTACCCATCCTTTATTTTGGTGGTAATAAACAATATCGCTATGTGTATCCATAAATAACAATCGTGTAATATCGTTAATTATTATCAAAAAAATTAATTATTACTACTTTATCAAAACAATTAATTATTACTACTTTATAAAACGAATAGATAATTCTTATACATACAGATAACGATTTTGTTTATTGATAAATATGCACGTTGCGGCTAAGGAAGTTGATATTATTATAAGAAACAAGAGCAACCAATGGGGGATTAGATTGGCCCAAAGAACGGCAACCATAACCAAAGGTTTAATCATCAGTCCTCACGTACGGCGGGTGTAACATAATTGTGTGGTAAGAGAGTTACCTCCCCATTGGTGGAGCAGGATAAAGCTGCAACCACAACCTCAACGGGTGACATAAGAATTTCCATGCACCGTGCGCATGCCACGTGGCATTCAGGGTAATCTTCATTGTGTGGATGCCAAGGATCCTACCACTAATCCCCTGGATATGCATTCTTGTACACTCGTTTACACGCACCCAACTATAAGTCCCCTTCACTCCCCTTCAATCATCTCCTAGCTAGAGCTCTCGCCAACAACAACAACAACAACAACAATCTCTCTGCGTTCTCTCCCACCAGAAGCAATCAACAGTAACCGGCATGGCGGCTGCCTCCCTCTCCACCGTCGGAGCAGTCAACAGAACTCCTGTATGTTACGTTTTTCCATTATCTCCAGCCTTGATTAATTTCGATCATTCTCATGTTTGTGAATTCCTTTTGGATTTGATTTGAGTTTAATTAATGGGTTTGTGTGTGAGATTGCAGCTGAGCATTAATGGGTCTGGAGCTGGGGTTTCAGTTCCTAGCTCGGCTTTCATGGGAACAAGCTTGAAGAAGGTTCTTACTTCAAGGCTTCCAAACTACAAGGCTTCATCTGGGAACTTCAAGGTTTTTGCTGCAGAGAAAGAGATTGATGAGGAGCAGCAGACAGACAAGGACAGGTGGAAGGGTCTGGCTTATGACGTATCAGATGACCAGCAAGACATCACCAGAGGAAAGGGAATGGTGGACACTCTCTTCCAAGCTCCCATGCAAAGTGGAACTCACTATGCTGTCATGAGCTCTTATGAGTACCTCAGCACCGGTCTTCGCCAGTAAGCCATACTTAATATAAGATCAAATTGAAGTAGTTAAACCATATCATGTTGACTTGTCTCTTTGATCTGAATTTGGTCCTGTGTTATTTGTGGTGCCTTAGGTACAACCTTGACAACAACATGGATGGTTTTTACATTGCTCCTGCTTTCATGGACAAGCTTGTTGTTCACATCACCAAGAACTTCATGTCCCTGCCCAACATCAAGGTACGTATGATTACTCTCTCAATATGTGATTAATTTTCCTGTTGAATTGGGACATATATAGGGATTCAATATAAACATGTGCTTTTCACTATTTTATTCACAGATTCCTCTCATCCTTGGTATCTGGGGAGGCAAAGGTCAAGGGAAATCTTTCCAATGTGAGCTTGTCTTTGCCAAGATGGGAATCAAGTAAGTTCTTCACTATACTATACTAGCTAGTACAAAATTCATCATCAGAACTTGAGCTGCACAAAAGGCTTAATCTGATTCACATGCTCTTTCAAGCCTATTCCATATCAGACACTCTTTTCATATGCCATGCATCACTCTTAGTGCCTGTTTGACTAAGGGGGGAAAAACACTTCTAAGCTTGAAACCATGGTCTGGTAAAAGAGTAACCGCCAAACATGCTGTAAAAAAAAAGAGAGAAGCACTTTTTTATCATAAACTATATTGTGTTGTTAACGGTAGGAGCTGTTTTTCTACGATTTACAGAATACGAGATAAATATGTGAGAGGAGTTTTGTCTCGACTTATGTAAATGTGCTTCTTCAATACTAACCCAAATAGACAGATATATGATTTTGGGCTCAGAACCATGATTTTGAAAAATCAAAATTTTCCCCATTTCCCTCTTCTTCTCTTTCCTCTTTCTCTCTCCTTCCCCATTACATGCAATTATTACATTATCTAATGATCTTTGTAGTAATTTGCACTTGAAAAAAAGTGATTATGATAATAATATTCAAATACTCTCATTTTATTAAAATTACTTTTTTCACAAAATCTATTTTACTTGGAATCTATTTTCTAAAATCATTTTTTTCACTTTTTATCATAAACTATTCTTCAAAATTTAATACAAACACACATTTACCCTTAGTTTGGATGGGAAGAAAATTATAGAGAAAAGAATACTAAAAAGTAAACTTTCAAAAACAGTAAGGTTTTTTTCTTAAGTTTTTTTAATTAAAGGGCATGAATTGATAGTATGAGGTCATAGGCGGAGTTAAACCCACAACATCCATTTATTGGGGAGCTCATGTCACTAAGCTATAAGACAATAATGACCTTCCTTTATATGATATTTCCTTCCTCATTTAACTTTCACTTTTCCCTCCATCTAAAAATACAAAATTAACACTTTGTCATATTAGAGTGCCTAGTGTTACGTTGTGATCCATGTTCCTATATTCCACACTAAGCTGAACCAAGTACTTGAGAACTCCCAATTGCAATAGTTCCTTAATTAGCGTTCATCACTTGAGAAGGTTCCTACACATACCAAACACATTTATGTTAGATTCTTCCAACTGTCATGTCTCAATGCCAATGTTGTAACTTTTGTGTGTGTCTGACACACACATACTCTGTTTCTTGACATGGTCTGATGTTATATATATACACACGCACACAGCCCCATCATGATGAGTGCCGGAGAGCTGGAAAGTGGAAACGCCGGAGAGCCAGCAAAATTGATCAGACAAAGGTACCGTGAAGCAGCAGACATAATCAAGAAGGGAAAGATGTGCTGTCTGTTCATCAACGATCTCGACGCCGGAGCTGGCCGTTTGGGAGGGACCACCCAATACACAGTGAACAACCAGATGGTGAACGCCACCCTCATGAACATCGCCGACAACCCCACCAACGTGCAGCTCCCCGGTATGTACAACAAGGAGGATAACCCACGTGTCCCCATCATCGTCACCGGCAACGACTTCTCCACCCTCTACGCCCCCCTCATCCGTGACGGTCGTATGGAGAAATTCTACTGGGCGCCCACCCGAGAAGACCGTATCGGTGTCTGCAAGGGTATCTTCCGCACCGACGGCGTCCCCGACGAGCACATCGTCAAGCTCGTCGACACCTTCCCAGGCCAATCCATTGGTACGACCAAGTTGACATGATCATTTACATACACTCGATGGATCTCTAATAATATGATAGTTGAGTTGTTATTCATATAAGTGCAGATTTCTTTGGAGCATTGAGGGCGAGAGTGTATGACGACGAAGTGAGGAAGTGGATATCGGGGATCGGAGTAGAGGGCGTAGGGAAGAAGCTGGTGAACTCGAAGGAGGGGCCGCCGACATTCGAGCAGCCGAAGATAACGGTGGAAAAGCTGTTGGAGTACGGAAACATGTTGGTGCAAGAACAGGAGAATGTGAAGAGAGTGCAATTGGCTGACAAGTACCTGAGTGAGGCTGCACTTGGTGATGCCAACCAAGATGCTATTTCAAGTGGATCTTTCTACGGTTAGCTTCCCTCCCTCCTGCTCGCCCTCATGGGGAGGTTTGCCCATTTTATCCATTTTTATTTATGTCTTTTTTAATACCACCCCGGTCCTTAATCTGTTTTTCAAAGATATTTTTGGTCCCAAACATAATTAATTTGTATTATGCAGGGAAAGCAGCACAGCAAGTAAACTTACCTGTTCCAGAAGGATGTACTGATCCCAATGCCTCAAACTTTGACCCAACCGCAAGGAGTGATGATGGAAGCTGTTCATATAAATTCTAAGCATTCTCGTCGTGTTCGGTGGCAAAAAGAAGACGCTTTCTTTTTATATTTTGAGACAATCCAATAATATTTTTAATTTTCTTATTCGGATGATGGTTTTTGTGTACTATTATTGTGAAACATGTCTACTTCAAATCGTGCTTTTCTCTTTGTTGCTGTATAATATATGTGTCTCTCACCAGCTCTTTAATCCTTTTTGTTATGCCATGGGATCTGCCTTTTTTGAATCATTTGTCTAATAAAAGGATCTATCTCTTTTAAAAAGATTCTCTTTTCTCCCCACCCAAACAATCATCTGCGATGCTGAAGGAACTTTCATCAGTGATAGATATAGATTATTTTATAACCTGGATAATGAGAAACATGGCCGAATAAAACTTTAAAAAAATTCAAGAAATGGGGGAAAAAGCAAGCTGATTCCTCATATTCTGATTTCTGACTTCTGAGTTGTTTGAAAAATTTGTAGGAAAAATTTATTTAATAAATTGAATATTCCCAACAATAATAAAGAGTACTTAATTGTGTGGTGTCATGGTGTTGCCTCAATGGCTCATTCGCATACTTCTTCTTAAATGGACTTATACACAAGGTACATTTCTTTATAATATGTAACAATGTTTTATTTTGCATATTAATGTATTTAAACAGAGATACAAATCAAATAAAAATAAAGATACAAAGAACTGAGGATAGTTAGAAACTATTTCCACATGATGTCACACATTTGATTGATGAACAACACCATATCACACATTTGATGAACATATATAGATCTATTTTGTTCTTCTTTCCACAAAAACTTAAATGGTTAGAGTTTGATATGTGACAACTTTCAAGTCATTGTTTTAATCATGAAAAATATAATTTACTTGAATGTATTTAAAAAGAGATACAAATCAAATAAAAAGTAGAGATACAAAGAATTGAGAATAGTTAGAAACTATTTCCACATCATATCACACATTTGATTGATGAATAACAACAACAACAATATATCACACATTTGATGAACATAGATATATTTTGTTCTTCTTTCCACAAAAACTTAAATGGTTTAGTTTGATATGTGATATTCTTAGAAAATGTAGCTAACTTTCTTTGTTTTCTTAACCAGCAAATGTAGCTAACTTTCAAGTAATCATGAAAAATATAATTTACTTTATGATTACAGAAATATTACGGATATAGATATCAAAGTAAAGAAACTACTCTCTTTCAAGAAATGATTGGCATAATTTACTTTATTATTTTTTTTATACAAACATGTTCTTTTTTCACCTCTTCGAAAAACAAAAAATCACTCTCAACAACCCTGTTTCCACTAAGTTTCAACTTGTACACAAGAGTCTACCTATACACTTGGCTTTAATCCACTTAGACAAATGTTCTTTAGTGCTTATCCGTTTGGGTACCCATCCACCAAAGATTGTTATTTATCTTTGGAATATAATATTTGATTCCGATATGAAACAACTATTAATACTTTGTCTCGTGCTAGCTACCTGGTTCCTAGTACGAGTTCATAGGTTTAATTTGGAGTTATGTCAGCTCTTGAATCAACTCTTTTTTATTGAAGCCCAATTAACTAAGATGTTGGAGGCAACCCAGAAATTCTACTAATTTTCAGATTCTCTCAAAAATGTGTTGCCAATATATATAGAATCTAAACTCACTACTTATGTATGATGTGCATGATGATTTCAATTTCCATAAATAATAGAGTTTACGTGTATAATCTCAAACTGATGAATTTGTGTTTCTATTAATGACATGAGCAATTCGGTTGAGAAAGATGAGTAGGGAGAAAGAAAAAACAACTCTATTACACATTCAGAATAGGGTTTATATTCCTTTTGACTAGATTTTATTAAATTCTACTAACTATCTAATTGAAATATGTGATCATCCTACAGAGTTTTACCATATATCAATTACACCCTAACAAATTAAAAGATCCTTATCCTCAAGGATCAGTATAAAAAAAAAGTAAAACAAGAATATAGGATAAAACTCTTTTTTTTTCTTTCTTAAACCATAGATCGCTAGATTTAAAGAAGAAATAAAAAATAATTGAGATTAAAACTAATGGACATCAAAACCCTAACATGCTTCTTTTATCCAGAGTCTCATTCTCATTCAGGCAAGAACAACTGACATCCATTGCTGAAGCCTTAGGAAGTGTACGCCCCACATCCATTTAAAAGCTCTTCTTAGATCTAAATATACTTGAGAAAGAAATAGAAAGAGAGAAAGACAAAACTACTACTTTATTCTATACGTAGAATAGGGTACACGAATCCTATTTATATATCCTCGGACTAGCTTCTATTCAGTTCTAATTAAGAAAAGAGTTTAGGGTTAATTTTGTCCTGAAAATATAAAAAAAAATGAGAAATTGTGCCTTGTCAGTTGTTTCAGTTAATTTTAACCGTTAGTTGACTAAATATGCTAAACTGGCGGTCAACATGTCATCCACATCATTTTTCTTGATATGTGACGTCATTATTCTTAATATGTATATTTACCCTAAAAGTCTATGTGTCATCATTAACTTCATTTTTTTTAAAGTTAGATTTAAAATTTTGTGGTAAATTTGCATCTTAACAAAAGTGACGTAGATGATATATGAACTGCTAGGTCAGCATATTTGGTCAATTAATAGTTAAAATTAACTGGGGTCAAGGTAATATTGCTCTCTTTTTGACACTTTCAGGGTAAAATTATCCTAAAAAACTTCAAGGGTAAAATTGGCCCTTAATCCTTTTAATAGAAATATGTGATCATTCTATGGTGCCATGACACATCAAGACTGGTCAATGGATTCAATATCATATGGTTATAACCGGTAAAACGGGTTGGGCCAGCGGCCCCACCTAGCGGGCTCAGGCTCGCTAAATGCCAGCCCGCCCCACTTCAGCTCGCGAGTTGGCTCGCTTTTTCTTAAAAAAAATTCTTATAAAGTAAATCCAAATATCCTTATCGTCTTTCTTTTGATGTTGTGTTTAACTACTTCATCATCCTTTTTATTTGACATTTTTATTTTAATATTTTATTTATTTATTCTACTATAATTAAATTTAAAAGAAATGTGTTTATATGTTTTTGTGATATGAGTATATGTAAAAAAAAAGAAAGTAAGAATGATATTGGTTTCTTAACACAAAAAAAAAATATATATATATATATATATATATATATATATATATATATATATATATATATATATATATATAAAGCAATATGATGTGAATAGGTGAAAGAGAAATGGAGTGAAAATTTGAAAAAAATGAGTGAAATAATAAAAAAAAAAAGGCTAGCTTAGACTGACATTTTGCCAGCCCGTCCTACCGGGCCTGTAACCCTAGACTTGCCCGAATTCCCTTTAGTACACATAGTCCATATGGTGCGAATGAAATTTGTTGTGTTATATTGTATATGGTTTTTTTAGCAATAGAGTTGATGAGCCATCGTGATGCTCATCATTAACATGGTCATAAATTGGGAAATTAAATAGGGTTAAAGTGAAACTGTCACGGAAGTTTTCGAGCAATGATGTCCTAGAAATTTTTTTAGATGCCTTAAAACTATTAAAATGGAACAACTTTACCCCTTCTCATCAAAAAGTTAACGGTTAACATTAATTTTTTATTGATCAATATTAATTTTTTAATGGTATAGGACAAAATTGTTATATTTTAAAACTTTTATGATAATATTGAACATGACAAAACTTCTAAGATAACATTACTCCTCAATGAAAACTTTCATGACAAATTTACTCATTAACCCAATTAAATATTATCACATGTGGGTCAATGCAATTTTGAGACTAAGAGGATGAGCAACAGCGATGATAAATTCAGTATCTCCTTTTAATGGTCGGCAAATAATTGAGTTGTTCTATACATGATATAGATTTTGACGAAGTTAGGTATAATTGTACTACAATTTCATTGGAAATAAGAATTTTGAAATTTAAAAGACAAAATAAAATGAGTTATTTAAATAAAAAGCAACGGCTATGACTATAATTAATAAAATAATAATACGTAATTTTCATTTTCATTTTATTGTGATGACAAAAAAGTTTTCATAAATTGAAGATAAAACCACCGTGAAATCTTTAGAGTTCTCAAATATATTTAAGGGAAAATCCCATTAAAATACCATATAAACTTATTTAACCCACAAAAGTTTATTATAACTTGTAAATTATAGATTAGGGTTTGGGGGGAATCTTGGTTTATGAAATTTAGGGGTAAAGATTAAAATGCCCTTCACACTCCATTCTCTCTCTTCTTCACCGTCATGTGTCGTTCAGCTTCACAGGATCTTAGAAAAAGAAGAGTGAGCTTTTATTTTTCGTTCAGCTTGCGTTCTCTCTCCACTCCGACAAAGAAAGAAAAATAAAGGATAGAGACGGCATACTTTTTCAGTTTCTGATGAGTTCATAAGTTTTACGGCAATCTTATGAATTTTCTAGTGAGCTTTTTCAGTTTCCAGCGAAAAGTAATTGACAAAATGAGTAATGAGATTGACAAAAACGTTAGACAAGATTCACCAACATTTATGGCCTTGGAAAAAATTCATAATTGGATTGATAAGAGTAATAATGAGTTTAATAAGATTAGTAATGGTTTTCACAAGAGCGTTTTCTTGTGGAAAAAATGTTAGACAAGATTCACTAACATTTGTAGCCTTTGACAAAATTCGTAATGGGATTGACAAGAGCAATAATAAGTTTGATAAGATTCGTAATGGTTTTCACAACAGCGTTTCCTTATGGAAAAAACGTTAGATAAGATTCACCAACATTTATACTCTTTGACAAAATTCGTAATGGGATTTACAAGAGCATTTCCTAATGAACATTAACAAAACTTTTAATACAGATTATACAACATAGTCCTTCCCATATACATAACTTTCATTACTAAATTTGTCAATCACATTACGAATTGTGGTGAAATGCTACAAATATTGGTGAATTCTTACTTGCATGTTTTCATTAGCAAACTCTTTTATTAAAACCATTACAATGCTTGTCAAAATCATTACTAAACTTGTCAATCCCATTACGAATTTTGATGAAATGCCATAAATATTGGTGAATCCTGACTTATATGTTTTCTTCATCAAACTCTTTTATCAAAACATTTACAATTCTTGTCAAAACCATTATTAAACTTGTCAATCCTATTACGAATTTTGTGAAGCTTGTTTTACATTTAGTTAATACTATATCAAAATTTATGAGACATTGATGATTGATTCTTCAAAAACAAAACGAGATCGAAAGCGAAGGAAAGCACAGAAAGATAGAAATCAAGAAACAATCATCAATAACAGAAGAATTATGAAGATCTTGAATTATTTTTTTTCACAACCTCGTCATCACATTCTTCCATTTTTTCTGGTGACATTTTTTCCTGCACCTCCGTTCTACCATTGTCGCCAGCAAGTTCCGATCACATCACCAAGTTCCAATGGCAACGACGGTGATGATTTTGGTCACTGACGGTAAAGAGGATTCGTGATGGAGAGAGTTGCTAAAGGGAGAGGGAGAATTTGTGATGGAGAGAATGGAGCTGAAAGACACATGATGGTGAAGAAGAAAGAGAATGGAGTGTTGGCCTTTATCCCTAAACTTTATAAACCCAAATTCCCCCTCCCCCCAAACCCTTATATGTCCTTTACAAGTTATAATAGACTTTTGTGGGTTAAGTAAGTTCATATAATATTTTAATGGGATTTTCCCTATATTTAAGCCGTTGGCTTCATGAGTCATGGGGATTCGGCTTCCATCATTTTCTTCCCATCTTTTTTCGTCCTTTACTTAATCTGGACCATTAGATTAAGATTTCAACAATCCAGATTTAATATATTATAAAAATTTTAGTATTATTATTATTATAATAAACAAAAAGTATGGACCATTAAAACCTTAATCTAACAGTCCAAATTGAGAAAAGGACGAAAAGGGTAAAAGATGGAAGCCAAATCGGAGTCGTGGCTATGTCATGGAGATTAAATTAGAAATTTTCAATTCCAAGTTTGTGCTTTTATCCAAGCTTATCACTCGAAACAAATATAAAATGATCCCTCAAAATTGTAAAATAAAAAATTAGCTCAAAGGAGTTGTTAATGGAGCCCTTCAAGTTGTCAATTAACAACTTGAGGGGCTCCATTAACATCTCATTGGGACTAATTTTTCATTTTACGATTTTGATGGACCATTCCTTCATTTTCTTTCTTGTTTGGGACCTCAATGTAATTTGCCCTTTTTTTACCATCAATTCATTTTACTATTATTAATTCTATCTCATTCCTGATAAATACGCCTAGAATTTTCTTATGTTACAGATAACTATGATCTACTCAGATGCTAACTACCAAAAATACGCCTATATATGGATAGGTCTGAGAGACCAAGGTATATACAAAAACATGTTCCTTATACACACACTACCGATTTGAATCACAAATATCATATTCCAACGTTGATGTAGTAATTTATTTAAAGTGGTTGGAATCATGGGATCAAGCTCAATTAACGAAGAAAGGAGGATGACGAGGAAGAACAACATAGGAAAGACATCATCATCATCATCATCGTTATGGACATGGAAACAGAACAAGTTATTTGAAACTGCACTCGCAAACATTATTGAAGAAGACAGACCAGATCGTTGGTAAGCAATAGCTCGATATGTTGGAGACAAGTCAGTTGATGAAGTTCTAATACACTATCAGATTCTTTTGGGAGATATTGCAAATATAGAATCTGGACGAGTCCTCATTCTTGATTCTGGCGATTTCATTTTTACATGAACAAGAAAGTTAATGTTGTTATAACCTCAAACAAACTTTCCAGTTTTCTCATTTCTGTACGTAGATTTTTCACTGTCTGTTTTTATTTCAGTAGAATAATTTTATTATTGTTCAACATTTATTTGGGGTGTGTAGACGACAATGTGTATGCAATTATATTATTCAAATGAGGTGAAGTATTTATTCAAGAGCTGAGACTAATAATACTCCAACATTTACCGGACATCTTCTAGATGGTGTTTTAGTCCTTATTATGAGGCATTTAATGCTTTTAACAAGTACTATTAATTATTTGTTCATTTATAGTCATGTTTAATAAGGAAAATGCAAGTGAGTATAAAAATTAATGTGATGTTGGAGTTTAGTGCTTTTAATAAGAGTATTATTGGAAATTACTTATATTTTATGACAATTTTAAAGACTTTAATTGTTTTCATTAATATATCTAATTAATAGAATAAGAATATTTATGATCATAAAAATGTTTTGATTCAAATAGATTAAATGGCACACAATTTGTCACAAGAACTTTTTAAGGAAAATATTTAGATCAAATTTCTTATATCTATTTTTTCAAGTTTTTTAATCACAAGTGACAATGTGTCATGTTTTTTAATTATTATCATTTAATTATAAATATATAAAAAAAATAAGACATATGATCTTGGTGAATTTAATATAATAAATATAATAAGCTTGACATAAGTATGATCCATTTTTTTTGCTCTTCCTTAAAAAGCTAATACACACACATATATACATATACACAAGTGCACCTTATGTCATTGTCATAATTACAAGTGATCCCAAAAAAGAAAGCCGGCCGCGGAATATACCGAGCCAATGAGGAAAAGCAAAGAAAACAAAAATGCTTTTGTTTTGTCCCCCCCCCCCCATCCTCATTTTAAAAATATATACAATTTTCACCTTAATATAAATCATGCGACTTTCTTTTCAATTTTACTAAAATTGCACACAGCTCCTTTCTACTAACAAAAAAAAAATCTTGTGTACATTTTGCAAATTAGGGGGGGGGGAGAAAACGGTACAAGTCAAACAAAGGAACTTTTATAATTAAATTTTAAATGGAATTTTTTTAAGTTTATAAACAGAGAAAAAGTGTATATATAATAAAAAAATATTTATGCTCGGTAAGTCTATTTTATGCACTTCATTTTTAGGCTTAAATTATATATATATATATATATATATATATATATATATATATATATATATGAACATATAATTCTCATATTTAAATCTCATATATATGTTTGTTTTCATAAAAAATATAGGTAGAGCATGGCATGAATTTTTATCTTGTAAACCATATAAATTATAATAAGTTTTATAATTTGTATTGACTATATATATATATATATATATTAAAAAAATACAGCCAAAGACAAAAGGCCGGTCGGCTGATTAATGAAAGGAAGAGGTTGATCTTATATGAAACCACAAGAAAAGCTTGAGCTTGATGCAAACGAAGAAAGCAAACTAATTCAAATTAAACCAATCAATCCGCCTAACTCTACAAAAAAAAAAAAAAACAAGAAGACGATGAAGTAAATATGTAATATTTACAAACACATACTTCAATGTTTAAATTTAAGCACTATTTCCATATATCATTGTAATAAACTTTTTAATTAAAATATAATAAGTATATACTTTAATTAAAATATTATATTTTTTTTTTATAAATAACAATTTTCATTAAAGAAATAAAATGACAGTACATCACAAATCTGCATGCAATCATAAAAGAACATGATTACAAAGAGTTAATTACATTATGATCTTCATTCATTACCCCACATAGCTGTGGAGTTAAAACTCCATATAATTCTATCTTGGGTATCACAAAATGGTAATAGAATATTGATAATAGTTTCCGCTATCTGCCTTTGATATAAAGATTTAACAAGAGGAATATTCCATCTTATTGGGCACCAACTTGATACAAGATACACTAATAGATCCCTAACTTCTTTTAAAGATGAATCTGTCAGGATCTAGACTGTATGAGCCACTACAAAAGTGTTTTAATTAAAATACTGTACACTTGTATTGTTGGAGCGTCATACATTGGACCTTTTTAATGTTTTTAATTCGCAAATATACATCTCTGTTTCTAAACCCATGCCACCATCTTGATGCCCTCACTTGGGAAACAACATAGCATCACCCAACTTGGGCTCATTCGACAAGTTTTAATGACGAATCGGATCACAATAATCTTAAGAAATTACATAAAGATTCCTCTTTTGTTTTTTTCATTTAGAACCTCCAAAAAGAAGGCCGGCTGCAAACCAATGAAAAGCGTTCAATCCTAATACCACATTGCACTATAAAACAATAAGGCAAAACTTGATTTTCCAAGGTTAGAAAGAAACTAGCTAGAGAGCAATGGAAGTGAAATCAGAAAGCAAAAGCTGCATTGAGAAAGATGAGGGCTTAGGGTGGGGAAAATCCTTACCAGTGCCACGTGTGCAAGAGATAGTGAAGAATGACCCTCACAATGTTCCTCACAG
Source organism: Albizia julibrissin (assembly GCA_037074505.1). Classification (NCBI taxonomy): domain Eukaryota; kingdom Viridiplantae; phylum Streptophyta; class Magnoliopsida; order Fabales; family Fabaceae; genus Albizia; species Albizia julibrissin. The sequence continues at coordinate 39,819,129 of CM073483.1, read as the reverse complement.
ATACATAAGAGACCACAAAGACAGACCAGTTTTTGATCAACTTCCCCCAAATTTTTCTGAAATTCCTGTCATAGATTTCTCATTGCTGGCCAAAAGAGACCAACATGAACAAAAGAAGCTTGATTCTGCCTGCAAGGAATGGGGCTTCTTCCAGGTAGATCCAGTGAATGTATAAGGGAGAATCACTGTGAGATCATAAAAAATGAATATAGTTACCAAAAAGTCCTATTAACAAATGAGCAGTATTGACATGTTATCATTTCCTATCCCGAAACTTGTCATTGCATGATGTTCACTTGTTGTAGGATTTTTTGGCGATTATATTCTTTCTTTAGAACCTCATAGTGATTCTCCCAAAATATTATTTGGAGTTTGTAAGATTATGTAATACCTCATCATATTCAAAAATTCTAAATACTGTCTATGACATTATTTGTATAGATAATAAATCATGGGGTTGGAGAAGAGTTAATGCAGAAGATGAAGAGAGCAGGGACAGGGTTTTTTGATCTGGACATGGAGGAAAAGCAGAAATATTCAATGGCAGAGAATGACGTACAGGGATATGGACAAGCCTTTGTAGTCTCTGAAGAACAGAAATTGGATTGGTCTGACATCATGATCCTCGTGACCAACCCTCAATATAGAAATCTCAAGTACTGGCCACTTACGCTACCAGGTTTCAAGTATGGGTTACAAAACTCATTTTCTCCTCTCATAATACATCTTTTACTTTATTATCTCTGAGAGGAAGTATCCCTCATGTTACTCATATAAGAATTAAACAGAGAGTTTACTTTATCCTAAATAATATATAATATCATAATACACTTCGTTTCCTTAACTTATATCTTTACCCTAAATATTATATTAATTGTACATGATTAAAAAAGGTATTTCCAATGTATGCGATTACAGGAAGTGTTTTGTGAAAACCAACACCCATTTATAACAAATAACATCAATAATTTCATTTATATCTAGAAATTAGTTATCTAAAACTCTTATATTAAGGATTGTAAGTAGTATTTTGTATATGGCATGTTCAATATGAATCAAGATTTTTCAGCCATTGTTAACCTGTTTTCAAAGTTGCTTTTTTTAACCACATGGACAGGGAGACATTGGAAGAGTACAAGAGAAGTAAGCAGGGTAAGTGAAGCGATACTCGGGAATTTATCACTGTTGATGGGAATGGAAGAAGAAGCTCTAAAAGATTTGCACCAAGTGGTAAAACTAGGAATGCGTATGAACTATTATCCACCATGTCCCAAACCTGAGCTTGTTCTTGGTATCAGTCCCCACTCTGATAGTGGCACCATAACCATTCTTCTGCAAGATGATCATATCACTGCTCTTCAGATTCATCACCATGGCCATTGGATTCCTGTCAAACCTCTTCCTGGTGCTTTTGTTGTCAATGTTGGTGATTCTCTCGAGGTACCCACAACTTCAATTTTCAGTCTTATCTACAAATTTGGGTTGTATCAGCTATATGAAATTATTATGATTTGGAATTTGGATACAACAATAATAATAATGCAGGTTTGGAGCAATGGGAGGTACATGAGTGTTCAGCACAGAGCAGTGACAAATGAAAGCAGAGCAAGGATTTCAATAGCAACATTTGTGTATCCACATGATGAAGCAGAAATGGGTCCAGTGGAACCAATGTTGCAGAATAGTCCTGCCATGTACAGAAGCATCAAGTGCATCGATTATATGAGGCACTTCTTTGGCAGGAAACTCAATGGAAAAGCCATTGATTTTCTTAAGCTCCAAGGCAACTACTAATACAATTTTAGAACAGGCCAAAAACGTATTCTGCAGCACCTTTTTTCCCTCAAGTTCTTTCATGTTCGAGAAGTGATTAAGTTGATTATAGACTTAGCCATACTACCAATCTCTATATCTTACCGAATCATTTATTTAATCCTCAATCCTTATAATCAAGCTGAGATATTAGCGTATATATATTAACATCCTTTAGATTTGAACTCAAGGGTGGCATATATAAAAGGGAGAATTACAAAGAAGTCCTAAGAAAATAACCAAAAAATCCCAATGACAAGTGAACATAAGCCTATCGTCATTTCATGCACTGCACATCGGACTTTTAGGTGATTAAATCTCTTTCTCTGGACCTTATAGTTTCCCCCTATATACAATCCCTAGTCGTGTACAGGCCAAAAATAATAACGCTAATAACAGAATACAAAACCACAAAACTATGAGAATGAAGAGTAGATTAACTGAAGGAGAAAATTGAAATCTCATACACCACAAAAATTGTGGGTCCCAAACACAAAGGATCCTCGCAACTTCGTAGGACATTCTTTTTACAGTCACAATTGTGAAGGGGAAAAAAACCACCTACCTTTACAACCTGATAAAAAAGCTAGAGAACAAATTTATCTCTTCTTGGGCATCAGGCATTGTCATTCACAGCCCCGGCCGGCGTCAGCTAACCTGATTCTCATCCTAGACATATATATACCCTCAAACTAACAAATATACAGTTTTGAGTACACCACATGATTCCTTATATTCCTGATCGGCTCCCATCTGTCAGAACCAAACTGATAGATGGCAACCAACGGATATGAAAATTAACAAGAGAAGGAGCTTTTATTATACTCAGTTAGCCATACAATCACTTTCATTTCCTATACGATCTGTGCAGGATGAAGAGTCAGACTAATCCTCCTTTCTGTATACATTCAAATGCAAAAATCATATGTTAATACATAAGATGAAGCAATTGAGAGGTTCTCCAATAAATACTTAACAGACTGATATTTTTTAAGGATTAAATGATAAGAGAGAAGACACAATAAACCCTCTGTTGTATGGGGAATAAAAGGAAAAAGTTCATCATTACTGAAACAACAAATGTTCAGAATCATGATGCTCAATTTATAAGTTTGTCCTAAAACGAGAGGGAAAAGATTAGAAAAATGACTATTACCTCCAGCAGCAACCAGTTTCTCTACACGTGCAACTATGTGCTTCCCATAAGTATACTTCTTCAATGCATTTAGGTGAACCTTTATTCGATTAAGGATGAGCTCAAGCTGCTGGTCATCACAAGTTTCCAGCACCTTCTGTACAACATAGTTTGCAAACTGATCTTTCATCATTACCTACAGCCAACAGACCAAGCAGAAGATGAGAAAATCTGAAATACAATGAAATAAAAAAATCTTAAATCTTAAATAAGAGTAAAAATAATTAGAGTGCCAATCTGAAATCAAGAAAAGAGAGAGTACTCTGTGGGAGAGAGAGTTAACTTTCCCAACCTGTTCCCCAAATTAAAGCCCGTCTCTAACAGATTTCAAAAGTAGTACACATGACGAAACTAAATTGTTATATTATGGATAATACGTCAGCATGAATGGTAGAGCTTTTAACCATGACATACAAATTCAGCTCTTCTATGACCATGATCAGCCATCTCTACACTTGACAGATTATCAAGAACCCCCATTGAGCACACTCAATAATCTAGAATAACTTTGCCGTTTTTATCGCCCCTAATTTATCGCCCCTAATAGCATCACATGCGTACTTGCCACGTTGGAAAGTTAAAAGAGATCATAAAAACCATTCTGAAAGGCCCTTGAGTAGATCCAAGAATTAAGTAAATGCGTTGGGCATCATAAAAAGAGGCACATTTTCATCAGTGAAAGGGACCACCAACCTGCAAGGGCTCATTTTCATCAGTGGAGCCAAGCATCTCATTTACTAGGGCCTGACGTTCTGTTGGTGTTCCAAAAGTTAGACACTTTTCTATAACATTAGAGGCAAACTTCTGCTGGCTCATCTGTACAATTTGCCCAGTTAATTGCGTCACAATAGCTGAGCGTTCATGTGGCTTCCCATGCTCCAGCACATGCTGAATTTTATGCAATAATCAGAAGAATAACACAAATGAGCCAAAAGAAAGGACAAATTTCATTGCAAGCAACTAGAAACTCTAGTAAAGAATATTGACATTTTTCAAGCTAGTTCAGTCTAAAATGAAAGAAGAAATTCAATTGACATAACCATGCATTTGCCAACTATTCTGGAAAACATTGAGATCAAATTATTAAACATCAAATTAAGGCCATCTGGCTTACATCATTTCGTAGTCTACCTGCCTTACTTTCTTAATTCACATTTCAGCAGTATTCAGAAAGGTTCCTTTAAGAAAATAATGACTCTCACATTTAACCGTGTTCACTCCATGTCTTTTCTTCGACAGCCACCAAACCAAGGCAAACACCATTGCTACCAAGTCATTGGGGCACTGGACCAATTTTTCAACCATGAATGAACAAGCTAAGATATTGATTTCATAAAGGTTTTATTATTTAAATACTTTAATTTTAATAAACATATTAGAAAAGCAAATATAACTTCACCTATGTATTATAACCGAAACCAACATAAAACCCCATTGAATCTATAATGAACAAGGATCAACAACAAAATTGTGCTAATACGAAGCCGTTGACCAGAAGCAATGTGTTGTATGGCTCAAGTAAGGTGATGAATGAGTGAGAGCCTTTACATTGTCGTCCGGTGTAATGTTAAATGAGCATGGGCTACCACACTCTTTTTTAGAAGGACGTGGCTAGCGAAGTTAGTCCATGAGAGAAAGATCAAATTCGATACTTGGGACATTGGGACCTTGTCTTGTAAATCTATGGTCTATGGGAGTGGTCAGATTTATGAAAAAACGAAATATTAACCTCCTGTGCCTTCAGGAAACTAAATGAGTTGGAGAAAAATCCATTAAACTAGCAAATTTCAAACTTTGGTACACGAGGAAAGTTAGTACAAGAAACAGGGTTGTCATCATCGTTGATAAAGAGTGGAAGTTAAAGGGTTGGGGATAGAATTCTTAAGAATGATTGTTGGACATGATACCATTAACATTTTCAACGCATATGCATCTCAAGTTGGATAAAAGCACATCATAAGGAAAAGTTTTGGGACAATTTGGAGGGGTTGGTTCAAGGGTAGATAAGACTGAAGTAGTAGTAATAACAATTAAGCTTGATCGTACAGGTCAATGAATATACAAGAGTCTTCCTATTATTGGCATTTATGGTCTAACAGGAGACACGACCCAACTTTGGATTTAAAATGATGGTTTCTGGTCCAACAAGCTAGGTCAAACCAGGATTGATAACTAAGATTTTCAGCATATTGGATATGAATCCTTCTCTTCCCAAATTTTTTAATCACTCAACCAGCATAGATGTTTTAGTTCATACATTGAACACATGTCCGTTTACTCGTAATGAATTCATAATAACAAGAGACCAAAATTGTTCAAAGTAGCAATTATTTTAATATGCGACAGCTAACATATTACTCATAAGATCACAAACTGGCACCAATGGTATACAAGTAAGAAGACTGAGAATTATAACAAACCTGCACAACATAATTCCCATATTGGTCCTGTGCTAACATACAAACAGACTGCAGAATCTCATCCATCATTATCTGCTGTGTTTTGGGATCATGGCAATGTTCCAAGACTCTCTGCAGAAAACTATCAAGTTTAGACTTACCATTCTTATTTGTCAAAGCATCAATACAGCAAAAAAGTGCCCACATACAAACTAAGGGAAAAAAAGTGTCTTTGACCTGTATCACACGGCAGCCGTATGGATGAGTTGACAATGTCACAACTTGGTCGTAAAATGTTGAAACTATAAAGAGGATAGCATCTTCAGGTACACATTCAATACACTTCTGGATTACATGGTTTCCATTTTGGTCACGTACGCAGCGCATGATATGACCATCCAGCTCTGTTACCATTTTAGTCTGTTGATCCAGATTAACAACTTCTATGGCCTAAAAAGTCACACAAACAGCATTTATCATTTACAGACACTAATAAGTCAACATAAGCCGAAATACAGAAGGAATAATTGCACGTGACTGGGTCAAACCAAAAAAGATATTGTCTCTCATTTACAGATACTCACCAAAACTGTAAGTCATTCTAGCAATTTGAAATTAGGAAAATAAGAAATTAAAACATCTGATTGCTACCAACTCCACCTGCACCACCCCCTAGGTGGCCACACAAATAGTATCATAAATATACTGAATTGCAATGGTTTTAACAAGGTCTCTCCCTTCACCATCCTCTTAATGATGATATAATAATGACACATTTAATGTAGAAGTTGGGGGAATATTTTTGTGACTTGTTCTTAATTTTCATCATAGACCGAAACATGACAAGCACGTCTTTCCTACAAATAGAACATGGTAAGTCCACAACTTAGCGGACGGTGCAAAGTGACACATGCAGTTAAAGGAGACAATAATGAGGTGGGTAAAGCGAAGGGAATACCTTCTGGATAACTCGGCAGCCATACATTTGAAGACTTAGGGTCAGAACATGACCAGTAAGCTGCTCAGCCAGTTCTCGTATTTGTGCTGGTGTTCCATGCTCAAAAAACTGAACAAGAACCAGCATGTGTTCAGCATGAAGCCCAACAGGAATATCCCAATCACTTGAGCATACCACAAAAAGGTTATACCAACTCAAATAGCACATCATAGGACACATCGGATACATATAAAACAACAACAACAACAAAGCCTTTATCCCACTAGGTGGGGTCGGCTACATGGATCGCACAACGCCATTGTGCTCTGTCAAAAACCATAGATTTTGATATATTATTAATTAGAAGGTCTCTCTCTATGACCTCATTGAGCGTTCGTTTTGGATACATATAAAAGAGAGAACATATTACCTTCTGAATTACATAATTACCAAAAACATCAGTCATTAGAGAAAGAGCTTGTGGCATGATTTCATTGAAAACCATGTTTTTCTCTTCCATTGAGGCAGTCTCAAGTTTCTGCTGGATAAATCGGCTTCCATATTGGTCAGCACTGTGCAAGAAAAGGAAAAACAATAAAACACAATAGTCAGATCTTTGTTCAAAGTCAACAAGAAAGAAAACTATGACCAGCAGTATGCACCTGAACTCTACAACATGGCCAGCAATTTCAGAAAGCTCAAAACATTTGGTTTTATTACTTTTGAATTCGTCTAACAAGGATGGGGCAAAATTCTCATCCAAGTTGCCAATAGAATCAGAATGCCAAGCTCCCATGAAACCCCCAGCCACATTCCTCATCCCAGATAAACGTATATTCCGCTCACTTTGCCTCATAGGACTACCTGGTCCGAGGGATGAGTTTGGATAGAAGGAACCAGCCAATGGGCTCCCTGGATATGACATTCCCACACCAAATGTTGGATTTCCAAAATAATTGTGGTTCAGGCTAGGAGACTTGTTAAGGTAAGGAACAGCAAACTGTGATTTTTGAGGCGCAATCAATGACTCGACGTAAGCTTTTCGGAGGCCAAGCAAATCTGTAAATGAATTATTTGAGCATTCCTTATTTATTGCTTGGTCATTAAGGGCTGCAACCTGTGCAGCTGCAACTTCACCTGATAATAAATATTGAAGATATAAAGGATCCACTAAGGGCACCTGATGAGAGCTACCTGAAGCATTATTTCCCATCCTGCTTGCATTTTGTAAATCTGATGCTGACAATAAATTTGGTCCTAAAGCTACACCTCCTCCCAAGGCTCCAGGGTCCATGCTACTCGCTCCTAGTGCAGTAGCAGCATTTTCAAAGAGAGGAGGCAAATTACCACTACCAAGCTGACTTGCCATCATTGGTGGCGAAGAAGGATTCACAGCATACCCACTCAACGCATAGTTTTGGTATGAGATATTTCTACCATCCACATTCTGATGATAAGCAAGTGAGTTTCCTCTGCCAGCAAGAGTTGGTGTAGGGGGTCCTTTTAAACCTGAGTTAACAGAAATCCCAGCAGAGTTATGAAGTTCTAACTGCTCATTTGCATTTGCTGAAGAGTTATTTAAATCCAATCTGAAACCGCTGCTATTATTCACTTTCAAATGAGATGCTTTTGTCAACTGGGAAGCAGAGTGAAGCTGATAAGGCAGGGGTTCTGGCTTGTTGAGGAATGGATGATAGTTGATAGTATGAGTATGCTCAGATTCATTGTGCCCATTGGAATGTTTCTCATCATCTGCTATACCATTCGGGGAGAGATTCATGCCCGCCAAAGCAGACACCAGATCTGCAGGCTCGTTTAAACTGGAAGAGGCGGCATTGAATGAGTTTTGACCATTGGAACATTTTTTATCATTAAAGTTAGATCTCCCATCCCCAATGGGTGGAAGGCAAGGGCTAGGAGCTCTAGCTAAAAGTTGAGCATCAGGCGTTGTGCTCCTTGATAAGGAAGTTCCCAATGCAGAAGCATATGTTTGAGAAGCCAATCCACCAAGAGTTTGGGCAGCAGATATGCCCATTTTGGTCCCACCAGAACGCAAAGCATCTGCAGCCACCAAATCATGGTGCAGCTGAGCAAAATGTGTTTCTGGGTTGTCAGCACTGTCGTCGAATATACCATAGCTAGGTTGGCGATGATTGGATAGAGATGATGAATTATTTATCTCATCCTGCTTTGGAAAAATGGGCAAAATAAAAGCAGGAACAGTATAAGTAGAATGATAATACAGGAAGTAATATCCAGGTTTCAAAATTATTTAACTAAAACTGATGGAAGTTATGATGAAAATTATTCTAGAAAATTGCAGCTCAAGTGAATGAAACCTGATACATGTACGTACGATGTCTTTGAAGGACGATCAACTTAGAAAATGGAAATGGGATATCCAAAAGAAATTAGAAATTTACTGAAGATTGAAAAACATAGGAATAGATAGTTAAGATACAACAGAATAATCTGGAAGGGAAAAAATAAATGAGAAACAAGTGTAGCCATCAATGAAGACCGCATTAGAACATCCCAATTTACTATGGGAAGCCATTTCACTGGAACTCAGTGCACAAGGGTATTATGCATTGTTTTCCTCCTAATAAGGATTAGGTCACGCACTCAAATTTCGTCATTATGCTTTTACAAAGACTATGCAGTTACTATACAAATGATAAATGGAAACTAGAGGTATGAAAAGAAAATAAACCCAATAATGAAATGAAAATCCCACAGCTAATTAAATCCAAACCAAACCAAACGAAATACAACTATCAACTTAAATAAGCCATTAGGAAACCAATCGGCACAAAGCGTAAAAAATTGACAGAAGCTCACTTGAATTAACTCTGTAATGCTCTTCTGCCTACTCCCAAGCCCCAACGGCGGCATCCCGGTCAACCCATTGCCTCCCCACTCCGCCGCACTCTTTCTTTTATTCACACCATTCTCGTCCTTCCCATCGAAACCTGGAGGCTGCACCGAAAAAAGAGAGCTGTCTCCATTCCTCCTGTCTCCTATTCCGCCGCTTAACCTGTGACTGAAACGCCAGTCCTCTTTTGACACCAACGGAGGCGGCAAGCGTGGGTTTGGATTCGCATTCGAATAGTAATAATTCGCATAAGCTGGATCAGCACGAAGCTCCTCTTCGCCAGTGAAACCCCTCCCTCCGCTGCCGCCTTCGCCAAAACCCGATACCATGGTGGAACTGTCAAACAACCCACCAACAGCAGAAAGGGAGCCCTCGACGGTGGGAGGCGCCGACCCACTTCTGTACATATTAAGTCCCCTCTCACGCTCACTCACTTCTTGCTGCTGTTGCTGCCGCCTCTGCTGACAAATCAGCGTACTCAAATCTTCACCATAATCAGAGTTTTTGAACATCGATCGAATTGCTACATCTGACATCACCTTTGAGTAAGTAGTATCAGAACCCGAACTCATCGGTGAACATTAGATAGAACTTAGTGAAAAAAATAAACGCAGTAACTGCACAAAGACTGCAACTTTAAGGACATAATCAGCTAAAAATGGTCAAAGTGTGAACAGTTTTCTCGCTGAAGCTACAAAAAGTTTATTTTTTTAAGCATTATCACAACCCATTACTCAATTTTTGGTAAGGGGACGAATAGAAAATCTCCGCTTGTATTGTGAGGCATGGATTTTGTACAGGCGGTTTAAGATTTTGATGGTGATATGAGGATCGGATTCAGAGCAAATAACGATGAAGATCGACCATGGTTTCATCCATGTTCGGAGAGAAACTAAGAGATTGCGAGTGAGAAGAGAGGTGAGGGAGTGCAGTGATAAGCACGAGCGCTGCTGAAGCCAAGCCGTTAGATTTTAAGTGACGGTAAGATTATGTTAGCGGAGATTTGTTATTACAGAGGACTAGGGTTTTAATAACTTTGTCTATGCTACCACTTTTTTTTTTTTTTCATTAGTATAGTTCGTTTGGATTAACTTATGTAAGCTCCATAAGTGTTTATAAATCGTGATTCACTGAATGCGAAGTAACTTTTACGGTTTACGAGGTTACTTTTACGGTCTACGAGGTAAATATGTGGTGGAGATTTAAGTAAATCGGGCTTATAAAATAAGCCCGATTGGAAACAGAGTTTCCAAACAAGCTAATATGAGATCTAAGAAGAATTTTTTACAAATAAAAGGAGATTATTCGTACATATATAAAAAAGATATATTAAATATATAGACAATTTTTTAAAACAACAGAAAACCTTTTGCATAAAAGAAGATTGTTTACACACGAAAGTCTCATTTAACAAATAATTTTTTAATAAAATATTCTTAAACAATTTTCCCTAATCTATACCACATCCTTTTTTTTAATTAACATGTATTATTATTTATTTTTTTCATAGTTAATAAATTTGGAAATAAAATATATACAGAACAATAATTAACTGTTAAATAGTAATTATTTTTATTTAAATTAATTTGCAAACAGAACATAAAAAATATACACTTATCATTTAATTAAAATCCTAAAAACCCAATGCAAGAGGCTAAAATTTAATCATATGTGAAAATTTTATTACACAGTGAAGCAAACAACAAGGGAATAAATATTAAAAATGTCAAATTTCAGTTTCCAGCTTCTTCATCAAACCAATTTGACCGATTCTTCGCTTGGAAGGGTTTTATTAACTTCAACGACTAAGTCGCAATCGAGATTAAAATTAGAAGATCAAGTAACTAATTTTTATGATTAGTATTTTCTTTTGATTTTGCCAAACCATGCAAACTTTTCCATTCGGGAGTAGAGGTTGAACCGATTCACGCTCTCGGACCTATGATATATCATTCCTCCATGCTTACAGACTATGGACTTATCATTTTCTCTCTTTTCAAAACTGTATTTAAGAGAAAAAGAATTAAAATCCATGCAAGCTTTAATATCAAATTTTAGAAATAAACAATCAACAATCGTATCCAAAATTTAAATTGGTAGTACAAACACACCTAATTTTTTTAATACGGGTAAGACATGGCCACCAGTTTCCGCTAACTTTAATGCCACCTAGTCGAACCCAATTCATATCCCAGACTTGCGACCTAAGCAAGTATGGATATGTATACAATTCTTTAAAAAAAATTAAAATATGTATGTTTAATTTAATTTAAATTAAAATATGCCATGATTTATTAGTTAAATATGTTTTTATTTTTAAAAATAAAAGACAAGGTTTATATAATTTTAATAAAATTATTTTTTAATAAATTCAATTTCGTCCATTACTTGAGAAGATCAAGTATGTTAAGAACTAGCGCATATTTTTCTAGTTGGTGCTTTATCAAATAAATTATATTCACAGGCTTAATAAATTAAATTAAATTAAATCGTATCAATATGTCATGCCGTTTGAGCATTTTCATTATTTCCTTAATTGTTTTTCTGTGAAGCTATGCTGATTTACTAAAAAAGAAGTATAAAATCACATGTGTATTTTAATAAAAAATTATTGGTAATTATCAATGAAGATCAGAGTATTTAAAAAAAGGCGTTAGGAAAACAGGAATACATACGTCCAGTAATATATATCTCTATATATAAAAATAAAAAATTAAGGAAAAAATTACCTGTTTAAGGACATTCTAAGAAAGGAAACTGTTAAAAGTACCGAGAAAATAGCATGGAATCAATTACCTTATTTTCGCCAGTTTGTACAAACTCTTGGCTTAGACAATCTTAGGTTTTTTTTTTTTTTTTTACCAAGAGACAATCTGAGGTTAAAATTTAGCCTTTTTGTTTTTTTGGGCTAAAATTAGGTTTCAGTTTAGATCTGTGGGTCATGAGAAGATAGGGTACTTGATAAAAGGATACGATGCTGACTTTTAGATTGCAGTTCAGATTCGATAGAATTTTTTATTTTTACAAAACAAAAGGTCCAGTCAAAGTGCAAGGGAAAAAATCAGTTCCAACACTAATTCATAAAAAATATTTCCAACAAATATACAGTCTTGTTGCAATGTTGCGAATAAGAAATAATAAAGGAGTTACAATTGGAAAAAAAGAAAAACAACCCATCAGTGTATATATATATATATATTGGTGAAGTGATGATAAAATCAATTCTGCAATTTTCGTTGAATTTTTGGATCTAATGGTGAACCCAGGCCATATGAAAACTTGAACCTTCTACTTTGAGCCTTAAACATCTTTTGCCTTGAAGCGTTGAAGAATTCAACTGTATGTTGAGTAACGTTATTTTTTTTTAATTAAAGTATACTTTTACTCTTTTAAATTTTACATGAAGTATATTTTTCATCTCTTAATTTTATAAAATATATTTTTGGTTATATATCTCTAACAATGTTAATATTGTTAACGAAAAATATTGACATAGCAATAGCAAGCATGACTGTACGCTAACAAAGTATATTTAAGTTTAAATTTTTTAATATAGTATATTTATATTATTAAACTAAAATAAACTAATAAATTGCTGTAAATAGAATTGAGGATTTAATATTTAAATTATTAAACTATTTTTTTAATATAATTGAGGTTTTGATATTAATTGATTTATTAAGGATTTAGATATTTTTTAATTTACACATATTTTAAATACAATACTAATAACATTTAATTACATAGTTATCACTTAAGTTTATACTGTCACTATTTAACTTTTTTCGTTAACAATATTAACGTTATTAGAATTATAGAATTAAAAGCATTTTTTAAAGTTAAAAGAATAAAAAGTATACCTGATGAACTAAAAGTATATTTTATACAATTTTTTTTTTTTTTTGGTTATCCTTTTAGGCTAAACTCGAACCGTGTGTTTATACTTCTAATGGATTTTGGCCTTGACACTTGTTTATATAGCATTTGTTAATTTAAAGTCCATACTTTGTGACATCCTAAACGCTGATCCTATTACCTTATGGGGCTGTTTGGTATGAGGGTTTTGGAGGGGGGAGGGGAGGTATAATTTTTATAACTTGGATTTATAAAAATTAGAGAAGTGGGGTTGAAATTTTTTAATTAATGTTTCTTATTCTTTTATATTTTATCTTATCTTTATTAAAATTTTATAACCCCACTTTTCTAATTTTTTTAAAATCAACTCGTAAAAATTTTCTTTCCCCTCTTTTTCCCTCCAATTCCCTCATGCCAAACAGACCCTATAGATTCAAAAGCACTTTAATTTAAGCTTATTGGCGTTAATTTTATTGATGTACGTTAACACTATTAAGTAGGGTAACGTAGATGATTGACTATGGCTAATAGGACTTACATGAGATTAAAATCAAAATTTATTAAAAGTATATGAATTTAGAAAAGGTTTTACCCCACTAAAAAGGGCAATTTAAACACGTGACAAAGGGGAAAAAATCGATTTTGAGCGAAAAAAATCTTATTTACCGTGTTTGAATTCGTGTAGCAAAAACACTAAATTAAAAATGATTTTATCCTCCATGGATTTGCTGAAGCATTTGAGTGTGAGCGTCAAAGTCCTGGCAGTCAAGTGTCAACGTAGTCATAGACTGCAAGGAGATATTTAACCGATGAATTAAGTCAAATAAGTGGCCTATATTGTTTCATATGAGCAAGATTCGGTGAGATTGTAGAATATAAATTATAAAGAAGTTGAAAGTAAGAAAACAGAACATTAATTCTTATGTTACAAATTTTATTTTTTTTGTTGAAAATCGATTTCTCCATTCGAAATAGTCAAATATAATTTTTTTTATATTCGGGTCATTATACTTTTAATGAGTTTTAGTTTTGATTGAAACACACGAGTCACATTAATCATAGTCAACAATCTACATCAGCGTCAAATCAATAAAGTTAATCATGTTAAGTTTTTTAAATCCTTATGAAACTATATATACAGACTAACATTTTGAATAATATAAACTAAGTAAAGATAAAAAAAACAAAAAATATTAATAGATCAAAACTAATAAAACCCATTAAAAATATAAAAATTTGAAGTGAGTTCAACCCTATTTTTTCCTTTCATACGAAATATCCTAATGAGGATCATGGATACGTCCAACAATATGTGTTTCCAATGTTTGATCAAGAGAAGTGGCTACATTATTATTGGACTATGAACAAATGTTATCGAGGAAGAACATGTTGTGTCCAAAATATTCTTTGATCACTGATTTCGGGGGCTGTACTTTTCCTTGATGAATAATTGCTGAATTCCTTTATCCACCATATAAGATTAAGAAGAACAACGGTGGAATTAACATGTTCCAAATAACCACGAATGATGTAATATAATGTCTTAAAAGAAAAAATGAGCCAAAAAATTAAATCTGTGGGGGTGGAAAGATGATGTGCGGATTGATTATTATTTTATTAAATTTGGGTATTATTGTTAATGTGGTTTTCTATTTCTATCTTTAAACTCAAACTCAACATCATGTACTTAAATCGTGATAACCTGTTTCATTGAGTTGGGAGTTAAAATCTTTAATCTCTACCTATAAACAATATAATTATTCTTTTATCAAAAAGAATATTATACTTTAATTTTTATTTCTTTATTAAATGCGGCATACAAGATCAAAAAGTATTAGAAAGCAACGATGATGAGTGTTGAACTAGAAAATAGCAAATAATAACAAGTCCTATTTTACTAAACATAAAATAATAACAAGTCTTTTGAATATGATCAACCAAGAACTAGACACTAAATTCGAGGAAACATGTTACTGTGATCCTTGTTATAACGGCACCTTAATTATACTACAGATATAGGGTTCTTATTGTAAGTTACTAGACACATTGAGATATTAATAATGTTTTTATGGTTTTGCCTCTATTTAAAATAAAGTTAATTAGCAAATTCGTTCCACAAGTGTACATGAAGGAATAATGTTATTCTGAAAAAAAATTTTGTCACAGTATCACCCATAAATCTCAAAACATAATAATATTGTCAATTATCCTATTAACATAGTTAAATTTCACTAACCTTTTCTATTTAACTGAAAAGATATACGTGGCACGCCACCTCATCAACACCTCATAATCCAATCACTTCCTCCCACTCTTCGTCAACAGCGACTCCTCACCTTCTCTCCATCCTCACATCCATTAATTTCCAGAAATCTGGATTGGTGGGGGAAGTGAAAAAATCATCTGCGTGTGTGTCGCTGTTGAGGAAGAGGGGAAAGAAGTGATTAGATGATGAGGTGGTGTGCGACGTATATCTTTTTAGTCAAACAGAAAGAAGAAGAAAAAAAAGTTAATAGTTAAATTTAACTGTGCTAACGTACGGAAGAGAAACTTTGTTATATTTTGAGATTTTCAAAGTGATATTATGATTAAAAATATATATATTCAGAATAGTATATGGCTCCTTTACGTATAGCATGGATTTGTTATTTAACCCTTTGAAATATCATTAATTACACTTTTCATGACTTCTTAATTCTTAAATGTAATTCAGACATATAAATTTAATTGCTTGGGGGTCGTTTAGGATAGCATTAGGATGCCTCCAAAATTATTTGAAAAAGAAAAATTTATTTGGATTAAAAAAATATGTTTGACATGTGTTTAAGGGGCAATTGATTTTTTTTTTTTTTACAAAAACTATTTTAAAATTGAAGCAATTTTTTCGGATTTTTGACCTTTTTTTTCTCATGTATGAACCTTTTGAGACTAATTTCTTTTTATCTACTATCCGATAAATTCTCATCAAATTCATCCATTTTTTTTCTATTCAAGTATATCCAAGCATAAATTACATTATGCTAATTAATTTTTATCTCAAACTTCAATTTGCAAAAGTCTGTTAGGATCAAAATCATTCTTACCAACATTAATCTAAATAATAACTTAAATGTTTAGTACTTGCTTAGGAAACAATCAAACCGTAGTTTTAAAAACCATTTTTCATAAGTTTAATTAAAACTTCTCTCACGTACTTATTTTATAAATCGTAAAATCACTTCTAAAATAAATATGTATTTAGTACTTATTTAAAATAACGATTAAAATTTTTAAAAATATCTTTTCAATGACATACAGTATTTAAAATAAATATGTAAGAAATTTTTTTTCTATAAATAAACACTCTCACGCTTTTTTTTAACAAGGGAATAGTGAAAAGGAGGGGATTCCGTAGAGGTAAGAAAGGGATGATGAAGAAGGGCAAAGATGGAAAAGAAAAAAAGAGACTGACACCGAAAACTTAGATGCATATCCGTTTAGATATTTATTGGGCCAAGTGACGAAATCCATTTGCCGCATTACACTCTTTGTCCCAAAAGACATTGTCACGCTTCTTATAAGCGCGTGCCTTATAATAACCATCCATGATTTTATTTTATTTTTTTGACTTTTTGTCAATGTCAATCGATGGCTCGCTCTGCCGGATTTGAATGAAACAAGGATGTGCGCGTGGCATGAATACTCTTATCATGGGAGTATCTCGCGAAATGTCTAAAATGGATCTGCAAGATACTACTTACGTTTTGGATTGTTTTGACCCTTTCCACTCTTCAACCAGTTTATTAAATCCATGACTTTTTGTGTCGGAGTTAATCTTAAATTATCCCTATCGCATCAGAACAATCGACCTTTAAAAATTATTAAATAGTTTGAATTGTTGCAAAATTTACGATGTTTGACTTAAAAAATTATAATTTTTAATTATCTCTAAACTTTTTTAAATTATCAATTCAGTCTTTAAAATTTAATTCGTTACAATCCAATTCATGTAATTTATTGAATTAAATAATTATAAGTATTAATTTTTATCAATTAATAAAGTATAAGTATTAAATAATTTTGAATTAATAAATTATAATGATTTGATTATTTTGAATTAATATAGTTTAGAACTGAATCAATAATTTAGAAAAAATTAAAAACGCTGTAATTTTCTAAATATTTTATTATATCACCTCACTTACACGATAATACTTTTAATATGCCAAAAAACGATCACTTTCAAGATGGTTCCTATCTTCAATAATTGCTTTGCATCTATCCACTATCTTTTAAAATTATTTCCTTTGGTTTTTATCATTAAAAAAATGGTATTGTGGCTATTTGATTAATAAAGGGAGAATCACATAAAATAAAACTTCAAAATTATAAAATCTTAAATTAAGTGTTTTTTATAAAATGATTTGTGAATTATTTATCAAGTCTATTCATTACTTTATAAATTATTGATAATAAATATGATTTATGATTTTATAATTTTAAAGTTTTTTTAAATTTTTCTCCCTTATAAATATGCCCCTATATAGTTCAGCTACCGGTTTTCGTTTAGTGCTTTTTGGCTATATTTGGTTCGATAGAGGGGAGGGATTTAAATGAATGGGAGGGGAGTTGAGGGTTTGAGAGTGATTTTTTTTTACCTTGTTTGGATTGAAAAAAAGAGAGGAGAGGGGAGGGGAAGGATTTTAAATTTTTAATAGTATTATGTTTGGTATAGGAGGGGAGAGGAGAAGAAATATTTTTATATGGACAATTTTGCTCTTATTTCATTTAATTTGTAATTAATAACTTTCTAACATATTTAATAAAATATAATTATATAAGGAATTTAATACATAAAATTATAATTTTATAATTATAAAAATTAAATAAATATAATTATAAATGACATTTACTATATAAAATTATAATTTTGTAATTAAATAATGAGAAGGGTATTGTGAGAATATTTTAAAATGGTATAGACATATTAGTTAATTTAAGCTCAAGCATTAACCTTTCCCTCCAAATCCCCCCAATTTTGGAGGGAAGGGTTAGGAGGGGAGGGGAGAAAGAATTTTAGAAAATTTTCTCTCCCCTCCTAAAATTTTTAGTTATCCAAATAAGGGGAGAGGAGCAAAATCCCCCCATTTCCCTCCCCTCATACCAAACAAACTTAGAATTTTAGTATTTGAATATCATTCAAAGTGATATATATAAATCGTGTTTAGTGTGCCCCATGCTATGCTATCTCTAGATTGGGGGGTATTTTTTATTTATTTTTATTACTAAATTTTATATAAAATTAGTGACATTTTGATATCTTATTAACAAAAAAAATGTTGTTGTTTTCAATTTTTTTATGATTTTTTAAAGATTTAATACTCTAAAATTTGATAGTTTCTCTTTCATTTAAAGTATTAAATCTTTGATAAATTATAAAAAATTTAAAACAACACCACTTTTTATCCATAAAATAGTAAAATATCATTTATTTTATATAGAATATAGAAACCTGACAAAAATCTTGAGAAGCCCTCATTTTTTATAGACAATAGGGAGGACATCATAAGTGGCTAATTGGGCATCCCAGCCCATAAATGCAGGGTTCATAACTTCGAGAGCCCCACTTTTTAAACTGCCCATTTTGTGTAATCACGCAACAAGCAACTATTTATTTTATTACAAAAGTTGTTAAATATCAATATATCAATAATTTTTTTTAAAAAATATTATATAGAAAGAGGGCACTATTTATGATTTGTGCTCCGTGCAAATGTATCATTTGCATGGACTTGCTCTATTTTAAACCATCTACTTCCTCTATGAGCAGAGTACCCAACAACTTATTCTCTTGAGTGAAATGCCTTAGGACCAAACAAAGTTCGCCGTGGTGGCAATTCTTTTCCCTCTGTTAGGGGTTTTGTTCCTTCAAGAGAGAGTCCACATCCTCCAGCAGCAACTTGACCCTGTTAGGGGTTGATCTCGTTCCTCTCTCTGTAAGGCTCTCTCTTCCTTTCTGTTGGAGTCTTTAAGTAGCCCCCTTATGTCATAGCCGGTGGAGGAGATGGTTGGGAGTGAAACCGGTGGCAACGGTGAGTGGGGAAGATTGGAGGGATGTGAGAAGGCCTTTAGGCCTCAATCCTCTATGAAGCCCCCTAATGAGGATCTCCGATGGGTTCCCCCATGGCCGTTGCAGTTGAAGAACAGATCGAAGAGGTGGATCTCTTTCCTACCTAGTGAAAGGATGAGCTCGATGGAAGCTAGAAGTTGGGGCTTTGAAATCGTCCTACGGAAACTAAAGGCAACATCACATATGCATTTAAAGGTACCAATTATTTGATTCTTTGATCTTGATGTGAGTAATTTTCTAAATGTTTCATCTTTCCTCACTAATGGCTGTTTGGGATTAAGATTTGCATCTGGTAGGACCGAGTTGCTTACTGGTGGTTTCTCTATGCTAAATTTAGTCTACTGTTCAGAAGCTTTGATATTGGGCGTAATTAGGTTAGTTTTATATGTTTGGGTGCTTTGTTATATTTTTCCACTGGGCAGCGGTTTTATAAATCAAAATCCAATAACCAAGCTATCTATGTCCTAATAGAATTAGTGTGGAAGGTTGTTAGGTGAGAAAGAGACCAAACAACTTATCCAAGCTCTAGAAATAGGGTTGTTGAGATCTCTTCAAAAACTGATTATGCCTGGTCAAGGTCAAGGGTATCGGTATGTGGTTGGGTGGTAAAGTATTTTATTGATCAACTATCTAAGGAATGTCCACCAAATAGACAATTGAGAATTATTCGTTTGAGTTTGTTCAGTATTTCTCTATGTGATGTTCATCATTGGCTAAACATGTGTTTTTCAGTGTGTTAACACATTGTCAGGGTTGACATGTGCCGGTTTAGTGTGTATAATTTTACTGCTTATCCTTGGGCTGTGGTAGTATTTTTTTTTTTAATTGTCTATTTGATTGTACGTTCTCTAATATTATGATAAATGTTCTCCTTGAGTATTTCCTGATTTTAAAGAATCTGGTTAGAAACCATATTTGCAAGTGTGTTCCCATGGAAGCAGATTTGGTAGCCAGGTAGATTGTCAAAGCTTCATTAGAAGAGTCTTACTCTTTAGTTCAGGTATTTCAACCTTTGTCCCTATTGCTGGCCTATTTGGTGTATGGTGTGGAAGATGGTTTAGCTATATTCTTAAATTATGGTTGTAACATAGATCTTTTAAAATACTTGCTTCTTTAATTTATTAGCTAGATTGTGCGTTTATTCTTTCTTTCTGTTTGCTCTGATTTGTTTAATTCCTAAGTATGAGACATTGTATTTTATCTGCCTTTAATATTACTAATTTCTTTTGATGGAAAAAAGAGAGTACCCAACAACTCATTATTGGCATCAGGCTGCAAGATTTTTTTTTCCTAGCCAGGAATCTTAAGTGAGAATACATGTTAGACTATTTTCTTTGGAAAATTTTATTGTTTCTGCTTAAATAAAATCCTAGTGCGGTGGATTCTTCTTAAGAAGCTTAGACGGCTGGCTAATATGATTTGACATGTGAAGAATAAAGTCTCGAACATAATTGATTATCCCAAAAATTTGATGCACTTACTCTGTTGACAAATTTTCATTAGGGAAATTTAATAAATATTGGGCAAATCGTGAACAAGAATCATATTCTCCTCTTTCAAAAATCTACAAGGCACAAGCATGTTTCTCACACACTATATTAAGATGTAATATACCTCCACATCCTAAAGATGGTTAGTCAGTTGATCGGTGCATGATATGATCAGTTAGCTAATTTGCACAATATTTTTTCTATAAAACGTCAAATATATATTTTAAAACACATAACAAGCAAGTGCATCAAGGACATATGAAAACGCACACGATCGCAAATAATCCAATACAGGTCATAAAATATGGATAAAAGACACATTATTTTGAGCCAAAATCAACATTAAACGGCAATATAACATATACAACATACCCAAAGTTCCGCAAAATAACATACTAAAAAATAATAATCACCGAAAAAATTAATTTGCACAATTGTTTCTCTTATTAAGACACATACTACATTTTAGGATAAGGACAAAAATGCTGATAATTTGCCCAATTACTTTGCCATGAAGTGTAAATCAAAATATTTGGGCCATTGCAAAAAAGTACAAAAGATGAGCTCTTTTTTGTTTTTTAATTTTTTTTTAAAAAAAGCAACAGATAAGTCTGCAATCTTTTATTATTTATTAATATTCTCTCCATCAAATCCTAAAAAGTATATTCCTTTCAATTACTTTATTCCTTGTTATAACGTGAACTCTTGACTCCTTCTCAATAACAACAAAAACTTTTATACATGTTGTATGTGTATAAAAGAAAAAACTGATATTTAGTTTTATATATTTAAAATCCTTCTATTCAGTTAAATGAGGATAAGCGAGCTTTATATATACTTAATATGCTTTTATTCAGTTAAGTAAGGATAAGTGAATTTTAAATTGTTAATAATACTAATAATAAGAGTTTGTTATAGAATAAATAGTATATGAAAATTACATTTGGCTTGCATATAAAGTATACAAGGTAAATTATATGGACTATGGATCAGACTCTCGTTTATGTTATAATGTGTTGCAAGTGAGTCTAATCTTTATAATATATATCATTTAATAAAATTACCTATCACAATTTTTTTAAAAAAAATACAATACAAAATCAACACGCACAAATAACGTACAAATAAATTAGTGCCAAATACATATATCATGAGCCGTACCCCTGAAAGCAATTTCCTTATTTTAAGTTTTTAACACATCAAGGCATAGGGTTTGCCAGATCCCCGAGCATTGTGTTCGGAGAAAATTGCTCCTGTGGACCCAATGGGAAAGATATTTGTTATCAAAGACCTCAATTTCGTAATTACTAACAAGGATCATATGGTCTTGAATAGGAATTTATCTAGTATGTGAAATTTACCAAAATGCTCATGATTACTTAAAATGGAAAATATGACAAAGGGTATTACATGATTTGTGAAATCTCTTGCTTCGCTTATAAGATGTTTTTCATGACTTATAATAGATCTCGCAAAGTTTTAAATATTTAAATCTCAGAAGTTTACAAGAGGTTTTGTATAATTTTTTTTTTTGGTACATGGTTTATAATTATGTAAATTTGAGGTCCTTCATATATAACAAAATATATCCATCACTTGATCCTTAAAGGGGAAGTTTCCCTTGGTGTGAGCATCCGTGGTATTATGGAAGAATCTGTTTCATGTGCTTGTTAACTGCAATAAAAGGAAGTGTCTGTTTAGATTAACGATAGAAATTATTTTTCTTACGTGATTTACAGTATATAAAGTAAATTTGTTAAATAAATTTTATCCCGACTTATGTGAACGAGCTTTTCAAAAAGCCATAACACATTATATCATCATCATTATCATTATCATTATTATGAGTTTTAAGCATATATGAATTAATAATCAAAAGCAATGTATCTGAATTCTGAACCACTTTATTCCCTGGCTGGGTAAAAAATTTAAAATATTCCCAATCAGAAAGATTATCCATGTATAATAAATAAATATAATAGCAAAAGGATGAGGAACAAGAAACAGTGTGCACTTTAATTTGCAGCCCATAATTTTTTATTGCCTTTTAATGGTTTTTGTGCCCATGTGATTCCCCCTACTATTCCATGTGACTCTACCATGAATTAAAAGCACAGAAATTAATGCAAATTGAAATTGGATCCACTAAAAGAAAGAATTAGGGATCACTCAAATATGCATAGAATGTAGTATATAACAAACCAGAAAGAAAACAAAATAAAATAATTTTATCTTATTAATTATACATAAAATAAAGAATATATGATTTTTCAATGAAAATATCACAAGCATTAAAATTGCCATAGTGATTTCTAACAGTATTACTATTATCCTTATTTACTACACAAAACTTTAATATCATATTGATTTATGTTCTCACACACCACCCTTATTATATAAGTACATATATGAAAAAAATATTTAATACACATTGAAATTAGGAAAATGTCTTACAAAAAGAACTAAGAACACTTGCTAAAAGATACTCAGTAAGGACCAAAGGAAATACTCCCTTATATCCTTAATATATGACATATTTACTAAAAGAATTAGTTAATATGAAACATATTTTCTAAAACATCATAATCATATTCTTTAATTCTTTTATTCCCTCTCTTTGCTTATCATAGACGAAATCTCCATTAAAATGGGTTCTGTGAAAGATGTAAAAATCATACAGAGGACGTCCTGCATGCTCTTAGGGACTATGGTGATATCAAACGAATATAGGAGTCGTTATTCGAACCCTCATTTCACAACAATTTCTTTGATGCCAATACTTGAGATTGGATTCAACTAAACATGACGCGGGACCTTCATCCTAAGAAGGGCTATTGGAAAGAACTTTTCGTCATAATTTGTTGACCAGAATGAACATATACACTTAAATTCTAATGTGTGCATTAATAATATTGTGCTAAGTGTGGAAGCAATTCTAAGGAGCATGACAACTGCTTATCAGAAAATTGGAGGAACTAGTTTGTCAGCTCACGTAGTCCTATTAGGGCAATGTGATACCACCACGAACGAGGGTCTTATAATTGTGGACGCAGACGATGCTTTTTCTCATACTAGCCAATATTCACAAGGTTATATGATAGAAAGGTTCCTTCTAAATTTGGATTCAGGAGACTTCCTAGCTGCTGTAATTTGGGGTTGTCTTATAGGCCTCAAAAGAGCTTGAGATGGTGGTTACAAGAATATTATGGCGTGGATTAATGTTTCCTCAAACCTCCCTCAGATCCTTCATCAAATCTTAATATCACTTGACAGGAAATATTGGCTTTACATTTTTATTTTTCTACTGTTAATGTTAGGGTTGCTCCAAGGACTATATTTTATAATTTCCTTAGGTCTAGTTTATGCATTTTATCTATATGTAAGTTGTAAACTTTGTTTGATTCAATTTCATTTTGTCATTTTATCCACACACAAAAAAATGGAGGCTTTCCATATACGGAAGTATTATCATAGACTAGAAAGTGGGTTTTCAACATATTAACAAAAACGCTTGGCAGATTCTATGGCAAAGTGGGCTTTGGACAGTAACGCGGGACTGCTAATTTTGGGTTCCGAGGCTGGGCCTCTCTGTTTATGGTTCTCAATTCCAGTGTATAAAAAAAAATGAATAAAGATTGATAAATATAAAAAATAAATTTAATATTTAAGAGAAAGATTAACCCTAAATAATTCTTATATTAAGTATAGGAGAGGGAGTACTATTTTTTCAAGAGTTCAAATTCTTAACCTTTAAACACCCTACCATGCTCTTTTTAACAAGCTAGCATTAGGCAGCTACAGTTATAACTTCTTTACCAAGAAAATGGTTATTAAATTCTTCCTTGACAGAGTTTAATAAGTTGGGTGAAATAGAAATTATTTATATTTTCTAAATAACTCGCATACAATAAGAAATTTGTCTATTAACACCCACCTATCTTCACAAAGTAGGGTAATTGAAGCTTAAGCGGTAATCTTAACCATTTCTTAGAAGAAAAGAAAAGGTAGATTCACAAGAGAAGATACAAATAAAATCTCATACACCACAAAAATTGTGGGTTTCTCAACCGAAAGAATTCTTAAAACATTTTTCTTTACAGTCATAATATTGAAGTGAAACAAAAACTACATGCCTTTACAACCTCATGAAAAACAAGAGTAATAATTTATCTCTGCTTGGGCATTAGGCAGTCCTCACTCACAGCCCTGGCCTCCGCTAAACCTGATTCTGATTCTAGGTATATATATTTATATATATATATAACCTCAAACTAACAAATGTACATTTCAAGTACAAGGAAGATTCCTTATTCCCAACTGAGGCCGTCGGTCAGAACCAACAGACGGCCACCACCATCGACGGTGGCGTAAAAGTAACAAGAGAGCTTGTAATATACTCAGTTAGCCGTACAATAACTTTCATTTCCTATACGGACTGCGCAGTAGGATTGAGGGTCAGACTAATCCTCCTCTCTGCATAAACATTAAAATGAGAAATTAGTGTCTTATGTTATTATACAAAGCCAAATACTTGCATTTACATGGTGTTTGACAAAAGATGAAAACTTTGTCACAATTTCTCTGCTTTTGCTATTAGGTTAGTCAACAAAAACATAACAGATAACAGTTCACAGAAATAGAAACAATCAGGGTGTACATCTGTAAGTCTATTTTATCTACTACCTCCGTTCCTAAATATACATGGGGTTCATTTGGATTCTAAATATATTTTCATAAAGTATCCTAATTGATTGCACATAGCAAGGGATTCTCATTAAAGGGTGGCTATAATGTACATAATTAAATATGGTATTTTAGAAAAATCAACTCACATTTGTTATAAATAACTTAACTAAACTAATTTCCTTTAAAACCCACAAATTAGTTATCTAACTCGTAGGGACTGTTTGGTATGAGGGATTTGAAGGGAAAGGGAGGGGAGGGAAAATTTTTATGACTTAGATTTAAAAAAATTGAAAAAAAGTGGGGTTGGAAGTTTTTAGTTAATTTTTCTTACTTTTTTATTTTACATTTTATCTTTATTAAAATTTTATAACCCCACTTCTCCAATTTTTTAAAATCTAACTCATAAAAATTTTCCCTCCCCTCCCCTCCCTCCTGCCAAACAGACCCTTATATTAAGGACCAGAGGTAGTATTGTATAGAATGAAAATAATACAGGAAAATAATCTACCCCCTCCTATCTTTAATAAAGAGCTAGTTGAGGAGTTATATTTGATCCTAAATACAAGATCTCAATCCATTTTATCTCCTATATTTATCATTTCCCCCTACTAATTTAACTAACTTATAAATTTATATATAATCTAATGTTACATAGGGTGATTTCAAAAAGATCCTATCACATTTGTTATAATTAACTAACCTACCCAAATTAATTAAGTGGCTCTTATATTAAGGACCAGAGGTAGTATCTTGCAAGAATAGAAATGAAAATGATCAATGAATAGCCTAAGCAATAATGGAGTAACAAATCACTCTGATTAATGATTCTCAATTCATTGTAAGTACTAACCAAAGTGAGAGATAAAAAATTAGAAAATGGCAAATACCTCCAGCTGCAACCAGTTTCTCTACACGTGCGACTATGTGCTTTCCATATGTATACTTCTTCAATGCGTTCAAGTGAACCTTTATTCGATTAAGGATGAGCTCGAGTTGCTGGTCATCACAAGTTTCCAGCACTTTCTGTACAACGTAGTTTGCAAACTGATCTTTCATCATAACCTAAAAACAACATAAACCAATCAAAAGGTAAGAAAAGGTGAAATAATGATGAAAGACATACTCCTGAACCTGAAAAAAGATAAGAACCAGTCAAACCTAAATGCAAAATAATGTTGCACGATTTGTTTCTTCAAATTCCAATCTTCTAGATTGGTAATATGATGACCAAAGGGAAATATATACACACAAGCAGCGTTTGATACATATATCAGAAATCTATTCCTCTTCTATTGCACAAAAAACAAGATAAGCAAATATGATATGCCCCGCCGCTAAGGCACTCAAATTAATAACTAAATAATATAGCGTAGAGGCACAACCTAGGTCGTATTCTCTTCGTAGAGTATGTGATATTTTGTTTAATACCTTTTAATCTAAAATAATCATAATAATTATATTTAGGTGCAATAATAATGATAAAATCCAATCAAAAGTTATAAAAATATATAATAAAATAGGGATATATCACAATATGTATTCTACCTATGTTATTATCACTTAACAATAACTATGCTTTTCAATTATGCATTAAAAAAACTAGTTTTCCTTTTTTATTTTTTATTCAAGGCTCTAAAGCTCATTTTCAAACTCTCTTGAAAGTCCATAAAATCCATTGAAAGGCACTAAGGATGTAAGAATATTAAAGAGCATTGGACATCATCGAGGTAGAGAAGATTCCAGAGCTCAGAGAAACAAAATACAAAATTAAAAGTATCTTTGATGCTTCAGTCCATCAATTATAGAGGCCACAAACCTGTAGGGGCTCATTTTCGTCAGTGGAACCAAGCATCTCATTTACAAGGATCTGACGTTCTGTTGGTGTTCCAAAAGTTAGACACTTTTCTATAACATTAGAGGCAAACTTCTGCTGGCTCATCTGCACAATTTGCCCAGTTAGATGCTTTACGATAGCTGAGCGCTCATGTGGCTTCCCATGCTCCAGCACATGCTGAAAATTTTATGCAATAATCAGAAGAGTATAATAGATAAAGCCAAAATCAGGAAAATAACACAGACGGATAACATATGCCCCTAACCAAAAATAAAATACACAGGCATGAATAGACGTCTAATTGTGCAGCAATTACATCTCATTTTGCTTGGCAGACTAAGCAAACGATTAATAATCTTAGGTTATCTAGGTTAATGATCTTACATCTCATAGTTGCAGTGTAGTTCAGGTAGACAACAAGATTAAAGCAGTAATAATAACAAAGATGTCTGTACATGTTATATTTCATTTCTCCTGAAAAATAGTCAGGATAAAGGATTAAGCTTGATGATACAGATCAATGAACATATAAGAAACTCTTCCTACAATAGGCAAAACTAGTCAAACAGAAGACACAGCCCAACTTGAATTTGAAACACTGGTTTCAGGTTGACAAGCCAGGACCAAAAAACCAAAAATGTTTGAAGCAAAGCGAAGAAGACTCAAAAGTATCACAAACCTGTACAACATAATTCCCATACTGGTCTTGTGCTAACATGCAAACAGACTGCAAAATCTCATCCATCATTATCTGCTGCGTTTTGGGGTCATGGCAGTGCTCTAACACTCTCTGTTTACAAAAATGCCATCAAGTTCAGACTTACCATTCATATCTTTCAAACTACATTCCAGCAAATATGTGCCAACATGCATTGAAGATAAAAAGGAAAAGTGTCCTTCACCTGTATAACACGGCAACCATATGGATGAGTTGATAATGTCACGACTTGGTCATAAAATGTAGAAACGATGAATTGGATTGCATCTTCTGGTACACATTCAATACACTTTTGAATTACGTGGTTTCCATTTTGATCACGTACACAGCGCATAATATGACCATCCATCTCTTTTACCATTTTAGTTTGCTGATCCAGATCAACGACTTCTATAGCCTGAAAAGTGACACAACATCAATTATCAATTACAGCATACTAATAAGTTAACACATCTGTCCAAATACAGATACAGGGGATACTTGCACACAACCAGGTCAAACAAACAACACATTTATGATCCATTTGAATCTGCAGACACTCAGAGACACTTAAAGGCTCTGTTGCAGTTCTGAAACTAGTTAAGTAAAAAAAATTAAAATATTTGGTCACCCTCAACTCTACCACCACCATCCCTATAATAAAATGCTACAAAAATAGATGACAAATAGTTTAAAAAAAATACCAACACAAAGTTGGTCAAGAGGTGTAAGGCCCTGCCAGACCTTCTAGATCTTGAGTTCGAGTCCCAAAGAAGACCCTTGTGGGGAGAGGGCAGCCACGAATTCCGAACCGAATACCGGATGATAATATCAAGAAAAAAAATATACAAAAATATATTAATTAATTAACTAACTAAGGTGGTTTTAGCAGTGCCTCCTGCTGCAATCATTTAATGGTGATATCAAAACATTGCACACAAACTTAATGTAGAAGTTGGAGCAATAATGGGGCAACATCTTCTTAACTTTCCCCATACACAGTAACATTAAAAGCAATTGTATTAGAAACAAATAGGACACGCTAAGTCCACCATAGAAAATTGTCACATGCAAACAAAGTAACCCATGCAATTACAGGAAACAATAATAAGGCGGATAAATTGGCGAGCATACCTTTTGGATAACTCGGCAGCCATACATTTGAAGACTTAGGGTCAGAACATGACCATTAAGCTGCTCTGCTAGTTCTCTTATTTGTGCTGATGTTCCATGCTCAAAAAACTAAACATGAACCAGCATGAATTAGGCATGTAGTCCAAAAGGAATATCTCTTCCACTAGACCGTACTCAAAAAACATTTATAATAGTTCAAAGTACTACCTTCTGAATTACATAATTACCAAAGACATCAGTCATTAGAGAAAACGCTTGTGGCATGATTTCGTTGAAAACCATGTTTTTCTCTTCCATTGAAGCTGTCTCAAGTTTTTGCTGAATGAATCGGCTTCCATATTGGTCAGCACTGCGTAAGAAAAGAAAGGAGGAAACAAGAATTAGATCTCTGCTCAAAATCAAGAACCAAAAATAGTATGACCAGCAGTACAAACCTGAACTCAACAACATGGCCAGCAATTTCTGAAAGCTCAAAACACTTGGTTTTGTTACTTTTGAACTCATCTAACAAGGATGATGCAAAATTCTCATCCAAGTTACCAACAGAGTCAGAATGCCAAGCTCCCATGAAACCCCCAGCCACATTCCTCATGCCAGATAAACGCATGCTCCGCTCACTTTGCCTCATAGGACTACCTGATCCAATGGGAGAGTTTGGGTAGAGGGAACCGGCCAGTGGGCTCCCTGGATATGAAACTCCCAAACCAAATGCATTTCCATAATACGAATGATTCAGGCTTGGAGACTTATTAAGGTAGGGAACAGCAAACTGTGATTTTTGAGGAGCAACCAATGACTCTACGTAAGCCTTTTGGAGGCCAAGCAAATCTGAAAATGAATTATTTGAGCAATCCCTATTCATTGCTTGGTCATTAAGGGCTGCAACTTGAGCAGCAGCAACTTCACCTGATCGTAAGTATTGAAGATACAAAGGGTCAATCAAGGGCACCTGATTAGAAGTACCTGTGGCATGATTTCCAATCCTGCTCGCATTATGTAACTCTGTTGCTGACAACAAATTTTGCCCTAAAGCCACACCCCCTCCAAAGGCTCCAGAATCCATGCTATTCACTCCTAGCATGGCAGCAGAATTTTCGAAGAATGGAGGCAAATTACCACCACCAGGCTGACCAGCCATCATTGGTGGTGAAGAAGGATTCATAGCATACCCACTAAGTCCATAGTTTTGGTATGAGATACTTCTACCATCCACATTCTGATAATTAACATGTGAATTTCCTCTGCCAGCAGGAGTTGGTGTAGATGGTCCTTTCAAGTATGAATTAACAGAAATCCCAGCAGAGTTATGAAGTTCTAACTGCTCATTTGCATTCGCTGGGGCATTATTTAGATCCAATCTGAAACCACTGCTATTGTTCACTTTCAAATGAGACGCTTTTGCCAATTGGGGAGCAGGGTGAAGCTGGTAAGGCAGAGGTTCAGGTTTGTTGAGGTGTGAATGCTGTTTGTTATTATGAATATGCTCAAATTCATTGTGCCCGCTGGGATGTTTTTCATCATCTACTATACCATTTCGGGACAGGTTCAAGCCCGCCAAAGTGGATACCAGATCTGCAGGCTCATTTAAACTAGAAGAGACAGCATTGAATGAGTTTTGACCACTGGAACATTTTTTATCAATGGCATTAGACCTCCCATCTCCAATGGGTGGAAGGCAAGGACTAGGAGCTCTAGCTAGAAGTTGAGAGTCAGGTGTAGTGCTTCTTGATAAGGAAGCTCCTAAAGCAGAAGCATAGGTTTGGGAAGCTGATCCGGTAAGATTTTGAGCGGCAGATATGCCCTGTTTATTTCCAGCAGAGTGCAAAGTATCTACAGTTGAAAATTCTGGTTCCAGATGAGCAAAATGACTTCCTGAGTTTTCAGCAATGTCATCAAATACATTATAGCTAGTTTGGCGATGATTAGATACAGATGATGTGCCATTTATCTCATCCTGCACAGGCAAAATGGAAAAAGAACAGCAGGAACAGTATGAGTTAGTAGAATGACCATGCAGGAAGTAATATGTTCGTAGCAATTTGCTGATTAAAGTTAATGATGTTAGCTCATACTCAGTTAATGATAAAAATAGAAATTTATCATGAAAATTACTAGTTTTAGAAAATTCCAGCTCATGTGAATGAAGGCTGGTATAGATATTTAGGATCAATTTGGAAAACGGACACTGACTCCACAGATGACAATCAGAAATATGATAAAGATTGAGCAACTCAGGCATAGATATTTAGGATGCAACAGAACATTCTGGGGGAAAAATAAATGAAAAACACCACCAATGATAAGGTATGACTAGTCCCATGTTACCCTATCTATAAACGCAGCCTTACTACATCCCAATTTTGTGTGGGAAGCCATATCATGGGAACTTAGAGCAAAAGGGTGTTATGCATTACTTTCCTCCTTCTAAGGTAAAAGTCACTCACTCAAATACCAGCCTAATGCCTTTACAGCAGACACTTGAATTACCATGCAGATTAAAGTTATAAGTATGAAAACAGAACCAAGAATGATAAAACTGCAATGACAATACAGAATAAAGATTAGATTAACTCCAATCCCAAAAAATAATCCAAACCAAACTAATTATGAACACCACTTTACACAGGTTATAATCAATCGAATCATATAGTACAAAGAGGAAGAATAGATTGAACGCTCACTTGAAGTAATTCTGCAATACTCCTTCGCCTACTCCCAAGTCCCAATGGTGGCATCCCAATCAATCCATTGCCGCCCCACTCTGACGCACTCTTTCTCTGGTTCACCCCATTATCCTCTTTCCCATCAAAACCTGGAAGCTGGACGGAGAAAAGCGAGCTGTCTCCATTCCTCCTGTCACCAATCCCACCGCTTAACCGCTGAGTGAAACGCCAGTCCTCCTTTGACACCAATGGAGGCGGCAAACGTGGGTTGGGATTCGCATTCGAATAGTAATAATTTGCGTAGGCTGGATCAGCCCGAAGTTCCTCTTCACTCGTGAATCCCTTTCCTCGCCCGCCGCTGAATGCCGATGACACCTTCGAAGTGTCAAACAAAGCACCAACAGCAGAAAGCGAGCCTTCAACGGTGGGAGGCGCCGACCCACTTCTATACATATTGAGTTCCCTCTCTAACTCACTCGTTTCTTGCTGCTGTCGCCTTTTTTGGCGAATCAGCTTGCCCAAATCTTCACCATAATCAGGTGTATTGAAAATTGATCGAATCGCTACATCTGGCATCATCTTGGAGTAACTAGCGTCAGAACCCGAACTCATCGATGATCATTAAATAGAACTTTAGCTTAGTGGATAGCAAACAAAAATATAGTAACTGCACAAAGCCTACAACTTTAAGCACCTAATCAGCTAAAAATGGTTAAAGTATGAACAGGTTTATCGCTAAAGCTAAAAAAAGTTTATTTTACGAGGATTATAACAACCCATTACTAAATTTTTTTATAAAAGGAAGAGAAGAGAAAAACTCTGATTGGTGGAGTTCGCACTTTTGCGGATGAGAATTTAGATGGTGATATAAGGATCGGACTCAAAGTAAATGACGATGAAGATCGACCACAGTTTCATCCAAGTTAGGAGAGAAGCAGGGGAGAGTCTGCAAGTGGGAAGCGAATGAGAGCAGTGATAAACGCGAGTGCAGAAGCCATGCCCGTTAGATATGCAGGTGACGGTAGATAGGGTACGCGAAGATCTGTTACTTCTAACTTCATTGAGGTCTAGGGTTTTATTTATAAACGACGTTCGCATGTTAAAAACCAACCCGTAGTTTAGCGGAAAATATATCGTCCTGCTTTCACATTAGGTTGTGTGTGGATTAATTTTTAAATAATGGTTTTTATAATTAATGATATAAATATGTGAGAGGAGTTTTATCTCAATTTGTAAAAAAAACCTTTAAAATTAAATTTGTGCGTGTTTAAAATAGTAATTAAAACCTCCAAAAATAACTTTTCAATCGTGATTTATAATATATGAAGTAAATATATTAGAGGAATTTTGTCTCAACTTACATAAATAAAATCCAAAAATAACCCAAACAAACACCACTTTTGGGTTTCATGACTTCCCAACGCTCACTTACAATTTAAGATCCTGTTTTAGTTCATGTGGGGGAGCTACTAGTTAGTACTTACCCACCAAAACCTTCCCAGCATGTGGGGCATCCAATTCTCTTAGGCCCAAATGTAAAATGCATCAACGTTTTACTTTCAGCTGAATACAACTTTTTTTTTAAGGTCTATGATATTTATTGTTGATAGCGATGATTCATCCCCTCGTCGTTTTAGTGTGGGTCATGGACCCTCTCTATATATACCATCAAAAATCAAACTCCGAACCAAATGCCTAAGGAACCATGAAAAAGGTAAATATGATTTTGTAGTGTGAAATCAAACCCAAATAGTTAACCAAAACAAAAAAAATTGTGAATTTTAAAAGTAGAATTTACTTTAGAAAGTTTACAAAATCTTAAATACTTCTATTAGTATTTTTTTAAAAAAAAATCCCTATTATATAATTAAGGGAGGATTTTGTAATTGTAATTTCTTTATTTCAAATCATACCTAATATATTATGAAAATAGGAGTAATTATACAACAAAATTACTGCATTAATATTTTGTTTTAATAGTCAATGAACGAAATGCCAACAACACATATGTACATTAGGCTATTGTACCTCTCTGTCACATATTACAAGAGATTGTGTATAAAATAAATTAAGTTTTCAAACCTAAGTTTGGGACGGTTATGTTAACGTGTCAATTAATATTGAAGAGTTTATTAACAATACTCTTTTTGCATACTCAAATCTTTGTTTACGTGTTATGACATGAAGTAAACTTGTCAAAATTGTAATTTATCGTCTTAGAAACTTCTACTTATCAGTTTATTCATTTACATGTTATGTTCAATCTTACTTGCTTGTCAAAA
Organism: Albizia julibrissin; assembly: GCA_037074505.1. Taxonomy (NCBI): domain Eukaryota; kingdom Viridiplantae; phylum Streptophyta; class Magnoliopsida; order Fabales; family Fabaceae; genus Albizia; species Albizia julibrissin. The sequence continues at coordinate 39,785,161 of CM073483.1, read as the reverse complement.
TATGATACTTATTTAAAATAGTGATTGAAATTTTAAAAAATATATTTTCAATCATGATTTATAGTATACGAGATAAATATGTGAAAAGAGTATTATATTAACTTACATGTATAAACACTTTTAGGATCTCAATCATAATCTCAACATACTAATAGTTTGGAATCGTTAAAGCCTTATTTAACTTATCATTTTAATAACTCTTATCAATTTATCAAGGGAACTTGTTACCGGCACCATTTGAATATTCAATATTGATTACTGACACTCGTCAACTTATTATGAAAACTTGTCAACGCATTTTGTTAGGGTTTTAATTTGTAACGGGTCACTGAGATTTAAATATGCAAAAGGTTTTGTTAACAACAATACTCCTCTAATCTCTCTCTCTCTCTCACACACACACATATATATATGTGTGTGTGTGTGTATGGTAGGGAAAAAAGAATTTTTACTCCTATTTATAGGTTAGAGAGAGAAATTTTTTATATGAATGTATTATTTCACTCTTCATTTATTTTTTGTATTAACTTTGTTCTTATGGGGTATAATAAATATTAAATAGGAGTGAAGTTAGATGTTGTTGAATTTTATAAAAGAGTTAATGAAGTTTAAGGATTTTATTGGTTTGTGTGAAACATAAAACGTCTTAGAAATAGGATTAGAGAAGCACTAATTATCAAGAAATAATTTGGGCAAAGTATCAATAAATGATTGCTCTCACAATTTCTGATACATGGCACATCTAACCATTCCATCAGAATTAAGGAAAATAAATTAAGTCATTAAATTTGTTTAAAAATTAAATAAATTTCTAATTCTACTTATATCTAAATGAAATTTTTTTCAAATCTGGGCTGTTCAGATATAATTTTGAATAGTTCAGATCTAAGTCTTTTTAAAATAATGATTTTTTAAATAAAAATCATTTATTGAAAAAGTAACAGTTAAGGGATTATTTTTATTTTAAATTTAATATCTATTAAAATAATTTTTTTAAAAAATAATATACTTTTACAAATTTAAATTTGAACTGTCAAAATCAGATCTAATGAGCTCTCCCCACTAAACTTTAGGGAAACTAATTCCCCATAAAGTTACAATAAGTACAATTTTTTTCTTGGAAAAATGACACTAAGGTCATAATTAAGGAAAATAATATTAAAAATATTTCATAACTTGTTAATAACAACTATTTCATTTGTTATTAATAAGTTATTAGACTTTTTTGATATTATTTTATTTATTTATGATCTTATATCATTTTCCCTTTTTTCTTTTAAGAGGTGTCTGCTTATAATAAAGATTGGTTGAGTGTTATCTATACACGGGACCAAATATTTCCTACCTTATTAAATTAACCTTTATAAAAACCCTAGTCTTTCTAGTGAGCTCACTTTTATGGCCTAAACAATCAACATGAGGTTATGCCCTAAACTAAAAGGCTCGAAAAAGTTTGGAGGAATCACGTGCAATTACAATGATATTTTGGATACTAAATAGTTATATAAAAATAAATTATGACAATTTGTTTCTGTTGTATTTAAAAAAAAAAACCCAAAGTTACCTATCCATTGTGTTAGGGTTTCTTGCATCTATATTTGAAAAATGCAAGGAGGGTTTGCGGTATAGAATCTCCTTCTTACTTTTAAAAGAGTATTTATAATTTATACTAATAATTTTAAAACAAACAGAAAAGATCTGGGAGGGACATGGATCGGGTTTAGTTTGATGGACCATTAAATCATAAGAAACTGGTGGATCCATATCTAATTTTGGTTGAAAGAAATTGAGATGTACTTCTCCTACTAGAATAATCTTTTGATATAACAGTTAGCCTTTTATTTTTAAGGTTTGGTATCACAATCAAACACAATTTTAACCCCACTCGTATATTTAATGAAAATTAAATTTGGATTTGGTCACAATAATTCTCCCTATTTAATTAGAAACAAACAAATAAGAAGATATAAATAGCCGACAAATAGCCACATTATAATAAAAAAAAACTTGGTACTTATATATAGTCATTAAAATTAAAAAAACACATGAAGTATATAAGTTATTTTCAATTAAAAACTTGTTTACTTATATAATCGTTGTTGATGTTGTTTTTTTAATTTTTGCAATTCAAAAGACCTACATACAAAACAAAAGAAAAACCAAACCCGGTTAATTTTTTTTCTTTGTCTGTGACAGCAACAACCGCCTTTGATAATTTCCCCGCTCTGCAATTTTTTGTATGACATACATAAAAATAAATTATCACTTCCAAGATGGCTCTTATCCACATTTTTCATGTATCTACTCCCATTTTAAAATGATTTTTTTTATTGATGGTAGGTGCCCTTAGAATTCATTTAATTTGAAAATGAATTATTTTCAAAATTTAATTTGAAAATATCATCATTAATTCATATATAACCCCTCCTAAATTAAAATAAAAATATATAAAATATGATAATAAATTAAAGGGAGAATTGTTTAAAAATACCTTGGAGGCAAATTAATTGTCAAATGCTACCGTGGAAAATATGTTGCACACGATAGAAGATATTTTGCATACAACTGGAAGATATTTTATACACAACGGAAGATGTTTGCACTTTCGTAAAGAATATTTATGTACACAATGGAAAATCTATTGCATACGAAGGAAGATTGTTTTGCACGCGTGGTAACATTTGACAATTAATTTACCCCAAGGTATTTTTAATCAATTCTCCATAAAATTAAAATTGAAACTGATCCGTGTAGAGATGTAATATAAATAGCCTATATTAAAGATAAACACTTATAGTGCTTGTTTGGAATAACGATTGGAGTGTTTTAAAGCAATTTTTTAATCGTAATTTACAGAATATGAAGTAAATATGTGAGATAAGTGTTCTTAACTTACATATATAAACACTTATAAGTCTTTCAAAAGTTTCACCAAACATGCTGATCCATTTAGTGACACATGATTGTACAAAAGCATGTTTTGCATGATATTTATAGAGCACTTTCACCATATTTCTCATAAAAAAACCTTAAACTTCACTTAAAATTTAATTACTTTTTAATATTAGTTCTGCTTAGTATCTAAGAAGTCTAAAAATAATAATAAATCAAGGGCAAAATTGCACATTCATATAATAAACTTAATGAGCATAGTTGACTTATACTCTCTAATCTTTAATATAAAATATATTTTAATAAAAAAATTAAACTACAAATTATATCTTATATTAATGACAAAAAATGCACTCTCTCTATGGTATTAATAGAACCATTTCGAGAAGTATGCAACAATGAAAAGGATTCAATTTTAGTGTTAATCGCCTGCTCTTTTTAATTTAAAAACAATTAGTTAAAAATTTTAAATTTAAACTACTGGGTTCTTATTTGGACAATGCAAATTTCACTGCATTGATGAACACCATCCAAATCATAATCCAACAAAAATGCATCTTAATTTTATTTTAAGAGTATTACTTTATATTTTTAGGCAAACAAAAGTAGAGATCAATACTTTGACTATTTCATAGCTAAAAGGAAAAAGAAAAAAATGCATATACTCTGACATTATAAATGAATATATGGATGATCATATGTGCGTGACCATTTTGTTTTGGGGTTTATTGCCCACAACCCTTTCTTCTCTTAAACGCTGAAATTATATTATATGAACTCTGGAGTCTTGACTCCTTCACCGTATAATTAAAAAACAGTACAGTTTAATTATCCTTTTTTTTTTTTTAACGTGATACAACGTAGGCGGTCCTATGTGTGAAGCCAAGACAGAATCAACACCCGCACGTACTCTTATATTTTTATTATTAAAAAAAACAAATTCTATATTATAGTTACCAAATTAATACGGAGTAATGTTCATGTACTGTGATAAGTCGCACTTAACCTTCTGACAACAATCTTCATTATTATTTAACAAAGTACTTACTGGCCCAAAAAAAAAAAAAGTACTAAAGTCTAAAGTTTAGGGTTTTGCCAGATCCCCAACTTATACAATTGGGTATGTCCATAAACACACACACACACAAACTTGCGAACTGTGATTGTGTCAGTCTCTGTTTCAAATCTTGGTTGAATATTGCGATTAAGGGTTAAATAGTTTTTATTATTTATTTCTTGCTCAGTCCTTATATTTATAATGAGTAGTGACACTTATTTATATTTATTAATTAATGAGAATCAAAGACAATGTATCTGAACTATGTTATTCTATTCTCTCACAAGCTGCAGGCTAAAACTTTAATTTTAGTTTTTTGAATGGCTTCAAACTGGAATAACAATTAAATAAAATTAAATGAATAAAATAGGTTGAAGATGAGGATGAAGAAACGGTGATGCACTCAGCAGCACGTAATTTTGGCGGCCTTTTTAATGGTTTTCTGTGCCCATGTGATTCCCATACTATATTCCATGTGACCCTAAATAAATTAAAAGGACAACAAAATTAATGCCACATTCAATCAATTGGAAATGCTCAATTGCCTTTGGGCATTCAAGTAATTTTAACATATATATAATAAACAATTTATCAAAAAATAAATAAATAATTCAAACAATATGTTGCTTACATGTTAATGTGTTTATTCATAATTTTTGTTAATGCCAATGAATGTCATGAATTCTTAATTTTAATTTTGATATATCAGTCCATAACTCTTGATTCGAATTATCCAACATAAAATACACTAATTCCTTAAGTAAATTAAATTGTTAGCATCGACCAGTTGAAATTAAATTAGACGGTAAGTTTGAGGTAGAGCCCAGAGAGTAATTCATTATGGCTTTGCAAGAAACTTGCAACACAATAAAAAAATCAATTTCTTGTTTTTAGTTATTAATGATACAAATTTAGGTGAGTTGAATGGATTCATCAAGCTTTATAAAAAAAGTGTCATGTAAAAAAAAAACGCTGTATAAAAAAAGTGGACTCATTAAGGTCAAGACAAATATTAAGATTCAACGGACATGCAAATTATCCACCAATAGTATCTTTAAATCCACCAGCTAAACCATTTTATTTAGTTTATTAATATTTTGATATATAAAAAGCGAGATACATAATATTTTTATAAATTTTTTATCATTGCCATGTTTTCATTTTAATTATTTATCAATGAAAAAATATATATTTTATTCATAAAATTATTTTATGTTATTTCATTATCTATTTTTTTAAATAAAATTTCAATAGAATTGAAAAAATGATGGGACTATCCCAAAAAATGATAGGAGTTGGGCCCAAAGCCGAACACTTTTTTTTTTTTGTTATGAACACACATTTTCTTTTTGTTACAACAGATAACAGAGTTTCCATGTGAGAAACACTCATGGGCCTCATCACTGTTACAGGCCTCTCTGGCCCAATAAATTATGTTCCTGTTTCTCACGAAACTAAGTTCAAAGTTTATGTGATATTTAAAAAAAATAATCCACCCAAAAAACGCTGTTTCTCTTTTGGACCTGGCTTGCATCCACTGCCAGGTCCTCTGCTTAAAACTGTACCGTTTTGGTGTAGTTTTGAGTAGATAATGAGGTTGAATTTTTTTTATATCTAAAAAAAATAATATACGGTATTTTAAAATATTTTTCTGAACATATCTAGTATCTTAAAATATTTTTTAAGTAGCATACAGTAACTTAAAATAATTTTTAGTGCTTTTAACCTTTTAAAATATTTTTTTAGTTGTACACAGTATGTTAGTAGGCTGATTGTAATTTTACCCTTAATGAATTTTTTCAGCTCCAAAAATTACTTTAAAATATTTTTGGTGATTTAAACCATTTAAAATATTTTTCAGTTGTACCTAGTGTCTTAGGAGACTGACTACAATTTTACTATTAATGTATTTTCCTTAGTAGTAACAAGCACCCAAAATTTAAGATACTGGCTTATTAATTTTCATCCACTCTAAAATATTTTTTCAGTAGCACCTAATATTTTAAAGTAATTTTTGGAATTGAAAAAATACATTAAGGGTAAAATTGCAATCAGTCTGCTAATACACTGCTAAGACACTGGATGCAATAGAAAAAATATTTTAATGGGTTAAAAACAATAAAAAATTATTTTAGGGTACTATATACTACTTAAAAAATATTTTAAGATAATAGATATGTTCAGAAAAATATTTTAAAATACTGGATATCATTTTTTTTAAACAAAAAAAAATTCAACCTCATCTTCTACTCAAAACTGCACCAAAACGGTACAGTTTTAAGTAGAGGACCTACAACGGACAGACCTAACAACGGATGCAAGCCAAATCCTTCTCTTTTTCATGAAACTAAATTCAAAGTTTACGCCTTTGGCCAAAAAAATAATTCAAAGCTTACGCACAAAAGAGTTGGTTCTAGGAAAAGGAGATAGCCTCATGCAACGGGTGAAACCCATATTTGAATTCAGGTTTGGGAGAATAATGCATATATTTAGTAACTCATAGTGCCTTAAATAAATTCATCTCTAATTGGAGGATACTTAAACTTATAATAAAAATAAGAGTTATTATCATTGTTAGTCTTTATAATTTAATTAGATTTTGATTTTGATCCTTATATTTTAAATTGTCTTAGTCTATATAATTTTATAAAGATTGATCCTTATATTTTTAATAAGTCTTTATTTTATCCCATATACACTAAACTCAAACCAAGTCATTATAGCACTATAGGGCCAAACTAATGATTTTAAAAATATAGAGACAAAAACAAAAATTCGATCAAATTTATGAACCAATAATAATATTAATACAAAAAATAAATCCAAAGTTTACGTGTTGTAAAAAAAAATCACTTAGAGTGCATAAAAATTCAGCCAAACTTGCAAGGATAATGTATGTTGTTTTCTTTTTGAGGGAACACCAAGCCCAAAAACTTGCACTAATTAACATGCTTCGTAAAAGTAACATCAAGTCTTTGGAGGCAGATGATTAGCATGCTTAGTATGAATAATATAATTCATAGTAACTAATTTATTAAAATCAAAATATTGACAATTAATTCATAAAATTTATCTTAAATTAATTTTTTTCTAAATTTACCCAAATTTAAAATAAGAGATACTTAAGGCCCATTTGGGTTAGTAGTGGCAGAAGTATTTTTTTTAAAATTTTTAAGAACTTAAGATATGATAAAAGTCATATTGTAAATATGATTTGTGTTTACATTAGCGGTAACAGAAGTGACATTTTTTCAAAAAGCCAGACTTTTGAGCTTCTTCTCTCATAAGCTACTTTTGAAAAAAAAGAAAGTCCAATTGCTAAAATGCTAACCCAAGTATCCTAATTTTCAAAAAGCCAACTTCATCATGCTTTTTCAAATAAAAAGTCACATTTAGAATGATAGAACACTATCCCAAACATGCTCTTAATTACAAAGAGTCGCGTTTTCCCTAAACTGACCCGTTTGATTTATTCTAACTATTACAATTATGATTTTATTAGATAAAATGATAATTGTATATATATACTCTCTTAATAAATTTGAAGTTCACGCGCTGCTAAAAGAGAATATATGTTGTTGGATGTGTTTTAATTTGTGGTTTAACTTATTACCTCTTATTCTAAATATAAAACCTAATTGATTTTTTTTTAGAGATTAAAAAGGTTACTTAAATTATTTTAAATTATTTATATTTATTATTTTTTAAACTAATTTTTCTGACTAAAAAAATGATATATAATTTAATAATACATAATATATAATATGATAATTAATTTATTTAGTTTATTTAATCTCTTAAAAAAAATTAACTAGGAGCACCAGAGGTTGTATAAGAAATTGGGGGATAACAGAAATTCATATTCTAACTAAACTTACCTACCTAATAGGTCAAATTCGGCATTCAAAAATAGTTTGAAAAACGTATAAAAGAAGAAGAGGAGAAGAATAAAAACAAGAAAGGCAAATGAAGTGGAATTTTCGTTGTAGGGAGAAGAGGTTGATGAGCAACCGCATAACAATAGTTAAATTGTACAAAAACACAAGTTATGGGATGATATTTTCTAACCTACTTTTATTTATTTCATATATTTCATGTCATTAGTACTAATTAATTTGCTCAGCCACTTTAAGCAGTAATACATATATTTCTAACCCACTTTGACTTTCTTCGCTACACAACAAAGACTTGATAGTGATTCATTTGGTGCTGCTTAATTCGTCTCAATTAATATTAATTTACTGGAAAAAATTAAATGTTAATTAAATTACAGTTAATGGAGTACTTTTGGGCATTTTGCTTTCCTATTATGAAAACAATTTTCTGTTTTTCAGAAGAAAAATAAAGTGAAAAACTTGTTTGGTAATTTTTTGATTTCAACAAGCTCAATTCAATTTAACAATAATATAATTAAGTTCTCTAGAATTTGAGCCTATAACATCGGCTTTTTTTTTTGGACAAATAACATCGGTTTTTAGAAACCCATGTTATAGGACACCAGAAAAAAAAGAAAGAAACCCATGTTTTAGCAAAACTAAGATTTGTAATCAGTGGCACTAATATAAGTTAGAATTAGTATAACATCTAAAAATTTATTATGCAAAACACACAGGTTCCACAATCTAATTTTATGAAACGATCCCACTTAACTTTTTTTAATTACCCAATGAAGGTTTGATTAACACATGAGGTTGGCATGAGGTATTTGAGAAAATGACCCGATTATTTTAAAGGGTAAGGGTTAAGTAAGTAATAAATCCACCTTGAAAGTATATATGAATAAACAATATTGTCTTAAAAGTTTTTTTAGTTTCAATGTCACACCTCGGAAGTTTAAAATTATAGCAATGTTACCTCCGAGTTACACTACTACAAAAAAAAAATTTAGTGACGTACCTCTTGTGACACTTTTTTAAAGAAACGCCAAATATACTTATTTCTTTTTTTTTTAAAAAAATATTTGGAAGCTTTGGTGCTTACAATTATAAACGTCATAGTTAACGTTAAGTTTGTATGACGCTTCCCTGAATAAGCGCCAAACAAGCCTTCAATTTTTGGAAAAAAAATAAAAATAAAGTGCTAGCTATGGGGTTTACTTAGGAAGTGTCATAACTGGCATTATATTTTTTTAAAAAAGTCAATAACTTGTATGACGCTTCCTAGAAAAACACCTTCCAAGGCCTCTATGTATTTTTGAAAAAAAGTCATTCCCATTTATTACCTTTACTTGCTTCACATTTACAAATACAATGTTCCGAACATTTTTTAAAAATAATTAAAAGAAGTTTTGGCACTTCCTAAACTAGCATCATTGCTTCCCATTTAAAAAACAAAATGAGATCCAAAAAAATAGAAAGTTTTGGCCAAAGCTTTCTCATTGTTTAATATGTGTGTGTGTGTTTTAAAAAAATAGGAAATCGGTTTCTTTGGAGTAACAAATGTGAGTGTGGAACAATATGTACATATATTACTTGTCTCTTGGACTCACCAAATGAAAACAATGTATGACATAATGCAATGGCCAATGATAAGGAATTTAATTAGTATCAAATGTCACTTTTTATAAGAAGAAGGGTGTATCAGAAAAATATATGGGAGTTAGAAAAGAGGGTCAAATGAATTAAGGAGGATATATATGAAAGGCAAAACACACATGCGAGGAGGATATAGTGAAAAATTAAAAAGTAAGAATATAGAATCGCTTTATAGATATTCATCAACATATTCTTTCTTTAAAACACCTTTCTTCAAAATAAGAAGGATGTTGATCCCTAGTGCTTCAGGTCTATTGTATAGGAAAAATAAAGTATGTTGATGCAATACCCCCTTTATATATGTTGCCATATCAAGTATGTAATAAAAGCTGAAATTAAGCCTTGTCTAATAGATGCATTGTGTGATGGGTTTGTAATGGGAGGTTAATTCCTTCATTTAATACTACCTTCTTGTGGAACTAGATATAATATTAAGGATTAAAGGTTGTTCAAAATAATAGAGCAGAACCGAACAAAGTTGAAATTATTCTTAGATGAACTTCATATATATATATATATATATATATATATATATATATATATATATAAAGAGAAGCTTTGGCGCTTTCTAAGGAAGACCCAAAGCTTCCCTTTTTTTAAAAAAAAATTTTTCCATTGAAATTAATGGTGTTTTTATAGGAAGCGCTAACGATACACATACCTTCTTTGTCACTTTTTATATAAACGTCATACAAGGTGATATAAAATTTTTAAAAATTTTACCACTCGTCATTATTGCCTTCCTACAATCCTACTTTTCTTATCCATTGTTCCTACTCCTTCATTTCTTTGATCGGCGGCAAGTAAAAGCTTATTTGGTCCCCCATTTTCTATTTTTTCTTGTCTCCTCCCTGTACACATTTTTTTAACATTCGATCATCACTCCCATTGCAATACAAAGCTTTCTCCCCTACATGTTCTTTTTCTTCTTGTCTCGTTACAATACATAGTTTCCTCTTACACGTGTTTTTTTCCTTCTTGTCTTGGCCTCTTACATAAGCTCATGTAAGTGTTTTTTTAACATTTGATCCTTTTTTTTTATTTTCAGTTAATATATGTATGACTTATGTTTGCATATAATTTTTGTTTTTCAGGTATTTATTTGAAGTTTCAACAATGTCTGCTTAAACTTCCTATATATTGTGAGCTTTTTAATTTTTGAGCTTACAAATATAATAATACTGGTTTAATCGTGCATAGAAGTAACATGCATTGCTCAAGTTTAAGCAACTTAAATGCTGGGGTTCTTTTATGCTTGATAAATGAAGACGCAATATTGTAAAGGATATTTGCAAGTATGATGATGGATCATTCTACAAATATAATAATACTAGTTTAATCCTTTGTAGAAGTACATGTTGTCAATAGTTAAAAAGTTGTTGTGAATGACATTGATGAAATGGTAAAATTGGGTGGAAGTGTTATAAATGTCGTTAGTAGTTTAATAAATGATTGTTTTGGAATCAATTAACTTAATAAAGTAGGGTTGTATTTTTGCTGGCTTGTTATGGAACCAATTACTTCAACTATGATATGTAGTGTTGGCAAATATGATTTATTTTGTTGTGAGTTGTAAAAAATTATTATGATGTTGCGGGATTAATTGGTTGATTATTTGTGATTTAATAAAGAGAGTATTTAATATTTGGAAAATTTTAAATTTTAGGATGTTATGCTATTGATTTTTTTAAAAAAATAAATAACAAAATCATTGTTTTGCTACCTATTCTTTTTTTTATTCATTTTAAAATTAGCTGTACATTATAATTATTGTAATACAATACATTTTGTAATAATTTTATTGTAATACAAATCATTTTAGTTATTTGTTTTGTATTTTATCATCGTATTGTAATTTGCTTGTTTAATCAGAAAAAGAAAATAATTAAAAAGAGACCTCTTTTGGCGCTTTAAGTTGAAGCGCTAAAGGAGGGTCCTAGCAAGTCCTCGTTTGGCGCTTCTTCATAAAGCGACAAAAGAGGTGACATACCTCTTTTGTCTCTTCTATGCGCCACAGGTCTCATTTGGCACCCAATAATCCAACTCAGCTACAAACCATGTTAAAATACCTAAATACCCTCAACACATAAGCTTATTCTTCCTCCTGACTTTCTTTCCCTACCACAACTGCTTCTTCTCCCATTGACGACACGCTCACTCTTCCACCTCTAGACGCGTTCGCTTTGCCGTTGCCAGCATCACTCTCTCTTTCCCTTCTAGAAGTGTTCCCTCTTCTTCGATCACCAGCACACTCTCTCTTCCACTTTCATATGCTTCCTTCTATCGTCACCGATATCGCTCTCTCTTCCACCTCTAGATGCATTCCTTTCGTTGTCGCCAGCATCGCTCTCTCTCTCTCTCTCTTCCCCCTCTAGACGCCTTCCTCTCCGCCTTCACCATAATCTCTATCTCCTTCTTTCTCCTCTCTCTATGAATTGGACCCCCTCTGCCTTTTCAAACTGACGACCTGGATCTCCAACCCTTAAAATGGCCCAGCGCTGTATTGTCACTGTTTTTTGTTGCTCGCTAACCACCCATCTAAGCTGGTCAATATGACTTCTTAGTGATAGAGGTAATTTTTGAATCTCTCCCCCATTCTAGAAACTCTTCTCCTCTTTTCTGTTATGCCGATTTGCTTCAATTTTAGAGGGAATATCAGTTTCTATTTTAGTTCTAAAATGATTGGCAATGTTATTCTAATTGTTCCCTATCTAGAGTTCTTGATTTGCTGTGAATATATTTTCTTATTATTTTTCTTTGAATTCAACTAGATTCTCTAGAGATGAAGAGATGAGAAAGCAAAGCTTCTGTGAAGGAGACATGGGGTCAAAAATTGGATTCATTTGATAAGTAAGAAGAGTGATGGGTGAGAAGATAGTGGTGAGTAATGGCAAGGTAGATTGCCGGAAGTGTGACGAATGAGAGAGAGAAAGGGAGAGAGGATGATATGTGATGATGAGGTGAAAAAGTAAGAATACATGTGGTTGCCATGCAAGCAATTATAGTCAGAATTAATGGTCAACTTAAATAGTGGTAAACTCAGGGGCAACTTTGCTACGTTTTAACACTTTTGAAGTAACATTTAGACAAAGAAAATTTTCAGGACAATATTGCTTCTAGGCCTATACTTCCGGGATAGATTTGTAATAAGTAAAATATTTGCATATTTATTTTCCCTTATATGATGAATTTGTGGACGATATTTGAGTTTAATATACTGAATTTGAGTGTAATGGATAAATAAATAATGATTTTCTTTTGATAGGCCGTACAACACCATATTAAGAAGATATTAAAAAGGCATTTTTTTAAGGGATGGTATTGTAACAAAAAACTGTTCATACTGTACTGTAGCAGATACGACACTGTAGTAGACGAGGGACGGTCCGAGTATGGTTCACTGTAAAGAGTGGGTGGTCGGTTCACAGTAGCAGTGCACTCATTGTAGCGAGTGGTGTGGTTGAGTTTACTGTAGCAGTGAGGTTTACTGTTGAAAATCACTGTAGCATCCGAAAATTCAAGCATATAAATAGAGCTTCTTGTCATCCTAAAATGGAAAGGAAGGAAGAGAGATAGTTTTTATCTTAGCATTTATTTTTTGCATTTTATTACTTTTTGCATGCCTCCTACATGGATTTTTTTACCTCTTATATGAAAGGCCTAGGTAGTCCTCCTTTATGTATGTTATAGGTTGCCACCTATATGGAATGTTTTACCTCCTATATGGTAGGCTAGATTTTCCATTTTTATGCATCTTGTAGTTGTATTTTTATGTTTTTGTAATTAATTTTTTATGCAATGTTTATAATTTATTTTGGTTTCGTTTTTAATTTCATCATGAGCTAATTTCAATTTTCCTAGGGTGATGACGTAGCTTACTAATGACGGATTAAATCTTAACTTATTAAATCTAGTTTTAATTTTTCCTTCATGATTGAATTTTAATTATTGTTCTTAATGCTTTCAATTGACTGGCTACCTTTTGGATGATTTTAATATGCATGTTGAAATCGGAAGGAGATTTATGTGTGTGGATCCTATAATTAAAACCATAATTTGCATATGAAATAGGAATATATTCATATGGGTTGTTTAGTCTTAATGAGTTCCATAAATCTTAATACATGATTAATTGCTTAAATTCATATAGGAATATATTGGGTTAGCAATTAATCATAGAATTACTTGACATTGGAAGAGGCTAGTAATTAAATTAGGGAAACTCGACTATCAATCATGTAGAATAAATTGGACTAGAATAGATAAGTGATTCAATCCGGAATTTGCTAAGTGAAATCTAATCCCTAGGGTTTTTTCTCATATCTGTCTTCATATCACTTGTATTCATATTTTATCATTTTTATTTTGCAATCTCAATCACAACTAATCTACCGAATGAATAATACTAAGATTACTAATTTTGGTACTTAGTGATCAATCCTCATGGGAATGATACTCTACTCACTTCTATATTACTTGTTTGCGATATTGTACACTTGCACTTTCTAAATACACCATCTTACACTCGTAACAATTTGCTACTTAACCTCATTTTAAACATAATAGTAGAAGCACATTAATTTTAGGGTTAAGGTGCAGTAAACATCCCAAACTATTTTTTGAAGTGCAATCAGCACCTTAAACTATTTATTGGTGCAATTTTGACCCTGATATATTTAAAATGGGGGCAATTCTGCCCATCCCCAAACAGAACCTTAACGTGTCTCTTACTGACTTAAAAAACTTTTGCTTTCCCGGTCATAGACCGCACTCTCCTCACTTGATTTTTAACTCTAGTGATGATCAGAACAGTACCATTGGAGGCTGGGCTTTTGCTCTTTAGAGAAGAAATTGCATTTCATACCGTTTCTTGTATTTCAACAGCCAATGCCTTTCAATTCATAATGCCCTTGTTCCCCTGCCACCAATAACATGACATGGTGCTCAAGAAAAAGTCACAGAAGCAAGAAAATAAACATACATCAGAGAAGCAAGTTGATGGGGATAAGAAGAAGACGACCATCTAAGACCTATGGAAGACATCTCAAGTACGACACGATCGTTGTCCAACACGGGCTGGCACTTGCGACCACTTTACTCGTAAAACTAATCCTCTCCATTGCTATGAAGATCCCCATTAACCCTTTTTGCTTAATTACTGGGATCTGATTCAGAAGAAAACAGATCAAGATACAAATTTAAATCAAAAATCAAATCCAAAAAATGAAATAAGAGAGTTGGGGAAGAAAGGGAGAGATCCAAGATTGGAACCATGATCATGTATAATATTTTTAAAGAATCAGAAGATAAAAGAACTATCACTTTGAGAGATGAATCTTTGAATTGAAAATGGGAAAAAAAAAACCAAAATTACTTTGGCCCTCTCTCAAAGTGAAAAATAAGGAAGAATTAGAAATACACATACGGTTGAATCACAGAAAAAAAACCCCTATCAACATAGGTCTTGCCGAGTTGCAAGATGGCGTCGACGACTTGGTTTGGAGTCGAGGGTCGTCGGATGTGGCAAGAAAGTGTGGTCAATGATAGGGAAGGAGAGATTTTTTTTTTCGGTCAATAAGTGATGGCATTAAAATTCTGTTTGGGGATGGACAAAATTGCCCCATTTTAAATACATCATGGTCAAAATTACATCAATAAATATTTTAAGATATTGATTACACCTTAAAAAATAATTTCAGGTGCTCACCGTACCTTAACCCTTAATTTTAACTCATTTTAGAAGACATACTATTTATTTAAAAGTTGCCATCGAAACTATGTTGGAAGAAAAAAAGTTCAGAGTTCGGCAAAGAAGATCAATCAGTGAGATGCACAGATCGATCGAAGGGGTACAATAATTATTAATACATCACACCTCAGTGATAAGGGCAGCATTGTCATTTTGATTGTAAACCAGCATTACTATAGTGATTTGATTTCAAGTAAAGCCGTAGAATGTAATCCAATAATGCTTCAAACTTTCGAATTTACAGCACTTCTCCTTCAACTTCAAGACATTTACGCGTACGAGACAAGACGTCACCATTTGTCGAGAGTGATCACATCAGGTCGACAAATGTGTGAGTGAATTGGAAGAAAGGATCACATAACAGAAAATATATTGTTAAATTAAAATATGTAAAAATTAAATAAAAATCTTAAATTTTGATAATTTTAAATTGACTAATTTAAAATTTTAAAATTTAGATAAATGTAGAAAATTATCTAACTACTTTTAGTTCTTTTTTTTCTTAAAATCCCCACACCCCTGTTTGGCGGCCAGAGCTATAACGTTCTCATATATTTTTATTTTAAATTTTTTAAGTAAAAATCGTTAATATAGTTATTTAAATTATTAATAATTATAGTAAAATCATGTATAAGATTGACTGGAGTTTCGACAGTCTCATATATATATATATATTGAATTTTTTAAATAAAAATTATCAATATAAATATTTAAATTGTTAATATATATACTAAAGTGGTAGATGAAGTTGACTGAAGCTCTCATGTATATATATATTTTAAAATTTCTCATGTCTTACACCATCTCCCTCTCCCTCTTTATCTTTTCCCGCTATTTTGCTAATCTTATAGTTTAACTGCCACTCACATTTATAGATTTTATTGTTCATTATTTATCATTTAACATGAGTGTAACTTGCGTATGTGACCATGTTTATAATTTCTCGCCTCTCTCTATTTTCCACTGTACATTTTTTTAGACGTAAGAAATGTTTTTAGACAAAATAACGCCTTTTCACTTTCCAGAACTCTGGTTCGGTGGAGATCCCCACAAGTGTGAAATCAAGAAATTAAAGAGATAACCAATATTATCGCCCAAGACCCACCCAAGTTACTTACTATACGTACAGTTTGTTTGGTGGTTAGGACTTTTCAAAACATCACTTGATTATGTGTAATTAATACACAAATAAAAACTTATGTAGTAAAATATATCTAAATATTTTACTTTAAGAAAATCGTCTGTGCCTTCCAAAACGAACAATTATGACTTGACTTAATAGCTGAATAAGTTAATTAATAATATCATATGTTGTGTATTTTTATATTATATATATACTTATAAGTTAGGCAATATAGTTTAAAAACATGATAAATATAAATATTTTAAAATAATTTAATTAGATTTCTTAATATTTCTAAAAATATCAAATTTATTTTATATTTAAGAACGAGAGTACTTAAAAAGTGGGAAGAAATTTAAGAAGTTACCCCCTTAATGAACATTGCTTACACAGTTACACTCTTCTTTACATGATATAGAGCCATAAAATTGATATTATATTCTTTACGTTATTATAATAGGACACACACATATGGGACACCGATCGGCATTTTTAGTGATATATATATATATATAATAACAAGATATTTTTTGTTTATTAATTTTCTTCGTGCGCGCTTTTCAGGTTTTTGGAGAAGCAGCCTTCAATGTTATACTAAGAAGGTTTTTTAGGTGAACATATATTCTTGTAATGTATATATTATACACAAGTTGATGAGGCCAAGTTGTTGAAGTTAAGTCATCAATATTTGCTTATAAAACGTGGCGTATGATCCTCTTTCTGCACCGATATATCAAACCCAAAACCACAGAGAGAAACCAAAACAAGTAAGACACAAATTAAAAATTTAAAAAAGAAAAGAAAAGAATAGTAGCCAAACGGTATGCGCGTGTGGATATATATAAGTGGTAGTTGTAAACAGATAAACGGCCTAAATCCCTCACATAAGCACATGAAATAGACCCGTCAAACCAAAAAAAAAAAAAAAAAGGCTGCCTCTCAAATCCCTTAAATATCATGATAATATTTCCTTCCTAGTTAACACAACACAACATTGAAATTCTTCCAAACACAGAGAAGAACACATATAAGCAGACTAATTAACAATGGAGTCCGTAGTCTCTGAGCTAGAAGGCACGCTTCTGAAGGATTCCGATCCCTTCTCCTACTTCATGCTAGTGGCCTTCGAGTCCTCTGGTTTGATCCGTTTTGCTTTGTTGCTACTTCTATGGCCTGTGATTCTTCTTCTGGGATTGCTTGGTCTGGAGGACGTGGGGCTGAAGCTGATGATCTTGGTGGCCACCGCCGGAGTTTCAAAGTCGGAGATAGAGTCGGTGGCGAGGGCCGTGTTGCCCAAGTTCTTGATGGACGATCTCGACATGGAGGCGTGGAAGGTGTTTAGCTCGTATGACAAGAGAGTTGTGGTGACAAAGATGCCTAGGGTTATGGTGGAGAGGTTCGTCAAGGAGCATCTTCGTGCTGATGAGGTGATCGGAAGCGATCTGTGGATTAACCGGTTCGGGTTCGCCACCGGTTTGGTTCAAGGTGGTTCGCTTCATACTGTGTGTGAAAGGGTTGCTATGCTTTTCCGGGACGAAGCACCCACTTTGGGTATGGGAAGAAGAACCGGTTCTTGTGCCTCCTTCTTGCAACTATGCCAGGTATAATTAATTAAGTTCAAAACCTAGTTTTAATGTTCCTTTGGAAGCACTCTAAATTATAAATTATGGTTTCAAATCATTGTTTGCGTAAATCAAGATAAAACTACTCAAACATACTCACCTCGTAAAAGCTATTATCCAAAAGCTAATCCAAACACACACTTAATCAGTTTAATCGGTTTAATGAAATGCACAAGTCTCAAAACTGCTAGAAATTTTGGAATTGGGGTGTCACTTGTCCTTTGCTACCCCATAATTTGATTCTATATAAAAATGAGAGACATTTTGATATTTTATAGATGAAAACTGAAGTTATTTTAAATTTTTTATAATTTTTTATAATTTTTAAACTTTAAATTAAAAATATCTTAAATATTTAATCAGTTTACAAATTAAAAACAACTTATTTTTTTACTGATAAGATATCAAAATATAAAAAATTTCTGATAAAATCTAATAATAAAAAAATCATGAAAAACAACATCTAGGAAGAGTTCTAAAATTTTGTAGGCAGATTGTATTTCGTTCCACGATGATGTTTCTTATTACATATATTTGACAAATGCGAGCAGACACAAGTGCAACCGCCGGTAATGGCAAACCAAAACCACGACCGCGAGTTCCTCCGCCCTCACCCGGTGATCTTCCACGACGGCCGTCTGGTGAAGCGACCAACCCCTTCCATCTCCCTGCTGATCCTCCTATGGATGCCGTTGGGCATTCTGCTCGCAACAATACGGATCATGGTAGGCTTAATATTGCCCTTCTGGGCTGTTCCCTACATCTCAGGTCTCTTCGGCGGCAAGGTCATCGTCAAAGGTAAGCCACCGCCGGCTGTCGCTCCGGGAAACTCCGGCGTACTCTTCGTCTGCACTCATCGCACCCTCATGGACCCCGTCGTCCTCTCCTCCGTCCTCCAACGCAAAATCCCGGCCGTCACGTACTCCATTTCCCGGCTATCGGAGATCCTCTCGCCGATCCCCACCGTCAGGCTCACGAGGACACGACACGTGGACTCAGAGATGATAAAGCGTGAACTATCCAAAGGCGATTTAGTGGTGTGCCCTGAAGGAACAACTTGCCGTGAACCGTTTCTTCTGAGGTTCAGTGCACTGTTCGCCGAACTAACCGACAGGATCGTGCCGGTGGCGATGAACTACAGGGTAGGATTCTTCCATGCAACGACGGCGAGGGGTTGGAAAGGAATGGACCCCATTTTCTTCTTCATGAATCCGAGGCCGATGTATGAGGTGACATTCTTGAACCAGTTGCCGGTGGAGGCGACATGTTCGGCGGGGAAGAACCCACATGACGTGGCGAACTATGTGCAGAGGATATTGGCGGCGACGTTGGGGTTTGAATGCACCAACTTTACGAGGAAGGATAAGTACAGGGTTTTGGCCGGGAACGATGGGATTGTGGCTAGTACGACGTCGTTGGCTGATAAAATTATGAAGTTGGCCAAGACCTTCAAGCCTTTCTTACACTAGGAGGATACAAGACAAAACAAGTATATGAATTTTAGACAATATGAGTTTGTTTGTAGAATAAACTGTACCTTAGATATATGTGTGTGTTAGTTGATCTTTTAATCATTTATTTATTTTTGTATTTTCTTCAAATTTATATTTATAATTCTTATAATTTGTCATGATTTGTTATATTTATATATTTTAATTTTTTTCAAAAAATATTTGCTTGTAAGAAACAAAGATTTCTTCCGATATAAGTGTTAGCATCTTATCATACTGAAGTTAGACACTTTTTTTTTAAAAAATATTGCAAAGTTTGGTTTAAGAGGCAGCCTATTGATGATTAGTAGACTAACTAATAATCATTATTAGTTATTAATCAATGACAAGCTTGTTAGTTGCAAGAATTTAAAAATTTTAAAGGACAAATGCTGCAAGAAAATAATTAATTTTAAAAGGAATTTTAGGAAGAGAAGTTTATATATATGCCACTGTCAATTTAAGATGGGAAGAGTAGGGCACCAACATTTTTCAAGAGGCAGAGCTAGAAAGATTTTAATTAGCTATAAATTAAAAAAGCGTGTCAAACAAAAATCCAACGTTGATCAATTTGTATGTGTTTTACATGTTTTTTTTTCTTAATTAGGCAAAATTTCTGTCTTTCTTCGGTGTGTAGTGTCTACATGTTTTTTATGCGCTTTGTACGTATCCTCAACCTTTTCTAGACTTGTAAATCTCTCAAAACGAAAATATGCATATGTATTAATTGAATCTATATTTTATAATTATATATACATATAAGAAATTAAATAGGTGTAATTACGATGGTGAAGGAGATAAAAGATTTGTGGGGCAAAAATACGGGTGAAGTAGGTGGTTTCTTGTATAGCATGGATATACCAAATTACTTTTCTAATACAAAGCGAAAACTACGTTAATTCCAATTAAACTAAAACATGTTACCTGTGGCCCAATAATGAATCCTAGAGAAGACAAATCAAACAGTAACATCACCTCATTAAATTAAAGTTGGGGTGACTCACATTTGGCTATTTGATGAAATAATGACTAGTATTTCAAAATTGACGATTATGATGTATATCAATTTTTTATTTTAAAAAATTTTTCCCCCAGGTTTTCTTTTCAAAATTAAGATCGAAATGTTAACAGTTAATTCCTTAATTAATAATAAACCAAAAAATATCAATATTTTTCCTTTAGTCTTTGTTTGGTTGCACTTGGAGGAAGAATGGAGAGGAGAGGAGAGGAAAAGGGAGGTAAGAATTTAATGATGAGTATTGAGTTCAATTTTTTAAACAATAGAAAAAGAGTTGGTTTAAAATTTTTAATTAATTTTTTACACTTCTTACATCTTTCTTTTATTAAAATTTGACCAAAATATATATTTGGGGTCCTTAAAGTTTACATTTAATTTTAGTTTAACCCTCTTATATTTATCAATGATTTACTTTCATATTTCAATTCTTTAATTTTAACACCTCATTACAGAAAATAATAAATCTGTATGTAATTAAATGATGATAAGATATGCTGAAAATTTAATCTTTCAATATATAATACTTTTTACTTTCTGAAGACGAGCGGTTGATGTTGAAAGTTTAGATTAGATGACATCTTATTAGGCTTTAGTTTACATGATTTTCAATTGATAAATTTTAAATTAAATATTAATATATCAATATTTAATTGCAGAGCCCTGGTTTAAATTTAGATTAAATTGAAACTTAATGTAAATTTTAAAAACTAAACATATACTTTAGCTATAACCCAATTTATTTATTCTTCTATAAACAGAATTCATCAAAAAAATTTCGGGGTTTAAACTGAATACCTCTGAAGTAGGGCACAATTTCCATGGGTTTCAAAGATTTTTTTTTTAAATACACTTGGGAAACATTCAAGCTACCGGGTCTGCTATGATTTTTGATTATATACTTATAGCATTAATAATGAGACTCAAATGATTAGTTTACCGTAAATAGAGTCAAACATACACACAGAGATTACTTTAATGCATGACTCGTTAGTCTTCATCGTGATCTAGACATATCTTCAAATTTATTAGAATAAGAAATATATGAACTGGCAGGCTTGTACGTTGATTTGAGAAGGATAATATAAGTGTCCATGCTGGTTAGGGTTTCCTGAAATATTATCAAGGGAATCACTAAAACTAAATAATTAAGCAATGTCTTAATCAATCCTTAAATCATAAAGTGAGGGTGAAACAAATTTAACAAATAAACATATACTAATCTTTATTGTTACTTCAATCCTCTTGTCTGAGCTGAAAGATAAGATTTATTTTGATTATATTTATAATTCACATACATCATTAAATTATTAAATTTTTTATGTGAATGTATGATTATATCGTTCACTTATTATTATGTTAGTCTTTGTTTTCATGGATATATTAAATAGGGTTAAAGTGAAAAAATTATTAAATTTTAATGTAAAATCAATGAGGTTTAATTTTTTTTCCCTGTGTAAAACATCCTGAAAGTACTTTATAAATAAGATTAGTAGGTGTATTCCAAAACAACTACATTTCATGATGGTGTAGTCGAGTTTGATTAGATTGATTTTCAGAAAATTAAATTAGTTGCCTTTAGCTGTAAGAGTAGATATCCCTAAATTTAAGATTCAGATTAAGCACGAAATCTTTTATGAATTGCTTCAAGTAATCCATAGGGCACGCATGCACTTCATAGAACATTGATTTGAGGTTTAATTTCAAGCACACAGCTTTAAATTAAGTCAAATTTAAACAGTATTATAGTCATCTTTGTTTGGCCAAAAATAGTAATATAATGATCATCCCTCTGGAAACTGACCAACAGAAAATTTACAATAAAAAACTATGAAAATGATCTTACCCTGAAATGGCACGATCGACATTCTTTTTAATCCTTAACTTTTTACACTGACCGTTCAAGTTCACCCACAAAGCGACTGACCGGAACTATACCATATATT
This sequence comes from Albizia julibrissin, assembly GCA_037074505.1. NCBI lineage: Eukaryota > Viridiplantae > Streptophyta > Magnoliopsida > Fabales > Fabaceae > Albizia > Albizia julibrissin. Next base: position 39,762,733 of record CM073483.1, on the reverse strand, counting down.
CATTCTTTTAGAAAAATAAAAATGGTTGTCTCCACCGTTATGATTAGCTAAACTATTAGTATATTGGCAAAAAGGAAAATAAAATACTACCTCGTGTTTTTAATACCAGATCCAATTAATTTTTTTGGAAGGATTAAGGAAGCTAAATTAAATGAGTTACTTTAAAATATTTATATTTATCATTTTTCTCTAAATTAAATTTCTTGGTTTATAAACTGATAAATAATATAATAATACACAACATATGATATAATTAATTAACTTATTTAGCTTTCTTAATCTCTTCAAAAAAATCAATTGTGTCTTATATTAAAGATCGAATGAAATATCAATATGATTATCATGCATTTTAAATAACAAAATTTGTTTTTGCTAGCTAGCAAGTGTGTGAGTGATGTTTCATTTTACAGAATTTGAAGTCAGGTTCAATTTCTCTCGACTTTTGAGTGTAATTCATTTATCAGTACTACTGATACTTAATATAAGATCATGTTTATCATACAAATTGCACTTCAAACAAACAAATGAAGTCTAATATTAAGAACTAGAAGTAATACTACCTCAAATTCTTAATATAAAACATAATTATTTTTTTTTTGAAAACTTTTTAAGAAAGTTAAATAAATTATTTTAAAATATTTATATTAATTGTTTTCTTAAAACTAATTTATCTTACTTATAAACTGATATATAATTTAATGATATACAACATATGTTATGATTAATTAATTTATTTAACTTTCTTAATTAAAAAAAAAGTCAAATACTATATCTTATCAAGTGAAGAGAGAGAAAAGTAATACAAAATTCACTAGTGTGGAGGGTCACTTTCTTGTTTCCTTAAGACTACTAATACACTACTAATTAATGAATAGGGTTTATAGTAAATGGACAAGACACGAAGATTACTTGTGTTGTTCATGCTTGCCTCCACATACACACATATAAACACAATTATTTTTTATCTGAATATAGACATCATTATTATGCTTCATGATTATTCTTTTATATATATATGTGTGTGTGTGTTGTCGGCTTGTGATGAACCAAGCTGGCTGCTCACTCAAAAATGACCAGCTGCTTCTTAATGGGGATTTTGAGGTAAGGCTGGAAACGCGTTAGTAATTAACATGCATCAAAACCTTGACTTTAATTTGGTGTAAACAGCTCTGTACGGCTACTTCTGCAAAAATCTTGGTTTTTGAGGCGTTGAAACGACCGTGTAAACACATTTCCAAACACATCGATCATTACCCAAATCGGATTATATTAATGAATATAAACTGATTTAATCTCTTTTCTTAATCAGTTCAAGAGTTAATACTTGACGGAGGTTGGTTTGTAGGCCTTATTAAAGGGGGAATGTCTATTGGATCCTAACAAATTTGTTTGGAATAACGATTGAAACCTTCAAAAGTAACTTTTAATTGTGATTTACGGTATATGAGATAAATATGTGAGATGAGTTTTATCCCGATTTATGTGAATAAACATTTTTGGGGCCCAAAAATTATCCCAATCAAGTACTAAATTTAATGATAGCTTAAGTACTTTAAATATGTATGCCAATAAAAAAAAGGTAATTCAAATATGTTTGCTGAAGGATAATCAATTTATACAATTGTAAACATAGAGGAATCTCAACTACAAATAATTCAATGGAATGATCTATAAGAATTTAATCCTCTTATTTTGTAATTGACCCTTCAATATTTGGAACTAGGTATTCTCTCCGGTGCGTTGCATAGATTGATGTGCGTTATTTGATTATATATCCAAGATTTGGTTTTGGAAAACGATGTCATTTACTATAAGGTACTTATTCTATAAGGCATAAGTTTAGATTTTTTTGGTAAAAGTTTTGAAGTTTTTTTGAAGATTAAGTAAATATATACCATGTATTATATTGAACCTATATAAGATTATTACATTCAGTTTGAGTAAGGGGATTCTATTTTAGTTTATCATTTGGTTGTTTGATGTACATGTCTATAATGAAGCATGTGGCCTATTTATTCTACTTTAGAGATGGAAGTAAGAGTGATGACAATGCAAATATTGTGTTTTGATGTAGCAATTGAAGTCTATTGGGTTTCTGTTTATTAATGGAGTTTTTTTTAAACTTTTTTCATACTGTGTTTAATGTGACATAACACTATTAAACTAATAAATGCTACTACCGGCCCTATGTGAGAGACCATGCCTTGTTAAAATCTTTTTGGCACACTTCCCAAAAATAGAGCTATTATTAGTTTTTCTTTTTTAAACATGTTTGTGAGAAATGAATTAGTTATTGTTCTAAATCTCACAATCACAAAAGAGTTTTTGAGGAATGTAGTTAATAACGGGGTTAAAGGCCATTTTCGTCTCGGAAGTATACGCATATGACCAATTTTTCCCAGGAAGTATTTTTGGAAGCAATTTTGCTCCGGAAGTTTTAATTTCGGAGTAATTTTGCCCTGACCATTAACCCCGTTAAGTTTGATTGTTAGTTGACCAAATGAAGGGCAAATTTGCTACTAAGTAAAAACTTTCAAGGTAATTTTGTCGTTCATGTCACTTTTGTTAAAGTGAAAATTTGTCCTAGAGGTTTTTACTTTAGAGTAAATTTGCCTCTCGTTTGGTTAACTAATGGTCAAACTTAATGGGGTTAACGGTCAAAGAAAAATTGCTTCCAAAAATACTTTCAAGGTAAAATTGGCCTCCAATGAACACTTCCGAGGCAAAAATGGTCTTTAACCCTTAATAATATAAAGTTATTGTTTGAAATCAGAATAAGACAAATGAAGTTTATCAATTGAAAGATCAATTAGATAAAGAAAGTTTATCAGCTGAAGGATTCAACGATTTGAACTTTTTTTGTGTTGCTTCCAACATATAATGATATTGGCTCTCTAGATATTGCACATGACTGAGTGTGATGTCTTTGACAATTTTGTAAGTCTAAATTTATATGAATTCTAATAGAGTTACATGAATGTCTAATAATTGATAAATATTAAGATTGATAAATATTGTCTCTAAATTTCATTTGTTCCTTTTCAAGTTGCATACATTATTGCCCACATATGACTGTTCATATCATGAGGTTGCCAAGAGGTAATATTTTAATGGTAGCTCATATTCTAATTAATAATATATAAATGAATAATCTCTTTATATTCCTTATGAGTAAATGTCTAATGGCTATTAAATGCCATCTTTAAATTTCATTTTATTCCTTTTAATGTTGTTTACATTTTACCTACATATGGGTGTTCATATTCTGAGATTGCAAACTTAAAAATTAAGTAAAGTGAATTTGCATCTTTAATCAAAAGACACAATCATACTATAAAAATGGCCTATAATACAAATAAACCTAATAATAAAGGAAGCAAAGAAAAGTTGAATTTGTATGTGGTTTTTCAAAATGTATCAATAAACTGACTCACGCCTCTAGTCATTTCAAACCATAAATAAACTCGAACACTCGAGAATTTTGTTGAACAGACAATCATACATCTTACAACCAACATAGCCCTATACTCTTGATACAAAATTTATTTTATACAAAATTTATTTTCTTAGCTTTACATTCACCTCAAGGCATTGTTTTTATTATATTTTTGGTGTAGGCTCAGACTCAATAGGTATATTGTAACATGCATCATAAATATGAATCGTATCACTTATAACCTATGACATATATGTTAATATTTACAATTTACAAAAGTTTATGAAAGGTGTAGAGTTAAACATCAAATGCATTTGTTTCACTTTTTCATTTACTATTTATAGTTAATATTCAAGTATCTTCTCCTTTTTTGAATAATTCATAATTAATATTTAATTGATTTTTTAAAGATGACACTCTATTATTCAAGGGAATGTGAAAGGGAGTTTCTAATATAATACATTTGAGCTTCTCTCAAACCTTCGCGACTTTATAGCTTTTATTTTTTGTTGCTTTTTATTATTATCAGTGGTCAATTGTTATTTAGCCTTACTTGAGAAAAACCGTTAATTAACACTGTTAATACTAATTCCTTTAGTAACAATATTTTAATGAATGTCGTTAGTAGCAAAATTTTTACAATCTTTCTATAAATATAATAGATAGATAGATTGTCATCTTTTACCAAAATTTTTTGACACTTAATGGTTATTAAACAGAGTAGAAACCAAAACAAAAATTTCCTGTAGATCAACATATGGATTCAGACTCAGAAAACAGGTTCATGAATTAAAAAAAAAAAAGAGTTTCCATGGAAGAAAAGACGCAAAAATTAAAAAACAGAGAGAAGACAGAGGTGGCATTCCGAGAGAGAAGGAAAATGGCTGGCGGCCAAAAAAAATAAAAACCCCCACAAAAGAAAAGAAAAATAGAAAGAGCCACTGAAGAGTAAAAGTCCATTTGGCATTTACAGATCCGTTTGGAGACACGGTAGTATTCATTGAGCTTAAAAAAAGCTGTTTTTCCTAAAAGCTCATTGAAATAGCTTCTGGCTTTTTTTCAATAGGTTAAAAAAACCACTTCTCCCACTGTCAATCCAAACAAAAATCACATTTATAATATAACGTTTTTCAATCTAGCTTCTACAAAAGCTATATTAAAAAAAAGTCACTTCTCCACCACTAATCTAAACAGACACGAAGAAAAAGAGAAATTCTTAAATCAATGGAGTGTACCACGTCGTCATCTGTGCACTAACCAATAAAATCACACCACTCAGGTCTTATTAAATCCTACATGAAAGAAAGAGAAAAGATTTGAGAGACATTTTCAAATGACATAAATGAGGAAAAAGAAAAGAAATTAAATACGTAGGATTTAATGTGATTGATGTGATATTAGGTAGTATATATGGAAGATGATACTTTCATTGTCATTTTTCTCATTATCTTCTTATCATCTCATCCCCACCCTTAAATCTATGAAATAGATGGTTAATATTTAATATTTTATAAAATTATTAGTATGATGTTTTATAAATTAAAATTTATTTATTTTTTATGTATTGCATCTATGAAAGATATATATAAGTTTTTAAGAGTTTAAATTTACTTATTTATGTTTATAGAAATAATTTTATAAAAGATTGAATTTAAATTATATTATTTTTTAATCTAACAGTAGATATAAGATGATGAAAAATGAAAAAAAAAAGATAACGGAGAGAAACTCAACCCCAATATATATATGACTAGGTGCCTGTTTGGATTAGTTGTGGAAAAATGGTTTTTTTTTCTAATTTGACTTTGCAAGAAGTCAAATTGAAAAAAAAAAATCATATTGTAAATGTGATTTGTGTTTGAATTGATAGTGGGAGAAGTTTTTTTTTTCTAAACCCAGTGAAAAAAAGCCAGAAGCTACTTCAATGAGCTTTTAAAAAAAATAGCTTTTTTTTAAAAGCTCAGTGAAAATTAACATGTTCACAAACATGTCCGCAGATGTCAAATAAATTTTTATCCTCCAAATGAGATTTTTTCCCTCCCAATAAATTTCCAAACATGCCCTTGGTGTACTTGGTTTATGCAAGAATTTTTGGAAGAGAGAAAAGAGTTGATCCCACCACAACAAAAAGCTAAAAGAGTCGGCTAAATATTTGTAAAAGTAGCGTAAGAAGAAACAAAATATTGACAATGGTTGTACCAAAAAAAAAAAAGATTGACAATGGTGGAGTTGAGACATGTACCCAGAAAAGGAAATGGAGCGGCAGATTGGTGCTAAATGAAGCTTCTTCAACGCAGTGCGGTTCAACTATTGGATGAGTCACCTGAAGGTGGTTGTACTTGTACGGGGATTTATTTTTGGATCTTGACAATGGTGGGGAAAAAAAAACAAGAAGAAGAAGAAGAAAAAGAAGAAACAAAAGATTGACAAATAAAATTTAGCAACGAGTTCATTCCAAGCCTGATTAATCTCCATCAGTAGTCTTCGATTTAGCTCGAACAATCTACAAAAAATAAAATATGTAATAGCAACATGTGCAAAAATATTAAATAAAAAAGTTTAATAAAAAATATCCAACTTTGACAAATTCATTTCCATAAAATATAAAATGACTAATAAAATAAAGATAATCTAATTAAATTCACTCTTCACTAAAAAGACTAAATGAAGAAGATAAAAGTATGATTTGTCCTTGTTTCTTCTAATCTTGAGCTTCCCTCATTCTTAAATTTGGATCATGAAAAGCTTGAGGAAATCGAAACAAAGACAAGGTACGCATTGTCGAAACTAGTTTTTAGTCATCTTTCTGAGTTGTGACGCTCAGGGTTTGGATTAGACAAAAAATCGGCCCAAAAATGTTTTGGGGATACTATCAACATGACCATCATCATGGGGGAATTGTAGCCATGGAAATTAGCAATACTTAAGATATGCAACAATGAATAACTGATTCAAACACACACATAATGCCAAAGTGATATATTATATTTTAAAGCGAGGATTGATGTGAATGCAAACAACTGTGTCTCATAAGAGATTCATGAGTGAATATACCATTTCACAAAACAATAGAGTTGGAAAAACACCAAGCGATAACAGTGCGAAACTTAACAAACATGTGTGTGTATTATAGTTTCTGTTTTGAGGGATATCAAGACACACTTTATGTATATTTTATGAAACAATTCTATAGAGAATGTGATATATACGACATAGTGAATTTCATATGTAAGAATGCGGCGGCTGTATTCCAGAACTGCAACATTTATTCTCATATGCCTATGATGAAACAATTTAATGGCATCATTGTACAAAGTTAAGAGAACCACGATCAAAATGTAGGGTTCTCCATATATAATTGCACAATTAGACTAGCGAAGGACCATGCAAGGGCAACAATGTACCTCCAAAGGCTTTGAAAGTCAATGTCATAAATAAAAAGAGTAGGTTGAATAACTTGTATAACACAAAATATAAGAATTTGGGGCTTGGGGCTTCGTGCGAACAGCTCACATATGGTCTCTAACTTCTTATTTGAAGATTACTAGACATGATGAAACCCAGACAAAAAGTTAGAGACCCGATATAAGGTGCTAGAGTCGGCCCTAGTTCTGATATTTTGTATAATACAAATTATTCAACCTACTCTCCTTATCATTGTCGTAGATGCGCCACCTAGCTCTATCTATGACGCTATCTATGAAGCTATCCATGTAAATTGTCTTCGACAATGACTTTGACAACCTTCCTAGGTACATCAGTACCTTATTAGATCCTCCCCTGTTCTAATTGTACATTTATGTATCAAGAACCTTGTATTTTGAAGTTTTCTCTTTTGACTTTGTGCTGTAATAACTTTGAATTGTTTCCTTATAGGCTTGAGTATAAATGCTGCAATTTTGGAATACGGCCGTCGTATACTTACATATGAAATCCATTGTGTTTTATATCACATTCTCTATAGAAGTTTTTAATGGAATGAGTGTAGAGTATCTTGATATCTCTCAAAATTGCAGCTATAACACATGGACATGTTTGGTGAGTTTCGCACCACCATCTCTTAGTGCTTTTCCGACCTTATTGCATAACAATATGTCATATTCACTCCCACAAACCCCCTCCTAATGTACAACTGCTTATATTCACATCAATTCGCATGTTAATTAAGAAATGATACATCATTTTGACATTATATATGTGTGTTTGAATTAATTATCAAATGTTGCAAATCTAAAAGGTTTTAGCGCATCTCTATGGCTACAATTGCATGTGTTGATAGTCTTGCTGATACCTATCTCCGATCATCATTAAGTAGGCCCTTGATTATTGTAATGATATGTCCCCCAATAAAAAAAACATTATTATGACAACTAAGCAGCACTCCAATATAAAAATTCTATCATCACAATGCATCTAAGCATTGTTAGGGGAAACAAAAAATGTCGCAAGCTCAATCCAATTTTGCATGCTCATTCAAGATATCGGCAATCAATTTCAAGACAAAACTCCCTTTAAATTGCACATGAAAAACAAAGCATAAGTTCTTTGTACCTTATAGAATTAGGCACAGAAATAGGCTAGATTTTGGCTAAACAGGCTTGAGCCTGTAACAAGGGCAAAAGGTTTGAGCCTAGATCTAAGCCTAAATGTAGGTTTTTTTAGGCTTAGGTTTGAGCCTTCACAAGGCTTGTTCGTTGTTACGAGTGTAGGATGATGTATTTAGAAGTGCAAGTGTACACTGTCGTAATCAAGTAATATAGAAGTGAGTAGAATATCGTTCCCATGAGGATTGATCACTAAGTACCAAAATTGGTAATTTTAATTCTATTTAGTCGGTTGATTAGTTGTGATTGAGATTGCAAGATAGAAATGATGAAATATGAATACAAGTGATATAAAGACAAATATGAGAAAAAGCCCTAGGGATTAGATTTCACTCAATAAATTCCGGATCGAATCACTTATCTATTTTAGTCCAATTTATTCCACATGATTGATAGTCGAGTTTCCCTATTTTAATTACTAGCCTCTTCCAAGGTCAAGTAATTCTATAATTAATTGCTAACCCAATATATTCCTATATGAATTTAAGCAATCAATCATGCATTAAGATTTATGGAACTCAATTAAGACTACATAACCCATATGAATATATTCCTATTTCATATGCAAATTATGGTTTTAATTATAGGATCCACACACATGTATCTCCTTCCGGTCTCAACATGTATATTAAAATCATCCAAAAGGTGGCCAATCAATTGTAAGCATTAAGAGCAATAATTAAAACTCAATCATGAAGGAAAAATTAAAACTAGATTTAATAAGTTAAGATTCAATCCGTCATTAGTAAGCTACGTCATCACCCTAGGAAAAGGAAAATTTAGCTCATGATAAAATTAAAAACAAAACCAAAATATATTCCAAACATCATAAATATTGCATAAAAATTAATTACAAAAACATAAAAATACTACTACAAGATGCATGAAAATGAAAAATCTAGCCTACCATATAGGAGGTAAAACCATCTATGTAGGTGGCAACCTATACCATCCATAAAGGAGGACTACCTAGGCCTTCCATATAGGAGGTAAAACCATTCATGTAGGAGGCATGCAAGAAGTAAAAAAATGCAAGAAATAAATTTTAAAAATAACAACTCTCTCTCTAAAATAGAAACTCTCTCTCTCTCTTCCTTCCTCCTCCTTCCTCTCTATTTTAAGGTGCCAAAAAGCTCTATTTATAGGCTTCATTTTCGAACTGCTACAGTATCTTGATATCTCTTAAAATTGCAGCTATAACACATGGACATGTTTGGTGAGTTTCGCACCGCTATCTCTTAGTGCTTTTCCAACCTTATTGCATAAGAATATGTCATATTCACTCCCACAAACCCCCTCCTAATGCACAACTGCTTATATTCACATCAATCCGCATGTTAATTAAGAAATGATACATCATTTTGACATTATATGTGTGTTTGAATTAATTATCAAATGTTGCAAATCTAAAAGGTTTTAGCGCATCTCTATGGCTACAATTGCATGTGTTGATAGTCTTACTGATACCTATCCCTGATCATCATTAAGTAGGCCCTTGATTATTGTAATGATATTGTTGTTCCCAAGTACTTTTAATGTAGAAATTCCACTAAGAATCTATATAACTAAGATGGCGTAATTTGTAAACACACAAACATTATGTATACTATAGAAAAACTCACAAGACTGCCGAAAATAATAATGAACTTTGAAAAAATCCGAGCCCAACGTACGTTGTCTCCTTAAGACAATTTGTTCCATTTATATGGATGCCCAAGGTTCTCGAACAATTGTCTCCCAGTATAGAACGGATTGCGTCTTCAGAATGATGGCACTATCAATCAGAAACCCTAACGAACACAATGAGACTGTTTTCAGAATCGCACAGGTTATGAGAGATGCGTGTTTTGAGATTGAATGATTTTTTGCTGTCATTAGCATGTCCTATTTATAGATGAAGAAAATTGATCAGATGGACTTGACTCTTGCGAGCGAATCGGTGCGTCTTGCAAATAGACATACCAGAACAGAGCGAACAGAAGCGAATGGTGACTCTTGCTGGAAAATTGGTACGTTGTACGAACAGACACATCAGAACGAAGCCGACGGTCGCACCAAAACGGAAGCACCAATTCGGTCACAGTGTTTTGCTACAGCCGTGCTGTTGGGAGAATTACGGAGGGGTAAAAAAGGAATTAAACAAAAGTTCAGGGATTGTTTGAATAAATTAAAAATTATTTAATAAAAAATTATTATTATTATTTTTTAATCTCACACACGTGCGGACCGGCAGCGGCTGGAGACCGGACCGGACTAGCCGAATGGAGGCGGCAGCGCGTGTGTGGTGGACCAAGGCCCATGTACGTCCTCACTCCTCCACAAAAGTGGATTAGCCCAAGGGCCTATTTTAGAGGTGAGAAGTTAAGTCTTATATACACTCTTATTTCTCTTGATTTTTCCAATGTGAGACTTTTATCCACACACTATTTTCTCCTTCATTTTCCCTCTTCTCTTTCAAACTACTTCTTATTCATAACCCATGGAAGTTAGACCAAAAATTCTAACAATGATATGTCCCCCAATAAAAAAAGCATTATTATGACAACTAAGCAGCACTCCAATATAAAAATTCTATCATCACAATGCATCTAAGCATTGTTAGGGGAAACCAAAAATGTCGCAAGCTCAATCCAATTTTGCATGCTCATTCAAGATATCGGCAATCAATTTCAAGACAAAACTCCCTTTAAATTGCACATGAAAAACAAAGCATAAGTTCTTTGTACCTTATAGAATTAGGCACAGAAATAGGCTAGATTTTGGCTAAACAGGCTTGAGCCTGTAACAAGGGCAAAAGGCTTGAGCCTAGATCTAAGCCTAAATGTAGGTTTTTTTAGGCTTAGGTTTGAGCCTTCACAAGGTTTGTTCGTGCCTGAGCTTGAAGCTTTTAAAAGGTATACTTACATTATAGGTTTATTATGATTGATATATTAGGTTTTTTTTTCCTGTGATCATCTTCGCCTCTTCGATTCTAGTAGTTCTTGAAGATGATCATCAAATATGCTTACAAAATGATTTGTTTTAAGAAATTAGTTAAATATGAGATCATTTAGAGAAGAAAAACAGAGTTTGGTATAGACTTGAATTAACTGACGCAGTGGTTATAGAAGAACTTTGTGTCCCACACAACCTATAGAAGAGAGATACTTCTCAGAAACATGTGATTTATTCAAGAGAAGGAGCAATGGAAACAAGTGGAAGTGGGAAAAAGACTTTTCAGAAAAGAAAAAATCGAAACCCTAGATTGAGAAAGCAGGAATGAAGGGATCTTGGTAAAACAAGGAGTATCAGATAGCTCTATCCTTGTTGGAAGTCAGAATAAAAAATGAGGTGGATACTTTTTTTTTGGAGTAGAAAACATAGAGGGAGGAAAACTGGAAAGGATGAGGGCTTTAGTTGTTCAAGCTTTTTTGTAAGTGTGTGGATGGGAGGGAGATCGGAAAATAGAGAATGTCGTAATATACAGTCTAGCTAGTAACTAGACTAACATTGCGTGTTCCAGGGCTTAATGCTATATTTGAATGGGAGAACATTATGGAGGGATGAATTAAATACTAGAAGAGAAGTGTGATGAGAGGCGTGTAATTAATTGAAAACTAAAAATAGAAACAATGCGTTAAATTTTGGGAAAGTGACTGATAAACAACTTTTAAAATAGGAAAAGATAAAAATGTATTTTCAATATTCATAACATCATAGAAGTATTATGCCTAACTTATCCTTTTTGAAATCAAAAAAATGACACAAATGCCCCCACACAAACTTCGTTAACTACATGTGGTTGTAACTGGTTTGTCTCTCGAAGTAAGCATTTATGGCTTCCTTTGTTTGATTTTTTTTCTCTTCTATTGTTCATTTTTCTGGGTTCTTCAATGTTCATGGGTGCTCAAAAATGGTATCTTCAAAGTCCATGGCTCTGTTGGCTATGCATCTACATCGTCTTCTTCAATCACTAATTCACTGCCTTCTTATTCATTTTTCTAAGTTCTTGGCTACTGTTAAATGGTTTTCTGGAAGAATGCTGAGTATGAATGTTTATTTGCTATGTCTCATAAATAAATTGCACCTTGACACAAACTTAAAAAAACTAGTGAAAGTTTGCTCTTATTATTTTTTCAATAATTTTAAAAGTTTATTAGCATTTTTGCACAAAAAGTATATGCGGTGGACATAGTATGATTAAAAGTTCATTGGTATTTTTTTTTCACATTTACTCTTTTAAATTATTTTTTTAACTATCATACCCAGCTAACTTGGTATCTAATCTAACTCACCGACCCATAAGCTAGTGGCTTGACAAATTGGTTTCATGCTGTAAGAACTTCAAATCAATATATCACATGCTGTTCTCTTGTCCAATAACATTTGGCCCAAGAAAAAAGAGCTGGAAGTTTATGCTGAAGAGAAATGTTACCCTAAATTTTTTTTTAGGTTCCATGTCATCTGGAAATTGCAAACCATAGCAATATTGCCCTATACCGTTAAAAAATTGACATTGACCATTAATTTTTAAATGATAAGGGGCAATATTACTCCATTTGCACCTTAACCCCATTGTCAAAACTAATTTTAGTCATCTTTGTGAGTTTTGATGGTCACTGTTTGGATTAGACTAAAAATTAGCCCAAGATTATTTTGGAGATGGTATCAACATAACCATCATTAGAGGGGAATCGTAACCATGAACATTGACAATCCTTCAGTTCTGTAACAAGGAATAATTTTATTCACACACATAATGCTAAAGTGATGATGTATTATTTTTAATGTAAGGATTGATGTGAATGCAGGCAACTGTGTATGAGAAGATATTTGTGAAAGTTAATATAACATTTCATAATACATCAAGGTCACAAAAGTACCAAGTGTACAAAACTCAGCAGACATGTCCGTGTTTTATAGCTGCAGCTTTGAGGAGATACCAAGACACACTTTACATGAATTCCATGAAACGGTTCTACAGAGAATGTGATATATAAGACAAAATGGATTTTATATGTAAGAATGCGGTGACTATATTATATAATTGCAACATTTATGCTTGTATGGCTATGATAAAACAATTCAATGTCATCACAGTACAAAATGAAGAGAGCAATGATCAAAATACAAGGTTCTCAATATATAATTGCATAATTATAGCATTGAAAAGATCAAGCAAAGGCAACAATGTACCTATAAAGGTCGTGGAAGTCACTGTCAAGGACAGTTTACATGGAGAGCTTCATGGATAACATCATAAATAGGGTTTGATGACAATTGTAGAATATAGTGATAAAAAGAGTAACTTGAACAACTTGTATTATGTAGAATATAAGAATTAGGGGGGGGCTTGGCAAGAACTGTTCACATAGGTTCTTCAACTTCTTATCTGGAGATTATTGGACATGATAACCACTAAACAAGTTGGAGGCTTGATATGAGGTGTTAAAGTCGGGCCAGTTTTATATTTTGCGTAGTACAAATTGTTCAACCTACTTTCCTTATCATTGTCCTAGATATGCCACTTAGCTCTATTTATAACACTATCCATGTAGCTATCCATGTAAATTGTTCTTGACAGAGACTTTAACGACCTTCCTAACAACATCACTTCCCTTACTAGATCCTCTGCTACCCTAATTGTGCATTTATGTATCAAGAACCTCTTATTTATAGATTGCTCTTTCGACTTTATGCTGCTGTAACAGTATTGAAAAGTTTCCCTATGAGCTTATGAGCATAAATGTTGCAATTCAGGAATACGGTCACTGCATTCTTACATATAAAGTACATTGTGTTATATATCACATTCTCTATAGAAGTGTTTCATGAAATACACAAAGTATGTCTTGATATCCCTCAAAACTACATATATAAAACACCAACAAGTTTGTTGAGTTTTGCACTACCACTTCTTGGTGTTTTCCTAACCCTAATGTGTTATTAAAGGTTATATTTACTCACACTAATCCCTTCCCATGCACAGCAATATATATTCACATCAATCCTCAGGTTAATTAAGAAACAATACACCATTTAGACATTACATATGTGTGTTTGAATCAATACCGAATGTTACAAATCTAAAAGGTTGTCACATCTTCAAGGCTTAGATTGCCCGTGACGATGGTCCTATTGATAGCATCTTCATCATCAATTATGTATTTGATTATTGTAATTATATGTTTAACTAATTGAAAAGTATTATTATGACAATTAAATAGCACTCCTTTATAATAATTATAGGGATAAAGGGAAAAAATGCCCTAGAAGTTTTCATTAGTGAGCACTAGGTATCTGAAAAATTTTTAGAGGCAATTTTACTCCGAAAGTTTAAAAAACAGATTAATGTTGCGCATCGTTAACAAACCCTAACAGTCAACTTTTGTTGACCAAATTAAGCAAATGTGGCATCTAACTCACTCTATTTATTCCACGTGTGATTATATTTTTAGTAGGAAAAAAAAGCCTCCCTTGTCGAACTCAATCTCTCCCTCTACCCTCAAACCTAGAAAATTGGCTCCCAAAAAATCTGCACCAGAAAATCCCTCCCCTCGAAAAATGCATTCAAAAATCCCCCTAGAAATTGCCTCCCTTATCACTGAACTCATACTTTTATTTCTTGTTCTAAAATCGCCTCCTCTATCGCTGCCCAATCTTCTGGCGGGCTACTACTGATAAGTGATGACCTCCAAGCACTATCTATCCTTTCTTGCGTCCTTTTATATAATCAATTACTTCACCAAACACATACTTATCTTTCTTATTCTCGCTCGTGTTCAAGATGGCAGTGGTGATACTGCGCCTCCACCTTACAATAGAGGTTATGGAAGCAAGGGCGGTGGTGGTTATGGGTAAGAGGAGGTTAATGATGAGTTGATTTGAGACCATGATTGAGACTTGAAGGCTTCTGTTACTTAGGGCTTTGAGAATTTCTGGATTTGTAAAATAGGTTTCGACGCATTTGGCTTTGTCTATTCTGGATTTTTCTTGATGCTGCATCATTTTTTTAATCTTTATTGTAATTGATTTTACTTGATTGGAGGGAGAGAGGTGTGCTTTTTCTAGATGGGTTTATTTTTTATCTGGCTTTGGGGCTTTCTTTGTTGATGGATTATGGACCCCAATGATAACAGGGAGATGTGTGTTGGTGGTAGCTCCTTGATTGTCACGTGACTTAGTAGATTCTCCAGCTCCTCCTAGTGCTATGTAGATCTTGTTAGCAACAATGCTTGCAAATGATAGAGTTGATTCGAGTCATGCTCGAAGACACTATTTTGAAGAGCTGTTTCGAAACTACCAGCAGATAAGCAACACTCCCTAAGATTAAACGAACACTTCCTATAAAAGCATGATGAGCAGAACTACAAAAGATAATAGAACTCATGAGGTAAAAGAATATGCCAGAGGAGGAGGAGAGGTACTAATAAGTTGGAGAGCTATGTCTGGACCTCTTGTAAACACCTCTTTAAATAGATCAAAAAGATCAGAGACGTTGGAAACATGTTAATGTCCACTAAGTCACCATAAAACCATTTAAAAGACATAGAACAAGGCGTTTGTGATCGTTGGAAACGGTGAGGCAGTTTGATCAAAACGTGGAGAAATTAATATGCTTTAAGACCATTATAGAATAATAATACTATTAAAGTATTTAGGAAGTCCTTTAATCGATTCAAATGCCTCCAGCGTCCAGATTTTAGTAAATATAATTGAAACAATTAGATAATTCCTTTTATAAAGTTCAAAACCTACAATTTATTCAATGTGCAGATTTCACAAATAAATAGTAGTAGAGATACATTTTCCATTAAGCCATTTATTCCAAAATCATAAATCTGAATTTTGCAAAAGTTTCTTATGAAAATACACCCAACTCACACATAAGAAAAATTGCTGGATTTTCATATAGCCCATCATTGTGCGAGTTCATTCCTCCTTTTGGCCCATTTAACAGTCTAAAAATGTGTATCACTTGGACCCCAACAATCCCAAATAATATGGAACTTATTAAGAGGCTGTTTAGAATAGCTTATGAAAATTTTATAAGTGCTTATGAATTGTAATTTACGGTCTACGAGGTAATTTTTACGGTTTACGAAGTAGCTTTTACGGTCTACGAGGTGCTTTTACGGTCTACGAAGTGCTTTCATGGTCTACGAGATAAATATGTGGAGGAGATTTATCTCGATTTACGTGAATCGGGCTTATATGATAAGCCCGATTCAAAAAAGCTATCACAAACAGCCCCTAAATGTGACACACCCACTCATTATTTACAGCAATGTTTGTTTTTCTCATATTGATTTTTTCCCTCTAGATTAGTTCATTGTTCATAGTTCCTAGGCCCTATGATGATGATCATGGAAGGCTTTTGTTTGTTTGTTTTTTTCCCAGTAAGGAGGAGGATGATGAAGATGCCACTATGATGTGGCATATGATCCTACATGGTAGTGACAACTCAATCTAATTAGTCAACCGTTAGTTGACTATTTGGGTTTGTTAGATTTAGGACAACATTGCTCCGTTCTTTAAACTTCCGAAGTAAAATTGTCCTCTCAAAAACTTTCAAACACCCTATACCTATTTGTGTAAATTTTCAGGGCATTTTTACCATTTAACCCCATAATTCAATTATCACAATGCATCTAAGCATTGTGGGGGATTGGAAGGTCAGTCCAATATTGCTTATTCATCCAAGATATCGGCAATCAATTTCAAGACAGAACTCCCTTTGAACTGCACACGCAAAACACAGCATAATTTCTTAGTACCTTGTAGAATAAACAAACGATTGTGCCAACGCATACTTTACATTACGAGGACAGATGCTAACATATATTTTTCAAAATTTTTCCTTTTCTTTTTTCAGAATTAAATGAGATTAACAAATAAAGCAAAAGAAATAAGTGCCCCGAAAAATAACTGTTAAAACAATGTTGTAGCCAGTTCAAAGATAAGGGCAAAGATTAGGGCAAATTGGTATTGAAAACCAAAAATTAAATAATCGAGTAGTACTATCAGCATCTCCAGAACCATCCAGGTTTATATTGACTTCTGATTCTTAATATAATATCTACTTCAAGCAAGAAATTGAACTATATACTAGATCCTATATTAAGCAAGGAGGAACTACATTAGTTTTTTTTATATGTTTTGGTGGTCCTCTCCACCTGTCCGATTCTAGTAGTTCCTGAAGATGATGATCAGACAGGCTTACAAAATCATCTGTTTTAAACAATTGAATTTGAAATCATTTGGAGAAGAAAAACAGAGTTTGATACAGACCTGAATGAACTAACGAAGTGGTTATAGACGAACCCTTGTATTCCACCCAACCTGCAGAAGAGAGATACTTGTCGGAAACAGGTGATTTACTGAATAGATAGAGCGATGGAAACAGGTGGAAGTGGGAGAGAGAGATTTGTAGGAAAAAAAACCGAAACCATAGATTGAGGGAGCAGGAATGAGGGGTTCTTGAAAACAGGGGAAGAAGAGAATGAAAACAGGGGAGGGAAGGCCAAAAAAGACTTATTGTAAAAGAAAACTCCTGAAATTAATGATAAAACGTTTTTTTTTTTCTTTGGGAGTAGAAAGCATGGAGGGAGGAAAAGTTGGAAGGATGATTTGTACGAAGATAAGGCATAGTGGTTGTTGACTGAAATAACAACTTAAAAATTTGAAGCTAAGGCATTGTCAGTTCAAGATCTTCATTATAAGATAATGAACTAGCAAGAGCTTGCTCATAGGATAACACTTACAGAAGCCTTACTGCAGAAATCAGCAAACTAAATCAACTAGTATCGTTAATTTGAATGTCAACTTGAGCAGCCCATGGCGAAGCAAGTTGCTGAACAATCAAAAGCAAGTTTAGTTTCAAACAGTTACTAAAAAGGAGAAGAAAGGAGAACAGCAAGAGAAGGAAAACAAAGAAGATGGGGGGAAAAAAACTTACTGTAGAAGGCACCCCAATTTAGAGCAGAGAAGCATGGAAGGAGGAGGAAAACTGTAGAAGATGATCAAGCTTTTTGGGAGTGTGAGGGAGAGAGCGAGCCCACAAAGTACCAACGAAGCATAGAGTAATACTGTAATAAACTAATACTGTAGCAGAGAGATATGAAAAGAAGGAAACATATAATTGGCAAAAAAAAAAAAAAATGAAAAGAAGCAAAAATATAGGCTAGGTTTTCCTTTTAATGATAGGAAGCCTGACATTGCGTGTTGCTTAATTTTCTGTTTTAAAACCTTCACGTGATTTTATATATTACATTTTCTAATTTCTGATTACCGAACGTTAAATGCGGGTGTATATGTTTATATATTACAATTTCAATCAATCAGGGCACATTCCTTCTTGTTCATTCTGTTCACTTTCACGGAGTGTATTGTGGTGTGTAGTGGAGAGATTTAAAAGGAAAACAATGAAAAATATAGGCTAGCTAGTAACTAGCCTGACAATGCGTGTTGCAGGGCTTAATGATATACTTGAATAATGAAAGAGCATTAGGGAGGGATGAATTTTTTTTTTTTTGGCGCCAACGGGAGGGATGAATTGAATACTAGGAGAGAAATATGATGATCATGAGAGGCATGTGATTAATTGAAAACTAAAAATAGGAAAAGGGTTGATAAACAACTTTAAAAACAGGAAAAAGATAAAAATGAGTCTCATATTCATAATACTATTTTTAGTTTTAAATATGAAATTTAATTATTTTTTTAGAGAGGTTAAAAAAATTAATTAAAATATTTATACTTTCCAAATTAATTATTTTTACTCATAAACTGATGTATAATATAATAATATAATTAAAAAAATTATTTAGATTCTTTAATCTTTTTAAAAAAATCAATTGGATCTTATATTTATGATTGGAGATAGTATTAAATAAGTATGAGGCCTAATTTTTCTTTTTTTTTTTAAATAAGAAAATAACATAAATGCCCTCACATAAATTTCATTAACTGCATGTGGTTATTACTGGGTTGGCTCTTGAATTGAGAGTTTATGGTTTCTTTTGTTTGATTTTTTATCTTCTTTCTTTGTTCATTTTTCTGGGTCTTCAATGTCCATGGGTGCTCGAAAATGGTTTCTTCAATGTCTATGGATCGGGTGGCTTTGCATCTGCATCATCTTCTTCAGTCACTAATTCATTGCCTTCTTGCACTACAAAAAAACATGCAATTTCCAACGGATTTTACAACGGAACGGAGGCTTTTTCCGACAGTTTGCGACAGAATTTCTGAAGGAAAAAATTCTGTCGGAAATAGTGCCATCGCAAATTAATTTACGACGAAAAATAGCTTTCCGTCGCAACTTGAGAAAAAAATTCCGTCTCAAATTCCATGGCAAATTTGCTTACGCCATTTTTCAATAAAAACCTCCGACCGGCAGCCGCCACATATACCCACCGCCGACCACGTGTTTCGGTCAACCGCCACGTATCGTCCTTCGTCGCGCGCAACGTGTCGATAGCACAGATTGGTTGCATTTGTGGCCAATGTACAATTCGAAGCCATGACCTCTCACGCATGTGCCAGTGCCTTTACCAGTTGAGTTAGGAAAAACCTGTGTGATTTAAATGCAAAATCATATATATATATATATATATATATATATATATATATATTATAAAACATTACAATTTAGTTTCCTTATTTTTTTACGTAAATATTATATCTAAATTTTTATTATTAATATCTTTATTTATTCATTTTATTTATATTTATTTATTGTATTTATAAAATTTATATTTTTATTTGCTTGTGTATTAATTTCAATAATAAATATGAATTGATAGTGTTTTTATTTATATTATAATTTAATAATACTTTAAATTTTAAATATAATATAATTAATATATAATAATTAAATTAATCATTAATTAAATAAATCATAATAAAAAATTTAAAAAAATTAATAAATAAATATTTGTGACGGAATAATTCCTTCGAAAATTCTTATTTGCGACGGAATTTCCGAAAGACTTTTCCAAAGGTAATTCCGTTGGAAAATTTTTAACGGAATTTCTGACGAAATTTAGATAACTTTTGAGACGGAATTTTTTTCCGTCAGAAATTGGCTGTTTTTTTTTTTGTAGTGTTGTTCATTTTTCTAGATTCTTGGTTGCTCGTAAATGGTTTTTTTTGGGAGAATGTTGAGTAAGAATGTCAATTTTCCATGTCTCATAAATAAATTCTACCTCGACACCTACTTGACACAAACTTTTTTTTTAAAAAAAAAACCCTAGGTTTACTCTTATTAGCTTCAATGTCATTTTTTATCTCATTTTCAAAGTTTACAGTAGGAGTGTTCATGAAGCCAAGATATCCGGTGTGTCCAACTAAGCTCGAAAAAAATTGCCCTACCCAGCCTAAAAAAAAAAAACAGCCCGAAAAAATTTAGGCACAATCGAGTTGGGTATTTTTACTGGAAGGGTCGGGCATTGGGCAGGGTATGCCACCTTGCCCATTTGACCTTATCTGGTAGGTATATAATTATATATATTAATATATGTGTGATGTGATGTAAATAGTTTTTTTATATAATAGTTTAATTATATTATATGTTTTATTAGCCATTAGGTTAGGCTCATTTCTTTATTTGTAGTAGCAGTAATTATGGAATACATTTGAAGACCATATTATTTATCGGTTATAATTGAAACTGTTTATTTTTCCTCACATAAGGTGTGCGCATGCCCTCACCCCCCAAAAAAAAATCAATTATAAACCTATTTATGTTTCTTTAAACTTAAAGAGTTGATTTAAATTTGGTTTGATAAATGTTGGGCAGGGCGAAACCCGTCGTGCCCAGCCCAAAAATGTTTGAGCTTCTATCGAGTAGGGTTGGGTATCAGACTACAAAATGCAGCCTGATGATTATCCTGGCAGGGCATCGAACAAGGGCTTCACCCTATCCAGCCCCGTCCATAAACACCCCTAGTTTATAGATATTTTTTCCCTTAAAAAAGTATATGTTGATAGACGTAGTCTGATAAAAAATTTACAAGTATTTTTACACAATTATCCTTAACTATCACCCATCAAACCCAGTTTACCCTCATCTAACTCACTGCCTGGCTTGACAAATTGGGCTTCATCCCAAGTGACCCCCAAATCAATATAACCCATGCCGTTCTCTTGTCCAACAACATTAGGCCCAAACAAACCGAAAAAATAACATTTAGCCCAAAAAAAGAGCCCCCAGGGATTTCCTCAACCTTTTATTTTCACACCTGTTCGACGCAGAGAGAGGAGAATGTTCAAACTTCAAACAGTCAAACACTAGCCATGGCTCTATAAACAAATCCTCCATGCGTGTGGTCGAATCTTCCAAGTAAATCTTTAGACGTCCTTCATGAGTAACTTATTTCCTCCATCCTAAAATGAATTTTGGTTATGTTTTACTGCACAAAAGGGGAGCAACCAAGGTTTTGGTGCAGGCGGAGGGAGAAAATTTCAAGCGTGGGGTGTGTGTTATAGCAAGAGGCATAAAGTGAATGTAAGAGATACTCTTCTTGTAATGAACTATGAAAATTTTTGGTTGGGGCTGATTATATGCCTTTTTATTCAAGCTTGCTTTACATGCTGCTGCTGTGGCGTTAAGAAGGAAGATTGAACTTCTTTTTGTGTTGCTGATTTTTGAGGTAGCCTCCCTCCTTTTCAAAACTTCAAGTTTTGTTGTTGAATTAGAATAATCGTGATCCCATGAGTTGTTCTATTATGACAGGAATGGGTGCTAAATTTACAGCAAAGAAAATTTAAATTAAGTGAGTTTTTGGGGGGGGGGAGAACATAACATGAGGAAATTACCTTTTAATTTGACTTGAGTTATGTGTCTGGGAATTTTTGTTGATTGGTACTGACTAAATTAAGCTATAAAAATGGAATTCATGGATTTTGGTCTGCTAAAAATCTTAGCTTGTGAATGGTTGAGAAACTGCTGTTTGCGAAATGGGGTGGGCTAAGTTCATTCAACAGTTGATATTATTTCCTAAGTAGGCTGCTAACTTGTGGTTGTATAACTTCATCAAAATTTTGCAAATAAGTGATGGGGATATCTTAGAATTTATGTTGAGGGTTGAATGGTTTGGATTTAAGATAGGGTTTGGCCCTTGTTTTTGGATTAGAACAAAATCTTATTGCAGATTAATCGAAGATCTACACGACAATGCTGCTGGAAATTTATTTAAGATTTATTGGAAGGGGAAAGCCTTAATTTACAATCTGTGGAGTTTAGGTGTTTCATTAGTTATTAAAAAAGTAATCTGTGTTTTGTGTTTTAGTTCGTAAGATTTAAATAATAAGGTTCATTCCTTCAGTGCTCTGACCAGAGTTGTAAATAAAGTACGCTTTACAATCCATGAAAATACCAACTTCAGGTTAGTGATATCCTATCATATTTCCTTACTAGTATTATATGATAAGTTGCAAAGTGGAGATTTTATTTATTTATTTATTTATTTACTATTTTAGATGCATTTATCTTTCAGCTTGATTTTATTGTTTTATATATTCATTATGCCTATATCTATTGTTGCTAGATGCTTTCAAGTTTCAGATTGACCTTATCAAGTTCTCAACGGTTCGAAATTTGTGGGTTCCCAAACCAAGATTTATATGTCTATCTTCTCCAAGCAGGCATCAAATCTAGAGACCCCTTCATTGGAAGATTAGTTCATGGTCGAATCATCAAAGAAGGGCTTTACCTAGGGGTCTTCTTGATGAACAATCTCATTAATTTCTATGCCAAAACTGGGTCCGTCTTTGATGCTTGCCATCTATTCAATGAAATGTCAATGAAGAGCACATTCTCTTGGAATACAATTCTCTCAGCATTTGCCAAAGGAGGCAACATGGAAGCTGCACATAATGTGTTTGATGAAATTCCTGAACGTGATGCTGTTTCCTGGACTACCATGATAGTGGGTTATAACCGGATGGGTCTTTTTTATAATGCAATTCAGCTGTTTTTGAGGATGATTTCAAGTGGAGTTTTGCCTACTCAGTACACATTTACGAATGTTCTTTCCTCATGTGCTGCAATTGAAGCACTAGATATTGGTAGGAAGGTTCACTCCTTTATTGTGAAACTTGGGCTCGCCAGTGTTCCTCCCGTAGCAAATTCAATGCTTAATATGTATGCAAAGTCAGGAGATTCAATGACAGCTAAGGTTATTTTTGACAGGATGAGTCTGAAAAACATATCTAGTTGGAATACTGTGATTTCGATGCATGTACAATCTGGTCAACTTGACCCTGCTGTTTCTCTTTTTGAGCAAATGACTGAGAGAGATATTGTGTCCTGGAATTCAATCATCTCTGGATACAATCAGTGGGGATTTGACATAGAGGCCCTTGAAACCTTCTCTTGTATGATTAGGAGTTATGCCCTTAAGCCAGATAATTTCACTTTGACAAGTATACTATCAGCTTGTGCCAATCTTGAAAACTTGAAATTTGGGAAGCAGATCCATGCATATATAATAAGAAGTGATATTGACATCAACGAGACAGCAGTAAATGCACTAATCTCAATGTATGCGAAATCGGGTGGCATTAAATTTGCTCAAAGAATTGTCGAACTATCTGGTACTTCAAATCTCAACATTATAGCATTTACATCCCTATTGGATGGCTACATCAAAATTGGGGAAGTTAAGCCAGCAAGAGAGATATTTGATTCAATAAAAGGCCTTGATGTAGTTGCTTGGACAGCCATGATCGTAGGCTACGAGCAGAACGGCTTAGTAAACAATGCTCTAGAGCTCTTCAGATCAATGATTAAGGAAGGTCCAAAGCTAAACAGCTTTACTCTTGCTGCCATATTAAGTGTTATTTCAAGCTTGGCTTCTCTGGATCTTGGCAAGCAAATCCATGCAACTGCCTTAAGATCAGGAGAAGTATCATCAGTTTCTGTTGGTAATGCTTTGATTAACATGTATTCAAGAGCAGGAAGTGTGAAAGATGCAAGGCAAGTATTCAAACAAATATGCAGCAACAGGGATACAGTGTCATGGACTTCCATGATTATAGCTCTAGCTCAGCATGGTCTTGGAAAAGAGGCCATAGAACTGTTTGAAAAAATGTTGAAATCTAATATAAAGCCTGATCACATCACTTTTGTTGGTGTGCTATCTGCATGCACACATGTAGGATTGGTAGAACAAGGTAAGAGCTATTTTAATTTGATGAAAACCATTCACCATATCGAACCCACCCGTAGCCATTATGCATGCATGGTTGACCTCTTTGGACGCGCTGGATTGCTTGAAGAAGCATATAATTTTATAAAAAACATGCCTATTGAACCAGACCATATAGCTTGGGGTTCTCTTTTGGCTTCTTGTAGGATTCATAAAAATGTGGATTTGGCTAAAGTGGCAGCTGAAAGGTTGCTTATTATTGATCCCAACAATAGTGGGGCTTATGCGGCACTTGCTAATACACTTTCAGCCTGTGGAAAGTGGCAAGATGCTGCAAAAGTTAGAAAGTCAATGAAGGATAATGCAGTGAAAAAGGAACAAGGATTTAGTTGGGTAGAAATCCAGAACAAAGTCCATGTCTTTGGGGTTGAAGACGGACTTCACCCACAGAAAGATGCAATCTACAACATGATTTCAAAAATCTGGGAGGAGATAAAGAAAATGGGCTTCACCCCAGATACTGATTCTGTATTGCATGATCTTGAGCAAGAGGTGAAGGAACAGATTCTTCGACATCATAGTGAGAAACTTGCCATTGCATTTGCATTAATAAATACTCCAGAGAACACAACACTGAGGATCATGAAGAATCTTAGAGTTTGTAATGATTGCCATTCCGCCATAAAATACATCTCTAAGCTTGTTTCTAGAGAGATTATAGTAAGAGATGCCACCCGTTTTCACCATTTCAGGGATGGTTCTTGTTCATGTCAGGATTACTGGTAGAGGAAAGGACAAAGGACAAAATTTTTCAAGTTGAATGTGACAGCAAAATTCATCATTGCAACTGACAAACGAAAGTACGTTTAGATATGCTGCCATTTTCACTCTTCTATATTTGTATTAATTAGTTGGTTCTCAATTGAGGTTTTGCTTCATACGTAAAAGAAACAACTTTGACAAGAATTTTAAATAGTTGCTTGTGCTTTGAGATTCAATGTTATGATCATGCCTAGTCAATGTAATTTGCTGATGAAATCTCATTTTTACCATTTTGGGTCGCACTTGCTGATGTAGAAATCTTATAAAACTCCATGTTGGATATTCTTTTCAAGGTTGTACATATATATACTGAAGATGTATCATATTCAGACCAAAAGCTTGTAAAACACTTCTTGGAGTTAAGGGGCAATTTTGGCCCAGAAGTTTTTATCAAATGGCAATTTTGTCTTGGCCGTTATCCTAGTTAATTTCGATCAATAGTTGACTAGATATATAATTGAGCTGGCAGTCCACATATCATCACGTCATTTTTGTTAAGGGGCAAATTTGCACTTTGTCATCTACTTTTTTCCCCCTAAATTAGATTTAAAGCTTTTGAGGTAAATTTGCATCTTAACAAATATGACATGTGAACTGTCAGCTCAACATATTTGGTTAACTAACGGTCAAAATTAATTGAGTTAACAGTCATGAAAAAATTGCTCTATATTTGATACTTCTAAGGCAACTTGCCCCTCAATAACAACTTTCGGGGCAAAATTACCTCCTAACCCAACTTCTTGTTCATCTTACAATTGCAACATGGAAAAAATTAATCATTGATGAATGATGTTCTTGTTAAGATGAACTAAACATGATGTAATTTGTTTGATTTGGTATAGTTAGGTTGGAATACACATGACTGCTTTGCCTTGTTAATTATTTGATTATTGTAGGTTAGGTGGGGAAGTTTTGAATAATGAATATAGCATCATATCTGAACTTTAGCAATGAAAGTGCTGTGAATCTTGGTTCAACGGTCATGATTCCTTCTTTGAACATATCATCTCCTGTCTTCATACATACCAACCTTCTAATGCCGATGTCCTTTTGAATAATTGGGATTTCCACCGCAATTCCTTAGCGCAGACCCTAACCCTTTTGTTTCTTTGCTTTTCTTTCTTTCTTTTTGGTTTTTTTTTTTGGGAGAATCACTACTTGATTTTATATTAAGTGGGTGTTTGAAAGATCTGAAGAAAAAAATATTTACGGTTATGAGATAAAATTCATCTTACATATTTACTTTCTATAATATAAAATTATTTAAAATAAGTTATTATTATTGGTTTGTTTCAGCTTAGAGAAAGTGCTTTTTCACAAATTAGACAACTTCTCACGTATTCTCATGTGATGTAAAGTCACTTCCAAAAAGTTAATCCAACACCTTGTTTGGGTTTAGTGTTGATAAGGACTTTAAAATTTTGGAATGACAAATTACTCTAACATGTTTATATCATAAAGTGCGTGTTTTTTTATATAAGGGCTCGTTTGGTACACTGTAATTGATTTTGATGGATATGCATATGAATATGGATATGAAAATGAAAATAAATATGGATATAGAAATGAAGTTTAAAAGTGTATTTGGTATGTACATAGAATTCAAATATTATTTTTATTTAATATTTATATTTAAAATGTAAAATTACCAATATGTCAACCTAAAAAGGTGGGAGGAGATAAAACTATTGTTATTAAACCCGGACCGGTTTGGGTTTTTTTTTTTATAAAAAATGATTTTTATTTTTTTAAAAAAATTATATTAATAAGCCTAAAATATTCAATTTCTCACCGGTTTGACCTTAGTTTAACTCCGATCTGACCCACTAACCTTTGACCCAGTACCCTAATCGGTTCAATGACGGGTTCGAGTTTAATAACCTTGGATAAAACCATGCAAGTTGAAGGACAAAAATGGATTTATGTATATAGAATTGCAAATCTTTGTTTTTTGGGTGGAAGTCAATTTGATGAAATTAGAGAGATTTTGCTTTCACATGGAATTGCAAAAAATTCCAATTTCATCATACCAAACAAACTTAGACATAGAATTGAGATCCAATTCTAATTTCATACCCCCCAATTCCATCATATCAAATATGCCCTAGATATCTATATAATGTGCTTGTTTGTTTTAGTGTTCAAATTATTTATAAGTGTTTATGCACGTAAATCGAAACAACACTCATCTCACATATTTATCTTATATACCGTAAATTATGATTGAAAAGCTGCTTTTAAAGACTCAAATCGCTATTCCAAACAAACGCAATATCTAGCTCTTAATTCTTGTTTTATCACTCTAAGCACCATTTGTATTGTAAAGACCTCCCTTCTATGAATTTGGGCATTTCTCTTTTTCCAAACATGATAAATCACTAGGCAAATTTTGTGTAGATTATTTGTCAGTGAAAATTTTAAAAATTGGTTATTTGGTAAAAATAAATATGTTTTGGTCTTCCAAAATATCATTTTTGATCATTTACATTGGAAACAATTATCTTAATTAAACTCTTAATATATGTAATCAATAAAAGAGTGTAGCAACAAAAAATAAGAGACAAATTTAATTGAAAATCTTACCAGATTAAAACAAATTTTTCTACTATTTCTTATATTCAGGACAGGAATAAATTTTTTTAATGAACAGATGGTAGCAAAATGAGAGAAAAGGATAGAACGAAGGGAATTAATTAGTGGAAGGAAGAATGTGCGTGGGGTCAAAGTCAACATTTGGCAGTGACGAGTGAGGAGAATTTGTGGGCTCAGAGATAGGCTTTCATATCTCTGTGCTTTCTTTAATTTGTCAATAATTTTAATTGTTATAAAATCAAATTGATAGGGTGAAATGTTGGACTTTTGTCAAAGATTGAAAGCACATACATGCAACATGTTAGAATTATTCAAGGTTTCAAATAAAATTAATGAAAATTAATTGAAGGCTGTGTCGACGAATCTGTTGGCATGCAGTTGGACTTGGAGAGGCCTAATGTAATTAATTATAATATTTTATTCTCAATTGATAAGCTGATAGCATGTCTCTAGTCCATTTAATGTATTTTTATGTCATTTTTTTATTAAAAAGATAAAATGAAGTACAGAAAAAAAAGGGAAAATTCTAAAAAAAATCACTTGAACTTCAAAATCTCATATTGGTTTTGTTAATAATAAAAATAATGGGATTGACAATTCAAGTTTTTATCAAATCACTAATTTTGAAATTCAAGTGGTATTTTCTTGAAATTTTTCTAAATAAACCAACATGAAAAGAAAACATAAAAGGAAAATTACAGTCAGATATCAAATAAGAGGCAAAATAAAGAAATGGTCTCACTGACAACTCCAAGAACTCATTTTATAAATTCTTGGGATTACTTTTTCATTTTGAAATTTCAAGGGATTATTTCTTCATTTTGTTTCTTATTTGAGATTTGAGTGTAATTTTTTCAAACATAAAAGTATGAGCGGGTCATTAACAAGTTCAGAAGTTATATTGATAAATTTTTAAGATCATTTTTTTATTTTGAGATTTTTTTTAAATATAAAAATATGAAAGAGAAAAAAGATAAAGCATTAACATGGTGGCTGCCAGCTAATTAGAGGTCCTCGTGCATGAGGATGAGTCTCTTCCCAAGGACGCTTCCTTCTCCTGCTAATAAAAGGAGGCGGCTGATATATGAATTGTGACATCATTTGAATGCGGAGGAGGAGTGATCGACTTCTGCCGTGCCCCACTAAAAAAAATAAAGATTAATCACACACACTTCTTTATAATTTTATATATATATATATATATATATATATTTTAAAAATACTTGAGGTAAAATTTCTTTAAAAAAATGTTATAGTTTTCTAGTGATTTTAGGTTACGCTTTTTTGAAAAAGTGTCACCTAAAATATTTTTTAAAAAAATAAAAATTAAAGCAGTAGTTTGTTTAAAGAAGTGTCACAGCTGTTACGTACTTTGTGTGGCACTTAGTCTAACAAGCGCTACCCAAAGTATTATTTTTTTAAAAAAAATTCAAACCATTTTTTCTTCCGCAATTTGCTTCCATCACCTTTATCTTCTTAGTCTCAACTCTTCATCCAACACGTGTCATTACCCTTATCCTCTTAGTTTCCACATTTCCTCATTCTCCTCTTTTTGTCACTCATCATCATCTCCAATTCGATCTACATTTCCCTCATTTATTTGTTCCATCACTTTTCACATTTTCTCCTTCTCCTCTTTTTATTTTCGCATCACTCCTTCCCCATTTCTTTTGCCCCATTTTTTGCACCAAGCTGACCTACTCCTTTTCTCTCTTGGTCCTATTTCATCCTTTTTATAGTTTCATTTCATCCTGTAAGTCGTACCCACTCATTTTTTCTTTTTTTTTAATATTTTGAATCTACGTACAACACATTGTCTTGTTAACAATCTTTTTTTAAACATATATGTAACTTTGTCTTTGCCTTTTTCCTTTATTAATTTTTTTTTCAAATGTTGTGTTTGAGGTTTCAGCTCACTCTATCAAGTTTCCTCTATACTGTAAGTTTTTTTAATTTTCGAGCTTACAAATATAATTTTATTAGTAGTTAATAGTTTAATTTGCTCAATATCTTTTATATTTAATTTATTATGAAATCTGAAAAAATTATTCTCATTTATATATGTCGAAAAATAAATGAGATAAAATTAAATATTATTATATATAGGTTGTATGTGAAGATATGTAGTAGTTATAATTTTTTGTTGTTGTAATAATTGTTAACATTGATGAGTTGTATAAATAAAATAATTATTTATTTTAACACTTATATTTTATTTAGTAGTGATTTTGTTAATTAGTTAATTGTTAATTTATATCATTTTGAAGTTATTTGATTATAATTTGTTTTTCTTCATTTTGTTGTAGAGATATGGAAATGTGTTTAAAATGAGTAATAACTATAATTGTAGGGTTCTAAAAGAAAAATACAAAAAAATTATTATTTTTTAACAAAATGGTCTAAGATGGCGCTTGTTTGAGGAATGGTCACATGAAGTACTTCCTGTAACATTTTCTTAAGGAAGCATCACCCTAGGTAATATTTAAATAAATAAAAATTTACATGTTGTGGCATTTTTAAGTAGCGTCATAGTTTCTTTTAGTGATGTTGGGATATGTGGTGCTTGTCAAGTGCTATAGAGAATATTAAAATAAACGTTAAAGCTATATTTATTTGTAATAATGATTGAAGCACGTTTGACTGAAAAAGGACATTAGCAAAAGGATATAAGTAAATCATAAACTTTAATCCAGGCATGAAAAAACTGATAAGAGACTTGCGCAATAGATAAATCAGGAGACCAAGGATAAACCGCCAAAGAAATGCCTTAGAGTGACCATATATAAACCATGATCTAATATGAAGTCACAATCAAAGCAGCATGAGAGAACTGAAGCACACATACAGTAGTCTCCATACCGTTGAACGATAAAGGCTTTACCTTTAAGCTCCCACCAGTGCAAATTAATAAGAGATTGAAGCTCATGAATATTTCTAGGAGAGAACAACTTAGCAACGAGAGAATGAGTTTTAATTTGCAGTAAGTTAATCTTGCAGCTGAAGAGGAATATGATGAGAGGAGGACATGATGCAAACAATCCACTAGAGAAGATGAAAAACAACTACCAGCAACCAGATCGAAAATCAAGAAGATGCATGAGAGGAAGCAGCAAAGCACCGCCTTTAGAGAGAGAGAGAGAGAGAACTCTCCCACTGACTCTCTAGTAAAGACTTCAACAAATAAACAACCTCCATGCATTTCTGTGTCTTTATAAATCTTCTATTAGTTTTTTTATCATTTATCTAAAGTAACTCGCACATTCATTATATTAAAGATGATGAAGCTTACAACCTTATTCTTCAAACGGTTAGGAAAATTAAATAATTAGTCTATAAGTCCTTGTAGTTTCTCATGTTCATAAGGTTATCAAACTCAAACCGCCTTCGAATCAGTTAAGGCAGTAGGGGAACAATTAGTGAATAGCTAGGAGTCAACCTGAGGGCTAAATAGGTGGGGGAAATTAAAAACTAATTTAAATTCTTATCATACCATCTAAATACTAAATATTAATTTAATACTTTGAATTACTAACAACATAATTATAAACTTATTCAATATTCTTTATAGTTTTTTTAACATATTGACATTTAGTATCAATCAACTATCGAGTGACACCAGAATCAGTAATCACTAAATATTATTCCTAACAAAATATCAAAATAGATAAACAATAACAAAATATTCTTGCGTTTGCATTCGAGGCTCATTTGACTGATGAGAAGAGAATTTCTCATCACCAAAACGACACAGTTTCAGTTAATGGAGAGATCTGAGCCGTCGGAAAAAAACATCATGGTCGTCCGTGTGGCACTTTCTTTTCTAGTCCGATTTAATCATGGCTGTCCAAATCTTTCTTCCACATCACCCACTAAGCCTACATAGCTCCATTTCGCAATTCAATGGCAAGAGCTCTCTGTTTCCCTTGGTTACCTTCAGTTCCCAATCTTTCTTCCACAGCACCCACTAAGCCTGAGTTTCAAATTCCAAGTTTTGATTCTCTTTCTTCCTCTTCTTTCTCTGTTCCTTATTCTTCCTCTTATCGAATTTTAAAGCTTCCAAAGGGTTGTGGCAATGGTGGTTTGTCAACCTATGCTTGCTCGACCTCGCCTTTCATCGGATGAGTTGGATTGCATAAAGGGTGTTGGTAAGCAAAGTGATATAAAATAATAAATGAAGGTGCACTCTCAAATAATACTTACTTTATTGAGGGGAAATTCTGAATATATATAAGCTACAATGAAAAGTAGTGGACCCAAAAGTAGAAACAAAATATATAGTGGGTGCTAACTAACTTAATCCACTCAATATAAAAATAATAAAACAAATGAGAAAATAGGAGATAAATCCCCTAATCCTAGAATATCTGAAACAGCAGCAGCAACCCCACAAATATCTAAAACAGTAACAACGTGTCTTTTACTCCTTCAAGCATAAGTGGCAACGTGGCTTTAATTCTTTGAAGCATTATTCAATACTCCTCCTTGCTTCAAAGCAACACACTCTCATTTGCATTATGAAATCTTCAACTTTTCCAATAGAGAGTGACTTGGTCATTATATCTGCAACTTGCTGATTTGTTCCACAAAACTTCAATGCAATTGTTCTATCTGCTACAAGGTCGCGAATGAAATGGTGCCGGATATCAATGTGTTTCATTCTGCCATGAAAAGCTGCATTTTTTGTCATAGCAATGGCTGATTTGTTGTCACAATAAATCTCTATTGCATCTTGCTGTGATTGAACCCACAGGTCCCAGGATCGAAACCTGGCTCTGATACCACAATTGTTGGTAAGCAAAGTAATATAAAATAATAAATGAAGGTGCACTCTCAAATAATGCTTACTTTATTGAGGGGAAATTCTGAATATATATAAGCTACAATGGAAAGTAGTGGATCGAAAAAGTAGAAACAAAATAGATAGTGGGTGCTAACTAACTTAATCCACTCAATATACAAATAATAAAACAAATGAGAAAATAGGAGATAAATCCCCTAATCCTAGAATATCTGAAACAACAACAACAACCCCACAAATATCTAAAACAGTAACAACGTGTCTTTTACTCCTTCAAGCATAAGTGGCAACGTGGCTTTAATTCTTTGAAGCATTATTCAACAAAGGGAAATAGAATGTTTCCTTGCTTTCTTTTGTGGGATTTATTCGAGTTCTGTTGCTGACATGGGTAAAAGTGATTGTTCCCAGGTTTTGTCATCAGCTTCTGTTTGTTGTTCTTGCCACTGCAATTGCTGCTTTAGCTCAACCTTCTATTTTTACATGGTGATTACCTTTCTTTTTTTTAATGTAACGCTAATTTCCTGTTCAAGTTGAATCGGGCATTGCCATTTTTGTTATTTCTTTTCTTACATCGCACTGATTTTTTGTGTTATTATAATTCATTGTCTATTATTAAAGCGGTATTTGAATTTTTTTATGCATTTAACTTCTCATAATTGGGTTATGAACCTTAAACCTTGTCTTTAATAACTTGATGGTTTAATTTTTCTTTTTTTTTGGTAATTGTAGAACTAGAATGAACTGATGTTGTTTATAAAATTGACTCTTTTTGGGTATTAGAGCTTCTGTCATCATGGGTTTGTTGACTTTGTGGTTGATTAATGGGAATTTGTTCTGGTGGTGATATCACTCCGTTATAAAGTTGATAGCTATGTTTTGCTGATATGGTTGCTTGTTCGTGGAATGTATTTACATATATTGGCATATATACACCTACCAATGTTGTTGTGTTGAATAACCCAAAAACAAAACCAACATCTAATCTCAAATGGCATAGAGTTCTGTTTAAAATCAGTGGATCTGCATTAGCTGGAAACTACCAAAGTATTGATCACAAGGTGCCACTTTTGTTCGTGATACTATCACACATTTAATAATGATCTTTTGGGATATTTGAATAAATAGATTGTTTCCTACTCTTAGAGACTTCTTAACTGGAAACTGCAATTTAAATGCTTCCTTCCACTATGTGGCAGCATTATTATTTTAGTTATTGAGTGGTGACAGCATTTGATTATTTTAGTGTGGGATGACTTTAATTCGTTTGATAAAAGGCTCCTAATGAGAGTATTTGAAACTTCTCTGTGGTACTTTGACCATTTTCTATTCATCTCACCTGAAAATGAAGTCGATCTTTTGTTTTTATTTATTTCTTCTTTTGGCTCCTCTTGAAGTCAAGAATTTGGGATTCTATGAGTAAATTGAAAAGGTTATGTATTAAAATAGCTTAATAATGGAAGAACTAAGAGCTTTCAACTTATCCAAGGTCGTATCTAAAGATTATATGCCCTTTGCTCTTGGTGGGATTATATTGTCCTTTGGAATAAAACTTTCCCATGATTTTTCTCTTACAAGCAATACCGCAATTGTATCGGTTCTTTTAATACTTTAATACCTCTATTAACAAGTCTTTTCATTGGATCCATAGTTCTTGTTGATCTAGTTGCTATGTCAAAGTCAATACTATAGGTAATTTGTGACTCATAAGGAAAGATGTCTAACCAAATAGAAATTTACCAAAGCTATTATGTTAGTGGACCCCCACCACTTGCAATGCTTGCTTTAGCAGACTTTGCAATTTGTCTTGAATTCAAATATCAGGATCGAATTGTGTGCACACTATTAACTTTGCTGAATCATTTGAATATCTTCTTGTACATGTTCAAGCTGCTTGATTGGATTCTGACTAAGGAATTATGTTGTATGATTTAGGGATCTTTAAAGCATGTTGTGGGCTGCCTTTTAAAACTTAAAAGTTTGCATAGTAATTGAGGAGATGATACACAATTGTTAAGTAATGTACACATTTAGATAGACAATTGTTGAACAACTTCTTGACAAATAAACACAACAAAAAGTATGAAAATTATCCTGTGAAGAATGGAGATTGATTTGCTCTATAATAATTGCAGGGGTAGATGATTGTTGTCCAATGAAGCAAAGCAATTGTCATCCTACAAAAAATCATCCTATGCTCTAATAGAGAAGATGAATAGCATACAAAATATAAGTCCAACAATAGATGCAATGCAGGTGCATCCCAAAAAAAAAAGTAGCCAGCAAAGTCTATCCTTCATACATAGCATACAAAAAGTCAAGTCCAAGCTATGTAATACTGGCACATCCAAAAAGAGTAGTAAGCAAAATTTATCTTGTATAGACAAAATACAAGTGTGTAAAGATGTAAATTGTATACAACAATATTGAAATGAATAAAAGAGTATCCTTCTGTTCATTACCTTATGAATAGTTTGCAATAATATTCACGGCTTCAAGTTATGTCATTTCTTTGTCTTAAGTTGCCTAAATTTTCCCAACAACAGTGGTTGAGTTAATTATATGATAACAACATGTAACTACTTGTAGTAACTCATTTATTAATTCTTACTCTTAATAAGCTTGTAAACGACAATGGTTGGGGTGTAAAGTATGATGATATTGAAACTTGAGTTTGTGCAGGAGATGGTAGAAAAGCATATTGAGCTGAAGGTGTTAAGTATGATGATGTTGAAACTTAAATTTGTATAAGAGCTGTTGAATTTGTAACAACTTGAGATGATAGATACCTTCAAGTGGGTGGGGGAAATTCATAGACGGAGTAGAGATAGCAGTTTGGAAGACACGGGCATCATGTGCGGTCCCCTCCCACCCTGCCAACACAAAAGTGAAGCACATATCCCAATCACATACGGCCATAATATTCTGTGTCGGATATCCTTTTCTGCCGATATATTTGTCTTGCTCAGATTGGCTGACCACACACTTGATATGAGTTCCATCAATTGCTCCTATTGCATCCTTGAAAAATGGGTAATATCGCCGATCGTTGGCGATTTTTGGGTGACATTCACGGAACGTGGGATCAAGTGGTTTGATTATTTCTCCCGATAGGTTCACACAAGCATGTAAAACCATGTGGAAGATCCTGTGGACAGTTTCTCCATAATGTTGAAATCGTTCTTGTAATATTCTATTTCCTTGTGAATGTCCAACTGTGTATAGAAATATGGCTACCATTTCTTCTAGTCCAATGTACCTGCTCCTCCGTAACCCATGTTCTACCAATTTGGAGCATAAGAGATGGAAGATATGCTTTTCCACTCGAAAATTCTCAGGGCAAACTCTATCATGGCCTTTCAGAACCTCTTGCACCCACTGTGCACCTGTTTGCTTACTAGTTATGCGTGGTTCTTTGCAAATATAAGGCGTAACATATTGAGCCATCAAGGCAGCCACGTGCTCATCTTCGGTCATCTCTTCCTTTATAAGGGATATGAGGTGGGACCTTCTATCTACATGACACGATCGTACTTCCCTCGTTCCGTTAGAAATATTCTCACGACTAGAACTTGCCATGAACGATGTAACCTGTGTGAGTAGCATGATTATATGAAATCAAATATAATTATACCACAAGGCAAATTGAAAATAAACGTCATATAGCATTAGTAACATTAAGGGAAAAAAACGTCAAATTCAAAATGGATTAGCGGTATGTTTTAATTATACATAACAAAGTGCTAAAAATTGACATAAGATAGAGTTCAGCGAGTAGGGGTTTCTGAAGGTCAAGGCTATTGTAAGCATGTTCACACAACCACTCTAGCAAGAGTTCTTTATCCTCTCTCATCCCTACATACATGTCGCGAGCAACTTGATGCATCATCATATTACAACAGCGGCGACAAAAGTCCCTGTCACTGGTAACTTCTGGAATGCTTCGTAATTCTTTTACGACGTCACTCAGTTGGAGATCATTGCTGACGATCTTCTTTAATGTATCTTCTTTGATAGAAGATGCGTCAGCTATTCTACTAACCGCATCTGCTATTTGCTTCGAACTTGCTGTTTTTGTCTTCTTTGATTTACCCGACCCTTCAGCCCTTTTTCTCTTCCCACTGATTCCTGAACCACTAGGTGGAGTGTTTGTCGTCAACGTAATTCTTTCGAAATCTTGCGACACTCCTATACTAGGTCCAGTACTAGGAGGTTCAAGATCTTCCTCACTATCTCTTGAACCTTCTTCTAGGTCTATTGTGGGTCGATAAACATCGTCGTCGTCATCAGCTAGTGACACTCGCTGTGTTGAAGGAGGTGTGAACATTCTACTACCCGATGCTATCACATCCTTAAATAAGATGTCTAATTCCCTCACGAACATTAGCCCTTTGTATCTATACTTCGCGTAGTCCGGATTCTCCTGAATCCATAAAATTTACAAAAATTAATGATTTATAATAATAACAATAACAACATTAATGATTTATAATAATAACAATAACAACAACAAAAATAACAACAATAACAATATTAATGTTAACCTTTATTTTCTTTTCCCACCATCCATCATATGCAATCACCATATTCTTTGTAGGGTCATACGATATACCAGTCTCTTTTAAGAACAACTTGTCACACACCTTCCACTCTTTCTTCAAGCTATCTAACCGATTTTTCAATTGTTTCTTGTCATATGACTTTCCTGTTTTTTCATTAAATGACGACCAAATGTTCTTCCACCCATCCTTCGTGAATGCAGATCCTAGACGTTCTTTCTTGTATATTTGCTCAATGCAAAGGTCAATGAAAATAGCAGTACATCCTACATCCCACGAAGCTTTACCTTTTTCCTTGTTCATGTTTCTATGACAACAATTTTCCATTAAAAAAAACAAATGGGCCAGGTGAAAATTATAATAACAATTCAATATGATACATAACATTTATTAATATATGAATATTTGCTAATTAAACAACTGGAAATAGCCATATATGAATCAATCATGTCTTAAGTTTATAACACTACATAAAATTAAAATTAAATCTATAATGGAGACCATATAAAAATTAATCATTTTAACCTATTATTTCCATAAAAATAGTTTTCTTTTTTCACGTAGAAAATGTAACCCATACAAGCTTTCTGAAAAGAAAAATCCATTTATCTTGTGAAATGTTCTTACTCACATATCTAACCTACAGCTTTTAAAGGGAAGGCCTTTTTTTGCTGGTCTAACCTTGAATAATTAACAGTATACAAATGTTGACAGGTGGGACCAAAGAAGATCATCTCAACCCAAAAACACAAAATATCTAGTAACAGCTCACACTGTACAAACCGTAGATGATTCAACTGGAAGATTGAGACATATTGTGTAAAGACAACCTTGTGGGCTACATATTGTGTAAAGACATACTGTACAAACCGTAGATGATTCAAATTACATATTATCATGCAAGCTGATCTCCATTTAAAGACAACCTTCCACCTCATGCCCAAGTGTTAATGAAAATGACACATTG
The DNA here is from genome assembly GCA_037074505.1 of Albizia julibrissin. NCBI lineage: Eukaryota > Viridiplantae > Streptophyta > Magnoliopsida > Fabales > Fabaceae > Albizia > Albizia julibrissin. The sequence continues at coordinate 39,724,828 of CM073483.1, read as the reverse complement.
TGGGCTACATGCTTTAGACCTCTTGTTTGTCTGTCTTTGTGATTCTTCAAACTGATCCATAATGTCCTTTACTCTCTAATTCTCTTACTCATAATCTATGTTTAACAAAGTAGTCACAATAGTCTTGCTATCCATCAAGATAGAAATTTTCATGCATCAACATATAAGAAATTTCATAATAGCGTGAACCAATGATGTAGTCTTTAAGAGATTATCATCAAAAAATACAGTTTTTGAAGATAGTATTGGAAAGGTCAATTTAGTCTTCAAATATTCAAAATAGTCATTTGATTAAAAAAAACATTTGTGGACTCTTCAACATATGTGCAAGCACATAAAATTCTATCTTTACCTACATGGAGGTATATGTTGATTTTGGAAATAATATTTCGGGCCCTAAATTGAGAAGCATAGCTTTTGAGAGATTAATTTGAGAAAATAATAATAATTTCAAGCATACGGTTAAAGCAATCAAGTGCTGCCTCAGCCTTACCATGCATGGCAAGACCTAAAATCATCGAATTCCATGAATTTACATCTTTATCAGGCATGCTTTCAAAGACTTGTTCAGCTATTTCTAGGGACCCACATTTACAGTATATATCCACCAAGCAAGTGTTAATCAAAACATCATCAGCCATATCCATCTCAGACTTGTTCAAAATATAGGCATGAGCCCAAAAACCTAGAGACAGAGCACCTAAACCAGCACAAGCATTAATAACACTCTACATTGTATAATTATCAGGTTCAAATGAATTTTGCATCTGAATGAACAGCTTCAAGGCAGTGTCAAATTCACCAACCCTCCTCATATAGGAATCAATTAGTACATTCCAAGTAAATATGATGCGAAGAAGGAGGAAGATACACACAGTCTTCTCTTATGTTTCAGATTAGGCACTTATAATGTAATGAAAGATACACATTGTTTACCTGGAAGCAATGGCAGATCTTGGCTAGAAGACAAAGAATAGAGCAGAGCAGAGGAAGCCTCGGACAAGCAGATCCGACCACTGCACCAGCTCTGGCCGCCACACTAACCGAAGGCTACCGACAACCAACAGATCGGCCCAACAAATTGCAAGGAGAAGCTGTTCCACCAACAATGGAGGTTGTAGTGCTTACCGGAAAGACAAAGCCAGCTTCTGAAGGGGGACCCACAGCCGTTGCCGCCGACTTCTTCCTGCCTCGACGATGGTTTGATTCAACGGTGCTCAAAGTGTCATGCACCAACTGATGAAGAAGACACAAAACAATCGCTCTCTCAAGTTCAGACTCACGGTCGCCGACCTCTTCCCACCTCCGACGAACCCTTCAGCTTGCTTCACGGTGCCGATCGGGTTAAAGATCCAGCGATCTGCCGAAATGCTCTCCGGTGCTGTATTAGGAAGAAGCCGCTGTGCTAGGAAGGAGAGACCAAACGGTAATAAATAAAACCAGAGACAGACCAGATAACGAGAGAGAGCTGAGGGTGGAATTAATGGTGTAAGAATGGGTAATAATTGCTCCAACGGTCGGCTCGTGAAGCTCAGTGGGAAAAAAAGTAAGAAAAAGGAGCTTATGAGATAACCTCCTTTTTAAAAAAAAGCTCATCTGAAGCCCAAGTGATTCCAAACAGGGTCAGCTTTTTTAAATGAGCTTTTGGGCTCACACTGAACTTTTTTTCAGCTGGCTGGGTTTTCAAACAGACCCATTCTGGTTTTGGTGCTGTGAGGGGAGTAAAAGGAGAACATTGTTACCCCCAAATAATTAAAAAATAGAGCATTAAACAAAGAGCAAGACAAAGCTAGGCGACCAAATGATGAAGTGTCGAGCAAGAAGGTAGGCCACGTCTTTAAAAAAAAAATCATTTGATTTGGGAGCCCTCTCTGTTGAGACAGCGCGTGCTGGCTTTTATTTTTAGCAAAAAAAGAAAAAAGAAAAAAAAGGCTTTTGTTCCTTTTTACCCTTTTTTGCTTGTTTGCTTCTACAGCAATTCTGCATTTGGTTGCAACCTCCTTCCCTACAAAAAAACCTATTATAAGAAACTCCCAATTTTACACACAAGATCGTTTTTTGGATTTTTGATGATTGATTAAAACGTCGCCACCTCATTCCCTTTCATCGTCATTCCAACACTTCCATGCCCTCACCCTCTGAGCTGTGAAGCTTCTCCACGCGACGGATTACTCTCTCTCTCTCTTCCCCTTCTTCTTCATTTTTTTGCCCCAAAAGTCCAAACGGTCCATCCTTCTCTCTCTTCCTCTCAGGGAATCCCATGGCTTGCTCACCTTGACATTTCTGATGGGGTTTCCCTTCTGAGCAAGAAGAATTTGATACTTTCTCTGTGCCTTTTTCTCTTCTTTGTTGTGAATCTTGTGTGAGCTTCTTTCGAGACTGGGGCTCTCTGTGAAGGAGGATTGAGGAATTTTCTTCGTTTTTTTTGTGAATATTTATTTGTGGGATCCAGATGGCTACGGGGACGACGCCATCTTCTTATTGGTGTTACAGATGCAGTCGGTTTGTGAGGGTCCGGCGGCTGGACACGGTGGTCTGTCCCGACTGCGACGGTGGATTTGTGGAGGAGATTGAGCAAATGCCTCGCCCTGCCTCCATCGTCGATTCGCGCCGGCAGAGGTTTCCGGCGGCTTCGATGTACATGATTGGCAATCATCCCCCCAGTTCTGGACAGCCTCTGCGTCCTGCTTTGAGGAGGGCTCGTCGGAGCAGCGGTGATATTTCTATGGTGAATCCGGTTGTCGTGCTCCGGGGATCGCCTAACCGGGCGGGTCCTGATTCCGGCGGAGGAGGACATGGTCGCGGGTTTGATCTTTACTACGAAGATGGGTCCGGGTCCGGTCTTCGTCCTCTGCCTCCAAACATGTCAGAGATGCTTCTGGGATCTGGAATCGATAGGCTTCTGGAACAGCTTTCTCAGATTGAAATGAACGGTATTTCGCGATACGAGCCACCTCCGGTTTCCAAAGCCGCCATCGATTCATTGCCGACGATTGAGATTCACGAGAATCATCTCGCGACGGAACCTCACTGCGCCGTTTGTATGGAGCCTTTTGAATTGGGCACAAACGCTCGTGAATTGCCCTGCAAGCACATTTACCATTCAGATTGCATCTTGCCGTGGCTTGCGCTCCGGAATACTTGCCCTGTTTGCCGGCAAGAGCTCCCGGCAGATACGCAGGGCGTTAACGGTCCTGTTTCTGGGCATTCTCTGGCTTGGAACGACGATGACAATGTGGGATTGACTATTTGGAGGCTTCCTGGTGGTGGCTTCGCGGTGGGAAGGTTCGCCGGCGGGAGAAGAAGTACTTCTGATCGTGAGCTTCCTGTTGTGTACACAGAAATGGACGGTGGTATTGGAAATGGCGGCGAACCGAGGAGGGTGACTTGGTCGACGACGACGGAGGGTCGACGAAGAGACAGTGGAGGAGGAGGATTGCGCAAAATGTTTCGTAATCTTTTTGGTTGCTTCACTCCTAGAACTCGAGCTCAATTCTCTGCTTCTTCATCATCATCATCTCCTTCTCCAGAACCTCGACCTTTGAGGAGGAGTACTTCTCGTTCTCGTCCCGTCATGAATACCTCGATGCGTTCCCGAAGAACTTGGTCTCTGGACGGCAATGGCGGAACCAGACCTTGGTAACATAAACAGAGGGAAAACCAAAAAAAAAAAACCAGAAGGCAAAAAAGTCTGAACTTTGTTTCTGGGTTCCTCAACTGGTTCAACAGATTGTTTTGTTGTTATTCATTCAACACTGAATCCCCATCTTTTTATCTTCTAATTATGGTCCAACTATCAAATAGCTCTGTTGTTCATCAGAAGGTAAAAATATAGAGTTTTAGTCTATAGATTCAAGCATGTTGGTGAAAGTGCACAAAAGGGAATTAGAATTGGGTCTGGGTTGGATGAAGCACTTTGGCACTGTAATGGGGTTTATACAATTTGGGAGTAAAAAAGGTTGAGTTGCAGAGATATGTACTGAATTGTAAAGGGCTTGATTTTTTTCATGTGCCAGAAACAGAAAGCAAGAAATGAAGAAGAAGAGAGAACCCTGTAACTGTACATGGCTTTTGTGGTGGCAAGCAAGGGAAAGGGGACTTCTTCTCAACGTAGTCATCACATTTGTATTTTCTTTAGCTTATAGCTTCAGGTCATGTTTCAAGCTGATTAAAAAATTTGATGTTGATAATATATATATAAAAGTATACATATTATCTTGTACACTTCAACACCAAACTCTCTGTGACTCTCCTACCAAAATCAAAGCAATCCATTGTTTATTATATTTCTACGTTTATGGTTGCACCTAGTTACTTGAAAGTGGTAGTGTAATATAAGTGAGGAACCAATTAGCGGGGCACACTCTGCAAATTGGTTATACTCTCTTAGATTAATCAATCAATGCTGGCTGAAGTTTGAGATGGTTTTAGTGTGTATTGTGTTTGTGTGCTTTCAAAATGAGAATTATTTTTAAGGATGAAAAGGGATCTTATGCTGGGTGATTTTTGTGTTTCCATGGAGGGAATATGCCAGTTTATTTGGAAAACGATCCTCTTTCCTCCCAATCAAGGAGAATATTTTTTTGGGATTACAAAAGGCAAAACTAAAGCTTGAGAAAATTTAGTAAGCAAAAGGTTCAGATATGACACAATACGAAACCACAACTATACAAACATCATCCTGGATCAACATCAGTAACTGCCATATCCTTCAAAATTAAATTCTGCAGCGCTAAAGGGGGTCTCATGAGCCAGTCCACCGGGAATGACCCACTTAACGTGTGGCCTTGGCAACCCAGTCGGCCATCAAATTCGTCTCCCTAGGTACCATACAAAAGTAAGGTTCCGACCAAGATTCCTTATAGCAAGGATATTTTCGAGGATCACATCGCATCTCCAACCTGGAGATATGATGCCCTCGTCGTTGAGACATTTGATGAGAACCTGGTTGTCTGATTCAAAAACCACATCTTCGACAGTTTGCTGCTGCATATTGGACTGCTTCTTGCATGGCCACACATTCAACCATGTATGCTGATTCCACAGGTATTATTAACTTTGTACTTCCAACCAAAATCCACCCGTTTGAGTCTCGAATGAGTGTGTAAACTGACTCATTTGTTACGCCATCACAAGGCCTATATGTATATATAGAGGCTTGGTATGGGTGTGTAAGCTGACTCATTATTCACCCATTCATTATATGTTTTAGTTTCTCTTCTGCCTCTTCATAGGATTGAGCTAGGCTCTTTTTTTATTGTGTAGCCCAAATGTGTTGAATCCATTCCTTCCAAGTTTTGAGGGTCCTTTTGTTATCCTACACTTCAGGAAGCACTTGTATTTTTTTAAAAAAAAAAAAATTGAACCGCAGTCACAGTGCTTAAAAAATGTGGGGATTGAACCTTAAATTTGGGATCACAAAGGGCACATCTAGTGCCTGTTTGTTTTACTCCCTTCCTTTTTATAAGAGCTGAAAATTTGAGTTGTCTTGATCTTTTTTATAAAAGTTCAGACAAAAGTTATTTAAACATTTAATGACTTTTTTCACTTTTGTCTCTCATTAAATATATGTATTGCATCAATTAGAAGGCTAATATTATTTATTTACTTTATTTATCTCTCTTACTTACTCCTTTATAAGTAATGACATACTTGATAAATAAAGTTTATTTATGACATACTCATTATTTTTAATCAATTTTAACTGCTTTCTTAGATCATGTAATTTAATTATCAGGCTCTTATAAATAAATATGAAGGGAGTAACTTTTTAGAAGTATTTGTCTGGAAAATAACTTTTTGTACTTCACAAACAAGCACCTAATGTCTGTAGACCAAAGGATCTTTGGTAAGTGGCAGTTGCATTATAGGCATAAAATTGTATTTCTGATTGTTGTGTCTTCGTTCAGAGAGGCATTCAAAAATCTTCTTTGTCCATATGAAGTTATGCTGGTGCTGGATTTGACTCAAGGAATCAAGTTAACTAACTTCAAGCTTAAAAATTACTAGAATGTCAAGAACTTTATCCTCCTTCTATTAGTCAGCTATTCTAAGCTCAAATATTATATTAGAAAATATCAGTTGAGCATGATTTGAGTGTTGTTATATTGCACAACTTATAATTATAATACCTAACTTTTGAAAAGTATCTCATCTTACGCTTCAACAATTCATAATTTTATATAACAAAAACTTTTAAATTTCTAAATATTATAAAAATGTTCATTTTAATAAAAAAAAATGAATCTTTTAGTCTTAAAGTTTTGAGTAATTTATAATTCAATTATTAAAGTTTGACTTTACACAACCTGATTGTTGAACCTTTGACTTGTTGACAACTCAATTCCTAATATTTTTGTCATTTATAATCTTATCCTTATCATCTATAATTCATCATGAATATGCATTAGTCATCAAATGTGACAAAAATATTAATAATACCACTCATAATTGCTTATGTGGCTTTCAACTTTGCTCCATGCGCAAATGCAGTACTGACACACACCAATATTGAGTAATTAAAAAATTGTAATGAACTTCAAAAAAGTACAATTCAAATGTAGGATGAAAACTGATTAGATTTTTACCCATCTTGGATTAGGTTGATTATCTGAATAGTTAATTTAAATATTGACGTAAGAGATTTGTATATTATTCATTTTATTTTCAATTTTTTATTTCAAGGAAAACATCATATCCATATTAAATTTATTTTTTTATTTCATTTTTCAGCCATGCTATTTTTAAATTATCTGTGAAGAGTTATTCAAATTAATTTCTTAAAATTTAAATTTAATTAAAAAAATAAACATCCATTGAAATGTGAAGATATGTAGATTCAAAAAGAGAAATGCCACATGGCAAAAAGGGGTGGGAATAGAAAAATCAAATGAAGCAGCGAATGTTGTGGAACACACATCAGTGTTGATGGGTGTATGTGGAACAGCGGTGGAAAAAATAGTTTATTTATAATCTGATTTATGAAAAAAGTCTAATTGTGTAAGGGATTTATGTTTTAATAGGTGATTAAATAAGTATTTTTATAAAAATAAAAAGGTGTTTGGTTTGATTTTTTTATAAGTGACTTTTATGATATTTAAAAGAAAAAATTGTAAAATTTATGAAAAGTGAAAAAATTAATTTTAAAAATTTGGTAATGGTATATAATTAAATTATAATAAAAATATAAATAAATTAAAAATGAAAATGAAAATGGCATAGCAAGTTAAAGATCTGGGCCTTCCGATCTCACTTTAACTATCTCTCAATCATAACACTAACATAGAAAACAAATAGTGATCTCACTTCACCAGCTCAGGCAAAAAAAAAAAAAAAAACAGGTACACTCCTACTCATTTGCCTTATCCATGGAAAAAAAAGGGCAAAGGGGTAAAAATACCCTTATGTTTTTTATAAAAGTGCACCCAGCACCAAATGTTTTCATTGGGAGCATAAATGCCCATCAACATTTCAAAATGGAGCTAAAATGCCTATCCATCTGCCACATCATCATTTTTTTGGGGGAAAATAACCATTTTGCCCTACAATTTTGTGAAATTTTGTAATTTTACCCTTAGTAATTGTGTGATACTTTTAAATTAGTAAATGACCTCCAAAAATTCTGAAATTTTTCAGAATAAAAGTAGACATGATAAGCTTTAATTTGATAGGTCAAATGGAATTTTATTTGGTCAAAATGACCATTTTGCCCTTACAATTTTCACAATATTTGAAAATTGGCAGATTTATCACCAAACTTTAAAAATTCATATTTAATTGTATAGATATCCAATTGGGGTGTTTCTAAAGCCTATGTGACCCTTATTAAGTCTAGTTTTATGGAAAAATATAAATTTTAGCCAATAAGAACCTCAAAATTCCCAGAATTTTTATTTTTGAAGTCTGCTCCAGAAAAATGTTAAATTCGCTGGGCAAAATTCAAAAATTCATTTCTCCTTGTATACAACTCTAAAAATTCCATTCGACCTATCAAATTAAAGCTTATCATGTCTACTTTTATTCTGAAAAATTTCAGAATTTTTGGAGGTCATTTACTAATTTAAAAGTTTCACACAATCTGACTGATTCAACAGGAAATCACATTAACAACAACTTCAACTTGTGCCAGCGAATTTAACAAGGAGAAATAAATTTTTGAATTTGGCCCAGCGAATTTAACATTTTTCTGGAGCAGACTTCAAAAATAAAAATTCTGGGAATTTTGAGGTTCTTATTGGCTAAAATTTATATTTTTCCATAAAACTAGACGTAATAAGGGTCACATAGGCTTTGGAACCACCCCAATTGGATATCTATACAATTAGATATGAATTTTTAAAGTTTGGTGACAAATCTGCCAATTTTCAAGTATTGCGAAAATTGTAAGGGTAAAATGGTCATTTTGACCAAATAAAATTCCATTTGACCTATCAAATTAAAGCTTATCATGTCTACTTTTATTCTGAAAAATTTCAGAATTTTTGGAGGTCATTTACTAATTTAAAAGTATCACACAATTACTAAGGGTAAAATTGTAAAATTTCACAAAATTGTAGGGCAAAATGGTTATTTCCCCCCAGAAAAATGATGATGTGGCAGATGGATAGGCATTTTAGCTCCATTTTGAAATGTTGACGGGCATTTATGCTCCCGGTGAAACATTTGGTGCTAGATGCACTTTTCTGAAAAACATAAGGGTATTTTTGCCCCTTTGCCCAAAAAAAAATTGGACTAGAAAACCAGCCAACCGGGCCCTATCCGATCTTGTCAAGTGTTTAAGCGAAGGAAGAGTCAACTCGGTGAAAATCGGGTTGACTCGGGCAAACCGGCATTGACTCGCCCAACCTATCGAGTTAGCCGAGTTGGATTTTTTTTTTTAAAAATGCTCTGTCTGACCCATTTCCGACAAAAAACCGCTGCTCCGTCTGGACCCATTTCCGATCAGAGCAGTTCGTGCCAATTCATCCATTCTCATCACTGGTTGCTTGCTTCCTTCCTGTCACCATAAAACTCTGATCTTCCTCTTCTTACTCATCTTTCAGTGTATGCAGCGACGTTTTCTCGGTTTTGTTCCTGGTTTTCTTTTCCTTTTGAGATCCAGCCGTTGTCGACCTCCATGCGGCCCTAGGAATACCAGCTCAAGGTGCAATTCTTCAATCCAAGCACAGGTATTCTGAGATCTTAGATATTGTCAGCTTGATTCACGACCTGGGAAGAGAAGGTGTCGGTGGATTTGTGGGTGCTCTGTGAGTGATCTTGGTAAAGGAGCTCCATGAGTCTCTTCCTTTTTAGATTTTCTTTTCATGTAAACTGTTTTTTTTGTTTTTTTGTACCTTTCTCTATGGGCCTCATGCATGTGAACTTAATAAAGTCAATAATCCAATGCAGGGAGTAAAAAACTGGACTGGAAAACCGATGAATCGGCCAGTGGTCCGGTCCGGTTGATGCATCAAACTAGCGAACTGGTCAAAACCGGTGGTCGAACCGGTCCCTCCTTTTTTTTTAAATATATTTTTTTATTTCTCTAACTACTATCTCGTGCTATTTTTTATGGAAAATAAAAGTTTAAAGACCAAGATGAAGAGAAAAGTAAATAAAGAAAGAACAAATCTAAAAAAAAAAGATTTTAAGGGGATTTAATAATTAATTAATTATAGAAAAATAGATATTATTGTATAAGTACAGGCACCATAACTAATACTAATAAATTTTAAGCATTTTTTTTCTAAAGATCTTCATTTATATATATAAAAGTTTAAAAATATATTAATATATATATTGCTACTAATAAATTATAATATTTTAATATGACATGTCCAACCCCAGTTGAACCATTGACCCTTGAACCTGTACCATGACCGGTTCATTGCCCGGTCCGATTTTTTGTTCCTTGATCCAATGACATTGGGCCCATAAGGTTTATTCAAATTAGAGGATGTCATTTTCTGACAAACTTGATGTTATATATATATATATATATATATATATATATATATATATATATATATAGCATGTCGTCCTCGATATCGGTAATTATTTTGGGTCCCTATAGTGTTGGCAAAAATATATCATATTACACGGGTGTTCAAGTTCATCACTTTTTTTTTGTCAAAAACACTTATTTAAATATATTATATATCTGGCTTGGAAATAAATGTTAAGGAACATTTTGGCTGGGTATTAGACAAATCTAATATATATATTGTCATTAATAAATTGTAATATTTTAATATGACTGGTCCGGCTACCAGTTAGACTCCGGTTGAATCATTAACCCTTGAACCTGTGTCGTGACCGGTTTATTGCCCGGTCCTATTTTTTGTTCCTTGGCCTAACTTTAGCGACATTGCGTCAATAGCACTCCACATTCTTGTATTCCAAGAGCATATTCCCCATCACAATGATCTTTATCTTACTTTTGAAAAATATTATCCAAAACTCCCTTCCAGAATTCATATATCATCAACCACGATTTCATCAACATCACAACAAGGCTGAACCTTTGTTCAGCACAGCCAAATGGCCTTAACGGCAAAAACACAGGGAAGCGAGCATCACAGAAACCGAATGATAATGAAGGGGAACAGGGAAACAGGTTGGATAAAATGAACATACCTTAGCTAGCTAACAGATCACGGTGACTCTTCAGCAGATCCATCATCGCAGGAGGTTTAACCGGAGAATGACACTTCAACGCCCCTAGCAAGCAAAAACAGAGCCTTACAGGCAGATTTGCCACCCATTGCTCGACGCCGACAAAAACTAAAGGCAAAGACACTGGTGGACTTTGACGAAGGAACCTATTGGACTGCAACCACGAATCGTACTCTGACGAAGACGAAGAGGAACAGAAGATGGATGCTGGACGCCAAGGCCACCGATCGAGCTCAAGACTACATGTTTAAAAACTGAAGACCATGCATTTGTTGCCGCCGTTGGCTAAGGAACCTGTTGGACTGCTACCGTTGTCCGCTGCCACTGCGAGTTGAGGAGCTAAAGGTTGGACGAACCGACGAGGAGATTCACACGCGTATGAGGACAGAAGGCCAGACAAAACACACATGGGGTTGGTAAATATTTAAACGGTCACATAAATGAGGGTAACGGTAATAGGCTGATGATTTGAGCTGAACGCATGAAAAAAAGCTCCAATTTGGAGCTTAAATTGAATGGCGCGATTGAATAATAAGTCCAAGTTTTTAAACAGTGTGCCAAACATACATGTATGCCCAAATCGTTGGATTGGGCCTCCAAACGCCCAGACAAACACACAGAATATAAATTTTGGTGCTTTAGACTATCAAAGTTTGCCTCATTTTGGTTTTGTTTTCTGAAAATTAATAATACAATATTGTTGTTGTTTGGGAAAGCTTTAGCTTTTCTATAAGCCTTATTCACGTAAATCGAGATAAATTTCCTCCACATATTTACCTCGTATATCGTAAAACTTACTTCGTATTCTGTTAATCACGGTTAAAAAGCACTTATAGAGCTTCCAAACAATATCCAAACGAGCACATTATTATAATTATTATTCTTATTATTATACTGTCCAAAATCCAAATGTCCGAGTTCCAGAACCTCGCGAAGATCGACCACGTCGTTGTGGTGGAAACGCAGTTTCTGATCACTTGAGTCTGCTGGAATACGTAATCAAATTTTGCAAGTCTGTCTCAGATCATCATTGAAGATTTCACAAAGCATTAAATCGGTTTCCCTTCGTAATCAAACGCTTGCGGTAGGTTTCTGGTAGTATCTTGTGTCGTAATTTCTTCAAAATGTTGATTTTTTTGGGGGACAAACTTCAAAATGTTGATTCGACGAACGTGATTTCGAGATTGGGGTTTCTTTGTTTTGATTATTTGGATGATCTGATATTTTTAATTTTTCTTTTGTTATTTTGGACGATCTGAAGTTGATGCAATGTTATAAGCAAAAATATATGACGGAAAGAAAAGCCCCGGTGAATTCTTGAGTGATTCATTATTTATAGTATTTCTTTGAGTTTGGGCGTAGAGATACGTGGAGTCAATCTATGCAACGAACATCAATAAAAGAAATGGTGGACATTTTTCCGTGGGTGCGGCCATCGGTGTACTGCATTGATGAATTTGTTTTGTGATTATTGACGTGATTTGGTCTCAAGATTTTGGTATTTGATTGTTAAGTGTCAAGAAAAAAGCTAAGTGTTAAATTTCTTCAGTTCGCGCAATCCATGATAGGAGTTGGTGGGTGATTCTTTTCAAGTGGATAGAGTTTGTTTGAGGAGTGACTTCAACATTATAGAAGAGGGATCTATATCTCTCGCTTGATTTTGTCAAAGAAATAGGTGTTTTATTAACTATCATAATAGCAAGGGTACAATACAATTTCCCTAAAAATGCTGCACCTGATGCAGAAATATGTTGTAGGAGTGTGTTCTTTCTGAAAACTCTAGCCAACGAAGTTGCAATGGTATAAGTTATTCATTATGATTGCAACCTCCATTGCGTTCTAAATGAATTGTGTTTGTCTTGCCTAGGTTATTTATGGTTGATACCATCAATGATTGTGTCTTAATGGTAACTTCTTGTTCTAGACCTGTCAAGTTTTGGAGGGATAAGGGATTAGTTCTAAATTTCATGAGTCTTGTTGGAAGTTGTGCTTTGAGATTATTATCAGCTAGCATTGGGTTGCCTTCTTCATGTTGTTTGAACCATAGTTATTAATAGTGTGATATAACTTGCTGCTCAATTCTACAGCTTCCAGCTATGTCGTATGTGAACTGTTGCAATGCATATGTAGCTGCTTTTCACAAGTTATTTTTGTGTAGCTATAGCTCATCATGCTACACATAAATTGGGTGACAATTGCCCTAATTTAAGTGATTTTTTGTAGGCTATAGCTGGAGATTCTTTTGATTAATCTTTGGACTATTTTATATTTGATGATTTAGCATTAATTAATCTTTGAGTATATCGAGAGCACAAGAGGGAAATGCTGCCCTCCTCGTTTCATGCTTTTATATGGCGCTGCAATTGTGATATGTGCCATTAATGACCTTGTTTTGAAAAATGTTAGAAAGGACATCTTGAAATGTGCATAATGCTCAACCCAGAATCGGGGAAAGCCCAATTGTATAAAAATAAAATGGAAAAAGAGGTCACATATTTCATAGTTGGTGGTGGATTCAGTTGTAACAAATGTGTGCATGAGAGTCCCATAGTTACAAATGGAAAATTGATAAGGACGTGTTAGTGTAAGTTAATATATGACTGTGTTAGGCTTGTGGACCTGGACCCAAGTCTAGAAGTGAACTATTTCTCATTATTGAGATTAAGATTGGAATGAAGTGAATTCTCTGGGCTTCAATATTTACATGATATTGACAGGATGATCCTGAAAGAATGTTAGAGGCGCTTTTTTTTTATATGATAACCTAGTATCCTTTTTGTGAATTATGTTGAACTTTGCACTTGAGCATGTATTTGCAATTGATTATTGTTTTCTGACTATTATTATCTGAATTTATGAAGTATTGTATAACTTGTTCCAGTTAACTAGTGGAGTCTCAATTCAATTTTCCCAAGCAAGTAGAGCCATGAGTTTTGTTTTGAGAGGAACAAGAGCAGACATAGAAACTGGATTTCCTGGATTTATTCCTGAGAGGCATGGATTGGTATGTAATTTGTCTTGGTGCAACACCTATAATGATATGTTTTTTCATTTATGAATAAAAGTAAAGTAGTTTGTGTGTAGTTATTGAGCATTGTTAACCAAGGATTGAATTGATTTTGTTTCTCCAGCGTGTTCATGCAGCACGGCCTACCAATTCCAATTCACTTACTTTTCTTGTCACAGGTACTTTCAAAATATCACTATTATTTTTGTAGATGTTTTATTTATATTTGATGTTTCGTTTATATCTTATGATTTGTTTCTTTCAGTTCTCCTGTTATTCATGATTCTGAACTCTCACCAGATGTCACCAAATTTTCTGGTATGGCCTTCCTGCCAAATTGATTACACTTAAAGGGATGCATTATTTTTTATGTATAGATGAACTTAAAATTATTAAATTGATTTAAATTGCTGTATTGATTCATGTTTGTAGCTTTGGCTCGTGCTAGGAGTCTTCTTGATGGCCACAATGTTAAGGATGTATGCAACTTGTCAGCAGCTTCAAGCTGAGGCTCATGCCCATGCAGCAGCAGGCAGTGGTGGCCTTCTTGGGCACACTGAAGTACGTTTGCACATGCCACCATCAATGGCACTTACCACCCGAGGACGTCTACAGGGCCTTAGACTCCAGCTTGCACTTCTTGATCGGGAGTTTGATGATCTAGGTTTTGTAGTTTTATCTATGATAAAATTCCTAATATGCTACTTTCTAATTTTTTTCCTCTACTGTAATGCTTTATATTTTAGAAGTGTTAGATATTTTATTCATGTACACTTTTTATTTTCAGATTATGAAACTTTAAGAGCGCTGGATTCAGATAATGCTCCGCCTGCACCTTCTATGACTGATGAAGAGATAAATGCTCTTCCTGTTCACAAATACAAGGGTTCTGGTCTCCAAAAGTATGTAGTCAATCAGATCTTTTGTTATATTCTTCTTACTAATTTTGGAATTTTAGTAGTTATCTTTGATGATAGAACAACTTATCTGATTGCAATTTTTTTAAGATGATAGTTTCCTTTCCAGGAAAGGCATGTCCAAATATTATGTACATGTATTTCAAATATTTCTAACTAAACTAAAAAGTTTATTTTCAATATTTTGCTGTAATAATTGTATTGCATATTTTTTAGCTATACGTAGTAGTTTGAACGATGAACAATGTGAGAAATCTTCTGTTTATACATACACCAATTGAAGGACATCATGGGTAACTGTAGCATTTAAAAAGTATGAATAATTCGATGCTTTTATTCCATACTGTACAGACGCATATATAGGTTACAGAGGTAGGAGAATTAGTTGAGATTAGATGCGGTAATCTCTCCTGATCTCATAACAAGATTTTGAATTTTGAAACTATTGTTATCCTATAATATCTCCTATTATCTAATAATAATAATATCTAATAAGTAAATATTTATAATTACTACCCTCTCCCTCAAGTTGGATCATAGATACTCATCATGTCTAACTTGCATACAAAGCCTTTAAATGTGTCTTCTGGTAGACCTTTTGTGAGAATGTCTGCAAGCTGTAGCTTTGTGGGAATATAGGAGAGGCAAATGATACCAACTTCAACTTTCTCTCTGATGAAATGACAGTCAACCTCGACATGCTTGGTTCTGCTATGCTGAACAGGGTTTAAGGTTGGCTTAGAGCTGCCTTGTTGTCACAATAAAGTTTTAATGGTGAATCAACCTGGATATGAGCCTCATCAACCACTCGTTTTAGCGACATACCTTCCATAACTCCTTGAGATAAGGCCCTTGATTCTGATTCAGCACTACTTTTGGACACTACTCTCTCTGCTTTTGACTTTGCCAAGTGACTAGATTCCCCCACACGAATGTACAGTACCCTAATTGAGATTTTATATTCTCCTGATCACCCGCCCAATCTGCATCTGTATAGATTTCTATGGTTCTCTGATTTGTTTTCTTGAAGAAGAGCCTTAGGCCTGGTGTACCTTTAAGGTATTTCAAAATTTTGTAAGCCCCATCCATGTGTTTCTTTTCGAGAGTGCATATGCTGACTGGCAACACTCATTGCAAAGGCAATGTCTGGTCGAGTGTGGGAGAGGTATACAAGTTTTCCTACTAACCTTTGGTATCTACCTGTATCTGCTGGTACTTCATCTTCTTCTTGGTTCTTTAGGTCTTCCTTATTTGCCTTCTTGTTGCTTATAGGAGTCTTGCTAGGTTTACATCCAAGCATACCGGTTTCTTTGAGTAGGTCAAGGATATACTTGCGTTGAGAGATATGAATCCCTTCTTTGGATCTGGCCACTTCCATTCCTAGGAAGTATTTCAAGTTTCGCAGGTCTTTTACCTCAAATTCCTTGTTTAGAGCCTTCTTAATTCGACTTATTTCCTGTGTTGTTTCCAGTAAGTATGATATCATCTATATACACTATGAGAATGGTGATTAGGTCTCCTTTTTCAGAGTAAACATAGTATGACCAAAAAGACTTTGCTTATATCCCTCAGCCTTTAAAACATGTGAGAATTTGTCAAACCACGCTCTTGGAGACTGTTTTAGGCCATATATTGACTTATTTAGCCTGCAGACCTGTTGGTTTCTTCCTTTTTCGAAGCCAGATGGTAGACTCATGTATACTTCTTCTTTTAATTCCCCGTTTAAGAAGGCATTCTTATTATCCAATTATTGTAGTGGCTAGTCAAGATTTGCAGCAAAGGAGATAAGTACTCTTACTATGTTCAACTTTGCAACAGGCGCAAAAGTCTCATCATAGTCGAGTCCATACGTTTAAGTGAAACCTTTCGCTACTAGCCGAGCCTTGTACTTATTCAAGGTTCCATCAGCATTATATTTCAGGGTAAACACCCATTTACATCTTACTACTTTTCTTTCCTTTAGGTAATTCTGTGATATCCCAAGTGTGGTTCTGTTCAAGGGCCTTCATTTCATCTAAGACGGCATTTCGCCACTCAGGAATTTCTAAAGCTTCATATACATTAATTGGAGTCCTAATCTTGTCAAGATTCATAACAAAATTGCAATAGTTCTGGGAGAGTTTACTGTATGCCACATACTTCTGACTGGGGTGCTTTGTGCAAGAGCGTACCTTCTTTCTCATTACAATGGGTAGGTCTAACTCATTGTTTTCCTCAGGATCCATCACCGGGTTAGAGATATGTACAGCTTCAGGTACAGTGTCTTCTCCTATCCTTTTGTTCTTCCTCAAGTAGACATTGCCATAATGTTTGTCCTTTATGGTTTGTGATGGCATTAGGGATGAATCACTCCCAACTTCCTTACTTGGAGGTGGTGTAGGTTCAGGTATAGTAGGAGGTATAGGTTTAGGTATAGTAGTGGCAGGCTGAAATTCACTCCAACTCTCCCCCTGAATGAAAGACTAGGAATAGAAGGGTGTATGTTCTGTAAAGGTGACATCACGGCTAACAAAGAGGTGTTTGAAATGAGGATCACAACACTTATAGCCTTTCTGGAGATTAGAATACAACAACAACAAAGCCTTTATCCCACTAGGTGAGGTCGGCTACATGGATCGCACGACGCCATTGTGCTCTGTCAAAAACCATAGATTTTGATATATTATTAATTAGAAGGTCTCTCTCTATGACCTCATTGAGCGTTCGTTTCGGCCTTTCTCAACCTCGTCTAATAGGACTCCATCCTGCTTGATCCACCCTTCTCACCGGAGCACTCAAAGCCCTACGCTGAACATGTCAAAACCACCTCAAACGATTTTCTATCATTTTTTCTTCAATAGGAGCCACTCCCACTCGTTCACGTATATGAGTATTACGAATCTTGTCTTTTCTTGTATGGCCACTCATCCATGTCAACATCCTCATGTCAGTGACTCCCATTTTATGTTCATGTTGTCCCTTTAAAGCCCAACATTCACTACCATATAGCATTGCTGGTCTTATAGCAGTCCGATAGAACTTTCCTTTTACCTTGTTAGGTACTTTACGGTCACAGATAATTCCAGTAGCTTTTCTCCATTTATACCATCCGACCTGAATTTTGTGATCGATATCTCTATCAATTTCACCATCTTGTTGTATAATTGATCCAAAATATCTAAATTTTGTCACTTGTGGGATGACTTGCCCTCCCAATTTAACTTCCACTTTCCTTTGGTTTTGTCCTTTATCAAACTTGCAATGCATATATTCAATTTTGTTCCTACTAAGATGAAAGCCCCTCAATTCCAAAGTCCGTCTCCATATCTCAAGTTTAGAATTAATATCTTCTCTGGATTCAGCGAACAGAACTATATCATCCGCAAAAAGCATGCATGTAGGGATCTCCTCCTTTATAGGAAAGTCCTTTGTAACACCTTCAGGCGTTCTAACATTGGTTGTAACCCCCTCATACATGTCCAGAATGGCTTTGATATAAGCAACTCTCACCCCCTTCTTTTCCAAGGCTTTCCAAAGTATATCTCTTGGCACCCGGTCATACGCTTTTTCCAAATCAATGAAGACCATATGCAAATCTCTTTCTTTGCTCCTATACTTTTCGATTAGCCCCCTTAATAAATAAATCGCTTCTGTTGTAGACCTTCCTAGCATGAATCCAAATTGGTTTTCAGCGATATCAATCTCCAACCTTAATCTGTGTTCAATCACTTTTTCCCACAATTTCATTGTATGACTCATTAGCTTAATTCCTCTATAGTTTGCACAATTCTGGATATCCCTTTTATTCTTATAAATAGGAACCAAAATACTTTTTCTCTACTCATCCGGCATTTTCTTGGTTCGTAAGATTTCATTAAATAATTTTGTGAGCCATAACACCCTCTTCGCCCAAACATTTCCAAACTTCAATAGGAATATCATTAGGTCTGACAGCTTTACCATTTTCCATTTTCTTAAGAGCTTTCTTAACCTTGCTAATTCGAATCATGCGGTAAAATGACAAATTGAGATCACTTCCTCGAGTCGTCAAATCTTCCGTGTCACAATGCGACCCTTCCCCACCATCATTGAACAGTTTATAAAAGTAGGCTTCCCATCTATCCTTAATATCTCCATCAATAACCAAAACTTTTCCCTTCTTCGTCCTTTATACACCTCACTTGGTTCAAGTCTCTCGATTTTCTCTCCTTATTCTTTGCGATCTTGTAAATCTTGTGCTCTCCCGCCTTTGTTCCTAACTCCTTATAAAACTCTTCATATGCTTTATTACGAGCCTCACTCACGGCCTTTTTAGTCTCCTTTTTAGGCATGTGATACCTTTCCCAATTTTCAGCATTATTACATAAGTGTATGGCTTTAAAACAATCTTTCTTATATTTGGTTTTCTCTTGAACACTTTCATCCCACCACCAAGTCTCTTTGTCTTGTCGACCAAGACCTTTTGATTCTCCCAAAGTTGCTTTAGCAACCTGTTGGACTTTTTAGACATATTTTCCCACATAACATTAGCATTACTCTGAAACTCCCACTCTCCTTCCTCCAGGAGAGTTCTCTTAAAAATCTCCATTTTCTCTCCCTTCAATTGCCACCACCTGACCCTTGGGTTTAAAACTTGCCGGTGCTTTTGTTTTACATACTTAATATTCACATCAAGGACCAAAATCCTATGTTGTGTTGTCACGCCATCCTCCGGGATCACTTTGCAGTTAGTACAAAAACGTCTATCAGAATTCCTTACCAAAAAGAAGTCAATCTGTGTCCTTACGGCTCCACTCTTGTATGTTATTAAATACTTATCTCGCTTCTTGAAGCAAGTGTTAACAATCTTGAGGTTATATGCAAGTGAGAAATCAATAATAGATTGACCTTCATTATTGAGCATCCCAAATCCAAAACCACCATGAGCCCTTACATGAGGTCCTGCCTCCTTACCAACATGTCCATTAAGATCTCCCCCAATAAAAATCTTTTCGGTTAGTGGGATACTTTGAATTAATCCTTCCAAATCTTCCCAGAATTTTTCCTTAAGATGTGCAGCTGCCCTTACTTGAGGTGCAGACGCTCTGATAATGTTTATAGTATCATTCCCAACAATCATTCTTAAGGAGATAATTCTATCCTCAATCCTGTTAACGTCCACCACATTCTTCCTCAATTCCTTATCAGCGATGATACCAACACCATTCCTTCCATTGACCTTTCCTGTGTATCAGAGCTTACAACCATTAATTTCCCGAGACTTTTCTCTTGCCCATTTAGTTTCCTGGAGACACAGGATATTAATCTTTCGATCTTTCATTACTCCCACCACCTCCCAAGATTTTCCGCTTAGAGTCTCAATGTTCCAAGTGCCAAATCTGATCTTGTTCTCATGAACTAGCTTCTTTAGCCACCTCCGTTCAGAAGAGAGCGGTAGCCCTTGCTCATTTAACACTACATCCAGGTGACAATGCAGCGGCTTTCGCTCACTTCTCACTGTACTCGAGCCATACAACGCGTTACTTACAGGTAACGACCTAGCATTAGCACAATTTCTTTGTTGATCCATGTTTATAAGAGATTCGACAGGGTTTTACGTTGGCTGTCGGGGCCTAACACAACCCTCCTCCTTTACCCAGGCTTGGGACTGGCTATAAACATAGGCGGAGTTTTTCTAGAGATTAGAATAGCCAAGAAAAATACACTTGATAGAACGGGGATTTAATTTGTAGGGTGGATTATGGAGATGGACATAGGCTATACAACCAAAAACGTGAAGTGGAAGAGGATTATCAAGGTCTGAAACCATATGAGTTTCGCATAGTTTTACAAGTGGGGAGGAGTAGGAAAGGACATGATTTGGCATGCGATTGATGAGATGAGTAGCGGTGAGGATGGCATCACTCCAAAAATATTTCGGGACATGGCATGTATACATAAGGGCATGGGCTACCTTAAGAAGGTAGCGGTTTTTACGTTCAGCTATACCATTTTGTTGGGGGATATGTGGACAACTGCTCTTGTGAACAATGCCATGGGTTTTGAGGAAGAGATTGAAAGATTGATTGAAGTATTCAGTGCCATTATCAGAGTGCAAGACTTGGATAGTGGAGTTAAATTGATTTTGGACGTAGTGGAAAAATTCAACAAACACTGAGGAAACATCAGATTTTTCTTTTAATAGAAATACCCAGCATATGCAGGAGTGATCATCAATGAAGGTGACAATATTTTGAATGCGTACGATTAGAAATTCCACATGGTCCCCAGACATCACTATGGATGGTAGAGAAGGATGAGAGGATTTATAAACAGAGGGTGAGAGGGTGGTCCGGTGGTGTTTAGCTAACTCACAAGCATCACAATGAGAAGTACTTATTTTATTTAAAACAATGTTTGGAAACAATTTTTGTAAATAAGGAAGACTGGGATAACCCATCCTTTTATACCATAAAACTAAATCACCATCAGAACAGGTGGTGGGACTTTTTATTTTGGATGACAAAGCACTTGCAGTAGGAGCATCAAGATAGTAGAAGCCACGATGTTCCTTAGCTTTGCCAATCGTCTTCCCCAAGAAGAGATCCTGAAATAGGCAATAAGTAGAGAAAAATTGAGTAGAGCCATTTGCATGTTTGGTCAATTTGCTAATAGCGAGTAAGTTGCATGCCAGATTTGGATCATGTAATACTGATTCTAATTGTAGATTGTCGATAAGGGATATTGTGCCAGTGCCAGCTATGGTAGCAGATGAATCAGTGGCTGTGCGTATTTTTCTATTACCAACTGAGGGATAATATGAGGTAAACATGTTGGAAACTGGAGTCATATGGTCTGATGCGCCCGTGTCAATGATCCAAGTGGGAGGGTAATGAAGAAGATAACAGGGCAATAGGGTCTGTACCTTGTTTAGCAACAGAAGCAGTCGGACCTTGCTGAGATTGCAAGGCTTTCAGCGTATCCAGCAATTGATTAATCTGATCATTGTTAATAGATGTAGTTGCTGGTGTAGGGGTGGACTCGTTATCATGGAAGGCATTGTTGGCACGTGGTTTATTGCGACGTGGTTTCCCATGAAGTTCCCAGCACTTGTCACGTGTGTGATCCACCTTCTTACAATGATCACACATAGGGTGGTCTTAGTGGATGAATCAGAAGTGACATGTTTGCTTACAAGACCTGAAGCATTTGGAATTGGACTCCTGGTTTTGTAGAGCATGGCATGCTGTTGAGACTCTTCACGCGTCATCTCCGAATAGACTTCTCGTAGTGGAGGAAGAGAAGAGTTGTTGAGGACCCTGGCACGAACATCATCATATTCGAGATTTAAATTGGCAAGGAATAGCATTACCCGATCAGTGTTCTGATTCTGGTTGTGGCGTGCGGCATCTGTTGAGGACGCCCACTCATTCCGCAACAGCAGGTCCTTATCTTGCCATAAAGCAACGAGTTCAAACTAGTATTCTGCAACACTTCGAGTTCCTTGAGAAGATTTCCAGATTTACCGACAAAGATCGAAGAGGCGAGAGAGGTCCTTCCCATCCACATGACTCTCGAACGGCATCCCATATATCTTAAGCGGTGGGAAGGTTCATAAACCCACGTTTAATCGATGGTATCATGGCGTTGATCAGCCATGAACAGACAAGCAAGTTGTCGGTTTCCCATTGAGCCATCATCGGGGAGGAAGCATCGGACGGTTGTTGGGCTGCACCGGTGAGGAAAGCAATTTTGCCTCAGCCACCCACTGCCAGTTTGACCGCTCGCACCCAGTCATGGTAATTGTGGAGATTCAGCTTCTCCGAGACGATGCACGATGAATCACTGGAAGTGAAGCCGGTGTGACTACCGTCGCGTACGAGAGGTTGCCGTGAGGATCCATCAGGAGTAGAGTCCATTGTCAAGTGCTTCGAAGGGTGAGACTCACGATGAACAGTGCCGGATTCGCTACTCCGCTATGATACCATGTAGCATTTAGGAAGTATGAAGAATCCGATGCTTCTATTCCATACTATACAGACACATATATAGGTTACAAAGGTAGGAGAATTAGTTGAGATTAGATACGGTAATCTCTCCTAATCTCATAACAAGGTTTTGGATTTTGAAACTATTGTTATCCTATAATAGCTCCTTTTATCTAATAAGTAAATATTTATAAGTATTACAATAACATCGATGGATTTCATAATCATATTCCTTTCGGGTTTAGTGCCATTAAGTTGCATTTCTATGTATATGATGATTGTTTTAGTGCTTTAATAGAAGAATCTTAGGTGGGATTGAACTTAGAGAAGTGTAAAACTGATCAGAAAAAGAATGTGGTTTATGAAATTGCAAGAGTAAGCACTTCGGGAATTTTGGTACTGAATACTGATTATCTGACAAGAAGCTGCTTCTGTTTACAGCAGGAAATCCTCAATGCAACAGACCTCATCTTCCACCTTTGCTGAGGTAACCCTAAGATCATTGGTCCTTTTTCATTGGCCAGAAGATCAAATGAATTACACTGCTTGTTAAAATGTCAATGATTCTCAGAGGGTGTTGCTTTTCTGCATTTGTATCCCATAGCACATTATTGTTTCTTTTAAGGAAAATTCCTTTATTTTGGTACTAGATATGTGTTAGAATCTACTCTTCTTTTTTGTATCATCCCATTTTGAAATGCTTTATTCTATCAAACTGAATTTTTTATTTTACATTAATTTTTATATTCCTTGGAAGAGAGTTTATGAAAAATAAGTTCATAACCTGCGCACAAAACACATGTACTGCATTTTACCGCTCTTTCATTGGCACCGTTTTCGTTTCCTGAACTGTGTTAGTAGGCAATGATAGATCAACTTAATATCTTCTTTTATGGCAGAAGAAGCAAGATACATCAAATGCAGTTGGTAGTACAAAAGGCTCTGATGATGAGCTGACGTGCAGTGTATGTTTGGAGCAAGTTAACGTTGGGGATCTACTCCGCAGCTTGCCCTGCTTACATCAGGTTCACTTTGTCATAGCTTCTAGCATAATTTTTTCAGCAAACTGTTGCATTTACCATTTTATTGCATGTTTTATTTATCTTTCTGCAATCTATCATCTGAGTCAGTATGAAGATGAGAAAACAAAATCAAGTTGCTTTAAACTGTATGAAGGAGAGCAGAACATGCTTTCACTTTTCGGAGTTTAAAATGTACCTGATGAAGTGATTATCAGTTTATTTCTGGCATTCCCATTTAGTCAATAACTGAAGTTGTCAGTCATATTCTGTTTCATAAACGCCTTCATTTATGAACTAGACTAGAGCTGTTCGGGAATGCTATGACCTCCATGCACATGCAATTGCATTGCTTAGCTTTAGTGATTAACATTACTGCACTACTCTCTTGAGAAATTAAGCAATCCTCTTGATATACTGAAATTGCCATTCATAATTCCCCCCCCCCTCTAATCCTGTACTTAAACCTCTGGTTTATGTTCTTTGAAGTTTCATGCCAATTGCATCGACCCATGGCTGCGGCAACAAGGAACATGTCCTGTATGTAAGTTCAGAGCAGGATCTACGTGGCATGAGGGTGAACAGAATGAAGTTGATGCTTCAGACATGGTTTGAATGCCCGTTCTTATTTATGAATACAATGATATAATCAACTGTAACATACGCTTATGCTTCAAAACCAGTGGTTTATAACTACTATTGGTGTAATTACCCTGACATATCTACAGGCATGAGTAACAGTAGAACACAGTGTAACAACTAAATGACTCCTTATTTTTGTTTCAGATTGCTCAGTTTCCTTTACCCTCTAAAAATTAGATAGCTTGTACGCCTCCTCGTCATCATTCGATCCCTGTTAGATGCGTGTGGTTGGCCTTGTTCTAAAAATTTATTTTTCTTCTAACCCCCAAAAAAAAAAACAAATCTTTTTCCTTTTTAATTCCCTCCATTTTCTTTATTGGACGGTTAAGTGTTTTTTATTCATGATTGCATATTTTGTGTGCTATCTAGATTGTTCTAGTCTTCGTTCATTGGCAGGCTTGGGGTTTAACTTTGGACTTAATCTCGGAGATGAAGAGTTGCAATGAAACATTTTCTTGTGTAAACTGTAAATGATATTCCCTCTGGTTAAGCATTACGAGACCTCTTCCTGTGGTTATTAATACAAGATTTACTGTCTAAAACATTAAATTTTGTCTCTACATTTGTTTTGATACTTCCCTAACTAAATAAACAACAATCTTTAGTTAATGTCTCCAGCCCCCAAAAAAAAAAAACTTGGTCAAGGGGAATTCTAAAATTTTAACTCAATTTCTTAATTTATAAAGTAGTTGGAAATGGTTTCTAACTATGCAAGTCAACATTTCAAATAATATTGAAAAAGGCCTATTCAACACTGTCGCACTCAGTAAGGATGATATTGAATTTTTCATCGTTAGGAAACAGAAAGGTGCTCAAGAATAGCAGCCTTCTGAACATAGCTATCATACTGGCCGAATTTGGGTACTTTGATATACTCATGGCAAATAAGATGACTTTGAATGATTCATTAAAAACTACAACTAAATTGATATATTAAAAAAAACCTTTTTTTTTGTAAGATGACTTTGAATGATTCATTAAAAACGACAACTAAATTGATATATTAAAAAAAACTTTTTTTTGTTTACCAAAAAAAAACTCAATTTATTGAATCTCACCCTCTCTCTATGTTTTGTATTGAACATAGCTGCGTTAGCAGCAGGTAAGAAAACCTTAGAAATAATTATAAGAATTTTGAAGCTCCAATCTAACTTTTCAATTGTGACTTTATGGTTTAGGAGATAAATATATGAGAGAAGCTGTCTCAATTCATATGAATATACTTATTATAAGCAAATCCAAATAAGCCCTACCACCAAATGTTTGGATTAACTGGCCAACTTAACCAATCTCGTATTTGAGCTATGGCTATACGACCGCTAGCGAGGTTTCCCCATTATGAGCCTACATTCCTACAAGCTGAACTAGTCGGTTACTAGTAGCGCTAGATATCAGCAGTGGATTAATACAAAAATCCAAACAAGCCCCAGTCTTTGGAACCCACGTTTTTCTTTTGCCAACTCCACAAACCTCCTCCGGCAAGAAATAAAAAGTTGTAGGCAAAATACAAAAATTCGACATTAATATCATGAGCCAATTTGACAAAAACCAATTAGCATTCATTGTGATGGCCAAAAATAATATTCCAGCCCCTCACTATTCATTCAGTTATAATATGTGTTGCCATACATAGTGTAATCACATCACAACAATGAGTGTCTGTAATTTTATTCATAATCAATCTAGGACGCTGTTTCATGAGTCCCCCTATTTTGCCTTCGCTTTACCCTTTCCTTGACCTTTCTTGGCCTCTAACTTGGCTTGCACACGAGCAGCAGCAGCAGCTTTTGCTTCCTCTCTCTTCTTTTTCTCCTCCTCTTTGGCAGCAGCAGCCATCTCCCTCTGCTTCTTCAGCTCTCTGACAAAAGTCACAGCACAAAATCATGGTGCCATCCAATAAAAAGATACATTTCAAGTGAACAAAAGTCCTGATTAGCTTCTGCTATCGACGATGACAGATAGAAGAAATTAGTGAAGTGCGTAATTGCAGACTTACTCAAGCCTAGCCCTCTCGTCTGAAACACTTCCCAGGCTAGAGCCCTTCCGAGGCCTACAGGCAACTAGCTCAACTTCAAAAACAAGTGTCGCACTGTGAAAGGGAAAGGAAAAAAAAAAAAAAAAAGCATTAACTGTATTCACTAAATAAATTCTTCAAACTACAACGAAAGTGGAACAGAAAGGAAGAAAAGGTGTGAGAAATGTAAATGTTTCGGTCCACAGCAAGGCATTGGTTACCATTAACTGTTTTGTTTTTCTGGTCAAGGTTCATGCCATTGATGAAATCTTGAATAAAACGATACTGACAAATGGCTTGTATGCCACTTCAGCAATTTTATTTATATTAACAAACTGTGTTTCCAAACAGAATACTAGGTGCATGGAGTAGACGGAATACTCTGGGGGTATATCTGGTGGAGATCCTGCACTGCCATATGCATACTCTGGCTTGCAAGTAATTTTTGCAATTTCTCCAACCTAATGAAGACAGTAAAAAATGAGAAGAAAATCCCAATTAGTTAAATACAGCATCATAATATTTTTTTTTTCTTTTTTTTTTGGGGGGGGGGGGGCGCTGTTTGACCTTCATGGTCTTCACTGCAATGTCCCAAGCCTTGATAACACTGCCCTTTCCAAGCTCAAAAGTGAACACTGTGTTATCCTCATGTGTGGTATCAAATACTTCACCAGTATCAGCAAGTGTTCCTTCGTAATGAACTGACCAAGACAAACAAATTGTCACAAAGAATCAATAAGATTATCACGCTCAGCTCCAATAATTGGTTTTTTAAGGAAACAAAATGGTAACACCACATTCAACGGTTTTGGTAACAATGCCCATGACCAGATTTATTTCAATCACTTTTGTTAACCTCCTTAAGAAAGGAGAAGCATGATAAAGTTGTCCAGCAAGTTGAAAATATGAAGGTAAAAAATACTTCTTTAATCCCTTAAGATGGACATAAACTTCAACTTTGTCCAAAATATTATCTTTGTCAATTTTGATCTACCTCTTTCTAAAATGTATCATGTCTCTCAACAGCAAATGGCACCAAATTCAGTGACAAATAATGCTACAACCAAAATAATCCTAGGTGGCACCATGTCACTCAAAATCTGGTGCCAACATGGTCGACAGTGCTAAAATAGTGTTGCACCTAAGTTGAATAAAGTGTTATGGATTAGTGAGTTTGGGGCTGAAACTATATGAACTAATACTGCACTTTGCTCAATTTGCAACTAGAAAAAGGGCAAGTTGTTAAACCTAGTGTTATTCTTTGTTACTGTGCATAGCAGCAAAGCCTCAAGAAAGGCTTCAAATCTTTTTGGGCTGAAGCTACAACTACTTCTCTGCCAAACTCAAGGCCCCTGTTTCTCCAATATAAATATATTATTCCATTGCTACCCCTTTTCTAGTGGCTGGTCTATTTTTTCTGCACCCAGAAAATTATTTGACAGAATACTCTGGGACCAGAGACACATCGAAAGGCCTCAGAATTGTATTTGCAGAGCATCCTCAGCAATTGTTAGCCAGCAGGTGATGATACATTTGAAGTTAACACATAACAGACAAACCTACTTGGCCAGAAAAGTCCAACTGGCCTTCCATTGATGCTTGTTCCCGGCCTTGGTTTGGCATATGGTTCATTATATTTAGTGGTGATCTAGGTCCTACTATATTTCGGCAAAAAGGCTCTACTATAATTTTGTTGTGCTTCTTTTCTTGATGTGGAGAAAGAGGGGGAGGGAGAAGTCTAAATCAAGGGGGAGATGAGAGAAATTGGCAGGGAGATGTGGATGGCAAATGATGTCAATCTTATAATTCATCACAACTGTTTTAAGTTATAAGGGACAGAAAGAGTTTAAGGATATTTACTCCATGATTCAAAGAGGCAACCAATATGATAAGCTTCTATAAAGAATAATGTACAATTTCTCAACAGACAGGAAATAAGAGAGTTTATGTATTGAGAGCAAGGGATGAACTCAACTGCACCAAGATGTATAGAACAGAAGAATAAAGATCAAGGTCCTGATATTCTAGAATAAACTGTCTTAATTAAAATTTTCTGCTACTATAATCCATAAATAACTACTGCTATAGTAACACGGGAAAAACAAGCATACCATCAGCAAGAGGAAAATCTTCAGTAGGACCCACAGCATCAATTTTGCTTCTTTTCACAATGGTCTTTATGACACCTCCATCACCAGTCAGATCAATAGCATCACCCATGGTTTGGAAACTGACAGCAACCAAAAAAACACAATTACAAATACCAAACGCATATAAATTGAGCATTGCCTTAGCCAATAGTCAGTTAATCCTCGTAAGGTCATCAACCTTCCAGGAATATCTAGTAAGCTAAAAATGTTGAATAGCCAACATAAACATAATTAAGATAGAAAAATTTATTACAGTCTATCTCCAAGACACTTGTCAATGCAAAAACACAAGTAAAATAGACAAAGGGAACCTAGCATGAAGGGAAACCTACTGCTTTATTTGTAGGATACGTGAAGGGAAGATCAAAGAATCCCTTAACACCGTTGCCGTTTAACTTGCAGCCTTTGGTTAAAATGAATAAATAAATCAAAGGAATTTTACAATAAAAAAGATCACCCTAGAATAAAAACACGAGTGGTCAGAAATAGACTGCGTTATGAACAGGAACCACAAAACGTATGAATCAGTTTATTTTATGAAACTACGTAAGTTAACGCGGTTCAGACCAGTTTGCATCATCGAGTCAGCTATTTTTAACACAATACATGTAAAACAGTAAAAGAAGCAACAGGCCGATTATCCGCCAAATTCTAGAGTATAAATTTCAACATTTTCAGAATCTCGAGTCCTATATTTTGAGGGTTCCTAACCTGACAAGACCAATCATGCAATCAATTAGTAAGAAATGACGTAATTATCAGCAATTCAGTAGAGTATACTACACCACAATTTCGCTTGCCCAAAACAAATTGCAAATCAATCAAACTCAACGAAATTGAAATTAAGCACACTGGTCCTTATCTAAGTTCACTTTCTTTTACAGCAGCACACATATCTATAGATGCAATCGCTAGATGCACAAGGATTTAAAGTTCACAGTCTGAAGCTGAACAGTTGTTGGCAGGAAAGGGGGATAGAGAGAGAAAGGCATGGATACTGACCCGTTTCAGTTGGATGGTGATGGAAATGGTGAAGGAGAAGGAGAAGCTTCTAGAACGAAGCGCAGGAACCGGGAAATCGGGTCGATAGACGGGCACGAATTTCGTAATTCTTCGGTGGCCATATGCGTCTGACGAAGCTCTGCGCCTGAGGAGCATTGTTATGGAGGAGGAAAGGGAAACGGGACGACGACGCACGCGCATGGATAGCGCGTGAAACTGAATTAGTCACTTTCAATAAAGAACCCTGGGATAATTAAATTTTGTAAGGGAAAAAAAGAAAAATTAATCAATAGTCATAATTTATTATATTTAATAAAAAAATTCTATAAAATTCATCTATGAAGTCATTAAATATAATTAAATTTTAAAAACTAACACGAATTTAAAAATGAATTAACATAATTTTGTTAGCTATAAATGCAAAAAAGTAAATTAATTGTATGAAATCATAATTTTAACTGAGTTTGTAACTGGCATAAATTTAAGAGTAAATTCACATAATATTATAAATTAAAAATATAAAAATGATAAATTTAGTAAATCAACTCTTGAGTTTTAATACATTTTAGACGAAATGGAATAAGTGACAAGGGATGATACCGAGACAGCAAAACAAACTCATTAGTCATTACCTTAATTTGAAAAACTCCTCCACCCACCAATGATGCAAAAGATAATGAAATTAACAACACGAAAGCTCATCATCTCTCTTGTCTCCATTCTTTCTCCGAATCCGAATATTATAAGCTTTAGGTTTTAGAAGCTGGTCTAATTTATTGCATAAATTTTGTCATGTTTTTTTTTTTTTGGTACAAATGAGGGACATGCCCTGAAATTAAAACAATAATTAACAATGAGGGGAAGAAATTCCCATATAATCTTGTAGTACTAAGGTCCTTAGATGTGAATGACACGAGTCGTAATGGACTGACCGAGTGAGGCCGTCCTTTACAAGGCGGTCAGCAACTACATTCTGATCTTATGATATATAGGTAATATTTATCTCACATTGAAGTTCCAACAAACTTTTGACTCCAAACATAACCAGACTCTACTTACCAATATTATTTGGATTTGGACTCAAAAGCATATCTATCAAATTCTTAGATATGATTCTATAATTACTTTCCTGAAACCCAAACTCCATGCTAGTTGTATCCCTTTCAACAAGGTTCATTCCTCAACTTCATGAGCACTACATACTCCTAGTTTATTTGAAAACCCAGCAATCCATGTTCCTTGATAATCCCTTATAATACCTCCACAACTAGCACTATTTGCCTTATATGACATAGCCCCGTCCACATTGACTTTTATCCAGTTCAGGGGAGGAGGTTGCCAAGTATATATTGAATCTTGTACCAATGTGTCAGCTTGGCCCTCATCTATTATCTGAACAAACAGCTTCCATGAGTACAGAATAGTGATACTTGGGTCTGGTGGCTTGTTTTGATCTTCGAAAACCCATTTGTTCCTCCAATTCCACAATCTCCAAGCTCCGACCCCCCACAACAATTCCCAGTCTGTATTGCTATGTCTTCCCAATTCTTTCTGGAGATTCATACTGATCCAATCCCTTAGGGATGCAGCAAAAAAAGATCTAAAGTGTATAGGTTGAAGTAGTGTCTTCCACATCTGTTTTGTATAGTGACAATTAGAGGTGGTAATATGGGTTGGGACCACAGGTCGAGCCCGTCCAACTCACAAATATGGGCGGTTTGGGTTCTGAAAAATTGGGATCATTTGGGAGCGGTTCTTTTAGGCCCAAACCCATGACGGGTTGGACCACCGGGTTGGTAGGTTGACCCTTTTTTTTTAATGTTGTCTAGTGTTTATTAGACAAGGGAGATTAGGTGAAGGGCCAAAGACAAACAAGACTCAATCCAATTTGCGTAGCTTTTTGGGTCATTCATTATTGTCCATTCCATTGATACTTTTTGGGGTTGTAACTTGCTGCAAGTTGTCTAGTTTGAGTCTTTGAGAATTAAGATGTGGTATTCATAATTTAGTATACTCCTCCTCCCTTGGATTTATGTTTTTTTAATTTAGTATACTAAAATATTGATAGCTTTTGGATTTATGTTTTTTTTGTTATGTGTGGACTTGTGATTAATGTTTAATTTTTAATGAATTTTTAATTTCTTTATAGTTTATGTTTGTAGAAAAAATAATTTTTAGTATATTGTGTTAAAAAAATTTTAAAAAAAATAATATAGGTTGAACGGGCTAACCCATCAACCCAGTGGTTATGAGTTTAGCCAACCCATATTAATGCGGTTCTTTTGGGCTCAACCTATATGGTCCCAACCCACAACGGGTTAACCTAAACCCAGTGGGCTGAATCATATTACCACCTTTAGTGACAATCACGCAGAATATGGAGAATGCTTTCCAAATGAGAATCACAAAAGGAACATATAGGAGAAGACGACGACCACCTACTTCGCCACTCATTTGTAGGTAACCTGTTATTGAACGCCACCCACAAAAAAACTCTGATTCTTTCAACCCCTCGCCACTTCCAAATCAATTTTTAGGTTGAATTGTATAGGTTAACATCTGGCCCAAAGAAAAAACTAGTGGACTTGAATGTTGATCCTAATTTACAATTGGACTTGATAACAAAAATTGCCCATCATAGCCAGCAGATCAATGGGCCGGTCCTACAGTCCCATAATGACCCCCAATTATTCATTTTTCGGTGTTCGGTCAAGCTAAATGAACATGAACAATGTCAACAACGTTAGATCCAACGATAGCGTAATAAATTAAGGTTTTATTTTTTACTAAGAGGTAGGAGAGAAACTCATATTTAGTATCTAATAATATCTTGAACAAGATTATCTTTAATAGAATTATACTTATGCATAGCCAAAAAAAAAAAACATGAAGGACGGTTATGATGTTTGATGGATAATGATTTTATTATTTAGTTTTTACTTAAAAATATAATAAATTAAGGGAAAAAGTAAAATATAATAAATATATTTCTTTTAATACTCCCTCCGGTCTTATTTATAAGTAACTTTCTCTTTGATTGCATAAATTGAATTAGTAGTTAAAAGCAATAATTGTGTCAAAAATGTCATATTTTTTTTTCATATATGCCCCTATTTATGAAAACAGAAAGAGAATGTATAAAAAATATGAGAGATAGTAAAATACATTTTCTAAATACTTTGTTGTCTTCATTCACCTAGTGAGTTATCTCTCTCTTATGAATATAACTCTTGGTGTGTGTAATAATTAATTATAAATAATATGTATTTAATAAAAATAAAATAGAAAAAAAAAGAGTTTATATTTTTAGACACAAAGTGAAAGTTGTTTATAAAAAAAATTAGCCGGATAAAAAATAAAGTTACTTATAAATAGAACGGGGATAAAGTAATAAATGAATGGGTGCATGATTTAGTTTAGGATATAGATACAATTATCTGAAAAGAAATACTCGTAATAAATTTATCAAGTTATTCGAGAATCACGTTCTTAATGATAATGGGGTGATTCTCTCAGAGTTTGTGGTGCCTCTTCTACACATTCAGCATTCAGTACTCACTGAACAGGGATTTGCTGGTCAAAAACAAAAAGATCAATGATTAGATAGTTGCTTGAATAGGAATGTGATGATCATAAAAAGACTCAACAAAAAAATTTTAATATCAAAATTATATTATTATTCTCATTCATATGTCACCTAAGAGGATGGAAACAAAAGTGAGAAACCACTGAAATCATATGACCTTCAAATTCAATCCTATTTGGCTAAAACAGAGATATGTTTTGATTTTAATATCTGTCATAGGACTCAAATAAATGCTTTTAAAAACTAGCAATCCTTAGCTACTAGTAATATAAAGCGAAACCATTATGGCCCATTATTTTTGTTTTGCTCATATGGCTTATATCTACCAATTTGTCCTCTCCCAACAAATCGAATAATAGTTGTTTTTTATTTAAAGTCTAAATCCTTTATGAAAAATATATTGAGCACGTGAGTTATAACCAACAAATAAAATCAATTATTAATATATTTCAATTAAAAGAAAATCATGATTCTCGGCCTTTTTCCACACCTTCCTCTATCTATTATACCAAACGTGTCATTTTTTTTCACAATTTTTTAATTACTTTGGATGTTTAATAATTAGTTGTTAAACCAACGCGGAGGAACATTTAATATTTTATAATTTTAAGTTCAATTTAAAATTTATTTTTGAAAAAGCATGATATATATTATCAAGAAAATGTTGGGCGACGCTAATGCAACAAAGGGAGGTGACGGCAAACTCACCAACCCATGTGTGTATGATGTGTATCTGACTCTGACACAACCGCAACAGAAATTGGATGTCCAATAGATGAGAGCCACGTGTGCGAATTTAATTTGGTAACTGCATAATGATTCACGCAGACACAAGCGTGCGATGATGTGACCATTGACCGTAGGCCAACCTAAAGTGGGCCCACCATGGGCCTACACACCAGGTAGGTCATAGGCCCACCTTAAATGAAGTCCTTGGATTTTACCCAACTACGTTCGGCTACTGGGCCCACCATCCAGCCCTAAACGAACCCCACC
This sequence comes from Albizia julibrissin, assembly GCA_037074505.1. Classification (NCBI taxonomy): domain Eukaryota; kingdom Viridiplantae; phylum Streptophyta; class Magnoliopsida; order Fabales; family Fabaceae; genus Albizia; species Albizia julibrissin. The sequence continues at coordinate 39,690,896 of CM073483.1, read as the reverse complement.
AGATTCTCCCTCCTTTCCCTTTCCTTATCTTGGGCCTTTCAGATTAAATGTTCAAAAAGGTAATTACAATTTGATCAGATTTTTCAAAAAAGAAATTCTCAATTATTTGTTACTCTCTCAGTTCAAAATATAATTCACGTTTGAGTTTTGAACACCCCATCAGAATAAAAAAAAAAACAGAGTAGTTAACTTATTAAATCTGTCTAAAATTAAAAGAAAATTACAGTTTTACCACTATTAAAGGATGTGGATTAAAAATAATAAATAAGAGGCGCTGCATTTAAGTATTAATCATAAAAAAAATTATTGACAAATAAACATCAACTGACTTATACGGATAAAATTCTTTTTAGAAGACAACTTATATTTTGGATAAAATGATGGATCTTTTGACATGTGTTTCAAGAAATAGTGGATAAACAATAACAACGCCTTTTTCATATTTTAAATTATATACCAATAAAAGATATATTTTGAGAAAATGGAATCATATACTTATAATATTTCCTTCATTCAATTTTACATAATAAAAATAAACATGCCATTGACTAAAAAATAAATCAAAAGGTATATATATGTACCACTTCTAGTGGCAGCTCTATGAAAAAAAAGATAATAATTTTAAACAAAAATTAAAATAAAATAACATGATTTCTTACAATAAATCGTGAATTTATTTTCACCAGAAGGACCCGTGATTTTCGACTCTAATTCCTACATTTCTTTACTTCTCTCCTTACGCTTCTATTTATAAATAATTTTTTTATTACGTAAAACGAACTGATAATTAAAAATAATAAATGTGTTAAAAATGTCATTTTTTTATATATACTTCTATTTATAAAAACAGAAAGAGAATATATAAAATTATGAGGGATAGTAAAATATGTTTTCTCAATGTTTTGTTAACTTCATTTATCTAGTGAGTTCTTTTTCTCTCTTGAATATAACTTTTGGTGTGTGTAAGATAATTAATTATAAATAATATATATTTAATAAGGATAAAATAAAAAAAATAAATTTATATTTTTAAATACAAAGTGAAAGATATTTTTAAAAAAAATAATTTTTTTAAAAAAATTATTTATAAATAAGATAGCAAGGAGTATATATTAAGGCATGCAAGTGCACGCAAAGTTAATTAGTCGATTTTATTTGGGTCAAAAAAGCCAGCCTAATCGAGATTTGGAGAGGGAAAAGGGCAAAAAAGAAAAAGAAAAAAAGTTGATGAAAATTATTGATAAGCTTTGAGATAGTGAGCTTGAGGAAAAGGACACAAATTATGACGCGTGGGAGAAAGAAATGGACAAAATATAAATAATTATTTGGGAAAATATATACAGAAGCCTAGGCTAGCTAGCTATGAAACAACAATGAGTAATAATTAAGACTGACTTAAATAGGAGTTTATGGAATTCAATAATTGAAATCACTGTTTGTGTGTGTGTGTGTGTTTTGTTGGATGTCATTTGAACAAGCAAGACAATATATGAATCCAAGTGGGGACAATGGTTAATGAATCTAGTTTGATTACCTTTTGACCTTATTATATTCTTTTTTTTTTTTTTGCCATGACCTTATTATTCTCAATAACACATATAGAGTAACATGTCATTATCAAACAGTTCCTAGGTAAATACCACCGATCCAAGAAACATGCTTATCTCAATTCCTCTGTTAATTATCACACCCCTTCGTCTAAAGGCCTCCAAAAGGAGTCAATAGCCGTTAATATCACTTTCACTTCAATTTCTTTTTTTAAAGAAATAATGATTTATTTTCCAATCAAAAAATAATTATTTATTCTGAAAAAAATTTTCAATTTTTAGTTATCTTTAACTTAAATAAATCAATTAGGTTAGTTGAAAGATTGATTTTTTTCTTAAATTTTTTATTATTTCAAATTTAAAAAATGAAAATAATAATTAGTTTTCTATTGCTAGCCAGAGGCCACTTCTCTTACCAAGAATGTACCAATTTCCCAAAAGCAGTTAAGCAATGCTTTTTTTTAAAAAAAAAAAATGTGCTAGCTTTTTTTTCCTTTTTTTATTTGATCAATCAAGTATTTGATTCGCACAAGAGAATGCAATTTTGTTGATATCTTTCCAATAAAACTTTCACTTAGTTTGACCAAAAAATAGTCCTTTTCTTAGTGTAATTATTTTTCAAATAATTATTTTTTTAAAATTTGATAATTAAAAAGTTCATAATTTGTGCGAGTCAGCCATATGCCACTGTCTCTCTTTCCAATAGGATCAGGAAAGAAATGTATATCATCTCAATCAAAATTATTGATTGGGGGGAAAAAGTGATTCACTTTTTTATCCAGAAATTAGATTTAAACCAAAAAAAAATCACCGAATCAAATCCAATTCCTTTTTGTGGTCAACAATGAAATCACATTCTACAGTGAATTAATTGATTACAAATCATGAAATCATCTTGCGTTGACGATACTGTGAGGAAAGCAAAGAGTAAGATCTTGATGATATAAAGCAGGAGGCGAATGATTTTAGTGCTAGATTAAAATAAAGTGATCCGCAGCAAAAATTTCCCAACTTTGATGGTAATAAAAAGTTTGTAAAAGAAAATATATAAAATTATGTAATCGAATCTTTTTAGAATTATCCAGCTATCATGTCAATTGAAGATCAATTATGAAAAAGAACACTACTAATACCACGCTTTGCTTACCCTCAAGTTAATATATGATTTTGTTGACTTCTGGTAACCCTTTATAATATTATAACTTGTTCTATATATATATATTTTATATAAAATAAAAAAATATTTTATATCATATGAGAATATAATGAGATAATTTTATCAATAACATGTTGGTTGAGACGATAAACAATCTCACCTCGTAAAAAAAATATAAATTCAAATCTTTAGAAAAATAAAAACCCTTCTTCAAATTTTTAAAAAAATATTGAATGGATGGGGTAGTTTTTAATTTATTTCATAATTTTATCTTATGAAAAAGTTTGCATATTAATATGACTATGACACGCCAAACAAATAAATGACTTGTTTAATAGTGTTTCTCAGAGATTACTTAAAATAGAATCTGAAGCTTTAAGATTCCCAAAGCCAGGTCCTTACCTTTTTTTTTCCTTAACGAACGGTCAGATCCATGATGCGGCACACTCCCTCCACTTCTGGTTACAAGTACTATTTAGGCCCTCCCCGGGGGGTAAACTACAGAAATTCCAGCTGTTTTTACTATTTTTTGAATTCCCCTTATTACCCTCCTCTTCCTCCCTAATTACATTCAAACGCCCTTCTCTCTTTTTTCGGGGACTGTTAAGAGTGAAAACTCAATAACGCCCTCAGTTAAAGTGGTCCAAGTAGTGGTCAAATTGGGGATTCTTGTAGGGACATTTTTGTCATTTAGGTCACAAAAACAACGAGCGGGAGAAAACTGCTTGGGGATCGAGCCAAATTAATTTCTCCAGCCAGCGGCGTGGCAGTGGTCACTGACACCGAACAACTTGGGATATCCCCACCAGCCCCCTTCCACGCCATCTTCCCATATATGTCTATTATTATTTCCTATTCTAAATTCATCTATCCGTTTAGTTTTTTCTCCATTTAAATTTTTATCAGTAACTAACAATTAAAAAAAATCAAAAATCAAAAATAGTCAATTAATTTATAGTCCCTATATTTTAAATTAGATTTAGGATATTCATTATATTTTTAAGAATGAGATTCGGGAGATCAACATTAAAGGAGGGAGAGGTGAAAAGTAAGCTGAAGTTCACAAAAAATTGAGAATAATTTGTATCCATCAAAATAACCCATTTTTAAAAGTTCATCAATTCTTTTTTGCCAGCAGTAAAGTTACTCAATTCATCGCTTGTATCTCTGAATTGTTAATATGACTTTTTACGGAGAGAAGCAGTAAATTCAACCAATTATGAGGGTATATAGGTCCTGTTTGCTATATGACATTAAATTTAGTTTGGTACTTTAAAAATATATGTTTGGTATGAGACAATAATTAAAAAGAATGATTTTATTAATTTTATTTAATAAACAGTCACTAATTATAAAAGGACGAAGCACCCTATCCTAAATCCCCGTTTTTTGATTCTTGATTGGTGTGTTGAGAATCCCCGATTTGAATTATCCTTCATCATGTTTCGACTGCATTTCTGGAACTTAGAAAGGACTATTAGGAAGCAATTGAGGATATTACCAAAAGGATGGGAGCTGGAATGGCCAAATTTATTTGCAAGGAGGTGGAAATAGTTGACGACTATGATGAATATTGTCATTATGTAGCAGGACTTTTTGGGCTGGGTTTATCCAAACTTTTCCATGCCTCTGGTTTGGATGATTTGGCACCAGATTAGCTCTCTAATTCAATGGGTTTGTTCCTTTAGAAAACAAATATTATCCGAGATTATTAATGAGATCCCAAAGTCTCGCATGTTTCGGCCTCAGAAGATTTAGAGTAAATATGTTAATAAGCTTGACTCTCCACTGGCGCCTACGGTGGCTATTCTCCACCAGTGTTGGTGGTGATTCTGACGACCAGACTCCAAAACACCCTTGAGAATGATGATGAACGATGAAATAAAGTGATAAGTTCTAATTTATGATAAAATTGATAGAGTATTTTTGTCCATAAAATATTATAAGCAGTGTCTCTAAAATTTGCAATCTCAGAATTAAAAACATAATATCAAAGGAAGTGACTTTGTAACAATCTTACTTTCATAATACTCTCAATCCCTAATTATTCTTAGTCCCTCAAACTAAATGATATATTCTGACATAATCTTTAATCCAATCCTAATCCTTATTCCCAATATTTCATACCAAACAAGGCCATAGGATCAAAAGTACGTAGGAATGTTAATATTGGCTTTATATTTACAAGATAAGCCTTGTTGTTGCTAATACACCGTTTACGAGTTCCAATCAATTCTTTCCTTATTTTTTAAATGTATTTTTGTAATTAATTTAATTTGAATTTAATGATAACCATAAGGATTTGGCCATAAAAAATGACAAGTATAGGGATCAAGCTGAATTAGGAAACTAATAGACCTATAAAATCGGCATAAAAAATCAGTTCGAAATTTAAGGATGGACACTGGCATCTTTGTTGCCGTTTCGGCCTTTCCGATGAGTATTCTATTCTTCTCTCTCCTCTTTCATTTTTTTTTAATGAACTTGGTTTTCAGCTTCCATATATGATCTTTTTTTTTTCCACAATAAAGAATCAAGCGTGGTTGCGTCACCCTAAGAAGGCGTTAGATCTAACACACTCCCCTAGCTTACCTCACCCCTCTTCCCTGCCATTGATGCCTTCTATGGAATCTCCCTTCAGATTTCAGATCCCAAACCGCCCCCAAAACCATTCACACCCAGAAATAGCAAACAAAGCCACCACAAATTCAACTCAACAGCATCATAATATAGGCAAATAGATTAATCATCAAACAAAACTGTATGTTAATTCATAAATTCCTTCATTCTAGTCCCTCTCCTATAGCACTATTAACAGTACCAGCACCAAGAAACCTCCTCCGCTAATGGAGGTTCTGAGCCCTAAAAAGAAAGAAACAAAAAGTTTCCTATTCCAATTATAAATCACCTGAAGAAAAAAAAACAAAAAGAGAAAGAAGAAGAACTTTATATGTACAGGTGTATAATCTCTTCGAGTCTTCGAAAGGTTCTGGAAAAAAGAGCGAGAGAATTTTTCAGTTGGAGCATCTCTCCGAGATCGATCGGCTTTTCTTGGCTGCGCATCTTCAAGAATCGCCATAGTCGCGCCAGCAGATAAGCATAATGACGCAGCGCCTCATGATGTAGAATCGAGCCCTCTGTTGCTTGACGAGCCTCGCGCACTTCCTGGCGAACGCACACCGCCTCTGACTTGTGCTCGAATTCTTCATGAAAGACGAAGACGAAGAAGAAGAGACGGAGGAGCGGCTTCTAGAAGAAGCCTCCTTCTTCGACAACTTCCACTTCTCGTCGAAGTAGAAAGGAGGCACACTCTCAGTACCACACGAATTTGCAGCAGAAGCGGCCATGGAAGATGATTACAGAGCGAAATTGGTAATAGGGTTGAGAGATTAGAGTGAGAGTAAAGAACAGAGTGAAGCAGAAAACTGAGAATAGAGAGATGTGAGGGGGAGGGTCTATATATATACAAAAGAGAAGGGTGAGATTGGAAAAAGGGTTAAGCAGAAGGTGTGGCAGTGGGTATCACCTGGGCCTTCTTTGCCTCGAGAGGCCCACCGCTATTTTAATATGATTGAGATAATTAAAATAAAAAAAAGTATTTTACCAATTTTTTAAATTTTTTTAATAAATACTCTTCTTACACTTTTTATAAAAAAATTTTTTTAGATTATTTTTATATATAAGAAATTTTTTTATCTCAAAATTTAAACTATTTTTTTCTTTATATCCCTATTAAATATATATCTTTACATTAATTATCCATCAGTACAATTAATTCTCTTTCGTTTAATTATTTATTATGCATTCTTTCTTATATTCCCTTTGTCCCTATATTAAAGCCTTTTAACTGAATTTTGAGATTCAAAAAAATATTTAAAAATTAATTAAATGTAATAATTAAGTAATAAATTTATTTCCCCCCCCCCAAAATGCCCCTATTTATGAATTAGTAAGAGAGAGTAATAATTAAAAAATGATGAAAGATAATATATGTTGTATAATAATTAATTGATGGTAAAATGAAAAAAAAGGTATTTATTATTAAGACAAACTCAAAATAGATATTACATTTAGAGACAAGACCTTTAAAAAAAGATTATAATGCAATTTTAACAAAAAAGTTTTGTTCGAGTGGCGTCTGACACAAATAAGTTTTACAAGGGGCAAAAATAATAATGAACAATTAAAATGGTACAAATTTAACAAAGCCATTAAATTTGATCTAACGTCGTTAGGGATTTTCTTCTTTTATAATTTAATGTCGTTAGGTAAATTTAACGGTTTTATTAAATTTGCAACATTTTTAATTGTTCATTATTATTTTTACCAATTCTAAAAATTATTTATGTTAGACGTCTCTCAGGAAAACTTTGTTATTAAAATTGCACTTTAACTCTTCAAAAAAAAATGTTCTTATATATAGAGACGGGGGAATATTTTATACTCATTCTCTCTCTCATGTTCTTTTTATAAATATGGGTATATTTATAATAAATATGAAATTTTTGACACATTTATTATGTTTAACTAATTTTAACTATCAATTCATTTTACGGTATAAAAAAATTGCTCCAAAAAAGAGAACACACACACGCACACTCCCTCCGATTATATTTATAAGCAACTTTTTTTTATTGCGCAAAACGAACGGGTAGTTAAAAGTAATTAGTGTGTCAAAAATGTATTTTTTTATATATGTCCTTATTTATGAAACATAGAGAGAATGCATAAAAAGTATGAAAGTTAATAAAATAGGTTTTTCCAATATTTGGTTTATTTCATTCACTTATTGAACTCTCTTTCTCTCTATTGAATATAACTCTTCGTAGGTGTGATAATTAATTATAAATAATATGTATTTAATAAAGGTAAAATAAAAAAATTATATTTTTAGATATAAAACAAAAATTGTTTATAAAAGGAAAAGAAAGTTTTATATATATATATAGTTGGTATTATTATAAAGAGGTGGGTTCCCAAAGCACACGTCAGTGATGAAAGCTAGAGAGGGGAATTCAATGCGGGAAATCTCGCGTAACTTGTGTTTTTGGGTAACCCCATGAAATTTCAGTAACTCAATTTTAGAAAGGAAAATAATTACGAATTAATTAGGTAAAAATGAATTGATTTTAGAAATTAATTACACCTATTATGTATTAGCCTAGTTATTGGTATTAGCATACTAGCTTAGTAGGATGATCACTCAAAAGATTTATAACTGGATAATTATCTATAACGTCTCACTGACATAGGACACAGCCCCTTGCATGATGCTACAGAAGTAACACCCAATCCCAGGCTTGCGTGGCACATGAAAATATCAGTGTCATAAAAAGGATATATTATATAGAATTAAATTGCAAATTAAAATTTATATTCTTGTCGTGAATGCTGCTGTTTTAATTTATTCGTTGGTGTTATTCTCGTTCTGTTTTTATTATATTCGCCTCTCGGTGGTGTTTTGTATTGGGTGGTTTGTTTTAATAGTAACAAGAAATAAACGGTGTTAATATTTTTATTAATTAACATAATTATTTAAAAAGCTGGAAGCAAGCAGAGAAGGGAAGGTGAAAAAGTGACTCTTAAAAGGGGGCAGAGTTTTTTTTTTTAACTGTCAGCAGATTTATTACTGTGGGGGGTCTGAGTGATTCCCCCACTTTTAACTTGTCTTTTATTACCAGTTCTCAACCATGCTTATCTTCTCTCTGCCATTTAAGATTCTCCTTTCTTTTTGTTGTTGTTGTTGTTTCTCTCTCCCCTATTTCTACTCAACCTCCTCACTTTCTTCCTCACATCTTTAATTTTTATCTCCAATAATGCATATATCATTCTCATATTTATCTGTGGTACATGTTTTTTCACTACAATTTTTTTTTTAAAAATTATTCTCATATTTATCTCAAGTTTCATCATGACATTCTAGATTTGGAAATAACATTCTCGATCTCAACATTTTACTTTATTTTTCTAAATATAGGAGTTAGTAGATGAATTTGTTTTAATTTAAAATATAATATCTTACTTCGCTCTATCTCATAAATTTAGTATATTTTTTTTCCATAAACTCTCTCCATTGATAACTTATATTAAATGGTTTTTTATTAAATGAGTAATTTTCCATACAAATTATCATAAACAGTACTTTAGAACAAATAACACACATTTTTATACATATAATCAAAGTTCTGAAACACAGACCGGTCATTGAACCGACCGGAGTACTAGATTAAGGGTCAGTGGGTCAGACCGGAGTCAAACCAGAACAAACTCGAGGTCAAACTGGTGAGAAATTGAAGATTTTAGGATTATTACTATGAAATTCTAAAGAAAAATAAAAAAATAGTGAACCCAGATCGTATTGATTCGCCAGTTTTTGGTTCGAACCGACCGGTCTAGTTCAGATTTCAAAACCTTGTCCATAACTATTTTTTTAAAATATTTACAAATTAATTATCTAATTTCTACCCGTTATCACAAAAAGGAGTATTAATCATGAGCATCCATGCATGGTTGGAGTTGAAATAGTATGTAGAAGTATTTTTTGTTAATGCACATGATATTAATTATGTTGAAGCTTTAGGCTCTAGCTCCCATTCACATCTCATCCAAATACACTGAATTTACTCGGAGAAAGTGAGGGGTGGCCAATGGGAGGGTCGTACAAGTGAGAAGGCAGAGGAAGGTGTGGCTTGTGTTTTTTACTATAAGGGCCAAGCACTTAAAATTGATTGATGCACTAAAAAGAAGGGCTTCCCATCTACTTCATTTCAATTAATATCATTTGCTTCCTCTCTTGTTATTTCCCTTTCTTTCCCAAATTACCATTCTCATTCATCCATCTTCATTATCTATTGCTTCTCCACTTTCTCCTTCTTTCTTCATCCATGCATACCCTTTTTTCTTCATCAATACGTCTCATCACATTATTTACTTCTCTCGTTTCTCTTCATAATATTTTTTTCCCCTTTTGCTCCTATTCATAAGAAGAGTTGGAGGTGGTTCGGATACTTATAAAGAAAATCATTAGATACGCTAGTAATGAGAGTAAATCATATAATACATGGAGTCTTCTCTAAAAAAGGCGAAACGAAAATTTGATGAATTTTCTGAGTACCTTTTAATTGACAATTTATCAAAAAAAAATTTGGTTGTTAATGTAGACTTACTAATATAATTAATAATGCTTCAGGGAAAAATAACCATGTGGTCTATTAATTAATAATGTCTAATACACATGAGAGTTTTACCCATATTAATACCATAACTAAACTTGGGATCCACAACAGGCCCATTGTACATTTACATAAATTTACACACATTTATAATTTATATTTCCTACACTCCCCCTCAAGAAAGCATGATGACATTACACCATTCCTTTGGTCTTACAGCATTTTAGTTTAAGATTCTTTTTTGCACGTGCTGTCGATAAAGCCTAACTTCTTCTTTCCTCTTAATGCAATTTCCATTGCCCTACTCCACATAGTGTAGTTGTCACTCCTAGTAAGGATTTGCGAAATAATGGTTGTACCTTAGGTGTCAAACGGGTGAAGGATCAATGGATGGCTGAAAGGCAGGCTATTTGTGGTGGGTGCATCACTTGTTGTCATCTCAACCATGGGTTCATTCTTGGGAATATCGACACTCTGTGACAATGAAGCAGCAGGAAATTTTGTGCAAAAAGGCGGAAGCTACAATCGATTACCTGGGTGTAGAATCAAAGAAGAGGAGAAACTCGACACATATTACCAGAAGCGATTATCGCTGTGGAAGCTCGTTGGCGATTAGTGATTGGCGGTCTTGTAGGGAAGCGATTGTGACCGGTCAAGAATTCAGGAAATTGGGAACTATTGATCGGGGACTCTTGGTGAATGTAATCGATGCATGATCGGAGGAGCTTCGTCTTCGTTGTGCGATCTCACAAACCCTAATCGTGGTTTACAATGTTGCAGAGAAGGGTTCACATCGTTTCAAGTTTTCCAAAACATGCATTGTGCCAAGATTCCTTCTTGGTGTCCCAACACTAGTGCATAAAAGATTTTTTACATGTGATGCAAATGACTTTTTTACACTTGACATACAATAGGTATAGAAACAACAATAGTATAAAGTCTAGACTTTCTACACATGTTGTAAGATAACAGGTGTAGAAAGTAAGACTTTATACACGTGTTATAATACATCACATGTAGAAAGTGATATTTTCTACACGTGTTGTGTGACAACAAGTGTAGAAAGCCCCACTTTCTATACCTGTTGTCTCACAACAAGTGTAGAAAGTCTCACTTTCTACACCTCTCCTTATTCGTTAAGTGTAGAAACTTATTTTTTAAAAAAAAAATTGTTTGTTTATTATGCTATAAACCCATTTACATAATAATAAACAACCAAACACCTGACAAATAAAAACAATTACAACAAAACTAATCTAAAATATCAAATTTATTGAAAATTTTAATCCAAAATATTAACAAAGCTATATCAATACAGATAAACAAACTTATGATAATCCTACCACGCCCTTGACACCAATAATTTACCAAGACATATGATTTCAATACCAACTATACAAACAAAATATTGTTAGACCACATCATTATTTTCAACAGATGATTCAGGATATTAAATGTCCATAAGTTTCACCATGAATCCAGAAGAAATCCCTTACAGAAAATCTAACTCGTCTTTTTCTACAAAAACTTTATGAGAGCCATAAGCATATTATGACTCGTCTTTTTGGATTCAAGTGCTACATCATATTCTAACAAAGGTGGTGGTGGGCTTTCCATATCATCTGACAGACCTGAAGAATATCTAGAGAGATATGATGCATCCAACGAAATGTCCCCCAAGTTCTCTGACTCAGTAACAATGGTTGTCTTGGGAAGTATAATGGATGGATACAGAGAAAGAACATAAGTTATATCTACTTGATATGCAAGAAAATGTTCCATTGCCTCCTCGTAACTCCCATTTTCAAAAAGATAGTGAGCATATCTGTAACATGGTAATAAAAGCTCATTTCTAGCAGAATATTTGCCATAAATGTATGAGCAGCATTTATTAATATACAAAGGACTTGCATACATTATAACCACAACTACGCAAAAAGGAGAAACTCACGCCAAACAAATTTATCCTCATCAATAATTTAGGCATCATTGGCTAATTTTAGAAATTACCCATAGCCATAATTCTAGGATGTGTATGCTTGGCTGAACTGAGAAAATGATCAATTAATTTTGGTATCTCATATACTCTCAAACCTATATGGAACAACAAGTTTAACTTCCCTTTGACAACAAGCTCAAATAATGATGTTTCAACACAATATGACCATTCAACAAAAATAATAATTATGAACTGAAAAATGTGATATTAATTCTTATTTATTAGTTTTTTTTTCAATTACTATTAAATTTAATCATAAGTTAACGCAATATAGGTAGACATTAAATTCTTTTTTCATCCTCTTTACAATTTTGTTTTCTTAAACATTATAAATAATGATCAAAATTATTATAATGATAAATAATAATCAAAATTATAATAATCGTTATGAGTAAAATAATTGCTTAACATGTTTCTTTCATATAATAGGAAACTTAGCATCCATCATGAGAACACTCCAGATTACACATTGAACCTTTCTTATATCATTTCAATTCCTTGGATACTCATGTACAAGGAGTATCCCAACTTAACTAGAATATGAGCAAGCAAAAGGAATATCCTTGCATAAGAGCAATAAATATCTCAAATATCAGGCATTCTCCTTTGATATAAGTTCGTCATCATCATTATGATAGCAGGCTAAATCAATGGTAGTTCAGTTCTCAAATAGAGTGCCACATTCTGATTCTACTGTAAGTAGAACTAAATCTTACAAATTCAAGAGACAAGATTTAGCAGTTGATATGCAAGACTTTAGGTATAAATACAGATATGTGCTTTCTTGATGCAAAAGAGTTAGGTATACTACAAGCATTAGTGCCTTGCCTAGTTTATTTATTAAACAAGGAGTACCTAGTACTTGGAAATCACCTTATATGGATTGAACCCTCCTTTGCAGCACGGAGATTTGAATCTTCAAGTGGAAGGAGTTTGCACAATGACAGATCTTCTTCAAAGTCGCCATATGCTGTTAATTGGACAATCAACAACAGACAAGTAAAATACTTAAGTCATGGTATAACACACAAGTAAGGAGATCATTTGGTAAGAATTGAATGTAATGGCTAAAGGGGATTGTCTGTGCTACAGTCACATCAATCAACCACCAGAAAAGAATGATAACTATAATAAAACAAGTTAAAAGTGGTTCGCTTCTTTCTCATTTGTACTAGAATCCAAAAATAAGAACCACAGGCATGTGTATGATATAATATCATTTACTACACCTGGGCTCCAAGAGGAACAGGGAAGAGTCCGTGAATAGAATTATCTAATGCAAGAATCACAGAATTATTGCTTTGGCGAAGATGACAAACATTTCGAAGAACAACTGTCTATATAAGTGGAAACGGATCTTGAAGGGATCGAACCTGCAAAATCCAGTGCTTTAAAGTACATGAATACACATCTTCCACAGTAAGAAAATATCCAGGAATCATTTTCTTTCTAAGCAAAATGCATACAGTCAAACATTAAATGCTTAATCACCTCTACAAATCTTGGCAGTAGGGCTATTCCATATGGTTTCTAGATTACAACTTCTGTAGGAGCCTCCAACCAATAAATCCTGCCTTTTGGAAGAAGTTTCCCATTTTGGTCCACAAAGACCCCAATGTTCCAGTCCCAGAAGAGACAAAAAATGGACCAAGGGCGCTCATCACATTTTGGTTCATGTTAACACCATCTTGGACCATTTATGCTCCTGAAATGTTTCCTTGGCTCACGGTTAACCTTGGCTGACCCATACCAACAGTACCTTGCAGATTTCCTCCCAATGGTTGTGAAATCCCAATATTTGAACTTCCAGACACATTTGACGTGGCTGAAGTTAATGAACCAAGAGCTGAGTTTGCTCTAATTTGCATGGGACCAGTGAGAGATCCAGAACTAGTTATTGAAGTTACGCCTGATTGTCTTTACATTCAATTTACACAGGAAAGGAACCGAGATAACGAATCGCTGAACACATGTGCGTCAGTCTTTACATTCAATTGACACTCAATACCAACCTAATAACAATTTAACATAAATCAGTAACTGCAAATTCACTTACTAGCAAATATAGAAAAAAATTTGTTTCTTAATCAGCTCGCTACTGATCAAATACACAAGAAACACGGTGAAATAATGAGAAAAAACTTGATTCATTAAGTACCTCAAAAACATATCTATCGAGACTAGCGAACGGAGGGGAAGAAAACTGCGAACAAGGGGATAGCAATGAAATCATTGAATGAGGGATCCGATTCTTACTACCAGTCAAGAGACTTAAGCTTTTGAATCAAAGACAAAGCACAAGCGTAATGTTTCAAATCGAATCCACTTCAACATTAAAATCCTCCTTCGAAATCCGAATCAACCAAAAGCATAAACCCAAAACAACAGAGATCCAGTTTCGGTGAGAATGAAAGAAAGGAAACAGAGAAATAATGTGAGAGAAGAGAATAAAACCTACCACTGCGTGCCTATTTGGGATGAATGCAAGTAGGAATTCGATAGTGAAAATGAAACAAGGCCGAGCACAAAAGTAGGAACTTTGAAGGTGGAGGTGAAGTTTTTAATATTTTTTTTAACATGACTACTTTCTACACCGGTTGGCCTCCTAACCGGTGTAGAAATTATATTTTCTACACCAGTTGGGAGGTCAATCGGTATAGAAAGTAGAAGTTTTTAATTTTTTTTAACATGATCACTTTCTACACGGGTTGGGATCGCAACCCGTGTAGAAAGTAGTCTTTCTACATCGGTTGGCCTCCCAACCAGTGTAGAAAGAAAGTAAAAGTTTTTATTTTTTTAACATGATCACTTTCTACACGAGTTGGGATCTAAACCCATGTAGAAAGTAGTCTTTCTATACCGGTTGGCCTCCCAACCGGTGTAGATTCTTATAGAAAGTAATCATTTACTTTTTTAAAAAAATTAAAAAAAATTAAAATAATATTAAATGCATTAATCACACTTGATTACAAAAACACATATAAAAAATGTTAATTTATTAAAGAAAAAATATTTTAAATTTACTTTCTACACGTGTTGTCTTTTCAACACGTGTAGAAAGTTCTTTCATCTTCATATATTTACAAAAATGCCATCAGTTACACTTTCTACACGTATCCTGTTTTGACAGGTGTAAAATCTATATTTTGTACTAGTGCAAGATCGCCCCATTCTTGATTTTGAGCCTTTAAAGATATGGTAGTGGGCTTTTCAAAACCGATGGCTCCGATGCCATGTAGACTCACTGATATGACGAATAATGCATTAAGGAAAAATAACCATGCGGTTTATTTATTAATAATGTCCAATACAAAGATAAGAGTTTTACCCATATTTATACTGTAACTAGAATTGGGCTCCACAACAGGCTCATTGTACATTCACTACTATAAAAAACATAATATATGGTGCTTATTTTTAAGAATACTATAGCACTTGGGAAGCGGCATAGCTTCCAGAGCCATAAAAACAAGCTATAACGCTTCTTGAATCTATGGAAACACTATAGTTTGTTCTTTTTTTTTTAATTTTATAATAACCTCCTATGACGCTTCATTAGAAAGCCCCATAGGAAGTCATGAACGTAAGCGCCATAGGTAGTGTATGCATGACTTCCTATGGAACTTTCTAAAAAAATGCCATAAGATGTCTTTTTTAAAAATAATAATAATAATTTTACGTAATTGTTTCCTTTTTCCAGTGAAAACCTCTGTATTTACCGTCAAAAGCCATATCAATTTACAAATACAATCCACAGGAAAATGAAATAAATCAACAAAAAAATAATTCATAATATCTAGTAAATATATTTAATTACAACAATTGTAATGTACAACTAATTTTAAGTGAATGAACAAGATAAGAATAGGCAAGAAACAACCTACGTAGTGAAATATTGGTTAATTGTCTAACTATATATTCATATCATTCCTTAATAATTTCATCCACTTGTTGGTCAGTCAACTAGGCAAAACGTTGATTTTCATAATACTACATAAATAATCATGCACATAATGAATTAAAATCACTAAAAATCAATTAGCTTAAACACTTGTTAATTAAATTTAATACGTATGGACTTAAACTTTTGTATATATAAAAAAAGACTTACAAGTTAAAGAACTTTTGTAGGAGGCTAAGACACTAAGGAAAAAAAACACGTGGGAGACCAAGCTATGTTCTGCAACGGAAGCTTCTACTTGTCGCCGTCAAAGAGAGGAAGGAATTGGGACAATGGATAAGGAAAGGTAGTGGAACAATAGAGTGGAAACCGAAGAAATACAAGATGGTGGACCAATCATGTTTTGGGAAATGGAGAGCTGAAGGGCGCGTGAGAAGACGATAATGGCAGGCTTGTGAAATTTTTTAAAGTATCTTGTATGGCGCCATATAAGGTATATGGATTCCCTTATTTTTTTTAAGAAAAAAACAAAGGGGCCATTGCTTCCCATTATTTAAAAAAAATAAAAAAAAATGGCAGATAGGGAAGCTTTGGCACTTACAGTGCAAGCTCCATTGCTTCCCTTGATATTTTTTTAAAATAAATAAAAGTTTTAGCAATAGATGATTCCACGTCTCAATCTTCATGAAAAATAAAAGAAAGTAAAGAAACTAGCTTAAAGATAGTGAACACCTTAAGTGCTTGTTTGGGAACGCAAAGGAAAAGTGTTTTTTTTTAATGTGGCTTTTGCAGAAGCCAAATTGAAAAAAAGTCATATTGTAAATGTGATTTGTGTTTGGATTGGTAGTGGAAGAAGTGACTTTTTTTAACCTTGAACATGTCTGGATTAGCTTTTAAAAAGTCCGTTTATATGGGAAATGATTGAAAATGGCATGAACCTTGTTGAATACTACATATATATTGTTATAATTGATCTTAAAAAATGTAAATACAATTTTTTAAAATAAAAAAGTTCAATGAGAAACTAGCAGTGCCTTATATACTCAAAAGCCCATTGTTAGAAGCTAAAAAGCTAAAAAAAATGAGCTTAAGAAAAAAAAATCTTTTTTATTAAAAGCCCGTTGTTTGTTAATAACTTTCCAAACACCTATTTACTACAGTAAAAGAGCTTTGGGCTTAAATGAGCTTATTTAGCTCATGAAAGAGTTTCCAAACAGGCTATAAGTTTCAAACCCACAATGACCTAGTGAAATAAAGTTAACTTTTATAAACTTAAATACCAACATTTTTTCATACTGTTATTTAACTAAAATGCTATAATAACCAAATTTACAAAACTGGGATACATAATAATAAAGGTCAAAAACTCAAATAAGCCTCAACAAAAGCAAATAAAGATGAAAATATTACCCAATATATATCACACCATCTTTTATATTTAATTTATTATATAAAATTATTTTTTTAAAAAAAATACTTCATATGGTGCTTCCTAAAGAAGTGACATAGGAAGTGTGATAGGAGTTTTTTTTTCTTAAATGCACTTCATTAGGAAGACCCATAGGAAATTATATGAGCTTTTTCCCCCTTTAAATGACACTTCTTATGGCGCTTTCTAAGGGAGTGCCAAAAAAAGTATCACTTCCTATGGCACTTCCTTATAAAGCGCCATAGAAAGTGTTTTTTTTTAAAAATAATTTTACGTAATAAACTAAATATAAAAGACATTGAACAAATTAAATAAGTAACAACTAATAAAATTATATTTGTAAGTTTAAAAATTAAAAAACTTACAATGTATAGAAAGTTTAACAAGAGAGAGTTGTAACTTCAAGCAAATAACTGAAAAAAAAAACTTATAAACACACATAAAACTACAAGCTAAGATTCATGAGGTGAGATTTGTGAATTTAGTATGTATCTAGAGAAGAGAGTATTACAATCGATTGGACTGTGTATTATATAATAACCCCTTGTATAGCGCTTGCCTGATGTAATTTTTTTTAAAAAAACCCTTATATGGTGCTTCCCCAGAAAAGTGTCATATAAGATATTAAGCAGCTATGGCGCCTTTTGGGTCAAGTACCATAGCTGCCACATGTATTTTTTTTTTAAAAAAATAGAAATCTCCTATGGTACTTGTTTGAAGAAGTGTTATAGAATTAGCGCCGCTAAATCTATATTTTGTAGTAGTAATTTATATATATTTACACACATTTATAATTCCTATTTCTTATAATTAAAATAATACAATAATTCTGTGCAATCTATGTAGCCGACTCTACCCAATAAGATTAAATTTATTATCATTGTTGTTGTCCTATATATAAGTGTTTATTAAAAATTCTCTTTTATGTATCCTTGTTCAAAAGGAGTATTTATTAATAAGAGTCACCAATCAAGCATTAAATGAATGTATTATCTTTTGAAAAGAAAAGTATTTTTAACATAATTAGCAATCCAACTATCCTCAATAAAATTTGTTAACCCATCAAAATTGATTATTCGCCTCTTATAAAAGAGACACGAGGGAGTATATTATTTCACTATTTAAATTGGAGCTGAGAAATTCAAGAAAAGGACATCAAACTTACCACACCATTCCTCCTAGTATATATATTCTCGTCCCTTTATATTCTTTACTAATATCGCCAGCAATCTCAACTTATGGTGGGACGATTATACCCAAACACAAAACCTCATCACAATCCCCCTCATTTTAATTATTATTTTCTGTTTATTTAACTTCCTTAAACGATAACTTTTTGTCTTTTGTTTTTGGGTTTACACATAAAAAGGAAATATAATATTATCTCAATCCTATTTCCCCATCCATCCCTCCATACCACAGACTTGTGATAAGGACAAGCCAAGTTACACCCCCTCCACAAGACCATGCCAAATAGCAACATGTTAAGAAAATTATACTTTGAATGCAAAGTTTCAGAAAGAAAATAAAATTATATTTCCATTTAGGAGTCAATCGACATCAAATTTCCACTTTGTGGACCCTTCATTTTTCGTGCCAAGATCAAAAGAGGGATAAAGAAAAAGAAGTGAGGTGAAAAATGAAGTGCCAGGTGGTGGGGGAGGGAGTGATATTGAAGCCAAGGGCAAAAGCCAGAGGGTTTGATATAAATGGAAGAACATAGTACCAAAGATCATAAAGCAAATATGTTGATTTCTTTGACAAATAATGAAAAAAGATGAAATAGGTGTCATAATCTTGTCATATCGAAATGACCTTTCATATTTCCCTCCTCAACATTTCAAACCATCCCTAATTGGATTAAATTAGAAGACCTTTTTCTAACCAAAAAAAAAAAAAAAAGAAGAAGAAGAGCTTTTAAATAAGAGTAAATATTTAATCTTTATCTTTTTTTTTTTGGACGAATTAATCTTTATCTTTTAGCTAAAGGTGCAAGCATTGGTTTGAGGTCACGGGCGATATCCAACTTGCTACTTACGGAGTTTTAATTTCATGCTATTAAACTATAAGTTTGTTTGACAAATAATCCTCTATTTTTATTTTACGATGGAAGGAAAAGAAATTTTTTAATTCTATTTATTAGGTATTTTATTAAACTTTTGAATATACCGTATAATTTTATTTTTAATTTATTATTGAGTCGACTTTATTCTTATGACGCGTTATATATATAGATTAGGAATAAATTCAAAAAGTTATCAAAATTTTAAAATAAAATTAATTAAATTTAAGATTTTTCTTGTTTTATATCAAACATACTAAAACTGTTTTATAAATAACATATAGAAGTACTCAAATCCTTATGTTAATGAATTAATTACTACGTTAAAAAGACTCCTTTTTTAGACTGGATAGTGCTCAAACATCATGGTCCGACAATAATGGATATCATATAATTATAAAAAATGATTGATATATTAGGAAATACACCCATGTCAATGTATAATTATTCAAATGAAGGTAATCTGTATGTGTATAGGAGATATTGTTCTTGATGATAAGAAGAGTAGTCTCAATCCTTTCGCTGATCTTGATGTGTTTATATGATGAGAGTGTGTGCATGAATGAAGATGATGAACTGTGAAAATCAAGATGGGCCCCATTAGAATTAAAATAAAAGTGGAGAGAGAACCATGTAAATAAATAAAAGGAGATGTACAATAATGTAGAAATGCGGTCATATTCATAATATAATTGAATAAGATGATAATAATAATAATAATATGCACGAGTGGGAAGCAGCAACTTTGACTTACTCTCTCAAATAATAATCCATTATTCAATTAATTTCCACCCTACATATAAATGCATTTCCTGTTTATATCATCCCCACAAACCCATGTGAATTTCATTACTCCCTCTGCCCCATACATCCCTTCATTTTCAAATTAAATCTTCCTCTATTCATGATTCTTCAAAATCATTCACTTTGATATGTGTGTGGGTGTGAAATCCATCAGCTCTTAACTCATTTTGTCAAATTTTTGTCAGCAACATTATATCACCTGTCTTTCGCATCAAATTCATATCAACTCGAATCGAATAATCAAGTGAAATGACAATTTTCAAACTTGATTTAAAATCACATGATGCTCCAATAATATCAAAATATCCCATAGAAATTGTGTTAGCACAATTAAGTTAAATACCTAAGAGTTTTATTTAAGGGAAGATCTTAAAAATATATCAATTTAATTTTAAAATTTTAAATTTATTTTATTGACAATATAAATAATGACATTGACAAAAAAAATAATGTGATTGATAACTTAAATTTTTATCAAATTAATGATTTAGAATTTTAAAATTTAAATAATATTTTTTTTTAATTTTCCTTTTATTCAATCTCAACCCATTATTTTTTTGGATGAAGAATCTCAACCCATTATTGATCTCATCTTATGTATGTATTCTATTCTTAATATGGGAGGCAGTGGTTTTAAGGTTTAGTTAGTACTACTATTAGTTTATCCCAACTATCATTTTATAGGCTAATCATAGAAGCCTACTCTATCCAAGTGCCATGTGAGAATTGTATTTATTTTTAATCAATTTTTTTAAATATATTATCTGCTATGAAGCCTAGTTTTATATTAGAAACACACACACATATATATATATATATATATATATATATATATATATATATATATATATATATATATATAAATTTATGTACGCATGGTAAAAAAAATTTAAATATCACTTGAATTTTAAAATCATATATCAATAATTTTTTTGTCATTCTCATTATTCTTAACGTCAACCTAATCAATGTAGGATTTTAAAATTTAAATAGTATTTAAGTATTCTTTTCATATATATATATATATATATATATATATATATATATTGGATTTGTGGAACATTATATTGCATGTGCTTTTAAGAGGAAAAAAAGATCACAGCCACGCGCGATATTGATGTTATCTCATAATTTTCTTTTGTTTAAATGTAAATTAATAGTAATTACCAATTAAAAAGGTGGGACGATTTTTTTTCATCTTGTTACAAATTGGTAATTGGCCGAGTTTATGGTTATGGGTCCTGGCATTAAAAAGAAAAAAAAAAAAGCGTGTAGAATCTACTCATCTATGAATGGTTTCACATGGAGCAGAGGGGTGGGCCCGAATATAGTATTACTGTACAATGAAATGAATGAGCTTGATATAGAGCGGAGGAGTTGTCAGTGTTCACACGTGTCGTTCATCGAAAGGGTAAGCTTTATGTCCCGTCACGAGAAAGAGCCGTAGGTGATCAGCAACCTCTCATTTAGTCAACCGTCAAACCTGCCCAAGAGAGAATCCAGTGTGTCCACGCATGCGCATTTTGGTGGTATTTGCCTTCTGGAATATACCAGGTTTTAAATCGGAGTCGAGGCTAACGGAATGGAATAATTTTTATAAATAGGGGAATCAATTTTTAAATTGTTATTAATAGAGATACTTATATTTAATATATAATTTTACCTCAAATAATATTACCTTTAATAGAAAAATATTCGAAATCTTCTCATTTATAAGTTTATGCAAACTTGTAAGGTGGATGTAAACTCAAGTTTTGAATTTATAAAAGTTTTTTTGTTATCAATAGTCTCTTATAATTAGAGCAGGAAATTAAGACCGGCCTACAACATCAACCCAAGGCAGATGGTGCAAGTCCATACGTCCTCCATTTCACTTTTATAGTCTAGTAAAATGTCAACTCTAACCCGTAATGGAGGGTTAGTAGGCTAACTCACATGCCTGCTTTTTTTAAAAAAAAAATTCCCTGTTTTCTTAAGTTGGTTGAAAGTCTGAGACACATATATGATTATTTATCAAATTTACCTTCCTAACATCAATCATTCCACTTTTAAAAATTTAAAAACGTTATCCACAATTCAAAAGATAAGGTTGTTAAGAAATTTGTTAAAATTTACTAACAAAAAATATCAAATTATCCTCAAACAATCAAGATATAATAATTTAGTTTAAAACAAATGAAGAAGATTGACATTTTTTTCTATTTAGCATTGACATGTACTAAGATGAAAATGTAGGATTTATGAATTTTGCAATATCATCGTATTTAAAAAAAATTGCACGGTTCAATCTGCCAACCCATAGACGGGTCCACATCGACCTACATCTCTTGTGCAGCCTACACATTTGCAAGTTAGAAAACTTCCAACTCTAATTCTCCCTAAGCCCGTAGGTTGAACCAACATTACAGACTCTGGGTATGACAATTTCTCACAACAATGTTTTACCAACCGTCTCTCAAAACAATGTTCAAATCTTCACATAGGGACGAGTATCTTGAATAAGATTGTCCAGTGCGACAATTTTTTTTATGCCTAAAAAAATTATAACAGTGTTTTCTGGGGAAAAAACCTCATGAAATTATTAATATGTGGTATTTCTATTATTCATTTATTGCAAAAAAATTATTTACTTCCTTTTTCGAGGGAAAAAACATTATTTACTTCAAACTCTATGTAATGTACAAAATTTGTATTCTAGTTAAATAATATTTGCAGCTAGCCAAAAGGTATAAAGTCGCGAGTCATTGATTAAAAAAAAAAAAGTCGCGGGACAATTAGATTGAAAATTCCTTCGTCCCCCCCCCCCCTCAGAATCCCTTCGTTCATTCCATTAAAACTTCTTTTATTTCGGAAAACTATTTTTAAAAAACTAACCTGGTTAGTTTTTTTGGAATAATTAATAGTCATATGACTCATATCAATAAATAACGAATAAGCAGTAAACTAATTAACAATTCTTAACCATTTTTCCCAAAAAAACACCCAAATCTTGTTTGGATTTTTATGGCTTGAACCATATTTCGATTTTGAAACAGAAGATCTGTACCCTTGGGCAGTACTGCAGTAGTTCAGGCTTTTCTCTAATTTCTCTGTTTCTTTTTTCTTTTTTGTTTGGAAAAATCCCTATAAAAAATAAGTGAATTATTTAAATTCTAATTTGAGTTGTTAAATTCAACTAATTTTAAATCAGGTCATATGACATAAAATAAGATTTTGAAATTCAATAATTTTATCTTATTACTTTTTATTTAAGTCAAGAATCCATCTTTATTATTTTAATATTTTTTTTAAAAACATACGGACTTATTAATTACACATTCTCTTTCTTACAACAATTTTTCTTTTTCTACTATACTATCCATAATTTGATACATCAGAGTCAAATTGTGGGCCAGTTTATTTAAGATTACAAAAAAATGAATTTAGTTAACTTTAACCCTTGAATTGTTGGGAAAACAGTAGTAAGCTAAGCAAGTTTTATTAAAAAAAAAATTATATTTGTATTTTTTGATAAACTATTTCAAATAATTTATTGAAATAATATTTTTTTCCCCATAGCTTAAATTCTCCTAGAACAACTCCCTCATAATCCCAACAATTTTCTCATATTTAACCAAACTAAAATGATTTTTTTTAATCTTGAACAAACTGATCCTCCAAGACGTACTCACCCTCACATACACACACATATCATGAATGCAAATTAATTTTTGTCATCCCAATAATGTTTGTCATTTCTTTCACGGGGAGGCCATTTCTTGTCTTGGAGAAATATATTTGGCTCAGGACTTAGGAGGTCCATTATTTCTTATTATAATACTAGTATTATTATTATTAGAAGCATCGTTAACCTCAAATAGGTGACACCCTCCAATATAATAAATTTTTTGAAATAAAACTTTCATAGTTAGCTTGCTACTGTTTTCGCAACAACTCAAGTGTCAAACTTAACTAAATTAATTTTTTTTAATCTTAAATAAACTATCCAGAATTTGGCTCTATGATATATCAAATTATAGATAACATAATAGGAAAAGGAAAATTATTGTAGAGGAGAGAGAGTGTAACCAATGAGTTTGTAATTTTTATAAAAAAGGTTAAAATAATAAATATGGATACCCAACTCAAATGAAGGATAGTAAGGTAAAATTATTGAATTCTAAAATTCTACTTTAGGTTATATGACCTAATTTAGGATTTATTGAATTTAAAGACTTAATTTAAAATTTAAATAATATAACTGTCTTTTATAGGGATTTTCCCTTTTTGTTTCATTCTTTTTTACTCCCAATTTTATATAAATTTGTTAAGATTTGTGATATAGACAAAACTTAAGGAATGTTAAATAATACAGTGGTAAAACATATTCAATTTGTATTTTCAAACGGCAGGCTTGATTTGCTTCTAAAACAATTCAGAATAATTTTTTTAAATAGTATTATTTGATATCCAGTTTAAGATTCGTGATTGTTCCTCCTAAAACAAGTATAATATCTAAAACTCAAACTCAAGACTAAAAAACATTTAACGGGACCTTACACTATAGACTAACTCTGTATTGGTTTCAAAATAATTAGCAACACTTTAATGAGAAGAGTTTTCTTTCTAGAGTCAAGCACTCTTAATTTGATAGCAACAAATGGAGTCAGGCCAATTCTTTTTCCTTACTGATTGTTATTACTAATTAATTACAGGTAAATCAATCTGTTTGAATTTGAATTACTGCCCTCACCTCTCAGGAAAACAAAAGGCACTACAACAAATTTTAGTAGAATGAGCTTTAGCTATTTAAGCAATGGTCTCAAATTTAAGTTTCTGTGTACGCAGAAAACGTTTTTAAAAGAGCTACCTCAAATTGAGTCAGATAATATTTGAAACTAATTCAATAGGTGTGTACAAAAAACAAAAGGCACTTTTAAACTTCCTTTAACGAAGTAACCTATGGTAGCCGATCTTCACAAATTATTTTAATTATTTCATACATGGTTATTAGTTAAGTAATTATATATTTATAATGCCTGTTGTATTTAAAGGAGTCGCTCCTTATTGTCTTGTTTGTTTAAATATAAGTTCGATTCATATAAATCGAGATAAAACTCTTCCACATATTTATTTTGTAGACCGTAAAAATTACCTCATATTTCATAAATTATAATTGAAAAGCATTTATAGAGGCTATCCAAACATACCATATATGTATACACCAAGAGACTTCAAGTCTATGAGTCATACACAACTTTTTTTTTTATCAAAGTATACACAGTTTCTTTGACCTGGGAGATGCTTCTATAAATTAAGTGAGTGTTTGGAAAATCATAAATATGTGGTTTTAGAAATCATTTTTTATAAATTAATACAAAATTCTTCTCACATGTTTTTTTAATAAATTGTAAAAATTATTTTCTAAAAGCTAATACAAAGATATATCAAACCTAACACAATACTTAATTAGTTTCGAGGAGGTGATGGGGAAGGACCTTCTAGAACTTTTAAGGTACAACATCTACAGTGAAAGATATTTGTTTTGCACCCTTGTTTTTGTTCTCAAATCACAGATATATGATATATCTGACTAAAATTCTTGTAGGAAAATCTCCACCATTTATTTTAATCCATTGACACATCATCGATCATGTCATATGTTACATCGAGTGAAACCAGATTAGACTTATATTCCATATATATTACATTTTTTGAATAAAAAAAAAATTAGGTGAGTTTAATTAAGAATCTAAATAGGCCGACAGTTAGTTTACACGAACACTAGATGGATATAGAAAAAGAAACATGGGTAACAAACATACAATTGTGTTTGCGAAGAGGTTATATATAACTTTATGGATCACAAAACATGAATATAAAAGGGGACAGCTTTTGCATCCAAAGTATGAAACATTATGCTCTCTAGTTTATATCATAATATCCCTTACTCACTGTAAAGCTGCAATTCTTACCATTCCACTTGTATCATCCACTTCCTCCTCCTTTTTCAATCTCTCTGCACACACACATATCTGTATCTCATTCATCTTCCACCACCACACTATCATCTTTTTTTTGTTTTTTTACGCTGGCCCAGAAAGTTTGTTCCTTTTTGTGAATAATATATATATTTTTTCATAAAAAATGTCTTGGGAGTGAGTCCCATCATGTTTTTTTTAATTAAAAGGCAAAAAATTAACGGTTTGAAATTATAAGTTGGATAGGGTTAGGTATGATATCTTATTTATAAGAGAGTTTTCATGTCATTGTAGCATGTTTGTGATTATGATTGAGGATCTTAAAAGTGTTTATACACGTAAATCGAGACAACACTCTTCTTACATACCTATTTCATATACCCTAAATCATTGACACCTAATTATGTGTTTTATACCCCCTTCAGTCCTTTTTTGTTTAAAAAAAAAATCCCCATTAAATAGCATCACTTTCTATCACATGGAATGAACAGTCTATATCAACTGAGTACCCAAGACATTTATCTTACTCTGCCAACAAAATTTGATATAACTGATCGGTCGATAATGATATAATTCATACCCAGTAGATTTAAAGTATGCTGCTAACTAATAATACGATGATTCTTATGTATTTTTGTCAGGGCTATTTGAATTGAGATTTTTTTTTTTGGGTGAACATTTTACCGGCAAACATTAATGTAAGAAATGAAACACAGTACACTGGCTAGTTCCTTTTCTGCCACTTTCTGCTCATCATGTTAATGAAATTTTTTTTCTTTCTCTGAGCTTGGTCTTGTTTCTCTGAACCAACTAATAAACAATAAAATCTCTCTCTCTCTCTATCTCTCTCTCTCACACACAGTTATCGGTGAAGATAAAGTAAGAAAAAGAGATAGAAAACAAATCTTTCTCAGAACCCTACTTTTTTCAGTTTCTCTCTGGAGCTGGTTAATTAAATTAAGAGAGAATTTATTTCATGGCTGGCTTAGCTTTCACTTTTTCTTCTTCTTCTTCTTCTTCTTCTTCTTTGGCTTTCTCTCTCTCTCAAAAGAGTGCATGAAAGTACATGACCCCACTAATTAAAATCTCACAGCATCCAACTTTGTTCATTCAATGGGGAACACACCACCATTTTTTTCTTTCCCTATCTTCCAGTGGATTCCATGATTATTTATCTTCGTTTAGGGTTTTGTTTTCTTTGTTATATTATTATTTTGACCGGTCAACAATTAGTCTTATATATTTTCCCAGTTTTATTATATATATATATATATATATCCTCACTGCCACATGAATTGAAGCATGCTTATTCAATATTGTTTTCTCCTTAATGGGAGAAGGAATCTGGGATCATGGAGCTACGTGGTAAGTGGCACATATATATATAGACACACACATATAAAACTAATAATCGGCTTCATTTAAAATAATTACTAAATTAATATTGGATTAATTATGTTGTGATTCTTGTTTGGGCATGGCCTCAGGCTCTTTTGTCTTGTTATGACGTGTGAATTAATAAATGTTTGGAATCATATCTCGTAACATGCACAAACAAAGCTAGCTGTTGATGGTTGAAAGCAATCATTCTCTCAATTAACATACTTAGCGTGATGCTAATTATCTCCTTTAGAAAAGTTGCACGCCGTTTCAACGTTAAAAATTATTATTATTGTTTGTTGAATTAATTATTTCGCGTGTTCGGTTTAATTTTCTTTGTTTAATTTAACTAACATATTAAAAATATGTTTTCTCTTTTTTATAAACAGTTGCGGCTTTGGTAGTTTGGCATCTTGACAATGTAGTGAGAACTCACATGTCATCATGATCCGTCTGGGTTTTTAATTAAGGTCAAGATAATAGATAATTAAGATTGACGTATTCTCCTATTCAAACATATGGAAATTAAATATTTTCCCCTATTTCAATTAAAAACTGTTCTTATATATTATCGTCTTAATTACATATACATCTGAATGATCCTCCGACACATAATGGTGTCAGCATAATGTCTTTAATTAACACCTTTGCTTGGTACTCCTACATGCATCCGTATCCCAATTTAATGCAATGTTTCAACAAAAAAGGAATTCCAAAAAAAAATAAAAAAGAATCGTATGGAATCACAATCTTTATTTTCTCTTGTTGATGATGGAGCTTAGTTTTTTGGGAAAATTACTGATAAATACTAAATAGTGAAATTAATTGCAATTTTCCACCTACAATGAAATGGTATTGAACTATCATTAATTTTGGACATAAAAAGACAGAAATGCCCTTAATTTGATGACCCAATTGCTTTAAAAAAAAGGAACACAAATGGCCAGGAGCAATGTATAGTTGTTCATTAGGTTCTTCGCTTCTGCTTCGATCGGTGCTTCTCCGACCGCCATTGTTTTCGTTTTCGTTACTTGCGATTGAGTCCTGATGCTCTCGAAATAGGATAGTTCTTGTTTGAATCAGAAATGAGCACCTTCTTCTTGTTAGGTATGTATCCACCTCCTTTCCCCATTGTCGTGATTTCCCCTTACTGAATCAGAGGTTCTTTTACTCTGTTTTCATAATTTTTTTCATGAGGTTATATAGATAGGATCTTTCCAGAATATGGAGGAATTTGGATTAGTTTTGAGGTATTTAGTTCAGGATCTTTCCCCATTGTTAGGTATGCATCCACCTCAAATGTGTGCAATTGTTTTTTTGTGAGAATACAAGTATTGGCTTTGCTTGCAACAGAATGTATGATTTGGAAAATTGTTTATGGTAGCAAATCATTGTTTTGTTCCATGTTGTTGCCTTGTTTCATTTAGATGAGAGCAAGAGAATGTCCAGTATGCAAGACCTGTGGTTTTTCATTCTCCCTTCTATTTTGTTTATGACGTAATCTGAAAAGTAGGTGGGAATAACTTGTCTTTCATTGAATAGGTAAGACATGCTTCGAATGTTTTATGAAAACTATATGTCTTGAGTATAAATTTGTGTTGGAGATAAGAACATGGATTGGAGGGTTTTGTTGATAGAGGTCCTCCTAGTTTTCGTCTCCATCAAGAATAGCTAAAGTTTCTTCTCTATCATTGATAGTGGAAGTTTGAATTTTATAAGAGGATAAAAAGTGAGATTTTTAACCATGCTTGAGGTATGTATTTGAAGGATAATATATACAAATATGAAATGCATCATAGGCTTCCTAGTAATCCTAAGGTTCTCTTAATTCACTGTTTATTAGAGCTAAAGCACATAGTAATAGTGATATAGACTATGGAAACTCTATTATGTTCATATGTTGATGGCTTGGTTTGTACTGGCTTTTATGTCCACATTAAGTCTAGGAATACTTTCTCTCACTTTATCTCTGTCACCTCTGAAGGTCCCTATTATTCTGTTAAGCCATATGAAGGTCTGGCACCTCTGTCAAGTGTCGAGCCAAAGTAGTATTGGAACTTGCATTTTTACAAAGCGTGCAATTGGTTTATTGTCATACTCAAATATACTGACTTTCAAATTTGCAATTTATCAGAGCAAACATATTTGAGATTTACTTGCACACCTGAACTAGGATCTCTATGGACACAAGCCTAAATTTAATTTTTGATTTGGTCCTGTTCAACAGCAGAACAATGGGTAAGTTAGTTCAATTGTTGGACACTCATATATATATGGATGTATCTTGGCTACAACAGCAGAGCAATGGCCTCATCTATTAATGTTTTGCAATTCTAATTTTGTGTAAATGGGACTATGGCATGTATATCATATATTGGCTGTAGATATGGGAAAATATTAGAAGGCCCAAGTGAAATGGTTTCACAATGCCCAATGTGAGTAAATTTTTACATTAACTGTTATAATATGATTGGATTTTATTGATTTTTTTTCCAGAAAGACATGGATCAAAAGAGGGTGGATGTGGTGTGGTGGCTAGTTACTCATCCGAAGAACAAACAACAAGAAACGATAATGCATAGCATTGAAGTCTGGAGACCTAACAAGAAGAAAACGAAGTAGTTTTTCTCATTTTTGGTGTGCCTACACCAGTTGGCTGAAAAGATTTTTTGACATGTACATAACAATTGTGTGTCATTTTGCAACAAAGTATCTATGTGTGTATGCGCGCGCGCGCGCGCAATTTATGCGTTTTGCAATTTATATATGACTTTGTTAAACAAGCTTGTATGTATGCAATTTACATGTTTTGCATTACATCTTCCAAATGGTTTTGAAGTCTTCCATACATGTAATGAATCTTCCATACATGAAAATAACTCTCTGTATGTGCAAAAAAGTCTTCCGTACGTACAAACAACCCTCTCTATGTGGAAAGGATGTTCCTTGTGTGTCAAGCATCTTTGCTATGTGCCTATTGGCTATCCATCATATACACAATGGATCTTCCGTTATGTGCAATTATCTTCTACTTGTGTGCCCAAGGATCAACCATGATATGTGCAAAGGATTTTCCATGATGTGCAAAGGATCGTTTGTTGATTTCGTACACTCTTCCCTGTGTGCAACAGACCACCCATGATATGCAATGCATCTTTAATGGTGTGCAAAGGATCATCCACATGTGCGATGTATCTTCCCTAGTGTGGAAATGACCTTCTATATGAGGGTATGCCGTTGATTTTATACATTGTTCCCCTTATGCAACAGACCATCCATGATGTGCAAAGGTTCATCCCTTGTGTGAAATGGATCAACCCTTGTGTGCAAACTATTATTCGCATGTGTAGTGCATCCTCCATAATGTGCAATGCATCTTTTATGCCGTGTAAACTATCTTCCACATGTGTAATGTATCTTCCGTGGTATGGAAAAGACCTTGGAAAGGACCTTCTATATCAGGGTATGCCATTGATTTCATACACTATTCCCCATGTGCAACATACCACCCATGATGTGCAATTCATCTTCCACGATGTGCAAACTATCTTCCACATGTGCAATGTATCTACCCTAGTGTGGAAATGACCTTCTATATTAGGGTTTGTCGTTGATTTCATACACTATTCCCCGTGTGCAACATACCACCCATGATGTGCAATTCATCTTCCACGGTGTGCAAACTATCTTCCATATATGCGATGTATCTTCCTTAGTGTGAAAATGACCTTCTATATCAGAGTATGTCATTCATTTCATACACTTTTCCTCGTATGCAACATACCACCCATGATGTGCAATTCATCTTCCATGGTGTGCAAACTATCTTCCACATGTGCGATGTATCTTCCTTGGTATGGAAATGACTTTCTATATCAGGGTATGCCATTCATTTCATACACTCTTTCTCATGTGTAACATACCACCCATAATATGCAATTCATCTTCCATGATGTGCAAACTATCTTCCACATATGCAGTGTATCTTCCCTGGTGTGCAAATACCACCAAGTGTGCAACAGACCATCCATGATGTGCAATACATTTTCCGTATGTGCACAGACTCTTCCCTTATGTTCATAAATTATTCCTTTTGTGCAATACACATTCCAGTAATGTCATAACTTGTTCGTTGTGTGCAATATTTGTCCTCCATGTGACCATTCTCGTATGTGCCAAGGCTCTTTCCATGTGTGCAAACTATCTTTAATGATGTGCAAGGGATCTTCAATGATGTTCACATTATGTCCCACATGTGCAAAGACAAGAAAATTTTCCAATTATAGTTTATGCAAAAAATTTCCAAAACATTCGACATTGCAAAGACAGGAAAACCAACAAGCAATATTACCCAAACAAAGAAAAGAAAATGAAACGCTGTCACATGCGAATCTCCATTGCAGTATTATTACTTCCAACAACAATGACGCAGCAATACAAATGCAGACTATTAATACAAATTTAGATTCAACTGACCACCTTGGATTTAAAGTAAAAAGTATCTACCTTTTAAGCATTCAAAAAATGATTCCATTAGAAACCCTGAGTTTAAAGCATACCTAACCTTCTCCGGTGACACTGCGATTCTGATGCTTCTAAGGAGTTTTAGATGCAGGGGAAGCCCCGGCAGTAATTATTCTAAAGAACTTAGCGATTATGAAGATGATCTAAGAAATTAATATAAATGTTTGTTGGTTGAAAGAATCTGCAACGGAACAGAGGTAATGTATATCTAGAGATGCGATGAGGGATTTTAGAACCCAGAAGGACAAGGAAAAACTTCAATGGTTAACTGGCTGAGAACGACAATGACACATTGTAATGTACGTTCTATTTGTTTGTTTTTGTTTTTTTAAAGCAATTGTGTCATCAAACTAAGGGCATTTCTGTCTTTTTATGTTCAAAATTAATGACAATTCAGTACCATTTCATTGTAGGTGGCAAATTGCAATTAATTTCGCTATTTAGTATTTACCAGCAATTTTCCCTAGTTATTTCTTGTCTCCAAAAGCTATATACTTTTCGCTTCAGCACACAGTCACATCAAAATTATATGCATACTCATTTTCTGCCAATAATATTATAATTTTTTTTCAAGTTTCTTCTTTCTTATTGATAATATTAGGCTTGTTTGGTATGCATAAGCCCGATTCACATAAATTGAGATAAAACTTCTCCACATATTTATTTTGTAGACCGTAAAAGCTACCTCATAGACCGTAAAACTACCTCGTATTCCATAAATCACGATTGAAAAGCATTTATAGAGGCCACTCAAACATATGAGCTTCTTCCTCCTCCCAATTTTCATCAATATCACTAGTGCAGAAAAGACTTTTTACATGTGACGGAAATGACTTTTTACACCTGACATAAAACACGTGTAGAAACAGTAGGTGTAGAAAATACAGACTTTCTACATGTGTTGTTTGTCACGTGTAGAAAGTCACACTTTCTACACGTAACCTCTTATATCAGGTGTAGAAAGTCTGAAACGGAAGACTTTCTACACCTGACTTTAGAGGTCACGTGTAGAAAGTCCAGACTTTCTACACGTGACCTCTTACATCAGGTGTAGAAAGTCTGAAAAAATGGAGACTTTCTACACGTGACCTCTTATATCAGGTGTAGAAAGTCCCCATTTCAGCCTTTCTACACCTGACTTTAGAGGTCACGTGTAGAAAGTCCAGACTTTCTACACTTGACCTCTTACATCAGGTGTAGAAACTCATTTTTGAAAAAAAAAATAATTTTTTTTAAAAAACAATTTACAACGAAACTAATGTATGTGAAATATCAAATTCCATCCAAAATACTCATGGTAGGGTTATGAAGATACATAAACTTGGCTTCATTTTTACAATGAAATTGTACAATTAAAGTCAAACTCAATACCAAGTAGTGATAATACAATTCAACATGTCTAATACCAAATAGTAGTTATTAACTTTACATGTTTAACATTACACTCACAATTTTGTGATCTCTAAAAAATAAGTTGCCCAACGTGTGCGAACATCATCAATGTCCTCTTCAGAAAATGCATCCGTAATGTCAAACATCTACAGATTTGAAAATAAAAAATCATATGCATCAATTTAATAACAACGAAATGAACTTAATAAAAAAAATATAATTAAATACAATTACATCTTCTGTAAATTCTGTACTACCCAAGAGGATGATGTTTAACATGTGCCTCATCACATAATATCCACAAGCCTTATTCCCCTTTTGACGACGGCACTATAGAAGAACATGCATTTTATTATATTAAATATATATATAACAAGATAACTATATTCATAGAAGGATAGATTGAAACTATTTACCTTTGGTTGTAACCAGATAGTCTCCCTAAGCTGGTGTGTATGCTTTTTCTTAACCACTCTTTGATACATTTCCATTGCCCTGTAGAAAAATATATAAAATAGGGTACATTATCTAAAAAACTTACATATTGCAAATAAAAATTCATTGTCAAAGTATACTTACGTGTCCATCGTTTTCTTCAAATCCTTTCCCGGATTATAATGTAATGAACATAAAAGAACAACGACATTCTGCTCTGGGCATAGAACCACTAATTGCCAATGAGTGCTGCAAAAAGAGGTATGAATTATATATATGTACAAAAACAAGGTATCAATTACAAACTTTTTCTTACTCGTTAACATATGGCGCTAGGTAGCACTCTTTTCCATCTTCATAGAGCCTCTGCCGAAGGTATGACTCTCTTATGGCGGAAGTGTTCCCTTTTTTCTGGATGTGAATCGGGAAAAGGAATCCAAACTTGCCACCATTCCCTGATAAAGTATAAAGGTGATGGAGGTACCTACAATAGTTAAAGCATGCATATCAGAATCAAAAGTTGAATACTTAGTAATATTATTAAAAATATACCCACATCATAAACAAGTGAACGTGCGGTATGGTAATCTGATCCTTCGTTAAAATCCTAGCTATATCCTCCTGCTCGATATGCACAAACATGTCCCTCTTACCCACAACGTCTGGATCCATCGTCAATACTTCAGTTGAGAAGGATCCGTCAAACGCCAGCATACACAGACGTTGAAGCGGTTTCTCCTGGTTTTGGGTCTGCGGTTGGGGATGGCATTGTGGAACCACTTCATTGGATGGGGTAATTTGCTAAATAAACAAAAATTTATAGAGTTAGTAATAATTGCAAGTTATAAATTAACAATATGAAAAAATTGAAACATATCAAGAAGACAAATAATTTCATACTTCAGTGCGAACTGCAGCAGGAACTACTCGGACTAGTCTCTTTGGCCACCGAAGGAAAGTTTTGAGGGCTTGACCCACAATCTTCACCTCATCATTCGGAAATGGAACAGGGGCATCTGGAATTTTTGCCTCTCCAATCACCACTCTCACTTCGTCATCTTGCATTCGCTCGTGGTGGACGGTTGGCCCCAAGTTGTGTATTGCGCCAAGTGCTACTAAGCGTCTATCAGGGTCCTCCAAATATAATTCACAAGGTTCACTGTCTTTTTGGACTCCAGAATCCTCTGATATACGGCCAAGAACACAACTCCCATTTGTACTTTGAACTGCAGGAGAATGAGTCGGATGGATAGTTGTGTCTTGTCGTGAGCTTAGGATGCTCATCATTTCTTCCTTTAATTGTAACATCTGGGCAGCCGTTTGCTTCATTTCATTCTCTAAAATCACTTGCATCTACTTCCTTTCATTCTCTAGCATCAATTCCATCTCTTGCTTAGTGACCATTCCCGTGGTGGCATAACGTGTATTTGATCCAAAGTAGTCTCTTATGCCTACTCCTCGACCAACGCCCCTAACACGACCACCATGGTCTGGAGTCCCCGTGGCAACCGTCAAGACATCATCCCTTCCCCGTGGAATGAAGGCTCCCTGAGCACGTTCTAGTTGAAGTTGATCCTATAGTATATAAATAACAAACATAATTAAAAATGTAACTATACAACAAAGAAAATAATAAGGATTGACGTTAAATTACTTACAATTCTTTCACCAATCACGCGTGCCTTCTCGCTCATATACTCTCCAGTCTTTCTTCGACGTGCGGCCCTCCACTTTTCTTCACGCGATATTGGAGATGGTGGAGATGTAATGGTAGATGGATCCAACTGAGCCTCTTCTTGTCGCCTCTTCTGTTTCTCCTTCATCATTTCTTCTTCGAGCTTGTCATAACCCCCACGAGACAATCTGTGGGGGCAATCATTCTTTCTACCACTCGCTATAGCTTTATCCCTTTTTATCTTTTAATAAGAAACCAACAAATCATTAATCGATAAAATTAAATGAGAATAAAGTAAGTAACTAATTAAAGTGAATAAAAACTAACCAAGGCTTCTGGTGTAGTCCTCATCCTGTAAAATTCTTTCCATGTAGCTTCATCAAGAAATGTATACTCCGCACAAGGATTAGGAGGATTCTTACCCTCTGCTACCTCGACATGCACAAATCTTTTAGTTAGCGAGGTCTTGAAGGCCGTCCAACGCTCCGCGCAATATGATAACAATTTATCCTTTAAGACTTGACTGGGAGGAACGTCGTAAGTAAGCTGTGAAGTCATTATATTAGTTAGTAACATGAATAAATGTAATAGTTACAAAAGTTAATAGGTGTATAGTATTGTACCGCTATAGTGTTCCAAATCTGATCCTTGACAGATTCATCCACTTGATTCCAATCCTTAATCGTTATGCTAGGCTTGCTACGTGCTTGGAGGGCAACAAAGCTAATAAACTTGCTCTTGGTAGGCCCGATTGGTCTCCATTGCCTATCAAATTCAATTGGTATTTTCTGGTCATCCGCGCGACTCTTGGTCAATTCTTTCAGGGTCGTGCCACGTCTACCCTTTCTTTTCCCAGAATGAGTATCATCAATATTGGGGGAATCCCTCTCCATGTTCCTGTTTGACAATGAAATAAGGTAAGTAATTGAAAATCCAAGATACATAATCAACGAAATACGATTACTAACTTTTGATTAAAGTCCGTCAAATAGGAGCAAATATATTCTCCCATATCCCTTCATGGTGGTCAGTTCTTATGGCATGTATGTCATCTACTTCATCTTCATTTAATTCAGGCAACCCTGACGAGAAACATGGAGTCTCAGAAACATCAGAATTTAATTCCTTATTATCATCACTGTGTACTACAGTTTTTCCTTGGAGAACAACGGAGCGACTTTTATTTGTTGGATCAATTACATAAAACACTTGTTTTGCGTGGGCTGCTAAAATAAAGGGCTCCTCACTGTACTTTAATTTATTAAGATCAACTAATGTAAATCCATACTTATCCACTTCAACATAGTTATTATCAATCCACTTGCATTTGAATATTGGGACTCTAAATTTAGTATAGTCAACCTCCCAAATATCTTCAATAACCCCAAAATAAGGCATAGCTGCTAACTTTGGCTTTTTATCTTTTGAACTGGAAAAATGCATGGATTCAGCCACAACCATAACTCCACTGTTTTGAACAGTACTCTTATCATCCGGGGATTTCGTATAGAAGGAATACCCATTGACATCATATCCACTCCAACATATGACATTAAAGTTAGGACCCAGTGCCAACCATTTTATAGTTTGAGAAACACTATTATCATTGGCTACTTGTTTTTTGAACCATTGTGGGAAAGTCTTGTTATACTCAAGTAATAACCTTTGCTCAGTCATGCGACCATGTTGTGCCCTTATAATTTCTTTGTGCCTAAATATATAATCTTGAACTTCATCGGTGTTATTCAAAATGTATAAGTGTGCTTGTAACACTCCATCATGATCGATATTAGTTTTCACTGTTACCCCACGTGTACCCTTACCTAATAATCTGTCCTCATGACGAGATTTAGGGAGCCCAATAGCTTCTTCGTTTGACAAGTAGTCGGAACAAAACTCAATAGCTTCTTCGGCAATATATCTTTCAACCATGGAAGCTTCAGGCCTGTATGGATTCTTCACATACCCTTTAAGAATTTTCATGTATCTCTCAACTGGGTACATCCATCGTAGATAAACAGGGCCGCACAACCTGATCTCTCTAACTAAATGAACAATTAGATGTGTCATGATATCAAAAAATGAAGGAAGGAAGAGCATCTCAAGCTGGCACAAGATAATAGCAGCATCCTTTTCTAGTTCATCTAATTCATCGGGGTCAATCACTTTGTTGCAGATGGCATGGAAGAAGAAGCACAGTCTAGTTATAGTATGTCTCAAATCATCTGGCAATATGCCCCGAATAGCCACGGGAAGTAGTTGTTGCATCAAGATGTGGCAATCATGAGATTTTAAGCCCACTAATTTCAAATCTTTCATCGACACAAGCTTTTTAACATTTGAAGAATACCATTGAGGCACTTTGACACCATGTAAACAATCACAAAAGCTTCTTCTCTCAAGCTTCGACAAGGTATGAGAGGCTGGAGGTAGATAAGTCCGCTGACCTTGTGGCTGTGGATGTAACTCATCTCGTATTCCCATTTCAATCAAGTCTAATCTTGCATTGACACCGTCCTTTGTCTTGCCCTTTATATTGAGAAGTGTCCCAATAATACTATCACACACATTTTTCTCGACATGCATCACATCAATACAGTGCCGCACATCAAGACTTTGCCAATATGGAAGATCAAAAAATATGGACTTCTTTTTCCATATATTTTTATCAGCTGCACTCTTCTGCGTCTTTCCAAAGATAACATTGATGTCTTTCACCCGTTGATAAACTTGCTCTCCAGTCAATGGCACTGGAGCATCTCTATACTCTTGATGGCCATAAAAAGCTTTCTTTAATCTACGATAAGGGTGATTTTGTCTGAGAAATCTCCGGTGGCCAAGGTAGACTGTCTTCTTTCCATGCTTAAGTTGATGGTGGCATGTGCCTGCTTCACAAATTGGGCATGCTTTGTGTCCCTTAACACTATACCCAGATAGGTTTCCATATGCAGGGAAGTCGTTTATGGTACAGAAGATCATGGCACACATATTGAACACCTCTTTTCGATTCGCGTCAAACACATCCATACCTATCTCCCACAACTCTTTCAAGTCTTCGATCAAAGGGGCTAGGTAAACATCAATGTCATTTCCTGGCTGCTTTGGACCCGAAATCACCATAGACAACATAATATACTTACGTTTCATGCACAGACGAGGAGACAAGTTGTAAATCACTAACAGAACAGGCCATGAACTATGAGTACTGCTAAGACTGCCATAAGGATTCATGCCATCAGAAGATATCCCAAGCCTGAGGTTTCTTGGCTCATTTCCAAACTCAGGAAACATCTCATCAATTTTCTTCCATTGAGGAGAATCGGCTGGATGGCGAAGCTTCCTATCCGATATTCTCTCATCTGCATGCCACCTTAAGTTCTTTGCATCATTCATATTAGCAAATAATCGCTTGAACCTTGGTTTCACTGGAAGATACCATAACACCTTCGCAGGAGGGCCTTTAGTAGTCTCGACAAAGTCTGTATCACAATTCCCTTTTAATTTGTACCGTGAAGCACCACATTTTGGACACTTATGCTCCCCTTCGAACTCTTCTCTATATAATATACAATCGTTAGGACAGACATGTATCTTTTTGTACTGCAGACCCAAGGGACACAACATTTTCTTTGCCTCATAGTAACGGTTGGGTAATTCATTACCTTCTGGAAGCATATCTGTCAACAACTCAAGCAATTCTGTAAAACTCTTGTCACTCCACCCATTCCTTGCTTTCAAGTGGACCAATCTCACCACAGCTGACAACAACTTGAATTTTGTACATCCTGGGTATAAAGGCTTTTCTGTATGACTAGACAAGTTATCATACGCATGTGATCGCTTAAAGGCCTCTTCGCCAATATCACGAATCATGTCCTCTAGTCGATCATCCATGTCCACATCAACTTCCACCTCTTTAGATGCACTCGGCTCTTCTACTAATTCACCATGCCATACCCATCGTGTATAACTCTTCAAGAACCCATCACAAATCAAATGCTCTCTTATTTCTCCGACACATAGACGCCTCAAATTTAAGCAATTTACACA
This sequence comes from Albizia julibrissin, assembly GCA_037074505.1. Taxonomy (NCBI): domain Eukaryota; kingdom Viridiplantae; phylum Streptophyta; class Magnoliopsida; order Fabales; family Fabaceae; genus Albizia; species Albizia julibrissin. Next base: position 39,651,410 of record CM073483.1, on the reverse strand, counting down.
AGGACAATAAAACTTCCCAGATTTATCACCACCAGCATTTCTTATAGAAAATTCCAAAAAATTCTTTACCCCATTATCATACTCATCACTAGTTCGTCTAGCATAGATCCAGCTACGATCCATATGTGCAAATAAACTTCAACACAAAATGAAATTGTTTAAAATTTTGTGTTCAAATTATAGGAGGACTATTGAAGGACATGGAATGAAGGAGGAATAAAATTACAGAGATAAGAACAAAAGGGTCTCTCTACTTCGAATAAACAAAAGAGGAAGCAAAGCACATGCAAAGTGAAACCACTTGTGTGTTTGTGTCCAACCAGCAAGCAAGTCATCAAACTTAACCAAAATCAAGAGGTTGGTGTCTATTAGCTACAAGACGTGTGGGCATAGAAAAGCAAAGGAGGGAGGCTACAAGTAATTCGATTAATAGGTGGCGTTGGAGTAAGAAACATAATCTAGTCAAAAAGGAAGCAAAGCACATGCAAAGTGAAACCACTTGTGTGTTTGTGTCCAACCAGCAAGCAAGTCATCAAACTTAACCAAAATCCAATTTTTGTAGTGGATTCATCGGTTGAGCTAATTCAAGGTGTAAGGAGTAAGGTTTTGCTTGATAGTGATGCAAGGATATTTTTTGTACACACTATAGTTATTAATAAACAATTATCAGCCAAAAAGGAACTTAAAGACTTCTTAATCCATGCAGCTCAATTATCCTTACCTATTGTGTAACCTTTTTATACTTTTTTCTTTCTTTTGGTTCATCTAGCTAAATGGGATCAAACCCTTGTTCCCAAGCTTAATTGCTCAAGTTTTGAAAATTCACACACACACACACACATGTTTGGTGTAAGAATGACATTTCCAATGTGGTCCTGTTGCTGCAAAATTATTCTGATATGTTTGACCTTTAACATAAACTTACAGGATACGTGCACTGATATATCTATGGTTGGAAAAATCAGAAGAATGAAGAAGGAAAAAAAACTATTTGGAGGTCACGGAATGGAATAAAAAGGCCCCCTGGATGAGATGATATCAGAAGGTACTTATTATTCTTCTGATGCATAAGAATTAACAGTGACACAGGACTTTTTTTTTCCTATGCTATATTATTCACTGCCCTCATAAGTGAATCAAACATGTGTGTGTGTGTGTGTGAATTTTCAGTGATATGCTATATTTTTTCCTATGCTATATTTTTTCCTATGTGTGTGTGAATCAAACATGTGTGTGTGTGTGAATTTTTTCCTATGCTATATTTTTTCCTATGCTATATTATTCACTGCCCTCATAAGAATTAACAGTGACACAGGACCTGCTTAAGCGTGTAATGATGCCAAAAGGTCTTTGGAAAAATTGAAAACCCCAAGGGAATAATAGAGAGAACAAGACTATAATGTTATTAACCGTTGCTATCTCTTTAGTTATGTTTGAATTTCAGCAACCTAAAACTCTCAAAATATCAATCAATTGATGAAATAGAGGATCGAAGGAATAGTAACAGGGAACAAAAAAGCAATGGGGAGAGTGAAACCTTTGAGGAATAGGTAGTAGCCGTCGTGCAGCCAGTCAAAGGAACCACCGATAACCTTGGCGTCACCCCTCGAACACTGGAGCCTCCACTAACAGCAGCAAGTATCAAATGCGAATCAATATATGGGGGTTTGAATGTAGATAGGATGTATGCGTGTAGGTGATGGATCAACGGGGGAAGAGCGCAGGTGGGTTAGAAATAGTGGTAGGGAGGGAGGGAGGGAGCTTACCGCGAACAGAGAACCGATATAGCAAAATATGAGCTTTTGGTGGGGTTTAGAGGAAGACGGAGGTAGCAAACGCAGGAGGTTTAATTTTTTTTTTATTATAACGCCTACTTTCTACACCGGTTGAGGATCAACCGGTGTAGAAAGTGGTTTTCTATACCGGTTTGATCTCAACCGGTGTAGAAAGTGGGGATACTACACCGGTTGTAAAATAACCGGTGTAGAAACTAACTTTCTACACCGGTTCATATACAACCGGTGTAGAATATGCTGACATATTTTTTTAAAAAAATAAATGCTTATTCTACACCGGTTCTAATTTAACCGGTGTAGATTATATGACTTTCTACACCGGTTTTAATTCAACCGGTGTAGAAAACTTGAATTTATTTAAAAAAAAAAAATCTTCTTCGTTATCTTTTTTTTGTTTAAGTAAATTAAATTAATTTCATTTTTTTAATGGAAAAAATTTTTAAGTGGACTTTTTTACACGTGTTGTCATTTCAACACGTGTAGAAAGTCCTAAAATCTTAATTTATTTACTAAAATGCCACCGGTCACACTTTCTACACGACCTGTTTCAATGAAGAAATATTTGAAAACAATTCAATCTTTTTCTTGAACATAATTAGCTAGATCTAGTGAGGATACACCAACTTTAACTTTTTTTTTTTCCTTTTGCTTTTTCCCAACACAGATAACCACTTGTGAATTAAGACACAAGCAGCAAACGTTGTTAGTGACATGGGGAACATACTTCCTAGCTACAACCACTTTCTCGAGCTCTCTTCCACTAATACTTTGATTTTCTTCAGCTTTTTTGTTGTTTAGTTGTACGATAACACACACACAAACACACAAACCAGTTTCACTTTCTGGTCAAATGCATCATTAGGTTCTGTAATAGTAGATGATCATTTCCTAAGCTGGGAGATCAAACCCATCATGCCTAAAAGAATAAGTTTGCTTCAACTTCAACAATCAAATTCAAAATTGATACTATCATTTTTGGGAGAGAGGTGTTTCCATTTATTTCCCTCTCCATTTACTATCCATTAAGTGTATATACCATTAGATCAACTTTCAATGGATGAGATTTACTATGGTAAATTTTTATTATAATGATATTATTTACACATATATTATTAAATTTCAACCATTGAAAGTTGATATAATGGTATATGCACTCAATTGAGAGTAAATAGAGAGAAAAATCAATGAAGACACCCCTCTTCCATCATTTTCTTAGTTATATCCGTTATTCAACTTGTTAGTTAATTACACATGCAACGATTAATCATTTTACTATAGATTCTGTGTATTCATTAAAATTTGTTTAATTCAAGTTAATTAGTTAAATAAATTTACTACTATATATATATATATATATATATATATATATATATATATATATATATATATATATCCCAAGTGCTGTTTAGCTAGGGTATGATTATGTATAATATATATAATCTGTCGTCTGGACTTGAGGGGACAAAAAATCCTGCTGACTGAAACATTTTCTTGTGTTAATAAATAGACAAAATCTTTATCGATGTGGTCACTAATAATCAACAATATAATTGGAAGCTAAGGTATATATATAGAATAATATATAGGAGGGAATTCTGACTAGTGTCTAAATCCACACTATGTATAGATTGATGAATAATGATTAGTCTCTCTGATCTATTTGTCTTTTTTGGCCTGATGAACTGAACTCTATTTAATTTGTTCATCGAGTTCTGCAATTTTGCAATGCACTTGGAAATTAACGTGACAACCACCATCTTCCATTCATAACAGTATCATGTACCGACTCATGAATTCGTCTTCATACGTTAATATTAAGGAAACCTTTCAAATAATTTGATTAGTTTTGTATGTTTCTAAACAAAGAGTCTTCCAGATCAAATTAATTAACATTTTTTGTCAAAATAGAGGTTAGTTATGGCTATATATCTCTGCAGGGATTAATTAAACTGATTAAAAAAGTCGCAGTTGCTTAATCGTATCAAGCGCGCGCGCTTGTATATGGAGAAAACTCAAGTGAAGTTGTTTATATATCGGGTTCAATTGTTTAATTATATTTTTTTTATTATTTATTAAAATACATATGTGCACTGCTAATGAATATTTATAAATTTTTGACCTATAAGCAATTTGTCCTAAATTTTATTCCACCATAGATATTGTTATAATAAACATGCCATCAACCACAACCACTGGTTCAATTGGACTTCCGTTGATGAGAATTTCACGAGGTGTTGATTCAACTAATGTCGATGATATGGCGAACAAGGAATTTTCAAATTTTTTGGGGGTAAAAGTACTTTCAAATTTAATTGTACTGTTATGTTGTTAATTAGTTTTCTACTTTTCTTCGACTTATAATTATGTTATTGCTTGGTTAAATCTTTGTATGGGATTTGTTTTCTTAACTACTTAATCAAGTGCATGAATGCATGCATGCATGCAAGCAACTGCAATAATGAACCTTGCGAGGTCCTCTACTCGAAAATCACAAAGTAATTAACACTGAGATCACGTGGTTTAAGTTAATTGATTAAACTAAGTTTTCACTCCATATTACACGTAACGTTGTACTAAAACATGCATGTTGTCATGTACTATTAAGGACCAAAAAGCACAAATTAAATACACACACAGACTTTGGAAGAAGGTATTCATTCTCTCAAACCCTCTAGCTAGCGTCATAGTTTCTCAATGCAGATGAAATTTTACAAATCGAGATTAATCAACATCAAAATTATTCTATTCCCATCTAATAATAATAATAATAATAATAATATACATGGAATTGCGATGGATATATTATGGGTGATGATTGGAGAAGGTTTTTAAGTCCCTTGTGTTACAAGAAAGCCAAACTCTTCAAGTTAAAAAAGAAGCCTAGAAGTTAGCAAAAAGCAACAAAGTCCTTGGAGATATGAACACATGCTAGTTTTTTCAACATATAGAATTGAAACTTGCTGTATGATTGCGTAATTAGGTGTTGATTTTGTCTTTTTAAGCATATATAATTAAGAACAAGTCAATTTCCATAATCAGTCGTCGTACCTAAATCTTAATACAATGGATTGAGACTGAAATTTGTTGAAGATATATATATAGAGAGACAAGAGAAGATGATGTGTTTCGGTTCGGCCAATTCTCAAAGGGCAAGCCATTAATTATTTCATTTCCTGTAAGTACGTAACAGACCGACCAGCCTATTTCCAAGCATTAATTCATGTACCCAGAACCAGAACTTGATCAGCTACCACTAAAATGTATATATATGCTCGCATTAAGTGTGTGTGTGTACATCTAGAATGATCATCAAACACAATGTACATTGAAAAGTGCAGAATTACACCGGGTTACTCTAGTACTGTCTTGTGCTAAATTAATGTCAAATGCAAAATTTGAAGTTAATGAAACATCCAAACATAAAAAATTCAACCTATATATAAATCCACCAGTACAAATTTTGACATTTATTAGACTGTTTTTTTTTTTTTTGGCATCAAGTCTTCCCATCATAGACAATTAATGCATGAGTGAGCATTATTGGACAAGTCTCTTGGTTTCATTTTGGATGGTGTAAATTAAATCTGGTTCTTTTGTGTGTGTGTGTGTGAGTGATATTTTTTGGCTAGAAAACCAAGTATTTTTGGGTATGCTCAAGACTTTTGGGATCTGTATGTACATATGCAATACCAATAACAAGCTTATCATTGTTTATGAATTACGAGCAACTAGTGCATATGTTTATAGAACTGATCAGTAAGTAACTATTTGGATTAGCGGTGGATAAATAACTTTTTTTTTAATATAGCTTTTGCAGAAGTTAGATTGTAAATGTGATTTGTATTTGTATTGACGGTGGGAGAATTGACTTTTTTTTTAACCTTAAACATGTTTAGATTAGCGTTGGAAAAACCCATTTAGATGAAAAATGACTGAAAAGTGCATAAACCTTGTTGAATACTACATATTTATTGTTTGTATATATATTATTATAATTGATGTGAAAAAATGTAAATAATTTTTTCAAAAATAAACACTACTATAAATAAATATAGCTGTGGCGCTTATTTTAATATTATTTGTGGCACTTGACAAGCACCACATATCCTAACGCCAGTAAAAGAAGCTGTGGCGCTACCCACAAGCGTCACAACATGTATAATTTTTTTATTTAAATACCACCTAGGGTGCCGCTTTCTTGAGGAAGCGCCACATGAAGTTCAAACTTCCTGTGGCATTTCTTCAAGGAAGCGCCACCCTAGACCTTTTTTAAAAAAATTTATTATTTTTTTTTAAAAAAATTTATTATTTTTTTTTAAAAAAATTATTTTTTAAAAAAAGGGCTTAGGGAGGCGATTTCTCACGGAAGCGCCACCTTAGGCCTTTTTAAAAATAATTAAAAAAATAATTTTTTTTACAAAAAATAAAAAATGGCCTTAAGAAGCGCCACCTTAGACCATTTTTTAAAAAAAAATAAATTTTTTTGTATTTTTCTTTTAGAAACCTATAATTATAATTAATAATATACTTTAAACATATTTTTATATCTCTACAATAAAATGAAGGAAAACAAATCAAAAACAAATAACTCCAAAATGATATAAATTAACAAATAACTAATTAACAAAATAACTACTAAGTAAAATACAAGTGTTAAAAATAAATAATTATATTATTTATGCAACTCATCAATATAATGTTAACAATTATTGCAACAATAAAAAATTATAACTACTACATATCTTCACATATAACCTATATATAATAACATTTAATTTGATCTCATTTATTTTTCAGCATACAAAAATGAGAATAATTTTTTCAGATTTTATAATAAATTAAATATAAAAGATATTGAGCAAATTAAACTATTAAATCCTAATAAAATTATATTTGTAGGCTAAAAAATAAAACTTACAGTATAGAGGAAGCTTGAACAGAGTGAGTGAAAATCTCAAACATAACACCTGAAAAAAAATTAATAAAGGAAAAAGACAAAGACAAAGTTGCATATATGTTTAAATTAAAAAAAAAGTGGTTAACAAGACAATGTGCTATACGTAGCTTCAAAATATTAAAAAAAAGGAAAAAATAAATAAGTACAACTTACAAGACGAAATGAAACTATAAGGAGGATGAAATGAGACCAAGAGGGAGAAGTAGTATGGTCAGTTTGGTGCAAAAAATGGGACAAAAAGAAAAGATCAAGCAAGGAGTGTTGCAAAAATAAAAAGAGGAGGAATAGAAAATATAAGAAATGATGGAACAAAAAAATGAGATAAGTGTAAATCGAACTTTTGGACGATCATGAGTATAGGAGAAGGAGGAAATGTGGGAATTAAAAGGATAAGGGTGATGATACGTGTTGGATAAAGATTAGAGACTAAGAGGATAAAGTTGATGGAAGCAGATTGCGGGAGAGAAAATGGTTTGAAATTTTTTTAAGAAAATAATACTTTGTGTAACGCTTGCTAGGCTAAGTGCCACACAAAGTACATAACAACTATGATATTTCCTTGAACAAGCGTCATAGCTGTTGCTTCAATTTTTATTTTTTTTTAAAAAAATAAGGAAGCGCCACCTAAAGTCACTAGGAAGCTATGGCGCTTCCTTGAAGTCTTTTTAAAATTTTTTTTTAAAATGTGAAAGAAGTTGTGGCACTTCTTTAAAGAGCGCTACAAAAGGTGAGCCACTAATGCCTATTTTTGTAGTAGTGAAAAAAAATCAATAATTATTGAAAAAAAATAAAAATACACTAAAACACTTAATTAAAAAATGATAAATATATATTTCAATCAGAATGTTAGATATGAAGTGGATTTTTAATACACTACAACACTTAATTAATCAGAATGCCACTGTTATATTATGACTGGTTTTTTCCCGTAGTGCTGAGTTTGTATATATTTTTCTCTTTTCCATTACCTCCTTGTCTTACATCTTACATGTGGTTGCATTTGCATTATAAAGGGGTAAGTTTATGATTCTCTAAGAAAAAATTGTTGACAAATATCCATCAATAGACCTATTATGCAGCCAACAAAAGTATAATCCATAATCTCCAAGTCATTAATTATTCCAATAACAAGCGAATGCCAAAACCTTTTATGCCCAAGGAAAGGCTTTCCCTGTGAGCTTGAGTTACTTCTACATTTATTTCATAATCTAAAACTGATATACAAATTTAAGTAGAGGTAAGGAGAGAATCATTCTCGACATAACTACGCTCAAATTATGATGGATCCAATTCTAATCACGGCTAGAAATTATACAATAATATAACAGAACTAAGTTAAGATTTCCTGAGAAAGAGATTTGATTTCAGAAAAAGTTCTAGGCTACAAACCGACCGTAAATACCAAAGAAAAGAAAAGTACCAACATGAGAAGTTACGCAACAGTTGAGTTCCAAGCTCCTCAACGAATGCTATTAAAGTTAAAGTTAAGAACAAGTTGAAGCTCAAATAGTCCCTGTTTCCATCTTATTTGGAAACTGATGAAGCAAAATGCAAAACAAACATGATTTTCAATAGGCGACAAAATTTCGCCACCATTCATAGTGGACAATCAAAACAGAGCCTCAAGTGAGAGTATAGTAGTAAAAGGAGCCATGGTAGAAGAGAAAGGAGTGATATGTGCTAAGTAATAGAGATAAAAGGGAGAAGTAGCAGAGGACATTAGAAAAATCATGGGAAAAACAGGAAGCAAAATGCATGGGCATTACAAGCAGAGGAAAACTACGGAAAGGCAGAGGAAATGGTGGAACCTGTTGTTTCAAAGAAGAGGGACAACCACATTGAGTAGTTGAAGACCCAAGAACCGGTGATCTTACACAGTTTCGGCAACAACACTTGCTCTGACGCCCTCATATTAGTAATCCAACTTACGGATCTGGCCTAGCTTACTCCCACGCCTACAGATTGGCACAAGAGAAACTTCAGAACAAGGAAGAGAACGACAACCACGTCCCTCCGCTGAACACTGCTACACACTGATGATGGCCAAGCTCACCTCAAAGAGAAAGATGACATGCAAGCGTGGACGACGACGACAGAGTTGGGAGAAAGACCACTAAAGATCGCCACTGAAGGAAGACAACACATGATAGAGCTCGGACCACCATCGGCCATCGGTGAAACACCTATGACGGCGACTATTCTGACATCGAAAGCTCCGATAGACACTAGGGGAAGATCGGCGCACAATGTAGCCAACTGACGATTAATGGTTTTGAGGAGAGAGTTGAGACAAAGGAGAGAGCTGAGAGGAAGGTGAGGTTTGAATGTGTAATAAATGCTGCCAACGGTCTCTTCTGAAGCCAAGCTCCTTCTTGCTGTCATTGCCATAAGCTAAAAAAAAGAGCTTCTCCCAAAAGCTCCTTTTCTCCCAAAAGCTCAGTAAGACCTCATGCGTTGCCAAATGGGTTCTCAACATGCCAAATGGTCTTCTGGATTTTTTATAGTTGTAGTTGGGCTTTTTTCCCCATTGAACGTGTTTCCAAACAAACTCTAAAATTCTATAAAATAACATTTGACTTGTTCATTTCATCTATTTGGTGTTCGAGTAATTTATATAGTAATATAAGGAAGCATTATATGTGTGTGTGTCTACTCCCTCCAGTCCTTAATATAACACCTAGTTAATGTTTTTTGGAAAGGTTAAGGAAGGTAAATAAATTAGTTAATCATAACATATATTATATATAATCTATAATTCAGACAAATTAGTTTGATATAAAAAAAGATAAACACAAATACCCTGAAGTAATTTATTTAACTTCATTGATCTCTCTAAAAAAGTCAACTATATCTTATATTAAGGAGATGTGATAGTATATAAGAATAGCTAAAAGCCTAAAACATAGGTTCGTCAATATGTATGTTTGGCATCGCGATTGAATCCAAAAAAAAAAGTTTTTTCATATAAATCAAGATAAAACTCATCTCACATGCCTAACTCTTATACCGTAAATCACGATTGAAAAACTATTTTTGAAGGCTCCAATCGTTATTCCAAACAACCACAATAGTCCTTCCACTGATTCGAGCTTTTAGAGAACGTGCAAGATCACATGCTAGACGACATTGAATTACTACCAAGAATTCAATAAACAAGCTAAGGAGACTCAAAAGTCTACACTTGATGAATTTTGCGCTCTCTCTCTCTCTCTCTCTCTCTCTCTCTCTCTCTCTCTCTCTCTCTCTCACCGTTAATTGTTTAGTTGAGATTAAATTCTATCTTACAATCTAAACTTAAGATTTGGTTGGTTTCTGGTTGTCCCTATGGCTAGAGACCAGAAGCAGAAAATATAGAAGCATGAAAGAGCATGTCTTGTTAACAGAAAGTGATGAATGATACCTTCACGTATTCTCCTGTGAAGATATATACATTAAGAACCAATCATAATTCACTTTTATGGTCGATTACTTCCTCAAACTTAACAGCCAAACAAAAGACAACCTCAGTCCCAATATATTAATAAAGTGACCATCAGCTAATTAAAGTGTTCCACAAGCCTCCAATTGTGCATATAACATTAAGGAAAAATCCATAAAAGTGGCACGCACATGTGAACATGTCAATACAAATGAAGCTTATGTTGTTTGTTGAATAATAATCAAGTATATATAGAAGAGATTAATATCAATACACTTTATTTAAATAAAGGTTATGAGTTTGAACTTTGTGAACGGAAAAAATCATGTTTAAGAACCCTATTTACCTGAATTTAACTCAGAAGCATCAAATAGAAAGTAATCTTGGCGGGGGGAAAACACTTCATAAATTATGAGGAGCACGTGAACATACTCATGATGAGTTAAATTTTGATTAACATGTATGAAGTGTTTATATACGCATGATTAAATTGATCTTTTTTTTTGTAGGTTTAGTGTATTTGCTTAACTGAAACTAATAACTTGAAGTTGTCACTTTCGTTAAGCAACTATATATAGATATATATGATGACTTTGGGGAATTGAAAAGGCAACAACGTGTTTGAATAATTTAGGTTACAGTTTGGTTAGCTTTGTCAGTACGATGTTCCCAAGCTTCCGTATATAAAAGAACATGAGGGTGATTTATTTCCTGGTGTAACACGAAGTAATATATATATATTGCAAGTGTAGTCATTAATGAAAAGCAATGAATTTAGACAAAATAAGCAGTTCTTGGTACCTACTTACAGCAGACACAGGATTTTCCGAAGGGAACCACCGCTCTTTGTGCAATAGCTAGTCTGCTCACTCTTACAGGGACAACTACCCTACTAAATTCCTGATCCATCAATACATATGCAAATCTTCATTTTCTCCACACAGCACCTTAAGGTTACGTTATGGGTCGCAAGAATTTTTGAAAAAATATACTATATTTTGGTTTCTCAATATAAAAATTAGTTGACTTTTTTTCAAGAGATTATGAAAATTAAATAAGTTACTTAATCATATAACATGTTATGTATTATTATATTATATATCAGTTTATAAGTCACACAAATTAATTTAGAGAAAAAAGATAAATATAAATACTTAAATTTAACTTATATAGCCTCTTTGGTCTCTAAAAAAATTTAATTAAATCTTATATTAAGAACTAGAAAGACTATATTTGAGGACGTTCAAGTAATCCAAGTAAGGATTCACTGGTCTTCAATCTTAAACTTGTGTTCAATATCTTGATCGGCCTTTTGTATGTCGATTCCACCGAATGACACTGAAAAAACCCTATGATGGTACACACATATATATATATCAACAACAAAAAATTAATGATCGCTTATTGTTTGTTGCTATACGAAGTATCACATGCTTGCATGTGAATATATACACCCTTTGAACAGTTCTTCTTTTTTTAATTGAAAAAAACATTGATTTTATTAATGTAAGAGAATTATGGACCTGTGATATTATGAATTAATGCTATATATGAAACTGCCAATTCGGGGACAATTTATAAAACGTGCAAAAGCACACGATATACAAAAAATGGTCAAGGTATATGCAACAAAGGCAACTTCTTCATGTGCACCCATGTGTATCATTGTTTTCATATCTGACACAGATTGTAGTAAACAATCAACGGCTCTCTCTCTCTCTCTCTATATATATATATATATATATATATATATGTGTGTGTGTGTCTATAAAGTTTATATAATGTTTTGAGGTGAAGATGATGATGTGGATCTTTTGAAACTATATTCACTAGTACAAATTAACCTTTTTAGACCGCATCATTTAGACCGGTTATTGCGGATAAGGTCTAAAAAAAATGACCGGTGGCAGTTTCGTAATTATAAAGAATTTTTTAGACCGGTTCTTAAAATAACCGGTCTAAAATATATTATTTAGACCGGTTATAACTAATAACCGGTCTTAAAAGTAAAAAATATGTAATTTTTTTTAATTCCGCATCTTTTAGACCGGTTGTCACTAATAACCGGTCTAAAAGATAAAAATTTTTAGACCGGTTGTTATTAACAACGGTCTAAAAGATGCGGAATTAAAAAAATTAAATTTTTTTTACTTTTAAGACCGGTTATTAGTTATAACCGGTCTAAAAGATAAAACTTTTTAAACCGGTTGTTAATAATAACCGGTCTAAAAGACGCGGAATTAAAAAAATTAAATAGTTTTTATTTTTAAGACCGGTTATTAGTTATAACCGGTCTAAAAGGTGAACTTTTTAAGACCGGTTTTGTTAAATAACCGGTCTTAAAAGTCCGCCATAATATTTAAAATTCTTTCTCGCGGCTTTAGCTGGCGCCTAATTTCAAATTTGAAATCTGATATTTATCAAGCTTTTTTTAAACCCCCCTATGTCGCGGCAACTCCTCCTTCCCACATCGCTCCTCCATCCTTAACCATCTCCGCCGTCAAACGCAGAGGTACGGTGGAATCCATTACCGTAAGGCTCAACTTTTCTTCCCTCCAATTGGTTTAAGGTACGTGTTTTACTTAATTAGTTTTATACATACTTCATATTAGCTACCGTCATATACTTTAGATCGATTTCTATTACAAAATTTTATACTCATATTTGTTGCAGGCTTACGATTGCGACATTTGAGAGAGTTTACAAATTGGATTCTTCATTAGTAGGGGCCAAGGTTAGTATTTTCTTCTGTCATTTTCCCTGTTTCTAAATATTTATTCTCCGACAAAATTTCTTAAATACAAAGTTATCTTCCAACTTATGATCTAATTACTTTCTTTTCTAACTCATTTTCTGATATTATTTCATATTATTGAGCCATTCGCAACTCATTATGTATTTGCTTTGGGTGTTGCAGGATTCCTAAGATATGTTCATTGGGTTCTTCATGTATGACTTCACCAGGATATATTCGTGACAAGTAATTATAAGTATGGCCTTAAAAACATGCTTTCAGAATATGTACAAATTAAGTATAATAACGTAATTAATGGACTAAAAAATTTAAAAAAGACACTTTTTAGACCGGTTATTTAAATAACCGGTCTTAAAAGTTACATTTTTTAGACCGGTTCTCCAAATAACCGGTCTTAAAAGTATTTTTAAGACCGGTTATTTAAATAACCGGTCTAAAAACTCATATTTTTTAGACCGGTTGTTGGAACAACCGGTCTAAAAAGTGTTTTTTAGACCGGTTGCATAACCGGTCTAAAAAGTATCATATTTTTAAGACCGGCTGTATCAAGACCTCATCAAAAACCGGTCTAAAAAATCATTTTTACCCGGTCTAAAAAATCATTTTTCTACCCGTGATTGTTTCTTTATTTTCGTTCTGTATGTGGAGATGTCAAATGAGTTTGGAATAATTGTATGAAGTACATCCATGTGAAAATTAATTCTCCTACAAATTGGCTCTATTTACGTTTCATTGGAATCATTTATAAAATGATTTCTTATTTATGGTAGTTGGTAGGTAACTATCGCAACTAATTTTTCCTACTAAATATATCTGCCAAACTAATTACCACAACTTGGACATGTATTTTGTGTGTATGTTTGAATTTGTGGTAGAAACTGTTTTTTCAATGTGATTTATCATGTATGAAGTAAGTATGTGAAAAGAGTTTTATCTTAACTTAAGTGAATATATTTCTCTTATACTAATTCAAACATACCCTTAATAGATAATTAACATAAAATGAACCAAAAGTGATTAAGCCCCACCCGAAAAAAAAATATATATTAAGCTTCATACCTTTTAAGGTCACGACTTCAAACCATATGGATTAAAAAACTTATAGTACAAAACCTATTTCTATTTGCATTGGAATTGGATCATGCTAAGATATAATGTAGTAATACCAGATAAAAAATAGTCATATCTAAAAAATAAAAAGAAATAGAAAATAACAATTTTATAGACAATATATTTTGTTTATTGTGTCATGAAATTAAACAATACGAAAAAAATACAGTATAGGTTTTTAAAGTTAAATAATAATAAAATAATACAATATTAGATGTATGCTAAATGCTTATTTGGAATAATGATTAAAGCTTTTAAAAGCAGTTTTTCAATTATGATTTACGGTATACAAGGTAAGTGTGTTAGATGAGTTTTATTTTAAATTACTTGAATAAACACTTTTAAAAGTCTTAAAAACTATCTCAAACAAGTACTAAATTTCCTTTTCATTTCAGGTGTTGGTAAACTAAAAAGGGTGATAGTATTTTTGTATGAACCTTTTTCTTGGGCTGAACCAGTGTTCTGTTGAATAAACCCAAAGAAACAAACCCAAGTCTAGTATTGGGCTTAGAAGAAATCACGCTTACTTCATAAATGGTCGATATTAGATTTTATTTGAAATCTGGATCTGCTTAGTTTGGGCCTCCAAATGACCTTAAATTCATTAGCTGGAGCTGAAGTTAGATCTTTCTTTTTATAAAAACAATTAGACCTTATCACCAAAAAATATTGGACCTTCATATGGGAAGGAGCAATAATATGTGACTCGGCCCTTAAGTTTTTGATGGAGAGAAAAGGAAGAGGAAAATAATAATAATAGAAGATTCTACGCGATTTGAAGAAAACCAACGAATTTTATGATAAATAAAACAATGCAGGAATATTTTTTTTAATGTTAATTGGTTGTTATTTGTTATCATTAATGTTATTTGCTTTTAATTATATTGATTCTAGAATGTTCTCTTTATAATTCCTAGGTTTAGAGTTGAGGCTATTAATAACTCTGAACAATCTCATTTTGGAAACGTCATATGATTGAATAAATATGGATTGTTGAGTTTCCTCCTCCTATATTTCTCTCCTCTCTCTATTCGTCTGAGTTCTCTACCTCCATCTTCTCTTTTTTTATTCTCTCTTCTATTTCCTCCCGTCTCCTTCTACCTCTTCTCTCTTCTTCTCTCCTCTTCCTTTCCCCTTCCCTATCCTGCATCAGTTTTTCCCTGTCTTCAATAAATAAAGTACTCCTACGATTGTTAATATAAAATATATTTACTTAATTTGATTATATTAAAAAAAATATTTAAGTTATTTAATATGACATGTATTTATTAAAACACCTTAATCATCTTCCGTAATTCTTTCATTCCCTATCTTCCTTATTTATTATTGAGAGAGCATCAATAAAAGTAAATTAGAAAAAAAATTAAAAAATATGAAAAACATTTAGAACCAATATCAATTTCCCAAATATTCCTTATATTAAAAACCCGGAGGGAGTAACTCATAAACACTTCATGAAATCTCCCAAGTTAACAATGGCCTATAGGTTGGATTGTATAAACTATAAACTGCATAAATTATACAAGTAAAATGCTATTTTTATTAAAAAAAAGTCTTAATGTGCGGAGGATTAAAAACAGTAATTAAATTTAGTGCAATGCACGCAGAGTAGATGCGTATAATTTTCAGACCCACAATCTAGTTAAGAAGAATAAAAGCAAGTATAAATAATAAAAAAGAGTTTAGGCTGCTTCTCAAAAAATATGGGGGAAAAAAACTTTTAGCTTAGCTTTAGATCCACTATCTCCTTAGGCAAGAAAGTTTAGTCTTCAATTCTCGCAACTCTCTCCCGTTTCTCCACTTGACTCTTGATCTCTTTCGAATTCATTAAGAATATCTCAGTAGCTCTATCTCACTCAGTGCCTGTTTGGAAACTTATTAATGAGGTAAAAAAATTTATTTGGATCCAGAAGCTCATTTAAGATATCTGAGGAGTGTTTGGAAATTCATCTAGGAACATTAGGCTTTTGACAAAAAAAAAAGAGTTTCTTAGAGAAGTTCATTAAAAGAAAAGTCACTTCTCCCACCGCCAATCTAAACACAAATTACATTTACAATCTGATTTTTTTTTTAATTTAGCTTTTACAAAAGCCACATTAAAAAAAAATCATTTCTCCACCTCTTTCCCAAACAAACACTCAGAATAATATCCTTGAACTATATGCAACAAGACAGATAATGGATTTTATAAGACTTAAGTGGGCCCTTTTGAACCTTGTGCAGATCATTTGAGGATCTTGGCCCAAATAATTTTTTTTTTTATAAAAAAGGATGTTCAAGGCTATCTTATGCAAAATATTGGTCAGGATCCGAACAGGAAGCCCATAACCATGAGCATGCTTCAAGTCTTTTTTTTTTTTTTAACAGAAATACTTCAAGTCATTTTAGATGATGTTACACATGAGCAAATGTTTAGAACTAGGGATTGACAAAAACAAAAGGGGTCTAATTAAAAATAAGATAAAACTATAAGTACTTGATCAAAAAACTTCAGAGACTTTATTAAAATTAGATGAAACTATAAAGACACGATAAAAAGAAAAAAAATATAAAAAAAAAATTAATTAAAAATCAAGTGAAATCACAAGGATTTATAAGTTAATTTTCTGTGATTAAATATTAAGTGTCTGTTTAGATTAGTGGTAGAGAAATGACTTTTTTTTAATGTGGCTTTTACACAAGTCAGATTGAAAAAAATTCATATTATAAATGTGATTTGTGTTTGGATTGGCGGTAGGAAAAATGGTTTTTTCTTAAAACCTAATGAAAAAAAGTTAGAAGCTACTTCAATGAACTTCTAGGAAAAACAGCTTTTTTTTTTAAGCCTAGTGAATGCTACTGTATTCCTAAACAGGTCTGCAGATGCCAAATGAGTTTTTGCCCTCCAAATGAGCTTTTTCTCCTTCTTAATGAGTTCTCAAACATGCCCTAAAAATGGGTGCTTTTAAGTAGCTACTGCTACTCTTTAGGACTTGGAGCAATATTTGCCTTGGCGGTGTTGTAGTTGGTTTAAGATAGGACTCAAGTTTTGACTCGTCTTTGAAGTGCTTGACTATCTTTTCTCTAATTGGTTGTAGCTTCTTGTTTACTCTGTTTCAGATGTTGTTGTGATAGTGTTTATATTAGTATGTTGTAACGTGTTCCTGTCTCTGGACTTTGAGCTCCAATTTAGTCCTGAACTAGGATCGGCTAGATGTTTTATATTTATCGTTTTATCATTTTATTAAATAAATTGTCTTTTATTCTTTTCGGGATCAATCAAGTAACTAATTCTATTGATTAGAGAACAGCTGCTTGGAAAGAAAGACTGCTATCACAAGCATCCAAATTGACATTAATCAACTCTGTTCTCTCAGGAGTTAACCTACATGTTCTATCATGTGTTAAACTGCTTGCTTATGCCTGCAATCAAACTGATATGAGGTGTGCAAATTTCTTTTGGGGCTCAAATGGTAATAAAATAGAATTCATTTGTAAAGTAAGGATTTCATTTTTAGACCGATTTCTGAGGGAGGTCTAGGACTTGAATCAATTGCCAAGTCAATGAATCCCTTTTGGCCAAGCAAATATGGAGGGTTCTCAATTCTTCTCCAGGTGAGCTGTTAGCTCAGACTTTAAAGAATAAATATATTGACATAAACAACTCTTCATTAATCAAAAAATCATATAATTCATTTTGGATATAGAAAGGTATTCACCAATGTGCTTCTATTATTTGTAAGCATCTTAAATGGGGAGTAGGTTGTGGCATATTTATTCCATTAAACCACTTTTTTTGTACCAGCCCATACAATCTGGAACTCCAACACTTTTAGGCTTGAAAGATGTTAGAGATCTTCCATCTAGTTGGTGCCCAATAAGATGAAATATTCTACAGGTGATATCTCTATATCAGAGACAAGTGGCTGATATTATTTTCAATATCCCTCTCTCTTTTAATGATTATGGGATAAAATTATTTGGAACTTAAGTTCCATAGGTGAATACTTGACTAGAATTAGTCACAGATTGTATCTTCAAATCGTATTGCACAATCATCAAATGCTTTATGGAAATTTTTGTGGCCCTTATCTCTATAATAAAGGACATTCTATTCGTCTAGAAATTACTTTGTGTATTTGGTTGTTCGGACATTGAATCAATGGAAAATCTCTTCCTTATCTGTCCATTCACTAAGGCTGTTTGGTATAGTGGAATTTCTTTAAAACTGTTATCATCATCTTTTGACACATTAAAGTAGTGGTTAAAAACTACTCTCATGCAACTGCACAAGGATGATTTCTTCATGGAGGTAACAAAGATTATTAAACTTCTCAACATAATTTTGATGAAAAGAAATTAAATTCTTCATCAAAGGGCTCAATAAGTGCAGCCAACAACTGTGATAAAGGAAGTTCTTTCTACTACTTCATTATGTTCTTTGGCTTACTCTAACTCACAAGTTTCAAAGGCAATGCCTTCTTCAATGCCTCAGCTACTATTCAACTCTGTTGGACCATTTTCATGAAAAAACGTAAGTGTGGTACAAGATCGATTTGCCAATCTTTGGTGTGCTTCCAGGGTGAAGCTATTCAATCTTTTATTTGGAGAAAAATCTCAGGAAAGCCTTTTATCTCACTGCACTGTTTCAGAGCAACTCTTTGTTGGATTATGAAGTCTCCTCTTTACCCTCCCACTATTACTAGAAGACTGCGGGTATTTTACATTAGAAAGTTCTTTTTGCCACCATAGGAGACTAAGTAGAACTCAACCAACATTTTGTATAAGGACATAGAGAAACTTCTTAAATCTTTTGAGTTTGGTAAGATATATAGAGTCAAGCAGGTTGATCAAAATATTTTTCATTCTCTGCAATTATGTTTTGATATGGTTGTAGACTTATAATGTAAAATCATTTTCTTTATTAATGATAATTGTCATTTATAAAAAAAATGTCTTTTGTTAAAAAAAAGGTGCTTTTAAATATATTTGAGTGGAATGGCTTTTCTTTTTATGGAGGAGAAAACATGGGGCAAGTGGAGAGTGGGGAAAGGAGTGCCACAACCAGATTGCTTTCTGGCCTGCAGAGTTGCCAAAGCAGTCACATAATAACTACACTGTCCACTGCTCTTTTACGCATTCTTCTTTTCATTGTTCCTTTCACAGGACCCATGGACCCCACTTGGGATTCTTCATCCTCTCTATATATAGATATCCAACAATTTATCAAAAAACAGATATCAAACAAAAAGGGGCAAAAACAATAATCTTATATATTTAAGGGTATAATTTAATTTTTGCACTATGACCTTTTTAATATATATGATATAAAAATTATTAAAAAAAAAACTTATCCATATATTATAAACTTTATGTATTTGTTCATATCTTTATAAGCATTTTTTATTTTAAACTTAGAGGCTGTTTTGATTAGCTTATAGAAATTCTATAAGTGTTTATGAATTGTGATTCACAGAATATGAAGTAACTTTTACGGTCTACGAGGTGCTTTTACGGTCTACGAGATAAATATGTGCATGAGATTTGTCTCGATTTACGTGAATCAGGCTTATATAATAAACCCGATCCAGAAAAGCTGTCCCAAACAACCTCTTAAGATGCTATAAAGGGTGAACGTAATTGAAGCCCCCATATATTCAAATCCAACAACCTTTCATAGTTAAGCACTCAAATATTGACATTAGTGTCCCAAAGCATATTTAGCCAATTAATCAACACATTCATTGACTTTCACACCCACACACACACAAACTATTGCAAAACATCATTTCAGCCATTTGCTAATGAAAAGCCTGGCATTGTTAATGAAGCCTGTCATATGGTTGCCCATCTTATTCTCATTATATCAAGGGGGAATGACATTTAAGACTCAAAATATTGAATTAATTAATTACAGTTAGGTCTCTCTAATTTTTTTTCTAAAAATAATGATTTACTAACATTGATTTAGGCAGTTGTAAACAAAAATCTCGGTGCTTGTTTCAATTAGTGATAAAAGCTATTTTTTAATATAATTTATGATATATAAAATAAAGAGAAAATATCAAAAAAATACCATTTAAACTTCAAAATCCCGTTAACAAGTTCGGTAATGGGATTAACAAGAATGGTAATGCAATTAATAAATTATTTTATTGTTAAATCACCTATTTGAAATTTTAAAGTTTAAATGATATTTTTTTAAAAATTCTCCCTAAAATAAATATATAAAAAAAATTTATCTCAATTTATACACATATTCCTTAAATGCTAATTTAGAGGAGCACTCAATTTACCAATTGAGAGTTATGAAGTGATGTTGGGCCGTTGAAACATGAAACTTTTGAAAGGAAACAACGGCGGAACAAGTGACTACAAATTTTGAGGAGAGAGAAGTGTGAGGAGGACCATGATTTTAAAAGAAAAGATGAGTTGAAGAAATATAAGTGACAAAAACTAAAAAGGCTGTTTGTGAATTGTGATAGACAGACATGGAGTGATGATGTCACATCCATCATCATCACACTAACCTTGTACTCTCTTCCCCACACGCAACACTATTCTCTCACTTCCTTCAAATCATCAATTATGTATCATATTCTCCATCATTACCAACACCACCACGTCAACTTCTTCCCTAAACGACATTGCGTTTCACTTCCCTCTTCCTCACCATTCACCACCAACCTCCATCTTTCTCATTATTCTACCTCTCACATGCACTGCACTTGTTTTCACTTTATATACACATACACTTTGATTTATGGCTTCAACATATCATGGATGTTCCTACCAATAATTAAGGCGAGTTCTTCCATTTTCTGTTCCAAATTTTCCAAAAAGTACTAATTCCCCATGTAGTAAGTGTGTTTCTTCTGAGGGGAAGAAGTTCCATTGGGTCTAAATTAGAGGGTTTTAGAAAAGAGTTAGATTCTTGACTATCTTACAATCACAATTTTTGTGGTATTTTACAAGGTTCTGAAACCCGAACCGGTCAGTGAACCGGTCGAGTTAGTGAGTCAGATCGGAGTCAAATTGAAGCTAAACTGGAGTCAAACCGGTGAGAAATTGAATATTTTAGGCTTATTAATATGAAATTCTAAAGAAAAATTTAAAAAAAATTAATTTTTAAAAATAAAAAATAAAAAAGTACCAAACCGGGTTGGTCACCGGACCGGCCCGGTTTGGTGGCCGGTTCCCGGGACGGACCGGCTGGTCCGGTCCGGGTTCCAAAACATTGATATTTTATTAATGTTTATGAGTAAAAATAAAAATGAATTCTTCGCTCATTTTAGACCTAAACGGGGGAAAATTAATTTAAAATAAAAGAACTTGGTTATTTTATGCTCATGATTTTTGTAAGATTCTATTAATATTAATGGGATTTGTTCCAAACATAGAGGACAAATGAATTTAAAATAATTTTTTTGACTATTTTACCTTTATAATTTTTATGATGATTTATCACCTCTGTCAAATTAAATGCACTTAAAAAAAAGTTAAATTTTTTTTGAGAGATTAAAGAAGCTAAATGAGTTATTTAATTATATCATATGTTGTGTATCATTAAATTATATATCAGCTAATAAGTTAGATAAAATAATTTGGAGAAAAATAATAAATATAAATATAAATATTTTAAAATAATTTAATTAACTCTTTTAATATCTTCAAAAAAAATTAAATTTATTTTAAATTTAGGATTGAAAGGAGCAATCAAGCTAAAAATTTATTTTAGTTAAAAATTTATTTTAGTTGTAAATACTAAATACAAAACCTTATACACTTTCCGTTCCTAAATTCAAGAATGAAAATATATAAAAAGAAAAATAGAGAGGAGAGAGAGGTTCAAGGAGAAAGGTGGAAGGAACAAAAGAACCCCCACAGGCAAAAGCTGGCCTATATGTTCAGCCCTATAAGGATATGGAACCCCCAAGCCATGTGAAATATTTTGGACACAAACACGACTTCCAAAAAATTCTCCATTCTTTATTATTAATTCTCGTACGTCCCATTATCTAATCAAAATTTTATTTTGTCATCATTCCCACCTTCTTCCACAAATTATATTCTCAGTCCCATTAAATTATTATTTGATTTGAGCTCGGGGAAGAAATTAAGCCTCACATCCGCACAGCTTTAATTTCTTTACATTTTATTTTTTTATACATAACATATGTTAATAATTTCAAGTTGAATTCACTTCATGTATGTAAATACTTGATTCGGTCTTAAATATAAGCCGTAGTTTATCTTGTGTCTCTAATTTATTATTTTTTTCTGAAAAAAATATTTATGTAACTTATAAATATAACCAAAAGAAATATTCCTTCTTTGCCTTATTAATAGACTAGTGAAGTGTATATAATAAGGGGTTTTCTATTATGGGATGGTTTCAATATAAATGATCTTAAAAAACATATTTTAAATAAAAATTAACACACATTTTTTAAAATAAATAACTTAAACAATTTCCTTGAGTTTTACTCTAAACTATAGTTATTCCCATATCAAGGACCAGAACAAGTAATATTTATATGGTGTTGAAAATATTATGGTGCAGTGCGTGTGTTATGAAAGCTTCATCATGCCTCTTCTTTGCTGATACTACTATCATCCTATTTACATGTTAAAAGTGACTTATAAATATAATTAGGATATATTGAGAATGAGAAATATTAGGTTATTGTTTATCTTACCATCATACACACACGTATATATTGGTGTTTGAAACTTCTCACCAATATAAATTAGGTTATCAACCCTTCGCTTTAAATTAAATGTTGATTTATTGGAATGAATGATGTGATCCACAGGTGATTAATTAATCATCAACTTTGAAACAAACTTACGATCTTGAAGCAGTTAGACTGAGCCTCTTTATTGTTTTGATGCACATGTGATGTGGGTTTGTGGATGAATCAATCACATGCCATTGTCACCCACGTCAGAGTCGAACCTATCAAGCAGTTTTCAATCTGTCAAAAACAGATTCGTGATGGATTCTTGTGGCAGAGATGCACATAATCGTAAACATCACTTTACTTTCAAAACAACTTTGTTGTAAAATTAAGTGTTTTGTTTTCTTATATAAAAACAAGGAAGAATTTCGGTTGGTTAACTTTAAGGAAGTGACTTAATTTTAGTTAACCACTAAAATATTCGAAAATTTCATTGCACTGTCTTGGATTAAAATTAAATTAAATTTTGTGGATAAAAAGATAATCACGCCCTTATTTTATTTATTTTATGAATTATCTTATTTATCTTGTAAATATTTATATTTATTTTTTGAATTTTCATTTGACAATGATGCTCTTCTTTTATATTTTTCAAAAAAGTATTTACAAGACAGATAAAGACATTTATAAGAAAAATAAAGGAATTCGAAAGAACATGATGAATTAAAAATATTTTGGTCATTTATAAGATAAATATGAGCATTTATAAGATAAATAAAGGAATTCAAAAAAAATTTTAGGGAATTAAAAATATTTTAGCTATTTAAAAGACAAATAAGGATATTTATAAAACAAATAAGATAATTTATAAAATAAATAAAGTAAAAGCATTATTACTTTTTTATTCACAAAATTTAATTTTATTTTAAATTTAAGAGATATAGTAAAATTTTAAAATTTTTTAAAAGTTGATCTTAAAGTAAGTCACATCCAAGGGCTAAATGAAAATTTTCCGAAAAAGAATGTCAATTTGAAGGACAAACTAATTACATAGACCAATAAAATCTTTAGATATGGTCCACAAAAATCTGAGCTTCTATTTGGTACAAGGTTAAATCACATCCTTGTCGCATGCACCTGCCACTTAAATGCCAATTCCAATGATATATTTTTTTTAAAATTTACATATCTAAATTATAGGGTTAATTGATTAAATAACGTTAATTGTCCCATGAAATTAGATGGATATATGGCGTGAACAACTAAACATGGAAACAACAGAATGGGCAACCTACGATGAGTTTTAGGAAGACGATTCATCAGTTTCCACACGCAAATACAAACTTTAACAGAAGCACATGTGAGTGTGTGTTTTGTGTTTGTATGTGTGTCCCTTGTCATAGTTGTATATATTTGCGTGTACACACACCCACGTCCAGAAACTAGCCAGCTAGCCATCGTCACTAACAGGTTCTTCTTTGCCAGCTAGCCATCGTCACTAACACTTGATTTGAACTATTTACATCTAATCTATATCATTCTTGTTTTTATTTATTTATACTTGAAACTTGAAAGGCTGTTAGCATTCAATAGGATATAAATAATTTAAGGAAAATTATTCATAATTTTTTGAACTTTAGATTATTTGTAGATAACCTTCTTGACTTTTGAAACTTTACTATGAACATTTAAACTTTTATATTTATTATGCAGATAACTTTCGTACTATTAATTTTGTATATAAACTATTATTACACAGCTTAAAGTTTATGGGGTTATCTATATATCAATAAAAGTTTGAGAGTTATATGTACATTTTTTTTTTGACCTGGGATAGTTATATGTACATAAAATAATTAATACTTGAGGGTTATCCACACATATTTAAGACATCAGATAAGTTTATTATTCATTCATTTTTAAATGTATGACTTAATTTATAGTGTAAATTACAATATAAATTAAGTCATATATTCAGGAACAAAAGTATTATTAATTTTTAAAGATTATGGAATTATTTGTATATGATTTAAAGTTCAGAGGGAGTTTTGTGTAATTTAGTAATCAGTAATAATTTAAATTAAACTAAATAAGTAAAAAAAATGAGAATAGGGTATATATGCTCACTATACATTTAAATAAAAGGCTTGACAAGACCTAAATTGTTCACTACACATGAAGCTTTTCCCCCTTGATGAAATAGCAAATATGCATTAATAAGTAAAATAAAAACTTATAAAACTTTGTAGCATATTACATATATCATGCAAAATATATGACAAGTTCCATGGCACGCTTCTAGCTTTGGTAATAATATTAACATGTGATTTCTTCACTAATCTGCACAGCAAAGGAAAGGATTGAACATGCTGTTGCCGTGCGATGAAAACCATTGCATCTCTCAGTGTCGTCAGCTGTAATTGCAACTTCCCCAATTTTATCGGTGGGTTAATGGTCCACTTATTGAACTCTGATTGATTGAAGCATATATGGATGTCAATACACTACAAAAGAATTATTGTTTAGTAGCGGTTAAAAATGTATATTTGTAGCGGTTTTAACCGTTACAAATAATATTGTAGTGGTCTAAAAAATAGTTACAAAATACACTGTTGTGAACGATTTTGTAACGGTTTTAAAAAA
This sequence comes from Albizia julibrissin, assembly GCA_037074505.1. Lineage (NCBI taxonomy): Eukaryota > Viridiplantae > Streptophyta > Magnoliopsida > Fabales > Fabaceae > Albizia > Albizia julibrissin. The sequence continues at coordinate 39,626,071 of CM073483.1, read as the reverse complement.
CCGCTACTCAAGTAGAAAAATTGCTACTGAATTAGTAGCAGTTTATTCCGATTGCTACATATGTCGTATGAAGATAACACATTATTTGACAATCTTGTAGTGGTTCTAAAACCGCTACAAACGTTGAACGCACAATTTTTCATGGCGGGAAAATGAAAAATAAAAAATTTGGCTCTAATTTGTAGCGGTTTTAAAATTGCTATTAAATTGAAATATGAATTTTAAAAAATTGGCGCCAAAACATTTGTTGCAGTTAGAGAACCGCTACTAATTTAGGATGAAGTTTCAAAAGTGGCACAAAAAATTAAAACTGCTATTCAATTTCAGTTTTAACTTTGTAGTGGTTTTAAAACTGCTACAAAAAATTGGGAAAATAAAAAAATATCCAATAATTTGATTCAATTGATATAATATCGTTTAACAAGTTTATTATTTAAATAACTTGATCGATAGTAGTTATTATTTGAGAAGAATGATTAAATTGAGTTAGATGAATATAAAATTTATATAAATAGTATTGAGAAATTGTAGGTAATATTGTGCATTTATAGATAATAAGTACTTATTTTGTTGTCTACTAGATGTTGATCATTATGGAAGGAACATTAAAAATGTTGAGGAACAGTCCGTTAATTTCTGGGAGAAAAAAATTAGTATCAATATTATAAGAAGGAAAAAATCTTGAAATGAAAGAATTGAAATTTTTTTACCATATTTGATCACCTTACTTAGATCTTGGGCTCTTGAAAAAAAATACTGGATGAGAGAAAACGAGAGAGAAGAATGGAGTAAAGATATGGAGAATTGTATGAAAAGAGTTAAGGTGAGGGTATTTATAGGGATCTGTGTGACGCTTGTAGCGATAATATTATTGTTTTTGTAGCAGTTTAGGTGTCATTATTTGTAGCGGTTCATTATTTTGTACTGGTTTCTTTTTACAACCGCTACAAATATTGGTCAGAATATTTTTAAAATATAAATTACAATTTACAAGAACAAAAGCATGCTTCAATTTAATCATTTTTTGTCGCCATCTCTACAAAAATTTTGTGGAGAAAATGTTAGTGTGATATTATTGTGTAGAAAAATTAAATTTAAATGATGTGAACTTATAAAAACTTACCGAACTATAGGTAAATTGTCATCGCCTTCAGGGAAGAAGTTTTCAAAATTGGCGAGATGGAATGGCTTACTCTCGTAGGTGATGTTGTCACCATCACCTATGTTGTAAAGGTCTCAAGGCTTTAAGTGAACCACCATGTTCCAATCCTTACGCCTTTTGTCCTCGACATAATAAACCTGGTGTGCCTCTGAGTTAAGAATATATAGCTCATCATCTTCAGATTGACCGGTGTGAATTGGCCGGGAGAAATTTACTGATGTGATACCTAAATCATCAGTTGTGAGTTCCCGGGAAGTTGTCGTATTTGCCCACAAACACTTGAACAGCATAATGGTGACACGGCCTTGGTAATTTAGTTTGATGACATCAAGAAGCTTTTTATAGTAAGGGACACCTCCGAACTGCATGTTACCGTCACTGCTGCTCACATAACTCCTTGTTCGAAAGGTGCCAAAAACATCCAAATTTGGAGTTTGCAATCATTGATCTCGTGATACCGTGCAAAACTTAAAACCATTGATATTGTATGTCGTAAACCTTTTTGCATGGTCAAGAGGGCCGATTGCGAGAGCTTTGAAATCTGGTGAGTGTGGGTTGTGGTAATTTAATATTCTGCGTGCAAACCAACTTGGGAATTCTCCATGGACCTTTTTGTCAACTTCAGAGGATGTTTGTGTTCGGATCCTGAGTTGACGCTTCACATGGCTTCTGAATCCCTTGTAATTAATCATGGGAAGACGATCATGAAATGTAAATAAAAAATGTAAGGATAGTTATAGAATAACATATGAGTGTATAAATCTTACTGAAGGAAGGGTTCAACTTGAGTGCAATTAATCAAAACATGTCTATGTGCTTGCAACTTCTCAGTTGCTGTTAGTTTGAAGTTCTTACTTTCTCCAACTGGTTTACCAACACGAGGGATTAACAAACCTGTTGATGTTGGCTCAGGTTCAGGACAATTATCTGCACAGGCCAACAGATGAAAGTTGTCTCAATGTCATCAAAGTACCTTGAGCAGAAATACATGACCCCATCCCCTATATAACCTTCAGCTATAGAATCTTCTGGCCACACTTTATTCCTTACGTAAAATTTCAATTTGCCAAGAAATCTATAAAGTAAAGAGGGAAAAATGACACTAAATGGTGAAATGACCGACTAGCAAATCTAGAAAGTAATGATGACGCACATATGTAAAATGAGTACCTTTTAATAGGATACATCTATCGATATTGAACTAGGCCAGCGAGTTGTGTTTCATGTACAAGGTGGACTTTCAGGTGAACCATCACAGTAAAAAATAAGGGAGGAAAGATCATCTTTAAATGACATAGCGTAAGAATGATTTTGGACTGTAGCTGATCGAGTTCCTCAACGATCAAAACCTTAGAACACAACTTCCGAAAGGAGCATAGCTCCACCAAAACAATAGACACATCGGGAGGAAGTGCATTTTTTATAGCCAACGAAAGTAACTGTTACATAAAAACATATGAGTCATGACTCTTCAGGCCAACAACCTTTCAAGCCTGCATATCAATATATCATGAAATGTTGCTTGAATAACTATCAAGAACTTTTATTTTCTTCAACGTTACTAGGAATACTTCCTTTTTCATTTTTGTGAGGGTGAACTTTGCCGGTTGAAATTTTTCATGCTCATATGGCCACGCGTCTTCATGAACTCCCATGGCCCTTAAATCTTTCCTTGATTGAAGATGATCTTTTGACTTGCTCGGTTCGTTAAGTAGCGTGTATAGCACATTGTCGCATACATTTTTTTTCAATGTACATGACATCAAGACTTTGTCGAAGTAAATTAGATTTCCAATATGAAAGAGTGAAGAAAATGATTATCTTCAGCCATTGCTGAGGTGTACAACCGAAGTAGTTCTCCTACTCTTTCGCCCTGCTGTTGTTGCATCGTCTTTCCAAACTCGAATTCAATGTCCTGAAGCTGTTGTAAAATGTCTATACCGGTTAAAGTCTGAGGATGTCCTCTTTTTTCCGGTTTCCTATTGAAATGATTCCGTCGTAATATAAACTTATGCTTACCATCGAGAAACCTCCGACGACCCATAAAGTACCACTTTTGACTGTGGAGAAGGCACACTGTGTCAGAGTCAAAATTGCAAACCGGACACACCGTCCCAGTATGTACATTCCATCAGGATAATGTTCCAAGCTCAGGAAAGTCACTTATGGTCCACATCAAGGCTGCACGCAAGTTGAACAGTGTCTTCTCATACACGACATATGTCTCGATACCAACATACCACAAGTCCAACAATTCCGCAATAAGCAGTTGGAGATACACATCAATGTCATTACCCAGTGGCTTTTTGCTTCGGATGATCATAGATAAAATAAATGAGCTTTGTTTCATACACATCCAGGGGAAAAATTGTAGGGAATTAAGACTGCTGGCCAAATACTGTACCTTGTACTAAAATTCCCAAAGGGATTAAAACCGTCGGTCGCCAAAGCAAGCTAAACATTTATAGGGTCAGCTGTGAAAGATGAAAATTCAGAGTCGAACACTTTCCTGGCTTTTGCATCTCGTGGATGTCATAATTTACCATCTTTATTTTTATCAACTTCATGCCACCTCATGTGCTCAACTATTTTGGACAACATAAACAATCTTTGTAATCGCGGCTTCAAAGGAAAGTACCTGAGAATCTTTACAGGTTTTTTCATCTGCATTTCCCCCTTTCGAATTGTCTTGTACCTCGATGTGTGATATCGCTTGCAAGTTTCCTTGCTGATATCATCTCCCCAATACATCATACAATTGTTAGGGCATGCATCAATTTTCTGGTAGTTTAAGCCCAATTTGTTAATAATCTTCTTGGCCTCATAGAATGATGTGGGAATATCCGTGTCAGGGAACACATCTTGTAATAATTCCAGTAACATCGACATTCCTTTATCTGTGATTCCATACAAGAACTTGATATGATACAATTTGATCAAGAAAGATAATTTCGAGTATTTTCAACAACCTTGATATAAAAGGACGATATGCGTCATCCATTAGGTTGAAAAAATCCCGCGCTGCTTCATTCCTCAAGAACACAAGCTTTGAACTTTCAATTCTTCGTTGAAGTTGTTGTCTTGAAAACCAAACCCATCACGCACATCATCATTAATAGGATGATCATTTTCATCTACTTGAACTCCTACTTGTGAACTTTGAGGAAGAGCATCATTGTATCTTATATCGGCCTTCTTACCATGAACTCCCCATAATGTATACTCTTTCGGGAAAGGCTTCACAAGTAAATATTCCTTAACAACTTCTTGTGTATGCCACTTCTTGAACTTGCATCTCCTACACGAAAATACAATCTTTCTATTACTACTGGCGTAAGTGTAAGCAAAATTCAAGAAGTAATTTAATCCGTATAAATAAGTTGGAGAATTGCATGGCAACTTGATCCATGATTTATCCATGTCTAGTGAAAAAAATTTAGCAAACAAGACGAGTGAAATTGAATGATGCGTGCCTGAAAGCTTGAATTGAAGTTTTCCAATGTTCAAACATTTGTAGCAGTTACAAGACTGCTACCACAACCGCTACTACCTCATACTTTGTATCGGTATTGGTTTCAATAACCGCTACAAAATGTATGACCATTGGCGGGATCTGACATCCAAATTTCAAAAGTGTCATATTTTGTAGCGGTTACCATAACAATACCACTACAAACTTTCATGATCGTTGGCACGAATGACAAATTCAAAATTCAAATATGTAATATTTTGTAGTTGTTACACCCAAGTAACCGCTACAAATGTTTTAACAATTTGTAGCGGTTACTTGAAAATAACCGCTATCAAATTTCATGACCATTTGCGAGAATGACAAATTAAAAATTCAAATATGTAGCACTTTGTGACGATTACAAGATCACAATCGCTACAAACTTACATGACCGTTGGCGGGAATGAAAAATTCAAAATTGAAATATGTAATACTTTATAGCGGTTACTTGGATACAACCACTACAAAGGTTGAACTTTATAGCGGTTTTATGGAATAAACCGCTACAAAGGTTCACACTTTTTAGTGGTTATATGTATGTGAACCGCTACAAAGTTTAGTTGTTTTTTTTTCAAATTTTTTTACAACTTTGTAAAATGAAATAAAATTAAATAACAACCACAAGTAATTAACATAAATTAAAATAGAAATTACAATTTACAACTTTTTTACAACTGTTACAAAATGAAATAAAATGTCCTAACTGAACTAAATTAACTATCAGGAGCCTGATCAGCAGGTCCTGTCTGAGGGGAAAGGATCACCGGGTTGACCATCAGGTCCTCTCTCAGGGGCGGCCGGATGACGGGACTGAGTAGAGTCAACAACGCTATTATCGGCAGGAGAAGGAGACGGCTGCACAACGAACCTAGAGATAGGGGGACCTCTGGGAATGCCTCATCAAGGAACAGGCGACTCCATGACCGAGACAGCACAAAGTTTGTGATCTCGCGCTACTGTGTTTGCTGCGCGTAGTAGAAATCAACCTGCTCTTACATCTGCTGGGACTCACGGCATGTTCTCTGGCAACCTTCTAACAATCTCCTCAACAGTCTCCTTCCTCAGACATCTGGCCCAGGACGTCCGTGCTCGAGAGGTGCCCGCCTCAGAGTTTCCGCTCTTGCTATAGACCATGCTAGGTCTGGTGCCTAACCTTATCCCCCTCATGTGAACATGGTGCTCAACTGGTCCCAGACCAGCTTTCAGTGGCATAGTGGGGTCCATAGATCCCTGTGACTCCTGGGTCTAGGTCCTTCTCAGCTCAGCTTGGGACTGCTGAATCCGCTCCTGCTATTTTATGAAAGTTTCAATTATTATTCTAATTAACAATAAATTAGTTTTATAAACAAGAAATCAAACAAAAAATTATCTTACAATGACTTCCTCTGCCTGCTGAGACGTCGGAGTCCCGTCCCGGTATCTATGGGTGACTGTGAATAACTCCCCATAGTTCGTCTGGCAGTTCTCCTCCTGAGCCTTCCTCTCTTAAAACAATAAAAACATTAAATTATTATTATAAACAATAAAACAATAAATTTATAATATAAATAAAAATTTAATTGATATTGTAAAAAAATTACCAATTCGCTGTAAGTAACAACAAATGTCTTCGATTCAGTTGTGTGATGGATTCTCTGCTGCCTTCGGCTCCTCATATTTCTCTGATAAAGAGCTTGCATAAAAAACACAACAATAAAATTATGAAAAAAATATAAAAAAGTAATAAATATGAAAAAATATTAAAAACATAAATTATTCAAAAATTATAATTATAAAAAAATTACATGTCCCTTTGAGCTCCTCCTGTATTGGACAAAACTCACCCAATCATTAGGTGGGACGCTGTCCAAGATGTTCTCGATTAGCTGTTGTAGAGGTATCGTCCTATCCTTATTCATAGTGTGGAAGAGACGATTCCTCATGTTCTTCCAGTCGTCTCCCATCTTCATCAACGTGTACCTTTTCCTGTTGTCCCGGATGACAAACCTATCTTGTAACACCATGGAATAAATAATAATTAAATACAATTAATAAAAAAATAATACAATTACTAAATAATAATTAAAAACAATTAATTATGATATTAATTAATAATAATTAAATAGAATTAATTACCTTCACTGCCTTGTTCCATGCCAACTCCTTTGACCCCATCGGAACATTCTTCCAGGTCTTGAAGTATATGGGGAACCGCATCCAATTCAAGCCCAGCTCATTTAGATATCGGTTGAACATGTGACCCCTGTTCTCAATCGGTTGTTCCATGGTCTCATTCCACGGAACTACCACACGTAGTGTCCGGTCCATGCTATTGAGATAGGCTACATTCAGCCTCCTCATCGAAATGTTCCTTTACTTATATGCACAATTCACTACATACGTTAATTAAATTTGGATCCAACTTATTGAATTTAAATATTAAATTTATTAAAAAATTAATTAAATTTACCTTGCACTTACACCTCAAAACCCGTCGACCGAGAAGACGACCGTTATGGGTTATTCTGGTCTTGGGGCTCATCCTCGTTTAGGAACTGCTCCACATCTCTGAGAGGAATCTCAAAGTCAAATTCCTCGTTCTCATCGTAATTGCTGACGCTTAGGTAGCTCTCCTCTGGCTAAACAGGCACCTCTGGTAGGCCCCTTTTCTGTGGGCCTGTCTGCTATAGGGCCACCTCCTATGGGGCAAACTGTTGTGGCAACGCAGTAGCTTGCTGTGATGGCATGTGTCTACCTCCGCACTGCCCCCTCCTATCGCCCCCTCCTTTGCTACTTCCTCTTGTCTCGCTTGGAAGTCATAGCTACAAAAAAATAAAAAGAAATTTAAAAATTAACAACATTTATATTAAATTATACAATAATAGTAAAAAAAAACGAAATAAATGACTTAAACTTTACCAACCTCAACTGAAAAACTTTGTAAAAAATCTTAAGCAGAAAGATCTGAAGGAAAATATGAGAAAGCAAGTGTGAGAATTGAAATTGCCAAAAGTGAGAATATGAGGGGTCAAGCTGCTTTTATAGTACTGGATTTTGTAACGGTTATCAAAGAAACCGCTACAAAACCGCTATAGACTAACATACGCTTTGCATTCTGTAGCGGTTATAAGATATAACCGCTACAAATATCCCTGTAACTACTACAAATAGGCGGCTCTTTGCATTTCGTAGCAGTTACTGTCACTGTAACCTCTACAAAGTAATAGCCACAATAGTCATTCTAGCTCCGCCTCTTATGACACCAAGCTGGCGCCAAATTTATAGCGATTATTGTGTGTTAACCGCTACAAAGTAAACGCGGAAAATTTGACACCAATATTTGTAGCGGTTTTTTCTTGTTAACCGCTACAAAACGTGTTCCCTAACCCCGCGCCACATGACGCGAGTCTTACCGTTGCAAATTTGTAGCAGTTTATCCTAAAACAGCTACAAATTCCTATATTTGTAGCGGTTTCTATCAACCGCTACAAATGCACCACTATGAATTGTCATTTTTTTTATAGTGATACTATGTATCCTAAGGATATTCTTCCAAATCTTGAAACCTACAAACCAATAAGCACTATTATGCCATAGGAAGGATTGCTGCAGGAAAAGATCATTTGATCTTTCTCTATTCAAAGCAATATTAGCTTCATCTTATTGATGGAGATATGTAATATGAGCCATTGCCCTAACTTGTGCCATTTGGATTATCTGTTGAGGACAAAACTGTTTCCCAACATCTATGTGATTTTGCAACCATATAACAATCCAACGTGACAAGGTTGAGGTAGGATAAGAGTCAATTCTAAGACCCAAATTACTTCTAAACCTATAGGCCTTGTTTGGTATGAGGCATTGTAGGGTAGGGACTGTGATTGGATTAGGGATTGAGTCAAAATATATCGTTTGGTATGAAGAACTACATATAACTAGGGATTGGGAGTAACACGAAAGTGGGATTGCTGTAAAGCCACCCCCTGGTATTGTGTTTTCAATCCCTGGACTGTAAAATTGTAGAGACTCGACTTTTGATAAGAATGGACGCAAATTCCAAGGATATTTGATGATTTTCTCTTCATTTGATAAGAAACTAAAGGGCTACATACAAGACTCGACTTTAGATAATTAATATTTTGTCCTGAAATAAGTGAATATCTCCTAAGTAACGCCTTTACAATTCCACAATCTTCCTCTATAGCAGGACAAAATAAGAGCGTATCATCCGCATACATAACGTGAGTTAATGGTTCAACCCCTTGGAGACATTAATACCCCTCAACCATCCATAACTTTCAGCTTGATCAATCATACATAATAACACATTTGCACATAGGAGAAAGAGATAGGGAGACATAGGATCTCCTTACCTTAGACCCTGAGATGGATTAAAAGGAACACCCGGTGAACCATTAATCATAAGCTGGCAGGATACTGTAGATATACATTGCACAATTAAGTGAATTATCCATGTTGGGAATCCCATTATCTCAAGCACCTTACGCAAAAAGATCATGATATTTTATCACAAGCTAAGCCTTTGTAATGTCAAGCTTGATCGCACACCAACCCTTCTCCTTTGTCTTTGTTTTATGAATTTTAGTCATGTTCAGAGGCTAGAATAATATTATCAGTGATAAGCCACCTTTAAGAAAAGCATTCTGATTTGGAGTAATGAGATCATTCAGGATTTCTTTCAAATGATTACACAGCACCCTAGAGATCAATTTGTATATAACATTGCAAAGACTAATTGGCTGAAAATATTTAAACGTATTAGGGACATTGCACTTAAGGACCATCACAATACAAGACCTATTCAATTCCTTGAGCAAATAGCCCTGATTAAAAACCTGATGAACCATGGCAATGATATCATTTTTAAGAAACGACCATAATTTCTGATAGAACCATGCATAAAAACCATATGACCCAAGAGCATTATTTGCCTTCATTTCAAACATTGTTCATTCAATTTCTTTTGCAGATAAAGGGTGATTAATTCTTGTAAGGTGATCAGAAGAGAATTTGGGCAAATTTATATTATTTAATGTCTGCTCAATAGCAACCAAATCAACAATTGCAGAATCCTGATGTATCTGTTTGAACTATTTTAAAGCTTTATTATGAATTTCCTATTGATCTTCAATCCATTGCCCTTTCGAATACACATGAAGCTTTTTATATCTTTTATATTAAAAAAATAGGCATTGATTTACACTTTTTTTAATTTTCATATTAGGTTTGAATTCTTCATCACTATTATCTATACTCCATTATACTCTTATTTTCATAGTTAATATTGATATATTCACTCGGTAGACTCTGATATAGCCCCTTTGATATAATAATATAAGTCATTTCACCTCATTCATCAGAACTAAGAAATGACAGTTAACTCATTAAATATGTGTTAAATTAGAAAAAAAATCAATTTTAACTACAAAAAAAATATAAAATTAGTGACGGAATGTAATTCTGTCTCTAATTTGTCACTAATCCCTCACAAATTCTTTCACTAAAATTAGAGACGCAATTTTTCCATCACTAAATTAGTGACGGATTAGCAACGGAATTACATTTCGTCGCTAAAATCTGTCTCTAATTCCGTCATTAAAAATTAGCGACGGAATTACATTCCATCGCTAAATTCCGTCACTAATCCATCTGTAATTCCATCGTTAAATATTAGCGACGGAAATTCTGTCACTAATAATTAAATTTTTCAATAATTATAAATTTTTTTAATAATTTAAATTTTAAATTATTACAAATTTATAATATAAATATTAAAATAAATAAATAAAAATTATTAATTCATATTTATTTTTGAAATTGAAGTTATAATATAATATATTTGAATTTTTAATAATATATTATATACAAATAAAAATAAAAATTTTATAAATACAAACAAAAAAATAAAATATATAATAAAATGAATAAAAAAAGATATTAATAATAAAAATGTAGGTAGAATATTTATATAAAATAAAAAAATTGAAATATTTAATCATATATATATGATTTTTCATTTAAATTTCACAGGTTCTTCTTACCTCAACTAGCAAAAGCACTGACACACATGTGAGAGGTCATAGCTTCGAATCCTAACTTGGTCACAAAATGCAACCAATTTGTGACTTGGACACGTGGCGCGCATTGGAGCGTGACACGTGGCGTGCGATGGAGGGTTACATACGGCGGTTAATCGGGACACATGGCGGCCAGAGGCGAGGTGGCTGTGGCTGACGAGGACACATGGCTGATGGACATGTGGAAGCTTGTGGTAAGGACATGTGGCAATTTAAAGTGACAATTTAAATTATATAAAAAAATATTTTGCAACGGATTAGAGACAGAAATTCCGTGGCTAATTAGAGATGGAATTTTCCGTCGCTAATCCGTCACAAAATAGCGACGGAATTCAAAATTCCGTCACTAATCAATTAGTAACGGTCTTTTTATCAACATAACAAATTTCGTCGCTAATATGGTTCCATTGCTAATTTCCGTCACTAAACTAATTAGTGAAGGAATTTTTGTCGCTAAATTCTGTCACTAATTTAATATTTTTTTGTAGTGTTTACTCATACTAAATGAGATTTTGAAGGAGAGAAAAATATAAGGAGACACATTTAAACATTAATTGGGTAAAATTGATAAATAAGCATTAATTATTAACCACATATACTATAGACAAAATAATCATTCTAAAAGCGACTTAGATAAGAGGGAGTAGGAGAGTTAGAGAGTACCAGTGTGTGCCTTAATTAATTTATAAACCCAAAAAAGGAAACATAAAGTTGGTAAAACATATTAAATTCATTTCTTTTTCATGTCACATATATCAAAGGCAGACAAATGTTGAGGGTATGTATGTCCATCAGATATTAATATAGCCAGCTAGTGTGTAGGTCAGGACTCAGGAGGTCCACGGGCCACAATTAATAGAGAGTTGTTAATTAATTACTTCTTAAAATGGTTAATATAATCGCTTAGCTTCAAAATAGAATAAACTCTCAACAAGGAATTGAAATATATGAGTATATAAATCCAAGATTTTCAAAATGAAAAATAAAAGTTGCATCTGGCCTTTGCCTTATATGTTGGCGTATCAAACTCGCGAGTTGACTCTCTGAATTTATCGTTTTTACAGTTTCTATCTTACAAAATCGAGTCGAGTCGCAAGTAAACTTGTGCAAGTTGTAAATTCAATTACACTTGTGAGTTTATATACTGAGTTTAGCGTTTTTATGTTTCTAACTAATAAAACCATATTAATTTACTCTTAAACTCGTGTTAATTTTTTCAATTTGATTATTCTCTATAGCTTTGTATATAAATTTTATAAAAACTTCTTTTTAAATATGACATATTATGAATATTGATGGATTTAATTTCAATTATTTTGATTTAAAATGTATTTAAATCAAAAAATTCATTTTTTATTTTAATTATTTAATTATAAACTGGTAATACCTATTTAAAAATAATAGTAAACTCTTTACGAGTTTATGATTTGAGTTCATAATATAGGTTTACGTCACCGCTATGAGTTTGCTTAAACTTAAGAGTTTGACAACCTTGTATGTTGGTATCCTTGGTTAATGAATGGTTTAAAATAACTTTAATATAAGGACAATTAGTGAAATATTTAAAGATTAATCTTTATAGTTAAACATTTAAAACCAATATCACGTTCTAGCTAATTTATCAAGAGTATATGCGATTTACTATGAGAGGACCACCATATATTAATATATATACCTTCTTTTCTTTTCTTTTAATTAACTCTAACTTCATATGAAATTGAATTGAAAGATTTTGACCACGAATATACATAAATAGATGGATAGAGTGAGAGAGAAAGCGAGAATAATTGATAGTGAAGAAACTTTTTCCTATATATGAAAGAGCTTTTTGAGTAACTTTAGGCTTTTTATTTTATTTTACATCCTGTCAAGTCGTGGTGTTGGATGAGTGATACATGACCACGAAGAGAGGAAGATCCAACTCACCAGCCGCCACCACCTTTCTTCTACATAGTGTTTTTCTTAATTATTTTTGTTTTTAGCATTAATTAATTAATTAGGTGACCCTTTTGACTTACATAAAACAAGGGAAAAAAACAGTTAACTATATTTCCAAGGCTAGTTGGCAATACATACATACATACATATATATATATATATATATATATATATATTCTCCAAGGCTAACTCAAGGAGTTACCATGAGATGGGACACTAATATAGGTCTTAGCTTGTGATTTAAGATAATTTCATACAAGTTTCATTTTGTTTTCTTAATTTTATAAAATTCTTTTTTTAATCATCTAAATCTAACACCACTAGCTTCAATAATTAACAAAAATGTCACCATCAAAATTTTAAATATTGATAAAATGTTCTCAAATGCTAACATATTAAGTTTAATTTTTAAAAATAATAATACATGATTGACACAAAAAATAATAACCTTTTGAGACAAATGGTGTTAAGATTAGATTATTAAAAAGATATTTTATAAAATCAAATGATCCGATTGAATTTGAAACCTTGTATAAAGTTATTAAATGACTAATTGTGCACTCCTGGAAAACAATGGTAAGAAAGTTATGTTTGCACGATCATATAGGATTTAATTTCAAGTTCTCTATCATAAAGGGTTTAATTTCAAGTTATATTGGCAGACATAATTAATATAGTTGTACTTGTTTTCATTAAACAACATAAACATGTTCATTTAGGAGACTTGTGTGGAACAAATGCGTAATGAGTAATTTTTTTTTTTTGGACAAAACGTAACGAGTAATTAACTCGTTGTCGTTTAACATTAATTCAAAGTGATGACCCAAAACTTATCATTATTGACGCAACGAAAGATTCTCGGCCTTAATTTTCAAACATCAAATTTATTTTAGTTTCATTATCAATTCGACAACCCTTACAGCTACTAGCTGAACATATGAAATTTTAAATAGATTGCCTATTAGCTAGGGTTGCAAATCTAAGCAAACATTTGTTAATTCGTCACGAGTTACTAATTTATTCAGAAATCAAGACGACAAACAACTGTGGCCTTTAGCTAATACCTAGAGTGAAAGATTCTTACATATTATATTGAATTAATTATACCTCTACAAATATGTTTAATAGTCATAATTCTCCAATTTCAACCTTCTAAACAGAAGAATGCAAATACGTGGCTACGTAGTTTTGTTGTACTCAAATTTACATTAAGTGGCTTCTAACTTATGAATATATAGGACATATAGAAATCGTCTGAGAGATGACACTGCAGGGGAGAAAAAAAGCAAGAGTCCAAATCAAAATAGAACAGCTTCAAGTTCAAAAGAAGTGGTATGAATATATAGGACATATAGAAATCGTCTGAGAGATGACACTGCAAGGGAGAAAAAAAAGCAAGAGTCCAAATCAAAATAGAACAGCTTCAAGTTCGAAAGAAGTGGTTGGTTTTGTCAGTGTTCAAGTGACATGTTAGTTGGTTGAGATGAACAATTTCCTCACCACATACTCACGGGTTCAAATGACATTGAGAAATGAAAAAAGTGGTTGGTTTTTGTTGCAATAATATAATTTTGCTCGGGACACAAAATCAACTAGGGATCAAATTCTCACATGGTCACACACATCAATATAAGATATAAAATCAACTAGCTGCAAATCTATGTGCTTCACATAGAATCAACTAGGGATTGAATTTTCATGATCATGCATCAGTATAAGATCAACAAGTTTCACATCCATTTACTTCACACAACCAATTAGCTAGAGATCGATTTTTCATAATTACACAGAAGTATAAGATATAAAATTAACAAGTTGCACACACATCTACTTCACACAAAACCAATTAGGGATCGAATTTTCATGATTAGACACCAGTATAAGATACAAATTCAACTTGCTGTCCTTATACTTCACACAAAATCAACTAAGGATCGAATTCCCATGATCACTCACAGTATGAGATAAAAAATTAATTTGTTGCACGTCCATATACTTCACAAAATCAACCAAGGATCGAATTCCCATGATCACTCACAGTATAAGATAAAAAAATCAATCTGTTGCATGTCCATATACTTCACACAAAATCAACTAAGATCGAATTCCCATGGTCACACATGAGCGTAAGATATAAAATCAACTTGTTGTAAAAACATTGGAAAAAAATAAATTTTTTGAGACCTCCTGTTTTAATTTAATTTTTCTTTCTTGGAATCTATAAGTAATTGTTCCTAATTTTTTTATATGCTTCATGAAGTGAAGCCCATTGATCTAATTAATTTTAAATGAATGAAATCTATAAATACTTATTCAACAAGGATGAGGACAAAATAAAATGTGCAATATATGTGTATTTGTATTATATTTATATTTTTTAAATTTAATTTGGATCTTATTATCTTTAGTTAAATTATAATTGTTTTATTTTGAATAAAATTAATCTTCTAAGTATATATTTGAAAAAATTTACATTTATTATTATATGAAATTTAAAGCATATTCAATTAATTTGAGACCCATAACCACATCATAGTTGATTAATTATTAATCATTAAATGTAAAAAAGAGGGATCCAAAATTAACATCAAGACGACCAGCTAGCCTGGCACAACGGAAAGATATGCGACAATTTTTACTGAAATTGACTCTGTGTCTAATTCTTATTCAAATCCATTTCACTATATGTATAATAATAATAATTTTACTCTTAGAATCCTAAAAGAACGTTAAAGCAAAAGTGGACCATTAATTAATTGGAATTGATGATAAGAAGCAAAAGTGGGTACGAGGAAGAGCATTAATATTAATATTTTAGTACAAGGACAATCTTCCACTCCTCCGTGTTCAACGCTCAATACATTTTTCTCAAATTCTTGCTCATCTCTCAAGAATTCAAAAGTCTTGTAGATCTCCAAAGATCTTTAAACATATATAATAATGTAATAAAATATATAAAGGGATTTAACGACTAAGTTAAATTCATCTATACACACACACACAAGTTAGAGAAAGAAATAGAGATCAATACACGAGTGAAACTGCATGATTGAGAACACATAATTATTTAAAAGAAGTGATAAAGCCAAAAGAAAAAGAAAAAAAAAGAAGATGAAATTATTAAGATATGAAAAGCTTGTTTCAATCAATGTGACTTGTGTGTACGGGTTAAGGCAGACCCCACAGATTAACTTCTCCAACTCTATTAAGCAAGCTAGTGGAAACACTAATCAATCCATATTAGTCACTCTTGATTAATCATACTCATCACTAGTCTCAATCCACTTTAATAAAGGCTTGACCCCCTATTGCAATCAAACAACCTCAAAAATTGCTTTACCCATAATTAATCTCACTTAAAACATACGGAATCCTTCTTCACCACCATACTTTGTGATAATCAAAGTGGAATGTGTACTAGATTCGAATTAATTCACCTAATTAGCTAGTGGATTTCAAAGTATCCTAGATTTGAATTAATTCACCTAATTGTCTTTCGCAACCCTTTAATCCTCATTTTGTCTTTTATCAAATTGGATATTCTCTAGTAATAAATGCGGTTACATGTAAAATCCTATCTTATAATTATATTCACTTACTTTGGTCAACTTATTTCTCTTTGCATAAATAATCTTTTTTTTTTTTGTGGATATAAAACATCTGAACCGATCATATTTTTTTTACTCTTCAAAGCGTCGAGTCATTTGTATACGCGCAGATTGCGCATGAGAACAACTTTTCAAGAGTGAACTAGATTCGACTTAATTCACCTATTTGCCTTTTGCATTACTTTAATTCTCATTTTGTCTTTTCTCAAATTATTGGATATTCTTTGCTAATAAATTATGGTTACGTGTAAAACCCTTACCTCATAATTATAGTCAGTTTGTTCAATTTATTTCTCTCTACTTAAATAATCTATTTTTTGTGAATATAAAAGATCTTAACCGATCATATCTCTTCACTCTCCGAAGCGTTGAGTCATGTGTATGCACGTAGAGCGCTAGATCGAATTAATTCACCTTTTTGTTTTTTCGTTTCCCTTTAATCCTTATTGTATCTTTTCTTGAATTGTATATTCTCATGTAATAAATGAGGTTACGTGTAAAATCCTCATCTTGTAATTGTATTCGCTTACTTTCTTCTATTTATTTCTCTCTGCAGAGATCATCTATGTTTTTGTGAATATAAAATATCTGAACTGATTGTATCTCTACACTCTTCAAAGCGTCGAGTCATGTGAATACGCGCAAAGCGCACATGAGAACAACTTTTTAAAAGTGGAAATCATGGCTCCAAACACTTTTAATTTTATGAATAGAGTTGAGAAGATATTCCATAACATGCAAATGATTTTCTTGTTGAAAGTTTTTAGGATTCTCTGCTCAAATATATGTACTAAAGCTATCAATTAAAATGGTATCATGATCATAACTCATAAGAATATATTCCATCCAGGACTTGAAATAGACAAGCAGTGTCATATATAGCTTAATTTCTTGAGTTTGCCCTCGAGAATTTGGAGATTCATCGGTTAATTACTTAACTTTCCTAACAAGAAGTTTGAAATCAAGTCCTGTTTCTAATTCGACTTTTCCAGCTAAAGATCGTATATCTTGAACCAATCCTAAAGACACGAGTGACGACTAGGAAGTACATTCATTATATAGCTTTGTTATGCTACTTCTTTTTTATGAAAATCAATAAAAACTAAACTTTAGTGCCCATATTGTACTAATAATGTCGGCTAGTAGGCAATGATTTTAATAATGGGAATGGACATTCAAATTCAATCAGCATGATTAATTTTTTTTTAAAAAAAAGTTATCATATTTTATGTATATAAGAATTTCCCTAAAATATATTATATTATTGGAGTCTTGATGGCAGTGATATCCAACTGGACAGGCTTTTCAATGTTCATTCTTGTATCATCGATATTAATATTAAAATCCCTCATCTCTTATCCTCTTTTTTTATTTATTGAAATCGATTTGTTTTAGGTTAAACCGCCTTTTTAATATTCATTCCAGACTCATTATCAATATTAATATTAAAATCTCTAATCTCTCCTGTCTTTTCCTCTACTACTAGAATTTCTTCTCTCTTCCATCACCGCTACTATAAAATACTAATTTAATTGCTAGATTTTGCGTTTGTTACCTGAGGAACATGAGTGATAACACCTTGTTAACCTTTTTTTTTACCATTCAAGACTTTAACTCAGGACGTCTTAATATATATAATCTAATTCAACAGTAAATACGTGATTTTTTTCCCTATAATTTCTTTCCACATGGGCATGACAAGATAGTTCTTTTCTAATCTTTTGCGCTATATATATATACAGACGATAGTTTCCCCCAGAGGCAGTGATAGAATTTTGGACGAAAAGATTATATTTAAAGGTTTATGTTACGTAAAACTAAACATTTGGAGTTATAAAAAAACCAAAAATTAGGAAGTTGGATTTTCAATCAGTTGATTTTCAAAATTAAGTTAAATAAATTACACAACCTCATTGAAAAATAAATTTAATTACGTTTTAAAACCATACAAATATTTGTGTGTATGAGAATATATAAGATCTTCTCATCATTCTTGTTCTCCTTTCTTCTCTTAATCACATCAATATCATTCGATTATAAAAAAATGAACGACTGAATTTCAGTATTTTATAAAATCATTATTATTTTTTCAATTTGTTAGGTAGTCTGCAGCTGAAAACCGTCTATATCAAATTTTAACGGTTTATTTTTTTATTTTTATGTAATCTTATATTATACTCACTCTAACTCTTAATATAAGATGTATTTACCTAATTGGATTAGATTAAGAAAGTTACTTAATATGATAATATATATTTTTTAAAATACCCTAATCATCTTGTTTCACTTCCTTATTTTCTTTCCTCCTTGATTATTATTCAGGGAGCATTAATAAGAGTAAATCAAGAAAATATTGACAAATATTAAAATCATATATTATATTTATGACTAAGATCAACTTTTTAAATATATGTTATATTAAGAACCAGAGTGAGTATTTTTTTAAGATATTAAATTTTTAACCATTCAATTTTTAATTCAAAGGTGGAGATGTGATTAAGATAAGAAAAGGAAGAAGGATGAGGAGAGAATTCAGATACCAAAATCTACTCTATCATTGAAGATGAAAAAAAAGAGTGTTGTTCAGGTTCAAAAATTGACGTTTAAGACTTAATAAGAAAAAGAAAATCATGAGAAGAAAATAATTAATATTCGAAGCTTTGTTCTGTGTAATTTCACCCCCAAAAAATGGCATAGATTGTCAAAAAGAAGAGAGGACCCAGAGAATTAATTCTTAGATTAATCGCCATAAACATATGTTGCCATTAGAAATATAAAAAATTTGTACTTGTAGAATCATTTGACCGGCATTAATTAATTAATGAATAGATCCTCAACAAATATAATCAAGCACTTAAGAATATTTCATTAGCTGCTGGTAGTGCGGTATTTCTTTGCGTAATCAAGTACCAGGAATTTAGATAAAGAGAGATTCGCTCTAGATCTTTTTCATTATATAATAATATCCATATTTCTGGCTTAATCCTTTTTTTTTTTCAAATCAATGATCTTTTTATGAGTTAATTCATCGCTTGTAATTAATTAATTATAAGCTTATAACGAGGTTTAAAGCCACTATAACTATAGCTAGATTGTGATGTTCCCAGCTGGTCATAACCCGTGAGGCTGGGATATATATTATTCTGTTGCCTTTCAGAAATTGAAGAGTTTTGTTCTTATATATACAGGAAAGGTTACGATTCAAATATTTAAAAAACTAAGGTATTAAAATTACTGATATCTCTTAGAACCAAAATTATACTTGATCGGCTGATCTTAGATAGTATATGTTTTTTTTTTTTTTAAAAATGAATGTCTAGGTAGTATATCTTTTTCTTATATTTATTATTTAGTGGTACAATCAAGGGAGATAAGAGACGAGTTAACTTAATTAACCAGTAAATTGAAAATATAAAAGGTGTATGTAGGAAGCCATATTATTCACAAATATAATTTGTTTCAATCTTATTCACATCACACAATCAACCTCCATTAAAATGCACAGATAACACCCTACTCTTAATTATAATAAATAAATGGGAAGTGCGCTTGGGGTTAAATATGATGTAGCCGATGGCAAAAAAAAAAAAATGATGTAGCCAATAGGAGTGATGTTTTGGATGGGCGTATCAATATCTATATAAATATAAAACTGTTAATTAACCCAATACTTTCGAACTAATTAATTAATCAATTTTCTAACACCCGTACATTGGTTAATTATCCTAACTCCTCTAATGCTTTGGAACTTGAACAGGCCGCCAAAATAAAATAAATTGAGAAGGTAGGGGAAAACAATTTTTAGGGGACGGAAGTGATTTTACTAGTAATTAGTTAGACTTGTTCCATTTGATAGTGAAGTGAAGTATATATAAAAGTAGAAACAGCATATACATGAGTAGATTAATTAACTAAGCATATATATTCGATGGTGGATTGTTAATTTGCTATATATGAGACTATTGAAGTTGGCATATGACAATACACTCAGATTCATCTCATCATCATAAAATCTTAAACACAGTACTATTCATGTAAAAAGAATACACTAATATGACAAAAATAATTCAGGCTAAGTTTAAAACAATAAATTAAAAAAACTACTATATGGCAACGACATAGATATTAATACAGTTGGAGTCTAGAGACTAGACTGTATACTGTTTGCTAGTGCAACTATGTGTGGTCGTTACTGTTAGTGACTTTATTTGATTTGCTGCTACAAAATAGGCGTATGTTCATAGTGTCTTGTTCATTAGATGGCAAATGGAAATAAAGAGAGAATGTGAAAGTAAAAACAAGATGCAATATATATAGCAGAGTGCGTGAAAGTATAGGAACCACTTATAATTAATTATATGAAGGAAAGCATAATGAAGAGAGATCAGTTGGGAAACGACTAGCAACACACATGGGTCCATTTGAGCCAAAAAAGTTGATAACTACGTTTCCTTGAAAAGTGTGCTACGTCAACCATGTTAATTTTGCCTCAGCCCATAACCATTTTCATTGAGCTGCTTAAAAAGCCTTTAACCCACACGTTGTGGTACTAATGTACTATATGGACCTCTTATTCATGCCAATAATTAACACCAAGCGGCTTACCCCCAATATTCTCTCCTTTGTGAATGTGGACATAAAGGACATATATGTGCATCTTGTGAGATGTATCAGCACAAAATGGGTCATCATGGTGGAGGAAATTGAAGTAGCAACAAAAACAAAGAACACCCAGCTGCTAGAACATATAGTGAATACTCATAATATTCAATATCAATCAATATGAAAGATAAAACATTTATTAATTAAGCAAACAAAAGCATGCATATACCAAAAGATAGTGATTCTAGTGGAATAAATTTTGACTATTTAAACATAAGGTCTCGAATTTAAGTTTTGTGAATGTAAAAATACTTTTGAGAGAGCTATATTCAATTGGGCACGACAATGCTTGAATATGACTTAGTTAGATAGCCACATCAAAAAAATAGAGTAAAGCATACATATATAGTTTTGGTTTTGGCAGCATGTATTTGGCCAAAATATGAGGGTTATGAGTTTATGAATGTTTTTGCTGATATACCATTTTATTGGTGTTTGATTTAGCTTAAAAAAAGTTATTTTACCATTTACGAGACAAAATTCATCTTATATATTTACCTTATATAATATATAATATAAGGGTTGTGAGTTTATGAAGTCTGATTCCATTTGATTAATTGATGACTTTCATGTGAAATCCTTGGAGAAATATTGATGACTTTCATGTGAAATCCTTGGAGAAATAAAGCCAGGGAAGTTAATTAGCTGAATGTTATATGTATGAAAGGATGATGGTAAAAAGGTTAAAGGGTAAGATTAGATGTGAATGGAACTTGACAAAATTCCAAAAGAGGCAAAGGAAAGCATGCATATGCCAAAAACGGTTGATATTAGTGAACTTGGCTACAATGTCTTGAGTTCTAGTCCATGTGCTCATATACTAATTTATCAAGTGGGTGTTTGGTTCAACTTAAACGAGAAACAATTTTTCTTTAAATATTTACCTTGTATAATGTAAAATTACTTAAAATAAATTAATTCAGACCCAATGAATTTATTTGATTCAGTAATGTGGGACTTTCCCGTGACATCCAAAGAGGGTGTAACTAAGCCCGCAAGTTAATTAGCTGGATGTTATATGTACGAAGAAAAGCTCTTTTGTGCTTTACGGAACAAGGCCTCTCACATATTTATTTTGTCCTGTATTTAATCATTTAAAATAAGTT
Organism: Albizia julibrissin; assembly: GCA_037074505.1. Taxonomy (NCBI): domain Eukaryota; kingdom Viridiplantae; phylum Streptophyta; class Magnoliopsida; order Fabales; family Fabaceae; genus Albizia; species Albizia julibrissin. The sequence continues at coordinate 39,604,007 of CM073483.1, read as the reverse complement.
AATTCAACACACACAACTGATTCTATTTGATTAATTGATGTGGTCCTTTCACGTGACATCCTAAGAGAATTAAGCCAAGAAGTTAATTAGCTGGATGTTACATGTATGAAAGGAAGATGGTAACAAGGTTAAAGGGTAGCAATAGGTTTGGATGGAACTTGAAAAGATTCCAAAAGAGGTAAAGAAAAGCATGCATTGAGAGGAACTTTGATCACTTAAGTACAAGGTTTCGGCTTTGCAGTACAAGTGCTCATACACTATTTTATCAAGCGGACAGTGTTTGGTTTAACTAAAAAAAAGCTCTTTTGTAATTTTTTTTTCATATATATACCTAATACAACATAAAATCACTTAAATTAATTCAATCACACACAGTCTGAATCCTTTTGATTAATTGATGTGGGAATTTCATGTGACATCCCAAGAGTAATCATGCCAGCAAATTAATTAGCTGGATGTTGCATACATGAAATGAAAGGAAGATGGTAAGAAGATTAAAGGGTAGGGTTAGATGTGAATGGAACTTGAAAAGATTCCAAAAGAGGCAAATATTGTATTAGTGTGGGTGGTTGAAATGAAAAAAATAATAATAACAATAAAATAAAATAAAACAAGAGGAAGTAAAAGCAGAGAGAGAGAGAGAGAGAGAGGAGGGGACCCTCTTTAAATCCCTTGACAATTGAGAAGGGCTTGTCTGTCACTTTGAAAAACGCTTGTAGAGGACGCAACAGATCCTCCAATCCTAAACGCCAACCGATTCCTGAGCTGGCTTAAGCCTTTGGGTAAGTTTTCATATTTTCCAAATTTATCTCCTCCCTTTCGAAGCATACATGCCATTTACTTGGAAACGTTTGTTTTTCAAATCTCTCTTCCCCTCTCTCTCTCTCTCTCTCTGTGATACTCGCTGCTATTATTCTCTTTCCTTCTCTGGCAATCAAGGACTCACTCCCTCAGATTTTAAGTTTTTGGGTATTTTTGGTACCCCACGATTACGATGTATAACTGTTTGTTATCCCCTATTTTTACCTCTCTCTTTAGCTTGGCACCAACTATTGCCCTCCTCATTTATTGCTTCTTCTCATTAATTCTCTCTATATATACACCCCCTCTTCCTTCCTCCTCCTCACTTGTATTCTCTTCTTCTGCTTCTCTCTGATTTCAGACTTTAATGTCTTGATTCGCCTCTCTCAATTGTTGGTGTTTTGGTTTCAGCTTTTTGAAACCTTACTTCGCTTTTCTTCTCAGCCCCCATACGTTCGTTTACTTTTGTTTCTTTGATTAGATTAGAAAGCAGTGTGATTAATTTAGGGTTAGGGCTAGGGCTTCTCTCTGTTCGATTCTATCTCTTGTTTTTTTCCCTTGTCTTTCAGATGAGTATGTATTAGAGTGATTAAGATATGAGAGTGTGTGGCAGAGAAATTGGAAAAACAGTCACTGTTTGCCGATGGAGCATCATCAAGATTCACAAGGGCTTTTTTTTTTTAGGGGGAAGTGAGAGGGTTTTTTGGTTTAATTATTTGGGTGTGGTGGTCCCAAATTAAACCAACAAAAACCCTATTAATTAGCCCCTTTTTAAGTTACTTTGAGAATCTTGATGATGCTGCAGCGGCAATCACTGACTTCTAACAACAACAGCTTCTGGATCTTCCTCCTTCACTACGAAAAAAATCAGCCCTAAAGAGAAAGGTGATGTATTTCTCCGTCCCTATATATGTCCTGTTTTGTTTGCAAATAAATTTCAGAAATTCCACAGTTTTGAATAACTGTACTGATATATATATATATATCAGTATGTATGTATGTATGAGGGTTTGTGTTAGAATTTTTTGACAGAAAATTTTTTCACACGCATCGCTTATATATTATTAACAATGTCATGTGTGTTGTAGTAGTAGTACTAACAGTGAAGTAAAGTAGTACTAGCTGGTTGGTGTTATTTGGAAGTCTGACGATGTTTGATGTTTCAGTGATAGAAGATGGAATAATATTGGGGCCATTTGCTACCATTCTGGGGAACTCATTTGTACTGCAAAGTTTACCACCTTATGTCTTTAACTTGGTGGAACCTTTTTTTTTTTTAGGTGTACCATCTCATATTCCCATATACATTCAGTGCTTTTCTTAATTAGTTTCTTCAGTATTTATTTGCAGTCTCACAGTACACACATCACACACTCTCTTCTCTTCCCTTTCCCATTTATATGTATCTTCATTTCATTCCTGAGAGAAAAGCATATATATAATTATATATATATAGTTCTCACCAGCTTTTTACTTTTTTCGTATCATGTAGTTGAGATATACAGCAACTATTGAGAATAGTATATATGTATCATATATGTATTATATGTTCTTTTATTGTCTTTAAAAATCATGTATTGATATGTGCAATAGGGCCCTTTACTATATACATTATTCTGTTAAAGTACTTTAGATTTAGTTTCTGTGACTGTGATTTAAAGAAGAGATCGAATAGGATATGTTCCCGCAGAATTTAATTCATCATGTTCTAGGGAAACCATTGCTTTGACTTATTGTGTTCCCTTGACATTATATGTAATAATATGGTTTTAACATCACCGACCTAATCTGTAGTTCCTCTATAATTCTAATTTCAAATATGAGATCTGCTTCTTCTATTATTGCTCTCTTGTGTGCATGTTTCTGTGTTCTTCAAAATTTTTCAGACAAAGAACAATATTTTTATTTGTTATATATGCAGATCAATACGTATTGATGATACTGATTATTTCATTTATTTTAATTAATATATGCAATGAAGAAGGCTCTGAATCTCGGTCTTGAATATAATCCTGAATATCTGACAGGTGAGGTTTGTAAAATAAAAACAAGATTCTTGGCTTGCCACAATGTAATGATTTCATTTTTGTATATATCGGTTATATGGAAAATTAAATATTTATGTTATGGTGTTTTAATTACTAAGTGTTTAAAGGAGGTCAACATCGAACATTTAATTACTATACGATTGCCCACATAAATGATGTTGGAATTGTACTAAATTATTTTAAATGCGTGTGCCAAACCTTCTTTATCATATGTAGTCATCATAGTGTTATTTTTGGAGACTATTCTCAATAATTTCACCTTCGCAAGAAGGAATGTGTCGGGAAAGATTCTTCAGCAGTAATGATATTTAATTTTGTAATTAATAATTAAGGGTTTTTTATAACTAATTATAAATCCATGTTCATATATATTGTATATGATTTTGGAACGTACATCGTCTGACCTGGGCAAGATTGCAGCTATATGATTATTATCGTCGTATGCTTTCTGCAACTTTAATAATACAATTTTGGACGTAGTTCAAAATCATACTTACGGAGATTGTTCAAATTATGGACACACAACTCAATAGGACGGCCCCTGTATTGCTTGTCGTCGTTCAATTTTTTTAGGGAAAAAAACAGTGAATATACTCTTTTGAAGTTTTTATTTAATTCTAATATTATGGCAGGTTTTGATATTAAGTTCTTGCATATAGGATTATGTTTGAAGGTTTTGAATCCACATTATTAATTAATACTCTCTTCGGTCCTTAATATAAAATCAAGTTAACTTTTTTTTTGTTGAGATTAAGGAGCTAAATAAATTTAACTTAATCATAGTATATGTTGTGTATCATTATATTATATATTAGTTTATAAGTTAAATAAATTATTTTGTTAAAAAAATATAAATATAAATATTTTAAAGTAATTTATTTATCTATCTTAATCTCTTAAGAAATAAAAATCAACTGATTTTTATATTAAAGACATAAAGTAGCACATGTTTGGTTTCAGATTCAAAACCCATCAAAACCATTTTGATAGTTTTTAACATAAAACCAAACATCCTCTTAATAAAGTTTCTAAGCTTTTACTCCGTAAGATCTTGAGTGCCAATCCAGTTAGAAAGAAAAGGATTTACCATAGAAGATGAATCTTCCAAACCTAATAAGCTCAAATTAAAATCTGTCCCTACTGAATTAATATTTTATTATTCTTATTTTATTTCAACTCTATTAAATATAGTAATACAAAAGCGTTGCTATATCATTTTAAACAAACCAAATAAGGTTTTAGGTAATATTATTCCATTCCATTTCCATTTATTTTTCTATTCCTTTATAAAACATTCTAAAGTATTGAGCATGCTATGAGAACATATTATGAACCATTCTGTCTCTTTTGAATTATTAGAGTTTTTAATCATATTATAAATTTTTGAAAATTGTGAGAAATGATATTTGATTATTGTAAATGAATTACAAATATAAACATTCCAGCTGATAATTAGAATTTTGAAATATTCGAATTCTTCAGCCTATCCCTAATTGTTATTGAAAATTTTCTAGTTCTAATTATCTGAAATTTTATTTCAAACTTAATTCGTATAAGCTTTTCAGATTATTGTTCATTCTTGCTTCAAATTCGAAATGTGAGGATTAATTTTTTCTTTTGATCCAATTTTTTCTTAAACTATTAGCTCATAATTAATTAGCTCCATTAGAAGAATGATATATATACGTGGCCAAAAAAGATTGATATATATAAGGATGGCTTCAAAGTTGAAACTTGAAGAATGAAATTCATTTGATGTGCGACGTAAATAATATTAAGTCAATATCATATATCCTAATACATACACTAGTACTAACGTCTGGGTCTCTTTCTTTAATTAACTAATTTGTCACAAATACTTCTATTAATTGGAGAATTGATATGGTGCGCCGTTATAGATCTAAAATGCAAGAATTTCATAACTTCCTTTCGTACGTATAATATTAGCACATTAGAGTGTAATTTCTTCCGTCAATAGTCTTGTAGTGTTGTGATATGTAAGCTTTCTTTCTTTTTTTCCCCCCTCTTTATGTTGGAAAGGAGGCTTGTGGAAGATTAAACTCACCACCACTCCTATTCAATGGGATGACTTTGTTATTAAGGCAATGCACCATATGCAACACCAACATGTAAGCTTTCACATAAATATGGGAAATCGAAGGTTTGACCCTACTTGTAACATCATACTCACTAATATAGAAATCGCGATATATGACTGTTATTAACTACCATACATCATGATTTTGAACTGTCATATATGCGGCCTGTCACTGGCTTGGAGTCTGCTGCAGCTTACAGCACCCGTGCGGTGTCCCGAGGATACCACTTCCCTCAGCGACCAGCCTTACCAGATATGGTGCCAACTGATTTCGCCCTGCCATGGGCTCATCAGGGGGACGACATTAGCCCCCGACCAATTGAATCCTTAGATTGACTTTAGCTCATTCCCAGTGAGACCTTAGCGTCTAAAGAGAACAACGGCCAAATACTAATGTCGTCCTCCCATCACCCAATGGCAAGACCAGATGACCCGTCTTTTGTTGGTCTAACATGGTCACACTAAACAAGGTCGTGACAGACCACTAAAAAAGTTAGGTGCAAATACATTATGGTTTGGAACCGTTATTTATTTTAGATCTATTATAATGATTATAAGATAACATCCGTTATGTATTGATACTTGGTGAGGCCCTAATATGCTCATTACTGTGATAATAATTAACAGGCGCACGTCAACAACCATCATAATATATCATAACGCTTGGATCATATATAACGGTTCTGCTTTAACAATCACTATATATAGTTGACATAAATAACAGTTATTAGATAACAACCTGATTTATGGTGTCATATATAATGGTTTCACTTTAACAACCGTTATAAAGTTGACATAAATAACAGTTGTTAAACAACAACCATAATTTATTGGAGCTAATTTTCTTTAAAAAAAATTGGGGGGTGTTCTGCTTTCGATATCCCTCCTACATATACATTTATATAGAACGAATCACAATATATATTTACATTCATTCATATATAGAACAATACAATAAATCATAATATATTTACAGTCATTTATGTATATATATACACTATTAAAACCAAAATTTTAAAACCAACAAATCATTAGTATTAAGAAATTTACAGTCATTCTATATGTATTTACTCTCCCACAGATATTGAACAGATGTTGCCAACTCCTAAACAATTTCTTCCATTTGTGAGTTGCTAAACATCGTGCAAGATACATCCAAATATTGTGCACAAAAGGAAACAAGATGAAAGTTAGATATTGCAATATATAGCTGACCGAATGTATATATGAACGAATTGAGCATATAATATACTTTTTTTGTATCAATATTTTTAGTACCATGGGTGATAATATCCTTCATGTACTCCATCACACAGTACTCACAATCGTTGCTTTTGTCTTATTGCTTTGGGCACTATAAAGAAATAAGAAGAAAATTTTTTCAATCAATCATATATATATAAATTATATTGTGTGCTTCATCAATTTATTAATGTTATAGTCATTGGTGAATAATATATATACCTTCGGACACAGCCATTGGAAGAAGCAAATGTAGCTGCCATCAGTGAGCTTGTTTTTGTTGCAATTGAGACCATTTTGAAAGCTGTAAGTGTAGAAAGCTTTGAGAAGATACAATATAAAATTATATATATAGAAACATTCAAGATGAACTAAATTGTAAGAGATGATGAATAAATAACTTACTGGTCGAAAGTCCTTTGCATGTATGGTCTCGTGTCTGGAACCTCGCTTATAGAGTTATAGTACTAAATCCTTTTACGCATTTGGATTTAAGACTATGAGCATCCGTTGGTTTTTAAGTACAATAATAGATCACACCATCGGGATAATTACAAAATAAATAAAAACTAATTTAATCTAAGTTAATGATGTTCCCACATTTAAATGTAAGGCACCAAGAAATAAGTGTCACTTTCGTCTAGTGCCCTCTTAAAGAATTCATCCCCTAAAAACCTCACGTGCCGTTGCTTGGCATCTTCCTTCATGTGCTCACCCTAGTTATTGATTAAGTATGGGCGGATGAACTTGATCTTATCCTAGAGGTTGTGGGGGATGAGGTAATTATAGTACAAGTGTCTGAAATGTCAAAACCAATATATCAAAATGTAATTAAAGTTCTAAGCAGCCAACTATTCAATCATAGTTGAAGAAATACCTCATAAAGAAGTTGACAGACATTGAACTTGCCATGCCCTTATTCAGGATTTCAGAAACAAGCTTTTTGTTTATAGCTTCCACTTGGTTAGGAAGGTTAAAGAGCTCTCTCTCTCAAATGTGATCATTAGACATGGGTTTGAAGTAAAGGACTCGTCAGCAAACTCCCGAAGGGACTTCCGGGAAGAATGACCAACGGTCTTATTCTGTAAGGAAGATTTCTTTCCGAATTGATCATTGGGGGTGGTATGCTTCCTTTTCTTGGACTAACTAGGGGTCTTGGAAGTGAGAGTCTTGGACTAAATAGGGGTCTTGGAAATGGGAGGCTTGGACTAATTAGGGGTCTTAGAAGTTGGGGTCTTGGATTGATCGGGGCGTTTAGACTGATTAAAGTGTAGCTTCTTTTGAGCGGCTAACTTCTTTTGAATGGGGGGCTTCCATACTCTAAGTAGATGGTGAGGCCACGCAATGAAGCTGCCCAAAGCCCCTCCCACTGTATCTGTGTATTTAGTGGTAATAGGGAATGGATAGCTGGGGTCGATGTTAGTGTTGATTTGCACATTCACATGCTCAGGAGGGATAGGCTTGTTATGAAGCGTGTTACCCTCTGAGAGGTTGAACATGTGGCTCATTGCAAATGTATGGTGTCCAGGGCTATTGGCAAAACATTCAACATCCACCAAACTCTTAGGCAGATCATGGGGTGAAATGTGCAGCTACCTCTAATACTTAGGCTGTCATGTCCCTCTTGATGCTTTGTAGTACGCTCCTTCATCAACTCTTATATAAGAAACTGTATTTGTTCCTGCATTTTATCATACTATTTTAGGAGTTTTTCATAATTTTCGTCCTTGTTATTTATTCAAGGTTATCGGTGACCATAATATTTTGTCTTGGTCAATCCAAAGTCGGTACCCCTAAAAAGACCGGGATGGTCAAACCCCAATGTTTTCACTAATACGTCCTCATCCGCAGCAAGGCAACCCCCTATATTGCAACTTCTTGGGATATTGCTTGTTGTGCATTTAACAACAATGTTAATATTGATAGTTAATTGAAGACATTACTTCTATAAATCAAGGACTAATATTAATACTTATCATTTTATCGACAACCTCCTTCACCTGATATTAATACTTACCATTTCATATGAATACTCAAACTAACATGTTTACAAATACATAGCAAGTAATTGGCAGGCATATATACCTTACCTTGATATTGTCCCAAATAACGCCTGTGTAATCTCTCCGTACCCTATGCCAGTTAGCCACTATGATAGGAATATTGGTCCTTACTGTTAAGCCAATGTAGCTGATGAAGTGTGACTACTCAAGAGATTGATCATCATTGTTCCATGCCATGTGAAATCTTCTCCCTAAAGACTTTGCTTGGTTCACAAAAGTTAAGGCACAACGACCCCTCTTTACACTATCCCGCACGCAATCTTACACCTCTTATGGGGTCTTGTTTCTAGGTGGCCTAGGGACGAGATCAATACCATTGGGAACATTATAGGAAGTAGAGACACCATCAGAACTAAGGGCATTATCAATGCTGCGGGAATTAGAATTGGCCACCTGGAAAACAAAACTCATTCAGTCAACCACAGGGAAAAGAGCAATGGGTTTTCCAAAAAAAAACATGATGCACGACTAAAGTCAAAACCTACCTAGGCAAGACAAGTGAAAAATAAGGAGAATTCTTAATGCAAAATGGAGAATGCGAATGTAGAAGAGAAATCATACTTTAAAATAAGAAGAACAGAGCACACGAAGGAATACAACTAAACTAGGGCTTCGAAACGAAAAATCAAGTTAGGGCACTAGAAGTGACTTGCGTGGTTGTCGGACCGAAGTTCAAAGAAAGCAATGAAGGATGTGGTTCACCTATATGTGACTGTTGATGACCGAAAAAAGTCAACCAGAGTTGTGAGGTTCCGAGGATGGTGACACTACTACAAAAAAAATAATAATAAATAACGCTTATTTTTAAGAAAACTATGGCACTTGGGAAGCGTAATAGTTTCCAGCGTCATAAAAGAAAGCTATGGCAGTTGAATTTATGGAAGCGGCATAGCTTGTTTCTTTTTTAAAAAAAAACTTCTAATGGTGCTTTCCTGGGGAAGGGGCATAGGAAGTACCTCACTTTCTATGTCACTTCCTTAGGAAGCGCGCTCTAAAGATGTGGACCAAATATTGAAGAAATATGGAGTAAGAGGAGACAAGAAATAAAAAAAAAGTGAGGAACTAAGGAATCTTCTATACTTGTCGCCATAAAAATAGAGAGGAAGGAGTAGGGACAATATCGCTGGTTGTTGATGAAAATAGAGAGAAATGAGTGGGGACAAAACATTTAGATGATGTCACAAATATAGATTTGAAGATGAAAAAGAGCTTTGGGCAGCTAGGACGCTTGCCTAGGCAAGCGTCATAGTTGTTCCTTTATTTTTTTTTAAAAAAAAAAAGGCGGGGCAGCTGGAAGTAGGGCGCAAAAAAAAAGGCGGGGAAAGGCTTCCTACTAAGGAAGCGCCATAGGAACTCACACACTTCTTTAGGAAACGTTATATGAAGTATTTTTTTTAAAAAAATAATTTTACATAATTTTTTTATTTTCCTAATGAACCATGTATTTTACAATCCAAAATAACCAAATTAGAATTAAATCAAACCAGAATGAAATAACTCTAAACAAATAATTAATTCATAACATCACTACATATCATAGTTAAATTAATTGATTGCATTAAGAGCCAACAAAAATACAAGAAGAAAAAGGGTTTTGGGCAAAGGAAAAAAATAAAGTACATCTATGGCACTTGCCTAGCTGACCCTTTATTTAAAAAAAAGGCGGGGGCACCTGAAAGTGGGGGGCACAAAAAAAAAAGGCGGGGGCAGCTGGAAGTAGGCTTCCTATGGCGATTTCTAAAGAAGGGTCATAAGAGAGGCGCCACTAAATCCCTCTTTTATAGTAGTGTAGGTAATGTTTGATCAAAGACAAGCATGTTAAGTGTAATAACTTAGGAAAGTGAAGAAGCGTGAGAAAGCGAATATGTGTTTTAAAAGACTTGACAAAACTTGCTTATGGTTATAAGTTTAGAACTGTTATGAAAGGTAGTCTTTTCTTGCTGTTCTTAATTTACACCCGTAATAAACCTTTTGAACAAAAATTCATGGTTTTAACATCACAGTCGTTAGGTTTTGTAAAAGGTGATGGTGATTTCTTAATAATTGTTAGGTATTTGACATGGTATTCTGAAAAGTGACGGGTTTTATATAATAATTGTTACTTATTTGAATTTTTTTAAATAATTCTTAAAGTTGATTATTCAACTTCATAGTACAAACAAAAAATTTAAAAAAAATAAAACAAGAGTTTGAATAAACTAACAAAAAATAAAAAGTTTTGTGGATAAAGGATCTACTACATCATCATATTCATATCCTTCTCCAGTAATTTGTCCACCTTCTCGATCAGAGAATAAATGAGAGAGGTCAATTCCTTCAATCACTTGTCCATGCGTCTTTGCTATCTCATGTAATTGATAAGGAACAAAAGTCAGAAGTTGGATATGAGAATTTGGAACAGATCGAAGTGGATGGATAAATGGAATTCATTTTTTGGACGTTTAAATGGAAAGGGTTTTGTGGGTTATCCAGAAGAACTTGTCCTTTGGAATGAAAAGGGTTACGTTATAAAATGCTTAAATTAGTAACGGTTATTTACTAATAACCGTGAAGAAACAATTGTTTTTTTTAAATATTCTTAGGATACATTTCCCTAACCATTAATTGTTATTAATATTCAAAAAATAAAAAAGCAGTAGAGGTTTTCATTCATTAGCACTACTGTTGTCCTCTGCCTCCTCCTGCCCCTCCCCCTTACTTGGCACATCATCGACGTCTGAGGAAGGAGATGAAAGGTCTTGCTAGAAGTGATCATATACAACCTGATTGTGATAAAGGATGAAGTCCAACTTCCTATTCAGACTGTAAGCATGTCTATCTAAACACCTTGTGTAACGGTCAAGGCTAGCCAATGTCTGCAATAAAGCCTCCATTTTAGGAGAAGGCATAAGAGAAGGAGGAAGGAGTAGTGGAAGAGGAGGAGCTTACAGAGGTGGTGGAGGAGGAGGAGGAGGAAAACGAGCATGGGGATGAAGAGGAGAGCGATGGAAAAAGCTCTTGGCATCTGACTATGATGAGAAAGAGATAAGGACGATGTTATGAAAATGTGATTTTTAAAAGAGTAATATGAACAAAATGAATACTTCATTCTAAAGTATCTAACTTAAGAGAATTAATACTTGGGTTTGAAAATATGCTTTTTAGATTTGTACTTTACATTACGGTTCTTTATTATGAAATGTCATTTTTGTCGTTCATACTTTACAATCAATTGACATAATCATTATATTTGTATTTTTGTTGATATAAGGTTGGAAGACGAATCGTTTGTAAGTGTTACATGACAGTTGGTTCAAAAGAACAATCACTTTTTTCATTAAATAAATTATGGTTATTAACTACAACTATTTTTTTTATATATTTTCATAAATTCTGCCTTATAATAGATGACGGTGCGAATAATTAACCGTTACTTTTAAATATCATTGTATGACCTCCGCCTCAACATACATAACATTTATTAATTATAACTGTCATATATTAGATGTTATAAATATCCAAATCTATAGTAATGACTATTAGGGCATCCGCCTCTATTGCTTAGAAAAAGTATTTTCATATGATGAATCTTCATGATAAAATTGTTTCTTAACTCATTGAACTATATTTATATTATATATACATGCGCGTCTACAATGAGGGGCTGACGCATGTGCTCCAAAGGAATATCCCAGAATACAACAAAGGGAAAATGGATACAAGTATTATTATCTATGTGGAATGTGGATTGGCAAAAAGGAAAAAAAAAAAGGAACATGGTTGTACAAAAATAATTTCATAAAGCAACATTATTGATAGACCATGGAGAATATACCTTTGCTCATACATCATGCAATTTTTTTTTTGGTACAGGCATTTTTTTATTATTATAATATTATATTCTTCTCATATATCATTAAACGTTCTGTGAACTTGTTTTTCTTTTTATTTGTTGTGTTAGCATCCCAACTCAAAATATTAAATATATATACCACATCCCAAACTATTGATTAGCGAGAAGTGTCAAAGAACGAGCCACATTCCAGCATTATCCTATTTTGTTAGCATTTTCTACATTATATAAAATCATGCAGATAAACTATCTTGTTGTGCTCCTATACGATCCAATTGAAATATTATTTTATTAATTATATTCCCCCCTTTTTATGCCATAGAAGAAATTTTAAAGATTCTGACTGTACGGAACACCTGAAAAGAAAACAAAGAAGTATGGAACACCATGACCGATGATTCTTTTTTTTCCCCCAACACCCTCCAGAGACAACGAAGTAACAGAGAGAGAGAGATCAAAGTTGGACGCAGCAAAGCTTATTTGGAATAGGAATTATATCATTTAAAAACAGTTTTTTAATCGTGATTTATAGTATATGAGGTAAATATATGAGACGAGTTTTATCTCAATTTACGTAAAAAACACTTATAAACTTATAAAAAAGTATTCTAAAAATAGCAATTGTTATGGCTGTCGCTCTTCCATTCTAATTCATATTTATAATATTCTAATAATCCAAAACCCCATTATGAATCCCAGTCTTTTCTTTGAGCCCATAATCATTGGTCCCATAAAGAAAGGCCCAAACAAATGTGTTGTTTTGCTTTGAAGGGTTCTGAAGCCCATAGTCAAAGAATAATGAATAATCCACAGGATAAAGCCATGGTCATTGAATAAAGGAGATTAATTAGGGAACGTGGAGTTGATTCACTGTTTTAGAGAGGCATTTGTGTGTGCTGATATTATAATTAAGGGGGCTCAGAAGGTGAATAGTGAGCTGGCATTTATTCAACATCAACCAGCATCCTGTTTGATGGAGATGCTAACTGATTTAAGCTAAGATTGATGAGTTATTAAATTTGATTGTATGTGGTCTTATAATTAATCCTAATGTCTTTATCACTAAAAAAAAAGGAGATTAATTAATCCGAAAAGAAAATGAGAAGAGGACGAATCATGTGCTTATGGTTGTTGTAGAAGACACCAATTGTGAATCCTCATGTTCCGGAACAAAACACACAGCATTATATATACAGAGGAGTCAGGTGTGCGGGATGATCAGATCCATTAACCTACCTAAATTTTATTCTCACTTTAATTAAATGCTTAAATCAAAGCTTCCCAGAAAGATTAAAATTAAAATTAAGCTATATTTTTTAAGACAGAAAATTAGCATCCCCTTGGCTTTTCAATTTTTTTATTAGATCAAGGCTTCCCCTTCTAGTTTAGAGGATAAAAGGTTATTATTTCTCCCTCACAACTGTGCTTCTTAGAATTTAAACTTATGTTCTTTTCTTAATAGGGATGAAGCCCCTTACCACATCAACCAATACCTTATTGATTGATTTTTGAATTTTAAGACCATGTTTTATTTTTTCATTTTGGAAAAAAAATATTTTAAAAAATAAAAAAACATGTTTAGTCATTAATTTTTAATTAATATTTTTGTAAAAAAAAATAGAAGTATGGTTTTATTGTTTTCTATTTTCATTCTGTTTTGTTATTTTTCTTAATTATTCTTTTCATCTATGGTTACACTTCTCACTTTGTCTCTCCCACTAATCTATAGTCTTTTGTCCATCAGTCCTATGATATTTTCGCTTGTTGTCACTAAAATCCTTGCTCGTCTTTCACATTCATTTAGTTATTAAGGTTAATACTTAATTTTAAGATCAATTGTTCCAAACAAGTTTTTATATTTTAATTTTAAATACAAATTTTTAGAATAGTTATCTAAACAGATTTTCTTAAACTTGTTTTTTAAAACAATTATATAAAATAATTATAAAAAACATAAAAATAGGGAACTGACACAAACACGGTGTCAGCCTGTTCTAGTTTTGACCGACTTAAACCGGTCCGAGTAAGAGGACCCGGTTTGTCGGTTCGGTCTCCCAAGATCGTCACTGCTACTTCTTCTTTATCGTCTGCTCGGGAAAGTCCAGTGGCAGGGCGGTCACGAAGCTCCTCTCCAACCCTTGAAGCTCAATTTCACTATTTTGCTTCTTCGAGTAGACAATGCCTTTCATCTCGCAATTTCAACGTCAGTCTGATTACAATCTCTTCAGTCCCACCACTCCGATCGTCATTGACAATGGCGCATCTTATTTTCGTATCGGGTACCTTTAGTAACCCTAATTTGAGTTACAGCATCAATTTTTGCGGCCTGTCCAGATGGGGTGCTTGCTTTCGAATTATTTCAATTTCGTTTATTATAGGCTGTTAATTTACGTCGGCTATTTTTTCTTCTGAACTATCAGATGGGCAGGAGAGACTGAACCTCGTGTTGTTTTCCGCAACATTGTGCAAAGGCCACGCCATAAAGTCACCGGTATGTTCCTCACTCCACCATGTTCTCTGCGTCTTCTTGATCTTTCTACTGCGTATGTGCTTGTATGTGTCTGGAAGAGGAGCTGGAAGAGTTTTTGGACGCGCAATTGTGGTTTTGGGTCCTTTTTTTCTTCACCAATGTTTTTTTAGCTGTTGTTTTCTCTTTGTTCTTAAAGATTATTTGGAGGAACTGAAGAGAAGAATTTTTTTTTTGTTATGAGTTAAAAAAAAGGATTTTTGTTAGTTTCAAGTAATGCAAACGGTGATATCCATGGCCTAATTACTTCCATTCATTTGCATTATTACTTTTGTAACTTTTTTTTTCTATGATATTCTTTTCCTATTTCTGCATTAATATTGATAGCCATGTATTTTACATTTTCATAATTTCTATCCTAACCGCCTAATAACCAACAAAACGCAGAAGACACAGTAACATATTCAATAATTGTTCTTTCACTTTCTGTAACGCAGGTGAAACTGTCACTATTGTTGGTGATCACAATCCAGCATTAATGAAATACTTTGACTGCACTCGCTCTGGACCACGCTCAGCATTTGATAGCAATGTTGTTTATCAGTTTGAAATAATGGAATACGTAAGCTTCCTTTTAATCACATTATTTATGAATAAAGAGGGATATTGGTTTAGGCCTGTTAGTTAGATGCATGTTATGTCAAGCATTCCACCAAATCCGAGCATTTTTCATCCCATAGCCTTTCATTTTGTATTAGTTCTGTCCATCTGTCTATCATGTATGCCATATGCATATGGGGCTGCTCTCCTATTGGAAATGGTCAATTTTTTTTCCTTTTTCCATGTGCTGACATAAATTTATAAAGTTAAATCTACTTAACTTTATCTCCTTAAGTAGTCTCATTCTGCCATCATCCCTGCTTGTTACACTAGAATTGTTTCAAGGAATTAAAATTGTGGTTGCTTTACAAGCTGCAACAGATTGTGGCATGACCTGTGTTTTCTGAGCTGTTTAGTTGTTGAAGTTACGGAAGCATCCCTATGTTAGTCAATAGGTCTCTAGGAATCAATGCAGAGTAGGCAAGGCTCTTCCTTGTGCTGTGCTTTTTCTTGATTAACAATTGCATCTGTTCAAGATCTTATTTATTGATTCTTGTCCTGCACGGTGTCAATGTTGACCCTAGCTAGGGTATGCTGGGTGACATTATCATATTGCACGCCTTTGGCTACACTAATGTTTAGAAGTTTCTTTTCCGATGAAGAAGTATGAAGCCCAGGCGTTCACCAACAGAATATGGAAATATAAACTGATAATAATTAAGTTATGTAGGATGGGAGACTGCATTAGTAGTTTCTTTGTAGGCAGGAAACACACGCACGCACGCACACACAAATATTCCTATTTCGTATTTTTAGCTGAAAAGTATATTTTACATGGAAATAAGGTCATGTGCATTAAAATGTATTTGTTTGCTTCATTATTTTGGAAGGATTTGTTGAGGATAGCATCATTAACTTTTCTTTCATATATAGATTCTTGACTTTGGCTTTGACCGGATGGGTGCAAATGGATCAGAGGTATGAACATAGGATTAAAAGTTTCTTTTCATTTTTCTTTTCCTTAAACTTGTTTTTATTAGCCATTTTTTCTTCTATGGTTTTATTAGATGCTTAATATTGTTTAAATATTCAATTTTCATTTTTCAAAGATGCTGCTTCACAAGTTTGACATGCTAGTAAAATTTTGGGTTTGCTCGTTGGTTCCAATATTTCTCTGGCTTAGCGAAGATGTTTCATTTTGGCACCTAAAGGATGTGAATGATTTTGACTCACTATTATTTTGTATATGTTTATTGCCAGAGCAGATTGATCATCCTGTCCTGATTACAGAATGTGTGTGTAATCCAGTTCAGTCTCGTAGTAAAATGGCAGAACTTCTTTTTGAGACTTATGGTGTTCCATCAATAGGTATTAGTTCTTATCTAACCCTTATAGTAACGTCATATTTGACAAGTCACCTAAATTGTATCAGAGGATCTGAATTATCTGTTGCTTTCCCAATCTGTGCCACTCAGTCTAGCCTTGAATAGCAAACCACTTTCTACATGAAGCTGCAAAACACCATATTTAGTTCCCTTTCATGACTTGTACTGGTTTGGACCCAGTGAGGGTACCTGCTTGTGTCTCTATTCCATCTGAGTTGCTGTTCCTTAGTATTCCACTGACAGAGTAATCCATCTTTTTCTGTCATGGCAGCCTTTGGGGTTGATGCAGCATTCAGCTACAAGTATAATCAACACCATGGAGTTTGCAATAAAGATGGTCTTGCTATGTGTCCTGGATTTACCACAACCCATGTGATTCCGGTATGCTTCTTGCATTATATCCTGAATTTAAGCATTTGATATGTCAATGTGAAGCCCTAATCATTTCTTTCAAAACAGTAATTATTTACAGCTCTGCATTCATCTTACAGATTAATTATTTGTGCATGTGCTATCTCATTTTGCTTTATATTATTGGTGTAAACTATATTAGTAAATCATCTTGGCCTCTACATGGGTTTCTTCGAGACTGATAATGTGATAAAATCAATGTTTTTGTTCTTCTGCAAGTTTGCATGTATTAGGCAGCAATTAGTATGCATCATTTGTAATTTTCTATTTCAGTAGACTTCCTAGTTTTGTGCCAATGTAAGATTCAATACAGTTATCATATGTATTGATGGAAAATTGAACTTAAGCTTGTGCACTAGGCACTATCTTGTCTAGAATGAAATCTGTCGTTGATTCTTTATAACATTTTTTTTTTCCGGTTGAAATTTTCAGTTTGTAGATGGGGAACCTGCTTATAAAGGATGCTGCCGTACAAATATTGGTGGCTTCCATGTAACTGATCATTTGAAGCAACTTCTTTCACTTAAATATCCCTACCATTTGTGAGCATCAGATCACTTGGAATTTCGCTTCTATTTTTTCTCAGTGCTATATATGTAGGACTATTTTGAAGTTATTAAATTTTAAATACAGGGCTAGATTTACATGGGAAAAGGTTGAAGACCTGAAGATGGAACATTGTTACATTGCACAGGATTATGCGTCTGAAGTTCAGCTGTTTCAGGTAAGAAGTGTATTTCCTTTCCATTTAAATTGCTCTACTGTTTTCAGAAGTTAACTTTATCAATGATAAAATAGAGAGGAGGGAAGGAAGCTGAAGAGAAAACCAGATGTTGGCAGCTCCCTTGGGTTCCGCCACCAACTGAGGAGCCTCCTTCTGAGGAAGAGATTGCAAGAAAGGCAGCAATTAGAGAGAAACAAGGTCAAAGGTTGCGAGAAATGGCTGAGGCAAAGAGATCATCCAGAATAAATGAATTGGAAAATGAGTTGCATGGCTTGGAGTTTCTCTTACAACAGATTGAGCAAGTAGAAGAGAGTGACATTCCATCTTTCCTATCAGACACTGGCTATGTCTCTAAGCAGGAGATAGAATCTGCCCGATCCAAAGTTACACAATCTTTACGGAAAGCAAAAGGTGAACCAAAGAGTGATCAAGGTGAAACTGAAAAGGCTGACTCCACTAATAGCGAGAAGTATTCTCTTATAAACATCCCCGATGAAACACTAACACCAGAACAGGTCCGTTTTATATTAAACATCTAATCTTAATATCATTCATCAATAACTGGAGATTACTGTATGCCTCCCATCCTTTAAATTTACATTTGAAAATATTTGCTGGAGGTGTATTTGCTTACAGCTTTAAAAATGGGAAATGCTTTCAATCTTTCCTCTGCTTGTTTTTTTCTCTATATGGCTGAGAGTTTGACAGTGTTCCTGGGATATGCTTGTTAATAGCTTGTTGAAAAGAAGAAGCAGCTATCACTCAAGTCCATGTCTGAAGGGCGGCAGCGATCAAAGCAGAAACGCTATGAGGAGGAAATGCAACGAGAGAGGAGGTTACAGCTAGAGGAGGAGAAACGCCTGTATGTTTTTGTGTTTTTTTATTATTTGTGAATTATTTTGTTTGTGGCTGAGTTATATGAGTAAAGGAGCATTCCCTTGAGTAAACGAGCATCATCATTCTTCTATGAGCAATAGTTTATGTTGATTTCTGAGGACACCGGCTTTTTTCTTTTTCTTTGAACGATTGAGGTACTCTTGTGCTCTAATCTCTTTCTTTGATTTTCTTTCATTCTTACTGTAGAGAGAACCCAGAGCTGTACCTGGAGCAATTGCATGCTAAATACAAAGATCTATCAGAAAAAGTTGACCAACGAAAAAGACTCAAGACAAATGGAAACCACACAAATGGAAACAATTTGTCTGGTGGTGTTGGCCGTGGCGAGAGGCTAAATGCTGCTCAAAGGGAAAGAATGCGCTTGTTGACAACTGCAGCCTTCGATCGTGGTAAAGGTGAGGATACATTTGGCGCCAGAGATGAGGACTGGCACCTTTACAAATTGATGAGTAGGGATAATGATGATGACGACGAGGGTCCCGACGAGGATGAGGCAGAACTGGCCCGCATCTCTTCTAGGCTCCAGGTTAGTTTTGCTTAATTCTATATGGATAAACTAATACTGTTTGGGCAATGCATGATTTTATGCTTATGTAAGATTACATGATACATGAAACATGACTCTTGATGCATTATTTGCTGAACTGTTTTTGTTAGGATTTGGATCCCACATTTGTACCCAAGTTAGAAACTGGTAATGCACAATCTGCTGAGGCAGTGCCACGTTCTCGACCTCTCACGAAAGAGGATTTCCAGATCATGTTTGGGGTCGAAAGATTCAGATGCCCGGAGATTTTGTTCAATCCAAACTGGATCGGGGTTGATCAGGTAGGGTTAGACGAGATGGCCGGGGTGTCGATAAGGCGGTTGGCGGACAAGGATGAAAGTTTGGAAGAGAAACTAACTGATTCCATACTTGTGACTGGTGGGAGTTGTGTGTTTCCCGGTATCATCGAACGCCTTGAAGCTGGGATTAGGATGATCAGACCCTGCGGATCACCCATAAGAATAGTGAGAGCATTGGATCCAGTTTTGGATGCATGGAGGGGTGCTTCTGCTTATGCCTCAGCTTCTCTGTTTCACGCACAAACTTTCAGTAGGGCGGATTATTATGAGAAGGGTGAAGATTGGCTTCGTAGTTATCAACTCCAATATACATTGTAGTTTGACTTCATTACCCATTGTTGTATGCTGTCTTAACTGAAATACCTAAACATTTATTCATATAAATTATTTTTTATCGATTGTTTATATTTTTCTGTTCACTTTCATACTTTAGTTCATTACCTTATGCTGTGGCAATATTTAGTATGTTACAAATATAAATTTTATATTGATTATTAACTGCTTCTGTCGCTTCAGAATAATTATTTGAATTATGTAGAAATGAGAAGACTTTATAACTTATTCTTTCAGGCTTTCACGAAACATTAGGGCGAATGGTAAAATTAAATGAACATGAATTACAAAAATTGTCATTCCTAAAATGTTCAATTATAGGAATTTTTAGGGGGAATGACAATTAAGGACTTCATACAAGAGTTAGTGCCAAATCAAAACTTTTAAAAGTTCTTCATACTACAAGTAACTCTGGTATTTAATATTAAACCCAACTGATTAAATAATTTAGGAAGATTAAATAAATTAAATAAATTACTTTAAAGTATTTATATTTATCGTTTTTTTTCAAACGAATTGGCTTAACTTATAAATTAGTATATAATATTTTAAAGAGATCGTTTAACATATACTATAATTAAATAATTTATTTAACTTCATTAACCTCCTAAAATAGTCTACTAGGTCTTATACTAAAGACTGAAAAATATAAAAAAAAAATGAGTAATAAAATTGAGAACTTGAGTTATGATAGGGTCTTGATTGAATATTGACCTTCTCATGATCCTTTGTAATTCTTTCTTACCTCATACAAAATATGGTAATAGTGTACAAATTTTCCAAGTCCTCTGAGTCTCTGACTATACAAAATTAACTATAAGCCAAAAAACTAAAGAGTTGTAATTATAAGATGTAAACTCCATATATAGCACTCTTTTGTTTGTTGTGTCATTCTCTTCCCAACCTGATAATTTTGTTTTTAGACCTTTTAAAATTAAATTAAAGATACCACCAAATAACCAAACAAATCATAAGGTCTTGAAATGAGATTGAAAATTTGAAACCTTATATGTTACGTCAATACTTGCCAAAACGTGATTCTAATCTTCTATCGCCCAACTCAATTTTCCTACTTAACCTCCAACACACACACACACACAATGTCGTTTAATAATTAGAGTATGTGATGCAGCTAAACAAATGAGATCACGGACATGTAAGCATACGAATATGATCTCAAAGCATGAAAATAATTTTTATATATTATTTTTCTTATTAGTGATCCAAAGCAAGGACCAAAAAGTTAAAAAAACTAAAGAGTTTCCATTGCCGGGATTTGAACCCGGGTCGCCTGGGTGAAAGCCAGGTATCCTAAACCGGACTAGACGACAATGGAATTTGGTTCGTTCTCGCAAGATGTAATAGACTAACTTTAATTTCTATACAAAAACTTCCCTTTTCAATCTAACCATTAATTAATAGAAAGGCAAATATATATATATGTATATAATTTTTGGGATGACCAAACAGTCAGAGGATGAGATAAGGATATGATAGGAGGCATTTCGTGTGGTTCTATCAGACGCAAATCCCTCCTTTGACATTTCTTTCCTAAATTTTATCCCAAAAGTTTTATTTTAAGAGTAAAATCATGATTGCAACAAGTCTCTCTGTTCAACCGGGAGTCGTATGAATCTTTTCTTCTTAAAAAAAGCGTACTTTATGAAATTAAAATGTAATTTTTACCTTATTAAAATTTTCTGCTCTTATGTTTGAATATAATCTTTCAAAACAAAAATATCTATAATTTAAAAGTTTACTTTTTTTTCTTACTTTTCTTCCCCGTACAAGAAAGCGAGTTGATCATTTCATTCATGAGAATTCCAAGGACGGTTCTTTTTTGACCTGTTCAACACAACAGATACAACGTACGGTACTCTTATTATTATTATTATTATTATTATTATTATTATTATTATTATTATTATTCATTATGTCGTGTAAGTTCAAGAAAAAAGAAGATGGATCTATTTCCCTCAATTAAAATGAGTTACTCGGGTCAAAAAAATATTAAAATGAGTGACTTTACCAGAATGATGATAATTTCCACACTCAAAAGGTAACATTAATTAGTTTAATTATTACAAGTATTTAAAATAAGATAAATGAATTTTTATATACATAGATAATGTTTATATACAATTAAAATTTCATAATCATTCCTATAATAGTGATGAAATCAGAAAAATAAAATGAATCGGTAACGATAAGGATTATGGACACATGGGGTTTCATGAGGATAAGGATCCCGAGGATAGAGGGAATATTCTAAGGCCACCGTCAACTAACCTTTTGTCTCCCTCCAATAAATAAAAGGCACCCCACATCTTCATTCATCTAACTTTTATATTAAGTATAATATAATATTTTTTTATCCTTAATATCAAATATATTTATTTAATTTAATTTAATTAAAAAATTAATTAATATAACATATATTTTTTAAAATATACATTCTTTAATTCCCTTTTTTTTCCTCTTTCTTAATTATTATTGAAGGAACATCAATAAAGATAAATTAAAAAATATTGATAAATATAAAAACTTAATCTTATATTTAAGACTAAAATCAATTTTTTAAATATAAAGTAATAATAATACTGCCTTTCTCTTTTTTTCTCCTATCATTATTGGCATAATATGCTCTCAAAAGCATTTCAAATCTAATCATGTGATCTCACGAGTTGGATTCTTTTCTTTTTGTTAAGTATCTTTATCAATCTTCATTATTGTTTAATGAGTCATAAACCATACTCTATGACTCTATCATATATATATATATATATATATATATATATATATGCGCTCGCGCACTATTTCTTCTTATTTTTATTTGTAATGTTTAAAGCAAATTATTGTACAATGAACTTTTTTATAAAAAAAATTGCTTAGATAGATACATCAAAATTTATGATTCATTAACAGATATGACAGGGAAAACACAAGTAATGGACTTCACAGAGTCCAAGTTAAAAAATAGATTTTTCATGATCAATCATGAACAAAGGAAATTCATGTGTTTGGATTTCACTTTCAAAATACAACCAAACAGATCAAGACAACTTTGCCAAGGACATGTTACATAAAAATAAATAAAATAAAATCCCAAAATTTAAAAAGGGAGGCAAAGGTAACAAACACCAAAGGAAGAAGCAAAGAATAACCTTTCTTGATGAGTGTGAAACAGGTCAAGTCTATCAGACAGTTCTAGATAGATACACTTCTAATTAAAAAAAAAAAAAAGAATCAAACAATTTCAACAAAGGAAAAAAAAAAATTGTAAGAGGGTGTGTAGAAACAATCTTATTTTGAACAAGTCATTTACAAAAGAGCCAACCTGCAAATGGCAGTTAAAGGGGGGTTGGCAATGAATAAATGATGTGAGAATATTACATGAAATTGAATCAAAATGTACAAAAAGGTTTCTTCTTGTCCTCCTCTAATTCCTTACCTGTCACCATTAATGATTCCTTTTTATTATATCCTTTGTTTTTTTACATTGTCCCAACGGGTTGGATGACACCAACAACACTGAGACATTGAGGAGCTGAGGATTCTTTGAACTTGTTGGGAGTTACAGGAGGTTGATGCTTCCCTTGTTGCTGCTGCTTGCCTTGATGCTGTGACCAGAAAGCATGAGCAGCCAACACTCTGTCCAACAGCTCCTGAGGTACAGGCTCTCCTCTTCTTTGTTGAGGAGATATTCTTGCTGTGTGTACTAATGTTTTCCATTTGTCCTGCAATTTTTCCCAGGTTCAATCAGAAACAACATAAGCCATGCAAATATCTCTAATCTCTCTACATTGATAATCTCAAAACAGAAATGCAATCTGGGTTTACTGCATTCACAAATATGAATGTATCACGTGTATGGATACTTTGGCTTCAAAAAAATTCAATATTGTAACCGTACTCTTCGAAGAAGAGAAGAAAACGGTTGAGATATATGGATCACATGCATAACCACATTCTCCCGTTTCTCTCTTTCTTGGAATATATTACTAACAGCAGAGAATCCAGACTCCTTATACATGAAAAGCGTATACTAGAGGAATATGTCCAACTAAACAGACGCATGAGCATGGAAGATTCAAAATAATAATGATTACGGAGTATCCTCTGTACCAACAAAAACACAGGTAAAACATTATAGGTAACGGCCATAAGGTTTCCCAATAGGAACTTAGAAGGGGAATGGACTATTCTTTTTTCTTAGGGGAAAAAAATTGTATGATGCTGAAATGTAAAAATCATCCCAATGTCATATCTTTCGTAGAATGAAACCAGAAGCATTATTCAGCAAGGATTGTCATGTGAACCAAGTACAAGGAAAGCAATGAATCAACTTTCAGAAAGAACACCAAATTTCAAGTAGTATCCTTGCAAATTAGTAAGGAAGAAAATATATACCTTCAAGTCAACATAAGTCCTATGGTCTGCATTTTCAAAAGCAAGCAGCTTAACATCACGCCACCTGCACAGGGTAAAGATGAAAAAATCAATTCTCCTATCCACATGAAGTAAGGGAAGGTTATTTAAAAAGGGGGAAAAAAGTCATAAACAAAACATCAAACCTTCCAGTTCCAAGTTCTTCAACAGCCTGAACAAGTGCTTCTACCTCAGACACTGAGAAGGGTCTCCTGGTTCGACGCTGTACAAGGTCAGAGCGCTTAGCTTTCTGAGTCACTGGAACTATAGCCAATAGTTCTGTGCCCCTATCAGGAACAACTACTAAAGATTTGGAATCTGCTGCTACTTTGTCAGTGATCGTGTCAGTGGGAGAAGAAATTGATTCATGGTTACTTTCAATAGGGTTGCTCGGAGTAGTCAGCAAGGGAGAGTCATGCAAGACATCAGTAATCCCTGAATCTAAGACAGGAGTTCTAGGGGACCTAGAAGAATCAATTGATCAAAGGATGAAATTGTTAGCCATATTGAATAATCCAAGAGTGCAATTGAATAGAAGTAACAGTATCATACCATACAGTTTTTCTCACCTGACTGAATGGGATGGTTCATGATAAGAAGGAGGATCACCAACACATACAGAAGGAGAGCCTTGTAAGGAACTCGGCTCCAATGTAAAACCAAGGGTATCAATATTTTCTTCACAAGATAAACCAGTCTGCTGAAGAGTTCTGTTGTCATCTCTAACTCTCTTCCCCTGAAGAACAACACCAACATGCACTCCACCCCCAAGTATAGCCATCACAGCCTCCATGACTGTCCTCTAGAGGAAAGTAATTGTAAAAGGAAACAAGGCCGAAGTTAGAACATGACAACACCACAAACGCTGACTAGTTAAAAGATCCTACTTTAGGAGAGAGAAAAAGCAAACACACAATATATTCATACCTTTAGAGAACCAACGGTAGCAGTTTCAGGAACCTCAATATAAAGCTCTGGTATCTTGAAAGACTTGATGCTAAACTTCACTGTTCACAAGATGAGAACGGCGAATAAACACTACAGAATGCAAAGAACAAAGGAGCAAAATAAAGACTGAAAATCAAACAACCAAGTACCATGAGAATCCTTCGATTCATGCTGTTTTGAAGATGAGGGGTTGTTTCCATCCGTTCCTTTCTCAAGTGAATTAGATACACTCTCACTGCTGAATCCTCCAAGTGTCAGGCCTGAGCACTGATTGGAGAATTTCCTCCTTTTGAAAAGAGAATCATAATGACCTCTTTCAAAACTGTGAAAAGCCTTCCTCTTCCCAAAAAGAGGTTTTGCTCCAGCATCTGCAAAGTTTTTATTATTTTCAGTGAAAAAACACACGGCATTTGGTTACATCAAATAATGAAGTATTAGGTTGCAAACAATATGTAAAAAACCTCACCAGATCTAGAAAGCTCGCAATCCTTCAACTTCGGAGCAGCCTTCCAGTATTTGGAAGTCACAAGCTTCCTGATTCTTCGGTGTGCAATCCGATGGGGAGGCTTAAAAGCCTTTGATTTGGTTCTAATTTTGTTGCACCTTATAAAGTTTTCGTCATCATCTCTAAAACCTTCCTTACTACTATTATTGGCATAATTAGAAAAGGAACTGTTTGGAAAAGTTCCTTTAGAGAATGGATATTTAATTTTACTAACTGAGTTACTTATTGCATGAGAGTTAACTTGAAATTCCAAAGGATCCTTCAAACTACATTTATCAGCAAGACTTGGTCCCTCAATGCGGGAACTCCCAGCTTCTTGTTCCCTCTTAAAGCCATTTTTAGTATTACTATTATTATACGACTCCCTAAAATTTTGGGGTGCTTCTGCTAACCTACTAGAATAATGTTCAACTTGATCCTCCCATTTGCATATTTCAGGCTTAATGTTAGGTTCAATTTTCTTGCAACAGTCAGCAGAATTAGTAATGGAAGTGCATTCTGGTACAGCATCAGTCTCAGCTTTCCCAAGATACTTCTGGCTAGAATTTTGTGACACTACCTCAGTCATAAAGGCACTCTCTGCACAACTTCCATGATGAACACCTTCTGCTACTAATGGTTTGGCTTCACCTTGACTTTCCTGCTCAACAGCGCCTTGGCCAGAGGCCGGCTGGTGATTTCCTTCTGATGCATTGCTAGAAGCTGAACTTTCACTCTCCCTCAACAACTTGCCAGCTAAAGATGCCAGTACTTCAATGGCACAAACTTGACTGTCCTCCTCTTCTTTCTTGGAAAGAACCCTCCTCTGAAAAAATAACCAAACTTTAGGGATTAGCATAATGTTCAAAGCACAATTAAGGAGTAACAACAAAGCAGAGACATATAAAGCTCAAAGAACATTTGCAGCAAGCACTTACTCTTACAGATCTAGGAGCTCTAGGAATAAAGGGGACCTGAAAGCCGTTGAATCCATATTCTAGTCTCTTCTTGCACACCATAGCGTAGACATATAAGGCTTAATGAATTCCCAGAATAATCAATACACTGGAACCTCCTCACTGCCAAAAACAAATTCAAAAAGACTCATCCATCAAGTTCATTTCACTAGTGATCATGTTAGAAAAGGAAAAATCACAAGATCCAGTGAATATCATCAGCTAATTACTCATTTCAGTTTTCTTCCTCAGTCCATGACAGAACAGAGGCCTAAAGAAGATTAAAAGCATATTATTCATCAAAGGAAGTAAAAAGAAACAAAGAGGGAAAAACATAAGAAAATAAAACTATCAAATTATAATATATTATCTACTCGAACTTTCTATTCAATTAAATTCCAGTCTCAATCGAACGCATAAAAATAAGGAAAAATTTTAAAGAACTACGACAACTTCACTTTTGATTCACCAACGCTGGTCCCTTTGTAATATATTACAATCTAAACAGATTAATTACACACAAGTCACAAATCGACACCTTAAAAACCAAAACTTGATCATTTCGAAGATCACGCGCCAAACAGACCAGAACTCAATTTTCTGAAATTCCGACCCATGAACCGCAAGAAACAAATCGAGAAGTCAATGAAAAAAGTATCGCATTAAATTTCACGCACAAAACAGAAAAAAGAAAGCTTTTTCAATTGTGGTGGAATCATTAAAGTCAACAAAAGAACAAACAGGTACAGTTGCAAGCTTCATCTAGTTGATGTACATTAAATGCGTGAAATCGATAATAAACAACACAATTCTGATCCTCAACGTTCAGAGCTCTCTAAAATTTTGCGTCCAGGACCAAAATAAATCAAGAGAAACTCCGATCAATCAGAAAAGGAGAGATTCACGAGAACATAGAAATTCTCGAACTGAAACAGACAGAGAAAACCAGTTGCTCACGTCAATGAATAGCCTCGCATCCACGATCGGATCTCTACGGAACGTCAATCGCATAATTCATAGAGAACTGTTCCCAAAAACACAAGCTTTGGGTACACGCTACAAGAATTATGCTCTTTCTTCGCAGAATCAAGACAAAATCTTGTAAAAACCCGACAAAACTATGAGATCGCACACAAAACTCGAAGAAGAAAACGAAAACAAAGACACAATTCAAAATTCACGCGATGCAATAGACGTTTGTATGAACTCACCTCTTCTAGAAACGCCATTCGAGCAACGATCCGAAGCTGAATTGTGATCAGGTGACGAAATTTCCAGGGAAAACCATTTGCTGAGGAAATCAAAAACCGCGAAGTGCCGAGATATACAAGAGATCTGTGAGTCTTTGAAATCTAATCTCAGGAACCAAAATTCGGTCGTGATATTTGTAAATTCGGTTTGTTTTTAATTTTCTTTCGATCGGAGAAAATGAGAGGAACAGTTTGAGAGAACCAAAAACCCACCTAATTCAAAAACCACGCAACAGTGGCCTTAAACCCCTTAATAGATCATGGTTTTGACCACACAACCGGACGAGCCAGTTAAAGGGCATAAATCTCCCGGCAGTTGCAGGTTACCCCACACCGTTTCTATAACATTATCTTATCCATCACATTGCATCGTATTTTATAGGTCCTTTAGAATTATGTGTGTGTATTTAAAAATTTATTTAATTAAACTAATAATGATGATTATATTTCAGGTTTAATAAAAACAAATAATTTGAAACATATAGTCATGTACTTAAAGTATCGCTAGCTTGAGTAAAATTTGTTTAGCTGGGAGCTTTTAGTAACAATTTGTATTGTTGATATTGATAATAATTGATTACACTAATCATTCGAGTTGGGTCTTATAAAAAGAGTTATATCTCACAATGAAATCAATAATACCTCAAATTTAATGTCTAACAGTGCATCAAATAGAGTTTCTTTGAATAAGAGAGTTCCTATGTATATTAAAAAATAATGGATGGTCCTGAAGTATATTAGTTATATATTCACACCAAAAAATATAATGATGATTGTATATGTATTTTCAAACAAATAAATTTTTCATATTTCCATTAAAAAAATTAATATAAAATATAAAATTCATAATAGCTCCCGTGGTAAAATTTTCTGGAGTTGGTTTTACAAGGAATGAGGACCAAAACAAAACAGAATATGCTGCTGGAAAATTCACGCGGACAGAAGCGAGGTTCGCTCCCTTCCAAACTCGCTTTATTTCCTTTTTTTTAATTTATTTTGACTAAAATATAAAGGAGATAATTAAAATTGTGTGAACCTCAAATTTTCCTGGTAGAGAATAGCTCGTGCCACGTGGAAGGGTGATCATTCATGGTACGAAACCTATGATTAGTACAAGTAACATTTATTTTAGGATTGGGCTTACATGTGTCCCTTGTTATTGTATATGTTTGAATGAGCGGTGAAAAAATGATTTATTTAAAAAGTGGTTTATAGAAAAGTGGTTTTGGGTAAAAGTCAGATTATGTAAGTGATTTGTGTTTGGATTGAAGATTGAATAAGTGTTTTTTATGAAAATGAAGGGTGTTTGGTTTAACTTTTCATAAGTGACTTTTGTGATATTTAAGAGAAAAAATTGTAAAATTCATTGAAAATAATTTAATAAACTTTGACAATTTGACAATGATAATACATAATCAAATTATAATAAAAATGCCAATAAATTAGAAATGATACAAAGTTAAAGTTTTTGATACAGTAAAATATAACAGAATTAATTAGATCTCAGGTCTCGTACGATTCAGTCCCTAATAGTATCACGAACATGATTCATCTGGGTTGTTGATGTCCGAGGATTATTTGTCGACAGTGGCTCTTGATCTTGACTATTATCTTCATCAACTAAATTCTCATTTTCTGCATTCCTAAAGTCCTCATTAGTTTGAGAATTTTTTCTAATGAAATTATGTATAGCCATTGTGGCACAGACAATGCGGACTTGCGTCTGGAAGCTGTACTTGCGCATTTTTTGTAAGGTTTCGAACCTATTTTTCCATACTCCAAAAGTTTTTTCTATTGTGCACCTCAGACTTGAATGATAAAAATTGAAGGCCTCATTAGGATTCCGAAACCCCCCTTGATTCCTGAATTCTGGGAGGTGGTAACGTTCACATCTTTATGGACCAAGAAACCCAACCGATGTAGGGTAGCTAGAATCGACTAAATAATATTTGTCTAACACGTGTTAAAATCATTGTAAATGTGAGATTATTTTCACAGTGAAATAAAGACAAAGAAATGTAATTAAAGTATACAAAAACACACCTTGTGGTGGACTTGGGAAATTCATGGCTGGATTTGATAGAGTAGAGTCAAACACACGAGCATCGTGTGCTGAACCTTCTCATCCTGCTAACACGAACGTAAAGCACATATCTCAATCACAAACAGCCATAACATTCTGCATGGGATATCCCTTTCTCCCAATAAATCTATCTCGGCCCGGTCCAGTTATCACACACCTGATGTGAGTATCATCTATAGCACCAATGGCGTTCTCGAAATATGGGTAATATCGATTATTGTTCCTTATTTTTGGATGACATTCACGAAATTCGGGATCAAGCGGCCTGATAATTTATGTTACAAGATTAAGGCAAGCATCCAAAACTATGTGAAGAAGCCTACTAATAGTTTCACATGAATGTTGAAATATTTGTTGTGCCAACCTATTTCCTACTCCGTATCCGATAGTGAGTAAAAATATTGCAACCATTTCTTCGACACCTACATTCCTAGATTCTCTTAACCCATGCTCACCCAACTTATTGCATAAGTTGTAGAATACATGCTTTTCCATTCTAAAAATTTTGTGACACTCTGAACTTTCACTTGCCAATATTTGTTGCACCCAGTGGTGACCTGTTTGTATACCTGTTCTACGCAGTTGTCTACACACATATGGTTCAAAATATTGACAAAGCAATCCGCATAATTGTGCATACACAGATAGATCAGCATCAAGAATTGAAGCATCGTCATAATCTTCTTCTTCCTTCATCCCTTGTAACCTACTTTGGTTGTTACGATTAGCTATTGATGTACCTATGATTGTGGTTAAATTGAGGTGTGAGCAAGATAATTAAGAAACATAATATTACCATACAAATAGCAACTACATCAAACCGTTCTAAATGACAAGTCAATTAAGCCGAAATATCAAAAAAAACTAAGATCGTCTTAAGTCAATCATCCACACAACAAGTACAATTGGAGCTACTGCTCCTATATGATATAACGCAGCCACTCAAACAAGTAATCAAGGTATCCTTTCAATGTCACGAAAAATTACCGACGTGCCTTGCTCTCCAGAGCCTTCATACACCGGACTCCAAATGCTCTGTCACGCTTGAATTCATCAAAAGACATTAGATATTTCATAACCTCTCCGATGCTAGTCTTGTCAGTCTCTGTTAAGGCCGCTGCTCTATCCACAGTCACATTAGCAATAGCACTAATAGCATCAGCTATTTTATGCACGGCTGGCACTTTTTGTTTTTTGCTCTTACTAGACCCTTCACCTTTCTTCCATTTCTGTAGGTACGCAGATGCACTGGGACCAGTGTCTGATGGTGTTGATGTGGCTAACCCGATGCTAGCCATTTCATTTGTGACTCATGTACTAAGGTTGGAGTCAACACCGAAATGCTCATCATCGCTGTCACCAGAGCCTTCTTCTTCATCCACCGCAGGTCTGTACACATCGTTCCCCTCATCCTGATTAGTCTGAGGTTGTGTCGAACAGGGTGAGAGCATATCATCTCCAGTGTCCATAACATCCTTAAATATAATTCTTAGTTCTCTTTCAAACTTGAGGCCTGATCGCATAAACCTCTTGTACCCTGACTTAACCTGCATGCATCCAGCTTAGTGAAATCAAATTTTTAATTAAAAAGCAACACTTTAGTCAACAAACATATCATGTTGTTATGAATAAAATCAAGTCATTATAGTCATTTCGGACCTGTATTTTCTCAGTCCACCAAGCGTCGGTTGCTGTGACCCTATTGTTTGCGGGGTCAAAGCCCGCACCAGTCTCTTTCAGTAACGATTCCCAAAGCTTGAAATCCTTCTTCAATATGTCTAACCTATTCTTCAACTGTTTCTGGTCATATGATTTTCCCGTCTTCTCATTAAACGTTGAGATTATGTTCTTCCACCCTTCTTTCGTAAATGCCAACCCAGTCCGTTCTTTTTTATAAACTTGATCAAGGCATGCGTGAATGAAAATCTCAGTGGTCTCATCATCCCAGACTGCTTTATTATCCATATTTTCTATGACAAAGTATCACACCTACTCTATTAAAATGTTTCCTAAATTATGAACAAAACAGGTAACAATGGTCCAGGAAGATAAAATGAAAATACCCCTTGCAATCATTATATTTCATTTCACAAAAGAGAAAATTGGAAACGCTTAGGTATTTTTTAATTTAAAGATGAAGATAAGATTCTGAGCAGAAAATGAAAAAAATGAACTTCAAGAATTGACAGGCAAAATTGCAATGCACTTGAGTTTAAGGTGCCATATTGTAAGCAACTCCAAAATACTTTTGAATATTTTTTCCCCTTAACCCAAATTAAAATATGACATCTCGGAACCTCATTAATAGGTCACTACGTGCATGTAAATATAAAAATATATCACAACTATATATTTACAACTAATAACATTATATATGGATAAACGGATTGGCATAAAAATAACACAATCTTGTAATCGGTGAGTTATAGACATGTATAGTTGGAACTTGGAAATTGGAATGAACTCTCATCACTACTCAGTTAATATAAATATTTATAATTAATGAATCTGAATATGGAAAAATATCTTAGAGATATACCCTAAAGGAAGAAACACAACCATTTGCAGCACAAATATAAACATCCCACGTGTATATATATAGGCTAGAGAATACATATGAAAGCTTTATCCTCTGTAAAGACAAAATCATAATTTTCTTGCTAGTTTTCCTGTCTCTGTGTGGGTCTCTTTCTATATTATATATATATATATACATATAATATGTATATATATTTGTGTGTGAATATATATGTGCCAGCAAAATGATAAACAATTCACCATAGAAGCAGAGTATCAACAATTCGCATTGTAAATAATTGGAAACCATAGAAGCAGAGCAATTATGTAAGAAACAGAGACCCACACAGATCCACCATATTTGCACCAGACTATCATTCTCATTTTACCAAACGTAATCAAACTCCTATTCCATTCCACTCTCAAGGCCCCACTTCACAGATCCACCATATTTATACCATATAAAGAAACAGAGCAACACAGAACCACACGTAGTATTGCAATATCCCAGTCAAAAACATATCATCAAAACAGTATTGACAATTGAAAACCTTACCACACCGACAAGATCACACCGGTAGAGGAAGAGGAAGACAAATCACCACACATTCTGGAGCTCACAGTCTCGACAAGCAGACACCACGGAACAGAGATGAGAGACTAGATCTAGACTTGCCTGAGCAATGCCACCAGAAAACATGAGGAGGAACAGATCGGCCGCCTTTACTCCGGGATACTTCCCTCCACAGTCCACAAACGTCGTCGGAAAAAATGCAATGGTGACTGACGGCTACACACACGGCTGGGTTTGAAATAACCGCCTCCGCCTCCGGCGACCAAGACCCACAACTGACGGCTGAAGATAACTTCCTTTTTCACCTGAAACCCATTTAAATGGCGGCCAAGAGCCGGAAAACCAGCAACGTCAGGGGAAAGATCGAGCAATTTCTTCTTCCACCATTTTTTGTCAAGTGAAGAAGACAATGGGATAAGATGGATCAATGAAAGGGAAAGATCAAGGACTTACCCGTTTAGATCGATGGCGACGGACGCAAAACCAGTGAGGGACAGTTGAGATTTAACGGCTGTATGTGCTCTTCTTCGGTCCAAGACGGTATGCAAGGAAGAAGAGAAGTAAAGAGAAAGGGGGGGAGACATGGGAAAATGGAAAAGGAAGAGAAGTCTGACTATCTGACCAATATTTATTACCTAATAACGATAATAAATTCTATAACCCAACCCAAAGCTCCCCTTCCCAGCTTTTAAGTTAAGCCACTTATCAGTGTGAAAGCCCAGTGTGTCAAACGCCCAAACAAACACTAGCACAGTAACAATCGGGATTTTTTACATTCAATTGGGCTTATTTTAATACCAAACACCCCCATTATTACCACTGTCCAATTTCCATCTTTACTTTCTTTCTTCCATTTTCACCCCTCCATTCTCTATTGTTTATTTGGTTCAAGATTCTTTCATCACAAATGGATAATCATTCGTCGAAATACTCAGGAATAATATAATCATATATTGCGTGTGTTTGTTTTGGCCCAATCGCACGATTGGAGGCCAATCGTGCATTTGGGTGGCAGAAAAAAAACTAATCATGTTTGTTTCAGCGTCTGGCCCATCGGAGAAGTTGGTGCAATCGTGCGATTTAAGATAAGCAAGAATTCGGAGCTTTTGTAACGATGAACCAATATATGATCGTTATTACCCATTTATTCACTGACCAACCAGCTGCTGCAGCTTTTAGCATGTACCTTCTGAACCCAATCCGTGCGAATCTCACAGCTTTCATTTGAACCCAGCTCTCTTCCAAAACCGAAGCTCTCATCCTCCGGTGGCCATGTGATTGTTTGAAGGGCGAGATCGCTAGCACGCGTGGATCTGCTGTTCTTCCTGTGGAGAGAGCCGTAGAGATTGAGAGGGAGTAGGAGATTGTTGTCTTTAAAAAGGTCCGAGCATCATCCTAGCATCAGTCATCACCTTCTTCTTCTCCTCCTCCAGCTCTCACCGATGGCAGCATTCATCACCAAGGTCGCCGGCGCGCTTCTTCCATGTACACAATAGACGAAGCTTGGGAGCAGCATTGGGAGTTTCAGACAGAGTTGTGTGCCGCGAGTTTGGAGACCGGAGACAAGGAAGAAGACAACCACCGCCGCTGACCTCCATTTTTCCAGACCACCAGTGAATACCACCATCAACCACTCTGCAACTACACCCGAAGAGAGAGAGAGAGAGAGAGAGAACCATCAGAGAGAGTTGGTAGCCGTGGGTGAAACAGGGCAGAGTTATATAGCTGACCAGTGACCTTCCTTCCAGTTTCCGCTATGCCTCTTCTTCACCGTCGGGAAAATATCCACTCCATTCAACATCACCACCATTCTCTCTCTCTTTATACCAGATCCTGAAGCTGTCATACCAGTTTTCCGATGAAAAAACCCAGTTTCTGGCGTGAGAATAGATCCTGAAGCTCTCATCCTCCAGTGACCACATCTTGGCCTCGTAAGGTAGGATGTTATTTAGCAAAAGCAAATGTGCCTTCACCGTGATGTTTGGTGCTCTGAGAGTTGGAAAAAAATTTAGTTTCCCCCACTTTCGATCTGTAAACTAATGTAGACATGTGTTTGTGCTTGTGAGGAACGTAGGCTTCTGTCCGACGCAACCTCCTGCTCTGTCCGATCTGCTGAACAAGGAGTGTCATATCTGGTAGCCTCATCAGGTTAGATCACTAACTAAACAAACCTGGTTTCAGTTTGCTTTAATTTCCAGAAGTCATGCCGGTTCTTTGGTTGTCTGCGTGTGTTTGAGTTTATCACTGTGGTATACTGGTTGTGTTTGAGTTCCTTGAATATGCCTCTGTGTTTGAGTTCTAAGACATCTGGCTCTGTGTTAATACAGTTAGATCGTTGTGGCTCTGTGCTTGTGTTCGTTTGCTGTGGTTTAACTGAGAGCTTTTGAAGGAACCTTAACTCCTTTAACGAAATCGAACAAGCTCTTGTAAATTTGTCATGAGTGGATTCACTGAGGAGGGCATCAATTTGAATTTAAAACCATTATTTTAATTTAAAACAAAACAAGTACTTGTTTTAAAGCCTAATTAAGTAATTTGCAAAGGTTGAAGAATAAGAAAACAATTTCGTTAGCAATTTTTGACCATTGCTTAGTTTAATTTATATAGCAATCTGTGGGGATTCAGAGTCAAACTTTATGTATGCCTCATGTGTTATATAGCAATGTGATAGTTTATACCAATCTTTGGTGGTTAAAGAATGTATGGTTTGATTAGAATAATAAATAAATGATATTACCAAATTCTTGTAATGTAGTCTCTGGTAGAATAATCAATAGTTATGATAAATTTATGCAATTTTATGTGTCATGTGAGTTACATGTGTCATTTTTGTATACAAAGATGGAAACAAAAGCTGTTTGGGATTTAGAGTCGATAGAGATATTTATCAATGCATGCATTGAACAAATATACAAAAAAGAACGAATTGGGCAGACATTTACAAAAAAGGGATGGACGAATATTATTGCAACTTTCAATCAATTGACTGGGAAACAATATGGAAAGAAACAATTAAAGAATAGATTAGATATCTTGCGGAAAGATATGAAGATTTGGGATTCCCTGCTCAAGGAGACTGGTGTTGGTCGAGACCCTGGTACT
Source organism: Albizia julibrissin (assembly GCA_037074505.1). Lineage (NCBI taxonomy): Eukaryota > Viridiplantae > Streptophyta > Magnoliopsida > Fabales > Fabaceae > Albizia > Albizia julibrissin. The sequence goes on along the minus strand of CM073483.1, from coordinate 39,567,918 downwards.
AATAAGGTCGTTCAAACAACCGAATGGTGGACTCAGAAAATACGGGTAAAAATTTATTACCTTCAGTTGGAACTTGCATTTTGTTTTGCTTTTCCTGTCTGCGCATGTACTACTAGCTGTGTATTTCATTTAAGTGTATAAGTGTATGAATGCAGGAGAATGCTGGGTATAAGAAGTTCAAGAATTCATGCCTACAACATGAGAAGGAGTTGAGAATAATATTCAAAGATGTCATGGCAACTGGAGAGCACATGTTCTCACCTACTCCCACAGAACCAGAGACAAATGACCAACATTCGAATGAGGTGTACAGACCCATGATGGATGAGGAAGAAGGCTCTGGGGACAGTGAGGATAAGCATTTCGGTGCTCACCCTGCAGTTAGTACAAGCGTGACAGAGGAACTGGAAAGCATTGGATTAGCATCAACAATACCATCAGGAAGTGGTCCAAGTTCATCTACTGGCTTACAGAAGAGGAAGAGAGGTGAAGGGCCTAGTACAAGCTCAAAGAAGAAACTTCCAGCTGCACAGCGACTAGCTGATGCTGTTAGTGTCATTGCTAACGTTTCTGTTGATAGAGCAGCAGCCTTAACAGGGAATAAAGAAACTAGTATCCCTGAGGTCATGAAACATTTGATATCCCTTGACGAGGTTAAGCATGACAAGGCGTTTACGACACGGTGTATGCAAGCTTTGGAGTCCAAGGTGTTGGAAATTGTGCCCTAGGGGCCAATCATTGTACTTTGAATATTGTCATTCAATGAATTTCTTCATTTGGTTATCACATTATTCGCATGTTCACTGTGATAATTGTATCCTTGGATAAATCATAATGATTGTCCTAAATGTCCCTGGTCGGTCATCTATGTGGGAGCAAAGATGAAATAAGACCAGTATGACTTTGATAAGGTATGGGGATACTAATCAAAGTCTTAGGCACTTGTAGGAGTATAAGGTGCTGGACCGACCCGCTATGAGAAAGCTGCATGGATCAAGTCATAAGCTTATCTCATGTATAACCATGTCACAATGCCCTTTGACCTGAGATCATCATGGATTCCTACATGGGAGTCACTAAGCTTTGACTTAGTCAAAAGTCACCTTTAACCGGGTGGTGATAAAGGCTACAATCGGGCTTAATGGTTTTCATGTAGAGGAATGTGAATGGTCAAGATGGAATTTGTCCCTTACATTAGTGAGAGATATTACTGGGCCCCTCGATGAGTAAGTCTGAGAAATGTATGGTCATGCTACGATGGAAAAGAGTTTCTACTTCTATAGTCAGACTACTCAGGGATCAAGAAAGTAATGGTCAGGAATAGGAGGATGACATTCTCCATGCCTCATCCTTGACCGAAATATCGTGTGACAAAAGGAACGTGATATGGTTATACGACAGGTTATATCGTATTGTCGATCCTCATATGAATTGGGTAGTCGTAATGTCTTGCTAGAGGCCGCTTACGACTTGTGGGTTAGTATAGTCATTGGCCCACTGCCAACTTCGTTTGGGCCTACAGGGTCACACACAAGAATAGCCCAACACGAGCTATAATGTCCAGATTCATTGAATCTAAGATGCGTCTAAGATTCAATGAATACAATGTTTAATCTAGGGTGAATGAATTTTAAACATATATTTATTATATACGCATGTTGTGTGAATATTTATTTGATAAATATTTATATGTGTTATATATATATATATATATTTATATTTGGAAAGGAATATTAATAATATTATATACACATATGTATTTTTGAAATACATAAATACATATATAATATATATTATTTGATAATATATATTATATATATATGATAGTATTATATTATATGATCATATGATAATATTATATTATATATATATAATATATATTATTTGATAATATATATTGAATATATGATAATATTATATTATATGATGATATTATTATATTGTGTATATATAAAGATATTATATGATAATATCTCATATTTAATTTATGAAGATAAATTAAATTCCATTGGCTCTTTATTCTAATTAAATAAATAGGTTAAATTAAAACTGTTGGACAGATTTAATTAAACTAGGTTTATTTAATTAGCTTATTAAAACAATTAGATGTTAATTGATATGATAAGGATTTTGAAATTAATTAAGATTAATTTTAAAAATCCAATATCCATCATAAAATAGATAACCCTACTAGTTATAAAATATGAGAGCTAGGGTTTTCTACAGATGATGAAAAACTAGATAGCCACAAGAAAACCCTAGAAGGATATTAGAGGCGCTAGCACGCTGCCGGTGTTGGGGCCCTATTCGTGTGGATACCAGTAGAGAGAGCTGATATGAGTAGTTAGCTCCTCAAGATTGAAAAAGGCAAAACTCCAAGAAGAACTAGTTGACATGTTGATGTTGGGGATGGTTAATCTCATACTCATAGAGATTGATGCTCTTTTAAGAAGAATTAGCGGACATGTAGATGCCGGGGAAATTATTTCAGGAGCAACCAAACATGGAGATTTGTGAACTCGTAATACGTTGATGATTGTGGGAATTCAAACAAACATGAATAAGGTACGACTCTTTCTAACTTGATTTAAATGTCGTTGATAGATCCGCAATTGGGATTGGTAAACTTTTGCAATTTTAATTTTATTTAATTCTTTCGCTGTGCGCCTACCAATCCCAACACAAGGCGAGTAGGGAATTTTTTGTCTCATTGATAGGACAACCTGACTACTTGATCGTATGGTTGCGTCTTATCGCAGGACAGGAGTAGCTGCACTTGATGTCCCTGACTGTTGACCTTACTCACATGTGCTTTCTAAGACATATTTAGTTTTTATTTTTCTTCTATTAGTCTTGATTGACAGGTCCTTTCGAACGGTATGATATAGTTTGTATGTGTATGTGTATGGTATGTTTAGTTTTCGAACGGTATGATGTAGTTTGTATGTGTATGTGTATGCTATGTTTAGTATTCGAACGGTATGATGTAGTTTGTTCGTGTATGTGTATGCTATGTTTGCTACTCGAATTGTATGATGTAGTTGATATGTGTTTGCTACTATCATGTTCCATAACTCTCCTGCTTACACCTACAATTCACCACAATCACAGGTATATCAATGGCAAATCGTAACAACCAAGACAGGTTGCTAGGGATGGAGGAAGATAACGATAGTGATGATACAGAAACGATTGAGGCAAAGTTAGTTGAATATGAACAAATATGTGTGTTGGTTTCTCAATATATGATGACATATGTGTGCAAACAACCTCGTAGAATGAGTAAGCAAACGGGTCACTATTGGGTACAACAAATATTGGCCAGTGAATGTTCTGAATGTCATAAGATTTTCAGAATGGAAAAACATATATTTTATAGTTTATGTAATAAGTTAGGTGAGCATGGATTAAGAAATTCTAAGAATGTAGGAGTGGAAGAAAAAGTTGCGATGTTTTTACTCACTACTGGTCACGGAATAGGAAACAGGCTGGTTCAACAAATATTTCAACATTCCGGTGAAACCGTGAGTCGGTATCTGCATATAGTTTTAGAGGCTTGCCTTAGTCTTGCATCCAAAATTATCATGCCATGTGATGTTGAGTTCCGTCACTGTCATCTGAAAATAGCCAACGACAAACGATATTACCCATATTTCAAGGATGTCATTGGAGCTATTGACGGAACTCACATCAAATGTGTGATAACTGGACCAGGGCGAGATAAATTTATCGAGAGGAAAGGATATCCCACACAGAATGTTATGGCTATTTGTGATTGGGATATGTGCTTCACGTTTGTGTTAGCGGGCTGGGAAGGTTCAACACATGATGCTCATGTTTTTCACTCAGCTATCTCAACTCCAAGATTGAATTTTCCCCATCCACCTCAAGGTACTTTTCTGTATATTTCATTTACATTTCTTTCAACACATTTTGTTTTTCTGTATAATCTGACAATTACAATGATTTTAACACTTGTTAGGCAAATATTACTTGGTCGATTCTGGCTACCCAAAACCAATTGGGTATCTAGGTCCGTACAGATGTAAACGTTACCACCTCTCGGAATTCAGGAACCGACAGGGGTTTCGGAATCCTAATGAAGCTTTTAATTTTTATCATTCAAGTTTGAGATACACAATAGAAAGGACGTTTGGAGTGTGAAAAAATAAGTTTGAAATTTTGCAAAAAATGCGAAAGTACAGCATCGACACACAAGTCCGCGTCTCCTGTGCAACTATGGCTATCCATAATTTCATTAGATAAAATTCTCAAACTGATGTGAACTTTAGAGATGCAGAAAATAAGAATGTAGTTGATGTTGATAATAGTCAAGATCAAGAGTCATTGTCGGCAAACGATGTCCGGACATCATCAACTCAAATGAATGATGTTTGTGACACCATCAGGGACCGAATTGTGGAGGACATTAGATCTGATTAGTTCTGTTACATTTTATTGCAAAAAAAACTTTAAGTTTGTATCATTATTTAAGCCATGCATAATTTTTTGTAATTTTATTATGTATTTTACTATTTCCAAAATTTTAACGTTATTTTTCCAATTTCTAGTAATTTGTTAAATTTTCTCTCTTAAATATAATTTAAAGCCACTTATCTAAAAGCTAAACCAAATACTTTTGACTTTCTGAAAAGCACTTATCCAATCGCTAATCCAAACATAAATCACTTAACACAATTTGACTTTTACCCAATCTCACTTTTCCATAAGTCAGATTACCAATAAGCCACTTATGCAATTGTTAAACCAAACACACCCATTATACTCGCTCCCTTTTATGTAGTAGAATCACTGTTTACTAGATTATATTTATAAAATTAGTTAATATAATATATATTTTTTAAAATATTATAGTTATTTTCCTTAATTCACTCTATATCTTTTTATTTGATTATAGTTGGTGGAACATCAATAAGGATAAATTAAGAAATGATTGATAAATATAAAAAATAGGTCTTATATTTAAGACCAAAATCAACTCTCATACATTAAGAACTAAAGGGAGAATTAAATAAGGGGTTAAAGGGTCCAAAAGTTTTCCTAGAAAAGCAATTTTGTCCTGAAAGTTTTTTGGGGGGTAATTTTTCCCCTGAAGTTTAGAAAATGCAGCAATTTTGACATGATCGTTATCTTAATTAATTTTGACTGTTAGTTGACCAAATATGCTAAGTTGACAGTTCACATATCATCCATATCAATTTTGTTAAGGAGTAAATTGCGCCAAAATTTTATGTGTCATGTACTTCATATTTTTTTAAAGTTAGATTTAAAATTTTCAGAGCAATTTTGCAGCTTAAACAAAAATGACATAGATGACATGTGGACTATCAGCTGAGTATATTTGGTCAACTAACAGTCAAAATTAATTGGGATAACAATCAAGATAAAGTTACTTCATTTTTTAAACTTTAAAGGTAAAATTTACCTTCGATAAAAACTTTCCGGATAAAAATACCACTTAACCCTTGAGGAGTATGTCATTTGATGCTATGGTAGTTTTTAAAGGCTTCTAAATATACAAGACTTTCATCAAGCGAAGTGTGAATAGGAATAAATATGCACAGTTTTAACTTTATAAGCTGAGAAGTTTATCAAAAGTTGGTTGAATAAAAGATATTGAGAGATAAATTTATATATTTGAAAATTGAACTTCATATGGTAGTGTTAATCTTTTAAATTCAAAAATTTTAGTAAAAAAAATTCAAAAATTATATTTGGGTTTAGTAAGCCAAAATATAACATATTCGAATGTTTATATGGTTTCTTTGGGCGAAAAAAGGAAAGAACTTTAGTTTCTTGTGGGTATTAAGTCGTCACAAGTCATTATCACGCGAATACTGTTGTTGTTGGTCTCATCACATAAAATTGTCATTACCATTAGCCTCTCACTTGAAATTTTCTAGCATCTTCCACACGCCTTTTCAATAATGCAAAGCAATTAATTAATAAAATAAAGCACCAGTATCACTCTTGATTATCTTCCTCAATATAATAACAATGGAATTCTTTTGACAAAAAAAAAATAATAATAACAATGGATTCAAGCCTTCTACGTCCAATCACTCCATATCATCTCGTTTTTGTTAGAAATTGTTGTGCAGTTTTATATAAGCAAATCTTATTTCTTACAACCTAAAAACTTTTTAATAATTAGATTGTTTACTTGAGAGTCCACTTTAATTCTCCACTCTCTTCCTTTTTTCCTGCAAATAAATAACTTGTAACACTATAATATAACACGTGGGTTTTTAAGCTGGACTTGAAAATATATACAAACTCCAGTTCTTCATATATATATATATATATAATTAAATTTAAAAATTTAGTTGAGTTGGTTAATATAATATATATTTTTTAAAATACTCTAGTCATCTTCCTTAAATCCTTCTCTTCTTTATTATTATTGAGGAAACATTAAACTAAAAAAGATTAACCAATATGAAAAACTATATCTTATATATTTTTAGATCAAAATCAACACCCCAAATATATATTATATTAAAAAATGGAGGAAGTAATTATTTTAACCTATCTCGCAGGAAAAACAAATATTTTTACCTTTCCATGAACTGAAAACAGAATATATTCTTATGATTTAAGTTGTATTATTCTTACAGGAGTTTGAGCTTTTCACGGTTCAATGGAAATTTGGGGAAAAAGTCTTAAAAGAAATTTGGTTGCCAATGAAATTAGTTATTCCTCTAATCTAATTCTATTTATAAGTTACTTCCAGCATGTTTTACCACTAATAAATATTAGCCTCATTAACTCTACTATAAAATTTAATAATTTTTTAATTTTACCTTTATTTAATATATAATATATCATATAAAAATAAAATTAATATAATAATAAATAAAGGATAAAATTATATATTAATATAAAAAATTAAATTATATAACTTATAAATAGAACTAAAATAAATCTTTTATTTACCCTATAAATCAAACCAGAGAAGTAATGACTAGTCAATCAAAGACACTAGGTTTAATTACTTTAAATCAATATTTTTTTTCCTTTTTCAAACTCTAACCATGTAGTATAAATAGTCAGTTACCTGTCAAGTTATAGTTTATATCAATGAATGAAAAATCGGATTAAACTAGACGATTTGACTTAAAAATCGGTGAACCGACCATGTGTCTAGTCTAGTTCAGTACTTAAATCGGTGGAGTAATAACCCGGATCAAACCGTCCTAAATCGATGAAACCCACTTTTAACCCCAATAACCCGCTAGGTTAGGCGGATTATACGGTTCATTTTTTATATAAAAAAAATCCAACAAAACGCAGCAGAGAAAGAAGAAAGTTTGTCTGAAAAAATGAAATGTGAGAAAGAAAGGATGGAAAATAGAGGGAGATGCCAAAAAAGAAGATTATCGCTCCGTCACCGCCGTTGCTTTGGGGGGAGAGAGACTTGAGATCAATGGAAAACGTTGAACTGCAAAACACAAAAAAGGTGAAAGAAAACAAATAAAGTTGAAATAAAGAAGGCTTAAGGCATGTTTAGATTAGTATTGGAGAAACACGTTCACATAAGTTGAGATAAAATTCTTCTCATACATTTACCCCATGCTCTATAAATCACGTTAGAAAAAAACTTTTACCGCCAACTCAAATAGACATTTAAATAGTGGGGTCAAAGGAAAATAGAGGGAGTTAATGTTGTAAATCAAGTCTGTGTTGGGAAACAAAATCAAAATTCCTAAAAAATAGCATACATTTTCAAATTCAAAATTCTCACACCCCAATTTTCTAAGATTGTGATGATATTTAAAAAAAACGTGTGTGTGTATAATGCTATATATACTGTAAATTTTTAAAGCCATAAGAGTTTATTATTAAGCACTAATTTCTATCAAATAATTATTTTTTATTAATAAAAGGAGTTCATGAATCTGTCAATATTAATATGATTATATTAATATATATTGTCACTTTATTTTTATTATCATTTATATATATTTTTTATATTATGATGTATGTTCTTATTATTTTATCCAGCATATTTACTATATAATTAAAAATTATATTCTTTTAAAACCACTCTGACTCTAAGTTGAGCCACTGACTCATGAACTGTTGTCTCAACTAGACCAATTTTTTATTCCTTGATTTATGTAGACATACACATAAGCATTAGAGAATGAAAAATTATAAGCATATGGGTGAAAATTATTTTTTATGAAATGATTAAGCTGCAAATCTATTAATCAAGTATTTTGTTATGTTCACCTCACACCACAAAATTCCATTGATATAAAATTATACATAAAGTTTTTAAAATAGTATAAAAGTGGCATACTCATTAAGTCAGCTAACATTGATTGTTTAGTAAATATGTCATTTAAAAAATTTGTGTCAAAATATAAATGAAATTTTTAAAATGGTGCAATAATATCATAGACATTAAATGTCTGTTTGGATTAACGGTAGAAGCTGATTTAATAGATACATACCACCCAAAAAAATTCATAGATGCAAAACTCAAACAAGATTTCTTTTTTTTTTTTTAGTGCAATCTGGAAAAAAAAATGCCCAAGATTTGACAGTCATTTGAAGGAGGCGGAGGGTTGAGAGATTTGGAGATGCAAATTGTAACAGCACGACGTCTCCCACACAAGGTCCCTAAATGTACCGAACTAATCGTCGCCCTCAAGAGGTCACTAGGTTAGTCAGGATTTGTCCCCACCCCATGGAGTTTTTCTTCTGAGGGCACACACTCGCCTACCAGAGTCTCCTCCCCAAGGACTCGAGGCCATTAACTGGGGGTAAGTAGCGTCTTAAGAGCACCTTGATAGCCACTTGCACTGCTCTTAAGGTACTACTTACCCCCAGGTAGTGGCATCGAGCCCTTGAAGAGGCGACTATGGTAGACGAGTGTGTGCCCTCAGAGGAAACACCTTATGGGGTGGGGACAAATCCTAACTATCCTAAAGACCCCTTAAAGACGACAGTTAGTCTGACACCGTTAAGAACCCGGTGTAAGAGACACCAGACCGTTACACAAATCCCATGAATCTGGTAACAAATATGTAAGATCCACAAAGATGTCATTGGAATCTACCCTGCAAACAACTGGAGCGAGCCCTATTGGAGTGTCACGGGTAGGTTCCATTTGGTACGGGTCACGACACGGCATGCCAGCACCTCATTCACACACTCTCCATGTGCATCGTCTCCTTCGCCTACCAAAAAGAATCTGAGATGAACAAATGTGAGAGAGAGAAAGAGAGATAATGTGAAATACTTGGGGAATTAGAGGCTCGTCAACGGGGAGGGAGAACAAATATGAGATAACTTTTTTGTTATTTATTGTTAAATAATAAATAAAACATAAGTTTATCCTTTTATACATAATTATCACAAAATTAATATTTTTTTTATAATTTAACCACTAAAAAAAGTGATTCTCAAAATAATATCCAAATACTTACATTTTATCAAAATTATTTTTTATCCATAATCAATTCTTTTCATAATCTACTAAAAAAATCAAATTTTTCATTTTTTTTTCAGAAGTTATTCTCAAAAGCTGGATCCAAACACATTATTATATATCATGCTTTTCTTGTTTCATATCCCATCACACACGCGCATGGAAATCAGAAATTGCGGTTACTATAATTTTTACTATATTAAGGTATGTTTGGAATCTTATTGGGGAAGGAAAAAAGTTTATTTAGAGGGTAAAAGCTTATTTGATATATGCGGATACGTTTGTGAATACATTAGCTTTCACTGAGCTTTTAGAAGAAAAAAACTATTTTTTTAGAAGCTCATTGAAGTAGCTTTTGGTTTTTTTTCACTGGGTTTAAAAAAAATCACTTCTCCCACTACCAATTCAAACACAAATCATATTAACAATATGACTTTTTTTCTATTTGACTTCTACAAAAGCCACTTTTCCACTGTTTTCCCAAACACTAACAAAGTCAACTTTCTACATAAAATATGCTCTAATTCGTAAATATGCAAACTTTTTTTTTTTTTGGCCAACACTTCACTCTTTCAGTTTTTTAAAGAAATTTAAAATGATTATCCGTGTTCTAATATATTTGAAAACTCTATAGGAATAACTAGTCGTGTATATTAATATATTTTATATTTTAAAATTCCTAATCTTATAAAGTAAATTAATTTTCAAAATAGTAACTAATCTGGCGGTAATTAACCGGAAACACTGCCATACCCTTGCTTTTTTTTTTTTTTTGGTCAACATACCCTTGCATATTTAATGTAATTCTTCCAAGCTAATCAACACAGTGGAGACTAAATAGATATTTTTCTTTTTTCCCACGAATAACACATGTTAATCAAATATATTTTAGGACAACACGCATTCCTCGTGAAATAATTACCGAATAAAAATACCATTGATAAATATATTGGTGATTAAGAGAGTAACTTTTGTTTAAAGGGACGAGACTCTCCTGGCTTCTTTGGTTTACAAAATTAAAGGGAATGTAATAAAATGTAATGTAATGTAATGTAATGATATTTACATGAATTTGTTTAGTTCATTATTAAATAAAGATGATGTATAAATATAAAAATGATTGGTTTGATTATACTAAACATGATAAATACGAGAATAATATAGGAAGAGACAAAATTGCCCCATTACACACACACATATATAACAACTAATATAATATATATGTTGGGTTCATAATAATTTTTTTGTTTTATATAGTGCACACATTAGGTTCATAGTAAATTTTTTTAATTTTTAATATTTAATATTGGAAATATGATACTATAAACAAATTGGGTTCATAATAATTTTTTAATATTTAATGGTAAGAATATTATTTAATAGGATATTTTAATTTTTTCAATGGTAAAATATTTTTTTAATCTTTTGATGGGGGAGTAATTTTATGAGAAAACCTATTTGGAAGTAGCTATACTTCTCTTCAATTTTTAATTTAGAATATATATGTTTTTTCTCCTAATTAAATGTTTTAATTTTGCTTTGTTGGTATGGTTAACTCTTGTACAAGGGCTAACGGTGCTAGAGCTAAGTTACACAAGTTAATGATGCTAACAAAACAAAAGTAATGATTTAATTAAAAGAAAAAACACACAGGTATCAAATTAAAAATTGAAAAAAAAATATACGTGCCTCCAAATAGGTTTTCCCCAATTTTTTAAATTTTTTATTAATTATTGTTTTAATATTTAATGGTTGTAATTTGTAATTTTTAATAGCGTTTATGGGTGAGCACTTTGATCAATTTAAAAAATTATAATGATAATATTATTTTTTTCACTTGATTACAAAATGTTTGCATCTCCATTCATTAGTCTTAACAATGCGTAATTCCTTATTATATCAAATAATGTAATGATGAGAAAATATAACAATCTTTATATTATATAAGCCCAATTAAATATCATAATTGATCTATTATATCAGGATTATACGTAATCATCTCTAATGAAATCGAGGCAAACGGGAGAGATGAATGATTTTGGATAATTAAAATTTAACTTAATTGTAGTTATATTTAAAAAATATTTTAATAAATTAATAATTAAAAATAATTACAAGGAAATTTTTTAATTAAATACTTTCAAAATTTGAAAGTTCAGAACATTGGATTCCTGCTAAAACATGCCATTTACTCATTAGGTATGGTAAATAGCTAATAAAGTGTAGAAAACAAAATTGATCTGAAATTTTGATACTTTCATGCTTTTTTGAAACTTTTCCTAAATACCATCTTATATTATCACTTTGATTAAAAAAGGAAATAAATCCATGGTTTAATAAATTCTAATTCAAATAAAAACTTTAATTTGGACTGAATTATTTCGATCTTTTCAATTATCACAACAATGTCTACTAGGTGTGAGAATTGGATTTGCCTCATGACCAAACCTTTTTAACAGCATGTAGCTAAGGGTCTGTTTGGGAAAATGGCGCAGCTTCTCAAACGTGAGGTGATAAAAAATTAAAAAAAGCATAGTGGGTGTGAGTCGGGTTGTTTGGATTCACGTCAAATGGTACTGGACTTTTGTTGGAAACATAGCTTCTGCCAGAAGCCCACCGACCATGTTTTCCTTCTTTTCCTCTGCATGGTGAGAGGCACCCACCGACTCTGCTTTTATCTCATTCTGTCATTACCGTGGCATTCTTGTTCTCCTTTAACCTTTTTCCAAGGAAAACCCTGCCTTCTTTCAATGGTGTGCTCCATTTCCACCATTGATCAACTTCTATACCATCACATGAGCCCCACCATGAGACTCAAATAAAGTTGGATGAATTACCCACCAGAAAAAAAAAAGCACAATAGGTGTGTTTGTTTTTTTTTTCTCATCATTTTTTATCAAATTTTAGTTACATCTTTTCACTTTAATTATCACAATAGATACAAATAATATAATATAATATAATATATATAGTATTCAATAAGGATCATGCATTTTTCAGTCATTTTTCATCTAAATGGGCTTTTCAAACATTAATTCAAACAGGTTTAAAGTTAGAAAAAAGCCACTTTTGCCGCCGCCAATCAAAATACAAATCATATTTACAATCTGATTTTTATCCTATCGGACTTTTCCAAAAGTAAGATTGCAAAAAAAAAAAATACTTCTTTATTGTTAATCCAAACAGACACTAAGTCAACATAACATGCAACATTTTAAATATGATATAATGATCTTATAGTTTAGCCCAATAATATGTAAGCTTAAGTAGAAGGTTGTGGGCTTAATCCTAATTTCAGAATAAATATGAAAACATAACATCAGTGGTTGGAAAAAAAAAATGTCTGGAAGAATCCAACTACTCCCCTCATTTCTATAAGTTACAACTAATCAAATCATATAAATTAAAATATTGGTTATAATTAATAAAAAATAGTAAATGTGTAAGAGATACTTTTTTCCCCTTAAATATATCCTTATTTATGGAGAAAGCAAGTAAGAGGGAATGGATAGAAAACAAAAATTAGCAAGATAACTAATGAATGGAAAAAGAAAGTAAACATTTGAGACAAACAGTGTAATTCATATATAAAACCAGCTTTAGCTAAAAGAATGTAAACTATATACTCTACTCCTCTAATTCTATTTATAAGGTACTTTCAGCATGTTTTACTGAAATTAAGAAAGACAGTAAACCCTATCTTAAAATTTAACAAATTTTTAAATTTTACTCTTATTTAATATATATTATATCCATGAAAACAAAGTCCACAAAAAAATGAAGAGTAAAATTGTGCATTTATATGAAAAAAAAAATTAATGATATACTCTCTCTAGACCATATTATAAGTGTTCAAGATAGAAATGATTGTTTTCCACTTTTATCTTTAGAAGAGAGAAAGAGGTGACATATATTAAATATATATTTGAAAATCATATTCTTTAATGAGAGTAAAATGGATAAATTTTATTAATTTAATATATATTAAATGATTTAACTAACATTTTGTTGGTTCATATGAATCAATTAACAATGTCTTATATTTTAAATCGGATGGAGTAACTTATAAATAGAAAAAAAAATTTTGGTGCCAGAGATCATAGGAGTATATATAATTATGTTGGCCATAGAAAGGGAAGATTTCAGTTAGCCTCCATAGATGTGACTTAATTTCAGTCAACTCCTAAAAGATTCAAAAATTTCACTGCACCCCGTTGAGTTAAAATGAAATTAAGTTTTATGAGTGAAAAACAATAATACCCTTACTTTATTTGGCTTTTAAATTTTCTTATTTGTCTAAAAATATTTTGGTCATTTACAAGATAAATATGAAAATTTGTAAGATAAATATGGACATTTACAAGACAAATAAATGGATTCAAAAGAACTTAGAATATTAAAAACATTTTGACTATTTATAATACAAATATGAAAATTCACAAGATAAATATGTGAATTTGCAAAACAAATAAGACAATTCACAAGATAAAAAAAATAAGGATATTATTAAATTTTTTACCCAAAAAATAAAGGGAAAATTCATATAAATACCAAATGAACTTGCAAAAACCCAAAAAGTCTATTAACACTTCAAAATGACTCAAATGTGACAAGTATCAAATTGGAATTTTAAAGTTTTGGCACTTTTACCATTTTTCCCTTCAATTAAAAAAATAAAAAATAAAAAAGCCCTTCACACTCTATTCTCTCTCTCTTCTTCGTGACGAGCCAAGAGCCATGAAATTGGATGCAAATGCGAGCAAATAAGATTCCATGTAAATGTCTGTGTACCCACATAAATATGCATATGTAGTTCAATAATTGAAGAAGATGAATAGAGTGAGCTTTTATCCTTCGTTTAGCTTACGTTCTCTCTCCACTCTGAAAAAGAAAGAGAAATAAAGCATAGGGACGTCACACTTTTTCAGTTTCCGACGAAGTTCTGCAGTTTCCGGCGAGTTTATGAGTTTTTCGGCAAGCTTATGAATTTTCTAGCAAGCTTTTTCAGTTTCCAGTGAAAAGTAATTGACAAAATGAGTAATGAGATTGACAAAAACGTTAGATAGGATTCACCAATATTTGTGACCTTTGACAAAATTCGTAATGGGATTGATAAGAGCAATAATGAGTTTGACAAGATTCGTAATGGTTTTCATAAGAATGTTTCCTTATAGAAAAAATGTTAGACATGATTCACCCATATTTGTGGTATATGACAAAATTCGTAATGTGATTCACAAGAGTAATAATGAGTTTGACAAGATTCATAATAGTTTTCACAAGAACTTTTCCTTATGGAAAAAGATATTAGACGTGATTCACCAATATTTGTGGTCTTTGACAAAATTCGTAATGTGATTCACAAGAGCAATAATGAGTTTGATAAGATTCGTAATGGTTTTTATAAGAGCGTTTCCTGATAGAAAAAATGTTAGATAAGATTCATCAACAAGTTTTCATCAATAAACTCTTTTGTCAAAACCATTACAATTCTTGTCAAAATCATTACTAAAATTATCAATCACATTAAGAATTTTGGTGAAATACCACAAATATTGATAAATCCTGACTTACACGTTTTCTTCATCAAACTATTTTGTCAAAACCTTTATAATTATTGTCAAAACCATTGTTAAACTTATCAATCTCATTACGAATTTTGTGAAGCTAGTTTTATATTTAGTTAATACCATATCAGAATTTTGTAAAGCACATAAAGATAGAAATCAAGAAACAATCCTGATTTACATATTTTTTTCATCAAACTCTTTTGTCAAAACCATTATTAAACTTGTCAATCTTATTGTGAATTTTGTGAAGCCCGTTTTACATTTAGTTAATATCATATCAGAATTTTGTGAAACACAGAAAGATAGAAATCAAGAAACAATCATGACTTACATATTTTCTTCATCAAACTCTTTTGTTAAAACCTTTATAATTCTTATCAAAACCATTATTAAATTTTTCAGTCCTATTACAAATTTTGTGAAGCCCGTTTTACATTTAATTAATACCATATCAGAATTTTGTGAAGCACGGAAAGATAGAAATCAAGAAACAATCATCAATAACGGAAGAATTATGAAAATCTTGAAATTTTTTTCACAACCTCACCATCACCTTCCTTCATTTTTTTCCGGCTAGAGAGAGAGAGAGAGAGAATCAAAACTGCTTATAGTGAGTCATCATTGGAGATCGAAGGCGAAGGAAAGCACATAAAGATATTGGAATGGCCCGTGAATGATGCCTTATGGAGCGTATTCTCATAACACAATGAAACTCCAAACATTCTGACGTGAGTATCCATATATGTATCTAGCTTTAATTTCAATTTTATTCAACTTATTCTACAAAATGTTGGGGTACGAATGGATAAATTTCAGAATAAATACTTATATGTACAAACTTAGGATATGAAATTTGTTGAGTTTGAAAAGATGAAGTGAAAGAGGAAAGAGGAAGAAAGGAGAGAAGGACAAACAGGAAGAGAAAAGAGAATAAAGATGAGGACATTTCAGACTTTACACTTAAGCTTTATATTCCAAATTCTTACCAGAAGACTTAAATATCATTTGTAAATGTTAATAGATTTTTTAGATTTTACAAATTTAGTTGGTATTTATGTCTTTTTTTTTAAAAATAAATTTTAATTTCATTTTGATCTAAAAAGCAGTAAAACTACATAATCTTTTAAGATTTGACTAAAATTAAGTCACATATTTACTGCTTACTGAAATTCTTTAAAAAAAAAAATCTAAAGGGGTATATGTATAGGACGGAGAGAGAATAGTAGGTAGCTACTCTATTAGACTGAGAAATGGGGAAAAAGTTGGGAAAAAAAAATGGGGAGAAAAGATAAAGAGAACCAGAATGGTTGTTCGTTTACCTCGGGCATAAACATTAATCTAATATTAGGTATGTGTTTCGAAGTACCTCAAATCATGATTTTAATGTAAGTTGAGATAAAACTCATCTCACACATTTATCTCTTAAATCATAAAATTATTTTTTAAAAATTAATTCAAACACATACTTAGATCTCACATCCAAATCCAACTTTTTTAAATATACACAAGTTATATTTTAAATTTTTAATACCCCCTCTCTCTCTCTACAAAAAAAGATTCCCTATTCTCTCAGATATATATTAATAAAAAATTAAAGCTACGAGTGTTGGAGGCTTGGAGCCAAACACAGTCAATTTGAGTTGCTGCCGCCTGTATTGCCCTGTTTCGTTGAGCTTAACTTGACTGCATAAATAAATGAATGAACGAACGTATTTTTTTGCCTGCAAAATGAATAAACGTATTAATAGAAATAGACGATGAATAAACAATCTAACTATAGGGGTTATTGTTGAATAATATATTAAGATTAAAATACTACTAATTTAGATCATGATTCATGATGGATGATTCGTTTGCTTCATATTATATGCATACATATATGTATTGCTAAATAACTAATCATGGCAAGTTTCAGATCAAGAACGCAATTAATATAATTGAATACAAAAATTAATTTCTTTTAATAATAAAGTATGGTTGGTGAAAGATTTGGGTTCAATATAATATAATATAAATATTTGCAAGTGTAACAATGTGTTGAGTTACCTTTTTATCTGAAAATCATAGCTGAAGGTGTAAGGAAGGTATCTTTCGTTTCTTTTGTGTATATATATTTGAGGTTAATTTGGTGAGCTGTTATTTGACGATGAAGCTTATTTCTCAGTTTGGTAGGTTTATGTTTGATTTTTTTTTTTGAAACACACTATATAATTTCCCTATTTAACAAGGATATATCCAACAACCCAATTAATCTTATGTCACATTAACGAGCTAAATTGAAAAGATTAATAATGTAAGAGGTGAAAGATTATATTAGAGGTTGCTTTAAAATTGAATGATGATATCACTTAATATAGAAACAGAAGTAACATTTTGATGTGGAGTGAGTGGAACAAATATATTTTTCCAAGGAGAAGAAATTATATTAAGCGCTATAAGAATTTATCCTCTCTCTCTATATATATTTTAATTATAAAACTCATCAACCATCAACCATCAACCAATATAAATATATATATATATATATATATATATATAAAATATATTATTTGAGAACGAAAAGGTGTAAAAAGAAAACGTGTGTTGCTCTTGCCTAATCATGATGGGGAGTTAGATGGCACAAGGGAAGTCAATAATCATTGTACTAACAATAATATATTAAATTAGAGATATGTAGGGGATAAATATTTATAAAACAAAAATGACATTGACTCAGTGCAGTGCTCAAATCGCCTACCATTTTTTTTTTAATGTGATTTTTTTAGTCACGTTCAAAAAAATCATATTGTAAATATGATCTGTGTTTAGATTGGTAGTAATAGAAGTAGTTTTTTTTTATAAACCCAGTAAAAAAACTCAGAAATTATTTCAACAAGCTTCTAAAAAAAACATCTTTTTTTTTAAAGCCTAGTGAAAACTAATGTGTTCACAAACATATATGTAGATACTAAATGAACTTTTACCCTCCAAATAAACTTTTAATCCCTCTTAATGAGTCTCCAAACAAACCCTTAATTACGCATTTTCATCCAACAGTGTAAGATTACTAATATCAAACTAAATTTACAATTCATTTAATTACTACGAAGTATTGTGAATTCACGATCTTATTTTTAAAAGCATTTAGATAATACTCTTTCCCTCTTTGATATAAAATATAATTGATTTTTTTAGAAAGATTAAAAAAATTAAATAAATTACTTTAAAATATTGATATTTATTTTTTTTATACTAAATTACTTTGTTAGACTTATGAAATGATACACTCCGGTCTTTTTTATAAACAACTTTCTCTCTCTTATGGTTGATTCTTTTTATAAACAACTTTTTTTTCTCTTAGGGTTGATCCTTTTTATAAGTAATTTTTTCCTCTTGTCACAAAAGTTAAACTACTCTTTCATTTTCTACCCATGTTAAATACACATCTTTATATTTATTATCTCCCACTCACCATTAATTATCTTTCATCTACTTATTTATTACACATTATCTTTCTTATTTTATACTCATACTCCCTCCGGTCTTATTTATAAGCAAATTTCTCTCTCATAAGGCTTATTCCTTTTATAATCAACTTTCACTTTGTGTTTGAAAATGTAACTTATTTTTCCTATTTTACCCTTATTAAATGCATATTATTTATACTTAATTATCATACACATCAAGAGTTATATTAATGAAAGAGAAAGAACTCACTAGGTGAATGAAGTCAACAAAGTATTGGAAAAACATATTTTACTATGTCTCTTACTTTTTATACATTCTCTCTCTATTTTCATAAATAGGGGCATATATAGAAAAAAAACATAGCATTTTTTACACACTTATTGCTTTTAACTACTAATTCGTTTTGCGCAATCAAGGAGAAAATTGCTTATAAATAGAACTGGAGGGAGTACTTGTTACTTATTCTCTCTCATTTGTTCTTTTCATAAATATGGACATATCTGGAAGAAACATGATATTTTTAACACATTTATCGTTTTTAACTAATCTTAACTGTCAGTTTATTTTGCGCAATAAAGATAAATGTTGCTTATAAAAAGAACCGAATGGAGTATAATTAAATAATACATAACATATGCTATGAACAAATAATTTATTTAGCTTCTTTAATCTCTAAAATAAATAATTATATCTTATATTAAAGATCGAAAGAGTAATAATTAACGAATAACCATTATCTTTAATGGAAAGGAATTAGACGGCTTAATTTTAAGTGTGAGATCTCAAGTTTAAATTTATCTAAATGTATAAAACGATTTTGAGGCAGCTATTCCTCATAGGTAAGAGGAAATGCCTCCACTTATAATTATTGGCCAATTTGCTCATCGTCCTACATCTTGTGCCCCTATCCTTATAGAAGAAAAAAATGGAAAAGACATTTAGGTGCTTGTGATAAAGCAAACCACACTAAAACAAGAAACATTGTATGTTTGTTTGGGTTAGGGGTAAAAATTATTTTTTTAACATAATTTACGATATACGAAATAAATTTATAAAAAAAGTTTATCTTGACTTACGTAAATATATTTTTTCAACGTCAATTTAAATAGGCCTATGTTTAAGTGTCGTGAAAGTTCCCCAAAATGACCTATAAAATTATTAAAAATTAATTGTAATTGAAGAACAAAAATAGTCCATTAAGATAGTAAGTAATAAATATTTTTATATAATCAAATATTTGGACACCTTTCTAACAATCAACTTGATCTACTTTTTTATATAATTATCTGACTATGTCAAATTTAAGTATTTTGAAACTTAATTAGAGATAACTCTCATAAATGCGTTTTTTATATTTATACACACTCAAATTTAAGACTTTATGCTTTCATTGGTCAAAATTCCCTCCGCTAAGACTAACGCCTATCGGTTAGCCTTAATCTATTTTATTGGTTGATACTTTGTTGCGCCCTATATTTACAATTGATAATCAATAATTTTAATTACAGCTAAAACTTGCTAATAACCAAAGTGTAGTGGCCCAAAATTTGTATGAGAGAGAGAGAGAGAGAGAGATGGAGTGAAGATAGAAGGGAAGGCATGTGGTTGCTTGTGAAGGCAGATAGCATCTCTCTCTCTCTCTCTCTCTCTCTCTCTCTCTCTCTCTCTCTCTCTCTCTCTCATGTCTCTTTAGTTGGCCAGCTATTAGCTATTAGCTATCAGCTATGCATCTTGTCTTCTTAACGTCATCCTCAAGTCATCGTTTCTTTCCCATTTCCCTTTTCTTTTTTCCCAAATCTATTACTATCTAACTTCCAAATATAATATTCTGTTATATTTATTATTATTTTTTCAAAAAATTATTTACTTAACTTATAAAATGAAATATAATTTAATGTTATATATTGACACCTAATAAAAATCATGTCATATTTATTTATATGAACTATTTTATTTTATTTTTTAAATTTATCAAAATTAGTTAAGTATCTAACGAGTTGCATAAATAAGAGTCATAATTAATAAAAAAGAAAGAAAGAAAAAAAAGCTGTGATCTTCATCATACGCTTCACCCTTCTTTTCTACCTATTGAGTTCACTTTGAAATCTTGAATTGCAAGATATCTAAATTTGCAGATTGGTTCAAACTTTATCAACATACCTGACACATTGGTACTTTTCTGTTTCCAGGTGCATCAAAAGAGAGAAAGACAAAATTAGGATACCCAAAAATGACTCCCCAAATGCCACCCCTCCTCTCTCCAAATAAATAAATAATAATAATAATAATAAATAAATAAAATGTTGCGAAAAGAATATATGCCTACCTCCATAAATATTGCCACTCCACTTTTTACTTGGGCGCACACACATTCAATGCGCACACAACAACAATATCATCAAGTATTTTCTGGGTTAGTTGTAACTTGTAAGCAAGGAATAAAAAATCGGACCGGTCAATGAACCGGTTATAGTACTGGTTTAAGGGTTAATGGTTCAACCGGGGTCGGACCGGTGGTCGAACCGGTGGTCAAACCGGTCATATTAAAACATTATAATTTATTAGTGGTAAAGATCTTTAAGTAAAAAATACTTAAAATATATTAGTATTAGTTATGATGCCTATATTTATATAATGACATCTCCTTTCCTATAATTAATTAATTATTATATCCTCTCAAAATCATTTTTTTTAGATTTATTCTTTTTTTACTTACTTTTCTCTTCATCTTGGTCTTCAAACTTTTATTTTTCCCTAAAAAATAATGCCCAATAGTAGATAGAAGAATAAAAAAATGTATTTTATTTTTTTTAAAAAAAAGGCAAAACCGGTCAAACCGGTTCGAACCGGTTTGACCGGTTTTGTCCTGAACCGGACCGGATCACCGGTCGGACCGGTTGAACCGTCCGGTCCGGTTTTTTCCTCCATGCTGGTAAGGACTGCACGCTCTTACTTTACTCTATTAATAATTAAATTTTTAGATATATTATTAATTAAAAAATATTATTGAATAAATTTATTTAAATATTTTTTTTATCTTTCTCTTCTTTTCATTTTAAAGATGCTTTATATTGCCCGATCTACCTATTTCATCAACTCCTCTAATTGCCATATATGTGTGTGTGTGTGTATGTAATATTAAAATGTGTATAGAGAAGCATAGGTATCGGCATCAGCATCCTTGTGGAAGTCGTTCTATGTTGCGGAAAGCCTGTGGGGATGAGCCAGCTGTGATCAAAGTGGCGCCACGTGATTTGTGATTCTGATTTCATGCCAAAATTCATGTGGCAATAGAAATACATAAATATCCATCCTGGGTAAAAATGTATTCTTCAATCAAATGGATTATCAAAATTGATATCAATATATAATGCAAAATTTATAAAAGAAATTGGAGATTAAGAATCTTAAGTAATACAACTTACTTTATTCTGTCCAAATACACTAAAATACAACCAATTTACTCTAAAAACAAGTCAAAATAATTAATTTGTCCATATAAAATTTAAAGAGAATTACATTCAGGTCCTGTCTAAGAAAAAAATTAAAAAAATAGTCTCATTAACAACTTCAAGGACATGAATTAACAAGTCTAGGGATGCAATTAACAACTCCATGAAACCAATTTTTCATTTTTTCTCTTAGACGAGACATGAATGTAATTTTCCTTAAAATTTAAAGTCTTCTATCATAACTTATAAACAATTCAAATAATTTCTTCCACCACCCAATACAATACCCAACAAGAAAAAAAAAACATGTTTACTTAAAAACTTGTTTGTAATAGCTTTTCAAGAGCATATAAGTGTTTTTTACGTAAATCGAGATAAAACTCCTCTTATATAATTAACTCGTATACTATAAATCATGATTAAAAAGTTTCTTTTAAAATTTTCAATTACTATTCCAAATAAACATATTATCTATATGCAATTTGATTATTGAACTTTTGGACCAAATATTTGCTGCAGCGAAATATTTTGCAAAGCGCTATACATTTCATGGGCTCATATTTGGGCCTCATGGGCCTTAATTTAGCGTGTAATGGATTTGCAAAGTTTATTGTGTTATTTTAATTCATCTTATCAGAACAGGCCGCTGATACAAATTGACAAATAATTACCAGCTAAAAATACTACACCCTCCTGTCTTTAACAGATATATTTAAAAAGTTGGTTTTAATCTTAAATATAATATATATTTTTTATATCTATCAATATTTTTCTAACTTACTCTCATTGATGCTTTATTAACAATAATCAAAGAAGAGAGAGAATGAAAAAATTAAGAAAAATAATTATAATGGTTTAAAAAATACATGTCGTATTAATTAATTTTTTTAATTTAATTAAATTTGATAAAGACATCTTATATTAAGAACTGTTGAACACTTGTCCACAAAAAGTTTTCTAAAATTATGAAAATTTATTCTTCTCAAATGTATGAGTTGAAATGTTTGCTGTAATCATAAATATAAGGCCCTGGTCTATTTTCTCTCCTGAATTTAGAAGTGAAGACGACTGTCAAATTGCTCAAGTGTATGCGGCCTGGATCAACCGCAATCAACTTCGCAAAGAATTTTTGCTATGATGCAACCATATTCACAAGCTTAACGATCACTTCATTATAAATCTCATTCATGATCAAGACTACTTAAGTTTGGTACCTTCCCTGGTCGTCGTGGCTAAATCATAATAGAAGTCCGAAAAATGAATAAATAACGTTTTTTTTAAAACAAGACTTAGATGCTAGTTTAAATTAGAATTTGCTATAAAATAAATAGTATATAAAAACTCAGATGTCTTGATTTAATTGAAAACGGGAATTTTAAGTATATAAATTCTTCATCCATATAAATACCCATTACATATAAATATAAATTGTTAATTCGTATAATTATTGGGCAGTGATATTCAACCATGCACTGACGCAAATGACATCCCCAAGTAGCACGTGCTTTGTGAGAGAAATGGAAAAGGTAGACAATCTAGATCTCCACCAAACTATTCCCATTACTTTCATATAAATAAGCAACTTCAAGGATAAACAAACAAGGTGGAAAATTATCGAACAGGAACAAAAAAGGAATTAGAATTTGAATATCAGGATAATAATAACATGTACCTAATTTGGTACATCGATATATCGATAGTTTGCTGTGAAGCCAAAAAGTCAATTAGAAACTGAAGAATGGACTAGGCAAAAAATTATTTTCTAGTGCCAACCACGGGCCAGCTCAAATTCACGAAAGACACTAGTCTTTTTAAACGAAACATTGACCTTAGTATTACCATAGGCAAGATTTGTATTACCATAGGCAAGATAAAGATCTTGCATAGTGTTCAACTTCTTGTTCCCTTTGGGTAGCCAACTAAAACTAGCTCTAGTGGAGCAAATTGCAGCAGAAAACAATGCACTTGAATCACATTGGAGGTCTGCCGGAACCAAGAAGCTGGCCAATTAGATTTGTCACCTAGCAATGACGGAAAAAAACAATGCTTATCCAACAAGGCTACTATTAAAGTTTGACATTCTGAACGACACTGCCTTCATAAGCCAAAATATGAACAGACTGGCATTAATGCGATTCTGCCATGATTCCATATAATATGATTGCATAAGTGCAGATGGTGCTCAAAATATTATAGCGTTGAATTTTCAAGGCACACCTTAGACAAATGAAATGAAACAAGATGAAAAGTTCAACAAGTTTTCATTTGAAACAGTGTAAAACACCCTATTATAAGAAAGGAAGAAGCATGCATAACAAATAGGCAAACGGATAAAAAGCTCGTATTATCAAAATGGAAAAATTGAAAGTGTGATGGTAATAATTCAAAGTCCAAAGTAACCAGGCAACATCTTACATGCCAGTATTTTGAAACACAGCGGTCAATGCAACTATTTTCACCCATATTTAGCTCAGACTCCTTGTACCTAAGATAAAGTGGTAAAGCAAATGTCAGTATTGACATTCAACCATTATACAAGAAATTCAGCATCCAGCAGCAGATAACTTCTTTTGAAATAAATTTAAAAAGAGAACAATTTTTCCTGTAGAATAATTAGATGCCTTCTAGGAACAAGAAAGTGATCTTTCATCAATGAGTTTGTACAATTTAAACAAGGATTTTAACAAGAAAATCTCATACCTTTTGTCAACACATTTATTGAAACAGGTGTGGGTCAGCCTGAAAAGGAAAAAAGGGTTTGACTGTCATCAATAGCATGTCATATGACTCAAACAAATCAAGTGTGTGAAGTTTTCCAAAATTAAATCACCAAAGAGAAATCTGCAATCATTCATATCCATTTGACTCCAGATAAACACTAGGCTGAAACATAGGAACTATACAAGTACTATGGCCAAATGATCTACCGTGAGAGCAGGGAGGGCATAAATCAATCACAGAATACCACACGGCATCATAAGTAAATTTTGTATTTATTTTTCTCCTTCTTCGGAATATAATTACATCCACTAAGTTCATATAAGCAGCAGAAAACTCAATGGTGGGAGGGGAGTTAACTTATACGATAAGGATATGTAAAGAAAATTTCATCTAATTAGGTACTCACTCCCCACCATAGCTGCATAACAATTTGAATTGTCCAATAAAAAATAACTATAGGAAATTATTTGGTAAACTGAATTTTGAAGTGCCAGAAACATACTTGTTAAATAACTCAACCCTGTATTCCATCTCCTTTTCAGCCATTCCGAATATCTGCACCATCAACACAAGCATTATTCAAAAGCATCCAAAATAAACAAACAAAATAAACTAAATCATACACATTGATACTTGAAACCTGGCTTGTTAATTCAAATAAATGAGAGTTAGTTAGGGGAGTTGTAGGATAGCTAGAGGGAGAAGGTTGTAAACGACAGAGGCTATAAAGAAATAGTCTCGGGTGGTTTGTAATTAGGCTTTTGGATAGTGAATACTCAAGTTCTGTCCTAAGCTCTCATTCATCTTTCTACGTAACAAAACCGCATTGAAATGTATCACACTGATAAATTAACAGAAACTAGAAGATTCGTAACAAGAAAGCAGAAAGGTAAAGAGAACACAACATCAATCTCCAAGTTACATTCCAAGTAAAGTAGAGTCTAACCAGAAACAATAATTGATGAGCAGAGGACGCAAAAAGAAAACATAGAATAGTAATAAACGGAGGAATTCGATTCTAAACACCCAATAATTCCTTTCTCAACAGCCAATATGCAAGAAATCAATGGAATACCTGCCTGTTCTTTATCCAATCCCGAGGGCGCATTGTTACTGGCGGCCATGGAATCCAAAGAGTTTACACCAGGAGTAACACGCACTCCAATTCAGAAAGGAAAGCGTGGAGATGAGAACTCAGGGAGGGAATCTATTTGTTCGTAGGGTTCCCAAATTAAACGGATCGGCTCTGGCGGAAGGGGATGTGTACACTGTAACCAAATCCCGGCGATATGTCCCCGCCCCTAGGGTTTAGAAGAAAACCTTGAAGTGGTGCTGTTACTAATTACTCCCTCCTCGTGCACTATTTTTTTTTTTTTCGTTTTGTTTTTTCATTTTGACCCCTGAATAATTACTACTCTTCCGGGCCTAAGTATATACGTATATCTCTTCTCTTTTATATTTTACTAATCTCTCTCGACCTTTTTTCTTGGGGACCTGATCGCCCTTTTCTCCGTCATTCTCGTGTTTTGAAAAAATGAATTACATTTTTTCCATTTATTATCTTAATTTTTAACTTTTAAATTATGTAATTACTAATACGGTTGAGTCTAATGAAAGGGGTTAGTTTCTCACTACGTAATGAATTAAGATTTGAATTTTCATTGTGAGATGTGCTTACATTTAATGTCTGACAGCGTTTTAAATATGATTGCCTCTAATACAAGGATATCTATACCTAAAAAAAATTGTCTAATTTAATTATTAAAAAAATATTAATAAAATTGGAGGAGTGTTATTTTGGTTTGTTTCACTCATTTCTATCCTTGGAATTATGTAAAGGAAATTGGAACTACGCCATGAGAGGTTTACAATGACTTATTTGGGGAGATAAATGGATGTAAGTCTTATGTTTAACACTATGTGCTTGTTTGGATTTATGTTTGGAATTTTTAAAAATGTTTATTTACATAAATTGAAATAAAATTTCTTTTACATACTTATTTCGCATACTGTAAGTTATAATTGAAAAGCTGCTTTTAAAAACTCGAATTGTTATTCCAAACAAGCTATATGATCAACTTATTAAGTTGTGGTGTGAATGATATATTTTGTATTGACGCCTCTTCTTTTTTCTCCCCCCCCCCTCCCTTGACTTTTTAGGTGGTGGAAGCTCTTTTCTCATTGTTGGGCGAGCTTTTCTCAAGGCGTCTCCCTCCTTGATTTCGGCTTACGGTGGACACATCCGTATTTTATGTTAGTCTCCATTTATTTTCATGTTTTTTCGGGTTTCTTATGGAGGTGTTGATTTTCTTCTCGGTAATAAATCAAGTTGGGAGTTTCAATGGCGGTAAACATCAACTAGTGGCTATGTTTCATGGCTTTAGGGGTTGAGAATTGATAACTATAATCTTATATCATATTAGCTCAATCTTTCAAAATACTATTATGGGTTGTTGATAACGGTGAATCCGAAACGTATGGCGTGGTCGAAATTGTGCAGTTCATTACACACTTGATGGTTTCTTAGTCTTTATCTTTTTTATTAGTGTTTGTGGGTACTTTTCCTTCTATGAGATATTCTCATAAAGTTTTTTCAACAACAAATCAAGTTAATTTATTGTCGATAAAGGTGGAGGATTTTTTGAGATGGTTTTTCAAACAACTGCTTCTTACAATGTCTTTATGGCCAGTGACAACGTTTTTCTATCCACAGATTCTGTTGAAAGGATGAGGAAAGCTGTAGTGTTCTTAGTTATGCCCGCGACTTCCTCTCATCTATCTTATGATTATGTTATTTTCAGGATTTCTTTGTACTATTATATATTTGGGCTTCCTTTTAAAAATATATATATATATATTGAGCATAGTATCTGTCGTTGGGTTAATTTTAATGAAGTACTACTATTTTTTTTTTGGGGGGGGGGGGATTTAGTTCATGTAATTAACGCTGTACACTGCTTTATATAACTGCTAACTTGCTAAGGGGGAAGCGCCGAAGCGGTACTAGCTTTTATGGGCGTATTTCATATGGGCTTAGGTTTAGATGTTTTATTACGTTAAATTTGAATATTTTCTGAAGCCCAAATATTATTGATTGGGTTTAA
This sequence comes from Albizia julibrissin, assembly GCA_037074505.1. Lineage (NCBI taxonomy): Eukaryota > Viridiplantae > Streptophyta > Magnoliopsida > Fabales > Fabaceae > Albizia > Albizia julibrissin. The sequence continues at coordinate 39,540,164 of CM073483.1, read as the reverse complement.
GACTAAGCCCGAAAACCCCCCAAAAGATTTTTTAAAAAAAGAAAAGAAAAGAAAAGGTTTATTTTCTTTTTTTCTTTTTTTTTGGCAACAAGAAAAGAATAAGTCTCACATCATTACAACACTGTCTATCCGTTTTTTTCCCATCCAATATATTCACACACACAATGATGACAGGATCCTGAATTATAATTGGTAAATCTCATCCTTTGATAAATCGATTTCTGAGATTAAATTAAATGCTTGTCAGCTTATTTTTACTCATGAGTCATAAGCATAGGGTTTACTCCTACTGGAGTAAAATTAATTTGCAAGATTTTCAAGTGCCCATTATTTCTCATTATTATAGCACCTTCTCTTGCATTTTATACTCACCATACTTAATTAGTCCTAGAAACAATAACTTAAAATATCTTGCAAAAAAAGTTGCCAACATCTCTACATATATATACTTACTTGCTACTTAATTAGCTACTACTTGGGGAGAGTGTATCATACATAATAATAGCTCTGTAAGATTAATGTGTATGAGACGCAATATTGTGCTGAACAAGTAACTTATAAACAAAGCCTACTACATTGCATTATTCTACATGATCAAATACAGATCCTTCATGCAAACATCCCCATCTTACTTAGTGCTTGTTTGAAATAACGATTTGAACCTTTAAAAATAATTTTTCAATCATGGTTTATGGTACACGGGATAAATATGTAAGAGGAGTTTTATATCGATTTACATGAAAAATATTTATAAGTTCTATATAAGCTAATCCAAACATGTTTTTGTTAATTATTTGGGGTGGTTTGAATTTTTCTCCCTTAATTAATTATTTAGCTTGTCCGTAAAATTAACTAATGATTTTTTTAGATGACTGTAATATTATCGGGTCCAATAAGAATAATTATTCTAAACACATTTTTTAAAGACTTAAATTTGTGACATCGCACTTGAGTGGTCAAAGCTCATTTCACCTTTTATATATGTATAACCATCACCTGATGGTAAATTAATTAGTGATAACAACCTAGTATATATCATTTTGTTGTTGGCCAAACAAATATACACACACACATACCATTTTGTTAACCTTTTTTTTATAGAGTACTATATAATTTTGTTAACTACTTGTACTATTCTTAAATTGTAATAGTTCATGGGATGAAGTATAATTTATATACTCCCTTCAGCCCTTAATATAAAACATATGTAAGGAGTTGATCTTGATTTTAAATATAAGACATAATTTTTTATATTTACCAATATTTTTCTAATTTACCCGTATTGATATTTCCTCAACAATAATCAAGGAGGAGATGGAAGGAGGAAATTAAGAAATATGATCATGGTACAATGTTTTAAAAAATATATGTTATATTAACTAACTTAATTAACTTTTTTATTTTAATCAAATTAGATAAATATGTTTTATATTAAAAATAAAAAGGAGGATATATGAAAAGACTAAAGAGGCTTAAGACCCCATTATACTCAGTTACTCCGTTAAGCCGGTAGTTGGTTTCTTTTTCTTTAAAAAACATAGGTTTGAATTAAAGTGAGGGGGTCAAAAAGGGAACTCTTTGAATGATTAAATCGAAGCTTGCGTTCAAAAAGAAAGATGTCAAGTTGAGCTCATGCTTCTGCATGGGAAGTTAAAAAGAAGACTTCCAATGTATGCATACACAAAATGCTTGGATGATCAGCGATTGATTGGTTCATATGAAAAAAAAAAAAACCTTAATGCTCCTCAATAACGTTCATAATTTCGGATTTTGTACTTAGAAAAAATTATACTATAATATGTTGAAAGAATTATCCAATTTTGAATTCAAATATTCTTAAATATGGATCAATACTTATGAATGATATGATGCATCCGTTCTGGTCTAAAATATACTGTGTATTCTAAAGTTATGTTTGACTTGATGGAGGGGAAGAAATGGGAGGGTTTGAGAGAGATTTTCTTTTACCTTATTTGGGTTGACAAAAAGAGAGGGGAGGAGAGGGATTTTAATAATATCATGTTTGATATATAAGGGGAGGGGAGGAGAAATATTTTTATACAGACAATTTTGCTCTTATTTCATTTAATTTGTAATTAATAACTTTCTAACATATTTAATAAAATATAATTATATAAGAAATTTAATACATAAAATTATAATTTTATAATTATAAAAATTAAATAAATATAATTATAAATGACACTTACTATATAAAATTATAATTTTGTAATTAAATAATGAGAAGAGTATTGTAAGAATATTTTAAAATGATATAGACATATTAGTCAATTGAAGCTCAAGCATTAACCTTTCCCTCCAAATTCCCCAAATTTTGGAGGGGAGGGTTAGGAGGGGAGAGGAGGGAGAATTTTCTAAAATTCTCTCTCCCCCTCCTAAAATTTTTAGTTATCCAAATAAGGGGAGGGGAGCAAAATCCCTCAATTTTCCTCCCCTCCCCTCATACAAAACAAATCCTAAAAGATTTTTTTTTTTTGCCAATGCATTCTAAAAGAAATTACTAATACATAATATATATAAGTGACCTAGAGAATTAGTAATTATTACACTTGGTTATTAATATAAGAGTTAGTTTGGGTTGAAATTAATCTTAAATATAAGACCTCAATATATTTTGTATCCCATATTTATAATTATACCTCCATAATATCTTTAATAGAGAGGGGAGGGGAGGGATTTTAATAGTATTATGTTTGGTATAGGAGAGGAGGGGAGGAGAAGTATTTTTATATGGAAAATTTTGCTCTTATTTCATTTAATTTGTAATTAATAACTTTCTAACATATTTAATAAAATATAATTATATAAGAAATTTAATACATAAAATTATAATTTTATAATTATAAAAAATAAATAAATATAATTATAAATGGTATTTACTATATAAATTATAATTTGGTAATTAAATAATGAGAAGGGTATTGTAAGAATATTTTAAAATGGTATGGACATATTAGTTAATTTAAGCTCAAGCATTAACCTTTCCCTCCAAATCCCCCCAATTTTGGAGGGGAGGGGAGGGAGAATTTTAGAAAATTCTCCCTCCCCTCCTAAAATTTTTAGTTATCCAAACAAAGGGAGGGGAGCAAAATCCCCCCATTTCCCTCTCCTCTCCTCCCCTCCCCTCCCCTCATACCAAACTCACCCTAAAAGATTTTTTTTTTTGCCAATGCATTCTAAAAGAAATTACTAATACATAATATATATAAGTGACCTAGAGAATTAGTAATTATTACACTTGGTTCTTAATATAAGAGTTAATTTGGGTTGAAATTAATCTTAAATATAAGACCTCAATATACTTTGTATCCCATATTTATAATTCTACCTCCATAATGTCTTTATTAATTACATATATTAAGGGGTTTCCATTCAATAAGAGTAGTCATAGTTAAAACGGAATACTTTAAAGGAATCAACTCATATTTATTTTTTTTTACAAATAACCGATTTAACTAATTTTTTAATATAAGCAAATTAGTCAAATAACGCTTATATTAAAGATCAGAGGTAGTATTATTTTTCAATTTTACCCTATTCATTGGTAATACTAATACACAATAGATATCAAGAAAAAAGAGAGGGGTGAGACAAATTTGAATAGGGACAATGTTAAAAAAATAGTTTAAAATTAGATTATGTAAGGAAAAATAGTTACAAATTCCCTATTCAAAAATTTTATTGGTAAACAAGACATGTGAACCTGATATTTTTTATATACCGAAAAGACAATTACTTTGTAGGATTTTAACATAAAAAATAGGGTGAAGGTGTATGATAATAAAATTTTTAAATAGGAATTTTTTACCAATTTTTTTTAGATTTAGGACTTGTTTGAGTTGGCGGTGAAAAAAACCCGTTCACGCAGGTCAAAATAAAACTCCTCTTACAGACTTACCTCGTATACTATAAATCATGTTGGAAAAACAGCTTCTACCGCTAATCCAAACAGGCACTTAATGAGTTCAGAATCTTTTGGGGTTATATTTTTATGGGGTAGAAAGTGATATTTTTTTATTAAAAAAATGTTAAAATAATAAAGAGAGAAGATTGATGGGGCTCACATTACAAAAAATAATGAAAATTAAGTCTCTTTAATGACGTTGCTATATCTGCTCCAAATAAATTATTTATATATACTTTTACATTCGAAAATAGTTAATTCTTATAGGTGCGTATAGCGAATTATTCATTGCTATATTTATACCTTCACTCTAAAAAATATCAATACTCACTCAAGTCCTTATGATAATAAAATTTTTAAATAGGAATTTTTTTAACTTTATATCAATAATATGCTTGTTTGAGATAGTTTTTGGGACTCTAAACGTGTTTATTCATATAGGTCGAAATAAAACGCATCTCACATACTTATCTCATATACCGTAAATCATGATTGAAAAACTGATTTTAAAGGTTTAGATCGTTATTTCAAACAAATATAAAAAATAACTTATATTTTTTTTCTTACCAAAGTGTATGGATCAAATGTTGGGGCCCGATGAATGTTGTTGCTTGCATGGCGGGGAAGCTTGTGAGCTTTTTTATAGGGATTGCGTAAAGCTCAATATTGGATCTTCGATTTGAGTATTTTCTTAGATTTGAAAGTGAAAGCGTGTCATGCGAAAGGGTCCTCATGGTCCCTATAAAGACCAGGCCAGTTTTCTATCTCCTATATATTCCTCTTTCCTAAATATATATTACAATCTATCTTTGTGTCTCTTTTTCTCTCTATTTTCTTCTATTACCCTTTTATTATATATGAATTTTATAAATAAAAAAAAGGTGTCTTTGTTTAAAGTTGAAGAAGTTACTTTGAAGTTAGAATCACTTAAGAATATTGCAAATTGGAAATTCAGGTTTTCTTGGCAAAGAATAAATTTTTGAATCGTTTCCGACTTTTGAAAATCGGTTTAATGTTTCCCAACCGAATTACTTACTATACCGTTTGATTGATACCTTTGTTATGAAAAGTAAAGTAAAATATGAACAACATAGACAGGAACAATATAAATAATTAAAGAAATGTAATGAAAGCTAAGTAAGACGAAAATGTAGAGAAAAAATACATGGAGAAAATTCTCATTTATTTTTAAGTGTACAAAATGTATACTTTATAGTCTTTTTAATTACTGGCCTTCAAACAATTTAAAAGTGACACCAGCATAATTAAAGAAGAGATAGAGTTTACATATTTGCATAATATATATAAATATAACCCGTGAAGGTTATATGTATTAATTTTAGAAAAATCCAAGAAACAAATTTTTTTTTGAAAATTATGAGATTTTATGAATAGAATCCTAAAGGTATTTTTTTAAGACCGTGGACATGCACATCTATATTATGATGATATTTATAACAACTTTTCACAAAGAGAAAGATACACACACAGTAGATTACCGCAACGGTGTCTCTCGATTTATAATTTAATCATTCTAAAATTTCACCACATTTTATAGAAGCTTTCAATTAAATTAATGGTGATCAATGATCATTATGTTGCGAATTTAAACCAATAAATAATAACAAAAGCAAGAAAACCTCGGACAATATCGAATGAAAGGGCAAATTTATTAAATAATAACATCAGTCTTGGCACAATATTAAATTATAGAAAAGTGATTTTGAAATTTGTATAATATATTTTATAAAGTCATAATCCGTGTGGAATTTGGAGATTTTTGATCAAGTAAAAAAAATGTAATATAATTCATAAAAAAATTAATATATTATAGGTGAAGATTATGCAATAACCAATGGCCCCAGAGGGTTTTAACTTTAAATCACGGGCATTGTACTATGAGGTTACGTTCGAGCTAATTAATTAATTAGAGGAAAGAAAAATTTTTAAATATTATTATTATTATTTCTTCAAAACTTTTACGCCTAATTGAATCGAGCCGAACTAATATTTAATTTCGTGTTTAAAACTTTAAATAGTGTGATGAGATTAAATATGAAAACTTGACCTTATGTCCCAACAAAATCGCACTTCAAAATGATTAAATATCCTCTATCAATCCCCATGTCATCGGCTAGCGAACCAATTTTATATAATACTACATTTTTGTGATTAAAAATCAGCGCAGTTCTTGGATTTTCGATCTATTTTTGGCAAGAAAAATATTTATTCCTGCGTTCATAAACTAAAGTGTTTCCCTAATTTATATTTATTTTTTTTGAAAGCGTGTTATAGTAAAGTACTAAAGTCCAAAGAGAGCAGACAGTATGCGGGATGGGAAATATCAATGGCCTTGTACATGTCTTCGTTTGAAAAAACAATTTGAATATTTAAAAATAGTTTTTTAATCATAATTTACGGTATACAATATAAGTATATAAGATGAATGTTGTCTATAAATAAGAGTCCTAATCTCTTCCACAAGATCTCTAAAAGGATACTCCAAATCATAACCTCTGGTTGCTAAATTTATAGACTCTATGCAATCAGAAAGAATGCAAACTTTACTAATACCCTTACTTCAGTATAGGTAGAGACCGTGTATCATTCATATCAACTCGGCAATGGCAGGTAGAACACTAATGAGTTTGCAAGTAAACCCACAAATCCAATGATTACTAGAGTCTTCCACATGCCCACTACACCTACTTCTACTGTCCCTCAAAACTGAGCCATCCACCATTAATTTGAAAAAATCTCTAAATTCATTCAACATGCTTTCTTAATATACACATCCTAAGGTAGCTAGAGTTCCTTTGCATAACAGATCTTGATCAGCTCTTACTTAGAAAAAAGTAGAATTTAAACTATAATCTTCACCTTGGGTTGATCCTCCAAATAGCTTGTTGCATCGTGACACCCAAATATCCCAACAAACATATCCAAATAGGGTCGGCCAAGGGACTTTCTTCGTATATCCTTTACCTATTTCATGAGTTAGATTCCATCTTAACCAATTAATGCCCTCGAGAGAAATAAAAGTGCTCCACTGGTCCTGAGCTACCACTGCTCTCCATCTATCCATAGCATTTGAACATTCCTTAAGGAGATGCATGGAGTCTTCCTGTTGGTTGCATTGAAAAAGGTAGGAGGCTGATTCATGTATTCCTCTACTTGCTCTGAACTTTTCTGTGTGAACTTTGCCATGTGAGAAAGCCACATGAAGGATTTGATCTTTTATGGAATAAGTCATCTCCATAATATTTTCCATATTGTCACGGACTCGGAACTCCCTCTCCTTGTACCGTGTCGGCCTTAGCGTGATCAACCTCTTGATCTTGTGCTAAGTCAGCCGAACTCTCAAGTTGTAGGCAAAGAACAAGATGAAACACAAGAGAGAACTCTTGAATGAGAGAAATAGAGTACTTAGCTAATTTTCTTGGTGGTTACAAATGAGGGGGTGAGGGCTATTTATAGGCCTCCCCCTTGTTCCAGAACTTTCCCACCTCCTTAATGGACGGTGGAGATCTATTCGATCTAACGGTTATCATTCATCCTCTAGAATATTCTATGAGAATATCTACAAATAATATCTAGATATTTACAAGGAGAATTCTAGAATATGCAAGAAAGAGATATCCCTAGAATACTCTAGAATTATCTAGCGTTCCCCACATTGTTTTAGAGATATCTAGCTTGCTCCAGCATCTTCTGGAGTACTCAGGTGTTGTCTGGAATGCTATGGAATTCTCTGGATTAATCCAGAGCCTTCTAATCTTTGTGGATTGTGACATTCTCCCCCACCTATTTTAGTGACGCCCTCGTCACTAAGGCATCTTTATAGTGGTGGAGTTGATCTTCAAACAGCCAAAGATCTTCTTGGGATTCCCAGTTGCTTTACTCTCCAGCAGTCCCTTCCACTTGATCAAGTATTGGGTACTTGGAGGTACCCCTCTTCTTCGTACAACCCTGTGGTTTAGTATCTCCTCAATTTGACGATCATAAGACTTCGTCATCACGGGGGATGCTCATGACGTCCCTCGGTCATCCCTTCCCACGATCTTATATGGACCTTTATACTTGCGGATGAGGCCCTTGTACACCCTTCGGAATACTTTGAATTGATGAGGAAGAAGCTTCACTATAGCCCTATCTCCTACTTGGTACTCTGAGGGTCGCTTCTTCCTTGCCTACTTCTTCCTTCTCTTGGTCGTATTGGCAAGGAAAGATCTAGTTACCTCAGCTTGTCCTTGCCAAGGTTTGGCTATGTTGTAGGTTCTTGGCTCCACCTCAACCTCGTGGTCCACCTCTCTTCTAGGCTGCAACCTTTTAGGGAACTCGGGTGGCATGATACCTATGTTCTCCTTCAAAATGTTTTGGTTAGCAAGGAGAAGATTTTGACTATCCTCTTCTTCAGGATCCACCTCCTTTAAAGCAGCAAGGTAGGTAACTTCCCTTCTCCTAAGCCCCTCCTTCAATTGTAGGGCTGACAAGTATTGACCGCTGCCTTTTTCCTTGGCAGGTATCAAGCAGAGAGCATCTTTCTCAAGGATGCAAAGTAAGTTGTAGTATGTCATGGGATAAGCATTTACTTGTCTGAAGAACTTCAGTCCCAATACCACTTTGTAATCATCCATCGGAGCTACAGAGAAATCCATCTTACCACTCCAGTTGCCTAGGCATAACTCAACCCCTTGTGATATGCCATAAAGCTGTTTAGGAGGTGAGTTGACCGCCTTCAGAGTCCCTCCTTCTGCCGTCACCTTGAGACCTAACCTCTCGGCCTCCTCATGAGTGATGAAGTTATGTGTAGCTCCCGTGTCACACATTATAGTGACAGGTTTCCCTTTTATCTTCCCATCAACATACATTAAACCCTCACTCTCAGTGTTCTTATGTAAGGGCTTCCCCTTCATAGCATTGAGAAGCCTAAGAGACCCCATCTGTACACAGGCTTCCTCTTCGGCTTTCTCCACCATAGCAGATAGATAACCCAACTTAGGGCAATCATTCATTCGGTGAGGACCTTTGCACACAAAGCACTTGAGTTGTTCATTAAACTTCTCCCTTTGCCCCTCATGTTGGCTCTTCTGTGAGAACCTGTTATCACTTCCTTTATCCACTACCTTTCCGTTGCCTCCCCCACCTTTTTCATGATTAGGTTCGGAAGACTTGGGCTTGGAGGTTTCGCCTTTCTCCCTTTAATACTCAGTCAAACTCTCAGCCACTACAATAGCTTCATCAATGTCCTTCACACCTCGGCGCTGCAACTCATGCTTAGCCCAATTTTGAAGACCGTCGATAAAGTTGAAGAGAAGCTCTTCACCGCTCAGGCTGGGAATCTGAAGTGTCAAAGAGGTGAAATCCTGGACATAGTCAGATATGGTGGTCTTATGTCTTAGCTCCCTCAACTTCTTACGAGCTTCATAGACCACGTTCTCCGGATAGAACTGCCTCTTCAGTTCCTTCTTGAATTCCTCCCAGGTTCTGATAGTGCAAAGCCCTCTTTCCATATCTGCGTGCTTTCTTCGCCACCAAAGCATAGCATTATCGGTAAGGAAGTAAGCAGCAGTATGTACTTTAGTACCATCATCACTCAACCCCAAGGCCTCTGTGTAGCGTTCCATTTGCCACAGGAAGTTCTCAACTTCCTTGGCATCTCGTACGCCCCTGAATTTTTTTGGTTTGGGAAGATCCACCCTTACTTCCCTTGGTCCACTAGTTCCAGCCATTAGTGAACTCCTTCCCTGACCCTCCAAGGAAGTCCGGAGAGAGTTGAGTTGGTTCTGCATAGCTGTGATGACATCCATCACCCTGGTCTCTAAGGATCTCATGCCTTCCTCGCGTAGATCCTCAGAGTTTTGCAGAGTATCCACACTCACTTTCAACTCTCATAACTCATTGAGGGTGTGACTTTCTAACATCCCTATGTCACCCTCAATCTTCTCAACCTTGCCAATGACCTCATCCATGGTTTGCTCTAAGGTATCAATTTTGATCGACAAGATAGCAAAGTCGTTAGAACGTACCTTACTAGTACTTCTTGGCTTCTTGCTACCTTGGTGTGGAGGTTGAGATTCCCTTCCTCTCTCCTCGACATGCACCGCAGCCTCACTGGTGATGCCTGAAGTTACACCTGACATCCTTGCCTACAAGTATGATCTCGAACCAACGGCTCCCTCGAACCAGGCTCTGATACCACGTTGTCACGGACTCGGAACTCCCTCTCCTTGTACCGTGTCGGCCTTAGCGTGATCAACCTCTTGATCTTGTGCTAAGTCAGCCGAACCCTCAAGTTGTAGGCAAATAACAAGATGAAACACAAGAGAGAACTCTTGAATGAGAGAACTAGAGAACTTAGCTAATTTGCTTGGTGGTTACAAATGAGGGGGTGAGGGCTATTTATAGGCCTCCCCCTTGTTCCAGAACTTTCCCACCTCCTTAATGGACGGTGGAGATCTATTCGATCTAACGGTTATCATTCATCCTCTAGAATATTCTATGAGAATATCTACAAATAATATCTAGATATTTACAAGGAGAATTCTAGAATATGCAAGAAAGAGATATCCCTAGAATACTCTAGAATTATCTAGTGTTCCCCACATTGTTTTAGAGATATCTAGCTTGCTCCAGCATCTTCTGGAGTACTCAGGTGTTGTCTGGAATGCTATGGAATTCTCTGGATTAATCCGGAGCCTTCTAATCTTTGTGGATTGTGACAATATGCTATCTATAGATCTATCAATACCTGTAAAAAGAGACAAAATATGTGGACTTTATAGAAAAACGTCCATCCGAGGATGGTTTCTAATAGAAAATGTCATCTCCTCTCTCTTCAAAGGGGGTGAGCACAGGTGATGCGGTCAACAATCTCCAGTCTAAGCCATCTATGAAGTTTTTATCTATCTCATTCCCTTCATTGAGTTACATAATATGCGACCCGCTCATTTCGGTTAACTCTCCATTAGACTTATGGAACAATATCAATTAGAGGGATATTGAGAGTAGACCAATTCTCAAACCTGGAAGATGTTTTCTTCTCGTCTCCAATTCTCTTCCCCAAGAGAATCAAACCTTAATGCAAAGCTTGTGAGCAGATGATTGAAGATTTGAATCATGTCCCTAAATAGTGTCATCTTATCAAGGGCGGTTGGATTTTTATCTCTCCCTAATTTAATGGGGGATTCCTTCTTTGTGAAACCTTCTGAAGGAAGGGCTCTTTAGAAATTTGCATTTGAATTTATCAGGGTATGTTTGTTTTAGTTTTTCAAAAATGTTTTTATTATTTATGAAATAAGTATGTGAGAAGAGTTTTATCTTGATTTGTGAAAAAATACTTATAAAAACACTTTTTCCCTTTGTAAAAAAAGCACTAAGCTACAATTGGCGAATCACTTTTGGAATTTGTAGGACCGAGAATTAATGTGTTTACAAAAACATTATATTTTCTTCATTTGAAATTGGATGTCATATTAAGTATTGGAATATGCGAATTCACCCTTAATGGATTAGAACCCAATCCTGATTTAAAAGGAGTTATCATTTAGAGCCATTGGTTTATAAATAGAAATATCCCTTTATTATTTAATAGTTATATATATTCTTATATAACTATAGACTTAAAAATTACATATATTCTTATATAATTATACACAAATTATATATATATATATATATGTATATATATATATATATATATATGTATATATATATATATATATATATGTATATATATATATATATATATATGACATGAGATTGGGGGATCATAGTAGATAATCAGAATATAACACAAATAAAATATAACGTTATCCTCCCTTTTAAAAGATTATTTCATAAGAGTGCACTCAACCGACATGATAAATGTGGCATTGTGAAAAAGTGTAGGAGGAACTATAGTGATCGCGTGATATAGGAAGTGAAGTCAAAGGACACGTGTAACTCTGAGTTTGAATAGGTGGGTGGGTCTTGTTGACCTAATATTGATGACGTGGTATTTGCTCTATCCACCTAATACGGCAATTTATCCAACTCACACTCGTTTCCCTCAAAAGCTAGCTAACGTGGACTTTGTAGCACTATCTTAATTCATACACAAATCATAATAATTTAAGTCATTTGAAGAATAATAAATACTTCTAAGATACAGAAAAAATAAATTAATTAATTAGTTTTTATAATGATTTAAAATTTATTGTCTATTGAAGATGACTCTTTACATAATATATGGGAGAAAGGAATCCATGAAGTTAAAATTATAATAAGTTCTTAGATTGTTATAAAAAGTCAGAATTACATCAGTTGTCACCCAAATTTGACGAAGAGGTATTCCTATAAATAAAATTGTATTTAAATTATTCCGAAAATAAAAAAAAGGAGAAAGTAGGCACTCCAATTAATCTAGTCATGTTTAAAGTTTAAACTATTTTGTATTATCTTCTCGTTTTGTTTGAATTTTCCGCAGACTCGCGACTTCAAAATTCATATACTCACCAAATGTACGGCTAATGCACGGCGTGATACGTGGAGCGACGAATGCGGCCAACGGTAGGTCCCCAAGTCCACTCTAGTATTTGCAACTTTTGTTTTCTTTCTTTTTTCTATATGTTACTTCCCTCTATTAAGATTGTTTTTGAAATTAAAACTTAAAAGAGTTAAATAAATAACTAAATCATTGTATATATTGTATATTATTAGATTATATATTAGTTAGATAAAATAATTTAATATAAAAATAATAAATATAAATATTTTAAAATAATTTATTCAATTTTTTTAATTTTTCTAAAAAAATAAACGAGATCTTATATTATATTAAAGACAAGAGGTAATAATTCACATCATTATATTCAAGCATTGTTAGACCTAATTAAAATAATTAATTAAAAGGCATTTTCTATATGCATATAGCATAAACAATACTGTGTTTAAGTAGTTAAAATTCTTTCCGCCTGTAGGATCAACACCCCATTGGCTTTTCTTTCTGTTTTATTTCTTTTTGATACTCTGATATCCAATGCACTTTCTGAATCCTATTATCAAATATATGAGGAACCAATTATTTTAGTTTCGGGGTTCGTAATTTCTCCTCCTAACATAATTGTTTAATCTGAAACTCGAACTCAAGATCTAAAAGAATTTAGCAAGGCCTTACACCAACTACTAGACCAACGCTATGTTAGTTTCTTTTTTTATTTCATAAGTGATTGTTAGCCAGCAAAATTTATTTCTTACAATATCCACTTATCTTGATTTAACCACAAAAATATTTTAGCGTATAAGTTTCAGTCTTCATGTGGCACGTCAGTAAGAACTAAGAAGTGCTGTGTATTGGTTGTCAAAAAGAAAGAAAGAAAAATGTGTATGTTGTGTATAGGTAAAAATATAGATTATTAAGTAGGACATTTCACCTCTTTTATATATATAATATTTGCCCAAAATACAAGTTATCCTATACTTTTATATTATATGGATGAGGATAAAGTCCTTTAAATTATTTCAACTTGAATAATGAGGTGATATCCTCACATATATATAGGCCTTGTATATATTGTCCATTGATACTTCATATTAATTAGCATGACCCACCATGACCGATATATAGCAGTCAAAAAAAATTAAAGGAAGACACAGTCATATATAAACCCACCATGACCGCAATTTCTAAATGACAATCACGCATTTCCCTAATGAATAGATCCTAAATTCCTAATTTCGTCTATTATTACTAATTATGTATTATCATTATTGTTTAATTTCAATTCAATTGTGTTCGTTCAATTCGTCGTGATTGAATACATGTATCTTTCATTAGTGAAATGACTAAAAAGGGGGAAAAAGTTGACACCATGCATAATATTCTTATCTCAAACCTATTTTGGTCAATGTTTTGTTGCTTTTTTGGCCTTTGAGGCAGCGAATCAAGGTTATGATAAAATCAATACTTTAGCTCAAATTTTCCACTTAGCCTCCTCCAATTTACACTTTAGTGCTTCCAAGTCCACATTTTGTGCTACCGTTTTTCTAGCTGGTGTGCCATATATGCCTAAGCAGCATTCATATTAGCCTCTTCGGTTTTAAAATGTTGGTTTTGTTTCTAAATATAACATTTAAATTCATTTCATCTTTAATATTTATAATTTTTTTTCTAAACTCTTATTAACTGCACATGTTAATTAGATTTTTTTTACTAGCATAGTAATATGCAACACAAATAATTAAAATGAGTATTTTGGATAAATCAATCCATATTATTTTATATATAACTAATTTAATTAACTTTCTTAATCTCTACCTGAATTAGTTATTTAGTTAATGCATTTAGGGTCAGACGAGGTATTAATTCTGCCCATGTTTTTATTAATATTTTTCTCTTGGTTATATAAATAATTTTAAGCTTCTAAAACTTTGAACGGTGCATGTTACAATAAGTTTAAGGATTCGCTTCCCGACAAAAAGTTGAGAAGGCGAACTTGAAATGGTGAAGAAGAAAAAAAGTAAAGAAAAAGAAAGAAAGAAATTAATAAAAATAGAAATTGATTACTATGATATTATTTGGCACTTGAAAGCACAACTTGCGTGTGAAGCAAAGGGATTTCATTAGAGTCCCAAATATCCTTCTTTTGTCCCCTACACTCAAGAGAGGGCATGTTTAATTTTCATGCCGTGCTACTATGTATCCACTACCCGAAATTATAATAATAGGTTATTTGGATATTTGATAATAAGATTTAGAAAATATGTTAGATACTAGTTGATAGTATATAAAAAAAAAATATACATATATTTATAAAATAAAAGAATATGTTCTTCGTGCATTTCTCTAATAAACTTTTCATTTTTTTTATGGGAGACACATATAACATTTGATGTAATCACCTAATACTTATTCAAATAACAAAGATGAAGATGAGTGTAAATAGTGATCAAAAATTAAAAGCCTTCTTATATAGCCAAAAAAAAAATGTACATACCTGATGGAAAAAAAAAACTCCTATATTTTGAAAGATAAAGATAATTAAATAATAATTACAAAAACTAAACAAATATGGTCACATCCGTCATTCCCAGCAAAAGACGGATAGGGGCTAATTGTGTGAAATTTTCCTAAAGTCTCCGTCCATATATAAATACTTAAATAGGCATCGGAAATAATAATAAGCAGAGAAGAATATGTTGGGGGAAAAAAAGCAGAGAAGAATATATAGCTGCTGCAAAAATTGCTTGGTACGCATACAATGAATGGATAGGCGCATGCATGTATATGTAATGTTTTTAATGATAGGATGTGCATTTTTTTGCCCAATAGAAAAATTGTATATGATCGTGCATGCACGTATATGTAATTTTTAATAATAGAATGCGCATTTTTTTTGGCTCTAAAGGCTTAAACACAAGTATCTATATTTAGTGTGACATAATTATTTATTTTTTAATATAATAATATATATTTTTTTAATTTGAACAAGAATACCAACTAACCACCTTGAACTCAAAACTAATCATTTTTTAAATTTTTCATGATTTAAACTTGTGTTTTTTTTATAAGATGATAATGCTTACCGCGTTAACAAACAATTTGTTGGTTGATAGATTATATTTTGGAAGAATTGCTAAAAAATTTATTTGGGGTAAATTAATTGTCAAATGTTGTCATGGAAGATCTGTTCATACAACAAAAGATATTTTGCATACAATTAAAGATGTTTGCATATTTATAGGGAAATTTTTTTAACACACGGAAGATTATTTGCACACAACAAAAGATCTTATGAATACACGGAAGATTGTTTACACATGTGGTAGCATTTGATAATTAATTTATCCCAAATGTATTTTTTAGCAATTTTCCCTTATATTTCTAACATGCAATAATGAAAATAAAAATAATAATCAAACAAAGTCAAATGTTAATTATTACTCCCGTTGCACTGTACCAATTGACACATTTTAATCATATCTTGACATATTGATGCTGGATGATTTTATGAATAACAATCATTTATAAATATATGCATACAAAAAAAAAAGACTAATTCAACACTGTGACTACGTTTAAGGTTGATGGCCCAAAAAAGGACTCTGTATAAGTTTAAAATTATTGAACATAAATATATTTAATTTTGGGCTATTAAGTGTAATATGCTTAAAACAAATTGAATTGTTTTAATATTTTCCTAGTGGGAAAAGTTATTTACGGCGTAAGGGGACAATGAAGCATTAATTAAGGATGATAATTGCGTCCCACAATTTCCCCATTTTCTTCGGCAAAAAAAAAAAAAAAATCACTTTTCTTCCCTCCCCTGCCTCCATAAATACCCCTGCTTCCTCTGTTTTCCTCCTCAACAAACACATTTCACACTCTCTGCAATCCCAAGAGCTACTAGCTTTGACCCCATCAATGGCTCTTCCCACTCTCTTCGCCATTGTTTCTCTTATAGCTTCTCTGTCCGTCACCGACGCTAAAATTCCCGGCGTCTACTCCGGTGGAGAGTGGGAGAACGCCCACGCTACTTTCTACGGCGGCAGCGATGCATCCGGCACCATGGGTATTTGATTGCTTCATTTCTTCACCTAAACTAGAAAAAGCTTCAAGCTTTACTGCTCAAATGGTAGGTAAAGCAAAATCCATTTCTTAAAATTATGTGAATTTTGTTGTATGTGTGCAGGAGGAGCGTGTGGTTATGGGAATTTGTATAGCCAAGGTTATGGAGTCAACACGGCGGCGCTGAGCACAGCTCTGTTCAACAATGGCTTGAGCTGTGGGGCTTGCTTTGAGATCAAGTGTGGTAGCGACCCACAATGGTGCCATCCCGGCAGCCCGTCGATCTTCGTGACGGCGACCAACTTTTGCCCTCCTAACTTCGCTCTTCCCAGTGACAATGGCGGCTGGTGCAACCCCCCACGGCCACACTTTGACCTCGCCATGCCGATGTTCCTCAAGATCGCCGAGTACCGCGCCGGCATCGTCCCTGTCTCTTACCGCCGGTACGTCCCTTACTCTATTCAAACGCCGTGGTCTCGTTTTCCTTGTCTGTTACTCCCTCCACAACACCCCGTTATTTTTTTTAGTGGTTGGTAAATTAAATAAATTATTTAATTATATTATATGATTTATATTATTAAATTATATATTAATTTATAAATTAATTTAAATTAATTTAAAAAATAATCATCAATTTAGACATTTCAATGTCACTCAATTAACCTCTTCAAGCTCTCTAAAAGATAAAGTCAACTCCGTCTTGTCTTATGTTAACTAAAGAAGACAATAAGGTTTTTACTTGATCCAATTAAAATGAACAACCTATTTTCTACAGCCCCTGAAGAATTATTACAGCAGCAAGATTCCGCTTCTGACATAGCGCGTAGGGACTAGATAAGAAAGTTTTGGTACATCCATGTGAAACCCAGATCAGGAATCGTACAAATTTTTGTTTTTTTTTCTGGTTCGCAGAACCGTTGATCTGTCAAAGTGCAATCACTTCCCTTGTGTCCCACATTTTTTGACGAACCCACACGGAGAGTAATAACTACAAATTACACGAATCCCAAACCAAGCCAAAGAAAAACCCATCCCTCAGAATCTTCATCTTGCGATCCAGATGCCTCGTACTCTGTACCTCCTCTGTTTTTACCATGATAACTTTTTCTGAACTTCATACCTCAAAGATTCTTTGAACTTCATCATTATGTTATGGATTATGTATAACTGAGTTGAGTAAGTGATTGTGTTTGTTTGTGTGTGATATGGGTGCAGGGTACCTTGCCGGAAAGCTGGAGGGATTAGGTTTACGATAAACGGATTCAAATACTTCAACCTGATTCTGATAACGAACGTGGCCGGAGCAGGGGATATAGTGAGGGTGAGCGTGAAGGGGTCGAAGGCGGAGTGGATGAGCATGAGCCGTAATTGGGGTCAGAACTGGCAATCCAACGCCGTCCTGGTTGGTCAGTCTCTGTCCTTCAGGGTCACCGGCAGCGACCGCCGTACCTCCACCTCCTGGAACATCGTCCCTTCCAACTGGCAATTTGGTCAAACCTTCACCGGAAAGAACTTCAGGGTCTGATAAGTCAGAACACCCAAGAAGAAGAAGAAGAAGACAGTACTGTTTGTGTCTTTTTTGTTTTTTGGGTTTTTCTTTGTCTTTGGAATGTGGATACGCGGGAACGGCGAGGAGGGGAAAAAAAGGTCGTAGTACGTGGAGACAGAGAGGAAACTTTTTGACTTGTTACTGTGTTTTTTTTTTCTTTTTTCTTTTTTTTGCTTTTTGGGAGTGGGAGGGATTTGGGGGTAAAGTGAAAGTGAATCTCGAGAAGCTGAAGTGGCTGGCTGCTAATATTCGTGAGCCCGCAGCTGCGCTTTTGTATGTGAGAGACTGAAGTTGAAGTACATTCTTATTAAGTTACTAGTACTACTCTTCAGTTTCTTCCATGAATGTGTTTGTGTATTGGTTAATTGTCTAATGTCGAATTTGCCAAGTTAATAGCTTTTACTGATGGTGGGCCTGCAGAAATTATAGTAATATCTTATTTATCATTTTTCACTTCAACGCTTGCACGAAAGGAACAAATGGATTATATTCACAAGGGTTCTATAATGAAGATAAGGTTCTAGATGATGAGAAATTCATGTGAAGGGTTTTGTCTATACCACAAAGCGTGTGGAATGGCAATCTATTGAGCATATTTATCACGTATAATTGAAGTATAGATACCATGCTTTCAATGCAAGTGTATCTTAAGTACTTGCTTCTAGAAGCCAAGACATCATCACTCGTTGAGTGTAAAAAATGTTTTAAGAGAGGCAAACTCTAGGGCAAATTGAGTGCCCATCATATAGTATAGTGCCATTTGTTTTTTTGTTTTTTGTCATTTTTATTATGGGGTGTGGAAATACGAGTATGATAGATGCTAGTGGAATAAGGAGAGTAATCCTCTAATTAGTTAACCCCTTTTGTTGTAGGGCTTTCCCATAGCTTTTGCTCTTTCTCTCTTCCCACCACTCCTCTGTCTCTAATTATACGGCCTGATTTATCTGTACACACATAAAAATACCCGGTTTATATGTACTTTTTTTAATCGTTTTCTCCTCAATTAAATGCTAAAAAAAGTTTAGATTTTTTTTTTACTTCAATTGAATACTTTTTAATGAGACTTATAATTAGGGATTCAGTAAAATGGAGTATACGAGAATCCAGTAAGGATGATTATATTACCAGGCAAGAACACTTGGGGTTTATTTCTTGATATCAATAGTCATTCTTGTTGGGCTAATATGATCCAGATTTCAGGGAATGGTTTTGGGGCCCTGAAGGGCTACAACAATATATTTTTTTATATATTATCATTAAGAATTCGGTTCGAGATTTGTAGCTGCAACTTACAACATAAATAACTCCTTTAAAATTTGAATTCATAAAACAGAATGCTACTAAGCAAGTGGCGAACCAAAGTTCCAATTCCCTGCAAAAGCCAAAAAAAGTATCCACATGTACTTCCATTAGGATTTCCATCAAGCAAAAAACCCTTCAAAGTTCTCGGTTCTGGCAAAAAGATCATATATTAGGGCAGAGAGGCAAGCGAAGATTGCCTTTTAACATTTGTCATTACAGTCCATATTTGCAGTTAGATGGCTTGTTGAGATCAGAAAAAGGCAATCATCCTATAGAAGCAGTCTCATATTCTTATTTAGCAGCTTTAGATTCTGCTCCTTTGAACAAATCTGCCAACCAATCTCATCATTAGTTTAAATAACAGATACAATGACTCTGCCACTTTTACTATCACGATATTCGAGTACTTAATTCTATTTAAATTCTTTTGCACATCCAAAACACTACATTAGCTCTTCGTTTTGCCAAAGGCATACCATACAAAACGTGAAAGTATATCCAATATTTCCTATGCTTCTGTTTCCCATCACCATCATCAATCTCTACATATTATACACAAACACTTGCACACTATTTACTTAATAAATTCTGCAACTTCACAGTTTCTTTTCACGATTGTCATTTAATCTACACAAAGACTATCCAGCTGAAATTAACGAAAAGCAGATAAACAAACACCAATCAGTAAGTAAACAAAAAATGTGGGGTGGAATCAGTAGACAAATGAGAAGAAAGAAAAACCCATC
This sequence comes from Albizia julibrissin, assembly GCA_037074505.1. Lineage (NCBI taxonomy): Eukaryota > Viridiplantae > Streptophyta > Magnoliopsida > Fabales > Fabaceae > Albizia > Albizia julibrissin. The sequence goes on along the minus strand of CM073483.1, from coordinate 39,520,095 downwards.
GTCTGTGGATACCATCCCTACGGTTGTCTGGCCGCTGCCTGATCACAATACACTTTGCCAAGTTCCACAGATAACCAGTTTTCTTCTGCTGAACAAAACCTATTACCAGAAACTAAAGCAAGTGCTTCGATCGAGCTTTCTCTGTCAGCACTGGGATTCAACAAGAAAACAAACCTAATAAAGTGTTTTCTCGCACAAAAAAGACCAACCAGTGCGAATCTCCAGAAAACCCTAAAAGGTAAGAAGAAATGAGGGCTCATATCAAGTGTAAATTATAGAAAGATCCGTCATGGTGGGCGAACTCAATTGAAACAGAGGGGTAGACCAGAGGCCGAGATACCAAAGCCGAACGCTTCAGGCGAAGAGTATCGGCGGCACCTTCAGGCTCTGTGAGGGGTCATCCCTAGTTCCAACCGCACCCACTCAAGCCTCTCTCTTTGTAATCACAGCCCTAGAAATGATGTTCTGATCAGCCGCCGGAGCTTTTATACTGTGTTACATAAAGGACTTCCTCCTCCGTTTTCTCTTCCTAGGGTTTCGCCCGGCCATAAAATTGAAATAAATAGTTCAACCCAAAGCTTAACTTCATCTAAAGTTATACCCCGCTGGGGGAAAAAAATCTAAATCCTTTTTCACAAAAGCAGGAATTACTCAAATTATTAAAAAAAAAGGAGATATATAATTAATTAATTAATGATAAAAATAAAAAATACATTAATCTTTTAGACAAGATAAAATTGATACTTATATATTGGGTTAAGTCTATGAGAGAGATTGATATTTATAAATAGTAGATGGGGGAGTACGAATTAAGTGATGATTCGATAATTTGTAAAGGATTATGCTTATTTTTTTGAAATCTAAATTATATTTAAATATATTAAAAATTATTGAACGATGGGGAATAATATTATTCATAATCAAATACTATGTGTGCTAATTTATTGATAAAGTAAGTAGACATAATTTTGAATCTTATTTGATGTAAAATTAACTTATTTGACAAAATCAAAAAAAGCATAGTATGTTGTTGAATTAAAATTATAAATATAAAATATATCTTGCATGAATTAATTTTAGAAATATCATACCAGTGTCTCAATTAAAAAGAATAATATTAGAAAAGTCCCTTAATTTATCAATAATAAATGATAGATCAATCATTGAGATTTTTATAGTATTATTTTTTTAATTAGGACTTGGTGCTATTTTCCCATTAATTTTTATTACAAGTGAAACTCTTAAAATCCCTAATCTCTGTTATGAATATTAAATATGTGAATATCCATTAACTCATATCTATGCCAACTTGCTCCTCTAATCAACATACTCTATAAGATTAAATATTATTGTATAGCACTGTGTGTTATTGTAGCAACGACGGCTGGCACTGTAGCAACAACGACTGTTACTGTACAAATGACGGCTGTTACTATTCACTTATTTTTCTATAAATAGAGGCTCTGGATGATGTATTATGACACACATAAGTGAATGAAAACCTCTCTCTAATTTATCTCTCTATAATTTCTCTCTTCTCTCTCTAATTATCCATATTTTTATAACACGTTATCAGTACGAAGCTCTAACGAAGGTATGATCTTCTCATCGTTCCTTTGGAAATTTCATTTACCTTATTTTACAATACCTTCATTTGGTAGATTTGGGATAATTTAAACCACTATATAGAATTAGAGAGATATTCTTACCAATTGTTATAAACATCGGGTTCCATGGCTAAGATTGGAGATCAGTACTATTGTTCTTATATCTCATATATATCTTTTACAAGTTTATTTATATTATTATTATTATGGCCATAAGTCATACACATCTGATCCTTGAAAATATATGACCATAAGTAATATTATTTTGATTTTTATATGATATGGCCAGAAGCTATATCCCTATGATTTCCTATTATATAGCCAGGAGCCATATACTTTTTCATCTTCTTGTGTGGCCAGAAGTCATATTTCCTTGATTTTCATATTTTTAAATTATATGGCCGAAAGTCATATTTCTTTGATTCCTATTTTGAAATTATATGGCTAGCAGTCATATAACTTTCATCTTTTAACTTATTGTATGGCTGGAAGCCATATTTAACTTTTATTTATCCTGAAAATAAATAGCCAAATGCCATACAGATTTAATTTCTTATTATAAGATTAATTGGCCTGAAGCTATGATACAAATTGGCCTGAAGCCATGAGACTATTTGGCCTGAAGCCATAAAGTTTTAATTTTTATTGCAATATCTTACTTTATGAATTATTTATAGTCTTTATAAATTTCATGTTATTATATTGCGTTCTTATATTCCATATTTTTAATTATTCTTGTTTATTTCTTTAATTAGTCTGAACTAAGTTAAATTTTGTGATATATAAATTTATGGCTCTTGTTATTGCCAAAAAGAATTATTTATCTTGAATACCTGATCTATAATTTTTCTACACCACCATTTGCATAAAGGCCTCAAAATTATATATTTAGCCATGAAAGACCCACTTGTTCTTTGGAACAATTTAAAAGAAATGTATGATCACCAGAAGATGGTCATCCTTCCAAAGACTTGTATAAATAGATCCATCCAATTTGCTCCTGCAATAGAAATATTGTGAAAAATGTTTAAGAAATATGTTAAATTAATTTATTATCTCTTTATTGATGAGTAGAGCAATTAGCTTTTGAAAAACTATGAATCCCGTCCAACAGGCTTAACTCCATTCTCATAAGTGAATGTAGTAATCAATGAATTTAATTGTGAACGTGGCTATAGCCGTAAGCATGGCCATGGTCGAAATTGTGATGGTTCAAATTCCTACCAGAAGTAGGGAAAGATTGATAAGAACCGTAAAAGCAAAAATAGTGGGCAAAATAAAAATGCTGAAAATCCATGTTATTGCTGTGGTGACAAGGGTCATTAGTCTCGTACCTGTCGTACACTAAGACACCTGGTTGAACTTTACCAATAATCAATAAAAAAATGGTAAATGATCAACAATTGAAGTAAATCATGTTGATCATGCTAAGAATTCTGAGTATGGAAATATGGATACTACCTATTTGGATGTTGTTGATTTCTTAGCATAATTTATCTTTATCTATTTGAACTTTTATCAAATATATTGATCTTAATTATGTTTTTATGTTTCCTTTAATGAAGAAAGAATCATACTGGCATCAATCCTGAAGATTTATGTCTCGTTGATAGCGCAACAACCAATATCATTCTTAGAAATGACAAATATTTTTCTTTCTTGGTAATGCAAAATGCCAATGTTTAGACTATATTTGGTAGTATAAATTTGATCGAAGGCTCCGGAAGAGCTAATATTTGTTTACCTGAAGGAATAAAATTATGTATTGATAATGCAATTTATTCTACTAAGTCTGAAAGAAACTTGTTGAGTTTCAAAGATATCCGTAGAAATGGATATCATATAGAAACAACAACTAAAAATGATGAAGAATATCTTGTTGTTACAAAAATAGTTGCTGGTAGAAAATACATATTAGAAAGTTGTTCTGCCTTTTCTTCTGGTTTATATTATACATTTATAAACACAATTGAAACACATGTTATTGAGAAACAGAAGTTCACCAATACAAACCAGAAGTCTACTAAAGTAAACTAGAAGTTTGCTAATGAATTTAATGTTTGGCATGACCGGTTAGGCCATCCTGATTCAATTATGATGCGAAAAATAATTGAGAATTCATGTGAACATACCTTGAAGTGTAAACAAATACCATAATCCCATGATTTCTCATATGCTATATGTTCTAAAGGAAAATTGATAATTCGCCCCTCACAAAGCAAAGTAGAAAGTGAGTCTCTCACATTTGTAGAACGGATATAGGGAGATATTTGTGGGCCAATACACCCACCATGTGGACCATTTAGGTACTATATGGTTTTAATTGATGCATTAACTAAATGGTCACATGTGTGTTTATTATCTTCTCGCAACCTGGCGTTTGCGAGATTACTTGCTCAATTGATTAGATTAAGAGCACATTACCCTTATTATCATATCAATAAAATATGTCTTGATAATGCTGGTGAATTTACATCAAAAGCTTTTAATAAATATTGTATGTCCCTTGGAATTGATGTTGAACATCTTGTAGCTCATGTTCATACGTAAAATGGACTTGCAGAATCATTGGTTAAAAGGTTGCAACTGATTGCAAGACATTTACTTATGAGATATAATCTCCCAATTTCTGCTTGGGGACATGCTATTTTGCATGCATCAATGTTAATTAGCATCAAACCAATGAGTTACCTAAAGGTTTCCCCTTTACAAATGGTTTTTGGTCAGGAACCTAATATTTCCCATATAAGGACTTTTGGGTGTGTGGTATATGTGCCAGTAGCACCATCACAATGCACTAAAATGGGTCCTCAAAGAAGGATGAGAATATATGTTGGGTATGAATCTCCTTCAATCATAAAATATTTAAAATCATCTACGGGAGATTTATTTACGGCACAATTTGCCTATTGTCATTTTGATGAATCACTTTTCCCAACATTAGGAGGAGAAAATAAGCAAATGGGTAAGGAAATTAGTTAGAATGAATTATCATTAGTTCATTTTGATCCTCGTACAAATCAATGTGAATTGGAAGTTCAAAAGATAATTCATTTACAGAATTTAGCTAATCAAATGCTAGAAACATTTACTGATCTAAAGAAAGTGACAAAATCATTTGTCCCAGCTGCTAATGCTCCTGTTAAAATTGATGTTTCTCAAGGAAAATTTACTATGAATGAATTTAAAGTATTCCCGAAGCGTGGGAGACCCATCGGTTCCAAAGATAGAAATCCTCGAAAAAAAAATGAGCAAATAATATAGATGGTCAAATTGATGATAATCAAGAAAATTTAATAGCTCTAGAAGAGTAATCTCTTGAAGAGATATTATCTCCAGTAGAGATATCTCTAGAGGAGAATGTTCTAGTCCCAGAAGAGACCCAAATACCTAATATATGTGAAAATAATGAGATCTCAATAAATTATGTTGTGAATGGAATCCGATGGGATCGAAATGAAGTCAACGTTAACGACACATTTGCTTATCATGTAGCATATGATGTAATGAATAATTATGAGGATAATGAGCTAAAATCCATTAGCGAGTGCCAACGAAAAAAAGATTGGCCCCTATGGAAAGATGCTATTAATGCAGAATTAAAATCATTAGAAAAACGAAAAGTATTAGGACTTGTAGTCATTACACCTGAAGATGTAAAACCAGTTGGATACAAATGGGTTTTTGTAAAAAAGAGAAATGAAAAGGGTGAAATAATAAGATATAAGACGTGTCTTGTAGCCCAAGGTTTTATACAAAGACCCGGCATTGATTTTGAAGAAACGTATTCACAAGTAGTGTATGTGACTATTTTTCGTTATTTAATTAGCCTAGCAGTAAAAGAAGGGCTTGATCTGCATCTAATGGATGTCGTGATTGCCTATTTATATGGGTCACTTGACAATGATATTTATATGAAAGTCCTTGAAGGACTTAAGGTGCCAGAAGCATATAATTCAAATTCTCAAGAACAATACTCAATTAAATTAAATAAATCCCTGTATGGTTTGAAGCAATTATGGCGCATGTAGTATAATCGTCTTAATGAATATCTGTTGAAAGAAGAATATAAGAATGATCCAATATGCCCATACATTTTTTTGAAAATATCTAGAAGTGAATTTGCTTTAAATACTGTTTATGTTGATGATATCAACATTATTGGAACTCCTGAAGAGCTCCAAAAAGCAATTAATTGTTTGAAGAAAGAATTCGAGATGAATGATTTGGGAAGAACAAAATTATGTCTTGGATTACAGATCGAGCACTTAAAAAATGAGATCTTTGTATATCAAGAAACTTATACAAAGAAGGTCCTAAAGCGATTTTATATGGATAAATCTCATCCGTGATGTACTCCAATGATTGTAAGATCTTTGCATCCGGATAAAGATCCATTCCGACCACGAATAATCAGCGAAGAAGGTGATAAAGAACTACTTGGTCCAGAAGTACCATACCTTAGTGTTATCAGAGCACTAATATATTTTACTAATCACACACGTCCTGATATATCATTTGCTGTTAATTTATTAGCAATATATAGTTCTTCACCAACACGAAGGCATTGGAATGGAGTAAAACATATTTTTCGTTACCTCAAAGGCACTATGGACATAGGGTTATATTACTCAAATGAATTGAAGCATGAACTGGTAGGATATGCAAATGTTGGATTTTTATCTGATCCACACGATGGCAAATCACAAACGAGCTATCTGTTTACATGTGGAGGTACAACTATTTCATGGTGTTCTATGAAACAGACTATATCAATCACATCATCTAACTATGTAGAAATTCTAGCAATACATGAAGCAAGTAGAGGATGTGTATGGTTGAGGTTAGTAATACATCATATACGAACAACTTGTCATTTATCTTTAGGCAAAATGGCACCAACAATTCTATATGAGGATAATACTGCATACATTACCTAACTTAAAGAATGCTATATCAAGGGAGATAGAACGAAACATATATCACCAAAATTCTTCTTTACTCGTGATCTTCAAAAAGATGGTGAAATAGATGTCCAACAAATATGTTCAAATGAAAATCTAGCAGATTTATTCACCAAGTCACTTCCCGGTAGAATTTTTGAAAAGCTTGTCTATGACATAGGCCTTCAGAGACTCAGAGATATCAACTGATGTTGTCAAGAGAGGAAGTTAATACACGTTATACTCTTTTTCCCTTATCTAGGTTTTGTCCCACTGGGTTTTCCTATAAAAGTTTTTAATGAGGCAACACTGAACAATGTATCAATGAATGATGTATTCTTTTCTTTGGCTATATTTTTATCCCACTGGGTTTTTCCTAGTTAAAGTTTTTAATGAGGCACATTCATAATTAAACATCCAAGGGGGAGCGTTATGAATATTAAATATGTGGATGTCCATTAACTCATATTCATGCCAACTTGCTCCTCCAGTCAACATGATCTATAATATTAAATATTATTGTACAGCACTATGCATTACTGTAGCAACGACTGCTGTCACTGTAGCAACGACGGCTATTATTGAATGAATGACGGCTGTTACTATTCACTTATTTTTCTATAAATAGAGGCTTTGAGTGATGTATTCTGATACACAGAAGTGAATGAAAACCTCTCTCTAATTTATCTCTCTAGAATTTCTCTCTTCTCTCTCTGATTATCTTTATTTTTATAACAATCTCTTACTTTTAGAAAAGCCCTTATTTTTATTGCTAAAAAAATCTTTTATTATTATTATTATCATTACTTTTGCCGATAAAACAAAAATCCTTTATACCGTCAAATGATTGAGTCATAGCCAGTGAAGTAGCTTATTATATGCCTTTTCACACCGTTTCGTTATTATTGAGGAGATCAACAAGATATTTGAGCGGACGCGGAAAGGCCTAGAGATTATGCTATTTGCAAGAGGGGATGAATTAAAGGCTCGTTTGGATTATTTTATGAAAGTTTTATAAGTGCTTATAAATTGTGATTTACAGAATATGAAGTAACTTTTACGGTTTACGAGGTTGCTTTTACGGTCTACAAGGTAAATATGTGGAGAAGATTTATCTCGATTTACGTAAATCGGGCTTATAAAATAAGCCCGACTATTGATAGAGTTTCCAAACGAGTATAAAAAAGGGGTTAATCTTATCTTAAATCATATTTTACATATTCTCTTCCCTAAATTTTTATATTTTTAACATATGTGATTTAAATAATTGCTTGTGATTTTATATTTTTATACTTATTAATTTAATAAGATGAGAAAAGAATTTGAAAGTTCGTAATTTCTTATCGTACACCTAATTTATCCCCCCTTGTGTATCAACTAGTTCTAACACTACAGCCTAACTTAATTTATTTAATAAATAGGCTAGGCTCATGCTCAAACCTATTATCAGGTCTATTTAAATAAGTAGGCTAGACATATTTTCATAATGCTTAGTCTACAAGCGTATAGACTTTACCTATTTTTTTCATTTATACTAATATATATATATATATATATATATATATATATATATATATCATCATAAATAATTTTATAAATTATTTATAAATTTATAAATTTAACCTTAATTCTAAGTTTAACATCACATTGTCATTACCTTCAACTCTTGCTCTTGCTTTAATCATTCACCCCCTACCTCTATTCTCTTTGATCACTTAAGATGGCATTGCTAACTCACTCACTCTCCACTAATTTGCGTTGTCCACTAAAACATAATAATTGCTATGAGTTTATTTTAGTGTTAAATGAAATATTATAATATTAATAGGAAAAGTTTGTCCCAATTTACGTGGGAAAAGTAAAAGAGGTAAAATCTAATTTTACATGTTGCTTCTTACGCTTGATCAATTTTAGAAAATATATCTCATTACTCAATATACGATTAATTTTTATTTTGTTTTAAAATTTTTACTTACTTTGATAGATGTTGTCATTAGACATTTTTTTTCCTTATTAAGCCCTTATATTACAACAATAATGGATGTTAGGCTTTTAAGATATATTATAGGATCGTAAATAAGTATGAAAGATGGTTATATATGAATTTAAAAGTATAAACTTTAAAGACTATTTAAAGGTCTACGTTTTAAGTGGGCATTTAAACAGGCTTCAACCCTTGTCAAGTTTTTTGAATGTCCAGGGTTAAGTCTAAAAAAAAGCTTACATACAGGCTCACCCCTAGGCTCAAATTTTAAATCTCTATTGTAATCCCATGCCTATTTAGGTAAAGTCTAGGCTAGCCTATTTCCACCCCAACTTCTAGTGTTAACTTGCACCTAGGAAAATAACGTGGATGATATGTGGACTATCAAGTTAGCATATTTGATCAACTAACATTTAAAATTAATTGGGATAATGATCAGAGTAAAATTGCTCAATTTTCAACACTTTTGGGATAAAATTAATTAGGATAATGGTCAGGGAAAAATTGCATATGTTTTTTTGATCAAAAAATTTAGTCCTATTTATAAGTCTAGTTTCAGTATAGTAAATGAGATTGTGACAATTTTGTCCCTATTTATTGTACTAATGAAGAATAATTTAAAGAAAGATAAAGAAGAAAGAGTTGAAAAGTACCCATTTATAAATAAGAGTATAGTTGAAAATTTATCCCATAATAATTGAGTTAACCACATTTCCTTGGTACATAAGATTTAGTTAAAAAAGACTTATAAATAGGATCAGAATGATATCTAATAGAGGCGGTGGCAAAATTTAATAAGGCAAATTGCATTTAGGTATCTGGTAAGAGAAAATATGATAAAATAATTCTTTAAAATTTTTAAATTATATTTAAGTCTCTTGTGAAGTTTTTGTAGTAAATTTTAATTGTCAAATGCCTATATATTTGTTAACAGAAGTTCATGAACTTGTCAATACATGTCTATAGACTTGTTAATAGACACATACAAAACTTATCAGTATAAACACCTACAAACTTATCAATATAAACGCCTACAAACTTATCAATAAAATTAGAATTTATTGTAAAAAAGTCTTATAAGATTTAAACGTAATTTTAAAATTTTAAAGAATCATTTTATTATATTTTCGTTTTTTCCGCAACCAAATGCAATTTTCTCATTTAATATTGATCGCGGGCGAAGGCCTTTTTCAGCTCGAGTGTAATCGGCTCTTTCTCGGTAACCAAGCACTCCCAACTCCGCTCCAAATTCAGTTCGTAACGGATCAGGCAGAAGAATTGCCAAGAGGAGCGACTGAAAAAATTCTTCGCAAAATATGTTCCCACAATTCGGGGCGACGTCAGAATCTTTGAGCAAAGCGTCGACGTTGGTGTTCCGAATCGGTACAGATGCCCATCTCTACGACGATCCCGAAGATGTCAATATTGCTTCCCTACTCGACAGCAAGTTCGATTCGGAGAAATGCGAAGCTCTTAAGCGGTTGCTTGCTCTCATCGCCCAGGGCTTTGATGTGGCCAATTTTTTCCCTCAGGTCTTACTCTTGGCCATCTTAATCAGCTTCTTCTCCGTTTATTTGATAAAGATTTTGCTATTTTTAAGTGTAAAAAAATCAATTTTATTTTTGTGTTGCAGTTTATCATTATTCATCAACTGCTTAATCTGTATGTTGATTTGCTGAGCTCAATTTGTACTTCATTCATCGTGTAACAAAATCACTGGATACGAATTTCGTTTCGTCATTGAAATTATTTTGGGAACAATTTTTCAGTGGTTGCTTGCAATTATAGTTCGTCTATAAAACGATATATTTTTTTTATGACATGATTTTCGACATTTTAAATGATGTTTTAAGTAGGGGAGATATAAGTAGTTTCTGGTTTTTTTAATACTATTACTTAATACTTAACTAAATGTGGGTCCTGTGAATTGCATGGAGTTCGAGGAGAATGAATTTTCGTGGCTTCTTAGAGTCTTCATATTTTATATTGATGATTGAAGATGGGCAAGGTCTCAAACTAGTTCGAAACATTGCTCATCTTGTTGCTAGGGGAGCTATAACTAGTTTCTGGTTATTTTAAGTTAGAGCTGCTTGTCAGACCTTTTATAGTTTACATTGATATTGATTAATATTACTACTTAACTCTATTCGTAGGTGAGCTGTAAGTAGTTTCTGGTTATTTTAATGTTATAAACTAGTTCTCAAGCTAGTTTGAAGATCTTTCTACCTAATATGTACTCATCTGTTTTCCATCTCATCTATTTCCGTGCTTTTCTTTCTTTCTTTTTTTCCTTTTAAAGAGTGTTTTTTTAGTGCAGCATTTGCATGTAAGCTTTTCTGCTTTCCTAAACTCTTGCATCACTGTCCACGCTGACATGTGAGGCAATGAGTTTTTATGTACTAATTATTTTTTTCTTTGGAATGTATTTGACTCACTTTCAAACAAAAATCAATGAAATTACAGGTTGTTAAAAATGTTGCATCTCAGTCTTTGGAAGTAAAGAAGCTGGTCTACTTGTACCTCCTGCATTATGCTGAAAAGTATGTACCTGCAGTAAGCCCATAATGTTTGTGATCTATATGCAACCATTCCACTTGGTTACTTTATTTTATGTTCTTTTTTTTCCTTCTCTAGCTCGTCGTTCTTCTTCCTTTGGAGTTTTTGTTCTTGTTGCAGGCTTAACAGGCTCATCAATATCACAAGTCATTTACTAAACATATGAAACATATTTTATTCTTTCGTTGCTTGGAGTCCTATGTGGTGGTCATTTTCATGTTTTATAGTTATGCAATTAGAAGTCAACAGATGCTTTTATTTCCTGACTCTTGGCATTCTATACTTGGTTTCAGAACATGATGAGTTATTCTCACTGATAATGCTTTTATTCTTTCATCTTTTTAATGATTTAGGCGTCCAAATGAAGCATTGCTATCAATTAATTGTTTCCAGAAGGACCTTGGGGACCCAAATCCATTGGTGAGGGCATGGGCACTCCGTGCTATGGCTGGTATTCGACTTCATGTAATTGCACTTCTTGTTCTTGTTGCTGTGGGAAAATGTGCAAGAGATCCTTCTGTATATGTTAGAAAATGTGCTGCAAATGCTCTTCCTAAGCTTCATGATTTGCGGCTAGAGGAACATACTTCTGCAATTGAAGAGGTCTGGTCAAAATATTTGTTTCTTTTCTCTTCCTTCATCATTTTCGTTGTTCTACTTGTATGTGCCCTTTGAATGCACCATATCCATAATTTCCATGGGACTTATACTTTGAAATCTGAAATTGCAAAAGATGATTCAATGCCATATATTGGAAGCTTAACTCTGTAGAATTGAGGCCATTATGGGTTCAATTAATTAACAGCAATGCTCCATTCTGTGCAGATTGTTGGACTATTATTAAATGACAATTCCCCAGAAGTTGTTGGGGCTGCAGCTTCTGCATTTGCTACTGTTTGTCCAAATAATTTTTTGTTACTTGGAAGAAAGTTCAGAAGGTTGTGTGAGGTTCTTACTGATGTTGAAGAGTGGGGTCAGATAATCCTAATTGGGATCCTCCTGCGGTATGTGATAGCAAGGCATGGTCTTGTCAAAGAATCAATCATGTTTTCTTTGTGTCAGGAAAAGGATTGGAGCTCTGGAAAGACTGTATCTGAAGATGATGAGCAAGACTTTACAGTGAAAGAAGGTGCTGATGGTTCTGGGGATACGTTATCTGAATTAGCAAATATGATTTTCCATTGCTACATTGAAAGGCCAGATGAATATCTATCACGATCAAGTTCTCCAAATAGGGGTTTTCCAAAATTAGAAGCATCCCAATTTTCATCTTCCAGCAATGATGATGTGAAGATCCTGCTGCAGTGTACTTCACCATTGTTGTGGAGTAATAACAGTGCTGTAGTACTTGCAGCTGCTGGTGTGCATTGGATAATGGCCTCTCGGGATGATGTTAAAAAAATTGTTAAACCACTTTTGTTTGTCCTGCGATCATCATATGCCTCAAGATTTGTGGTAGGCATTTCTTGAATCCCTTTTTTTCATCGTATTTTGCTCTATGCTTTTGAGTAGAATTATACAGGTTGGTATCGCTTGAGTATGTCTACTCTAGCACTTATGCTCTTCTCCATTTCTTTCCATCTGTTTCTTGAATTTCATAATTTGTTGCGTATATGATGGGCTCAAACCCAATAGGTCTTGGTCTAAGACTTATAACAGACAGCGCAAGGGTAGGGTAAGTTAAGGGGGGCCACTAGGGAGAGAATATTGAGAAAGCATCTCCCCAGGCCTAGCTAGGGAATGTAATGCATTGTGAGGTGGAACTCTTTTAGAAGGATTTTTTTGGTACGGGGGGCAATGTGTGGAAGGGGACAGAAAGAATTATTTGGTCAACTAGAGCCCATAGCCTCGGGAGAACCTGTTTTCTTTCTTTTTGTTTTTGTTTTCCTCTTGTTGGCACTGGCTCTGCATATTTTTCTTAATCCCTTCAAGAATGGGCTTAATCTTGGAATTGGAGTAGAGGTGGGGATGCTGCAGCCAGTACTACCAAATGTTTGACGGACTTGGCTTTCCTAGTAAGTCAATACAGTAATCAAGCTGGCCCAGGGGAGAATTCTCTAATGTGTTAAGACTTTCTGTGGAACAATGATCGGGTGAACTCAAGCCAAATTGGATCAAGTTGGCTAATTTGACAGACTTGCAGAAGAATATTTTGCAACTTTCCAATTCAATTACATATTTTCTACTAAGTTATTATTGTAGAGCTACTAGTTACAGAAATATATAATAAATATGCACATATTACATGTGATTTAGAAAAAGAGAAGAAATGTTGGGCTGGCAGCAATAGGAGAAGAGAGAAGAAGCAGAAAATGACGCATTGTGTAAAATTTAATTAACTAAAGGAAATATGAAATGGGAAAAGTGAAGGGGGGAAAGAAGGGAAAGGAGAAAAAAAATACTTGTGTGGATTTAGAGGGTTCAATTTAAAATGATAAATAATAAAAAAAATGTGAGTTCGGTGAGTCCAGTGAGTTCAAAATTCAAAGGATATGGAGATATAATTTTTGAAATTTAATACTGCATACATGCTGTTTTTGTATAATTAACCTGGAGGAGTTGGGGCTGCCCCCTTCCTGATAACCTAGCTGCAGTGATGGTCCAATTCACATATTAGATACTGTTAACCTTAAAATATCCTCCTTAAGCAAGGTAACAAATATTGGTTAATTGGCATATGTTCTGAATTTAGTTGATAGTTTATATATAAATGATTGTTTGTTTTCTGACTTATGCAGGTCCTGTGCAATATCCAAGTGTTTGCTAAAGCTATGCCTTCTCTCTTTGTTGCTCACTATGAAGACTTCTTTGTACATTCTTCAGATTCATATCAGATTAAAGCTCTTAAGCTTGAGATGCTTTCTGCCATTGCCACGGAGTCTTCTGTTCCATTCATTCTGAAAGAATTTCAGGTATTTCACCTCAAATCAAAGGATTCCTTTTCTTTGAAGTTTGTGATATGTAGATGAGTTACTGCCTTCTAAAAAGAAGTACTTGTTCACATTAAACCTTCGCTTCCTGTGCAAATTGTATGGAATAAACATTATTACTACTTTCTGTCCATATACTGAAAATTATTTTTGCTTCTTAGTTCTGGTTAATATTTTTATTATTATACAACAATAGAGCCTTAATCCCACTAGATGGGGTCGGATATATAGATCAAACGACGTCATTGAGCTCAATCAAAAACCAAATATTGAGATAAATTATTAACTAACAGATCTGCTCAATAACCTCATTATTATAAATCAAAGAAATTAGATGACTAATATTTTGATTCCATTGATCTGTGTGAATATTTTTATGAAGTGAAAGAAATGGGATCATTAATATTTTCATTCTATTGGGTTTGAATTAAGTTTTACTATGAACTTCGAAGGTAAACTCCATTTACTAGGTTTCTGCATAAATTGATGTTTATCTTAGTGTGTTGCTAGGATTATATTAAAGATCCAGACAGGAGATTTGCTGCGGATACAGTTACTGCCATTGGTCTATGTGCTCAAAGGATTCCAAAAGTGGCAAATGCATGTTTGGAATGGTTGTTGACTCTGATAAAACATGGTATGTTACTATATATCTGCTACTTATTATGCCTATTTAAAATCGTCATGCTCCTTGTTTAATATCCATATCTGCAGAACTTATGTGTAGCGGAACTCAGTCTGTGGTTGGAGAAGATGGTGGGCTAATTCAGGCAATTACATCCATTAAATCAATCATAAAGCTAGATCCACCCAGTTATGAGAAGGTATTTTTGCGTTCTTTTGTTTTGTTTTTGTTTTTTTGTTTTTTGGGGTTATGAAGCATTCAAACTGCCCTTGTGTTTTCTGCTGTTTTTTCATTGATTAATTTTTTCAAAAGACAATATAAAGATGCTGACAAACTGGATATAAGCTTGGGTAGCGTACATCATATACACCCTGGTCCCCTGGGACACCATTTTGATTATTAGCTGCTAGGTTTGGAAAAACTAATTTAATATTTTCTGTTCGCTACGAGTTGCTGATATCATGAACTGCTTACATCTTTCTAACGTATTTAGTGCATTCCTGCCTGAAGTGTAATAAGCAGAAACACACTTCATGTAAATGATTTGTGTTTGTAAACTTTGTATAATGATACCTTATTTAATGTCTGTCACATGTGCTTCACAAACGTTCTTCGGATTTTTTTGCCCATACGGGTCCTATCATAATTATATTGTTTTCAATTTTGTTTTAGGTTATTTCTTTCTGTAGTTTGTCTACCACCCTTTTGTCAGTACAGAAAACATTCCTATAGTTGAGTTAATTATTAATAGTAGTAATTGGTTATAGCATTTTAGAGTTCCTTGTCTTCCACCTTTGGTTTTGTCAGCACAGAGAACATTGTAGTTTCTTGCTTCTGACACTGCTATGGTTGAGTTAGTTATTAGTAGTTCTTGCAATATTTGGATGCTTTGTTTCTGAATCTGTTGGCGACTTCATTTTTTAAAGGTCATAATTCAGTTAGTCCGTAGTTTGGATACAATCAAGGTTCCTGCTGCCCGTGCTATGATTATTTGGATGATGGGGGAGTATTGCTCTTTAGGTGAGATAATCCCAAGGATGCTGAGTACAGTACTTAAGTATCTAGCTCGGTGCTTTGCTTCAGAAGCATTAGAAACAAAGCTTCAGATACTTAATACAATTGCGAAGGTATGTCATGAAGCTATTTTTGTGCTTGTATGCTACTGACTGACCCATATGACGATTGAACAAATCTTATTGCATTTATATTGTTATTCTCACCATCCTTTTCTCTGGTAACTGAAAATGTCAAATACTTGTATCTCAAATGTAAACAAAGATGGAACTAAACACTGATTAATAATTGGGTTTATATTGTTCTCCGCTGGCTGTGATTATAAGCCTTAATCTTTTTATTTGGGTTAACTACATGTAGCCTTGATCTGAATTCATTGTGACACTATTGCGATCATAGATTCCTTTTTCCTATATGGTTCAATATAGGCTTATGTTTCTTCACAGGCTTGTTAATTCTTTTACAGTGCAGCTTATTAATTATATGGTTCTATCCTTTGCATTCTTTGGTATACTCTTTGAAGCTTCTACTTGAATTTTCTCCTTCTTGCAGGCCCCTTGCCTCCCTATCAAAGGGGGAATGGAAGAGGGTAAATTGAAATGCTATCTTGAATAATGCTATTCTGTTGGTCATAATGTTAACCTTTACCCTTGAAAAATTTATTTTTTCCGAAACCAGGTAGAGTAGACTGTTACTGGGAAGCTGGACAGCTACGTATATTGTTGAATGAATATATGAGCTTTTTCTTACTTCAATTTACTGGCACAGTTTACTTTTTCTGTTCTTACGTGGTTGAATTCTGTACATTGTTAAATGAATATATGAGCTTTAGTTCCTATTTTAAGTTTTTGCTTTCTCAATTACCAGGGTTCATTGTAGTATTTGAATTCTGTGCATTATTAAAAAAAAATATATGATCACATACAAGTTTTTCGTTTTGGATTCTCAGATTTTAATAATAGGTACTTTTTATTTAGTTTGCGTTGAAGGTTTTCAAATTTATAATTTTTATTTGGGCCGAGAAGTAAAAGTTTCATTTGATGCAATGAGTTTTATGTTTTTGAATGACTTTTGGTTGCAGGTCATATTATGCACTAAGAAAGATGACATTGGGTCCTTGCAAGGAGTCTTAAGTTATGCAGTTGAACTGGCTGAGAATGATCTGAACTATGATATTCGTGATCGGTCTCATTTTGTAAAGAAACTTTTCTCACGGAATCTGGAGTCCCAACAAAATGAGGAAGAAGAAAATGACAAATCACAAAATAGAGACCTGTCCTATGTACTTGCTCAATGCATATTTGGTGGACAGACAAAAACAGTGACAGTGCCATCTGAACCCATCAATTCCCGGTTTTATCTCCCTGGTTCTCTTTCCCAGATAGTATTTCATGCAGCTCCAGGCTATGAGCCTCTTCCAAAGCCTTCTAGTCTTCCATACAATGAGCTTGATCAATATGATGGGGCTGCTTCAGGAGAATTCAACGAGGATGATCCAGATGCATCTGGATCTTTGGATGAGGAAAGTGCTTCTGATTATAGTTCTGAACATTCATATACTGGTTCAAGTGATGTCAGTCACAGTGATGAGACTGTTTCTGGTCATCAAGATAACAACAATGCTGATCCTTTGATTCAGATTTCAGACACGGCTAATGGTGGCAAAAATCAGAATGGTGTGTCTTACCCTGATACAACGGATTTTGGGGACTTATTGTCTACAAGGGCTCTGGAGTCATGGTTGGATGAGCCGCCTGCGTTGTCTACTGAAAGTACAATGGAACAAGGTCGAGCCTGTAGATCTTCTGCTAGAATAACCATAGGAAATATCAAAAGTCGAGTTAAAACTAAATGCTACATGCTTTTAGATCCTGCAAATGGAAATGGATTGAAGGTCAATTATTCATTTTCATCTGAGGCTTCAAGCATAACCCCTCAACTCATATGTCTTGACTTGTTCTTTGAAAATTGTTCTTTAGAGTCATTATCTGATATAGTCTTAATAGAGGAGGACTCTAGCAAGGGCTCAGATTCTGCAAACAAGACATCATCGTCTGTTGAAAGGTAAGCTTTAAATTTTTCTTTTCTTTTTTAAGGTAAAATTTGATGTACCTTTACTATTGTGATTTTCAATATGTTTTAATTTTCTGTGTTTTGTTTGCTGGATTTGCACAATTTTTAATTTGTCACTGACAGGTTCTGGAAAGATAAGATAGAAATAGGGAGAAGAGGGAAAGGGAATTTTCCCATGAAAGAAACTCTAGAACGAGAATCTGTTTCTAGAGAGGGAGAGACATATGTGTGCTGATTGATACTTCATTCATGGTTAAAAACAAGTACATAACTTACTTAAATAGTCTGACACAATAACTGAAATTAACAACCTAGATTCTAGGATTGAAACTGAAAATAACTGAAATTTAAAACTGTTTTCAGAGACAATGTTTTCTCTCATCTATTATTCTAATGATCATAGCTTACAATATATATAGGCTCAAATGGAGAGCCCTCATAAAGAGAGGAATTAAGAGGAATTATGGAGAGGATTACAATCATAATAACTTAAGGCTATAATCAAGGGATATGATAGGATAGCGGGAATCAAGGGATCCTAATTTTATTTCCTAATATTCTAACACTCCCCCTCAAGCTGAAGAATATATGTCAATCATTCCCAGCTTGCATCGGAATTCTTCAAATTTGGCTCTACCCAGAGGTTTAGTCATTACATCTGCAATTTGATCTTCAGATCGTATGTAGGTCAAAGTCATAATGCCCGCTTCCACTTTCTCTTTAATAAAGTGCCTGTCTATTTCAACATGCTTTGTTCGATCATGATGGACAGTGTTTCTCGTCATCTCAATGCTGGATTGGTTGTCACACCAGACTTGCATTGGGCCATCATATGGAATTCCCAATTCTTTTAGTAACCTGATAATCCAGAGTCCTTCACATGTTCCATCATTCACAGCTCTTAATTCTGCTTCTGCACTGCTTTTTGACACTACAGTTTGCTTCTTACTTCGCCATGTTACCAAATTTCCCCATACATATGTGCAATATCCTGATATTGACTTTCTAGTTTCCCTATCTCTTGCATGGTCTGTATCAGTGTAGATTTCTAAGTTTCTGGCCGTGCCTTTCTTGAAGAAGATTCCTCTCCCTGGATTGAATTTTAGATAACTCAGGATTTTATATACAGCTGTCATATGCTCTACCTGTGGTTGGTGCATGAACTGACTTACTGTTCCAACTGCATAGCGGATATCTGGACGAGTGTGGGTTAGGTATATCAGCTTCCCCACAAGGCGCCTGTATTGTTCTGAGTCAACTGGGACACCATTCTCTTTAATCTCAAGATGACACCCTTCTTCCATCGATGTTTCTTCGGGTTCTGCCCCTAACATTCCAGTCTCATGTAACAGGTCTAGAGTATACTTCCGTTGTGACACATTGATGCCCTTCTTAGTTCTTGCCACTTCCATACCCAAGAAATATCTCATTTGAGCAAGATCCTTAACCTGGAATTCAGTAGACAAATCCCTCTTTATCTACGTAGACGATTAGGATAGTAATTCTTCCATCGTTATGTTTGACAAACAACGTTTCGTCTGCTTGCCCTTGGTTGTACCCTAGTTTCCTTATTGCTTTGTTGAATCGGCCAAACAATGCCCTTGGGGATTGCTGTAGTCCATACAATGACTTGTTAAGTTTGCAGACTGCGCCGTTAGGAGCTAGGACCCCATCTGGAACCTCCATATAGACCTCTTCCTCCAAGTCACCATTCAAAAATGCATTCTTTATGTCTAGTTGATATAGTGGCCAATCCAAGTTAGCTGCAATTGATAAGAGTACTTGGAATGTATTGAATTTGGCTACTGGGGCAAAGGTCTCCTGATAATCAATTCCATAGGTCTGTGTATATCCTTTTGCGACTAGTCTTGCTTTGTACTTGTTGATGCTACCATCAGGATTGAACTTTGGGGTAAAGATCCACTTACATCCCACAGTCTTCTTTCCTGGAGGGTAAGATACGACTTCCCATGTTTTGTTTTCCTCAAGGGCTTTTAACTCTTCTTCCGCAGCCTGTTTCCACTTTGGATCAGTCATAGCTTGTTGGAAGGTGTTTGAGATTTCAATTTGTGCACTGTTTATAACAAAGCTCTGCATCTTGGTAGATAGATTACCATATGAAACAAATCGTTGAATTGGATGCTGAGTGCAAGACCTTACCCCTTTTCTCAGTGCAATAGGCCAGCCCATCTCTTCAGTATCTATCCTCGAGTCAGATTCATGGTCGTTCCTCTGAGTGGGATTGACGTTTCTTTCTACCTCCTGATATTGTTGCTTAGTACCTCCTTCTGATCCATCTTCTACATCCATCCCAGTCACAATTTCAACATGTGTTTCCAACTCATTTGGGTGGGTATTAGGAGATGTAGAAGATAAGGAATCGGGTGGTGGCAAGGTATTATTGGTATCAAGAAAGTTAGGCAATGCATCATAAGTTTCTGGGTTAGCATCGGTGGCTTTGGAAGTTTCTAGGGTATCATGTAGAGTATTGGAATTTGGTTCATGTGAGATTAGCCATTCAATATCCGAGTACTCCCCCTGAATGGGTAATTTCGGATAGTAGGCATCCTCCTCATAGAATACTGTATCTTTGGAGACATACAGCTTCTTTGAAGTTGGACAATAACATTTGTACCCTTTTTGTGTGGAGGAGTATCCCAAGAAGATGCATTTCTGAGAACGAGCATCAAACTTACTTCCATTGGGATTATGGACAAAGACAACACACACGAACACTTTTTGAGGTAGTGGGTTTATAAGAGGGCAATTGGGAAAGGTGGTGAGAAGTGTTTGGAAATGAGTGGTATACTTGAGGACTTTAGAGGGCATTCGGTTGATGAGATAGGCCGCAGTTAGTACTGCATCTCCCCAGAAGGTCGTGGGCACATTTCTTTCCATCAGCAGAGTTCTAGTTACCTCCAGTAGGTGGCGGTTCTTTCGTTCCGCGACCCCATTTTGCTGAGGTGTGTAGGGATAGGAGGTTTGATGGTGAATTCCTTGCTGATCAAGAAATTCTTTAAATGTACTACTTAGGTATTCCCTACCATTGTCACTTCGGAGGACTTGGATGGAGGATTGAAATTGATTCTTTACAAAGGTGTGAAAGCGTTGGAAAATTTGAGCCACTTCAGATTTTTCTTTCATCAAGTAAACCCATGTGGTTCTGGTGTGATCATCAATGAACGTAACAAACCATTTCTCATTTTTCCGGGTTTTTGTTCTTGCTGGCCCCCATATGTCACTATGGATTAGTTGGAATGGAGTAGTGGGTAGGTAGGACTGTTTTGGATAGGTGAATCGTGTTTGTTTAGCCAATTGGCAAGTTTCACAATGAAAAGGAACAGAGTCTTTATTAAATAAGTTTGGAAACACATGTCTCATATAATCAAAACTAGGATGTCCTGAGCGACAATGCCATAAAAGTACATCTTTGTCGTGAGAGCTTGAGCTAATTAGACTTTGTTGTGCATTCCACATCGCTTTATTCTCCTTGTCCGATCTCTCTAGGTAGAAAAGTCCATCCCACTCTTTAGAAGTCCCAATCGTTCGTCCCGAGTTTAAATCCTGAAACAGACACACATCATCATCAAATATCACACGGCATACACGTCCTTTCATTAACTTACTCACAGATATTAGATTGCAGGTAAGTGCTGGAACAAATAGAACATTGTGAAGTCGTAGTGAATTAGATAGTGTGATTGTGCCAATTCCTTCGACTTTGGTGAACACCCCATTAGCGACTTTGACTCGAAGGGTCTCAGAACACAGTTTGAGAGTTGTAAATAAGGTTTGATTATCAGTCATATGATCTGTGGCTCCTGAATCGACTATCCATGTATCATCGCTAGTCCGTATAGTATTGAGGGCTACAATAGAATTACCTGATTGGACCAAGTTAACACTAGGCAAGGAGTTGGACTTATTTTGTTTCTCAAGTAGTCGACGAAGCATCTGCAGTTCCTCCCCACTTAATGGAGTATCTTCAACTTTCTGTTCAGTTGAGGTAAGATGTCCCTGTGGTTTGCTAGATGATGGTTTGCCGTGTAGTTTCCAACATTCGTCCTTGGTGTGACCCTTTTTCTTACAATAATTGCACCACTTGTTTTTCCGTTCCTCTTGTGGTCCTCGTACTGCTAGGGCTGAGCTCTCAATCGGATTTGGGCTGTTTCGGTTTAGGAGTTTCCTGCTTTCTTCAAACTGCACATGATTGACGATATCAAAGAGGTGTGGTAGGGGTTTGATCCCCATGATTCTGCCCCGTATCTCCTCAAATGAATCATTAAGGCCAAGGAGAAAATCATAGACTCTCCCTTCTTTCACTATCTTCTTATATAATTGTGCATCTTCCACATTTTTCCATGGGTGTACTTCAAACAAGTCTTGTTGTTGCCAGAGTTTTACCAGCGCATTATAGTACTCGGTTACTGTCAGATTGCCTTGTCTCATATCTCGAAGTTTTCGCTTCAAATGGATCAAGGCAGCAGTATTATCCAGAGAGGAATAGGTTCTTCTAGCTGCATCCCAAATTTCTTTTGCAGTGTTTGCCAGGAGATAGCCTTTACTAATATCAACAGTCATAGAGTTACAAAGCCACGTCATAACTTGGTTGTTTTCAGCAAACCACGTATCAAAGTTTGGATCATCTGGGGCTGGTTGTGGTGCTGCCCCATTAATATACTTCTCCTTCCTTTTTCCACGGATATACCTCAATACACTTTGGGACCATTGTAGGTAATTCCTTCCATTAAACCTATGGTTAATAACCATACTTTGAGGTTCTGGAAGTTCTAATGGCGTTAAGGTACTGATGATAATGGATGAAGATGAGTTGCTGTTTGAAGAAGTCATTATGGAATTTGTACCGGACATAAGTGCAGCGGGATGTATTCCGGTTTTAGACACATTTGTAGGGACAAAACTGAACAAAGGAGGGAATTCTGAGGGATTCATGTTTCTGGACAACCGGCCGCCATAAAACACTGTAGACGACGGCGCGTGGGGTTCACGCGCCGGTGCTGTGGTGGCGCGTGGTAGTCATGCGCCACTCCGATCACGCTGGGCTTCCTGGGATCCGCCGATCGGCGCCTTCCGGTTCTTCCGGTGCCGGCGGTGTGCACCCACTCGCCGCCGTTCACGAGATCTAGGTGTGCATGGACCCTGCGTTCACTCTCTCTCTCTGCCGTGTTTTCACTGTGCCTCACCGGAATGTCTCTGCCGTTTTTCCACCAGGCTTTGATACCATGGTTTCAGAGACAATGTTTTCTCTCATCTATTATTCTAATGATCATAGCTTACAATATATATAGGCTCAAATGGAGATCCCTCATAAAGAGAGGAATTAAGAGGAATTATGGAGATGATTACAATCATAATAACTTAAGGCTATAATCAAGGGATGTGATAGGATAGCGGGAATCAAGGGATCCTAATTTTATTTCCTAATATTCTAACAAAAACACAAGACAGATGCCAGCTAAACATAAAAGCTAGTTAAATCCCTATCCTCAGTTCTTCTCTGAGGAAGGACTCCCACACCTCTTTCGAGAATAAACCAATAAGGGACTCTGGACTTCATCTTCAGGGTGAAAATTTAAATCTACAAGGTTTTATCATCTTGTGAATTTTGATTTATAACTCTATATGCTAAACATAGTTTAAGAATTAGCTTGAGTTCTTGGCCAGAAAAAAAAAAAAGCAGCTTGAGTTCCAGTTTACCCAATGCAGGAGGATGCTTTATTAGAACTTGTAATTATTCACTTACTGTCATTCTTTTTTCTGAAAATTGATCAATTATATTTTGAGAGCTGTTTATATGCTTTTTTAGTTGTTTTTGGCTCTCATTTTTGCATCTTATATTTGCATGATTTTTACATATTGGCTTTCTGGAACTAATGGATCGTACTGCTTTTGGCTTTGCACTCCAGTACTTCGAATACTGATATACCAACTCTGGTTTCCATGGAAGAGATTTCTTCGCTGGAGCCTGGTCAGACAGAAAAGAGGACTCTACAAGTTCACTTCCATCACCACCTATTGCCTCGAAAGTTGGCTTTGTTTTGCAATGGCAAAAAATTTCCTGTTAAGCTAAGGCCTGATATTGGATACTTTGTGAAACCACTTCCAATCAGTGTCGATGATTTCAGAGATAAGGAATCTCATCTTCGTGGGATGTTTGAATATGTGAGAAGGTAAGTCAGGGTGTGGAACATCTATTAAATAACTTCAGTTTAAGTCTGGCATTCACAATCCCAATCCATGCGATAATCTGATTGAGTGCCTTCAAGAGGAACTCTTGGTATGTCATATTGAGTGCCCTCATCTTAAAGCATTGGAAAAATAAATAAGACAGAAAAACGAGCATCTCTGAAATAGGATGGATATTTTTGTCACTCAGCTAGATATCCCTTTAGAAAGCATCTTTGAAACTCCTTAATTGAATGTACTTTAGACTGACCTTCATAGCAAATTGATTTTTGTCTTATTTCTGTCGTTGTGCTGAAACCTTGAATAATTACATTTTACTGCACTGCTATACTGATAGTGCATCTTAGAGCTTCCAAACTGGTTTCGACAATTTCAAATTTTTAATGGGAAGAATTTCTGAGGGATCTATACTTGGGGAATGGAACCAAGCAAAAGTAACAATGTTAAAAGACTTGGTGCATATATCTTTGTAATGGCTAGCTTCATGATATAACCATCATGCTTAGGCAATTCTTTCCTGTTGAAATAGTGCAACAGCTAGATTTAAAATCAACAAAGAATTAACTTTAAACTCTGAAGCATATACTGATCTTGTGAATTTGAAGAACTCAGCTGACAGAAAATTGACTCTACATTATCGCAAGTTTACTCTGTTTCATTGTGAACTTAATTCTTTTGCTGGACAGTCCCTTCGTATTGTCTGTTTTTATCTTTGAGATTCTGAACTTTAACCTTGATTATATTGTATATTGTGCCAGCTGCACCTTCACTGATCACATTGAAGAGCTGAACAAGGACAGCAACTCTTTGACAAAGGACAATTTTCTCGTGATCTGTGAAAACATAGCACTGAAGATGCTCAGCAATGCAAATGTTTCCCTTGTATCTGTGGATATGCCTGTTACTACCAACCTTGATGATGCATCTGGGTTGTGCTTGCGTTTTAGCGGTGAGATCTTGAGCAATTCCATGCCATGCCTGCTTAAAGTTACTGTTGAAGGTAAATGTTCGGATCCATTGAGCGTTTCTATAAAAGTCAACTGTGAAGAGACTGTGTTTGGCTTGAATTTCTTAAACAGGGTTGTCAATTTCTTAGCTGAACAGTCTCACACCCAATCGTGAGTTTGCAAATTCGATTGAGAAACAGCATTTGAATAACTAAACGAACAGAGTTTTGAAGTGTGATGTCTCTGAATTATTACAATATTTTTTCGGGGTGGGTGGGATGTGTGAAAATTCAACATGTATATGACTTGGAGTATAACTCTTGTTTATTTGTTTTTGGGGGCTAACTTAGTTCCAAAAACATAACCTTTGCGTTTCGTTAATATCCATTGCTCCTAGATTTCTTTCAACTGTCATGATTTATTGCCGCGAATTTTTGCACTCTCATACTTGGCTAAGAAATGGCTCAAACAATTTTTCGGCTGTCCTGAGTGTGCAAATGACAAATCATACTACTTTACAAAACAAATGTTTAACAAAACGGTGCATATTGGTGCTAATCACCTTAATCTGCATAAAATTATTCTATTAAAAGCAATAAAGAAGAATTGTGGGTGGGGTGGTCTGCAAATTTTATTCAGGTGTTCATGCTTTTTGGATTTGAACAAAATGGTCCTTTGTTTTTTGTTTCAAGTCTCCTTCCGAGTTATAGCCCTGAGATATTGGAGAGCTTGTATTTGATTGAAGGTCAGTGGTTAAGCTAAAAGCCAACAGCTGTCTTTTTCCGGTCTAAAGGTCATGTTATTCTTTAGTTATTTGTGCCTCACAAAATTATACTCCCTTCTCCTCTTAATGTAATATTTATTTATTTAATTTGATTAGATTAATGAAGTTATTTAATATGATATGTTTTTTTTCCCTTAAATATTCTAATTATCTTCTTTAATTCCCTCGATCTCGCCCTTACTTGATTATTATTAAGGAAGTATTAATAGAGTTTAATTAAGAAAAGATTTATAAAGATGAGAAATAGGTATTACATTAAGGATCAAGATCAACTCTTTAATTATGTCTTAAACTGAGGGGGAGTAATTATTAGCGGTCCGAATCCAAGTGATGGTTGAGAGTGGGAGATACTGAACTTGAAATGAGGTTCTGACCTAATAGAGGACCATCTTTCTGTTACTGGAAAATAGGAACAGAGTGTTATCTTGTTCTTCATTTTCCAATTCTCTCTTTTATAAAACCTTTTTCGTTGGTAGCCTGCTATCTTTTCCCAACATTATTCCAGTTTATTAAAGAAATTCTAGGGAGATACAGCGTTCGTAAAATTTTTTATATTGGCACTTTAGTGTAATTCCAGATGATACAAGTCAAAATGGGGAATGCAATACGTTTATGACAATTATTCTGCACAC
Source organism: Albizia julibrissin (assembly GCA_037074505.1). NCBI lineage: Eukaryota > Viridiplantae > Streptophyta > Magnoliopsida > Fabales > Fabaceae > Albizia > Albizia julibrissin. Next base: position 39,493,793 of record CM073483.1, on the reverse strand, counting down.
CTTGGTTCTTATAGAAAGACGATAACTTCGAGCAAGGTCAATGAACTCGCCTATTACGATTATATGCCGCTTGGTTCCATCTCCATGTGACATACAATATATGGTTATTGAGAGATAAGGGGAAAAAATTAAAAATTGAATTAATCTTATATCCCATTAATTTCTTTTAAAATGCAAAGATCAAAATACATCCAAATATTATGTTATTTTTTTGTAACTAAGATTCTAAGAATACAATTATTAAAGAAATGTCCATTCTTTTTGTAAAATAAAATTATTTCAATAGTGTGAGGCATTTCTTTTATACTGGAAGTTATAAATTTATTTTTCTTCAAATATAAAATATGATCCTTATTGTATATTAGTAAAATATATTTTGCATTTTCTGCGCCAAGTAATAAATAAGGCTAGTGAAACGAAAGCAAAGTATTGGTGGTTAGGATGAGGTGGAGTGGTGGATGTGGAGGGAAAACCTACCAATCTCTGGTCTTATGTATATATATAGAGGGTAGAAAGAATTTTTTTTCCTAGTTATAAGGTAGAGAGATAAAATTTTCATATCAATGTATAATTTCACCATTCATTTATTATCGTATTGACTTTATTCTAATGATATATAATATATTAAATCGGGGTAAAGTTAAAAAGTTGTTGAATTTTATGAAAGAGTTAATGAAGTTTAAGGTTTTTCTTGGTCTATGTGAAAAATGTTGGAAGTACCTTATATATCGGATTAGAGGAGTATTAAAAAAACATATACTCCCTCCAGTCCACAATATAAAACACTTTTAAGAGAAATGTATGATCAAAATATAAATCATCTCCAATTTAATTAACGTTTTTCTTCATGTTTTTCTCTTGTGATTAATACTCTCTTTCTAATTTTGCCTACTCATTATATCCCTATATGTAAAATAACATTCTTAATACAATTAAATACATTTCTAAAAAGGATAAAAATAAAAAAAATTATATTTTAAAACATATTAAATAAATTAACTGTCATTATTAAAAGGGAAAATTGTTAGTAAATACCAAATAATGAAATTAATTGCTCTTTGCCACCAACAAGCAAGTGGTACTGAAGTGTCATTAATTTTAGACCTACAAAGACAAAAGTGCCCTTAATAACACAATTGGTTTTTTTTTAAAAAATCAAACGAACACAAAACACCAAAGGCGGGGGAGCAGAAACAATTTTCTCAGTTGTCGTTCTCACTTCACCATTGAAACTTCTGAAATCTGTCACCATCGTCACCGATTCCGGCCAGACATTACCGGCCAGACATTAGCAGAAACAATTTTCAATCTCAGTTTTCGTTCTCACTTCACCATTGATCCTCTTTAATTTCTTCAATAACCTTCCTAATCGCCGAGCTCTGACTCATGAAGATGCTGCAATAATCATCGTCGAGGCTTCCTGTACATCTAGAACTCCTTGGAATCATCAGAATCGCAGCGTCAACGAAGAAGGTAAGATATTCTTGAAACTTAGGGGATTTCATGGTATTAGAGATTGTATTAGCCAAAACTGAAATTGTTCTTTCGTGGTTGCCTTGTGATATTAAAAAGGGGTTTAGTGTGGCAATTAGTTCCTTGTAAAACTATATCATATGCTAAAACCCATGCTTATAATGAGTTTATAAATCTGAATTTTAACCGTATTTGTACATAGGCTTTCTTTAAAACAAAGAGCCTTGCTTCATAATCCTTTTCCTTATAAATCCTTTGTACCAAACAGCCCTAAGAGTATGCGTGTGTGGTCTTCTTAAGTGCTCACATGTTATAAATGTAGAAGCACATGGAGGGGTCTCCTTGCAGCTGTTTCTGCTATTTTGAGTTAGAATCAGTGAGCCATCTTCTGTAACTAATTCTATTTTTTGTCATAACATTGAGTTAAAATCACTTGATGATGATTTATAACATGATCGTATCAGGTATCCTTGAGAGTAATTTGTTTTGGCATGCAAGTTTAGGTAAGATATCAATAATAGCAAAAGCCTTATCCCATTAAGTGGTGACACAAATTCCATGAAGCTACTATGTTCTGTTTGAGACCAATTCTTCCTATAAGCCACTTGTGAGATATTGTGCATTGCTAATATATTTTGATAATTTTGTTAGGCGACTTATTGACAAATAAATGTAGCAAGTTTGAAATGTGTGGAATTGTTTTTTGTGAGAATACAAGTATTGGCTTTGATTGCAAAAGAATGTATGACTTGGAAAATTGTTTATAATAGCGAATCACTGTTTTGTTCCATGTTGATGTCATGTTTCCTTTAGATGACAGCAACAGAATATCCAGAATGCAAGACCTATGGTTTTTCATTCTCCCTTCTATTTTGTTTCTCATGTAATCTGAAAAGTGGGTATGAATAGCTTCTCTATCATTGAAAAGGCAAGACATAGTTTGGATGTTTTATGAAAACTATATGTCTTGAGTATAAATTTATCCTGGAGACAAAAACATGGATTGTAGGGTTTTGTAATTCTTCACAACCTTCCCAGTAACCCTAAGGTTGTCTTAATTCATTGTTTATTAAAGCTAAATCACATAGTAATAGTAATAAAGACTATACAAACTCTATTATGTTTCTATGTTCATGGCTTATTTTGTATTGCCTTTTATGTCCACATTAAGTTTGGGAATACTTTATCTCTGTCTCCTTTGAAGGTCCCTATTATTCTGTCAAGCCATATGAAGGTTTGACACCACTGTCAAGTGTGAAGCTTCCATATCCGCTACCAAATTGGGTCCCTATCATTCTATCATATTATAGGAGAAAATACCACACATTCCATGCAGTTTGTTTTCCATTTATCTTTAATAAATATGTGCAGTTTTGATTGCTTAATAGTATCAATCTATTTCTGTTGTTCTTGTACTAGTGAGTTTAAAACCAGTCATGATGTAGGACCCTAATTCATGTGTCTTTAATGTCCTTAATTCCCGTAGTAGTGAATTTTCAACTTCGTGTGTTTTGATTGGCCATTGTCACTTTAACAATCTGTACATAATCATGGTGAACAAAATAGGAGGGAAAGGAAGGAATGTAGGGAAAGGTGGGAAGCCAAGCTTGAATGGAGCCACTTTATTTAAGCGAGAGTATTGGTCTGATGAAATGAGGAAAGTCAAACACAAGACAATTCAAGACGCAGACAAGGAAGTAAGGGAGGCATGGAATAAACTGTCAATAGCGGAAAAGAGTAAGTATGCCCAAAAGTCTAAGGAGGATAGAGATCGTATGGGATATGTCTCCTCAATCAAAGAAGGTGAGGCACGGACCCGATCATCACTAAAACAATTTGTGCAATTTGCACACTTTATCAGAAGTGATGCAAGGTTGAGGGCTAAGGCTAAGAACATTGGGTTTGAGAAATTATTAGATGTCACATGTACATAGATACCTCATGCTCTATGTGGACAATTGGTTAAAGCGACTGACCCGACAACATCTTCAATATGTATCAGGAACCTTAGGAGGCAAATAGTTGAAAAGGATGTACATGATTTACTTGGCTTGCCTAATGGAGGGAGTGAGATCATAGAGAAAGTTAATACAACAAGTGAGCAATTTGTCAAGTTAAAGGTAAAACTTGGAAGAAAAAGGTTCTCAGACATAAAGGAAATGATAATTTCAGGGCAAGAAGAAGACATGTTTGAGGCATTGATGGTTTTGTACACGTTAGGGACATTATTGTCTCCTCCTAAAAATGGAGGTGTTAGCGACCGATTGCTAAAAATCATTTCTGCTGATCACACAAGTTTAGGTTGTTATGATTGGTGTAAGTTTGTTCTCAATAACTTGATGATGGAGGTTACAGAGTACAAGAATGCTAGGGTGAGAAGCAAATGTATTAGAGGTTGCATTTATTTTGTGATGGTAGGTATTATAATATGTTTACTTTGTTTTTAAATTGGATATTTATTATATAGTGGTAAAATGATTGATTTCGTTACAGATAGTGTTTTTCCAAATGTTTCCGTTGCTTCCTGAAGAGCCACCATTGCCTAAACATGCCGTTAAGTTTTGGACTGATACAAAAGTCAAGGAAGTTGTAAAACGGGAGTACGAGAGTGATCAAGGAATCCTACTCAGATATGTGCCCCCAATCCTGGATGACATAGGATCCAACTCAAATTCTAAGTGCGACGCATGTAAACGTGACATTAACTACACACTTCAACTTCCAAAAGTAACGATATTTAAAGAAGAGGTAGTAATTTCTGAATTTAGTACCATATTTGGTGGTTTTATAGTATACTTGCTTATATATCTCATTGTTGCAGATGACTAGACAAATGTATTGTACAATTATGGGAAAGGTTGCTTAAACTGTTGCATCTGAGTTGTTAAATATGGAAAAAAAATTTAAGCAACATATTAAAATGGATACGCATAAAAAGGGAACATTGTTGGTGATGATAAAGAAAGTGACACCCATGTGGAAGCTCAAGATGTTGGTCAACAAAGAGGGGACACTGAGGATAAAAGGCAAGGGACTGAAGAACATGCAAGTTGCAGCCAAACTCAAGATCATGTTGATGGCCATCAAGATACCGATATAGGATTGGAAGATAGGGTGCCAACAAGCCATGTGCAACTTGAAGTTCATTCCCATAAAGTTAATGATGAAAGCCTCAATGATAGAATGCCTCTGAGAATGTCTCAAAGGATAATTAGACCTGCTATACATTCACCATTCTTGTCATAAATAGGGAAGGCAGGAAGGCCTACTGAAAAAGAGCGATTGTATGACTATTGCACTCGTAGGACAAACCCCTTGGTTGGTCAACATATCTATGTAGAAATTAGAAACTTCTTCCTACAAAAAAGTGAACTGTATTGCCTTAACCGAAGGGGATGGATAAGTGAATGTGTAAGTTGTAATCTCTTTTTATGTAATTAATGTATTTGTATTTAATTGAAATCAATATTAACTCTACAACCAATGTCTAATAAAATGACATTGCAGGTCGTCTCACTTATTGCAAATGTTTTGGTCGATGATCAAAAAGAGAGTGCTGGGGGACGTGTGACACGTCATATATTCCAACCTATTTTCATAGCAAATAATTTCTTCGCTAGCTTTTGTCTATGCTCATTTATCAATGTGAACACATGGTGTTTCCTCTCTTTCACAAGCCATGCATTATAAGGCTCAGCCAAATTAGTGGTTATATTATCCCACCTTCTGAATGAGAATTGTGACAATGCCCAGCGATCAATATCACCATGCTCTTCCAGCCATGTTAACAATTCACGACTAAAACATCCCATGTTGGCTACAACTCTTTCAAAGTCACAAGGAACTCTAGCATATGCAATCCCATCTAGCATCTTTAAAGCATCCTCCTTCTTCATTGGTGTATTTCTTCTGTAGGATTTATGCACCTTTGAGAACTCTAAACTAAAGTTTTCTTTTACATGCCTATAGCAATAGGCATGCCTTTCCCTCCCGAAGACATATCGAACAACATGTATTATTGCATTATGCCTATCTGATACAATCACTACCTCAACAGAGTTTAAAATACCTTTCACATTTTGAATAAACCATGTCCAATCATCATTGGTCTCACCACCTACAATGGCATAAGCAAGAGGGTATAGTTGATTATCAGCATCAAGTGCTGAAGCAGATAACATGGTTCCACGGTACGGGCCACTGAGGTGAGTTCCATCACAATATATAACTGGTCTACATCCTCCCAAGAATCCTTCCACACAACATCCATATGCGATAAATAACCTAGTGAACGTATGGTCGGCACACACTTCCCATTTTGCCACTGTCCTCGGGTCTACTTCCATTAGTCTTCTGCAATACCAAGGAATCAACATGTATGATTGCTCTGGTGCTCCCTGTATCTCTGCCAATGCTTTCTCTTTACCTTTCCACGCTTGATTATATGACATTGATAAACCATATTCCCTATAAACCTCACGCCTTATCTCGTGAGGTGGTTTTTCTAAACAACCCCTCAATCCATCTTTTATTATGGAAGCTGTCAAGGTGGAGGTTAATTTGTGATGTATGACCAGATCATCCTGTGCTGAGTGATTATGCTTTTCCACAAAAGTCCGCACACGTAAAAAGCTACACTGTTCCTCTACTTGATATGCAGTAATTTTCCATGGGCATCCCTCCACCTTACACTTCACTATCATCTTACTTGCACAATTGCTCACATATTTGTATGCAAATTTGTGTGTCAAACTATACTTGTACAGTGCCTCTTTGAACTCAATAGCATTTGTAAACCTTTTTGGAGGACCTGAAAGTAATTCTTTCCACTTCTCAACACCATGCTCAAGGATAGGTGTAAGTGAACTTTGAATTACGTATGGCTGATCTTCTGATATCCTACTTGATGATGATTCAACATTACATAACCCATTTGATCCTTCCATAGTCTCCAACCTACATCAAAATTTATTGTCAGTTAATAACTCATTCTTCCATACCACTTCAAAATACTTGTAAATATTTATGTAACTTACCTTTCTGAAATAATCGTTGATTGTTCTTCATCTATCAACTTACTAACATCTTCAACTATATACAAATGTGCACATTTGTCATTAAATTGTACTAGTTGTTGCACTGCTTCATCATCCTCTATGTCTACAATAGTGTTTTCATCTAGTGTTGACAGTATGCACCTTAATTGCAATGCTTTACCTTTAATACCAATACATGAACATATTGTTCTTTTAAGCTCATTGAGCGACATTCCTTCTCTTACCATTCTTCCATTTGCTCTCCCACCCACATATTGAGTTCGCCCTTGATCAGTCACAATCTTTCCACCTATATGGAAGAAGCAATATATTTCCTTTTGTACTTTACTCATCACATTAAATATAGACCTGCAAAAATATGACTTTAATGTTAACTGAACTGAATTTTATAATATGTTTGAACTATAATAAACTACTCAATAAGTAATTATAGTTTCACCTATAATAAACTAATAGGTGAGCATTTCTTGTAAGTGGGTACTGGTTTTTCCAAGTGCTTTTGACTATTTATGATGAAAATAATCTACCTTTTCACATTTGATTCATTTGAATTTTGCCCATAATGATGTGATTTGGTTCAAAGTAGGATCTTTTTATTTTTAGAGATGTCAAACTTGGATAGCTCAACAACTAGTCTTAATCTTTGCAATTTAGGATCTGTCATCATCAATTTGAATAAGTAAAACCCTCAATGCTCAAGCAATATACAAATTTACAGCTAAGCATGTTTTTCCATTCATTTGATGAATAAATGTATATATTACAATTATAGTTTGTGAAAAAAAAATTCCACAACATTCCACACTGCAAAGATACAATACATAATGTCTTTGAACTCATTTTCATCAAAACCAGCAAGCTATATTACCCAAACAAAGAAAATAAAATGAAACGTTCTCACATGCGAATCTCCATTGCAACATTATTACTTCCAGCAATAATGATACAACAATTACACAATGTAGACTATTAATGCAATTTTACACGCAACAGACCACGAGTGGTCATCTCTGCGTAATAGACATACAAAAATGATTCACAATGCAAACTATTAACATACCCAAACCAAACAGGAATGCAAAACAAGAGGTAGCCATTAATTATGACAACAACCTAGCTATTAAAAAGTATCTACCTTTTAAGCATTGAAAAAATCGATTCCATTAGAAACCCTGAGTTTAAAGCATATCTAACCTTCTCCTATGACACTGCAATTCCCATGAATCTATAGTGAAATGGCAGTAATGTATTACCTCAGGTGTGATCAGGGATTTCAGAAGGCAAAAGGAAGAGGAGAAGCTTGCTAAGAACGAAAATGAAACACTACGTTGCTGAGAATATATGGTTCCTCTGTTTTGTTTTTGTTTCTGTTTTAAAAGCATTTGTGTTGTCCAACTAAGGGCACTTTTGTCTTTGTAGGTCCAAAATTAATGACCATTCAGTACCACTTGCTTGTTGGTGACAAATAGCAATTAATTTCGCTATTTAATATTTACTAGCAATTTTCCCTTATTAAAATGTCTCATGTTATATACAGGAAGGAGTACAAGTGTTTTAGCTAAAATAAATATAATTTTAGGTAGAAAAGGACAATAACCGCCGAGTACAAGTGTTTTAGCTCAAATAAATCGAATTTTAGGTCAAAAGGGGAAAAGAAACCGCCGACCGTGGGGATCGAACCCACGACCACGTGGTTAAAAGCCACGCGCTCTACCACTGAGCTAGGTCGGCTGGGTGATGAGGATGATAAATTTGTTAAAATTTATTTAAATTTTAGTTGATTCATAAGATAAGCAAAAATTTTTGCAAACGCCGACCGTGGGGATCGAACCCACGACCACGTGGTTAAAAGCCACGCGCTCTACCACTGAGCTAGGTCGGCCGACTGATCAAGTGGTGATTAGAAAACTATATGGAAAATGAAAACTAGCCCTTGTTTTGTTTTTCTTTCTGCTGGTAGCCATTGAGATTGTGCATGTTGTCATGGTATCATGAACCATAACCGTTAACAAAAAAAATCAACTTTATGAAAAGTATGTAATAGACGGTATTTTTTTTAATTTTATATTAGCTCTAACCTTGTAATTGGATATCTATCAGTTCTTGAAATATCTTGCTCACAACATCAAAATAGGAAGAAGAAAAGAGACGGGGGAGGGGGACCAAAGAAAGTTGTTTCAACGTTAATGTGTAAAGAAATTTCTAAAAATGTTCAACTCATAAAGTAATACAAGAGTAAGAGTACATGGAGTTCCTTATTAATTTCTAAAATCTACATCTGATGACCATGATAACTAGTAGTCGCTTTCCTTCCATCCTCCAATGTCTTGACCAAGAGATCTGTCTTCTTCCTGTGGATTCAAACAAGAAGACAACAACGTCAAACAAAACGACACGGTCGTAAATTTCTGTAAACTGATTGCATCATCACAGTTTCATTATATATAGCAACATAAACAACATGAAAAGAAATTAAAAAGCTAAGAAGTACCTTATGGGTGAAAGTTATACCAACTTCGATTTCTCCACAGTAAGATTGATCTGCACCAACCACTCTATACTTTTGAGGACGAAGCTCAGCTTTTCCATTTTCTGCTCCTGCAGCCAACAAATCCTTCACGTATATTCTGCCCCCCACACACAATTATTCATCACAACATATTCAATATGATATTTGGAGCTCTTGAGTTATTAGCATCCTTTTGAAAGAAAATCTCCATCATTGTTGAACAATGGAGTTGATTTATCAAAAGTTTGTTTTGTAGGGAGCAAGTTAATTTACTCATGAAGAATATAGTTGAGCAGAGCCTTACTCGGCTTGACCAAGGAAGTCATCAGAAGAGAAAAAGTCCTTGTCCTTGATTTTAAAGATGAGCTTGAATTGGTCGCCTGATCCTGGGTATTCGGCTCTAAATACAAATTTCTCGTTCCACACTGGATTGCTACCTCCCTCTGCATCATTATATATGTAGATATAGAGTGAGCAACCATAGGGCATAACTTTCTGATGATTCAGTTCTTTACCCAGAATTAATCAGGCAGTTACTTTGATTATTGAAGGATGTGTGGTTATGAGTCTGATACTTATAAATTTTCTTTATTGTGCACTTGTAAGAGGGAGCAGAAAATCAACATTGATAAAGACCCTACAGAACGGAACCAGATCTGCTGCTGCTGTCAAATTCAAAAATGTGACATTTGGACTCATAAAATTAAAGACGAGTAACAACCTAACCAATAATTTTAAATTTCCACTTGGCAGTAAGTACACGTTCGATTCAGTGGAAGAAAGAGAGGAAAGAACTACTCATATACTAGGAAGAAAATAGAAAGTTATAGTTGGCAAAAGCTTATAGTGATATACTAGGAAGAAAATAGAAAGTTATACTCAATCTTAATTAACATAAGAGAGAAGAAAAATCTGGAAAATTAATATACTACATTCAGATTAACAGATCGCTTCGATATTCATGTTTCCTTTTTCCTGCCTCCTCCATTCCACATACAAAGGATTCCACCATTTTACACTGTAGTCGGTTAACATGAAACTTATTCACAACATTCTGAGAGATCTGTCTTATGAATCTTCTGATAATTTCAAATGAGAGCATATACTATCCGGCTCATTCGGTCAATTTGGCCTTTGACTTTTTCCAATCATTCGGTCAATTTGGTCGAGTACAGATAATTAATAAATCTTTGTCATCATCAATTAATCAAAATAATAATACTCTTAAATACATACGGCTGATCTTTTATCCAATTCAGGTACAGCAGAAGACAATCATAGTGATAACCAGAAAAATAATAAAGAAAAATGTTCAAAATTAACGGCTACATATGATGAACAAATCCATAGTTCAACCATGTGTATGCATTTTCAATCTGATTTCAGCAGGAATGATTGAAGTTATAAAAACACACACACACATGATAAATTGATGTGTAAGAAAATTGGTGAAAGTAAAACTAACCATGGAGGACGGTACTCTGGCGCTCTTGGCCTTTATACTGTATCAGAACGTAGGGATCGATCCGAGCTATTGAGAACAGACAAATGTTAAGAATCGAAGATTGTTAGAACGAACATATAATAGCATAAGAAACCTCAAAATTTCCAGAAACTAGAGAATTTGAAGTTCACTAAACCCTTTATGAAATCGATGAAATAGCGAATAACTCAAAAATTGGGGAATAATGTAGAAACTCTCAAGTTACGAGTGAGGAAGATGATGACAAGAGAAACGGAAGTTGAAACGAACCAAAGAGATCAGACTGAGGAAGGGCCTTAGCTCTAACAAGAAGCACCTCCATGAATCCGATTGCCATTTCTATGTGTGATTGTGTCCTTTGGAGCTCTTAGAAGAATCAAACAGCGCGAGGAGAATTAGTTGACGGTACATTCGATGACTATATATATATATAAAAAAAAGATGAAAATATGCGAAATGTCGTCGTTCAACTCATTCCAGGTTTTCCTGCGGGTTTGTGATGGGTCAACCTTCCAGAAAGGCTGTATTACACGGACTCGGCAGCGGACAACAACACCGTGAAGTTTAGATTAGGTAAAAAGAATGATGTAGTTGAGGTTTTTTTAAAAAAAATAATGTATAGTATTTTGAAGTATTTTTTAGAAGTGTATAGTATTTTAAAATATTTTTTAAATAGTATGTAAAATTTTAAAATAATTATTTATGCTTTTAATCCCTTAAAATATTTTTTCAGTTTTATTCAGTGTCTTACCAGATTGATTGTAATTTTACCTTTAATTATTTTTCAACTTCAAAAATTACTTTAAAATATTTTTTGATGTTTCTAACCCTTTAAAATATTTTTTTAGTTGTACCCAGTGTCTTAAGAGATTGACTATAATTTTACTGGTAAGACATTGGGTAAAACTGAAAAAATATTTAAGAGATTAAAAGCATAAAAAATTATTTTAGGATACTGCATACTAATTAAAAAATATTTTAAAATATTAGACACTTCTAAAAAAATACTTTAAAATACTATACACTATTTTTTTCTTAAAAAAAAAACTCAACCTCATCATTCTTTTCACCCAAACTACACCAAAACGATGTAGTTTGGGTGAGCAGCGGACGTTTGGGCAGCGGACGCTAATTTTAAAGTAATTTTTGAAACTGAAAAATGATTAAAAGTAAAATTGCAATCAATCTGATAAGACTCTGGGTCAAACTGAAAAAATATTTTAAGAGATTAAAAGCATAAAAAATTATTTTAGGATACTGCATACTATTTAAAAAATATTTTAAAATATTAGACATTTCTAGAAAAATACTTCAAAGTGCTATACATTATTTTTTTAAAAAAAAAAAACTCAATCTCATCATTCTTTTCACCCAAACTATACATTATTGGTGTAGTTTGGGTGAAAAGGACGGCAGCGGACGCTTGCCGAGTCCGTATTACATGGGAGCATCTTCTCTCCTCTACTTTTCATATCTGTTGTCATCCTCAGCCATGAAAATGATGACGTTTTGATTAAGGGACACTAACCCAGTTGTCAAGGAGGGTGATTGTACAAGCCACATAATGAATATAATAATTCAATAAATTTATTTTGGTTCTATGAGATAATTGTTTGTAGGGTGAAGGTGTAAACTTGGTAACCAATTATTTTTGTATGGGCATCCAACACAATTAATAATTTTTGGGTGTAAAAATAGAAACAAACAATTTATATGTGAGTAGATATAGCAACGCCGTTAAAGAGACTTAACTTTTGTTATTTTTTACACTGTGGGTCCCACCAGTCTTCTCACTCTCTATTATTTTAATATATTTTTAAAAAAATTAAGGTGTAAATTTAACAATGAACGAATTTCTTATGGGCACCCAACACAATTATTTTTCATAAGAGCGTTTACAAGATAAATATGTGCATTTACATAAGAATATTTACATTAACGCCCTTACTTTATTTTCTTCATAAGAGTGTTTATAAGACAAATAAAGAGATTTAAAAGAATACATTGAGTTAAAATAATTTTTAGTGCACCCTATTGGGTCAAAAAAAAATTACATTTTGTCAGTGAAAAGACGAATATGAGTATTTATTAGACAAATATATCAATGGCTAAAATTTTTTAACTCCTTAAATTCTTTTAAATCCCTTTATTTGTCTTGCAAATGCCCATATTTATCTTGTAAATGCTCTTATGAAAAATAATTGTGTTGGGTGCCCATAAGAAATTTGTTCATTGCTAAATTTACACTTTAGTTCTTTTAAAAATATATTAAAATAATAGAGAGTGAGAAGACTGATTGTAAGATACTCTCCTTATTTCCATAATATCAACTATTCTCTCTCAAAGACTAATCACAATAGAGATAAAATTTCACAATTATTAAATATTATAATATTCAATCCATGATACGATAATCCAAAGTATGCAGTCAAATCAGAGTTTACAGGATGTAGGCCCTATGAGTGGCAATATACATCAATTCAACACATAATAAACCACAAGAGGCCATAGAGATATATATATGCCTCAGGAGCTCCTCTCGACATTCCAGCACGGAAACTATCACCTGAAAAATGTTAAATCGACAGGGTGAGACAAAAGCCTCAGTAACCAGCTTTCCAACTCATTACACATGCTGACATGTATTCATGAGGTGCCAAGTGAAACAGTTTATATAATAAAATATTAAAAATCTAATATCATTTTTTTGTACACAAATCTCATATCAGGAATTATAATATTATATCTCAAATCTCATATCACAATTCTCAAGTGCCTTCCATCAATCCAACCAAACCGCCTTATTTCCGCCGACTAGACCCATAGGCTAAGTTACTATCCATGTTACTGGCCACTCAAAGAGCTCTCCGGTCACATGATGAGGATTGACCAAAATCCACAGAGCATGTTTCCAGACCATGGGTCTTTCTTCTCATTGAACTAGTGGGGTGTTGCGGTCCCTCATTGAACTGGTGGGACAATAGAAAGCTAACCATCATGCACCAATGGAAGCTATATTCAAAGGATATAAAAAATACTTAAAAAAGAATTATTAATACATATATATATATATATATATATATATATATATATATATATATATATATATAAAATAATTAGTGGCAACGCCAACTAACCCAATTGATTGGGTTAGTGTGCCACTAACACAAGCAATTAAGTTAGTGGAAATATAATAAAATAAAAATAATATAAAATTAATTAAATAATATGACACACTACCACTATTGGTGATGTGTCAAGAGGGGTGGGTTAATATAAATACCCACACACACTAATGAATGCGTGAGAAGGAGCAGAGGAGGAGTGTGTAGAATAGGAGCGTGATGTTGGCATTTTTTTTTCAGATTTTTGAGGATCAATAAGGTACTTAAATTCTTTTCTAGTCACAAAATTTTGATTATGAAAAATATTCTAAATAATTTTCTCTTTCTTATGATAGATATTTTATACTGATTAGAGAATATTTTGGAGATATGATTTTAGGCAAGTTTTGAGTTTTGTCAAAATATGACTATAGAAATGTAGAGAATAATTAATAGTTAGTTTTAATCGGTTTATATTTATTATTTGGTTGTTATGTGATTTTATAATTAGTTTTCTTATTAAATAGGATATAAATAAATTTCTATAGGGTGTTTTACCGATTAAAAATTTGTTTAAATATTTATTTAGATTGTTGGAGGTAATATTAAGGTTTTAATCGGTTTATTTTTGTTAGATCTGAGCTCTGTGAAAAATATGAATTAGGATTTAATATTTAAATTAGAATTTGATGTGATTTTAATTATGTAGAGATTTGAGGAGTTATTTAATAATTAGATTATATCCATATAAATTATGAAAAAGGAGATTAAATTATTTAGAAATTTGATATTGAGGATTTTGTAATTATATGTATGTTAAAGGTTATTTAAGGATTTTAATGAGTGCTTTTGGTTTATGAGGAATGATCTATGATTAAGGATTTTTAAGGAAATTGGAATAATTGAGGATAATAGTTGTAGAGAAAATTAGGTTGTAGAAGTTAAATTATGTAAATTAATTATTTTATTATCATTTGTGGTTAATTGATATCTACATTAATAATGTAGAGTTTTCTTGTGATCGGTGATTGCACGGGTTTTACTATCCAAATTAAGCTTAAGCTTAGAATCGAGGTAACTTGGGTTAATTTATTTTGTATGCTTACTTTGGACTGTAAGATGTTTTATAAACCTTACTTTTATCTATATTACTTGTATGTGTTTTGCAAGATTATATTTATAACTGAATATGAATTTATTTCAGTAAAGCAGTGTATTTTCCAATTTACATATATAAGTGTAAATTATTATTTAAATTATTACTGTTATGATGGATATGTTGTTTGAGATGTAATATTGTATAAGAATTTAGAATTCTCGTAATTGTTTTTGAAAGCTGTATTAATTTATTATTTTTATATTACGGAATATGTTGGGTTGTGTGGAAGAGATATGGTGAATTGTGTGCCCATTGACTCTCTCAATTCTGGCTCGGATTTTAGAGCTCAGTGTTTGGGCGGACACCTCCTTGTTACGGTATATTGGTGGTAGTTTGGGAGGGGGCAGTATTCTTGAAGTGACTAGCTAACCTTTGGCCGGGTATAGTAGCACTGATAGGCTGTACCAGTCTAGAGGAGATAAGGAGGAGTAGGATGGATGAGTGGGGATGGTTTTATTCATTGATTATATTATGTTAAGTTTTGAATTATGAGAATATTATTATTATTATTATTATTATGCTAGTTAAACCTGCTTCTCTGACTTACAATCTTTTCTTGCATATTTTGTAAATTGATTTTTGATTACTGAGACTTTATGTCTCACCCCTTCATTTTTAAATAATTTTTCAGGAGAGACCTCTAATCTTCCTAGAGGCCAAGGGAAGCAACCAGATGCATAGACATTGAGATTATTGTAGGCCTCTTTTGGTATTAGTGTTGTATTAATTTCTATATTGCCATTATAGGGCTCTCATGTTTTGGAATGCCACGTTTACTTTTTGAGTAACTGTTTTGGATTAAATGTTTAATCTTTACTAGGCCAGAAGCCTTATGTTGCGTATTCTGATATTTTGGTGGGCCTACAACCACAATTGGAAGAAATTGTTCTGTGTGAAATTTTAGACTTATGGGTTAATTTGTGATGTGATATCAGAATAATAGATTTCACTGTAGTGAGTTTGTGTCCTGAACTCTTATGTATTAACAACTTTTTTTTTACTGATTTTGTATAATTGTATTGGAGATATTAAGGATATGTGGGAAACCTATTTTTATAAGTTGTTTAATGATGGTGGAGAAGGGTCCCATTGTGACTTGGAAGATTTGACAACTCGAGAAGGTGACCTCAATTTTTCATTGTATCGCATGATTCGAATTGGCGAGGTTAAAGAAGCTCTTAAGAAGATGGAAACTGGTAAAGCTATCGGACCTTATGGTATTCCAATTGAAGTTTGGAAATGTTTGGGCGAGAAGGGTGTGTTGTGGCTTACAAAATTATTTAATGAGATCTTACGAACCAAGAAAATGCCAGATGAGTGGAGGAAAAGTAAGGTTCCTATTTATAAACATAAAGGGGATATTCAGAATTGCGCAAATTATAGAAGAATTAAGCTAATGAGCCATACAATGAAATTGTGGGAAAAAGTGATTGAATATAGGTTGAGGTTGGAGACTGATGTTGTTGAAAACCAATTTGGATTCATGTCAGGAAGGTCTACAACAGAAGGGATTTATTTATTAAGGGGGATAATGGAAAAGTATAAGAGCAAAGGAAGAGATTTACACATGGTCTTCATTGATTTGGAGAAAGCTTATGACCGGGTGCCAAGAGATGTGCTTTGGAAAGCCTTGGAAAAGAAGGGGGTGTGGGTTGCATATATCAAAGCCATTCAAGATATGTATGCGGGGGTTACAACCAATATTAGAACGTCTGGAGGTGTTACAAAGGACTTCCCTATAAGGATTGGACTACATTAGGGATCAACTTTAAGTCTTTATTTGTTTAACCTAGTGATAGACGTCCTAATTGAACCTATAAAAGAGAAGATCCCTAAATGCATGCTTTTTGCGGATGATATAGTGCTATTGGCTGAATCTAGGGAAGAAATTAACTCCAAACTTGAGATATGGAGGCGGACTTTGGAATTGAGAGGTTTTCGTCTTAGTAGGAGCAAAACTGAATATATGCATTGCAAATTTGATAAGAGACAAAGTCAAAGTCAAAGTGAAGTGGAAGTTAAATTGGGTGGGCAAGTCATCCCGCAAGTGACAAAATTTAGATATTTGGGATCAATTATACAACTAGATGGTGAGGTGGATGGAGACGTCAATAACAGAATTCAAGCCGGATGGTATAAATGGAGAAAAGCTACGGGAGTTATTTGTGATCGTAAAGTACCTAATAAGGTAAAAGGAAAATTCTACCGCACTGCTATAAGACCAGCAATGCTATATGGTAGTGCATGTTGGGCTTTAAAGGGATATCATGAACATAAAATGGGGGTAGCTGAGATGAGGATGTTAAGATGGATGTGTGGCCATACAAGAAAGGACAAGATTCGTAACATTCATATACGTGATCGTGTTGGAGTGGCCCCTATTGAAGAAAAAATGGTAGAAAATCGTTTGAGATGGTTTGGACATGTTCAGCGAAGGCTATTGAGTGCTCCGGTGAGAAGGGTTGATCAAACAGTATGGAGTCCTGTCAAACGAGGTCGAGGAAGACCGAAACGAATGCTCAATGAGGTCATTGAGAGAGACCTTTTAATTAATAATATATCAAAATCTATGGTCTTTGATAGAGCACAATGGCGTCGTGCGATCCATGTAGTCGACCCCACCTAGTGGGATAAAGGCTTTGTTGTTGTTGTATAATTGTATTGGGTAATACTTGTTGGGAAAAAGGGTCGTTTCATATACCACGTGGTAAAAATAACTTTCTCCATCTCAACCCAAACCAAACAACCCCATATGTATCAATAAATAGCTCAATATGATTTTTCTCAAGATTTTCATACTCATATGAGGATATTCAAAATGTACAAATACATCTTACAATTTAAATCACAAGGTTCCACAAAGCAAGTTTATAACAAAATACTCCTCAATATTACTCATTGAAATAATCTATAAATATTCATATATGATTTTCAATCTCATAATCATTTTACAAAATACTCACAAACACACACCAACACACATAATAAGTATAAAGTGGTTACCTCTCGCCAAAGCTAATTATTATCACACTGTTCCAGATCCAAGAGCTCAAACACATGCCAAAATCAATCTATCACAATCAATTTACTACCCGTTAATAATTTTCCAAAAGTCAAAATTATAACTTATTTACAAAATTCTAATAATAATATACTATAAAAACTGAAAATAACAATTTAGGATTTAAATTATAAAAATGACCGTTTAGTCATTCGAATTTCATAAATAACAGTTTAGTCCTCATAATTTCATAAATAACAGTTTAGTCTTCCTAATTTCATAAATGACAGTTTAGTCTTCCTAATTTCATAAATGACAGTTTAGTCTTACGAATTTCATAAATAACATTTTAGTACTATGAATTTCACAAATGACAGTTTAGACTTACAAATTTCAGAAATAACAATTTAGTCCTTCAGATTTTAAAACTATACCAACTAAAATTTCAATAATATCTACATTAACTCAAATAAATTATTTAATCTAAATTTAATCGGTTTAAAAATCTAAAATAGCATTATTTATAAATTGATTATATAAAAATTCATTATAAAATCTTATATAAACTAAATAACAAAAATAAACCGATTAAAATAAACTAGGGAAAATGGTTCAAAAATACATTGCAAAGAAATTATTTGCTGATTGGTACCACGGGTGTAAACAAGCACCCCTTATGTGCAAGCATCATCCACATGTACAAAATACATCCCTGCGAATGTGCAAACACTATCCCTTGTGTGCAAAATATCATCCACCCGTGTGCAACTTATCACCCACCATGTGCAATGGTAGCAATTAACAATTAATTTGCTTGCAAGGTAGTTTTTAACAATTCTCCCAATAAAATATTAGTTATCATCTATATTCTTATAATCATATACTGACAAAAACTCAAATTTGCCCAAAATTATAATCCTAAAATATTTTTTAATCAGTACAAAATTAATATCATAAAAAAGAGAAAATTATTTAAAAAATATTTCATAAAAGAAGTTTTATAATTAGAAGAGATTTTGAGTGCCTTATTGATCCCCGAAGAGTGTGAGGAGAGGAGGTATTTAATACCTCCTCCTATCTCCTTTCTATTTATTTATTTATTTTATTTTAATTAATAATGGTATGGCGTAGCTCACGCCATACCATTATTCAATTGGGGGCTCCTATTACGCCTCCCATGTTTTTTAACATAATATTTTAATAATATATTATATTATAATAACATTATATTATATTATAAAATAAATTTTAATTATAATTTTTTTACTCTTAAAAATTACCTACTAAAAATGATAATTATCTCCAAATTATAATTATATCCTAAAAAAATAAAAATAAAAATAAAGATGTTATACTAGTAGGACTTACAGTGTAAAAAGTAACAGAAGTTAAGTTTCTTTAACGGTGTTACTATATCTGCTCACATATAAATTGTTTATGTTTATTTTTACACCTAAAAATAATTAATTGTATTGGGTGCCCATAAAAAAAATAATTGGTTACCAAGTTTACACCTTCACCCTACAAACAATTATCTCATAGAACCAAAATAAATTTTTAGGAGTTATTAGATTTATTCTGTGACTTGTACAATCACCCTTCTTGACAATTGTGTTAGTGGCCTTGAATTGAATAAAACATCATCGTTTTCATGGCAGCGGATATGAGAAGTAGAGGAGAGAAGCTGCTCATGTATTATACTCCCCCTAAGTATTATACTCCCCCTACTAATTCAACACTTTCCTAGGGTTTACTTTTATCCGTATATTTTTCTTATTTTTATTAATTTTTTTATAATTTATCTTTATTGATGTTCTCTCAACAATAATTAAGAATGAGAGGGAATTAAGAAAAATAACTAGGGTGTTTTAGAAAATATATGTCATATTAACTAACTTAATTAATTTTTTTAATTTTATTAAATTAAATAAATATGTTTTATATTAGAGGAGAACTAAGTCTAGATATTATGAAAATTAAGAATCAATATGATTTCACTCTTACAGAATTGAATAAAAATACAGAATTGATAAAAAATGGAATATTGAGTACCGAACCAATTCGTTTGTCTAGAAGAAACCATGAACAATTTAATATGTATCAAATCATAGGCCTTTCGTTTATTCATAAGAGAAATCACCAAATTATTAAGAAATCCATTACAAGAACAAGAGATCAAAGACCAGAAGGAGTATTCTTCTTAGTAAGCTCAATTGCGCCTCAATCTTAATGGAATGTTCATCGTTGTAAGAGCCTAACCTCTTTGCCCCTCTATCTGGTTTTTTTGTTTATCCTAATTTACACATAATATCCTCTTCAAAAAGTTCAAACTCACAATCATACTCTTGAAAAAGTTTTGGAGATGTTTAGTGTAGTTGCACTATAATACATTCATAATAATAAACTGTTACCTTTGATATAAAATATATTTGTGAAGTTGATTTTGATCATTAATATAAGATATAATTTTTATATTTGTCAATATTTTCTTAATTTAATCCTATTGATGTTCACTCACCAATAATCAATGAGGAGAGAGAATGATGGGCTTAACCAAGATGATTAGGGTGTTTCAGAAATTGTATGTATATTAACTAACTTAACTAACTTCCTTAATCTAATCAAATTAGGTAAATATATTTTATATTAAGTATCAAAAGAGTATAATTTTAAGCTCTTGTTACTATACATAATATAATTCTACTGCTTATGAAAATAAATTCATAATATGCAATATTGTATTGGTGAAATAAGGGGCTAATTAACTGTATAAATCGTTGGGAAAAAAAGTTAACTGTGTGAACTTAACATTTGAAGGGTTTACTATTGGATTTCTAGAAGTAGATATAATTATTTTCGTATGATTAAAAAGGAAGAAATTTACGTGTAATTTGGTCTTTGAATAATTCAAAAAACTTGTGAAGCAATTGGTTTGGGGGGGGGGGGGAAAGGCTCTGATGGGTAGAACATGAGCCACCCACTTGCTGACAATTAAAATTAATATTTGAAAGATGTTTCTGTTTCCCACATGCTCATTGCAATTGAAGATGTAACTGATCAATTTACAAGTTAATAAAAATACAATTTTCGTAGCTTTTTCTTTTTTGGTTATAGGATAGCTAAACCCACTCCATGTTTCTATATCTTTCTCCTAACCATCCTATGAATTTAGGACAAAGGATATGGACTCAAGGCAAAAAAATATATCCATCAAAATAAATGCCAAGTCAACTAGAAAAGAGAGAATAAATTTTATGAGTATTTTCATCCTATAATTGATCATTTTACCAAAAACAAAATTGAGGGATTAGAACACAGATAAAACCTAACCCCAGTTGGGCAATTGGCGATATAAACAAATGGAGCGTGTAAAGGAAGTAATTATGTTAACTGGCGAAGGAAAACAAACATCATTATCACATTATAATTTATGGTAGACGTCTAAATTAATGAATGGTTTATCATATAATTTATTACATAAACAGTAACCACACGGCTCAAATATGATCTTACTTGAAACTTGAAAGAGTGGTTGTGTGGCGAACAATAATTGATTTATAGGATGATCTCTTTGGAAGGTAATCCATAAATATATCTTTTAACATTTTTAGGCTGTGAATCATGTCTTGATCCTGTTATACCTTTAATACCCAACTCAATTTTCACTATAAAAGATAAAATAATTTTTTTTAATGTAAGATTATTCGCTGCACACAATGATCAACTGGGGAAGGATTGGTTTATTAACAATGAGGCGCCAAATCAATTAAAAAAAATTGTGTCCCCATGATACAAGAAAACGTGGAATAAATTAGCGGTGACTTGTGCCTTTCATCGCAACTCTAATCGTTGCTTTTTAATTCTAGTCCCTCCTTCCCACTCTCTAGTTTTGAAACCAAGTTTCACAAGGGGGAAAATGAATTGTTAAAACCAAAACGCTGTTGAAAATTCGTTTGAGAATGGGTCTAATAGTTGACATTGACTGAAAACGGAAATGATTATTCAACCGTAGACGACAACATAATAGAATGATTCTAACGCAATGAATTCTGGTAGAACTAGGCTACAGTTTGGCAAAGCCTAACAAACATCGATTCAGTCATTTCTATCGTGCTCGAACCTACTTGCATGTTCTTGGAGTTTGACAATCACACAATTTATAATTTAGAACTTGAAAGTTTGCCGAGAATGGTCTGAAATATGGAATCCTTGCTTCAACAATTAGTCAAAAGCACCCAAATTAGTCTAGATTTTACAACCATATCAAGTTCAAAGGCCCAAGGAAATTCATAATGTCTAGCATTCCATTCGATTTCATATTTCTTTGAACTCCATGAGTCAATTACTTCCATAACACATTCAAACAAAAATTTATAAATGAAACAAAAAGCATTTACCATTTGCGGTCCTTCAGAAATAAAAAATCATAGTTTGATATTAGGTATAGTTTTCCTTAATTCCATTCTAATCCTTTATGAATCAAACATACTCAACAGAGAATGGTCCGAAATTTTGATTTGAACCTTCACAATTATAAGTTTTAATGATTATATCAAGTTCAGCAAACACACATGCAAATCAATTCTCAAATCTGAAGATAGCATTGCTTAACATTCAAGCAAAATACAAAGATTTGTATAGGTTCTCATATATTCATAGAATTGTACAGAAGCCCAGTATCATATTGCCACCCATCTGCAATGTGCACCATGAAAACTATCAAGACAATGTCAACCAAACCGGAGAACCAATTATCTTGCGAAGAAAATCTTACTATTAAATCATTTTACCTCATCTGCCATGTCTAGGAGACAAATCAGCAGACCTTGATCTTGACCCAATGGGTGATCTTGATGCCCTGCGTGGCGACTGCCTCCACTGGTCTCGTGCAGCCTCAGAGTCATACATAGGTTTCCTTTCATAGGATTATACAAAGCAAACAGACAATCAAACCCCCAAAATGAGGAAAAGGACAGAAACAAGGCATGTAACCATGTATAAGAGCAACACATGTGTTTTGAGACTCACTCGTCATATCCATTGGCTGCATGATAATCTGGGCCATTCCCATAACCTGGAGAATATGACCTGCGCTTTTGATCACCCTCTCGCTCCACAGAAGGACCTCTTGGAGACCTAGGATGCATCCCACGTGGTCTAGGGGAAACAGAATAGTCACCTCGCCTTCTTGGGGCAGGAGAATAGGACCTGACAAATGTCAAATCACAAACATGATCAAATGCTTCTATGATGCTATAGAAGAACATTAAGTTTTCATATTCTAGACCTCACCTTGAATGGTATCTACTTTTAGAACCAGAAGTATAACGTGGGGAGCGTGATCTTGAAACCGAACGAGATCGGGATCGTCCTGATGCATAATAGATACAAAAATAGATTCCATGAAATATTTGATACAAAAAGCTCATACATTTTAAAGGGTTTCCAATGTGAAACGAGCTCTAGTTTTTTTCGTGATTGTGAAGCACAATATAAAGCAAATGCCCTCTAGGTGAGTGGAAAAGGCTCCAATATAGGAAATAGATTCACTATTAAAGCACATCTTGAGTAAGGTGTCTAAACCATATCCTTGGTTTGCTCCATCTGAACAATGATTTTTTGCCAAAATAAAGTCATAACAATTATTGATTGAATCCCCCAATCCATCATGATAGCATCCTTCAAGTCCCCAATTAAAGAGCTTCCGATAAGCCAATTAGAAGATATGGTAGACAAGAATATTCCAATAAATGAAACTACTTTTCAACAATTCGATACAATCCAGATACCATTGATGAGTACAGACTTCAACATAATTGAAGCAGACTTTGCATGAACAAAACAAGACAATATTGAAAACTACTTTTCAACAATTCGATACAATCCAGATGCCATTGATGAGTACAGACTTCAAAATAATTGAAGCAGACTTTGCATGAACAAAACAAGACAATATTGAAAACTACTTTTCAACAATTCGATACAATCCAGATGCCATTGATGAGTACAGACTTCAAAATAATTGAAGCAGACTTTGCATGAACAAAACAAGACAATTGATACTGTGCCTAGAAACAAGATTCAGCAAGTGTGCATCATGGATGAGTCTTGAACCTTTATATATTATATTATATTATATTTAATTAATAGTAAATAGAAAACATAAAGCGCTGCTTTCAAATATCAGATTAGAAATGTAGGACTACATAAACCTGTCCAGCTCCTTCAGGAAAAAGTATAATGGTCTGGTGGAAACTCTTAGTATTTGATGATTCATAGATTTTGACGAAACTTTAACAAACATACAGCGTTAGAGAAAGGTGATAGGAACTTTTCCTGAATTTTATAACAAATATCAATATATAATCAGTGGTAAAATTTCCATCTTTCAATTCATTCTTTCTATATACCTAAACATAATAAACCACATAAAATTCATATCCACAAAAGTATGAGAACTCTAATGAGGTAAGGGAGAAGATCAGATTGCATAGACTGGGTGTTGCCTACTAACACATGAAATTTCTTCAGGATTAGACAACAAGTATTAATTTTGAAAATTACTGCAGTTTGGACTTTGGAATATTCAAAAAAACCAATTTTCGAAACAACATACCATGATAAGCTGACCTTCGCCCACCATAGCTTGATGGTCCTCTGTATAAGGTAAATAATACAAATATAATTAAAGGGGAATATCTTAGGCATAAGCCAAATTTGTTGCTTTCATCATATGAGAGCAAGGCATCACATAGAAAGTAAAAGAAATACCTGGTCCTTGTCTTATGACGCATCTCCTCTGGTCTTTTCCTTGACTCTGCAGCCACAACCACAGATATTTCCCTTCCAGCAAAAATCTGTCCATTCATATGATACTGCGCCTCTGAAGCATCATAAGGATCAACAAATTGCACAAATGCAAACCCACGAGGTTCTCTGTATAGGGAAAACAAGTAGACCACCGTTATAAGAATGTTAGACCAAACACTGGCAAACCCAGATTATAAATTACACTTATGGTTCAGAATTTGCATACCCAGTAATCACTGCAAATTACATTACTTAGGGATAAACATAGCATTCATTAGAAAATGCGTACCAACAGAGACATGAGCACAGCAGAGGACGTTCAATTAACTAAAGCCGCTAAAATCCAAGCTAGTGGCTGACCTTTTTCTATACATTCAAGTAGTAAAGGCAACTTCAAAAAGGCAAGTGACTTGAAAATTCTTCAACACTTGAATTTATAAGCAATTGAATTCAACGTTCCCACAACTTAAAAACATCTTCATGAAGTCTTCAATAGGACAAGTATCAATCTTCTTCCATCAAACTTCTATTGACAGTGTAATTATCTAAGTTCTCTTCACATAGGATCACTCTTCGTATGAATATTTATAAACTTGGGAACCAATATGTTAGGCAATGATAAACAGTGAGAGTGGATCTCCTCAATTGTGGGGCTTGGTCTTGTTATACTTCAATTTCAAACCAACATACCCCCTGACAAACCAGTCCAAAATTAATTCATGGAAGGAAAGTAAAAATATTTAGGAAAAAAAATTCAGTTCAAGAGAGAGAAACTTCCATCCCCTAATTTGATAATGATTGAAGAGAACAAAACATACAAGAAAACCCAGAACTAACTGCCAATTCAATTGTTCTTACCAATCTGAAGAGTGTCACCTGCAAGCATGAGTAAATTCTTTCATGAAATATTATCTATTTATATTTCATACCAGGTCAAAATCTTAGCATAGTTGCAAAAGTAAGAACCTAATCACATATGCATCATGCCCCCTGCTTATTGCTAAAATACACGTTTTAGGCACATGCTCAGAAGAAAATGTTCCCACGAAGGTAGCTGTTAGCAGCTCAAGTGAACCTCAAAGTATTACGAAACTAATTTTGAATGCTTAATTATAATTTAGGGGTAACAAATACAGTAATCATTAGCTCATCAACTATTATAATTGAATGACTATCAGCATTACTTGCTCTCAACCTTTACTTTTAGTGATGGCAAGAGTTGCACGAGCCTCTATCAGTATCCGTTATTGCATAAGTGCCGCATGCAATGAAAGGAAAAATACGAGCCACCAATAACTAGGAGTGGCACTCACTCAGCAAGCAAGACTATACTGGCAGAGCTCAGTAAATTAACACACAAGTTTTCACACTATACCTTCAGAACCTGTAAGAGATGTAGTAATAACAGGGGAGGAAACTAAAGCAGGCCAATGCAAGAGATCACCCTTTTCCCTGAAATATAACTCACCCAGTGTAATAGTCCTTCGGTAGGTAGACATCCCGGACAGGTCCAAATCGCTCAAATGGAACTCGAAGTTCCTCAGGTCTGAAAACCATAATATGATAAAATGAGAATTCAAAAGCATCAGCTAATGAAAAAGGAGAGTTAATAAGAATTAACAGCATGCATGCAAAACAAATCACAAAAAAAAAATTTTTTTACCGGCAATCGAGAGGAATGTTTCGAACCAAAAGGCTCCCATGATTTTGTTCCCTGCGTCTACCTCCACCATATCCCCTCCTAGGAGGGCTTCTCCCTCCACCACCATATCCTCTCCTAGGAGGACTATAGTATGCTGGACTGTACCTCCGCATCTTGTCGCCTAATAGTGATATAAAGTTTGCAAATTTAAGCAAAAATACTAAAAACACAAATTACAAAGCGCAACTAATGATAATCACCGCGTCACAACATCAACCCTAAATATCAAATAAACGTAAAGGGAACATGGATCATGAAATTTGATCAGAAAGTAGAAGAGACCGAGATGCTCAGATGTACAAATGAAACACAAATCAAACCAACGCAAAATTGATCCGCTTCGCGTGTATCAAAAAGGATGAAACGGAATACATGATTACCTCTGCCACAGCGTTTGAGAGAGCACCAACGAGAAAGGAAGACCTAGCTCAGAAGTCAATTGGATTCTTTCCCTGAAAACTATAGCGAACCTTCCTAGTTTAAAACCCTAGATCTCGGAACCCCGTCGTTTCGGCAGAGAAAATAAAAGTGGAATCCGGGATCAGAAAAATGGGTCCAGAACTTAACAAAGCCCATAAAGTTGAGGCCCAAAAATTTTGTGCGTTTGGGAGAAGGAAATCCCTATGCTTTCTTTTTTCTCAAGCTTTATTGTTTAAAGTAGGGTCAAATGATAATTTTGTCTTGAAAGTTTTTTAAAGAAAAATTTTATCTTAAAATTTTTAAAAAATGAGTAATTTTTCCCTAACCGTTATCTCAGTTAGTTTTAACTGTTAGTTGACTAAATATGTTAAACTGATAGTCTATATGTCATCAACGTCACTTTTATTAAAATGCAAATTTACTTCGAAAGTTTTAAATATAACTTTCAGGAAAAAAATGAAGTAGATGAGACATGGACTGTTGGGGCAAATTTGCATCCTAAAAAAAATGACGTAGATGACGTGTGAATGGCTAGCTTAGCATATTTAGTTAACTAACAGTTAAAATTAACTGAGATAACGGCCATAGAAAAATTGCTCCCGTTTTAAAAATTTTGAGAAAAAATTACCCTAAAAAAATTTTTCGGGTGAAATTGCCCATCATGAAAACTTTTGGGGTAAAATTACACTTTAACCTTTTAATTAAAGCAACTTGATTTCGATTTATATTATATATGCAATTGAAATAAAATATTTTAATATTTATTAAATTATTAATGATAAATAAATTTAAAATTCATGTTTCTGAATTAAAATTTTATAAATCTTTTATGGACAAATTATTTAGTTGTATATATATTTTTATTATTGGATTTTCAATCAAGGTATGTAAGTGTATGATTGTGTATAATATGGTTAATAAGCACGTGTTATAATTAGTAATTAAGAAACTATTTATTATAAATAATATATGGAATTATATACAAACCTTTTTTCTTATAATTATATTCTCTTGCGTATCAGGCATTGGTTGGTAGTTACCTACTCAAAAATGATTTTGTATATAAACTACTTTATTCGATCACAAAAGCATGGGATAGATAATTAATCTGTAGATTTTAAAAAAATTAATTAATCGCAAATTATTAGTTTTGTCCCTTTGTTGTGTAAAACAATATCGTTGAAGGGTGTAAACTTCATCAGTAAATTATTAAACGAAAATGTATGAAAGGGGAATTTTGTGAGGATAAAAGGCATAAACAAGCCAGTAGTCTTATTATTATACTACACAACTTGCATATAAAAATTACTGATAATCATAAACAGAAAATACCACAAATCCAAAAGCATCACAAACATGTTATCTAACAATTTTTGCCTAAGGAGTCTTATTTCTATCTTCTCACGCTCGACCAGTTTCATGTTGTCTTGATCATTTTGGGAAGTCAATTGATACCACTGAAATTGGGGGAAGCCTGATCTTCATGTTAGGCTTAGCATTCTCCAATACACTTTTGACTGGTACAACCTATATATACACAAGTCACACACAAACATAACGTAAGTGTAATTTCAGAATGAGCTTTAATTTATAGCAATTAATTTTCTCCAAATAAATAAATTAATTCTCAAAATGATTTTTAAAAAAAGTCATACATACCCTAACGGGATTGTAAAAGCTATTCTCGTCTCTGACATTCTCTGAAGTGAGCAATGTAAGTGAGGACCCAGAGAGATCCACATTGGGGTCCAAGCCATCAATTTTAATTGCAAGAGTGGTGGATCGGTTAGCAAAATTCACAGCCTAAGAGAAAAAAGCATTTCAAATCTTCATTAAGTAACAAATTAACTCCCAATTAATTTAGGTAGTAACTCCAAAATTCATGCGTTACCTTAATTCTTAAATAACTCTTGTTCTCCGCCTTATCTTTCCAAACAATTGCAGATGCAACAATGGAAGCAGGGGCTTTGAGTTTTGAGTTTACATATGTTGCTCCACTCGATTGTGTGAATAGTTGTTGCAACCAATAACTAGGAATTACGTAGCTCCGGTACGAATCAAACACTATTGCATCTGGTCTCCATCTACATAATCCACACACAAAAATTGCATAATTTCAATCAAAGTGTATGCCGACAAGTATACACACAAAAGCAAAATACTATAGTGTATTTACTTTTGGTCATTATAATTTACAAGAAGCGGCGCATAACTGACCATTTCCACAAGATCACTGCAGCATAAATATCAATATATATTAGCATTTAAGTAATTAAAAAATATGATCATTTAAGTTACGTTATTAAAACATATCCATTGATTTAAGAACAATATAATGAACCTGTTCTTCTCCAACCCCATAAGGAATGCTGCTTCTCCTAAGGCAGATAAGAGGGATCCAAATCCGGCATCTTCTCTCCAAACAGCGTACTCACTAACAAAAGCCTTGGGGCCAATACGTTGTACAGAATCAAACTTGTTGTATTGTGAGAACATATCCTCAGCAGTTGTATACACATGAAAGTCAAACAAATCGGCTGGGTGATCCAGTGGTTTTACAGTAGCATCACAGTTTGAGATTATTTGCATATCTGGATAATGATGCTTGATGGCTTTGTAAAATTTAAGATAATTCCCTTGATACTCATACAGGTCACAATCCTCGTTTCCAATAGCAACATATTGTAAATTAAATGGTTTGGGATGTCCCATAGAAGCTCTAATCTTGCCCCATTTTGATGTGATGGAGCCTTTAGCAAATTCTATACCATCAAGAGCTTCCTATATGATCATTAATGCAAAATATTAGCCCAACTCAATCTATTAAAAATAAAGAGAAAAAGTAAGGATTTTCAAATCATACTTGCACAAAAGGACCAATCTCAGTTGTATTGATTCCTTCATCACGGGCAACTCCAGCATTAAATACCCATATTGGTAAGGCATTAAGGTCTTCTGCAAGCTTTTTAAATTCAACAATTGTAATAACTTATTTATTATTCATTTTCAAAAGAGTATAATAATATAATTAATTGGAAAAAATAAACTTAAAAGGACATACTTGAAGCATCTCTAGAAAACCCAAACCATCATCAGTCCAATAGTTCCATGGATCATTAAAATGACCAGGTCTATTCTCCCAAGATCCAATTGTTTCTTTCCATCTGAATGCATTTCTCAATTTTTGTCCTTCAACATATGTACCACCTAATGCAATATAAGGTATTATTAATAATTAAAATAATCATAACATCTTAAAAATACAAATTCAGATATTAGAGAATAATGTCCATTAAGATACATCATCTCATTTCACATAAATTATCATACCTGGAAATCGAAAAAACTTTGGTTTCAAATCTGCCACCCTTTGATATAAGTCCTCTCGAAAACCATGTCCCTAAAATGAAAATTTAATTACAATCACAAAACAAACATTTTTCCTTTATGATTAAAAATTATTGTATCAAATATTACAAAGTACATTTTGAGTTTCCATAGGCATAGCTGAGACTTGATCCAACCAAATCACTCCCTTTTTAGTGGTTGTGATATGCAAACTAGAATTAAAATCTGATCCAATGGCTTCAAGAATAGTTTCCATCTTTCTCCACTCTGAAACATCTTTTGCAGATGCCCTACATGAATGGATTAATTAAGTATCTGATATAAACACAAACACAATAATTATCAAAGAGAGTAAAGGGTAATTAATGACCTGATATTAGTAGAAGCTAGTTGTTGGCCAAGTGCCCCTTTAAATGAGATTTTCAAATCAATTGGTCCTAGTGCTCTTACATAGAAGACCACATTGTATTTCTCCCCTTCTTCAATAGACTACAAGAATAATACATATATATAAATAAAACAGAGTTTATCTAACATATTTAATTTCAACCACAAGAATATATAACGATATTATGATCATGAGTTAAAAATCTAGTCATACCATGCCCCAAAAACCAGGATTAGAGAGGCCAACACCATGTGGGCAATCCTTAGGAGATTCACAAAGGATATCCAATCTCACAGCAACCTTATTACGAGGAAATAGAGAGGCAAGTTTTGTTTCTACACGAATAGTTGATTCATTTCCAACAATTGACCAAGGATAAATCCTTGAAGGAACACTTGTGCCTCCGGCTTCAAAACCTTCACAAATCGTAAAAGCATGCATTTGTCAATTAAAACATCACATTGGAAAAAGGGAGAAAAAAAGTTGAATCCTCCTTGAGATGCAAATTAAACAAAAAAAGTTTTTGACAAAAAAAAAAACTCAAAAAAGTTGTATAATCACCTCTATTACTTACGAGTTCTGACCATAATCCTCCAGACCCAGCATGATTAATCTCCTATTAAACAACCATTAGGTTAATTATTTACACAATAGTGTATGTATAAGCATCTATATATATATATGCTCACCTCAAAAAATACTCCAAAGAAGTGTTCAGAAATTGGCCATCCAGACTCAAGATTTACAGCCAGGGTTGAGTGATTATGATGCTTTGCATTACATTGAGAAACAAAGGCAAATAGGATGAGTAGAAGAGCACAAGCTCTTAAAGATGGCATCTTTACGTAGAATGCAATAATACTTCACTCTCAGGATTAATGTGTTTATTTCATTTGAGCTAACAGCTATTTATAGCCAAAGAAAAGCTGATTAATTAGGATTAAAATAGACTTGTTATATTATTCTCTTTGGACTAGCTGATATACTTATTAGGGTTAGTAATAGAGACCTTATCCTAAGAGATATAATCTTACGTGTCTCCTCGTTTTTTATCTCTTTCTGGTTTTTGGCAATTATATTGTCTCTGTGTATTCTTTACTATGAATGTCTCAATCTAATTCTGTGCTGCTGACAATAATAGCTGTATAATTTTTTTTATAATAATGTATAAAATTTCTTTCGGCTAATCTAACGTATAAATCTTGGAGATTCTTGGTAGTTTCAGACTTTTAATTTTCCACACATTTATTTATGGTATTTAATTATGTGATAATAAGGAGTTCCTTGTGGGCATTGTGTTGGATAAAATTTCTTTTTACGTGGACATATACAAGTAATTTTGGGAAACAAAATTTCAGTTGAATGAAGGTTTATCCAGAATTACAATTTTTTTAAATCATATGAATATTATTAAACATTAAATCCCGTGTATATCTTTGACATTCAAGTCACCAATTAAATGTGAGATACTCAGGATTTCCTTTCATGACATTTGATATTGGGTAAATGAATCAAATATTAAAGTACATTAAATTTGGTTTCCTATATGGAAATTTATTTCCTGATATATTATGAATATTACAGGAAAATATAACTCTTTTTTTGGGTGCAAGCCAAAAGGCAATCAGATTTAGTTTAATTTGATGTTATCTTTTCCTGAAGATGGTAAAAATGAAGGCATTGTTAAATGAGTTGATGAGACGAAAAGCATTGTCAAATACATGTCATCAGTCAAAACTCATACGTACAAATTTTTTTTTTAAAAAACTAAATTTAGATGAATATTTGATATAAAGATCTGATGTTTTTATGATACTTCACCAATATTCATGATCCTTTTTTTTAATATTTTTTTGTTTTAATTAAGATGTGTGTGTGTGAGCGAGAGAGAGAGAGACTCATGAACCATCTTATTATTTGCATCGCCTTTCATATTCTCTTGCTCTCTCACACACGTTTACACTAATACTCCTATAATGATTTCACTTTGTGTTGCAATACGCTTAAGATAGAGAATATGTATTCTGATTTTCAATTTTTCAAAACTAAATATAATGAATCATTGTGTTGATATATATGCTTACTCGGAATTCATTAGTACTATTTTTTTCAGGTCCACATCCAAAATTGATTAGTTTATTGGCTTTAATTAATACGTAAAGCTATTAAATGAAAAATAAGAAACGTGAATGCATAAAACACTTTTAAAAAGAGCTACCACCAATTGGATGTATCCGACCATGTATATAATTTTATTAAAAAAAAGTTGTTTTACTAATTTTGATTGATTTTTAAAGAACTCAACTTCTTAGAATGTTCCAAACCTAGTAAGAATTTAAGATTTGATTGGCAAGCTCACGAATCAATGATTCAGTACCTATAACTTTTAAAACAATGATAATTTCATATTATGAATGGGAATGTGATAGTTAGAATCACAAGGTACTAAAGTCTAATATTGTTATCAAAAAGTAATTGGTCTAGTAATCAACTAGTTAGATCACAAAGTGAGAAGATATGATGTTCGATTCTCACCTTGTTAAAAACGACTTTTGACTTTGAGGAGAGGCATTTTAATTACAAAATCTTAATTTAAATTAGTCAGTTATTTGAATACTAAGTAATATGATTAAAAAAAACATCGAATACTGAATGCCCATCAAGTTATGAATTATAAAAAAGTGGGAATATAATGTTACAACGAATTATCGTATGTATCAATAATAAAATAGTAGTAAATTATTAATTCACTGAATAACATGCCTCTCCAGTTCAAATGTCAAGAATTATCTTAGGTATAATATATAATTTGATAATTTAATAGTAATTAATAATGGGGTCCAAATTCACTGAATAACATGCCTCTCCAGTTCAAATGTCAAGAATTATCTCAAGTAATTACCGTATATCTTGCTGATGCAACCAGTGCTCTGATCTCTGCCTTTGTGTTGAGATTTTATTGTAATCTATTTCATGGTTGTTCATTTACCCATGATTTTGCACAACAATCCAATATTTGGTACTTATGACTAGCCAATTAATGCATGACCAGTAAAAAAGGGCAAATTATGGGATTGTTTGATTTTGTTTTTAAAAATAAATTTTTTATTTTCAAAAATAAAAGAATTTAAAAAACTTGTTTAGAAAAATGTTTTCAATAGTTTTTTTAAAAAAATTTATTTCTAAAAACTAAAATAATAGTTCTTGGATTTTTTTTTTCATATTCTTAATTTTTTGAGGCCGCCATCTATACTATCGATATCACACTTTTGGCAACGATCACTGCCACACCACTATTTGTAGCGGCTACCACTACATCACTTCAAAAACAAATTTTTAAAAATAACTATCTGAATAGTTTTTTTTTGTTTTTTTTCAATTTTTTTAAAACAAATTTATAAAACTGTTTTTAAAAAAAAGATAGAAAAGAGAAAAAACGTACCCTATATTTCCATCTTCTCTACCAATCATTAATATGAGTCTGAAGTTTCCTTCATAGCTCATGGAACTTCTTCTGAGTGGCTCCAATATTCTATGCCTCATTTCATAGGAACTTGCTTTATTTTTCATTATACTTCATCCGCATACAATACAATAGAAGAAACTTTTGTTGCTAAATTAAAGCAATATTACTAATTGTAATGAAATATTTAAACGATGTTTACAAAAATTTTCCTCCGCTACAAGAAAACAAACTTTCAATGGTGACCTACAATGTTGCCGTTGAAAGTTAGACTTTCGGCAGCGACAATTACGTCGCCGTTAAAAATTCTGACCTTCAGCGGTGACATTATGAAGTCGCCACTGAAAGTTCCCCCTTAAGTGACGACTTCATAATATCGCCACTGATTATGAGACTTTCAGTGGCGGCAAACTATGTTGCCGCCCAAAGGGTGTTTCAGTAGCGACTTTATATCGCCGCTGAAAGTCTTGTTTAAAATTGTAGTTTTTTTTTATGAATTGAGTCTCTATGGGACAACCTTAATTTGTCTCTTACTATTTTCATAACTGGTACACTTACAATACTTCATTAAATTTTAGTCACATCACGAATCATTCTTTTATACTAAATTCATAACCTTAATCCTTGTCCAAAATGTTATTCTCCTAATAGATGGAATGTGAAAGGGAATGTTTATTAGAGGTTTTTTAAATGGATTTGGTGAATAAATTAGATTGGGCTCCTTTTGGATGTCATAATATATTCCTAAATATTCTATACAAATTTATATTAGTCCAAAATCTATCATATTTCATATATAATATAAAAACCATAATGTAATAAAACTATATATTAAAGATGTATGAGCTGAACCTATTGTTCCATTATTTTAAAACATTGAATTACATGCAGCAGTGTTTAGGTAGTGGCCTTTTCCAATGCCATTATCTGTAAATTACGCTTTGAAATATCATGGATAACAATGTTTAAAACATTTTTTAAAGTAGTTGTTATTCCAAATTCACAGTCCATATTTTATTTTAAAACCTGATTTTTAATAAGTTGAAGCAGGTATATTCTATATCATATATGTTATTATTCCACATTTAATTTAAAGACCCTAATGTTTATAAGTTGAAGAAGGCCTGTTTTCAAACCTAATATTTTAAGGTTGAAGTTGTTTCATTTTTTTGGTGATGTCTAATATTAATTAATTATTTCATATCCGTTTTATTTGCAGTTTAAATCTTAATATTAATTAATTTAATTTTTTTATAGTAGCCTTTTGTGGAATTTCATTGATGAGGGGACCCATCATTTAAGAAGATATACTAAATTCTTGTTTAATATGTAATATTAATTAAAATCCTAATATTACATAATGGTTTTAAACTTGAGTAATCAAAAATAAAATTAGGTAACATTTTAAGGACCAAAAGTGATATTAATCCAAGATATAATTGAATTAGGGAAAATCCTATATAAAGCTGCCTGAAATAGAAAAATTTTAAATCAGGTTACTAAATGTAATAAATCCTTAATTAAGTTATCGACCCAATTTAGAATTTCAAAATGTGGATTAAATGACTTTACTATCCTCTCCAATTTCTTCTCTCCTGTTGAAAGAGTTTCATTGCTTTTTAAATTATTTTTTTCAACAAGTATATATATACACATATATAAACATTAACATATAATATAATAAAATATAACTCACTTGAATCAAAGAAACTTTTGGTGTTCCAGAAGGATTATCAAGAATAATTCCAGTAAAAAAGAAAAAGGAAGGTTTAACTCCAATATCAATTAAATGATTTTTAGTTTAATAATAAGAATAAAAAAATTATTTTTGAGTTGAATTTTTTTACAAGAAGAAAATCAAATTATGTTAATCCCAAGGAAAAAAATCTGACATGTGTGATTTATCAAACTATATATTAAAGAGTTCATTAATTACATATAATAAAAGAGTTTTATTAATAACGTAAAAAAAGGGTTTCATCATCTTTAAAAAAAGCAACATAGATATCACACAAGTCAAAATTGTGTGATTAATGTAGTTTGATTTTCTTTTTAATAGAAAAAATAATAATTCAAGTTCTTCCAAAAATAAAATTTACTATTCACAATGTTTAACTAAAAATCATTTAATTAATATTTGGGGTTCTTTAATTTTTGGCTTTAATTATTCTTAATGATTCTTCCAAAACACAAAAAATTTCTTTAATTTAAGCGAATTATATTTTTTTTGATTATGTATTGGTGTTGATATATATATTTATTGAAAAACTAAGTTAAAAAGCAATAAAACTCTTTTTAAGAGGATAGAGAAGACTAGGAGAGGATCATAAAATTATTTTACCCATATTTTAAAATTCTAAATTGGGTCAATAACTTAATTAAGGATTTGTTAAATTTAACAACTTGATTTTGAATTTTTCTATTTAAGGCAACTTTATATGGAATTTCCCCCTTAAATTAAGTTTATTTATATATTTTATAATTAATTATGATTTACTTTATCAAATTAATATTTTTATATTTTTATTATTTGTTGTAAGGTTTCATCAATAAAATTCTTTAGCCCAACTGGTATATTGTGGGTTCTCAAGCCAATTAAGAGATCTGGGGTTTGATTCTACCTCTGCAACTTTAGCGCATATTTTTTTAAGTGATGCCAATTGTTAAAAAAGAAACTGGAGCATATTACTTACAACAAGCTAGCCAGGATTCGATCTCATGCTGTGTTGTTTCAACAATGTACTAGCGCGACTGAGCTACTTGAGAATTGGTACTTTTGGTGAAAATTATATTATTTTATATAATATGTAATCCTTTAAAATCTAATCTAAAACCTAATACCCAAATTTCAGTTCAGCGCTAATTTTCTTTTCTCCCTTCCCAACGAATCTGAACGGGAAATACTTGAGGCCTTGTTTCACTACGATTCTTTGCTTCGCTCATCTCCTCCTCCGGTAGTGTCGCCACTGTCTGCTCCTCCATTCAGGTAATGATTCATTCTTGTTCTTTAAAAATAGATATATAAATTAGCCTCAAATCATAATCTTTGTCATCAATCATAGGTATAAAGTTTGAATTTTTCTTAGGCTTTTGAATTTGTGTGAAATCTCTCTGTTTTGGCTTAAGGGGGTTTTTGGCAACTTGCTATATATACTCTGTTTGTAGTTTAGATTCTTTATATGAAAGTTGATAACTTTATATGCCCTTTTAGTCTGTCAACTTGCCTTAGTTTGAAGGGGGTCACCCATTTGACTTATTTATTTATATTATATTTGTCAATTCTTGTGGGGGAATTACATTGAACAATAGAAGTAAACAGATAGAACAAGTACATAGCTTTCTCCTGTATATTCTATTTAGCCAATTTGAAGAAAAAATGCGTTAGTCTTGATAGATGCATTAAAGAAGATATAATATACAGGAGAAAGCTATGTACTTGTTCTATCTGTTTAGGAACTACTTACC
Source organism: Albizia julibrissin (assembly GCA_037074505.1). Classification (NCBI taxonomy): domain Eukaryota; kingdom Viridiplantae; phylum Streptophyta; class Magnoliopsida; order Fabales; family Fabaceae; genus Albizia; species Albizia julibrissin. The sequence continues at coordinate 39,456,411 of CM073483.1, read as the reverse complement.
CCCAGGTTAGCCAAAAGGGCTCAATGGTACCAGGTCTCACGTTAGGAACTACTTACCCCCAGGTAGTGTCCTCGAGACCTGGGGAGGCTCGCTTCGACGATAATTCCGCAGGGGGCGGAGTGAGCCTGGGATTGCGAGTAAAGACGCAAGTCCCCGGTCAGTGATGAACCCGGCTGAGTAAAGACAGTCCGGGAGAAGCTGTGCCGTTACATAAACATAATAAGTGGAAAGTGGTTACCTCTCGCCAAAGCTAATTATTATCACACTGTTCCAAATCCAAGAGCTCAAACACACGCCAAAATCAATCTATCACAATCAATTTACTACCCGTTAATAATTTTCTAAAAAGTCAAAATTATAACTTATTTACAAATTCTAATAATAATATCCTATAAAAACTGAAAAATAATAATTTAGGGTTTAAATTATAAAATGACAGTTTAGTCCTTCGAATTTCATAAATGACAGTTTAGTCCTCCAAATTTCATAAATGACAATTTAGTCCTCCGAATTTCCTAAATGACAGTTTAGTCCTCAGAATTTCATAAATGACAGTTTAATCCTACGAATTTCATAAATGACATTTTAGTCCTTCAGATTTTAAACTATACCAACTAAAATTTCAATAATATCTCCATTAACCCAAATAAATTATTTAATCTAAATTTAATCGGTTTAAAAGTCCAAAATAACATTATTTATAATTTGATTATATAGAAAATTCGTTATAAAATCTTATATAAACTAAATAACAAAAATAAACCGATTAAAATTAACTATTAGTTATCAACTATATTCTTATAATCATATACTGACAAAACTCAAACTTGTCCAAAATTCTAATCCTAAAATATTCTCTAATCAGTATAAAATTAATATCATAAGAAAGAGAAAATTATTTAGAAAATATTTCATAAAAAAAGTTTTATGATTAGAAGAGATTTTGAGTACCTTACTAAACCCCGAAGAAATAAAAATACTCCTATCAGAGCCTTGCCCGTCACCCTATTACACAACACTTCACGCAGAAATTGCGTGAAGTGTGTGTGAGGAAGGTTATTTATACACCCCCTCCTGCTTACCTTTATATTATTTTTTATTATTTTTTTATATTTTTTTTTAAAAAAACGTGTGGCACCGTAGGTGCCACACTTTGACTTTCAAATGTGGGGGGCGCCGCCCCCCACGTTTTTATTATATATATATATATATTTTAATAATATAATATAATATATTATATAATAATATTATATTATATTAATATTATATTTATATAATAATATAATATTATAAAAATAATATTTTATTAATTAAATTTTTAAAATTTTATTATTATTATTATTATTTTTAAAATTTTTTTTAATTTATTTTTAGTACTAAAAATTACCTAATAAAAATGATAATTTTCTCTAAATTATAATTATATCCTAAAAATAAAAATGAGGATGTTACACTGGTCAAATTTTATTATGCCTATGAAATTTGAATTTCTCTTTGTTGATATTGCTGCTCTGATTATAATTGAAGCCATTTGTGGCTAATTGTTTTTGAACCTACAGTAGTTATGAATAATTTAAGGATTTAAACATGTATAAACCAATTAATTATATTTATTGTTATTTTAGTTTACTTAATCTTGTATTATTTTGTCTATATAGTGTTTGATCACCATTAAGTATAAATTGAGGAATTTAGATTAGCCTTGGAAGATGACTCTTAATTAAACCATATGATAAAATAATGTGGGATTAGAATTTATTCTAATTTACCAATAGGATATGAATATACCTATTAGACCCATATAATCATATTAGAGTGAAATTTGACATTTATTGCCTCTTGGGTAAATTAGTTAGGAATAACAATTTTAACTTGAGAGATGTGTATGAGTAATTGGAAGATACTTATATCCATTTAAACTCTAAATTAGAAAATTAACATTAAGTGTATTTATTTTGGGTAAATACATGCTCTAAGCCTTGAAAAATGGATTAGCCACTCTAGGTTGTCTTCCCCCATTGAAATTTTATAAACATTAAATTTAGTACTTTTGCTTTTGTTTACATTGATTTCAAATTAGTCTACTTCTTTGATTTGCTCAACTTAAATGAACATGAGAAATTTAATGCCTAATCACTAGTTCACTTGAATCTCTGTAGGATGACCCTGATTTGCTATTATACTATTTTCACGGTCCGTACACTTGCGGTGCTTATTTAAAATTTAGTAGCATCAATTATCACACATACCAAGAGTTATATTTAGGAGAGAGAGAGAGAATTCAAAGCATTGGGAAAATGTATTTTACTATCTCTCATATTTTTTATACATTCTCTCTTTATTTCATAAATAGGGGCATATATGGAAAAAACATGGCATTTTTGACACACTTATTACTTTTAACTACCAGTTCGTTTTGCGCAATCAAAAAGAAAGTTGCTTATAAATAAAACCGGAGGGAGTAATTAATTGCTAACACAATATATTCCTATATGAATTTAAATAATTAATCATGCATTAAGATTTATAGAACTTATTAAGACTACACAACCCATATGAATATATTCATATTTCATATGCAAATTATGGTTTTAATTATAGGATCTACATACATGCATCTCCTTCTGGTCTCAACATGCATATTGAAATCATCCAAAAGGTGGCTAGTCAATTGAAAGCATTAAGAACAATAATTAAAACTCAATCATGAAGGAAAAATTAAAACTAAATTTAATAAGTTAAGATTCAATCCGTCATTAGTAAGTTACGTCATCACCCTAGAAAAAAGGAAAATTAGCTCATGATAAAATTAAAAACAAAACCAAAATAAATTAAAGACATCATAAACATTGCATAAAAATTAATTATAAAAATATAAAAATACAACTACAAGATGCATGAAAATGGAAAATCTAGCCTACCATATAGGAGGTAAAACCTTCCATGTATGTGGCAACATATACCATCCATAAAAGAGGACTACCTAGGCCTTCCATATAGGAGGTAAAATCATCCATGTAGGAGGCATGCAAGAAGTAAAAAAAAGCAAGAAATAAATTCTAAAATAAAAATTGTCTCTCTAAAATAGAAGCTCTCTCTCTCTCTTTCTTCCTTCTTCTTCATTTTAGGATGCTAAAAACCTCTATTTATAGGCTTCAATTTTTGGGTATTACAGTAACTTTGCTACAGTGCTACAGTAAAAACGCACTAGAACAGTGAAAATCACTTCTGCACCAACCCACTTCTACACCGCTTCACTTCTGCACCGACGCACTTCTGCATCGACGCTATAGTGAATCCGAATAGTACCGCTATAGTGTCATATTGCTACAGTGCTCTATATGAACAGTATTTGCTACAGTCATCCCTTAAAAATGTATTTTCAACATCTTCTTAATATGGTACTGTACGGGGCTATCAGAAGAAAATCATTATTTATTTATCAATTACACCCAAATTCATTACATTAAGCTCAAATGTCGTCCATAAAATCATCATATAAGGAAAAATAAATATATAAATATTTTACTTATCAACAAAACTTCGAGGGCAAAATTGCCCCTGAGGCAATACTTTTAGGATAAAAAAAACATTTAACCCTAATTTAAAAAATATTGCTTTCTTTTGCTGAAAAGAATTGTTGCTCTTGCTCTCAAATTATTATTGCTGCTCTCAAATTGGTTTTCCTACATCCTAATAAGCATTGCATTTAGTAGATATACAAGTCTTTTATCTCATCGCTGGAAAGCTTGATGTAATGTTAATTTCAAACATATCAAAGTCTTTTTTTTGTTGACAGAGTATGTCAGGTTCAAACTCTAGACATGTGGGAGAAATTTTAAGCCTCTACCAACATGACATTGGAACATTGACAATGCACATATCTCATTTTCTTTTTATAAAGGAGAAAACTTAGTTCTATTTGCTTATATTTATTAGGTCTAATAATGTTCCAATCAAAATCTTTTTATGTGGACTTTTCTTAATAATAAAAATTCAAATTGATAAAATTTCAAAATATTGTTGGACCATTATTATTAATAATAATAAAAAAGTGTATCATAAGATTAGGTTGGAGAATTGAATCTAATGAATATTAGCAAATGAACGATGAATCAAAGTAAAAGCACTTTTATTACATACCAAAAATTGTTTAAAGCTATGTTTGATGTCAAATTAAACTCTTCTACAAGAGGAATCAATGGTGTAAAAAAAAAAGCATGTGTTGAATTTATTTTCAAAACAACGTTGTCTTAAAAGAATTCGAAAAAATAATTAGAAAAATCTAAAATGATAACTAAAAAACAGAAAATGATTTTTTTTAGAGGACATCAAAGGGACCATCCCCATAATAATTCAAATCGGACAATTTCTGCCCGTTTACCCGATCCGATTTCAATTGCATTTCATAGTTCAAAGTTCAAAGTTCAAAGTTCAAAGTTCCGGCTTATAGTACGCCCATAACCTCACGAAGTTAACCTCTCTGAAAGACACAAAAGCAAGTGCCAGCACAAACTCCGCTTGCTCCCACTCCGAATCTCACATCATTTGGATTTTGGAGGGAGTTCAGTTCATTGTACAGATGATACTGGCTGTTCAATATCTGACATGGCTTGATCATGTTCATTCACGTATTCAACAGTAAGATTTTTTCTGATTCACAAGTCACTACGGCGACAGAGAGGCAATGGAATAAAGACTGGTACAAAGAAAAGTATATCAAAATAAAATTGATTTTTTTCTTAAAAACATTAAGGAAGTTAAATAAGTTATTTGGAGAAGGGGGTCCCATGTCTGTACTGGGTTAAAGGAATAGGGGTGCGCCTCTGCTACCAGCTTAAGCTTTTAGCACGACGGTTAGCGCTTCACAGTTAAGCATGCTCAGCCCGTGTTGTGGCGCTTCGTTCTTGAGGTTGGACTTCCCAGGGGGTCACCCATCCTGAGGCTACCCTCAGCTGAGCACGCTTAACTGTGAAGCGCTAACCGTCGTGCTAAAAGCTTAAGCTGTTAGCAGAGGCGCACTCCTATTCCTTTAACCCAGTACAGACACGGACCCCTCGTCTCCAACGATTGTGGGTGCCACCAGACCCCGAACTCAATCCACACCTCCTCTTAGACCCGGGACGAATCATTCCCTCCCTCTTTAAGGAGGTTTGTCCTCGAACCTTTCAATAGAAGCGAGATTTGAACCCGTGCGTGCTGGCTCTGATACCGAACCTCAGGAATGAAGCGCCACAACATGAGGACTTCTCAGGAGGTCACCCATCCTGAGACTACCCTCGGCTAAGCACGCTTAATAAGTACTACCTCAGTTATAAAAAAAATACTACCTCCATTTTTAATGACTAATTTGAGGATATAAAAAAACTAAATAAATTATTTAATTATAAGTATATGTTATATGCTCTCGGTGAAATACTTACATTAGATTATATATTAATTTATAAATCAGATAAATTAATTTAGATAAACAAAAATGCTTTAAATTTATTTATTGAACTTTCTTTATCTTCTAAATTAATTAATTGGGTCTTAAATTAATGATCCACAAAATATTTGTTTTTATGATAGTATGACAAAGTAAATATATTGTCAAAATATTCACACTTACAATATCACAAAGAGGACACATTTAACACAATAAATTATTAATTTTGCCTGGTACCAAATGAGGCTTACGTGAAAGGAGGCTCTACATGCTTTTCGTTTTATCATGGCAACCTTTTTATGGTCAGAATTGTTGCAACCTGAATGTATAGATTTTCTTACAGCAGCTTCTATATAATTTTTATTTTTTTCCACTAGAATTTACCCATCAGGCAATTATTTTCCATGTAATAAAAATTTTCCAAGTCATTGTTACAATAACCCATTAATCACAATGTCATTGTCTAGAGGAATTGTTTGTTACTTTATTGACAAATCACTTTCTTGTTCTGTATATACAGTTAGTTGACACAACGTGGATGAGCTCATCAATTGATTAATTAATTATTTGGCCATCTTTCTATTTAGGTAGCAAAAACCGCATGTAATGAAATATATTGTTAAAGAGTGGCCGGCCAAAAGGGGTTTAAAGATGTTTTTGTCACACTTTATTTTCAAATCGGATAGAGCAACATCTCGTTCAACTTAATTAAATAGCATACACTTATGGTCTATTTTTTCTCCTCTTCTGTAACAAAATTATTCACATACGATTTCGGTTTTTTAAAAATATTTTTCAAAGTCTTTCTATAAATGTCAACATATGCCACGTTTTTTTATCCTTTTCATCTCTTTAGCTTCTTTCAAGGGAAAATCCTAAAAAAGTACCACTTAAACTTTAAAATCTCAAATTGGTTTTGTTGACAATAAGAGTAATGAGATTGATAACTCATGTTTTTATCAAATTACTGATTTAAGATTTTGAAATTCAAGTGGTATTTTCTTAGAATTTCTCCTTCTTGGAATTTACCAACATTGAACTGCTTGAGTACATGAAGAAGAAAAAACAACAAGGTTGAGCTACGTAGGTTTAAATTTGGAATGTAAAAGTTGAGTTGAGTGGAAGGGACGCAATCCTAAATGGGCATGATGGTGATAAATATATATAAAAAATAAGAATGTGAAGAGAAAACAAACCACACCCTGGGCAATATTCCTATGATGTTTCTCTTTCGCTATATGCAGGCCGGGTACCATAGAAGAAAGAAGTTGACTTCAGTGGTGATTCCTAGCATTTTTTCCCATAAGACTGGTCCTTTACTTTTTTTAAAGGACTTAATAGGCATACATGCTTCATTTTAAAAGACAGGACTATTGCTAAGTTGGCTATGAAAATGTATGGATATCTAATGCCATGGTTGAAAAGTGGTTGCATTCCAAGATTTTCTTCGGAGCTATGAACAAACTTTTAAAATATGAAAAGACTATTTTCCACTTAGTGAGGGGTTTGATACCATGTTAGCAGGGTCTGATACATCCTATCACATTAATATTAGAGGTGTGATACCATCCTATCATGTTGGCTTTGATACCATTCAATCAAAATATGAAAACATCCTATCCCCAATTGTTTTCATGGCTTCTAATGAAACTCAAAAGTAAGGAATTCCTTCATTCATTAAGTAATTATTGTGCGATTTAGGGTTTTATTGAGGATTAGTTTGACTTTGGTTTAATAGCTAGAGCAGTTGGAGAGGTTATATAAGTAATCAAACCAACTGGAATCATTATTTTTAATACAGGAGGTTGTATAGGACTTAGTTCGCAACCACTTATTTTTAACATTAATATTTCCCCATTACAAAGCTTTGACATATCAAAGTCACGCTAATGACACATATATTACAACCTTAGTTGAAATTGAGAAAAATTGTCCTCACCATTTTGAGTTCTTTATGGGACATAACTATGATATCCATAATTTCTTCAAGTTTCTTCCATATGCATTGTGTTTAAGCAAATGTCACTTCCATACCTATGTGGTTTCTTACTGTATGAGTGTGAGAACAATTATTGGGCACAAAGAGCCAAATTCAAATGGCTCTCTGAAGGGGAAATGAATACCAAGTTTTTCCATGCATCAGTTTCAAGAAGAAGAAGTTAAAATTAGATTTCAAGTCTTAAAAGAGTGGATGGTTCATAGACCAGCAATACAAATGAAATCTCAGTATGGCATTCGACTGCTTCTCAGAGATATATAGATCTGATAATTCAACATCTATTGAATAGATATTACAAGGTTTAAACTTGATTAATATGCCTATAATATCTGGAACTGATTTTCAAGATTTGTTAAAGACATTTTGTTGTTGAATAAGTTAGATTTGCATTCTTTTCAGTACCAAGGGATAGTACTCCTAGTCGTGATGGATTTCATGCCTATTTCTTTTAAAGGTATTGGGATTTAATTGGACTGGATTTTGTTAATATGTTGCATTCTTTTTAGGAGTATGAGTTTATGCCAAAAGCAATCAATAAAACTCACATCATTCTTATTCCCAAAGGATATTCTGTTCAATCTTTAAAAGACCTTAGACCTATCATCAGCTTATGCCATATTAACTATAAAATTATTTCAAAGGTCTTATGCTTGAGAATGAAATCCATTCTAGGAAACTATATTGCCCCGAATCAATGTGCTTTTCTAAAAGGAAGGCTTATCTCGGATAATATCATGCTAGCATCATATCTTATGAATTAGATTCACAATTTCTTCAAATGGAAGGAAAAAATTGGTAGCATTCGAAGTTGATTTTGCAAAGGCTTTTGACACTTTATCGTGGGATGGATTTAATTTACATAGTAATGAAAAGAATGAATTTTCCAGATAAATGGATTGCTTTCATCATGCAATGTATTACTACTATCCAATACTAGGTCTTTCTTAATGGTTAAAAGACACACACCATTATTCCAAATAGGGGTATCCGTCAAGGGGATCCATTTAGAGCTGATAATATGGGTTTAGACCGTGGGTTGAACCTGCCCAACCTGACAAAAGGGCAGTTTTGGTTCTGCAAAAGTGAAACCATTTGGGAGCAGTTCTTTTAGGACTGAACCTATATGAGCCTAACTTGCGGCGGTTAGACCACTGTGTTGGCGGGTTGGCCCAATTTTTTTTTTAAAAAAATATGTAACCTAAGTCCCAAACCAAAGTCCCAAACCCAAAGGTCCAAATCAGTCTTAGACTCTCAGTCTCACCTAGCCTACTGTTAGAGTCAGTGTCACATGCCACTCCTCAGTCTCAAAGACTCAAGACTCTCAGACCTCAATTTCTCACAGTCTCACTCTTACATAGTCACGACTCATATCTTATTGTCATTTACCCATTTATTTAAAATTAGCATAATATTGTTTTTCACTTTATTTTATTACTGTGTAGTGATAGATTTACCTGTGGAAAATCAAAGTATCAAGCTCAAGAAATTCTTATAGCTTCACATCATACTTCAAATTCGAACACCATTAATATCAACTAATTATTGATTACTTTTAAGTTATATTGATGACTTTTGGATTTATGTTTATTTTGTCATGTGTGGACTTGAGATGAATGCTTAATTTATAATGTATTTTTAATTTTTCTTAAGGTTTAGGTTTGTAGAAAAAACCAATTTTAGTATATTGTTTTAATTTTTTTTGAAAAATGCAGAATAAAAGAATTTTTAAAAAAGTAATATGGGTTGAGCAGGCTAACCCGCCAACGCAGCGGTTATGGGTTGGGTTGGTTAAATGTCAACCCATATTGATGCTGTCTTTTTAGGCTTGAACCCATATGGTCTCAACCCTTGGCGGGTTAGCCCGAACCCGATGGTCTGTACCATATTACCACTTCTAGATCCATTATCCCCTTACTTATGCATCCTCTCGACAAATGTTCTATCTTGCCTTCTTAGCTTTTTTGAAGAATTTGAAAGGTTAAAGGGGATTAAAATTTGTAATGGTGCCCAACCACTTACTCATATTTTGTATGCCAATGACTTTGTCTTCTTTTTTGAATGCTCTGATATTTCTGCAAACTCAGTAAAGGCAGCTTTTGACATTTATAGTCTTTGGTCAAGATAGAAGATCAATCAATCAAAATCTTTGATCTTTTTTAGCCCAAATGTTTACCACTTCTCCCGCTGCTAATCTAAACATAAATCACATTTACAATATGACTTTTTTTCAATTTGACTTATGCAAAAGCCACATTAGAAAAAAATTTACTTCTCCACCGCTAATTCAAACAGGCACTTAAACTCTCATTAGGTCTAACATCTTCAGGATCAAAGACAACATTAGAAAATATAGGACCAATGCAACATCATGCTAATATAACAAGCAATTGATATACCCCAGCAACCAAATTAAAGCAAATATCTCCTTTAACTCGCCCAGTATAAAAAACCAATCTAGTAGACAAATAAACATGAAAAAAGATGGTAGTGATAGGTCCAGGGTCAAATATTAAAGGAACAATCAAATTAGTGGAGAACTTTGGTCATTTAATAGAGAACTTACTCAACTTAATTCCATGGCATGGAAATTCTCTAGAGGAAATAAACCAAAACTGAGATGTTTGTAAACTATAATGCTCGAAAAGATGAGGTAAACTAGGAATACCCAATCAAATGCCATGCAATGGACCAAACCATAATTATTCCTATGATAGTAGTCTAAACCGTGACCAGTAATTAGAGATAATGGATAGAAGAGACCAGTGAACCCATCTGACTTTGGAACAGGAACAGTGTTCTAGAACTCAACGATCAAGTCAATGTTCTCACTATAGACATCCTCAACCCCCTCAAAATCATTGCAAATGATTATATGATAGGTTGGTCAAATACCTAGGAACATGGGTTGATCTTGGGAGAAGCAAGACACTAATCTATTTGCAAGTAATAGAAACTATTGAAAGATGAATTGCTGCGCGTAAAGCCATATTGCTATCTCAAGCCTTTAGATTGAATTTGATCAAATCAATATTATCTGGTGTTAATTTGCATATTCTCTCTTGTGTTAAGTTGCCACAGTATATCTGTGATAGAATTGACTCAAGATGTATTAATTTTTTTTGAGGTCTAATAGAGATAAGAACAGAATCCATCCTTTCAATAAGGATACTCTTTTTAAGCCTTCCAATGTAGGAGGTTTGGGATTGAAAAAAACAACCCAAGTGAATCAGGCTTTATTAACTAAGCAGGTTTGGAGAATAGTCTCTGCCCCCTCACAATCTTTATTGTTTGCTACTTTAAGAGCTAAGTACTTGGATCTGAATAGTGATACAATTGTAAAGAAGCCTTATAATTCTTCGTGGATATGGAAAGGCATCCATAAATGCTTTGAGATCATCACAACGAATTTAAAGTGGAAGGTTTGTTCAGGCTCGTCTATTGATATTAACCACCCTTTATGGTAGCCCATGCAATCTAGATCAAATATCGACCAGTCATTTTAGACTGTCTTTTATCTATTAATGCATCTTCCATCAAGTTGGTCCCCTACAAGATGGAACTCTTTATTAGTTACAAGGCTTTATGCTCCTCATATTACGTTGCAGATCCTTCATATGCCTGTTTCCTTCTGTAATCAACATGATTTGTGCATATGGTCTAAGAGTTCATCTGGCTTGTACTGGGTAAAAGAGGGTGTGATTGTCAAAAATACACAATAACAAATATGATAATAATGATGTAATTTGTCAATATTGCATATAATTGATAATTTCAATTTATTACAATCAAGAAATATCTGAAAAATAGGGAAACACTGACAGAAGGGAAATTACAGAAGGAGAAGACAGAAATACAGAAAAGCCAAAGATGCGTTAGAGGGAGGAGAGAGCCAACAAGAGAGTGAAAGGTTCCAAAATCATTTTCTAATTTTTAAGTCCTTCACCACTTCCTTTAAAAGACTTCACTCTTGCTCTGGCTTTGAGTTGCTATTTGGGCTTTATTCTAGCCCAATACTTCATGACCATGACATTGCCTCCCCATTAAAATGGACCTTGTCCTCAAGGTCCAAGTTTGGGAAATTAACTTGCAAAGCAGCCTAAGCTACACATGTAGGTGGATCAAGACCATTCCAACAAATGAAATGTGGTAGCTCCAATAAAGATAAGATGAGACATATAAGGGAAAATCACCTTCTTCAAGTCTAAGATGCACTAGAACAATCGGTAGGAAAGTCATGTAGTGACATTGACATAAGGTAACTTCTAAACAATTTGCCTCACTGACAGTCTCAATTATCTCCAGAGCATACATATTCAGAACTACATGAATAGTTGCAATACCATTAGATAAATATCTCATATTCATACTAACATCCATTATCACTTTGTATTGGTTGGTCATGCCACACAAACAAGGAAACACTATTGAGGATGGTAGACATCCAAGCATTTCATTAGCCAAAATTTATAGAACCAAAAAAAGTAGCCACTTAATAAGTCAAACTGCAACAAAATCTTGATAATGGCGATAAACTGTTGTACAAGTCTCAAGCAGCTAATACCCTTATTCAAATTTTGATCCAAGCTTTTAGAGGCCTTGAGAGGAAAATGATGAAATAAAACATATGCACAATAAAGATCATTTTCCTTGTTAAGTTCCATTTCACTTGGAAATAATTGCTTAACTGAATAGGAAAATAACATCATAAATGCATATACTGAGAGCCAAGCATTCTGCACTATCGAAAACTTGTACTTGCTCCCCTATTCATAAAAGCAAAAAACCAGGATAAGTTGTAGTTTAATTTTCATGCTCCAAAATAATTCAACATATGAGTTTGTGATTGGAATTATCAATGGAAAAGCTTGACCAACAAAAGTCAGATAACAATTATTTATGCTGTGATGGTTATCCACAAATGAGAATGCATAACAGAAATCATGTTCATGGCTTGTCTCAACAATTTGCAATGACCCAAATGAAGACTTGGAGATGCAATACGAAGAAACAATCTTAATGGTGATAAGGTAAAGCTCTATACAACATATCTAATCGTGCTTCCAAAAGGGTAAATAGATTATCACTACCAAGTTGCCAATGAAAATTGCACACAGAGTCACTTCACTAGTCCTTAAGTTGGAGAGAGAGGTTTAATATTAAAGGATCAAGGGAAATTTTTGCAGCAGTGTAATTCCTCTGCTATGGAATGTGAAAAGCTTGAGTAAAACCTGCTTCTAAAAATAAGGGTGGCCAAATAAACATGAAACACCAATGTCCCTTGTTATGTCCATGGTCAAAATTCCTAAGAAAAGGTGATAGCAATGTAGGAACATTAAGATTTGAGTTAGGAATTTCAACCTCTAAGGCAGAAGGGTCAATGATGCAATTTACCAAACACAAGATATGCATTTCAACAATACCCATCAGCAAGATACTTACAAGTTCAATTTGGAAAATTATGGCATCAACATATCTTAAGGCCTGTTTGGAAACTCATTAGAAGGGGAAAAAGCTCATTTGGACGGCAAAATCCAATTTGATATATGCAGACATGTTTGTGAACACATTAACTTTCACCAGACTTTTTTTAAAAAAAGATGCTTTTCCTAGAACTCATTGAAGTAGCTTATGGATTTTTTTTCACTGGGTTTAAAAAAAAGCAACTTCTCCCACTGCTAATCTAAACACAAATCACATTTACAATATGGCTTTTTTTTCAATTTGACTTATGCAAAAGCCACATTAGAAAAAAATTTACTTCTCTACCGCTAATCCAAATAGGCACTTAAACTCTCATTAGGTCTAACATCTCCAGGATCAAAAACAATATTAGAAAATATAGGACCAATGCAACAGCATGCCAGTATAACAAGCAATTGATATACCCCAGCAACCAAATTAAAGCAACAATCTCCTTTAACTCGCCCAGTATAAAAAACCAATCTAGTAGACAAATAAACATGAAAAAAGATGGTAGTGATAGGTCCAGGGTCAAATATTAAAGGAACAATCAAATTAGTGGAGAACTTTGGTCACTTAACAGAGAACTTACTCAACTTAATTCCATGGCATGGAAATTCTCTAGAGGCAATAAACCAAAACTGAGATGTTTGTAAACTATAATGCTTGAAAATATGAGGTAAACTAGGAATACCCGATCAAATGCCACACCAAACCATAATTATTCCTATGATAATAGTCTAAACCATGACCAGTAATTAGAGATAATGGATATAAGAGACCAGTGAACCCATCTGACTTTGGAATAGGAACAGTGTTCTAGAACTCAATGATCAAGTCAATGTTCTCACTGTAGACATCCTCAACCCCCTCAAAATCATTGCAAATGATTATCTGATGAGGATTGAAAGAAACAGTTTCCCTTGAAGTCTCTTTTAAAGGTTGAACATCAAGTCGCACAACTGATAAGGGAGTGAAGTTCGAGTTTGGATTTGTTAAAGCTAATTGTTGGTAGAGCTAAACCTCACTCGATATCCAAGAATTTAATGATGGGAGATGGAGAGACCTTCTTATTGCTTCCTCCTCCTGATGCACTTCATCCTCGGCCTTAAGGGTTGAGACTGAATCTGGGTTGGAGTCACTATTGGACCTGGAAAAACCCATCGGCACTGTTTTTGTCAATGGTTGAATAATTAACCGATTGAACAATAGGATTTCTGAATGACTAAAGAATGATCATTCGACCTTCTAATTTAGGGTATCGACCGATTTGACCAACATTTGCAATAGACTTGCTATTTGATCAAAACGATCATTGATTTGACTAAAATGACCCTTGAAGTCTTCAATGAATTCATTCATCTTCCTCATATCAACTTCAAGCTCTTCTAGTTCGGCTTCATCAAAATCATTGATCATAGCGGAAGGGGTTAGGCTCGATGAAAGCATTATTTGTAATGGTAAAAAACACACAATACCAAATATGATAATAATGATGTAATTGGTTCTGCCAATATTGCATATAATTGATAATCTCAGTTTATTACAATCAAGAAATATCCTAAAATAGGGAAACACTGACAGAAGGGAAATTACATAAGGAGAAGACAGAAATACAGAAAAGCCAGAGATGCTTCAGAGGGAGGAGAGAGCCAACAAGAGAGAGAAAGGTTCCAAAATCATTTCCTAATTTCAAAGTCCTTCACCTCTTCCTTTAAAAAACTTCACTTTTGCTCTGGTTTTAAGTTGCTATTTGAGCTTTATTCTAGCCTAATACCTCTTGACCATGACAGAGGGTTTCGGGATTATTAGTTCATTCATTGCAAATCATCAAAATGGAGATCCTTTATGGAAATTCCTTTGGTCTATTTCCTGCCTGGTAATGACTTGTTACTAATTTGAAAGTTGTTGAATCAAGCTCTTCCATCTGTGGATATTCTTAGGCATTATCACATCAATATCAATGGTAATTGTGCTTTTGGATGTAATGCCCCAGAGACTTTGGATCACTTATTTTTAAATTTCCCGGTTACAAAAGAAGTTTGGTTTGGAGGGTTAAACATCCGTATGCCTTTCTCTTCTTTCCAAGCTCTCAAGGAATGGTTAAAAGTGTCTTTACTACAATTACGTCAGGATGGTCACTACTTGATGTTTGCTGGTATTATAAAAGTTATATCCACAATTTGGATGAAGAGGAATAAAATGATTCATCAGGGGGGTTCAGTGTGCCCAGTTTCAATTACTAAGGAAGTTAGTCACTCAGTTGCTTCTGTCCTATTAGCTTTCTCAACAGAAAATGAATTATATTCCACAGAAGCCTCATCAAATGTTGCACTTTATCAAGGAAGTATCATCCCATCAGAAGGTTGGATTATTCTTTTGGACAAGTATAAATCACATAGATGTAAATTTTGTAAAGTTTGGATAGGTTTTCAAGGTCAATCTATCATCTCTGTACATGGAAGAAATACTCACAAGCAACTTGGTTTGCTCTTCTTTATTTCTGGGCAACTTTATTATGGATTATTCACTCACCATTCTTTATTGAAAGCCCGAAGCAACAAATGCGGGTTTTGTGCATGAAGAAATCATTCCTCCCTCCCAAGGGGTCAAACAACTCATCTTCCCATTGCCTCAATCCGGATATTAGTTCTTTTCTTTCTCAGTTTCTGTTTGATAAGGTTCTTTTGATTAAGGAATCAAATGTAAATTTCAATACTTTCCTCAACTCTTGCTTCACTGTCTATGCTAATATGTGAAGTCAAGAGTCATTTTGTATGGACTAATTATCTTTTTATACATTTCATTTGACTTTCTTAAAAAACAAATAGCAGTTAAGCCATTAAATTAGAAATAACTATGACAAAAATTATATTTTAGTTTTGAAAATGATTTAATTTGGCAAAAACTGATCCAACGTGACCACTACCATCATTATCTCGGATAGGGTGTTGAATTTTTTAAATAGAAGATTTTCGATTAGGATAGCTGCAATATCATCTAGATATGAATTGAACAGCCTCAAAATTATTGCCCCTAATGAAATCAAATATTCTAAATTCACTACATCACTCACGTGCAAAATTTGGGTATCTTAAAAACAATAATACCTACTCCCTTCATTTATAAAACACTTTAATTAATTTATCACAACTAAAAAATATGATAATTAATTCATTAAATATGTCTTAAATTAATTTTTTTTCCAACTTTACTCATATCATATTATATTTCAAATGAGTGAGAACATAAAAAAGTCATATTTAAACATTAACTATATAGACAAAATTGATAAATAAGTATTAATTATTCTCTAAATAACTTATATTATGAACCAACACATTTTTAAGAAATGACTTAGAGAGTGGATGGAGGGATGAAGTCATTGTACCTAAATATTACAAATGCTCTTTACAATTATGATGAGAAAGAATTTCGGGGGGAACAACATAAATTTATTTAATTAAAATTCAATAAGATCTTGATATCCGCGTTTGGTATTAATAAAGAGACAATTCATTATCATAACTACGAATTTAGGTGTCATAAATTGATTTAATAAATAAAAGAAAAATATAAATTATATTATCTTTAACTTTTATCTCTACAAAAAAAATTTCACTTATTATTTCTAATATATTTTCTTTATAAATAAGGGTAAAATTGAAAAAAAAACATACATATCTAACACATTTACGATTTTTAATGAACATTTTGAATAACATAATTTTGATAATTATTCTTTATAAAAAGGATCGGAAGGAGCTTTAATGTATTTTTACAATTTTTACTTTAATTAATTCTATTATCTCTATTGTTTATTCATCTTTTTCTTATATTACATGCTCTTTCATACTTTTTCTCACTACTACCTATTTCTCTCTTACTTGCCAAATTCAAAATAAGGATATACTTGAAAACAATATTCATTTCTAACATATTTATTATTTTAAACTCATTTTAATTTATTTCTTAAACCACCTAATTCAACTGTCAGCTCTTATAAAAAGGACACGAAAGAGTATGAATCCTGGGATTCTAGGAGAGAATAAAAGTTAAATTGAATTTAGCATTCTATTACTTCGCTTGTCAAATACACTCGCACATGTAACTTTTACTAAATTATTATTTCCTTAACAAAAATCATTCCCTAATCATAATTTAATTGATATATTATATATCAGATTATAAAAATTGTTTGTCATCCTTATGAACATGAAATGAAAATTAAATATGTAACAAGATTAAAGTTATAAATTATTAACCTCAGTCTTTAATATAAAATCTTATTCATAATACATGTGGATGTAGTATAATTTTATATTTATCAAATTCATTTTCCTCCACCACCACAATTTTATCCCTCACCATCGCTCACCATGAAGATGATATCTGGTTTAGGATATAACAAATCAAAATGCTGAACAGCAATCACCTATCTTAAAATGGGGACCCTCAATTAGTTCAGAGATATACGATGTGGCAACTCTATTTCTTGAAGCCAATGAAAAGGAGTGAAGCAAAAGTTCTATCCAATCAAATCACCTAATGAGAAGCAGATGATCTGGGCTCAGAATTACCAGCCCTATTCCAAGATTCATTACTACTTATCTTATGCTGTTTAATTAGGAACACTACTAATATTGCTACTGCTTTGAGGTACCTGTATCACTGGAATCCTGAAGCTGTTCCAACTATCTCTCCATTTTGTATGTTAATCACCTTCAGAAACAACATTGCTCTAATTTAGACAGGCATTGAATTGCGAGTTTTGCAACTTGCATGGCTTCATGCACTTGGTACGAAATAACCTGGAAAATCCGGCGCTTGCTCGAAAGGTATGGCTTGGCCCAGTCAACTATATTCTCTTTCCCGTCTGGCCTATTTCTTTCCAATGCCCGTTTGCCTGACATAATTTCAAGGAGAACAACACCAAAAGAGTATACATCACTCTTGTTGATCAGGTAACCTTCAGAGAAAGACAATGGAGGAGGATTAGCAGTGAAAGAGTGGGTCATCTCTACATTTATAAGACGCAGAATTGAACTACTAATGTCAAGATTATTTCAACTTAAGTATACATAATGGCCAAAGAATAAAGGAGCACTCAATAAACTGAAATGAACTAGGATGCAGCAGCTTAGAACTTAGAAAATTGGTTCTCCAAATGTAACAATTCAACACAGAACCAATGCAACCTCGAAATGCAGCTACTTGAAACAGAACACAAGCACCTACAAAATGCATTTGTGATAATGAAATCGCATAGTCAATTTATGCTGCGCTATACCTCAGGGATGCTTGTGAATTTCTTTAAAATGTCCATTTTTCTGTTTTAAAAAATGCATCAGGTGCTAGTGTGAAGAGGATTTAATCAGTCCTATAGAGGAAAAAAGGGAGGAGGGAAATGTTTTCATGCGTTTAAAATTAAGTGGTTCACTTTTTGGATTTGACTTGCACTGTAGAGCTTACCAAATTTAAATCCAGTTACAGTTCACATGGATAGCTACCTAATCATGCAGATGGTTTGAAAGTTAGTCAGCTAAATGAACCTCTAACAGTTAACTCCAAAAAAGTACGCTTCGAAAAGTTCACATAGTGCGCATTTATTATGCATTCAAAACTCCTCTCTCCTCCTCTCAGTTCCTCCCGTCCTCGCGAAACCGTTAATGCATAGAGCCGGAGAGCATTCTTTTGTCGTCATCCTTGGATCTTCAATACAGGTTGTCGGCGTTGAGTGGAAGGGGTCGTCGGAGGTGTCAAGTCAAGGTCGCCGTCAGTGGGTTGGTCCACACTTGAGAGCGTCGTTGTTCTCTTTAGCCATCCCTTCTTTATCACTGCATGCAAGGACGGCGTGAGCGCAGTTGAGTCTTGGCTTCGTTAGAGGTAGGAAGAAGTCAGTGGCGATCAGTGGGTCTCCCTTGAGAGGTCGGCGTTGTCTGCCCCCTGAGCAGCAGAGCCTCCGTTGTTGGTCCAACGGCTTGTACTTGCAATTGGTTGGCCGGATCTGTTGGTCGGTGTAGTCATCAGCCGTCGGTGGATCTGGTTTGGTGGGCGGAGCTGGTGTGGTGGCCGGATCTCCTTCTCTGTGGTATCCTCTGCTCTGCTTTACTATCTGTCTTGCTTCCTTCTTTATTTGGCTTTCATCATGGCTTGCTTCCCCTACTCTAGTCGCTGTGTTCTCAGCCGTGCTTGAAATCTCCAGGCCAGCAGAAATTTGCTTCAGGTAAAGACAATCTATCAGCTTGTTTATTTGTTCTCAACATCATCCCTGTTTGCCGACCACTGATTGCAAGTTTTAACATATTAGGGCTGTTGATTTCTGTTTCTTATATATATAACTCTGCCTATTTCTGTTCTCAACATCATCGTGGTTTGCTTCCCATGCTCTGGTGGCTGTTGATTTCTGTTTCTTATATATAACGCTAGGTGTATATATATATATATAAGTCCAGACACGATAAGATGCCACCTATGGTGAAAAATAATATCTCTATCTATTTTGCAGCGCGCGTGTGTGTGTGTGGATATAATCAAACATGCATGCTTTTGCAAACGCAATTAAACCATATGCTTAAATTTTTTTAATTTTCATATTTTGATAGATAGATATGATAATTAACAAGAATACAATGAACTAAATATATAGCTTTTCTTTGGCCGTGCAATGTATGAAACTTGCCCTTCATGATCTGTAATATGATCTGATGAATATTAATTAGGCAAAATCAAGTCAAGAGTAATCAGAAATTAGGACGAGTTCAGGGGGGAGTAGGCTGCTTGCTGGAATAATGACTACGTACTGATAGATGACCTTTATTTTCTACACTATGCCTGTGATTAGATCGCTATTGTTTGATTTGTCAAGAGTTTCTTCCTTAATACTATGCTTTTGTTGGGTTGCTTTGGTTTGAAGGTGAGGGAAGCTACTCTTCCTTCATTATAAGCGTTTATGTGTGCCGTTGGTTTGGTATGAACGTGAGGAGTGGATTGGAATGGAGGAGAGTAGAGAGTGAAGTAGAAGTAGAAATATATTTTCACTTTGTTATAAACGTAAGACAAGAGTGTTGATTCACATATGGGTATATCCAATTGTTTAAAAAATATTAATATCTACATAAGTGTTATGTATCATAATGAATTTTTATTATAATTTTCATCTGGGCCATTTGTTTTTGTTTAATGGTAAATTGTTGGCATAGAAATATAAATAAGGAAAAAGGTAAAGCATCGTGGGATGTAAGTTCCACTGCCATTTTTATTGACATGTGCATTGAACAAATATACAAGAAAGAATGTCTAGGATATGTATTCATGAAGGATGGGTGGAAGAACATTTTGTCCGTATTTAATGTAAAAACATAAAAGTCTTATGACAAGAAACAACTGAAAAATCGATTAGATAGTTTAAAGAAAGAATGGAGGGCGTGAGACAAGTTGTTCTCAAAAGAGACTGGTATACCTTTTGACTCTGTAAGGAATGTGGTGATTGCAGAAGATGAGTGGTGGGAGAGGAAAATAAAGGTACAAAATTTTTATTGTTTTTATTATTATTATTTGTGATATCATCATTATCACTATTATTAGTATTATTATTATCATTTGTGATATTATTATCATTATTATTATTATTATTACTATTATTTTAGATAAGTCATTAATTTTTGTAACTTGTTTGCATTCAAGAGAATTCAAACTATGCGAAGTATAGATACAAAAGCCTCATGTTCGCTAAAGAATTAGACATCTTATTTAAAGATGTAATGGCATCGGGAGAAAAAATGTCAACACCGTCTTCTATACAACAGATGGCACTGGGTGATGACAAAGATGATATCTACCAACCCGCAATGGACCTAGAAGAAGGTTCAAGAGATAGTGAGGAAAATATTTTAGGTCCTCCTACTGGAGGTGGAGGTACTGTGGGAGTGTCAATTGATTTGGAAGGAATAACTTTGACAACAAACACTCAACCAATCGCACCTAGTGGAAAGACGGTTAAAGGTTCAGAGAAAGCAAAAAATAAAAAAATGCCAACCTTGAGGGTAATAGCAGATGCGGTCAGTAAGATAGTTGTGGCATCTCAGGATAGAGCATATGCCTTAAAAAAGATCCCCATAGATGATGTATAAGTGGTCAACGTCTTAGCTAAATTACTGACTATTCCTGAAGTTGCTAATGATGAAGACTTTTCTTTCTGATGTTGTAACATGATGATGCATCAAATTGCTCGTGACATGTTTCTTGGAATGAAAGGAAATAAACCTACCTTGCTAAAGTGGTTGCGGCACCATGCTTACAGCAACCCACATCTTCTGATTTCCCCATTTCACTTAGCACCTTTTTATGTCACTTTTGAAAACTTTTGAAAATGTGTAATTATAACAACATGCTTGACCTTTTGTATGTTATGGTAGTACTTATTTCTGTTATACGACGTAACTTTATTTTATGCCAGTTAATGTTACCAACTTCTGCTATATGATGTGAAAGTACTTGCACATTTTATAATTGTGTTTGATTTTATACAATCTTGGCAATCACATAGGTTACATCTTCTATGGCAAGTTTGAGGGGTAAGGATATTTCGGAGGGAACGGAGGAAGTAGGATTGTCTCATGCAGATAGAAGGTCCCAACTCATATCACTTATAGATCAAGAGATGACAGAGTATGAATAGGTGGTGCCTTAATGGCTCAATATCTCGTACCTTATGCTTGCAAAGAGCCATACAGAACTAGTAAGCAAACAGGTGCAAAGTGGGTGTAAGAGGTATTGGAAGGCCATGATAGAGTTTGCCATGAGAATTTCCAAGTGGAAAAACATGTATTTTATCTCTTGTGCTCCAAATTGGTAGAACATGGGTTACGAAGGACTAAGTACATTGAAATTGAACAAATGGTTGCCATGTTCCTATATACAATTGGACATGCACAAGGAAATAGAATCCTACAAGAACGATTTCAACATTAAGGAGAAACTGTCAGTAGGACCTTCTACATGGTTTTAGATGCTTATGTGAAGCTATTGGAAAAAATTATCAAACCGCTTGATCCCGAGTTCCGTCATTGTCATCCAAAAATCTGCAACAATTGGCGATATTACCCATATTTCAAGGATGCAATAGGAGCAATTGATGGAACTCACATCAGGTGTGTGGTCAGTCAGTCTGAGCAAGAGAAATATATAAGAAGAAATGGATATCCAACACAGAATATCATGGCCGTATGTGATTGAGACATGTGCTTCACTTTTGTGTTAGCAGGGTGGGAGGGAACTGCACATGATGCTCGTGTCTTCCAAAATGTTATCTCTACTCCATCTATGAATTTTCTCCATCTACCACAAGGTATCCCTTCAACACTTGCCCCTACATTGTGCATTTGTTTTTTCCCCTCACATTTGATATAATTTTACATTGTACAAAAAATTACATGTATTTATCAGAAAAATATTATTTGGTCGATGCTGACTATCCAACACTAGTTGGATATCTTGGTACGTATAGACGTGAGCGGTGTCACCTTCCAGAATTCAAGTGACAACAGGGATTTGCAAATCCCAATGAGATGTTCAATTATTATTATTCAAGCTTAAGGACCACTATAGAAAGGACATTTTGAGTATGGAAGAATATGTTTCAACTCTTGAGGGAAATGAAGTCATATAGTTTTGAAACACAAGTCCATATAGTTTGTGCAACAATAGTTATATATAATCTTATTAGGAGAAATTCCCAAACAGATGTGGATTTTTAAGAAGCTGAATGAGGAAAAATACGTGGTGAAGGAAATGATTATTCAATTGATGTATCATCCACATCAACTATTCGTGACACAATCAAATACTAACTTGTTAGGGGTACATGATCTAATAATAATCCATTTCATGTATGCAGTATAATTTAAATATAAATTTATCCATTTTTAATTCAATATTTTAGTGTATTTTTCTTTTTTTCAATAATAATTGAACTTTTTATTTTATTTTATCAAATTTTATTTACATTTTTTCATTTCAATTATCACAATATACACAAATAATATATATATATATATTCAAGATTCATGCATTTTTAAGTCTTTTTTCATCTAAACGGGCTTTTCAAATATTAATCCAAACATGTTCAAGGTTAGAAAAAAAAGCCACTTCTGACACCGTTAATCCAAACAGAAATCACATTTACAATATGACTTCTATTTTATCTTACTTTTGCAAAAATCAGATTGAGAAAAAAAACTATTTTTCCATCGCTAATTCAAACAGACAAAAAAAAAAGTGTGTGAAGATGAATAAGACGAAAGAGAAAGGAGTGGGGAAATGGGGGCACAAGTTCCCACAAAAATTTACATCAATTAATTAAATTATCAATCAGAGATAAATTAAATTATAGGAGGATTACATTCAGGTCCCGCCTAAGAGAAAAAATAAAAAATTTATCTCATAAAATTGTCAATCGCGCCTCTGGATTTGTCAATTCATACACTTGAAGTTGTCAATGGAACCATTTTTTATTTTTTATTTTAGACAAAATCTGAATGTAGTTCTCCTGATAAATTAAGGGCTGACAGCTAGGCTTACATATAGATTTAAATTTAGTGATGTGGATCAATTCACACATTTGAAGTTGTCAATGTGACCATTTTTTATTTTTTTTTAGACGAAATCTGAATGTAGTTCTTCTGATAAATTAAGGCTGACAGCTAGGCTTACATATAGATTTAAATTATTAAGAATTTAAGATTTGATTGGCAAGGTCACTTATCAAAGAGATTAATTCAATACATATAACTTGCGAGTGCTCTATTTATCATTTGTGAAATAAATGACACAAATGTCTTTCCTACAATTTTTTTTTTCTTTTGAAAAAGTAACCCCTGCCCTAAATCCTTTCGCCACGCTCTCTCAGAAATTCTCCATCTCGCTGTCGTGTCTCTTGTTGTTCCTGATCCAAAGCATGTTATAGGGTTCTTGGAATTGGAAGCACTTCTTTGTCTTTTACTATTTGCATTGGTCTTTATATGTGTCTTTTTCTCTAATTTTTAAAAGAAAATATAAGGAACAAATCTTTTGGATGAAATTTTCAACTTATCTATCATGAACTCTATTTATAAATAAGGATGTAGTTAGAAAGAAATATACTTACCTTACACATTTATTACTTTTAACTAATCATCTGATCCTATTTATAAGAGCCGATAATAAAATTACCGATTTTAAAATTGCAGTAAAAATTAGTTAAAAATATGTATAAAATAAATTGTGTTCCAAGTATGCGCTTATTTATAAGAGGATAAATAAAAGAGAGAAGTAAAGTAAATATAAATATTACCAATCTTTTAATATATATAATTAATGAGTAAATATTCAAACAACTCTCATCGAGTTCCTATAAAAAGGTATTAAAATAATTTAAATTTTAAGCTCTTATAATAAAAACAGAATAGAGTAAAGTTTTAAACAGCATTATTTAAGTAGTTGTTCCTTATAAAAAATTACTTGAATGGAGTAATTTCATATTATGAATGGAAATTTGATAGGTGGAATTCTCAAAGTAATATAAAGTCTAGTTATTGCCAAGATTGTTGATATTTTTTAGTCCAAAAAAAAAAAGATTGTTGCTATATTAAATTGTATATGGTGCGAATGTTACTATGAAGTACATTACGTATCCAGCAAATACAGGATTAATAAAAAAAAAAGAATGAAGTACATTGATAATTTAATAATAAATCATATTACACTAATCATCTTTTACTTCAATTTCAGTTTGTAAAAGTCAATTATAATAAAAATCACTTTTACAAACATTAATATAAACATGCCTCATGTTTATTTTATAAAAAGACAAAATGAAGCCTATTTGTTGTTTTGTTGCTTGTATTACAAAGGGGATTATATCCTTGATTAAATAAAAAAAAAAGAACTTGGTGTTATTGTGGTTGAATTGGTCATAAAGTTTGAGCCTTCATAAGTTTGAGGTACATCAATATCAATATAATAACTCTTCTCCTAAACTATTGCTCCTAAGCCACAACTTACTGTTCATAAATCATTTAGGCCATGCATCGGGATCCATGAAAGCCATATAAAAGAGAAAAACTCCTTCTGGCTGGTACGCTACGAGCAGGAACGGGAAGTTCAAATTCACAATTCACACCAAACTTCCCATTACAAAATCAATATATAACTCAAATCTCTCTCTCTCTCTCCTCTTCTTTTTTCTTCATCTTTATCTTTCTCATTTCCATTTTCCCTTCCCCAGACAAGCTTTTTTTCTTTGTCCACAGATGACCTTTTTCTCTCTTCATCTACATTTTAGATCCAGCTTTTCTTTAATGCTTTTGTTGGATGGTTTAGTGGAAACAGCGATACAGAGAAAGCTTCTGACCCTCGGTACCCCCTTCTCCCTCCTTCTCTTCTTTTACGTTATTATTCCCAGATTTACTTCGCTTGCCCTTTTTTCTTTTTTTTAATCGTTGACCTTTTTGCTATTCCTTTCAAATTTCATCACTTTTCCATCTTCAAAATTGAATGAGAAGAATGAACACATATGATATGATAGAACGTGAATAATCTTATTCTGGACCAACAAATTATCTAGTCTTTGTAAAAGCTGAGCTATTCCTTTCACCAATTATTGTTTGTGATGAAGGTTTAATAGTTAAATTTTGTACTTTGACCAAAGTTCTTCTTTTTCATCATCGTCAAAAAATTCAAAGAAATTTGAAAATTTTTTGTAATCATGGAGTCATTTTAGTAAAAAAATTTCATCATCTCCATTCTCAATGAAAATTTATTAGGGCCTTTTTAGTAAAAAAAATTTACTTGGGGACTTTTTGCAAATTTTCAATGAAAGCATAGAGTCATTTTTCCAAGTTCTGGACCCCTTGAAGTTTTCACAAAGCTGAACATTTGTGGGTTCCACATGTTATTATCCATCAGTTTTTTTATCTATTCTACTTTTCTCTTCATAATAAAACTTAATTGCATGACACACTTTCTAAGAAATTCAAATTTCTTAAAATAAATTGTTTATGATAATTTTAGTGCGCAACTTTCAATCTTAAAATTGTATTTGAATCACACTAAAATTGGAGAGAATCTTGACACTAATCTTATAACATTAAATCATTTTGTTTTTCTATAATTTTTCTTTTTCATCAACATAGCTTCTTTTCTTTAAGGGACCCAAACTGGGTCCCATACTTGGAAGAATATGTTAAAGAATAGAAGAATAATTAATGCGTCTTCAAAAAGTCCTATGAACAAATATCAAGTTTTGAACAATTACCCTAAATAATACTCCTGGTTGTGCTTAAAAAAATTGACTAGGACTTGAAAGCATAGGAATTTCATTTCTCCTAAAACAATACTGCGAGAGGGTGAAGTTGTCATAAATTCACTCTCTATTGAATAGAATTTTATTTTTCCACCATCATAAATTGAAAAATTATCTTCAAATGTTGAAAAGTCTAATGAGATCACGGGCTTCAAATAATAAGAGATAACGGCCTTTAAAGGAGGAGACCTCGAAAAGCTAAAGAAAAAAAAAATACAAGGCTACACATAAAAATAAAGAAAGAAATTTAATGCTAACTGTCCCATAACCACTCCATTAACCATTTCATGTACCGACATTAGACTATATACCAAAATGATTAATCTTGTCCCACAATTGATATATAGTTGACATCCATATATATACTCATTAAATCATTCATATCAATGTTTTAATATTTTTTACATGTTTCAATATGATTTAGTGTATTTTTGGGAAATTCCCATACGCATCTTTTCAAGATCTAACAAACTGTGCATGCATCATCATATTGTCTCAAGATTTGTATATTTGTTTTTCTTCTTTGTTGAATTTTGTGTCTTTCACCTGTTGCTTCTATGTTGAAAAACAATTACATTAATTATTATGAGCCTAAGAATATTCCAGATTTATATTTACTTATTGGATGTGACTCCATCTTGATATTTTAGTCTCAAGTTTAAACTTATTAATTAATATGTTGATATATAGTTTGGAATCAATATTTACATTACCAATATGCTTTATAATTTTGAATAACTTTGTTTTCCAACTTCGGTTATTATATTTACCAAAAATGACAAATGCATGGAGACTTTTCAATCATCTCAATTTAAACCTCATTTATATGGGAAATATAATAATTAAAACTCGATAAAGAGATATAGCAACAATTGCTAATGAATTTAACATATATATATATATATATATAGTCTTTTATTTTCTAAAATATTTAAAAATAAGAATAAATTTACAAGGGGAAAGAGGAAATGAGGAATGCGTCTCACCTTTGCACAATATATATAAAGTAGTGCCATAAAAATATATATAAAACCTATCCTTTTAAAAATAAAAAAGTATTTTAGAGGATCATCATTCTCCACCTAATTAATAAGAAACATAATACTTTCCAGAAAAAGGAATAACATATATATATGTGAATTATATAAATTCTTTATTAATTAATAGATATTTCTACATTCAGTCATATTCATATCAAAGAAAAAGAACAACTTTTGAAACTAAACGAAGGAAATAATCCATATACAGTTTGACTAAAAAAAATACATGTACAGTGAGATTATACTATAATAATATTAATAAAAATAATATTAAATTGGATCCAAAGTAAAAGAACCATTATTGGAACATGGGTATGAGAATATAGTAGCATTTGTCAAAAGACCTAGCTACCTAACTATTGTTTATATAGTAAATTAATCAAACATATGCGGGAAATAAGATGTGGGGGCCACATCGCAAACATAGTGATCCTAAAGCCAACAAAAGGAAAGGCGATGTGATGTACATGAGCTCCCTTGGTCACAAACACATTGGTAGTCTGTCTGGTGTTATAAGCAAGATATGTAGATAAAATAAAATATAAAATAAAACCAATTTAAAACAATTTCTTTTTTTATAATTTTAAAAAAATCATTATAATGTTTAAAATAAAATCCCACCACCAAATTAATTTGATCTAATAATAATAAAATATCATAAAAATATTCCAAAATTACATAGATAACTCTCATTACTAATTAGTAAATTATCAATTTAAGAAAACATGATACTTTTTTCTATTGTGTACTAAATTATCAACTAATTAGTAAATTATCAACTTTTTACTATTAAATCAAAGGCTTTTTTACGATAGGAGAAAATTACATGCCTTTTTAAAATACCATTGAATCAATGCCTTAAAGATTAAAGTTGTTTTCACTTTTGAACATGTTGTCTACTTCTACCTGCTTCTTCATTTACTTTAATTATAATACTTAAAGACGCCACAGTAAAAGAGAATTTCAAAATTAAATTACTACTATTTGAGCTGCAAAATCATTATCACTATATATATTGATACTCTTCTACCGAATTACTGTTCATAAGGATTCTACGGCTATGATCTTCTCTCATCTCTTCTGACCAATGCCTTGAGATCATGTATTCTAAACCACGCATCAAGCTTCACACACATAAAACAATGTGCTTCTCTTTGTAACACAACAACAATAACAACAAATTATTCTTTTGTTCTATTGCAATTCAAATCCAAATTTTCACCACACCATGCCTCCACAGTCTTGCTTTTCAAAATTCAATTTCAAAAATTTCAGTTTCAGTTTTAGTTTCAAAATTCAAAAATTTGAATCACACTAAAATTGGAAGAATATAATGATGGTGCACTCAACACTCTAAAAACTATCATCACGTCTGAGGAACCAACAAGAAAGTTCTAAACAAAAAAAAGTCAATTGGTTTGGTTTTTATCTAGTTAAACACGTTAAAGAAGGGCGGCTATTTAGGAGGCAACCCAAAAGTTCTTTTCCTTATTCATTAATATTTCTTTCCTACTCACTGAAGCATACTGCACTGTGTTAACAATTTTAGTTTTCATCATTTTCATGAAGGAATCTCTTACAAAACTTAAAAACAGGTTTCACACTCTTCCTAAAGATGTGTTCAGGAAGATCTATAGCTATCGACTTGAAAGAATGAAAACGTTCAAGCGTTTGGGCCTTCCTGAGGATGTATGCTGGATCATTGAAGCTAAGGTACGTTTAGTAGGTGAGATTCATGAGTCATGAGGAAGATGTGACCCATAATCACAACTACAATACAAATTCTCGATCTATTAGTTAAGCAAATAGGTGAGTAATATTCATATAACTTTCAGAAGAAGAATCCAGATACCACTCTTCGGTTGTTAAAAAAAAGCCTCATTTCTCTATTAGATAGTTAGTTAGTAAAACCATTAGATGCATGTGGTGTACAAAGATAGCAGAGTAAAAAGTTATTCTTAACTCTTGAGACACATTTTATTAGTTGTATGTTTTTGTTTCATCTTATTATTTTTTACTAACTTTAACTTCTTTCTTAAACTATGTAATTTGGTTATTAAGTTCTCATAAATAGGACACTTTGTTGC
This sequence comes from Albizia julibrissin, assembly GCA_037074505.1. NCBI lineage: Eukaryota > Viridiplantae > Streptophyta > Magnoliopsida > Fabales > Fabaceae > Albizia > Albizia julibrissin. The sequence continues at coordinate 39,427,055 of CM073483.1, read as the reverse complement.
CCAACAATAAACTACTTCGCAAATGGCGCATATTGTTTTTACATGGGACGAGAGTAATGATAAAGGAGATAATAATGTAGGTGCTTACTTTTAATTTTCTTATGAACGCACTTGGTCAAAAAGAGCAATCGGTGCTTGATTTAATTATACAATTAGATTAATAGTAGCACATGTAATTTATGCAAATGCAAATAAATTAAATATGAAAAGATTCGCTGGTGCTAAGCTGTAAAGCCAGGAAATATGGAAAAGCTAATGATGTAGGAAATATATCAACTTCTAAATTCTAAATGAGCATTATCGATCAACTCTGTATCAGTATTATTAGTACTCACCGGATATTGGCAATGTTGAAATTCAAAACTTCAACATCTTGGCGGGCATGAAAATTATACTTTGAATTTCATTTCCTGCTCAAATTAGACTATTAGTTCAAGTATTTATATGTGATTATAATTCTTCTTGATTTATTGAACTTATTCAATAAAGAAAAAGAGCACTACTGACTTGGGAATATGATATTAAAAGACCATGTTTGCCAGCTTATAAGAAAACTGCATGTGAAGTAAATCCTCGATTCCTAGAAAGCATTTAAGCTATTACTGGACGTAAAACCAGAGGAAGATATGACCCATAATCACAACTACTGTACAAAATCATGTTTTTCCTAATCTATCTTATCTTTTCAATAACTTTTGACTTTCTTTACTCATTTTGTTTAATTTCTTCATGCAACATTATACTGGTTATTCGAGTCAACAATTTTTTTTTCAAACTTCTTTGAAAAATGCATGATTTGCATGATCTTCAAGCCGCTGTTTTAGTAGTATAAATATGCACTTTTCTACTTGTAAACACAAAATGTCTGAGAGAAAAAAAAAAGAGAAAGGGTATCACCCTAAAATGTAGATTTAATTCTATCTGCATTTTTGGTGAAATTTATTTAGGAAATGATGGAGAATTTCTACCTGCAGCAAAAGAACTTGAAAATCCATTAATTGTTAGAAAAATCAACTTTATATACGGGGGAGGTATCCAGGGCCTAAGGGGAAGTATGACTATTTCTGCAACCATTAACGATAGCAGGGGTTTGAGTGTAAGGGTGAAGGAGTTGGAAGATCACATCTTTTTCTTAGGACAATAGTTATAGGTTTCAAGCTTGCCTGAACTAATGGAACGTATGTTCTACCATGCTGAAGCTTTTATTGCTCTACCCGATGGTTTGAAAATGTTGGATGAGATTTATAACATTGCATATTGGGCTAAACTAAACTTTCACAAAAAACCATTAGGATTGTTAAATGTTAATGGTTTTTATGATGATCTATTGTCTTTTTTTTATCATATTGTGGGATTCATACCGTAAGTAAGTGACTCGCCATTCCATAATTTTTCTGCCAACTACTGATCAACTACTTGATTAAGTGCAAACCTATGCACCTAAACTGGATCTATTAGTCAATCAAATAGGTGGGCAATTTTCAGATAACTTTCAGAAGAAGAATCCAGATAACACTCTACAGAAGCAGAATCCAGATACTACTCTTAGGTTGTAAAAAAAAGCATAAGTTCTCCATTAGATAGTTAGTAAAACCATTAGATGTATGGGGTATGTAAAGATGACAGAGCAAAAAGTTATTCTTAACTCTTGAGATGTATATTATTAGTTGTATGCTTTTGTTTCATCTTACCTTCTAAATTCTAAATGAGCATTATCGATAATTTTTTCTTATTCTTTGAATTTTTCTCCTCTAATATTATTTCCCTCTAATTTTCAGTCCAATAGGGCGTGAGGTGGTATCATTTAAACTATACTCATGATGTGGCTCAAAATGTGCTAAAGATCTGACTTAAAAAGGGGAAAATAATAGAATGCATACGTGTGTATATGACATTTGAGAGTAATATTCACCTTTTGACCTTTTGAATCTTTACTTTCTTTCATTTCATGTGGAAAGGAAAATACATTGTACACTGAATAGATTGAATTCACTTTATCAATTTAATTATTGTTGTTTTCACTTCCTTTCCCTCCTTCTCAATCAAATAATTTATACATACATACATTCACCTTTTGAATCTTTACTCTCTTTCATTTCACGTGGAAAGGAAAATACATTGTACACTGAATAGATTAAATTCACTTTATCAATTTAATTATTGTTGTTTTCACTCCCTTTCCCTCCTTCTCAATCAAATAATTCACACACGCACGCACGTGTGTGTGTGTGTGAAGGAACGTATATTTTTTTAACTAGGATAAGCATGAATAAATCTATATATTTTATAGTTAATATACCTTTTTTTTGTTATCTTTCAATATATCCCTTTTCACTATGACCAATATGATTTGAAACTTTTTGGTGCTTCTCTTTAGGTTTGTGAAACCGTTTTTGTATTATATTGATGCAGATTTCAAGGATATGATGATATAAACTATAGAAAGTGATGCCATTTTTTTTAACTTTTATGAGCTGATCTTGACGCTTTAGTTTTGAACGACTTAATTTTCAAAGCAGGTTAAAGTTATGAAACAAATAAATTAAAAATTAAAGTGGGATAAAAGTCGCAGACTAGAAATTATTTGAATCTCCCTCCAATAGAATCAATAAGAGTCACGAGCTCAAGAAAGTTGTCATCTGCCCACATCAGCAAAGCATTCACTTTTGACAACTAGATTGCATTATTGATTTGTGTTGTGGTGTGTGTCTTCTTTGATATCATCTTCATCTCACATCATCAATCCTCACCTCCCATTTCAAGCCTGCTGATTTGCTAGAAGTCTATGTTATTGTTTGAATCTGTCGACATGTTAGGCTCATCCCACATCATCAATCCGCAACATACCCTCTATTCATATCATTATAGTGCATGTAGCAGGTTAGTTCTTCAATATTTTATTCTACTCGAAAAGTGGTAGGGATGAGAGCAATGAAATTGAATTCCAATAGCCACGTAAATTCAAGTTTTTTCCACGTATAAATAGTTATGCATGTTTGCTTCCCTTCTTCATCTTCCATAATCCAGCTGATATAAACTCATAGACCACAAGTATGTCCTGCAGTGCCTTTTGCTGTTGCTCCATTTTTACTTTGATCTCAATTTCACTCATTTCATACTTACTAAACATTCTTCATCAAACATATGCTACTCCTATTTGCAGATCATATAATGCGGTGCCATTCAACATTTAAGGAATTGCATGAAAGGGATATGAATCCTTCAAAAAGTCGATGGCCATTCCGCATGCAACGGAGACAATTCCCAATAACTCTTTCATTTGCTATGACTATCAACAAGAGTCAAGGGCAATCTCTACAATATGTTGGATTGTATCTTTGTAAGCCTGTCTTCACACATAGTCAGTTATGTGTTGCATTGTCTAGAGTTAAAACAATGGAAGGCTTGAAGATAGTTGTTGGTGATAATGACGGCATGGAGAAGAGGACCACAAAAAATGTTATGTACCTTTTAAGTTTTCCGAAATGTAAGTTAGTGATAATATGACTATTATTACTGTATTATTTATGCATTAGACATATGTTATAACTATATATTTATTATTAAAACTATGTGATATTTTAATTAAAATATGGAAATTTTATAATATTTAGAATGAAACATTTCCATTAGAATAATCACCCGAGCAAAAGGAGTACAAGCTAGTTTTGTGAAAGAAGTCAATTTCTTAATGATTTCAAAATGTAATAGTCCTTCAATCATAGATACCACCTCATGTCTTTAATACAAGATTTTATATACTTTAGTCTATCACATTTTAAAAAATGAAAGGAGTTTTAGAAAAATTATCATAAATTGTTGACACATTAATTACAAGACTCATGAATATGAAAAGAAAATTAAACTTAACGTTACAGTACAAGACTCTTGTTATACATGATTATCTTTAACTTATCAAATTCGTTTTCTTCCACCATCGCTTTTTCATCCCAATACCAACTCCCAACATGAAGATATCTAGTTTAGCGTATAACGAATCAAAAAGATTAACAGCAACCACCTATATCTTAAAGAGGACAAGTCTATTTCTTGAAGCCAATACAAAGGAGTGAAGAATGAGTTCAACGTCCAGTCAATTCACCCAATGAAGCAGATTATCTGGGCTCATAATTCGCAGCCCCATTCAAAGATTCATTAGTACTTCCCTTATGCTGTTTAATTAGGAACACTGCTACTGCTTTGAGCTACCGGTATCACTGGAATCCTGAAGCTGTTCCAATGCACTTACCACATCGACCAGGGTCGGTCTCAACGGGGGCTCTGGAGACAGGCATTGGATCGCGAGTTTTGCAACTTTCAGGGCTTCATGCACTCGGTACTGGCCTTCAATACTAGTATCCATTACTTTGAAAACCTGGCGCTTGCTCGAAAGGTATGGCTTGGCCCATTCAACTAAATTATGTTCCCTGGCTGGCCTGTTTCTGTCCAATGCACGTTTGCCTAACAGAATTTCAAGGAGGACAACCCCAAAAGAGTATACATCACACTTGTTGGTCAGGTGACCTTCAGAGAAAGACAATGGAGGAGGATTAGCAGAGAAAGTGCGGGTCAGCTCTAGAATTATAAGATGCAGTACTGAACTACAGATGTCAAGACTATTTCAACTCATGTTGATTATTAGGTAAAAAGCCAATGACTAAAGGAGCTCTCAATGAAATGAAATGAACTAGGAAGCAGCAGCTTAGAACTTAGAAAATTGGTTCTCAAAACCTAACAACTCAACACAGAACCAATGCAACCTCAAAATATAGCTACTTGAAACATGCCACACACACTACAAAATGCATTTGTGATAATGAAACAGACCACACACCAGTTGAATTCTGATGGAGGTTCATTCGGCTGACTAACTTTCAAACCATCGGCATTATTACTTTTTAAAACTCTTAAATGGACATTATAAAGGAATTCACAAGCATCCCTGAGGTATTTTAGGAGTAAAAGTGACTTTTAAATTACAACCACTTTTTTTGGCTTCACTAGTTGCGTCAGAATTCGTCATGGAGAGAGGAGGGAAAATAAGCTAAGTGGCTCAAGATAAGAAAGAAGAGGGGACTTTTACAAAAGTTAAAATTACTCTAAAATACTCAACTAACACTTCGAAAAAAATCTACTCAAACATCAATCGCATTATACTACACAACTTTTATCCTAGTTTTAATTTGCAAAAGTCAGTTGAAATAAAAGTCACTTCTACCAATATTAATCCAAAGAAGCCCTAACATTAGTGCGATTTCTTAGGCGTTTGATATATGATCATATGACAAGCTAGCAGGAATTAATACAAAAGTGAGAGAAAAATGTTGGAGAATTCAGGGGGCAAGAAGCTCCCACGTGAATACTAAAATTCTGTCTCCTGCTCTCACTGCTTTTGGTATCCAGTGAATTATATGCCTATTCCTTTTATTAAACCCTTTCCAAAAGAGAAAAGAAACTGCTATTTCCAATACAGGAAGTAGGAAGTATGTGCCATTGACGTAAGAAGGAAACGAGAAGTTGATAAAGGCGATACACTATTGATGAAGGTGGTTATACAAAATGATATGCTATATGCCAAATGAAGAACAGTAACCACGGAGAGAGGATTAAATGAGAGAAAAAAGGATATGACCATCTAAAGTGATCATAATTTAAGAACTACTCATCAATATAAAAGATACCTGTGACTATATACTCAGGAGCAGCATAGCCAAAGGTTCCCATGACCCTTGTAGAGACATGGCTCTCATCACCCGATGGCCCAGCCCTTGCCAAACCAAAATCAGACAGCTTTGCATTGAAGTTCTGATGACAATAAAATAGGATGTTAGACTAGCTAGTCTAGATAACAACTTCTAATCTTGTAAGATCAGTGGGATTTACATACTGAATCAAGCAAGATTCCAGAAGGTTTTAGATCTCGATATATCACATTTACTCTGTCACTATGAAGAAATGCAAGAGCCTTTGCAGCACCAAGGGCAATTTTCATGCGGTTGCTCCAAGAAAGTGGTTCAACATGAGATGTCCCTAAGGTACTAAATATTTTCAACCTTATAAACTCGAAATGGCAGTAATGTAAGGAAAATTAACAACTCACTTCGAAATAAAAGATTATCCAAGCTGCCTTCAGTCAAAAACTCATATACCAAAAGCCGGTGCTCATCCTCTAAGCAGTAGCCAATTAATTTCACAATGTTAGGATGACACAGCTGTCCCTAAAAATTGATCTCCGTCTAAAGCACAAGACTAATTAGTGACAGCATCAAATAATAAAAAGCATCTAAGATATTATCTATGCTTCGAGCAAAAGTTCTTACTGTAAATAAGCCATGCTAACCACTAAGTGACACTCACCAACCATTCATTGTGTCCCTGGAAGTCATCTTGTTTAAGCTTCTTGACAGCAATGACTATCCCAGTGCCAGGTTTAGCAGGTGCAAGTGTCTGCTCATCAAGCCACCCCTGAAATATGCCACCAAACACACCTACGCCCACTATACCGCCCGTACGAAAGTTCCTTGTAGCTGTTTTTAGCTCATTATATGTGAAAATTTTCAATTGGGAGACCTTTTGGCTCCCACCAATGGAACCATCCTCTTCTTTATTATCATGGGTTAAATTCACAGCTGCACATTCAGATTAAGAGGTCCACTTTTCAAAACATTTATAAGAACTCTAATTAAAAACTAAGCTTCTGATTGTTTAGTTTTCAAAGGAGTCATCCACGCAAATCAGAGAAGTTAATTAAACACTTTCCTTTGCATCCTGTGGCTGGAGGATCTATTTCATTTCAGTAAAGTTTCTTTGTATATCGTACAGATAACAAAAAGACAGAAAAGAGACAGACCCTTTATCTTCTTCCTCTCTTGCAAACCTCCAAATTTTTTTTTTTTAAAAAAATCATTAAATATTTACAGATGCAAATAAAGTAGCTGGAGCATTTGTTGTATATGACTAAGTTACATGAGCCAATTTGAACTACCAAAGCCAAATGAATCAGCACCAAACAATCTGAAAAAGCAAAAATTAGTTGAGGAAGCAGAGAAAGAACAGCAATGTTACCCTTGCGTGAAGGGTTTTCAGATTTGATCCTCGTACTATAGCAGCAACCCATGACTGCGAAACTCAGAGCCCAGAATTGCTTCCCGTTGTTTTCGGTGAATCCAGTAGTTTCAGCGGAGAAAGGACCGAAAACCCTTTCTTTTCAAGAGAAAAACAGATATTACGAAACGAAGTCTTTTTAGCAGGTGACTTAGCAGTCATCCGCGGAGACTTCATTCCTATTGAGTGCCGAAAGCTAATTGCTACGAGTTGAACGGGTAAAGAGAACGCGTGAACGCGGCAGAGAAGTTGAATTATAGGAAAGACCTTGATCTGGGACCACCGAGAAGGAAAAAAATGCAGTGGTCGTTGACCTAGCCGTCACTCTTGACCTATCGCTGACCGATCGGAGTTTCCTATGCTGCACGCGCCGCCACGCAAAGTTGCCGGAATTTGCTTTATTTTCACGCGCCGGCGAGAAAGCTACCTTTACCGACGCTAATACCTGCTCAGAATCACTAATCTGTACATTCCAACTACTCGGTTGCTCTTTCGCTCTTTTGGCTTGCAATCGGTGGTATCTTCCATCCAAGATTTCTTTTTGCATCAATTTCATAAGCTTGAATTGATGTAGGGCAATGTTGGAGATTCACATGGGCATCCTTGGGATGGAATTGATTTGAAATTTATCCAAATCAAACTGGTTGTAAATGATTTTACTTGATGTTAAGAAGATGCTTATCAAACGGGTTCGCAAGGCTTTGCATGCAGAACACGCGTGACCGTTTTTGGTGAGTTTCTTGTGGCGGGCAAGTATAGTTCAGCTTTTTTCTTCAAGATCATAAAGCCAGAAGACGGCTAATGGACTTCACTTATTAATAGGGAAGTTAAAAGATAATATTTTGAAATAGCTATTATAATTTTTAAAAGTAGTTTTTCGATTATGATTTATGGTATACGAAGTAAATATATAAAAAAAATTTATCTCGATTTATATAAAAAAATATTTATAAGATAAAAATAAATTATTCCAAACAAGCTATTATTCTTGCTTACACTTGATATTATTTATGGGTTTGGCGAAAAATTTTGTTCCTCATTATAAATTCATTTTTCACGGTAATATAATAGAGTGTTACAATTTTACTCCTATTAAAAGTAAATAAAAAATAAAGAGATGAAAAATTCATATTTATAAATAAGGATAAAATTAAAAAAAATTATCAATTTAATCATATTTATTGAGTTAACTAATTTTTCTTAATACATGAAAATTAGATAATTTAGACTTACAAATAGAATAAGAGCGATATATCATAAAGTTTTCAACACCTAATTACAAAAAAAAAAAAACTAACTTATTTGTTTTACTATTTGCGAATTAAATACAAAAATCGGATTAAAAGAAGTATTCCCTCATATCCATAATATAATTTATTTTTAGAAAAAAGACTTGATCTATAATATAAGTCATTTAAAGAGAAATTAATATTTTTTTTGTCAATTTTGCCATCTATAATTAATGTTAAACATGATTCATATTTCTCTCTCACATTTAAAATCTCATTTAATATAAGTAGAATTATAAATATTATCTTAAATTTAGAACAAATCTAATAAGTTAACTATTATTTCTTGATTATGATGAATTAATTAAAGTCACGTATTATGTACGGGAGGGAGGACTGTAATTCATTTCATAATAGAGCTTCTCATTCATGGATATATAGTAAAATTGATTTATCCATCCCAAGGGCGTTATAACGCTTCAGATTCTCGAGAGGACTATGACTAATAACTAGATTGAGGCTCTTTCCGGGGAAAGCAGATGGAGGTGGCATCCCAAAGGAGATAATTTATAATTTTTCAAATGAATTTACATGAAAAAGGTTTAATTTTAAAACATTTAATTATCATTAGTATGAATCAAAAAACTGAACAGCAATCCCCATCGTACAAGGAACAAGAATGAGGGACGAAGACAAAGGAATTTCAGAACATACTAATTGATAGAATCAAAAAGCTGTACAACAATCACCTACTTTATTAAAAAAAAAAAAAAGACACGCTCAAGTTAAAAAATATACAATGTGCCATAAAAAGGAGCCAAGCATGAGTCAACTCCAATAAATTTATACCTCCGTTTGAAGCGAGATCATCTATCTGGACTCAGAAGTGTCAGCCCCATTTAAAGACTCGTTCGAACTTCTCTTATGCTGCTTAGGAACAGTACTGCTGCTGCTTGTGCTGCCTGTATCGCTCGAATCCTGAAGCTGTTCCAATGCTCTTACCACGTCGGCCATGGTTGGTCTGAACCGGGGTTCTACAGACAGGCATTGGATCGCGATTTTTGCTACTTTCATGGCTTCACGTACCAGGTACTGGCCTTCGATACGAGCATCCATAACTTGGAAAATCCGGCGCTTGCTCGAAAGGTACGGCTTGGCCCATTCCACTAAATTCTGTTCCCTGCCTGGCCTGTTTCTGTCCAATGCACGTTTGCCTGACATAATTTCGAGCAGAACAACCCCGAACGTGTAGACATCACTCTTCTTGGTCAGGTGACCTTCAGAGAAACACAAGGGAGAAGGATTAGCAGTGAAAGTGTGGGTAGAGGCTAGAGATTATTTCAACTCGAGTTTGAATTATTAAGTGAAAACCTATAAATCAAGTAGTTCTCAATAAAGTGAAGTGAACCAGGAAGCAGCAGCATAGAACTTCAAAAATAGGTTCTCAAAACATCAACAATTCAACGCAAAACCAATGCTACCACAAAAATATACCTAGTTGAAACAGTACAGACCACACAACTTATAAAATGCACTTGTGATAGTGAAATTGCATAGTTATGGTACATCACACTTCAGGGATGCGCATGAATTTCTTTCAGCAAAGAGATTGAGGAGAATTTAATCAGTGCTACAGTGGAAAAACAGGGGAGGAAATGTTTTCTTGTGTTTCAAGACTAGATGGTTCACTTTCTTGATTTTATCTGTATCGTAAAGCCTGTGAAAAGGACAGCTACCTAATTATGCAGCTAAAAAGGACAGCCCAGTACACCAGGCTCCCCCCAAGTGGGATTCGGAAAGGACAGATGTACGCAGTCTTACCCTCATATACGAAGAGACTATTTCCAAGACCTCCAGGTTACATAGCAGCAACTTTTTTTACTATTGCCCTGAGGCTCACCCTCTACCTAATTATGCAGATAGTTTGAAAAAAAAATGTTTGCAGTATTCAGGGGGCAAGGAACTCCCACGTGAATACTAAAATTCTATTTCTCATGCTCTCATAATCCGAGAAGTAAGATCTACTCATCAATCAGACATGATTACATGCAAACAATAGGATATGACCATTTAAAGTGATCATAATCTAAGAGCTACTCATCAAATCTGAAAGATACCTGTGGCCATATACTCAGGAGCAGCATAGCCGTATGTGCCCATGACCCTTGTAGAGACATGGCTCCTATCACTGGATGGTCCGTCCTTTGCCAATCCGAAATCAGATAGCTTTGCATTGAAGTTCTGATGACACCAAAATGGAATGTTAGAATAGCTAGTCCAGCTAACAACTTCTAACCCTGTAAGATCAGTGGGATTTAGATTTACATACTGAATCAAGCAAGATATTAGAAGCTTTTAGGTCTCGATATATCACTTTTACTCCATCACTATGAAGAAATGCAACACCCTTTGCAGCATCAAGGGCAATTTTCATGCGGTTGCTCCAAGAAAGCGGTTCAACATGATTCGTCCCTATTCCAAAAAACAAAACATAGTTGACAGTCTGAGTCTTGAAGGTACTAAATATTGTCACCCCACTTATAAACTTGAAATGGCAGTAATGGAAGGGAAATTAACAACTCACTTCGAAATAAATGATTATCCAAGCTGCCTTTGGTCAAAAACTCATATACCAAAAGCCGGTGCTCATCCTCTAAGCAGTAGCCAATCAATTTTACAAGGTTAGGATGATGCAGCTGCCCCAGAAAATTTATCTCTGTCTGAAGCACAAGACTAATTAGTGAAAACATCAAATAATAAGTATCTAAAATATTACATATGCTTTGAGCAAATTTCTTATTGTTAATAAGCTCTGCGAACCACCAAGTGACACTCACCAACCACTCATTGTGTCCCTGGAAGCCTTCTTGGTTAAGCTTCTTGACAGCAATGACTATCCCAGTGCCAGGTTTAGCAGGTGCAAGTGTCTGCTCATCAAGCCAACCCTTAAATACGCCACCAAAACCGCCTTCGCCCACCATACTGTCCGGACGAAAGTTCCTTGTAGCTGTTCTTAGCTCATTATATGTGAAATTTTTCAAATTGGAAGACTGCAAGATCTCACCCTCTGTTCGAGGTTTTGGAGTTGGAGGCACCGTCGAAGTGGTGAACTTGCTGCTTCCACCCATCAAACCATCCTCTTCTTTGCTGTCATGGCTTGAGTTCCTATCTGCACATTCAAATTAAGAGATCCGCTTTTCAGGACATTTATAACAACTCTAATAACAAATTAAGCAATAGATTTGGTGTCAAGGGTGCACAAACATTTTGCTGGCAATTTTATGATGCATTGTTTATTTATCAAAAGAGCCTGAAGGTATTGGAACTTTCAACATAAAAAGTAAGATATACGGGAACAATAGAAGTTAGTTAAATACTTTCCCATGCATCCCATGATTGAAGGATTGATTTGGTAACTAATAAACAGAAAAGAAACAGACCCTTTATCTTCTTCCTCTGTTTCAAGCTGCCAAAATAGTAACAGGCGCAAATAAACTAGCTTGAGCATTTGTAGTATATGACTCTGTTAAATGAATCAAAACCCTATTTTCAACTACCCACGCCAAATCAAGCACAGAAAGCACCAAACAAGCTGATCAATCAAAAATTAGTTGAGGAAGCAGCGAAGAAGAATTAGAACAGCAATTTTAATTACCCTTTCGCGGGGGGCTTTCAGCTTTGATCCTCGCACTGAAGCAGCAACCCATAGCTACAAAGCTCAGAGCCCAGAATTGGTTGTCGCTAATTTCAGTGAACCCACACCACCAGCTTCAGAGGAGAAAGAACCAAAAACCCTTTGATTTCAGTGAGAAACAAGCACTCGTGAAAGGGAAAAAACAGATATACAAGTGTGAAAGGGAGGCTTTTATTCACATGTGGGTTAGCTGGCAAGCGCGAAGACTTCATCCCCAAAATATAAGTATTGAATCCGCAAAGCTACTTGGGACGAGTTGAATGGGCAAAGTAAAGGTGTGAACGAGGGTGAGAAATGGAATTGCGAGGAAAGATCATAATTTTAGACCATCGAGAAGGACAAAAAAAAAAGCAGGGGGCGTTGACCAAGCTGTCTGCCACTCTGGTTTTTCAATTCGTTTAGGAGACAGCAAGTGGGGAAGGAGACTCGGAAAATGCCTCCTTTTTCATTCCTCGCTCTCTAAGCTCAAGCTTATCCTTCTCTTTGTCCTATCCCAACACTTTCGATAAAAGAGGAAAGATGTTAATTAGTCCTCCCATCTATCTTATACTATGTAATTAAATTTTTTAAATAAATTATTTAATTATATTATATATTGTATATCTTAGATTATATATCAGTTTATAAATTAAATAAAATAATTTTAAAAAATAAAAAATATAACTATTTTAAAATGATTTAATTATTTTTTTTAATTTTTAAAAAAATTAATTTCATTTTATATTTAAGACGGGAGGTAATACTAATTAATTGTATATTTAAGTACCTAAGTGGTATACATAATTTATTTGGTAATACTCTTACTCTCATTTTATATATGTTTTTTTAAATGTGTATGGTTCCCTTTATAAGCTACATTTTGAATACATCTTAAAAACGTACTTTTTTTATTTATTTATCATTGTCTCGACTTTATTCTCGTGGGTAATATTAAATTAGGTAGAGATAAAATTAAAAAATTGTTGAATTTTATGTTAGAATTAATGAAGTCTAAAAATTTTCTTAATATATATTAAATATATTAAAAATGACTTATAAATAAAAATACTATATTTTTAAAATGTGTTGGTTCCGTTTGTAAGCTATATTTTGAATATATCTAAATATTTAATATATTTTTATTTTTATTTCCATTTAATTATATGTCTCATTTCTTTTTCTTGGTTATTCTTTTTCCCTCACCTTTCATAAATAAGTTCAGGGTATTTTTATAAAATAATTTATATTTAATAATTTTAATAAATTTTTATTTATATAATTTTATTATAATAAAAAAGTTGGAATGAAATGAGTAATTTTTAAGATTGTAAAAACAGGCTTTCATTTGTAAATTTTACAATTATAACACAATGGCGACTTGAAGTTCATAAATTGTCATTTATATTAGAAGATTATATTTTTGTACTATTTTAATGAGTATGAACACTAATGTTAAATTAACTAAATTAATTTTAAGGAATATAATTTTCGAATTAAACTTTTTTCCTTGAGAGAACAGAAGTCATATCGAGTTTGGCATCTATTGCTTTTCTTGTCAAATTTTTTTAATGCCGTTTGGAGTGCTGACTAATTTCATCCATATGGTTGGTACTTGGTAGGTGACGGTGCATATACAAACATATTTATGTTATATTTTTATTATTATATATTCCTATTTTATTATTAACATTTTAATAAATATAATAATTTTTAAATTATTTTTTTAAAAAAACTTCTCATCTTATATTTTTGGGAATCAAATATTGCATAGACATAAAATATTTTTTTATGAGATTAGCAGTGTTTTTTGTTAGTAGCAAGAGACTATTTTCTTTATATCTTATTGGGATATTCATTCCAATTTTTATTTATTTTTTGCAATCATTCAGGAAGTTCAGTAAATTACATTCTTATCAAATTTGGGATTTGATTACTCATCTTTGGTTAAAAGAAGATCGTTGTTTGCCTTCTTTATCTGATTCCTCCGCCACACTTAACACCAAGGGTGTGTTTGATTTAATGAAGGTTAGGTTAGGTGAGGTTAATTTAAGTTAGGTTAGGGGAGGTTATAAGTTTTGTTTGGTTCAAGAAGAGGGGAGGTGAGGTTTGATTTTTTGTTTGGTTCAGAAGGGTAGGTGAGGTGAGTTAATTATAAATTGACAAATATACCTTTTTTTCTTTATTTATATATTTTTCTTCTTCTTTTATTTTTTAATTTGTAAATCTTAAAAAACCTATTACCTCAAGTATATATGATAAAAAAAATTGTATACATTTTAAGGGATATTTTATTAATTTTTATATATTATCTCATTAATTTTAAACAAGAGGGGTAAACTTGGAATATTAAAAAATAAGTATGGGCATTTTGGTCAAAGTGAGACAAATTTTTCTCTCCCCTCCAAAAACCTACAATTTTGGAGGGAAGAGAGGGGAGGGGAGCAAAAGAAGACAAAATTTTTAACCTCCCCTCCCCTCCCTCCAACCAAACACATTTTTCCCACCCCTAACCCTCCCCTCACCTAACCTCCCTTCCCAAAACCTCCACCCCTAACACATCTTTTACAAATACAAAAGTTTCAATAAGCATTATTGTCACAGAATCACTTATCATAAGGGCACTTCTCTAAAAGAATTCTTACGGAAAAACCAATCAGCAACAAGTATTTTTTTTTCCTTTCGGGTTAAAGGCCAGTTTTGTCTTGTAAGTATTGTCTTAAGGGCAATTTTGCTCCTGAAGTTTTAAATGTGGGACAATTTCGCCCTGACCGTTATCCCAGTTAAGTTTGATCGTTAGTTGACCAAATTTCAGGATAAATTTACTCCTAAGTAAAAGCTTCCAAGACAAATTTGTTCATAAGTTGAAACTTTCAAGACAATTTTGTTGTTCATGTCATTTTTGTTAAGATATAAATTTTTCCTGAAAGTTTTCACTTAGTAGCATATTTATCCCAAAATTGCCCCTAAATCAATACTTTTAATGAGAAAAAAAAAACCTTTAACCGTATCATTCTCAAGCATCTAAGAGTCTCATTATTTTGGATCCATAAATCTGACATGATTGATGTGCTCGTTTGGGATAGCAGTTGGAAGCTCCATAAGTGATTTTCAATCGTGATTCACAGAATACAAAGTAGGTTTTACGGTATATGAGGTAAATATGTGGAGAAAATTTATCTCGATTTATGTGATATCGGACTTATAAAAAAGCTAAAACTTTCCCAAACAACCACACTTCAGTCTCCTTTCACAATCCATTGTGTCGAGAAATGCTTTATTCATTTTAACTTTCATAATGATATTTTTAGCTCTATGAAATTTGTAAAAATTGTATTTACTTAATATGATTTTGACTTGAATTAAAAAAAAGAGTTAAACTCGTTTTGGTTGAAAAAAAAAAAAGATTAAAATTCCTTTTAATTAGGATTGCTATGTAAAAGAATTATAAACTAAATCAAATTATTTGACTAAGACATAAAAGTTCTTACTATTTACATTTACCGGAGTAGATGACTTAGATATAAAAATGTTAATATATGTAGAAAAAATCCAAGCTATATATTTTCTTTAGTTAGATACATTTCCCCCTCTTTTGTAGTGTTTCTCTATTTAAGATAATTTATAAATTTTCAGAAATAATTAATAATCTTTAAAAAGTCCCTAGTCAATGAATAAAAAAACTTTGCTCACCTTAAAGTAAAGTAAAATAAACAATACCGTTAATTGAGGTTAGAAAGGGAAATATGAAAAGAAATTTAAGACATAAGTTAGTTTAATGGTGATTTGATATTTGATATTGATTAAATAGAGCTATAAAAAAATTTTTATTAATCCCTGCAATTTTTTTTTAAAATCATATACTACGAACTCTTTTTGGGTATATCATTTGTTAGGACAAAATAATGAAACTTGGATAGAAAATAGATAGCCAAAAAGTCAGCGTAGAGGACAGTATATGCTCAATTAAATAGAAAAGTTTATCGCTTTGTTAGAAAAATCAAGAGAACAGTTAAATGCAAACAAAAAAAGTTGGATTATTTTTCTGCTTTGAAAAATCAAGACACGGAAGGTGGTTTGACTTTTGAAACAAAGGTCTCTCAGACAATTATGAGGAATTGCCTTGAAGCAAAACATGTTTGACTTTTATTTGTAATGAGTTTCAAAAGTAATAATTTGTTTTTTATTATTTCCTTGTAGGATTGAATTTTATGAAATTCAAGGAAAGAGGCAGAGAGTTATGAATCAGAAAGAATTTAATGGCAAGGTCTTTTTGCCAGCATCTACTGAAATAAATGAAATGGTAGGTGCAGAACCTTCTATCTTTTTATTAAAGGAGACAGATGACAACAAATGATGTCAGAAGCAAATCAAACACACCCTTTCCGGTTTACGCCATTGTTGTTTATCCTTTCTACCTAAGGACTTGTCTGTCTGGTTTGAAGGTAAGGGATGGAGGGAAGAGTATGGAAGAAAATGGTAAAGGTGTATTTTATTTGGATTCTGGAGGTGATGAGTGATTTTTAATGATCTTTTATTTAATTAAAGATAGGATGAGAGGGGAGGAATAATAACAATGTATTATTATTATTTTTTTTTTTTGCCTTCAACAATGTACCCTTCTATTATAACATATTTAATTATATTTCTTATTTATATGTTATATGCATTAATTTACATCTTATATTATTAATATAATAACATTTTTATTTATAATTAATATAATAACATATTTTTTAAAAAAATTAATTGTATAATAATATATTTTTTAACTATAATAATATTTTTTATTTATAATAACATATTTTAATTTTAAATAAATTTCATAATAATATATTTTTACTATAAAAATAATATAATTTTAAAAAATATATTATTTCAAATTTTGATCAAAATAATATATTTATTATTATTATTATATTTTTATTTAAAATTATATTAAGCTTTTTTATAATTATAATTTTTTTATTTATGTAAATTTATTTTTTATTTTAAATCAATTTTATAATAATATTTTTTATTTGTAAAAGCATAATGTTTTAAATTTTATAATTTTTTAATGATAAAAATATATTTTTATTCAAATTAATTTTGTAATCATATTTTTTATTTAAATTTGTATGAACATATGTTATAATTATAATAATTTTTTATTCATGAATATATACATTTTATATTAAATTAGTTTTTAATAATATATTTTTATTATAATAATTTTTGTATAATAAAATATTTTAATAATAATAATATTTTTATTTATCATGATATTTTTTATCATGGATATTTTCACATAGTTATATATAAAAGTAAAATGATATAAAATTTTGACTCCTCTCCAAAAATCCCAAATTTAGTAGGAACTAAAATAGGAGTGTTGGAGGCGAGGGGATAAAAACTTTAAAGTCCCCTCTCCTCCAAAATTTCAAACTAAATGAGAGGTGTGGCTAGGGCAAAGCAATGGGTGGGTTGGGTAGCCCATGCCCAAACCCATAGCCCGCCCATTTAATTTTTAATGGGTATGGGCTAGCCCATACCCATACCTCAACCCATTTAAATCCGTATAAACAGGCTAGTATATAAATGAGCGGGCTGACCGGGTTTTGGGTAACCCATCTATGTTTGACCTGTTTATTTTCTTTGTAAAAAAACATATATAAGCATTAAGTATCCATCCAAATTCTTCATCCTAAATTTTGAAATATGAACCTTCAAAGTTTAATAAGCACAATTCACACATAATATGGAGTGTGGTATAGTTAGCCTAATACATATATTAATTTTTTTAAAAAAATATATACTAAATGGGCAGGTACGGGTAGCCCAAAGGTCTGCCCATAGCCCACCCATTTAAGTTTTAATTGGGCAGGCTGAAACCCAACCCATCACGGGTTTATTTTGGGCGGGCTAACAGTAGCCCAATTACATTGGGTAATGGGCGGGTTCATGGATAATGGGCTATTTGCTCTCCCCTAGGTATGGCTCATTTTTTCTCCCATTCATCCCCTCCTCTTCAATCAAAAAGGCTTTAAAGGATGACACAGTGCATAAGGTTGTTTTCTGTTTACCGTGATCCTGTTATTATAAAAAAAGGGGGTTAAGATACAAAAATACCCATAAAATTTTACCAAAAGCACCTCCAGCAACATATACTTTTTAAATATACAAAAATACCTATGAACATTTAAACTTAGAGTAAAAATGTGAGAACTCTCAAACGCAAATTAAGGTGTATATGTAAAAATAGTACGAGTCCTACTACAAAAAATAATGGTGTTAGATTATACTTCTCCTGTTCTTAATATAAGATATATTTGAGGAGTTGATTTTTGTCCTAAATATAAGACATATTTTTCATATTTGTCATTCTTTTTCTAATTTACCCCTATTGATACTCCTTCAATAATAATCAAGGTTGAGAGAGGATGAGGGAATTAAGGAAAATGTTTATGGTGTTTGAGAAAATAGGGTTAAGGTGTAATTTTACTAATAATTTTTTTCCTAAGGGGTATCTGACATAAATAAGTTTTGAAATGGGCAAAAATACTAAAAAAATGTAAAATGGTGTAAATTTACCAAAACTGTTAAATTTCACCAAATGCCGTTAGGATTTTCTTCTCTTATAATTTAACTACTGTTTGGTTAAATTTAACAGTTTTGGTGAATTTGCACCCTTTTAAATTGTTTGTTGATATTTTTAACCCTTCTAAAACTTATTTATGTCAGGAGTTCCTCGAAAAAAATTTTATTTATGAAATTGCACCTTAATCCTAAAAAATATATATCAAATTAACTATCTTAACCAACTTTCATACTTTAATCAAATTAGGTAAATACAGTCTATATTTAGAACTAGAGGAGTATATACTCATCCTAACATTTCAGCTCCCATTTTAAACATTTATCAATATTTTTGTACATCCAAGTACATATGGTACACTTCCAGCCAAAGCTTATAGATGTTTTTATACGAGAGAATTGTTTATAAATACCTCTTTAGAAATTTATTTGTTAAATGTGATTAGAGGAAATATCTTTTACACACAATAGAAGATTGTTCGAATATAAGGGAAGGTAATATAAGGAAGATATATTAAATATAGGGAATAATTATTTGAATACAAGGGAATATATTTTATATATGAGGGATATTGTTTATACCTGAAGATCACATTTAATAAATAAGTTTCTAATAAAATATTTATGAATAATTTTTCCTTTTTATATATTTAACCAAAAAAAAACACGCACATTTGAATCGAAGGCATCTATTTTTTTTTTTTTAAAAAAAACGAAGGCATCGTTATCCATATAATTTTGTAGTATTATTATTGCGTCAATTTGCGTATAACACATGGCATCTTTTTCATAGCGTAAACAATAAAATAATATACGAAGCCACTGAAGAAACCAGTTTCGTCCGTGAGTTGAAGCTCCTAATGGTTGTCGGTGTGGATTAGCCGCGGTTGAGATGACTTTTTTTTTTTAATCTAATTTTTATAAATTTAAAATAGGATAAAAATTAGAATGTAAATGTGATTTGTGTTTGTATTGAAGGTAGTAGATTTAGTTTTTTTTCTACCCTTAAATCTGTTTGAATTATTATTTAAAAAGTTAGTTTAGATAAAAAATGACTAAAAATAATATGAATCTTATTAAATACTATATATATATATATATATATATATATATATATATAGTGATAATTTAAGTAAAAAATTAAAATAAAAATTTGATAAAATAAAATAATTTCAGTTATAATTGAAAAAAGAGTAAAATACTATATACCTTACAAGATTTGACTCCTCTGTTACTTTTACCTGACAAAACAATTTCCATGGCCTCGACCTTGATTGGTGATACCCATCTAACAACATAGATAAAACTAATTTCACTCATCAATGAGTGGATTTGTGATAAATCCCTATTTTATTATATATTCTTATATTTTATTTGGGTTTTTGTCATAATAATTGAGCTTAAAATATCTCTTTTGTGATTAATTGTGATTAACGAAATTTGTATGAAATTAAGGTTGAAAAAGGGTAAAAATGTCACATATTTTATGATTTACCTTAATTGATTAATTTTTGGAATACAAGGTATTACATTTTGGGTTTATTTTATTTGTAGATCAATTTGGTTAAAATTACAGAAAAACCCATAACCTTTGGAAAATACAAATTGGTGAAGGAAGGAACCAGAGAAAATTGCAGACAATGGCTCTGAATGTTTGAAAATTGTGGTTGGAATCCCAAAAGGTTTCAAGATTTCAGTTTAGTACCTCAACAAACTTTCAAATCTTTCAGTTTAGTCCCTTTTTCGATTGCACCACCTGGTGTTCTTGTTCTTTGGTTGGATTCGGACATTCATAAGGGTGTGAGCTTTCGTGAGGATGAGGAGAGCTAGGAGTTTCAATCTTCTTTACTATACCTTCACCTTTGACTTCTCTCTCACCGGTGGCAGCATTAACAACCAAGGCCACTACAAGCTTCAACCACTCCGCCATCACCACTGCAAGAGATATAGGCGGTGGTGAGCATTGGAACTTTGGGTTGCCGTGAAGAGAGAGCCGCGGTCACAAAGAGACCACACTATCCTCCTTTACCTTCTTCCTCGCCAGTAGTACCATCCACTTTCACTGCCGCTAGCGAGCTTCCACCACCATCATCCTTTCTCTTTCGCTGGCTTCTTCACTTAGAGGTTGAGTTGCAAAGCTCTGTAAATCGAGACCCGAGCTTCTTTCATCCATCTTCACTCAAAGGTTGAGTTGCGAGCTTCCACCGGTCATCATTTTTTCCCCTCCGTTGCCCTTCATCTCCTCCTAATCTGAGTTGTGGCGGAGCTGTGCCAAACATTGATGGTAAACACCTTACAGACGCCGACGGCTCACCCTGAGCTTCAAACACCCACATGAATACAAAGGATCAGTTGTGAGAAGGAGGGTGACCTACCTGCATAGTGTTGCTATGCTCATCGCAGGAGAGAAAAAGCAAGGCAATGTGGGCTTCTTCCAAAAGCCACGTTGGTAGGAGAAGCCCAATGGAGTCAGTCTCTTTCCCAAATGATCCAAATCACAGCCATTGTGCGTTCTCATTTCTGCCGCGCATTTTTGGATTGAGATGCTTTCCCAAGTAGGCTCTAAATATTATATGAAGCTCTTCATAATTTTTCTTAAAAAAATTATATTCTCCATTAATTGACTCTTATTCGGCAAGCTTGATAATTTCTCAAAATATTTTTTTTAAAAAATAGATTGTTAGGAACTCTAGTCTCCCCCCCCCCCAAAAAAAAAAAACTTCATGCATTAAAAAGCTAAAATATCTGACATTTTAAAAGTTTTTGTATCATTGACATGTCAGTATGCATTCAATTTCATGCTGCTAAAAAATCATATATTTTCTTGTTCGAAAACGATAATTTCTTTGTAAGGGAACTTAAAAATTGAAATGCACTTAAAATATATGTCGGTTTTTTATATTAGCTTCCACACACACACACACACAGTAAAAGTTGACCTGTGATTATAAAAATGTTAACACTAACAATCAAGATCTCAGTATAACTTACATTTCCAAATGAAATCCTAAATTGTCATTTTCCCTTTAGATCTACATCTTTCTTGATTGTCACTCCTACTAAAGCAAGTCAACATTATAAAGTTTATGTTTTTTTTTTAACTTTTAACTGTGACTGTTTAGTGGACTTTGTAATTTCTCTAATATTTATTTTTGTCTTCATGGCCTGTTGCCAACTCAACTAGAGACCTTTTCTTCTTCTGTGATGACAATAATTTTAGTAATTGGGCATTATCAAATCTACATACTGAGGCCAAAGTCCATATGCTCGGCACCATCATTATTTTACTTATTAGAGCTCCCACCATCATTTGAAAACACCACCCAGAAAAAAAAAAAAAACCCTCATACCGTGCACATAAACTTATTTTACCAACCTTCCAAAAGGGGAAAAAAGTCAACTTCCAGTGAAAACACCATAATTGTGAGCTGGGCATATTTTGAAAAACTGAATCAAACCATGCAAGCCTCTATATTATTATTATCTATAATAAGTCAAGAGCCTACTAAGAGCATTTTCCTGAATTTTGATGACTAGATCTTCAGGAAGCACATGCAGTAAGTACGCAATAATAACAACAACAAATCTTATCTCACTAATGAGTAGAGCTGATAATACGGGCTTAACCAACAGTCCGCGGGTTTTGACAATATTAGAGTTGGGAATTTCTTGCCTACAACGTTTTGACAATATTAGAGTTGGGAATTTCTTGCCTGCAAAAGCACAAGCCGCACGGGCCCAACCCATGCAGCCTACGGGTTGGTGCGAACCCAAAAAGAAATCCATAATTTTATAAAATCCATAATTTCAACACTTCTATTTGGTGCCTTCCAATCGCAAAGAGAAAAAAATCTTAACTTCATTTATCATTTTTTTAAATCAAATCATTATATTTTGATTATTTAGGGATAATTTGATTTTTTTTGTCAGTGATTGATGGTAGAAAGGCAAATTTGATGCCTCATATATGTCTCGGACTTTCGATCATCTTAAGAAAGCATAATTTTTTTTAAAAAAAATACGGGCCCGTGGGTTGGCATGCCAACCCGTAATTGCGAGTTAAAGTTTACATTTTGCCAACCCGTGAAAGTGCGGGCTTATGTGTGGCCCGCGGTTCGGTGTGGGCCAACCCACAACCCGTGGGTTGACCCACATTCCCAGCTCTAATAACAAGAGAGGTTATATGGGTTGATAACACCAATATGCTCTATCATCGACAAACTCTTTAAATTTACTGAGCAAAAATGCTAAAATGCTTCATTTCTTAGAATTTGCTATCACATTCTACAGTACAATGTAACTAAAACTCTCAAATGTTTTTTTTTTTTTGGTGCGCGCGAAATATACATAATCTCTACGTGGCTGGAGCTTCATCATCCAACATCTCCACTACAGGAGCATACTGCAAAATGAATGCAGTGAGTAAGGTCCATGAAGAAGCACATAGATGATTGCAAGGACAAAGAGAGTAAAAATATTGAATACACTCTCACCTCATCATTCTCTTCAAAATATATCCCATCAACGGCACTGTTCTGTTGAAACTCCCAACCCAGACTGCTCTCCAGAAGCTCCTTCAATTTTCTTGTCTGCAATTATTGGGGGGGCAAAAAAAAGTCAACTGTTATTTTCTTCAAAATAATCAGTCGATGTGCTGCTGCTAAGAAGAACAAGTTGCAATAAATTTCAGAGCAGACAAAAAAGGTAAAGATCCACAGACGGGTCCTCATGCAATTATTTTGGCCCTCATAACTGCCAATACCTGCCTGCCACCATTAATTTAGGTTTGACATTTTCATATTGCATTTTGCATATGCGATTCGCATTTTAACCTTAATTCTACATGTGTCAACAACACGTTTATTTGAATAACAAGCATATCATATCTAAAAGGAGGAACTGCGTTGATTCTTGTCTTGTTTAGTTGTGTGTATGTAGGAGACACATGTATCCAGGCAATAAACTAGTTTTCCCCTCTCCAGTTACCAAATGGGCTAAATCCGTCCCTGGTGTGCTGATTAGTGCATGATACATTTCAGGCACATCAAACTAGAAAGAAATTGCTATTTCATTTTCTTTCGATCCTTCAGTTCCAGTAATTTTTCAATTCCTAATTGTAATTCTTTTTCTTTTGAGGGAAGAAGCACAAGATATATCAGTATGATAAAAACAAGCTCAGAGCTCATACCCATGACAAAAGATCTCCATCAACAACTGAGGCATCTTGCACCAGAGAAAAGAAATCCTGGAATTCACAAATGCCACGTGTCATGGATTACCACAAACTCAACAAGCTAAATCAAACTATTTGGACACTGTGCTGAAATTAAGATTGAATCAGTATTAGCAGAAACAACCAAAACTTTGGGCAATTAGATCACAAGAATCCCAGGCCTTGAAAGTGAATACATCTTGTAGGGAGGACGATTGAACAAGAATGGATAGACTAAGCAGACCTCCCTTGACAGTATTTGAGACGTTAAATTTGCTGTTGATTCATCTTTATTTTGTGTGTGTTAGTCTTGACTTCTGACAAATTAAGATATTGTGCTTAAATGGTCTTTTAAGCTTTTTAAAACGAAAACCTGATGTCAACTTAATTACTAGCGATAATTATATGGAGCATCCTTATTTAGATGTTACTGATGATGTTAGGCAACTTTTTTTTACAGAGGATGGAGTACATCCATCAGATTTAGACATATGGAGAGCAACAGATTAGCTGATTTTTTAGTTAACTATGCACATAGTATGACTACCTCTTTTTCCTCCTTTGATCAACCAGCGCCTCTTCTAAGAGAGGTGGAGGATGATGAAAGGACCTAGGTTTCTCTTGTTGCATTTTGATCTTTTTGTGCAATTGACTTTTTATCGTTTTCTATTTAAGAAAACTTGAATTATATGAAAAAAGGAAAAATGGATACGGAGCAACATATATTTCTAGAAGGGAAAATTTGCTATAAAACACTTTAAAACGTTAGATTATTTAACAAAGTTAAGCGGGTAAAGGAAAAAATAGTCAGAAGAACCAATGCTGTTGTGACAGAATAAGTACGCTAGATAACAGAACAAATCTGAGAAGTTAAAAATTGAGTTCATAAGTCATAACATCAACAACCTACCTTACAAAGACGGTGCAGAAAGCTATCAGCAGAAAACCAAGAATCATCCAACAATGCTGTCCCTGATTCATCAGGGCGATCTTTCTGTAGTCCATATTTTAGTTGATAGTAGATGACCTTTATGAACTATGAGAATCCATAAAATTCCAAATTTCAGCCAAGTGAAGAGAGGGAAAGCAAACACAAGATGAGATGAAAGCACAAGGTTGTAAATTGAACAAGCATCTCAAATAGACAATTAATTTTACAAGCAACCACAGCATAGCATAATAATCCAATTCAGTTATATTTAATATGGTAATATATTTAACAGCAAAAATTCTAGAAGATATCAAACTGTGCAATTCTTAGCTCCTTAAAACTTGTTCACATGTTCACACTTCAAGAATTATTTCACCCATTTTTCATTGAAAGTCCTATTTTGCATAATTGAAAGAAATTTGATGAAAGTCACAACAATTTTGACCCATTCTGTTAATCCAAATTCAGCAGCCTTATGTTCCTAGGTGGCAATCTGAGCAAGTAGAATTGAAGGGTGTCAAATTTAAAAAATTTGAGAGTAATATTTTAATTGTTTTGTATTTAACAGGAACCAAGATGGTATGGGATGCCTAAGCCCTGTATCAAGTTATGCGCCACGGGATACTTAAGTAATTGGCTTATATAGGGAGGGTTTCCGAAGAAGATGTCTATCGGCATCTTAAAGAATAAAGGGTTAAAGGCCATTTTTGTCCCGAAAGATTCACCGGGGGCTAATTTTATCCCGAAAGTGTCAAATTTGAAGCAATTTTGCCCTGACCATTATCCCCGTTAAGTTTGACAGTTAGTTGACTGAATTCGAGGCAAATTTGCTCCTAAGTTAAAACTTCCAGGGCAATTTTATTGTCCATGTCATTTTTGTAAGGTGCAAATTTGCCTCGGAAGTGTTAAATTTGGAGCAATTTTGCCCTGACCGTTATCCCTGTTAAGTTTGACTGTTAGTTAACTGAATTCGAGGCAAATTTGCTCCTAAGTTAAAACTTCCAAAGCAATTTTGTTGTCCATGTCATTTTTGTAAGGTGTAAATTTGCCCTAGAAGTTTTCACTTAGGAGCAAATTTGCCCTGAATTCGGTCAACTAACAATCAAACTTAACAAAGATAACAGTCAGGGCAAAATTGCTCCAAAATTGACACTTCCAGGGCAAAATTGGTGCTCAAAAAACTTCCGGGGCAAAAATGGCCTTTAACCCAAGAATAAAATACGGTTCCAAGGTTTACCTTTGTGAATAGTTGACTCCGTGTATGGAAGGGCTGCAAAAGATTAGACAAATAAACATATCAATAACCATTTAATAACACCACTTCAAGCTTATTTCACCCCATTCTGATCCCACGTTTGGCATGTGTCATGCCACCTAAAACCCCAGCCTACGAACAAAATGTCCTATGAAAGAAGTAAAAACTGTCATATGAAGAAATATGAGAAAAACTTCCATGCAGGGGCAAAATTAAAAACATTATCATGTATCAAATATTACAATGGATATAGAAACCCATTTTAATATGTCAAGTTATTTTTCTGTACTGTGTATGAGCTTGTGCCCTTCTCAAATAAACGCTTCAATTTTCATATAATTCATATCAATTTAGTAAAACAAGTTCCTTTCCCTCAAGGTAAAGGGTTTTATGAACCTTCAATGTTGTGTCTCACTCAGCAGAACCATATATTTGACTTAGTCAAAATGCACATGCTATCTTCTAAACCTAGCTTTCTGTAAAGGTTCACAGCCTTTTCAAGTTTTGCAAGCAAAACGTGCAGAATATTCTTTTAGAGAAATATCCAGCCATAGCAAAAATGAATTCTAAGCATGCCAGGTTTCCGCATAAATAAGAAACCTAAAATTCAAAAACTCATTTGAAAAGTCCTTGCATGCATCATTCAATCGGGATATGACTTGAAAACTATACTCACTGCTTCAGTACAGCCTAAAAAAAGGCTAACTAGGGACTTCCACTGGATAAAAGCTTCAAGCGATTGCCCCATCTGCACATTTACAAAATATCAAATTTCATATTTGGTCAGATACAATAATTAATTTACCGATAAATCATGTATCTGCTATACCAATAAAGCAACAAATGCAAACTGCAGTTCTCCAAGAAGCAAATCCTCAGAACCTCCATAATCTTTTTCCAGCAGAGTTTCTAACAATTGTGTCTGAATAGACCAACAAAAGAGAATGCACATAAATAAATCAGAGAACAAAGGGCTGGAATGTTGCACTAAGATTACATACTAAACCAAAACCAAAACACAATCTTCTTTTTGGGATTAAGTACTCAATAATATGTACAAAAACAACCTTGTCAAGATTCAAGGAAGTAAGTTCTTGTCCTTGTATCCCTTTTCGTTTTATAACACTGGGAACAGATGTATAGTAGCATCCTTTCCTCTGAGACTTGTCAACTGATGTTGCAAACTTACTAGCCTTGAGTTGCTTGTCTAGAGCCTTCTCCATTGGCGTTTTTGGAGTGTTTCCAACCACCCCACTCTCATATACAACATCGATTTCCCCTCCAATGGGCTCTGCCCATAAAGTTTATCAGTTAAGAAAATTGAATATTGTGCAAAACAGGAAGTCAGAAGAAAGGCGCTAAAACATCAGTGAACCGTTTAATGAAAAAAGCATTGCAATAAAGCAAATAGCATACCTAGTCTTTCTATGACACTCTTTGTAATAAAATTAGATAATCGCTTCCAGTCTACATAATGATTAAGATTGTATGGCCCGAGATGTCTGTCAAACTCCAAACTTTTGATTGCTTGATTGTATCTTTCCTCCTAGGAGAAAAAGTAGGAGGAAATGAATAAATATACTATAATTCAAAGAATTGAACAAATAGGAGACTACATTAGAATTACATTATACATGAATCATATCTCCCTGTTAATATCTGATTTTCCCCCTGCCCTTTCCTAAGGTCATTTGGCAATGGAATAAGTGTCTCGTATATACAAAGTCAAAGAACATATACGACAGGAGACAATTATGTTGCTAAAAAATTATATATATGATTCATTATGATGGTAAAAAGATACCCAAAAAATGGACAGTAAAAGAAATCCAAAAATAAAAAAAATGAGAAATTGCCAAAAAGCAAAGAATAACAACAAATTCCTCTAGATACCCCGTTATTAAGAATCCAACTAAAAGTCAATCCATCAACTGATTATCCACTTGTAGTACTCTGCCAATAAACCTCTGAGCTTAACAAAAAAGCAAAAAGCACTGTTCTACCTTATAAAAGAAGGAGATCGTGATTCTAACATAGTAATTCATTCTTATACACCAGATAATTTAGACAAGGCACATTGCCACAATAATTTGTTCCCAATCCTCATGAAATGGGATTCTAGTCATCTGGAGTTCATACTTACACACCAAATAATTATACTGATGCATAATTTCGCCTAATATTGTCTTAGAATGGTCTAAATTAACAGAGAAAACATATAGGACAATTCAAGAATACAATATAACTATATATCATTATATTCACACCATTCTTACATTAAAAAAATTAATTAGATAAAGAATATATATACATAACTCTAGGGACACATACCTCTTCCTCAGATAATTTTATCAGCCTTTCCTCTTGTTGATCCCATTTTCGAATAATTACCTGTGTATCCATGTTAGATATCAAAAAATAAAGCTTTAAAAACTTTTGAGATCTTTCAGACACACAATGTCGTGCACTAAGTTTCCTTCCTTTATGATGTCCATTCAAGAATGGGTTCAAATCTTCAACAAGAAGGCCATTGGTTTACTCTAACCAATTCATCTCAGGTGTTGAGTATCATTTGGAGTGTAGGAATAGTGCATAAACCGCAAAATTTATTCAGAGACAAAAGTTTAGTGAGAAGAGATATTGTGAACTTCAAGGCCTTAGGACAAATTCTAACACATAAACAGGAAAAAACCAATCACAACTTACAACATTAAGATACAGTAACCATTTTGATATGTATGTGGATTTGACAAAAGAGATATAGATTTTTCTAACCTCTGAAGGACCGACATCAACAAAGAACCCAATTATTGGTGAGAACTCCTTGCCATCCCTGCGAAAAAAAAAATAAAATGTCAGATGAAGAGATGTAACAACTTAATTGAGGCACAAAATGGACAAGATTATTAAAATATAGGATGCCATTGAACCAAAAGTATCAACACTTCAATCACAACCATGCATTCTTGTCTAATGCCCATTATTTTATGATCTACAAAAAAAAAAAAAATATTGGTACTGATAATTATTGCTCCAGTCTGATATCTTTTTAATGCTTATCGCCCTAAGCCAAAAAGGAAAGGCTAATTTTCTTAAGAGTTAGAGCTGGATGATATGAAGCATGGTTTTACCTGCTTGAAGAACTATAATAGACAAAATGAGGACCAGGAGGGATCATCTTAATACCCTTAAAAGCAGGTCCCACAGAAAACATCTGCCAAAAGGAATTTTGATGTCACATGTGTCAGACGAAATTGAAAGCAACAAAAAAGTTTTTCAAGACCGACATAGCTACGCTCAATTTCCATATACAAAGAAATTTTTTTTTTTTACAAAACTACGTGCACCAAAAGAAAATTATAGAATAATATCTATACTACCTGAGAAAAATAAGATCAAATTTGCATCTTAATTCTCCCTATCAGTTGTCCTATGTATGCCCTTCCGTAATCTACAATTTGTAACGACGCAACAAAAATAAAATTTGCAGTATTAAATTTAACTTCTGTAATATACTGTTCGCTCCAACATATAAAACATCATGAGCAACTAAACACAAAGAATATACATATATGTATATGAATGTAAACTAAGACTATGGAAAGTAAACTCAAACAATGGGGAGCGCAATTAAGTATACTTCAAGACAAATCAGGGAAAAGATAGCAAATATTGCTCTTGCACACATCGAGCTTAATATTTCAATAACCAAATGCAGTGAAAGCTCCAACCATCCCATTTAACCAGAAAGGAATTGAGGGAAAATGTTACTAATTCACTTGCCTGAGTATCGATTCCAACGAGGGTATACTGAGGAACATCGAGAAGGAGGAGAGTGACACCTTGCTTCACAAGTTCTAACGCTGTTTCAGGATCCATGTTTCCAACTTGAAGCTTCTGAATGCAGTTCTTCGTATCCTTTGTTAAAAGGGAACAAGAAGACAGCGCAAGGTTCTGAACTTCTGAAGCGTCTTGAGTCTTCTACTTCTAGTGCAGTAGAGTTGTGTGGGCCCGCGTGTCCAGCGAATAAATTAGAGAAAATCCACTAAGGTACCAATGACAAAAAAAAAAAAAAAAAAAAATCAAGTGTAGAATCTGTATTAAAAAAGTCCCAAAATAGAATCTCTATAAAAAGTCCAGTTCTTAGTGAGATATATTTTAAATGTGAATTTATCTTATTGATAAGTGTATGTCACTGTTGACAATTATATAATGACTATTTATAAGTTTATATATGTCATTGAGATCTTTAAGAAATTTTTTGATAAAAAAATCTATATTAGAATGCTTTTTTTAATTTTTTTTCTAGTACCTGGGAGCTCTGTGAGAGTTTCCCGATAAATTATGATACAGAGGAGAGAAAGAAAAATAATGTCTATTATACTATTTCTAGTTTTAAATATAAGACATGTTGACTTTTTTATAGAAATTAAAAAAAGTTAATTAAGTTACTTTAAAGTATTTTTATTTTTTTTCTAAATTATTTATAAAACAACTGTGTTTTTTAGTATTTGAATATGTATTTTTTTCCTTATGGAGGTTGATGTGATGTCTCTTACCACTTCAACCAACAGTTTGTTGATTCTCTTTTTCTTTTTAGAATCTCATATCTGCCTTTATATAAAAAATTCATAATTTAAATTTAATATTGTATAAAACTATTATTATAATATTTTATAAATTATTTTTTTTAATTTTGTGTGAATTGCAATTACTTATTGTGTAGATTAGTTTTAACAATTTAAATTTATTTATGTTTAAAATAATAATATAGTAAAAATATTGAATCCAAACAATCAATTTTTTTAATATGATGATGAATATAAGATTCTGAGAAGAAAATGAGAAAACTCAAGGCTCACTTGTCAATGGAATTTTTTTTTTTGAAATTCCCTTTCATAGGACTTTATAATAATTTTTTCCCAAAAACATTAAAATCTAAATAAGTTATCACCCTATAAAATTGTGTCCGCTCCCCTTTAAATTTTTTTTATTGAGTATGATAAATTATGAATGTTGATGGATTAAATTTCAATTATTTGAATTTGAAATTTATTTAAATTAATTTTTTTTCATTTTTATATTTTAATTATATACTTTTAATAATTATTTATTGATAAAAGAAAAATGTTATAAATTTATAATTCAAGTTCATGATCCGAGTTTAGGTTCTCGCAAACTCATGAGTTTGAAACTTTGCATGCCTTCTACGTGTTTCATTTTCCTTAAAAAAAAATCTTTCAGTTTTTATTTTTTTTCAATATGTTCATCAAGAATTAAATTTTCAAAAAGAATAGAAAAAAATACCACTTAAACTTCAAAATCTTAAATTGGTTTTATTAATTATAAGAGTATTGGGGTTGACAAAAATAGTATAGCAATTGACAACTCAATTTTTTAAAAAATCACTGATTTAAGATTTTGAAGTTCGAATGATATTTTTTTGTCTTTCTCCCAAAGAAATATTTCCAAAAAAAAAACAATATTATTATCTCTCTTTTGGCGTTTGAAAGAGATAAAAATCAGTGCAAGGTAAAAGTCAATTAAATATGCAACTAGATGAATTTGTATAATAATATAGTGTCCTAAAAGGCTGTTGAAGGACCTGGAAAAGCAGAGTTGCAGTTTTCTATATGAAGAGTGCAAGAAATTGCACCTCTTGGCTAAGGATAAGGTTACCCAAGTTAAAAATAACGGTCGTCTCAGTATAAAAGATCAAAAGGAAGCAGCATGAAGGCTACATTATGAAACTCTGTCAGAATCTCCTGTGCAATAAAGAAGCCTTATGGGTCAAAAAAGTTGAAAGCTAAATACAATTCTGGCGATTAGAATTGGTCCACAGTGAGGTAAAGGCAAGTGTTCTTTCACTTGCAGAGGTATCTGCAAAGTGTGGGATAGCAAACTTCTGGTATGAAAATTGGAAATGGCAAATCTTCTTCCTTCTAGTCAGAGATGAATGTTCCACCCATTGACTTGATCCCAGGTTTTTGAAATCTGATCAATAAGGAGGAAAGAGTGAAGGATTATGTAATCAGTTGGAGCTTCGGATACTGCAAACAAACTATCGAGAATCCCCCCAACCATTGTTGAGCTGATCAGGAAATTTTTGAATCCTCCTTAATCACCTTTCACCTATCTAGACTTTTAGGCGGTAGATGATGAAGGAAAAGTTAGATTTTTCATTTTCTTTTACATCTCTTTCTTGAATTAATAGAATACAGCTTTATACTAAAAAAAAGAGTGAGTTGCATCGTTGCTAATAAATAATCTAATCTGTTATATAAATAAATGTTTGTTCCTGTTTTGGGGATATCTGGATTGATACTAGAAAATGAGAGCACAAAAAATTAGAAAGTTGTATTTCTCCTATTTTTAGTCTTGAAATCCAAGAACGACCCACTCTAAAATAGAAATTAAATGCGGAATATTACGCACTTAAAATCTCCCACTCGGACTAATCAACAAATTCTTATTTCGCATTCACGGAATCGTTGCATTGTATTATCATTCGCATTGCATTACAGTTGCATATCAAACTATAAGGAGATAATTTTCTGGACCCATTATATGTCGAGGCAAACAAAACTCATAATCATAAAGATATATCAATCTCTTCACCATATCTGCCCAAAATATGCGTACAAAACAAGAAGTCTAGAAATCTCCAGGTTCTTTTAGAACCTTTATCTCATTCGTTTCTTAGAATCCTATCTTCACTCTTAAATTAAAAAACATAGATGGTTTAGATTTCATATTTTATAAAACTATTATTTTAAACACAAATAAATAAATTTAAACTGTTAAAATCGGATCTACACAATTCATAACTACAACACAAACAAAATTTTAAAAAATATTAAATATAAATTATTCATTTTTTAATCTGAGAGTAAAAATGAGATTCTTAAAAAAAAAAAAAAGATTATGAGAATATCTGTTTGGAAATCCCCTTGATGGGTCATTTAAAGATGAAAAGACCAGAGCAAAGGAAATGACCACAAAGCAGTAGATTGTCTTTGGATGAAATTATATATATATATATATAACATAGTAACTGGAAATGTTTCTTAAATTGGAAGTTGAAGCCCAAATACTTCCAATGTAAGAAATATTTAGGCTATGTTTGGTTTGATGGAGGGGAGAGGAGGGTTTGATAGAGATTTTATTTTACCTTATTTGGTTTAACAAAAAAAGAGAGGAAATGAGGGATTTTAATAATATCATGTTTGGTATAGGAGAAGAGGGGATGATAAATATTTTTATATGGACAACTTTAGTCTTATTTCATTTAATTTGTAATTAATAACTTTCTAATATATTTAATAAAATATAATTATATAAGAAATTTAATACATAAAATTATAATTTTATAATTATAAAAATTAAATAAATATAATTATAAATGACATTTACTATATAAAATTATAATTTTGTAATTAAATAATGAGAAGGGTATTGTAAAAATATTTTAAAATGGCATGGACATATTAGTCAATTTGAGTTCAAACGTTAACCTTTCCCTCCAAATTCCCCCACTTTTGGAGGGGAGAGGAGGGAGAATTTTTCTCCCTCCCATCCTAAAATTTTTAGTTATCCAAATAAGGGGAGGGGAGTAAAATCCCCCCATTCCCCTCCCCTTCCCTCATACCAAACAGACCATTACAGTTACTGTATTATTGACCTCTTACAACTCATTAAAGTGTTAGAGCAAGAAGGAAGATGGGTGGTAAAAAGGGATCAAGAAAGGATTGGCACTAGAATATTTAGAATCTCTCTTATTCAAGAGAGGGTCCAAACTAGTCATTATACCATATGTAACAACTTAATTTTAATTCTTGCCAATCATATCCGCAGTTATTCCCCAGCAGATAGTAAAGTCTACTTTTTATAGGCCTTTGTTGCACAACATGAGCTTAAATTTATTTCCTGTGTCTGATTAACAAATAAGAATGAACCATCTCTCATTTTTCATTATACCATACAGTTTGAAGTTCGGGAGGCACATGAATATGGAAATATATCAAGGAAGCAAAGATCACATATTGCGCACCAATCATATCACCAATTTAACTGTATATTTCAGCTTTAAATAGGACTTGGGGGATACGAATATCATCCAGGCTTTGAATTAATCTGATCTCTAAACTGGTTGACTGAGGATTATGCCCAGATCTTTGGTAATCATTGAGTGTCCTTTGCAAAACTGCCTGCATGATTTGGTGGTACCAAAAAAAAAATTAATCACCATCATTCAGAAGTTTTAAAATCTAAAAAACCTAATTTCATGGCTTTGCAGGCCAGAGAATCTAGAATAAGAGAAAAATGAAAAATCTCAAATGATGGAAAGCTACCATTTCTGAGGCAATGCTTCACAATATTGAGAGGGATTGAATAAGATCAATTATATACATTAGAAATAAAACAAATACCTGCAGGCTAGATACCGCAATTTCTGCCGCCTTCTCAAGATTATCCGGATATTTCTAGAATAATAAAAAAAACTTTCTATGAATATTATGGAATTACTAGACAATAAAGAATACAGTTAAAGCCACAAAATAATGAGAATCAGCAGTACATTGCTCCAACCAAGAAGGAGAGCAGTCATGAGATCCCCTGTTCCCTACAAGCATAAAAGCATACCAAAAAAGTTAAAAGTAAGATCCGGTTATTGTGTATGGAGGCAACTCTAAACAGAATAAGATTTAGGAAAACTGTATTTGTATAAATTTCTAGTTAAACATGACGTAATGAGATTCTCAAATCACATTTCAGTCCTTTTTTTTTATTTAATTCTTCTAAGAACAATCAAATAAGTTCAACAAAATTGCCATTTCTTTTTTCTTCTTTTGGAAATCAATAACTTATCAATTCTGATTTCATGGGAACAAAAGAAAATCTCATCGTTAGGACTGTACAAGCTAATAAACTGGAGCCTGAACTCCAAAAACAATTGAAAATCCATAGATCATACAGCGCTCAACCATTGACTTCAACTGAAAATCATCCATGGTTGAATGAATTGTGACATTCACTTTTCCTTCTTTAAAAAAAAAAAAATTATAGCATTGCATTGTTAAAAACAATCTCAACACAGATTCAACAATCAATTTACAGCAATGAACTATTCATACTGTGAAATAAGCTGGAATTCGGGGAATCACGATCTTAAATTGTTTGGGAGGCTGTCCCTGCCACACAAAGGTTATACAATCATAAGCCATTGCCAAATGGAAGGCGGATAGGGTATTAGACATTAAAAATATAAAATATAAAATATAAAAAGGGAGAATGCCAAAAAAATACCATTTAAACTTCAAAATCCCGTTAACAAGTTCGGTAATGGGATTAACAAGAATGGTAATGCAATTAACAAATCATTTTATTTTTAAATCATCTATTTGAGATTTTGAAGTTTAAATGGTATTTTTTTGGAATTCTCCCATATAAAAATGTATGAAAAAGTTGTGGAAAAAATTATATACGACCGTCAAGATACAAGCAAATATATTATGTAGGGTAATTATGAAAAGCAAACACTTCAACTAAACATGACTGCTTAAGTATCAGAAATAAAAAAAATAAAACTTCGAATGAATGGGATCATACATGACATAACCTACCTTTTCCTTTTGATTACTGCCTATCAGGAAGAGATTGCCATCTATACTTATGCTCGTAATTACAACCTGGAGGACAAGAGAGAACTTACACATTCATTGTACACATGGTTACATGTGACGTTAAGTAAAGACAAGTTATTGACATACTACATATAGGGAAATGAAAGAACACAAACATTTTCATGGAGACAGGTAAGTTTCTATTGCTGATAATTAACATGTGTAACACAAATTTGAGCTGTGTGTTTGTCTGTTGTGGAGAGAAAGATCAAGTGAAATTTTATTATACAAATAAATGAAACAGATCCAGCTTAGATTGCTACATTGCATCTTCAAGAGTATTTCAATAAGTGAATATTCATTTCCCCTAAGCATGTAGCTTAAATTCTAGCATGTAATAGATTTGCATCACAGCAAAAAACATGAAACATCTGCAACTGATTGGTTACAATGGATGACCATATAAGAAGTTTACAGCAATTAGAGAGATAAGCACCTTTCAGATAAACAATTCAGAAGGGATGAATCAAGATCAGAACAAAAAGTCATGTCCAAAGGAAAAGAAAAGCATTCTAGAACAGAAAAGATTTCAGTGCGTGTGTGTGAAAGAGAGAGAGACTGAGAGAGAGCATAGGATTCCAAGGGTGCAAATACAAATGCAAACCTTTGAAGGTCCAGCCTCATGAAGAAGGTTACATGCTTTCCGGCCATCTTCTTCAGACTCAATCCTGTTAAAATTGCAAGCGCTTTAGATAGCAACCAAAGCAAAAATATTGTGTAGTAATAAATAGAAAGAATACACAATCTTCTTGATAAATCACAAAGGTGTAGGAAAAACAAAAACAATACTGAAGAGCTGACATTATGTTTTGGCTACGGAAATATTGTTTCCATCACTTGTTACCATTTTTACTAAAAAAATATTTCATATCACATGAAAAGAAAATAACCAGAAAAAAAAAAGAACAAAATATCCTCCCAAACATTAATAAGAAAACTAAGTAAACATCAGCTCATGAGATTTCCAGCCCCCTGTGAATCCACGTGGTTCACTCCCTAAGAAAATAATTAAATAAAATTAATAAAAAAAAATCGTCAAGCCCATAGGCAGGTCATTGCCAAAGAACTTTATGCTCCATTTTGCTCCCTGTTACCTTTTAGTAGGGACTCAGACTATCACCACCGTCAATTCAACATCCATAATGGGCTTATACTGGGACTTATGCATCTCATCAGAATAGTTCTAGTTAGGGTTGCCACAAACTTAAATGCCCTTCATTTTTCTTATTTTTAGAAGCGAGACTTTTCAAGTTAATCTCCAACACTTGCCCTCAAATGTAACTGGACTTGGCTCACTTTTCTTCTTTTCCCCCATTTTCCTGAATCCAGTTATCATTTGCCATAACATTTGGGTATGGTACTTCATCGTCCAATCCTTGAATGTGGAACTTCTATTGACCAGCCCATCATTTCTTAAGTAAGTCTAGTCTTCAAATGCCCAACCCAATTCTATGTCCCAAGGCTTGTTTGAGTTTCAAAGGTCTTATGTCAAAATCTTCATTTTTCAATGGCTGGGCATGTACTCTTGAACTTTAGAGGCCTTAGGTCCAACAATTTTTTTTGAGTTACAAATTGTTGTATGATTGTAATTATGTCAGTGACAGGATAGAAGTTACAAAGTTAGCCAGGAAAATGACTGTTAGAGAGTTATCCTATGTTTGGATGGAGAGAAAATTAGGGGGGTGGGTGTAATATCCCAAATTTTGGAACAAAAGGCTTGAGATTAAGCCTGGATCAAGTGGATTGCGAAGCCCCGGTTTAGCAAATGTCCATATGAGGCATGCTTAAATTCCCTAAAAATTTCTTTATATCCTTGGGGGTATTAAAGAGCTCGGGGAATAACAAAATAAAGCGATTAGAAGTCACACATAATATAGTAAAGTGGAACACAAAGTAATTTTGCCACCAATGAAATTCCCAGTGTGGCAGTGGTGATTGTGTGACATTTTTTTATGGTTAAATGATGGTAAAAAATTATGAAACTTTCCAGAATTAAAGTAGACTTATCAAGCTTTAATTTGATAGGTCATATAAGTCATTTGGAGTTGTACATAAAGAGAAATGAATTTTTGAAGTTAGCCCAGCGAAATTAATTATTTTCTGGGACAGCATTCCAAGATTAAAATTCTAGGAAAAGTTAGCTTCTAATTGGCCAAAGGTTATATTTTTTCTTAAAACTACACTCAATAAGGGTCGCATAGCTTTTGGAATCACTCCAATTGGACATTTTTACAATTAGATATAAATTTTCAAAGTTTAATGAAAATTCTGTCAGTTTTGCAATTAAGTGCGAAAATTGGAATTTTGAGCCAATCATGGCTTGACACGTGGCAAAGTCATTTAATCATCAATTAAGCCATCATCTTCTTCATTCCTCAGCTCATTTTCACGCAGAAAAATCTGAAAGAGAGAGAGAGTGATCAGATGAGAAAATGGAGAGAGAAGAGAGAGAAAATTCTATTCGCCGAAACTCTAACGTAACGGCGTCCTCTCTCAAAGTGCCCTTTAGGAAACTTCTTCTACTCATCGTGAGCTTCATTTCTACGGTTTCGGATTTTCGTTTGGAGGTGGTTGGCACCGTCTCACCGGCCGGAGTATTGCCGAAATTCCGAACTGTTTGTGGAAACGGGTAGAGGTAAGCGTAAGCTTCCTTTTTAACCGATTGGTTTGTTGTTTGGATGAGTTATGGGAAGGTTGGGTACTGTTCATGGGTGGTTTTTGTTATGAAACGTTTGATATTAATGATCAAGAACGTTAGTCAAATGTAATTAATGAGTTAGGAGAAAAGCTAGGTAACGTATGGTGCTAGCATTTATTACAGTTAGGAATCTCTGTGTATATATGTAAGCTTCAATATACCGTCTGGGTGTACCAAAATATATGAAATAAGATTTCTGATTCAAGATGGTATCAGAGCGACTGGATTTTTAGGGTTCTTGCTTTCTGTTGCTCACTGCGTTCTGTTCCTTCTCCGTTCGATCTTCGTTCTTCAGTTTCATCACTGTTACAGCGAGAAAGAGAGCCACGTGCGACCTGTAATCCAAATTTTTTGGTGACACGCGCCTGTTTATTGGCATCCTTGGCCTGAAACCGGCCGAACGCAGGTGGTCCGATCACCATCCGGCGGCGCGTGAAACACACGCGCCACGCAGACAGCAGCAGCAGGCGGCGCGTGGAGGCGCGTGGCTGAACGTTTCCGGCGGCGATTTTCTCCCATAGTGTCGACTTGCCCTCTGTAACGTGTTCTGGTTGTGTTCATGTGGTGGGTTCAAGTATTCTGCGCTTGAGTTGTTGGATTAGGACTGTTGCAGCATGATTTTCTGAATCCTATTCGTGCGTATGCGTTTTGTGCTGAGCCATTGTGTCTTTACAAGAAAGTTTCTGTAAAATTTCTGCGTGTGGGGTCTCTCGTTGGCTTTTAGTATGCCTTGTTTGGTCGTGTGCTAGAGCAATTCTTTTGGAATCCTGTGGGTCTCTCACTTCAGGTATGGGTTCCTTTGTTTATTGACTCAAGCAGTACCATTTCTGGAATTTCATTTTTTTTTCTTGGTCTTGCTGTCTGATTATTTGTACGAGTTGGTTCCTTTCTATTTGGGTATTCTTGTTGTTGGCTTTCCTACATCCTGATCGAAGTTTTTTAGTCAACTCTAGTCAATTCCTATGGCTGAATCTAAGGCTAATGTTACTACTGAAATGATTCATGTTTCAAATAAAATTACTGATCATAAGCTCAATTGGACAAACTATTCGGATTGGAGCAAGACTGTCCGCATGTACCTACTTAGTATTGAAAAAGAAGACCATTTAATTGAGACTCCTCCTAAAGATGATCCTAAGTTGGCTTGGGCTAGGGCCGACGCTCTGTTATTTTTACAAATCCAGAATTCCATTGAGACTGACATTCTCTCCTCGGTTAGTCATTGTAACACTGTGAAAGAACTTATGGATTATCTGGAGTTCTTATATTCTGGGAAAGGAAATATTACTCGTATTCATGATGTCTGTAAAGGTTTCTATCGTGCTGAACAGCAGGGCCGGCCCCTGAAGAACTTCTTTTTAGATTTCAAGATGTATGAAGAAATGAAGATGTTAATGCCCCCAACGACCGACCTTCAAGCACAAGTGGATAACATGGAAAAACAAGCGATCATTAGCTTTCTTACTGCTCTTGATCCAACTTATGAGACAGTCCGATCTCAGATCTTGTCTAGTTCTGAACTTCCATCACTCCAAAATGTGTACTCTCGTGTGTTGCGTGCTGATAGCCTATCTCAATCTACTTCCACTTCCCATGCAAGTGCTTTAGTGGGCCGTGGTACTACTGATAACAAGAACCAGGGTTTCCTGAGACAAGGCAATGGTACACTGAATTTGGATTCTACTACCAACAGGAACCAAAAACAGGGTACTAATCCTCCTAATATTGGAGCTATCGTCTGTTTTTACTGCAAAGAGCCTGGACATACCAAACGTTATTGCCGAAAGCTACAAAATAAGCAGCAACGTAATGGTTCTGCTCACTTGGCCCAGTCTGCTAATAATTCTGATATTGTCACATCCACATCGACTGCACTTGCTACAGGTAAATGTGATTCCTGTCTTGCTACTTCTTCCTCAAAATGGATCATCGACTCTGGTGCTACTGATCATATGACAGGTAATCCTCATTTATTCTCTACATATGCACCTTATACCAATCCATCTTCGATAACCATTGCCAATGGTTCTTATTCTCGTGTACTTGGATCGGGCACTGTCACACCCACTCCATCTATTTCCCTCTCGCCTGTTCTTAATGTTCCTGACCTTGTTTTCAACATTTTATCCTCTAGCCAGCTCACTCGTCAATTAAATTGTTTTATCTCACTTTTCCCTGATCATTGTTTGATTCAGGATCTCACGACGAAGCAAATTATTGGTAGAGGATTTGAATCTGGTGGCCATTACTTCCTTGAGGATCGGGATTCTCACTCTGCTGCTTGCTCTGGTGTTTTTTCCCCATTTAATGTCCATTGTCGTTTGGGTCACGTGTCGTTGTCATCATTAAAAAAGTTGTATCCTCAATTTCGTCATTTGACATCCTTAGAGTGTGAGTCATGCCAGTTTGCTAAACATCACCGTGTTCACCTGGCCCTCGCGTCAATAAACGGGCTGCGTCCCCCTTTGATTTGGTTCATTCTGATGTCTGGGGTCCTTGTCCTATCGAGTCCACAACCGGTTTTCGGTACTTTGTTACTTTCATCGATGATTTTTCTCGAACAACCTGGCTTTACTTAATGAAAAATCGTTCAGAGTTGTTTTCTCATTTTTCCAATTTCTGTGCTGAGATCAAAACTCAATTTGGTGTCTCTATTAAAACTCTACGAAGTGATAATGCTAAAGAATATTTATCTGCCCAGTTTCACAACTACATGCTTCAGCATGGCATGATTCATCAGTCCTCGTGTACTGATACGCCTGCTCAAAATGGTGTTGCAGAACGAAAGAACCGACACTTATTAGAAGTGGCCCGGGCTCTAATGTTTCAAATGCAAGTTCCAAAACATTTTTGGGTTGATGCTGTGTCAACTGCCTGCTTTCTCATTAATCGCATGCCATCTCCTGTTCTTAATGGTGACATTCCTTACACAACTTTGTTTCCTTCTAAACCCTTGTTTCCGGTTGATCCAAAAATCTTTGGTTGTTTGTTTTGTTCGCGATGTTCGTCCTACTGTTAGCAAACTTGATCCCAAGTCCCTCAAGTGTGTCTTCCTTGGCTATTCTAGAGTTCAGAAGGGTTATCGGTGCTACTCTCCCACCCTTCGACGTTATCTTGTGTCGATGGATGTCACTTTCCATGAGTCCACTCCGTTCTTCTCGGTCTCCCATCCAGTTACACCTTCCACAATCACTCCTGGTCTTGATGATATCTTAGTGTATGAGGTTCGTTTATCACCAGTGCAAGCATCTGTGCCAGAATCTGCTCCACCTCCTCTCCATCATGTTTATCGGAGGCGTTCCAAGGAAGATAATGTCATCAGTCATGTCCCTGACTCGCCAGTACTTGCTTTGACGTCTGATCCGGATGTAGTTCCTCATTCCACATTTTCTCACCCAACAGTACCTGAAGTCCTTGATACTACTGCCCCTTCTGTTGATCTGCCCATTGCTCTCCGAAAAGGTAAACGTACTTGTACGTATCCTATTTCATCCTTTGTTTCCTATAACTGCCTATCATCTCCATCTTGTGCCTTCATAGCATCCTTAGATTCTATCACCATTCCTTCTAATCTTCATCAAGCCTTGGCCCATCCTGGTTGGTGTGCTGCAATGGAAGAGGAAATAATGGCCCTTGATCAGGCTGGTACTTGGACTCTTGTTGATTTACCTCTTGGTAAGAAGGCTATTGGGTGTAAATGGGTGTTCACAGTTAAAACAAAAGCTGATGGAACCTTAGACCGATTGAAGGCTAGACTGGTTGCCAAAGGTTATGCTCAGACGTATGGTATCGACTATTCTGAAACTTTCTCTCCTGTGGCCAAGTTGTCCTCTATTCGTCTCTTTATCTCTATGGCTGCTACCTATGGTTGGGATCTTCATCAACTGGATGTTAAAAATGCATTTTTAAATGGCAATCTTCTTGAAGAAGTTTATATGGAGCAACCACCTGGTTTTGTTGCTCAGGGGGAGTATGGGAAAGTATGTCGTCTTCAAAAATCGTTATATGGTTTAAAACAAAGTCCCCGTGCCTGGTTTGACAGATTTAGTTCGGTGGTTAAGAAATTTGGCCTGAATCAGAGTAAGTGTGATCACTCTGTTTTTTATCAGCGAACAAATGGCGGTATGATTCTCTTAGTGGTATATGTCGATGATATTGTCATTACAGGAAGTGATACTTCAGGAATCTCCTCACTCAAGACCTTTCTTACATCTCATTTCCAGACTAAAGATTTGGGTTCGCTAAAGTATTTTCTTGGGATTGAAGTTATGAGAAGCAAGAAAGGTATCCTTTTAACACAAAGGAAATATGTCCTTGATCTACTAAAAGAAACAGGGAAACTTGGGGCAGCACCAAGTAATTTTCCCATGATTCCTAATCCTCTCTTGGATATTGATGATAGCGTACCATTTGATAAGCTACCTGAGGATGTGAGAAATAAAGTTGATCCAGAAAAGATCAAACCATTTGCATTTCCTGAGAGATACCGTAGATTGATTGGAAAATTGAACTATCTCACAGTAACTCGTCCTGATGTTACCTTTCCTGTCAGTGTACTTAGTCAATTCATGACAGCACCAACCGTTGCTCAGTGGGAAGCCTTAGAACATGTCTTACATTACTTAAAAGGCTCACCTGGTCGTGGTATACTCTATACAAATCATGGCCATATCAAGATTGAATGTTTTTGTGATGCAGATTATGCAGGGTCAAAGGCAACTAGGAGATCTACTACAGGATATTGTGTGTTTGTTGGGGGAAACCTGGTGTCCTGGAAAAGCAAGAAGCAAGATGTGGTGTCTAGATCTAGTGCCGAGGCTGAGTATAGAGCTATGGCTCAATCAGCGCAGGAAATTGTGTGGATTTACCAGTTAATGAAGGAAGTCGGTCTTGCCACGACATTGCCTGCGAAATTGTGGTGTGACAATAAAGCCGCTCTACACATAGCCTCCAACTCAGTGTTTCATGAACGTACAAAACATATTGAGATTGATTGCCACTTTGTACGTGATAAGATCAAGGAAAATTTTATTTCTACAGGACATGTGCGATCTAGTGATCAGTTGGGTGATCTTTTAACAAAGGCCTTGAATGGAATTCGAGTCAACTATCTCTGTAACAAGTTGGGCTTGATTAACATCTAAGCTCCAACTTGAGGGGGAGTGTAATGAAACGTTTGATATTAATGATCAAGAACGTTAGTCAAATGTAATTAATGAGTTAGGAGAAAAGCTAGGTAACGTATGCTGCTAGCATTTATTACAGTTAGGAATCTCTGTGTATATATGTAAGCTTCAATATACCGTCTGGGTGTACCAAAATATATGAAATAAGATTTCTGATTCAAGAGT
This sequence comes from Albizia julibrissin, assembly GCA_037074505.1. Classification (NCBI taxonomy): domain Eukaryota; kingdom Viridiplantae; phylum Streptophyta; class Magnoliopsida; order Fabales; family Fabaceae; genus Albizia; species Albizia julibrissin. The sequence continues at coordinate 39,383,346 of CM073483.1, read as the reverse complement.
TTTAAAGGATGTTTTTAATGGCTAAACAATGTCCAATGGATGTCTAAATAGCTAATAATTTGATTAGAAGTAGAAAGGAAGAGATTAAGTCAAAGAAAACAAGAAATCGACAAACTCTTCCCGAAAACTTTGATTTTTCTGTGCTGTGTTGTCGTGGAAGAGGAGTTGGAATTTGATGATTTTGATGCTTCCATTGGCTTTAGGAGACAAAATTGTGTAGGTATGCAAGTGTTAATGATTTTTGGATGCTTGTATATGAATTTAGAAATTTATGAAGTTTGGGTATTCATGTTGATAATCTGCCCTGTCTGGAACAGTGTTCTTGTGCGTGATGTTAGAAGGGTCAAACCTTATCCAAAAATTTTGAAACTTTCCATATATAAATTAGAGACATAGAGCTTTAATTTGATAGGTAGTTTGTAATTTTTGGACAATTATATTGGAAAATATGAATTGTTGAAGTTTGGCCATGTTTTCTGGAAACAAATCTAGAACAATGATGTTTTCCAAAATTCTGGGAATTTTGTGTTGGTATTTTCCAGAAAATGATATTTTTCCTTGAAATTATACTTAAAGAGAGTCAAATGGAGTTTTAAACCACCTCAATCGGAGTTCTATAAAATTAATTATGATTTTCCAAAGTTTGGTCAAAAATGCTGGTAGTTTGATTACCATGCGAATTTGAGTAAGAAATTGGCCAAATGTAATTGATTAGAACTCCAAGGGTGAAAGTGAGCCTTTGAGGCTAATGTAGCCATTGCACATTCACCCTTCATGGCTCTAATGATGTCATTCTTATCTAAGGTCATGAAGTGTTAAAGAAGAAGTAATGGTTGGAAGATCAAGGTGCATGAGGAGGACATCAAGTAAAAGGTAGTGAACTTACCTTTTTCTGCATGTATGTGATATGTATGTCTTGCATTGATTATGTGACTGTTTTGCTTATTTGTGTGGAACATGTATGATTGGTTGAAGCTCTGTTATATTTATTCAATAGCCATATATATGTCATAACATTGAGCATGCAGCATGTCATTATGTTAGCTTGAAATAGTGTAGGCAAGCATGTCATGCATTCATATATATCTTGCATGTATAGTGGTAATGTTTGCTAGTGAGATTCCTTGAATCTCACTCCTCCCAACCAACCATTTAGACAGGTGAAGATGCAGGAGGATGCATGGAGGAAATATAAAATTAAAGTGAAGAACGTAGGGCAAGGCACTACCCTGTGTTTGGTGTAAATGATTTGATATGTTGGTTTTGTGTATATGTGTATGGATATGCATGTATGTGGATGTATCTATATAAATGAATGTAGTTTAAGCAGAGAACCGAACCGCTCTAATGTAATGAAGAGAATAGCTATAATTCCAGTATAAAGGAAAGTGATTCACGTGCATATACTCTGATATAGTGGAATTAAGAGCCGATGATGTATTAGCGACGTAGTTAATCTTGTGGAAATACGTTTAATTGCTCGTTTGGATTAGCTTATGGAAGCTCCATAAGTGCTTATAAATCGTGATTCACTGAATACGAAGTAAATTTTACGGTGTACGAGATAGCTTTTACGGTCTACGAGGTGCTTTTACGGTCTACGAGGTAAATATGTGAAGGAGATTTATCTCGATTTACGTAAATCAAATAAGCTCAGCCAAACGAACAATAAGTATTCTACCCTTTGAAAAACCCATCTCAGCCTAGGTTCAAGTCCTTAGTTGAGTTTTGGAGTTGTATGAACTATATTGAGAGTTGGGTAGTCCGGGTTCAAATCCTGGTTCCACAACGGATTTCACTAGTCACTTCTACTAATTTATGAGTATTGGAAATAAGGTGTCACAGCCGCCAGGGGGAAGAAAATTAGGAGAGAAAACTCACAAAAATAGTTAATTTTTTTACCATTTATGGAAGTTTTCAAATCTAGTATTCCTCCCCCCCCCCCAAAATTTCCCCCACTTTTCTCTTCATCCAAACATAGGTTACAGTAGTTGGGAGGTGAATAAACTTACCTTGTATTCAGATTATGATGTGAATAATTCAATGTGCATCACTAAGACTCTGTTTCCCCTGTTTCTCTGATTCCTTCCTGATCTTCTCTCAATTATCTCTCAACTCCCTCTCATTCCCTCTCTTCCTTCTCTTTCTCTCTCCTGTCAGAATTACAAACATCTATCATAAGTCCTTATGCACCCTGAAGAGAAATCCAGTCCTTCACCACTGTCAATTCAGAATCCAAAATAGGCTTATACTTGGGCATGTCCATCTCTCCAAACTATATTAAACTACTTGGTTAGGATTGCCACGTGCTTATAACCTTTATTTTCTTATTGTTGTCAGAAACCTTTTTCAATGTTTATCTTCAACACTCCTAAAGTCTTCAAACTTCAAAGCTAAACAAAGCTCCAAGTCAAGTGGGCAAACTTGATGCTCACTAAAGATAATCAACAGTCTATTCCAAATCCAAGTGGGGGTTCAGCCAATCTTAGTTGTTTTATGATTACCTGGACCCTGTCAACAGTTCAGCTTCAAATTGATTGGGAGTCAACATTGAAGCTACTGGAACAACCTAAAAAAATGTGACAAGTCAGATGTTAAAACAAGTAACAAGATTCTACATTAAGAATGGACCACATATCATCCACCCCCTTGCAGTCTCAAGATGGTCGATCATGACATGTTAGGAGTGATTACACCAAGACATGTAACTGCATAATTAATATATTCCCTTTTATTAGGGGAGAAAATAATGGATAAAAGTAAATTTTGCTAATACCATTTCATACATAGGACACAGAATCATGCTTTAAGAGCTGAATTTCAATTATTAGTGACTTGGGTCTACAAAGGTCAGCCAAGGAAGTGACAATGTAATCTAACTCTTCGAAGCATATAGTATTTGAACACACTTACAGCAATATTTTGTGGATCATTCTTACCTTTTCACGATAAACTGATACCAGGTCTTGAGGAACATAAAGCTTTCCTTCATCACCCAACACTGGATCACATACTGGCAAGAAAATACAAACTTTAGAAAAGATAGATGTACGAACATAACGTCTCCAGGAGAAATAAGATAAAGCGGAGCTCCTATGAAGAATTGAAGACTGTAAAGGCCTCAATTGTCAACGTTGACACTGAAAAGAAAATGAAACAATATAGGACCTCTAGGGTTTGAATCATTAGTTGTGAATACGAAAAGGTACGGTCCTTTTCTTATTTGGCAGCCGGAGCTATCGAGTCAAATTAAGTATTATTTTCAAATCTAAAAAAGGTAGCACTCTGAACGTGATTTCATCGAGTCCTATATCCATTGATAAAGACATGGTCCTTTATTGATTGGCTATGATAGTAGTTTCACATCACCCTAGTCTATTTTATACACATTTTATTGATCACTCAAGAGTCCAGTGCCTTCTTCTATACCACTCAATATTTGTAATATTTAGAGTTTACACCAATGAAAAGGTGGTTTGAACTTGAAAATGAGCCTGAATTTCTCAGAGAAAAAGCACACAGACTCTTCTTTCATCTTTCATGCACTTTATCATCTATCACACAGGAGGTACAACCCAGATGACACTACAATTTAGTAAAAGAATATTAGTATACATTAAATCTGTAATAATTTGCAATGCCAGCACCATCCAAACCCTAATAGTTTGTTTTTAACAACAAAAACTTGCTTCCTGCGTTCAAATTAAATTAAATAATCTTACAATAATGCTTTAGAATATACAATGTTACATCTTGCAGTTTCACAGAAGAGGGGAACAAAGAGAACTTCTGTATAATGTTATAATGCAGCTACTAAGAGTTAATAATGCGAGATATGCATGCTGAGGAATGAATATATGGATCAAGAATTACAAATGGTTGGTACACCGTACATGCAGATCGTTGCCGTTGGTGCAGATTTTTTGATAGATCACAAGTATGAAATACGGACAAGTTTTTTGTGTATTTATGCCATGCTCAAATTGTATTGACTCACACAATGATGATGCATTAAGGTTGAAAAGGAACCAAACCAACAATTGATGCTTTGGTTTGGGCAGTGCTAAAAGTCCTATTGGTTTAATTTGAGTTTTGAAACATCGGAGCTCAGGACAAATTAACATTGATTCAGAGCAAGATTGACAAACTGAAATCAACTCATGGTTACCCTTGCGCTAAAGTAATTTCAGAAATCTCACCATATGTAAGTTTAGGGTTTATTGTACGAAGCTTGCCGACAACTTCCAAGATAGTGTTCAGGAAAGAAACAGAACCAATATAACCTGAAAATACATAAATTAAAACTAAAGTAGGGGTAAAACTAACAACAATGACCAAAAAACAGTAAAAAAAATTGGTATTTTGGTGACAATGTCACATCAATGCATAAAAGAATAAGATATAGCCTAATGATCAAGTTTATGATACTAAAGCAGATATTTTTGCAGAACAATTCAGCACAATTCTAATTATCTTGATATATATCAATAAAATTCAGGGTTGCGAAGGGGAAGAAAAAGAAGAGAACAACTACATGTATGAATTAAAGCACTAATTGAACATAATGAAAGTACCACAAGTCATCATGACAACATACAGGTCTCAGCGAGAGAGGATCACTCCACCTCAGAACCTTCCCATTCTATCCAATAAATCATGAAAGCAACAAGAACCACCAAAATGACAGCCCATTATCAACTACCAAGATAGCAGCAGGCGTCACTCCATTTACAGCCAAAGTAAGAAATAGGGCCCACTATTTCCAAGTTACTTGACAGTCCAGGAAAAACAACAAAAAGGAATCATACACCTGCAAAGAGGCTTTCATGCTAAACTAAACAATTAAACATATTTAAAACAAAAATGAGCCCACCATCCACTGTCCCCAACAGAAAATATCACCAGGAGAAAATCACACGACCTAAACAGATCCAATCACTGACTCCCTTAAAAAGTCTAATGCTAGACATACTACAACCTCATCTCTATGACAAGAGGCTACACCAGAAGCATGTCATTAAAAGCTACCGGAAAAATGTCAGGTAACTCATCCATCATTAGAAATACCACCTTCCAAGGAAAATGTGCAATCTACCTCCCTTACTAATTCAATGGTACTCATCTCCCTCATGGATAATACAGTCTCACAATCTGTTATCAACCCTAAAATCTTGATAGGATTGATAGAAAAGAATGTAGGAAGGAGGGAAATTGAGTAGAAAAGAATTGGGATAGAAGAGAGTAGAGAGATGAGAGAAAGAGACTGAGAGTTGCTGAAATATACTTTCATTCAATGACAGATCAACAACTAGCTACAAGTGAGAGAGAGATAGCTCTTATATAGAGAGCTTAAGGGAAATAAGGGGAAGTCAGGGTGCTGCCGCCTTAATCATTAATGAGGTGCAGTTCTGTAATTTCACATTAATTCTGCCTAATCCCCTAATTAGCTACGGAGCTCAACTATTGTTGCTTTTGGCTAATGCTATTCTATTAATAGCTACACTATTCTCAACTAACATTGCTCTCTCCTCAACTAATCATCTAATACCTACCTAGATTACAAAAGATTACAAATTCATATCACAATCATGTGTAAATCTTGAAACTGGATCTGATCGAACCATACTTTGGTTATTGTTTTAGGAATTTAGGAGAAGGCTTAGTGCAGCGTATGATCTAGCTACTTGCTTTTATATACTATGATGTTCTTAACATCAGTTGTCACAATGCTGATTTAAATTTTGTCAGAGGTGAGAGGAGTAGCATACAGTTCAGTATTAATAAAACGCATAAGATACTTTTTGACATACCAGTCAATAAGTGAGTGTAGAACAATAATTCATTTGCTTCAAGGCCTTCTATAATATCCCAGAGTTGCTGTCCATTCAAAACTTGACCCTTAAAAGTTGGATATCCTGCATGGTCCTCAAATCTATTAAACCAAAATCTCACTGTTACTTAAAATTATACCATGTCTGAACTTATTCAGATAGACAAATGTCATCGCACCATAAATCAGGTCTAAAGAGTCAGAGTCCTGAGACTGAATGAAGAAATAGAAGCAGCTTGCCTGTGTGATTCGAAAACTGCACAGAGTTAATTGGATCCACATCATAGCCCAAAAGTTGTAGCGGGAAGACAGCTGACTTATTTCCGACAAAACCCTAAGAAGAATGGCAAGTGGCCAGGTTGTCAAGGTAATTTTTTACTGTGTTGCATGCAACCTACATGCAGAATTATGCCAAGAGCAAACTAGAAATGGCAATCGAAAACCCATAAGATAAATTATACCGTTTATTAAGAGGCAGCATGATTTAACTACTTTGAAAAACTGATCAACATTAACAATTTTTCATTCTACCAAATTATTTACCGCAGGAGTGCCCTTTGATACTTTACTACCTTTTTCTCCTAGCAAGGACAACTCAAAATCCAACTCTTGGCAACGTCTTACAAACACATTAGATTAATTAAGCAATCGCCTATTTCTTGTTCATAAAGCATAAGGGGACCTTGTTTGAAATGGGACAATAAAAACCTGCACAGTGTGTGACTGAATGCTGAGAACTCGGCCAGTCTCCGACGGAAGAGCGAGAGAAAGAATCGGTGGCGCCATATATGAACTTCTGGAATTCTTGGCCCTTAAATTTGGAACAATCAGAAGACAAAGGATTAAAATAAACAACAAAATCTAAGAAGTTAATGAAAATAATAGAAAGCGGATAGCATATCGCAAATCCAGCTCAATCTCTTTCCAAGGCGATTTTGAACCAAGCAAAAGATGAAAAAGAGGGCGATATAAATATAAATAACGATTTTAAGGGATACTACTTTACCGGAAAATGAGAGCTTCTGGGGAAAAATTGAACCCGGCTCGGCTTGTGACCAGAGACAGCGCCAACATCAGTTCTTGCTCTAAATAAATTATTAAGAGATTAATTAATGAATAATAGTAATAATGAAGACCATCAATTTCAGCCGTCAGCGAAACTGCGTGGATTTTGGGGTATCTAATGCGTTGATTCGAGGCTTTCTTGTATGACCAGCAACGCAGATTTTTAGTGAGAACAAAAATCATAGGCGAGGCGGGCAGGAATTAAAAGATACGGGGATTTGGATTGGATTTGTTTGGAATAAAGATTAGAGTATTTAAAAATAATTTTTTAATTATGATTTACGAAATAAGATATATGTATATAAGAAGAATGTTATATCGATTTACTATAAATGAATTAAAAGTCAAACAATATGAGGGTTAGGGATGATAAAAAATCCGATGGTCCATGTAGTCCGGTCCGACCGGTCCAACCTGACCTGGTCTGATAAAAGAAAAACTGGTCCCAGCAACTTCTGACAGATCAGACCAGACTGGACTTGGGACCAGCCTCAGACCCCTTAGTCTGGTCAGTCTCACTCGAGTAGCCCTTTTTTTTTTTTTAATCCACATTGTTTACTTTACTCACTCTATCTCTATTATTGCAGTATTGCGATAGCCTGTCGAACACAGACATAAGGATCTATTTTTGCTCATCCTCATCCCTATCACTCTATCAGGCATCAGGGGTCACACCGTCACGGACTCATGGGAGTTCAATTGCCTCCAGATCCCGTATCTGATCTCGGCGCCTAGGTGAATCACTGTTGTCTCGGCGTCTCCGATCTTGGCGTGTGCCTTTCCTCCGCTCAGCCGACGTCTTGTCTCCAGTCCCCGTCTAGGTGCCTCTCCTCGACTCATCAGTCTCGGTCTCGGCGTCTCCAATCTCGACGCCTAAGTGAATCACTGCTGTCACCGGCAACTTGAGTGAGATAAGTTTCTCGTCTCCCTCTCGACCTCGTCATTTGTTGAAATACTTGGTTCCTCTAGTTTCTCTTGCTCGGCGCCTAGTTTCTCGTCTCCCTCTGCAACTCTGCATTTTTCTCCCTCTGTTCATTGAGATTTGAGACTTGTGTTTTGGATCTGGGTCCATCGACTTGGAGAGAGCAACACCCAATCAGTGACATATTTTTTTGGTCTGGTTCCATCGAATTTATAATATTAAATTATTAAAGTAGCTAGGAAAGATGAGAGATTGATTATGATGGTCGGGTGGCTAAATGATGATGGATTGTCACCTTTTACGATACCATAGAAATGGATCAAAGTGAGAATCCAAAGATTTCAAAGTGAGAATCCAAAGATTAGATAGGCTTTGACGCTTTATGTTGGAATTTCCAATTTTCATTTTATTTGTTTGTATTTAAATTCAAACATTTCTACTTGAATGGAACTTGCTGTAAGTTTGATAACTTTTATATGATTGATTGAATATGTTCCAAAAAAAGAGACAAAAAAAAAAAAACATCAAATAGGTCTTGAACTGCCAGTTTGATAACTTTTATATGATTGTTTGAATATGTTCAAAAAAAAAGACAAAAATTAAAAAAAAAACATCAAATAGGTCTTGGACTGCCAGGCAGTCCACTGGACCCGATCTGGTTCAACTTGAGCTCGGGCTAGTACTAGACCAAACCGGACCTCGGCTGTCTTGGTCAACCCGAAGTATTAGCCAAACCAGACCTCAGGTTGAGGCTAAACTCGGTTTGGTCTGGTCCATAATCAACCCAAATGAGGGTGTTTAGAATAGCAATTGAAACCACTAAAAGTGTTTTTCAATCTTGATTTACAGTATACAATGTAGGTTTTACTGTATACGAGGTAGGTTTTACAGTATATGAGGTAAGTATGTGGAGGAGATTTATCTCAATTTACGTGAATCGAGCTTATAACTAAATGCAAGTTGAACCAAACATGGCCATTATTAAGGAGAAATGATTAATACTCGTTTTGAACAGTGATTGGACTCTTCAAAAATAATTTTTTAATCGTGATTTACAATATACGAGGTAATATAAGATAAATGTTATCTCAACTTACATAGATAAGTACTTATAAGCCTTTCATAAGTGATACCAAATATGCATATAGTTTCATTGTTGGCCAAAAAAAAAACATAGAGAGAAAGAAAGGATTAGTTTATAATACAAAACAAGTATAAGCATAACATTGAAGCCTAGAATAATAGGGTAAATGAGTAAATTTAGTAATGAATAATTTTACTATGAGCCCTTATAAGACTTAATTATTTTCATATGTAAAAGTAAACATAAACAATTTATACAGGAGCATATACGACAACATTGTTAATGAGACTTAACTTCCGTTATTTTTTGCACTGTTGGTCCCATTAATCTTCTTTCTCTATTATTTTAATATTTTTTAATGAAAAAATATCACTTAGGCCTTATAGAAAACATTTTATTTTAGTTAACCACCAAAAGATTCTTAAATCTTACTGCATCCCTTAGGTTAAAATGAAATTAAGTTTTTCCAGTAAAAAGATAATAATGCCCTTATTTTACTTTTTTTCATAAAAGCATTTACAAGATAAATTTGGACATTTTTAAGACAAATAAAAGGTTTTAAAGAAAATCAAAGAGTTAACAAGAACATTTTGACAATTTACAAAAAAAAAAGAATTCATAAAACAAATAAATGTATTTACAAGAAAAATAAAAGGATTTAAAAGAATCCACGAAGTTGATTTTTTTTTTATAAGTCAAATATAGGCATTTGCAGCTCGGTCATTCGCATGTTTATCTTGTAAATATTTTTATTTATCTTGAAAATGCCTATATTTATCTTATAAATGCTCTTATGAAAGAATAAAATAAGAGTATTATTATCTTTATACTGAAAAAACTTAATTTCATTTTGATCCAATGGGTACATTGAAATTTCAGAATTTCTTAGAGATTAACGGAAATGAAATTGTTTCTCTAGGGTCTAACTAATATTTTCTCATTAAAAAGATATTAAAATAATAGAGAAAAAGAACATTGATGAGATCTACAATATAAAAAGTAACAGAAGTTAGGTCATCTTCACAGTGTTGCTATATCTATTCTAAAATAAATTATTTAGGTATACTTTTACATCAAAATTAATAAATCTTTTAGTGCTCATAACAAAATTATTCATTGCTAATTTTTCACATCCTCCAAGAAAATAAAAAGTAAAGCAAAAGACTTTAAGAAGAACATCATGCCAAGCTGATATATTTAACTCAATACTGCCCTTAAAAAGTCAAGTGAAAAACTTTTGGTCAGAACACTTGACAATGCCATTTGAAATCATTTCACGTGTTACTTTTGCTTCGCAGGAGTTATAACCCGGTATGGAAAAAATTGGTCTTCTCCACAAAAGGCATTTCATATGTTACTTCTGCTTCGCAAGAGTTATAACCCAGTGTGGTAAAATATTCATCAGTCAAAAATCTAATTGCAGGAGCTCTAAATAATTTCATGTTACTGAGTTTGTGTGGAGAAGGCCAATTTTATAAAATTGATCATGTTTTCTATTTTCTTCATGCATAATTCGTTCCACATCTAGAATTATGGTTCGCTTGAGTCAAATAACATTACTATCAAATCTCCCCTCATATATTTACCTCCTACAATTCAATGTAAAATCATTTAAATAAACCAATATGAACACTTGTTTATTTAATATAACATACTTCTCGCTATATTCAAGATTAACCTTCAATTAAAATTAATTTTAATTTATTTCTTATATGACATCTATCTGCAATATAATTAATAAATGCATTGGTACACTTTTTTGTAAATTGAATTATATTTAGAACCATAATAATCTCTAAGCTTATGGTTTCATATTAGGATCATTTTGTCTTTTTATCCCAAAAAAAATAAAATAACCATAAAAATCTTCTACAAGATGTTTTATATTAAAGGCATGATCTCTCTCTTAATTATTTTTTAAATTGTTGGATATCATGAGATATCATAAGATCCGATATTATCGGTAAAACTCGCGAGACATGATTTTCATTGAGGCCTAGTTCCCTTTCGATACTGACACATCACTGCGGCATCCTAGTTTTGTTGCACCTCCTCTGCCGCCATGCGATGAGCCCGAGTCGTATGTGCCTTCAACCCCAACGGAGCCATGCAATGAACTTGAGTCTATGTGTGTCGTACCTCCTTCGGCACCAGTGGACACCATCGATTACTCTCCACGTCGCAGTTATCGCAACTATGTTCCACCACAACATCTTAAAGATTATGTCACCGATCTACCACCCTCCAATGCCCCCCCTAACAGCGCCATCTTTAGCCATCTTGTGCCTCAGTCAAGTACCTCTTACTCAGTTTATTACTTACGACCAATTTTCCCCTTCATATAAAGCCTTCTTGACGGCCATCGACTCTCAAGATGAACCCAAAAGTTATTTTCAAGATCGAAAATCTGTTGAGTGGTGTGACGCTATGAAAAAGGAGATCGCCGCTCTAAAGGCTAATGACACATGGGAGCTTGTCTCCCTCCCACCAGGAAAGCATGTCATTGACTCTAAATGGATCTATAAGATTAAATACTTATGATCTGGTGAGATTGATCACTATAAAGTTCGTTTGTGGCATGGGATTTTACTCAGATTCCAGGACTTGATTTCCATGAAATTTTTGTGCCTGTTGTAAAACTTGTCACTGCCTGCTGTTTACTTGCAGTAGCAGCCAAGAGAGCATGGCATGTATACCAACTAGACGTCAATAATTCCTTTCTCCATGGTGACCTTGCTGAAGATGTGACACCTTAACTCCAATACTCATAAATGAGTATAAGTGACTAGTGAAATCCTTTATGGAACCAGGATTTGACCCCGGACTACCCAACTTCAGAAAATGTTCACAAACCCTCGCTCTCAACTTAGGATTTGAACCTAGGGCTGGGAGGATTTTCAAAAGGGTAGAATACTTTAAACACATTTCCACAAGATTCACCATGTCACTACTACATCATTGGCTCTTAGTTTTACAATATCAGAGTGTGCAAGCGTTACTTTAAATAAAACTAAAAGCCATTCACCTTTAGTTAAACTAGAGTGATTCTCTGCTTTACCACATTTATACATCTATATCCATATACATGCAACAAATGTATAATCTCACAGCTAATACAACCTTTACATTACAATGGTAGTGCTGCGCACTACGATCTTCACTTCACCTCTCAGTTCCTCTTCGGTATATGTCCCCCTGCACTCTTCAACCTGTCTAAAATGGTTCTTTGAGAGGAGTGAGATTTGAAAGAATCTCAGTAGCAAACATTACCACTATGTATGCCAGATATATATGAATGCATGACATGCTTGCCTACACTATTTCATGCCAACATAATGACATGCTGCATGCTCGATGTTATGACATACATATAGCTATTGCACAAATATAACAGAGCTTCAACCAATCATAAATGTTCCACACAAATAGGCAAAGCAGTCACATAATCAATGCAAGACATACATATCACATACACGCAGAAAAGGTAAGTTCACTACCTGTCGGACTTCACGTCCATCCTCAACCCTTCGTTCTTGCTCCGGTTCGGGACATCCATTCATCGAGTCCTAGAATTCCCAAACATAGTATACATGAGTCACTACTAATCCTTATAACATTCTAGACTCGTATTAGTTGATAACTTAGCCCAATTATGCTAAATTACCAAAATGCCCCCGGAAGCCCAGCCCAACTGTACTTTTACAGAAATTATGACATTGGCCAATCCTACACAAATTTTTATGTATAATCCATTTATGACTTCGAAGTCAACTTCATGCCTGAATGACAGAAATAACCTTGACAACTCTTATTTTGAACTAAAAGGGGTAATTCAGTCATTTCACACCCCAGGCATTTTCTCACCTCGTCATCAACATGAACCCTACACAATTTTCTCTTCTGAACTCAATGGAATCATCTAATTGATGAAATTCCAACTTATGGCTCACACCCCACGCATGACAGCCAATATAGAGTTCTCAGAAGAGTTGTGTCGGTTCTTCCTTTTCTTAGACCTAATACTTTCTTTTCTACTTCTTATTACATGATTAGCCGTTTAGACATCCATTGGACATCGTTTCGGCCCCAAAACACTGATTGAACGGGAGATGAACAGTACCCTACTTCCATAATGCTCATCCAAATGACAAACCGAAATGGTAAAAAGGAAGCTTACGCTTACCTCTATACTTTTCTGAATTCAGTTCAGAATTCCGGCGACACTCTGGCCGGCGAGACAACACCAACCATCTCCAAACGAGAATCTGAAACCATAGAATCAAAGCTTGGGATGAGTAGAAGAATGTTTGTACTGGGTACTTTGAAAGGAGACGTCGTTTTGATCGAGTTCCGGTGATATATCACTTTCTCTCTCTCTTCTGCGTTCTCATTCTCGTTCGTTCTCTCTCTCTTTCTCGCATTCTGATATGATTTTCTTCCTTTCCCTTTCTCTTCTGTTTTAAACGCACGGGAAAGAATGAGAATTGATTATGAAGGGTGATAATTACTAAATGAGTCACTAAAGTAGCTCATGACCAATTGGTCCAACTACCTCATTACTTGCATACCAAGTTTCACTTCTCTTTTCCTTCACCATTCCACTAATATTAATGAGAAATAAGAGAGTATAATTCACTCTCAAATTATCCCATTATGCCACCTTAAGTGGTCAACTGAAGCTTTAAGCTTCTCCGCTTATTGACTTTGCTTGATAATAATTCACCCACTTGGGCTTATTAATTACCAAGTAGTCATTTCCCTCCTTTTAATTCCCATTAAGCTCAAATCAATGGGAATATTAGGGAAAAAACCATCATTTCTCATCTTATGGCAAAATTATCATTTTGCCCTCACCTTTAATGATTTATCACAACAAACCATTTATTGTCCCTTTTTTATTATTTCCCTTCACACTTGACTAGTTTAGCAATTAATAATAGGGAAATAATGGTTGTTAGCCATTTATTAGTCAAATAACCATTTCACCCTTACCTTTAATATTTCCCCGAGCTCTCCAACTCACCATAATATTCCCTTTAATGTCCAAAGATATAAAAGAATTTTGGGAAATACAATCATTCCTCTATAGGACACTTGCTACACCAGGGTCTAGCAGTCCATTTAATCCAGGCTTAATCTCAAGCTTCTTGTCCCAAAATTCAGGGTATTACAGAAGACATCTACATGTGTATTCCTTAAGGATTTGCGCATAAGAGGGAGACGTGAGTATGTAAACTGAAGAAGTCAATTTATGGGCTACGCCAAGCATCACGCAATTAGTTCCACAAGTTTACTCAGGAACTTCTTGACATTGGCTACTGCCAAAGTAAAGCAGACTCTTTATTATTTATCTTCCGCTACTCATCTTCATATGTCTCCTACCTTATATATGTTGATGATGTGCTACTTGTGGGTAACGACATTAGTAAAATACAAGCAACAAAACAACATCTTGATAATAAGTTCAGCATCAAAGACTTGAGAAAGCTGAAGTATTTCTTAGGGATTGAGGTTGCACGGTCACCACAAGGTTTTGTCCTCAGTCAATGTAAGTATACACTTGAAATTTTAAAAAAGACAAGCATGATGAGTTGTAAGCCAAGTTCTTTCCCCATGGAACAACATACTAAACTACAAAATAATATGGTGATCCAATAATTGACACCATGAGATACAAACGGTTGATCGGAAAACTGCAGTATTTGACGGCAACACGTCCGTATATTATGTACGCTGTTAATATTCTGAGCCAGTATACGAATGAACCATAGCACACACATATGATTGCTGCAGAGAGGGTGTTGCGTTATTTAAAATCCTCTCCAAGACAAGGAATTCTACTTCATACAAGTGGGACATTAGAACTAAAAGCTTACAGTGATGCTAACTGGGGAGGATGTACTTTCACCCATCGTTCTAGTAGTGGATATTTTATGTCTCTTGGGGGTTCATAGGTCTCATGGAGAATAAAATAACAGAATGTGGTAGTAACATTGTCAACAGAAGTAGAGTATAGGGCAATGGCCTACGCAATACATGAGACAGTTTGACTATGGTGGCTACTCAAGGACCTATATGCAACACAAGGGAAGGCCAAACCACTTTATTGTGGCTTCACTGCATATTGTTATGAACCCAGTATTTCATGAAAGGACAAAGCATGTAGAAATGGATTGTTACTTTGTAAGAGAAAGATGTCAATCCAAAGAAATAAAGCCATGCAAGGTTTGGCCAAAAGATCAATTGGCAGACATGTTTACAAAGGCACTGGGAAAGGACAGGCTTAAGGAACTCGCGGTCAAGTTAAACATTGCAGATCTCCATGCACCAACTTGGGGGGAGTGGTGGATATCATAAGATCCGATATTATAGGTAAATAACCAATATTGTTAGTTCTTAGATATTATAGAGAGAGAAGAGAGTTATATGGGTAATCTGTTAGGATAGAAAGTTATACATGGTAGGTTACGTAACAAACATTGACTCATCTTTTGTATATATATTAACGTGTGAGAGCTTGTACATGCACGCATATAATATACCTCGCTTATAAGTTTCCTCATTATCCTCTAATACATTAAAATAATGCTATTTTTCAAAATTACCCTCTAATTAAACTCAATGTATCTTAATTATTTTTAATTTCTCTCTTACATGATCTCTCTCCCATCTCCAAAATACAATCAATAAACTCATTTGTGAAAACAAATGTGAGTTAAAATGTATCGGACACCTTGAAATATTTTTTGAGTTGCATTTAGAACTCTAAAATATTTTGTGGTGCAACTTTACCTCTAATATATTAAAAATAGATCAATCTCACCTAATTAACACTTTACAAATGCATATTTTCTCATATAATAAAAAACTTCCATCTATTGGTCCTCTCTCCCTCCTTCCTCCATAGCCATGTATGCCCACTGCGTGTTGTAGAAAATGTTCTCTCCCATTAACATAGATGCGCCAGCAAGTTGGTGACCAACACCGTTAATGAGGATCCATTTTTTACGTATCAAAAAATGGAGATGAATTCTTAATTCATTACCATGGTGGGCCTGACTATAGGCATATAATCTAGGGAAAATTGTATTTAATCCCAAACAAGAGAAAATACAACAAATGGTCCCTTGAAATCTCAAAATTGTATTAAAGTCTCGTTGGATTTTTGCAATAAATTTCAATTGTCACATGCACATGGACTTGTCAGTGTAAGCGCGCATGAATTTGTCAGTAGATGCACATGGACTTGTTATTAGATGCCTATGGACTTGTCAGTGAAATTGAAATTTATTGCAAAAAAGTTCCACAAGACTTAAATGTAATTTTGAAATTTCAAGAAACCATTTTTTCGTAGTTTATACTATTCGGGACCTAAATGCAATTTTCCCTATAATCTAGCAAATGTTCAAGCAATAACCGTAAATTAGGGTGGAGCCCCTATCTTAACGAGCTATTTTATCAGGAGAATTACAATAAGGTCTCACTCAATGAAAATATTTAATTACTAAAAAGTCTAATAACAACTAAAAATCATACAATGACGAGTGTCGGTGGAAGAAATGACAACTGGTTTATGTTCTTCACTTGTCATTGCACATAAGCCCCATATGCAATTTTGAAGGATCACAAGGCATGAAAGAATAATTAAAATAGTTATGCATGCCAAGTTCAAACCTCTAAATCAATATCAATTGTCCCACATTCGTAAGTACCATCAATCTCAATTTTCTCACAATCATAAATAGGCATTAACCTCAATTTTCCCACAGTCGTAAATAAACATCGAAATCAAGCCTCAAATAATGCAGTGACCATACAAAGTATATGCAAGTGAGTTATAAAGCAGTAGAGACATGGAGAGTCTAAGCTGAAGAGTAAAGTTAGACCCCTATAATTATATTTATGCGTTTTAAGATTAGGCATCAAACGATATAAATGTCATTAAGCTTCATAGGAGTGCATTGCATATATGAGTTTAAATACGAAAGCAAAGACGTCTATTTATTTTAGAAAAACTATCATCATCAATCTATTATAAAAATCAGTTCACCGAAGCCGTCTCCTCCATCGGTTTCATTACAGCTCAAGATACAATTCACTATTTGCAAGCTGGTATAAATTTTTTCACATATAATATTTTATCCTCAGTCTTTGTATGCGCCATTCCAGTCTAGACAATTGATTAAAATATATGCTTGTTTAGAATAGTGATTGGAGTATTTAAAAGCAGCTTTTTAATCATGATTTAGGGGTAAATATCTGAGAAGAGTGTTATCTCGACTTATGTGTATAAGTACTTTTAGGATCCTCAATCGTAATCTCAAACATGCTTCATGGTCTCCTTTGGCATAAAGCAATCCTGAAGGGAGTCACAGGTGGAGTTTTGTTAGGCTGACTTTAATTAAAAAAATCACAAAAAATTAATGGCAGGATGAAATAGACCTACAACTTTTAATCAAGCTAGTTCCTTCACTTTTATCCGACATGCTGAGCTTGCATTCAAATCTTCATCTTCTTTCATTGATTCAAATTTAAATTTCAAATTTTCAAGACTTTTGTAGGGAAAAATATAAGGAGCATTCTCAAACCCAAATTCGTGTTCTCTTTCCAACATTCCATTTTTCATTCATCTGCTCTATTGTTCCTTGCTTCCATAATCTTACTCTTCATCTTCTTATGAAGAAAGGGCTTTGGATTTTAGATGTGGCTTAGTCATACCTTCTACTTTTTCGGTATTGATTTTATTTTTTGAAACCTGATTCCCTTCTTTCATTTTTTTCTCTTTTGCTGGTTTAATTTGAGTTGGGATTTATTTCCTTTGCCAGTTATGATTTAGTTCAAGAGTAGACCAAGCAATTTCTTAACATTTAGGTGGTTACAATCTTAACGAATACCAAATCCATCGAAGGTGGTGACTGCTCAAGTACTCATGGCGAAGACCAAGCATTATTTCTTACCTCAATCCCTATACAACATCAACGAGAAACATGGAGTGCCCAAGGCTTGACAAATATATGTTTCAGTCTTGAATTATGTACAATAGAAATTTTGTTCCAATTCAAAATGCTTTTCAAGGTGTCAAGTTTCTTGCTTTTTCTGCGATGATTTTGTTAAAATCCCATCTTTCCAGTCTCTGAATCTTTTTACTTATTTGTTTGCAGAACCATTCAAACAGACTTTCTGATAAGAGATTCGGAGCGAAGAAGAAAGAGTATGTGGCTGAGATAGAGAGACAAGCAAAATATAGATTTGCAGGTGAAAAATTGTTCTTCCAACTTATAATTTATTTGTTAATGATTTTTTGGGATTTACATACAAAGTTGGTTGTTTGATATTTTTTATAAATGAAGTAATCTCATCCATTGAAGAATATATCTTTTTATCATTCTCTTCAACATAACCAATCATTATTCATCAATCTTACACTTTCTTTTTGGTCAAATTGTATGACATGCACACTTGTGTGGGAAAAAAATAGATAAGAAAAGAAGCGGCTAACTAAATATCAATGTAAATCAACATATTCAAAATGATTATGCAATATTTGGTGCATTCCTCTCATTTTTTGTACTCTCTCTCTCTCTCTCTCTCATGTAATTGTTCAAGTATGTCATTATGGTGTTGGATGTAGATGATAATGGAGAAGCTAAGGGCTAACCGCCTTTATGATGATATTATGGATGTTTGGCACAACGTTTGTCCTAAAATTAAGCCCGATTGAGACAGTGAAGCCCGATTCAGTTGTGTTTTTTTTTCTTTGTTTGGCAACCTTGTGGACAATAAGCCCAACAACAAAACGCATGTAACCCAGTTGTGTTTTTGTATTTCCGTACGCCATGTGCATTGGATCCTCCTGCTTCCCATTTGACCGTTGCACACAGTGCCACCATGTGATTTACTGTAATGAACCATTCTCTCTCAGAATCTCCCTGCATAAAGCTGCTGCACCAACAGTTCCACAGCTTCGTCTTCACGCGTTAAATGGTTGCAGCGATTTAGTTAATGAGCCCACCTTCCCTTGCTTCCCTCTCCTCCATCCACCATATCCGAACTCTGATTTCATCTTCCCCGTCGAACTATAACTCTCTTTCACTATGTCCATTGTTAAGCTTCGCGATGATGGATTCCTTTACGCTGATCTGCCGTCGTGGGAGGTGATCCATGTGTGGTTGCCATGTGAGAGCTCCAGCTACCGACTACGTCGAGCTATCATCGCCGTCAGCCACATCGCGCTGCTCAGAGGGTGGTAAGCCATCAGGCTCTGTTTTTGTGTCACACAAGCATTGATCCTTTCCGGCGACTCCAGCAGAGCCAACGCCAAAGATTCGAGCTCCTTCTTCCACGACTTTGCTTCTTGTGCAATCTCGGTCACCTCCGGTGTGTTTCCCATCCTCTCAGGCTACATCCATCTTGCTGTGCCCCCAACCGTGTGTTCCCAGCTGTGGTTGTTCATTGTGTGGCAGCCCGTGCCTGACCTCATATCCATCAGCCATCGTGTAAGTTTTCCTTACTCCTCCATCTGTGTATCACTGCTGTACATGGCCGGTGTAACTATAAATTTTTTTTTGTTGCTTCCTATATATATGAAGCCGTGAAGGACCCTGATTCTTCCCCATGCAATAACCCTCTATACTTAATTACCAAACCATGAGGTTCCTTTAGCTTTCACAGTTTACCTTGGTCTATATTTATCAGTGGTTGCCTTTGGTATTTAGGATTGACGCTGTTTATGTTGTTTTGTCATTCTTTGGTTAGTTGAATACCCTGGCTAGGTAATAGTGTTCTGGAGATGTCATCGCTGCTTTGGTTATGTTATATACCCTGTGTTTTTCTCTTTCAGTTGCGGTTCTGTGGTTATATGTAACTAGTTCTCTGGTTATGTTATTTGGTTTTCTCTTTGGCATTTCGATTATGGACATTGTACAGATTGGGAAGGATTTCCTGTGGAGTATGCATAGGTTTTCTTCTTGTTTATATACCCTGTGTTGCCTTTCTGATTTATCTGTGGTGTATGTGTAGGTTTTCTTTTTGTTTATGTTTTAAAGTTGTTGAGGGCCTGTGTAGATGAGGAGCTATATTTTCTGGAAATAATATCAATTTTTTACCTCCTAAGGACGTTATGCATATAACTTGAAATGTACGATTTAGACAATTGTTTAATGTCGCAACATAAGAAGGTTACAATTCCCTTTATTAGATAGCAACAATTAGGTTCATAAAATGCCTGCAATATTGGACAAAACGGTATACCTCCATATCTTGTTTTCGTAGCATATAGAGAAGTTAAGGTAGTATTACATTACGGGTAGTCTTGTGTTAATAAGTTATGATTGCAATTTTTGCATACAGTAATGGTGGACAAAGCGGCATGGGATGACTTGACCACTAAGATCTTAATCCACGTGATGCTAGAGCAAATATATGCAAGAGAATGACACGGTCTGTCGTTCTCGAAGGCTGGTTGGACGGCTATTGTGACAACCTTTAATGAAAAGACTGGCCGAGGGTACGATAGGAAGCAGCTGAAGAACAGATTCGACATCCTCAGAAAAGATTTAAGGACGTAGGATCGATTACTATCAGAGACGGGACTGGGGACGGATCCCCGAACTGGGGTTATCACAGCTAGCTTGCAGTAGTGGCAGGAGAAATGTCAGGTAAGATATACTTCGTCTAAGAACGCTGTAATCATTGCAATTATCATTTTGTTCATAAATTGAAACATTTTCTTAGCGTGTACGGTACAGGTGCATGCTGGTTACAAGAAGTTTCGTCATTCACCCTTTAAGTGGGAGACGGAGCTCAGGACTATCTTCAGAGGCGCTTACGCGACTGGGACTACCACTTGTTGTCCTTCCTATCGGGAAGCCCAACCAGATGGTTCAATGAAGGACGAAGATGTGTACCGTCCGACGATGGACGAAGAGGAATAATCAGGGGATAGTGAGGACGGATCATTCGGACAGTAACCCGCATCGAGCACCAGAGTGACTGACGACATGGAGGGTTTGGGCGTTGCATCCAAGGGTGGGCCGTCTATTCCCACAGACTTAAGCAGCCACGGAAAGAGGAAGATGGTTCAACGACCGGTGCAGAAGAAGAAGCTGAAAAATAGTAATGCGTCTCGGTTAGCTGATGTTGTTAGTATCATAGCGGATGCCACCAAGGATAGATAAGCTTGTATCAGGGACATTCAATTGCGGAGTGTTGATACCATCATGAGAGACCTCTTGACTTTGGACGAAGTCCGTGCAGATCCAGACTTCTGCATCCGGTGCATCGAGCTTCTGACGGAGAACAAGAGTTGTCGTGAAACATTTGCTTCTTTACATGCTGAGAACAAGGACTACTTCGTGGAGTGGTTGCAGTTCACCATCGTCCGGCACTTCGGATAGACATTTGTAGGACTTTTCTGTGTAGACGTGTTTTAGCAGGGTTGTGTATTTATTTTGGAACTCATATGTTAAAACTGTTTGTCGCTACTTATTTACTTCCTCTATGTGATAGTTATGTGTCGCCTGTGGTTATTTGTATGTTTGACTTTAACTCACTATTTTGATAGTTACTTAATACGTACTTGTATGCTAATTCATGTCATTGTTGTCGTTTATCTATCACGTCTAATACTCCTTCATGTGTACCTGTTAGTTAAAATTTTGGACCATGTATCGTCTTGTAACTTGCTTGTATTGACAATAAACGCTCGCACTCGCAAATCTTATGGAGGAGGAAGATGATGACTCCCGTTTGTTAGCATTTATAGATGAGGAGCTAACGGAGTACGCAGAACTGACCGTGTTGTTGTGTCAGTATTGGGTTCCTTTCATATGCAAAGAACCTCGTAGAACGAGTAAGCGGACCGGCCATTTATGGGTTCAAGAGATATTGGAAGACTCTAGTGGAATTTGTCATAAAATGTTTAGGGTCGACAACCGTGTGTTCTATCTTTTGTGCGATAAGTTAGCAGAACATGGCCTACAAAATTCTAAGAACGTTGGTGTGCATGAAATGGTAGCCATGTTCTTGCTGACTGTGGGACATGGAATGGGGAATAGGATTGTACAAGAACTCTTCCAACATTCCGGGGAGACCGTGAGCCGGCTACTGCACAAGGTTCTTCAGGCTTGCCTGCGTTTGGCTACAGAAAATATCAAACCAAGCGATCCTGAATTTCGTGAATGACACTCGCGTATATAGGGCGATCCCCGATATTACTTGTACTTTAAGGATGCTATTGGAGCGATAGATGGAACCCATATCAGGTGTGTAATTAATGCCCGCGACAGAGATAAATATATTGGTAGGAAGGGTTACCCCACATAGAACGTTATGGCTGCCTGCGATTGGGATATGTGTTTCACGTTCGTCTTGGCTAGCTGGGAAGGATCGGCACATGACGCTTGTGTCTTCCACGTTGCTGTGTCAGATCCTGATATGAATTTCCCTCACCCACCAACAGATACCGTCTTATCAACACGAATTGAATTTTTGTCTTTTCATATTTCTGATTGTTTAACCTGTTCGTTCTCGTTTCTTCATTTGTAGGGAAATATTATTTAGTCGATGCTGGCTATCCAACGCGCGCATGGTATCTTGGTCCCTACAGACGTGAGCGTTATCACGTGCCCCAGTTTAGCCGTCAACCTAGATTTCGAAACGAGAATGAGACTTTTAATTTCTTCCACTCCAGTTTAAGGTCCACAATTGAAAGGACTTTTGGAGTTTGGAAGAGTCGGTTCGCTATTTTCCAAAATATGCGAAAGTACAGCTACGAGACACAAGTCCGATTAGTTTGCGCTACTATGGCTATACACAATTTTATTCGAAAAAGTTGTCCTGCTGACGCTAACTTCACCCAAGCAGACAATGGGAATGTCGGGTATGATGAAGAAACAACTGAAGCCGATGATGCTTCGTCTAGCAATAATTTGGGGAGCTCTTCAAGAACAATGAATAGGATCCGAGACGCTATTAGGGGCCAAATTGTGGAGAATTTGTTATCGTAATAAATATGTCCGACTTGGTTTCTAGGACTACTGTATCTTAGTACCACACAATCTTCAGTAATTACATCTTGTCTTGCTTGTATCAAATATTTTTTATCCAAACATGTTTTACTTATGGAAAAGCACTTATATAAGTTTCAATCCAAACATAAATTACGATTACAAATCGCACTTATACTAATCGCACTTCTTCATAAGCCCGATTGAAATAAGTCATTTTACTCACCGCTATACCAAACGAGCACATTGTGGGTTTAGTTCCCTCCTTTTTTTAACCCTTCATGATTTAGCATGTTAATACTTTCAGCTCCTATATGAAGGGGGAATTATTTCTTTGTATTCAATTGTTTGACCAAGTGCTGAATTTTATCTGAATTTTATCTGCTACCTAATAATCAAGCATCTGATGAAGAGCTACAACCTTCTTGTACTAATAGAACTATATCATCCTCACCTTTGAGAAGATTCATTACGAGGTATATTCCTACTCTAATGTCAATGAAATTTCTTCCTTTATTCATATAAGTACTACTTTCGAGATTGAGCTGGGAAAAAAATGAAAGTAGACATAAAGAATTTTCCCCCAAGCTAATGGCATCCATTTTTTTTTTATATTTCTTATTTGCAAGTGGTTCCTGTATGATACTGGATGTGTATGAAATGTCATGAATATAAGGTGTTTCTATTTTAGTAGGTCAGATTAAAAGAAATAGGAGTTTGGTCTTTCATCTTCCTTGAATTTCTGTATGATTTTAGTGATGAAGATTTTAGGTAAATGATTGTAGTGGCTAAAACCATATTTTTTTGTCAGTTACCAGTCAGACTACTTGTCAATGATGCAAATGTATTAATTCTTTGTTTTCGTTATCATTAGTCCAGGTTTAGGAAACTTATAATGGATATATAGCCTTTGCTAATGTTTGAGAAGTATTTGGCGGTAGGCAGCATAATCCTTTTAGTGTATCAATTGGAGGTTATTGGGAGTGCATTATCTATCACCTAATTATGTGTTATAAAGTTGGGCCTCCTTTTAAAGGATCTTAATTGTATTTACATGAGAATTACTTTTTAATGGTAATGAAAATATAAAAAATTCATATTTATAAACTTATCGTGCAACACAGATGAGACACACACTAACATAGGCAGTTTTTGTTGTCGTTTCTTGATATATAATCTTTCATATTTTCAATTATTAGAAATGATGTCCCACTTTTATTCTTTATCGCTTTTTTTTTTCAGTAACCTTATGTTACTTTTCATTGTATTTTTATTTTTGATAAATGTTATGTTACTTATTTAGAAATGTTAATTAGTGGTGGTAGCACTATTAACATCATATTATTATTCCATGCTACTTATGTTATCAATAATATAGTATGTTTAAACTATGAAAAATAATGATTTAATTTCAGAAAAATGATATAATTAAGCATTAAACTGTTATATAAGTACAAGCACCCGTGCGTAGCTAGTTTTTATTTAGGCACATAACAATTAGGCTTTAAATAATATAGATGTTAATATATTATTAAGCCTAGTAAGAGCTCATTCCATGTACAAGCTAAAATACCAAAGGAAGTACGTATATTAACATTAAAAGATCACAATTTCTCAAATAAGCCACATTTAATTTTTAGAGTGTTTGGGTAAGTCCTAAACCACAGTTTCAAAAGTCATTTTTTCATAAATCGAGACAAAATTTCTCTTACATACTTAATTCGTAAATCGTGAAAGCTATTCTCCAAAAACTAATACAATCATAAAAGAATAATTAAGGCAGCTTTGTCAAGTTCAAGTCACTGAATCAATCTCAATTTTCCTACATTCATATACCAGCAAACAAATCAAGCTCCAAATGATGCAGTGATCATGCGCCGACATGAGAAATTGGGCAGACAAAAACATATATAACATAAATGTAAGGAGGTTACATCACAACAAAGACACAGGGAGTCTAAGTTGAAGTTGAAGGGCAAAAGTAAACCCCTAAAATTATATTTATTCACACCAAGATTAGGCATCAAATGATACACATCACTAAGCCTTGCAGGAATATGCATTACATATACAAGGTCAAATACTAAAGGAAGGACACTTGTTTATTTTAAAAACACAATCATTTTTCCTATAAGCCACACATGCAATTTCAAAGGATCACAAGGCATGCGAGAATAATTAAGGCAACTTTTCATGTCAAGCTCAAGCCTTTCAATAAATATCAATTTTCCCACATTCGTAAATAGGCATCGAAATGAAGAATCAAATGATCCAGTGATAATCTTTCTTTCCAAGCGTGCATTCACTGGAGTGCATCATATACACAAGTTCAAATACCAAAGCAAGGACATCTATTTATTTCGAAAACTGTCATTTTTCCAATAAGCTACATATGCAATTTTGAAGGATCCAAGGCATGGAACAAAACCTGAAAATATCAGAAAAATCACTGCTCAGTACAGCCTCAACCCAGAATCAAGATTCCAAAAAGTACAGGAGAATTTCCATCTTATGCTTTTTTGTTTGATAACTCAACCCTGTACATGACAAATAATAACTGCAGAAATTGAAGATCAAGCAAAGCATGTACTATTACATTTCACACTGGACCTATCTGCATGATGAATCAGATTTTAAGAACAAAATCCAGGACAATGCAACTGTAACGAATAATGTTATGCCTTAAATTGCCCCTAGAAGAAGAAAATAAAGAACAACTAATAAACAAGTGAGAGTTAAAAACAAACACTAATGCGACATTTATTTTCATGACTGAATGTTCTAATGCTGTGACAATTTATTTGCTTTCACAGATGCTTAACTGAGTAAATATATGAAAGAGAATAAACTCTGCACATCAACCAAACTTTTTTCTGAAACTGGGCGCTTTGTTCAAACCACTGAACACTATCAATTACAAACTTGTACGTGTGCTTCATCTTTCTGAACTGAATTTGTTGACATTGGAGTAGGCTGATGTTATAAGCTTACACCAAAATCCCCCATCATATACTGAAATTGAATACAGAATTGAAAACATATTAAGAATGCCATTCTTAAATGAATCTGGAAGGCAAGGATGGACAACAGTTGGAATCTCAATTTATTAAATAACTTACCGTGATGAAGAGCATAGACCAGAAATTTGACAAAGTATATGTAAGGGGCTAAAAAGCACCAAAAACATGGAGTTTGAATAAAGAGCAAAAGTAGACCCCCATAATTATATACACTTTAAATTAGGCATCAAGTGTTATAAACATCCCTGACCCTTGTAGTAGTGCATTGTATATACAAGTTCAAATACTAAAGTAAGGACATCTATTTATTCCAAAAAGCTGTCATGTTTTCCGATAAACCACATGCAATTTCGAAGGATAACAAGGCATGCAAGGAAAATCAAGGCAGATTTGCATCCCATGTTCAAGCCTACGAATCAATTTCAATTCTTCCACATTTGATTCATAAACAGGCATCAAAATGAAGCATTCAAATGATGCAATGATCTTCAATCTTTTCAATTGTACATGCACAAAAAACTAACCAAATGAAATATATCTAATATAAAGAAAAAAAGACTTGGAGAGTTTAAGCTGAAAGGCAAAAGTAGACCCCTATAAGTATATTTATGCATGTTAAGATCAGGCATCAAATGAGCCTATCATATTAGTGCACTGCATATACAAGCTCATATTCCAAAGCAAGTACATTATTTATATCAAAAGACTAGTACTGTCATTTCACCAGAAAGCATATATTTTGTTCTGACCAAACACAGATGCTCACCAACACAGATTTCCCAAACACTACTCAATGGAATATAAACGAAAATTGAAAGAATGATATTTACCCAAGCAGCAACGAAAGATACACAACAGCTCATAGCTTGTTTTTCAACCCAGATACAGTATCTTTTGAAAATAATCAATGATGCACTTTCTAGCTAAAGCAATAAAAATTAAATAAAACAAAGAAAGGAAGATACATAGAGAAATTATGATGTGCTTCCTTTGGGCAGAGTCATGTTTGTAGTATCATGATATGCATTTGTTATGATATGATTCTCCTATCAAGTCTAAATAATAA
Source organism: Albizia julibrissin (assembly GCA_037074505.1). NCBI lineage: Eukaryota > Viridiplantae > Streptophyta > Magnoliopsida > Fabales > Fabaceae > Albizia > Albizia julibrissin. Next base: position 39,356,353 of record CM073483.1, on the reverse strand, counting down.
ATAACCTCTCAATTTATCATGATAAGACTCTTTCGCTATCGATTCACTTTCAGGGTTAAAACCAAACTCGATAGATTAATGAGTGATACTGGCAACCTAAACATGTTAAGGCAACAAAGCGAGCCCCAACATCTACCTTTCGCATATGATGCAAGAAGTTTGACATAAAGCCACATAAACATTGACATCAAATAAAAAATATATTAAGATCAAACAAAAGACTAAAACAAAAAAGATACAGTGACATCAAAGCAAAAATAAAGAGAAAGAGAAACAGATTAATGGGAAACAAAATACAACCAAAAAATTTTATTTCTTTTCAATATTTTTGATGCGACATGGATTTGAAAATTTGTTTGTTAGATAAGCGATAACTAAGATACTCTACGCTAATAAACGGGACTGGCCACAGAATCAAAGACTAATCCCAAACCTGATTCAAGCCAGTCAGTTGATTCTACAACCCTGTTTAGCTCGAAATGCCATGAGCAAAGAGGAAAACTATTGCTTAGCCGTTTGATCATCCTCGTGTAAGTGTAAGTGCTTGTTATGAACTGGTGAAAAAATTTTTATCTCAATTTATATAAATAAATATTTTTAACATACTTAATTGTGATCCAACCAAGCACTAAGTCAAGTCAAGCAAGCAATAATTTGATCCATGCCCTCGAAGGTCGGCACTCGGCACTTTGAAATGAGTGGCGCTAATCGGGCGGGTTCTTGGTTGAAACTTGAAATCACAAATTGTAATTAGGGCTAAAGTAAATAGGGGAGAATTGCTAAAAACAACCTTGTAAGTAAATTAATTTTTATTGCTATAGTGGGTGGTATATTGCACACGGGCGGATGATATGTTGCACACAAGGGATGATGTTTGCACTTTATGTTTTTTGCACATATGGATGCTGATTGCATATGATGGATGCTTGCTTGCACATTGGTACCATTTAACAATTAATTTGCTTAAATGGTATTTTTTAACCATTTTCCCAATACATAATTACTCCCTTCATTTTAAAAGATGTTTAAATAAAATAAGAGAAATTAAAATTTTAATTAATTATGTTTTGTTATTAGAAATAATATTTAATTAATAAATTACTGTTTTAATTAAATTAAATTCCTTAACCAAAAATCCTTTTATTCAAGATCTTTAAAAAAATAAATTTTACATGTAGTCTCGCAAAAAAAAAAAAAAAACACTTAAGTGTCCATGATTGTTGTCTTAAAAAAAATATATTTTAATTACCTAGCTTTCTAATATCAAATTAAACGAATGTATTTTTTTATTTGGTTAAGAACATAATTCATTTTAAACTAGCTTGTTTGGAAACTCTGTTTCCAATCGGGCTTATTTTATAAGCCCGATTTACTTAAATCTCCACCACATATTTACCTCGTAGACCGTAAAAGTAACCTCGTAAACCGTAAAAATTACTTCGTATTCAGTGAACCACGATTTATAAGCACTTATGGAGCTTCCATAAGTTAATCCAAACGAGCAGACTAAAAGATTTTTGTTGCCTCTAAGAAGTGCGTTTCCTAGTTTCTAATTACCTAACTTTCCAATACCAAATTAAACAGTGCATTTTTTTTATTTATTTGGCGAATGGTATAATTCCTTTAGAAAGTTAGGGTGGAAAGGATTTTCTTCGTGTCACAACAAATGCGCTTCTCAATTTCTATACCAATTTAATCCCTCCAATATAATGCTAGCATTAGATTAATCATTAGGCTACCATATAAATTAAATACAATGAATGGATAAGTTTCTATCATAGCCATGTCAATCTTATTATAAGACATTTTTTAATTGATTCACATGTATTATTAAAATTAGTTAAAAATATAAAATTTGATAGAAAATTCAAGTAATTTGAAGAATGCCATTATTATTCACATTAAAATTTTAACATCATGTATTAAATACGAGCATATAAGTGAAAAACATTTAATACTACGGTAGAGGTAAGACAGACACACTATATAACACTATATTTTTTTGTATGTATTAATTATATGAATGTGTATAATGCTGAACACCATGTATATTTTGGCAGAGGGGTGTCTCTGTTGATCTCTCTTCATTTCCTCTCCATTTAATACATCCAGCATACATTAAATTTTAATGGTTGAGATTTATTCTATTTATCATGATAAATTTTTATTACATTTAATGTTATAATAATATTTTTATATAATATTAAATCTTAACTATTAAAATTTAATTTAATAGTGAATTTATTAAATGAAAAAAAGAAAAAGAGAGAAAGAGAGATCGATTGAAGAATTTTCTCTCTCTTATATAGTCCTTTGTAAATCCCAACATGTATGGTGAGAAAACACTAGCTATCAAATCTTTTTCCATTATCATATGAGGAAAGGAATCCAAACTTGTGAAAGATGTGAAGGTTGGATAGACAAATAAATGATTATGGTGAATATTACTACCGGAGAGGAACCAGTTGTTAAAAAATGACTGCTAATTGATTATTGAAGACTCCCAAGCATATTTAACACAAATGAAGAAACATTTTGAATTTTATTAATCATGTATTAAGATTTAATAATTTTTTAATTTTAATTTTATTTATATTATACCTAATAAAAATAAAGTCAACATTATAATAAATAAAATGTAAAACTATACATTGATATAAAAAATTTAGGGAAATAAAAAAAATACCACTTAAATTTTAAAATCTTAAATTAATCTTGTTGCCTACAAGATTATAACAATTGACAACTCATTTTAATAGAAAATCACTTATTTAAAATTTTAGAATTTAAGTAGTCCAAAAATTTAATAATATGACTTATAAATAAATAAAAATAAAAAATTTCTTGTCTCTGTCCCCTATAAATAAGACAAAGGAATATTTGTATCTCCTCAATTTTTTTTTCAAAAAAAAAAACACATTTAAGAACGTAATCCTTTTCCTTGAATTTTAAAAAGGAAAAATCCTATATAAAGCTACTTGAAATAGGAAAATTTTAAAATAGGTTGATAAATTTAATAATCTCTAATTAAGTTATCGACCCAATGTAAGATATCAAAATATGGGTTAAATAACTTTATTACCCTCTCCTTGTCTCATCTCTCATCTTAAAAAGGCTTTAGTGCTTTCTAACTTATTTTTTCAATAAGTGTATATATATAACAACATTAATATATACTCAAACAAAATATGATTCGTTTAAGTGAGTTTTGGGAAACACCTAAACCGCAGTTTCAGAAGCCATTTTCCGCAAATTGAAACAAAACTCCTCTAAATCAAAGAAATTTTTTTTGTAGTTTGAAAAGATCATCAAGAATAATTCAAGCCAAAAGAATTATAAGCATGACCCAAAAACAATTAAATGATTTTTAGCTGAATATTGGCAATAGAAAACTTTATTTTTGACTTGAATTTTTTTAAATAAGAAGAAAATTAAATTATATTAATAAAAAAATATTACTTATGTGATATTATATATCAAATATTTTCATTAATGGAATTTTAAAAAAGCTTCATTAACGTATAAACCAAACTAAATATTACACATGTGACACATGAAAATTGTGTCATTAATGAAGTTTAGTTTTATTTTTATTAAAAAAAAATTTAAGTGTAGCTCTACCAAAAATAAATTTCTTTTATTGACAATATTTAAATAAAAATCATTTAATTGATATTAGGGTTATATTTTTCATTTTATTATTTGGTTTAAATTATTCGTGATAATTTTTTCAAAAAATTTCTTTGATTTACACAAATCGTATTTTATTTTACTATGTATTAATGTTTATACACTCACACATTTATTTAAAAATTTTCTTTTAAAAGAAAAAAGATGATAGAGGAGAGGAGGATGCAATAAAGTCATTTTATTTATATTTTAAAATCATAAATTAAGTCACTAACTTAATTAAAAATTTATTGAATTTAACAATCTGATTTAGAATTTTTTTATTTTAACCAACTTTATATAGAATTTTTTGTTTTAAAAATCCAATTATCATTAAATACCTTTTTCGTGGTCTATAATCATCATTTTGTGGTTCATACTCATGCCAAACACAAACAGCCCGTTGTTGGAAGGCTTCGATCTGAGGCAGACATCAGACAGAAAGACACGCATCACCACCTAAATCGTCGTTCTCTCACTCACTCACTCACTCACTCACTCAGCTATGAAGCGCAAGAAATGGTCCGAACTCGAAGAGCAGACTCTCCTCTCTAAATACTCGGAGCTTCTCAACTCAGGTGCCTTAGCCAAGCTCAGGACCCGCGAGAAGAAGTTCAAGCCCGTCGCCGATCACGTCAACTCCGTCCACCATCTTCACGACCCTGTCACCTTCCCTTTCAAGTGGTCATGGCGCGACGTTTCCATCAAGGTCCAGAACATGCGCCATCAGTACTTGGGCGTCAAGCAGAAGATCCGAGTCTCCAAGGACGAGTTCAATTGGAAAGACGGTGAGAACCACTGGGAGAATTTCCTGAAATACAAGGAGGTTTTCGGCGATGTGGAGCTTGATCCTAAAGGAAAACGGATGACCGATAATATTGATGTTTTTGGGGATTGCGGGGATTTGGATTTTGGGATCGATGCCTATGATTCGGAGGAGGAGGAGGAGGAAGATGAGCCAGAAGGTGATGACGACGATGATAATACTGATGAGGGTGAGGTGGGTGAAGAAGGTGTGGGAAGTGAGGGTGAATTTCGGGGTGAGAAGGAAATTGTTGAAGTGGGTCTTCCTCAGGCGAAGATGCTGAAGAAGGGCTTTGGTGTGTACAGGAGATTGGGTTCCATAGGTGCGCAGGTTTTGGAATTGAGGGATGCGATGATGAAGAGAGAAGAGAGGAGAAGAGAAAGGGAGTTTCGAAAAGAGAAGGTTGAGCTGGAGAGGGAAGCTAAGAGGAAAGAAGCAGAGTTCAGAAAGGAGAAACGGAGGAGTGAGAGGGAGGAATGGTTGGAGACTAGAGAATTGGAATTGGAAGAGAGACAATTGACTTGGGCACGAAAGGAGTTTGAGAAAAGGGCAAGGCTAGAACGAGAACTAAACGAAGAGCGAAAATGGAGGAAGAGGATGGAGGAGAAGATGGAGGAAGAGGAGATGGAGTGGAGGGAGAGGATGGTAGCTTTGCAAGTTGAACATGAAAAGCAAATGATGCAGATGCATGCTGATGCGTGTCAGAACCAAATGCAGATTCTTGGAATCACGGCTCGACTTATCTGTCAATTTTTTGGTTCAGCCAGTGATGCATTAGGTGGTGGATTGGGGGCTTTGCCTCCTCAAGTATTGCAGAATTTGCAGCATACAGATGGATTGGGTGAAAATGTTAAACCTGATGCCAATTCGCCTTCAGAATTTATGTAGACTGTACTTTTTAAATTTGAACCCTTCATACACAATATGTATATAGGTCGGTTCTACTGATCTTAGAAGATGGATTCTTGTTAACACCATTACTTGATGTGGGAAATGGGAATAATCTTTCCAGATTCATTCAATTTCAGTCTTTTCCTTTACCTTTTAAGGGGTGATCCAACTTGCTAGCTACCTAGACTGTTCTTTCGTAAGTGTATCCCGATTTAATATTTTCTTGGAAGGATGTCTTCAATTGTGAGGCAGTGTATGGGAAAGATTGATCGTATCCAGGCTTAAATCACTAATGGCTCCAAAGAAGAAAAACCCAGGTTAGAGAGGTTCAAGAGTATGTCACATTTTTTAGTTTTTAGTACATAATTTAATGAAAAACTTGCCAAAAGAATAATTTATCGATAATCATGCAATTTGAATGAAGAATCTATTTCTTTTTCATGATTCACTGTTTTATTGGGATGTTTGCCTAGTGTCTGTGAAATGCATAGGTTGTTGTCTGGGTTTATGTTGCCCTGTTATGCTTCACTGATGCTTTACTGCGATTATTCTGCCATCATGCATTGTAAATGTTTCAGCATAATTGTTAACACCCTTTAGTTGACGTGAAACTTAGCAGGAAAGCTGATTGTCTTGTTTGCCCTTGTAATTATGCTTGCATACAGGAATATACTTCTACTGGAGCTGATTTTCTTCCTTTACATTATTAGCTCTTTGATAATCCTTACTCGTGTTCATTGGTGTGAAGCTTGTACATAAAACAAAGTCTTCAAAAGTATGAATGTATGATGAAATGCTTGAGATATTTGTCTTTCATCGAATTGGGCCAAACATGTTGGGGGAAAAAATTTTGGCATGCTTGTTTTTTTTCAGTTGTATTATAGGATATGATGACACTCATGTAATACCTAACTACAATAGAAGTGGCAATCTTTTTGCTTTTGGTTTTGTGGATCAAAAAGAGAGTGTCCCTTTGAGATGTCTCTGTTAGTTGATGGGACGATATTATGCTCCAAGGACCTTGTTATGGTATATTGTTGTTTTGGGTATCTTGCATATGCTGCTTCTAGGGAAGCCACTTTTGGTCGATATATCTTGGAATTTTGCTAGTGATGTTGCTAAGAAGCTTTGAAACTAGGGCAATGGAAATTCTCACACATTTGGACCTGTCAATTGTTTTTTTAATTCTCAAATTTGTATTGCAGATTACCAAAATGTAGGTATTTTGTGATTGACGTGTTGATTCCGTCTCTTGTGGCAGTAGGTAAGATATTTCTACTTTTTTTGAATGGAATGGGATTTCATTCATTTGAAATATTTACAAATATAGGCGTATCTAAGCAAACTGTAAAAGGCTATACAGATACTGGCATCATGAAGGCATGAACTTTACAAAACAGACCTTGTTAGTGAAAAACTTTTCTGAGTATGGTTAGCTATGGAACTAACATGTGTGATAATCCCTGTTGTCTTATGAGTTTCCTGTCTAAATAATCTATGATTTCTACTTTAATAATGGTGTTTGGGCAAGAGAAGTGCGGTTATTATGGGTAAATTACATTTGTGATTGTGATCTGTGATTGTGCAAGCATGTTATCTGATAATTTGACCTTCTTGTGTTGAGCTCTATATTATCAGCTTTCTCTGAGATTGTTCAGCATATACAGTTATATTTGTATGCCCTCCCTCCATAAGGAAAGCTCCTATAGTTATATTCAAGGAACCTTTTTATGTTAATCTCCTTGTTAAGTTCGTTTTACTGAAGTTTTTGGGTTAAGAATGTAAGCAGTTGAATGACTCAAGATTGCAGTTGAGTGCTCACTATTTCCCCCCCCCCCCTAGTGTTGTTAAGGAAACGCTGCTTGCTGCGCGGAACACCACCTTTAATTAGTAAGTCGGTGGTCCTCATATTGACACTAGGATTTGAATATACATCTTTATAAGATGAGCAACATCCTTATGAGATGGACCATATTTGCTATTTACTATTAATTAATGAGTTTATCTGTCTCTTCTCATATTGTATTTTGAAGCTCTGGATTATTTTACTCACAAATGAACAGAGAAGAACGATGAACAAATGAAGGTTGAAGGCTGAGAAGATTGTTGTGAGGGAAGGCTCATTAGTTTTTTCATTACTTGCTTGCTCTTTTTATTTTAGTTTGATCATTAATCATTATATGCTTTGGACCATTAGTCTCGTAACAATTTGGAAATTGTTCTATTTATATAATTTTTTACCAGAATTTTGTGGTCCTGTTACAAATTGGGCTGCCTAAAACTCGACCCAAATTCTCTCTCGCATGCCCCCCCCCTCTATATATAAAATAGATAATGAGTAAAAAATCCAAAGCATAATTTTTTAATGTGATAGAGAACGAAATTGTTTTAAAAGGTCAAAATCTGCTCAACCCCATGGAAACCACTTCATGGCGAATTTAATTCTAATTTTGAGAAAATTTATTTGACACTAACAACTCTAGTAGTTTGAATTAAGGAAATTTTTATACCATAAATTTTTTTTCACATTTTACCAATTTGGAAAAAAAATTATAAATTTGTAATATATATGACTTGTAAATAATATAATCTTTCACATGATATATTTCATATTGATATTTATTAGCTCTTATATATTGCATCATGAAGGTTAAATTGTTATCACCTTGATGAGTTGGTGAGATAGAGTACTCCACAATAGAGTAAAAGTTGAACCGTCCAGAGTTGACACACTGGTTTAAAGAGTTGCTAGCAAGTTTTGACGCTTGACACAAAGTAGCAGCGACTCTTTGTTTTAAAAAAAATAAAAAATTTACCAGAAAGAATTTTTTTTTATAGGAGTGAAATGTTGTCCAAAAAAACATCACCAGTGAGTTGGTCTCACGATATAAGATCTCACTAGATTCTTTAGATTTCAAGTTTAAGACTCAGAGAAGACACAAGTGCTGGGAAGGGCACTTATGAACCCCAACTGAATTAGTCGGCTCCTTAAATATCTGGTAATAAGATCTAAAAAAAGCAAAGAATACCAGATAATAGTATAAAAATATGTTGCCAAAATTAATCAATATTTTTAATTAAATTTATTTTTAAAATGAAGAATTGTTATGAGATCTTTATAAAATTCAACCAAAAGTCCCAAGCATGTAATAACAAGTTTTGATTAAAAAAAATGGCTACAGTTACATTGCTCACTTATTATCTGACACTTTTTTCATTGATTATATTCTTTCATTATTGCCATCTTATAACTTATAAAATTGGTCTCAGATTCTTACTTAAAAAAAAAAAAAAAAAAGTTGCATAGGCCAAGGGCTCCACAACGTGCTGTCACATCTATTTACCAAATTGTTAATGTAAAAACAGTATAGTATGATCGATGGGAGTGATTTTCTTATAATATGTTTGGTATTATTTTTAAAAAATTTATAAATTTTTTTTATATAAATTGAGATAATTTTTTTATATAATTTATCTTATATACCGTAAATCATTATTGAAAAATTATTTTTAAAAATCCTAATTCTTATTTTAAACAAACAGTAAATTAGTGGTGTACTTCTTCATCATCGTACACGAAACTTATCAGATAAGATGAATAAGTAAATCCAATTATAATAGGTCCAATAATTAAAAAAAGAAAAAGAAATTAAGTGATATATATATACGTGGGTGTGTGTGTATGTGGATTGAATGTTTATCTTGGGTAGTTGACTTGTCTCTTTCACGTACACTCCGTAGAGTTCAAGGTCTTGTCAGGAAATGGAAGGGCGATTCATGTTCATCAGATGATCCTCCACTCTGGCCATTCCCTTGGATAAGAGTCAAAGGATATAAATAAGAGCAAAACTGTTAGATAAATAAAATGTTGAATATCTGTATGACCAACCATTCCACTTTGAAACTGCAGGGTTCGGTTCACTATCCATTAATCTATTAATTGGTTGATTGATACATTCTTTCAATTCATTATTTATTATGCTTACGTACGTTTGTTATATTCGTTTGTAAAAGCCTGGCTAGCTAACGATACATAATAGATTTCTTTAACTAAATTTGATGTCTTTTTTTCTTTGCCACAAGTCCAACAAAAAAAAAACCTCATAAAGACTTCATTTTACCAAATAAGATCTAGGAAAGATTTTTTACACATAAGGAAAAATTATTCGTACATGCATAGGAAATATTTTTTGAACATAAGGGAAAATCTTTTATACATAGAAAGATTGTTTACACGCGAATATCCTATTTGATAAATAAGTTTCTAATGAGGTATTTTTTAATAATTTTCCTAAAAAAAATCAGATTTTATAATTATAATATTTAAATTATTAGAATATTAGTCTAACCAATTCTATTAGTATTTAGTTACAGGAGTTAGTTAGAGTAATAAGATTGTTATTATGTAACTGGGGTTAGTTAGCCAAACTAGTATAAGTCACAGAGTTAGTCAATGGCTATATAAGTGCACAGTATCTAGTAATGAAATACGGATCATTACATTCTCTACTTCATATTCTCTCCTCTCACTCTCCCTGGTATTCTCTTATCTTTTATTTTCTATATGGTATTAGAACCTCTTGGTTCTGATTCTATGGCCAACGCAACATTTTCGTTTGGATCCGTCAATTCAACCAGTTCACAAAGGAAGGATGTTGTCACATTCTCTCATCTGGTATCGATGAAGCCCGAGGAGCACAATTATCTCCTATGGAAGCAACAAATTGCCACTGTAATTTGTGGCCATGATCTCCAGGACTTTATTGACCATAGTGTTAAACCGCCGACTAAATATTTGGCTACCGGTAATAAAGAAGGTTACATGGTGAATCCTGCGTATCGCGATTGGCAACACCAGGACCATCTTCTCATGTCTTGGATGATTTGCTCAATATCTAAAGTTGTTCTCACTTGTTGCAGAAGCGGGATATATAGAGCGTAACCGATTATACTAAAAAATCACAATACTAGAAAACAAAGTTTTTAGAAGTAATTTAATAATATAATAAATCACAACTACTATATCTAATAGCAGCTAATAAACAATAAATAAGACAACAATAAGGAAAATATCAGAATCTAATTTCACTCTAAAAATTTATAAGTGAAATACTATAAGAGAGAAGGAAATACAAAATGCCTTATAGAAGGAAGAAGGCAAGTTGAAGGGATGAGGTATAAAGGAGGGAGAGCCCCCCATTTTATACCTACAGCGGCTGCCCAAAGGGGAAAAAATCTCCGATGTGGGACTTTTTCCCACGTCTTACAAATCTCCACCTTGGGAAAATTCCCACATTCCTAATTTTTTCTAATTATAATTTTATGCTTACAATTCAACAATCAATGTTCAACAATGTTGATCAAATCCAAACAATGTTGAAATTTGATAGAAGTCACAACCTTTGTCAGCATATCAGCAGCATTCTCAGTTGTCCGTATCTTTTGTATCATGACTCCACTTTCTTCCAAAATTTCCCGTATGAAGTGATATCGAACATCAATGTGCTTCGTCCTTGTATGGTAAACTTGGTTCTTTGCTAATTGAATAGCACTTTGACTGTCACAATAAACTACGATGCTTTCTTGACCAATACCAAGTTCTCCAAGCAATCCTTGAAGCCAAATTGCCTCCTTCACAGCCTCTGTAATCGCCATGTACTCTGCCTCTGTGGTAGACAAAGCAACTGTTGACTGCAAAGTCGACTTCCAACTAACTGGTGCTTTTGCAAAAGTAAACACATAACCAGTAGTTGATCTTCGTTTGTCCAAATCACCAGCAAAATCGTAGAATCCATTTCACAACTTGCCAATGCTCCTTCCCTGGATCATGTATATATCTACTCACAACTCCAACAACTTGTGAAATGTCAGGTCTTGTACAAACCATTGCATACATCAAGCTACCAACGACATTTGCATATAGTACCCTTGACATATACTCTCGTTCATCTTCATCCTTTGGCGACATATAAGCACTTAGCTTAAAATGAGGGGCAAGTGGAGTGCTAACCGATTTCGTTTTTTCATTCATACCAAAACGATTTAGCACCCTCTTCAAATACTCCTTTTGAGATAAAAAGAGTTTCTTTGATTCTCTATCTCTTGTTATCTCCATACCGAGAATTTTCCTTGCCTCGCCTAGATCCTTCATCTCAAATTTCCCTTTTAGTTGAACCTTCAGCTTCTCAATTTCTGCCTGATTTTTTGAAGCAATCAACATATCATCGACATATAAAAGGAGATATATAAAGGATCCATCTTCAAGCTTCCGCAAATAGACACAATGATCGTATCTACTTCTTCTGTACTTATGTCGCAACATAAACTTGTCAAATCGTTTATACCATTGCCTCGAAGATTGTTTCAATCCGTATAACGATTTTTCAAGTTTACATACCATATTCTCCTTTCCAGTAACTCTGAATCCTTCCGGCTGAGTCATGTAGATTTCCTCCTCCAAGTCTCCATTTAAAAATGCAGTTTTTACATCCATCTGAACTAATTCCAAATCTAACTGTGCTACTAAAGCCAACAAAATTCTAATAGAGAAATATTTCACAACCAGAGAAAATACCTCATTGTAATCAATTCCCTCCTTCTGAGCATAGCCTTTAGCTACTAATCTTACTTTATGGCGCACATCACCTTGGTTAGGAAATCCTTCTTTCTTTGCATATACCCATTTGCAACCAATTGCCTTCTTACCCTTGGGGAGTTTGACCAATTTCCACGTACCATTCTGATGAAGGGACTGCATTTCTTCATTCATGGCATTCCTCCACTTTTCCTTTTTTGAGCTCTGGATAGCCCATTTATAAGTTGAAGGAATGTCATCAGCTGCAATTGAGGTTGCATAAGCCACCATGTCTTCGAAACGAGTAGGCTTTCTTATTGTTCGTTTTGGCTTGCTGGTTGCTATTGATTCACGTTGCTGTTGAGGTCCATGAGTCGAAACCTCCTTATCAACTGGCTCTTCTTCTACCTCAGGAAAGTCTTGTCTTGTTTCTCCGTCTGCTTCTTGTACTGGAAAAATCATCTTTCCTTCAAACTCCACCTGCTTTGAAACACTATCATCTTGCTGGGTATCTTCAGCTGCTACCTTTCTTACCATGACAGATTCATCAAAGGTAACATCCCTACTGAATACAATCTTCTTTGTTTCTGGACACCATAAACGATATCCTTTGACTCCAGAAGTGATCCCCAAGAAAATAGCTTTCTTTGCTCTTGGATCCAATTTTGATTCTTTCACATGATAGTATGTAATTAAGCCAAATACATGCAAAAAATCATAATCTGTAGCAGGTTTACCATACCATTGTTCCAATGGTGTTTTACCACCAATAGCAGTAGATGGTAGACGATTAATGAGGTGGATCGCATATGTAATTGCCTCAGCCCAAAATTCTTTGCCCAAGCCAGCATTGGACAACATACACCGAACCTTCTCCAGTAAAGTCCGGTTCATGCGTTCTGCCACTGCATTCTGCTGTGGTGTATTTCTGACGGTGAAGTGTCTGACGATGCCATCATCCTCACAAATCTTCTGGAAAGGATCATTCATGTATTCTCTTCCGTTATCTGTACGAATACATTTGATCCTCCTGCCTGTTTGTGTTTCTATCATCATCTTCCATTTGAGAAAAATTCACAATACTTCATCCTTAGTCTTCATTGTATACACCCAAACTCTTCGGGAAAAACCATCAACAAAGGTTACAAAATAATGTTTTCCTCCCAATGATGGTGTTTTGGAAGGACCCCAAACATCAGAGTGAACATTATCCAAAATACCTTTTGTATTATGGATAGCTGTTCCGAACTTAACCCTTGTCTGCTTCCCTTTCACACAGTGCTCACAAAACTCCAAACTGCAATGCTTTAATCCTTTTAACAACCCTTGATCTGAAAGAGTTTTTAAGGATTTTCCTCCAGCATGTCCCAAGCGCATATGCCACAACCTTGTTGCTTCTACCTCCTTCTCATCACTGGATGTCACTGCTGCTATTCCAATAACCGTACTACCTTGATAATGATACGTATTATTGCTCTTCCGAATACCCTTCATTACCACCAGTGCACCAAAAAGTATCTTCATCACTCCACTTTCTGCAGTAATCTTGAACCTCTTTGAATCTAGAGTTCCCACATAAATGAGATTTTTCTTCAAATCTGGTACATATCGAACATCTGTCAATGTTCTGATCAATCCGTCATGGTTCCTCAATCGAACTGAACCAATGCCATATGCAGTAAGTGAAGTGTTATCTGCTGGGTGGACAACTCCACATCCTCCTTCTTGGAAATCAGTGAACCAGTCTCGGTTGGGACACATATGATGACTGCAAGCTGAATCCAACAACCATACGCCTGACGCTTTTGACGACGTCATTGTAGATAATGAAAAATCTGAATTTTCATCATCACAATCAGCTACATTTGAATCCATAGCAGCCTTCCCATTGTTTTGTTTGGCTTTGTTCTTCAACTTTAGACAATCATTCTTCCAATGGCCCTTTTCTCGACAAAAGGCACATTCATCCTTACTAGGTCTGGACCTTGATTTGGATCTCCCTTTCCTTGATCTCGATTGATTTTCAGCACGCCCTCTTGTGACTAGTGCTTCTGCTTCTCCGCCTCTTTGTTTATCCCTCTTTCTTTGTTCATAGCTGTATAGCGCAGAACAAACATCTCTGAGAGATACTTCCTCTTTGCCGTGAAGTAGAGTAGTCTCCAGGTGCTCGTACTCATCAGGAAGTGATCCCAACAACATCAAGGCCAGATCTTCATCTTCAAAAGTCACGTCCAAATTCTACAAATCTGTTACCAACTTGTTGAAGCTGGTGATATGATCATTCATTGTGGTATCAAGAACATAAGTGAAGCGAAACAATCTTTTCTTCATGTGAAGCTTATTCTGACTGCTTTTCTTCAGGAATTTATCCTCTAATGCCTTCCACAATCTACAAGCAGAAGTTTCCTTTGTGTATGGATACTTCTGTTCTCTGGAAAGAAACGATCAAATAGTACCACAAGCAACACGATTGATGATCCTCCAATCTTCCTCCCCCATTTTATCTGGTTTCCTTTCTTCAAGAGCAAAATCTAATTGTTGTGTAAAAAGGACATCAAGAACCTCGCTCTGCCACATCCCAAAATATCCTGATCCGTCAAAAATTTCAATTGCAAACTTCGCTTTGGGCATAATTCTCGTCAGAAGCGAAGATGCTGACGACGAATTGTTGACACTTGATGTGTATTCTTCAATCTTTTTGTCCGCCATTTCTGTTCCAAATATTATTTAATAGCTGCAAATGCAAAACCTCAAGGTAATTCTTTTCTGATGTGGAAGTTCAGATTATACTGCAACCACAGAGCATACTCAGACAGAACCTTGGCTCTGATACCAATTGTTGCGGAAGCGGGATATATAGAGCGTAACCGATTATACTAAAAAATCACAATACTAGAAAATAAATTTTCTAGAAGTAATTTAATAATATAATAAATCACAACTACTATATCTAATAGCAGCTAATAAACAATAAATAAGACAACAATAAGGAAAATACCAGAATCTAATTTCACTCTAAAAATTTATAAGTGAAATACTATAAGAGAGAAGAAAATACGAAATGCCTTATAGAAGAAAGAAGGCAAGTTGAAGGGATGATATATAAAGGAGGGAGAGCCCCTCCTTTTATACCTAAAGCAGCTGCCCAAAGGGGAAAAATTCCCGGATGTGGGACTTTTTCCCACGTCTTACATCACTTGTGTCGTTGGATGTGAGTCCTCTATGCAAATTTGGGATAAATTACAATTGCATTTTCTATTCAAACAAAGGCGAAACTCCGGCAGCTCAAGACTTATCTGAAAATCAATTAAGTTACATAATCTTTCCACTAATAGTTATCTGCTGAAATTGAAAAGCACAATTGATGCTCTTGCTACTATTGGACATCCGATTTTTGAGTCGGATCATGTTGAACTAATTCTTGACGGCTTACCTGAAGAATATGATTCATTTGTGACTTCGGTTTCTTCTCGTAATGAATCTTATTCTGTAGATGAGATCGAGGCCCTTCTTCTCTCTCAGGAGGCTCGAATGGAAAAACATCACAAAGCTACTAAGATCACTACTAATGTTGCTTCTAATAGTAGTTTTGGTCGTGGTTTTGATCGCTATGGTCGAGGAGGCTGTTGTGGCCATGGCACTCTCTCTCGCGGTCTTAGAGGTAATTCTTCTTCCGGTTCTCGTTTTACTCCTCCTACTGATTCATCTTCTCGTTCTCCCAGTCTGTGTCAGATTTTTCATAAGAAAGGCCATGACCCTCATGATTACTGGTATCGTTATGATGATGAATTCTAGGCTCTCACCATTTCTGACACCTCGTTCGGTAAGAAATCTTAAAGTGCTCACATTGCTACTACTGACTCTATTGTTGATCCTGATTGGTATTTAGATTCTGGTGCAACCAACCGTGTGACGAATGATGCCCGTAATATAGCTAAGAAAACAAGTAGCAAGAAGTGTAACTCTATTTCTGTTAGTGATGGATTTGATTTACATGTTTCCTATAGTGGTCAAACCTCAATTTCCCGCTTCTCATCTTCTTCTCCTTCTATTGTCTTAAAGGATATATTACATGTGCCCGCTATGTATAAAAATTTGTTGAGCATCTATCGGTTATGCACTGATAGTAATGTTCTCATTACCTTCTTTTCCAATGTTTATGTCATAAAGGATCTACGAACTAATTAGGAACTTTTTCAAGGCCACACCAAAACTGGACCTTATCCTCTTCGTCAGATTCTTCATTAACTCCATTCTCTCACAGAACACAAGTCCAATTCCACTATTCTTCTCACTACTTCAAGACTTGTTGATTCTTCTTGCTTTGAGTCTGTGTTTCAGTTTCATTGTAACACTTGTTCCTTTGTCAATTATTTTGTTGTATCCTCCTTTAGGATTTAGCACAATAGGATAGGTCATCCATCTTCCGCTGTTGTCTCTCATATCATGCAGCTATATAATGTTTCCAATAATAAAAATTCTTCTTTTAATTTCTGCAATTCATGTTGTCTTGCTAAGTCTCACAAATTACTATTTTCTTATTCTTTTACTCAATATACCAAACCACTACAATTGATACATACTGATATATGGAGACCATCTTCACATCATTCAATTGAGGTTTATAAATATTATATTCACTTTACTTATACTTTTAGTCATTATACGTGGTTTTATCCACTTCAAGCCAAATCTGATGCTTACAACACCTTTTATCACCTTTGAGACAATGGTTAAGTTACAATTTCAAGCTCCTATCCTTGCTGTTCAATTTGACTCAGGGGCTAGATTCCTTAAAATTGGTAAGTACTTGAAAGAACATGGCATTCTTCATCATTTGAGTTATCCTTACACTCATGAACAAAATGGTATTGTTGAGAGAAAGCATTGGATAATCACTGAAATTGGGCTAACACTGTTAGCTAATGCCTCGTTGCCTCTTAGTCTTTGGCCTTAGGCATTTCATACTGCGGTTTACATCAGTAATCATTTTGTCGTTGAAGGTTACAGCTGGTGTCTCTCCCTTTCAAACTTTGTTTGGTCATGTACCTAGTTACAAACACTTACGTACTTTTGGATGCTTGTGCTTTCCTCATACCAGACCTTACAACAAATCTAAGATGGACTTTAAATTTGTTCAGTGCATTTTTCTTGGGTATAGCTCTATTCATAAAGGTTACATTTGTTGGGATCCCAATGGTAGAACTTATGTCTCTCGTGATGTCATTTTTTATGAGAGTGAATTTCCATACAGAAGACTTGCTCATGTAAGTACTTGAAAGAACATGGCATTCTTCATCATTTGAGTTATCCTTACACTCATGAACAAAATGGTATTACTGAGAGAAAACATCGGACAATCACTGAAATTGGGCTAACACTGTTAGCTAATGCCTCGTTGCCTCTTAGTCTTTGGCCTTAGGCATTTCATACTACGGTTTACATCAGTAATCATTTTGTGGTCGAAGGTTACAGCTGGTGTCTCTCCCTTTCAAACTTTGTTTGGTCATGTACCTAGTTATAGACACTCACGTACTTTTAGATGCTTGTGCTTTCCTCATACCAGACCTTACAACAAATCTAAGATGGACTTTAAATATGTTCAGTGCATTTTTCTTGGGTATAGCTCTATTCATAAAGGTTACATTTGTTGGGATCCCAATGATAGAACTTATGTCTCTCGTGATGTCATTTTTTATGAGAGTGAATTTCCATACAGAAGACTTGCTCAGGTGTCTCTATCTACTCCTCCTCCTTTGGCTAGTTCTTTTCCTTCTACAAGTCCTCCTATTCTTTCTCCTATTCAAGTTGTTGTTGTCCGTTCTACAGCTTCTCAAGGTACTCATGGTGTCTCTCCCTCTATTGGTCTTCCTCTTTCTTCAAGTGCCGGTATGGTTGGAGATCATACTTCTCCTGCATCTTCTCCTGTTTATACTAATTCTGGTACTTCTGTGCAGTGAGCTTCTTCTACTTCTTTTTCTTCTATGCCTATTCAGGCTCATACAAGGATGGTCACTCGATCTATGAATGGTACCTTCAAACCCAAAGCCTTGGTTGTCCATTCCTCTGCTAATGAACCCACTTCTGTTATTGCAACGCTTTCTCAACCTGCTTGGAAAGCTGCCATGGATGCTGAGTATACTACTCTAATGACAAATAACACCTGGCATCTTGTTCCACTTCCTCCTAATCGAATGGAAATTGGCTGTAAATGGGTGTTTAAGAGGAAGACATTTCCTGATGGCACTTAGAAGAATAAAGCCCGATTGGTAGCAAAAGGTTTCCATCAACAGGAAGGTTTTGACTTCAAAGAAACATTTAGTCTTGTAGTTAAACTAGTCACCATTCGTATCATTCTTTCTATTGTAGTAGCTCGTCATTGGGTCATTCGACAAATTGATGTTAACAATGCCCTTCTCAGTGGCATTCTTCATGAAGAAGTTTATATGGTTCAATCACCTGGATATGAACATCAGGATAAATCCTTGGTGTGCAAGCTGGATAAAGCTCTTTATGGGCTCAAGCAGGCTCCTCGTACATGGTTTGAATGATTGGGTTCAGTTATGCATCATTTTGGTTTCTCTAATAGTTGGTGTGATCAATCTCTCTTTATTAGGAGACACCAATATGAAATCACTTATGTATTAGTCTATGTGGATGACATTATTTTGATAAGTACTTTACCTACTGCAATTTCTGAGCTTATTCAAGCCTTAAATGCCAAGTTTTCTCTCAAAGATCTTGGTAACCTGAACTATTTTTTGGGTATTGAGGTTTACACTCTAAAGGATGGTTCTCTTTTTCTGTAACAAGCTAAATATATTTGAGGCATTCTAGCTAAGGATGGTTTCACTAAGGCTCGCGGGGATCCCACTCCTATGTCATCTAGTTCTGTTTTGACCAAAGTCAGGTCCCAGCCTATGACTAACGTGTCTCTCTACCATACCATTGTTGGTTCCTTGCAATATGCAACCATCACACATCCTGAGATCTGCTTTGCTGTCAATAAGGTGTGTCGGTTCATACAGCATCTGTTTGTAGAGCACTAAAAGGCTGTTAAACGCATTCTCACATATCTTGTCTGTTCCATCAACCATGGTCTTCTCCTCAAACCTTCTCTTCAGAAGACTTTAGTTGCTTTTTGTAACATTGATTAGGCATCAAATAGGGATGATAGGAGAAGTGCAATAGGCTATTGTGTTTATTTTGGTCCTAATATGGTTTCTTGGTCTTTTAAAAAGTAGCCTATTGTCTCTCTTTTGAGTGCTGAGTCTGAGTACCAGAGCATGGCCTCCACTGTGTCTGAACTTTCATGGATCAGGTCTTTGTTAAGTAAGCTCAATGTTCAGCTCCTTCAGGTGCCTCGAGTGTTTTGTGATAATCAGAGTGCAGCCATGATAACAACCATCCCCATTCTTCATGCTTGAACCAAGCATCTTGAGCTTGATTTGTACTTTATTCATGAACATGCTTTACGAAGGGAAATATGAGTTTGTCATATTCTTGCTGCATTCCAGAGAGCATATGAGTTTACCAAAGCTATTACCAAAACTAACTTGTCAAGTTCAAGAAATGGTTAGGTGTTGAAGTTGTTCCTTAGATGGAAGGGGAATGTTAGAATATTAGTCTAACCAATTATGTTAGTATTTAGTTACAGGAGTTAGTTAGAGTAATAACATTGTTATTATGTAACCATGGTTAGTTAACTAAACTGGTGTATGTCACAGAGTTAGTCAGTGGCTATATAAGTGTACAGTATCTAGTAATGAAATACGGATCATTACATTCTCTACTTCATATTCTCTCTTCTCTTACTCTCCTTTGTATTCTCTGATCCTCTATTTTCTATATAAAAAACTATATACTCTCTTCTCTCTTTATTATAAGCAACTAATAACAATTTTACATACATTAATGAAGCTGAGTTAAAATTAATTATTTCTTAAAAAATTTTCAAAATTACCCTCAATAAAAATAATCAATTAGAGGAGTTTGATTTGGTTAGGAAGTTGTATAGTTAGTTAGAGATACTGGGTGGAAAATTAACATTGTAGACAAAACATGTTATATTATAAAAACATAACATAAATACTTATAATACAGATCAAAGGAAGTACTTGACCTTTAATGTAAGATCTATTTACCTGATTTAATTAATTTAAAGAAATTAGTTCTATTAGTTAATATAATATGTTTTTTTAAAAGAATCTAATTATCTTTTTTAATTCCTTTAATCTCTCTCTTACTTGATTATAGTTTTAGGAGTATCAGTAGGGTAAATTAGAAAAAAGTTGACAAGTATTAGAAATAAGTCTCATATTTAGGATCAAAATTAACTCTTTAATTAAGTCATATGTTAAGGACGGTGGAGTAATATAAAAGACTATATGAGATTAATTTTGAGCACTATCACATCTAACTAAGATAACCCTCTTATAAAAGCATATTCAAACTCAAGATCTTGTAATTAAAACCAAGAGTTAAGGTGCTAAAATAACATTTAACTTTTACTAAAAGTGCAGTAATAATTATAAACTATTTTTTATAACAAAAATAACCATAAATTTTTAAATGTGATATAAAATCGTTAAATCCAACTACCTTTCATATATTATAGTATGAAAGTACTAAAATATTAATTAAAAAAACCATATCCATTGTACAATCTACTGCTTTTTCATCTTCTTTTCTCCAACCGTTTCTTTCACATTTTGTCTCTATCTTTCTCTCTCACTCCCATATTCTCCCCTCTTCATCACCACCACCACCATTCTTCTATAATTTCAAAAAATCATTATCAACAATTCATACTAGAAAAGTAAAAACGGGAAAAAAAAATAAAATACTATTTGTTATAATTGTTATACTTTTTTCATCAACAATCCAACCTCTACTTATTTGTATCATTACCAAGAAAAATTTAGAATCTATACTATAAATTCCACAAAAAAAAAAAATTGCACCAGGTTCATAGTAATAATTCAAAATGAAAAAAAAAAAAAAAAAGCTCACAGCTAGAATAGGGCTTGGGGAGATGAGGGGTTTACCTCGCTATCAACATTGGGAAGCGGGGGACAGGGGCTGTATGTAGAGGACTATAAGCATAGAGGAATAGATTTTGGTGAAAGAAAATTTTGGTGAATAGCAAGACCAGATCTTTTTTAATTTGTTTCTAGTTTTTCGCTTTTCTATTATAAATTGTTGATGATGATTTTTTTTTTGAATTGTAGATGGTGATGGTGGTGTAGTGATGAAGATGAAGAGTGGATAATGTGAGGGGGGTTTGAAAGCAACTGTTAGGAAGAGAATTGAAAAATCACCAGATTACATAGCAGTCATTTTTTTTAATTAAGTTGTGGTATTTTTAGTACTTTCATATTGTACTAGATGAAAGTTAGTTGGATTTAATAATTTTGTCCCAATTTTAAAATTTTATGATTATTTTTATTCCAAAAAACATAATTTATCGTTATTTATATTTTTTTTAATAAAAATTAAAGGTTATTTTAACTACTTAAACCTAAAACCAATGCTCAATACTCTGATAGTAAATATAAAGTTAGTTTCTAATTAAGAAATAATACATGTTTCATTAGTCGTAGTTAATTGGAAAACTAATAGCCAATAATTATAGCTCGTCGATCCGTTGATAAAATTAATACAAGTCAGACAGTACAGTACCAGCTAAGTTGAAATTTCGTACATATCTCTTTAAAGACGTGTGATTAAGTACGTATATATTCCATTAATGTGAATAATTTACATTTGATTTAGATAATTTCGATGGCATTGTTTTCTATCTTTTAATTATAAATTAAGTTGTCATATTTTTTTGTAAAAAAGTTTCAGATGATTTGGATTTTTAGAACTCATCATCAAAGTCAGCACAAGTCTTTTAATTACAAAAAAAGTTTACAGATTACACTTCTTCATATATATTAGCAGCAGGATTTATACCTTAAATAGTCATATTTAAAAAAGATTTTTTTTAAAAAAATACAATTAAAACTAAAAAAAAGATAAATTGGTGTTACAAATTTAACAAATCCCAAACCAGAATTGAAGTAAGAATATAAGATTTCTAATTCTAACCAAATGACCAAAATGCCCTGAATCGGGGACACAAGTTTTAGGGGTCAATAACAACATCTGTATCTATATTAACAACATTAGATTTTATATTAACGAATTTAATTTCATATTTTAGAACTTTATATCTCGAAAACCAAAGATAATTTTGGAGGATAAAAGTTTTAAGGGTCAATAATAATATATTTATCTATATTAACAACATAAGATTTACATTAATGATTTTACTTTTATGTTTCACAACTTCATATTTCAAAAACTATGGATAATTTTGAGTGCATAAGTTTCAGGGGTCAATAACAACATCTATATTTATATTAATAACATCAAATTTTATATTAACAACTTCACTTTCATATTTTACAATTTAACTCAGGGCAATTTGGTCATTTGGTCAGAATTGAAAATCTCAGATTCCTACTTTAATTTAATTTTAATCTGCTGGGATTTGATAAATCCACAGCACCAATTTATCTTTTCTCATTTTTAATTGCATTTTTTGAAATTTTTCCTTTAAAAAATAATAAATATGATTTGAATCATCCAAATCTTCATTAAAAAAAATAAAAGATAATCATGTACACTTCACACGTGCATATTACAAACTACAAGGATATGATAAAAAGAACTTCTCAAGTCTGATTAAAAATTAGATCAAACTATTCATGAAAAAAAATTAGCTCAAACTACAAGCACTTGCATATTAGATTTCTCAAAATTTAATACAATACACCTACGACATATTCCAAGAAAAATCAGCGGTGAGTTGCTTTAAATTTGATTTTTTTTTTAACATGTTATATCTTTTAAGTAGCAGTACAATAGAACATTGATTTTACCTTATTAGATACTTTCCTATCACAAATTACCCAAGCAACCTTTGTTTGTTTAAAAATCTAAGGCTCTGTTTGGTTCGAGAGGAGGGGAGGGGAGGTTTATTTAAGTTAGGTTAGGGGAGGTTATAATTCTGTTTGGTTCAAGAAGATGGAAGGGGAGGGTAGGGGAGGGGAGGTTTCTTGTTTGGTTCAGGAGGGAGGTGACGTGGGTTAATTATATATAGACAAAAATATCATTCTACATATTTTTCTTCTTTCTTTTACAATGTATTTATTAATAGTTATTATTTATAAAATGATTATTTGTAAAATAATTATTCTAAAAATTATATACTCTTATTTCACAAACTTGTTATATCTTTCCCTTTGTTTCCACAGATACAAAGTGGGAAAAAAAAACATTTTTTTCAAACACCCATGGAACATACATAAAATAACATTTATACATTAAAGAGATAATTATATATATTATTGCACATCAATTTACATCATTACATAAAAACCAAAAGTTCTTATATGCTCAACAACTAAGCACACAATATTCAGAAAGTGAATTATTCTGAAATTCATACTTGTTTTCAGTGCGGTGCGATTTCTTTTCATTTAGTAAGCAAACAAAAAAACAAAAAAAATCAACGTTCAAAATTAATTGACAGAGGAGGGGGAAAACAATGAGCAAGTATTAAGCAGACGCATATATGGACTTTGCCACAGAAATGAAAACGGAATAGAGATGGAAAATATGATATTAGGGCCAAGGGTGTTTTTGGAATATTAAAAAATTAACATAGGCAATTTAGTCATAATTTGACATAAATATTATCTCCCTTAGAAAAAACCTCAAATTTGGAGGTTTTGAAAGGGAGGGGAGGTGGCCACTAAAAGACAAAAATCCTCCCTCCCCTCCTCTACTTCCAACCAAACATCCATTTTTAATCTCCAACCCTCCCCTCCAAAAACCCCCCAACCAAAAAAAGCCTAAGTTTGAATTCTATAACCAACATTTATACTAATTTTACTATCTTTTTTTGTATAATTAATCTTAAATATTTAAATTTTATCATTTATAAAATAATGTGTTCTTTAATTTTTGACCTTTAAACCATTTCTAACTTATCTCGTATCAAAATCGTAATACATATTACTTACTTCCTAGGTAAAAACCCTTCTCCTCTAAAGTTGGTCTCCATGGCTCAAAATTTTAATCTCAACCCTGATTTCAACCAAACTACGAGTATATCATCCGCTGATACTACAACATCCTTATTTCTATAATATATATATATGAACTAAAGGGGACGCAAAGGCGTTGGTGGGTTAATAAATACCCACCACCCATCACTTTTAATTCACTTTTGTTTCAGTTGGCGAAAATAGTAAGGAGGGTGCGATTCTACAGCTCTTACAGGTAAGGTTTCAAACTTCTTTTCAGATGATTTGGGTACTTAAAATTATTTTTTTTATAAAAATTGTTCCACATATTTTAATTAGTAAAAATTTTGGGCTTAGTATTTTAGGAAAATTTTGAATTTTGATAAAAGATGACTATAGCTATGTAGATAATAAGTAATAGTTGATTTTAATCGGTTCAGATTTACCATTTGGTTGTCTTATGATTTTATAATTAAATTCTTTTAAAACAGATCATAAATTATATTTTAGGGACGTTTTTGACCTATTAAATTTGGATTAAACAATTTATTTGGATTATTGGAGGTATTATTGAAATTTTAATTAGTTTAATTTGTTAGATTTTGAGCTATATGAAATTATAAGCTATGATCTGATATTTGAGTTAGAGTTTGATATGGTTTAATTATGTAGAGGTTTCAGATGTTGCTTAATAATTAGGTTATGCTTATATTAGCTAGAAAAGAGATTTAATTGATATAGGATATTGATATTGATAATTTTATGACTATTGGATTGTGAAGGTGATTAGGGAATTATTGTTGTTAAAGATTTTATTGAGTGAAATAGAGTTAAGAAATTTTAGAATTTGTGATTTAAAAAGAATTTAAGGAATAGATAAATTTTTGTTATAGCCAATTATGGGGGGTTGTTACTTGTTATTTTATATTAGTTAGCAATTATTATTAATATGTAATTATATATTTATTGTAGAGTGAATTTGAATTTGGCTTGTTGAACTTGAATTCTCTCAAGTTTAGTTGTATCAAGAACTTGAGCTAACCACTTTCTAATTTATCTTGTATGATTATTAGGATGATTATAAGTGTATATTCATATTCAAATTATATAAGTATATGACATGGTATTTTATGTAAGAAAAATGTATATATGTGAAATGTATTTGTGAGTAAACTTATTAGTTAAGTGGATTTACACTATTTATTTTGAGATTCTAATGTTGATGATGCATAGTATTGAATATGAAATATATGAGAATAAATTATTGATATTGAAGTTTGTAATGGTGAGATGTTGAATATGATGAGTTGTGATTCGGGGAGGTTTGATTTTTTTTGTACCACATGGTATAACTACCACTGTGCGCACAGTGGATAACTTTGACATTCTTAGGACTCTTGGTATCACATTTTCCTTTGGCCGGATTAAGGGTCAACTCAAGGGACATGTGACACTTTTCCATATTCGACAAAAATGGAACCTATTGTCTGATATGAGTTCTATAGCCTTTGGTTGGTCTACACCTCATTATTAGAGAGCTTGATGCGATCTTGTCAAAAAGATTAATCATCTTATGTGTTGTAGCTTATGGGTTTTGTCAACAGTTATAAGGAGGTTATAAAGATGATTGAGGGAGTTCTATACATTTTGAATAATTCTCTTGAACTACTAATATTTTTGGAAAACTATATAGACTTTGCTATATAAATATATATCTTACCCACTTAACTATCTTGTAATCATTTATTGTTTACTTGTTAAAATTGAATTATGGTTACTGAGTCTATATGACTCACTCTGTCGTTTATTATTTTTTAGGCGAAAGTCCAGATGATACTACCAAGGGGAAGGCGTACGAGATTTAATTTGCTTTATCAATATTGTATGCCTTGTTTAATTGTATGAGTATAATTTAATGTATATTGCCAAATTTTAAAACCTATTTTATATACATTACATATTTTAAATATTCTGGTGCATACTGAGATTTATACTTTAGGCAAAGCCCCTTTAAACACAAACATGATAGAATAATATATAAATTACTGGAATTAAAGACTGGAAAGACACTTGAATGACTCTTAGATTCTGGGCCAGGTGCTTCCTCAGTTTCCGTAACTGCAATTGGCAAATATTTATGGTATAAGTCATCTGAAATTTTCCATGAGGGATCCAATTTCATCCTTAATTCATGTAAAAAGCTGGTTTTATCAGTCAGAAGTAACATTGCATGTTACGCACTCAGTACGTAAATTACACACACACATATATATATAAACACAGCTCATGCCCATTATCAATACCTGAATCAGCTGCTTTTACCTGAAAGGATTCCAGTTGTTTGGATTCTCATGTAATTTTAGGGTTCATAGGCATCTCCTTCACTCTTCAGTCGCCTGTACTTCTGCAACATATATATATATATATATATATATCAGAATCATGACTGGGCACTTTGGAAAAGGTGAAATTAATTTCATAATAGTTTATAATTATGTTACTTAATATAGAATAAGTCAAGACCACAGAAAAAAGATTCCCTGCGAGTGAGAATGAGATTATGTGAGAGGGGGGAAAAAGACTGGCCTGGGAAATTGGAAAACAAAAAAAGCGCTGACCACTTACTCTGATATCACCTTTCATCTTTTGAGACCTGTTGAATCAGAAAATCAAGCTCGTGTAGATCCATCTATGTGGTAGAAATAATATAATATATAGGCTAGCAAAAAAAAAAAAATATATATATATATATATATATATATATATATATATATATATATATATATATATATATACATGCAGATAATATATTGGTTAAAACTATATAATATAATGTATATTAATTAGGGGTAAAATTAAAAAGTTGTTAAATTTTATCAAGGGAGAATTGCTAAAAACTACCTTGCAAGTAAATTAATTGCTAATTGCTACCATTGCACATAGTGGATGATAAGTTGCACACGGGTGGATGATATTTTGCACACGAGGGATGATGTTTGCACATTCGCAGGGATGAATTTTACACATGTGGATGATGCTTGCACATAAGGGGTGCTTGTTTGCACCCGTGGTACCAATCATCAAATAATTTCCTTACAATGTATTTTCGAGTCATTTTCCCTTTTATTTAAGGGGAATATACACTACTACAAAATGTAGATTTTACGTCCCTAAAAGACGTCCCTTTTTTAAAAAGTGAAGTAAAAAATAAAGACGGTGGCATTTTTGTAATTATGGGTAAGAATTAAGTACTTTAGGCGTCCTCTTTTTTAAAAAAGGGACGCCTAAAGTAAAAAAAAAATTAATTTTTTTAAATTTTTTTTAGACTTTAGAAAGTCAATTTTTTTTACTTTAGACGTCCCAAATTTAAAAAGGACGTATATCAGTCAAATTGATACTGACATCACTCTCTTGAAGCTCATTTTCCACCATAACTCTCTCTCTCTTACTCCCTTTCATTATCGTTGTTCTTTTTTTGAAAGTCGTCATCCTCTATCTCCACCACCATCATCTACCGTCTTCCTCTCCATTGTTGAAGCTCGTCGCCATTGTTCTTCCTCGATCTTTAATGCTGTTGGTTCCTCCTCCCTCTCCTACTGTGGCCAAAAGGTATGGATAATTAATTTTTCTTTTTATAGGTTAATTTTAAACTGAGATTATTGTATATGTATTTTGTTGTGTTAAGATTTAGATTTATCTTCATTTTGATTTATCATCCTTCACCAATATTAATCTGTAAGGATATTTTGGTTTATAAAAAACTGTTCGATCTTGTTTCTGTATGTTATAATTGTTAGGCAGTGAAAAATATAAACGAGTTTTTTTTTTAAAAAAAATAACTTTAGACGTCCCTTTTTAAAAAAGGGACGTTTAAAGTTTTGTTTTTTTTAAAAAAAAAAACTTTAAACGTCCCTTTTTTAAAGGACACCGTATCCTGACTTTTTTACGTCCCTGGTATAGGTGTCCCTCTTTTTTTGGACGTTAAAAGGGCTAAAAAAAGGACGTTAAAAATGTTTTATGTAGTAGTGATGTTTCTTTTTTTTTAAAAAAAAAGACGTGTATTTATATGCTATCTGTCGTAATAAAAGTACAAGGTGTAGAGTTTGATTCCTCAAACTTGAATATGAGCCTCTCATGCAGCTTAGGGACAAGAAAAAAAGTCGAGTAGGAAAAAAAGAACAGAAAAGAAAAATAATGCAATCTTAAACTATGAGGATAAAATTTGTTATCCTTATTAGATCCAACTAGTGGATGGAATTAATGCTGGTTCTGCTATCAAATTTCCTGTTCTCTTTGAGATATTTAATGACAATATATTAATTTAGGATCACAAAAAATAACATGAAAGAAACATCTTTTCCTGTAACCCCACACTTTTAAAGGAAAAAGCATGATTTAAGGCAATGAGATTTGGACGTATATTCTAACTTATCGTTCTGTTCTATAATTTATCACTATCTATAATAAATGTTGTTTGCTGTAAACCATATATATAACTAATTTAGAAAGCTGAATTTGCTAATTGTTACAAGCTTCCCAAGGTGATTATTACGAACTTTCTAAACTGGACATTATATTTATATCATAAAATAGAGACTTGAAATTAACATTGAATAATTGTAAATTGTGTAAAGTAATTTCCTAATTAAAGTTTGGTGAAGTTAGCTAGAGGACTGTTTCTGTTAGATCTAGAATTATATAAATAGCCCACATAACATGGAACTCCAACTTGATTCTCAAATTAAACAAAACTACACACACACACACTACTGTATGAAGTTTGATAAATTAAACGATCAAATTATATTTCAATAAATATATAAATGGTTGGAGTTTGTATATTTTATAAATTGATTAATCTCTCTTATTGATTTCAAAAACTTTTGAAAAAAGGTAACATGTTTTAAATCGATCGGGGGAAGGAAAAAATGTGCACACATAATAATTTTGGATATAAGATTTAGGGGCAAAAATAGCTATAAAGTATACTATGAGATAAGCTATATGCATTCTAAACTAATACACTATGATAAAATTTTGAGGATCAATTCTCAAAAAGCAAAATGTAAAATATTCTCAATTCGTAGTGGTGGCCATTAGTTTGAGTGAGAGCTATGAATCCGACATGCTATGTCAAGTGATGTGAACGGGCTAAGGGAAAAAATACCAATAAAATACACTTTCATGCAATTTCAACCATCAATGTTTAAAAAAATAGTGCAAAAAATCCCAATAGAGGTACATGTGGGCAAATATTAAACCATGAATGTCAAAAGATTGAAATTTTATTTGATCTGAAGTATGCAGAGGTGAAAATATATTTCCAAATTTGTTTTAACTGGTATTAACTTAAGAACACCATTTTATTTTTGTCTCACATTACAGCCACATAAACACATTTTAGTTTATTTTAATATTCTATAAGTATTGTAAGAATTTTGGGCATATTTAGAATCTGACTAACTTATTGACCTTAACCTTGGTTATATATTTATTAGTATTAATATTTTTCAATTTAATTTCCTCCAAAATTTTGGATGACACACTACCAATTAAAATTCTTATTTTCTTACTTCTCATCGGGAAAATAATTTGTGAAACATTCTCTCATAATTTCAATCATGATTCATGATTTTTTTTTATACTGTGATTCATGAAAATTGACGGGTAACTGAAGTTCACTGTCATATGAAAGCACTTTCTCAAAGGTACATGACAAGTTGAGAAGGACATATTACTTGACAGCATATGCAATACAGAACCCACCTTATCCTTTCAAATGAATTTTACTCTCTCTACACCTACATCATTTATTCATGTAAAATAATGAAAAAAGAATTTTAAAATTACAAAATTCTAAATTAAGTTTGTTACTAAAAATTAACAAGGTAATCAAGAGACTAATTGATAAGCAATTCACAACTTATTTTATGAGAAATATCTTATTAAGGATTTTTTTTTCAATTTCAAAGTTTTTTTCTATCCTTTTTTCTTCATTCAATGCAATCAAAATATTTCATAATTATAAATCATAAAATAATTATATATAATACAACCACATATATTAAAAATAAGGAAAATATGAGAGTAAACCGATAAAAAAAATAGATGCGATGTATATTAATTACATTTTGTATCACAACTTGACCTGAAACAAGGAAGGGGAAAAGAAGGGGGGACTTTTAAGGTTTCTCCAAGTGAGAGAGTGTTAGGGTTTTCCCCTCTTTTCATTGCATGAGTGGTGCTATCTGCCGGAAGTGCTGTGAGAGTGACTGAAATCAACTGATTCAAGGAAAATATGTCTGTAGGGGGTGACGACATATGGAGAGGGGTTGTCTTGACATCAACCTCCAATGGAAAAAGAAAGAAGAATGAACAGAGGAAGGCCATGTCTTAATCAAAAAGGTTATTTCAAAAATAAGAATGGGGCTAGGAACTGTTCGGGATGCAGTAACGGCAATGTGGAAAGTAAACGGTGAAATAGATGTGAAAATGATAGGATTTAACCTGTTTCGATTTAGCTTTAAAGAAGCAAGGGAGGCTAAAAGGATCCTGAAGGATAATCCGTGGGTGGTAAGGAATTACATGTTGAGTTTGCAGAAATGAAGACCGTTCTTGAGCGACAATGAGATCCAAATAAATACTTGTGAGTTTTAGGTCCAATTTCATTATCTTCCATGGGAGGGCCAGATGGAATCAAGTATTAGATTAATGGTGAGTTTGGTGGGGAATGTGATTGAGGTAGAGAATCCGAAAGACCAACGATTTAAACATAGGAACTTTGGAAGAGCTAGAGTAGAGGTAGATAATGAAATATTGTTAGTTCTGGGGTTCTTGGCCCCTCGTCCTGATGATGAACTGGATAATGTATGGATACAAGTTAAATATGAGAAGTTAGTGAGATTCTGTTACAATTATGGCAAGTTAGGCCATGAAAGCAAAAGTTGTGAGGAGGAAGCAATGAAATTCATGGTTAATGGCGTGGTAAGGGGTTATGATGATAGCTTATGCACCCAACCTATTTGGGTGTCGGCGGTGAACCAGGTTAATCGGAGTTTGTGAGTTCAATCGGAAAGGAAGGAAGTGCGCGGTGAAACCAAAATCAAAATTGGCGGGAGTGGATCCTTGAGAATGTTGTGGGTTATAGAGGATAGAGGAGAAAGTTCCAGAGGGCCATGTGGGTGGAAAGGTGAGGTTTGTATTTCACAGCTAGATAAATTAAATATGGCAGAGTACGAGTTGACAAAGGGGATCAATCAAGGAAAAGTTAGGTCCCACGGAAATAACCAACACGTGAGTTATGAAAGAGGAAGAGACCCGGAGAAGGCTAAAAGTAACTACATGAGATTTAATCAAATTAGGCCAAAAGCGCATCTGTGTGAGATAAATGGGACAAATAGTGTATTGAGGGCCTTCTAGGAGAAACTAATGAAGACCTAAGTCAAATACTGGGTTAAGCTAGCTAGAGAAGAGGAGGAAGGAAGTAAAGAGAACAAAGCAATGGTCGAGATCTAAAGAGGGGTAATTAGAGAGCTAGCTCAGGGTCTAAAAGAAGTATCACTTAAAAGAAAGAGTGAAGGCAACAATAAATCACCTCTGAATAAAAGGAGAAAGATCACAGGAAGGACTCACTGAAAAGCGCCAGGAATAGAGACATAGCGGTTGTAGTATTAAAAGCCTTGGAGGAGGCGGAAGAACAGAGAAGTTATAGGTTCAACTATGAAGGGGTGCTCAACTTCTACATGGGTAATAATTTAGGAGAGAAGGTCAAGCCAAGACGAAAGGTAAGGAACTCACTATTCTCAAATAGAAATTTTGATATCCAGATTGTGTAGAACTCATATATTTTTAAAGAAAACTAGAATGAGGAAGCGGTGAATGATGATGAAATTGAACCAGATAATCAAGGGTGGGGTGGTTGGCCAGAAGCAACCACCAGGGAACAATGAATTGTATTGGTGAAACTGCCAGGGGTTGGAAACTACCATGACAGTTCGTAATTTAAAGTTCCAATGCGGGAAATTCAAACCTCATCTGGTATTCCTATCTGAGATGAAGATGAGAAAAGGAAAAATAGATAAGATGAGGAAAAAACTAAAATTTGATTTTGGGGAGTACTGTGAGACTGTTGGTCGATCAGGAGGAATGACTATTTGGTGGAAGGAAGGGGTTCAGTTCAGAATAGGATTTGTCACCAGGTTCATTATACATTTGGAAGAGATTAAATTAAATGGGGCAAATATGGGTAATGTAACTCTGGTTTATGGTCCTGTTAACATTATACAAAAGCACCAGTGGTGGAGTGATATGGAGAAGCTGAAGCTGGAGGATGAAGTTCCAGGATAATCTTTGGGGACTTTAATGATATTCTATATACATCAGATAAAGAAGGGGGAAGAGAATGTTCGCAGAGGGACTTGGATAGGTTTCACAGCTTTATAGTGAACTGTGATTTAATGGAGTTAGAATTCAATAGATACAAGTTCACTTGAATGAACAATAGGAGTAATGAAGAGCTAATTAGAGAAAGACTGGATCGAGCCGTAACAAATACGGCCTAGCTAATTTAATACCAAAGAGGACAAGGTTAGGTGCTGGAAGCAATCAGGTCTAACCATTACCTGATTTTTATTGAGTTTGAACATGTTGAAACAAAGGCACCCCCACTATTTAGTTTAATGTGAGATGGTTGACCCACCCAAACATATTTGAGCTTATTAAGGAAAACTGGGGACTGGAAAACAATAGAACAAAGTTGCAAGAATTTGTGGGAAAACTGAGTAGATTACGAAAGGTCTTGGCAGAATGGAGAAAGAGGGAGTTTAAAAATAATCAATGGCAAATAATAAATTAGTGATGAAGGTGCATAAATGCTTGTGTTCGAAGTGGAATGATGTTATTGTTAAGGAAGTGGCGTAATTAAAGAAGGAAATAGATGTGTTATGGGAGCAAGAAGAACTATACTAGGCCAAAAAGCAGGAATAGAATGGCTGAAATGTGGTGATAAGAATTACAGGTTCTTCCATATCTCAACCATTAGAAGAAGATGCGGAAATAAAGTTATAAGGATAAGAGATAACAATGAAGAATGGATAGAAGAGGAAGGGGTAATTGGAGAGCACTTTGCTGATTTTTATTCATCCCTTTTTGCTTCGGTAGGAGAAAGGAATTTCACACTAGTGCTAGAATGTGTAGAAGTAATATCTAATGATGACAACCAAGCCCTAATAGTGGAAATAAGCAATAAAGAGGTAAGGCGGGCAGTGTTTCAACTGGGAGGATAAAAAACATCAGGACCAGATGGCTTCACAAGGCTATTCTATTAGAAATCATGAGACATCATAAGTAACTAGGTATGTGAGTTAGTGAAAGACTACTTCAGAAATGGTTTCCCTCTAAATGATGTTAATGATATAGATTCAGTACTTATCCCAAAAATCGATTTCCCGGAATCTGTGAATGACAATAGACCGATAATTTTGTGTAATTTCTCATACAAAATTTTCTAAAAAATATTGGCCAATAGATTAAAACCCTTACTTGAAAAAATCATAGATGAAAGTTAAAGAGCCTTTGTTCCTGGAAGATTAATGTAGGATAATATTTGTGGTGGTGTATGAAATATTCCATCATATGAAACTGAAAAGGAAGGGCCATTGTGAAATGACGCTGAAACTTGATATGAACAAGGCTTATGATAAGGTAGAATGGGATTTTTTATATGTTATAATGATAAAAATGGGGTTTTGTAAGGGATGAGCTGATAGAATACTTTGGTGCTTGAATTCTGTCAAATTCTCGATCGTGATTGCTGGTAAAAGAGTATCTAAGGTGGGACTCCAAAGAGAATTAAGACAAGGGGATCTGATATCTCCTTATTTCTTTATTCTTGTGAATAATGTGTTGTCTAAACTGATTGAAAAAGAAAAAAGAGGTGGGAGATTGAGAGCGGTTTCTTTGGGAAGAGGTTATCCAGAGATTACCTATAGTTTCTTTGCAAATGATTCTGTTTTTTTCCTATGGGCTAATATGGAAAATTGTAGGAAACTAAAGGATATGATCAACATTTATTGCGAGGCTTTGGGACAGGTAATAAATGTGAGGAAATCATGTTTATATTTCTTAAAGAATACTCCTAAACTAATCCAGGAGGAGATTGGTCATATTTTTCAAATTCATGTAGTGGATCTCCCTGGAAATTATCTAGGATTGCTTATAATATGGGGAAGATAAAAAATTCAAGCGTTAAATTTTGTGATAGACATAATGGAAAAAAGAGTACAGGGGTGGATAAAGAATTTCATGTCGGAAGCAGGAAGAGTGATGCTGATTAAATCAGTGGCCAACTCTTTACCCATGTATTCTTTGTCCTGTTTCATGTACCTTAAGAAGTGCTACAAAGGTTAGATGGAATTGTGTCTAAATTTTGCTAGAAATGTGAGGAAGAAAAAAGGAAAATTTATTAGGTATCAATAGAGAAAATGAAAAGACATAAACTAAATAGGGGACTGAGGTTTAAGGATTTTGAGGCTTTCAATCTAGTACTTCTAGCAAAACTAGAGTGGAGAATATTAAATAATCCAAACCAGATGTGGGTTAGAATTTTAAAAGCAAGATACTGTAACATCCCAAATTTTTTTTAAATAGTAAATAAATATTCATAGGATGTGATTTATTAAGTAATATGAGGTTTAGAAAAGACCTAGAAATATTTTTGTCTATATATATAATAAAATAATCTGGAGCCTACAATAATTTATGCACAACTCTCTCTCCCCCTATATATATATATATATATTAATATAATATAAGGGGCAGCAGCACATGAGCTGCTGCCACCTTTTAATTTAAAGGGGGGGTGCATTATTGCACCCCAATCTCACCTCTCCCTCTCTATTTAAACGCACAAGGTGCGTATCAGTGAGAGGGAGAGCATGAGCGAGAGCAAGAGTAAGAGCATGAGCGGGAAGAGAGAA
Source organism: Albizia julibrissin (assembly GCA_037074505.1). Lineage (NCBI taxonomy): Eukaryota > Viridiplantae > Streptophyta > Magnoliopsida > Fabales > Fabaceae > Albizia > Albizia julibrissin. Next base: position 39,321,361 of record CM073483.1, on the reverse strand, counting down.
AGAGGAAGAGTTTTGAAGTTGAATTATTTAGTGTTAGTAAACTGGAAGCATTCAAATATCTTAAAAATAGGCTTGTAATAGAGGTAACCTTGGTTATTTTTTTTATATACTTGTCAATTATATATTTATATATGTATATATTAAACTGTTTTGTGATTTGTTGTGCCTATGAAGGGTTTGATTTGCAATTGTATATTGGATTAAAATTATATTGATGAGTTTTGACATTCTTAGAGTCCTTAGTATCACTTTTCTTTTAATCGGGTTAATGAACAGTGACACCTCTTTGGTTGTAAAAAGGAGGGGAGCCATAGTATAATCATGATAAGCTAGGGACCTTGATAGGGTGACGCCTCATGATTTAGAAATTATGTGTAATGGATGTATTTCTGTTGGATTATGTGTTAGTTATGGCTCCAGTTAACGGTTATAAGAGGGTGGACAGGGTAATAAGAATGGTTTGTGCATCAATATTTGTTTGACATGTTATATATGTGATATCTCTTATGAAGAATATTTGGAAAATGAAATGATGCTCAATTGTTTTGGAATTCTTTTTGGGAGGAGGTTTTGATAACCAAATCGAGAACTTTGTGAAAGGTTATATATAAAGAAATATAATTAAATTATTGTGAGTTTGAACTTTATGTTCTCGATCTTGGTTTACATGTATATTTATAAATAACCAATGGTTACAGAGATCTTTGGATCTTATGGTTATTATATTTATTTTTTTTCCAGGTGATTATTTTAGTAGGGAGAAAGGGAAAGCACACACATGGAGTGAGTCTTGAAGGCTCTTTTGTACTCCTAGAGATCATGTTATGTCTTTGTATTTACCATGACCATAAGGCTTCCACATTTTTATTAATTTTAAAATATTTTTGGGAATTAATTTGACCTTGTAAAATTAGGATCTTACATATACTTTCCCAATGATAGTTTTTTGGAAGCAAGGAGAGGAAGAAGAGCATCTTGATTATACGTGGAGTAGTATCTTAGAAGTGAGGAGAATACTAGCTGATCAAGTTTTTAAATGTGTCGGGTTTGGGAGAGAGACTAGAGTATGGAGTGATCATTGGTTAAGTGAATTACCTAGGAAAAGGGTTCTTTCACTGTGCCCTCATGAAAGTTTTAAAGAATTAAACCTAGCTGATTTGATGAGTAGGAATGGATGGAATCTGCTAGCTATAGAAGGATGGATAACACAAGCAAGAAAAAAAAGGTCATATATGGCACTATAATTGCTCCAAGGGAAAGGGAAGACAGATGGGAATGGTCAGGTGGGAAGAGAAGTGTATATTCAGTTAAGGAAGGATATGAGATTGCTAGAAGGGATATTTTGAAAAGGGAGGAAAATATTCCACAATGCTCAAAAGAAAATGTGGAAGGAAATCTGAGGTCTTAAATTACCATACAAAGTTAGAAATTTTCTCTAGAGATTGATGAATAATGCCTTGCTCACAATGTATAATTTGTGCCAAAAAAAAGATGTTATGTTGTGGATAGATGCTTAATCTATAACAAGCAACCAGAATCATTATTGCACTTGTTCGTAAAGTGTGAATGGGCCAATTTAACATGGTTTAGGAGTAACTTTTCCTTTAAGATCACATATTCTATAATTAATATGGAATAATGGGTGGCTTCTTGCTTATGTGAATCCAATTTTAACCAATGGCAAAAGTCTCTATTTGTGATGATTCTGTGGCAGATTTGGAAGACCCGAAATGCATTATTGTTTAATAATATCAATCCTGATCCAATTTTCACTTTCTCTCAAGCAGCTAAATTACTTCAAGAATATTGGGAGGCTAATGGATGGTCCAATTAAACCAAGTCGGAAGTCAGCAGATCACAAACCCAGAGGAAGAAGCAAACAAAGTGGAATCCGCCTGAAGGTAATATGATTAAAATTAATTGTGATTGTGCATTTTCTGAGGAAGCAAACACACAACTGAAGTTGCTTTTGTTGTATGGGATTCAAATGAGTGGTTATTGGATGGGGAGGCAAAACTCATAGAAGCAAGCTCGGTATTCATGGCCGAAGCAATTGCTCTACTTGATGCCTTAAAATTTGCCCATGATAACCAACTTTCGAATATATGATTTGAGTCTGACAATCAATTATTGATTAATTGCATCTGCAATGACTTACCTCCAAATGAGTAGAGGTGTACAAATATCCTTGAAAACTTTAAAGAGTCAAGAAAACTAATTAGGAATCATTCATGTAATTAGATTCTGAGGGGAGTAAATTTAGTAGTTGATTGGGCTACTAAAACTACTCTCGGTGGGTACTGCCCAAATGATTGGGTTAATCAATCCCCGGAACAGCTACAGAGATTGCTAGAGAAGGATTGGAAGATCATACCAAGAGAGCCCGATTAGTTCATTTTGGTTTGTAAGGGGCTGGTTATTTTGATGTTAATATTATTACTAGGATTATTAGTTTCTATAGTATGAATGAATGAAGTCACATTCCATGGCAAAAGGGGGGGGGTTGGGGGACGTAGAGATAAAGAGAGATGTGATGGGAAAATGCAAAAATTTTATTTTATGAATAAAGTATTTTTAATTTCTTACAATTGAGAAATTTCAAAACTATTCATAGAATCCTAAAAATATCAAAATAATAATGATGAATAGTCAATTGAGGTGGTAAGTAAGTTCATCTTGATAAGAAGAATAACACAAATTCAAATTTAGGGAAACACACTTGTTGAGAGAGAAGAAAACCATTTACCCTTTAAACTAAGCTTCATATCCTTTAAGCCTCGAATAGGACCCTTCATTAAATCAATAATAACAATAACAACAACAAAAACAATAATAATAATAATCCAAACTCTAATATAATATTAAAAGATAAAAATAACAAAAGCAATAAAATAATGTAGACCACCTAGGCATCTCATTTTAAATTGAAAAAAAAACTAAAATAATTCAATGAAAGATAATGACAAGGAATATAATTAAATCCTACTTAATCTAAGGGATGTAATATAATTCTAAATATTCTTATTCAAATAATCCTAATAAAAAAATTCTAAATACACGTATATAATAACCCAAATTACATCTTTACCCAATATTGCATCGCAACTATAATTTGAGTATTTATAACCCACCGGTCCAAGTCAACCAACCCCCCGCTTAAGGCCTTCCCTACATGCATATATACCTACCACTCTTGTGCCCTTCTCAAGGGCTCTCTCTCTAAAGCCGAAGTTATAGTTATTCTGGGTTTTTGTTTACATATATCTCTTGAATGCCAGAAGAGAGAGAGAGAGATAGGAAGAAGAAAAATGAGAAAGCCTTGCTGTGACAAAGAAGACACCAACAAAGGAGCTTGGTCTAAACAAGAAGACCAAAAGCTCATCGATTACATCCAAACTCATGGTGAAGGTTGCTGGCGTTCCCTTCCCCAAGCTGCAGGTTCATTTCATCTCATTCATATCACTTTTGCTTCTGTATTGTTTCTTTTCTTTCTTTCTTTCTTTATTTTTTTATGGCTATCAACTCGGTTAGGTTACTCGACCATTGTCGGGCCTAACTGGAATAACTCTTGCAAAGACATCAAACTCAAAATCTCATACTCAAAAAGCTAACGCCCTTCTATTAGGATAAACCCCTGCTGGTTGCTTTTATTTTTTTTCTTTTTTTCCTCAAAATTTTCCATTCATTCTTTTTTTTTCTTTTTTGGGTATGCTTCAAGTTTCATCCTCCCTGCCGGTTTCAACTGAGTGAGTAAGAGAGAGAGAGAGATCTGCTTTGGAAGGAACAATCTTTCAAATCAGTTCCTTTTGGGATGTCTCAGAACTTTCAATATGGGCTTTCTCAGAACTTATTCTTCTACACAAACACACACCATAATATATAAATATATATATCGAGAAAGGAATAATCATCACCATCACCATATATATCTTTGTAATTCATGTCAGGGCTGCATCGTTGTGGAAAGAGTTGCAGGTTGAGATGGATAAATTATCTGAAGCCAGACATCAAACGTGGAAACTTTGCCCAAGACGAAGAAGACCTCATCATCAAGCTCCATGCCCTCCTCGGCAACCGGTAATATATATTAACATAAAAAATACACACTAGCCTCTCTAATAATCTCATACACAAATCTTCAACAAAACATATCTTTTCATTTGGTATCTTACTACATTTATTCATTTTACCCATCAGAGTAATTAATTCTCCGCAAAAAATACATACTCTCATCTTCTTCTCAGGTCTAAATATAAGATTCAGTTGACTTTTTAAAAAAAAGTTAAAGAAGTTAAATTAGTTACTTAATTATCACATATGTTGTATATCATTAGATTATATATATCAGTTTATAAGTTTGACTAATTAGTTTGAACAGAAAATGATAGATAAATATTTTAAAATATTTTATTTAGTTTTTTTAATCATTTTTAAAAAATCAACTAGATTTTATATTTAAGACAGATAAAAATATTGTCAATTAGTTGGTATACACACATAACTGGATGTGGGGCCATGAGTTTAAGGTAAGAAAAAATCTAATTACTGTCTGTTTAATTAGGTGGTCCCTGATAGCTGGAAGGTTGCCTGGAAGAACAGATAATGAAATAAAGAACTATTGGAATTCTCACATCCGCAGAAAGCTAATAAAGATGGGCATAGATCCTGAGAACCATAAGCTTATTCATCTTCATCATCCTTCTTCTTCTTCTGCTACTGCTGCAACGTCCATGGAGAAAAAACCTAACTCCAACAACTTGAATCTTGACCTCACTATTGCTTTTGATCCTTCTAGCACACCAAACCCAAACTCTGCTGAGTCCTCTCTCAATAATAATAATAATAATAAGGAAATGGATCATCAGAGCCAATCAGCTCCAACTCTTCCTCTATTTAACTAGAGGAAACTCTAATTGGAATTAATATATATCATGCTTTAATTTTCAAGTATAAATTAATTCTCATTGAAAGTTCATATACAGGTGTCTGTGTCTGTGAAATTGTCGAGCGGAAATGTTCAGATATATGTATTTTATAAATTTAGGCGCTTGTTAGTTATATATGTGAAGTAGATTAGGTTGGGGGACTCAACAAAGATGGATCCATTTGAGATTATGATATATTTCATGTCTTAAAAGGTGTGGGTTTTTTGAGTAATCCATTGTTAAAGGAAATGCCTTATTGATGGTGAGTGACTTTTTGTAGACATCTTTATAAATGTTCTTAAAACTTTGAGATCTGTCCTAACTCTAATTTGTCTAAACTCTTGTGAGTCAGAAGAAGAAGCTAATAAGTATTTGGGTTCATTGTTTTTAACATGAAAGACATTTAACTATAATGACCAGACAGGGAAGTGAGCTCTTAACATGAAAAGGGTATCGAGTATTATGTGCCTATATGGGCTGAACAATCCCTTCCCTCCTCACATGTGTTCTATATAAATAACCTAATTCATGTGCAAGCCTAGTGACACAGAATTCTTGTGAACATTTTGATTCTTATAATTAAAGACGACCATCGTATCACTGTATAAAGATAACAAAACCAAAACCTTATTTTACTAGATGGAGTTAGCTATATGTGTATCACATAGAGTTATTATGTTTGATCAAAAGATCTCACTCACTAATTTTATTGATTATTTTCTTCCTTCATCCTCTAAATATTTTCAAAGAACTTCAAGCTACTTTATATCAATCCTAGTTGCACATCCCAAGATCATAATATAGTACTTGGATTTTCTCGACACATGGCATCCCAAGATCCCAAACAAAGTGGGGCCGGGCCTAAGGAGATGAGCATGCATCTTAAGATATGTGATAGAAGTAACTATAACTAAAAATACATTATAAATTTGTCCTTGTTTAATGATTAGCTTATGCAATATGCTGAGATATGTTTGTATGTACGTACGTTCATTGTTTTCTTCAAGACACCTTACTTTGCTTCGGTGCTAATTATAAGAGTTAAATAATTATTTTATATATATTAAAAAAATTAATAATTATATATAAAAAATGTGTATCTTTTTAAAAAAATACCTCATTTAATCATTAACCCTGTTGATGGATGCCCCTTTTAATATATACAGTTAATAGAAATAGCTTAAAAAAATTATAAATCTAAAAGATAAAATAAATTCTTTAAAAAAATTATAAATCTAAAAGACAAAATGAATTCAGGTCTAACATTTAGGCTTAGGGGTAAAACTATTAACGAATTTGTATATTTAGTATCCGAGTTATATTATGAATCAAAACGGAGAGAGTAATTAAGGATCCATTGTTTCCAATTAATTGGTTCATTGATTGAGGGGGGAGGGACGGACGGACGGACGGAATGGTGGGGTCAATCAATTAATTGAGGTGGTCCGATTACTTTGTTCATTCTCTCTTCAAACTGATTTTTCAATGATAACGAGGAAAAAAAGGATAATATATATAAAAAAATTAAAATTGAAATATTTTCAAATATTTTTTTTGGACAAAAAATATTTTCAAATATTGATCTTTGTTAATCATTTATTAAAAACATTCAAATAAAATACGGACTTTACCGTCATGTTATTAAATACGCCAAGGTCATTTTCGTTAGAGTATGTTTGAGTTATTATTTGAGAAGTACGTTTACGTAAGTCGAGGTGAAACTCTTCTAATATATTTAAATTATACTCCGTAAATCACGTCAAAAAAGTAGTTTGTACCGCCAACCCAAACAAGCACTTAATTATTGTGGATTTGATCCAACTGGGCTAGACCAATCTTGGGCCAACTAGGCCCATCATTATGTTGTATTTTGTTTTCGGCCCAAACATTAATTAGCGTACTGTTTTTGTTGTGAGTCTATTTTCAAAGTGTCAATGATGAGAGATGGGAATGGTCTTCTTAAGTTCTTATATGTAATTATTAGTCGCCCAAAGTGGAATAAATGATTAATGTTTCAATCAGTTAGTCTACTTCTGAATTAAAGCAGTCAAGTTCATTGAATTAAATTAATAAATCTCTGGTTTTCCATTCTAATCCTTAACATCACATCAGTAACATAATTCTATGTGCTACTGATTTTATCCCTACACCACCTGTTATAATGACCTCATCCATTGACTAATTCATCTTTACCCTCATGATTTCTTTTGCATCTAATCATCCAAACTTTGAAAATTGAAATAAGAAAATAATGAAAATTATAATTATTTTTATATAGCAATAAATTTATTATCAATTTTTTTATTAAAAAAATTTCCCCCATATTATTAAAAATATTAATGTTAAAATTTTTTTAAAAATATTTTCGAAGTATATCTGAAATTATAATCTTTAAATTTCAGGTAATAATTTACCTAAACCTTGTAAAAATGCAGTAAAATTTCTATGGACTTCTATTTTTTGTATAATTATAAGATAATACTTACATCAAGTTCTTATAAATATTATGTTAAATTATCTAATCACATATGACTATATATCTTATTTTTATATAGAGCAAAGGAGCAAAAATACTCATGATGATTTGCAAAAGGAGCATCCAGCACCATGAAATTTTTTTTGGTTCAAAAATGCCTATGTACATTATAAAAGGGTTCAAAAATACCACCACCGTTAAATTCTCTAACGTCGTTAATTAATTTTCATAGGCAATGGAGTAAAAATGCCCATGATCATATGCAAAAGGAGTAACAGGCACCATGAATTTTTTTTTGTTTAAAAATACCTATGTACAGTACTGTCCATCCGGCTCAAGATACTGATATATCCTAAAATTCCAAATTGATGATTCCATCGAGTTATTACTCATTCAAAATTTGTTCTAAACTCATTTTGTTAGTTATCTCAACTTAAAATTGCTAATTGACCAAAATGCATCTGATGACCCAATCTAAGCCCCTTTGTACCCGGTCTAACTGTGCTTTACCAAAAATTGTGACCTGGGCTACACATACACAATTTCGCATGTAGAATCCAATTTTGACCTCAGATTTGTCAAAATCATGCTCAAATTATAAAAATACCCCTAGTAGCCATTATGTTAAGGTTTTAGGGGTAAAATTGTTATTTCATTCCTTAAAGCCTTCACACTTCATAATTCACATCTTCTCTACACAATTTTCCATTTACAACTCAATGAAATCATCAAAAACACCAAAATCAAGTCCAATTTTATTCCTAAAACCCTAACATAGTGATTGTCAGGGGTATTTTTGTAACTTGAGAATTATTTTGACAAATCTGAGGTTAAAATTGGATTCTACATGTGAAATTGTGTAGTATGAGCTCAGGTCACAATTTTTGGTAAAGTACAGATAAACCGGGTACAAAGGGGCTTATACCGGGTCCTTAGGGGCATTTTGGTCAATTAGAAATTTTAAGTTGAGATAACTAACAAGATGAGTTTAGAACAAATTTTGAATGAGCAATAACTCAATAGAATCATCAATTTGAAATTTTAGGATATATTATTATCCCAAGCCGGATAGACAGTAATGTACATATGTATTTTTAAACAAAAAAAATTTTCATTGTGCCTGTTGCTCCTTTTGCAAATGATCATGGGTATTTTTGCTCCATTGCCTATGAAAAATAATTAACGACGTTAGAGGATTTAACGGTGATGATATTTTAAAACCCTTTTGCAATGTACATAGGCATTTTTGAACCAAAATTTTTTTCATAGTGCTGGATGCTCCTTTTGTAAATCATCATGGGTATTTTTGCTCATTCCCCTTCTATATATTATAATTCAATTATAAACTCACATAAAACAAACCGAACACATGCTCATGTTGATTGAAGAACTAGATATGAATTTGACCTAAATATTTTTCATAATTATATCAATATGTTATATTTGAGTATAACAAAGTTCTAAATAGCTATCATAATATAACTTATTCCACCTAAAAGATTTTTTGCTGATTAATAACATCCATCTAAAAGATTTAGATCTTTAGCTTTATTTAAAAGAAGTCAGGTTTTTCTTCACCTTACTCAATTACGAAGGTTGCTTAGTAATAATAACTTTATTATGTAAGAATTTTTATGATTCGTCAAAATTTTTAAATTCAATTATTTAAATTTTGGTTTTCTAGAAATAATTATACCATATATATTTACATATATATATATATATATATATATATATATATATATATATATATATATATTATACACACACATATATATGTATATGTATATATATCCATCCAAATCACGTGTTGGGACAACTACCATTCAAAATAAACAAGAATTTTTATGATTCGTCAAAGTTTTTAAATTCAATTATTTAAATTTTGGTTTTCTAGATATATATATATGTGTGTGTGTGTCCATCCAAATCACGTGTTGGGACAACTACCATTCAAAATAAACATGCATGTGTGACAAGTTCCTATTACAAGCATGTCATTAATTTCGTTTCTTTTTTTTTTTTGTTTTCCCAAAGCTGGAATTCATTCATAGTAGGATAAGGTTCAGAAGTATAATACACTCCATAAAAGACTACATAATTCAGAAAAAAAAAAAACAGAAATTACAACCTAAAGCAGAGCGCACAAAATAACACCAAAGCCCTTCTTTCAATCTGGCTCCCATGCAAAACGGCTTATGTCCTCATCCAGCAGTATTCTCAATTGAGCAGGTGGATAAATCACCCATTCGGTTGGGCATGATCCTCCATTTGTAGCTTTAGCAACCCAGTCGGCCACTACATTTGCTTTCCTAGAAATCCAATTACAAGAATGGTGTCGAATTAGTTTCCTTGATTCTTGAATATTATCAAGGATATTTATACATCTCCAGTCATTAGGATCAGAGTCATTGTTAATACAATTAACCAACTGAAGGTTATCTGACTCAAAGCATACATCTTCTAAATTATTGTCAAAGGAAAATCTAATAGCTTCTAAAACAGTCAATGCCTCTGCCATCAAAATTGAGTTTGCTTCAATAATTCTAGAAACCCCATCAATCAACCATCCATTAGAATCCATCACCACAACTGCAATAGCACCCTTATTTTCCCCGGATAAGAAAGAGCAATCAGTGTTGATTTTAAGTGAATTACTTGTTGGTCTTATCCAAGCTTCTTTTTCTCTACCCAATCCTTGCACATCTGTATTCATTTCTTCCGCAACTCTAATCCAGCCATGTGCTTCCCAATATTCCTAAAGGACTTTTCTTGCTTGGGTAAAATTAAAAACAAGATCAGAAGTGATATTCTCAAAGATAAAAGCATTTATGGCCTTCCAAATTTGCCATAATATCATAGCATAAAGAGCCTTTTGCCAATCATTAAAATCTGAGTCCCCTAAGCATTCCCCCACCCATTGCCCCAAATCCAAGTTCTCTAGAGCACTCGGTCGGAAGGAAAAGGTACTCCCAAACTAGGTGGCCTTGGCTCCCTCCCACCTACAGAACAAATGCTCCAAAGACTCACTACCCTTATGACAAATTAAGCAAAGGTCTACCATATAGCATCTCCTCCTACATAAATTTTGGAATGTGGGTAAAGCATTTACCATTATTCTCCACAAGAAATTCCTAATCTTATGTAGCACTCTAAGCTTCCAAATTTCCTTCCAAATGCATCCCTGAACATTATTAGAGGATGAAGGCATAGCATTTGTTCTTCTGAGAATATCAGCCCTACAAACTCTATACCCCTCTTTCACCGAGTACACACTTCTCTTTTCTCCCGTCCATGCCCATTTATCTTCCCTACTCCTGGGAGCTACAACCGTCTTATAAATAGCCTCCTTTTCCTTGTCGGTAATCCATCCTTCAATGGCCATCAAATTCCAACCCTCTTCATTCATAGTATCAGCAACTTTCAGATTTTTTTAAAGATTCATAAGGACAAGGAGAAAAAAGTTTTTTACCCAGAATTCCTCCAATCCATGGATCTTGCCAAATTCGAGTTTCCCTCCCATCTCCGATACATACACAAATTTGATTCTCCAAGACCTTCCGACCCTCAAGGATACTAGACCATAACCATAAAGCTCTCCTCCTTTTCCTAGCATCTAGGAAACAATCCCTCGAGAAGTATCTTGCCTTTAACACCCTCGCCCAAATCTGATTAGGATACTTTAAAATCCTCCATCCCACCTTCGCAAGTAAAGCTAGATTAAAAGCTTCGAAATCCTTAAATCCCAAACCCCCTTCTTCCTTCGGTCTCTTCATCCTCTCCATTGCTACCCAATGAAATTTCATTTTGTTTTCCTCACTCTTCCACCAGAATTTTGACACAATGTTATCTAATCTTTGCAACACATTCTTAGGGTACAAAAAAACAAGACATAGAGTACACTGGCAAGGAGTTGACAACTGACTTAATAAGCACTTCCCTTCGAGCCTCCGACAAATAATTTTTCCTCCACCCCTGAGTTTTCTTCTCCATACGGTCAATTACAAAATTTAAAGCCTGAGATTTTGATCTACCCCAGATAATAGGCAAACCTAGATAATTCTCTGGCACCTCCACTGCGTGAACCTGAAAGATTTGACCAATCTCTTCCTTCAAAATAAGCGGTGTATTTTGTGAGAAAAAAATGCAAGATTTGCCATAATTTATGGCCTGACCAGAAGCACCACAATAGAGATCAATTAATACTTTCAGGTTCTTGCAATAATCCATATCAGCCCGAAGGAAGAAGACAAAATCATCAGCAAAAAATGGGAAATCTCCGGACCCCCTCTACCTATTGACACCCCCTCAGTTTATCTAGCCTTTTATCGCTTTCAATCATCCTTGAGAGAACATTGTTTATGATAATGAACAGATATGGTGACAAAGGATCCCCCTGCCTAAGACCCCTTTGAGGGAATATTTCAGCCATTCGTTTACCAGATAACATGACAGAAAAATGGACTGAGTTCAAACACCACAAGATTCTATCCACCCACTCCCTTGCAAAGCCCATTTTCAACAATGTAGCACATAAAAAATCCCATTCGATCCTGTCATATGCTTTGTTCATATCTAATTTCAGGGCCACCTCACTAATTCCTTCCCTTTTCATTTTCATATGATGGAAAACCTCATGCACCACAACAATATTATCCTGAATCAGTCTACCAGGAACAAACGCCCTTTTACTCTCATCAATAATCTTATCCAACAACGGTTTCGGCCTATTAGCTAATACTTTAGAAAACACTTTATAAATGAAATTACAAAGACTTATAGACCTATAATCATTAACTGACTCAGGATAATCCACTTTTGGAATAAGCATCAAATCAGTAACATTAATTTCAGCCAGAGAAAAACCATTGTTGAAAAACTTGGATATGAGGTAACATACATTTTCACCAATAATATCCCATGCTCTTTGATAGAAAAGACCCGTAAAACCATCCGGCTCTGGAGCTTTCTGTCCGCCTAACTGAAAAACCGCCTGCCTGACTTCATCCATTTTTATCTCCCTCATGAGATTAATGTTTTATTCCTCTGTAATAACTGGTTCCACACAGTTCAAAGTGTGCGAGAAGTCTCGAACCCCTGCAGATGTGAACATATTAGAATAAAAACTAGCAAAGTAATTCCCTATATCATGCTCTTCTTCCAACCAAATGCCATCCCTATCCTTAATTCTGTTAATTCTATTTCTGCTACGTTTTTGGATAGTGGTCATATGAAAGAACCTTGAATTCTTGTCTCCACATTTCAACTAATCTACCCTCGCCTTCTGAGCCCAATACAACTCTTCTTGATCTCATAGCTCATTGATTCTTTTCTTTAGAACCTCTACTTCCTTTGCAATTTCCTTGCTCCATTTTGAATTTAGACAAGTCTGGATCCTTTGCACTAGAAAACCTATTAATTGATGAGAATTCTTAAATTCCCTCTTACTCCATACCGACAAAACATCCATCAACTTCCCCAATATTCCTACAAACTCCTCTAGGTCCCCTCTATCTTCATTACCCTGCCAATTTTCCTTGACCATCTCTAACAAATTGGGGTGCCCTAGCCATCTAGCGTCAAATCTGAACAAAGGGGGAGTCCTTGTCTCTACATATTCATATTCTATTAATATTGGACAATGATCAGATCCAATAGCCTCTAACACTTTCCCTTGACCTTTTTGAAATTTAATCTTCCAGGCTGCATTCGAAACTCCTCTATCCAACCTTTCTCTTATGAATTCATCCATCCCTCTATTATTCATCCAAGTGAATTTACATCCCTTAAAGTCTACTTCCATAAGATCACAGTTAAGCATAAACCTACGAAATCGATCTAGGTCCCTTTGAGAACTATTTCTACCTCCTTCCTTGTCAGTAGAATAAAGAATTTCGTTAAAGTCCCTAAAAATTAGCCACGACACTCTATTCCTCGGGTTTAAACTCTCAAGCTCATTCCACCACAAAATTTTCTGACTTGTATCTACTGGCCCATAAACTAGTGTAATGATCCCCAACCCCTCACCATTAAGTCTCACATCTTCTAACTGAACTATATGTTTACCAACAAAACCCACCCTAGCCTCTACTCCCTCCTTCCACCACACTGCTAAACCCCCTGATCTGCCAATTGGTTCACAATATATTCCAAAGTCAAAATTCAACTTTCTCCTAATTTTCTCGATCTTTGCCCTCTTCATTTTTGTTTCCGACAGAAAAACTAAATGAGGTTTGAACTTACCGCATTGAAACTTTAGGTTGCAAACTGTCAAGGTAGTTCCAAGACCCTGATAGTTCCATCCCATACAAATCATGGCTCTTGGGTGGCTGCTTCAGGCCAGCTACCACACCCCTCCACTTCTTGGTCCATATCATATCCACGCCTCCGATCATCCTCCCTCCCATAATTGAATACCTCTGCTCTCACCACCAGTTGAAGATTAGAGCTTGAGTTTGGGAACAACACCCTTTTCGCCTTCTTCCTTGACCGACTATTTTCCTTTGATCTATCACCCATATGAAAATAGAGATCTCCCTCATAATTATAATTGAAGTTCCTGGATCCATCCGTCTTTGCTAACTTCTGCAAATCAGTTATCGCTTTTTCTCGTTCGCAAGCACTCTTTGGGGACTCCTATAGATAGTCCTTCCTCCTTTTTTCTTATGGAGCATCTTCTTCATCATTGAATTTTATTTTCAACGAAAATTCCCGAATACACTGTGTTAAGTCCCCCACCTCATTATTCTGTATCGGAATAATTGCTCCTAACTCGTGGGCCCTATCATCATCTTCATCTGCCAATTCCACCCAATATTTACTCTGGGTTCTCATTAATTTTTCTCTGCGTGTTTTTAACAGACTGTTAATGTTGTTCGTCTCATTGAAGCCCTAGCCCAGGTTACACATAATAGGCTCTACCCTTATATTCTTTAAACCCCAGCCCCAGCCCAATTGATTTGTGGACCCTACGCGCATCTCCTGTTCTGTCTCCTTTTCTTGTTCCATTCCCTTTTTATCCAGTATTGACTTCCCTCTCACCGAAACTCCCTTCGTTATATCTCCATTAAATGATTGTTGACAGCTTCCTGCTTCACATGTCACGTTCGCCTTACTTCCCCCCTCCCTACTCTTGTATTGCGCCTCATTCCCTCTGTGCCTCCATTTATTATCCTTCCCTTCCCCATGCACCAACCACGTCTCCGACGTTTTCCCTTGACTCCAACTTTCTTTCGACGTCACCGGTGGCCGGAAAGGCTGTGTACAAAGCCCTGCATCATATCCTTTCATGTTACTATTCACCACAAACTCCACAGCCTCTTCTTCACAACCCTTACTCTCATGACCCAATTTCCCACAGTTATAGCAAAATCAAACAAGCTTTTCATATTTGACTTGGATCCAAACATCCTCAAGATTTTCATCCGGACGAGGAGCTGAAAAACCTGGCACCAGTGGCTTATCTGTATCAATCTCCACCCTTACTCTCCCAAAACTTCTGTTAAGGAATCTTTTTTTCCTCAGGGATCCTCAACTTCAGTAACTCTGCCCACCAGACTGGCCATTAATTCGATGTTGGAAGCCATTCTTACTTCCGGTGGGATGTTATGAAACTGAACCCAGAAAGCACATGTACTTATTTGAATCTCATTATCACATAAAAATGGTTTGCGCTTTTAAAGGCTTAGCATATAGTTCCTTACTACCCATGGATTTTCCTTCAAGATCTTCTCCGCTTCGTCCTTGATTTTGAACGTAAAAGTAAATAAATTAAATCCAATCATTTTAACGTCTCATTCCCCTTTCAATCTCCATGCGGCTGAGATCAAGTCTCTAACAGTACCAATCCCCATTCTGGTTTTCGAAACAACCTTCCCAATCAGTTTGAATCCTTCCTTGGCTCCTTCAATGTTACTCTTCCATTTTAGCTTTACATCCAACCTTCCTCGCTACTCTCTGTTCATTTAACTAAGACAGCTTCTTTGCAATGTCCAATCCCAGCACTAAAGCCGAACACACCAGTTTGGTGAGGAAAACAGGGAAGAACCCTAGCACAACTCTCACAGGGAGAAACAATTCATTTAATTTCGTTTCAAAGTTATGTGATTGAACCACAAATTATTAATAGAAAGAAAAATTTCATACAACCTTCATTAACTAAGCCAATGATAGGGTATGTTTGGAACCCCCAAGAAATTAATAACGTAATTGAATTGAAATCTTATTATACTAGTATATCCTATTGTTATTTCACTTGAGTTTCTTTGAATATTTTTCTTTCATTTTTAATTTTTTTTTCTGCCAACGAGCTTTTTGGAATTGACCAAAAAACATGTTTAACCAAATTGCGAATTTAAATTTAAATTTTTCTTGTCAATATAGGTACTTTTCAGTTATGATGTTACTAATTAGTTGAAGGTTGCATCGTCTTAAATGCTTGTTTGGTATGATGATCGGTAGTATTTAAAAATAATTTTTTAATCGTAATTTATGATGTATAGAGTAAATATGTAAAATGAGTTTTGTCTCGATTTACATAAATAAACTCTTTTGAGGTTCCCAATCAAAATTTCAAACAAGCACTTTAATTAAATGTTTTTTTTTCTAATTAAGCTAGCTAGTTGTGATAACTAAGATATAGAGATATGTTGAATTGACAAAACAAAGGGTTGGGATTAATTGAATGTGTTAATTTCTCATAACTTAGCAAAACAGTTTTTAAATCCTCATTGAACACATATTTAATGTCTAACAATGTCTAAATAAATCTATTTTTGATAGGAGGATACATATACTTATAAAAAAGATATACTTCTTTGGTCCTCAATATAAAATATACTTTGGGAGTTGATCTTGGTTTTAAATATAAAACTTATTTTATACATTTATCAATCTTTTCTTAATTTTTTTTTCATTCAATCTTTTCTTAATTTACCCTTATTGAAGATTCATCACTCAAGAAGAAAAAGGAATGATGAGATTAACGAAGATACTTTAAAAAATATATGTCATATTAATTACTTAACTAACTTCCTTATTCTAATCAAATTAAGTAAATATGTCTTATATTAAGGATCGTTGCTCCCTCTGGTCTTTATTATAAGGCACTAACTAACAAGTTTTCTTTGTTCTTTTTATAAGGCACTTGCAAGTTTCCAAGGAGTATTAAATTTATTTTTTCATGTATGCTCATAATTAATAAGGGTAGTAGGAGTAGGAAAGAGTAATAATTAATACTCCCTCTGGTCCTATTTATAAGCAATTTTCTTCTTAATTGCGTAAAACGAATTGGTAGTTAAAAGCAATAAGTATGTCAAAAATGTCATTTTTTTCAATATATGCCCATATTTATGAAAACAGAGAGAGAATGTATAAAAAGTATGAAAGATAGTAAAATACATTTTCTCAATATTTTGTTAACTTCATTCACCTAGTGAGTTCTCTTTCTCTCTCCTGAATATAACTCTTGGTATGTATACTAATTAATTATAAATAATATGTATTTAATAAGATTAAAATAGGAAAAATGAGCTTACATTTTCAAACACAAAGTGAAAGTTGCTTATAAAAAGAATCAGTCCCATGAGAGAGAAAGTTGTTTATAAATATAACCGGAGGGAGTATGATTTTTAAGTTTAGTATAGTTGGTAGGAGTAATATTGGAAGTCATTTAAATTTTAAGATAATTTTAATACTTTTAACTATTTTTAT
Organism: Albizia julibrissin; assembly: GCA_037074505.1. Lineage (NCBI taxonomy): Eukaryota > Viridiplantae > Streptophyta > Magnoliopsida > Fabales > Fabaceae > Albizia > Albizia julibrissin. The sequence goes on along the minus strand of CM073483.1, from coordinate 39,304,249 downwards.
TGATTTGTGGGAATTGTTAGTTGGTGTCTTATATTAAAATTCTGAGGGAGTATGTCTGATTGGTGGGGAACTTGTAATTCAAGTAACATCAAAGATATTCCTTTAGGCTTTCTTAAATGTAAGTTATGAGTTCGAATCTTTGGTAAAGATATAACGATGCTGGTGTCATGACAAATTTAAAAAAAAAAAAAAAAGATGTTGTAATTGAAATTTCAAGGTGTGTGGACACACATATCAACCGTTGGCCGCAAAAAAAACTTATTAATATGATTTAATTGTTTATTTATCGTTATAAAAATAAAAAATGAAAAAATATCATTTAATAATGATAATGAATATTTTCCCCTATTTAAAAAATTATAAATAAAGTATAAAAAATCATTCAATTATGAGTATAACGGTACAATAGGCATTGAAGAAAATAAAGATTTTTCCCTGTAGAAATATCAAACGACCTGTATTGGCGTTCGACCAGGAAAAAAAAACTATTGTTTGGCGGAATGAATTAAGGGACTATGGGCCAGCTATGATATTAATGTTTGTGAGATTTGAAACAATGTTCAACATGATATAAAAAACGTTGGAAAAAAAAAGGAAAGTTTCAGAAAAATATCTTTAAAATATTAAAATTTTAAATCGGTTTCGTTTCTTACAATGAGCGTGTTTGGCAGAGTATTTTCAACACTTTAAGCCCAATAACCTAACAAAAAGTCTAATTGAATCGCTGGCATCAATAAAAGGCTGTTTGGGTGGGCTTTTTTAAAAAAGGACTTATGTCCAAATAAGTTGTTTTTTAATTAAGCTCTAAAGTGGAGCTTTTTCAGAAATAGTTGAGTTTATAGTTTTTTTTTAATTCAAACATAAATTATTTATACAATCTGATTTTTATCTAATCTGATTTTTTTTATAAGTTAGATTATAAATAAGTCACTTTTATTATCCCTATTCTAAACATACCGAATAAATTAGATATTGACTATACTTAATAGTAATTCACAACTCATTTTAATAGAAAATTATTGGTTTAGAATTTTTAAATTTTAAATGTATTTTTTTAAAATTTTTCAAAAAGACATGATAAAAAAACATGATATAAAAAAAAACATTTTTTTCTGTTAAAAAAAACCTTTTTTAGATACAAGACGATACTTTTATTTAGAAATGGTACCTTTGACTATAAATATATATATATATATATATATATATATATATATATATATGATCAAAACAACAAGAGAATCGGTTTACTCTTCCAAAGTAGATTCTGTGCATATATGAATTGACGTGATTTGGAAATTTGACAAATAAGATAGGAAAGTAGAACTGACGTGATTTGGAAATTTGACAAATAAGATAGGAAAGTAGAACTTTTTTTTTTAAGAGGGACAATTCCGTTTAAATATTATTTAAAGTTTAAAATTTTAAATAAATGATATTCGAAAAATTTAAATTATCAATTTTTATATTTTTTTTATAATCTCATTACTATTATTTTTATAGTTAATAGAATCAATAAGTTTAAACAATATTTAGGTTTTTAAAAAAAATTTATTATAGAAAAAGAACCTTTTTAAAATCTTTATAAAAAAAAAAGGAACCTTTTTTGAAGGACCTACATATGATAAAGAGACGTTTACGTATTTGAGAGGATTAATTAGTGTTCTCAAGCTTTATTACATGACAGATTATTCTACAAATTAAAGTTATGAATGATGCATGCAATTTGATTGCTTATTTATATATATATATATGCTTCGTGTCATGTACATCTTCCACCTTTTTTCAAAGAAAAAAAGTTTGAAAAGTGGAAAACTTCTCCGGAAAAATACCATTGGTTTAATAAATTATAAATATGATTTCCCATCCGACTAGCACATAACTAGTTATATATATATATATATATATATATATATATGCTTCGCGTCATGTACATCTTCCACCTTTTTTCAAAGAAAAAAAGTTTGAAAAGTGGAAAACTTCTCCGGAAAAATACCATTGGTTTAATAAATTATAAATATGATTTCCCATCCGACTAGCACATAACTAGTACCTACGTAGTCTACAATGAATTATTCAAAAACACAAAAAAAATATGTTCACATTAAGAAGGTAATTTCGTAAAACAAATGTTTTATTATACAAAAATAATAAATTAACGGTTGTCCTAAAGCATGACACGTGGCACATTAATTTATATAGATAGTTGCTCATCATGTGTGGGTATAAGAAGAGTTTGAATCCGTACGTGGGATCTTGTAGCTCAATGACACCGAGCTCTTTTCTTCAACGTAAGATGGTTAATTGGAATCCTCTATCAGTATAATAGAAATATAAGCAAATGTATCACAGAAGGAAAATGGAGGAACAGACATGTAAAACGCCATTGCTTCGATCAATCTCATTTCACAGTTACTGTTTTCATGACTTTGTGGTATATGTAGCTATTCATGGAATTATATAATGGAGAACATATATGTATGGGAGTGTACGAAGTGCAAGACACGCATGCTTTGTGGTGTTGGATATGGTAAACACATGTGCATGAGCTTGTGCAGAGTGTGGGACACACATGCTTTTTATGGTGTTGTCTGTTCTTGTGCTTTGTGCTACACAAAGCACAAGAACAGACAACACCATAAAAAGCATGCGTGTCCCACACTCTGCACAAGCCCATGCACATGTGTTCACCATGTCCAACACCACAAAGCATACGTGTTTTGCACTTCGTACACTCCCATACATATGTGTTCTCCATTATGTATAAAGCACAAAGCACAAGACAGACAACACCATAAAAAGCATGCGTGTCCCACACTCTGCACAAGTCCATGCACATACGATCACCATATCCAACACCACAAAGCATGCGTGCCTTGCACTTAGTACACTCCCATACATATGTGTTCTCCATTATGTATAAAACACAAAGCACAAGACAGACAACACCATAAAAAGCATGCGTGTCCCACACTCTGCATAAGCCCATACACATGTGTTCACCATGTCCAACACCACGAAGCATGCGTGTCTTGCACTTCGTACACTCCCATACATATGTGTTCTCCATTATGTATAAAGCACAAAGCGCAAGACATACAACACCATAAAAAGCATGTGTGTCCCACACTTTGCACAAGCCTATACACATGCGTTCACCATGTCCAACACCACAAAGTATGTGTGTCTTGCACTTAGTACACTCCCATACATATGTGTTCTCCATTATGTATAAAGCACAAAGCACAAGACAGACAACACCATAAAAAGCATGCGTGTCCCACACTCTGCACAAGCCCATGCACATACGATCACCATATCCAACACCACAAAGCATGTGTGTCTTGCACTTAGTACACTCCCATACATATGTGTTCTCCATTATGTATAAAGCACAAAGCACAAGACAAACAACACCATAAAAAGCATGTGTCCCACACTCTACACAAGCCCATGCACATGTGTTCACCATGTCCAACACCACAAAGTATGCGTGTCTTGCACTCAGTACACTCCCATACATATGTGTTCTCCATTATGTATAAAGCACAAGACAGACAACACCATAAAAAACATGCGTGTCCCACACTCTGCACAAACCCATGCACATGTGTTCACCATATCCAACACCACAAAGCATGCATGTCTTGCACTTCGTACACTCATACATATGTGTTCTCTATTATGTAATTCCATGAACAACTACATATACTTAAAGGTCATGAAATAGTAACTGTGAAATGAGATTGAACGAAGCAATGGCGTTTTAAATGTCTGTTCATCCATTTTCCTTCTGTGTTGCATTTGCTTATATTTTTATTATGTGCTTTGTGCTTTAACACAGTAAAATGATTGCGGAGGTGAAAAAAGATTTTGAATCCATCTAATTTAGTGTAGTCTAATTTTAGAAATCTCCTCAAAATATTAAACAACTATTCTCATTCAACAACTCTAATTTAAGTAATCAATTGAATAACAAGTTTAAATAGTCTAGAGCACAAAAGGATATTGCGGTAAGTTAATTGCTTCTTCTTGAACCCATCCTAATTTAGGTGGTTCTAATATTGGGCTTAATTAAGTATGTCATCATCCGCATCCCATAATTTAGTGTTTGTTTGGATTAGCAGTAAAAGTTACTTTTTTAAAGTGATTTATTGTATACGAAATAAATATGTAAGAGAAGTTTTATCTCAACTTATGTAAACGTGCTTTTTGAACACGGACTCAAATAAACCCTTAAATTGTTTAGATAAGATATAGAAAGTCTGTATTTTTTTTTTTATATTTTACATTTTAAGTTGAAATATCAATTTTTTTATATTGATGATTATAAGATTGAGGCTATTTTAGTTTATGCATTAAATTTAAAATAAACAAATTTTCAAATAAATTAGTTTACATAAATGAAGTGCCCATGTTATATATTTCTATAGTACGTGATCGACCATGCAATCTCTTACTGTTTGGTTATAGTTAGTCCATCCTTAGTAGATTATAGTCTAAGTCGGTTGGTATATATGGGTTAGTCGGTTTCTCTTTATTATTTAATTAAAGAAAAGGAAATTATTTATTCAGAAGATTTAGTAAAAATGGTTGGGAGGGGCTTTCTCTAGATATGAGGGATATGGGAGTTAGATATTAGTGAGCACATTTAATAATAATCACTGTTTTGAAACTAGGACCGGACCGATCCGGAAACCGACGAACCGGTCTGAAAATCAGTCCGGTTTGTTGGTTAACCCGGGGTTACGGGCTGACTCGGGGTCAACCCGGTAAACTCGGCATAAGCCGACCGAGTTGACCCGGGTTAACTTTTTTTTTTTACATTTAAACTTTAATTTCTTTCGAGCTCCGCACCTCTGATCAATGAATCAAATCACTTAATTGTTCATAACTTCATTCACATCTCACATTTTCACTTTCACACTCAATCAAATTTTTTTATTTTTCTTTTGAATTTTATATTAATAAGTCTAAAATATTTAATTTCTTACTGATTTGGCCTGGTTTGACTCTGATATGACCCACTGACTCTTGACATAATACTCCAACCGATTTAGTACCAGGTCTGGGTTTTAGAACCTTGATAATAACTCTTAGCTCTATGAAGAAAACTCTCTCTCTCTCTCTTCTTTCTTCTCTCTTCTAGAGGCGTTATTTGTTGTGTAGCTTTATCAGAGTCCATTTTTATGACCTGATTTCATGTGAGTACTTCAATAAGCTAGTTACACGAAGTGCGGCCTAAAATCTTCACTCGCTAATGTTGTTGGAAGCTTGATGCTAGCTAGCTATTATAAAATAAGTCTTTGTAAAGATTTTGAAAACTGTTGTTGCCGATGGGTTAACTAGTGAGGTCAAGGCTAATTTCAGTGATTTGAATGTAGAGCAGTTAGCCTTAATTACATATGTAGGCTAATGAAGGTAGCTTAAGATAAGGGAGCGTGTGATGTAATACATAAGAGGATACTAATAATAAACGAAAGAGAGACTGTACGTAAGAAAACAGTATGGATGACTAAGTTAATTATAATTAAAGTAAAAAAAGTTAGTTTGAGTGTGGCAAGAAACCATTATATTTAAATGTTATATTACTCAATATCATAGTTTTTCTTCAATTTGGTAGGTATAAGTTTTTACATGTCGTGTAGATATTATTCAGGCTAAGTAATGCAGGTCACTTTATCTCACTGAGTCCATAATTTCATATACAATTTCAATATAATTCATCATGCATTAATGTCGCTTGATTATCGCTCAAAATTGAATTTTTAAGAGTTTGTTCTAATTAGCGGAGCTATATGTACGAACTTAACATCTGTCTCTCTGTTATGTATCTATGAACTTAACATCTATGAAAATTGATCATGTTACCAACAAAAAAAAAATTCATTTGTTGCCATCCCCACTTCAGATGTTTATAATTTGCATTTAAATAATATTAATTTTAACATTATCTCCTTGTACACATTTTTATGATGTTAGGCCCACTAAATTTATTGAAATTGAACATGAAAATTTTTATTTAATCTTTTTATTTGAAAGTATTGAGTTTTTTTTAGTTAATTAAGTTTTTTAAGTTCTTTGTCTTTTTTTTCATCTACCTTATTTTTCCTTTTATTATTTTTCTCTTGTATTTCTTCATATATTTTCTACTTAAGTCTTTTTTCTGTCTTAAACTATAGATAGTCACTTTTTTTTTCACTCTTCTTATGCTTTTATTACTATTATGTTTGATATTTCCTTTGTTTTTTTTTTACATAAAAAGGTTTGAAACCAGATCATCTTTTTTAACATCCTATCTGTTTGATATTTCACTCGTTAATCCATTTATATTTTATAGATCAGATAAGTTTTTTTTAGATAACATTTACCCTTTTTTTTTAAAAATGTCACGTAACCGTTATATTCATAGAGAATTTATAATCTCATCAATCTATAATTAAAAAAGATTTAGAGAAGGAGTTTAATGTCATTGAGTAACAAAGTCCCTAGATAATCATTTACTTATGCGTGGTATAATATTTATAACTCTCCATTGGGTTTTAGACATTGCCGGTAATTGCAAAAATTAAATTAAGTGATCTGTGAAGATAAATGTATAACTATAAAAGTACAAATATAATGTGTGTTTGAACTTTTTTCTTAATCATTTTCCCGCAGCTAAGTTTTTTAAAGCGAGTTACAAACAACGCTGACCTTTTTGGGTCGTCGGTGCAACCATTTCAACTCATTGAAGTGTTTTCGGTGACAACGTTGACCTTTTTTTTTTAAAGTGATTTCGGTGCAAATAAAACTTACAAAAATTTGAAAAATGATGTTACTAATAACAGTCTTCACCTAAATTGTTGGAGCTTTCACATGAGCATCGTCCATTATTAGTTTAATTAATCACTTGTGAACATAATACTACTATACATATTTCAAAGATCCAATCGAAAACTGAATACAAACCAAGAATAATATTGCACCTCTAAACCAAAAACCAGAGTGATGATGTGTCTTATAATCATTCTTTATATTTATATATATACACACACATATATAAAACTATTTGATTAGGTCATATTCGAGTATTTTCTGTCCAATCTCAAACTAAATACAAACTAAGAATAATATTGCAACTTTAAACCAAAAACTATATCAGTGTTATATACACACACACACAACTAGGTCATATGGGAATATTGTTAGGTACAATTGGAGTTCTAATAAAAGACTTTTGGGGCATGTTTGGTATGAGGGGAGGGAGAGTGAGTGGAGAAATTTTTTTTTTCTGAATTTGATTTTTAAAAATGAAAGAAATGAGGTTAAAAGTTTTTCATTAATTTTTATTCTGTTACCTTAAATGTATTTTCTTTATTAAAATTTTGTAATCCTACTTATTCAATTTTTATACTTTAACTTGTAAAAATTTCCATCTCCTCCCCTTTCCTTCAAACCCCTTTAACCAAAAAGATCCTTTGGTTTCACCCTTCTTATAATCATTCTCTTAACAATGTGTGTTATTACTCCCCTTTTTCTTTTTATAAGAGCAAGAAATTTAAATTTTCTTAATCTTTTTTATAAAAACCTGAAAAGAGTTGTCTAAACATTTAATAAGTTTTTTTTTACTCCTCATTAATTATATGTATTACATTAATTAAAATGTTAGTGATATTTATATTTATTTTATTTCTCTATTTTACTTGCCCCTAATAAATAAGAGCATACTTGATAAAAAAACTTTATTTTAAATAATCTTATTATTTTTAACTAATTTTAATCGTTTTCTTAAACTATATAATTCAGTTATCAAACTCTTATAAATAAAACTGGATAAGTGTTATGATCTCCCGCGTCATATGAGGATTAGAGAGTGATGCTCATCATGACTGAGATTTTATTTATTTTAATTAATTCAGTTTAAGACATGTATAAAATTTTCTACTCTTATAACTTTTTCTTCGAGAAATAATTAAAAAAACACAGACGGTGGTCTTGCAATTTTTTTTTCCCCTTATTGTACTCGAGTGATATGCTCATCATGACTGAACATGGGGTCGGCAAAAAAATGGAAGGGATTACTAGAGTGGCTATTGTGATTTGATTTAGTTCTTAATAAGAAAAATTCAAAGCAGGGTACTTTAGTTGACTTTGCTTACGCTTAGGAGACTTTTATTGATAATATAATTGTGTCAACTAAATCAATTTTTAAAAAAAAATTATATTTAAAGACTTAACCCAGTCCCATTTATTTAAAAAATTTACAGTAATTTTTTTTTAAAAAATATACTTATGGTCTTTAATACAGGATGGAACAATACTGTAATTTACAATGAGAGAAGTTACAATTAATTATCAAATTTAATTTTCTTAACCAAAATAATAACAAGTCCCCTAAATAGCAATATTTTAATTCTATTTATAAGTTAGTTTCAGCATATATCACATAGATTAAGATAAACTTTAAATTTCATTAATTGTGCCTATATAAAATTTAACTTAACTAATTTTATTATACTCATAATCAAATAAATATATTTATTTGGTTATAAATATAACCAAATAAATATATTAAGGACATAACGAATTAATTATATATATATATATATATATATATATATATATATATAATATAAAATATATAACAAAATACACCACTCACATTAGTGTTTGGGAAACATCTAAACAGCTGTTTCAGAAACTTTTTTTCCTAAATCAATCAAGATAAAACTTCTCTTACATATTTATCTCGTAAATTGTAAAATCTATTTTCAAAAACTAATATAAACACAGTGTCACTTATTCTTAAGTTTTCATATAATGTAGAGTGCCCAAGTCAGTTTTATCATGGTATGTAGTAACTTTTTGATACACCAACTAGATTTTAAAAATTGTATCCAAATCAAGATAGACGATTAATTAAGACCAAACTCAAACTTGAGACTTTAGCTTAATTATTAGAAAAGCTACATCTAACCCCCCCCCCCCGGTTTTTTTATTTGACCTGAACTACATCTAACCGATTGAATCATCGTTGCTTAGTTTAATAGGAATTTTAATTCTTAATTTATAAATTTAATAAATAAGCATGCATGTGTTTATTTTTGGGGCAGTCGCCAAAATCGAATTCTTCAAAATATATAGGAGTAGGGAGACATTGCATTAAAATTCCGTACTTTGTATTGTTCCTTTTCTGCCTTCTTAATCCATCACATCTCAACTTGTTCATCAAGGAAATTGTCCAATTAATATTATCTCCATCAATTATTCAACCACCTTATTTAATTCCCTCTTCCACATTTAATCTTCGTATCCAAGTTGTTTGGAGGGAAAAAATGCAATATATTATAGTTTTTTGTTTAAAAGTGTACCAGTACTGACTAGTCTAGCAAGCTAGACTTAGAAAGCATATTGTAAATATTATATTTAATAAAAAAAAGAGAAAATGGCAGAAAATACCATTTGAATTATAAAAATTCTAAAATGTTTATTAAATTAGTAAAAGGGTAAATAGTTAATTTGATAGGAATATGATATTTTGAAATTTGAGTATTGATAACTTCAGTATAAAAATTAGAAATTTTGGTATAGAGATTGATAATTTGAGCTCACCAAATTGTCATTTATGTGTATCCAAGTTCTTGCTATTCTTAAGTTATCATTGTCTATACTCAAGTTGTCAACATCAAAATTTTAAAATCTCACATTTCTACCAAATTACTTATTTATCATTTTACTAATTTAATAGATATTTTAGGATTTTTGTAACTCAAATAATATTTTTCTGTCATTTTTCTAAAAAAAATTCCTTATCATTCTAATAAAACTTCTCCCTCCTAAAATTACATACAAGATTTCAACCGTACTTTATTTTTCAAAATTATTTTCTCTGTCTAAATTATCTTTATTGTTAACTTTCAAGTCTTTAGAGGAGTAGTGCTATGCAAATGATTAGCTATTTTATTTTTTAAATAATAAATTTAATTAATTTTTTAATATTCATTGATTAATTATCTAACTTTTATATTGTGAACAAATAGAAGGGAGTACAGTTTATTAGTATTAATATGATTTATCAGCATATTCTGACAAAAACAAAAACAAAAACAAAAAACACAAAGACTTGTCAGCGTAAGAATAGTTATCTTTCGTCAGTTTGAGTTAATTACAGATCAGAGAGAACTTTTTTAATGAGAAGATAATTCAGAGGCCTTCGACTACCTTTTATGAGAGGATTCCTAACTAATAAAGGAATTACACATCTTTTTTGCTACTCATTCATTTTAAAAATAAATTGTTATAGTCCTCTGCTTTTTAATATAAGATATATTTAGGGAGTTGATCTTAGTCTTAAATATAAGATATAATTTTTATATTTGTCAATGTTTTCCTAATTTACCCATATTTATGTTCTCTCAACCATAATCTAGGAAGATAGAGAATGAGGGAATTAATAAAGATGATTAAAGTGTTTTAGAAAATACATGTTATATTAACTAACTTAATTAACTTCTATAATTTAATTAAATTAGGTAAATATGTCTTATATTAAAGACCGAAGAAAAATAGTACTGTTGTTCAAAATAGTTCTGCTTTATAAAATTCATGAAAGAGCATGCATTTAATTACCTTAAATTAGATAATCATTTTTTTAAGTGGATGTTTATAGTATGCTTTCTTTCATATCAACTTCCAATCTCAGAATTATCAATGATTAGCTTAAAAGATAGTATGTAAGAATGAGAATTTCAATTTGATTAAATAATTAGGAGAAAACTAATTTTAACATGATAATCTCTGTCCTAAGTTCTCAATCACCTTTAACACATTTTGAGAACTTACACACACACATATATTGACACATTTAGAACTTATTTAAGCTTCGAGAAAATCAAGACCAAAAGAAAAGAAAAATAGTATATGGAGACGAAAAAAGATTCATAGCCAACAAAAACCAAGTGAGAAAGGAATTATCAACAGCTATAATAAAAGCAAGAGGGCATATACATGCACAAAGGAAAAGTCAAAAATGGAGAGTGCCATACAAATGCATGTGATGTAAGCTATAATGATAAACTCTCCGACATTGACATTATATCCTTTTATTAAAGTTGATGAACCTAATTGAAAATCCTACGTAGCACCCCACCATTACTCCTCTATGTTCCGTTCTTATCCTCTAATAGTAAATAGTAATATAAAGTGTTCCTAACAATATTTTTTTTATGCACAGGATTTGAACGCAGCATCTTATTTGAAAAGAACGAGAAATGAAGTTCAATCATGATGGGTAGTTTTGTCTTGTAATTAGCTTAAATATATACTTACCACTATTTTGTCCTTTCTCTCCTAAGATGATCACTCCTCAACTTTAATTAATCCCTCTCTGATCTGTTCACACCGTTTTTCTTTTGAGAACGCCTTTAACAAGGGTTAAAAAAGGCATCTTTATAATTATAAATTCAATCGATGTAGAAAATGACATTTTTACATTATATTGGTTATAGTCACAATCGATATAAAAAGTTTGTTTATTTTTTGAAAAATTACATAGTACGAAACATAGAACTTTAGGAATATATATGGTAACCGTTGTTGAAATAATAAACAATAGCTTGTGATGATGAATGGTTTCAAAATCTTGGAGCACTCTTATGTATAATTATGATTAGCAAATGGTACAAGTGAACTGCTTAAATATAGCAAGATGGCATATTAAATTCATAAATCCTTTTCGTATCCTGTACTAGCTAGTGCACTATATATCATTACTTACGGGATGAATGGATGAATTTGTATATTATTTAATTTAACAAAAGGGTTATGGTATCAATGTTATTAAATTGAGATATGAATCATGAATCAGAAAGTCAATTTTCGGAATCATGAATTGAAATGTATGATAAATCGTAAGATTCATGATCAATTTTAATGATGATATTAATATAATTTTTATATAAGAAAACATCACAGGTTTGTACATATTATCATTTTAAAGGTAAATAACACTTAGGAAATAAGAAATAAAAAATAGGGTTTTGATTGGGACAAGTTAGAGGAAATAAAAGGATAATCATAGAAGAAAGAAAAGATTCTTAAATAAATCTAGACAAAATCAAAAAATGAAAATGAGAAAAGAGATTTTCTCGATCGTAAAACTTTCACCTAGAATAGTAGGAATCACGGCAATTTTGCAATTCCTTCCTGTATCGCTCCTGGAATTGCAAAATACATGCATAAATAAGACACATCAATAGATTTATATCTTTCCAACTTGTTTTTGAATCGAATCGTAAGATACAACTCGAGATTCATGGGATTATGATAACCATACATCTAACTACTATATGACCCTTTAGAATATTTTTTTACAAATATATCTAGCATTCTAAAATATTTTTTTAGACACTTTCAGCATTTTAAAATATTTTTTGTGTTTTGGTGTTAGATACACCAAAAAATATTTTATGATATTGAATGCATCTTAAAAAAAATACTTGAGGGTATTTGATTCATCAAAAAAAAAATATCTTACAGTGGTGCTAGACACACCTAAAAAATGCTTTAGGCTATTGATACACCACAAAATATTTTATAATGTCGGATGACCTTGAAAAATATCGGTGGGGAATGCAGCTTAACACTCTAATAAATCATGTCAATAAAGCAAGATAAAAAAAAAAAAAATCTTGCACAGTAAGCCTGAAACCTGATGTTGTGGCGTGAAATGAGCTGAAATCCCAATATCTTAATTAAGGTAAAAAAGATTAGACAATGGAATGGTAACAAATAGTTTCACCTAAGAAATGATAGAAGAACAGAATGGGATGTGAAACTGAAAGCTATCTAACCCACTAATTTCCAAATTTTCTCACAGTTGGGAAGGTTAGCTAGCCCTACCCCACATCCACATTATTTAATTTAATTCGTCCCTTCTGATTTTAATAACCCTACCCGGTACCCACCAAAAAAAAAAAAGTCCTCTTTTTAATCTATATACCTATTATTGGAGCTCATAATCCTAATCTTTATTCAATGGAATCTCCACCATATTTCCATATTTCACACACAAAACAACATATCACGTAAAAATCAAATTTTGATTTCTTCAACTTCCCATGATTCACGCACATGGCCATATAAATACCCGACAACACAACCTCCGTTCGTTCATTCCAGAGAAAGAAACACACACAACACACACAAACCAACCTTTTTAAGAGAGAGAGAGAGAGAGATGGGTAACGCCGTTGGACGGAGTAGAAAAGCGAAGGTGATGAAAGTAGACGGAGAGACGTTCAAGCTGAAGACGCCGGCGAGGGCGGACGACGTCGTCAAGGACCACCCGGGTCATGTGCTGTTGGATTCGGAGGCGGTTAAGCATTTCGGACTTCGGGCCAAACCGTTGGAGCCCTACCAGGAGCTAAAGCCCAAGAGAATTTACTTCCTTGTGGAGCTCCCTAAGGCTCAGCCTCCGGCGGAGCCCCAGCTACACCGGAGGGTCCGATCCAGTGGGATTCGGGGCATGAATGCTAAGGATAGGCTCGACTTCTTGATGCTTTCTAAGCGATCTGTTTCCGATATTACTTTTGCCAACAACAAGCAGCCGCCGTCCTCAGCCGGCCGGTTAAGTGGGCCCGGGCCCGATGGCGAGCCGATGAGAGTTAAAATGAGGCTTCCCAAGGCCCAGCTGGAGAAGCTCATGGAGGAGAGCCGCGACGGAGCTCAGGTGGCCGATAAGATCATCAAATTGTATATGGCCAATAATGCCGCCGAGGCCGGTGGCGTCGCCGTCGGAGCCAAGGCTGAGCTCGGTGCCATTAAAGAGGCTCAAAAGACACGAGGGGTATGTAATTATCTCTTCATATCCTCATCCAATAAATTCTCATTTTTCATTGGCCAAAATATGAAACCTCAATTTTCATTTCTCGTAAAAAAAAAATAATTTTCTACTGAGACAACTAATTTTTATTTACAAACAAGGTTGAAACATGTTATCACATCTGCTAACATGTTAGATTAACATAAGGATATAGTTGGATTTGATGAATGAAATAAATAAATACTCATGAATAATGAATAAAGGCAAAAAAATACCAAAATAAAATTTTACTGGTGGGTTTGAATAATGTTTATTTATTGGGTTTGATTTAAAATATGAGACGCACGCATGTGAGGGTGTAAGCTTGGTGATGTTGAGGAAGGAAGACAAAGGCCAACATGGCCGTTTTCTTATCCCGGATTTAAAGCAGTCTCTTATTTTAATAAGGCTACTATAGTTTGACCTTTATTTAGAAGCATTTACATTGAAGAGCACAAAAAAAAAAAGACACAAATTTGAGTATATGACTTTTGACATTTTCTTATTTTCCAATACGAATAAGAGGAAAAGGCCAGTAAAAGAAGCTAACGTTTGTTGCAATATCTGTGTGAATGGATATTAATTGTGGAATCAGATTGTTTACTTAAAAGGACAGATACTAACGGCCTCGTGTGTTATCAGTGACTTATAACATTGCCAACATTAGCTATTGCTTATGGGTATTACTTGTGTGTTTAGATTCGTGCTTTGTCTGTTTCTGTTTCCTCTGGGAATGTGGAAAATCAAAAAGGTCAAACGTTGGACTCTGTCCAAATTTTCAAGTCGGTGCTTATGCTGCGACCCACTTGAGTAAATCGTCCCAATTAAAATAAAATTATCTTGACATTTTTCCATTTGATTTGGTAAAATATAATTGCCGGGCATAGTCTGATTTCATGAATGGTTTTTTTTTTATTGCAGAAACGAGTTAGTTTTAGTCCAATGGATGAAGGAGAAATACGTGTAGTAGAAGAAGCTTGTCATCAATAGTAATTGGCTTCACCAGCTTCTCTCTGCTTTGGAGCTTTCGGAAGCTATTGAATTTTTTTGTTCTGAAATCTAGTAGCTTGTTCCAGTTTTTCAGAGCAAACTGTATTATACACGTTTAGATCTCTCTCTCTCTCTCTATATATATATATATATATACATATATATGTATACTGCTAGCTAGGTAGCTTTTGAATTCAAATCATCGAGCATGGCTTCATGGCTTGATTGCTTGTAACAGAGCCCTGTGAGTAATTAGAATCAAAATCAGTAGATCAGAGTAATTTGAAGCTGCAAAGTTCATTTCCTATTAATATCTCATTGTTTCCCTTGTGTTCTTTCAAAGTTTCAACACTTAAATATAATATTAAATGTGATTTAGAGGCTTGAAACATAATAAATTCAAATATCAGGATATCCATGTAATATAATTGCATATGTTGTTTTTTGTACAAGCACTTGGTGTCTGTGTCCACACTAATTCGGGTTGAGTCTATAGAATCCTTTTGGGTGGGAATTCTACCACCTTTTGCTTAGGCATTCCTAAGTTCAAACTTGAAAATTCTATTCAAAAGGAAACAACTCCTTTATCAATTGATCGAATCGTTTGAAAATGCATATACTTTCCATTACATTATATTCCCTACAATAGTTTTTAAAAGGAGGTATTTCTAAACACTTTATTGGAACTCTCTAGTTAGACCATTAATTTTATCTAAAAATGAAAAAAAGAAGATTTTCAATTTTACCTATACTTAAACCTATGCATTGAAAAAAAATAATAGAAATTATATCATTCTCTCATTGTTGCATAGATTTTTAGTAGAGGATAACATTGGAAAAATATGATAAATAGTATCGTTAATGACTTATAAAAAGGAACAACTACTTCTTAATATGAAGAAATGAGTTTTACTGTGTAGTAACTAATGAAAGCAGGGGTATGAATTTTGGTGGAATAAAAGGACATGAAAGAGACTGAAACACCACCAAACACAAACATTGGTGGATGAAACTGCTTCTATGGGAGGAGCATGGGCACATGGCTGGGAGAAAATAAAAATAAAAATAAATAAATATTTAGGTGCATCAACTCCAAATTTAGTCAATGTCTACAATGAAGTAGATATTGACCAATCTCCCTCCTCAAAATCCTAACATATTCTAAAGTTTCTTTGACATTTTGGGCAAAGGGGCCTTGGGGTTTGGGTCCCTTGGTTGGTAAATGTTGGAGCCTTGGCTCATGGATTTGGCCATTTTACACACGAGTCTTGATATATAATAGGTATAATTAGTCACAATATTGATAAGTTCTAAGGACTAAGGAGCAAAGTAACACACGAGACTTTGAGGCTTAATAGTTGGGTTTCTCTTTAGATCAACTTGTTTGGAGATTATTTGATTTGTGTGCATGAAAGCTAAATATTGTTGTTTAACGAGAAAATTGGATTGGTGTGAAAGGGAAGAGGAACTTCTAAGCAAAGAAAGACGACAGAGAAACTGAAATAGCATCTCCTATATATATAATATTTGTATGTTTTATTAATGTGTGTGTGTGTATAAGATTAATGGAATGAGCAGAAGAATAGTGATATTTAATGGTTGCTTCTGGTATAATCTGTAAGGCGGCTTAAAACCTCTGTGCTTGATTAACAGAGAAGCTTCAAAGTTTAAAATAGGTTAGAGGCTTATCTCTGAAAATCACAGCATCACCTTCGTCTCCATCATTCTCATGTATGTTTGTTCTGGAAGGTAAGGGGTAGGTTGATTAAATTAATGTGCCATTAGTTATAAATTACTAATATGTTGCTGTTATATTAATTATACTTATATGTATTTAGATTCTCCTGTACGTTAGTTAATTGTTACTCCAATAATAATGGATCACATTGACGATTTCTTGAAACTTCATGTCATGAGTCTCAGATTAAGATGATTTCCTTGAAAGATGGCCTTATTAGGCTTTTGGTCCTCTAACCCTAACAATTAACTTTTGAAATGTGGTTTTTTTTAAGGATTTATGCCCTTTACAATAATGCTTCCATTGAGAGCTGACCTTGAAAGATCTGTTGTGAGATGCATTGCCACGAGTACCACATCGAAGGTTTCCTTTCAATTGTTTCATAATTTTCGTATTCATTAGGCCCTTTTTTAAGGAAAAAAAAACGTAGACATGTAATCTTCTCAATCGTATTCAATTTTTTCTTGCTGTAGCGATTTTTATTTTATTTTTTATTTTGGAAAGGCAGGATTTAAAATAGAAAAGCGAAGAAATAAATAAGAAGGCTTGGAATGAAGAAAGGAGGCAGAGCATTCAGCAGCCATATCACTTTAAATACACACAGCAAAGGACTCTCGTGGGCATCAAACTAAAGGGGAAAAAAAGTTATTGATTTGGGAATATAATTAAGGTGAGGAATGTTTGATTTGGGTGTATATAATATAATTAAGGCTTAATTAATTATAATTAAATCATAATAGTAGCATTATTGATGAAGGCAGGAAGGATGTGTGTGTGTGTGTGTGTGTTTGGTTCCAATATACTATATAATATATAGTAGAATCTAGAGAAGGCGCCTGATTAATTATGGCCAAAGTTTGGAGCATCAATAAAACCAAACTGCGGGAGGGTCCCATTTGTAGCTTAAGTTGAACCCGTGAATGAAAGAAACCACAAAAAATCAAAACGAATGTGTCTTATATGCCGAGAGAGATAGACTTTGGTTTTGAGTAAATTGACTAAAACATATGAATGTGTTAGAGAGAAATAGTAATAAATAATATTCCTTTCATGCGTCTTAATCTTGCTTCATCAATTGGTTTGTTAGTACTATTCCCCTATCTTGAAGCATTTGACTGCAGGCTTAATCACATGTCTTGCTTCCATGTACAACGCCTCCATTTTTTCAATATATATATATATATATATATATATATATATATATATATATATTCACAATCACATGCATCCATTTCAACTTTCAAAACTTTCATTTTGAAGGGATCAATGATCATGGTTTACCTGGAAGTTAGATGAAGTGTCTCAATAAAGTCACAGTGTTTGGACTCCATTAGTCATCTTTAATGGTTTGTTTGATTTTGGGGGAATGATGGGAGGGGATGGATTTTGTTCCCTTTCTTTTATTTGACAACATAAAAATTTAAGGAGGGGAGAGAAAATGTTATGAAATTTTCCCTCCCCTCCCCACCAAAATAAGGAGATCTGAAGGGGAGGAATAATATTTTAGCATTGTATTACTATTATACGCTCATGAAAGTTTTTAATATTCTTATGAAACCCTTTTGACTTTCTTCTTTATGCCCATCCTCAATTTAATATTTTGGTATAATGTGACTATTATGTCCATGAAAATTATAATTATTCAATTTAATAATTATAAATTATAATTTTATATAATTATTAAACATTCTACAAAATTCAAAAAATGACTTAAATAAAACAAGGATAAAATTTTTCATATGAAAATATTTTACCTCCCCTTCTCTTATCAGCTAAACAAGATAACATTATATTCTATCCCTCCCCTCTTTTCTCATCAATCCAAAAAATGTAACATTAAAATCATTTCCCTTTCCTCCCCAACCCTAAAACTAAAGTGAAAGAACTAGAGAGAGACAAAAGTTATACATAAGTTATTCATAAGTCATTCATAAGTCATCTTAAAACTTACTCCCACAAAACCCATATTATCCCATCTTACATGTGGACTGCTATTTAAAACCATGTTTTTCTTTTCTTGCATAATAGCCCCCCTTATTAGGTTTGGGTCCTAATCCACCATGTGTGATCTAGATGTATTTCAACAATTTTGAATTCCTTTGTACTTGTCCGTTTGATTTTTTTTTTTGATATTATCATCCGGTATCCGGTTCAAGATTCGTAGTTACCCTTCCCAACACAAATCTCTACTTCGGGATTCGAACTCAAGACCCAAAAAAATTTAGCAGAACCTTACACTATTAGGCCAATTCTATATTGATATTTGTCCATTTAGTTAAAAAGAAATGCAAGGGTAGAAAATAAAATGTACAGAGCATTTATTTGATCTGTCATTGGATAATTATGGAATGAAATTCATATTTTATCTAATAAATTAGAAATGTGAATAATATTTTAAACTCTATCAAGGCCCAAAAAAAGGAATAAAAATGAAGGGTGAAAGAGTAAAAATACCCATGATGATTTACAAAAGAAGCATCCAGCACCATGAAAAAATTTTGGGTTCAAAAATGCCTATGTACATTGCAAAATGGTTCAAAAATACCACCACCGTTAAATCCTTTAACACCGTTAATCATTTTTCATAGGCAATGGAGTAAAAATACTCATGATCATTTGCAAAAGGAGCAACAAGCACCATGAAAATTTTTTTTGTTTAAAAATACATATATACATTACTGTCCATCCGGCTTGGGATAATGATATATCCTAAAATTCCAAATTGATGATTCCATTGAGTTATTGCTCATTCAAAATTTGTTCTAAACTTATCTTGTTAGTTATCTCAACTTAAAATTATTAATTGACCAAAATGCCCCTGAGGACCCGGTATAAGCCCCTTTGTACCCGGTTTATCTGTACTTTACCAAAAATTGTGACCTGAGCTCATAATACACAATTTCACATGTAAAATCCAATTGTAACCTCATATTTGTCAAAATCATCCTCAAGTTACAAAAATACCCTTGACAGTCACTATGTTAGGGTTTTAGGAATAAAATTGGACTTGATTTTGGTGTTTTTGATGATTCCATTGAGTTGAGAATAGAAAATTGTTTAGAGGATATGTGAATTATGAAGTGTGAAGGCTTTAAGGAATGAAATAACAATTTTATCCCTAAAACCTTAACATAATGGCTACTAGGGGTACTTTTATAATTGGAGTATGATTTTGACAAATCTGAGGTCAAAATTAGATTCTACATGCGAAATTGTGTATGATTAGCTCATGTCACAATTTTTGGTAAAGCACAGTTAGACCGGGTACAAAGGGGCTTAGACTGGGTCCTCAGGTGCATTTTGGTCAATTAACAATTTTAAGTTGAGATAACTAACAAGATGAGTTTAAAACAAATTTTGAATGAGTAATAACTCAATGGAATCATCAATTTGGAATTTTAGGATATATCAGTATCTCGAGCCGGATGGACAGTAATGTACATAGGTATTTTTAAACAAACAAAAAAATTTCATGGTGCCTTTTACTCCTTTTGCATATGATCATGGGCATTTTTTCTCCATTACCTATGAAAATTAATTAACGGCGTTAGAGGATTTAACGGTGGTGGTATTTTTAAACCATTTTGTAATGTA
Organism: Albizia julibrissin; assembly: GCA_037074505.1. Lineage (NCBI taxonomy): Eukaryota > Viridiplantae > Streptophyta > Magnoliopsida > Fabales > Fabaceae > Albizia > Albizia julibrissin. The sequence continues at coordinate 39,284,087 of CM073483.1, read as the reverse complement.
CATAGGCATTTTTGAACCAAAAAATTTTTTATGGTGCTGAATGCTCCTTTTGCAAATCATCACGGGTATTTTTGCTCCTTTGCCCAAAAATGAATAAATGTTGATACTTGAAGATCTAAATAAGAAACCACAATGACTAGTGATAAAAATTACTGTGTCATTTTCTAGAACTTATCATTATATGCTCATCAATTAAGACTTCAGGATTATTAAATCCCTTCTTTAAAACTTCATAGTAATTCTTCTAAAATAATTTTGTATAGAATTGGATTAGCCCATTAGTCTTTTATGCTTATTACTCTTATCACTTAAGTCCAGTAAGTAGGCCCATGATTAAGATAGAATACTGGGCTCCCAAAATAGGGCCCTACTCCTTTTGAATCCTTTATTATTATTCTTATGTGACAGTCTCAATCTCATTACACAGATACGAAAGCATATAGCTTTAACACTGAATTGTATTAATTACGTACTCATCCATTAATTAAGCGAGTATTAATTAATCACTAAGCACCAAAATCATCTTCTACTAATTCATTCATAGTCCCCTCAGTTTCTTCTTTTCAAGGGAATAATACTATTGATATTCCTTCCAAATATTCCTTCTTCCTATATACTAAATTACATGTCTATTCAATTCATAACAAATCACTCTGTACATGAACCTACAATTAGTTTAATCTCATCTTTATATATGTTTTCCAACACAACACAATTCTCACTTTCTATCATCAAAATATAATTTTTCCCCCTTGGAATGAAGGTTGATTATTGCATGGGCACCGAAAGAAAAAAAAAAGTATACACTTTTTCCTCCTAAAAAAACAAAGATAACAATATAGTATTCGTGGAGGGTGGAGGGTATATGATTCCTTTCTTAATTCGTTAACTCAACGTAATATATATATATATGTATAACAAGAAAACTATATTACATATTATGCTTTTGCGGACTTGCAAATTCAAACATTTTCAGTTTTCTTGAATTGCTTTCCCATGCAATAATCTATTCATTTCCCCAAATACAGCAGCACATTAGGTTTATATATATACACAAATTAACACACAGGGTTAAGGTGTATCCAGTACCTTGAAATATTTTTTTAGACGTATTCAGTACTCTAAAATATTTTATGGTGTACCCAACACCCTAAAATATTTTTTCAAGAGCATCCATTACCCTGTGGTACTTTTTTGTTGTTGTTGAATTTTTCACCTCCTGAAAAAATATTTTAGGGGTTAAATGTACCAGAAAAAATATTTCAAAGTGTTGGATGCACCACAAAATACTTTAGAGCATTAGATATACATAAAAAAATATTTTAGAATGTTAGATGCACCTTAACCATGTATATAATGTTATCATGCCCTCAAGAAATCAGAGCTAGTAATTTGATATATATTACAATGCGGGAAAGAGAATTCTTTGATTCAACATTTGAAAAAAGGCACTTCAAATGGAAGCTACATATATAATTATTACGTCCTGAGATGGATACAATTATTTGGTGAATTAAAGAGGAAGAATATTATTTTGCAACTTTTCACTTTATTCAAAGTGAAGCTAAGGAGTTCACCTGGAAAAAAAAAAGTGAAGTTAAGGATGGAGGCATTCTATTCTCACATATGTTTCACTCAGGCCAAGCAACATTTTATGCCCCTCCTTCATTAAACTCTCTCTCTCTCTCTCTAAATATTTAATTTAAAGTCTCTCACATTTATACTCCTTATTCTCTCCAATATTATATAAGCCAGTCTCTCATTCATATATATCTACCTCACACACATCAATAACATTAATCCAATTGGTAGCAAGACAATTTTTTTTTCCAAACTTACCCTTTTATTCCTCCTTCTGAATCCCAAATTTTTCTTTTACACCATAAAATCACTTCCAAAAAGCTAATTCAAACACCCTTAAGGAAAGAAATATTTGATGCCAAAACGAGTGGCTTATATTTTAAACCTCCAGAACACTTTTCTTTTTGTTTGAGTAAGAAACTTTACATGAATATTATAGGGTTGATGAGTACTTATAACCTTAATTAGCCTATGCATGAAAGTTGAACAACACAAGAAAAAGAGACAGCTCATACATACAGTGAGAAAGACTCACACAATTAAGAGTATAACTCAGAACGGAAAAAGCAAATATTCTTACTTGCCACCACAAGTAAAGATCAAGATTTATTAATAAATAAAGACCTGTGCATTTATATATGGATGGATCATTAATTAAGCATTCTGGTTCTGAGGTTTCAAACACATAACACAAAGCTCAGGTATTGAAAGAGTCCTTACAATTATTTCATCAACCACATGCACTTCCATATCTAAACCACTCCCCACACACACAAACAACTTCTTATTACTTCATCTATATACTCTCTTTCATTTTCCTCTAACTTCCACACAAAATGATATATCCTCAAAAATTCACAACACCACTGCTTTTGTTCCTTTTCTTCATTTCATGTCCATTTTGCATCGGTGAATCCCCTCCGGCAGCTGCTCCGCCACCAGTGGATGACTCCGACATGAAGTGTGGTTCATGTCCTTGTAGAAGCCCATGTGGTGGCAGCAGCGGCGGCGGAGGCCAGGAACTTCCTATTCCTTCTCCACCTCCTCCCTCGCCGCCTCCACCATCTCTCACCTATCTTTCCTCCCAGAATTGTGACCAATCTCCGCCGCCACCCGCGCCGAGGTTCATCTACGTGACCGGTGGCCAGCCGGGGAATTTGCCGTACCAGACTCAGCCATATAACTGGGGGAGTTATAATGCTGCTGCTCCAAACACACATGTGGGGTTGCTCGTTTTAGCTGGTTTTGTGGCTTTGCTAGTTTGTGTGGCTTCATCATGAATTAATGTGGATGATGATGAGTTGCTATGCTTGAATAATAATTGGTGAGGGCTAAGTATAATAGCTCAAATATTTAGCTTAGTTTCTTGATCCTTGATGATTTGTTCTTGATATGTCTTTTTGATTTATTTAATTTTGTCTATATTATTTTATGCTAGCTGCACTTTTAATATCCATTATTTGTACGTCTTTATTAATTTATTTCTTGGTGCAGACTTCTCGGTGAATGATTCATCTTATATTTAACTTGATTCGGAATGATTCTATAATATCATCTGGTGGGGTAGATATACAATGTAAATTTCTTGTGAATTCTTTATGAATAATTTTGATGTAATATTATGGGAAAATTAATCATAGTTATAAGTAAGAAAACTAAATGCAAATTAGTCTCCCCAAATTTTATTTAATACTAATAGATTTCAAGAAATTCAATATTTTCAAGAAATTTTATTTGACCCAATATTATGGGAAAATTACTCATATTTCTAAGTAAGAAAACTGAATGCAAATTAATCAGTCTCCTTAATTTTATTTAATACTAACGGTTTCAAGGAATTTAGTATTTGTTTAACTGCTAAATAACGCAACTTTATTTTTAAATATAAAGGTCGTTTAGTTAATAAATTAGTTCCCCTATCAGTAATATTTTTCTAAAAGATTGCTTTGAGTCATCATTTAGTCAATATAAAGGCGATCACCAATTTTTGATATGCAAACAAAATCAATGAAATTATGTTCTCACTTTCTAATTAAATTTAGTTGTTTTTGTCATCCTTTATATTAGAAAATTATTTGTGCTAACTATGGTGAAAGATTATGGTACTGCAAAGAATTAATTTATTATATCATAATACAAGTTAAAACCTCCTATAACATATGTATATATGTATATATGTATGTGTGTATGTGTGTGTGTGTCTATATATATATGTGTGTGTGTATTTGCGCAATATATGCAGCACAAGCCGATTTTTCAATTTTCTTAAAAAAATTCTGTAAATTCCCTGCATTTAATTTGAAGGAGATTTCCTTACTAGTCAATTACATTAACTGAAATTGAAAAGGGGTTCTCAATAATTTATATAATTAAAACAAAATCAATGAGCAAAATTACTTTGGTGAAACATATATATAACAGTCTCTTTCATGATTTGGTCCCTCACATACATTTATTTGTGTGCTTTAATTTTCTCAAGCTACTATGTTATTAGCTTTGCCTCAATCTCTTTCGCTCTTTTTATATATTCCTTTCTTCCTCCTTAATCTGTCTCCCAATGTAAATTATGGGAAAAGGGAAAAAAAATTTATATATATATATAAAAGGAACATCCCATAAGGCATATGTCAATGTTCTTGCCAAAGTGCCTAGAAAAATATGTCTAAATGACATTCATTCATAACAAATCACAACAAGGGCACTAATTGAGATAATTCTCTTAACAAATGATTTATGGTTTGTGGGATTAATCCAATGAAATTTGAAACTGCCATAATGATTAATATAAACATCCTATGCATCATGATGGAAATTTACATCCAGGAAATGGGTTGTTTGGGTGAGTTGTACTCAGTAACCGAAAAAAGTGAACAATGATTAAAGAGTTTAAATCAGATTACCTTATTTTGTTTGGGTGATGTCCCAACCATGTTTGATATAGATAGGGTTAGCATTGTGAAGTGGTTATTAGAAATTGCAAGCTACATGACTGTGAATTAATTGATATATATATATATATGGAATGAAAAAAAGGAAAAGGGCAATTATAGCTATTATTGCAAAGGAGGTTGCTCCCGATCGGAATAGTAATTGATTTGCATCCTTTTAAAATCAACAAATCTAGTTTAAGCAATAACTCTGTTTTGTTTAGCTTTAAATTTTCGACTTATTATTTAATTAAGATAACTAATTTATAAATATATAATTTATTACCATCCAATTAAGTTTAAACTTAAATTTTGAATAAGTTTTCTTTCTCTCCCATCCCTTCCAAGTCTAACCAAACTAAAGGTTAATGTCTCTAAATGCACCAAATTAACCGATATAAAATCTAGTTGATAACCTCAAGCACAAATCAAAACCTGGTACAAGAATATACTAATTTCAATTAACAGCTCTAAGAACATTCTCAACATGATACGAGAGTATAATGGATTCTTAAATGGACAAGTGACAAATCTAATTACAATCATTAGAAGAAGAAAAACTCAACAAAAACAAGTCTAGGTCTAATTTGATTGATTTATATTAATTTCTCATATCTTTGCCAAATTTAAAGATAAACGAGAAAATGTAACTTTTAGTTTTCAAATTTTTCTTCAAATACTAATATAGCATCTAAAATCTGACTCAAAACAAGTCAGTTTCTCTAATTTCTTAACTTGAAACACAATTCTTTCAAAGATTAAATTAATAATTGAGCTAAAATTCAGGAACTACAAATTTATTTTTTATCAAAGAAAAAATAATGATGACAAATTCAAAGTTATCTTTATCCTAGCAATTAAATGATGCGTACAGAAATGAATATCCAATTAATATCATAAACACGTGAACATCCTGTTTGTTTTTTCTTAACTTATTCTTTTACCGATTCTTTATTCACCTGTACTCTTAATTTTCAAAATGCTAGTCATTGGATAAATGGGGCGAAGAAGGATACCTGTATACACAACAGCATCTTTACAAACCCAACTACAAAATGATGTTCTTTCGCTCTTACAATTTCCCTGTTTATTGACAACTACCAGTCACTCGATACCTAAGACGGCCTGGACTGGCATGCTTTACTTTTTGTATTATTTTCTTGTTTCTTCTTAATCTTCTTCTTCTTCTGCTATGGAGATTATATCTCACAAGACCCAAGTAGGAAACAGAGTGCAAATAAAAAGGAAAGAGAGATACATAGTTGACACAACCCCACCAAACTATCATTTTGAAGAGACTTCAGAAGCACAGTTCGTGATAGGCCGATCACTTGTAGGGGTGAACACAAGGGCCCTTTGTTGTAAATGTCTCAGACTCTGTTCCATGCTGACTTGGACCATCTCAGCTAGCATCTTCTTTGCTTTACCAGACTGATCATCCCCATCAATCTGGGATATGATATTGCATACTATGTTCTCAAGTGTGTCTGGTTGAATTTCAGATCTCGGATAAGGTGTTTCTCTCAGTAGCTGCAAGAGGTTGCGGGCTTTTAACTGCGACTTGGGTGTTCCCTGAACGGTAAGCTCCAGAAGTCCTGGGATTACGCCTTCTCGGAGAATCGGTTCCCTGTATTTACATCGGTCGCTTTCACACATTGTCAACAGCGCTCCAACAGCGTGCTCCCTGCTCTGGAGATTGCCATTTTCAAGAACTTCGATGACTGCAAGGACTGCGCCTTCCTCGGATGTCAAGGCGGTCCTGCCCTCATCAAAACCCACCAAGGATTCTATCAAAGCACAGCACTTCTCGGCTGTTTTTGAGGACTTTTTACAGGTTTTGAGAAGATCAACTATGAAAGGGATTGGGTTTGTTTCAAGAATCGCGCAGAGATTGTCAGGGCGGGTGGATAAATTGGAAAGAGCCATTACTGCATCAGCTTTAGCTTGTTGGCTTCCATCTCTGAGGATCTCCACAAGAAGAGGAATGGCTCCAGAAGCACAAATGATTGGTTTGTTGGTAGCAGAGGCGGATAAAGTGAGCAACGATGCAGTGGCGCACTCTTGCAGGTTTGTATTTTGTGATTTGAGGAAAGAAATTATCGGTTCTAAAGCACCAGCCTCCACAATGCTGATTTTGTTCCTGAAATATTAAGATCAGGTTAAGTGATGAGCATGGCCGAATAAAAATTTCTACCAGAAAGTTGTACACCAAAGATACAAATAATAAAGACAACAGAATAGTATAGTTAGTTCATAAAAAACCCCAGGCAAAAGCAATCAAATCAAAGTCCCGATTGTCTACAAATTAGACTTCCTCTAGTCAGTTACATTAATCTCCCAAGTCCCATCGCAAGAAACACAATACCAAACCAGGGTTTTGAGCAAAGAACAGTGATGTAACAAAAAGAAAAAAATAAAGGGGCTATATGTAACTATTTAAACAAGAAAATGTCATATAAATATGTTTGATTCTCAGTCAATTGTCAAGCCACCAAGGCATCAACCTCTCTGTTAATGGGAAAAATTGTGCCATAGAAATCACAGAAACAGGAAAAATAGAGAATAAAGAATACATCTACTCTGTCCTCAAAATTCTGGATTATAAACATGGTTTCATAAGGAAAAATAAGCAGAAAATAAACAGCACAAGGTACAGGCTCACCATAGAAGTATCATCTTTCTCTTAAGTGCATCAACAAATTTCACTCATAATTGAATCATATCAAAGCAAAAGCGAAAACATGAAATTCCAAGAAAAAAAACACAGAAGAAAAGAGATTGAATGATACAACGCCACATCGAGACAAAGATGTAAAAATACTCGTCAAAGACAATCAGCTGGATTTACACAGAAAATAAGAAAGCCGACCCACAATTGTCACCATGGTAATCATAAATAAAGTAAAAGTGAAAGAAGATGATAAAAGATCAGTATTGTGCTATAAATCATTAAAGTATGTCAAATACATTCCTTTCAGAACTTATCAAAATATCATCCAAGTTTCAGAAGAACAAGACATCATTCATTATATAGAATCCAGCATAAAATTTTCTCCTGATTTTACTACCGCAGCTCCACGCTTCCATTTATAACAAGTAGTATATTGTCACAAGATAAAAGGTAACAGTTGCTAAGGCCAAAATGGGGGAAAGCTTCCATTTTCTAGAAGGTGAAATCTAACTATCACCAACAAATGATATCAGGATAACTTGAAGATGAAGACCAGAAAATAAAAAGGCCGAAAGGAAAAGGGAATACACATGTGAACCAAAGTTAATAAAGGCTCTAATCCTATAAACTTCAATTACAAGGCATCTAATTCTTTCTTATGACATGATATGCTTGCCTCTAACCCATCAGAGATAATCGTAAAGCAACTCAATTGAAATTCCAGAAACCACCAGTTCACCACAAAAAGATTCCAGTGACAAATAAGTTTGATGCTTTCAATGAATCACTGGCTATTCCATCCAAAATTTTTCAGCAAACCAATCTACCGGGAAAATACGTGAATTTTATTCAAACCCATTGTTCCCCACAAAAAATTAGTATCTGGCTAGCTGTTCGAAAAGAGTACATCCACCCAACCATCCCAATTCAAATATACCAAATTTTATTTTAATTCTTACAACAACCAATCAGATGCAAACAGAAACTGGGAAAAGGGCAACAAGAAAGCGAAAATTAAAGAGACACAGGGAACCGTAAAGATTACAGAATATATAATATACTACCATATTCTATAATTATATTCTCCGAATTCGTATTATTTTATTTCATTTTTTTAAATCGAATCCCCAACTGTACGACTCCAGTGCATCGCGCCTCATAAAATAAAAGGCACGATTTCTTAAATCAGGGAAAGCAGATAAAGCACTTCGAACGATGCGAAGCAGAACAAATTACGAATAGGAGCATCAACTTGCATAAATATTAAATAACACAAAAAAAATCACAAATATCTTAATTCCAATTCCAAAGGAGCAAGTAATTGGGAACTAAATCATCTGATTTTGTTGAGGAGAGAACGGAAGGGAACATACTTTTCGTCTTTGACGGCAAGGTTGAGCAAAGCAAGAAGAGCAGGTTCGTGAGACTCGGACGAGTCGAGTCGGAGCATGGAAACGAGGGGACCGACAGCTTGAGAGAGCTGGCGGCGACAACGCTGTGAGGTTTTAGTGAGGCGGCGAATATCACGAGCGGCTTGGAGCTTAAAATCGGGATCGTCAGATTGGAGAAGCTGGAGGGCTCGCCGGACGGCAAGGGGGGTTCGGGGGGTGTCGGCATCGAGACTGGCGTCGGGACTGAGAGCGCCGGAGGAGGAGGAAGACGAGGAGGAAGGAGAAATGTCCATGGGAGAGAGACTAGAGAGAGAGGAAAAATCAGAGAGGGATTTAAGAGAGGGAGTGAGCCAGGAGAGAGAGAGAAGGGTGTGTTTGGGAGAGGCGTTAAGCAACAGTTGGTGTTGGTGGTAGTGGTGTAGTTATAAGGGCAAAACTTGGTCACGTTTGAGAGAGAAAGGAAGACAAATAATGATATTTATTATTATAAGGGTTAAGGTGTAAAAATAGTAATAAATTATTTTTTAAAGTGTATCTAATATAATTAATTATAAAAATAGACATTATGAATTTTTAGGGTGTAAAAGTAGACATTTTGAATTTTTTTTAGAATAAAAATAATAAATTTTTATCCAAAATAAATAACAAAATTGTTATTTTTGCTCCAAAAAAAATTTATAATGTCTACTTTTATACTCTAAATTTATAATATCTATTTTTACTCCCTAAAATAATTAGTTGTGTTTGGTGTATTTTAAAAAATAGTTCTTTACTAAATCTACACCTTAACCATTATTATAATTATTATTGAGAGGAAGGTTGGAAAAAAAAAAATTAGAGAGGGGGAGAGAGTGGTAGCGGTAGCAGAGTAGTCGGGGTTGGTTCGGCCGTTCGGGTTGTTCGGTAGGATAAAGTCCTCATAAAATTAGACCCGTTTTTGTTTTAAAAGAAAAATTAGACCACATGATTGTTGCGAAATTTCAGCAATGACTTTTATTATTCATAAATTAATATATAATATATATATTTTTTTATCAATTTTAATACTCTATTTGATTTTAAATATAAAATATATTTATTTAATTTAAAAATATTAAGAAAATAAGATAAGTTACTTAATTATTGTGTATATGTGTGGGGGAGAGATATAAATACTTCTATTTAACATTAGATTATATATCAGTTATAAGTTAAAAAAATTAATTTAAGAATAATAATAAACATAATGGATAAAATGGGAAAATATATAATATTTAAGATTAAAATTTACTTATAAACTATATGGTATATTGTTTTTTTCACCTATCTTAGCCCAACACTCAATCATAACACAAAGCGACAAACTAAGATTTGAATCTATATTGGGAGAGTGCCAACATTTAAAGCCTAATAGTGCTTCAAGTAGAATTATTTCTAAAGGAGTATATTTGTACATATAAAAAAAGTTAAAAACTAAAAAATAAAAAAATTATTTACAAAATCGTGTCAACTCTCTCTTAACTTTATGCTAATTACAAACTTAGTTAAATTTGCAAGTTCATTTACTAATTTTATTGTTTTACTCTTCTAATTTACAAAATTTCGTTAACTTATGTTAACTTTTTGAATTTGATTATATTCAGAAACTTTATATGTAAACTTCACATAATTTTTTTTTGTTAAGTATGATGGATTATAAATGATTATGAATTTAATTTCAATTATTTAGATTATAAAATGTTATATTTTTATATTTTATTTATTTAATTATATTTTTAATACTTATTTATTGATAAAAATAAACTCTTACACAATATTTAATTAAAAATATGATATAAAATAATTTTTTTCATACTACTTCTTTTTACACCTTAATTTGTAAAATCAGATTTTATTTTCAAAATGAACTTGATTTGTACAACTTGATCGTAAGAAAAGGGGCTTCAAATTGGAAATATTTACCCTAATTTTTTTCAAACAGCCTTTTTAAAAAAAATTAGTAGAACAGAATTTTTGGGGTTGGGAAAAGAAAAATGTATCAGACTGATATGGGTATTCTTCACACATATATATGGTCAAAATTGATAGGGGGAATTGAATTGATATTTCTTGAATCAATCAACGTGTCTTCATTTTTTTTTTTTATCTTTTTAAATTTATTGGGTGAATGACTATTGGTTAAGAAAAATTAATTGGTAAATTGCTTTATCCTTTTGTTGGGGGAGTTCAACTTTTATCATGATGACATGAAATCATAAAGCATGGAAAATGTTGTGTCCTCAAAGTGGTCTGCTCTATCATGAGTATGGTTGCTGAAATAGTTCAACATCCCATTTTTTAAATAAGAAAATTCATATCCTTATAGTTTTTTTTTATATTATTATATATTATCTAGTTCAGATTTATAGTTGCCCCTCCCAATATAAATGATTTCTCTAAGACTTCAACTCAAGACATAGAGAGACTTAATGAAGCTTTACACCTCTAAATCAATTTTATGTTGATTATATGCTTATCAATGGTGTTTATTAAATATTTAGTAAATAATATTTTTCTAGTATTCTTTTATCTAATTCACATCCTTATCATAAGTTGTTTATAAAAATTCCCTCATCTTCCCACAAAATATTTTTCAAGCAAAATTATCATTTTTAGGGTAAATATTAGATGAGAAAGAATATTGACTATAGTTGCATCTTAGATAATCAATCTATGTTTTGCACAAATAGATTCTAAATTCACAATTGTGTAATAAATGTGAGACCTACTTAATTATGTTACAAATCATACTTTGAAAAAAAAACTTATACAAACGAAACATACAGCTTAAGGCAAGCTATATATATTCATCAAATTTTACCATTAATCATAAGCCAATTCTTATAAAAAAAATTATAATGATTTATCACAGTTTACCTCAAAGATAGTTTGCAAAGCCTACGAATTTTTATTCTCCTATACTTTCTATTCATTCATGACAATTTCTCCTAGAGTCTGTTTGGTATGAGTGATTCGAAGTAAGGGAAGGGAAGAAAAATTTTTGTTAGTTGGATTTAAAAAAAATTGAAGAAGTTAGGCTATAAAATTTTAATAAAGAGAATATTAAAATAAAAAAATTAATTAAAATTTTTTAACCTGACTTTTTTATTTTTTAAAAAATTTAACATAAATATTTTTTCTACCCTCCACTCGTACTACACAAGCCCTAAGATTATCAATTTTAATTTGCACTTTGAAAGATAATATATATTTATCACTAAAAATGTGAAATCAATTCTCCATTATTAATCAAACAGGTATTGAATTAAAAAGTGAGTGCATTTGACTTTTCTTTAAAAAAAATGAATGGACAAAAATAATGATAAATAATGCTGTCAAGGAATTATTATGTGAAAATTGGCGTGATGAAATAAACATGCATGAAGCCATTAAAAAAAGTTGTGCACGTCAAATATTTGTGTATGTTTGTTAGCCTCTACTTTTTCTTTAAATTTCTGTCCGTTGTGAAGGAGAAAATTAAAGTTAAAGTCATAACTTTTTACACAGAAATTCATAACAATCACACATTACTCCAAAACTAATTTTGTTGATGTAAGCACGGTGCTCCAATTATGTGGATCCAACAGTCATGGATCTTTTGTTTTTATGTCTTAAATAATTAAAAGGAATACTGATCATTGGATCCAAAAAAAAAAAACAGAGAGAGAGAAGGAATACCGATAAACTTAACAAGTAGATAAATATGATAAAAAGAAGCAAAACAAAGTAATAAAGCTTATGAGATTCACAAAGAAAAAAGAGAGCTAAAGTTAGTGCTCTTGAGTCACTCTCCCTCCATCTTCAATTTGTATTTTTGCACTAATTTAATACGTTAAATGTAGGATATTTAGATTTTCTTTAAAAGCTATATATATAATGTTTTACTTTGTTTAATTTTTTTATTTGATTAAGGTTCCCTTTCAATGCTTAGATTGCTATATGATTTTGTATTTGTTTATGATTAACAAAGAATATTTCTTTTGGATATTTTCATATTTGGTGTATTTTTTAATTTTTAAATATATTTCTATAATTATCCGCTTAACCAAAAAATGTTTACTATAAAATATAAAAAAACACAGAAAATTGCATTATTTATAACTTATTTAAGGTTGTGCTAAGAATTAGAAGTTGTTTTTATCATGTTTTAAATACTGAAGAACAACTAAATACCCCATTTGTCTTAAAATAAGGGATCAAAAGTATATTTCTACTAATAAAAATTAATTTTTTTATTCTTACATGTTTTTCTAGATTTTATGTTATACATTAAATTTTGTATTTGATTCTTATCATGATATTGATTTCAATATTTTAAAAGTTTTACAATTTTTTTCCTTCTTAAAATTTGTGGATGGATCTAACTAACTGACAAAGTCATGTATTTTTCATTTGTCACTGCCTACTTTTTCTTTATTACGCCTTTTCGTCGTCAAGGCCAAAGTTAATTAGGCCACTTTTAAATGCTAATTAATAACTCAATCAAGCATCTGCCTGACTATTTTCAACGTAACTACCAAGCAAACCCAAAAGTAAAAGAAATAGTATAACCAATAACTAGAGAAGCATCTCAAAATAGTTATAGTACATCTAAAGATTCAAATATAGAAAATAAGATTAATTAATATTTTAAAAATTATTTTCTAACAGTTACTTTGAATTTGAGTTGTTGTTCGCTTATCGAATTGGGAATTTTGTTTAAAAGATGTTGGATCCCATTTACTCAATCCAATTGCTGGCAAGAAATTTGACAATAATTTTACCATTTAGAAACAATGTGACATTTTTTTGAATTAATTCATTAATATCAAATACTATTAACAACCGATTACTCTGATTTGTAAGAATATAAATTCATAATAGGTAACGTGGCTACCTCCAAATAATGTGACATTTCACTACTTTTCAATGGAAAATAGTTGAAAATATAAGTGGTTGTATGTAATTTTCTGATAAAATATATATAGCTGCTTTTTGGGGTATGTATCAGAGTAGATGAAGCAGCATTATCAGCAAAAGAATGTGCTTATAATAATAATAATAATAATAATAATAATAATAATGTGATAAATAAATAGAGGGAAAAAGGGTTGATGAGTGGATGGGGAGGAATTTGATTTCTTGGGGTTGGTACAATCACTGTGTACTTTTGCCACATGGGAGTTCGTAGAGTACAAGGCTTGTAAAACCATGAAAAGCCATTTTTATTATATTCTTTTGTATAATAATAATTAATTATAAATTAGGGAGAATTCCAAAAAAATACCATTTAAACTTCAAAATTCTAAATAGGTGATTTAACAATAAAATGATTTGTTAATTACATTACCATTCTTTTTAATCCCATTACCGAACTTGTTAACTGGATTTTGAAGTTTAAATGATATTTTTTTTGCATTCTCCCTATAAATTATCTTATTATTATTATCATCTCATTATTTATCTCCAAAAGGCACAAAACAAAAGCACTAAAGCTTACAAATTGTTGTAATTGGATCAGTAGTTCCTTCCTTGTGCCTCAAGCGATTAATTTCCCATAAATTTGATGTTTGATTCCTTTCTTTTTATTTCGTTGGTGAAACTCATCTTTTTTTTTTTTTAAATGTTCCTACGTCCCTCTCTCACGTTATGCACGCCACCACTTCCCTCACGTTTTGTCGGTGCATTCTTTTATTTTTAAATGTTTTCCAATAATAAAAAAGACATTTTTTTTAGCACGTAGGTTAATTATATATGCACACATTGGGGAGATCAATGGGAAGATCGAGTAAAATTATTTGTATAGTTAATTTAAATGGAATCCTCCAAATTTAGGATGGGTTAGACTTGTTATGAATGAGTTCGTTGTCATTATATTTAAAACACAAACCGTGTTTGGAAAGGCGTATTCATTGAGTAGTTGTAGGGTATGTCCCTAGCATTATTTGTTGGAATTTTGAACAATAAATTTTATAGGTTATGAATAAGAAGTAGGTTAGAAGAGAAGAGGGAAAATGAAGCAGAAAATAGTGTGTGGATAAAAGTCTCACATTGGACAAATCAAGAGAATTAAGAGTGTATATAAGGCTCAACTTCTCACATCTAAAATGGGCCCTTGGGCCAATCCACTTTTGTAGAGGAGTGAGGACATACATGGGCGTGTGGTGTGTGAGATTTAAAAATAATTTTTTATTAAATAATTTTTTTAGTTTGTCCGAACAATCGCGTTTTATTCCTTTATATCACTTCGTGATTTTCCAAACAGTGCGGCTGTAGCGACGAACTAGTGCTTCCGTTTTGGTGCGTCCGTCGACTTCGTTCTGTTATGTCCGTTCGCACGACGCACCAGTTCGCAGCAAAGAGTCACCATTCGCTTCTGTTCGCTCCGTTCTGGTATGTCTGTTCGCAAGACGCACCGGTTCGCCTCAAGAGTCGAGTCCATCTGATCAATTTCCGTCAGCTATAAATAGGACGTGCCAGTGACAGGAAAAATCACTCTCAATCTCGAAACACTCCTCTCCTCTCATTACTGCATAGTACATTCTGCAATCATCTTAACCTGTGCGATTCTGAAAACAATTTTATTGTGTTCGTTCGGGCTTCTGACTGATAGTGTCATCATTCTGAAGACGCAATCCGTTCTATCCTGGGAGACAATTGTTCGAGAACCTTGGGCATCCGTATAGAGGGAACAAATTGTCTTAAGGAGATAACGTACGTTGGCCTCGGATTTTATTCAAAGTTTATTATTATTTTCGGCAGTCTTGTGAGTTTTTTATATAATATACATAATTGTTCTGTATTTACAAATTACGCCATCTTAGTTATACAGATTCTTATTGAATTTTTTACTTTATAAGTAATTGGGAACAACATTATTAACTAATGAGATTTTTGAGTATCTAAAATTCCATTAAATTAAGGAGCACAGAAAAGTCAAGTTAATTTTTACTTATTCATTCATATGCTTTTTTAATAAAAATCCGATTTATAAATTTAAATAAAAGCGTACAAAATAACACATTCCTGATTTATAATATATAGGACACCATAAAAAAAATAAAAAAATACTACTTAAACTTCAAAAATCAGTCTTATTGCCTATTATAATATAGGCATTAACTATAAAAGCATAATAATTGATAACTTATTCTAATAATAAATTATTAATTTGAGATTTTGAAATTCAAAAATTATTTTCTTGTGTTTCTCCAAAAAAAAGAAATATTTTCGGAAATAACAAGCAAAGAAATCAGTCGGTGCAACAAGATATTCAGCGGTAAAACATTAGAGTGGGTAAGAGATCGCAACTTGTTTTGACAGCTAACATGGATTTTTTCTAAAGCATGTAACTCTGACCAAGTCATTTTGGCAAATTCATGGATGAAATATAAAAACTTTAAGATGAAAGACATTCAATATAATGTCTAACATTGCTGAAAATATCAGGAAATTAAAATTATAGTAATAGGTAACTAGTAAGTCAAATACAATCATATCTTTAGAGAGACCAACACTTAACATGAATTGACTAGCTCATTTGTGTGGGGAGTTTGTTTTTTTGTTTTTGTTGGTCTTAAATTAATGCATAAAAACTTTAGGGAGAATATATAACGGAAAAAAAATTAAAATAGTAAATTCTTAAATTAGGTATTTCTCATCAAATGAGTTGTTAATCGTTTATTAAGTATTGTCATTATTTTATCAATTTTTATAAAAAAACTGATTTAAAATTTTAAAATTTTATAGTTTTTATTCTACCATTTTCCTAATACTTTATGAGTGGTGATCTTCATACTGGGCAAATAACCCTCACCTTTAATACTTAGGTTTCCTGCTTGGATTTTTTCATCTGAAGTACTACATCATAAGTATATAAATAATAATTGGATTGCATTTGAAGGGAAAAAATAAAATAAAAGTGTGAAGGTATATTTTTATCTATAAATATTTTTTAAAAGAGCTACCGGTATAATAAATATTTTCTGTGTGCAAAAAATACCCATAAACATTAAGAAGTAGACCGATAATGTCAATTCCATTAATTTTGCTTGATGACGTTAGTTTTTGGTTAAAAAATAAGTGGGGTTTACATAAACAAAAAAGTAACGATGTTATATCAAATTAATGGAATTAACATTATCGATATACTTTTTAATGTTAATGGATATTTTTACGGAAAAATTCTAAAAAAATACCATTTAAACTTCAAAATCTCAAATAGGTGATTTAACAATAAAATGATTTGTTAATTGCATTACCATTCTTGTTAATCCCACTACCGAACTTGTTAACGGGATTTTGAAGTTTAAATGATATTTTTTTGACATTCTCCCTATTTTTACCCTCAAAAAATATTTATTACACTCATAACTCTTTTAAAAAATATATTTATGACTAAAATTCAACATTCCCCCTAAAATTAAATATGGGCATAATTATTGTTCATTGATGTAGGAGACAAGACGGGTAGAACTCCGAAGAATTTCTCAGTCGATGAGCCACGTGGCAGGGCATTAATGGCGGCAAAAAGAAGGGGGCAGGTATTGGTGGGCCTGAGGGAAGAGGGCATCTATTGGGTCGCAATCGCATCACACGAATCTCGTGGGGCGGCCCACACTCTACCGCCACCCCCCAAATGGGCCCACCCGTCTCCCACCACCCTCATTCCTATTTTGTCCCCCTTGATATTATCATTCCATTTCGAAAATCGTGCTTCAATTGTTTGTCTTCTCAAAAATAAATAAAATAAAATAAATTGTTAAAAAAAGCATTTCATAAAAACTTATTAATCAAAAGCACCTTAAATTTGTTTAAGAACTCATGCAACTCAGCTGTGTATAACATAACAATGAGCAAAACGAACTAAATGACATCTGCACATGATTAAAAAATTCGTTGCACATGATTGAAATCGAGATACCTACGCCAGGAGATGAGTTACATCCGCTTTAAAACATGAGTTTCTGTAATGATGGATTTTGAGCAATTTTTTCTAAATGAATTTTTTTTAACCTGAATAAAGGCCTATTTGGTTTGAATTGGATAAGCCCAATTCATATAAATTGAGATAAACCTTTTCCACATATTTACTTTATAGACTGTAAAGTTACGTCGTAGACTGTAAAAACTATCTCGTATTCTGTACATTACGATTGAAAAGTATTTATTGAGGCTATCCAAACAATTTTTTTTTTAACAGAAAATCATTATTTTGCCAATATCTCAGGATGATGATTTTAAAATTAATACACCTATCATCACAGTCAAAGCATTAGGTAAAAAGGAAGTAAATAACGTTAACCAAATTTCTCTTGAAGTGGCTCTTGGCAATGAATGACGACAATGCAAAGGGAATTGGAGGTTGCATTTTGTAAATATTATTACTATTCTCTTTTAATTTTCCATCAACGTCATATATTAATGTGTATATTTTCATGTTTATATTTTGGAAATTGAATAATTTGTGTGTGGGTACAACTGAAAAATGAATATTGAGAAGTATCTTTCAAAAGGATATGGATCTAGCTGGGAGCGTAGGAATGATTTTACCGATATCTTCCATGTAATGTAAGTGGACGTGGCCTCATGAGAATGATGTGGGCGCAATACATGGGATCATGGCCACCTGAACGTTCGGAAACAAATTTAAAACCTTTTTTTTTTTCAAAAAAATAAAATAAAAATAAAAATAAAAAGAGAGGAGCAATATATGAAAGAATTATTATGTGATGAATGGGTCAATTATGGGAGGGAGTGAGTTAAGGTAGAAGCCACACAAGTCAATTCCATCACACTCCTTACTAATTCATTCATGTGGCTCTCTGATCTTCCCTCCTCTTTTTCCTTCCTCTCTTTATATTATTAACTTCTTTCTTATCCTCGCACACCTGTCTCATCTCATCTTTTGAGTTTATCAAAACCCTAACGTGATTTTATTTGGAATCACTTTGGTGCTCATCACTTTTGACTGCAAATCAAAGTGAT
The DNA here is from genome assembly GCA_037074505.1 of Albizia julibrissin. Taxonomy (NCBI): domain Eukaryota; kingdom Viridiplantae; phylum Streptophyta; class Magnoliopsida; order Fabales; family Fabaceae; genus Albizia; species Albizia julibrissin. The sequence goes on along the minus strand of CM073483.1, from coordinate 39,265,533 downwards.
GAACAGACCTCATGCAGATTTAATCTTGACAATCTAGATTGATTTAATGATATAAAATTGATTATTTTTTAAAAAATGTTTGTTAAGTTATTATCTATACCCATTAAAATATCTTTTTTTTAAAAATGCAGACAAAAAAATCTCACCCTCCTAAATCAAATCTAAACGATTCAGATATGATGTGATTTGGGTGTTCATCATCACTTTAATCAGCGCTCAAACTGGTTCTGATTTTATTCATACATAAGATTTTTCTTTCTTTTTTTTGTGTGGCTAAAATTAAAATGAATGGATACTAATTAGAGAACTTAAAGTTACAACAATTATCAAACTCACAGCTTCTCGTTTATAAGTGGAGGTGTCATGCCACTGTTAGTTTTTGTTGTTTATCTTTGCGTTGCTCTTGTAGAGGTAATAATAATAAGCAATGAATGTTTTTGTGAATTTAAATAAAAATACTATAATTAATTTGTATCTTGTCAAAGTTTAATTGCTCTCTTATTCAGTTGTTAGAGATAAATTAATGATGCATCAGGAGGATACTAGTTAGGCATAGCATAGTCCTTAATTAATTGTGAATTAATGTAGAAGTTATACCTGTGATGAGTTCATCAAGTCATGTCCACATTTTCTATATATGTATATATAAATGGCATGCATGTGTTATAAGTCGCATATAAGGGTCCCGTTATAATAACTAGTGTACCTACATGAAAATTTATGATGATAGGGATTTTTTTCAGGAATAACGTTCGTCCTAGTCATGAATGAGAATTCTATTTGTGGAGGAACGTAACTTATCCATTTAAGCGAATTGGACGCGTTCTTATATTAATACATTATATAATTGTACAAACTTAACATCAATCATATATTGTTATTTATCACTCATAAATAATAGGATTAAATGTTATTTTTATTTTGAAAGTATTTACTGAGATCTAATTTTGTTCTGGAAGTTTTTTTAGAACCAATTTTGTCTCAGAAGTGTCAATTTTGAAGCAATTTTTCCTTGACCGTTATCCCAATTAAGTTTAATCGTTAATTAACCAAATTTAGAAAAAAAATTTCTCCTAAGTGAAAACTTCCAGAACAAATTTACATCTTAACAAAAATAACATGAATGATAAAATTACCTTGCAAGTTTTAACTTAGAAGAAAATTTGTCCCGAATTTGGTTAACTAACGGTCAAACTTAACTGGGATAATGGTTAGAGTAAAATTGTTCTAAATTTAACACTTCCAGGATAAAATTGGTCCTCGAAAAACTTCGGGGACAAAATCGACCCTTAATGAATAAATTCCGTGACAAAAATGACCTTTAATCCAAAATAATACTCTCTTTCTTCTTTAATATAATACATATTTACCTAATTTGATTAAATTAAGGAAGTTACTTAATATGACATATATTTTCTAAAACACACTATTGCATCTTCCTTAATTTTCTCTCACCCTCTCCTCCTTGATTATTATTGAGAGAGTATCAATAAGGATAAATTAGAAAAAGAATGATAAATAAAAATATTTATCTTATATTTAAAACTAAATCATTACCTAAATACGTTTTATACTAAGAACAAGAGAAGTAAACATTAAAAACCTAATACAAAATAAAGCCCTTCATGATACAAATGTCTCTTGCCAAATAAACGTGCTGACGAGTGAGGAGAGGATAGTCCAAAAATGGGAAATAATTAATAATTTTTCTAATTCTAAATATAAATCACTTCTAACTAATTCATACATTTAACAATATAAATAGTTAAAAAATTTAGTTTATCATAAAATTTAAGGGATTCTCAATATTAATTTTATAAATTGTAATAAACTCTGTCATCAACTCATCATACCATTAATTTCTATTATGTATCATTATCTTTATTAAATATAAAAAATATTTATATAATACTCTTTAAAATTAGCATATGTCTTGTAAAAAATACTAATAATACTTTATAAAGGGCGCGATATAATAAAGAGCAAAGGGAGTATAATATATAGGGAAAATTGTATCAGGTCCCAATTAACAGACTTAATGACAACCATGTCTATTAAAATCATCAAATTGCAGTGAAATCTTAAAAAACATAGGTGCTATTAATTTCAAATATGAAAATATAATTTTGCCTATCTTCATTTAAATTCGAAAAAACCAATCAGAAAAGATTCTGACCCAGTTTCAAGCATGAATCTGGCATCAAGAGAAAGATACGCATGCAAAACAAGGTCAGGATCTCTACTAATTGTTTTTTTTATATTTTAAATGAAGAGGGAAAATAAAATTGCATTGTCATATTTAAAATTAATAGAACCCCGATTCTTTAGAATTTTATTGTAATTTGATTATTTTAAAGGACATAATTATTATTAAATTTGTTAATTAAGATCCGATTGCAATTTTCCTAAATATATGTGTAGCTTCAAATTAATGTTGGGAAAAATTAGATCTGATCAATTATTACAATATCATTAAATGATTGATCCTGACTAGAAGAAAACCACCGATCCTTGGAGAGCTCGACACGTATGAATGAAGTATATATATGAACTTTGTTTTTGGCACACAAATATAATAAACCTATTATTATATTCCAAATCAAATGGATATTTCTATACAAAATGGTTAATTATAGCTTATCCACTAGGGAAAGCAAAAGTAAACGTCAAAGATTTGATGTGAAAAATATGTGACATCCTCGATTTTCTATATACATATTACGAGGCTGAAGTTGCATCATTTAAGTAATGATTAGAAGTAACATAGGCAGGTGGCTGTGGTTGTGGCTCTCGCAAATTGCTTCCTCATAACTCTCATCCTAGTCATGGCACATGTGTAATTAAATTATAATGTAAATAAAAGTATACGTGATTAAATTAATGAAGCGTTTCACTAGTTAGTTTTGATCACAAAGTGGTTTTAATGGTTTTTAATTCGTTATTTCGTTTTAGACAGCTTGACTTGCGAGACAGCTCAGACAACAAAACAAAACACTTGTCAATAACACATACGTACCTAAGTTGCTTCCAATGTGTTAGGAACATAGGAATGGAAAAAACACATATCTTAATTTTCTTATATTATATTGTTTTAAAGTATTGGGTTTGAATAACTTTTATTAATCATATGTAGGTTATTAAATTTATAGAAAAATCAGTAAATAAAATTTTATCTGTTAGGAGGACTTGCATATAGTTTTATACACAAGAAACATGTCAGTATTCTGTAGAATTTCATACACAAAAAATACTGATACTTGAATTCAAGTCCTTTTCGCTGCTGAAATGTTTTCACCAATTTTTGTTCTTGAAATTTTTACTTCTATTTAAAGAAGAAGCTTCAATTTTTCTATTTCTTTTTTTTTTTAACATAGACAGAAATAGATAAGGCTTTCCACTCAATACACACACTTATTTGTGCGTATACATTCAATAGGTATAAGTTGTTTATGGGCCAAAACAACTCAGGATTTGGTTGGACATGTCTTGTTACAAATTAAATGCCTATAAAATTACCATAGTCCATTTTATTTTATATACTCTACAGAATCTATAATAATTGACACTTTTTATAAGTTTTGAACATGTTAGTTTACATATCTTATAAGGAAAAAATATGTGTAATTCAATCCAATTCTTTCATAGTTGTACCGACTGATCCTATGGATTTGGCGTGAGGTTTTACTATATTCGATGTTGATTTTTTCAACACCTATAAGAATAAGTCAAGAAATCAATCTTTAGCACGGGTTCTCTAAAGGCACCTGATCAGGATGGTTTAAACCCATCTTTTAGAATTTGGACCGGAAATTAACTAACTGGCCGGTAAACTAGTCTAATTTGGAAATCCGTTCGGTCTACTATTTTTTTAAAAATTTTTTTTTAGAATTTCATATTAATAAATCTAAAATATTTAATTTTTCATCGGTTTGACCCCGGTTTAGTTTTGATTTGACTCCAATCTGACCCACTGACCCTTGACTCAGTACCTCGACCGGTTCAATGATCGGTCCGATTTTAAAACTTTGGTTTAAACCCTCTGTTTTTCTAGAGTCAATGGGAAGTTGTTGGTAATTCTGTTGTGAATGTAGTTCGACATATATTTTGTTCACCAGAAGAGATCAAGAGCATCAATGGGACAAATATTGTATTGATACCCAAAGTGGATTCACCACAGTCATTTGGAGATTTCAGACCCATTAGTTTATGCAATGCGGTCTATAAGGTGGTGACTAAGGTACTTGCGAACAGGTTGAAGAGAGTAATGCCCTTAGTGGTTGCCCCTAATTAATATAGCTTTGTTCCGGGTACACAGAGCTCGGATAATATTATCCTAGTTAAAGAAATAATTCATTCCATGAAGACTTGCAAGAGGAAGAGGGGGTTTCTGTCTTTAAAAATTGACTTAGAGAAAACTTACGATCAAGTTAATTGGGATTTTGTAGAAGAATGCCTTCGTGAGCTAGGGGCCTCAGAAAATTTTGTCGCCCTTGTTTGATGTTGTCTGTCTCTTGTGAGTATGCAGGTGTTTTGGAATGGAGCGCAGGGATTGAACTTTGCTCTAAAGCGTGGTGTTCTACTGGGAGATCCGCCATATCTTTTTGCTCTTGCAATGGAAAAATTTGCCCACCTGATCAAAAGTGAAGTACAACAAAATAATTGGTTATCGTTTCATCTAAAAAATAATGGGACTAAGGTCTGACATCTTTTCTTTTCAGATGATTTGTTCTTGTTTGCTGAAGCATCCATGGAACAGGCTGCAATCCTTAAAGCCTGTCTACATGATTTTTTGTGAAGCTTCTGGTAAAAAGGTCAATGGAAGTAAATCAAGAATTTTCTTCTCTCTTCACGTCAACCACTACCGGCGGCAAATCTAGGTCAGGAGATCAGTTCATTCTTGGAATTCACACATACTGCAAATCTAGGTCAGTATGTGGGCGTTCCAATGCACCATAAAAGGGTAACAAAGTAAACTTAAGGGAAAATCATAAGTAAGATGGATAGCCGGCTAGCGAATTGGAAGGTTAACACCTTGTCATTACCTGCAAGACATACCTTGGTGTCTTCAGTAATTTCAAGAATTCCATCTTACACCATGCAGTCGTCTTAGCTTTCCTGCACACTCCTAGGAGGAAATAAACAAGATGTTTCGTAGGTTTCTTTGGGGAAGTACAGAGTCGACCAGGAAAGCCCACTTGGTAGCTTGGGAGGACGTGTGTAAATGTAAGGATGAAGGAGGGTTAGGTTTACGTAGGGCCAAACCCCAAAATATAGCTTTTATGATGAAGTTGGGGTAGAGCCTTGTAAAGAGACGGGACGTATTGTGGATGAAGTTTATAAGGGAAAAATACAAATGTGGTCAGGATGTTATACCAACCATTGAAGCTCGCAGAGGATGTTATCAGGAATTGGGAAAAAACAAAGGAAAAGGGTTTAGATGGACGATAGGTAATGGTGAGAAGGCAAGATTCTAGGTAGATGTGTGGTTGCCAAACTATAGGAGGTTACTCGAATATAGCATCCGCAGGGTGCTAGAAAACATGTGTGAAGCTAAGGTCAGTGAGTTCATTACTGCTTCGGGGCTGGTGGAATTGGGCACACCTTGAATCTTTCCTCCCGAGTTGGATATTGGAAGCCATTGCGAGATATTACCCTTGCCTCAGTAGGAACCACGAGGACATGCCCAGGTGTAGATGGATTGAATACATATGGAGGAATCGCTTGAAACAGTGAAGGACAGACTTTGGGCAGATTCATGTTCAACATTGGCCAAGGGAATAGCCTTCACGTTGAGTTGTGGGCACTTCTATATTTGGGGCCTTAAACATGCATGGGCCTCTAATTGGAAAAAAGTTATTGTTGAGTCGCACTGTATGAAGGCGATAAACCTATTATTTAATGGCTAGAGTGAGACTCACCATGAGGTAGATCTTCTCCAGGAGATAAACTCGACGCTCAGATGGGAATGGGAGGTTCAGATTGATTGGTGCAATCGTGAAGTCAATATATAGTTGCCGATACTCTTGCGAAGGAAGCTTTGGATTGTTCGGTACTGTACCACCATATTTTATTTTGAATGCGCTGTGAGATGACTCAAGTGCTTAGTTTATGATTTGCTTTTCTCTATCCAAAAAAATAATTTATTTGAGAGTGAAATGAATTAATCTTTTGTAAACTCTATTAAAACGGTATAGATTTGTTATTTTTGGCAATATATTTCATTACTTTTTTCCTTATTTTGTCCAACTTCTTCTTATGAGAAGATATTTTATCTTAAAATAAAAAGTTAAGATGTATTTAATATCTTAAAGTATTTTTTTAACAGTGGATACGATATTTTAAAGTATTTTGTGATACATCAAGTATTTTTTAAGTGCATTTGGCACGTTGTACCTTTTGATGCACTAGTACTTTAAAATATTTTTAGGTATGTCTAGCACCCTAACAGATTTTTTGGTACATCTACCACCCAAATTATTAAGGCACAAGAAATACTTTTGGGTGTTTGACGGACCTGAAAAAAAATATTTTATGGTGCTAGATGCACCACAAAATATTTTATAATACTGGATACACCTGTGAAAATACTTCATGGTGCTGGTTGCCCCTTATTTTATAAAACATGTTACTCCTCTAATTCTTAATATAATAAATATTTACTTAATTTGATTAGATTAAGCATGTTGGTCAAGTTAGTTAATATGTCATGTATTTTTTAAAATAACCTAGTTATCTTCTTTAATTTTCTTCTTCCTTTTCCTCTTTGATAATCGTTAAGGGAGTATCGATTGGAGTAACTTATGATAACATTGACAAATATAAAAATTGTCTTATATTTAGGATCAAAATTAACTCTCCAAATATTTTTTATATTAAGAACCAAAAGAGTATTAAGTTAGTACAAAAAAATTGAAATTGAACTAAATGCTATAACCTTTTTGTTTTTTAAAAAATATTCATGTATATTCCATATTTCCATATGAAACCAAATTTAGGCCTAAAGTGAATTGTCGTTTGATCTTATTTTGTCATCAAGATTCAAGTGGACCAACTTTTCTATTTTTGATAGGGACGTTATTGGGCTTGAGCCCTCATTGGAATACGACGTCGTTTCATACTCTAATATAAAACAAACCCAGCTTTATTTACGAGTCCGTATGTCGGGATGTTCTCGGGACGGGATCGAGAAATGTCATTCCCGATTTTGAAAAGGGTTCGGTGATGATTTTTATTTTCGATTCCAATTTTTTTTAAAAAAATTCCTATATTAAGTTTTTTGTTGTGTTTTCTTTAGCCTAGAATAAATATATAATTTGTCTAATATCATATTATACTAGATTAGTCCAATACAAATATATAATTAGTCCAATATATGCTTAAAATTATTGATTCAACTATAAAAAGCATAAAGACAAGAATAAAAAATTAGAATTATTTAATAAATAATAAATTAAATAAATAAACTAAAAAATAGATATTACCTTGAGGGTATTAGGGATTTTCACATTCTTTTTACATTTAATCTTGCTTTTTAAAATATTTTTAAAAAATGTATATATTTTCGGGATCGGGGAGTCTCATTCCTGATTCCGATCTCGAATTTTTCTCGTCCTGGAATTTTCGGGACGGGAAATTCCCATCCCGATTTGTCCGAGATCGGGACGGGAAAATGTTGCACACCCCTATCCTTATGTATATGCAAGTGTGTATGTGCTAGTATACGTTATAGTAATTACACTAAATATAAGATCAATTTATTTTTTTAGAAAAAAATAAGGAAGTTGGATAAGTTATTTAATCATATTATATATTATATTTAATTAAATTATATATCAATTTATAAATTAAAAAAATTAGTTTGAAAAGATAAAAATAAATTTAAACATTTTAAAATAATTTAATTAATTTTTTTGATCTCCTAAAAAATCAAGTGATCGGAGGTAGTAATAAATAAGAAACAAGAGTTCATTTTCTCTGGACCAGACTGTTCCCATGTTGTACAGAACCGGCACAATATCTGTACACACTTCAGTTTTATTCCATTTATAGTCACAATATAGTATTTTAGCTTGCTAAGGATATTATATTATAATATATTATATATATTGTACATAAATACACCCTGTCATTCCTTGCTTAAAAAATAGTCTCATTAAATCTCACATGATTTTTCAATTATTCTAAGATCTTTCGATGAAATGAATCCCTTATTGTTGGACTTTAAACTCTCCATAATTATATATATATATATATATATGTGTGTGTGTGGGGCGCGCGTGATTACAAATGTCTTAGCTTATTATCATGATTCAAAATCACTTATGAGCTTATGAATATAAGTCGAGATAATCCTTACTACATAATTTCTTTCGTATTTCGTAAATCACAATTGAAAAATATTTTTAAAACTTTAAATCGCTATTCCAAACATTCAAATAATTTAAATCGATATAACGGTACATTGTTTTTTTGTTCATTACGTGCCATCAGCTAATAAAAATTATTGCATAATATCACGTAAATGTCAGAGATTTGAATTTGGAAATAAAAAGAAAAAGAAGATAAGCTATATATAATTTGAACAATTATTGGAATATTATAAGAAAATTATTCCAAATTGTCAATGTGATGATGTGGATATTTTCATTTGCTTTTAGAATGGTTTTGGAAGACTTGAGTTTCAATGATTGAGCATAGGACCCAAAATTCATTAAAAAAAAAAAACAGTTGAAGGAAACATGAGAGTGAGGTTTTAATGATTATTTATTGCATATAATTTTAATCTCACACACCCCTACAGTCAGGAAAATGGGTCGAGTCTGTCAGGTCGGTCCTTTTAGGTCCTAAATTTATAAAGGCCGGGTTTAAGATTTTAGCCTCAAAATTGAAAGCGGGTCTAAAAAGGCCAGCCTTGTAGGGCCATGGGCCGGCCCTTATATATATTTTTTTATTTTTTAAAATTATTTATATGATAATAATATTATTGATTTTTTATATTTTATTGATGATGTAGCAAATATTTAGTTGTTATTATCTTTTTTAGAATTAAATTTCATAAGAATATCTTGTATTAAGAATCCTAAAAATTAAAAATTTATAAAATATATTTCTTATTTTATAAGAAAAATACATTAGATATTTCTTATTTACTCCAAAGTTTCACATATGATGGTAATTTACTGATTTACTTGTATTTTATATTTGTTATAGAGTTATTTATCATTTTAGTTTATTATAGATAAAGATTATGGATGTATTCATGATGTTGGAGAAGAAATTCTTGATATTTTTACCCTTTAAGCAGACCCTACTACTCAAAGTGAAACACAATTGAATTTCTTTGAAATTGATGATAGTGACGAAAAAGATGAAAATAATAGTCATCATACTCATATTGCTTAGAGTGTTTAACTTATTGTCATCTTATACTTTATACGAGATTGTGAGTTATTTATGGACATTATTTTTTTTTACCTTTGATTATGAATTAATAATTGTATTTATTTTATTTCATAAAGTGTGTAGACGTGTAGTGAAATCTTGTGAAAATAGCTTCCAGCCCTGCGGGCCGGCCCTGGCTGTTATGTTCTCGGGTTGGGCTTTGAAAAAGAGCAATTTTTCTTACCTCGAGTCTATAGGACCGACCCTTTTAGACCCTAGCCCTTCAAAGACCGGCCATGTAGGGTCAGGTCAGCCATAATTTCCAGCTCTACACACCCCTTCACAAATAAATGACTGTACGTATATAGATATATTTTTTTTAAGTTTATGATACGGTCACTTATACGTACGTGGAAATTTTTTGCTAAAAGAAAGTACGTGGAATTCAATCCACGCATGTATGTAAGTTCATACCAAGAAAGTATTTTCACCAGTCATAAATATAAAATTTAATTGATTTTTTTAGAAAGATTAAAGAAGTTAAATAAATTACTTAATTATATCATATATTTTATATTATTAGATTATATATCAGTTTAAAAATTAGTTAAAATAGTTTGAAGAAAAACTATAAATATAAATACTTTAAAGTAATTTATTTACTATTTTTAGTATCTTTAAAAAAAATCAACCAGATCTTATATTTAGGATCAGAAGTTATAGTAGATTGAAATTAGTCTCCTTTTATCCTTTTGGGACATATGATAAAATTGGAAGTTACATCTCCTTTTCTAGTGTCAAGTATGAAAAAGATAATTGATTAGATAAAGAAGGAAACAAGGAAAAATTGCTGAAAACCTCTTGATTGCAAAATTTTTTGCTCAAAATTACCTAAAATTTGTTTGAGGACATGAGCAGTGTATCATTAGCGCATACTGCAACTTTTCTTTAGCTATGAACAATCATATGACTATATATATATATATATATATATTGCATCCATCTGAAAAAGAATTACACTGTTCAAAATGAGTTACACCAAGAATTTAACAAGTTATGTGCCTTGGGCAGTAAATTTTACACTAGGGCATTTTTTTTATCAATTTTATTTTAAAAAATTCAAATTATATAGACCTTCTCTCAATATATATGTATATATATTAATTAGAACAATTATTGAATGATTATATAAGGAAAATTGATCCAAATTTATAACCAACAAAATTCCAAGTATCTCATGACCTGAAATATAATCATATTATATATAGCAAAACATAAAGTAACTTGAAAGAGGTCACTACAAAGAGAATGATGTATCAGGATTACAATAATTAAATAAACTTGATTTCAATATATTTTGGAATGAATGGAATGGAATGTAATCATACATCATATATATATCTACTATATAATCCTCAAAACTTCAAATTAAAGCAACAAATTAAAAGAAAATGTAGACAAAAATAAATGAGAACAGAGAGACAAAAATTAAAAAAGAAGAGTAAGGGTGCCTGCTACACCTTCAGTATGCGCTACTTGCTAACCCTCAATTTTGAGACACTTTTTAAGTATTTTTTATAGTTCTTTTGATTATTAGATTCAACATGAAATAAATGACATTTTGATATCTTATGGATAAAAAAAAATTATTTTTAATTTTTTTACGATTTTTTAAAGATTTAAGATTCTATATAAAAAAGAGATTGCATAATTTTAGAGTCTTAAATCTTTAAAAAAACATAAGAATTAAAAATAATTTTATTTTTTTCTTATAAAATATTAAAATATCACTCTATTCTAATAGAATATAATAATCAATAAAATCATAAAAAAATTATTTTGAAAGTGCCTCAAAATTAGAGGGCAGGGGCGCATCAGCCCGCCCAAAAAAGATCTCATTGGGAATGTATAGAAATAGGCATAGCAAGCAGCGATATTTGTGGGATGGGGCATGTGATTAGGCATAGCCATGTGATCCTAATTAATAACTCACACGTGATTAATGGTCCCCTCCACTGTATGCTTTCCCTCACACACAGACATAATTATATATACCAATATTAAAATAAAAATTAAAAAAAAAACAAGAAGAAGAAGCAATTATATATATTTGATTGATGAGAGATATTAAATGAAGAAGCAGCTAGCTAGATCGATCTGTCTTCGGTGATGATGATATTATTCTCTCTTTGATCAATTCGGTTCATAAAAAGGAACTCCATGTACGGACTTTCATATATTCATTTCATGCAACCGTATGAAGCATTCTCAATATTAATTATTCAACCTCATTTATATATAATAATATAATAAATAATACAACACACACTTTTGCGTGGAAAACTTGTTATATTATGAATTAATATGAACAACTAACGTAACATTATTGGAACTAGATGCATTATGCATGCAAGTAACTTGATCGACTAGTACTTTAGTTTGTATACATATAATAAATTCATCAGATCTGGTTCTATACTTCTACATGCAAAGTACGTACGTGTATATATATACTTTCATTAAGACTTGTTGACTAGCTTCAATATAATGGATATATCATTAGCATTCTTATAATACAGCTAATTTTTCATTGACTGCTTCCTAAATTATTAAAGTTTAATTTGGCGACCATTCTTCAGCAATAATATATATTGTGTGGTTCATTTTGAAGATGTAGCTTAGATGTTGGCGGTGATATATATATGTCAAGGGTAGTGGACCCCATAAAAATATAGGGACCACCATTTTTGTTTAATGTTTGTATGGTTCGTAGTTTAAGTAAGAAATACACTGCTAGAATATTTTCACAATGAGCATAATTTGTTGAAAAAATCACTGAGGTACAAACAACGAAAGTAGTCACCAAAAGTTTTAATAACAAATAAGGGAACTGTAAAAATCTGTTATCATTTCTTATATAAAAAGCTTGTCATTATATTCTTTCAATTTATTATAAGACTTTTTAATAATTACATTCCTTCGTTTAGATGCCATGCGGTTCACAGAGTTAATGTTCAAAGTTTCTGATTAATTTGATTTTGGTTAAAAACCAAACCAAAACAATCCGTTTGGCAAAACTGTAAACCAATGGCATATTTTAAAGTAAAATCCGTTTGGTTTAGTTAGTACTCTTTCATGTTCTTAGTAAAAGATATATTTAAGGAGTTGATCTTAGTTCTAAATATAAGATCTATTTCTTCAATCTTTTTCTAATTTACTCCTATTAATATTCTCTTAACAATAATAGGGGAGGAGAGGGAAGGAGCAAGGGAATTAATAAGGAATATGACGGTATTTTAGAAAAAAAAAGTCATATTAACTAATTATATTAACTTTCTTAATCTTACTCCCTCCGGTCCTAAATATATGACAAAGTTGACTTTGCTTGGAGAGATTAAAAGAAATTAAATAAGTTACTTAATCATATAATATATTGTGTATCTTTATATTATATATCAGTTTATTAGTCAAACTAATTAGTTTTGAGAAAAACATAAAAATAAAAATACTCTAAAGTAATTTAATTAGTTTTTTAAATTTCTCTAAAAAGGTCAACTCTGTCTTATATTTATGACCGGATGGAATATTAAATTAGATAAATATGTCTTGTATTAAAGATAAGAGAGTGTATGAGTTTCAGAATGTTTGGTTCTGTTTATGGTTATGGTTTATGACTTCTAATATATATATTTTGTTATATATGAGGGGGAAAATATGATGAATGAAGTTGAATGTGAAGTTAGTGTTCTGAAATCAAACTTTGTTAATTTGAGAACATAGACACTTGTTTAATTCGTTTGTAACATGTCGGATTAATAGTCAAACCACACCGATTATTGATTGTTAATTGATAATTGATGAGATAATTCATAAGTTTAATCTAATTAGTTTAATCATTGATCTGACATGCATGCATGCAAACTCCTGGCTAAGTTAGTCTAAGCCTCTAAGGCAATTAATTAAAGTCAAGCTTAATTAACATAACCCAATTATTAGAATCTCTTTACTCTCTCTCTCTCTCTCTCTCTCACACACACACACACACCAGCTATATATATATATATATATATATATGAAAACAAGAAATGACTTTTACATATCTACTGATCTTAATTGATATGACAGTGCATATTATTCCTTTAGTGTGTGTGTAACAGCTTGACACACACCTAGCTTGACAGATGAAATTTGTTATCAACAGCTTGATATTAATAATCCGTTTTAAAAAAAAATAAAGTCAAAGAACAATGTAATATTTTGTAGCATTATTTTGTATTCATACTTCATTCTGATAACAATTTTGATATTTATATCAGCTTAGCTGTGCATACATACATATATAAATAGCCATATGTCAGATTATCTTCAACAGATAAGTCAGATACTCCGATCTAATTAACAAAAGATGTTAATCACAGAGAGAGAAAAGACAGAGAAGATATAAAGATATTCTGTGAACAAATAAAATAAACTGGGATTATATAAGTTGCAGACCCAGTATAGTACATGCTGCTAGGAAAATACATTGAAGTTAAAGCTTTCACTGCTAAAACTTAAGATTTAGATAAGTAATTAATTAATGAAAGTATTAGGGAAAGGCCATTCATTCTGAATATTCCTAAAATGCCCTTCAGAACGACCAACTTCAGTTTTCTCTGGAGAATGGCTTTTCTTAATTAGTCAGACATAATGGATTAATGATCTTGATCTTGATCTGATCTTCATTTAATGATCATTTCTGTTGCTTGGAGGTTGAGTTTCTGTCTCTCTGAGATGAAAGAATAGCATCAATGGCTTCTTTCACTTGAGAAATATCAGGTGCTTTTCCTCCTTGCACTGGCCAAAATTCATCAGTTGCCAGTACCTGCTTCATCATCAAGGAAGAAGTGTGTGTGTGTGTATATATATATATATCAAATCAGTGTTCAAACCCAGAAAATTATTTTGAAGGAACTGCAAAATTAAACAGAGAAGAAGATGAAACAGAGTGTTTGATTTAACTCCCACCTTCACTTGCAGTTGAAGAAACTTCACATAACTAATGGCTTTCTCCAACATGGTCACCATGTCAACCTGATGAATTAAGACACGCACACACACACACAGATATTCATTACTACGCAATTAAAAGAGTGAATAAATAAAGTATTTTGGAGTAGGTAAGAAGAAAATACTAACCTTGGAGCCATTAGGGACTAGTTCTTGAAGTATCTTGAGTCTTTCACTTATCCTCTCTCTTCTGTTCTGCAAGACAAACATTCCATCCACCATGAACCACCACACACACACACATATTTTAACTTTGCTTAATCTTTAATCAACAAATCATATGTAGTACAAGAAGAATGAAACATAACTAATTAATATTTGGCTTGGAATAGAAGCAAGCAAACCTTGGCTGCTACACTTTGAGGATCCTTAGATGGGTTTGATGACTTTGTTGGCTTTGGTGTTTTACAAGCAGCAGTGCATTGCTTCTTTGAGGCTTGCATGCTCTCTCCCTGTAAAAACACAAAATTTAATATCAAAACTTACCATTTGTAAAATCTAATAGTTCTCTGACAATATTGATAAATACCATTGAAAGGCGCTTATTGGAGGAAGCTTCTTTTTCTGTTGGTGAAGAATCATGATGAAGGCTATTAGTATCAGAAGGAACATTTGGTTCAGAGTATAGCCGCCCATATGATGATGATGAACTCTCACCTTGCTGCTTCTCTTTCGATGATCCTGATCCATAGCCACTACTAGCAGTTTGAATGCAATTAAAATCCTGAATCAGTGTTGTTTGTTCTGAATTGCTTCTGGGGCTAATCTGATAATTCCACTGAATCAAACCATTATTATTGTTCTCCCACAAACAGTACTCTTTCTGCTGAAAGCTAAGCAACGATTCACCGCCATTATTGGCTTTGGAGTTGATGAGAGATTGTGCAGCTGGTTCCTCAGCAAGATGATGATTGCTTGTGGCCTTGTAAACACTCATAGGAGCAGAAGGAGAATGGTGGGTTATGGCAGAATCGTTGCTGAACCCATCTTCTTCCTCAAGCACACAAGACTTGTGGTAATCAAGCTTCATGGTGATGAGAATTGAGAAACGCAATTCAAAAGACAAAGCTTTAATTTGTATCTATGAGAAGAAAGCTAAGTAAAGCAGGGCTATTTGTAGATGCTAATTAAAGAGTTCAACTCAATGCTAATTTTTAATGAAAGAAGATGAGAGTGATAATCCAATAAACTATTTGGGAACAAGAAATCAAAATCTAATAGTAAAATACTAGCTAGAGTGGGTGTTTTAAGTTTTATCAAAGTTTTGCAGAATCATATTAATTAATTAATTAATTAATGGAGGTTCTTATTGGGATTGTTAGCTAGCAGAGAGAGTGAAGATAAAAACAGCAAAAAGGTCGCCGGATGATTCGGAAAACCCATGTCTCTCTTTTGATTTGATTCCCCAATTTGAGGTTTTAAGTCTCTATTTTTTATGACATGAAACCTTTGGGGGTGGCTTCTTACTTGCTTCGTTTGGATTGTAATACCTAAGCACGTGGACTTGGACTCTCAGATTATATAATTATCAAATGGTATACTCTGTGCAAGCTGTCTCTAGACCAGTTTTAATGAACAAGTTTATATATGTGACACTGATTGGCATGGTGGGTTTTGTATTCTTCAATTTGGCTGTACACTGAAATCTATACATATATGGTTGTTGTGGATTTGAAAGCAAAGAAGTATTTCAACTTTGGACGTGTATCTATGTGTAAGGGGTACAAGTCCTTTTTAAGACAATCACACCCCAAAAGTTAATTGTTGGATTTGAAAAACCTAAAGTCTTGTAAGATTTTTTATTTAAGGAAACTCACTCAATGTGGGGGCTCATGACTAATAGGTGGTTATTTTATTTGGTAATATATCATTAGAAGCACTCTTCGTTTACTTCTCATTAGGATCTCAAAAATCAAAATAATTCATGAGGTACGATTTTATTCTTAATACCTTAACATGATTTTCATTCCATCTACTATCTCAAGTTTAAGGGGATGTTAATGTAATCAAATGAACTTTTCAATTGAATTAACTTTGCTCTCTTGAAGAACGTGTCTACGTCATCTAATCAGAAATGGGTGATCAACACCACTGGAAACTTCCACTTGATCGGCCGTCTGATTTCCTAGCAAGTGGTAGCAATAAGAAAACAAAGAATGAGGCAGCAATGGACACTCCAATGTCCGATGAAGTAGCTTCAGAAGAACTTGCCTCCATAGAACATGAAGGTTCCCATTTACAGAGGAGGGATAAGGTTTAGACGACCCCACTTCTTATAAGGATTCCCTTTTGGGCTTTAATGGGATAGCTAATGGAGGGGATTGTATGGAAGAAGAAGATATTCTCTCCGACATCATCAACAAAGAATGAGATCTGCCAGAGCCTTCTGAAGAAATATTGAACCTTATGAAGTCTCATCCTGTGGTTCCTATCACAGAAGAAGAATACAGTGAGTGGTGTAAGCCTTGAAATACTGCTTTGATGATAACAGTATTAGGAAAGCGATACAACATTTACACTTTAAAGGACCATCTTAGGAGCATATGGAGCACTGATGATTTTGATATTGTTGATCTGCCAAACAATTACTTCATAATCCGTTTCCTGGAAAAAGAAGGTTGGGGGCTACTATATTAAAAGGTTTTATATGGAGGTCCATGGGTTATCCAGCAGCATGCCATTTTAGTCTAGAAATGGTCTCGAAATTTTGACCCATTTAATAACCCACTTGAAAGGATCATTTCTTGGTCAGATACCAAATATGTAACATTCTTGATTTTATTGGGATTTAGAGTTTGTTGTAATTTATTTTTAATTTAGGTAAAGAATATAAAATAAATTAATAATTTAAAAGAAGTTTCAAGTTCTAAATACTTCTTTTTTAATAATAATAATAATAATAGTAATAATATAAGTAAAATACCTCATTTAAATAATTATTTTTAACATAGAAGTATGTGTGTGTACACTTACTTTATTATCAAAAAATAATATAGAAAAAAAAATCTGTCTAAAAAAAAAAGGAGTAAATAAAATTAATATTTAAATTTTTTTTTAAAAAAATGAACCCTAACTCTAACCCTAACCTCTTTCCTATAAATATTTTTTCTCCCTCATACTCTACACACTTCTGCGCCGCGTGAGCTCCGAGTATTCAGGTGCATTCTTCTTTCTTCTTCATCTCACTCATCTCACTCATGCGTCTTAAGGCTGGTCTTTACTTTCATTTCAGTATAACAATGTCTTTTCAAATCAGTTTATTACATCTTCCTTTTTTTTTATTTAAAAAATTATAATAAGATCCCAAATAAATGAAAAATATGAAAAAATAGTCCCAAGGGGTTGTTAATGACGATCCTCATATTGTTAATGGAGGATCGTCATTAACAACCCCTTGAGACCATTTCTTTATATTTTTATTTATTTAAAACTTTATTATAATTTTTTCTTTTTGTTGTTGTCGTCGTCTTGTCAAAGCCTAAGAGCCCGTTTGGTTCAACCCCATTGAATGCATGCAATGGTAATCATGATTGTATTACCATGAGAAGAGTGTTTGGTTACTCTTTAGCATGATAATAGGGTTTACCATGGTAATGATGATTACCAAAAAATTGGTAATCCTCATTCATACCTCCCCCCCTATGAATCCTCATTACCATCACATTGCATAGTTAGAAAAGTCTAATTGAACATTTAGTTTTACTTCTCTTTATTTTACTTATATATTTTCATTTAGCTACATCGCCACAACCGTCGCCACCTCCTCCTCCACCACCGCCGCCGCCACCTGCCGCCACCTCCTCCTCTACCACTGCAGCCACCTACCGCCACCTCCTCCTCCACCACCGCCGCCACCTCCCCCTCATCTGCCGTTGCCGCCACCGCCACCACCTCCTCCTCCACCATCGCCACTTCCTCCTCATCCTCCTCTACCGCTACTGCTACCCGGCACCTCCGCCACTACCTCCTCTTCCTCCGTCGCCGCCGGCCCCACCGCCACTACCTCCTCCTCCTCCCTCGCCGACACCCGCCGCCGCCATTACCTCCTCCTTCTCCATTCTCACCACCTACTACCGTCGCCACTATCTCCTCCTTCTCCCTTCCCGCCACCACTATTTCCTCCTCCTCTGCCGCTGCAACCACTACCTTCTCCTCCTCCACCACCATCACTACCTCCTCCTCCTCTGCTGCTGCCGCCACCCGGCATCGCCGCTACTACCTCCTCCTCCTCTGCTGACGCCCCGGCCCCGCCGTTACTACCTCCTCCTCCTCCCTCGCTGACACTTGTCGCTGCCACTACCTCCTCCTTCTCCGCCGCCACCCACCACTATCGCCACTACCTCCTCCTTCTTCGTTCCCACAACCACTATCGCCTCCTCCGCCACTGCCACTACCTCCTCCTCCTCATTCGCTACAGCCACCCAGCACCGCCGCCACTACCTCCTCCTCTTCCTCCACCTGACTCTTAACTTTCTTTTTGCAAAGATTATAGTAAGGGTAAAATAGACTTTGTGTCATATATTAATTTTAAATAATTGTTAAAATAATAATTTATTGCACCTTACTTAAAAATCAAACCAAACACTAACCATGTAATTAATATTGCATTGCATTACCATTGCATCGCATTACACTGCACTGTAGGGTGTAATAGGATCGAACCAAACGGGCCCTAAGTGTATATGCGTATTCATCATTCCTCATACCCACTTCCATTTCGTGAGAATGTTGGCCTGGGTGTGTGAGTACATATAAATATAATATATATATATATATATATATATATATATATATATATATATTAATTCATTCACCTTTTTTTTTCTTCATGTCTGTTGGTACGAGGGTGTAATATATTTTTCCTTTCTTCTTTATCTTTCTCCAATGTGCTTAAAAAAAAAAAAGTCTTGTCAAAGCCTTTTCTCCTTAACTTTCATCTTTTATTTCTTCAACATCTATGGCGTGTTGTTTTGTCTATAGGTGTTTCAACTGTAGAGGTTTAGAGATAATAAATATAATCCTTCACCCACTTTCTTTTTGGTTATTGTAGCTGTAAATATATATTTTTTTTAAAAAATGTTAATCTTCACATAAAATTTCTCTTGTGATTGATCTCTGTCTAAATATTTATTATTGTTATTATTATTATTATTATTATTATTTTCATTATATTTTGATTCTGTTATAGCTCCTCGTGTGCATAAATATACAAATAAATAAATAAACTCATGTCTTTTCCTCTTTTCTTAAAGAACTTGTATATATGTTTGAAAAAAAAACATCATTCTTCTAACTATTTTTTTTTTAACGCTGATGATGGTGTGATTTTGCGTGTGTGTATTTATTATTTTCTTAAATAAATCATGTGGAATCCTACTTTTATATATATATATAACACACTCATATATGACATCCTTTTCTAAACCACTTTGAGAGATTTTTTTTTCCTCATCGGCACACATATAAGGACTTTGTGTTTAAATCTTATGCACTTGTGTAATGATTTTTTTTTTTTCTATAAAATTTAAAATGAATATGTGGCAACTGATAAATATATATTTATATAATATTAATTTTTAGAAGGGAAGATCTAGTCTTTAGAGTAGTATTAGAGTATTTTTGAGAAATAAATTAATAGATATTTATGTCTGTGACTTTGTAGACTCTCATTGAGAGCTTTGGAGTGATTCTTTGTGTGATTACCTGTGAGCTAGGAAGTAATATGTAACTCTGAATATTCTCCCATATATTTGTCAATTGTGTATGATTGTGAATAAATATCTTTTATTAAAAATAGACTGAATTATATGTATATGTGTATGTATTATAAATTCTCAAATAAATAATGTTACAATCAAATTTCTTTATAACTCATTTTTATTCACATATTTAATAATTTTAATTATAATTAATGTATTGTTGGATTATTGGTTCCTTTTAGGCATGTTTGAATATTGATGATATTTAATATGAATAGAAGTATGATTTATTGTACTTTGTCTTTTATTTATATTTATTGATGATTAAATATAACTGTTATAGCGGTTACATTTATGATAGGCTGGAGTAAGGAATAATTTGTATGTTGAGATCTTTTACCATATGGTATGCCATCACTCGGTGCACAATAGATGGCACTTGTCAGAGCCCATTCTTCCATGTTTTCCTTTGGCCGGGATTGCATTAGAGCTGTGGGACATGTAACACCTCTTTAGTTGTGTTCTTTTAAGGAGGGGAGTCATAGTTCAGACTTAAACTTTACACCTTTGGCCGGGTGTATCTTAAGAACTGGTGAGCTTGGGGCAATCCAGTCAAATAGATGGGTTTCTGTTAGATTATGTGTTAACCTATGGCTCCAGTCAGCGGAATAAGGATGGACGGTGATATAGGGAGGTTGCATTTTTCATATTGTATAACTATATATTACTTGTTATGATGAAAATACAAATTGACATGATGATAATTAAATTAGTAATTGTCTTGTATGAGGATTATGGTACATACAAATATATTAATAATCAGCACATTCTTTTTATCATATGTGGTTTACTTGTGTACGATAAAAACTTTTAGTAGTTAATGAGACGTAGAATCTCATCCCTTACATTAATATTTTTCAGGTGATTGTTCTAGTAGGGAGTAAGGGAAGGCACCTATGGAGTAAGCCTTATAGGCTCTATTGGGCTACTCGTGCACTATTATACCACTTTATATTTAATTGCAATGACACTAGAATTAATTTTTCATCCTA
This sequence comes from Albizia julibrissin, assembly GCA_037074505.1. Classification (NCBI taxonomy): domain Eukaryota; kingdom Viridiplantae; phylum Streptophyta; class Magnoliopsida; order Fabales; family Fabaceae; genus Albizia; species Albizia julibrissin. The sequence goes on along the minus strand of CM073483.1, from coordinate 39,244,352 downwards.
AAATATTTTGGTTGATAAATGTTTGTTTGAAGCTAAACCCTTAAGCTAATATTTAAAAGTACTAAATAAGTGTTGTTTAAGTTTTTGTAAAATTGAGATTCAGTCCCTAAATCTATAAGTGATTTAACAAATTGAACGTTAAGTATACATATCATTTGAATGAGGCGTTACAAAATATACCAATGTAATGTTACAACAAGGAATTTATTAGCAGGTTGGGTAATTGTATTAGTAGAACAGTGAAAATTAATATGCTTACCCCTTCTGAAATTCCTTCAGTTTCTGTGAAAATTGAGAAAGGGAAGTACGCTCGCATTTACGTGGAATTGGATTTGCAAAAGAAGTTAGTCTCAAGAGTCATTGCAACTTCCTCGATTTATCAGGTGGAATATAAAGGCCTGGGTCTAATATGCTTTACCTGTAGTCGCTATAGCCATATAAGGGAAAAGTGTCAATGGGTATATCAAGAGATAATTCAGCAAATCACAATTTAGACGCCGTTGGAGCGATTGCAGGTGGTCACGCTGACTTTGGTGAAGCATATACCGAGTGTGGAGGAGAGATTTGGTGCATGGATGATTGTCGATCATTCTCACAAGGTTCGATCATCGAGGAGTCATTATCTGTCGCAAAACTCATAAAAGTATAGAGTGGACCTCACGGTCGGCCAAGGCAACATGCAAGGCAAGCAGCCTCGAGATTTACAGCCCTTGCCAATCTAGAGGAGGAGGAAGATGCACCGCTGTATCAGGATCAACCGTTTACGGCAAGGGGCTTGATGAACACTTTGCACAAAACACAAACCAAGCTTCTTGATAAAGGAGAGGAGGATCTATCTGCTATTGTGAGGGCCAAGTCAAATCAAAGGCAATGGGGGGTTCAGTTGGCTCAGAAGAGAGAAAGTGGAGTGAATAAAATGAAAAATAATGCTAGGCTTAATAATCAAAAGAACCAAGGGAATGGGCTGCAGGAAAGGAACAAGGCCCAATTGACAAGGAAAGGTAATGGACAAGGCACATTGGGCTAATCTCAACAAGACAAATTAGATGGGCCACTAAAATTGAGGGTGGGCCGAAGGGAACATTTGATAGTGGGAGGGAGTTTATTTGAAGGCAGTTCCAGCACCCTTGTGTCGCTGAATAATGAAGGAAGACAATCAAGTCAACCTATGCTAATGTTAGAGGATTTAAAGGATGTTGAGGCAAGACCACAAGATGTTTTTTTTAAGGAAAAATGTGAACAGAGCATAAGTGCACTCCACAATACATCAAATAAATCTTCAATTTCCACAAATTTAGAGGATGATATTGAAGAGTGTGTGTGTGTGTGTGTCATGATAATTGCATCTTGGAATTATAGAGGTGTTGGGAACAGAAATTTTCCTAACACCATCAAGGATCTGGTTAAGTCCAACAAGATTGATATTTTGTGTCTTATTGAAACCAAAATTAGTTGTGTTCGGGTTGATGTTGTGACCCGCAGGTTGGGTTTTAATAATTGGATTAGATTGGAGGCGTTTGATTTTGTAGGGGGTATCTAGATCCTTTGGGATGAAATTAATACCCATGTGGAATATCTTTTGTCTAATACTCAACTTATTCATTGTAAATTGCTTGATAAGACAAATAATGATTCCTTTTTTGGCACTTTTGTTTATGGAGAAACAGTGGCTTGTAGACGTGAAAGTTTATGGAGCTCCTCACAGAATATTGCTTGCGATATGAGGGAACCTTGGCTGGTGATTAGTGATTTTAATGCTTCTTTGACACCAGCAGATAAATTAGGAGGTGGAGATCCTCCTATTCGAGCTATGAAACAATTTTTGGACTATGTGAGTACTTCAGATTTGTTGGAAATACCCAATGTTGGTGAGCGTTTTACTTGGGAAAAACAGGGGGTGAAGGAGAGGCTAGACTGGGTCTTTGGTAACTTGGCATGGGAATTAAATCACCCATATAGCAAGGTTTTTTCACAAGCTCTACTACAAGTCAAACCATAGAGTAGTTCTGGTCTCTAATGGTTTACATATTGATAGCAGGAGGGAGGAGCGTCATTTTGTTTACTATCCTATATGGGCTTTGGAAGATAGTTTTTCTGAAGTGGTTTGTAAGTCATGGGAAAATGAGAATTGGTGCTAGGGGAGAAAGCACTTTGAAGGTGAGGCCACTAAGTAGAGTTCTACTGTAATGGGTAGTCTTTCTAAGAAGAAAATGAATCTTTTCAAAAGACTAGAGGGCATTGATAGAGTTAGGAATAATAATATTTCTAATGGTCTTTTCAAGATTGAGAAGAAACTTTGGAAAAAATATAGTAAGCTGAGTGCGCAGGAGGAACTCTTTTGGTATAAAAAATCTAGGTCCAAATGGCTTACTTGAGGGGATAAAAATACTAGATTATTTCATACATGTGCAACGAGTAAGAGGAAGAAACAACGTATAGATGCTCTTCAAGATGAAGATGGAAATTGGATAGTTGTGTAAAGTGAGTTGAGAGACATGACAACTAAGTTCTTCAAGGATTTATATACTAGAGATTGCAGAGTGACGGATTCTATGAGTTGGATTGCAGATTTTCCCCCATTACAAGACAGGGATGATATGTTAATTCATAAAGAAGTTGAAGATCTCGAAATCAAGAATGCTGCTTTTTTGATGGGTGCCTTTAAAGCTCCAGGTCCCGATGGACTTCAAGCTCACTTTTTCCATTCTCAGTGGAAGCATATTGGAGGTAAGGTGTGTGAGCTCATTAAAGAGATTTGGCATAATCCAGAAAATTTTAGGGAGATCAATCATACCCATATTGTACTTATCCCAAAAATTGATAATCCCTTGACTCAGAGAGATTTTTGTCTGATCTCTCTTTGTAATGTTTTTTCAAGATCATCACTAAAGTTATTGCGGAACAAATGAAGAGAGCAATGTAGTACTTGATACAGCCTCAACAATGTGGATTTATTACAGGAAGACAAAGTAGTGACAATATCATTATTACACAAGTAGTTATTCATACTATGAGAAGCAGGAGAAGAAAAAAAGGTATTGTGGCGATTAATGTTGACATGGAAAAAGCTTATAATTACTTGGATTGGCAGTTCCTGAAATCTACTTTGGTTAAAGTAGGGATTCGTGAGGATATGGTAAATCTCATTATGGCTTGCATATCCTCTGTATCTATGAGAGTTCTCTGGAATTGAACTGATTTACCTGCTTTCTAACCTACAAGAGGAGTTCGTCAAAGGGACCCTCTTAGTCCTTATTTGTTTGTGCTATATATGGAACGTCTGAGCCAGTTGATTAACAAGGCAGTTAGTGAAGGTCATTGGAAGGGTATGCGCTTTAATCGACATACCCTACCTATCTCCCATATTTTCTTTGTGGATGATCTTCTTTTGTTTGGTAAAGCTACAATGGATCAGATCGAGATCATGAGAGATATGTTGACATCTTTTTGTGAAGTATCAGGATACCGACTTAGCTTGACTAAGTCTAAAGCCTTCCTTTCGAGGAATGTTCACTTTAATAGAGATCTTGAGCTGAGTCACAAATTAGGCATTGGGATTACAAGTGACCTTAGAAAGTATCTGGGTGTGCCGCTCCTGCATCATCGAATCAATAAGGCTACATGCTTTCCAATCATCCAAAAGGCAAAAAACCGATTAACCAATTGGAAGGGAAAATTTCTTACTATGGCAGGTAGAATGGTTTTGATTAAATCTGTTCTTTCAGCCTTGCCTAGTTACTATATGCAGACAATGTTATTACCCAAGAGCATAATTAAGGACTTAGAGAAGGTGAGCCGTAATTTTCTTTAGAACCAGGGACATTAAGGCAAAAAGATGCACCTCATCTCCTAGGAGCAGATTAAGCAAATTAAAGAAGTTGGGGGTTTGGGCATTAAATATTTACAGACACAGAATGTGGCTTTTATCATGAAACTCTGTTGGGGTATTCTCACCATGCCAAATGATCTCTGGGTTCGATGTCTTAAAGGGAAATATGGTTGTGGGGATGGTGAATACCCAATGGTGTGCAAGAAGCAGAATTCTTCTACTGTTTGGCATAGTATTACAACTGTTTGGGAAAAGTTCTATTCGGGGGTTGGTAGAACTCTGAGGAGTGGAACCACAACCCATGCGTGGTGGGATTTATGGACTCCACTTGAAGAGCCTCTTATCCACTTCGTAGATCAAAATATTCACAATTTAGATCTATGTGCAAAAGTTAAAGATTTTTTCTTGCCAAGTAGGGAGTGGAACATACTGAAATGGAGGGAATTTCTGCCAGAGTAAGTGATCTAGATTATCACAAGTGGGATACCGCCATGTGGAAATGGAGATGACTTCTTTTCCTGGAAAAATGCTTCGGATGGAAAATTTAGTGTGAATGCTGCTTATAAATTTATATCTACTCAGTGGGAAAGGAATGTACCAAACTTATGGAAGTTACCTGTTCTAGAGAAAATTAAGATGTTTCTATGGTAGGTTATTCATGAAAAACTGCCTACTAATTCACTCAAAGCTATGAGAGGGAATCTTGTTAGTGAGAACTATCGTTTTGAGTGTCAGAGAGAAGAAACTATCTTACATATTCTTCGTGATTGTGAGATTGCGAGAGGAGTGCGGCTATATTTTGTTCTTGCTAACCTTCGTGCCAGATTGTTTTGTTTTAATTTACAGGTATGGCTCAAGGAAAATATGACTCTTCACTTAAGGAAGAGTTATCTCAAGCGGTGAACATGATCTAAACTCTTTAGCATCATCTGTTGGTTGCTATGGAAAAATAGATGCTAGGGGGTGATGGAAGGGGTTTGAGTTCAGGCTAGTAAAGTCATTCATGCTAGTATGTACCAGCTAATAGAGACCACTCTCTATGACACCTTCAAGCATAAAAATTTTTGCTATAGTGAGGAAGCAAATCTTAAATTAAAGTTGTCGCGGGAAGGGTATGTTAGTTTAGACACAAACGGATCGGTGAATCAACAATGCATTGCATCATGTGGATGACTCATTCGGGATGACAAGGGAACCTAGATTCTTGGCTTTAAGAGGTGATTGGGTTTCGTCCCATCTACAACTGTAGAACTTTATGCCTTGCTGACAGGTTTTCAACTGTGCAAACAATATGATTTTTCTAGAGTCATGGATTCTCTAGAGGTGTATAATTTGGTCATGTAGGATGGAGGTTTCAATCATCCGTTAAGATCAAAGATCAATGCAGTTCGGGATTTACTTTACTCCGAACGAGACCTTGAACTTTGCTATGCTCCACGGACTACAATCAGGTATGGTGATTATTTAGCAAGAGAAGCTTAGTACTTGCTTCAGAGCTTGGTAGTACTCCCAATTCCACATTTTGGATGTATTCACTTGTTGCTGGAAGATCTTACATGGGTATCTTGATGTATAGGATTATCTAGGTTAATAAAATATCCAAGCTTGCTTGGGCCCAAAAAAAAAAAAGTAATCAAATGAGATTTGATACAATTACAATTGATTTGGGGTGGTTTTCTTATTTCATTTATCAGCACAATTTTCTAATTTGAATAGATTAAAGAAGTTAATTATATTAATTATTTGTAATAAATATAGGTTAATTTTCTTAAAATACCATCTTTCATTATGATTACTTTTAGATAGAAACTCCTTATTATGTGCAAGGAATATTTTAGAAAAAAATTATAAATTTGAAAGTCAAAATGGATTGATGTTTTTATATTTAGAACCAAATTCATTCATCAACTAACTCATATATTAAAGATCCGAGGTAGTATTAAATCTCAGGAAAGGAGGTGCAGTTTTGATTTTCAGTGTAATTTTATTTTTTTTTTTCTTTAGAAAAATCATTAAAAAAAATATAAGACCGTATCATTCCATGGCTAAAAAATACCAAATAATTCTCCTTTTATATGTAAGTTAATGATTAAAAAAATCAAAGATGAGTACCCTTTCATTGTAAGTCGACTTATAATGACTGTTTTTGAAAAACAGTCGTTGTATGTCTTTTTTTTAAAAAAAAATATTTTTCGTTTTTTTCCCTACAACACTTTATGTCCTCAAGTGATGTCTTGTAAATACAGCATCACTTCATCACCATAAAAATAAATCTTAAGAAAAATGAATGATCTGTGTAAGCATCATTGTATGTTTCTCGGACACTTTATATCCTCAACTGATGTGCTGTAAATACAGCATCACTTCATCACCATAAAAATAAATCTTAAAAAAAATGAAAAATCTGTGTAAGCATAATTTCTACATATATTTATGATATTCACATACAGGATATTAATAAATTAGATAAAACAAAATAAGCCACATACAGGTCCAAATTTCTATAAGTTCATTCCTTAAAATCTTTATGCACAAAGAAAACTCAGATTAATCTCAGATTGATAAAGAGTTACTCTCAGTAATCATAACCCTCCACTATCTTTTCTCCTCTCACCTACCACCTACCTCTTCTAGTTACTTTCTCTTTACCGTATCTAAGCTTTGTTCATCATTTTATTGTTTCAAGGACTTGGTTAACTTCAACCATTACTTCAACTCCGTTTTTCAAAATTTTTTATAAGTATACTTGTATAAATGCTAATTTCTTTTCCCCTTTTTTCACTTCATTTACTTTCTTAGTTGCAGTACCTAAGCTTAGTGACCAGGTGGTGGATCATAATCAGAGACTCCAGCTTAACAAGCTGATTGCCAGGGCAGGCATGTTCTCCACTGCCAAATGGCATGAAAGTATTAGGTTTTGGTGCCACCTAGATAAGAACAAATGACAACAAATACACACGTTACAAATAAATTGATTCAGCTGCCTTAAAATATGCTGAAATACACATATATTCACATAGTGAATTAGACTGTTCAGACATGCATGTATACCTCAAATCTAGAAGGGTTAAATTTCTGAGGATCAGGGAAAAAATCTGGATTATGATGAATATTTCTGAACAGAGGCAAAACTTTCCAGCCTTTTGGTATTAGGAACCCTGTTTCAAATAGTCAAGTCAGTCATTCCATTAGATATGATTAAAGTCTTTGACTAAGGACAATTGTACTTTTAAACTTAATTCACATATTTGGGTTTTACCCTTGTAATCTACATCAGCCACTACTTCTCTGAAAGCGAATGATATAATGCTTGCCATTCTCAAGCTCTCTAAGACAACCTGAGCAAGTCCACAGTTTTTCCATTGTTAACCTTTCATGCAAAATAACCATGACAGTCCACTAAAACTTCTTTCATTATTAATTTATTACTCCGGTCTTAAGATCTAGTTTGTAGTTTGTAGTATAATTTATTATATAAATTATGTCCTACATTTAGAACTGGAGGTAGTATCTATTTTCTTCATTACTCCCACATCCATAATTAGGCGTATCAATAACATTGTGTCTACTTGTACGTTGCAACATACATATTCTGAAAAGCTAATATTGCTTAGCTTAGAGACAGCAAGACACGGCATTAACTGTGTACCTTGTTGGTGATTTGCATGCTCCTAAGGTTGTCAAACGGAGAGAAGAATCCCAAGTCTGGAAGGGAATAAATGCGCTTGGGATGATATGCTAAAAGGAATTGGATGGAAGGTGGTAGATGGAACCAGAGTACGGTTCTGGGAGGATGTTTGGATCCCAAATCAAGACAAACTTATTAATTATGTAAGTGGGAGGCTTAATGAGAGGATGAGTGAAGTTACGATTGCGGAAATTAGGACCCCGTCAGAAGATTGGGATTAGTGTGCACTTAGGGGTCTTCTGCCGAAGCACATCCTTCATTATGTGGAGCAAGAACGACTAGGCTTGAATAACGCAGTGCGAGATACACCAATCTGGAGATTTACATGTCATGGCGATTTTACTGTGAAATCAGCGTACTCTCTCCTATGTAATCATAGTAGCTTGGATGTTAATGGAGATTAGAGGACGATTTGGAAGGTTGCAGCACTACAACGTTGTAAAACTTTCCTATGGCTATACTATAAAGGCTGGTTACTAACTAATCAATCTAGAGTTATACGAGGTTTGCATCACGACGCCACCTTTAGTCTATGCTCGAAGGCTACGGAGGGGATCATGCATGCATTACGGGACTACAAGTACGCCAGGGCTGTTTAGAATCTCCTGGTGCCAAGGCAACTGTGTGGCAAGTTCTTCAACATATGTCAGCCTCATGCTTGGGTTGTTTGGAATATTAAGCAACGATGTAAGTTTGCAGGAGTGTACTGGTCAACATGGTTTGCAGTGGCGAGTCGGCAGGTCTGAATTAATAGGAATGTTGGAACTATGGATAGTACTTTGAAGGGCCCTCTACAAATTGTGTATCAGGTGAATGCAGTTGTGTCTTGTTCGAATGTGAGTTTCTGTAAGGAGTTTATTGAGAGGACAAGGATTTTGCGGTAGCAACCCCCTATAGTGGGTCTCGTTAAGTATAATGCGGATAGCTCCTGTAGAGGAAATTCAACATCATGCGAATTTATTGCTCGGGATTATGAAGGAAAGGTACTGGACGGATTTATGTTCCATATTGGTAATAGGAGTAGTTTGCATGCTAAGGTGTGAGCAGTGCTATAGGCTTTGAAGAGAGCATGGGAGTTAGGGCGGAAGGTCATTATTGAAACCGATCGCTGAGATACTATTCAGCTGCTGTCATCGGGGTGGAATGACATACATCCTGGGAGTGATCTTCTTACAGAAGTTCAGAGATGGTTGGGTCAAGATTGGCAGGTGAGCAGTAACTGGTGTTGTCGTGAGAGTAACAGTGCTGCAAATCGACTGGCAAGGGAAGCACAAACCGTTAGTGCAGGGTTGCATTTTTTTCGTACACCACCATTCTTTTTTGGATGAGTGCCTTAGGGTTGATGTAGTTGTTTCAGTAGTATAGGCTTTTTTGTTTCATCCAAAAAAAAAAAAACGTTAAAAGTCACGATATGAACTCTAGATTGAATTTTTAAAATCAAAAATGTGTATTTGTGGATGTTTTTGGTACAGATAGAGCAAAAATAAAAGCTGGCATTGGGAAAACTAGCAGTTCCTTGTCTCCGGGAGAACTCCTTTATTTATTAATTAAATGCCCTTTTGCCTCATCCGTAACTCCATGGGCTAGTTAATTCTGCACAGATAATATGAATGAATAATTTAAAAATAATTTTTGTTAGTTGTAACCTTAATATAATACAGAAAGCTTAATTAAACGTTAAAAAAAGTAAAACAGTTAATTAATAAGAAAAAATCAATATTATTCTTAAAAATATTTTGAGGTCACAATAGTTTCCTGACTGGATGCATATTATTAGCATTAAAAAAATCATTTTTATGAATAAAAAAAATACTGCCATCAACAGGAAAGTGATTTTCTTCTATTTTTTCAGTTCTCAATTTCATACCGATGATGGACCTACAGTTTGCAATTGCAATTGCAAAAGGTCAGACATACAAGAAAACCAAAACCTACTGCCAATTTGAATAAGAATGCAATTTGTATCCATAGATCGATATAGCAGTTTAATAATATTGCAAGCATGTGATTATTTTTGGGCAAAAAGTGACAACCAAACACCATTTTTTTAATAGCAAAAGGGATTACAAAAGACTAACAAGGGCTAGCATGAACAAAATGGGAGGTGAGGGTACTCAAAACAGTCCCTGCAACACTCGCTTAAAACAGTTATTATAACAGTTTGGCCTTGCACAACATGACAAACGAATAATCAATAGTTTTCTACTACTGCTGCTCCCAAATATAAATAACTTCTAACAACTTAACATGTGCAAATAAAAACATTAAATTTGTCATAAAATTTAAATGATTTTCAATATTACTCTTATTAACTAAACTAAACTCCAACATCATATTAATTTTTACCCTCTCACTACCTGTATTACATATAGACATACATGAAAAAAAAATATTTAATACTCCTCAAAACTACCAAATGCTTAGTAAAAAGAATCAAGAAGACATCCTTCAATAAGAATACCTCTTAGAAGACATCCTTGAAAAAGGCTCTAAGCTGATTGCATTATGGACAGTGAAAGAAGCAAAAACCACAAAGGAACATAATATGGGCATTGAACATCAAAAACTACAGATGGGCATATCTATGAAATTCAGCATTAATATGGTACAGATAACATCTACTGAGTTTCCTAAACAGTAATAATCCGTCCGTTCTATTTTACGGACCTCTAAAATGAGCCCCCACCATCCAAATTCCTTCATTGTTACTGCGTCACTGAACAGCTAGGTTGGGTGAAAAGAAATGGCGATGCAACAGGAGGAGGGGCTTGGCTGAGCGGAAATGCAGCAACTGGAGGCCTGAAATTTTCACAGCAGAAAGACATGCAAATTAGTCACATGGCATGCTTCTACACAAATCAGTAACAATTACATGGCCACCTTAAAAAATGGTGTTCCCACTCTAATCAAGTCTTGGACTATGAATAAGACACTTTCAAGACAAACAATACTGCAAAATAAGTGAAGAACCTTCTATCACCTCCAACTGAGATTTTAATGTTCCACTGCTCCAATTGCTCATACTGAAAACAGGATTATCTCCCCAATGATGCAAGATGAAACAAGTTGACTTTGTAATTTTTGTGTTCGTTCATTAAAAAACAAAGCATGCTGACCAGCAAGCAATCTTTTTGTGCGTGCGTGCGTGCGTGTTTTGGGGGGAAAGGGTGCCAGTAAGAGAAACATTTCAAATAGGCAGAATGCATCTAAGGCCATGAAAGATATGTATAGAAAAGAGAAACATGCATTCTTTTTTCCCCCATATAAGAGTAACGCTCATTCTGAAAGCTCAAAGAATATTTTCTTCTAGAAAAGATAACTCTATCCCTTAATATTCATAAAAGTCTCATTTTTGTCCTCCACATTTTTCAGTCCATTCCTATTCTAAACGAATGTTTTGTCCCAAACATTTCTTTCCGGTTAACCTTTGTTCAGTTATACATCAGACACTCCAAGAAAATGAGTTAAATATATCTGTTGACAAAAACTCAGCACAGTCATCAATAATTCCGCCTCACATGACATGCAGCGGAAGGTAGCCAAAGGCAAAAGGTGCCTTTGAAGTGCCAGACCTCTAAAACACCTTAGGTGAAAGATGTAAGGAAAGTGCATGCTCGAGTAAATGCAGGTACTAAAATAACAAAATATAAGCCATATAAAAAGAAAAGAAAAAAATGTAACCTGACATAATATCATTCTATACGTAAAACTAAAATAAATCACAGCTATGCGTTCCCAGCTAATTTTGAAGTGTGTGCATCTTAAAGCATTTGTACACCCTGCGCAATACTATGGGATTAATTTCTTCTCATTGCCCAAAAGAAAATAACAGAATCTACACCGCAAAGAGGGCTTAAAATCCTTAAACATGACACAGGTATTGGGTTCTAGCTAAGTTTTGAGCTTTCAAATGGGACAAGTGGGAATGCACCAACTGGCAGCCAGGAACTAGAAACACAAATAAAAATCATTATTTCAATTATAAAGCAAATGAGAAAAAAGATGGTACAACATACTAAACAAAAGATTTCAAATGTTAAGGAATCTTACAGAGAATCCATACGGGGCTTCTTATTAGCCTTTTTCTTGTTCTTTTTGCGCTTCTTCAAACTTAAACCATCATCAACATGCTGTGGTTCACCTGCTTGCCGAGACAGATCTGAAAGTTTGGACTCCTCAGGGCACTTTTCTTGTTTTGAAATCGGGAATTCTTGTTGAAGCTCTCTAGAAGAGGGCTCAGGAAGTGCAACCTCAAATTTGTTGCTATTTTCATTATTATTAACTGTCACAGGAGTAGCACTAACAGACACATGTCCCGAGCTAGCCATATGTGAAACAGTACTTGTATGTTGTGAGTCCTTCACATTGTTGATTGCAGCACAAAATTTGAATTTTGAGTTTATTACCTCAGAAAGGCGTGTTCCTAACCTAGAATCATCTGCATTGTGAAATTAATTAATATAGTTGCAAAAAAATGTCACCACTTAATTAACTATAAACAAAAGGGCACCTACTTAGATTTGAAAGAATGGCAGTTCGTGCAGTCAATTGCTCAGCCTCCTTTTTGCTTCTGGCTGGATCACCAATGTAGGATTTTCCATTGAAAACCAACGATGATACAAAAAACAGATGTCCTTCCTGCTGAACAGTGTGGTATGTAACTTTATCCAGATTCATCTTGGCAGCAAATTCATTTAAGATGGATTTGAAAAACATAGTTTTCTGGAAGATAATCACAAAGTGAAATTACACAAGGTTAGAAACATTATATGCAACATCAGAACATTACTAATCAATACTCTGGAAGATTTTTGTGCTGAACAAACATCAAGCAATTGCAGCAAGTTTAAGGATATGTCAAGCAGATTCACAAAATTCTAGAAATAGACAAACAGCTCAGCATTGGAAAAAATTATATCCCAAAAGTACCAATGCTTTAGACTGAAGACACAAGTTGTTCCTCTATCTCATCATTCATCCACAACAACACACACGGGCAAGTTGAACAAAAATGACTTCAAGAGGTTAACAGATCATGTTAAAATGCTTTTAATAACCAGGAGTACACAAAGGATTCAACATTTGCACTCTTTGACAAAACAGGTTTCCTGAAAATGCCAAGTGATAGGAAATAGATTTTATGCCATATATCTGATGAGAAGATGTAAAAGAATTCTAACGGCTAATTAACAACCAACCAACCCTCTTCTTTACATTTACATATCAATATCATACTAAACACACTAAAGCCATTCAATTCAACAACAGGCTATAATTCAGGTAAAAAAAACAAGGCTATAATCTAATGTTATCCATGAAATTTGTTAGACAAGTTTATAGCAAAAGTTTAATTTGCATAAAAAATAATAAACCTAAGAATTGATAAAAGAATTCTGCCCATACACAATGTGGAGTGGACAGTGTTATAGTAATAAACATGACATACAATAGAAGAGATGGAGAAAGAAGAATTGTACCAATGAAATTATAATTGAAAAATGCACTTAATGAAATCATAATCCTAAGCCAACAGACCTCAAAAATATCAGGAAGCCCTTCATCTTTGATCTTTGTCACTATCTGCTCATATGCAAGTTTGGCAACGTCTTGCTCAGCAGCTTTTCGGACAGAAAAAACATTTTTAGAAGTATAGTACTTCCCATCTACCAACACCGTTGACCTAAATTTAGGAGCATGAGCAGAGCCTTCATTGGGAGTGTGATAAATAGGTAGAGGCATGTTTGACCTTTGAGCATACTCTTGTAACCTATTTTTGTGCATCAAATGCTCTGGAATACCTGGAGAGATTGATACACAATTCATAGGATTAGAGATCCTTTGTGTTAAGAGCATACTTAGAACAAGCTAGAATTGTCACATGAAAAAAATTACAGCCACAATGAACTTATTGTATGTGCAAAAAAAAAAAAATCGATAGAAACCAACCATGAACTAAGATCTCATTTTAGTCGCCGTACTATATTTACATTGAACTATTACAAATGAACTCACATGGATTTTCCTATTATGTGCTGGAAAAAACTCAAAGTTGGAGTTGTAAAATATTCATGCAGAGCTTCGCAAAAATCATATTCAAGTCACCTTCGCACATAAGGACTTGTAATAAAAACATTTATTTGAAAAAAAGAACAAGATACTTCCACTTTCAGAGAGTAAAGGTAAAACACGGCTTTTGAATTTAACTGGATGACAAGAACATACAAAATTTCAAGGGGGGGGGGAATCTACAACATTAGAGACTACTCGAACGTTACAGGATACTTGGAAATGGGGGAAAAAACAGATCAATCATATAAATGAGAAAATTCAGAACCTAATGCTCTTTCTGAGCAAGCAAACTTAGCAGATAAAAGAAACAGGAAAACTCACGAGAGCCAGAAGGTTCCGGCGAAGTGAGCTGAGCTGAGGTAGATGGTCCAGGCGCAGACGAAGACGGAGTAGGAATCAGGGCCTGAGGCTGGACTGAAGGAAGTGAAAACGAAGGCTGAGCTGAATGGGGCATTATCCTAGAGGGAAAGCTCGGCTGCTGCATGTTCAAGCTCTCCGGCGCGGCCATGAGTGAGTGAGTGAAGTGCAGAGAGTGAATCCGAAGGAGAAGAGAGGATGCGATAGCTTCCTAGGGTTTCCAAACCCTCACTGCAAATGCAATGATGACAATTTTCTTTTTGGGATAGAGAGGGCAGAGCAATCCGCAGATACCATCTTCGGCGCTACTAGCTGCTAGCTAGTTAATATTATTACTGTTAAATTGAAAGGAAAAATAAAGCGTTGGCCCAAATGAACGAAAATAACGGAATATTATTCTGGCAAAAATAAAAAAGAAAAAAAGAAAATAACAGAGTATTAGATTTATCGTGAGCGGCAGGATTCGAACCTGCGCGGGCAGAGCCCACATGATTTCTAGTCATGCCCGATAACCACTCCGGCACGCCCACTATTGATGGGGAGGTAACTCAATATATTTAATTATTCATTAAATCAAAGCTTCATGAAATTCGTTAGATATTCTTTTCTTTGCAATCTTTATGTCACCATCGGTGGGTTGACAAAAATTTATAGAAATGAGAAAAATACGAAGGGAATAGCATTGAATTGAATAAATTATTTTGGGCGTGATTCTTTGAAGAAATGAATATAAGAGTCCTAATTTTTTATGTATTTGTTTGGTCATATAAAAATAATGAAATTGTGAAAAAAAATGGATACAAAATAACTAAAACACTTGTCAATTAAAAAATAGAGAAAATTACAGTACAATCCCAAGCAAACAAAAATATGAAGAATTGATCCCGCGAAATGGCATAATTACTTTCAAGTTATAAGGGACTGATTTGTAATAAATTGGAATTGTACAATTACCCAAATACCCCTAAAACAAATAGAGAGAGATGGCAAAAATCTGACATAAGCAAAAGAAGCACGACGAAAATGGAGGGAAAAGCTGAATGCAAGGGTGTGATCAGGAGGCATGATTGAAGAGTAAGGTGAGATCTTGATGTCAATACCTCTCTTATCTTCATTATTCCATTTGGTTAATGTTTTCGGTTCAGTCATATAAACACATTTTGAGTTTTTTCTTGAGGAATGTAAGTTCTGGTTGAAAAAAAAGGAAAAAAGCTGTCAGCTTTTGTGATCATTAGTCTGTTTTATACTTGTAAAATATGAAGAATGACCTAGGTAAATGTAATGAATATGCTTTAGGTGTGGTTTCAATGTGTTTGGGTATAGTTTAACATGTAGTGTTTTTGCTATTAGTATACTTTGTTTTTTGCGTTTTTATGTGCATGTTTTTGGAAAAGAAGGTGTAATGAATGAAGATGAAGGTGAAATTTCTGTCATTATATAACCTGATGGCGAAGGAAAAATGTGTTGTTAATGGCAGCAGCGACAGTTGTTAATATAACTGATGAACTTGTTAATGACAACTATAGGTAATAGTTAAATGTTTTATCTTCGTTTTAGTCGGAAAAAGGGAAAAACTGTCTTTTTTTGTGTGGGTATTTTCTCTATTGTACTTGTAAACTATAAAGGCAAACCTGGGTATATGGAATGGATATCATTTGGGTGTGGGTTCAATGTGTTTAGGTGTAGTTTAGCATGCTCTATTTTCAATGTGACTATGCTCTGTTTTTAATGAGTTGCTCTGTTTTTTGGTTTATTTTAGTATGTCTCTGCAAAATAAGGGATAAGGAATGAAGATGATGATGAAAGGTTTATGGTTATACAAGTTGCTGTGTGAAGGAGAAAATGTATTGTTAATAGAAGCAGCGATAGTTGTTAATGTAAATGCTAAACTTGTTAATAACAACTTCAGGTAATATTTATATTTTTAACTTAGGGTGTAATGATTTTTGGCAAGGGTTTGAAAAGTTTGCTATATTTTTTGGTATTTTCAGCTGTTTTAACTCATTAAAAGTTAGAGGTAATGAACATGGTGTAAAAGTTGTATGGATGGAAGTCCTCATGTACTAAGTCGTAATGTCTTGTTAACAGATGTAACGATAGTTGTTAATGTAGGTGATAAACTTGTTAATGACAATTGTATTGTATAGGTGGACATCTGTGATGGCTAGCACATGTGACAAGACTTTACTATGTTTTTTTCATATAGGGGGAAGATTTGTAGTTAGTGGAGATGGTGATATAATATATGTTGGGGGAAGAGTCAGATCAAAAACCATTAAGGAAGGAATAACTTATGAAGAGTTTAAAATATTGATATCATCCATTTTGGGAAAAGAGAGTGGCATACTTGTTATGAATTTACTTGGCTTAGTAGCTTGCTTTTCGTGATGATGGAAAATATAGTGCAGCAAACTGTGCGAAAGTTGCAAGTAAGAAATTAATTTGAAAGTATTCCAGTTTAAAATCTTCCTACTATTACAGCTTATTTTCACTTATATGTGCAGGGATTCCTGTGGTGTACACGTTCTGTCCTGGTTACAAATGTAGGATGCAATCGTGCAAGGTGAAGATGATTACACGATGCCTTTCTACTCTAAAGATGAATTCCATGAAATGAATGTTGGGTTGTTATAGTGGCTAGTTACCCACCCTCACAACACACATGCCAAAAAAGTGTTGTCATTGATTTAAGCCGTGCAGAAGAGGAAGAGAACCCATTGATGATGCTAATTTACATTGTATATCCTAGTAGTGGATAACTTTGACATTTTCCACTTTCATTTTATGGATAACATATTATAGGATAGTAAACCTCACGTGCAGACATTGTAATTGTGGGAACTTTTGTGTAATGATTAGTTTGGTTATAAAGTTCTGACTTGTGGTGGCGTTAAATGTTTGTTGTAATTATGAAGTTCACAACCATTGTCATTAGTTAACAGTACTGCTAAAGTTTTGTAATGCATATATACTTTTCACATTGTTTTAGCTTTGGATTGATAACTACAAGGTTGTGCGTTAACAACTCAATGATCCTCGACTAACAAGTCGTGCAGCTACCCCTAACAAGTCATGGAGTTTCCATTAACAAGTCAAAGAGCCTCCATGGACAAGTCATGGACCCACCATTGACAACTCATGGATGCTTGATTGGCAACTAATGAAGCCTTGGTTGACAAGTGATGGAGCCTCCACTAATAAGTCACGCAGCCACCTTTAACAACTCTTCCAGCCTCCATTGACAACTCATGGATGCTCCATTGACAACTAATGGAGCCTCGGTTGACAAGTCATAGAGCCTTCACTAACAAGTCATGCAGCCACCATTACCAACTCATGCAGCCTCCATTGACAACTCATGGAGCCTCGATTGAGAAGTCATAGAGCCTCCACTAACAAGTCACGCAGCCACCATTAACAACTCATGGAGCCTCGGTTGACAAGTCATAGAGCCTCCAATAACAAGTCACACATCCACCATTTACAACTCATGCAGCCTTCATTGACAACTCATGGAGCCTCCATTAACAACTCACGGAGCCACCACTGACAAGTCACGGAGTCTCTATTGACAAGTCATGGAGGTTCACAAACTACTTCATGAGCATATATTAACAACTGAATTTACATTATATTAGAAATTTGCATAACTGAAAGTGGAATCCAAAAGTTTAAATATCACTGCATATATATTAACAACTATAAGGGCGACCATTGACAAGCCAAGGTGCCTCCACTGATAACTTGATCTGCATACATTGACAACTAAATTTACATCAGGTTACAAATTTACTGAACTGAAAGTGCAATCTAAATATATAAACATAACTGCATATATATTAACAACTTTTGGGGCGTCCATTGACAACACAAGGTGCGTCCACTGACAACTACATATGAATACATTGACAGCTCAATTTACATTAGATTACAAATTTATGAAAATGAAAGTTGGATACAAAACCATAGTATATCCAACCTTCATTTACATCTAATAATGTATGAACAAGGCACTAACAACTAATTGACAAAACCTCCCCAAAAAACAAGTGGTTTGGATTTCTATACAATGAAATTTACAAAAAATATGATGCCATACATTTGATCAGCTTGGATTAGAATTATTGCAAGTCTTGACAGTATGACCAACCTCATTACATCTCCCACAGTGATAAACCCTTTTGTTTGAAATTGAGATTCAATTCTTCTTTTTTTTTTTTGGCTTCTTGGGGGCCTTTCTAGTAATTGGTGGTCGTAACAAATTTTGTGTCATCAGCTGTGTCACAGTAAGGGATTAAAGACAGGGGCAATCATATGTTGCTATAGGCCTCATACGATTTGCATACCTGAAGTTGTCATTAACAAGTTCAGCATGTATATTAACAACTATCGCTGCCTCTATTAACAATACATTTTCTCCTTCACACAGCAACTTGTATAACCATAAACCTTTCACCATCATCTTCATTCCTTATCCCTTATTTTGCAGAGACACACTAAAATAAACCCAAAAACATAGCATAATCATTGAAAACAGAGCATAGTCACATTGAAAATAGAGCATGCTAAACTACACCTAAACACATTGAACCCACACCCAAATGATATTCATTCCATATACCTAGGTATGCCTTTATAGTTTACAAGTACAATAGAGAAAATACACACAAAAAATGACAGTTTTTCCCCTTTTTCCGACTAAGAAGATAAAACATTTAACTATTACATATAGTTGTCATTAACAAGTTCAGCAGTTATATTAACTACTGTCACTGCTGCTATTAACAACACATTTTTCCTTCGCCATCAGGTTATATAATGACAAACATTTCACCTTCATCTTCATTCATTACACATTTTTTTCCAAAAAACAGAGCATACTAATAGCAAAAACATTACATGCTAAACTATACCCAAACATTCTTTACACATTCATCTTCATTCATTACACATTCTTTTCCAAAAAACAGAGCATACTAATAGCAAAAACATTACATGCTAAACTATACCCAAACACATTGAAACCACACCTAAAGCATATCCATTGCATTTACCTAGGTCATTCTTCATATTTTACAAGTATAAAACAGACTAATGATCACAAAAGCTGACAGCTTTTTCCTTTTTTCTTTTTTCAACCAGAACTTACATTCCTCAAGAAAAACTCAAAATCTGTTTATATGACTGAACGAAAACATTAACCAAATGGAATAATGAAGATAAGAGAGGTATTGACATCAAGATCTCACTTTACTCTTCAACCTTGCCTCCTGATCACACCTTTGTATCAGCTTTTCCCTCCATTTTTGTCGTGCTTCTTTTGCTTCTGTCAAATTTTTGTCATCTCTCTCTCTATGTATGTTTTAGGGGTATTTGGGTAATTGTACAATTCTAATTTATTACAAATCAATCCCTTAGAACTTGAGAGTAATTATGCTATTTTACAGGACTAATTCTTCTTATTTTTATTTACTTGAGACTGTACTATAATTTTCTTAAAAAAATATTGATAACGCTTTTGTAACGGTGGAATCTAGCTATGCCATCGCTTTCCTTGTCCCATGTACTTTGGGAGTTAGTTGGCTTTAATTAATCCTGTCACAGTTTTATCAACAACAAAAAAACAGTTAGATTATGATTAGATATTTTCACTAATATTCCTTTTTGTAATAAAAGGAGAAGCCTAAGCCTATTGTATAAAAATTATAATGGTGTTACAAAAAATGGAACATATTTTTTCCATCGGAGACTTTTTAGTCTATATCATTAATAATAAACATTTGTGAATTAATTATTTTATCACTGTCTCTAGTAAACTAACAAAATTGGGAAATTAGTTATTTATTTTAATACTACATCCATAAGACGTTAATTTAACAAAGCAGGTAAAAAAAAACTACTTTTTTCCCAAACAATTTTCGATTCCATTAAATGATTACTCCATGTCATCACCGCGTAGGGGATATCTTATCTTAAAATTATCACATCCCATCATCTATTCATAAGTCATGCCTTATTGAATGTGGAAAATAAAAAGAATGTTTTTCTATTAGGAAAAAAAAGAATGTCGATTTGAATGATTTGAATAGAAAATGGTTGAAAAATATCTAATTATCAAATTAATTATCTAATAAAGTATTTAAGGACCTTGCTTTTCAACGGGTGCAACTCATATGTTGAAATATTTTAAAATGAAGAAATATGTGTATGTGTGTTTTTTGAAACTCATATTCCTATAAATTAAGGGATAAAGGATTTATATGAAAAGTGATATAAGGAATTATAATACTAAGAAAGTAGTGCACAAAATCAAGAAAAAAATAGTAGTATTGTGTTTATAAAAAAATTCTACATAATATAAACATAACTCTTCATATGTTTGTTTATGAATCAATATGTAGGATTGATGAATCTAATAAATTATTATGATTTTTAATTAAAGAGATAATGTTTCAAAAGACACAACTTCATGGTCTATAAATACTTATCACCATCAGTTTATTCACAAACCATATATCACACCACACAATAACAAGAGATCAAACGCATTACCTTTTGTCTTTAAGTGCAGATAAAGATAAAGTCAAATTGTTATTTTGTAAAAGCTATTATTGTCTTAGCTTAATTGTTGAGAGTGCAATTCATACTCAATGATCTTTATTGTATCATGCATTAAATTCTTCCGTCAATCCAAATTGCAGCCAAGAAGATAAATATATATGGAGGCGAATTAAGCATAAAGGAAAGTAATGCCTACGTCTTTAAGATATTATGCAGTGCTTTCTTTTTCATCTTTTATTCTTCTACTCTTCAGAGATCTTAGAAGGAGTTGATGACAAACTTTTGTGAAGTTAGAAGATTTGAAAGAGGCAACTATCTGAGATGACACCCATTTTGGTTGCTTGAAAAAATGAATAGTCTAATCCAGGAACTTTGTAAAAAAGTCATCTAAAATTCATTTGGTATATGGGAAAGTATAAAACTAAAATAAATATTACATCAACAATCGTGACCCTACGGACTGATAAAGGCGGCCAAAGGTTTAATTTAATTAGTGCTATTCTATTTGTTTCCCTCCTTAATAAGTTGATCTACTTTGATTGATAAATTGATGAGGAAGTTGCAATGGTTATTGGAATGATACACGGGATGTGGCATCCATGGATAAATGAGTATGTGCACGGAAGTCAACTATTTGATTTTGAATCATGATAAGGAACATAATTGATAAGTATCTATCCTGAATTTTTTTTAACCATATGATTAGAACAATAAGAAGCATAATAGATTTTGATTTTACTGGATTGATAATTATCATAAAAAATTTTATTTTTAATTAAATAAGTTGATAATTATCATGTTGTGTTTTTGATTGGAATGATTGATAAAAAATTATTATATATGGAATATATGCATGATTTGAATATGGTTTGAACAATTTCAAACAAGTAACATGTATGTGGATGAATTTCTTATTGTCTAATCAATTATAGATAAACTTCCTCTTTCATGAAAAGAATTAAAAAAGAGTCTTAATTAAATATTGAAAGTAAATATCTCTTAAGCAATTAAGGAATTATCTTGGCTAAGAGGAGAATTATAATTTGTGATTTATGATACAAAAAGCACCAATGATCATAAGAAGGTACTCGTGGAAGAGGAATGATAGTTTTATAAGGCCTCAAATAAAATAGGAAATGAAGCTTATCTAGATATGTTAAGTTTCACAATGGAAAAAGTGTCATGATTTGTTTATATGTAGGTGACGTGTTAATTTTTTGTATTGATTTGGATTAAGCAAATAAAACAAAAAAATTATTGTATTATAACTTTAATATGAAAGGTAAGGGAGAAGTAGATGTCATATTAGGAATCAAAATTATTAGGGATAACAATTGTCTTGGTCTTTCTCATTCTCATGACATTGAAAAAATGTTTAAGAAATTTGATTTTTTTGATTGTTGTCTTGTTTCTACTCCATTTGATTTTAATATAAATTTAGTATCAAATAAAGGTTGTCATGTGAGACAAGAAGATTATTCAAAAGTGATTGGATGCTTGATGTATGCTATGATATGTATAAGACTAGATGTCAAAACCCTCAATACTTTGACATTTATCAGAATATTAATGCACAATTCAATGGGCATACAGAAATAGTACAATATACTGATACAATATTTTTGATTACATTACATATAAACCCACGGGGTTTGTACATATCTAGAACAAATCCTAGATACAATAAGAAACTAAGAGATAACCAACAAAACTCTTTGCTCTGCACCAAACTTTCTATCATCGATTTCCGCTATTTTGCCTTCTGAGCCGTATCCTCTAGCTAAGTAAATTTTAATTTTTGGAAAGAGTGGGATTCATACGAATCTCAGTAGTAACAGAATATCAATCATATAAAATGTGAAAAGTAAACATGCAATGTAGCATTTATCATGATGCAGAAATCAAAATGACAATGCCTATATGACAATGCTCAATAACCAAATGATGATTTTGTCCGGATCAAAATGATCATCTGTTCCTGATCTGCACAATATCATATCATAATTTGATCACAACAACAACTTGGAGCAGGCCTATACCTGTCCGTACTCATCATAACTTGGAGCAGGTTAATACATGTCCGTACATATCAAGTCACTCAATTGGGTCCACTCGTCCATGGGGTGGTTTAACTCATTACCCACACCCAAAAAGTTTCAACACCACAAGCATTACATTGAACAGATCATGGCAATCATCGCATATTAACATTCACATAGAATATGAAAGATAAAGTTACTACCTGGACACCTTTCCAATGCCTAGCTACTATCGGTCCTTCAACGTTTCTTCCGGCACAGGCAATTATCAAATCCTAAAATTTCAAAGTAGTTGAAAATGAGTTATTACTCATATATATCTTAGTTTAAACTTATGAGTTGGCTATCTTTACTCAAGGTGCACAATTACCAAAATGCCCCTAGAGAATTGGGTTTAATTTCTCTTATTCCCGGTACAATTGTACTTTCCAAAAATTATGACCCGGGCTATTCCTACACAATTTCCTATGTAGAACCCATTTTTAACCTTATTTTAGAAAAATTCACACTCAAATGACCAGATTACCCCTGACAGCCATCAATTAGGGTTTTAGGGGCAAAATTGTCATTTTCCTAGGTTTTCCAGAAATTTCTAGCAATTTTGGTCAACTTTGAAAATTTATAACTAAATTTAGAAAATTTTAAATTGAGTGGTTCTAGTTTTTATGTAAATATATTTCAGTTCTCTTTTAATGAAAAATATCACAAAGTAACAGAAATAATTACAGAAATTCCAAGAAATTTTCCAAACAAGTCTGCCACATAATTTATTCCAGAATTCTGGTCAAACTTTGAAAAATCATATATTTTAATCCACTCATCCAAAAAAGCTTATAATACCTATCAAATTAAAGCCCATGATGTCTACTTTTGTCTTGTAAAATTTCATAAGGTTTGGATTAGGTTTGGTCATTAAAAAACACGTCATAGCAGTCTGGTCCCAATTAGAAGAATATAAGTGTCATGTTTTATCCCTTAAAACACATTTATTTCCACTTGTATTTCCGTGTTTAATCATATAATCATCATTTTAATATAATCAATGGGAATTTAGGCAGCATTTACTCTTAGAAAATGGACATCCCAAATTTACAAAAACACCAGAAACAATCTAATAATCAGCCAGGATACAGTCACAACTCAGTTTTCGATAAGAATTTCAGATTTTAGGCTAGTTACCTCTCCTTCTTCTTCTTCTTCCTTCTGGGATGAAAGTTTATCTCCTTCCCTTGAAACTTTTCTTGTTGAATGACTAATCCAAGAGGATAGGGAGGTTAAGGAGAATTTTCTGGAACTATAACACAAGATTGAGCAGAGATTTCGGCTTACTTACCTTATATGTAAGCTTTGGACTTTTCTTCTTCCTCTTCTTCTTTCTCTCTTGCTCTCTTTCTTTCCTTTCTCTTCTTCCTTCATTTGGACATCCTAGGCCTTAAATAGACAAGGGAGGAAAGCTTTGGAATTTTCTAGTGTTACACATATGTTCTTTTTCTATTGGCTCTTAGTTTATTTTTGGCATATGTTATATTATAATTGCATAATTAACTATCTAATATTTTTACATGCACCATCTGTCCACTCTTGCTTCATTTATTAATAAAAATTTACAGATTATATTTATTTGGTCAAAATGACCATTTGCCCTTACAATTTTTGTAATACTTGAGAAAATTGGCAGATTTGTCACTAAACTTTGAAAATTCGTATCTAATTGTATAGATATCTAATTGGGGTAGTTCTAAAGGATATGTGACCCTTATTAAGTCTAGTTGTAGGAAAAAATATAAAATTTAGTCAATTAGAAGCTCACCATTTCCAGAATTATTATTTTTGAAGTTTGCCCCTGAAAAATATTAAATTCGCTAGGAAAATTTCAAAAATTCATATCTCCTTGCATACAACTCCAAAAATTCCATATAACTATAAAATTAAATATTAACATGTAAATTTTAATTATGGAAAGTTTCAGAATTTTTTGAGGTCATTTAATATTTTAAAAATGTTACATAACATGACTGTTTTTCCAGAAAATACACTGGCAGCATTATCAACTTGTATACCAATTAACTTTGGTTGTGTGTGTAACCTCTAATTGCTTTATTTTGTCACTTAATGTGCTCCTAATTCACCATTTTACTCCCTTTAATACCATCAAGATGTAAATGAATTTTGGTGAATGAAATTTGGGATATTACAGTTCTCCCCCGTCAATAAAATTTCATCCTCGAAATTTTTAGAACATTGTACTCAATCATACTTTGGGGAGTTACTCCTCTTTACTCATCCTATCCCTTTATAACTTAGTTTCTCCAAGATCTAACTTTTGCTAAGCACATTCTGAAGATTTTCTTAATTTTCCAACCCAAGGACACATTGGTCCAATAGGTTTTATGGCCTTTAACTTCGAATCCAACATCTACACTGAATGCAATTCAAGATTTATAACTTTCAATACAATCTTCAAATTTTCTAAACACATCTCAAATTTCAATTTTCGCTATTCAATCATTTATATGTCTATATATTGTTTACGAAATGTCCAAAGATAAATCGTTTTGTGACAACTAAGTCATTTACCTTTAGTAACCACAAGACACATAGTCTATCGATAATCATAGGGCACACTGTCCATTTATCATTGAATACCGATAAAGTCTTATAACCCTAGTAACCTCCCACGCAAAGTATGCTTAGGAATCTTATCACTCTGAAACTTATTGCTACATCATCCTTTGGTGTTACAAACTTTTTGAGACACCACTTGTATTCTCTTACTTTGGGTTAAAAATGGTGGGGGATTAATGAAATATTTTAAAATAAAGAGATATGTTTTTTGTAAGTCATGTTCTTATAAATTAAAGAATTTATATGAAGAGTTGTGTGTAAGAAGTTATAATACTAAGAGTCATCGATGTTTTGTCTCTTTAGATCTTAAAGACACATATGTGATAACCATTACTTGGTGAAAGGTTGTATTATGTTTATAAAAAAAAGGGAGAATTGCTTAAAACTACCTTAGGGGCAAATTAATTGCTGAATGCTACCATTACACACGACGGGTGATATGTTGTATACAAACGGAAGATGTCTGCACTTTCATATGGAAGCTTTTTGCACACCCGGACAATGGTTACACACAAGGGAAGCTCTATTGCACATGACAGATGCTTGTTTGCACGCGTGGTACCATTTAGCAATTAATTTGCTTCCAAGGTATTTTTAAGCCATTTTTCCAAAAAAAAACTCTATATAATATAAAGGTATAACTCTTTAAATGTCTGTTTATATATCAAAATATGAGATTGATGATTCTAACAAATTGTTATGACTTTTAATTGAAGAGGTGTTACTTTAAGAGGCATCACTTCATAACCTATAAATATCCATCACCATCAATCCTTTCATAAAGCAAATGTTGCACCACACAATAATAAGAGATCAAATTAATTACCTTTGTTTTTGAATGCACACAAAGATAAAGTTAAATCATCACTTTGTAAAATCCATTTTTTTATTGGCTTAAGTGTTAAGAATGCAACTCATACTTAAGGGTTTTCATTGTATTTTATAGGAAATTCGCCCGTTAATCTAAATTGCACCCTATAAAATAGGTATAAATAGGAGCGAATTAATCCTAAAAGAAAGTGATGCTTATATCTTAAAAATATTGTGTACTATTTTTTTCTTCTTCTCTTATTCTTATACCCCTTAAAGATCCAGCTTCTCCAACATCATCTTCAGTTATTTGCAACAAATTTTCAATTGTGTGCAATGTCTTTTTTTCACATAGTTAAAGATAGATTGCACAAAGGTGAAAAAAAAAAGTTCTACTCTCAATTGAAAAAGAGTTGCTCTTGCTGAAGATATGTATTATCTAGATCCTTAAACAAATTTTAAGTACCTTTAGACAGTAAATTGTAAATAAGAGATTTTTCATTGATTTTTCTTATTTTTAATCCTAAGAGAAAGAGTTTGAATAATATGGAATGGATGGATAAAAAAATGTGAAATTACTAAAAGTTCCAATGAAGGGATTTAATTATCCAAAAGTTTGATAACAATTTATGAGCATGTAATGATAAATTTTTAATGCAGAAAATAACATAAGATTTATGCTACTCACTTGTCTTTGAGACTTTTTTGTTATTAAATTCCTGCACGGAAAACTAATCCTCCAGTTTTTATAGTTTTACCCAATTTTCATTAGGTCTATGCAATATTTTTTATTTATTTATTGGGTCCTCATGCTTTCTTCTATTATAATCATTAATCCTTGTTGTCAAAGTCTGTTAATTCCAGAGTTAACAGTGCTACTAATTGCTGAAATGAAAGATTGCGAAACTTTGCCTCTACGATCTGCATACTAAAATTGCTGCATAGACTTAACAAGAAAAAACAATCAGATGTGCCGAAGAAGGAAGAAGAGCCCAATCGTTGTGAAGAAACACAACAAAAGCTTATGAACATGCAATCTTACTATCATTATTTCGTTATTGATCGCTAACATATTTAAAATGCCTAAAAATCAAGATAATTAAACCCGAACCAACCAATGAATCGGTCGAAGTACTGTGTCAAGGGTCAGATTGGAGTCAAATCAGGCTAAACATGTGAGAAATTGAAGATTCTAGGATTATTAATATAAAATTCTAAACACAAATTAAAAAAAATCGATTAAAAAAATATCGAACCGGACCATTTCACCTTCCAGTTGGCCAGTTTTTGGTCCGAACCAGACGGTCCGGTCCGGGTTTGAGTACCATGCTAAATATATAATAAACCCAACTCACTATGCGGCTATTTAATGTTATAAGACATCAGTTTGGTGGGTTTGATCCTGTAAAATGAAAAATAGTAATTATTTTACTAGTTAAATACTACAAGAGAGGAGAATATACAAATGTCTTATGAGACTATTTGAAGAGATAATATGGAAAGGAGAAGTGGCTCTTCTTTTATAGCCCAAGGAGCCCCCCTCACATTCTCAACCTACCGATGTGGGACTTGAGGCTCTAACACTCCCCCTCAAGTTGGAGCATATATATTGATCATGCCCAACTTGTTACAAAGATATTCAACTCGTGTCCCATTTAAGGCTTTTGTCAGAAGATCTGTCAGCTGATCGTTTGATTGCATTTGTCCTATAGATACAACATTCTCTTTGATCTTGTCACGAATAAAGTGACAGTCGATTTCAATATGCTTTGTACGCTCATGGAACATAGAGTTCGATGCTATATGAAGTGCTGCTTTATTGTCACACCATAGCTTTGCAGGCAATGTCGTAGCGACACCAACTT
This sequence comes from Albizia julibrissin, assembly GCA_037074505.1. Taxonomy (NCBI): domain Eukaryota; kingdom Viridiplantae; phylum Streptophyta; class Magnoliopsida; order Fabales; family Fabaceae; genus Albizia; species Albizia julibrissin. The sequence goes on along the minus strand of CM073483.1, from coordinate 39,216,509 downwards.
CCTTCATGAGTTGAAATACCCATACAATCTCTTGTACTGATTGTGACATGGCTCTGTATTCTACTTCTGCACTTGATTTTAACACAACACCTTGCTTCTTACTCCTTCAAGATATCAAGTTTCCACCAACAAACACACAGTAACCTGTAGTTGACCGTCTTGTAGCCTTAGATCCTGCATGATCCGCATCACAAAAACACTCTACTTTAGTATGTCCATAATTTGTATAAAGAATGCCAAGACCTGGGGAACTTTTCAAATAATGTAAGATATGCTCTAAAGCTTCCCATTATGCTATTATTTGGGATGTCATGAATTGACTAAGTACACTGACTGATGATGTTATATTAGGACGAGTTACTATCAGATAGTTTAGTTTCCCAATGAGTCTTCTATATCTCTCAGGATATGCAAACGGCTTCAACTTCTCTGGATCAATCTTATTCTTCAAGTCATCAGGAAGCTCATCAAACATGCTATCATTAAGATCCAGAAACGGATTCGATACCATGGAAACGCTGCTCGGTGCAGCTCTAAGCTTTCCAATCTTCTTTAAGAGATCGAGAACATATTTCTGCTGAGTCAAAAAGATGCCCTTCTTGCTTCTCAAAACCTCAATACCAAGAAAGTACTTTAATTATCCTAAGTTTTTTGTTTGAAAGTGGGAGTTAAGAAAGACTTTAAGTTTTGAGATTCCAGAGGTGTTACTCCCAGTAATCACAATATCATCAATATACACTACTAAAAGAATCATGCCTGCATCAGACTGCTGATAGAACAAAGAATGATCACTCTTACTTTGGCTCAATTCGAACTTCTGAACCACATTACAAAATCTATCAAACCAGGCACATAGACTCTGTTTCAGACTGTATAACGACTTTCTAAGATAACATACTTTCCCACACTCTCCCTGAGCAACAAAACCAGGAGGTTGCTCCATATAAAGTTCCTCAAGAAGATCACCATTCAAAAAGGCATTCTTAACATCCAACTAATACAAATCCCAATGATATGTGGCATCTAGAGATACAAGAAGATGAACGGAAGTGAGTTTAGCAACCGGGGAGAAAATCTTGAAGTAATCTATACCATAGGTTTGAGCATAACCTTTTGCAACAAGCTGAGCTTTCAGTCGTTCTAAGGAACCATCAGCCTTAGTCTTAACTACAAACATCCATTTACATCCAATGGCCTTCTTCCCAGAAGGTAGATTAACAAAAGTCTAGGTACCAGCCTTGTCAAATGCCATCATTTCTTCTTCCATCGCAGCACGCCAACCAAGATGGGCTAAGGCTTGGTGAAGGGTGGTAGGGGTGGAGATGGACTCAAGGGTGGCCACAAGGGAAGCGGAAGTAGAGGACAAGTACTGGTAGGACATAAAGGAGGAGATATGATAGGTACATTCAGCTTATCTTTTAGGAGGACAATGAGGACGGGTACCTTTTCAGAGGGCAATAGGTAGGTTATCAGATGAATCAGTAGCAGAATCAGGGACAATTGGTTCAGGGGCAGGAGTGTCAAGATCTGGGGAAGCAGGAGCAGGGACTAGGGAGACATGAACAAAATCAGTTGGTGAAGCAGTCACTGGCGAGGGCAAGGCATTGGTATCATCAGGACCATCGATGATATAAGGTTCTGGAACAACAACCTGTAATGGTGAGACAGAGACACGATAAACCAGGACATTATCAGGCTCATCAACAACAGAGGGAGACTCAGATAATACTGAAGACTTAAAAAAAAGAGATGACTCGTGAAAGGTCACATCAGTAGACACAAGATAATGATGAAGATTAGGAGAATAACACTGATAACCTTTCTGAATTCTAGAATAACTAAGAAAGACACACTTCAATTACTTATTATCGAGTTTACTAACATTTGGACAGACATCTCGAACAAAGCAAACACACCCAAAAATTTTTGGATCAATAGGAAACAGCTTAGTGGTAGGAAACAGAATGGAATATAGAGCGTCCCCACTAAGGACAACCGAAGGCATATGATTAATAAGGAAACATGCAGTAGACATAACATCAACCCAAAAAGATTTTGGGATACAGGAGTGAAACATGAGAGCTTGAGCAGTTTCTAAGATATGGCGGTTCTTTCTTTCTGCAACACCATTTTGAGCAGGTGTATCAACACAGGAGGATTGGTAAAGAATGTCATGACTGTGCATATAATCAGTGAATGAAGCAGAAAAATATTCTTTCGCATTATCACTTTGAAGAATTTTCATAGGAGTATTAAACTGAGTTTAAATTTCAGCACAGAAATTATGAAAATGTGTAAACAATTCAGAACGTTGTTTCATTAAGTAAAGGCAAGTGGTTCGGGAAAAATCATCAACAAAAGTGACAAAATATCGATAACCATTCTGAGACAAAACTGAACAATGACCCCAAACATCATAATGAACTAACTCAAAGGGGGACGTGACTCGTTTATGGACTTGAGCTGCCAAATGAATACGATGGTGTTTGGCAAACTGACACGACTCACAATCTAAAGTAGATATAGAATAAAATTGAGGATATAACATTTTTAAGGACGAAAGTGACATATGACCTAGACGACAATGGACATCAAAGGGAGATGACCCACCAGAACAAGCAACAAATGTGGCACCGATCATCAAGGATGTAATGTCCACCAGATTCATACCCCCTACCAATAATCTATTTTGTCGAAAAATCTTGAATTAAACAGTGGTTAGGGAATAGTTTGATAAAGCAATTCAAATGATGATTCAGTTTACTGGGAGACAAAAGATTAAACGTAAGATCGGGAACATTAAGAACAAAAGATAGCGAAATGGATGTAGTTGGTTTAATAGTGCTTGATCCAAGTACACGGATCATGGAACCGTTGGCGAAGAATATAGAGGATGGGTTGGCATAGGGAGCATATGATGAAAATAAATGATGGTTATCTGTCATGTGGTCGATAGCACCAGAATCAATGACCCACTTCGTGGAAATAGTAGCAAGACCAGAGGACCAAGTACCTGTAGCTAGGCCTCCTGTAAATGATGGACTCGAATCAGAATGATCAGATATCTAAGCAATATGAGCAAGATTACGCTGCTGATCACGTTGCTCTTTATGCTGTAATTTATGACAATTTTTGTTCCTATGACCAGGCTCCTTGCAATAATTGCATATAAAACTGCTAGAAGACATGTTCAGAGTACTAGGGCCTTGTTTAGACCTATAATTCTTGTTGTTAAAGGAACCACACCTAGCAAAAACACTCATATTGTGATCAACAGACGGGAAAACCAAATTATCAGCACGAAGAACCCGTGAAAAACATCTTCAAGAGATGAAAACTCCTGACTAGACAGAATTTGAGAGAGAACAGTCTGATAAGAGGAGTCAAGAGCTTCAAGAAAACTGATGATATCAGAATTCTTAGATTCAGCCATGGAAAATTAACCAATAAGCAGAGAGAAAAATATTCTAATGAAATCTCGAAGTATCACAAATTCCAAAATACCACAAACAGAGCAAATGAGGACCTCTAAATCCTCTAACTAAATGTAACCACAACTACCAAGGGTAAACACCCTCAAATAGAAGAAAGACCTAAGAAACATAGCATAAACAATTGACCGTACCACAATGAACAGTGCCAAGAACAATACCCTCGCTGGAATCTGAAAATTCCTCTTCGGATGAACATTGCCCCATGATGAACAGTTTGAATAGTGTTTTTGAATAGTGCCAAACAGTACTGCTAATACAAATGACCAAGTAATTCTTTTCTGATGTGGAAGTTTAGACTATGCTACAACCACAAAGAATACTCAGACAGAACCTAGCTCTGATACCATATAAGCTAAGAAGTAATAATTAATTTACTAGTTAAATACTACAAGAGAGGAGAATATATAAATGTCTTATGAGACTATTTGAAGGGATAATGTGTAAGGGAGAAATGGCTCTTCTTTTATATCCCAAGGAGCCCCCTCTCACATTCTCAACCCACCGATGTGGGACTTAGGGCTCTAACAGATCCAAAATTAAATTAAATTGTGGTTTCAAAAATAGAATGCCTAACATACTCGTATTAATTGCATCTCCCAAATTTCTTCAACTAAATTAAATTGGGTGTGTTTTGCGTATATAGATGGGAATTCTTCTTGATTAGCAAGAAGAATAGTTAACAATAGTTATAAGAGGGAATGTGATTAGCAGCTATAAGAAGAAAATATCTAGTATTGTATTCCTCTGTAACCAAACATTATATTCAGAGTATTATTATTACTTTATTAGATTGGTAAAATTATATGGTCCGGAGAAAAAATTTTAGGTATATATTAATTAACTAATTATTACAAATGATTAAATATGGAATGATATTTTTATTTTTAATACTTATATTATAATTACTTCATTAACTGCATAAAAATGTAACTGCTAAAAAATTACCTAAAAATATAAGTAATTATTTCTTGAACTATTGATTGTTAAAAAATTATTATATATTATGAATAATTATTATCAGTAAAATATAAGTAGTTTATATAGGTAATAATATAAGAAAATCAATTATGTCATGATGACATTATTAGAGAACATGTCTCCATGTGAACATAACACCCATATCAATCTATATATATGATATATTAGACTCGAACACAATTATTTTGTTTATCTTTAAGAGTAGAATTTTGAATTAAAAAATAACATGGGTATCTATATGCTTATCTTATCAATTATACACTTATTTGTAAAATTATATATATCTATATATACACACTACGTTCTAAATGAAAAATCTGACAACACAAAATATAACATTGGATATCTGTATATGAGTTGTTGCTTTTTATTATTATCGTTAATATAATATTATTGCTACTATTACTAGCTATAACAATATTAATAAATAAATTATTCGTTTAAGAAATTTTTAATTTAACAGAATTCTGATTTACTTTATAAATGAGAAATGTACTTGTTACTTAAGATTCAAGGAGTAGCTTCTATAATATGCACAAATTAAAGGATGACTAGTTACTCAATGTCTAAATTAAATGTGATTGACCATCCAATTGATTAATATATAAGGGCAAATTAAGCATCACTAGTACGTCTAAGAATGGCTATATAATTAAGTTGCTTCATCTATAAGAGAACTCCACAAAGAAAATCCAAATCCGTATACATATGTGAAATAAGTAGAAAGAGTTTACTTGTGAACTTTGTACAATATTTCATTTTTCTTAATCCTAGCTAAATTCTTAGCTAATAATACACTCATGTAGAAGGACACAATTTTTTAAGTTGACTATTTTTACTATATTGTTTTAGTTGTTGAAACATCTATGAATTATATTGAAGAATTAATGGAAAAAGCAATCACACTGGCTCACGATTTTCTTAACTTGGGAGACTAAGGAAAATGAAACTTAACCAAACTTTTAAATGCTTCATTGTGTCACTTGACAATTGTTCTCGGAGGAGAGTGTACTTTATTATTATATTATTATTTATATTTATTTTTCAAAATGAAATACGAATCTAATTACTACTGTCAACTGTGATTATGGTTAACAAACAAACAACTCAAATAATATCCAATTATTATTTTTTATATAATTAAAGAGAAAGATACCGTCTTAATTCAGGTTTATATAAGGTGAAATTACATAATGTCTATTTTTTTTAATCACATAGACGGTTTGAATAGAGAACAACATAGTAAGATACAGAGGTAGAAAAAATTATATGCACACACACATATATAATCAAATGGAGGCAGTATTATCAAATGTATGGGAGAAACTACTAATCGCACAATAATTGGATTTAGCTAATTAAATATGGTAGATATATGTCATGCTTACGGGTTTATTACAATAGCTGTGCTAATTAATTACAAAGTCTTGCCTACACATGTCTTAAAAAATCAATATATACTACCTCTGATCTTTAATATAAGAGCTCGTTAATTAACTTGGATATATTAAAAAAATTAATTATGTTAGTTTTTTGTAACATATATATATTGATTTTCCTAAAATATTATCTTTTATCATGATTAAACCTTGAATAGAAAATCCTTAATGTGTGTAACCAATAGAGATATTTTGAAAGACATAGTGGATTGAGCTATTATATTTAAGACCAAATCTAATTTCCAACTAATTTTTATATATTAAGGATCAAAGATATATAGTACTATAGTAGTAATCCTGTGATAAGTCTCGTAAGCAAGTCTATTAGCAAACCCTAAGAAGAGCATATGGTGGCAGATTACATGATATTTGATGTATTTGAAATTGAATCCTGAAAAAAAAGAAGGACTTTTCGTTGTAAAAGGGAAGTCAAGAGGCTTGTGGAAATTTACACTGATTACTCTTATGAGGTAACAAGCAACAAGTGAGTTTTAGAAAGTAGTGCTCAGCTTCAATTTAGAGCTTTGGCACTTGAAATTTGTGAGGGAATATAAATAATCATGAGGGTACTAAGGGCACGTTTGGTATGATGGAATTGAGGAGTGTGGAATTGGAATTGGGTCTCAATTTCATGTCTAAGTTTGTTTGGTATGATGGAATTGGAAGCTAAATCTCCTCAATTCCATCAAATTGGTTTTTACCCAAAAAGTAAAGATTTGCAATTTCAGATACCCAAATCCTTTTTTGCCCTTCAACTTGCATGGTTTCATCTCATCCTACCACCGAAAAACAACGACCGGTGACGACTCCCTCCGGCAACCCCACCATTGATGGGTCCTAGATTCTCCCTCTCTCTTCAGACCCTCACTTCTTCGACGTTCGTCATCAAGCTTTGTCGTCTTCTTCATCAAGCTTCACCGACACCTGCAACCCACAATTGAGTTTCTCCTTCTTCATCTCATCGCCTTCTTAATCGATGGCGTTGGTAGGGTGGGTGGAGAGCGAGGAGATAGTGAGGTGGATGCTGGGAAGAGACATATTGAAGGAAGGAAGGAGAGGTGAGGAACTAGTTGAAGAACTTGGAGACGGCACGGCAGACGACGATCTGCTGGGGAGGAAGAGAGAAGAAGATCTATGTTGTATGTCTATGAAGATCTGGTTAGGTTTTTTTTGGACAAGGGCATATTAGTAATTTCATATTTTAAATATAAATATTAAATAAAAATAATATTTGAATTCCATGTACATATCAAACACACTTTTAAACCTCATTTTCATTCCATATCTATATCTATATCCATCAAAATCAATTCTAGTGTACCAAACAAGCCCTAAAAGAATTTAGACTACTGCATACTACACCCTATAAAATTATGGTGCGACGGTAAGTCGACCCCATTAAGATAGATAGAAATCCAGTACACCATCATGCGATAGAACAAAGTATGTGCAGATCGTTAAATAGAAGGTTTATCATGAAAATTTGAAGGGTTAATGTACAAATTTATTCTTAAAGTTTTTGTTGAGGAGCAATGTTGTCATATGAGTTTTTTTAAATTCTATATTACTTTGAAAGTTTCAAAACGTAGTAATATTGCTCTATACTATTAAAAAACTAACGTTAACTTTTTAACAGCAAGAGACAACTTTATTTCATTTTAACACTTTTGGAGCAACATTAAACCTAAAAAAATTGATAGGGTAACATTACTCTTTAATGAACACTTCCGGAACAAATTTACACATTAAGCCAAATTGAAGAGGGTATAATTACTTTGTCTTATAAGAGGACTAAAGATCAAAGTAGCAAAAATTTGCTTACAAAACCGATGTTTAAAAACTCATTTAAAAGATTGAGAAGCAAATTGAAAATGATTGATATCTATGCCCTAACTTTAAAGTGTTAGGAGTTCGAAAGGCTCGAGAGCCCAAACCCATCACACTGTGTAGTGAATATTTATTCTGTATCTTCTGTTATTTATACTCAATAATTATTTTATGTCATCGTGATTAAAGTACTTGATTTATTTCCTTGTATTTACCATATCTCATACGCCGGCTGAGTTATATATGTGTTCTTAGTTTCTTAATTACTACTGATCCAAGAGTAACATTCACCAGTTATTAATTTGCTCAGTTACCAACACTATGTATATCCACAAATCAATCATTGAAAGCTAATACGATAATTCAGAACTTTGGTAATTAATTAATAGCAGTATAGCGCAAAAGGACGAGTGAATTTTGAAAGATAGTAAATTATATGACATTTGAGAATAAGTATACCCAAATCCTTATTCTATCAATCTCTGAATATTGCCAAACGACTCTTGTTTAGTCGACTTTTCTTAGTAGAGTTGCCTTAGTAACATTATATTTATTTTGATAATGTAGATATTTTATCCTCTGAATTCTCAACTACCTTTTATTAACAGTTTAAGTAAAAGTGTTGTGAGTTAACATTAGCTTTTATGCATACTCTACAACAACAAAATTATGATCATTTTTATTAAGGCGCGACGGTTGTTCATTCCAATACCAATCAATAATATAAAATATAAAATTTATAACATGCGGTGTAATAATTGTAGTAGTAATAATAATATATCATCATCATTATTATTAGGGAGAATCATTATATGGTCTTTTAAAAAGGAATGTAATTATCAAAAAGCCATAATAACAACTGAGGGCATGGATTTATTTATATATATGTGTGTATCAACGTATCAACAGGCAAACATATATATAATAAAAAATAGTAGGTGATCAGATAATTAATTTAAAAGTTTTGAACAATGGAATTGATTTTTAAAAAAACACACAATATAATTTAAACATAAATGCTGGACCTAACTTGGAGGGACATGGACTCCAACCGAAAGGTGTCAAACAAACAAATATGAATATGACCTAATCCTCTTTCCATCTTATTCGTTATTTATCATATACTCTTCATCATATGCTATTGGGTATATATCAAATGAAAAAAAAATTAAGTTATGTGTGATCTGTAAATAATATATTTTGATAAATACAACATCTAAATCCGGAAAAATAACAACATGCTGGTCCTGGATGCATTATAAATAAAATTAAAGTATTAGTTACAAATTATTAAAAAATAAAGTTAGGGTGTTAGGTGATACTCTATCCATAAATATAATTATATAAGAATATAATAAGAGTCTAGATGGGCTCAAATGCTTGATAATATTTCAAACATAATTATTTCCTCTACAAAGAAGAGAGGATACGTGTGGCTATTGAAAAAAGAAAATGAACTACGGAGCAATCATACATTGCATGAGATGGGCGCCCATGGATTAAATCATTTTATATGAATTAGAATAATAAAAATAAAATAGTAATAAAAATATAATATTTGAAGTATCATATATTTTATTTTCATGCAGTATTTCTATTCGATGCACCAGCCAAACGTCCTTAAAAAAGTGCAAGACTAAAGGCACAACATGCTAAAGTCATTGAATAATAAATATAGTGGATGTTATAAACTTATAATATTATCAACGAGCAAAAAAATAGTAAAAAAAAAGTGGTCACAAAACCAAATAAATAACCAATGATAAGATCTTCAATAACAATAATAATACTAATGATAATAATAATGGAATGTATTATAGTGAGATCTGAATCTGATTAACAAAGGTGCGCTGTTATGAGGGGTTGTTAGGGATAAGGTGGCTGCGAACCGTTGGATGCTCACCAAACAACGACAGCCATTGAATGCATCGTACGATAGATTCAAATTATTTTTATATTCAAATCAAATCCCATGCCAAGAAACAAGAATCTGCCTTCCCAGATCGTTGTGTCTGTTATTATTGCATCATATTACTCCATTTTATGCCATCTTTATTTTGTCATTTTTCTTGATTCACTTTTTAACCGCCGGGGCTTAAAAGTTAAAGGATCATTTAGATTAGTGGTGGTGTAAGTGATTATTTTTTAATTTAATTTTTATAAATTTAAGATATAATATTGTAAATATAATTTATGTTTAAATTAATAGTGACAGAAGTGAATTTTTTTTAAAAAAACCAAACTTTTGAACTTATCTTCAAAAGTTGTGTTTTAAAAAAAAAACCTAATTGTTAAAACGTCAATCCAAATATTCTAATTTTTAAAAAATCAGATATCACCATACTTTTTCAAAAAAAAAAAAAGCCACATTTAGTATGTCATCCCAACCAAGCTGAAAATGATATTTCTCTCCTCTCTTTTTTTATAAGATTCCATTATTTGAATGTGTTGTGTGTGTGTGTATATATCATTTGAACTGACAAAAATCAATATCATTTAAAAATGTTTAAACATTTAAAGCTCATCACTCGATTCAAATAAAGGGTTAGAAAGAAAAGGAATAGAACAGAAAGGAATGAAAAATATTTTATTATATGGGTATGTATTTGATTTGTATGAGAAAAAATAGGTTGATAGGAAAATTTTTATTTGATATATGAAAATGATTGTGTAATGTGAAAAAGTGAAGAAAGAATGACTTTAATGTCCCTGTTTTAAAATTATATAAAAAAACAATTAATTTTTTTTATTATTAATAAAAATGTTAAAAAAATTTATGTTAATATGTTTCATTTAATTTTACAATTAAAACTTATTACTTGAATTGGGAAAAAGACAGAAAAAGAATTTTGAAATTGTAAAATTCTAATTTACAAACCATTTTTTAGGAAATACCTAATTTAAAATTTTGTAATTTCAATTTTTTTTTATCTTTTTCCTTTTATTATTTTATAATCTAATTATCATTATTATAATCTTAAAAAAGTGGGGGCCGCCATAAGAACAAGGAGAGTAGCAAATCTGTCATTTTGAACGTGGGTCCCACTGAGAATTTGGCTTCCCTCACATAATGGTTCAATTTCCCCGTAGAAGATTTAGGAAAATACTTTCTCACGTGAAAATGCAATAAAATGCCACTGCCGCTAGAAAATCTCAATTTTCATTGATCTAAATGGACCATTATGTAAAATTGATTTTGATAGATATAAAAATTAAAATTAATATGAATATAAGAAATTAGGTTTAAAAGTATGTTTATATGTACATCATACATGGAATTGGCCAACTTTAATTTGAAAAGATGAGAATACCCTTATAATTAACAAAAATTAGAAAAACTCTTATCTTCCTAACCCACAAACTACACCATCGAACCCAGAAACCCAGAAGGCCAGGACACCAAACATCATCTTTGTAACTTTATTCTTTAAAACCAATCCCAAAAATAAATTTGCATAGGAGAAAAGGAGTAGAAATAAATTTGCAAAGGAGAAAGGGAATAGGGACCATCGAGCTTGGAGTTGGAGAGAAATCTCAGTTGTGTTGAGCTCTATGTTTAGATCTCAAGAAGTAAGGGAAGAAGGTTCGTCTTCTTCGCCATCAGAGGATAGCCAGAAAAGCTGAATTTATGGAGGAGACAAGGTTCAGATCTTGTCGTCATCGCTGAAGGCCACCACCACTAGAGAACGCATCCATCAAACCAAGTCCCCTCCATTAACGACAATGTTGTTGTGTGCAATAGTCTAACAAGTCATTGATTCATCTTCTTTGCCATCTTAGACCCGCCGTCAAACTACAACACTACTGCTTTAAATATGATAAGGGGTTTGCTGGAGATCGTTGCAGCTGGTTGTCAGAGGTCGACGTCATGGGTCGTCGGAGGTCATTGTTGCCTGTTATTGGAAGGTGCTGTCATGTTGAGGGGATTGAGAGGGAATTTGGGTTTTTTATGTTTGTAACAAATGACCAAAATGTCCCTCAAATCAAAACTTTACCCTCTCTCCCTCTCTCTCCTTCCTCGGCTCTCTCTTCCTGTTCCTGATCTAGCCACCTCTTCCTGTCATCTCCTTCCCCCTGTTTTAGATCTCACTACTTCCCCTCACTCTAGCCTCCATAAACCTCTCCTTCTTATCCTGTCAATGGAGCCCTTGGTATCGCCTCCCAAAAACCAGAACAGGTCTCCCTCGAACCAGATCTAGTTCTAAACTACCTTCTCGACCATCATTTCCCTATGAGGCACATTCGCAAACCATGCCAAATCTTGACTTGTGGGCCACGGGAAAGGGTTTTGATACCTCGCCGATGCCAAAATTTGGCACTTCAATATCTCCCCTTTCTCTCACACCAGGTAGTGTCTCTCCCTGTAAATCATCATTGTCCTCTAATAAGTAGTGACCTAGCATGGTCTTTATGCGGCGTGTACGCGGTGTACTCCATGCCGCATAGAGGGTAATTTTTCACCGCAATTGCCTTCGCTGCCAGACCAGTGGCGTTTTAGTGGGAGGAAAAATCAAGTCGGTGGAAGCATAGGGGACATTAAGGATGTTGCTGGTGGTGATGGTTATGGCAATGGAGAGGAGTGCGCCTCCCTTCTAATTATATTCACACTGAGGTTGATTCTTATGTGTAGAAAGTAGCCTTGATTCTTATTGTGTAAAAGGATTAAGTAAGAGTTTTGGATTGTGACCAATTGAATAACGAGATTGATTAAAAGAGTAAGAGTCCATTTGGTACGTTGGAATTGGAAATGGTTGAAATGAAATTGGGTCTCAATTCCATGAGGAGGTTTGTTTGGTACAATGGAATCAGAAAATTTTTCAGTTCCATGTGGAAGCCAAAATAAGTCAATTCCATCAATATGGCTTCCATGAAAAAAGCTAAGATCAGTAATTTCACTAGCACATTTCCATCTATTACCCTCGTCTTTGCTTCAGCCTCCTTACCCACTCCCTCCGTCTTCCGGCAACTATACCCTTCCTCCTTCCATTATGATGCTAATGACGACATGCCCACCCATCTATTGGCAAGATCCCCATCACTGCCAATGAGATCCACATTAGCCATTGCCATCCATACCATCATTTGAAGATGTGACGTCGATGAAGTAAAGATACCCATCGTAGGTAACAACAACACCTTCGCGTGATCCAGGTGAATGACGGCGACTGTGGCCTCCAGTAACAGCAACGATGCTTTCCCCTTCTTCATTTCCTTTGATGGTGGGTGCTAGATCTAAAATCCATCAAGACGCTTTTGGCCGTGAGGATCTTCTGGCCATTCAACCCCAACCGCTAACAAGTTTCTCACTCCAACTGTTAGCATGCTTTGAGACCTAAGATTTGGGTTTGGGATTTTCATCCTTAGCATCTCTTTGATTCATGATTTTGTTTGGTTACTCAGATCCAAGTTTCTGCTACATGTTAGTAATGTTTTTTTTTACCTTGGTATGATGATGAAAGATTGATATATTTTCATATTATGATAGATTGATGTTGGTGCTTGATTCTGTAGATAATGGTAAATTATTTGTAGATTTATTTTTCTTGGTTGTTTTCGATGAAGATGAAGATAGGTTGAAGTGTTGTTTGAGATTTTTTTTAAAAAAAATAGGAGGGCATTTTAGACTTTTGATACAAAAATTAAGTCTCATTTCCATGACAGCAATTGTCATAATATGAGATTGGTTCTTAGTCACTTTGAGACATAATACTAAGAGCCTTCATGCTCAAGCTAAATATTGTGTAATTGTAATTAGTTTTAAAAGGGCCCTGTACGAGGATGTAGCTGTTGGGATAGTTAGTTAGTTGATTCTCTACTTTATAAAAGGGCTATGTATGAGGATGTTCATCTTTTTTTTAAAAAAAAAAATGGTCTCTCGGTGGAATTTTGTTTGAATATCGGTGGAATTTCTTATTTGTTACAGGTTAATATGTCGGTATTCGATGGTGGCTTAAGTACTAAAGGTCCTAACCCCTCCAACCCCTCTAGTGTACAACAGGCTTATGCTGACGCAAAACTTATACAACAAGAGGAACATACTTTTAAATCTTATTTCCATGTTCATATCTATTCCCATATCCATTTCCATCTTTATTTCCATTTCCATCAAAATCAATTACAGCGTACCAAAAAGGCTTTAACGGTTTTGACAAAATCCGCAAGTATTGATAATATGTGTAAAAAGATTGACAAAGAGTTTTTGATTGTGATCAATTGAGCAATGAAATTGACAAAATGAATGGTGATGTTAATGAAATATGTAATAGTTTTGACAAAATCAATAAGTATTGATAAAATGTGTAAAATGATTGACAAAAAGTTTTGGATTGTAACCAACTAAGTAATAATTTTGACAAAATCTATAATTGTTTAGACAAAATAATAAATACTGACAATATGTATAAAATGATTGAGTAATAGGGCTTTTGGTCTATTCTCCCAACTATGAAAAACCCAGATTTCAACCCCGTCCCCTTTCTGTCATTTGCATGTGTTAATAGACTTTTCTGGGTTTTGGAAGTTCACATCAAGGTAATTAAATTTGAACTGGCCACTGAACTAGTCGGGGTATTGGGTTAAGGGTCAGTGGGTCAGACCGTAGTCAAATTAGGGCTAACCCATGGCTAAACGAGTGAGAAATTAAAGATTTTAGGATTATTAATATGAAATTGTAAAAAAAATAAAAAATAAAAAAATGGACCGGACCGGTTTACCGGTCGATTGGATGGTTTCCGATCCGGACCGACCGGTCTGGGTTCTATAACCATGGTTTACATGGTATTTATGTATCTTTTTCCAATGTTTTTCTCTTCATTTTTTCCCACCTAGTCTTTCCCATCTATTTTTCATTCATTCTCTCTCTTATCACCTTTTTTATAAATAAGGATGTTTTTAGAAAATGAGTTACATTATTTTACATATTTATTATCTTTAACTATTTTTTTAATCTATTTGGTATCTTATATATAAAAAAAAGATAGGAGTACTTCATAATACTCACTTTGAGATTTGTTCTCTCCATAAATATAAGAGGTTAAATTATTTTACCTCTTAAATTTATAATTTTAAAAGGGCAAAGGGGCAAAAATGTCCTTATATTTTTGTAATATGAGCATCCAGCACCCAATCTTTCTTTTAGGAGCATAAATACCCATCAATACTAAAAAAGGGGGCTAAATTATCCTATACAAATGTTGACTGTTAAGTTAAACAATTTGACCAAAATAGCAATAGCTAGACGCTGAGTTGATGCTGAGTTGGCTGAAGGAAGGCAATGAATTGATGCTGAGTTAGCTAAAGGAAGGCAATGAATCGATGATGTTGAAGCATTGAAGCATATGGTGGATATAGTTGATGAAAGCCTGGGGAGTTCACCTGCTGAAAGCAACAAGCCCTAGCCAGCTGATTCAAATTGGGGAGTGACCAAAGTCCGGCAACCAGGATCGTGCCGTAACCAGCAACCCCAAGTCCGACGGGGAGTTGCGATGAGATGCGAGCGTGGTGACAAGGGGGGATTGTGCCTGGACCAACAGCCCCAAGTCCGACGGCGAGTTGCGAAGAGACACGAGCGTGGTGACGAGATGCGACGGCGACGATCTGTGACGAGATGCGAGCGTGCAGTAACCAGCCTCCCCAAGTCCGATGACGACGATCTGTGACGAGATGCAAGCGTGCTCTAACCAGCCGGCCCAAGTCCGACGGCGATGATTTGTGACGAGTGCGAGCTTGCTCTAACCAGCGGCCCCAAGTCCGTCGGTGAGTATTTGTCGAACAATGCTAAATGTGTAAGTGCCAAACAGTAACCTATTTAATTCCTCAAGTCTTCTTCTAGATTCAAAATGAGTTGTCCCTGCTCGTTCTTCATTGCTGTGATTTTTGTGATTTATAACACAATGATTTAATCCATGAGAAGACATGTGATTGGTGTCAATGTATACCTAGACGTTAAAGTGGGTCCCATGCAAATGCAACTAAACGTCATTGCAAAATAACGGAAGAAACATTTCAACCCCTTTTTTAGTATTGATAGGTATTTATGCTTCTAAAAAAAAAAATAGATACTAGGTGCTCATATTATAAAAATACAAAGATATTTTTGCTCCTTTACCTATTTTAAAAAGCTACTTTTAATTATTGCATATGTAAAAGTGAGCCCCATATATCCGTAAGTGGAGACACGCATGACAACAAGATTAACGGTTGCCCTAGGGCTTACCTTGTGATTTAATGATGAGTTCACCATTTTAATTATTTATTATTTAATTTTTACCAGGGGTTTCTTCCCCTAGTTAACCACTGATAATGCTAAGAGCCATTACCACGTATTTTGGCGCTTCATGTCTCCTTCGACTGTACCAGCAAGATTCTCTTCTTCTTCCGCCTCGCCCTCTCAGTCAATTCATGCTCTTTCAGCTTTCCCATAAATAAAGGCCAAAAGCAAGAACATCACATTTTCACCTTCTTCATTTTATTTATTATTTTATTAGTTTCTTCACATCTTTTCTCTCTGTTATTCTGAAATTCTCTCCCACTCTTCAAGCAAACCACCTTCAAAGCTTCAACCTTTTAGCCCATTCCCTCTTTCCTCTCTCTCTACTGGGTTTCTGTGATATTGTTGGTATCAAGTTTCTAAATGGGGTTTTCCCAAGAAACTTTCACTGATTCTTGGGAGCCTTCAACTCCACAAAATGCTCCTGATAATACAGCTGCAGATCGCTACTACGACTATAACAAGCTCAAATTCAGAAGCACTTGGAGAAAAATGATCTGGATGGTTGGGTTTGCCTGTTTTACCCCTTCTCGCCGCCGCCGGAGAAACAACGCCGGTGGGATGATTCAGGGCCAAGACAAAAACAAGGCGTGGCTTCTGGCGGAGTCCGGCGGGTGTCCGGCGGAGTCCACAAATGCGGACCCACAATCCGTTCACTCATCTTTCAGATTCAACATATGTTCTCAGGTCGAGCTAGAATCTCTGGAAATGAACTCCTCCGCCGCCGCGACGGTCTTGATGGTGAATTTGGATAATGGGGTGAGTGAATCTCCAGCTCGGGAGCTAAAATGGTGGTGGAAAATAGATTCACTGAATAAAACCATATTTCCAGGGTCCAATAATACTCTTATCAGATTCAACTACAGTGAAATCCTCTCTGCTACCCACAATTTCTCAGAAGGTAAAAATCAAATCTTTCTGGGGTTACCATGTTTAACTCAAAAAAATTTTGCTCATTGCTTTTGTATGAGATTTTTAACTCATTGTTTTTGGTTATGGGTATAGGTAGAGTATTGGGAAGAGGGGCTTTGAGCTGTGTTTTCAGGGGCAAAATTGGAATTCTGAGAAGTGCTGTGGCAATTAAGAGATTGGATAAAGAAGACAAAGAGTGTGCGAAGTCTTTCTGTAGAGAATTGATGATTGCCAGCTCTCTTCACAACCCAAATGTTGTTCCTCTTGTAGGGTTTTGTGCTGATCCAGAGGAGGGTTTATTTCTGGTCTATAAATTTGTCTCAGGAGGCAGCTTAGAACGCCACTTGCATGGTGCTTATATATATATATATATTCTTATCTCTGACTCTTTCGTTTCTTTTGAGATTGATGAGTTTCATTGATGACTCATGGTACCTATTTTTTCACAGGGAAGAAGATGAAGGGTGTAAAGGGAAATTCGCCACTACCTTGGTCTGTGAGGTATAAAGTTGCAGTTGGAATTGCAGAAGCAATCTCTTATCTGCATTATGGAACCAAAAGATGTGTTGTTCACAGAGACATTAAGCCCTCTAACATTCTTCTTTCCTCTAGAAAATCTCCCAAGGTTAGATTTCTTCTTCCTATAATAAAAAAAAACTATTCAGGATTTTAGACTCTAGCTTTTGATCTTTGTAAATAATAATCTGTGAGTTAAGATCATACAAGTGATTCTGATGGATTGTTTTTTGTCATATTTTACAGCTATGTGATTTTGGATTAGCAACATGGACTTCAGCACCTTCGGTTCATTTCCTTTGCAAAACTGTTAAAGGAACATTTGGGTAAAAAACTTGACTCTTTTCTTTATTCTGTCAAAGTTTGTACCTTTTTTGTTGTTTTCTTGTTCAATTTACTGAATCAGTTTCTGTCTTTGCTTCTGTTCCCCCCCCCTCCATATAGTTATTTGGCTCCTGAGTATTTCCAACATGGGAAGGTGTCAGATAAGACTGATGTTTATGCTTTTGGAGTAGTGTTACTGGAACTCATAACCGGCCGGAAGCCGATTGAGGCGAAAAGGCCACCGGGAGAAGAGAATTTGGTCTCATGGGTAGGTTAAGTCTTTGATTTTATAAAACTTGTGCTGGTTTGTGATTTTTTGGTTATGGTTGAACTGATTCTTGAAATGGTTTGTGGTTGAGAATAACTAGAAAATCTTAGCTTGTATGTAACCACAAGCTAGCTCCTACAGTGCTGTTCATTGACTTGGAAGAAGACAATGATGTGTATTTGGCTCCTGACGTCAAGATCATTAGCCTACATACTAACCTAACTGACAGAAAATAACGAATAATATCAAAAAGTTAGCTTATGAAAAATAATACTGGTCTGGTTGATGGTTTAAATTTTATTAATGGAAAAAAATTATACTAGAAGAGCTACCCTTAATTTGAGCTTGACAATACTTGGATATGGATTAGGGGTAGTGTTTGATACAAAATAGTTATACTAAGAATGAAAATAAGCTCATCATAAAATCTGTCAAAAGCTTACTGAATTGATTACCAGATAAAAGAAGGTATATTTCCTGTTAAAAAAGACATATTATCTTGAATAGAAGTGAAAAATGGAACATCTGACGGTTGAAACTTTAGAAAGAAATACTCGTATGTAAGAAACAAAAGGGCATATACTTTATTATTATTTTTGGCTTGGTCTTTTATCTCTTAGTAAACACCTTTCTTTGGTATCAACACTGTTCAATAATAGTTTGGCTACTAAATTTTGTCCTTTTTTTTATTGGAAAAATTGGTGAAGAGTCTCTTTTTAAGAATTTTATTGGTGAAACGGTACTTTCTATGTATAAAAACATATTAGGTCGTTGAGCCTTGTTGACTCAAATATGGTTTGACTTTGATTGGCAGGCGAAACCATTGCTTCAGAAAGGGAAAGGAGCCATTGAAGAGCTGCTTGATCCTCAACTCAATTGCACCTTAAGATCCTCAAATCAGATACGTCGAATGATTGAAGCTGCAACAGCCTGCATCACACACGAAGAATCTCGAAGACCCGGCATCAAAGAGATCATCTCGACGCTGAGAGGCGAAGAACCGATCTCCTCTAAAAGGAGGAAGCCTTCTTTAAGTGCTTATGGATCTGTAATGGATTCTTATCCTCAGTTACTAGAAACAAACACAGATTTCAAAGGTCACTTGGCTTTGGCTATGTTAGGTGTTTCAGAGTTTGAGGATGATGATTACCTCTTTGGTCGTTAAAAACATATGGCAACCTGGAAATATTTTAGTTTCTTTGGGCAAAAAAGTTCTCAAGTGGACTTGACATGCAAAAAGACAGATAGACTAAACCCTAAACTAATCATTATTTAAACTGCAAGAAGCTTATAATGATCATGGGTTTAGTCTAATGATAGTTTTGTAAATCTTGTATGCTTAAAAATCCACCTCTTCTTTGTGGCATGATCTCTCTCTCTCTCTCTCTCGTGTTAGGGTTAGATGTGGAAAAGTGTTGAATTTGTAAATAGAGATTTAGGAGCTCAAATGAAGATTGTTATGTTGATGTCTTCCATTTGCCCTTTTGTTCCTCTAAGGGTGGAGTGTGATGGAAAACCTTTATTTTCTATGAGATTCTTTAATCCAATGGATTTGTTACATGATTTTTTTGAAATACTTATATATATTATTAGATTATATATAAGTTTATAAAATTAGAAAATTAGTTAGAAAAAAATAATAAATATAAATATTTAAAATTAATTTATGTAAATTCCCTGATTTTTTTCAAATTTACCAATTAGGCATTATGTTAAAGACACGTGATGTAATATTATTTTAGCCATACGTGGGGAATGCATAATATTTTTGGCCGCGTCCGGCTTAAGTGCATTAAAAATCTTGACACGTAAGAATTTTTAATTTTTATTCAACTCATTCTCAGTCACATTTACGAATGATTACGCATATCGATAGCAAAGCCAAATCTTTTTAACGGCATTAAGCATGCTCCTTTATCTAATACAACATAAGATATATTTAATATTTGAATTAAAATATGAGCATGTCAATTCGCTATTTTATTTAAAGGTTAAAAAGGCTATTTTGCCGAAGAAGTTGTCACATAAGGGTAATTTTGTCCCAAAAATGTTAAATGTTGAGCAATTTTATTCTGACCGTTATCCTAGTTAAGTTTGACCATTGGTTGATCAAACATGTTAAGCTGACAGTTCATGTATCATCTATGTCATTTTTGTTTTTGATTTAGGTGTAAATTTTCCCTGAAAGTTTTTACTCAGGAATAATGTTGCGCTAAGTTTCTAAATCGTGACAATTTTATCCATACTATTATTTAGGTTAAGTTTACCCATTAGTTGGCTAAATATGCTTATTTAGCAAGTCCATATATCATCCACTTCATATTTTATAAAAAAATTGGATTTAAAAATAAATAATATTTTTTAAAGAAATACATCTCATATAAATGATTAGAGATAATCAAAGAGGTGAAAATATCTTGTGCAGTGAAAACTTCCGGTGAAAACTTTCACTTAAATGTTATTCATGTCGCTAGCTCAACCCATTCGGTCAACTCATAGTTAAATTTAACCTAAACAACTGTTTGGGCAACATTACTATGATTTGGAAGCTTCTGGAACAATATTGTTATGATTTGGAAACTTCTGGAGCATTATTGCTCTTAAATGAAAATTTTTAGGATAAATTTGTACCTTAACAAAAATGATATGGACTGTTAGCTTAACATATTTGATCAACTAACGGTCAAACTTGACTGGGATAACGGACATGGCAAAATTGCTCTAGACTTGACACTCCTGGGACAAAATTGCTCCCCAGAAAAACTATTGGGGCAAAATTGCCCCTCTGTAATAACTTCCGGAGTAAAATTGCTTGTGACAACTTTTGAAACAATATAACCCTTTAACCCTTTATTTAATAAGTTAAATTATGCATAATTCTACTAAACTTTGGAACCTGGTCCCCGGCTTAGGAAGATAAAGATTATCTGTATCGACTTGAGTACTTAGGAAGATTTATCATTATTAAGTTTTAAAGGTTAATAGAATTATTTGGACATAATCTAAAGTTCATGACAATTTTGTGTAATTTAGTCTATCTAATATTTTAAAACATAAGAGATACTGGAAAAGCTGGGACCCATTCAGATTTCAGACTGCAATGAAAAGTGCAAGTAGTATTAGGTTCTGGCCCAAATAAAAGGGGCAAGAAAGGGTGTTAAGTGACCACCTTTTTTTTTCCTATTAGGCCGCGGAATTTTCTTAACTCATACCAAATTTTCCACATTAGTAAATGTCAACTAAGGAACATGGTCCTTCAATATTATTTCTCAAATTGGGGTCTTAGACTCTTAGTGAGTGAATATGTTACCAACTTAAAAAATATGACTGCAATTTCCAAGTCTGGGACATGACCAACTTGTTTTGTTATCCAAATAAATTGAAGCAGAAAAAAAGGAGGAAGAAGAAAAGGAGAAGGTAATGTTTCAAAAGAAGCAAACGACAGACAAACGATAGGGCACACCAACCAAAAACTATGGCCTGACCGTCCTCAAAACAGTAGGAACAGCAAATATCCAAAAGCCATTTTCCATAAAACCCCAACTACCACTGTCGGTGCTGCTAATATGTGATATAATACGACCAACAAGAGTGAACTCTGTGTGTGTGTATCCTATTTTGGCACTTTGTGCGGCTTAGTGAATAGAATATGCAACTTGCCATTAACCAGGGGTGTAGCACAGGCATATTCATATGGGATACTGATGAACATTGAATTAGAGGTATTACATTATTGGGTGATTAGAAGATTAATCACAATTATACAAGTGTGTGGTGACAAGTGAGTCAATCTAAAATAACTTGAGCTATTTTGGCCTGATTAACATGCCTTGCATGTAATTAATACGAACTTCTCATTGACTTAATTGACATACCTTTGTCAGACTGAGTCACCCTACCTCATTGAGGTCTTTTCCCAGCCAAGAAATGTCCCTTCCCCATGGGAATTTAATACGTTTCCACAGGGCTTGAAGGCTCGACATGAGGGTAAGTATGAGCCTTAAGAGACACCTAGTATGTCGAGCCTTCGAGCCCTGGGGAGACGTATTAAATCCCCGTGGGGAGGGGACATTTCTTAGTTGGAAAAAGACCTCAGTGAGGTGGGGTAACTCAATCCGACACCGCTAGTGTATGATTAATGGGAACCTCTAATAATAATAGCTCATATTAATTGGACATTTTATGTTACTACTCCCTCCCATCTTTAATATATGAGTTAATTGACTTATTGAGTCAGTTGACATTTTTTTTTGGGAGAGATTAAAGAAACTAAGTAAACTACTTAATCATAATATATGTTGTGTTATTAGATTATATATTAGTTTATGGCCTTGGCGCAATTGGTGGGTGCGCCGACTTTCCGCCCCCAGGTCCAAGGTTCGAGTCCTGAAAACAGCCTCTTGGCAATATGTCAAGGTAAGGCTGCGTACATATAGGGTCTCCTTCCCTTGAGCCCGCATTGTGCAGGAGCCGCTTGGCACTTGGGTCCACCTTTTTATAAGTCAAGTA
The DNA here is from genome assembly GCA_037074505.1 of Albizia julibrissin. Lineage (NCBI taxonomy): Eukaryota > Viridiplantae > Streptophyta > Magnoliopsida > Fabales > Fabaceae > Albizia > Albizia julibrissin. The sequence goes on along the minus strand of CM073483.1, from coordinate 39,193,973 downwards.
AATTAATTTGAAGAAGAACTGTAAATATAAGTGGGTGCGCTGACTTTCCGCCCCCAGGTCCAAGGTTCGAGCCCTGAAAATAGCCTCTTGGCAATATGTCAGGGTAAGGCTGCGTACATATAGGGTCTCCTTCCCCTAAGCCCGCATTGTGCAGGAGCCGCTTGGCACTTGGGTCCACCTTTTTATAAGTCAAGTAAATTAATTTGAAGAAGAACTGTAAATATAAGTACTTTAATGTAACGTAATTAACTTCTTTAATCCCTCCAAAAATAGTCAACTGGCTCTTATATGAAGGATATGAGGTATTATTAGATTAGCCTCCAGTATAAAACTACAAAGGGCTTGGATGGTGTGAACTGCAACCAGAGGGGAAACAGAATTTTTTGAATTACAGAAACGACCAAGGATGTCTAATGTTTTACAGTATAAATACCACCAAGAAGAGAACTATCTAACTCTCACACACACATTCATGTATCTGTATCCTTAACTTTAATTTGTGAAATTGTATCAGTGCTTCTCAGCTATGTTGTGCCTTTTCCTTTACACATGTGGAAATCGAAGGATGCCGTGTACACACTCGAGAGTAGAGAGTAAATTGTGGATGAAAGAAAAGTTGATGCTTTGGATATTCCGAAGGAATTATCAGCAACCATCAATATAAAATATAAAATGTAAATAGTGTAGAAGTTGCACTGTTAATAAGTTATGAAAAATGCAGTTCATCTGGAACCCGAGCAAATACACATGGCACACTCTGATTTGGCATATACAAAATGCTGATGCTTGAAAAACTCATGTTGAAATGAATTAACAGTCTATCAGGAATCCAGGTCCAGTTCTTTATTCAGAGATATGACACAAGTATGAACCCTGGCTAATTATTTATTGAAACAAAATTATTCTAGTCTACCACAATAAAGCCACTACGTGCCAAAAGTATTCTCAGAAAATTAGTGAAAATGCCTCATTGTTTAGAGAGAATAGGTTGTAAATTTAGGATACTGACTTAAGCATGGCACTGAGGACAGCTTCCTTAGTAGGCAAAGCTGGTATTGCCCCTCTCTCCATCACGGTCAACGCTCCACATGCATTAGCAAACTTGAGAGCATCTCTCAGTTTATCCTCTTTCTGCAGGTTCAAACCGAATAAATAGCTCTTCAGGAAATTATATATACACAACCCAGATGGCATCCAGAATGTAGAAATGAAATTACTGAAGCAATCTAATATCCTAAATACCACTCAATATCTGATATATATGTTATTATGTAGCAGGGGTTTTATAGTAAATAACTGTGATAAAAGTGCATATTTACCCTAAGAGTTAGTTAGAAGAGAGAGAATAGCGTCTATGACATGGCTAGGCAGAGTATATACATGATGTACTATCCAATTGCTATTCTTGTGAATGAATTATCCCTGACTTTTCCTTCTGTGATATCAATATCTTTCTTGTGATGCGTAATCTATGTCAGTATTATATCCTGACCACGTGCAAGAATGGAAAATAAACGGAAAAAACACTAAAAGATAAGCCAGCCTGATAAACTAATAGTAATTGTATGTTGGCACCCGTAGTTACCAATTGCTATCTGTGATAATATTACATGCACAGTTAACTGGAGCATTGATCACTGGCACCTAATTCTCAGTTGTATGTGGACTTGTGCAGGGAGGTGACTTTAACAAAAGCCATTTTAATTGTTTTTTTTTTCTTTTCAATTTTACCCCCAAGCGGCAGGCATAAGCTGGTAATAATAAGATTTGCACATATTGTGCAAGGAAAAAAGAAAAGAAAATTATTTTTGAAAATTCAAATGATAACACAGATTTTACATGATATGGATTTCTAAGATTGTCAGATTAAACTTTTGGAAATTTGAACTGAGAACTTTTTTGCTATTTCATCCAGCATGTGAAGGGCATGTGAGGCAAATAAAGTGTTATAACATAATCACAAAATTTGTTGATTGTTTTCACAGACATGACCTTTAAATGTGTCATTACCTAAAGTAGGAACCACCTATCTCATTTAAGGGTGAAAAACAGAATAAAGTACACGGTCATGGTGGTTATAGCGGTAGGCATAAGGTGGTTTTTCTTTTTAATGCATTTATTGAACAACTTGAACATAAAACATCATTGCTCTGACCACTACCTGAAGTCTGGTAAATACTTTAGTCTTTGGCTTTGCTATTTGGAATATTAAAATCACTAATCTATCTTTACCTTCAACACTGATTCACAGGACACTAAAAAAAGCTAGAGTGTAAAAAGGAAAAAATGAAACTGATATTCATTTTTCCATTTTATTTGGGTTTCTCTTTAATTTTCGTTAGGGTCTCATGATGCTTAACAAATATAACTGTCAAACAAGATTATGTGTGGTCAACATTGCCATCAAAATAACTCTCTGGATGACGATCGACCACCCATTTTTATTAAATATCTGTGTTTTGATAAATGGGTTGCTTTGTTAACGAAAAAATCTTTCCTACCTGGAGCAAAGAAAGATCTACAGCTAATTGTGATAATATTCCAGCCACAAAAGCATCACCAGCACCAGTAGTGTCAACAGCATCCACCTTAAATCCCTTGACTCTACCACTGAAGTCCTGCAAAAAGAGGGGTATGAGAGTTTTCAAATGATTATCACCAAGAACATATTATAACTAGAAAGATAGTGGTTAAATGAACTTCTTTAAACGCTTCTAAGTTAGAAGTTAACTCACACGCTACATACCACACATTCTTCCCTATAAGTCAGTTGGCCAGACATTTTTTTTATTTTTTATTTTTAAATAGTCATTTATTTTAAGCCTTATTTTCCAATTAATAAATTTCCTATAACTTTATACTTTTATAATGCAGATAAATTCTGATAATATTTTCACATAGATTTTAGTTCCAACTATTCTGCACAATCTGAATAGTAATATCATTCAACTTCGTACCTACAGAGGGCTGATTATTACAAGTCAAAACCCAGTAAGTGTGTGTGTTTTGTGAAATTAATTTGAACAGGGAAGGGTTCATTGTCCTTTTGTTTGAATATTCAAAGATCTGTGCCAACTTGTTAATAATTAATCAGGTGCTGTCTAGGTAGATGGCAAAATTATTCATCTTGTTTGCATAAGGGCAACGGTTTTAGGTTTCTGTTCATTAACCAACATGTCAAAAATATTGATTCATTTATTTTGCTCAATAGTAATCAGTTTCACATCTTAAGCTGGAGAAAAAATAAACAAGGATACTGTTTGTGCAGCAATAATTTGGTTGTTCACCATTAATATCCTCATTTAAGATATTGAAGATAAGTCAAAGGGTATTTGCTAAAAAAGTTTGGGCAGATGAGTTGAAAAGCATTGTAGAAGCTAGCATCTGTGGAAGGCTTACCTTGGTGTAATATCTGCAACCATCTGGGCCTTCTGTAACAAGTAGTAACTTGAGGTTTGGATGGAATAGTTTACGAACAACAGCGTCATCATAGGGATCTTCTCCTTTTGTGAGGAAAGAAATCTCTTCTTCACTTATCTGTAATTAATTAATCAGATTTGTGTCAGTACAAATGGTGTTGCTTCTCTGTTCCCCTGGAGTCTGCATTCTAGAACATGAAACAAGAAAAGTCTGCTATGAACTAAAGGATATATTGTAATATACTGAGCCCTATAGATTGATAGGCGACAAACCTTAATGATATCGGCTGTCTCCCATATACTTAGAATTCCTTCTCTGGCACTTTCTGCAGAAGGCCATAAAGGAAGCCTCAGGTTAGGATCATAAGACAGAAGTACACCAGCATCTTTTGCAGCCTTTGTGGCAGCTATGTGTGCTGACTTGCATGGATCTGTAATAAGACTTATAGAACCATAATGGAATATTTTGGCCTGCCAGAAAGTAATAATAGAGCAATATTAAAATAATAAATTGATGAATCAAATTGAAGAGCCAAAGTGGACAACATCAACAGGAAATAGATACAGAAAAAGATTTTGCCGAATGACCTCAATACAGAGAGTTGGCATGGTTACCTTTTTTATTAAGTCTAAATCAAGTTCAGATTCTTGAAGTAACATATCAGCACTAGGATTACGGTAAAACATGAACTCTCTTTCTCCATCCTTCCTCAAAGTAACAAATGCCAATGCAGTACGTGCACCAGGGTCAAAACGCATCCCTTCACTGTTTACATTATTTTCTTTCAATATGCTGGCAAGCATGTAACCAAACTCATCCTCACCAACCTGTTAAGTGCAATAGAGAATTAGACTGCTATTAATAGGGCAGAGAAATTTTTGGTCTGACCTCTAAGTTATGGAGTAGATTATTGCTAGAGATTCAATATATTTTAAGGTTGAGTATTCATAGATTAAAATTATGTCTATTCATTAACAGATTGCATTGAATTTTGGGGTTCCTAGCTTCAATTTAAGATGGATGGACTAAGCTAACATAACCACATTCATCTTCAAATGTGAATACGATTCTATTATTATGTGATCAGATGGGCACCAGAGATTCAAATCTTGGAATCTAGGGCTGCCTCCAATACAATACTTCACTATATGCTCATTCAGTTCTAAAAAGTAAAAACAGCAAATGACGATAACTCAATATAATAATTCCCTGGGAAAATCAAATGATAATCCACACCTAGCATTACAAGTTTTTAACAGTTAAGACTGAGAACCAGCTGTAAGAACATAATCATGGACAAAACAATTTTTCTTAGTACATGCAGAAAAATTCTTAGTCACATATTAATAAATTTTAGTATTTTCATTCATTTGCAATCAGATACATTTTCCTATGCCCTGTTGGGACGAATCACATTGTTTATGACCTATGAATAGTGCAGCTTACAATAGATTTTGTATTAAATTAATATATTGATTATTGTATAAAGGGACTATTCAGTTGACCAACAATAAAAGCGATACAACATGAAGGTTAAGTTCATAAGCTTACAGGCAAGAACCCCACAAAAAGGTAAGTTACTACTACAGGCTATATATCACAATCACTAGAGATCACCAACTCACTATGTAAAATATGGTAGAGAAATATGACTATTCTTGCATGCATCGTCTTGCTGCAAGAAATAAGGATAAAATCTTCAAGCAAGTTCAGTATCGGCTGTATGATTCAGTTTCAACAAAGGCTATATATTTTTTGTGATACCTTGCCAATAAAAGCTGATGAGCCACCTAAACGAGCTATGCCTACAGCAACATTAGCAGGGGCACCACCTGGAGCCTTTTTAAACGCTGGTGATTCAGACAAGGAAAGCCCACTAGTAGTTGGAACAAAATCAATGAGCATTTCCCCAAAGCTAACCACAAGCGGCGATTCCTTTGTTTCAGGCGCCCCATCACCACAATAAGCATTCCCTAACAAAAAATAACACTCCCAAGTGAAAATTACAAGCAAACAAGCACTTGAACTACTTAAATTTAAAGCTATTTAGTATAAGCTAACCCTGGAATCATGCCAAAATGACGTAGACAGTGCATTAGCTCTTGATCAAGCTCAAATTAAATGACATAACACATGGAAGTGCCATAATTCGAATACCTTTGACATTCAATCGGACAATCGGAGGGGAAATAGGGCAAGAAAAACCCGATGGTTTGACTGTGATTTGACCAAACTTGACCGAATTCCGGGGGTAAGAAGGGACGCTTCTGAAGCAGAGAGTAGCAGAGTGAAGAGCCATGGACAAGGAGGAAGAAACACTAACACCTCAAGTGAATTTTGAGAGTTGAAAGCGAATCTTTTGACTAAAGAGGAAATGGGTTTGATGAAAATGCATGAAGAGAAGGGGTGTGGAAGATTAAAAAGACTTTGGAATGGCCGAAAGAGAATGCAAGTTGGGTGGATTACAGAGTGATGGCCTGCGTGTGAGTTCTTGAGTAGCGGAATAAGCAAGGAGAGATTTCTGTTTAGTTTAATCATAATCAAATAGTATTGTTGCTTATTGTGTCCGCCATTTTGTCCTGCCTCTGGTTATTGCTCTTGGGCACAAAGACTCTGACCAACTCTAATCTAATATTGTCAAAAATTTATGATATTATGAGCTTATTAAACCTGAATTAATTATTGAATCGGTTTGGATATTAAGTTAAGGTTTAGTGGATTAGATTGAAGTCAAATTGAAGTTAACTCAGAATTAAATATGTAAGAAAATGAAGATTTCAGGCTTATTAATATAAAATTAAAAAAAAAGTTGATTTTTATAAAAATAATATATATATATATATATATATATATATATATATATTAGATTACTACCCTAGACCAGACCAGTTTACTGGTTTCTGGGTCGAACATGCCAGTTCAATCCAAGTCTAATAATATAGGTTATAATTACATTGATTCACTTTGCTCTAGTTTTGTTATATTTGGGTGATTTCCTTAAGGTAATAAATATAAATCACTTTAACCTAGCTTCTTTTTCTTCATTTATTTGCCATTGAGACACTTTTTCCCTGTTAAAATGACGGATTTTTCATTTTTCACAAACAATTCAAATTAAATAAATAAATCACTTTAACCTAGCTTCTTTTTCTTCATTTATTTGCCATTGAGACACTTTTTCCCTGTTAAAATGACGGATTTTTCATTTTTCACAAACAATTCAAATTAAATAAATAATTCTACTTTCATTTTCTATTTTTTGTGTTTAGGAAAAAGAAACACAGATAAATATAGTTGAAGAAAATATTTAAGTTAAGTTTCTTATATGTTAAGTTTTCCAACAATATGTAATGCGAATAAAATAGGATAAATGATTATGTGTGATTGAAAAATTTGATAGATGGTAATAAAAATTAAAATTTCATATTTACATTCATATTTTGTTATTTTTAAATCTTTGTAAATTATTTTCATGCGCATAGACATAAAAAATTCCAAAAAGAATCCATATGAAAAACATTTATGTCAAATTCCTTATATTAATTACGTCAAGTTCTTCAATCACTTGTAGCCTTATGTCCTATTTTTGCATATTAATTTATAGTTAAATAATAGTATTTTAAAAAATATTACACATGACTATATGTGATTAGATAACATGACGTAATGGAGATAAGAAACTTAATGTAAGGATGGTTAATCCATATTGGCCAATAATGGATATCTTTGATAAATCATTTGGGCTTAGAATGACGGAAAAGGACGCTGCCTGAAACGCTTTGGATTGTTTGGGCCTGTGAACATGATTCATAGGATTACCGATTCTAAAGATATTAGGCCCAAATTTTAAGGTTACCTCATTTCTAAAAGATGAACCGAACTTACAATGCACCATTATGAAGCAAGCCCAAGAGAAAACTCCTTCAATCAAACACATTATACACCCAGGTGTTAATGGCAAATTGCCCAGTAGTAACGTCAGCCGCTATATTTAGATGAGGTCTCATCCTTGAGCATGACGTGTATTTAAATTGTATAAAAACATTTGACACCCAAGTTGCATCAAATTCTTGATCCAGGAAACATTTCCACTTCCATTCAATCTTGGATCTTTAGGCCATGATGGCATAAATTTGATTTTCCCCGAGGATGTGTTTTTCAGGTAGAAAAAGAAGTCTCAATTATAAAAGGTTCAAGGAACAAAAACATTCATGAACTTTTATAAAAGATATGTCAGTCTAGCACTATATATATTTAAAAAGTACAAAAATACTTATGAATATTTAAAATGAGAGCAAAAATGCCAGCACCGTTAAATTTGACCTAACATTGTTACTTTTTATAGTAGGACCCACTCTTTTCTTTTATACATGCATATATAATGGTGTTAGGTTAAATTTAACGGTACTGATATTTTTACTCTCATTTTAAATGTTCATGAGTATTTTTACACTCCAAAATATATATGATATTAGATACATTTTTAATAAGAGTTTATATGTATTTTTGAGCAATACCCATTATAAAATGTTTGTGACAATTAAAAACGAAAGCCCGTTTGATCCAATATTAAAATGTGTTTAATAGGCCAAAAGGTACACCTTCCGACATAAAATCCCACACACACACACACTTCAGGGATGAATTATTCTTTATTTATAAGAAACACTAATAACTTAACTTAAATTTCTAATACTACATATCATTTTTCCCCTCCATCAATTAATGGTTAGTCTTATTGCACCTTTTTTCCTACTTGCTAATTCTCTCTTTCACTCACTCCCCTCCCCCCAAAAAAAAATATTTTTGAAAAATAAGTTACATTTTATTTACATATTTATTGTCTTAAGTCAATTTTTAAGTAACATTTTTATGTACACAATTCAATTGTTTGTATTTTATTAAAAGAACTGAATGAGGCCAGGAATCCTGAAAGAAAGAGAACAATGTCCACATAACGTACAAGAAAGAATATGAAGGATAAGTAAAAGCCACGTATGCCTTCTGCCTTTCTCTCTCCAATAAAGGAGAGACAATATTTTTTTTTTTTTGGACTAAAAAAGGAGAGACAATATTTGAAGAGTAAGGAAACAACCATAGTTCCATATCAAATCAAAGTTAATTGATTTGCTTGTGGAGGAGTCTTGTTTGTGCAAGTCATGTTATGAGCTTAAAATTGACAATCGTACGGTGGAAAAATTGGATTTATGTTCCTTAATCCTTCTCTACCAGCCTCCATTATTACCCAATGGGAGGAGAGATAAATTGTTTATAAATAATAAAACTTAAAGGAGTATTTAATTTAATTTAATTTTTGTCCTGCCATTGAGTAATTATTGAGGGAGATGGGAGGGACGAAGTGCCATAAATTTATGGAAGGAGAAAGGGGTCGTTGAAAAAGGCAGATGAGAGAGCAAGAAGCTCATTCATTATTCATTATAAAAGCTTCCACTTTGACAGCAATACAGTGCAATGCGTGGCAGTTTATAGTTGGTTGGCCGGTAAAGCTTGTTGACCAATCAAAATGCCAAATTGGCAATGGATACAGGGGGAAATTTGTTTTTTTTTTAAAAAAAATATATATTAAATATAAGGAGCTTACTAACTATTTCATCATTATCGTCATCATTTTAATGTTTCTGGACTTTGCTTATTTGACTGTGTTCATGGGGAAACTTATATAGCTCGTTTGAATTAGCTTATGGAAACTCTATAAGTGCTTATAAATCGTGATTCACGGAATACGAAGTAGCTTTTATGGTTTACGAGGTAGCTTTTACGGTATACGAGGTAAATATGTGAAGGAGATTTATCTCAATTTATATAAATCGGACTTATATAATAAGCCCGATTCAACACCGCTCAGCCAAACAACGTTATAGAAGCCTCTATGTGCGTTCAATTTGACTTGGATGCTTCTCCATAAATTTTTCTAGATAATCTACCTTTGTTTTGAGTTGTGGCTTAAGCATGCTTTGTTACAGCTTCATAATGATGATGGGTTTGACTATAATTCTCATTAGTGTGATTTGGCATAAAAGAAATACTCACACACTGTCCTATGATATACGAGGTCTTTCAGAAGGAAGTTTTCGTCTAAAAATAAGAGGTTATAGGTCTCTCTGAGTTCATATTTAAAAAAATATGTTTACGTAAGTTGATATAAAATTTTTTTTATATACTTACGTTGTACATTGTAAATTACGTTGGAAAAACAACTTCTACTATTAATTCAAATAGGCAAGCACAGTGGCAGGATAATTCATGATTGTTTTTTCACTTTTACCCCTGCAAGAGAAAGAAATAGGTGATAGATATTAAATGCATATTTAAAAATTACTCCTTCCGATCCACAATAGAGGGCACTTCTAGAAAGAAGATATGGTCTAGACTTTTAATCATTTCTAATTTAATTAATACTCTTTTTTTCTATTTTACCGCTGTGATTAATATTCACTTTTCAACTTTACTCATTTATTATATCGCCCTCTTTTAAAAATAACATTCACAATGCAATCAAACACATTTTTTAAGAAAGGTAAAAGTGAAAAAAATTTATAGGACATATTAAATGAATTAATTATCATTTTTTATTTCCAGTGTCCTATATAGTAGATGAAGGGAGTACATTCTTTAATAAGGGTAAAATAGGTAAATTTTATCAATTTAAAACACATGATTTAACTAACATTCATTGATTTATATGGATTATTAGTTAACAACACGTCTTATATTTTGCACAAGGAGTACTCCTTAACATTACATGAAGATAAAGTTGGGCATATTTATTTATTGAAGAAGGAAACATGGACATGGGCCAAAAAAAAAAAAAAGAAGAGGAAACATGAAAATTATTGTGTTAAAAGGCAATTCATCTTGTTCAACAAACGTAGTTCCGCTCCAACAACTATCATCTGACAATATATTTTTGGTTTTTTAAATGCTTTTTCAGGGAGCAAGACGTTATTTATTGTATAAGCTTTCTACTTTTCATTTCTCTATCCTCCTTCCTACTCAGTATTTTAAACTATATATAGGAACCGAGCTAAAAATTATGTAAAATTATAGGGTATTAATTTTCTTCTAACTTTTTTAAGATATGTTGATGTTGCGCCACAAAATATGGATATTTAGTTTGTGGGATGAGATGGGAAAGAAGAAAATGTGGAGGGCACAATCTGGCCATGTGAGCGAGAAGTTGACTGATACTCCAAGGTCCTACCATAAACTGTGTAACACATACTCCTTCAGCTCTTAAATATAACACAAAATTAATTATATTTTAAGAGATTAAGAAAGTTAAATAAATTATTTAATTATATCATATATTATATATTATTAGATTATATATCAGTTTATAAGTTAGTTAATATAATTTAGAAAAAAATTTATAAATATAAATATTTTAAAATAATTTAATTAATTTTTTTAATATCTTTAAAAAAATTAATTATGTGTTATATTTTTAGATTAAAGAGAATAATATAGAGAGAGAGGATCTGCCAGTTTGGTATTACTATTAGCCTATTAGGGTGCTCTCACATTCAACTCATCACTCCCATCACCACCTTTTGCTTTCTCTCTCCCCACTTGCCTCCGACTTCAAATTAAACTATGGCCATGTACTCAAATCCGTGTGGTCCCCCCCCCCCTTCGATTAAGCCCTCAATTATGCTCCCACTCTTTCTTCTTCTTCTAATATTTTTTTTCCGGGTTTAATTTCATTGTTAACTTTCATAGTTTGATTCAATTTTGATTTTAATACTTATATTTTTTAATTGTTAGTTTTGGTTTTTATGATTTCATAAAATTTTGATGAGTTTAAAGATTAATCCATGTATATTTAAGGAGTTGTATTTTTAGATTTTTGGTTCTTATATTGAAACTCAAATTAAAGCTTTATAAAAATATATGAACTAAAACCAACTATTTGAATCAACACAATGTTAATCTAATGGTGTAAGGCCTAATAGATTTCTTTGAGTCTTGAGTTTTTTGAGTCTTAAATAAAACATTTGTTTTAGGAGGGGCAATCCAAAATCCCAAATCAAATACATGATGATAGTATAAAAAAAAAAACTAACATTTTGAAAACTATAAAGATTAAAATTAAAATTCTATTAAATTGTAAAGACTAACAATGATATTAACACCCAAGTAAACATTAAGAATATAATGTTACAAGTGACTTCAGTTTTCATATGATTAAGCTATAAGTTGATTGGCGTCTTCCTTCTTCTGGCAAAGAACAATCATGTTCATAGGACTACATACATCTAAAACCATACCAAAGTGAAATCAGATATGACTCCATTTTCATATCTTTCCAAACTGCGTTTTATATCCATTCATTTTGCAACTTAACTGCCTCTTGATTTGATGCCCACTCATCTCTCGCCACCACACCACCCACCAAGGCTAACCTCCTTCTCTTCCACGTGAACGCGTTTCTTAACATTCAACTCTCTCTCTCTCTCTCTCTGAGTTATGATGTTTGAAACAGCGGTTTGAACTTTCAATCTTACTTTTCAATCGTGATTTACGGTCTACGATGTAGCTTTTACGATTTATGAAGTAGTTTTTACAGTCTACTAGGTAAATATATTGATGAGTTTTATCTCGATTTACATGAATCGGACTTATACATAAACATAAACCCAGCCAAACATCCTAAGTGCCTGTTTAGGAAATCGGTGGAAAAATGATTTTTTTTAATGTGGCTTTTATAGAAGCCAAATTGAAAAAAAAGTCAAATTATAAATGTGATTTGTGTTTGGATTGGTGGTAGAAGAAGTGGCTTTTTTTAACATCCAACATGAAGAATCTAATGTAAAAAGCTCTAAAAATGAGCTTTTTTAAAAATCTCATTATTTTTAAGAAGCACATTGTTTCTTAATAGATTTCCAAACACTCCTCACTCTTATTTAATGAACTTTTAACTGTAAATAGACTTTTTTATCTCATTGATGAGTATCCGAACAGGCTCTCAACCAATTGAGAATTAAACAAAAGAGAGTTAAACTAAACAGAAAATAGTCTTTGATCCTATTTTTAACAGACCCTTTTCTCAATAATGATTGTTTTTTTCTTCTGACTTGCCTAAACCAAACTTTATACACACAAAATACACTTAAATAAATTGTAGTAAGGCATATTCCTTATACACTTAAATAAGAGTTACTTAATTAATTTGAGTAAATTAAGAAAGTTAGATAAATTATTTAATTATAACAAATGTGATCTAATCTCCATAAAATATCTATGTATAATATTAGATTATATAGTAATTTATAAGTTAAGTAGTTGGAAAAAATGATAGATATTAGAAATAAAATGAATTGAGATATTATATTTAAGACTAAAGTTAACATATTAATTAGCTCTTAACGGGAGGACCGAAGGAATATTATTATAAAGGGTTAAGGTGTAATTTAGAAAAGAAGTTTTCTACCAGGAAAGTTCAACACAATTAAATTTTAAGATGTGCAAAAGTAAACACAATACTTTGAAAAAGGGTGTAATTTTAGCAAATCTGTTAAATTAATTTAAAAAACCATTATAAAACTATGAGAAGAATAAGTAGGTCACACATAAAAAAGAAGCGGACATTTGAGTTAATTTAACAAAATTGCTAAAATTGCTTCATTTATAAAAAAATTGTACTTCATCCAATCTTATTTATAAGAGCTTAATAATTAAATTATGGGGTTTAAAAATAGTTAAAGTTAGTTAAAAATAATAACTATATTTGAAATAAAATTTTTTTTTTCCAAATATACCTTAATTTATAAGTGGTACGAAAGAAAGATAAATAAAATAAATATGAATATTACTAACATTTTAATTAATGCAAATACATCTAATTAATGAGGGTTAAAATTAAAAAACAAAAACCATTAAATATTTATACAACTTTTGTTGAGTTCTTATAAAAAGGACTAATATAAGATAATTCAAATTTTAGACTTTTATAAAAAAGATAAAAAAAAATATCTACTTTTCCATCCTTTAAAATTTAGTTATGGTAGATGCTGATCACGAAAAATTTCAATACTAAAACTGCACGTCAACACTATTATAAATATTGCTCATCCCTTGAATTTTGTATACAGTACAACTTATAAAAAAGTCAAGTTGTCAATAGAGCAAGTGATATTGCTTGTTTACATGAATAATTGAATATCACCCCGATCAAGGTTTGTAAGTATTTCTATAATAAATATATTTTTATTGAAACAATTGAAGTTTGGTATCAATAAATGCTTGAAATTAGGGGAAGTCTTGCAGCCTCCTTGACAAAGTCTGAATTTGGATTTTGAACTTACAAGTTAGGATAGTTTCTTTTATGATTTTAGGGATAAAATCTTTACATCAAAAGTATATTTATTTAGCAGAATTATATTCAGATCCTATTTAAAAAAAAATAAAAAAATGGTTATATTAATGACTCTAAAGATATAAAATAACAAATTTAAGAATACGATTGACAACTCTATATAATTAATTTTTTATTTTATTTTTTACACTCACCTTAATATAATTTTCCCTATCTATTTTAGTCCTGCAAATATCAACCAAATTTTTGGAGGATTAATGTGAGTAAAGATGTCATGGTCAGCTTTGTTTCCTACTTTGTTAATACACTATGGTCTAAGGAGGGCACTTAAGTAATTTCATTATACACGCGTCAAATATTTATTGGTCGCTAGTCATCACCTCAATCCTTTAAATACCACTTCGCCCCCTTTACGACGCGGCCTTCTACTTCGAAAACGCGTCAAGTGTAGGTGAAGGCCACTACTCTTGTGTGTGTTTTTCTCTTTCTTCTTGCTTTCCGATGGACGAAGAAACTCGCCGGATCTTCAACAAATTCGACATTAACGGCGACGGAAAGATCTCCAGCTCTGAGCTGAAGAAGATGTTGCTCACACTCGACTCCAAAACGACGTCGAAGGAGATCAAGCGCATCATGGTCGAGCTTGACAAGAACGGCGACGGCTACATTGATCTCAAGGAGTTCGCCGACTTCCACCAATCTGGCGGAGACAAGCTCGCCGACTCAAGGGAGCTCCGCGACGCCTTTGATCTGTACGATTTGGACAAGAACGGACTGATCTCCGTCACTGAGTTGCATGCGGTGCTGAGAAAGTTAGGGGAGAAGAGATCCTTGAGCGACTGCCGGAAAATTATCAGCTCCGTCGACACCGACGGCGATGGTAACGTCAATTTCGAGGAGTTCAAGAGGATGATGACTCGCGCCTAGAGGAACCAAACCAAATGTTGAACGGTAGGTGAATACTTGAAGTGTGATTGTGGAGATTATCTGCAGTATTTACATGCAATCATGCAATATTACGGATTAAATTCTCTGCAATCGTTTCTAGTGTTAGATTAAGGTCCTAATATTGGCGAATGATCGATTAATTTGTATGCAAAACTTTTCTTTAACGTCACTGATCGTATACAGGATCTCGTGTTTTATAATTTTATAGTCCATTATTGCTACTAACCATTTTCATACTTCATCAGAAGTCTATGTCACCGGCCAACGAGATTGTCGTGATTGTCGTGTTTTCAGTGATCACGCCAGGCGCTGGTCATTGTTATTTGATTATATATTATCATGTATTTAATTTATTTTTCAATCATGAAGTCTCTGTTTAATAGAAACGTTCAAAGAAAAATGTCCCGGTAAAATTGGAACTTCGAAGAAAAAATATTTATTTTATAAATTATTAATGACGATAAAGTATTTAATGTAATAATATTGCAAGAAAAATATAAATATTTTTTAAACCAACGTCAGAATTACACCGAAATTAAAATCTACGGAGCTACTAATAAGAAGCCTATTGAAATTTCAAGGTCTTGACTCCGTCCAATAAAAAATCATACCAATAAAACACTTAAGAAATTTTATCAATAATGTGCCCAATTAGATTGATGGATGACCAGGAGGAAACATGTGTGGCAGGTACAAATCATAGTCATGACGAAGATAAATAAGTTCAATAAGTCACGAGCAAAGTGGACTATAATTAACCCCATAATTGTCTACAAAATAAAACAACCAAGTGAACAAGCCATCATAAATATGTGGTTTCATAAGTGTTTATAAATTATGATTTACAGAATATAAAATAACTTTTACGGTGGACTATAATTAACCCCATAATTGTCTACAAGCCATCATAAATACAACCAAGTGAACAAGCCATCATAAATACAACCAAGTGAACAAGCCATCATAAATATGTGGTTCCATAAGTGTTTATAAATTGTGATTTACGGAATACGAAATAACTTTTACGGTCTACGAGGTTCTTTTACGGTCTACAAGATAAATATGTAGAGGAGATTTATCTCGATTTACGTAAATCGGATTTATATAATAAGCCTAATTCATATAAACCATCCCAAACATGCTCAATAATTGGTTTAACAGATGGATCTAGTTCTTCACAACATAGAGGATCAAGATTAAAATTGTCACTAACAAGGGTATCCACATTTAGTGCTTGGATATGCCTTAATCATAATTAATTTCCTTAAATAAGAAAATACTTATATACAAATATGAAAGAAAAAAAAGGGAAAAGAAAAAAGAAATAACATCACAATTGAAAGTGCCCTATCATATGGACCATTCATTTCTCATCAACCCACCAATGAAATTAGTACAATTTGATTAGAACGATAGATATATTAGTCAGTGTGCTTGAAATTCCTATAATGCTCTTAATCATGCAATACTGACTAGAAGGTCTCAACTCGTATCCATTTGTTCCCCATTTTCATTTTGATTTTGGCTTGGACTAGTCTCATCATCTTTCTCATTTGTCAAAGCGGCAGTTTCTTCAGTAGCCGGAGTAACACCTTCGACCTCCAGTTTGGCCGGAGGTGGCGGCAATGTTTTCTTCACCAGCTCTACTATTTCTTCAATCTCCTCATCTGGAAAACGATCCTCACACTTCTCTATTATCTGTGTAATAAAAATGTAAACACATCGTATTATATTATAACTAAGCAAACGCTGCAAGTATCATCATATGTTCGAATTTATAAACAATTCATAACTGTTTAAATAGTCTTTAGAAGGTGATGATTTATCTTGATTAATGTGAGGATCCAGGATCAAGAACAAGATTCTAAGAGAAGAATTATTGAATTAGAATATAATAAATAAGTCAGGCACATTGTTTTTGTTCTAAGGGGTAGATAACATGTCATTGCTCCAAATGATCCAGACTTTCATCTCCCTTTTGGTTGTTCTCTCTCTTATACAAAAATACAATACGCAATATCTATTAAATTCTTGTCATCTAATTCCTAATAATTTTTCCTTTTTATTACACTTTCATCTTGGGACACAAAGGACGTCTCTTATTCACAAACAATTTTTTCTATTTTATCAGTATTATATTTGCTGGCATTAATTCTTGACGTGTTTGGCTATGTTTGGTTCCCTATTTGTAGGACCCAAACACACCTTAGAACCAAATAAATCATAACCTATCTGTCTACCCAAAAAAATCATACCCTCGCTTGTTTGGTTTTCCCAAACCCATGTTCAAGGCAAAACAAATCTACCTGTAAACCCACATTTGGGCGAAAGCAATCATGATTTGCTTATCTGTTCTGCAGTTGAGGCAAGCCCATATTTTGCAAATCTGATCCAAAGACATACTTTAAAGTTTGAACCCTCTTTAATTGACTATAGAACAAAATATAATCCTATCTATCAACTAATTTTGCTCCCAACTAATTGATGCAAAGAGAAATTAGTTTCTACTTCTACCGATAACAAAAATTGGCACCTTTATATTGACAAAAGTAAATGAGTAATAATGGTGATAAGTCAAATTTCAATAAAGTTAGCCAACTTACCAAGTTGGTGGAACAAAAGAAACTGAAGCATTTAACGGTTTAATTGTACCTTAGGTCATCTGTAGTTATGCTTACTGGTCTTTTCTTTCAATGGTATAAATTTAATTGGCCTCTTTAAGCCCAAAATAAAACAAATATCTAAACTCCCAGCTGAGACATCATCTCAGGGCTTCCCAATAGGTGACAAACTAAATGGGTAACAAAGACTCATAAATAGTATTCCTCCGGTCCTTAATATAAGACATATTTAAAGAGTTCATTTTAATTCTAAATATAAGACATACTTTTCATATTTGTCCATCTTTTCTTAATTTATCCCTATTGAAACCTCATCAACAATAATCAAGGAGGAGGGGGAATGAGAGAATTAAGGAATATGACTAGGATGTTTTAAGAAATACATGTCATATTAATTAACATAATTAATTTCCTTAATTTAATCGACTTAGGTAAATATGTCTTATATTAAGAACTGGAGGGAGTAATGGTTATAACTTTTAAGGTATTGGATGTTGATTTGAAGACAAGTAATTACTCTTTGCTAGTGAGAATTGCAGGCATGATGGTCCAGACTTGTTAACACACCTCCAAGTGTTTCTTACAGACTTCCAGTTTGATATGGTTCAATGACAAGTAATTACTTTTTTTTTTAAAAAAAAAGGTTCAAAGCTAGAAATAAATGCAACCACTATATGACAATATATGTTGCTCCTCCAAATAAATATGTTGTGTATAGCTTCAAACCCTGTACTTCAGAGCAAAAGCCAGTAAACAACTTAGCACCCTGCTTCTACTAAGTGGACAATTTTTACAGGCTTAGATTCAAAACAATACCATAAAAATTGTGTAAACAGCTAAGAGAAATTGCAGAGCTTAGGTAATATGAAAAATTGATGTCAAAACAAAACCAATACTTACAGGAAAAATTTCAACAGCAGCAGTTGGCCTGATGTTTAATATATTTAGAACCTCAGCCTTTGCAAGGTCATGCCTTTTGCATTTTTCCAAGAACTCGTTGACATTCTCTCTAGTTTGATCACAAGCAGCAGTATTAACCAGATAATCGTAGACCTGTTAGATGGACAGAACAGTCATACACCTTAGGGATCTGAAGTATTATTATAACATAATAGTAATGGAGAGATTTCTCTTCAACCTTATACTCAGACTGTGCTACTTTAGCAAGAACTCTTGTTGGATCTTTTGATGCTCCTTTAGCTCGTAAAAAGTCAAGGACCTCGAAATTTGTGAGAGGTCCGGCATTGGCCTCTATACTGTGACAAATATTTAAAACTGTTTTACCTCAAGCTAAGGAAATTTTTTTTTTTTAAGAAAA
Source organism: Albizia julibrissin (assembly GCA_037074505.1). Taxonomy (NCBI): domain Eukaryota; kingdom Viridiplantae; phylum Streptophyta; class Magnoliopsida; order Fabales; family Fabaceae; genus Albizia; species Albizia julibrissin. The sequence goes on along the minus strand of CM073483.1, from coordinate 39,175,330 downwards.
AAACTGATTAGAAGGTAGATGAATAGGAAGAACATACATTTTCATCTGGAAGGAATTGGAGATAGAGAGCAATGGAAGTAAGTGCACGAAGAAAGCCTCTACTCCAACAACGATAAGGGCAATCTCCTGCACTTGGGAGTCAAAAAAATTGGGGAAATTAGATTGTGAATTCTACAAAGTAACGGGATGATGCAGAAGATGATGGCAATAGGAGAGAGTAGCTACACCAATTGATCTCATTCACGTACTGAAATTATGTCTCTGCAACCTTTGGGCTACATGATTAAGATTTAAACCAGCAATTAACAGGTGGGAAGGTATAAAAGACAATGCTACATTGAGTTGGAAAAAGGACTTTCTAGCCTATTTGCCTCTTCATGAGACCTGATCATGGGTTGAGCTCGTCTAAAAAAAGGCCTGAACCACAAAAACAAAAGGCCTGGTCCCCAAATGAAGAAGCAATATACTAATTGCCATGTTTCATTTCTATATTCATGATTTAAGAAGCATCAAATATCAATCATAATAATATTCATAGCCAATGATATCAGATAATGATTGATAAAATCATGCATTAATAGGTTACTATCCGTAAACCCACCATAAATTTGAACTCTATAAACATTTTCATATGCACAAGCGTATACTGCATAAACATTGCTCTCTTGCAAACGGGTTTATGACTCAAACAACACGACCCAACAATTTAAACCTGGACTCTTAACCAGCATACCTGTATGAAACCAGATAAGGACTAACTTTGGAGATGATGGTTGCAAACACACTGCAAGCGAGCACGCATGTGTTTGTGTGTCTAACTTGGGAGTACAACATATAAAATAATCAGCGTTTCTGATATGAAAAATGCATCACACTCAATTAGCTAGACTTGGATTATGATCTAAAATTAATAATGATCAAATTTTCCAGGATATATGAATATTCAGAAGATAAAATCACGTTTCAAAAAATATGATTGAAACAAAAATATCAAGACAGCAATATTAAAAAATCAGTAAGGAATTGCTTTAGTATTCTCCAATAAGTGCACAACAGCACTGCTTAGGAAGTAACGCAAAACAAATGCATAAATAAGGAAAATTCAATTTCAAATGGCCAAGAACATATTGTTAGATACCCATTTTCACAAACACTAATGGTAGCTGAAAGAACCAAAGAAGATACATCCTACACAAGCATTTTATCAAATGGCTGAACTGCATCTCCTAGAAAGTACAGCAGGATCACAAACAATGAATGGAAAAACCCATGATGCATGGAGTTGAATTTGAATTAGCTAATCAAAAGTTAAGAGTGAAATTCAAATAAATAGTCTATGCCTTTTGTCCCAAAAGATAAAGCGCCAATATCTTCCAGCTTGAAAAAAGCCTGGCTCTACGTAAAATCTTTCAAAAGAGAAATAAATAAATAAATAAATTCTGTAGAGTATTAAATTCTTGAGAGTAATGACCAAGGAGAGGATCATCGGCTGGGTCTGGGCTGGGAGTCCTCTAATTTGTTTGGTTCAACGGAAGTGAGGTTAAGTGAGATTCATTAAAGTTATGTTAGAGGAGGTTATGAGCTTTGTTTGGTTCAAAAAGAGGGGAGAGGGGGTTTGTTTTCTTGTTTGGTTCAGAAGGATAGGTAAGGGGAGCTAATTATAAGTGGGCAAATATACCATTTTCTCTTTATTAAAAATATACCACTTGAGACATATAAAAAAGCTTATAATTAAAAATTCTTCATGTGCATAGACGAGTTCATACGGCACAACTGAGAGCTTAGAGAGGAATTGAGGAGACAACTAGATGCCCGTTTGGATGTGGCCAGGAGGAGGACTTAATGCAGGATTGCAGCAATGGCAGGGAATGATGGATCTCAATAATTAAGCCGGTATTGTGGGAGAAGTTTTCAACACTTCAAGGCACAAAATAGCTACAATGGAACCTCAAGCAGGAAGCAAGCAGAGATTTTACCAAGAAAGTCCAATGGGCCATCCTGTTCAGATATGTTTGTTGGGTCATATGGGTGGCTCGATGCAAGAAATTGTTTGGAGAAGAGGCGGATATCGATAACACAAATGCATATGCTAGCCTTTTTCGTGCTAGCTGGGACATAGATTTAGTATCAAAGTGTCAATTTTATACTAATCACAATACTGCAGGATTGATCAATCAAGAATGTTAAAATGGTTTTTTCTCACTTGAAGTGGATGCCTCCGTTCTTGAGTCTAGGAGAAGCGGCTGTGGAGGTGCTATTCGTGGAGAAGAGGGAAGCTGGATATGCGGGTTTACTCGGAAACTTACATTTGTTCCCCAGCAATAGCAGAAGTCATTGCAATCATCAAAGGATTACAATTATGTTGGGATCGTGGTTATAGGAAGGTGGTTGTATTTGATTGTATTGAAACTGTTAATGTAGTAACTAGGGGTTGTGATCACACTCATCTCTTTAAGGATATTATCGATGATACCAGACTTTGGTTATTGAAAAACTAGCAAGTTTTGATTACGCACATTCCTAGAGTGGAAAATAGTTTAGCGGACTATTTGGCAAAGTTAGCTCATAATATAAAGTAAAATTTCTCTCTCTTTGATCAACCACCACCTACTTATAAGGAGGCGGTTATTGAAGAAGAATAGTACAATAACGATAGGATTGCTTGTATCTGCTCTTTTGAGATTTTGTTAATGGATTCCAGTTATTATTCAAAAAAAAAAAAAAAAAAAGCTTATAATTAAAAATTCTAAGCCTATGAAGATCAGATACAACAAACAGAGCAACAATGGGCATACACACATCGAACTTATTGTAAAGTTTTCTGAATAGCTATAATCATGGGCATACACATAACAAACTCATTGAAACTTCTGAATTTCCTCAAAGTCACGAATCTAGTCATAAAGTTCTCAGACAGCAATGCTTTCCTTCTAGGGACACCGTACAAGCTAGGATGAGGAAAGTCGAGTATATATGGTACAGAGTTTTCATAAATCTCTTGGAACAAAAAATTGATAATACTCACATATCAAAGATTGGGATTTTCAGAACAGAAGTTAATTATTGCTCAGTTGGTCTCCCAAACTCACAAATTATTAAACCGTTGCAGCAGATTGTTGATGTTTCCTTTCTACTGGTTTTTTAGTCTAATTCACACCAAAATTATTACCTACCGTCAAGCATATGCTTCCTTCCTGTACTCAGACAACTAGATTGCTAATAAAACAGATTCAAATTTCTTTTCTTTCTATAACAAACGCTGCATATTCAGCCCAAAGAATTACTAAGAATCAAAGGAATAAACAAAACTCTGTTTTGTTCTGGCAGCCATGGAAGTTTCAGTTCAAACAAAGTAGAAGAAGAAAATAGGAACACTGGGGAGCCACAAGAAACAAGGTCGAAGAACAATAATGAAAGGTTTTTACTTACTTGAATGAGTAGGCGGTGGCGGCTTCAGGAGCAGGCGCCGGAGGAGTAGAGGACTGAATTGAAGCCGACCGAAGTGATCACGCTCGAGCACCACACGATCGATGACATCTGATTTGATGAGGGAAAAAGGGCTTTTATTTTACAGCGTTAGCTTTGGAATATCAAATTTCCATGGGCAATTCGGTAATGACACACAAATTTTCTCAACCCCCAGAAAAACCTCAAATTTGATGGGTTAAGAGAGAAGGGGAGAGGACACTACATGATAAAATCAAAAAAAATTTTCGCAGTTTCTCTCCACTCCTTCCAACCAAACAGCAAGGTATTTTAATTTCTAACTCTCACTTACCTACCGTAACTTAACCTCCAAAACTCTAAGGCTTTGTTTGGTTGGGGTTTTTGGAGGGGAGGTTAAGTGAGGGGAGAGTTGGAAATTAAAAATGGATGTTTGGTTGGAAGTAGGGGAGGGGAGGATTTTTGTCTTTTAGTGGTCACCTCCCCTCCCTTTCAAAACCTCCAAATTTGGGGTTTTTTCTAGGGGAGAGAATATTTATGTCAAATTATGACTAAATTGCCCATATTAATTTTTTAATACTCCAAAAACACCCTTGGCCCTAATATCAGATTTTTCATCTCCATTCCGTTTTCATTTCTGTGGCGAAGTCCATATATACTTCTGCTTAATACTTGCTCACTGTTTTCCCCCCCCTCTATCAATTAATTTTAAACGTTGATTTTTTTATATATTTTTTTGCTCACTAAATGAAAAGGAATCACACTGTACTGCAAACAAGCATGAATTTCAGAATAATTCACTTTCTGAACATTGTGTGCTTCAGTTGTTGAGCATATAAGAACTTTTGATTTTTATGTAATGATGTAAGTTGATGTGCAATAATATATATAATTATCTCTTTAATGTATAAATGTTATTTTATGTATGTTCCATGAGTGTTTGAAAAAAAATGTTTTTTCCCACTTTGTATCTGTGGAAACAAAGGGAAAGATATGTTTGTGAAATAAGAGTATATAATTTTTAGAATAATTATTTTACAAATAATCATTTTATAAATAATAACTATTAATAAATACATTGTAAAAGAAAGAAGAAAAATGTGTAGAAGGGTATTTTTGTCTACATATAATTAACTCACCTCACCTCCCCTCCTGAACCAAACAAGAAACCTCTCCTCCCCTACCCTCCCCTTCCATCTTCTTGAACCAAACAAAATTATAACCTCCCCTAACCTAACTTAAATAAACCTCCCCTCCCCTCCTCTTGAACCAAACAGAGCCTAAAAGCCTGTATGGTTGAAGGGGAGGGGATAAAAGGGAAGGAAAAAATGAGCTCTCCCTTTATTTAGTTTGAATTTTTTGGATTGGAGAGGAGTCAAAATTTGACCCTCTCTCCCCTCCCCTCTCCTTATTTTAGTCCCTTTTAAATTATGGTTTTTTTGTAGGGGAGCAAAATATCGTAACTAATTTGCCCCCATGATATTTTTCATATCCCACCAATACTTATGCTCCAAGCTCTTGCGTATTTTGTCCACAACTCCCTCTCCTTTTTTCCATGAACGCTATTGCAACTTGTTTGGAGAAATGAAGTCACGCCTGAAGATGCGTAGATGATGAAGCTAATTAGATTTCAACTCTTCAGCACACCCTGTCAATTAGTTTGTTCTTTTCCTTACCATTTGTTCTTCCTCTTCCTTTTTTTTTGGATGAAGTTTTTTCCTCAATGAAGTACGTTCTTCCTTTCTCATATGCTATCTTTTATTTTTTCTTTGCCCAGGTTTTCCATATGCTATCTAACACCAAATATTATATCACATTGGTATATTTCTTTGTCCTTAAAATAAAATTTTTAAAATATATTATTTTACTAATTAAAAATATCATTATAGTAGTATTTTTATATCCCTGTTAAAATAGAAATAAACATATTTTTACCAATAAGTATAAACAAAAAAATAAAATTAAGATGAAGAGCAAAATGGTGATTTGATTAATATCACTCCTCCCCTCTCTTCTGAAACCAAACAAGAGATCATTAAAAACATATTACATTCCCTCCATTTCAGTCAAACCAAATAAGGTAACCCCTTACTCTCACCTTCCATCCCCTCCCCTCCATCTTCTTCCCTTCAGTTGGTTTGAGGAAGGGAGGGGAGGAGTCATCATTCTCTCATTTGATTTGAATTTTTGAGTGTGAGGAAAACTAAAGTTTTGACTTTCATTTCTTTCCCTCCCTTTATTTTTGGCTCTCATTACAAAAGATTTTATCTCTGTCTCTCCAACAAACCAAATAAGATAAGGTACCCCGTTCCTCCCCTCACTTCCCCACAAACCAAACACCCCTAAAGTTCAGAGGGCAAAACACAACGACTAGAGGGATATACAAGTAGAAGAATAGAGAAACACGAAGAAGCTACCTGACGAGAGAAGCAAGAAGACATTCCAAGAACTCTAATGCTGCCCACATCCGCCAATGGAGGTGGCGGAACTCCGAACAATTGCTGTCGTGATGGTCAGCGCCGTCTAGAGTGGTAGAGAGGTGATTTTTTTTCTTCCCACAGGGAGTTGGGTTTTATCAGTACAATATTTCTCCCCACTTACACTTGTTACATCGCCGAAGTGGCAAAGTAATCCTCGCCGGTAAAGGGAGGTAGTGGGTTCGATCCTCTCCATTAGTGTTTAGTTTACTCTCTTTTTTCAACTACTAAAAATTTATAACCCTATTTTTGTAATTTTTTAAAATCAACTAAAATTTTTTTCCCTCCCCTCCTTTTTTCCTCAATTTCCCTTCTGCCAAACACACCCTTAATAAAAAAGATATAATATCTTGTATAAAAATGATATAATATCTTAAATATCACGGAACCTCATAGGAAACAACTCTTCATTATAATACACTTCGTAAATTTATGAAGTATATTAATCACAATTAATATCACTAGTTGCATTATTTAAAAAAACACCACTTTAAGGACTGAGTTAAGAAAATTAATATATGAAAAGTCTCATAAATTTTTTTAAATATTATTTTTTTAGTTGGGACCTTAGTTTGATTTTCCCTTTCTTTTTTCATTTTTCACCCAATAGTGGAAGAAACTCATGCCTCAATTAGGGCAAACTCACAACCACTAATTTAGATCAAAATCTACAGAGGTGTTCGGTATCAGTTCAGCAAGATGGCTTAGACTGTCATATCCCACAATATATTTTATAATCATTGAGCCACTTATATATATAATATAAATTATACACACACATGCATAATAAATTTAATCTAAAATTAATAAGGATAGTTGTTAATTGGGTAAATCTTAAGAAATTGCCTTACAAATAGAGCCGGAAAATCGGGCCGGCCTTTTTAAGCCCTTTTAAATCACTGGCCGGGCTTGAAAAATGGAGCTTCAAAAGGAAGTCGGGCCTAAAAGGGCTAGCCCTGGAAGGCCGAAGGCCCTATATGGTCGGCCCGTTAGGCCCTTTAGCTTTGTTTTTTGTTTTAATTTTACTACCATTCATACTCATGTCTTTGTTGACTCCTCCCTAAGAATCTTAAAAATTGCCAAATTTACATATGATGATAATTTACTAATTCTTGATATTTTTACCCCTTAAACAAAGTCTACTACTTAAAGTGAAGTACAATCAAAATTCCTTGAAATTGATGATAGTACCGAAGAAGATGAAAACGATAGTTTTCATAATAATGTTGCTTATAGTGTTTAGCTTTTTACCTTCTTATACTTTGTATGAGACTATGAATTACTTGTACACAATATTTTTTACATTTGATTATGAATTAATAACTGTATTTATTTTATTGCATAAGGTGTGTAGACGTATAGTTAAATTTTGTAAAAATGACTTCTGGCCCTGCGGGCCGGCCTTGACCCTGATGCTTTCAGATTGGGCTTTGAAAAATATCAATTTTTCTTTCCCCGAGCCCTGTAGAGCCGGCCCTTTTAGGCCCTGGCCCGTCAAGGGCCGGCCTTGATTCCCAGCTCTACTTACAAACCATAAAATCCAAAAAAAAAAAAAAAATCAATGACAAATAGGAAAACTAGGAATTAGAGATTTTACAGTGTTGATGCTTTTATAAAATTGCCTCTCATTGATTATATTAAATGAAATTATTAAAATTATAAATACCTTTACAAATGTTGTCATTCGTATTACAAGTATAGTTAACAATTAAAATATTACATTCGTTCTTGTAAAAATAGATATTTAATCACTAACTAGTAATTATATTTGTAATACGAATAATAATATTTATAAAGATATTTACTATTTCAATACTGACATTTACTATTATTTTTAACCAGTGGGGCAATTTTGTAAAATCACCAAATCCTTTAAAATCTCATATTTATACCCTTTTATTTATTTGTCTTTCTGTGTTTTTAAGTCACCTTTTAATCAGTGAGGGGCAATTTTATAAAAACACCAATACTTTAAAATCTCAGATTCACACCCTCTCATTTATCTGTCTTTTTGTATATTCAAGTGACCTTTTAGGTTTTAAAAATTCATGAGATATATTTTGGAAATTTTTTATGGTTAATTTCTCATCATAAAATCGTTAACTTTAAAAAGATAATTGTAAAAGCAGTTGTGAATTTCCTGCGATGTAGCGTAAATTTGCTATTAGAAAGTTGTTAAAATCCTTTCAGAACGGGCGAGGACAACTTTATTATAATTAATTGATAATATTCTTTGCAAATTTATAACTCATTTGCAAAAATATATATATTTTTATTTTAATGAAATGATTTTCAATTAAACATATAATTACATATTGGAACAACTTTATTGCAGAGATATAATATAAATATACAAGGAAATATGACTGTGAGTAGTTAAAATTATTTCACATAATAATTCTGAATAACTCATCACTCATTTGGCCAAAAAAATAATCACCTTCCCATTGACATTAGTTTCATGGTACAAAATCTTTTTAAGAACAGATCACCTAAAAAAAAAAATTTAAGAATAACTTCCAACAGAAATGAGAAAAGAGAGGGAGAAATTAGTCTCACAAGTCACAACCACCTTCACTTTGGTGGGATCTACCACTTTACCATTTACAAGTTAATAACAATTTTTCAGACTAATAATCAGAAGAAAAGCCTACCCTTATTATAACCATGTATAACCTACACTCATCATAACAACGAGTTTCTTCCCCAGAAACTCTTTCAAGTCCAGACGCCATTTTCCACTGTTGAGCTAACCAACTCCACCAGTAGCTGTTTCATATTTCTAAAGCAGTTCACCATTGTTCATGCAACTCTCTTGTTACGCATCAGCTTTGGATGGTTCTGATGCTTCTTCCACTTTCAGGTTTATGATATATGCCTTGACCTCCTGGAACCTCTCTTCTGACAGTGAAACATCAGAGAGAAGCCTGCACACATATGCTTCAGAAGCAGCTTCAAAATCATCCCTTCTCTTGAGCACAAAGTGTCCACTGATCTCCCACACAGCAGGATTCACCTGAGCATCTATTATCTCCTGGCTCACTTGTCCCAGCACTCGCCTCTCAGCATAACACTGGTTATATAAGGGCGAGAACAAGAATGAATCTTCTGCTACTAAAAGGATAAAAGAAAAAGAAACTTGCAACTTGGTTTTTCAATTACCAGGCCTAGTCAGTTTTTGAAAATAAGAAACTTATTTCTAGTTAGTCTTCCAGTAAAGTAACTCAGAAATGCTGGAAGAACTAACAAGCAATGAGTCTGTCATTTTTGGTAAGTAGCAAATTCAGTCCCTAGACTGAAGCTTGTTTTTGGTAAAAAGAGGAAACTCAATTTGGATTTCAACTTATCGGACATAATTAGTTCTGGTTCTAGCTCAAATCTCTCCAGTCTAAAATTATGAACATCAGCAGAGTTGCATCCTTTGGAAAACCAAAACCATGGTAGTCCACATATATCGAACTTCAATTGCTCTCCAAGCAAACCAACTTGTTTATATGTTATAATTTGACCAAACACCGTAAATCTCACCTGACATGAATTAAGAAGTCTAATTTGGTTGCGCCACAAGAATGGTCTTTCATTTCTATTATATAAAATTGAGATATGCAGTCTTCAATATACTCACATTATCATTAATTAATACTAACTCCAGTTGATATAAGAACTTGTTTGTAGTGTAATTTGCACTTCAAACGAGATCTTATATTAATGACCAGAGACAGTAGTAACTATTTTTTTAAATCCTTTTCCTATGGAATATGAAGGACATTTCTTACTTAAATTTAGATTACCTTTTTCTTTTTAATTTTTCTTTCCATTTCTTTTTAGTCTGCATCCTAAACTTTTATAGAGGAATATCACAGAAGCAGAAGGACACCAAAAGAAGGAATATTGTCAAAGGAAACATACCTGAAAGAATAGAAATATTCTCTTCCCACAGTCAGAGATAAGAACATTGAAGGGGATGTTATTATTCTGAAGGAAAACAAGCCTACAAGCAACAGCATCAGACAGATCACGTATAGAATTTCCACCCTCAAAAACTAGTCCTCGAACTGGATAGTTTGAGAGCTGGGATACACAGATTCCTCGAGAATGAAGTTCCTCATCTACTGGTATCCTTTGTGTAGGGACTTTCTCGGCGGGCAAGGGTGCTGCTAAGTAATATGCCTGTGCCCGAATATGAATTAGCCAAGACTTGGAATATGAATATGAGAATATCATATGAACTGAACTATAAGATATTCAAGCTCCAGGAGGGATGTGACAGCATACTTGGAAATGTAGATGATTGATAGTGGCAAAAGCACCCAAACTATTGTAACCCACTCTAAAATAGGGATCAGCAGTTTCTTTAGCCATATGCACAGCAAGCAGGAAACTGTCATGGTCAATCCTCTGAGGCAAGGAATCCAGGATACGGGGTATGAGAAGGACATGTCCATACTCAAGTGGGCTCACCTAATAATCAAAATCCAGTCATCGATTAACCATCCGTCTAATCTTCTGTGACAAGGATATAGTTTTACTTGTAAATATGCTTGGATTGAGGAGAATGGAGCAAAATGGATGAAAATTGAAGGTGTCATATAGGCATTATATTGACAAAAATCTAAATCAAACAACTCCTTTCTTTCCTTCCTCCATTCTCTTCAAATCAAACATATCCCAGAGTTCATTAATAAAATTGCAAACAAATCTCCAATAGTCTAAAGTTTTGGTGGATAGTCTCATAAAGCCAAACTATTCAACAGACCTAAAAAGACCATACTAACATTAATTGCAACAACATTGGGAGATGTTGATATATTCTCAACTGGAGCGTTTGGAACAAAATGACTCTTGTGGTCACTGCTCTGCTCAAACAGAAAGAGTGCTTCTTCTTGTTCAACTTTTGTGAAATTAAACTTATTATCATCAAAGGGCTGAAGAACTTGATCCAATCGGAACTCAGTAGGTCGTTTCTTCAGGAGGCGCTCTTCATTCAGCTGTACAATAAATCCATGTTGTCCAGGAATGGACTTCGTCTCATTTGTGGTCACATCATGCCTGAAAAGCCCCCGTTTCTTTCTATTTTCCCACTCTACAAGCAAGAGACCGTGGAGGAATGATATTTCAGAAACTTCCTCAGAGGATTCCACCATTCCAGCTTCTATGGGAACGTTGCCATCTTTCTTGTATAGATAGAGAGGAAGCCTAGAGGCTGAAACCACAAGATCAAAATACGTGTTCGTCTGAGAAAACACCCTTAGTATATATATTCCTCTAACTTTTTTCATTTACCCTCTTCAAAACATGCTAGTTTAAGAAACTTAATGATAAAAACTATTCTTAAGAAAAAGCTTTGTAAAACACAAACTACTTCTATCCCTCTCTAATTCAAGTAATATGCGTAAAACAATAAATCATGTGCATGCATCTCCTACTCACCAACTCCCATCGTCTCCACTATTCAGATTTAATGGCAAGTTGAAGTTAATTATCATATTCGTGGTCCTTCACAATTTTGAAAGCTTTTGAAGAGTTCAAGCAATATTTCAAGCCAGAGAACTAAGGAGCTAAAAGCCTAAAACGGTGTAAGAAACTCAGTTAAATACTTAGATTGCTTCATTTTTCTTCCGGCAGTATTCAAAATATGTTTTGATTCAATTAACGGTTTAACAATGGTCGTTGAAATAAACCAAGTAAATTGATCATCAAGTTTTAATTCAAACAGAAGCAAGTGATTCTAAAAGCAATACCAGGTAGGCAGCACTTTCCGAGGCAATGCCGGCCACAACCGAGGGACCCCTTTTCAGAATCATCTTCCTGGTAATCGGAACCGACAATAGCGGCCCTCTGGATGGTCATCTTAAAATCAAAAGGGCTTCTTCGATAACAGATCAAGACCCAGATCTAAGAAAACCCCGACCGACAAGGAGGAGGTTGGAAGGGGTGCCGCCGGCAGAAGGAAGAGAACGTCGGCCACCGTGAGGGAAAGAAGGGATTGGAAGTGTGCTTAAACGAAAATGAGCTGTCTCGGAGCTCTTAAAGGTGCCAGAGGTTGCGTTGTGTGGGGGAATGAAGCCGTAGTCACAACTCACAAGTAACAACAATGATGGAAGTTTTCTATCCCAGAATTCAGCGGCAAATCCGACTGTTTGATGCGAACTAACGCTGATATATTTATTATGAATCGCTTTTGGAATTTTGCCGGGACGGGGACGGGGACGGTGCATTCTGGAACTTCCCACCTCGAGAGTCAAGGTCAAGGGAACATTGCGTCGGATCTTGTATGCAGACTCCTCCATTTTGCCCAAAAGAAATCACTGTCCACAGGGCAAAACACGTGTTGCGTTCCGTACCAGCCAATCGATATATCACTAAATATTCCTCCATTTCCTCTCAAAGAAATCACTGTTTATAAGCCAAAACGCATATATTAGCCAAAACGCATATATTGGGTTTCATGCCGGTCAAATATTTTCTAAATATGATATCTGGCTTCTGTGTCCTATTTGCCAAAACGTATATGTTGGGCTCCGTGCCAGCCAAATATTTTTCAAATATGATATCTGACTTTGTGCCCTATCTGCCAAAATGCATATGTTGGGCTCCGTGCTAGCCAAATATTTTTCAAATATGATATCTGGCTTCGTGCCCTATCTGCCTTCAATAGAAAGTTGGAGATGAAGAACCAAAAAGTAATCATGCATAAGGACTAAGTCAGAAAATGAAATTCAAAAATATTTTCCATTTTTCACTCCGTGCTGGCCAAATATTTTTTAAGTATAATATCTGGCTTCATGCCCTATCTGCCTTCAATGGAAAGTTGGAGATGAAGAACCAAAAAGTAATCAAGTATAAGGACTAAGTCGGAAAATAAAATTCAATATGTGGCTATATGAGAATTTTGCTAGAAATAAGCGTAATTTTCTTTTATATTAGCCTCTTCTTTCATTGAAGAACATATCAACGTAAATTACAAAACAGACCCCAAATTTCTAAATTTCTAGTTGGGTCCAAAAATCCAAAAATCACCGTGTTTCACCTATAGAACTAATTTTTCTAGCCTTATATCAGCGTAAATTATAGAACAAGACCCCGAATTTCACATTTTTCCAATTTGGTCCAAAACTCTGAAAATCTCCGTCTTTCGCTTTTGTAACTGATTTTTCTTGCCTCTTATGCAGAATATACGACAATCTGATCTGAATATAATCTTAGAAGAAAATGAAATTTAAATGGAATATAATGTTAACCATAATAATGACAACTAATATTTTCTCTCTTCTTTTTTTTTTATTTTTTATTATTTCTTTTTTCTTTTAATTAGCATTGAATTTAAAGTAAAATATTTATAATTATATCCCCAAGATATCTGGTAAAATCTCAACAAAATCATCTTAAATTAGTATTGATAAATCCATAATTATATCAAAATATATCTTAAATGTATTAAAAACGGGGAGTTATCATATATATTTTTATCATTGACTTACTAAGTCAATTAATTACATTTTGTTTATTCCTTTCAATTTCTAAATTCTTTGGTCATGACAGTATGGAGCAGATAATTAATCCTTACAATAGAAAGGACATTGTATTATCTATGATCTTCTAATTCAAGCACGAATAACCAATGCATGAAGTCTTTTCATCCCTAAAATATTGCATGAATAGTCCTCATCCCTAAACATTGGATTCTCTATGACGTTAATTATCACATTAGAAAGGACATTGGATTCTCTATGACGTTCTAATTCAAACACGAATAGCCATTACATGAAGACTTTTCATCCCTCAAATATTGCACGAATAGTCCTCATCCCTAAACATTGTATTCTCTATGACGTTCTAATTCAAGGAGTTCTATGTCAAAAAGTCAAAAAGGTCGATTAGACTATATCAGTTTACAGTGGATGATACGAATATTTCAAAAAGTTTTGAATTTTCCCTAATTCATGGGATTATGACGCAATTTTTCCGTCTAAAAAGTTATGATTTATCATAAGGATATAACAATTTAGTTGTTGTTTTGTTTGAAATTGAATTTTATTTTTTTGATCAGTGTTTGAAATTGAATTAACCACAAAATATGGGGATAGTCATAAAGCCACAAAACATGTCAATTACTCTCCCTCACGTCATGATGTAAGTTTCCATTATTTGAAATTGGTAGAGAGATGAACGTTGCAAATAAATAAGGAAGCAACATAAAACTTCTTTTCCTTAATCATTAATCTTTCTTTCGTACTCACTGAAGCACACTGCAATGCGTCACACATTTTACTTTTCATCATTTTCATGGAGGAATCTCTTACTCAGCTTAAAAATAGGTTCCCAACTTTTCCCAAAGATGTGCTCAAGAAGATCTATATCTATCGACTTGAAAGAATGAAGACATTCAAACGTTTGGGCCTTCCTGAGGATGTACGCTGCATTATTGAAGCTAATGTACGTTTAACGGGTGAGATTTATGAGTCATTTATTAAACATATGCCAGGAATGGGAAGAAGTTCTTACTCCAAAAAGAGAAGAGCTCAAATGATGAAGGTCTGCCATAAATGTGCAATGTGGACATGTGATAAGAACTGTCGAAATAAATGTATGGTTTCTATAAATCGAGAAGATAAAATTTAATTCATAAAGGATGGACTGAGTAAGGAGTCACTGGATGATATTATGAAAACTCTTGAGACGCATCCTCGTGGTGATGTTCATGGTATTCTTCTTGATTTAATAAACTTATTCAACAAAGAAAAAGAGCGCTACTGTCTTGAAGATTTGACATTACAATATCCTTTTGTCAGCTTATAAGAAAACTGGATCAGAAGCAAATCCGAGATTCATAGAAGCAGAATCCAGATGCCACTCTTCAAAAAAAAATCCAGATACCACTCTTTGGTTGTAAAAAAAAAAATCTAATTTCTCCATTAGATGTTAGTTAATAAAACCATTAGATGCATGGGGTGTGTAAAGATGACAGAGTAAAGAGTTATTCTTAACTCTTGAGACGCATCTTATTAGTTGTATGTTTTTGTTTCATCTTATTATTTTTTACTAACTTTAACTACTTTTTTAAATTGTGTAATTTAGTTATTAAGCTCTTATAAATAAGACAGTTTGCTTTTAGGATGAGGGGGTTTCTTAAAATTTTCTTCTGAATCCACTTGGTAAAAAAGAGCTATCGATGCTTCATTAAATCATACTTACATCTTTTGACAAATGGCAGCATATAGGGTAGCGTGAATAAATAGATCAATAGTATTACATGTAATTATTACAAATGCAAAGAAATTAAATATGAAAACATTCGCACATATATGTTGGGCTCCGTGTCAAATGAATTTTCTTTTTTTGATCAGTGTTTGAAATTGAATTAACCACAAAATATAGGGATGGTCCTAAAGCCAAAAATTATGGCAATTACACTCCCACACGTCATGATGTAAGTTTTCATGATTTGAAATTGGTAGAGAGAGATGGACGTTGTTAAAACTCGATAAAGAGATATAGCAATCATTGCTAATGAATTTTATAATATATATATAGTTTTTTATTTTCTGAAATATTTAAAAATAAGAATAAATTTATACGGGGAAATGAGGAAAAACAAAAGTTTTTTCCTTCCTTGTGGAGAAGAAAAAAAATTATAATTGAACACAATAAACATTTTTTAATCAATTAGGATTCCTTCAATGTCATTCACTTCTTTTAATGGTCCCTATATGTCTTTTCTCGGTTAAAAATAATAGAGATAAATGAAGAATATTTTTATTGGTCAAACGCAATTAAAACATGTGTGCATGAAACACTTTCAGAGATAACTCTCATTACTTATAATAATGACCCACACCAAAGTAATTCGATATAATAATGAAGTAAAGTAATAGAGGTGATAATGCAGCACTGTGAAAAAGGAATTGAGGCTTTGATTACTTACTTTAAATTATGAAAAGGTTTTTAATTAATGTTTTACGTTCAAGAAAAAAATGAGAAAATTACAGTGAGAAAAGTAATTCCATAAGTTACCTCTTCAGTAACTTTCGGCAAAAGTAGCAACCATTTCTCTTTAAACTTTGCTAGCAAAGTCTTTGCCGTCACTTGAACATCACTTTTCTCATCATCTAGAAAGCGTAAAAATGAAAGTGCACGGCCATCATGTTAGATGCTAATGCTATATTGCTA
The DNA here is from genome assembly GCA_037074505.1 of Albizia julibrissin. Lineage (NCBI taxonomy): Eukaryota > Viridiplantae > Streptophyta > Magnoliopsida > Fabales > Fabaceae > Albizia > Albizia julibrissin. Next base: position 39,159,239 of record CM073483.1, on the reverse strand, counting down.
TGCTCTTTGCTGTTGGCATCATGTTTTTCTGCTTTTTATCTTTGAAATCACAACGTTCAACAAAGTTACGTGCTTTGCTTTTTGTCTTCCAACAACACAATTATACCTCTGAAAGAAAAGTTTCCTTTTTTAAACGAAAAGTTATTTCCTTCCTTAAGGAAAAGGAAAAAAAATAATTAAACACGTTAAGCAATTTTTTTAATGAATTAGGATTCCTCCAATAAGGAAGGAAATGAAATGTTATGATTTCAAAGATAAAAAGCAGAATAACATGATGACAACAGCAAAGAGCATATAAATATAGCATTAGCATCTACCACAATTGAAAGACAAAAAGCAAAGCATATGCAAATTGGTTGAACGTTATGATTTCAAAATTGAACTCATCAGTCATCAAATAGCATAATAATATAGCATTAGCATCTACCACACATAATGGTAGGAAACTTTTTCAATGATACAAATATATATGATAACTCCCTATTTTTAATATATTTGAGATATATTTTAATATAATTGTAGAGTTATCAATGCTAATTTAAGATGCTTTTCTTGAGATTTTATAAGATATCAAGTTGATGCATTATCTAGGGGATTTAATTCTAAGTATTTTACTTTAAATTAAAAGCTAATATGGGTCGTCCATTTTTTTTAAATCATTTTTACAATTCAAAGCTGATGGCTTTGTAGTCCTCATTGGAGGGCCATCTCTCGCTTTTGCATTTTTGTCTTCTTAGAATTGCAATATTGCACGACCTGAGTACTTTCTATAAAGTTATTTGAGGGATGTTAGTGGTTTGAATTAGAACGTCATTGAGAATCTAATATCCTTTCTATTGTGCAAATTAATTATCTGCAATAGAAAAATGTGCAAAACAAAAATTATAATTAAACATGATAAGCATTATGTAGATAATCAAAAAGTTTAAAATTTTGCCCAATTCATGCGATTATGACAGAATTTGTCCGTCTAAAAAGTCATGATTCATCATATAAAGAAATCACAATTTGTACGTACAACCAGAGGAAGATGAAAACCCATAATCACAACTACTGTACATAATCATGCTTTTGCCTAATCTGTCTTATCTTTACACAACATTATACCAGTCATTCGTGTTGGCAATTTTTTTTAAACTGCTTTGAAAAATGCACGATGCATGATCTTCAAGCCGCTGTTTTAGTAGTATAAATATGCATTATTCCACTTGTAACCATAAAATGTCTAAGAGAAAAAGAGAGAGGGGGTATCACCCTAAAATGTAGATTTAAATCTATCTGCATTTTTAGTAAAAAGGATTTGGAAAAGGACAACGAGTTTTCAACGTGTAGCAACAGAACTTAGAAATGCATTAGCTGCTAGAAAGATCAAATTTGTATACAAGGGAGGTATGCAGGGCCTAAAGGGAAGTGTGACTATTTCTGCAACCATTAACGGTAGCATGGGTTTGAGTATAAGGGTGAAGGAGTTGGAAGACCACATCTTTTTCTTAGGACAAGAGTTACAGGTTTCAAGCTTGCCTGAACGAATGGGACGTATGTTCTACAATGCTGAAGCTTTTATTGCTCTACCCGGTGGTTTCAAAACGTTGGATGAGATTTTTAGCATTGGATATTGGGCTAAAATAAACTTTCACAAAAAGCCATTAGGATTGTTAATGGTTTCAAAACGTATGTTAATGGTTTTTATGATGATCTGTTGTCTTTTTTTGATCATGCTGTGGAAACATGATTCATACCCCAAGCGACTTGCCAATCCATAATTGCTGTGCCAACTGCAGATCAATTGCAAACCTATGAACCTAAACTGTTTCTATTAAATCAAATAAATGGACAATCTTCAGATAACTTTTAGAAGCAAAATCCAGATACCACTCTTCAGAAGCAAGATCCAGATACTACTGTCCGGTTGTAAAAAAAAACCTACTTTCTCCATTTGCAAGTTAGTAAAACCATTAGATGCATGTGGTGTGTAAAGATGACAGAGTAAAGAATTATTCTTAACTCTTGAGACACATATTATTAGTTATATGTTTTCTTTCATCTTAACTTCTAAATTCTAAATGAGCATTATCGATACTTTTTTTAAAATTCTTGGACTTTTATTTTTATCTACTTTTCTTTACGTAAGTTTACACATCCCAATTGTTTTGTTTGGGAAATTTATCATTAAAAGTTTAAAATCCCAAATTGATTTTATTGACTATATAAAAATAATAGGGTTGACAATGCTAGGAAAAATCCGATGACATTGTTTTCTATTAAAACTCTGTTGCTCCATCATGTAGACACGCTCTTATTCCTATGTTGTCATTTTGAAGTAATTATTTTTACTCTTCTGGCCAAATAATTTGTACCTTCACTCTCTCACATGCACTCACTGAAAGAAAAGTGGTTTGGACAAATTTAAAATAATTATTGTTATACCACTCATTTCTTAGTCCTCTCAGTTTCTTTTTTCAACCTTATTCCCACGTTGTCTTTTTGAAGTCATTATTTTTTTCAGAAATTTTTATTGGATATATGGGAATTTTTCCAAGAATCAGTAAATTACATAATAGTAACCTGAATTTCTAAATTACCAGTTTAGTCCAAAAATAGAACTGCCTTTCACCTATGCAACTGATTTTTCTGGCCTCATATCAACGTAAATTATAGAAAAGTACCCCGAGTTTCTGAATTTCCAGTTTGGTCCAAAAATCTAAAAATCACCGTCTTCCACCTCTGGAACTGATTTTTCTTGCATCCTATGCAGAATCTAGGGCAACCTAATCTGAATATAATCTTGGAAGAAAATGAAATTTAAATGGAATATAATGTTAACCATAACAATAACAACTAATATTTTCTCTTTTATTTTTTTTCAATTTTCATTATTTATTTTTTCTTTTACTTAGCTTTTAATGAGTAAAATAATATGTGGCTTCACTCTCTCACATGCACTCACCGAAGGAAAAGGTGGTTTGGACAAATTTGAAACAACCATTATTATACCATTCATTTCTCTCTCCTCTCACTTTCTTTTTTCAACCTTTTGTGGAAAAAAACAAAAGGTTAATAAGATGAAATGGATCCTTCTAATATTATTGTACTCATTACACTCTCATTCCTATATAATAAACATTTAAATATTGTTATTTTTTTTATGGAAAAAGCTAATGAAAAACAAAAAAGTTTCTTCAATCTCTATTTAAACATTCTACATCATCCCTCACATTCCCACATAATCCTTCATAACATATTCATCCCAACCATATTGCTTTCCTTCTCATACTCACTTTCTCCGACTCCACCATGTCTAGCCCAACATTGCTTACAGATATTCATGATGGATCTGACCTCTGGACTATTGTAGTTAGAGTTTTATGCAAGTGGAATGTCTATCAGAAAACTGATCCAAAAATTTTTTGTTGTGTTTCTCTGTTGTTGATTGGTACTCAGGTATGACTATTTTATTTTAGGTCTCATTTTACATATTAATACTATGTTCAATAGTTTACTCATCCTTGTTACATTTTAACACAGCGGACCAGGATTTAGGCCAGTGTGCTCATCAAGTCCATGCATAATAGATTTTGCCAGTCTATTAAAGAAGGAAATATTTATGAATTCAAAAATTTTGTTGTCTCATCAAACAATTTTAAATACAGGCCAACAACTCATCCATATAAGCTCACTTTCATAACTCATACATCTATAATGGAAAAACATGTTATCCTGCTACTCTTCTCTTATTCATTCAAATCTATAGCTGAAATTTTGAGTCTTCCAGATGACGAGGATATTACTCATCTATTTGGTATTGGATTTCCTAACATCTTTTTCAATATCATCACATATTTGCTTTTACTTCAATTAGCTTAATCTGACTGTTATAAGTTTAGGTTCACTCAAATATATCACTGCTCTATTTTGGGTTGTATTTGCTATTTTGCATATGTATTTAAGTAATAAAAGTTATAGAGACGTATGTATGCAGATGTCCTTGCTTTTATTAAGTGTATTGGTTCTCTTAAAGAGCAACAAAAGGATAATAAGACAAAACACTGGCTCAGGATGATATTGTCTGATGTTGAGTAATGCATATATACCCTTATAGTCTCATATTTGTTTCATTCTTATTAATGTTCAACTCTAAGTAATTACACATGTTACTTTTGTAACATCTTAATTTTATTTTTAGAATATAATTATAATTTAGAGATAATTACATTTTAGTAGGTAATTTCGAGATTAAAAAAAATTTAAATTTAAAATTAAAAAAATATAATAATAATTAAATTTAGTTTATAATAAAATAAAATAAAATAATATTAGTATATTAAAAATATTAAAATATTTATAAAAAACGTGGCTGCGCCTCCACTTTTGAAAATGGTGTGGCCGGTGCCACACCATTGAAAATAAAATAATAAAAAAATAGAAATGGAGGTAGGAGGGGGTTTTATAAATACCCCTTCTCCTCACACACTTCACGCAGCAACTCTGCGTGAAGTGTCGTGCAGTAAGGCGACAAGCAAGGCTCTGATAGGAGTATTTTTTATTCTTCGGGGATCAATAAGGTACTCAAAATCTCTTCTAATTATAAATTTTTTTTATGAAATATTTTCTAAATAATTTTTTATTTCTTATGATATTAATTTTGTACTGATTAGAGAATATTTTAGGATTAGAATTTTGGGCAAGTTTTAGTTTTGTCAGTATATGACTATAAGAATATAGATGATAACTAATAGTTAATTTTAATCAGTTTATTTTTGTTATTTAGTTTATATAAGATTTTATAATGAATTTTTTATATAATCAATTTATAAATAATGTTATTTTGGACTTTTAAACCTGTTAAATTTAGATTAAATAATTTATTTAAGTTAATAGAGATATTATTGAAATTTTAGTTGGTATAGTTTTTAAAATCTGAAGGACTAAATTGTTACTTCTGAAATTTGTAAGTCTAAACTGTTATTTATGAAATTTATAAGACTAAACTGTTATTTATGAAATTCGGAGGACTAAACTGTCATTTATGAAATTCGAAGGACTAAATGGTCATTTTTATAATTTAAACCCTAAATTGTTATTTTCAGTTTTTATAGTATATTATTATTAGAATTTGTAAATAAGTTATAATTTTGACTTTTGAAAAATTATTAACGGGTAGTTAATTGATTGTGATAGATTGATTTTGGCGTGTGTTTGAGCTCTTGGATTTGGAACAGTGTGATAATAATTAGCTTTGGCGAGAGGTAACCACTTTCCACTTATTATGTGTGTTGGTGTGTGTTTGTGAGTATTTTGTAAAATGATTATGAGATTGAAAATGATATATGAATATTTATAGATTATTTCAATGAGTAATATTGAGGAGTAATTTGTTATAAACTTGCTTTGTGGAACATTGTGATTTAAATTGTAAGATGTATTTGTATATTTTGAATATCCTCATATGAGTATGGAAATCTTGAGAAAATTCCTATTGAGCTATTAATTGATACATATTGGGTTGTTTGGTTTGGGTTGAGATGGAGAAAGTTATTTTTACCACGTGGTATAGCTTCCATTGGTGCACGATGGTTGGCTTTCTACTGTCCCACCAGTTCAATGAGGGACTGTGACACCCCACTAGTTCAATGAGGGGAAAGACCCATGGTCTGGAAACATGTTCTGTGGATTTGAGCCAATCCTCATCATGTGACCGGAGAGCTATTTGAGTGGCCAGTAACATGGATAGTAACTTAGCCCATGGGTTTAGTCTGCGGAAATAAGGCGGTTCGGTTGGATTGATGGGAGGCACTTGGGAATTGTGATATAAGATTTGAGATATAATATTATAATTTCTGATGAGATTTGTATACAAAACAATGATATTAGATTTTTAATATTTTATTATATAAATTGTTCTACTTGGCACTTCATGAATACATGTCAGCATGTGTAATGAGTTGGAAAGCTGGTTACTGAGGCTTTTGTCTCACCCCGTCGATTTAACATTTTTCAGGTGATAGTTTCCGTGCTGGAATGTCAGGAGGAGCTCTTGATGCATAGATATATCTCTATGGTCTCTTGTGGTTTATTATGTGTTGAATTGATATATATTGTCACTCATAGGGCCTACATCCTGTAAACTCTGATTTGACTTCATACTTTGGATTATTGTATCGTGGATTGGATATTATAATATTTAATAATTTGTGAGATTTTATTTCTATTATGATTAGTCTTTGATAGAGAATAGTTAATATTATGGAAGTAAGGAGAGGATCTTACAACTTTTCAGGGAAAATGAGATAGAGTGTGTTTTGTTTGACAACTGTGCTTCAGATGCTTATATTACTCAGTCAAAAAATAATGACACTCCAGTTGTAGTCCTCTTGAATCTAGCTAAGCTTGGTTAGACTGAAGATAGTAATGCTCTTTCTCCTTTGTTATCCTTGGATTTGTTCTACTTTACCACTGTTTAGTTATAACAAATGTCACTTTCATCTGTATTTGCTTATCGTTTAATATTCTTCTCATGTTGCTATAGAGGATCGTCAACTATCCAGCTCTTTCACTGCCACAAGGGTCTATTTCAACCCTGCAATGAAAGAGGTTAAAGACTTAATTCAAAGGTTTGATAACCATACAAGACAATAAAGTAATCACTTTATAAACATCATTCATTGTGATCTTTTATTCCCATGTTTTAGTGCCAAAGATTGAAGCTCACCTTTACTAACTGCACCAACTCAGTCATTGCCTACACAAACAAGCCATATTTCTGGAAACGACTCTCTTTACACCCAAAACAAGCTTGACATTGCAAATATTGGAGACCAACCATCTATGAGTAACATATATAGCCTTACAAAGTATTTCAATGTTAATTGCTTATAAGTGATTTCCCATCTCAGGGAACTACTTTTATATTGAATTGTGAGATTGTCAAATTTGAATCAAAATATGGGTGGAGCTACGATGAGTGTACCAAGTGTTCTGCAAAATCAAAACATAAGGATGAGAATAATCCCAATAGTCCATTGTTTTGTCCTACCTGTAAATCCCCCACTAATTCATCGAATCATCAGTCCTTTGAGCCTAAGTATATTTCCAAACTTCACTATTTCATTCCAGCCATCATAATGTTATATATTGTAGTTCCTTATATTCTAACGTTACTGGTATCTATATTTATATAGGATAAAGCTACACTATATTGCCAAAGATGAAAGTGGTTCAACTTCTGCCATATTTTGGGACAAGCTTGCAATGCAATTAATGGATAAAACCACCTTACAACTAAAACTGACTCTTCCTGAGGCATATTGTCTTAATATCTTCTCTGTTATATCCTATTAAGAAGTTGTTAGTACTATAATTTCTAAAATTGTTTATATATGCAAGACAAGTGTAAGGATGGATTTCCAGATTCTCTAGACAATTCGGTTGGGAGGAAGTTGTTGCTCAAGCTCAAAATCAATGAATATAATAAAAAATTTCCAGGATCAAGCATTTCCGCAACTGAATTTAATGTATGTGAGGACTTAATCAGTCAATTTGATACCGTATCTGCTAAGGTTAAGCTCAATTTCCATTTGTCCATGATGTCAATTAATAGTAACTAATAATTACGGAGATTTTGGATAGTACTCTAATAACTTTACTTTACAGGAGGTTGGGTTAACTATGCTTGAACCAGATCAGGTTATTCCTGTAATCTTTGAAAATTTCACTACTTATTATATGCTACTTTTATATTATAAATTGTTCAATTTCTCCAAATAGGATAATGGGTTTGCATCTCAAGCATGTAAAGAGGCCAATGATGTTGTTAATGAATTAGTTATACCAGCCTCAATCGTGTTGCTCAAGATACTATAGATGTGGACGATGATACTCTCCCTAACATAACTGAGCATGTCACCCAACTAGCCATAAAAGGCAAGAGAAGGAGCTACACAAAGAGGGGTAGAACCAGAGAAGATTATGCAAACCATGCCCAATTATTGGCCAACCCAAGACAGGATGGAAGACTTACTAAGATTATAAAGCAAGAGAAGTAGTGTTCTTGTATTATGTCCCTTATGTTCCAACTATTCTATCAATGTTGAAATATTTCCCTTCAGCATGTACTTTTTGTGCCTTTATGTCAACTCCGGTTTGTGTGCAAATTAGGAATATGTTTATAGCAAGTAGTCTGTTTTTGGATTTTTGCTGTCAGTTATTACGTTCATTTTAGTCTATGTTATGTTTGAACAACTACTATATCTCCAAGGGTACAACCACTTATTTTAGCGTTACTTCGTGTAGCTCCTTGATAAATTGCAATTCTGTTCCTTAAATAATAGTTGTCTAACTAATTTAATTCACACATCCTACTATACATATCATTAGCAAGGAAGAAGTCCTTAGAGGGAATATTACATAATGTAATATTATGAACAAAGTATGCCACATAATACTATTTGATTATTGTCTTTAGCAATTGCACGTAATCATAATTGCATGAAATAGGTATACATAGGTATAAATAATACCATTGGATTATTGTCTGACATTGTATGTGTACAGTTGGCCTGAATTTTTAGGGATACTTTCAACAGGACACGCTCTCATACCCAGTTGCCTTAATGGATACAAACAAACGATTATAGCTCGTTGCCTCTATGTTTTCCTTTACCAAGACTGCATTTCTTTAGAGGGGCAAACACAATCAAATTCATATGGATAAAGGTTTCAGCAATGATGTTGCTTTCAATCATGTTATATTGAATTTACTCTGCTAATTGATACTATTGTTTCATTCATTTGGTTTCTCTCCCTTTGTTCATAACAGATAAAACAACAACTTCATGCAATGGTTATAAGGGCAACCTTATGAGCAGAGCAAATGAGACTTCCAATGCCATTCCACCCTTCTCCCATGTTGGATGAAGCAGTTCTGGGTCTCAATAAAACACACCATCATCATTTGATGCCGTGTTCACCCATCCATCATTAGTACAGACCAAGCTTTCTCAAGCTGAAAGGAATGGTCAAAGAAAAGCAATGAGAGCTTCTGCTTTGAAGGATACAAGCAATGTTCAGTCAAACTTAGCTACACGTTTTGAAGGTATGTTTACTTAACTACAGTATGACACACAAATATCTTCTAATATTAAATTGAATAACCTGCATCCTTTCCATTTCAGATGCTGCTAACAATGACCATTTCAAGCATGTATGGAAACACAAGTCTGTAAGATTTAGAGGGATTGAACATAATAAAGATGCTACTACTAATATCAGTAATAAAAAATCTGCTACTACAAAGAAAAGTGAAAGTTTTATTACACAACATTTATTTTGTGCCTCCATCACTATTGGTATGCATGTTCTTAGGTTCCACATACTTTTATTTGCTTTATCTTTTGTATGAAATGAAATTCAATGATAAGTTGGACTTAATTAGCATAGTTTAATTTGACATGTTGCTATCAATACGAGCTGGTCTGTCCTGATCATTAAATATTAGCACTGTCTATTAGGCGTATAAAACTTTTTTGCTGTAACATAATGACAATAGCAACTGGTGATATACTATATAGATGTGTTTTTTATTTTTCCACATTATACCCTTATTGGCTTCACCTAAGTCTCTATTCCCTTATTAGCCTACACTTTTTTCCCACCAACTATGGTTATTTGACGCTGCATTAAATGTTCTTCCAATGAAGCTGTTCAACAAGAAGCACATTATAAGAACATAGAGATCAATGTTGAGGAGGAACAATGTCATGATAGGGAAGCAGAGAACAACAAGTATAACTCCAGCGAAGGTCATTATCATTTCTTCATATGTTTTCCATGAACAATATATTTTGTGATTAAATGTCATTATGTATGCTAAAGTCATGGCTCAATGAATTTAAGTAATCATTTATGTTGCCTTACCAAATGATATTGAAGACCAAGCAATAGGGGATGAACAACCAAATAATAGCCCACTAAAAGGAGATGGATCTGAAGACATTTCATATCAAGGTTTGTATTTCTTAATTGCATTATGAATATGACAATACAAGATTTGTAACTTCCATCACACAACCATTATTTAGTTGTTGTTCATGAAGACAAACAAAAATATATCGACAGATGAAGGTGACCCAATCTATATATGCAAGTTTTGCCATGTAAAAATGTGGTTCAATGAAAGAGTCAAGAAGGATATGAAGCAAAAAAATGTAGGTACATTTTCACTATGTTGCTTGAAAGGCAAGGTTGTTATTCCTCTACTAGCAATGCCTCTACCCTTATTTCAAAATCTATTTCTTAACAAGGAATCTGCATTTTCACGCAATTTCCATGCAAACATTAGACAGTATAATAACATGTTATCATTCATATCAATAGGAGGCAAAATTAATCATTCAATGAACTCTGGTGGTAGACCATACACATTTGTATTATCAGGGATTAATTATCATACTATTGGCTCTTTATTACCACCTGAAGGTGCTAGACATGTATTCTCTCAGCTTTATATTCATGGCACTAAGAATGAAGTTTACAACCGAATTGCAGCAGTGAGGTAGTCAACTATATAATTATCAAACAATATTATGCCTTTATTAATCATCTTCTTTGAATTTGGCTGAAAGTTATTTTTTTCTTGCATGCATCAAGCATCAAAAGGAGGATTCAATTGACCCATTTATTGTTGATCAAATAAAGAACCAATTGGACGAGATAAATCCATTTGTCCAGCAATTTCATTTGGCCTGAAACATGCTATCTAGTTCATCTCCAACTACATTTAAGATGTGTTTGATTGGTAGTAGACAATATGAAGGGCGAACATACAATTTACCAACTGTATTAGAAGTTGCAGCATTAATTGTCGGTGACATAGATATGAATTTTGGTGTTAGATCTATCATTTTGGAAACACACATAGGAAAACTTGAAAGAATCAATGAATTACATGCCTCTTATCTACCTCTTCAATATCTGATACTATTCCTGTTCGGCTAAGATGGTTATAGGGATGACATTCAGCATAGAGAGGAGACATTGATCATAACGAAGACACGTAAAAGGGTTAGTATTCGTGAGTTCCTTAGTTATAAATTAATGATCAGGGACAATGAACTCTCTTTACTACAACATGCTTCGAGGTTGCTCCAACAGTTCATTGTTGATGGGCACACTATGATTGAATCGCAAAGATTATTGTGGATTAGAACTCACCAGAAGGAGCTAAGGGCTGATTTATATCAAGGATTGTCAGATGCGTTAATAAGTGGAGAGACAAATGCTTCTTCCATAGGGAAACAAATTATACTCCTAGCATCATTTACTAGAGAAGCAAGATATATGATAAAAAATTACCAAGATGCAATGACAATATGCAGAACTATTGGCTTCCCTGATCTACTCATCACTTTCACTTGCAATCCAGTGTGGCCTGAAATTACTAGATATTGTGAGCAACTTAATCTACATCCTTTAGATTGCCCACATCAACTATCTAGGATTTTTTAGATAAAGTTGGCCTCTTTGAAGAAGACATTGAAAAATAAAAAGATATTTGGCAAAATTCGTACAGGTATAATGTTTACTGTTATCTATAATCATGGTTTTGGCTTACAAATATTTCACATGCGAAATATCGATGCTCTACACTAACAATTACATTGTCCTTTATATGGCACAGAGATCTATACTATTAAGTTCCAAAAAAGAGGTTTGCCTCATGTATATATCCTCCTATTTCTAGAAGGAAAAGACAAGTCATCTGATCCGGAATCAATTGACAATATGATTTCAGTGAAAATTTTGAATGAGGATTCTTCACCATAGTTGCATGCGTTAGTAAAGAAATTCATGATCCATAGACCTTGTGGATCAATCAAGCCGAATGCTCCATGCATGAAAGATAAGAAATGCAACAAGTATTTTCTAAAGAGATTTACTGAACATACTACAATAGATGAAGATGGTTTCCCAACATATTGACGAAAGGATGATGGACGAACAATTCAATTAAAAGGGGTTTCTCTAGACAACCGGTATGTTATTCCCTATAATCCAATTTTGTTGTAGATGTTTCATGCACACATAAATGTTGAAATATGTAATCACTCAACTGCTATTAAATACTTATTCAGGTATATCAGCAAAGGGAACGATAGAGTTGTGGTTGGATTGTTTGATAACAGTAATGACAACACTTATAGAAAAGTCATAGACGAGATACAACAATATTATAATTGCCGTTATGTTTTAGCATGCAAAGTATTATGGCGAATTTTTGGGTTTTCTATCCACCATAGGTATCTTTATGTGGAGAAACTAAGTTTTCACCTCCCGAATCAGCAATTTATTATTTATGCAAGTATTGAGGATGTTTCTGAGTTGATGGATAAGCCGCGAGTTTGTGAATCACAATTTCTATCATGGATGAAAATTAATATAGATGATACTTTTGCTCAAACATTGACTTACTCAGAATTCCCCAATCATTATGTATATCAAAGGGATAAGCGGTAATGGAAGAGAAGGAAAAGAGGATTCTCTGTGGGTAGAATGATTCATGTCTCACCATCAGCTGGCGAACTCTATTACCTTTGTGTTCTTTTAACACAAGTTCGCGGGCCATCATCTTTTGATCAGGTTAAAACGGTTGATGGAGTTATATACAAAACCTTTAAGGAAGCCTACTTTGCACGTGGTTTATTAGATGACGATAGAGAATATGTTTCCGTAATTAAAGAAGCATCTTTTTAGGCATCTGGCCATTCTTTACGGAAGCTATTTGTCACAATGTTGCTGTGTGGTTCCTTGCAGCGTCTTGATTATGTCTGGACAGAAACATCTAAATTACTTTCAAAAGATATACTCTACATTTCTCAAACAAACTCGGGTTATTTTATAAGAACAAACATCTTATTTTGTAATTTCTTCCACATCCTTTACATAAGTTATTATGATAACTTTTTCTTATAGATTCCTTCTAAAAAAATTTACAGGTATCCACATACCAATAAGTAAAAAGGAACAAGCTGCTCTTAGAGAAATTGATGCCTTCTTTAGTCACAATGGCAAGAGTTTGCATGACTTTACCACACTTCTAATTCCAAAAGAAATATCAATCATTGACATTAGCAACCATTTGATTCTACAAGAGATGAGGTACAATAAGGAGTCTTTAAGATCACAATAAGAGTCATTGCTGAGGTCATTAAATTCACAGTAGAGGGATGTGTATGACAAAGTAATGGCATCATTGCAATTACCTAATGGAGGTTTCTTCTTTGTTTATGGGTATGGAGGCACCGACAAAACCTTCTTGTGGAATGCATTGGCGTCAAGTCTCCGTTCGAAGGGGGATATTGTACTAACTGTTGTATCAAGTGGAAAAACAACGACACTACTACCCTCAAGAAGGACAACACATTCAAGGTTTTCAATACCGATTCAAATTATAGAGTTCTCAATTTGTTCGATTTGGCAAAACTCAGTACTAGCAAACCTAATTAAGAGCACAAAATTAATTATCTAGGATGAGGCCCCTATGGTTCAACTTTACTGTGTAGAAGCCTTTGACAGAACTCTTAAGGATATAATGTATTCTAACTTGCCATTTGGGGGCAAATGCATTATTATGGGTGGTAATTTTAGGCAAATACTTCCAGTGATTCCCAAAGGTACAAGGGTAGCTATAGTTAATGCATGTATAACTTCTTCTCACTTATGGCAACATTGCACAATTTTCAGGTTGACAAAAAACATGCGCCTTAAACAAACAAATGAGCCCAATGTGAACCGAATAATTGAATGGTTCTTAAAATGGTTACTAGATGTTGGTGATGGTAATTTAGGAGATTCGATTGATGGTGTTGTGGATGTAGAAATACCAAACGAAGTTTTGATTGGAAATTGCAAAGATCTTATGCATGCAATCATACAAACAACATATGAAGACCTCCTTGACAATCTAACATCGAATGAGTACTTTAATTAAAGAGTGATCCTAGCCCCAACAATTAAAATGGTTGCAAAGATCAATGATCATATGTGTTCCATGCTACCAGGAGAGCAGTTCGAGTTCCTAAGTTATGACTTAGTATGCAAGTTAACTGAAGATTCTTACACTTTTGACAATTTTTACATTACTGAATTCATGAACACAACAACTTCTTCTGGTTTACCCCCTCATAAACTTATCTTGAAAGTTGGAGCACCTATCATGTTATTAAGAAACATTGATCAGGCATCTGGATTGTGTAATGGAACCCACCTTCGAGTAACTATGGTAGTGAAGAAGGTTATTGAGGCAATCATAATAAATGGTTCAAAGCCAAATGACAAGGTCTTGATACATAGAATGGACATGAATCCTTCTGAATCTAGATGGCCATTTCGCATGCAGCGAAGGCAATTCCCAATTACACTTTCATTTGCTATGACAATTAACAAAAGTCAAGGACAATCTTTGTGTCATCTTGGATTGTATCTGTCAAAACTAGTTTTCACACACGGCCAACTATATGTTGCCCTCTCGAGAGTGAGAAGCATGGATGGACTTAAGATTATGGTGGGAACGGATGATTCTAGGTCAAATAAAACGACAAAGAATGTTGTGTATAAAGAAGTGTTTAGAAATATAGATGTGTAATCATACTTCTGTTAGTTATATGTGCATTGACTTTCAAAGTCATTTTTTGTTAAGGAATAAATTATGAGACTAATGGATTGTTTGAATTTACAATATTTAGTGGTGACCAAGTGTATGCAATGTAGTGATGATGACACATAAATGTATGTGTATATGCGAATCATTTTGCTGTATAGATGTATAAGATTCAGGAAGGAAAAATGTTACTTAGCAAAGTTGTAGATTAATAATGTGCAGAAAGCATGAACAATCCGTGCAACACACATGATGCACATGCTTGTTTTAATCATAATAGATCACTTGTGAAAACAATTACTTGTATAATTGGAGGCTGATAGATCTTAATTGAATTCTAAGTTCTAAAATGTAACTATTAATACTCCATTGAGGATTAATGGATTGAAAGAATTAATAAACATAATGTGATTGTTTTTAATAAAAATATGTCATATTAACCATCTAAAATAAATTTTTTAATATACTCAAATTAGTTGATAAGTTTTACATTGGGGATAGAGAAGTATTTAAAACTTAAGTCATAAATTTGTTCTTGATGAATAATAATAAAAATTGAAATTCAATCAGACATTACAATGTCAAGTGTATTCTTGTTAACTACATGTCGTATTTAATTATTTATAATTCTATTTTAACTAAAAATTTTGGTCCTATTATAAGTCCAATTGCCTAATAATAAATGTATTTTTTTTTACAATTTTACCCCATTTTGATTGTAATAAAAAAAACAATTTATTCATGTTGATTCTTTGAACCAATTATAAATAAAGGAAAAAATAAAAAAATTAGCTTATAATTAATGAGTTAACTAAATCTCCTTCGTATGTGTGAATTAGTTAATTTAGACTTATAAATAGGACTAAAGTGGTATATTAAACTCTAATGTCACATTAATTTTTACCATATCATTATATCCATTAAATATGTGTATATATGAAAAAATATATAAAAATTAATCTTTATGTCCTTTAAAATTGAACTCAGTTATGACTTAATCTCTCAACCATGACTTAGTATGACTTAATCCCTAAATTTTTAACTTAGTATAACTCAGTCTCTAAATTTTTAACTAAGTAAAAACTTAGTAATCTCTAATATTTTCTTATTTAGTAAATTCATGTCTCTAAAGTGTGGCTTCCAAATAAGCTAAACGTTGATTAAAAAGGAAAATGAGAGCAATCTCGCCATCACTTTCTTCTTCAAGTCTAAGATAGAGAAGCACTTTAAACTCTTATCTAGAGTCGGTAATACGGGTCAGCTTGCAGGTTGCGGGCTGGCATGTACCAACCCTCGGGTTGTACCAATCTTAACCCGTATGTGAGGGTTTGCAGGCCAGCCCGCAACCTACAATTTTTTTAATCTATGTGCCTCATTTAAGTACTTCGATAACATTTTCTATGTGTTTTATAATCTATAAAAAAAATAAGAACAAAATCATTTATCTTCAACACAACTGAATGATCTATGGGTAGCTTGTTCTCATAAAGTTTGCACCAGCGATGCTAAAAAATTTGCAGAAGTAATGGAAACTAATCTTTGCAATAAGTAATGGAAACATATCATTTGTTTAGAGACATGAACAACAATATTGAGGATTCGAATCACCTG
The DNA here is from genome assembly GCA_037074505.1 of Albizia julibrissin. Lineage (NCBI taxonomy): Eukaryota > Viridiplantae > Streptophyta > Magnoliopsida > Fabales > Fabaceae > Albizia > Albizia julibrissin. Next base: position 39,142,975 of record CM073483.1, on the reverse strand, counting down.
AATCGTGTTCGGTTTCGCTAAAAAATAACTAGGTCCAGTTATCCGCACTCGGCAGACGGAAACTGACTGAGCTGAATAGTGTATGACGAAGGCAGAGCAATAGAAAAAGGCTATCGGCTGAGGCTGAGGACGACGACAACAAAGGCAATTAGAGATTTACTTTTAGGGCTTTTGTCAGTGAGATGAGAGTCGAGAGACGACTGACAAGGGAGGAAGAGTGGAAGACACGGTAAGCCGGTTAGCCGCCGAGAGGTGACACTGTCAGTAGGCAAGGCTGAAGTCCAATTAGGCCAATAAGGATAGAACTTGAAAGGTGAGATATGAAATGAGAGTGGACAGACGAAGAGAGAAGTCAGAAAACGCGATAGTAAGAGTGTAAGACTAAGAACTGCGAACTGATAATTGAGAAATGAGAATGAAAGAATGGTCTGAACATGGAGCGATTTTTTTTTGTTTAAAAAATTGTTAACAAAAAAAATTCTGGGCCCAATTAATATGTGCAAGGCAGCCTGAACCTTGAACCCATGCTATAAAAAAAATTGTGGGCCAACCCGCAAACCCCGGGGGTTAGCCCGCATCAACCAGCAGGTTGAGTGTTTTTTCGGGCCAGAAAAATTACAACCCTAACCTTGTCTAAACTTGTAGGCTGCGGGTTAAGCCCGCGGGTTTGACCCGTTTTACCAGCTCTACTCTTATTTGGCAATGCATCTGAATATGAGAGCAGCTTCACTCCCTCACTTAAGAGCTGCTAAGATGAATTGTCTACAGAATAAGAGCCAAATTCATACTAAAGGTCTTGATCCCTAATTATTTAAATTTTTTAGGATTCATGGTCTTTAGATGTAAGCAAATATTATATTGTCAAACACCTTGGGTCTAGTGATAATTCGAGTTGTGCAAAATCCAGACCTGACTAGATCATACAGGGTTATTCATGAACCCAAAGTCTAGTCTGGATAAGACATTTAGCTAAATAAAGCAGCCTATGGTCTAGTTTGGTCTAATAACAATTGAGATCAGGTTAGACCAGACATAATCCACTAGATTGGAGGATTGGTCTAGATGGTCCAAGACTTCAATTTGTTTTTTTTTTAATTTCTTGGAAGATTTCAACTTCTGTCATTTTTCTCCTCCTCCTCCCAAGTTTAGGCGTTTGGATATAGGTAATATATAAACTAGTAAATTCAAATAAGTAGAAAAGACCTGAAAAAAAAAACTGAATCTCAATGTTTTCTTACAGTCTTGTAACTAAATTTGAAGGTTAAGTCGATCTTTTTTTTTCTTGTCTACTACCAAACCATGCAAACAAAGACAAGACTAATACACTTACCTTATTGATGCTAGAATTCCACATACCAAAGAAGAATGTATCCAAGGTACGGGAAACACTTGGTAGAAGAAGCAAAGAATAGTAGGGAAAAGGGAGTGACGCCAAGGTAAGCAGAGAATAGCAGAGAATACTGTTGAACCCAAAATGAGGTGACTCTGTCAAGCGAATCTTCTTTATATATACCGCCCCAAAGATCGAACCTGAGACTAAAATATTTAAGGGAACATAAGTCCCTTACCACTTACGCCAACCCGCATTAGTAGCTAATACTATGTTTTGATCTCTGTGATGATGCTCCGGGGACTTCAAATCCATATTTCTCTTTTTCTTTTTCTTTTTTTTTCCCCTAATCCATATTTTTCCTTCTCTGTGATGATGCACAACTTATAGGATTGGGTTTTGCTTGTGAAGCTGAACTCAGCCCATAACTAAAAAAAAGCATGAAAAGCCCAGCTCAATAGGATTGGACTCAATGGCTTGATTCAAAATCTGGGAATCGGTTTCCAATAGTGGTTGTTTGGATTACAAGGAAAGTAACTTTTTCTTTTAAAAAAACCTTTTTTACCTTTTATTAGATAAAATCCTACTATTTGTTATGTATAATTAAATTCTATATCATTTTATAAGTTAGAAAAATTTGTTTGGAGAGAAAAAAAAAATACATACTTTAAAGTAATTTAATTAATTTTCTTAGTATTCTTAAAAAAATCAGATGAATTTTATATTTTGGACAGTAGTGGCATTCAACTTGTACAGCGGAAAATTAATTCTCTACTGTTATTTCAATCGGGCTAAGTTTTTCTAATCCTCAAAGGCGATCAAAATTGAAGTGAAGTCTCCTGTGATACACACACATATTTTATTGTTGGGTCCATGGCTGGGCCTGATCATGCAAAAATGCTATTGATGGTTTTAACTAACTTTCACTCTTTGTTGGCCCAAGAAAAAAAAAATACTTATATCACTCTTTGACATTGACCAGTGCAGCCCCATTGATTTTCATATGGCATAGAATGGTAGCTGGGGAGGCGAGAAAAAAGGCCACTTACTATTTTTCACCATGAGAATCGAAGTTTGGTACATAATCAAGTGATTGTGTTGGGAGGAAACCATTAGGGTCATGTAATTAATTTGGGGATACATGTTACTCACTCCTGTCATTTTAATAAATAACAACTACTCAAATCACATAAAATAAACCGTTAGTTAAAACTAGTAAAAAGAAAAAAAAATGTAAGGGATGCAATTTTTTCTAGATGTGCCATTGTTTATGAAAATGGCGAGTGAGAGGAAAAAAAAAAAAAAGAATGGGAAAAGAGATAAGAGGGATTTGGGGTTCCTAATGTGTCTTTCTTTAATGTCTCTCGTGATGATTAGATTGTACATAAAATGAATGACATTTTGATATATTGTTGGCAAAAAATAATGCAGTTTTGAATTTTTTATGAATTTTTAAAGAAAAACCTCCAAAATTATGCATTATTTATTTATTTATTTAAAAAAATTAAAACTGCACCATTGTTTGCCCATAATGTATCAAAATATCACTTATTTTATGTAGAATATAATGATCACAAGAAACAAGAACAAAATATTTGGAAAGTTGTAAAATTTTAAGGGGTATTAGAGATCATATTAGAGAAGACACGTTAGAGGCCCCTAACCCCAATAAGAGAGGATAAGTGAAAAAAATGAGATGAAAAAAAAAAGTAATTAATTAGTGATAAAAGTGGTATAATGCTTTTCACCAATAAAAATAAAAAAAATACATTAAATTTTTACACAAAATCAAATTAGTGCTTATAATAACACCAATTCTATGTGAGGGATGTTGTTTATAAATAGAACTATGGGTAGTAATATCCATGTCTTGCTCCATCATCAGTTTCCTAATATTTTTTCCTCCAATAAATATGGAGTGAGCAATATTATATCTTCATTACCCGACTACTCAATGCGTTATATTTATTGGGCAAAATAAGGAAAACATTTTTGAGACAAAATCATTTCTTAATACGCAGTATTGCAGTTTTATAAGGCATTTGAACATATTTCACTGATTTTTTTTAAATGTTAAACCTCATTAATGTTATCTTAAAATCTAATATTGTTTTAACTTTACCCATATTTGATATGAAGGAGAAAGAATTGAGAAGTTGTATTAACTAAAAAAATGAGTATTAAATCAAAAAGATAATTGAGAAATTGAAAAAACAATAAGTTAATAGTGAAATTGTATGTTCATGAAATAAATTTAATGAGATAACTTATATTAAAGACCAAAAAAAAAATACTTATGCTCTAGAAATAAAATCAGATGAATTTTCTACCAAAGAAGAAAAATAAGATGAATATGTTTAGCTTGATCCATAAATTAGGTAACGAGGATTTATAAGTCATTTTGTATATTGAAAATAATTAATGTAGGAAAATCCAATTTAAATATATTTGAAAGCTAAAATTGAGAATCACGCCTAAACTTTTAATAAATCCCTAATAAGGCCTATAGGCTAATTAGGGATTTATGAATTTGTTGATTTTACCAATATGTTTTTTTTTGTTATTTTCTCTTTGTCTCATTTTTTTAATAAATTAAATTTTCACCTCAATCTCATTGATTCCTCACATTTTCTTTCCCCATCCTGAGATTTCTCCAGTTGATTCACCATTTACATGCTATTCATGTCTTAGTTTCTTCTTTGAGTCTCTCTCCAATCACACATGGCTACAAAAAATAGTTTTATGATTGAAGATGATTTATAATTACCATGAAATTTAGAATGATTTTGTTTATAGGAAAATTGAAGATAATTATTATTTTTTTTATAAATTTATAGTTTCAAAAACACACTATAGGTGTTTATTCTTTCAATCATCCCATATACATTCCATGTAAATTGTGTGACATTATGGTTAAAAAAATTGTGAGGACTTACCCTTCAATATTGTGGAGTCGACTAAAAGTTGAGATCCTAATGCTTTAGGGAGGAGTGGATTTCTAGGGTTAGTAATAAAAGTTAATAGGAATTTGCAATTAAAAATCTACAATTTTTTTAATTATAAAAGAGCATTATGGTCTTTTAAAAAAATTTATAAATCCCTAATCAGGTATGTAGGCCTTATTAGAGTTTTGTTAAAAGTGCATATATTTGATTTTAGATTTAGCTATTTTAAATGGATTTAAATGGGATTCTTCCGTTAAAGTATTTATTTCAAAAATGAATATTACAAATATAAAAATACTGGGCCTACTTGAGGTGCGACCACTTATATTTCTAATACCCATGCAATTCAAATCACAGTTATAGAAGCGAATATTGCGGCAGCAATATGCCTCTTTTCAACTAATGCACAAATTGAACCTCTCACGCCTATTTGCCTATTTATAGTATTATGTGTACTCTTTCCTCTATTAACATATCATTTCCTCACATAGATATATTGTTTCAGTTAAACAATATAATTTGTAAAGACATATTATATTGGGTAAACAATATGACTTGTAATAATTGGGAATTATTATCATTGCTATCAACCCACAACTTTTATATTATTTATATTATGTTTCTAATACTATTGAGTTTGAGCCTAATCAATTAAGTGTGGAGCATGTTATTTTCCAACAACAAATGAAGAAATTACTTGACCTGACCATATTAATTTCACATATTATCGATTACTTGAAGAAAATAATCTGACATATTACGCATTAAAAGAGTTAGCTATATATGTATATGTGTTAGATCCACATGTTGGAACACTTTATAGGTAGATTTGTAGTTTAACCTTTTTTTTTTCCAGTGAAACATGCTGTCAGTACTTTATAAATAAGATTAAAGGAGCATGCATCCAAGCTGGATGGTGCAGTTAAAACTTAAAATTTTTACAATTCATTGATCAAAGTCCTATGCTTTTTGACATTTTGACTTCTTGTGATTGGCTAAGAATTTTTTTCTTGAATTAATGTTGACCAACAAGTATATATATATTCCCCTTGCTTTTCTATTCCACCGAAATTGTAAAGAAAAAATGTGGGAAATAATAGCTTCTTGCATCTTCAACTATTGCTTCTTACAAATTTTGGCTTTAGTTGAAATTGTTGACTTTTTCCCAACTTTGATTTTTCTTTAGTAATAATACTCCAAAATGGACTTATTAATTACCAACTAGCCATTTCCCCCTTTTTAAATTCCCATTTGAACAAAATTATTTGGAATATTAGGAGAAAGATATTTATTTATTGTTTTATGAAAAAATTACCGTTTTACCCTTACATTTTATAATTTATCGAAATAAATCATTCCTTACTCCTTTCCTTTTGTTTGACCAAATTTAAAACAATATAATCGACCAATATTTATGTCATCTTATGTTTTAATTAAGTTTTTGGTCATTCCCGACTTTAGGCTAAAATTAAGTAATTTACTGATAACTAATCGGAACTAAAATCATTCTATAATTTTTAAGGACAATTTTATCATCAATTTTGCTTTCTATTTATTCATTTAACTCTTGAATACATTTTAAGATATTACAACTTTCATAGCAATAATAAGCTTATTCTTATTGTTCCTCAGCCATAGCGAATTCTCAGAGAAAGCATGAGGCTGAGGTTTTATCACCACGTGACCTTCTTTCACTACTTTCGCTGTCAGCTCCTCTTGCTTCTGCTTCTCCTGTTTTTCTTTTATCCGATAATGATGGTGATTTTATTGTGTCTTCTTAATGTTGCGCATCCTGGTGTGCCAGAAGTTCTTCACATCATTCGAGGTTCTTCCAGCTATCAATGACCATCTATTTACAAAACTTCAACAGTAATTAAGGAAATTAATTAAAAAGTCACTTCCAATCCGAAACTCAAAAAAAAAAAACCCTTAAAAAAATCTTATTACCTATCTTAAAATTTAATAATTTTTAAATTTTACCCTTATTTAATACTCATATGGTCCTATTTATAGAGTAGAAAGAGAATGTTTATTTTGTTCTTATTTATAAGTCATATTATTAAATTTTTCATATGAATGTACAATTATACCTTCATTTATGTAGGGAAATCAAAAGGGCATTTTAGTCCAAAAAATTAATTTGAGACATAATTAATTAGGAGTAAAATTAGAAAGTTGATAAATTTTAAGGCAGAGTTAATATGATTTAAGATTTTTCTAGGTATGTTGAAATATGTTGAAAGAGACTTCTCAATAGGACCAAAAGAGTATACACAATAATAAATACAAGGTATAATTGTACATTTATGTTAAATTAATTATGTGAATTATAAATAAGATTAAAATAAATTAAACATTTTGTAACAGGACAAGAGGAGTTGTGTGTGTTGAAGAGAAGAAGCATGCCTGTTTCCGATAAGTTTATGGAGCCTCATAATCAAATCAACCTCGTCTTCCGTGAAGTCTCCCCTCTTGATGTTGGGTTTCAGATAATTCAACCACCTCATTCTGCAGCTTTTCCTGCATCTCTTCAAAGCTGCAATCAAAATTCATACCATATTACACACACACACACAGATATAAATTAAAGTTGTCAATAGCCTTATAACCTAGTAGTATGATAACTTTATGTAGGTGGGACATTACAGGTTTAATCCTGTTTGTAACCTCATTTCGTTAGTGGATGCCTCTTTAACTCAAAAAAATAGACATAAATTAAAGCTCTCTCTACCTCTCTCCCCCTAAAAGAGAGAGTTTATTTAAGGTTGCTAATATGTCTGGGGGATGTTAGAGAGAAAGAGAGAGTGTGTGTCTCTACCAGCTCTTTGAGGAACAAGATGCCATCTTCCCTCACCGTACTTGTGAACGCAAGCTCTGAGAAGATTGTCTTCCTCATGGGTCCAGGTGCCTTTCCTCAACTCTGTGTTCCTCTCCATTAATTTCATCTCTCGCTTATACTCAATGTGCTCATATAGCTCATATATATAGACACTCACACACAACACACAAACACATGTTTGTGTGTTCGTGTGTGTGTTTGAGTGAGTTTACCTTATCATCATTAGTAACAAATTAAAATATATTTATCAATGAGAAGTAGTATCATAGCTATTGGTGTTCTCTATATTAAAGCATATGGAAGAATGACGTACAAGGAGAAGGACCACTTAAATTTCAATGTGTATATATATTGACTCGGTTCTTGAGACCATGCCTGGGAACATTGCCATAACTAAATTCACAATTTCGATGCAATATCTCAATGTATGTAAATCAATATATCCATATAAGATCCAGTATAAAATTTAAGGTTAACTGATATGTTATTCCCTCTGTTTTTTAATATGATCAAAACTTTCCTTATGTTTTGTTATAAAAATAAAAAAAAAACTTCCTTATGTTTCCTTTTTTAATTTTTTATAAGCAAAACATAAAAGTTCAAGAAGCACTTGCGGAATTTTCATAAACTGCGGCCCCTCTTAGTAAAACCAGTCTATGCAGAGATGAATGTGAGATGTCAGCGTCGTCTTTTATGTAGGGAAATCAAAAGGGCATTTTAGTCAAAAAATTAACTTTAGACATAATTATCGATATTAACTAATTTTCTTAAACTGTGTGAGAGACTTATTTTAGCCCACTTATATTTAAATACGAAGAGAGAATCTTTCAAATGGCAATTGATACCCAAAGAAAGATAATATGGAGCCATATTACGTTGTATGTGAAGTTTTAAAAAGGGCACTTGACAAAACACATGGGTTAAAGGGTATTTTTATCTTTAATGTATTCATGGAGGATCAATAACAACCCAAAATTTAATATTACCTCTGGTTTTTAATATAAGATCTAATTGGTTAATTTGGGAAGATTGAAAAAATTAAATAAATTAGTTTAAAATATTTATATTTATCATCTTTTTCTAAATTAATTTTCTTAACTTATAAACCGATATATAATCTAATAATATATGTAAATATTTCAGAAAGATTATGTAATATATGTTATAACTAAGTAATTTATTTAATTTACTTAATCTTTCCCAATTAGTCAATTGAGACTTGTATCAAAAACCAAAGCTAGTAACATGGATGGAATAATTAGTAGAGGACCTTCTTTTTTGTTTTTAACCCAAAACATAGCACCATGTTTAAGATGACCAATATTATATACTTAGGGTATCACATAACTTTTTATTCGAACTAGATATTTATCAGAAAAAAATGTTTGTTAATATTCATATTGACGACAAATTAACGATGCTATCGTAGTTTAAGAGGTTGTTTGTTTCAGCGGTAGGAACAAATTTAAGCCCGTTTAATTGAGTGAAGCCCGATTCAAATCGTGATATATATTTTCAGTGTTTGGCCCAATTATAATTTAAAGCCCAATTGAACATGGCCTTCATATATGACTGGGTTCAAAAGTGTTTTGGATGCTTTTTTAACCGTTACTCAAACATCTCCACTACTGTAGCCATGTGATTGCGTCTTTCTCTCTCTGAATCTCTGCAGATAAAGCCTGTCGCCCAGCAACAACTCTGGTCCAGCATTATTCATTTCCCTTTTTCCGGTGTCTCGCCATCGCAGTCCGTTGTACTCGTCGTCGCTGAAGCATCGTCGTAGTTGGCTTTCCCCATGTCGAACCAGTTCTCCTTCATAACAGCTTCTTCCGAGTGTGGCCTCGTGTATGTTTTTTCCATATTATTAGTTCATTGCATCTGCATATACAAGGACGTCTGGCCAGCCATCATCTTCAGCTAAGTCTGTTAAGAACTCTGTGTGTGGCAGATCTGTTCAACTGTGTTTCTGTTTCAGCTCCGGTCATCTTGTCTGGCTACTCTTGCAATTGACGGCGGCCTGTGCGCTCTGTCTCCATCTTCCCTCTGTGGTTTGTGTGGAATCTCGAGTGTCACCGGACGACATCCCCCCTCTCGCCGGCTATCTCCCTTCTGGTGTGCCATCCGTCATCCCCAACGAGCTCAACGGGATTCTTCTTCCTCCTGTGGTCACCGCCGGTGAAACCGTCCTTGGTGGTAGGTAAGGTTCCTTGATTCATATCTATGCTTTCCAGTTAATGGCCGATTTTCATTTTGGGTGGATTGGTTCAAATCATGTGTCAATATTGCTTGGTTTGCATATTTCATTTGTGACATGTTCTTCCCTTGCTTTGGTAATGTCGGCACTGGTGAGAACCATTTTTGATATAGCAAACAAGGAACATAGGTCTTTTATGTTGGATCTGGTTAATGAGATGCATAATGTTGGGTGGTGGTCAATCTCTCTATAATACATTCTTAGTCTTAATTGGTATACGAAGAATTAGTAGACCACATGACAATGAATCAAATATATAGGCATGGTAGAGTTGTTTATTGTTAAAAAGTGGGTTTAACTTACAAGTTAAATCCTGATTAGGTTTAACATTTTCTTTGTGCCTAACCCATAATTTGTGTGTATTACTTGTTGTGAAATGACCATGTAATATCTTTCTTGTTCATAAATGGGGAATGACATTTACGTTTCATGTTGAGAAAACAGCTTAATGAGAAATACCTTGGGATTTTCATCACTTTTCCTGCATAGCCATGTTGTTTCTGTTAACATTTTAGCCTAATGAGGCAACCCCCTTCTATCATGTAGTCACTCTAGTGTAGCCTAATGATTATACTAGTGTAACCTTCGGTTAAGAAAGCTGTTTCGTAGATAAGTAAAACAATAACGTGTTCAAATTCACTAGTAAGTTTAAATTAGATAGCAACAATTAGGTTTGTCGTAAGGCCAAAAGCTAGTATGTTGTTCATTTACCGTTTTGTGATGCCACGCAACATTTTGTAGTTACACAGACGTATTTAGGTTTGTTGCACGACTAAAACATAGTTAACATAACAGTACTTAGGTAGTTTGTGTGTATCTTACCTACAAAGTTATGGTCAATTATCCTTCAAATTTTTCCTTAGAAAGATGGCTGATAAAGCGACTTGGGATGATAAGTCCACTGAGGTTTTTATACATGCTATGATTGAGAAAATTTATGCAAAAGAAAGGCGCGGCTTGTCTTTCTCAAAGAAGGGTTGGGACGCTATTATGGCAACGTTCAACGCCCGGACAGGCCGAGGGTATGACAAAAAACAACTAAAGAACAGATTCGACATCCTTCGCAAGGATTTACGGATGTGGCAACAGAAATGTCATGTAAGTTATCTTCGTTTAACAACCTCGTACAACTACTAAAGCAACTCCTTCTTTTTGCCTTCATTTTAATGGTTTTGTTTACATATTTGACTGTAGGAGAATCTGTCTTATAGGAAGTTTCGTAAATCCCCTTTGAAGTGGGAGACGGAACTGAGAATCATATTCAAAGATACCTTCGCTACTGGGGCTAGAAGTTATTGTCCAGGAACCCTGCCCACACAGACGGATGACATGGACCCGGAAGATGTGTACCGCCAGTCAGTCGACGATCAAGAAGGGTCCGGAGATAGTGAGGATGACTCATTCGGTTAGGAACCGGCACCCAGCACCTGAGTGACGGATGAGATGGCCAGCATGGGGGTTGCATCCCAGAGCGGTGCATCTGGTCCTGGTAACTCAGGAAGTTCCGGTAAGAGGAAGCGGGTGGTTCGCCCGACTCAGAGGAAGAAGCTGAAAGCGCCACCAGCCTCTCGGATTGCAGATGCATTCAGTATCATTGCTGATGCTATGAGGGATAGAGCTGCTGCTGTCGGTGCCACCCAGGAACGGAGCGTTGATAGTGTCATTACGAACCTCCTATCCCTATACCAAGTTAATGAAGATCCTGCATTCCGACTGCAGTATATCGAGCTACTTTCCGACTGCAAGAGTAAACGGGATACTTTTGCTTCATTGTTTCCTGAGAAGAAGGAGTTGTTGGTGGACTGGTTGCGTTTTACCGTATCCCGTTACTTTGGATAACCATTTTAGGAGAAATCGATATTGAACGATTTATGTCTGTTTATTTCATTTGAAACTTGTAAATTTAGGTTGGTTAGATGCCGAATCACTGACAGTATGTTAAATTTAGTAGTTAATGAATTATTTTCTGATGTGCAAATATGTTTTGAGTCGCCTAAGTTTGCTTCAAGATTGCATAAGTTTGCCCATCATGTACAGGTTAGCCCTTTTTGAAGCCTATTTAGATGGAAGAAGAAGATGATGACTCCTGCTTGGAAGCCCTTTTGAATGAACAGTTAACCGAGTATGCAGAACTTACCTCTTTGCTGTGTCTGTATTGGATGCCGTTCATTTGCAAACAACCGCGGCGAAGTAGCCAACTCAACGGCTATTTATGTCTGCAAGAGATTTTGGCTGCCACCACCGGACGTTGTCAGGAGATGTTTAGAGTTGACAACCACGTGTTTTATCTCTTGTGCGCTAAATTAATAGAACACGGCCTACGAAATTCGAAACACGTGGATGTTGAAGAAATGGTTGCCATGTTTTTGGTAACAGTTGGACACGGAATGAGAAATAGGCTAGTGCAAGAACTCTTCCAGCATTCAGGTGAAACTGTAAGCCGCCTATTGCATAGGGTTCTTAATGCTTTCTTGCGTTTGGCTGAGGAAAATTTCAAACCAATAGATCCTTAATTCTGTGAATGCCACCCACATATCTCTGGTGATTCGCGATATCACCCATACTTTAAGGATGCAATAGGAGCCATAGATGGAACCCATATAAGGTGTGCCATAAGTGGTCCCGAGCGGGTGAGGTATATTGGTAGAAAGGGTTATCCGACACAAAATGTGATGGCAGTATGTGATTGGGATATGTGTTTCACATTTGTGTTAGCGGGCTGGGAAGGATCTGCACACGACGCTCGTGTGTTTCATGCTGCTGTGTCAAATCCCGCCATGAATTTCCCTCATCCACCTCCAGGTGACATATGGTACCAAAGAACCTAAGTTTATTTGTTATTTGCTTTCAATAATCTCATTTTTATACAATTAATTATGTTTTTCGCAGGCAAATATTATTTGGTTGACTCTGGGTATCCGACGCGAGAAGGGTATCTTGGCTCCTACAAACGTGAGCGTTATCACGTACCGGAGTTTAGGAGTTAACCTGTTTTTCAATGAATTCCTAATTAGAATGAGTCTATCTTTATTAGCACCATTTGTTTATAATTAGAATGGGTTAACAAACTTTTTTTATCCGATGAATGCCTAATTGACAAAATATGTTATTAATTTCTTCCTCTATGTTTCTTCTTTCTTTCTATCTTTTTAACCAAAACATGCATATGTTTGGCTATGAGTGTAGGTTGAGATTTTTTTGAAATTGATGAATGCTTAATTAATAAGTATGAATAGAAATATAATCGGTAGCGACACTACCACTAGTTGATTGTTAGTCTAGACCAACAAAAATTAAAATGACAATAAATTAGCATTTAGAAACCTAAATATGATGTCACATGCATATTTACTTGGTTATAAAAAGGATGTTAATTGTTCTATTCACGTTATTGGATTTTAAGGGGTTGATTACATTCCTTCTCCAATAATATTTTGGACGCAAAAATATCTTTTAATCATATGTCGGTTAATTCAATGTAGGCCACATGGGTTACCAACAACAAAAATTACTTGCATACTATTAAGAGTGTTATATCATTTAAACTCTATCTACTTAAAATATAACAACTCAACATATTCCAATTCTAGTTAGGTGATGATTTATCTAAAAAAATTGGACAAAAATAAACATTTTACTATGAGATTTTTTTCAGTTGGGTCATCTGCCAACTAAGATTAAAATATGTTTAGTTGTTATATTTTAATTTGACAGAGTTCAAATGATGTGATGCTTCTGGAGTGTATAAGTATTTTTCACCAACGACACATACTTCAATCAAAGATAACTCACTAAATGGTCAACGAGACCTAGTTTCTAAGGATGAGCAGGGAAAACTTTTTCCATCTGGACTGTCTATATGGGATTTGGACGGTCCAAATTTGATTTTTTTAAATTAGTTATTTTTAAATTTAAAAAAATCATTTTTTGAAAAAATATTAGTTAAAAGATTATCTTTATTTTAGATTCTGTACCAATTAAAATATTTTTTTTAAAAAATAAAAAAATTAAATTTGGATCGTCAGATCTGATCTAGACAGTCCAGATGAGAGGTGTAAGATCATATCCTTATTTCCATAATATTAACTATTCTCTATCAAAGACTAATCACAATAGAGATAAAATTTCACAAACTATTAAATATTATAATATCCAATCCATGATACGATAATCTAAAGTATGCAGTCAAATCAGAGTTTATAGGATGTAGACCCTATGAGTGACAATATACATCAATTCAACACATAATAAACCACAAGAGGCCATAGAGATATATCTATGCCTCAGGAGCTCTTCCCGACATTCCAGCACGGAAACTATCAACTGAAAAATGTTAAATCGACGGGGTGAGACAAAAGTCTCAGTAACCAGCTTTCCAACTCATTACACATGTTGATATGTGTTCATGTGGTGTCAAGTGGAATAGTTTATATAAAAAAATATTAAAAATCTAATATCATTGTTTAATACACAAATCTCATATCAGAAATTATATAATATTATATCTCAAATCTCATATCATAATTCTCAAGTGCCTCTCATCAATCCAACCGAACCGTCTTATTTCCGCCGACTAGACCCATGGGCTAAGTTACTATCCATGTTACTTGCCACTCAAAGAGCTCTCCGATCACATGATGAGGATTTGCCAAAATCCACAGAGCATATTTGTGGACCATGGGTCTTTCTCCTCACTGAACTAGTGACGTGTCGCAGCCCCTCATTGAACTGGTGGGGCAGTCCCTCATTAAGCTAGTAGGACAATAGAAAGCTAATCATCGTGCACCAATAGAGGCTATACCACGTGGTAAAAATAACTTTCTTCATCTCAACACAAGCCAAGCAACCCAATATGTATCAATAAATAGCTCAATAGGAATTTCTCAAGATTTCCATACTCATATGAGGATATTCAAAATATACAAATATATCTTACAATTTAAATCACAAGGTTCCACAAAGCAAGTTTACAACAAAATACTCATTAATATTGCTCATTAAAATAATCTATAAATATTCACATATGATTTTCAATCTCATAATCATTTTACAAAATATTCACAAACACACACCAACACACATAATAAGTGGAAAGTGGTTAGCTCTCGCCAAAGCTAATTATTATCATACTGTTCCAAATCCAAGAGCTCAAACACACGCCAAAATCAATCTATCACAATCAATTTACTACCCGTTAATAATTTTTCAAAAGTCAAAATTATAACTTATTTATAAATTCTAATAATAATATACTATAAAAACTAAAAATAACAATTTAGGGTTTAAATTATAAAAATGATTGTTTAGTCCTTGGAATTTCATAAATAACAGTTTAGTCCTCCTAATTTCATAAATGATAATTTAGTCCTCCAAATTTCATAAACGACAGTTTAGTACTCCTAATTTCATAAATAACAGTTTAGTCCTATGAATTTCATAAATAACAATTTAGACTTTCAAATTTCAGAAGTAACAATTTAGTCCTTCATATTTTAAAACTACACCAACTAAAATTTCAATAATATATCCATTAACTCAAATAAATTATTTAATCTAAATTTAATCGGTTGAAAAGTCCAAAATAACATTATTTATAAGTTGATTATATAGAATATTCATTATAAAATCTTATATCAACTAAATAACAAAAATAAACTGATTAAAATTAACTATTAGTTATCATCTATATTCTTATAGTCATATACTGACAAAACTCAAACTTACTAAAAATTCTAATCCTAAAATATTCTCTAATCAGTACAAAATTAATATCATAAGAAATAGAAAGTTATTTAGAAAATATTTCATAAAAGAATTTTTATAATTAAAAGAAATTTTGAGTACCTTATTAATCCCCGAAGAATAAAAAATAATCCTATCAGAGCCTTACCCATCACCTTACTGCACGACACTTCACGCAGATTTGCTGCATGAAGTGTGTGAGGAGTGGAAGTATTTATAATACCTCCTCCTACCTCCTTTCTATTTATTTTATTTTATTTTAATCAATAATGGTATGGCGTGGCTCACGCCATACCATTATTTAATATTGGGGGCGCCACCTGCACCTCCCACGTTTTTTTAAATAATATTTTAATAATATATTATATTATATTAATATTATAAATAAATTTTAATCATTTAATTAATTTTTTAGTCTTAAAAATTACCTACTAAAAATGATAATTATCTATAAATTATAATTATATTCTAAAAAAATAAAAATAAAGATATTACAAAAATAGCTCTCCTAACTCATCTAAAAGATGAACAAGGAAGCTCGTTCCATGGTCAACATGGGTCATCCATTAAAATTGGATGACATTGCACAATTCTATTTTAGAACTCCAATTGCTCCTCACGAGATAATTTAGGAATAAAAGTATCTTTTAATACTAAAATTTATAACAAGCTAAGTAATTTTTTTTCATACTATGATCAACAAACTAAATTATGTTTTGATTTATTTTGAAAATATTAAATATCATGTTTTTAAAATTTTGGAATATGGACATTAGGGTGCGTGTGAGAGTGATTATGTATATGTTGAAATCAAACATACCCTAAAAAGTAGAAACAAGTATTAAATATTTTAAAAGTTAGAAGGTATATAAATTCCAAAACAAACATCATGCATAAATAAAATATTTATAACAACTTGTTATAAAAAATATAAAAAAAACTTATAATAAATAATTTATTTTTTGGGAAAATCACAAAAAAATACTATTAAAAATAGGGAAAAGATAAATAAGGGAAGCCAATACCTGAAATCCCAAATCGGACCTCAGGGAGGAATATAGGATTTCCAAATCTTTTCAAAAGACCAATCTAACCTTGAGTAAGTTTTGAAAAACATAGTAAAGTCAATATGTATACTGAAATTGTTATTTGATATTCTTAAGTTATTATTATCTATACCTAAGTTGTTAATATGATGCTTGACATGTGTGGCTTCAAAATATTACCTTCAAGTTTGTTAGAATTTAGGAAGGTCAAGTAGTCAATATGCATACTAAAGTTGTTATTTACGATTCTAAAATTGTTATTATCTATACCTAAGCTATTAATGACGCATGACAGTATTTTGAGAGGTCAAATAGTCAATATATATAACAAAGTTGTTATTTTCAATTTTGAAATTGCTATTATTTATACCTAAGTTGTTAATAGCGTCTAATATATGTGACTTCAGAACTTACTTAAGGTAAGATTGCTCATTTGGAAAGATTTAAAAATTTCATATTCCTTTGTGAGTTTTGACTTAAAATTTCAGATATTGACCTCCCTTATCTGTTTTTTTACTTATTTTAACAATTTTTTTTAAAATTCTCCCTTATTTTTTTCTCCCTAAACCAAAAAAATTATTGAACCAAGAAAAATGCAAAAGAATCACATATATCTACAAAAACCCATGTGATTCTTTTTATACGCCAATTTAAAAAGACTAAAAAGGACGTTATTTACCATCAAAATCTGAAATAGTACATGATGAGGTACAAAGCACGCATAGCAATATAGTTGGGTATTCCTAAATAGAAAATAGGATACAAGTATCATATCTTATCATCCATACGATACAAATATATCTTATTTTAATGTTATATTTGGTATGAAGAAAAGTTTTTCCTAAAAAGAAAATGAAAAAAACTGTTAAATTTATATGATTCGCATGCTGAAAATTAACGACACACACGTTCTGATAGGTTTTCTAAAACATCTCTTTTTTATATGATAACTAAAATATTTGTATATTTATTTTCTCTTATATGATAATTTTGTGGATGATATTTGAGCTTAATATAATCAATTTGGGTGTAATTAATAAATAAATAATGATTTTCTTGCGGACAATACCGCATTAAAAAGAATTAAAGAAGGCATTTAAGGGAAAATACTATTCATGCAATTACTATTCACCGTAGTGATCACTATTCATGGTTATTGTTTCACTATTCACGGTTCTGTTCACTATAGCCAACTACAGACGGTGGAATACGGGATACAAATTCACTGTAGCACAATACGGACGGTGAAATGGGAAGGTGAAGCGGGTTAGGCATTACTATAAAAGAGGCTTTTAATGACGCACATTTAATGACGTTTCTCAAAGAAATGTCGTAGGTAATTGTTTCTTTTTTTTAAAAAAAAAATTATAACCTATGGCGCTTTCTATTATAAGCGTCATAACTTAATGTTAAGATTCTATGGCATTTCCTTAAAAAACGTCATACAAGGCCTTTTTTTCTTTTTCTTTTTTTTATCAAGTATATCAGCTATGACGTTTTACAGCAAAGTGTCATAACTGGTGTAATGATTTAAAATTATTCTGAACGTTTAGATGTTACTCAAGTTATATACATGTAGTTAGCAAATAAACTTCCCCCAACTTATTTATTTCTAATGCTTTAATTATGAATTAAAATAAATGAAGTAAATATTTAAAAAATAAATTAACAAAAGCTATACAAACACTTTATCTAAAAAATGCTTAAATGAAATTTGCACCTTATAAATAGGAATAATCTGCAAAAAAAAAGTTATCAAAAAAAAATATATGCACCTTAGTCGATGCTTTCTTGAAAAACGTCTGATAAGATCCTTAAAATCTAAAAAAAAAATAAGAATTGCCTCAAAAAAAATTTAGTACCTTAACTGGAGTTTTTAGAAAAGCGTCGGTTAAGAGAATACAACTTTATTGTCTTAATCGGTGCTTATCTAAAGCGCCAGTTAAGGCAATAAACTTTATTGCCTTATCAAAAGCGTCGGTTTAGGCAATTGCCTAAAGGCATTAAGCCACGAATATAATATATATTATATATAAATATAAATTTTTTTATCCATAATATTTAAAATTGGGTTGGTTATATCTGATAATTGTCTTCAAAGATATAATTTAAAATTGAATTTTAATTATAATTTAAAATTAAATAAAGTAAAAACTAAAAAAGTATATTAAGTATATATGAGAGATGAAGGCCAAATTTAAGAAGATTGCAAAAAACCATGTTAAGTTACTTTTAAAAAAAACACATAAAAAAATAAATAATTGATCTTGAATAGCGCTTTAACGTAAAACTCCGACAAAGGTTTATTGGAGAAACCTTGGCCGGCGCTTTACATAAAGCGCCGTCCAAGGTCTTTTTTTAAAAAAAAACAATCGATATTGGTGAATACATTTAAACCTCATTTATTCTCAACATTATTAAATGCTACTTAGCTTATATAAATAATGAGCATTCATGTAGTCATAGCAAACTTTCCCACACTTATTTATTTCTAATTATTTAATTATGAAGAAAAAATAAATAAATAAAAAATAAATAAAAAATTTAATAATTTAAGTTTAAATCCAATTTTTTATATTAATTTCCTTGCGCCCAAGACTTTTTATTCCATTAGTTATCTGCAAAAAATATTATCAAGAAAAAAAAATGTACCTTAATCGACATTTTCAAAGAAAATGTCGACTAAAATCCTTGAAATATCAAAGGAATAATTTGTAAAAAAAAAATTTACCAGAAAAAAAATCTGTCGACTAAAGTCTTTAAAAATAAAAAAGAAATAATCTGTAAAAAAATTATCAAAATAAAATTTGAACCTTATTCGGCGCTTCATAATGAAACGCCGGAGAAGGCTAATAAAGATGTCATAAGTTGGACTTTATTTGTGATCAATGGTTATACCTTTTACACGAAGTCCCTGGTTAACGGAGAAGAATTTGTTTCTAATACAATAAAAAATTACGCTGTTTAACTTTGATTTGTGTGCTTGCATTATTGTAGGTACATGAATTGTAGGTTTGTCTCCTCTGGGCAGAGCGATAAATTTGGATTCATGTGCCCTTATCAAGTCCAAGAGAAAGGGACCACTTCTACCATCAGACATAGTACTTATCAGAGAGGCTCAGTGAAACATAAACTGACTGTTTCTTGGTTCCTTGTGTGCATGGCTAAGAAAAAAATTTATATTCCAAAACACATATAATAATTTATATTTTCTTAACATTCATCTTTTTTTAAGAGATCATTGGCAATTGGTTCTTCTGTGTAAGACTAGTTACACAGTCATCCTCCTATGCTCCCTCCACTTGAAACCGGGAAGTGACTTGAAGAAGACCGTGAACTCGTAAGTTTTCTTGCTTTATTACCTTTTGTGTGCAAAGTTTGCGTGCAAGATAAGTAATCTTTGTGATTTTGATGATAGGGCTATACGGACATTCCTACATGCTAAGTGTGGTAAGCATGTCCGTGACTTAAAAGACCCTACATGGATCACGTCAAAGGTTAGTACATATTTATTTTCTTTAAGATGTGTTCCATAAGCTATGCTTTGATGATGTCATGTTCTTTTTCAGAGCCGTCGGCAACCACCAGGGTCCAACTTATGTGGTCTTTATATTTTGAGGCAAATTTATAATATTATCAGCCTATACACGACTGATTTTACCGAAGAGGTAATAAATGTATATTTCAAAAATTTTGTATTACTTTATTGTTTTTAAGTTAATATTTTGTTTGGCTTGTGTTACACATACAGATGTTTGATCTTTCTGATCCCTTTCCTGAAGAAGATATTGATTTCATCCGCAACTGTTGTGCAGAATTCATCTATGAGCTTTTAAAAGATTAGTAAGTTTTTTTAATCTAATGTTATTCTAATAATACTTATGGTTTTCATATCTAACTTGGCTTACATCTCTGCTTAGGAAAATTTCTGGAATATTGGTGATACTAGTTGCGGTTGCTGATACAGTCATGGGATCACTATTGTATATTTTCTTTCACTTTTCTGTAAAGCTTAGGAAATTTTTGCAAATAATGAGAAATTTTTCTTCTCTCTCTTTTCCTTAGAAGTTTTGGGATTGAAAGTGCATAATGTTGAGATTTTCCTTTTATCATTGTTAAATTGTGCTTCATTGTGTTTCAAAATGCCTAATGATGATAAATTGTTGATATTGTTGCTGAAAATTGAATGAGTTGATAATGTGTTATCAGTTGTCATTGGAATTGAATGTATTGATTTTGAATGATTTTTATTGATAATGTTGCTTCTGTGAAATGTGGATGTAGTAATGCTGCTGCCATTGCTTCTCTGATTGTTAATATATATGTGTTGTTGTTTATGTGGAAAGGGGATTGTTGTTAAAATGGCTTACTGGCCTGTGCAAGGTTGAAACAAAAAATAATAATAATAATAATCATATTTTTAAGACCGGTTGTCAACAAAACCAGTCTTAAAATAACCTTTAAGACCGGTTGTCAACAAAACCGATCTTAAAGGTCGTGACATTAAGGACTTTTATAGTTTATGGTCTTATTGTCAGACTTTTAAGACCGGTTGTGGTCACAACCGCTCTTAAAAGTTATGACTTTTTGACCGGTTAAAAAAGTCTGGTTGTATCAAGATCGTTTCCAAAACTGATCTAAAATGTCTTTTTTAACCGGTCCTAAAAAACATTTTTTACAACGGTGCTGATTCTAAACATCCCAGCCTGAGACGAATCCTGAGAAAAGCACCAATCCCCTTTTTGCCATTTTAAATCGGGCTTATATTGCTATTCAGTTATCACGTTAAGCTTATGAGTTTAAACAAACTCGTAATATCAACGTTTGTGAACTTGAAGGAATTTAGTTTTATCAAGAGATAACTATTAAAAATGTATGAATGAAGAATTAAATGTTAATAAATAAATGATAATAATTTTCTCTAAATATATTTAAAATTTAAATAATTGAAACTAAATCTATTCTACCCATAGAAAATAAATTAAAATCTTCATAACAATTTATTAAACTTTATGGGCTCCGGTAATCACAATAATCAAAATGATTGGGAGCTGTATCGATTAATGCTCTACAATTTACACGTGTAATAGGGCATTAATTGATAATATTTTAGCAGGATATAAAAGTATTTTGTCAATATTTAAAATTGTAATGTCATAATTTTCTTATATATATATATATATATATATATGTGTGTGTGTGTGTGTGTATGCTTTCATTGCTGGCAATCAAGTTTGAACACTAAAAGTGAAGTCCCATATCGAATGGAGATAGAAATGATGGAGGCCTTATGAGTAATTTCTTGATGAGCTTTAAAGCTGTGAAATTTAATTTCTTTTAAAGTGGTCAATTTCGAGAGCAACGTAGATAGTGTTGTTATATTGAAGATGAATATAAAAAGGAAGTGAATCTCGTGATACGTTTTATCTTTTAAAACATAAAACAGCTCTTTTTTTTAATTGATTATGGGATTTTCCAAGTACCCCTAAAATATTGGCACATATCAGCGTGATTCTTTCATTTATTTTATTAGCCAATGCAATGATTGCAATCTATCCTTTGCCTGTGATTAGAAAAAATGAGTACGTGGTTGTTTCAGAGCCTCAAAAGCTATGTTAGAAACTGAAAATGCAAATTGTAACCCTAATCATGTTTCGTGTAACGTTGGGGCAAAGGAACTTTTTGACTACAAGCGAAAGTTAAAGCCATATATTTGGTTTTCGGAGCTTCTGCCTTCTTGGTCTTAGTGTTTTTTTTAATTAGAATTCTGAAACTACTTTTTAATAATAAATTATATTATACTAATTTTTATTTTATACAGTTGGGATAAAAGTAACAACTTTTATTAAACACTTAGCGACATTAACAAGCACATACACGGACTCCGCACAGACCCAATTATAATCTTCCACTTTTATAAGTTCCTATAATTTGAAAAGTAAACATCAAATTTTCACATTAGAGTAGTAGCTATTATATATGGTCCAGCAAAACATACAGTTTGTTTGGATTCACTTAAATAAATCAGGTTTATTTTATAAGTCTGATTTACGTAAATCGAGATAAATATTATCCACATATTTATCTCGTAGACTGTAAAAGCACTTCGTAGACTATAAAAACTACCTCGTAGACCGTAAATCACGATTGAAAAACATTTATAAAACTTTCAATCGTTATTCCAAACATCCTAATAATTACTTCAGGAAACTGAAATTCGAGAAAGAGGATAATCTCAATGATTATAGTACTTGGTATGAACAGCCTAGCCTTCCCCCGAATAGATTTTTTTTTTTTTAGTTTTTCCATTTTCAGAATGTCTTATTTATGGTTCAATTTGTCCATCGTCAAATTCCCCTCTTGCCCTTCTACTTTCCTTGTTACGTTCAATAACCTTTTCCACCACTCTTCTCACTAATGATCTCTCTGCATAAAATCAGCAGCACATGGTTCTATAAATCCCTCTTTCACATCACCATGAACTAGTTCTTGCTGCAGCATTGTTATTAGTATCACCACAATCACTTGCAGAAGCAAATCTAATTTAGTTGTACTTAGTTGGGTTGTTCTAACCCTATGTTTGGATATGGGAGGAAAATTAAGGAGGAAAGAATACTGTAAAAGGAAAAACTCTAAAAAATAGTAGATATAGATCACTGTTATAATGTCCTACGAGTGGTCAGAAGCTCTTTCTCGCACATATCTTGTAGGAATAGGTTATAGCTTCAGAAGCTAAACTCAGCCCCAAAATTAAACAGTTAAAAAAAAAAAAATCAAAAGCCCAAGGTTTGGCTTAATTTTGGGTAGAGGGAAGTTAGCTAAAAATTTACGTGGTCAAAAAGTAACTAATGACTAATGACAATAAGTTTGGACTTTGCGACTTGATTGAAAATTTGGTGAATCCGTATCCCATTTAGTTTATTTAATTCTATCCAGACACATGCACATATGTATTGATTTAATGTTTTGAAGTATATATATTTTGATTTGCTTTTAAAACTTCTTCCGATCGTAAATATAAAATCTAATTTATAAGTGAATCTTAGTTCTAACTATTATTAGATTTTTTTTTTGTTTCTTCCCTTATCAATGATACAAATTTGGGCATATATATAACGTTTGATAAATAACGGATATAGTAAATAAACGTCATGTATGTCGAGGTGGAGGTCACACAACAATATATAACGCTTAAACGTAATGGTTACTTATGAGCACCGCCATGTACTGTGATGCAGAATTTGCAAAAACACAAAATAACAGTTGTAGTTAATAACTGTCATTTATTTAGTTATAAAAATGACGGTTCTTTCGAAACAACTGTCATGTAACACTTACAAACGATTTGACTTCCAACCTTTTATATCAGCGAAAACAAGACATAACGATATTGAAAAACAACCGTCATGTAACACTTTCAAATGATCTGTCTTCCTTAAGTACAACTTCATAGGTCATAGCCCTTTACAACATTATCGGACTTTCATAAGTCATAACCTTTAACAACATCTGTTAGACCTCTATTTAAACTTACCTATTTTTTGTGATTCTTACTACTTTTCTTTATCGGCCTCCTCCTTCTTTTCTTCATCATGTTAAGATCCCAGGTAGCTCCTCTGCTGCTGCCACTATCTCCTCCTCCTCCTCCTCCATTTCCTCTTGAAATGGAGGCTTTGATTCAGCTGTTGGCAAGCCTTGACCGCCACACAAGGCATGCCAACAAACTGAACAGGAAGTTGAACCTTATAATTCATCATAATGAGGTTGAATATAACTTTTAGTCAAACCCTTCATCTCCTTCCTCCGTTGATGAGAATGAGAAGGAGAAAGAGGGTAGATGAGAAGGAGGAGGACGACAGTGATGATGATGAGGCAGATTTGTGTCGCCATTATTCCCATTACTCTCTCCTCTCTTTTACTGCAGCAAGTAAAAGTTTCTTTGGTCCTTTCATTGCAGTACAAAGCTTGGTCTTCCACGTGTTTTTTCCTTCTTGTCTCAACCTTCTCAACCTTATATAGAAGATCCCTAGCTTGTAAGTCTTTTTTTTATAGAGAAGCTTAAGTCCAAAGATTGTCTTCTCTCTCTTTTTAAAGTTCACATCTGTCATGAATTTTATATGTGTGTTTATTCACTTAAAATTAGTTATACATTACAATTGTTGTAATTAAATACATTTAGTAGTGATTTTATGAATTAGTTGTTTGTTTTGAATTAATTCATTTTGGTTTGGTTTGATTCTGGTTTGGTTTTGTTCATTTTGCTGTGGATTTTGATTGTAAATACAGAGGGTTTCACTAGGGAAAGGAAATAATTACGCAAATTTATTTTTTTATAAAAAAGACTTCCTATAGCGCTTCTTTGAGGAAGCACCATAGGAAGCTATTTTTTTAACAAAAAGAAATAAGCTATGGTGCTTCCATAGATTCAAGAAGCGCCATAGCTTTCTTTTATGCTGCTGAAAGCTATGGTGCTTCCTAAACATTATAGTATTCTTAAAAATAAGCACTACTTATTGTGTTTTTTGTAGTAGTACTACACCTTGCATTGACTACTAATGAGATGAACTTGTTTGGGATACAAAGCAGTATCCACAATACATGGCCAATAATATTATTTATATATAACCTTCCTACATGACTTTGCATGAACTACAAGTACTCCATGTTGTTTATGCTAATCTCGAGGCCCAAGCAACCTGGGAATGACATATATGTATACTTGGCTCTACTAATTGAAGACTTAAAGCGTTTATGGGATGATGGTGTTATGGTGTATGATGTTTACGAGGAAGAAACGTTCAACTTGAAAGCCATGCTCTTTAGTCAATGACTTTCTTACATATGATAATTTGATATAATACAACATTAAAGGCCAATTTGGATGTCCAATTTGTGAAGAAGGTACATATTCAATTAGATTGAAGCATAGTATGAAGAATTCCTACATGGGACATTGAAAATGTTTGCTTCGGGAGCATCCTTACTGACGTTTAAAATGTTTAAAAAATATTTCAATGGGAAATCAGAAGAGTGCAAGACACCTTGACTTATGACCGGCAAACAAGTATATCAAAAGGTGAAAGATATAAATTGTCTATTTGGAAAACCTTTTGCAAGGGATGTTGGGGCAAGTGGGTGGAAAAAGAGGTTCATTTTCTTTGATTTACCTTATTGAAGGACTCTGGATGCAAGATATTTTCTTGATGTTATGCATATTGAGAAAAATGTGTGCGAAAGTGTTGTCGGCATATTACTCCATATGCCAGGGAAGACCAAAGATGACATAAATGCTAGGCTAGACATGGTTGAGATGGGAATAAGGGAAGAATTAGCACCAGAGGAGAGGGGAGCCCATACATTTCTTCATCTCACGACTCATACATTATCAAAGGAAGAAAAAACTAGATTTTATCAGTTCCTTGCTTCAATCAAGGTGCTAGAGGGTTATTTTTCAAATATCAAAAGACTTATGTTAGTAAAAGACTAGAAATTGATGAGATTAGAATCTCATGACTATCATGTCTTAATGGAGAACTTGATTCTGGTGGCTATATGAGGTATCTTTCCTTATGAGATACAAGTTGTAATCATCAAGTTATGTTTCTTTTTAAAGTCATTTTGCAATAAAATGATAGACCCTAAAAAATTACCAAGGTTGCAAAAATGAATCGTATACACATTGTGTGAGCTTAAGATGTATTTTCTTCTAGCATGCTTTGACATCATGGTCCATCTGACCACTTACTTGGTTAAAAAGGTATAACTTTATGGCCCGACCTATTTAAGGTGAAGATAAAGAAAGGGTTTGTGAAAAATTAGAGTCGTCTAGAGGGTTGTATTGTTGAATGATATATATGTGAAGAAGTCGCTGAATTTTCTGCTACATACTTAAAACATGTAAGCGATATTGGGCTTCTCATGTCTCTATATAATGGAAGTACTAATGGGAAATGGATCATGGGCTAGAAAGTTGTGACCATTTCAGACTAACAATTGGAGCAAGCTCATCTATTCGTGCTACATAACTCCTAGGAGCTTGATAAGTATGCGTACAACTATATACATCAAATTTAGAAGGAAAATCCCTACAAAGGAGAAAGATGGTGTGCTCATCAACATAATAAACATTTTACGACATGATTTGAAGATCAAGTCCTTGGCAAGTATATTGTCCAAGTAGGGGTGTTCAAAGTCCGAGACGAGATCAATATTACCTTATCCCGGGTCTCGTCTCGATAAGAGGCCGGGACTATGAAATTGTTTATGGTCCCAATCCTTGGAAACTCCCCGTATTACCGGGACCAAGACCAGGAATTCTCGGTTTGCAACTATGTTGCTCAATAATGGCATCTTTCTTTTGATTAGAATTTAGTGTCCTTTACTGGGATTCATTAGGACATCAAGAGAGTTATATATTCTTCTCATTCTAGCCACTAATTTTGTGTCAAGTGTATGTTTAATTTCTTGTGTTATGGCATTTGAGTTCATTTCCTAATTTGTTTTGTTATATATGACATTTTAGGATAAGCATTCTCGTAAAGGCTTGATAGCAATGGTTTAGAAGAGGGAAAAAATAAACCTAAAAAATATCATAATATGAGTCAAACGCTCTATATTCTATTTTTTAAAGTAATAATTTATAACAACTAATAAGGCCATAATATTACATAAATTGATCTAGAGTTAAATAATAGCATTTCATCATTACCATCATGTACAATATATAGTTAGAATTAGTATTATGATATATGCGGGGTAACTCCAACTAAAGATATTATAATCATCTTATTAAATATTGTATCAACATTATTTGAATGAATGAAAGTATTTTCCAATCCAATTTATTACGAATCAAGACAATTATGTTATAAAAAAGTAGCCAAAAAATATAATAGATACAAAAATTAATGTGGGAAGACTTTTCATTCAATATGAGTGAGTATAGATTAAGAATATAGGGTTGGGGTAAAAAAAATAAAAGAATAACTTAATTTATGGGAGTAAAAAATAAAAAGTCCTGGGACCGAGATCTCAAGGGTGATCATAGTCCCAGTCGTCCCGGCTTAGTCTTGGACATTTTAGAATGGGGATACTGAAATATCCTGAAATTTGGGACTAAGGGCTTAAGATTTAACCTGGGTTAAAGGGGACCATTAGACCCCTGTTTGGTAAATGTCAAGGAACGAAAAATCGGATCGGACAATGAACCGGTCACAACACTGGTTCAAGGATCAATGGTTCAACCGGGGTCATACCGGTGGTTAAACCGGTCATATTAAAATATTACAATTTATTAGTGGCAATATATATATTAATATATTTTTAAATTTTCATAGATAAAAATAAAGATCTTTAGACAAAAAATGCTTAAATCTATTAGTATTAGTTATGGTGCCTATATTTATGTAATGACATCTCATTTCCTATAATTAATTAATTATTATATCCTCTCAAAATCTTTTTTTTAGATTTGTTATTTCTTTACCTACTTTTCTCTTCATCTTGGTTTTCAAACTTTCATTTTTCCCTAAAAAATAATGCAAAATAGTAGTTAGAGTTATAAAAAAATGTGTTTTTTTTAAAAAGGCAACCCGGGTGGACCGGTCGAACCATCTTTTTTGACCAGGTTGACCGCTTCGAACCGGTTCACCAGTCTATTTCATCAACCGGACCAGATCACCGGTCGGTCAGTCTGTTTTGTTTTTCAATGGTAAATGTAAAGTAAGACATAATATTATTTCCCAAAACTCATTTATATCCTTGGATATTAAAATGAATTATATTGGTGAGTTAAAGAGCTCAGGGAGTAACAAAATGAAGTGATTGGAAGTCACACACAACATAGTAAAGTGGAATATAAAGTGTTGTTGCTATCGGTGAAATTCCGATGTGGCAGTCGTGTTTGTGTGGCATATTTCAAGGGGTAAATGATGTCTAAAAATTATGAAATTTTCCAGAATGAAAGTATAATTATCAATATTTAATTTGATAGATCATATGAATCATTTGGAGTTGTACACAAAGAGAAATGAATTTTTGGATTTAGCCCAGTGAAATTAACTATTTTCTGGGGTAGCATCCAAAGATTAAAATTTTGGAAATATTGATATTCCAATTAGCCAAATTTTATATTTTTTCTTAAAACTAGACTCAATTAGGGTCACATAGCCTTTGAAACCACCATAATTGGACTTTTGTACAATTAGATATGAATTTTTAAATATTAATGAAAATTCTGTCATATTATGTATTATGTGTGAAAATTGATTTTTGGACCAATCATAGGCTGACACATGGCAAACCAATTTGACCACTCATTTAATGAATAATCCCTCATCTCCTTCCTCATATTCTCATGCAGAAAATCAGAATTAGAGAGAGAGAGAGAGAGAGAGAGCAGATTAGAATGAAAATGGAGGAGGATGAGAGAGGAAGTTCTAACCTTCGAAACACTGCCGAATCGGCGTCCTCTCTCAAAGTGCCCTTCAGGAAACGTCTTCAACTCATTATGAGCTTTATTTCTATGGTTTCAGATTCTCATTTGAAGCTGGTTAGCACCATCTCACCGGATGGAGTATTGCCAGAATTCTGAACAGTTTGCAGAAATGAGTAGAAGTAAGTGTAAGCTTCCTTTTTAACCGATTGATTTGTTGTTTGGATGAGTATATTGGAAGTTGGGTGCTATTTATTCTTGTAAAAAATGATGTTTTCAGTGGCTAAATCATGTCTAATGGGTGTTTAAATAGCTAATCATTTGATTAGAAGTATAAAGGAAGTGATTAAGCCAAAAAAATGAGAAACCGACAAACTCTTCCCGAGAACTTTGATTTTGTTGTGTTGTGTTGTCATAGAAGAGGAGTTGGAATTTAATGATTTTGATGCTTCCATTAGCTTTAAGAGGTAAAATTGTGTAGGTATGAAAGTTTTCGTGATTTTTAGATGCTTGTATATGAATTTAGAAATTTATGAAGTTTGGGGATTCATGTTGATAATATGCCATGTCTGCAACAGTGTTACGCAATTTGAAAGGCCAAACCTTGTCCAAAAATTCTAAAACTTTCTAGAATTAAAGTAGATTCATAGATCTATAACTTGATAGGTAGTTTATAATTTTTGGACAAGTACACTGGGAGATATGAATTGTTGAAGTTTGGCCCTGTTTTTTGGAAACAAATCTAGAACAATGATGTTTTCCGAAATTCTGGAAATTTTGTGTTGGTATTTTTCAGAAAATGATATTTTTCCTTGAAATTATAATTAAGTAGGATCAAATGGAGCTTAGAACCACCTTAATTTGAGTTCTATAGAATTAATTATGATTTTCCAAAGTTTGGTAAAAAATTATGGTAGTTTGATTATCATGCAAAATTGAGTAAGAAATTGGCCCAATGTAATTGGTTAGAACTCAAAGGTTGAAAGTGAGCCTTTGAGGCTAATATAGCCATTGGGCATTCACCCTTCATGGCTCTAATGATTTCATTCTTATCTAGGGTCATGAAGTGTTAAAGAAGAAGTAATGGTTGAAAGACCAAGGTGCATGAGGAGGACATCAAGTAAAAGGTAGTGAACTTACATTTTCTGCATGTATGTGATATGTATGTCTTGCATTGATTATGTGACTATTTTTCCTATTTGTGTGGAACATGTATGATTGGTTGAAGCTCTGTTATATTTATGCAATGACCATATGTATGTCATAACATCGAGCATGCAACATGTCATTATGTTGACTTGAAATAGTATAGGAAAGCATGTCATGCATTCATATATATCTTGCATGCATGGTAATATTTGCTATTGAGATTCTTTCGAATCTCACTCCTCCCAACGAACCATTTAGATAGGTTGAAGAGTGTAAGGGGACATACACCGATGAGGAACTGAGAGGTGAAGTGAAGATCGTAGTGCGTAGCACTACCATTGTATTTAATGTAAAGGTTGTATTAGCTGTGACATTATACATTTGTTGTATGCATATGGATGTATAAATTT
Source organism: Albizia julibrissin (assembly GCA_037074505.1). Classification (NCBI taxonomy): domain Eukaryota; kingdom Viridiplantae; phylum Streptophyta; class Magnoliopsida; order Fabales; family Fabaceae; genus Albizia; species Albizia julibrissin. The sequence continues at coordinate 39,112,827 of CM073483.1, read as the reverse complement.
GGTAAGGCAGAGAATAGCTCTAGTTTAATTAAAGGTGAACAGCTTTTAGTTTTATTTAAAGTAACGCTTGCACACTCTGATATTGTGAAACTAAGAGCCGATGATGTATTAGTGACATGGTGAATCTTGTGGAAATGTGTTTAAAGTATTCTACCCTTTTGAAAACTCTCTCAGCCCTAGGTTCAAATCATGAGTTGAGAGTGAAATATTGTGAAATATTTTAGAAGTTGAGTAGTCTGGGTTCAAATCCTAGTTCTACAACGGATTTCATTAGTCACTTATACTTATTTATGAGTATTGGAAATAAGGTGTCACGGATACTTTGAACACCCTTATGTCTAAGCAATCAAATTATATCTTACGCAAGCTCTATATCATTAATGGGTTCACTTCTTACACCAAAAAGCAAGATGATCAAAGAAAAATGTAAAATAATAGTGTAACTCTTGTAGCTAACACCATGCATGTGTCGAGTTCTAAAGATAGAAATCATATTTATACGAAGACGTCATACTTTGGGTGATTTAATAAATATGGGAGTTAGATTATATTGGCTTCCGAGTTCCCATATTCTGTTGTAAGTGAGTTAACAATAATCATAGCTTTAGAATTGATGACTTAGGCTTGATATAATTGAATTTGAACAATGAAGGGTATAAAGACGAGCCTTTCATTTTAATTGCTCAAGCTAAAAAAGTGTTTGTCAATTATCCTTCTAAACAAGGATGATCTATTTTTTTGTTGATAAATAAAGTGACTAATGAGGAGATGGGTGATAAAGTTGAGGATTATCCTTTTCATGGGAGGTCACTTGAACCATTAAATTTGGATGAAGAAGATGCTTTGTACGTTAGGCACGATCACAATGAAGGCATTTGGGTTTTGAAGAGGAGAAAATTATTACTTAGTAAGAAGAGAAGGATTTAAACTAAGAAAAGTAACTTCCAAAAAGCCAAGACTAGGAAAAGAAAAAGAGACACTTGATTTTTGTATTTTGACTATGTATTGTTGTTTTTCTGCTGATGGGCTGGGGTAATTTTTATGTTTTAATGGATGGTTTATTGTATTGTTGTTTGTTCATGTGTTATTTATGAAAGCAAGTGGAAATCAATAGCACTAACCCCCTACTTTTTTAAAAAAATGTTGTGGATAATTAACGGTTACTAGCTAGAAACCATAATATATACTTCCAAAATACCTAATAGGTTTCTTATAATAACTATTATATATGTAACAATGAATAAATACATCATGGGTATTATATTTAAACCATTATAAAGTTAAACTTTTACCTTTATTTAAATGTCTATTTGCTTCTCCATTTCATTCATTAGCATACTTGTCTTAGGTCGAATGTAAACCCACCAACCTTGAAACCCTATTACTCCAGTCATCTTTTTTGGTCGTCGACCGTCATTTTCAGTTGAACCACACCATCCACAAAGCCATCTCCCTACTTCTTATCGAAAGCTACGCAAGCCCTAACACACATTTTCATTCATTACCCACTTATCGAAGGGTTTATTGTAACTAACCTTGGACTCCCACTTCTTCGGTTGAATTTTCTGGCATATGTCAGTCATTTTCAGTAGAGCCACACAATCTAAAGTGTTCACCGTACTTGTTAGCAATAGTTGAATGAGTTGCTTCGTATTTGTTTGTGTGGTCTGTTCTAATCTTATGGAGGTATGATTTACATGATCTATTCTACATTCTCCATTATTATTCACTTTGTATTTTATAGCTAGGGTTTGACCTTAGTCGTGCTTATCTTCTTTTGGAAAAATCAATTTCTCTGATCAAAGGTTACTCTCCTGTTACATGAAGTTATTAAAGATTTACAAAGATTTCACTATGTTGAGTGTATGACAGATAGCCCCAAATAGCATATGGTTGCCACATGCCACGTGTATAACTTATATGGGGAGAACATGATTCACAACTCGTCTTTCCCTCAGAATCATGGTAGGGTAGAATGCTAAAGGCCACCATCAGTTCTAAGTATGCTTTTTCAGTGCCCACCCCATCGTCTTTCCATCTAAAACAAGAAAAGGTATATTGTCATCTTATAATATATGCACTAGATAAAGTTTCTCCTTTTGCTTTACTTGTTGAACTTGACTGTATAATAGAATATAAGCTCACACATCCAGTACATCCATGCAATTTGTGATAGATCAAGACATTTCTGGCTTTGTGACTATGTTCAATGGAACTCCCTACCGTAAAAGGCTTAATGGGTATGCAATCTCAAGCAAGATTTTATAGAGAATGAGGGATCGGATGTTACTATAGAACGCCATATGTCATGGCCAGTGGCAAGGCATTGGCTATAGTGTATGGTGTTCTATAGTCACATCAGATCCCTCATTCTCTATCAAGTCTTGCTCAAGGCCTACATACATACCCCTAGAGCCATTTATAATAGGGACTTCCATTGAGTTTAACCACAAAACCAGAAATGTCTTGATCCATCCCAAATTGCATGGCTATACTCGATATGTGAGCTTCTATTCTATTATATATATATAAATTTGTGTATAATTTTGTTCTATATGCATGTTATAGTAGGATATCGAAAGGAGAATCTCTCTTTTTAAAAAAAACAATACCTAAAAAAATTAACGGTTCTTACATAAATGTTATATATGTATACACTATATATGATGGTTGTTTCATTAAATCGACCGTTAGCATTTATAGAAAATAAATAAGGATTGTAATATAACGATTGTTATGTATGTTATACTTTGTATAACGGTTATTGTGAAAGCACTATTATGTATGTTATAAAGTTTATAACGGTTGTTTACTTGAGACCGTTGTTTATTATGCCAGCATTATAATTTATATAACGATTATTTACGTGTGGTCATTAATTATTATCACATCAATGCGTATATAATAGCCTCACCAAGCCTCAATATATAACGAGCGGTATATTAGAACCGTTATAATAGGTCTAGAATAAATAACGGTTTAAAACCATAATTTGTCTACGCGGACCATATATAACACCCGCATATATGACAATTCCGAACTATGATGTATGACAAATAATAATCGTCATAAAAAACATTTTATGTAGTAGTGTATATCTATCATATTTTCCAAATTAGTCTACCTAACTTATGAATTGATATATAATCTAATATTACATGTAAGTATCTAAGAGACATATGCAATAATTAAATAATTTATTTAGTTTCCTTAATCTCCTCAAATTATTAGGTAAATAGATTTTATATTTTGGACTGGAGGATTATGTACCTCGCCCCATCGTTCAAAAAGGCAAAATAATTCTTGTATGACTCATACTCTACTTCTTGATTAAGTTTATGTCTATTCTTTTAAAGATTAGTTAAACCTCTTACGATCATAATATGATATAATGTGCCTGTTTGGATTAACGGTGAAAAAGTAACTTTTTTTCTAATGTGGCTTTGCAGAAGTCAAATTGAAAAAAATTCATATTATAAATGTGATTTATGTTTAGATTAGAAGTGGGAGAAGTGGCTTTTTTTTTCTAAACCCAGTGAAAAAAAAGCCAGAAGCTACTTCAATGAGCTTCTAAAAAAAGCAAATTTTTTTAAATGCCCAGTGAAAGCTAACGTGTTCATAAACATGTTTGCAAATGTCAAATGAGCTTTTACCCTCCAAATGAGCTTATAACCCCTCCTAATGAGTTTCCAAACAGACCCAATATAGACTCAAGTATGCAGTACTCCTTCTAATCCTTTTTATAAGCAATAAATACCAAAACACAAAAATCAAATTAGAAATTAAAATTAGTTGAAAGTAATAAATATATCAAAAATATTTTTTTTCAAATATACCCTCATCTACTCCAGTTTCAAGGTTCGTGTCTATCACTCCGAATAGAGATATCTCCTCTAGGATTTAAACTCGAAACCCAAAAAAATTTAGCAATACCTCACACCGCTAGACCAGCTTTGTATTAGTATTATTAATAATTATTAATTACTAGCTAGTATTATAACAATTAGCTTAAGGGCTAAATTACAGAAGTGGGGGATCACAATTATTAGAATTTACATAAATAATAACTCCACCAATGGGGAGACCCTCCATTTTGAGAAAGCCCTGGTCAAGAAATTCCATCATGGTAGAATTCCTATATTGCCCCTCATCATCTCCTTCGTTCTTCAGTAAACTCTCCCACCACTCATCTGACTCGCTCTTTCCAAAATCGGCAGTCAGAGGAGGACATGACAGCTGTGCAAAACTGACACCTGTACTTCCAGTTGAAGCACAACCTGTAAGTCTAATTCATGCTTTTACATTATACATATATCATAAACAAGCACAAATTATGTCACAACTACAGCGGAAGACTTATAAATACCTCTTGCCATTGCTAATTTCTGATTAGGGTGAAATCCACGAGTTCTTGCGGTGAACTGCAAAACATAAGAGCGTCAGAAGGTTGTCAGGTACTCTTCTGACGACTGCAAGGCATAGTGATGGCAACTGGGTGGGAGCCGTCGCCAGTCAGGGAACCTCAAAGAGCTGCTAGGGTTTTTCACTCATACGCTCAATTTCTCTAACGGCTGAATACTTAATTGTTTATTTCACCATCAGAAATAAACATTAATAGCCTGTCAGTTAATTACCCTAATCCTGTAATTGGGCTTGGATCTGACTAACGGGCCACACTCTGGATATTTTAATTAAACCTAATTAATTAATAAATAACTAATAAATCATATTATAATTAAAATATCTCACATTCTCCCACTTGGCCCGTACCTTGATGTCAGTTACCCTATCCAGATTAAACTAAGGCTATGCTGCAAGAATCATGGCGATAAGTCCTCTTTGGTCGAGTATTATCTTCCATGCATTACATGCAACACCCTTACTTAATGGGTATGACTTTATGAATAAACTTCTATGTTTATTCGGTTCCAAACTTAATGTTTATCATTTTCATCAATAGAATGTATACATATAATGATTGAAATAATAAACCGCATGATTAATTTCATTGCGTACCTCTTCTATATGAATGAGGGTCTAACCCCTATCTGAGGGACGTGTAACACAAAAGCACTCGGTTTCAATCCCTTAGTCAAAGGATATATCATATGATATATAAACACAGATAGCATATTGATCCATGTAGATATGTAGTTAATTTTGGCGATTTGGAGAAGAAGTACTACATCAAGAGAGAGAGAGAGAGAGAGAGATGAAGAGAATATACAAGTTAAAAAGATAAGTTATTTTTGAAAATGTAACATGAGTATTTCAATATAAATGAGGAGTATTTATCATACATTCTTAACATTTAATTCTTCTAATTAATTGAATCATATTCATACATTTTTTAGTTTAAAATCATATTCATATATGACATGACATTATCTTTTAGTTTCTTAGTAAAACTCAATTTACTGCATTTCAGTTCTATTGCTTTTGTGACTATGTAGGACTTGATAATATTATTTATGTCATTTTACCATTTTTCAAAACAAAATATGACAACGTAAATTAGTAATATACAACAAAGTTAAGATGTAACTAACAAAGTAACTAGATTAAACGAAATTATTTTAAGTTCAAAATATATTTAAAAAAAGTTATACAATCTAATTTGAATGGGTCAATATCATGCAAGAGTAGTGAATTTGTTTTTTCAGCCCTCTGGGACCAATAATTTGATTGATTTGAGTACATTATCATCAGGGCCCATCTAGCTAGGATATATTTTATGATTATTATTGGCCGACAAATTTAGTCAATAATTAACTACTGGACAAGATGTACAACCTAATTCAGATTAAACCGATTTGATTATATTTAAAATGCTTCTTGTAATTAACCTAATTTTTGTATCCACATTTTTGCAGGGTCAAGTTTTTAATTGCAAATGCTGTGTTGTGTCTGATTGTGAACGTACGTGTCCATGGTTGAATGGGGAAACAGACACGGGTCATCTCAGAGCTTGTGGTGTTAGAATTTGGCTGTAGAGGTATCAGTAGCAAGTAGCAATATTTACCAATATATGCTGCGTTGGGTGCATAAGGTAAGAACTATTTGTTTAATTTAATTAAATTAAAAAAAATAAGTTAAATTAGTTAATATGATATATTTTTTCTAAAATGTCATAATAATCATCTTCCTTAGTTCCATCGATCTCTCTTTTACTTAAAGGAGTATCAATAGGTAAAATTTAAGATAAGAATGATAAATATAAAAAATATATTTTACATTTAGAATCAAAACCAACTATTTAATTAACTCCTATAGTGTTCATAGCCACGGCACGTTTTCGGGTTAATCAGAGAAAGTCGGATCTCCATACGCAAACCCCCGCAAAAAACAATAAAAAACCTGCCATTCACTGCTTAATAGTGGCTAAACGATTGAATATAATTGATGATTACCGCGAAGAAATTTAAAGATTAATGAGATTTCACATATTTTGTTTTTATATTGATTGCCTTATGAAATGGGTGAGCTTCCTACTTTCCTCCCATAACGCTAACGATGAGTAGTGATTGATTTGGGTCACTAACAGTTCACAGTCTGCCTTAAAATAGACATGCTGCCGTACTGGTTAGCAAGCATCTAGGTTTTTCTTGCTTTAACATGAGAAATTTCTGTATGAACCTGTCTTATCATGTCATTAATGGTTTAATAAATTAAAATATAATAATTAAGTTAACATTAATTTTAGTTGGCTGCAATATATATTTCATATTTTTATTTTTTTAAAAAAATGAATTCCTTAATTAAGATTTCAAAAATAATGAAAAAATGAATCTTATGAAATCTTTTAATTTTATTATTAATATGTAAGTTAATATTTAGAAGGTGCCAAATTAATTCATAAGTTATGGTATTTTAATTAGTTAAAGTACAAATGACGCCACAAACCAAATGAATTTCTTAGCTAATATAGGTTTTTGTTTGGACTTTTGAGAGCTAAACCATCCTCACATGACTAATTACAGCTCCCTTTTATAATATGAAAATAATTGTATTATATAGATAAGAATGTTGGTTAAAACTAGTTAAAGATAATAAATATGTTTAAAAAAATGCAACTTATTCTCTAAAAACATCCTTATTTATAGAAAAAGTGGGTGGAAGAGAGAATAAGTGGAAAAAATGATGAGAGTTGATGAGTATGAAAAATGATAGTAGGGACATATAATTAAGGGAGAATTTTAAAAAAATATCATTTAAACTTCAAAATCCCAAATAGGTGATTTAACAATAAAATGATTTGTTAATTGCATTATCATTCTTGTTAATCCCATTACCGAACTTGTTAACGGGATTTTGAAGTTTAAATGGTATTTTTTTGGCATTCTCCCTATAATTAATTCACAACTACAAAAAATACTTTTAACTTTCCTATTTTGGGCCTTTTAACTCCTTTCACACGAAGACGCCTATTTGAGGGAAGCAGTAGAGAAAGACTTTAGGCATCCCTAATATTTAAGGACACCTAAAGTGAGACTTTAGGCGAACCTAAAGAAGTTAGGGACGCCTAAAGTTAGACTTTATTAACTAAATAATTATTAGATTAATAAATTATTTCCTATATTGTCAATAATTGTGCGACTTTATTAGCTGCTTCTTTGTGTTTTATCTCATTTTTACTTTGGAAGCAAAATGTTATTGTTAGCTATACCCATATGTAAATTATTAAGAAAAATAGAAGTTAATAATATAGAAAGTTAATATGATTTATAACAATCAGTGTTCATGAAGCCAAGTCCTAACAATCAGTGTTCTTCGCCTATTTTTTTATATGACTTGATATCATAATAAAATATAACTTAGACAAATGAAAGTGGGGATGTATAATAGGAGTTTTTGCAGAAATCTTATATAGGAAGAATTTAATACAGAGTTAGTACCTGTGGCCGATGATGTAGACGGAGACACCCCACGATGGTGAGAGGAAAGGCTCTATTCCTCTTCAAATGATGGGTCGTCGGTGAAAGAGTGAGAGAACGGAGAGATAGAAGAGAGAGCTAAGGAGATGAAAAATGGACAAAAGGGAGAGTAGAGATGGAAAATGAAGAGAAGGGAGAGCAATGGAGAGAGCAGAAATGTGAAAACTATTAGAATAGGAATGTAATGAGAAAAAATGAGAGCAGAGATGCAAAAAGTATGAAAGAAATGAGAGAGTTTAGGCGTCCCTATTTGAAATAGGGACGCATAAACTTCCAAATAGGCGTCGTTATTTTAAATACGGACGCCTATTTACAGTCAACATGTCAGTCAAATTGACTGACATACATTGGAAAAAACATTTTCCACAATTTGGTTTATGTAAGGCGCCTTTATGTCAATCAAACATAAAGGCTGACACACGGATGCAGGTGAAAAAATTATAATTGATTAACTTGTTACTCTCAAGTCTTGTTTGTATAATAAAGTATTCTACTTTCTTTTTTACGTGTTATTTTCTTCAAAAAGTTTTATATTTATAAAGAAAAAAATTAAAATTTTATTAATTCTTTCATAAAATTAAATAACTTTCAAATTTTATTCTTATCTAACATATATTATATTATATGAAAAGAAATTCAATACACTAATAAATAAAGAATAAATTTACTTGTATAGATGAAAAATTTAAAGAAATGCTTCAGATATAAGATATAAAAAATATGTTAAAAATATAAGATTTTGACATCACTAATTTAAGTTAAGGATGTAAAGAATGACGTCCTAATATTTAGCAATTAGGTACACCACTTTTGACATCCCAATTAGGAATTTCCAAATAGGGACGCCTAATCTCCAATAATAGGGACGCCACTTTAGCTTCCCTATTTGAGAATTAGGGACGCCTTTTTGGTGTTTCAAATAATCTTTGTGTCATTTTTTATGTCAATTCTTGACTGACATAAAGACTGATAAGTGTACTTTGGGATAAATATGCATCCCTAGGCTTTAAAAGTCAAAGTATGTTAGTTTTTTTACTGACATGTGTTGGTTACATATGATTTATGTGTCCCTATTTAGAATAGGAATGCATAAACTATGCTTTAGGCGTCCCCAATTTTAATTGGGACGCTTAAAACCGACCAATATTTTAAAATTGCTGCTTATAATTACATAAATGCCACTTCGTTCATTTTTTACTTCCATTTTTTTAAAAAATGATGTCTTTTAGGATAGTAATACATGTCTGTAGTAGTGATTGAGAGCAAAAAAATGTATTAAATGTTTACACGTTTTCAAAACCTATCTTTAAAGAAGGGATTAGTGGTGCACCTTTTGTGACACTTCTTTAAAGAAGTGCCACATTTTTTTCCAATTTTTTTTAAAAAAGAACACTTCATGTGGCGTTTCCTTAAGGAAGCGCCATCTAAATAGGTTTTTTAAAAAATTAAAAATTGAAGAAGCAACTATGGCGCTTGTTTAAGGAAGTGTCACAACTGTTACGTATTTTATGTGGCACTTAGCCTAGCAAGCGTCACCCAAAGTATTACTTTGTTTAAAAAAAAAGTTTAAACCCTTCTCTCTCCTGCAATTTGCAGTCTCCACTCTTCATCCAACACGTGTCATCACCCTTATCATCTTAAATCTCATATTTCCTCCTTCTCCTCTTTTTTTCACTTATCATCATCTCCAATTCGATCTACACTTCTCTCATTTCTTTGTTCCATCATTTCTCACATTTTCTCCTCCTCCTCTTTTTATTTTCGCGGTACTCATTCCAAAATTCTTTTGTCCTATTTCTTACACCAAACTGACCACATTCCTTCTTCCCTTTGGTCTCATTCCATCCTCCTTATAGTTTCATTTCATCCTGTAAGTCGTACCCACTCATTTTTCTTTTCACTCATTACCATCTCCAATTCGATCTACACTTCTCTCATTTCTTTGTTCCATCACTTTTCACATTTTCTCCTCCTTCTCTTTTTATTTTCGCGGCACTCCTTCCTAATTTCTTTTATCTCATTTCTTACACCAAATTGACCCCACTCCTTCTTCCCTTTGGTCTCGTTCCATCCTCCTTATAGTTTCATTTCATCCTGTAAGTCGTACCCACTCATTTTTTTCATTTTTTTTATATTTTGAAGCTACGTACAACAGATTGTCTTATTTACCACCTTTTTTTTAAACATCTATGTAACTTTGTCTTTCTCTTTTTCCTTTATTAATTATTTTTTAGGTGTTGTATTTGAGGTTTTAGCTCACTCTATTCAAGTTTCCTCTATACTGTAAGTTTTTTAAATTTTTGAGCTAACAAATAGAATTTTATTAGTAGTTAATTGTTTAATATGCTCAATATCTTTTATATTTAATTTATTATGAAATCTGAAAAAATTATTCTCATTTTTATATGCTGAAAAATAAATGAGATATGTAGTAGTTATAATTTTTTATTATTGTAGTAATTGTTAACATTTATGAGTTGCATAAATAAAATAATTATTTATTTTTAACATTTGTATTTTATTTAGTAGTGAGTTTGTTAATTGGTTATTTGTTAATTTATATAATTTTGGAGTTATTTGATTGTGGTTTTTTTTTCTTTATTTTGTTGTAGAGATATGGAAATATGTCTAAAGTGTGTTATTAACTATAATTATAAGGTTCTAAAAGAAAAATATGAAAAAAAATTATTTTTTTAAAAAAATGGACTAGGGTGGCTCTTCCTTGTTAAATTTAAAAAAAAGGGCTTAGGATGGCGCTTCCTTGAGGAAGTGTCACAAGAAGTTACTTCCTTAAGAAAGCGCCACCTTAGATCTTTTCTTAAAAAAATAAATTTATAAAAAAGGAAGCGCCACCTTATATCATTTTTTAAAAAATTAATTTAAAAAATATTTTTTTAGAAAAGGGCTAGGGTGGCCTTCCTCAAGGAAGCGCCACCTTAGACCATGTTTTAAAAAAAATTTTAAAAATATTTTTTAAAAAAATGTCTAGGGTGACACTTTCTCAATGAGAACTTCCTGTAGATAATATTTAAATAAAATATATATATATACATGTTGTGGCGCTTGTAGATAGCGCCACAGCTTCTTTTAGTGGCGTTGAGATATGTGACGCTTGTCAAGCATCACATCTATATTTATTTGTAGTAGTGTATAAAAAGGAATGGAAGGAGCACTATAATTTTTTTTATTTGATCAAGGGTTTCCCTCTCAAATCTTAGAGAGCAAAGAGTTCTCACATCTCCCAACAAGTGTGTTTACCAAGATTTGAACTTATGTTCCCTTCTTTATGGGAGTAAGGCCCCTTACCACCTCAACCAACTACTTGTTGGTGGAGTACTATAATTATTAATTAGACTCATTTCAAATATACTCCTCTCATCTAATTTATAAGTCACTTCTAATATATTTTATACAGACAAAAACCTTAAACTTCATTAATTTTACTTTAAACTTCAACAATTTTCTAATTTTATTTCTATTTAATATACATTATACCCTAAACAAAATAAGCACACCAATAAATGAATGATAAAACTATACATTCATATTAAAAAAATTTAAAAATTTGATTTATTAATAGGACATGTTCATAAGAGATTCGACAGGGTTTTAGTTAGCTGTCTGGGCCTAACACAACCTTCCTCCTTTACGTTGTTGATTTATTAATAGGACAAAAAAATTAGCCTCTCAAAACTTACCAACAATTCCTCATATTCAGTCCAATCAGTTCTTCAATCAACAAGTGACACATGGACTAGCCTTTTTTCCCTTATTTGATCTGTTGCTGAGGTACTGCAGCTGGAAAACTCTAGATAAAGGATCTTGGATGGCCTGAGATGAAACAAGCCATGGGTCTGCAATTAGTTGTACCTAGCTTATTGTTTAATCACCCTGAATATATGACTCATTTGTAGGTTGTAAGTCGATTTCTTCAAGGTAGATATTATCTAGAGTTGGGCTATTTGCTTATTCAAACCGTGTCGGGAAAAAAAATTGTTTCTTTGTACCGGCCATCCCTTTTGATTTGTTAATAGAGAGAAGTGTGGAAGGCATAGGCCTTTGATTTGATTTGGCGTGAATGAGAATCATCAATTGATTGCCCCTATAGAGTCAAATAGGGTTATAATTCAAATGTTTGGAATAGCTTATGGAAGCTCCATAAGTGCTTATAAATCATGATTTACGGAATACAAAATAGCTTTTACAGTTTACAAGGTAGCTTTTACGATCTACGATGTGCTTTTACGGTTTATGAGGTAAATATGTGGAGGAGATTTATCTCGATTTACATAAATCGAGCTTATTTAATAAGCCCGATTCAACTAAGCTCATCCAAACGAGCAAAATGTAGTTATTTAGCGTCACATAGGGTTGTGGGTATAGGTGATGACGACCTTGTGAGAACGGAGACGGAGAAGAAGGGCGTTAAGAGTTTAATGAGCTTAGGTGTCACTTGTTGATTGGACAATTGATTGGACTGTATATAAGAAACTAGAAGTAAGTTTTGTCCTTTCAAAATTGAAAGACAATGGGCTCATTTGGTACGCTGGAATTGATTTTAAGAGAAATGGATATGAATATGGATATGAAAATAAAATTTAAAAGTATGTTTAGTATGTTATGGAAATGAGACCAAATTTTTATATGAAAAGTCTAAAAAGCCCCTCTAATAAAAAATTTTAAAAGTTTTTTTTAAAAAAAGCCATCTGCCTTACTTCAAAGAAGGCACCACCACTGCGTTTGTCTTCTTCACCAAAACTTCACATTCCTTCTCCATTTTCATTGCCAGCGACTCTTACCTCCATTACCATCGTCGCCGACAACATCCCTTCTTCATTCACCCTCCACCACAGCCACAAGATTCAAGCTTGAGATTGAGAAGAAGCACCGTAGCAGAGATGATTTTTTCCAGATTCACCCTCCATCACATATTTTTTTTCTAGATATGAAGCTTGTTGTTCAATGGAGAAGGTGGAGATGATTCACCGACACCGACGCTCGCACCCTCGCCGTCTTCCTTGCCAATAATCGCTGATGAGTGAGCAAGAAGAAAAAGTGCTATGAAGGTCATCTTCCTTACCAGTAATCGCCATCTTCCTTGCCGACGTCGACACTCGCACCCTCGAAAGTGGTGATGAAGCTTGCAATTTTCTGTAAAGTGAGAGTAGGTCATCGTCTTCGCCGGTGAGGGTGAGATAATTTCAAATTTTAGTGAGGGGTAAAGATGAAATCTACGTACATCGAATTATAAATCTTAGGGGTGAGGATGAAAATCAATTCCAACCATCTTGGTGGATATGAAATTGGAAAATTTTTCAATTTCATCATACCAAACAAACTTATACATAGAATTGAGTCACAATTCTATTTTCATACCCCCCCATTTCCATCATACCAAACAGGCCCAATATAAACATGTCTCAATAATTAAATAAAGGGACAATGAAACTTTTGGTCCCTATAATTATATATCAAATACCAATTTGGTCCTTGAAATTTAATTTTTATTATTAAGTCCTTAAAATATTTTTGAACAATTTTACGTTCTTGTTTGATCTCATCGAATTAATCTTAAACACACATGTGACCCAACCATTAAATCGAGAGCCTTCAAACCATTAAGACTAATTTTTTACACAGGCGCGCGCGCGCACACACGTACGTACGTACATACATATCAAACTTCAAGGACTTGATAAAAAATTAAAGAACTAAACTTTATTAGGAACCAAATCGATGAGTGAGGCAAACTTAAAGAACAAAAAAAAATCATCATCCCCTAAACAAAAGTTTACTCCAATAATGTAAAAGATTAGATTTATTCGAATCAAATTTAAAAAGACAAATCTAATAAAACAAGAAATATCCTAAATTCCTAATAATATAAAATAATGCATTAAATCATTGTAAGGTTTGAGAGTTTTCTAGTCTTCGTAGGAGTCATCGATATCTGCCATCATAATTAATTGGTATGAATAAAACATGGCTTCCTGTGGTTTCTTTGTGTAAGTAATTTTCATGATGTGCATTATTATCATGGGTTGGAAAATGATTTCGCAAGTCTCCAAATGCTAGTTGATCTTTTTACAAAGTGGCATCTGCCTTGATGGTTCTACAAGAAAAGTGTGTCTCTACCAACTCCTCTGTCCACTTTCTCTCCACTTAATTTTTTCATAATTGGATTAGCATTTAAATGGTTGAGATTTATTCTGTAAAAATATTATTATCATCTAATACTTAATATTACAATATTATTTTTAATATAGTATAAAATCTCAATCATTAAAAAACAATCCAATCATGGAGAAATTAAGTGAAGTGAAGGGTGAAGTTGGTGGAGACACTCTTTTCCCTGGGCTCTACTAATTTTGTCACTTTCCATTCCATTCTTCTCCACCTACATTTAAGCAAAACCAAAATTCCATCCTACATTACGTATTTCCTCTTGATCTTCATATAGAAACTAGATAATTAATTTACAAAGATTAAAAAAAATTGGTTAGTCATTTGGAAAAAATGTGTGCTGATTTCCCTAAATTGCCCATTTTAATTAGTTACATTGTATTATTCCATTAATGGAGAAAACCCTTAAAATGTGCAATCAACGAAAACACATTTACTAGTTTTTACATTTAAGACCGGAGAAAGTAATTCAAGTAGTATATATAGCATAATGATTGAGGTCCATTGTTAGTCGGGCTTTTATGGCAGGTCATGACATGGGATAGCCAGGCCTTTGTATGGGTTGGGAAAGAAATGAGTGGGCCAAGAAGAATCTTGAGGCCTTTTGATTAGGGTTTGTGTTGGAATATACCAGTCCATCTTTGGTGAATTATGGCCTAAACCCAATGCAAATTGAGGCTATTGTATAAATATAAAGAAATATGGGTCAAAGAGAGAGTTTTTCCTTTATAATTCAAGAGTTATATTTATTCTCATATAACTATACGTTGAAGGGTTATATCTATTCGTATTTGTCTGTACAGATACTCTACAAAGGATGTGGGATTGAGGGAATTATGAATCAGAATAACACACACATAATAATGTTCTCCTCCCTCTAAAAGGATCTCTCATAAAAGTATCCTCTTCTCTTCCTCTCTTTGGTGTACGTAATTGGAGTCGGCATCAATGCTTCAGTTTTGTGTGGGATACTTTAACGAGTCAATCGAATTCTAGGTACGTCCAAAATTTTTAGCTTTTGCAATACAAAATGTAATACCCCGAATTTTGGGACAAGAGGCTTAAGATTAAGCCTATAATAAGTGGACTGCTAGACCCTGGTTTAGCAAGTGTCCTAGTGAGGAATGGTATAATTTTTCAAAATTCCTTTATATCCTTGGATATTAAAGGGAATATTATGGTGAGCTGGAAAGCTCTGGGAAATATTAAAGGTATGGGCAAAAATGGTTATTTGACCAATGAGAGGCTAGTAGTCATTATTTTCCTATTATTGATGCCCAAATAAGTCAAGTGTGAAGGGAAATAAATGAAAAGGAGCAAGAAATGGTTTGTTATGATAAATCATTAAAGGTGATGGCAAAATGGTAATTTTGTCATAAGATGAGAAATTATGGTTTTCCCTAATATTCCCATTGATTTGAGTTGAATAGGAATTAAAAGGAGGGAAATAAGTACTTGATAATTAATAAGCCTACGTGGGTAAATCATTATCAAGGAAATTCAATAAGTGGAAAAGCTTAAGGGCCCGTTTGGTTCGATCCTATTACACCCTACAGTGCAGTGCAGTGCGATACAATGGTAATGCAATGCAATATTAATTACATGGCTAGTGTTTGGTTTGATTTTTAAGTAAGGTGCAATGAATTATTATTTTAACAAATATTTAAAATTAATATATTACACAAATTCTATTTTACCCTTACTATAATCTTTGTAAAAAAAGTTAAGAGTCAGGTGGACGAGGAGGAGGAGGAGGTAGTGGCGGCGGTGCCGAGTGGTAGGTGGCTGTAGCGACAGAGGAAGAGGAGGTAGTGGTGGCGGCGGTGGTAGAGGAGGAGGAGGAGGTAGTGGCGACGGCAGAGGCAGAGGAGAAGGTAGTGGCGGCGGTGGCAGGGGGCAGCGGCGGAAGAGGAGGAGAAGGTAGTGGCGGCGGTGGCAGGGGGCAGCGGCGGAAGAGGAGGTAGTGGTAGTGGGAACGGAGAAGGAAGAGGTAGTGGTGACGGTGGCGGGTGGCGGCTAAGAAGGAAGAGGTAGTGGCAGCGGCAGGTGTCGGTGAGGGAGGAGGAGGAGGTAGTAGCGACGGGGCCAGGCAGCGGCAAAGGAGGAGGTAGTAGTAGCGGTGATGCCGGGTGGTGGCAGTGATAGAGGAGGAGGAGGTGGTGGTGGAGGAGGAGGAGGTGGTAGTGGCAGGAACGGAGAAGGAGGAGGTAGTGGCGGTGGTAGTGGGTAGCGAGAACAGAGAAGGAGGAGGTAGTGGCGACGGTGGCGGGTGCCGGCGGTGAGTATCAGAGAGAGAGAAGGATGAGGTAGTGGTGGCAAGGCTGGGCAGCGGTGGAGGAGGAGGTAGTAGCGGAGGTGCCGGGTGGCAACAGTAGTAGAGGAGGAGAAGGTGGCGGCGGTAGCGGTTGTGGCGATATTGTTAAGTAAAAATATATAAGTAAAATAAAGAGAAACAAAACTAAAGGGTAAATTAGACTTTTCTAACTATGAAATGGGATGGTAATGAGGATTCATAGGGCGGTATGAATGAGGATTACCAATTTTTTGGTATTCATCATTACCATGATAAACCTTATTACCATGCTAAAGAGCAATCAAACACTATTCTTATGGTAATGCAATCATGATTACCATTGCATGCATGCAATAGGGTTGAATCAAACGAGCTCTAAGGCTTTGGTTGACCACTTAAGGTGGCATAATGGGATGATTTGAGAGTGAATTACACTCTCTTAATTCTCATTAATATTGGTGGAATGATGAAGGAAAAGATGAATGAAACTTGCTATACAAGTAACGTGATAGTTGGATCAATGGGTGGTAAGCCACTTGGATGATTTTAATTAAGCATCACCCTTCATCATCAATTCTTATTCTCTTTCCCATGTCAATTAAAACATAAAATAGAAGGGAAAAGAATCAGAAAATGCGAGAAAGAGAGAGAAAGACAGAGAACGAATGAGAACGAAAGAGAGAGAGAAGAGAGAGAAAACTTGTAATCGTCGAAACTCGATCGAAACAGCATTTTCTCTCCAAGTACCCAGTACAAACATTATTCTACTCATCCAGGGCTTTGATTCTGTGGTTTCAGATTCTCGTTTGGAGATGGTTGGTGCCGTCTCGCCAGCCGAAGCGTCACCGAAATTCCGAACCAAATTCAGAAAAGTGTAGAGGTAAGCGTAAGCTTCCTTTTTACCATTTCGGTTTGTCGTTTAGATGAGTATTTTGAGAGTAGGGTACTATTTATCTCTCATTATATCAGTGTTTTGGAGGCCGAAACGATGTCCAATGGATGTCTAAATGGCTAATCATGTAATAAGAAGTAGAAAGAATGGTATTAAGTCAAAAAAAGGGAAGAACCGACACAACTCTTCTGAGAACTCTATATTGGCTGTCATGCATGGGGCGTGAGATATGAGTTAGAATTTCATCGATTGGATGATTCCATTGAGTTTAGAAGAGCAAATTGTGTAGGGTTCATGTTGATGACGAAGTGAGAAAAGGCCTGGGGTGTGAAATGACCAAATTACCCCTTTAAGCTATAAATAAGGGCTGTCAATGGTATTTCTGTCATTCGGGCATGAATTTAACTAATATGAAGTCATAAATAGATTCTACAAGTGAAATTGTATAGGATTGACCCATGTCATAATTTCTGTCAAAGTACAGTTGGGCCGGGCTTCCGGGGGCATTTTGGTAATTTAGCATAATTGAGCTAAGTTATCAACTAATACGAGTCTAGAATGTTATAAGGATGAGTAGTGACTCATGTATCCTATGTTTGGGAATTCTAGGACTCGATGAATGGACGTGCCGAAACCGAAGCAAGAACGAAGGATAGAGGACGGACATAAAGTCCGACAGGTAGTGAACCTACATTTCCTGCATGTATATGATATGCATGTCTTGCATTGAATATGTCATTGTTATGCATGTTTGTGTGGAACATGTATGATTGGTTGAAGCTCTGTTATACTTGTGCAATGGCCATATGTATGTTATAACATCGAGCACGCAGCATGTCATTATGTTGGCATGAAATAGTGTAGGCAAGCATGTCATGCATTCATATATATCTGCATGCATAGTGGTATTATTCACTACTGAGATTCTCTCAAATCTCACTCCTCCCAAACAACCATTTAGACAGGTTGAAGATGCATAAAGATGCATAAAGGAGAAGGAAGGTGAAGTGAAGATGGAAGCGAGGCGCTATCTTTCGTATTGATGTAAAGGTGTGGTGTTTATGTGTAATTATACACTGGATGTATGTATGTGAATGTATGATTGTTGTAAAATAGAGAATTGCTCTAGTGTAAATAAAGAGAACATCTTTTAGTTTATTAAAATAATCGCTTGCTTACTCTGATATGTGGAACTAAGAGCCGATGAGGTGTTGAAAATGAGGGTGTCACACAAAACCTCATAATCAATTAAAACATTTTTTATAATTTACGAGATGAAAATCATCTTAATATTTAGTTTGAAAGACATAAAATCATTTATAATAAACTAAATCAAACACTTAAGCTTACAATTATATTGTTGAAGGTAAGCAAGATTTGTTTGGATTCTTTCCCTCTGGACCTTGATTTCTTCTTCTCGATCTCTGATTAATCTTCTTCTCTTTTCTGCTGCTATACAAGTGTGGCTTTAGCTATGGTGTGACTGTAAGCTTCAACTTTCATTATTATCAATACTATATATAGAGTGTTTTTGTTTGACATATATAGCGTATTGCATGCTGGACATGCCATAATTATGTGTTTTGGAACTGCATTAAGATAGAGGAGACATTTGTTATGTTACTGTGCAACAACTAGTTAATCTAAGGCTTATATGAAAAAGTTAATAGAAAGAGATATATGTTATGGCATTCAAAAGTGTAAGTAGAAAGTTAGTAGATTATGATATATGTTATGGCTTCAAAAGTTAGTAGAAAGTTAGTACAATGCTTCTGCTAATGATTCTGCAATTGCAATCTTAAAAAGGTGTTTCAGGAGTTGTAATGGTTTGGTATGTGATGAAGAATTTTTGCAAATATGGTGTGCTGCTCACATATTAAATTTGGTTGTTTCTGAAGGTTTGAAAGAAATGAACACGTCCATTGAGCTCATCCGACATGCAATCAAATTTGTTAAATCTTCTCCATCGAGGAAGCGTAAATTCATAATACTGGCTGAAAGAGAGCGAGTCGAATCAAAAAGTCTACTTACCTTGGATTGTCCTGTTACGAGTGTAGGATGGTGTATTTAGAAGTGCAAGTGTACACTGTCGTAATCAAGTAATATAGAAGTGAGTAGAGTATCGTTCCCACGAGGATTGATCACTAAGTACCAAAATTGGTAATTTTAATTCTATTTAGTCGGTTGATTAGTTGTGATTGAGATTGCAAGATAGAAATGATGAAATATGAATACAAGTGATATAAAGACAAATATGAGTAAAAGCCCTAGGGATTAGATTTCACTTAATAAATTCCGGATTGAATCACTTATCTATTCTAGTTCAATTTATTCCACATGATTGATAGTCGAGTTTCCCTATTTTAATTACTAGCCTCTTCCAAGGTCAAGTAATTCTATAATTAATTGTTAACCCAATATATTCCTATATGAATTTAAGCAATCAATCATGCATTAAGATTTATGGAACTCAATTAAGACTACACAACCCATATGAATATATTCCTATTTCATATGCAAATTATGGTTTTAATTATAGGATCCACACACATGTATCTCCTTCCGGTCTCAACATGCATATTAAAATCATCCAAAAGGTGGCCAATCAATTGTAAGCATTAAGAGCAATAATTAAAACTCAATCATGAAGGAAAAATTAAAACTAGATTTAATAAGTTAAGATTCAATCCATCATTAGTAAGCTACGTCATCACCCTAGGAAAAGGAAAATTTAGCTCATGATAAGATTAAAAACAAAACCAAAATATATTACAAACATCATAAATATTGCATAAAAATTAATTACAAAAACATAAAAATACAACTACAATATACATGAAAATGGAAAATCTAGCCTACCATATAGGAGGTAAAACCATCCATGTAGGTGACAACCTATACCATCCATAAAGGAGGACTACCTAGGCCTTCCATATAGGAGGTAAAACCATCCATGTAGAAGGCATGCAAGAAGTAAAAAAATGCAAGAAATAAATTCTAAAAATAACAACTCTCTCTCTAAAAGAGAAACTCTCTCTCTCTCTCTCTTCCTTCTTCTCCATTTTAGGGTGCCAAGAAGCTCTATTTATAGGCTTCATTTTTGGACTGCTACAGTGATTTTGCTACAGTGAACCGCACTGCTATAGTAAACCGACCACCCACTTACTACAGTGCACCGACTGCTATAGTGAACCGACCACACCATCCGCTACAGCGAAACTGCTACAGTGCACAGTGAACAGTAACTTCCCTTAAATGCCTTCTTTAATTCTTTTTAATCCGGTACTATCCATGGCTGTAAGAAAATTATTATTTATTTATTAATTACACCCAAATTAATTACATTCAGCTCAAATATAGTCCACAAAATCATTATATAAGGGAAAATGAATATGCAAATATTTTACTTATCATGTCCCACGAGGTAATTTATTTATAATTAGTTTGAATGAGCTTTGATATGAAATATAATTATGTATTGATAATTGATGTGTAATGTTTTTTTTCATTTCTATGTTGTGATTAGGTGGAATTCAACATACCTTATGCTTGAAAGTGTTGTTAAATTTGCCAAATTCTTTACTCATATGGATGAGGAGGATGAAGATTATAAAGAATACTTCAAGAAAAAAGTTAAAATAGGGTCCAATCAAGATAATGATACCTTGATTGATTATCTTGAAGGTGTTGACAATGTATCCGATGATGCAAGTAGAAGAAGGACTACAAAACCTACAATTTTGCCTCATAGTGCATATGATTGGAGCACTACGAATGAGTTTTCTTGACTTCTTAAAGTTGTTCTACAACATGACATTGAAGTTTTCTGAATCAAACTATGTTACAAGTAACACCTGTTTCCAGCACATAGTTGCAATTCATATAGGCCTTAATGCAAGTGCAAGTAGCTTATGCTCTCTCTTAAATGACATGTCAACAAGAATGTTGTCCAAGTTTAACAAATACTGGGGAGCAGTTAAGAAAATGAATCCATTATTGGTTGTGGCCTTGATACTAGACCCTAGATATAAATTGACATATGTCAAACTTGCTTTTGCTAACCTTTGTCAAGAACCAACAAAGTCTGAAGCTATGAGGAGGAAGATTATGGGTGTATTGTATTGTTTCTATGACCATTATTCAGTTAGTGTTCATCTTGGTGAAAATTCTGGATCTCAACCATCAATAGTGTAAGGGGGTAATTAGTGGTAGTAGGAATAATGTGATATTACGAGAGTTAGAAGTTGAAGTGGCCTTGTCATCTGTTGATGCTACATACCAAAAGTTTTTAGCTAAGGAAGATGTAGAGAGTAATGTAGAGAAACTTTCATAAGTAGATGAATACCTTCGAGCTGAATTGATTGGTTATCATGATTCAAAATTTGACATCTTGTCATGGTGGAAAGGGAATGCTTGTAATAAAGTGTTAAGCTTTATGGCACGTGATTTGTTAGCTGTCCTAGTCTCTAGAGTTTCTTCAGAAGCAGCTTTTAGTATGGGGGCAGAGTATTAGATGCTTTCAAGAGCTCTTTGTCCTCAAAGATGGCTGAGGCACTCATATGTGCACAAAATTAGCTATTAGTGAAACCATCCAACTTTAATGACTTTGATGTTGATAATTTTGATGAGACTGCAGCTATTGTTATCAGTATCTTAATTTGCATTCTGTATTGTTCATTATTTAATGTTTCATTTCATCTTCTTATAATCTTATTGTTGGGATTGGAAGGCTGTTAACCTCATGAAACCTGTCAAAGTGGCACATTTACCTTGAGTTTTTCATATATTTTGGGTGAATTCATAGATAAATGAAGATAAATATGAAAAGGTAATGTATCCAGGGACATTTGTGATAAAAAGATATAAATTCTCTGTTTAAGTCCCAAAATTATGCTAAAATTACATCAATACAGTTTTTATAGATTTCATTGTGTTAACAGCTTAACATTTGAGCCACAAAGGAGTCATTGAAGGCACAAATAGATGATCAAGAAGTGAAAAAATGGCTACAGAAGTCAAAGCACCATGTAAAAGCAAGAAAAGGATGAAGGAAAGCCAAAAAGCTTCACCAGAAGCTTGGCCATGGCCAAGGAATTTTTCTGGCTTCGGCCAAGCCTATATGAGAATGTTGGCCGCGGCTTGCCCGGGGCCAAGCCAAGGCTAAACACCTCCAGAAACTTTATGGCCAAACAACCTCTAAAGACATTTTGGTCGCAGCCAACGCCTGAGAGTAGCAGCTACGCATTTTGATGATAGAAGGATTTCTAGAGCCTTTATATACGGAAGCAACACATCAGAGCCTCATTCTGGACCTGGGAAGCACCGTGGAGATAATGATCTGCTAGGGTTTGGAGCTTAGAGGTGGAGATTGAGCTAGATGTTAAAGATTTGAAGAGATTTGAGCTTCTCCTCTTGGTTTTTCCTCTCCTTCTGCTATCTTTCCCTTTTGTTCTGCTTTGTAAATTATGTATACCCTGTTTCTTCTGGGTTTTATAAACATGTATAGTTAGAGTTTTATTGTTTGGATTGTTTTGAACCCTTGGATGGATTAAGTACTCATTTTCCCTTTATATTTATGTTAAATGGTTGGTTTATGTTGATTTCAATCTGTTCTTAATGCTCCTTATTGGTTGGCCACCAATGAGGCTGTTGGGTTCACTTGGTTGACGCCTGAAAGGGCTAGATTGAGTGTAGAACTTAGGTTTAATCGTGTAGGAACTTGATATTCATAGATTGGATGGATGGTTTTGTTGATGAGGTAGAGATACACTCATTGACCCCACATAGGTTCTGCAATGTAGGTTGGGCTTAATTCTTCAATTAAGAGATGAATGAACTAATTAAGCTAAACACCTATTTGGAGACTTGAGAGAGCACTTATGGGTAAATTAGTAACCTTGGTTAGCATAATTCATCATTGAGAGCTCATATTGTGGGGATTTGAATGAGTACCTATGAAATGTAAGGGGGATAAACTATCCTAACTCCCACTTCATCCTTTCTAGTCCATGAATCATTTATTTATATTTTCTTTTTAGTTTATAATTTTATTTTCCTCCAATCGTGATAATTGTCCAACTCGAATTAGGTGAAAGTGCAATAATCGCTACTTAACCAGGTTTTAGAACCAAATCCTCGTGGGAATGATATCTTACTTATCACTTTATTACTTGGCACAACCCTTGCACTTGCGGACCGTTGCGGACAAAGGCACAACGGAAGAAATTAAACCTTTAAAATTTTTCCCAATCCTAAACATGGATTTATCAATGGCGTTTAAATCGAGTTAAAAAGAGTCGTACCTTTTTTATTTTTGCCTTTATTGATCTTGAGGAGCTAACTACTCTGATCAGCTCCCTCTACTAGTATTCACACGAACAAGACCCAACACTGGCAGCGTGTTAGCGCCTCCAATGCTTCTCTAGTGTTTTCTTGCGACTCTCTATTTCTCTTATGCCCTAAGGTTCTCTAGCCCTTCGTTTTTATAACTAATGAAGACTATGTTGGATCTTCAAAATTACTCTTAATTAATTTTGAAATCCATATTATATCAATTAACATTTAATTATTTTTATGAGCTAATTAAATAAATTTGGTTTAATTAAATCTGTCCAACAGTTTTAATTTAACCTATTTATTTAATCTGAATAAAGAAACAATGGAAATGATTTAATTTATCTTCATAAATTAAATCTGAAATATTATATCTCTATGTTAGTTATTAAATTTAATTTTATCAAATAAAATTAAATCCTAAATTAACATTGCATAACATATATATACATACATACATACATACACATATATATACATATATACATATACATACATACACACACACACACATATATACATACATACACACACACATATATATATATATATATATATATATATATATAATATTATTATTTTCATTTTTAAAATTTTATATCATATATATATATATATATATATATATATATATATATATATATATATATATATAATCTGTCTACCCTAGATTAAACATTGAAATAGTGGATGTTAGACACATCTTAGATTCTATGAATCTGGATAATATAACTCATGTTGGACTATTCTTGTATGTGACCCTAGAGAACCACATGAAGTCGGCAGTGGGTCAGTAACTGTACTAGCCCACAAGTTACAAGCGGCCTCTAACAAGACATTATGACTACCCAATTCATATGAGGATCGTTAACATGATGTAACCTGTCATACAACCATGTCACGTCCCTTTTATCACACGAAATTTTGGCTAAGGATGAGGCATGGATAGTGTCATCCTCCTGTTCCTGACCATTACTTTCCCGATTTCTGAGTAATTTGACTATAGAAATAGAAACTCTTTTCCATTGTAGTATGGCCACACATTTCTCAGACCTACGCATCGAGGTGCCCAGTAATATCTCTCTATTAATGTGAGGGACAAATTTCATCTTGACCATTCATATTCCTCTGCATGAAAACCACTAAGCCCAATTGTAGCATTTATCATCACCCGATCAAATGTGACTTTTGACTAGGTCAAAGCTTAGCGACTCTTATGTAGGAATCCATGATGATCTCAGGTCAAATGGCATAGTGACGTGGTTATACATGAGATAAGCTTATGACTTAATCCATGCAGCTTTCTCATAGTGGGTCGGTCCGGCACCTTATACTCTTACAAGTGCCTAAGACTTTGATTTGTATCTCCATAGCTCATCAAAGTCATATTGGTCTCATTTCATCTTTGCTCCCGCTCAGATGATCAACCTGGGACATTTAGGATAATCTTTATGATTTATCCAAGGATAAAGTTATCACAATAAACATGAAAAAGATATGCCAACAAAATAGAGAAATTCATTAAATAAAGTGTTCAAAGTACAATGATTAGCCCTTATGGCACAATTTCCAACACTTATTAATTAGTACGCATTGATCAATATGATATATGATTTATCTTCTTTCATTTTATAGAGGAAGATGCAAAAGCAGAAGAAGGGGTGAATCTACACTGATAGAAAAATAAAGATTTGCAAAGTCACAATTGAATGCTTGATCAATATCTGCCACTGCCCACTACTATAGCATGTTATATTGTTATTATTTTGTAACTTGTGAATTTGTGATCATTGAAGTTTGAACTTCAAAGATTAGTATTCAGTACTTTAGAAATTATTAGAATATTAATATGGTCTATGGACATGGTTAAAGACTTAAGGTTATTACTTATTACTTATTTAGTTATTAGTCATTTCTCATCAATCATTTAAAAAAAAGCAGGTATGATTATGAAGTATTTTTGACATTTGAGTAGCTTTAAAGTATAATAAGTGAGTAAGTGACAGTGCCAAAAAAAAAAGTTTGCCAAGTGACAATGAAAGTGACAGGCTAGACTGGATGATTCTGGAGGCCTAAAAAAAATATTCGCCCGAGGGGTTAAACGGGTTCCCTAGACTCGTTTAACCCGTACCCATTTAGGTATGGGTTATACCATGGGTCCAGGGCTACCCGTACTCGTGAGACTTAAACGAGTGAGTGGTGAGTTAACCACCGGGTCAACCCCGCTCGTCAGTTACTCACCCTTAAGTAAATCCATGCATCTCTTTTTTCTATCACATCAAATGGAAGATATTGGGTCTTTCCTTATCCTCTTCTTTCTTCCTTTTTCCGACCTACCAAACAAGACCTAGAGAATTCAGAGGTAACCTGGGCGGAAGCCCTGGCTCAAAGAATTATTTTGGAGGTATTTCCTCAATTAATTAATTAATTTTAAATATGAATAAGTACGTGATTCATAATACCAAGGGTAGGAGCGATTAATTGTTCTTATAAGGGGAATTGCTAAAGCCCATTAAGAAAGAAAATTTCATTTAGCCAACAAAAAAAGAAAGAAAATTACAAATCCTAAATTCCTCTTAGCACATATATAACAATATTCCAAATGACCTGAAAAAGAGAGAATATTATCGTGAGTATGCCAATTTGCTTTGGTTTTGTTTCAAAAATATCCATTAAATTAGAATTTTAACAAAATATTATTTTTTTAAAAACCACTTCACTCTTTGTTCATGAATATGAAGATAGGTCGAGCAAGTATTCATCGAAAAATACAATAAAATAAAAGTAGAAAATATTTTAGTCAAATAGTATAATATACTAGATATTTCAGTATGCATACTAACGAGTGAGTACTATAAAAAGCTGAAATACTAGCAAGTATTTTAAAACAAGGTCGATAAAACATAAAACATATTAAATAAATGAGTTCCAGTACGAATCCACATGGAATGCTCATCCGTAAATTAAGATTTTTTAAAAAAATTCATTAATTTTTTTTATTTTGTTTGAATTAAGCTGTATTTAATGGCCTGAAGTATTTTTTTTTAGCTATTGGAAAACTATTTCAAGATACTGGGTGATGCAGGAAAATAATTTCTGAATGCTAGATATATTAAAAATTAATTAATTTGAGATATCAATTGCCAAAAATATTTCAGGGTGCAACATACTATTTAATCTAAATAAATAAGAATATAAAAAAAATAATAAAAAAAATGAGTTCGTTCACTCTAAAATTGGGGGATAAGCCCGCCCTCCTCATAAATATGATGAGCAAGTATAAACAGAGCATGCGGACCCGCTGAGGGCTTAAAGGTTATACTAAAATAAAAATAAGTATATTCCTATTTAGTCTTACCAAAGAAAGGATATTCCTATATGGAGTAATTAAGAAAATTTAAACTGTGTAGTGTAATATCCCGAATTTGGGACTAGAGGCTTACAATTAAGTCTAGATTAAGTGGACTGCTAAGCCCTGGTTTAGCAAATGTCTCTATGAGGCATGTTTAAATTTTCTAAAATTTCTTTATATCCTCGAGGGTATTAAAGATCATTGGGAGTGACAAAATAAAGCAATTAGAAGTCACACACAATATAGTAAAGTGGAACACAAAGTAGTGTTGCTACCGATAAAATTCTCAATATGGCAGTGGTGATTGTGTGGCATCTTTCAAGGAGCAAATGATGTTAAAAAATTATGAAAATTTCTGAGTGAAAGTATACTTATCAAGCTTTAATTTGATAGGTCATATAAGTCATTTGGAGATGTACACAAAGATAAATGAATTTTTGAAGTTAGCCCAGCAAAATTAACTATTTCCTAGGGCAACATCCAAAGATTAAAATTCTGGGAAGAGTGAGCTTTCAATTGATCAAAGGTTATATTTTTTCTTAAGAATAGACTCAATAAGGGTCATATATCCTTTAGAACCACCCTAATTAGATATCTACACAATTAGATATGAATTTTCAAAGTTTGATGAAAATTCTGTCAAGTTTTGCATTAAGTGCGAAAATGGGAAAATTTGTAAGGGCAAAATGGTCATTTGACCAATAAAGCCAGCAGCTATTTATTTTCCCTTTAATTGGGATAAATTATGGCTAAAGTAGGGAGCAAGAAAAAGGGAAATTGAATTATTTGTAATATTAGACAAAAACCATAATTTTGGACCAATTGGAAATTTTCACTTGTAAAGCAACTTTGACCACTTCATTTGATTACCATTTGCTTCATCTTTCCTTCCTCATTCCATCGTGAAAACTGATCCAAGAGAGGAAAAGAGAGAGATAGAACGTGAAGAAGCAAGAAGCATCAAGGGCTAGGGTTCTTCCAAAATTCAAGGTAAGAAGCATGAATACTTCAAATTTATGCTTCCAAATCATGTAGGAAACCCTTCTAACCTCTTCTCCTCATTAAAATCCATGGTTTTCAAGATGAAATCAAGAGAGATGAGGGAGTGAACAGTGGCATTTTAGAGAGAGAAAATGGTGAAATCAAGAGGTAATCTCATAAATTTGATCATCTTATGCTATATGTTGTTGTGGTGGTGGTTATTGTGGATATTGGCTTGTTTTTGTTAATTTTGTGAAAATGGAAAGATGAAACCCTAAGGGGTTATGCTACCCAAACTCTCATTGATCATGTGCATTAGGTGTTTGGCTGGTTAATCATGGGATTATAAGTGAAAAAGAAGTGATTAAGCAAGAGAAAACAAGAAAACAACAAACTCTTCCTAAGAACCCTAACTTGTTGCCCTGTGGGTGACGTGATGAAGAAGTAAGAATTTGATAATTTTGATGATTCCTTTGGCTTTATAAGGTAAAATTGTGTAAGTATGCAAGTGTTCATGATTTGTGGATGCTTGTATATCAATTTGGAAATTTATGAAGTTGAAAATACATGTTGGTTGATCTGCCTCTTGTGAGGAAGTAACATTGTACAATGTGTTTTGTGAGTCAAAACTTGTCCAAAAATTATGAAACTTTTTAGGATTAAATTAGAGACATATTTATTTAATTTTATAGGTATTTTGTAATTTTTGGACAAGTATACTAGAAGATATGATTTTTCAAAGTCAAGCCCTATTTCTGGAATGTAATCTGGAACAGTGCAGGTTTGGCGAATTTCTGGGAAAATTATGATTTCAATGGTTAAACCAAAGCATTTTTACCCAAAATTAAATTTAAATATATTCATTTAGACTTTGGAATAAGTCAAATTGGATTTTCTTAGAATTAATTATGATTTTCCAAAGTTGACTGAAAATCTGCAAATTTCTGGAAAAACAGTGAAACTGCACTGTGCAGAGTTGTACAATGCAGAAACTATTGAAACTATGATAGATAACCCGAAATGTGAGTTTAGAATGAGTTATGAATGAATAATAACTCATATATTATAAATTGGAAATTTTAGGATCGGACAGTTATGCCGAGATGAACTAAAGACAATGGAATTGGCAATCGATCAAGGAAGGGCAACTAAGATAGTGAACTTACCTTACCTGCATGTATTTGATATATATTTTTTGCATTGTTTTATGTGACTGCTTTGCTAGTCGTGTTGAACATGCTTGATTGATTGAAATGTTGTTATGTTTATACGATGGCCATGAGTATATTGTATCATTGAGCATGTTGATGTCATCCTATTGGCATGATTTTAGAAATGGAAAGCATGTCATGCATTCATATATATTTTGCATACATAGTGGTAATGTTTGCTACTGAGATTCTCTCGAATCTCACTCCTCCCAACCAACCATTTTAGACAGGTAAAGAGTGCAAGGAGATATATACACCGAAGGAGATATGAAGGTGAAGCAAAGATCGTAGTGCAAGGCACTACTATTTATATTTAATGTAAGAGTGTGGTGGTTATGTGTAATTATACATTTCATGTATATGTGGCCATATGTTTCATGTATGTAAATGAAGTATTAAGTTTAAGTAGATAATCGCTCGCATATTCTGATATAATAAATTTAAAAGCCGATGAGACATTTACGATGTAGCGAAACTTGTGGAATTAATTGAGAAATTTTGTACCCGTTGAAAAACCCTCTTGACTTTAGGTTCAAATCTTAAGTTGAGAGTGGAATATTATGAAAGATAATGAAAGTTAGGTAGTCCGAGTTTAAATCCTGATTCCACAATGGATTTCACTACTCTATTGTACTCATCTGAGACTATTGAAAATAAGAGATTACAGGTAGCAATAAATGCATATATTGAAGTATTGTTCCTCTACGAAACCCAAAAGCCAAACCATAATAAACATCACAATTCGTTTATTTTGATTTTTTTAAAAAAACAGAATGATTGCAACACATCTTTTTTTTTTTTTTTTTTTTGCGATTAGCGACGTCTGAAAGTCAGAGAATAAAACTAGTAAGTGCTCCAATATTTCTTTTATAAGTAATTTTTTTTAGTCTTTTTTATAAATAATTTTTTTTTGTCATAAAAGTCAAACTATTTTTTTTCTACTCCTATTAGATACACATCTTTATATTTATTATCTCTCACTCATCACTAATTCTCTTTCATATACTCATTTATTACACATTCTCTTTTATATTTTATACTCATACTCTCATATTTATTACTCATTCTCTTTCATACGCTCTTTTCATATATAAGGATATATTTGGAAGAAACATGACATTTTTAATATATTTATTATTTTTAACTAATCTTAACCGTCAGTTCATTTTATGTAATAAAAATAAAAATTGCTTATAAAACAGATCGGATAAAATAATACGTAGTAATAATTCCCTGTTTATAATATGGATTCAGCTTCTCTCGTATGTTCTAACTCTCATTTACGTCTCTATTACCCAAAACTAGGCCATTTTGGATGTAAAATGGTGAAGATGATCTTCTTGTTTTTTTTTTCAAAATAATATTTATTGACCTGTAGTATTTGTTTTTTTTTAGCAACACCTAATATCCTAAAACAATATTTTGTGCACTATGTAGCCTAAAATATTTTTTTAATGATACTCAACATCTAGCAAGCTGCACTCTGAAGTATTTTTTTTTTCAGTAACACTCAATATTCTAAATTAATTTTTAGCGCATTCATCACCATAGTGGGTGCTATTAAAAATTTAGGATACTAAGTGTTACTGAAAAAATATTTTAAGGTGCAACTTGTTAGATACTAGTACTACTAGAAAAATATTTTAGACTACAAAATGTATGAAAAATAATTTTAAAATATTGAGTATTACTAAAAAATACTTCAAGGTGTTGAATGTTATTTAAAAATAATAATAAGATCACCCTCACCATTTAATGCAACACTCAAAACGATGTAGTTGTGGGTAATGGAGAGGCTGAGGAGATTAAGAGCATGAGAAAGAAGCTGAATCCTTATAATATAACTTCTCACAAAGCCAAAAGAATCATCCTTTAAACCAATTCCAGAGTCTTGATGATCATAATAAATCTTCAGTACAAATGCATGTAACAAAGCAAACCTACAACACGTCCATGCATGCATGCTAATTTTGTAGCTTAATTTGCTCCACTTTCCTTTGTTCCTATCATATAAATCATAAATCAATATCAGTACTAAATGGAAATAAAAAACGCTCAAATTTTCATATTAGAATAAACATGATTTGAGATAATGTCACCACCATGTAGAGAGAGAGGATAACTTGAATTTCTCTCTAGAGGAAGGACAATAATTAACTTAGTTCTTCCTCGTTAGTCCCTAGGGTTTAGGGTCTAGTAAGCCCCGTTAAGTAAGTGATTAGTTATTAATTGAAATGTTGTATGGACTTATTGGTCTTCTAATGATCAATGAATATGGCTTTTCCATTCTTTTACTTTTGATGTTCTTCTTCAATTAGCATTTTGTTAACAGGTTCATAGGAGAAACTTAACCATTTGGAGAAAAGTAAGAAAAATTAAAGTGTTAGGCCAGTGTTTTATATTGAGTGTTGAACTTTTATGTTTTTTTATATTATATTATATATAAAACCATTTTACAGGTATTTATACTTTCCTTCAATTTTTAATTTGGTATCTGTATTTTTCCTCTCAATAAAATCAATTAATTATACTCTGTTGGTACGGTTAGCTCTTACAACTTTGCTTTGTTAGCCTTGTTAGCTCATGTAGAGGAGGTAATGGTGTTAAGTAGCACACTTAAATGATTTAATTATAAGAGAAAAGCATACAGGTATCAAATTAAAAATTGAAAGTACTTGCAAAATGGTTTTTCTTATATATAAATTATAATTTCACGTTATTATATTTTTTACCAAATGGAGGAATTTTTATTTTCAGTGCAAAGGGAACATTTAGCTAGGGCGTTGTGGAAATTAAGAACTTAGGACAAATTAAAATTGTTGATACAATCATGAATTTCTTCTGGAAGGATAAGATAATCTAGATAATCTTATGTGTATTGGGTTTGAGGACTAATACCTCCGATCACCTATCTAATTGTAATGCCTCAATAGTCTAATTATTTTTTGTTATTTCTTTTTATTATTATATTTTACATAATTTGGGTTTTTTTTAACTAAATCGTTTTATTACCATTTCATATCAAATAGTATCTCATTTTATGCAGAAAAATAATTAAAAAACCAAAAACAATTGAAACATTATTATAATATTATAAAGGGTATTAGAAACAACATGTAACTTTCATTCAGGAAAAAGGAAATTCGCATGGACTTGACTTTCAATTTTCAATGCAAAGGAAAAGGAAATTAGAAATTTTGCATTAAATTGAGAACAAAGCTCTCTGGCTTTTTAATACATGAGTGTGCATGAAAGTAAGAAATAATCCAATAATAACACAAAATTATACTTATATTTTTGGTGCATATATTACAGAATTTTGATTTTATCACCTTTGAATTCCAAAAAGTGAGGAGAGTCCCAATGATTAGAACTTACATGAACAGTGACCCCTACAACTCTTGCCTTCCCCAAATTGACCTTTCAGTTTTAGAAAGTCAGAGTCCCATAACTCCATGGCGAAATCCCCAAACTGCCCTTCATCTGCTTCCTTGTCCATTAAACTCTCCCACCACTCTTCAGACAGATGATGATCTCTCTGAGTAAAATAAGCTGCAGCACATGGCTCTGCAATACCCTCTTTGAAATCACCTGAACTAGTTCTGGCTGCTGCATCACCCTCACTTGCAGAAACAGTCTTCTTATTTTCATTAGTATTACTATTATTAGTATTTCTCCTCAGCCACGGCGAATTCTTAGAGAAAGTATGAGGCTGAGGTTTTACCACTACGTGCGGTTTTACTTCGTCTGTCGTTGTCTTCTCTAGAGTATTATGAACTACCACCTCTTTTGCTTTTGTCTCTTGGCTTTCTTCTTTCTTCTTCCTATTGCGCATGTTGGTGTACCAGAAGTTCTTCACGTCGTTCGCTGTTCTTCCCGGTAGCCTTCCAGCTATCAATGACCATCTATATATATTCACAAAGAGCTCTCACTTAACTAATTATATCTAAGTTACATCATAACAAGATATACAATACTACTTCTACTTTTAAATATAAGACTCGATTAATTTAGCGAGATTAAAGAAGTAAAATAAATTACTTAATTATAGCATACGTGACGTTATCTCTCAAAGTATTTATATGTATTATTAGATTATATATTAATTTATAAGTCAATAAAATTAATTAGTTTGGGGAAAAAATAATATTACCTCTGATCTATAATATAAGAGCTGATTGACTAATTTGGATTAGTTATTTATAATAAATATAGGTTGATTTACCAAAAGTACCATATTATATCATAATTACTTTTGAATAAAAACTCCTTAATATATGCAATCAATAGGATAGTTTGAGAAAAATGATAAATTTAGGAGATAAAGTGGATTAGAGTCTTATATTTAGAATCAAATCTAATACCTAATTAACTCTCATATTAAGGACTCAGAGGTTGTAAATATAAATATTTAATAATTTATATTTAGTTTCTTTAATCTAAATTAGTCAATTGGGTAATATATATATAGAAGGGGGGGCATATATGCATGCCTGTTGCCGAGAAGTTTATGGAACCTTCGAATCATATCAACCTCGTCTTCAGTGAAGCTTGTTCGGTTGATGTTGGGTTTCAGATAATTCAACCATCTCATTCTGCAGCTTTTCCTGCATCTCTTCAAGCCTGCTAGTAATGCAAAACCAGTATCATATATATATATTAAGCAATATGAATGTGTGTGAGTGAGATGGATGTGTGTATATAGACTATATGTACCAGCTCTTTGAGGAACAAGATGCCATTTTCCTTCTCCATACTTGTGAATGCAAGCTCTGAGAAGATCGTCTTCCTCTTGGGTCCAGGTTCCTTTCCTCAACCCACCACCTGTTTTCTTCTCCATTAATTTCAAGACTTGTACGTAATGCCCACTTAACACACACACACACACACGGAGATTTATATATATATAAGCTTATATATAGAGAGAGTAATATCTTATCCTATCACTCTCACAGCAAAGTCATGAGAAGAAACATAACTATTAGTGTACCATAATTAATGTCCCAATTATGTACAAATTTGGGGAGACCAAGCTTGCGTGGCCTCATTGACATCCCTAGATTCTAAAGTTTCGATGCTTCTCCACTGTGCTAGAACACCATCTTCAACCCTAATTAGGCTGGCCCACGCTTAAAACAATTTGCATGCATATATATACATATATGTATGTATGTATTGTTCATGACTCGTGAATATAATTATCATACTTTTTGTCTTTTTATATTTTATATATATATTAAAAAAAAAAGATAGGTTATATATAGGGAGAATGCTTTTGTCTTTTTATATTTTATATATATATTAAAAAAAAAAGATAGGTTATATATAGGGAGAATGCCAAAAAAATATCATTTAAACTTCAAAATCCCGTTAACAAGTTCGGTAATGGGATTAACAAAAATGGTAATGCAATTAACAAATCATTTTATTGTTAAATCACCTATTTAAGATTTTGAAGTTTAAATGGTATTTTTTTGGAATTCTCCTTTTATATATATATATATATATACACACATATATATATTGAGATTAACCTACCAATATTTTTGTCGTTACTTCTGTCCTTTCTACTGTTAAATTATGGCGCGCGTATGTCAAGTTCAGTCTATAAGGAAACAGGGTAACGTGCAACTTCTGAGTCCACAAAGATTATCTGGAGGTAAAGCGGAACAACCACCCCCAACAAAAAACAAAAAGGGAAGAAGAATAATGATATGTGTGCGTTTTTATTTTGTGATTAAATCAATGTCTAATCTACAAGTGATTGATTGAGATGATCTCGCTCGTAAGAATGAGAACTCAAATTTTAATCTCCAAAACCATACTTATTGAATGGTAGAGGAAATAGCTTGTTAAACGACGCACTCTCTAATTGAGCCCGGACTATCTAGTCAGTTACTCAAATACCTTATTCATGTTGAAGAAAGTCAGGGGTTTAGAAAATATGCCGGGTATCATGTGACGGGGTTTCTCCTTATACCCAAAAAAAAAAAAAAAATCTATGCCTATATTTAGTATAAATTTTATGTAAGGATATATTTATTTGTGGAAAAAAAGTTTAGATTAGTTGGATCTATGGTCTTAGTAACTCACCAAAGCCTCTAGACTCACAAGAGTACTTACAAATAGTCTCTTAATAAGGTCTTCACATTTATAACAGAATTTAAACCTACAACTTTATGTGAGTTATACATGAAATTTTAACTAGAAGTCTAATTTTATAAATATACACATTCAATTCTGTCCTTTCTACGACTGTTAAATTATGGCGTGCGTATGTCACAGGTAACGTGCAACTTCTGAGTCCACAAACATTATCTGGAGGTAAAGCAGAACAACCACCCCCAACCAACAAAAGGGAAGAAGAATAATGATATGTGTGCGTTTTTATTTTTTGATTAAATAAAGGGTCAAGGACTTAAGGTGTTTAAATAATCTTTAACTTTTCTGAAAAGTATAAAAGTAACCATAAACTATTTTTTGAAGTAAAAATAATAATAAATATTATAAAAGAAGGCAAAAATAATCATGATGTTAACGGGCGTTAACGTCTATTAATATGAACTTTTTAATGAAATGTTAAGGTGCTAAAATAGTCATTAACTTATACCAAAATTGTAAAAGTAACCATAAACTTTTTTTAGATGTAAAAGTAACTAAAAAGTGACTTCTTAAACATTAATTCATAAGTTTTTCTTTAACTTTTGTATTATGAGTGTTTTATCAATTTGAGAATTAAAATGACAAAACTTATGAATTAATATTCAAGAAATCACTCTTTTTTTAATTCTAACGAGAATGACGGAAAAAAAACTTGTTACCCTCACTCTAAAAGTTAAAATCCCTAATATGAATCATTGGCTTTAAAAGTACTGTCATCACTAATGTTGAAACAATCACATAGCCAGCGATGAGAAGATTCTAAGGCAAGATATTTAAGATAAAAACTAAAATCTCCAATGATCGCATATGCATATGGTAGAGTTAGATGACAAGTGGATTTTAATTATAAGATGATTAGGGGTGACATGGATTTTTCCAACCCTACCATATGCATATGAGATCTTTCATTACCCTAGTTTTCCTCTCAGATATCTTTCCTTAGAATTATTTCATCTTTTATTATGGGATTGCTTCAACATTAGTGATAACGGTAATTTTAAAGGCAGTGATTCATGTTGGGAATTTTAGCTTTTGGAGTTTGGGTGACATGTTTCTTCCGCTTCTTCATTCTTGCCAGATTAAAAAATAGATGACTTCTTGAACATTAATTAATAAGTTTTTCTTTGACTTTTGTCATTTTAATCCCCAAATTGATAAAGGGAAAATTCTAAAAAAATACCTTTTAAATTTCAAAATCCCGTTGACAAAGTCGTTAATGGGATTAATAAGAATGATAATGCAATCAACAAAACATTTTATTGTTAAATCACCTATTTGGGATTTTGAATTTTAAATGGTATTTTTTTGAAATTTTCCAATTGATAAAACACTCATAACACAATAACAAAAAAAAAACTTATGAATTATTATTCAAGAAGTCACTTTTTAGTTACTTTTGCATCCAAAAAAAAGTTTATAGTTACTTTTACACTTTTGGTATTAGTTAATGGATATTTTAGCACCTTAACATTTTATTAAAAAGTTCACATTAACAAACATTAAAATCCATTAAGATTATGGTTACTTTTTCTCTCTTTTATAATGTTTATAGTTACTTTTGCTTCACTTGTGCTTCACATTTTATGGACACTTGTGGCAGTCACTAACCAAAATTCATGCTTCTGAAACAACTAACTTTGGTAAGTCTACAATCAGCTTAGACTAAACTGAAGGTTTCCTACTGCAATCAGCTTTTGTGTAAAAATCCTGTTAAACTACTCAAAATGGGGAGCACATTTTGATGAGCGTAGCCTTCTCTTCTCCACTTTGAACGGTCCATGTTTAATTTAATTTTTATATTTTAAATAAATTTTTTTATTTAATATATGTAAAGTTTAAAATAAAAATAATTCTATAACTATCACTTCTCATAAATACAAATTCATCATTTAAAAAACATCACATTAAAAATTTTAAATTTTGACCTAAATTTCATCACAGCGATCAGACCTAGATGCTTATGAGAACCCACTCAAAATGAGCATCTATGTAAAATCTCAAACCCTAAAACACCTACTTTGATAATTGACTCCTAATGCATCAGGTAAATAAATGACTAAGTTCGAGTAGAGAATAAATCAAAGGTATATAAACTTAAATTAAGTCCATCCAAAGTAATTGAAGTTATATGTTTGGTATAAAAGATAGTCCTCAATTATAAATTAATACAAAATTCTAATACGGTATGCATCGCAAAAATCAGAGAAAAGAAACATGATATCACAAAAATCAAAAAATGAAAGAAGGAAAAAAATATAGATTGAGGGTTAAAAAAATTAATAAGAGAAATATCAAGGTGCATGATTAACAAGTCCTCTTAATTAAGATGGTGACTTACAAGTTGAACTGGGAGGTGTGGATTTTCCAGAGGGAAAATCAACTCTTCATTCCACTCAGGATTCACATTCTTCTTTACCACTCCAGTATTCCTTTCCTGCATTAAATATTATACACAAAATTAAAATTTTTATTCTACAAGGTTGCTACCTTATCTCATTTATAATTCAATTTTAAAAAGCTAATTTAACACTACAAATCAAATCCCAGCACCTGGATGTGTTAAGCAAATCAAGATACTGTCAGAACTAGAACGTCAATTTTAAAAAGTAAAAATTATAAGCAAGCTTATGTCCTTTTCTGGCTAAAGTATTAGCTATACAATTAATTTTAAATTAATGGAAACATTCGAGTTCTTGTTGACAAGGGATCCATGTGTTATTTATAGATGAAACTTATATTCTTAATTTTTATATACATACTTAAGCTACTCATTTTCAATCAAATTAGAACATGATTATTTTTGAAAATCCATAATTTACCTTCTAACTAATTTTTCAATAATATTTTAAATTTTCAAAAATTTATAATTCACTTATACTATAAACAAGTAAGCATATAAGATTAAGGGTATGTTTGATTTCAGATTTTCAAAATTTATAAAATAAAAAAATTTAGAGTAGGAGATTGTTGATGGTTGGTGGTTGGTGGGGCGAGTTATGACGGGTGAAAGCCTGCTTAAATATAGAAAATTTTGATCTCAGAAATTCTCTGACTGTTCTCAAATTGGTATAATGAAAGAAATTTCGCTTTTGTTTTATTTTTCATAAAATGAATTTACAAAATAGTTTTTAAAAGAATGGAAACAAAATTAAATCAACTCCTTCACTCCCATACCAAGCAAGAAGATAAAGGAATCAAAATTGAATTACCTCGTCACCAATTTTGATGACAACAGAAGCATTACTAGTTCGGCCATATCTGATATCAAGATCATAGCCTCTCTTTACGTGAATTTGCAGGCGATTCCTCAAGAACACCATTTCTTTCTTCAAATTTCAACAACCAAAAGGAATGTAACAAAGCAAATTAAGCAAGTAGTGTGGCGTTAAAGCTCCTGTAAGTAGGAGATCGCAGGTTTAGTGTGGTTACCTATAATTTGAGGGGGGGAACAACAAAAGAGCATGAAAGTGGTGTTAAAGTGTAGTTTCATCTTGTTTAATTATCAGATTTCTACTATTACATAACAAAAAGCACTCACTCACCTCAAAACTCGGAAGCTAGATTTGGCCAAAAGCTTGAAACTACTTTGGTCCCTGCAAAAACCAGCTTCTCCGTTCCCCAGGCAGAGTGTGTTGTTGAAGAGTTTAGTTTCTGACTAGGGTTTAAATGGAATGCCTTCCAAAATCTCACTCACTCTTTAGTCTTGAAAAAGCCTTTTTTCCCCCTTTCATGCCCCATCATCAACAAAGAATAGGAGGGAGCGCCCGTGAATGAGAGAGGGTGGAGGGAAATCCATTTTTTACCAATGATATTT
The DNA here is from genome assembly GCA_037074505.1 of Albizia julibrissin. NCBI lineage: Eukaryota > Viridiplantae > Streptophyta > Magnoliopsida > Fabales > Fabaceae > Albizia > Albizia julibrissin. The sequence continues at coordinate 39,073,672 of CM073483.1, read as the reverse complement.
TATTATAGGTTATAGGCCATCATCTTTTCTCATGTGGCATCTAAATGTTTGTTTGGGAATACAGTGAAAAAGTTGTTTTTTTTTAATGTGGTTTTTATAGAAGTCAAATAAAAAAAATCATATTGCTAATGTGATTTGTATTTGGATTAGCAATAGGAGAAGTGGATTTTTTTTCTAAACCCAGTGAAAAAAAGCCAGAAGCTACTTCATGAGCTTCTAAAAAAATTAGCTTTTTTTCCAAAACCCATTGAAAGCTAATGTGTTCACAAACGTATCTACAGATGTCAAATGAGTTTTTACCTTTCAAATGAGCTTTTTTCTCATTCTAATAAGATTCCAAACAGGCCCTAATACTGTAAGTTTTCATTGGGTATAAGAATATCTATAATCTTCTCTAAATAGAATAAAAATGCCATTACCGTTAGGTGAAGGAAAATGGCGTTACTTTTAGTTTTAGTGAGTCCCACACTTATGTCCAGGTTTCACCTAATTCCAAGTCATCCATATATTGTCCAATCACAATCCACCAACACATTGAATTATCTCATTTGTCATGCTCTTTCTAACCGTGTTAAATGATTTATTTTTTTAAAAAAAAAACTCCTCTATCTCTTCTCCCCCTCTCATGCATCATCAAGACTCAAGAACCGAAGCAATAGAAAAAAAATTAAGAATGAAGCAACAGAATGAAGGAATGTATGCAACCCATCCAAAATCAATGAAACAAGTTAAACTGTTCCGGTTTGGGATTTGAGGAAGGTGGCGACACAAGACAGAGGTGGGAAGTTGGTGGCGACGGTGACGTAGTTGACGCCGATGGAGTAAGGAGTGATGGAGGCAAAAAAGCAAGCAAAGGAAGGGAGAAGTTGAGTAAATCTGATCTCAATTCATAAGAATTACATCGTGAAGCATATCTCAAATAACCACAGTTGAACACTTGCAGAAATGTGCACCGGAAATGGGGGCCGAAAATGTCACCGAAAACTGAAGCTTTCACGAGAAAATGCAAAATCACGTGGCATGGAGGAGTTATGGTTGTTAGACGCTATAACATTGGTCTTCGATCTGGTTTGGTTGAGGTAATGAAAGTTACCAGAATTGGGGCTGGAAAATGGGGGCCGAAATCTGCATAAGCTAGCCGGAAAACACAAAGAACGCCACTGGAAGTTGCAGAACCTTGCCGGACTTACAACCAAAGCTGGCGATAGTGCTTGATGGAGAACGAAGGAGGGACTGTGGTGATTTGAGGAAGGGATGGTGATGCTTGGTGGGAGTAGGTCACCGGAAATGGTTTCTCTTCTCCGTCAAAGATGAAATGGTGAAAGGAAGAAGAAGAACTGAAGGTGGTGATGATGCGGTGGTTTGGTTCAGACGGAGGTGCAAAACAGAGAGACGTGGTGGCGTTGTCTCTGCAACTTCGACACGGCGACAGAAGGAATGGTCTAGGTGATGAAGACAATGACTCTCCGATGGTGAAGGCTCAGTGATACTCAGTGAAGAACGGAAGTTGTTTGATGGTGGAAGGAAACTGAAGGTTGAGACGTGAGAGAGGGAGGCTGAAGCTTGGTGGTTCTGGTCTGCCGGAGGGGGGGGAGAGAGAGAGAGGAGCATGAAGAGTGAGTGGGAGATTGGGGAAGAGGAGGAAAAAAAATAACAAACGTTTAGTATATCTGACAGCAATGGCATTTTTGTTTTATTTGGAGAAGATTATGGGTATTTTTATACCTAATAAAAGTTTATGATACTGAATGCCCATGTGAGAAAGCTTATAAGCTTATGGGCATTTTTAGCCCTTGACAATGTTTGAAAGGAAATATGTGATGTGATGGGATAAGAAGTGAAAATATTGTACTCCAATCATATTTGATTTAAGGATATGCTTAAGTGTTGGGGGTTTCCAATCTACTCTTTTGCATCGATTAAGGTTAAAAGGTAATTTTACTTGATGTTTATACTGAAGAGTAATTTTATCCCATAAATTTTAACACATGAGTAATTTTGTCTTAACTATTATTTTAATTAATTTTGACTGTTAAAATTGACCAAATATACTGAATTGGTAATCCATATGTGATCTACGTCATTTTTGTTAAAATGAAAATTTATACCAGAAATTCATGTATCATTTACTTCATTTTTTTAAAAGTTACATTTAAAACTTTTAAGGAAAATTTATATCTTAACAAAAATCACGTAGATCATATGTGACCTGCTAACTCAGTATATTTGGTCAACTAACAGTCAAAATTAAATAAGATAACGGTTAGGAAAAAAATTGCTCTTTTTTTTTAAAACTTCAAGGGCAAAGTTTCTTCTTAGAAAACTTTTGGGGTAAAATTGTCCTTCGATAAAAACTTCGGGCGGAAAACTAACCCTTAAACATATTTTGTAACTGAATAAATGCTATTCACTTTCTTTTTAAAATATATTATCTCTTCAATCTCTAATATAAGAGTTAGTTAAAGATTTGATTTAATACTAAATATAAAATCTCAATCCACTTTCTCCTTTATACTAACTGTTTTCCAAAGTTATCACCTATTTTATCTAGATGAAATAAATTATCCCCTGTTCATAACTTGCACATCTTTAAAAGGGTGGTTGCAACACAAATAATTAAAGAAGGTATTTTAGAGAAAACAATACACAATTTTTAAATAACTAAATTAACTAATTAAAACATATATTTTAGAAATTGTTTTATCTAATCCTATTTATAAATCATTTCATTAAATTTTTTAAATGAATTTACACCGATACCCTTTATTTATTATTTTATAGTGTGTTACTTCCTTTGAAAGTGCATATATTAAACAAGGGTTAAATTTTAAAGCATAATTAACAAAGTTTAAGGTTTTTTTTTTAATTATTAGTTCAGGTAAAGCATATTAGAAATGCCTTTTTACATAGAACATAGAAGTATATACATAATAAAAGGATTGACAACCAATTAACTTAGTGCTATTCTATGGCATTACGTCAATACAAAACAACAGATTGCTAGTCTCACCAATACAAATCACTACTCAAACACATTGACCATGTTCTTAACTAGAATATGTGAAAAGGGGAAAAGAGAAAAAAGCAGTAAAGAAAACAAAGCACAAGGGGAAAAGGGCTCAAGAGGCTGCATAGTACATGTCTGAGTATTTACAATATAAAAGAAGCAGAAAACAAACCTAGAAAGTATTGGAAGGAGGAATGTGAATCCAATACAATTGGAGTTCCACTTCACCAGATTCCACTTTTTTTAGCTTAAGAACCAAGTCTTGGACTATTTGGCCATCTTTCCACACAATTTGGCTTTCTTCAGCCAAGCAGTTTCCCTGGTTCGGTTTTATTCTTTTAAGGATAGCTCCTCCACGTGGCAGGCCACCTGGCTGCTGCCTCATCACAGCTTCGACAAATGGATTAATATCCAACTCAGCCTCCCCCAGCTTGTCATCAAAACCCATGTCTCTGTCATACACAAACTGCAATCACAACACAATACGATTTGATATTTTGGCATATAAGAAATCCAACAAGACTTGAAACATAACAAGTAACCTAGTCAATAATGTCAAATCCAAGAAACATCCTTCATTAACATATGAGATTCTCAATAGAAGTACTCCCTCTTATTCTATTTATAAGATTCTAGTCATTAGTCCTTAGTGATTCATTTTTAAGTGCCCTTGTTTATTCACTCTTAAATTAATCAATGATTTTTCCGTCATCTCTCTCCAACAAACTTTTTATTTATTTATTTAATTTGGATGGTAGGTGTAACACCTAAAGAGTAGTGGAGATCAAACCCTAAACCTAGTGCCACGAAGGGCACATCTTATGCCACTAGACCCAAGGGTCTTTGGCCTCTCCAAGAAACTAAATCAATCAAAGGGTAATTTTGAAAAGTTGCAAACACATTTTTGACATTTAAACTAAGTTTCTTAATATGAGGAAATCATTTACCAGACGGAGTATCTTTTTGTTCTGTATCTTCCCAACTTTTGTTCAACAATAGCAAACTACAGAGTTGCAGGAGAACAGTTACTTACAAGATGGACTGGGAGAGGAGGATCTGAAATACATAAAGTTAACTCTTCATTCCATTCAGGATTGAGACTCCTCTTCACTACTCGACTCTTCAATTTCTGCATAATATCAGACATTATAAACAGACATCCAGCAAGGATCATTTATAATTTAATCTTAAAGCTAATCTAACACTACAGAGTGCTTAAATGTTTTAACCAGATAGACTTTTTTGGGCTGAAAAGTTGAACAGATGGACATAAAAGCACAAGGACAATTAGTATGTCCTCATCAACCGATAAAAGCACCGAGATAAAGGCATACCCAGAAAAAGACTCTTATGAGCAAAAATCCAAAAAGAAGAGTCTAATCCCAATAGACTAACATATTAGGAGGAGGACTCCTTGATCTTATAAACCCCACTTTTCTTATGAGGCTCCCCAATGTGGGACTTATAATAGATAGCCACAAAATTTCATTAACTGAATCAAAATTGAATAACCTGCTTGCCCATTTGGAAGACAACACAAGGATCACTGCTTCTGGTGATGATATCTCTGATAGCAAGTTTCACACCTCTCTGGACTCGGATTCTGAGCAGACCCAACATGTTCTCCATTGATAATTGGAGCTCTACTTCCCCACATTCCACATTCTTCAGCCTAAGAAACATGTTCTGAACAACTTTGCCATCTTTCCACACAATTTGGCTCTCCTCAGCCAGACAGTTTCGCTGGTTCGGTTCAATTGTTGTGATGATTGTTCCATCCAGCACGCCTTCTTCCACCAACCACCCGGTCTTCAAGGCTTCAATAAATGGATTGATGTCAAACTCAGCCTCCCCCATTTTGTCATCAAAAAATGTGTCCTTGTCATACACAAACTGCAATTTGCAAGACCATCGTGAATGATGTCAAATACCGGCTGGGAATGAAAATGCTTTAGTAACATACTAGATTGTGAGTACAAGTTTCATTTTGTTCAATGTTAGCACTAAACTAAAGCGAGTTACAGTACAGGATGGAGACTTACAAGATGGACTGGGAGATGTGGATCTAAAATGGAAAAGGCCAAATCTTCATTCCACTCAGGATTGATATTCTTCTCCACCACTCGAGTCTTCAATTTCTGTGTCAGATACAAGAACAAAACTTTACAACGTTTCCACCCAATTATCTCATTTTAATTCAACATCTTAGACAACAATGAGGTGACGTGATGCCCAAATGGTCATGGTAGAGTGCTCGTTAGTATATTTGAAGCCAGTGGGGTGACATGGATCTTTTAATGATGAATCAACAAGTTTTTATTTTTATTTTTATTTTTTATTTTTGGCTTATCCTTTAATGGGAGGCGATCATGTTTTGATACTGCCGAGTACTAAATGTGGATACTTAATCAATTAAGTTGAGTGAAAAAATATTGGTAAATAATGGGGGAATCCAAGTCGTAAAGGCCAACTAAATTTTATATCGATGAAATTAATTTAAATTATTTATAATAGGAATGGCTAGTTTTTTTATTATTTTAAATTTTTAAATTCAAATCATGCTAATTCGGTTAGATATTTTATTATATCTTAATTACTTTGTATTGAGATCATATCCAGATATTATGATACCTAATTTAAATATAATATATCCTTAGAGTGGCCTGCCTATAAGTTTGATTAGGCTCAAGGTTTAATAACAAACCTGATTTAAAGTTTTGCAATCTCAAAGTTCTTTTTCTTTCATTTGTCCCTAGTTTCTTTGATGGTGGGTTTTTAATATACCATAGGCTGAATGAAGCATCACATCAGAACTACCAAGAGTTCCAAGCTAAGGGACGGCTTTTATCAGTTGTCATCACTATGAGCAACCCCCTAATATCACTTTATATTGACAGTGTAATTTGAAAACCTTATCATATATAGGGGTCCATAAATGTCATCTTCGAAGTCGTGCCATGATGATAAGAATAGCAAAGTGAGCCGCAAGAATAAAATTGGTATCTATTAGTAGGATTTTGTTCTGCGGCCATTTTTCCTTTATTTCTGATTTTTGTGTTATTCCTGCTTTCCAGAGTTACTATTATTGTTCTTCCCACTCATCATTACACTAGTAGTGGGTAATGGAAGCATTTTTTGCTGAATAAAAACAAAATAAAATTCCCAGAATCCCCGTCTCACTTCACTAAATAACAAAGTGAAGAAACATGTTATATATGCTTCACTTTTTTTCACCATCAAAAAGCTTTGTTTCTGCCTTTACTGTATCGTCCAATTTCAACACGCAAGAAATTAAAGAGTGTAGCAACAGCTGGGGTTGTTCACTCTGATTGTAAACTAAAAAAAAAAACCAACTTTTCAATTATGATGGTAAGGATATAAAATGAGTTTTGTCGAAACACACTCATAAGCTACTTATAAGCTCATCCAAACATGAGGCGATTTGAGAGATCAGAGACGAAAGTCAGTGGAAAACTAACAAATTAAAGTCAAGAAGCAAAAGAAACCTAAGTAGCTTCACCACAGAAACAGAGAAATCGGAAAAAGAAGAATTAAAAAGTAACCTGGTTGCCCATTTTGATGAGAACGTAAGGATCGCTGCTTGTGGCGTCTCTGATGGCAAGATTCAAGCCTCGCTTGACGTGAACTATGAGACGCTTCTCCATCAGCTCACAGTCAAATTGCTCTATGTCCGTGCAACGTAACTCTATATGCTTCTTCCGCCGCCTTTATAATACAGCTGAGCCTTTTTTTTTTTTTTTTTTGCCAGCATATTACAGCTGAGCTACCCAACAAGATGAGCAATTGAGCTCAGACCAAGATTTTTTGTTCCTCCTCACAATTGCAAGTGTTTAAGCATGTTGGCCTCTTCTGATAAGTCCATTTGTTTTTTCTTTTATATGTGGCAGCCTTCGAAAGGTCAATCTTAGTCTACTAAATATTAATTTTTTTTTGGGGATCATGAAGTCTACTAAATATTAATATGAAATATAGGGGGGGAAAAAGAAGAAGAAGGCATAATGTGAGTTAAAGACTTGCCTTTTATGTAAAATGAATTCCCATATGCAACTAATTGCACTAAGTGCTTGTTTATTATCATTTATTTGAATCGGGTTTATTATATAAGCTCGATTCATATAAATCGAGATAAATCTCTTCCACATATTTATCTCGTAGACCATGAAAGCACCTCGTAGACCGTAAAAGCACCTTGTAGACTGTAAAAGCTACCTCATAGATCGTAAAAATTAATTTGTATTCCCTGAATTACAATTCATAAGCACTTATAAAATTTTCAACCGCTATTCCAAACAAGCTCTAAGAGCTCGTCACCGGTGTATCTAATATGGATGATTCAAATTGAATTTTTTATTTTTATATTTTCATAAGTATAATTTTAATGTCTACATGATCTAAACTTTTTATTATAACAAAAACTATCATGATGCACTTTTGGCCCGACTTTCTCCCTCCTACATTCTTAAATATGAAATAGAGTTATTTTTTTTTAAAGAGATTAAAAAAACTAAATAAATTACTTAATCATATAATATTTTATGTATTTTTAGACAATATATTAGTTTATTAGTTAAACTGATTTGTTTGGAGAAAAAAAATATAAATATAAATACTCAAAAATAATTTAATTAGTTTCCTTAATCTCTTAAAAAAATCAACCATATCTATATTTAAGACCGAAAAGAGTATTTTTATAAAACCTAATTTCTTGTCCAATCTCACAAGAGAAGGAATTCTCAATAAGCCAAGGGTTATATATATGTATACTATTGATATTATTATTGGATAATCATTCTTAAGATATTTATAGTTTTTTTTTAATTGATACGTCTATATTTTTGTTCTTTATTAAATTTTTCAATTGTACTCTTTTTGCACCATCAGCCTCTCTAACTTTGTCGGGCTAGCATTGTTAACCCTTATATAGAAACTAATTGAGCTAACAAAATTAAATTAAAGGAAACCAGTATCTCATCAAGAATGGTTTTGCCTATTAATATCTGTGTAATATTTTTAGGGAAAATTAATTGGCCAGTCCTTATAGTTTCATCCCATTTTGAATTAGGTCCTTCTAGTTTTATTTCTTTTTCTTAGATCCCCATACTTTATTATATTGAAACTATAGGTCTTTCCGTTAATAAATATTCAAAACACTGTTAATGGTGGCTTGGATGACTCATTGACTCTACTCACCGGCTCCGTGTTTTTTATGGAAACTAATCTCGGTGTTTATATGGGAGCTAGTTTAAATCTAGATTTAGACGGTTTAAATTTGATTATTTTTAAATGGGTGATTTTTTTAATAAAAGAATTATTTTTTAAAAAATTATTAGTTAAAAAATTATCTTTATTTTAGATACCGTACCTACTAAAATAATTTTTTTAAAAAAAATAAACAAAATTAAATCTAGGCCGTCAGTGCATATTCAAAAGATAGGCACCGAAACTCATTCCTTTTTAATGGGGTAGGAAGAGAGAAATTAACGGTGTTTTAAAAATTTTTTAACGAAAGGACCTACAGCTTCAACATAACAAAGTATGGCGATCCAATAAAAACAAATAAACCTGGAAGAACCTAATTCAAAATGGATGAAACTATAAAGACTGTCCAGTTAACTTTCCCTTTTTTATTCCTTAAATATTTTTGTTAATCTATTTTTAATTGAAATTAGGTCCTACAAAAATAAGTATAACGTCACCTAGAGGAAGAGGATAAGAGAGTCCTCTCAATTTTCTTTTTTAATTTTTTTTGTTGGCAACAACCCTTCATTATTTCTAAAATACTCAACCTCACCGGGGATAATGAAACACCTTCACAAGATCCTCTCTCAGAACAAAATATCTAGTCTCCTCATGGGAAGCTTCCATGTACTAGATTTCGGGCAAAATTCTAGTTTTCACTTATTCACAAAAGTAATACCCGCACTTCTTAATATAATATGTATTTATTTTATTTAATTAGATTAAATAAATTAATAAAATTATTTAATATGATATATTTTTTTTTCTAAAACACTCAAATCATCTCCCTCGATTTCATTCATCTCTATTCAACTCTTACTTAATTACTGTATAAAAACATCAATAATGATAAATTAAAAAAAAATTAATAAATATAAAAAGTATATTTTATATTTAGAATCAAGATAAACTACTCAATTAAAGATAAATATTGTTGAGCAAACTGTATGGAAAAGCATTCTAAATCATCATTATAAAACTCAACCACCAATTAATTTATTGCTATTCTAGTACATAGGATCAACACAAACAGCACTACAGCAGATAGCTGGTCTCTTCAATCTTCGCCCATAGTTACAACCATTATTTTTTATTTTAACACTACGTATTAAAAAACAAAACACATGAACACATCGAGCTGGTTCTCACTAGGATGTGAAAAAAAAAAGGAAAAAGAAAATTACTGAAGAAATGAAAGAAGGTGGAGGGAAGCTTATGAGACAGCATTGCATGTCTCAGTATTTACAATGTGCGAAGCACAGAGAGAGAGAGAGCAACTGATCATGTGGTGATGCACAGAGCTACAGACCCCTGGAACCAGGAATGTCAATCCATTGCAATTGGAGCTCCACTTCCCCTGACTCTACATTTTTCAGTCTTAGAACCATGTTTTGGACAACTTTGCCTTCTTTCCACAGGATATGGCTCTCTTCAGCAAGACAGTTTTGTCGGTTCGGCGGAATTCTCGTGACAATGGTCCCGTCCGGGAGGTCTTTCAACTGCATCTTCACGGCTTCGATAAAGGGAATAATGTCAAACTCAGCCTCCCCCATTTTGTCATCAAAACTGAATCTGTCTTTGTCATACACATGCTGAAATCACAACAAAACAGAGTATGTTACGGCCAAAGCTCCCTTACCAGCATATGCAAAGAGCCAATGAGCAAAATCTGTGCTTCAGTGAAGCTCATCATCTGAAACACTAACTTTTGGTAAGCATTCATCCAGCTAAGAATTTATATAGTAAATGAGCAGTGCATTGATTGTGAAGATCCAACATCTGTTTTATGTTTGTAATGGCTTAAATTCGACTTATTGATAACAAGATACTCATTTATTATCAAACCATTGGAATATTTGATTTTATTCAAGTTATGACAAATCACAAGATGATGCTTGTGTGGGGAAAAAAAAGGCCAATAGAACTACCCAGAATACCTATCTCAATAGATCTTAAAACCTTAAAACACTCACTTTGATAATGGGCTCCCTATACACCCTGTCACTACATTATATATGTAGTGAAGAATTTCCTCTGTTACTAAGCAGTGCATTGATTTTGTGAGCTCAAAAAACCAAGCAGTGATAATATATAACCTAAATAGGTGTCTCAGTGTTTTCTTATGTTTATATTGCCCTAATACATACTCCCTTTGATCTTTGTTATAATGCACCAACTACCATTTCTCGCGGACCAAGGAATGAAAGTTAAGTCATTAAATTGATTTAAAATTGATAAATGTCTCCAGCACTACCCCTACTTTAATGATGTGGATTTAAATGAGTTAGTTAAAAATGAGGGCAAAATGGGAAAATAATAATAAATGAGTTAGTTAAAGGTAGTTGGTGCCTTATAATAAGAACAAAAAACTACTGGTAGTTGGTGCCTTATAATAAAGAGTAGAGGGAGTATAACATATTGATGTTCATATACCCATTTCATCAGCCACCTGAGCTAGTCTTGAGATGGTAAAAGTGAGTTGGGGTGTGGGTAGTGATCAAAGATTCAGACCCTTCTTTTGTAACTAAAAACTAAATAAGAAAAAAGATACTCATTGTTTTTTTTTTTTTTTTTGCGTGGAGTATCCAGACTAATCCAAGTTGACAAAGCTCTACCACTAAGTATTTAATATTGTTGCATTCCCAGAGCTGGAACTTGAGACCTCTGTATAAGAGAGTACAACTCCTTACCAATTGAAACAAATGCGTGGAAGTGATATTCATTGATTATTATATCCACAGGGAATTCTTTTTTTTTTTTTTTTTTTTGCATTTGACTTAAATTTAGACAAATCATAAGCCCAACAAGTAATGAAACTTTAAAAAAAAAAATACAAAAGTAGCTTGATTGATAGTATTAAATACTGGCAGGGAATATGCTTAAGAAACATGGCAGCTATAGATTGGCAAGTTTCATTTCGTTTCTTATGTTCCCAAATTTTAGTCAACGGGGCTACAAAACAGAGTTGCAAAAGAACAATTACTTACCAGATGGACTGGGAGACGAGGATCTGAAATAGATAAGGTCAATTCATCATTCCACTCAGGATTGATATCCTGTTTTACCACTCGAGTCTTCAGTTTCTGCATCAGACATCAGAGCAAAATTGTGCTAAGTAATTTTGCTAATTTAACACTACACAACCAAATCCCAGTGCTTAATTGTGCTAAGTAGATGAATATAGATGCACCAGAACAGGAATCACCACCATCTGTCAAAGTGGGGTAATTTATGTACACTATGAACGATAAAACAATAAAAAATTGAATTGGGACGGCAATGGGAAATCCAGCCTTTTTTATTGGACTAACTACGAAAGAAGCTGGAATTGTTCAACGTATGTATAGTGATTTGATTTAGGGGAGAAACCAGTAAACTTTTTTGGCTGCTGGTTAAGTCAAAGTCAGTAAAAGCAAAAACAAAATCAGAAGCTTCAGAGACGGCACGATTAACGGAGATAAAGAGAAGAAGAAAAGAATATAGAAAATGAAGTACTAGCAATATAAGATGGAAGAATAGAGCCAAAACAATTGAGATTAGATACAGAAATCAGCAGAGAAATTAACCTAGAATCGAAGTCAACAGGCTAAAGAAACCGTCAGAGATTAAAAAGAAGCAGAAACTGAGAAAAAGCAGCGAGATAGAGCCAAACAAAGAAACGGTCACAAAAGAACCCATCAAAACAAGAGTAACAAAAGGATACAGAGAATCAAAAATTGAATTACCTGCTTGCCCATTTTGACGACAACGTAAGGATCGCTGCTTACAACATCTCTAACAGCGAGATTCACGCCTCTCTGGACGCGAATTCTTAGCAGACCCAACAAGTTCTCCATTGGTAAAGACTCAGAGAGAGAGAGAGAGATGATGAAATGGGTGCAAATTGAAAGATGAGAAAGATACGTGGGTTAATAAAGGTCAGGAGGGCAAGTTGGTGTCAGCATTTATATAAAAAAAACTCCATCTTTTTTTTAATATAAAGGACCAACTAAAATTTTTATAAATTAATAAAAATAATTAAAATAATCTTAAAATTTAAGTGACTTTTAATATTATCTCTACTAACTATACTAAACTCAAAAGTCATATTAATTATTACTCTCTCCCACTATTTTTTATTAATTATGGGTATATATATAAAAAATAAATTTAATACATCTTAAAAATTTATAAAAGCCTTATAAAAAGATAAAAAAATTTATTAATTGATGTCTTATAATAAATTCATGAGAGACCACAAGTCCTTGGCATAGTATATTATGCTGTGGGGAAAAAAAAAAGGATAGCATATTATGCAAGAGAAATTTAGAAGTGTTTAGGTTCAGAAAAATCTGAATCACGCGCTAGATTTGATTGCAGTGTTTCCTAATCTCACAATTAATTGTGTGATCGGTTTCTGAATTGGTCTCCATGTCAAGCGCTGGAGCGACTGTTTTCGAATCTCGAAGTTTGGACTTCCGAGTAGGATATGTTTTTATTTTTTTATTTTATTTTAGTTGTTGTTTTTTACCTTTACTTTGTTAAATGACTTCACTTTAAGAATTAAAAATGTATTTGGGAAAATTAACCTCCAAGTCCTTATGGTTTTTTTCGGTTTTGTGTTGAATTATGTTCCTAAGCTTTTTTTTCCTTAATTGGGTCCTTTAACTTTACATCGTTAGATCCATTAGTCACTAAGATTTGAAACTGTTAAATAAAGACTAACAGTGTCAAAATTGACTATGAAAACAATAAGTAGCATTTTTTTTTTTTTTTGCGGCCAATTAGAAAAATGGTGGTGTGGGGAAGTTGAAGATATTAAAGGACGGTGGAAGAAGAAAGGAGAGCTAGTCTGGGGTCATGGTAGAAGAGAGATCACGCGTTTTAATTTTAACGGTCATTTTTTACAGCATTAATCTAAAGTAATTTTTAAATAATGTGTATTCAATGTACTGTGTAATCGGACTGGCCGTTTCGACCGATTGAATTGGTGATTGATCAGTGGTTCAATCCAGTGCATGCATCAATCCGTGAACCTGTTTGAACCGGTGGTTGGACCGATCAAATTTTTTACTCTTTTTTTGTTAAATACATTTTTTTTATTCCTCCAACTACTATATCGCGCTATTTTTAAGGGAAAAATGAAAGTTTTAATATTAGGATGAAGAAAAAAGTAGATAAATAAAGAATAAATCTAAAAAAGAAAATTTTGAGGAGATATAATAATTAATTAGTTATAGGAAAGAAGATATCATTACATAAGTATAGGCACCATAATTAATACTAATAAATTTTAAACATTTTTTTCTAAAGATCTTCATTTTTATCTATAGAAGTTTAAGAATATATTAATATATATATATTACGACTAATAAATTATAATATTTTAATATGACCGGTCATATCACCGATTAAACCCCAATTAATCTATTAACCTTTAAATATGTACCGGTTCATTGCTCAATTCAATTTTTTATTCCTTGGTTCCGTGTTATAAAGACTTCAAGAAAATTCCCATTATTAACGAGTTTTTTTTTTTTTAAGAGATGCTATCATGCAAATTCATATATGCATTTATGTTTTTAAGAAGTCAATATATTTAATAAGAGATTCCTATAGTTGTACAAGTAATTTTTCTTATTAGCGAGCTTATAGTTTCTTATTGGAATATGTTTTATCAAATAAATTCAAGTCAACTTTTTATATTAATAAGTCCTATTATTCACAAGCTATATAAATGAATTTTTTTCCATAGTATATATAAATGAATTATTTTTCAAACTTATAGTATATTATGTTTTGGTTGATAAAATAATCACTAATGATAAAATATTATTTGTAACTAGTTTGAACTTTTCAAAATTTATGGTGAACTTAAAAAATAAAGTTTGTATGCATAACTTAATATTAAATAATTAAAAAGTATAATATTTCAACAAATTTTATCTTATAATTTGATGCCTTATAAAACATTTTTATAAAAAGATAAATTCTAATGAAATTTTGAAACATTAATATAATTATTTAAAACAAAATAATTCTAATATTCTATCCTCAGTGAGATTTGAATAAGGGACCCCACTTTGTCTGACGATTCAAAATAAATTTTGGTATCCCCGAGGGATACCAATCAATGGCGGCCAGTCTTAAGCTTGTCATTTTGTGGGCAGAACGTTTATGAAAGTGTTTTTAACTTTTTCTTATTTAAAAAAAATATACTCCCTGACCCAATTTGATTATATCCCAAAATAAAAAAATTAATTGAATTCATTAATATGAGATATGTTTTTTAAAATATTTTTATAATTTTTCTCAATTTTCTCCTTTCATCCCTCTTTTATTATTATTGAAAGCATCAATAAGAATAAATTAATAAATATAAAAATTTTATCTTATATTTAAGATTAAAATTATTTATATAAATATATTTTATATTTAAAATAAGAGGGACCACTACTGTAAAGATCAAATGTTTATCGTTTATAGTTTATACCATCTTTAATTTTATATTTTCTCTTTCAATATTTGTTATTTATCGCATCGCGGATATTCCCAAGGATAACAGCTGTTTTTTTTTCAAAAAAACCTTCGCATGACACCGGTTTTGACTCCAAAGAGTGTAAGCCAAATAATTTGAACAACACTTCGAATAATGTTACATTCTTGATGTTCCCCAAATATTTGCAGAACCAAATTGAATAATGATAAAACTCTCCAAAAAATTGGCATGTCTTATTTTTCTCCTTTTGTGAGCTAAAACTTCTATATGTGACTAACGGTAAATTAATATTACATCTTTCTATTTATATAAAATCTAGATAATTAATTTGTACATATTAAAAAAATTTGTGAAGTTAGTTATATGTAATGAATATGTATTGTTTTTTCTAAAATATCTTCTTTCATCATATGCACTGAAATTGATAGAAATCCATTTCATATATGTAATCGATAAGGTATTTTAGGAGAAAATTATAATTTGAGAAGAAAAATAGATTAAAATTTTATATTTATAACTAAAATAAACTCATTTTTTTAACTTTTATATTTAAGAGTGAGACAGTAAAAATTGATTTCAAAAGGATTAAGGTGTAAAAATAGTAATAAATTATTTTTTAAAGTACACCCAATACAACTAATTATTTCGGGGTGTAAAAGTAGATATTATAAATTTTTGAGATGCAAAAGTATACATTATAAATTTTTTTGGAGCAAAAATAACAATTTTTGTACCCTAAAATAGATAACAAAATTATTATTTTTACTCCAAAAAAATTTATAATATCTATTTTTACATTTTAAAATAATTATTTACTAAATCTGTACCTTAACTCATTTTAAAATTACCGTTGGTTTGATGTTGTGGTGGTATAGCATGTTTGGGAATAGATGGATGTTTGGAACGAACAGTTGTTACGTTGGATCCTAGTAGTATGATGTTTTTATTTAATAGGGTTGTTTTTATTTAATAGGTGCATCCTGACCTAGTTTTCTAATTAAATGTGTCAAGTATCCTTGATATGATTCATTCAACACTTTAAATTATTCTTTTAGTTACATATAATATCTTAAAATATTTTGTAGTTCAATTTTATCTTTAAAATAACTTTTTTCAAGAGCAATTTTAACCTCTATATTTCTGAAAAAATCTATTAAATAAATGTGCATCCTCAATCATAAAATATTTTTTTTTAGTAGTGCTTAGCTGTATAAAGTAATTTTTTGGAAGAGGTTAAAATTCCTCATAAAAAATAATTTAAATATAAAATTAAATCACATAATATTTTATGATACTGAACGGAGTTAAAAAAATATTTTAGTTTGTTAGATAAACCACAATTTTTTTTACTGATCCATGTTTATAAAGATTCAACAAAGTTTTACGTTGGTTGTCAAGAGCCCAACACAACTCTCATCCTTTATCTGGATTTGAAACCGACTATAAAACAAAGTTCAGACATGTGAGATCAATTCTACAAAAAAATGGTGAAATTGATGGAGATGTCAATCATAGAAATTAAGTTAGATGGTTTAAATAGAAAAAAGTTGTCGGAGTTATTTGTGATCGAAAAGTACCTGATAAAATTAAAGAAAAATTTTATTGTAATGCTATTCGATCAGAAATGATTTAAGATAGTGAATGTTGGGCTGTGAAGGATGAGAATGTCTCATATTGAAGAAAAAATGGTAAAAAATTGTTTAAAATGTTTTAGATATATACAAAAAAATGTCATTAAATAAGCATGTAAGGAGGATAGATCAAGCTATTTGGAACTCAATTAAAAAATATAGAAAAAAATAGAAGAGGACATCCAATAAAATTATGGTGGGTCTTTTCATAATGCTGTATGTATTGTTGTCCTTTGCTTTATTTGTTTTGATTTTGATGATAATTTCAAAGAGCCACTACGATGGAATTGTTATGAATTTATAACACAAGTGGTCCATACGCACATGCATATTATAGAACCGATGTGACTCCATAAAATTAAGGTTTGTTGGCAATTGGCCTGGATATAGAGTACTAATTAAAGTAATATTTAAAAGCATGCAAAAACACCCCTTGATGGGGGAAAATTGAACACAACATGATGACTAAGATTGAAAAATAAATAAAACTTTGATTAATGTCATGCATGTAAATCTCTTTTGTTTCTGGTCATCACAATCATAAAATAAAAGGAAAGCCAAAGGGAGCATATAGTCTGAAGTCTCAACCGCACTGCTTTTCAACATGCCAAAGATACCAACTAAGAAATTTCCTGTATGTCAACATTTTAGATTTTACCTTCACTTCATTGTGGATCCATATTTTCCTGAGATGAGTTACATGGATAATAACTCATGAATATTGTAATTTTTTATAAAATTTATGTTATATATAAAACATGGATACCTATATGTGTGTGTGTATAACAATTATTGTGCACCCCACTTGTTGTTGCGCTAAACAAGCGTCACAACAAGTTCTTATATTTTTTAATTAAATGTTTATTTTTTTAGTACTTTTTTAAGAAAGGGCTATATAAAATAATTTTTTTGTATTTTTTTAGAACCCTAATTATAAATTCATAACAAATTTTAAATACAAATTTTTCTATCTACAGTAAAATGAAGAAAAGAAAACACAATCAAATAACTCTAAAATGATACAAACAGATAACTAATTAATAAACTTGTATCACTGCTAAATATGGTTACAAACAATTGTGATTGAAATAAAGCTGATTCTAGCTAAATAAACAATACAACAATAAGCAAGAAGCAATCTATTTAACTAGTAGCTAGTTAGAGCATTATCTAAGGTCATATTCACACCATTCATCATTGACTTAATTTACTTGGTGGTTAGTCAAATTGTCACAACGTTTATCTTTACAATACTACATATACAATGATACACACAACAAATTAAAATCAATAAAAATTAATTATCAGACACTACTCAATTAAATTTAAAACATAATAAGAATTGAAACTAAAATGACTTACTTTTAGAGGAACAAAAACTTGATTATAAGTAATTATATTGTTCATGAATATCATAATGTAGTACCCGCAATCATTATTATTGAGTTGGAAATGGCACTGCAACAATATAATTAAATAATTAACTCAATTTTTGAATAAAAATTGTTTAATAACAAAACTTGAGTAAATTCATATAAGTACCTGTATTTTCTTCCACACATAACTATTGACGATGTTAGCAGCTTTAGAATAGTTCAATGAGGCAGAGGCTCAATAGGTAGTTAATATGCTAATAAAATAAATAGAAATTGATTACTTGTGGTTATTCAGTCATGCACACAAATATTTACACATATACTCATTCACTTACCTATTAAACAACCACAACATATCAGGACGGTTTTCTGGTACCCATCAATTAGAGGATCTATATAGTAAATGCAGGGCTTGAAGGTTCCGCTGGATTGATAACAACCGATATCCAATGTAACTTAAAATATTTTGAAAACTTTTCTTCAACAATCATGTTATATAAAAAGTGAAACAAAAAAAAAACTTATATTAAAATACTATCACTAATAACTTACTCTGCATTGAATGTGACTAGAAATAGTATATTAGGTGTTACTTTCTGTCTGAAGTATTCTTTGAGTTTATTACATTGTTCATGTAAATCTACTTTCCTATGATGCTGCCCAATGATGTAAGGGTTAACAAATGAGAAAGGCACTCTCTTTGTGTCCATTAAGACGTCATGATATAAGCGTCTTTATAGAAAACAAACAATTTGATTAAAATTCAAAAATTGAATGATAAATAGAAATATCAATAATGATAATAATAAAGTATCTAATTCAAATGTTGATATCCGAAGCATTAACTCATCTACACTAAAGTATTTCATACAGCATCTCTTCATTAACATGATCAATTATATCAAGATATATTGCATTTATGGCATTTTTGTAATATTATATACTCATTCTAAAATATAACACAATTATCAGGGCATTAATGTATCTTCTCATAACCCATACTAGTAGTATAACAAAGAATTCGCTTTGCCTTGTATGTTTTGGTAGGAAGTTCATTTTCTTGTAGAAGTATATCTTGCAAAAGTTTAAGCAATGCGGTGAAACCCGAATCACTCAATCTATAGCGTGCTTTAAAGTTGTACAATTTTAACACTATTAACAATCTTGTATATTTACTTATTTAGTACTATTAGTATATAATGGTTTCTCTACATCACCTTTCAACTTCTCAAATTCTTTAGGATAGTTATAAAGCACCTCTTCAACTGCATTTAGTGTTTCTTCAAGACCATTAATCCAGTTTTCATAACTAATTAATGTAAAAGATATTGGGAAAATCATAATTGAAAAGTTATTTTTAAAGATTTCAATCGCTATTACAAACAAGCACTATATACTTATTAAGTATGATGTTGTTTGTTTGACCCTCTTTTAAGACAACGTGTGAGCAAAAAACTATTTTTGAAAGCTCTAATTGTTATTCTAAATAAACAAAAACTTATACTTTTAAAGGCTTCAGTTACTATTTCATGTATACCGTAAGTCTCTCGTAACCTCCTTTATCTTTTGCGGGTCAAAAACTTGTTGCTTTCTCTAAGAAAAATATGTATGCTGATCGACCTGCACATAATTAAAAAAAATATTACTTCTACAAATCTTATATTATAATGACCCACATGTTGGCACAACCGACTCATAGGGTTGATTCGATCCGTCTGACTAGGAATCAGTTTGTGATTCACTTTGAACATTTATTAGAACTGAGAAAAAAATATTGTTAACAGTAGAAAATGAAGAAAAAATATATGAATTTTTGATAAGGTAAACAGGGCTAACAATGGCCAGGTGCATATTTGGGAAATAATAAAATTATGATTTCTGAAGCTTTTTTTAGTAAGTTGAGATAAAAATTTTCTATCATATCTATCTCATAAATCATAAAAAATTATTCTCTAAAATTAATCCAAACATGCAACAAGACCAAGTGAACAATTTTTAACTGGGTGAGACAACTAACTAGATATGAGATTTTATATATATATATATATACACAATAGACATGAGATTTTGTGATGAGGACACATGTTAACTTCTATTTCCAAGACCAGTATTTAACCTCCTCCGCCTACAAAAAAAAAAAAAAAAAAACCAAACATGAAGCATATGACTCTGTCTTTCTTTCTTTGTTTTTTTTTTTTCAATTTCGTAGTGTACGATTGCTTTTATGGAAAATTATTATAAGTTCGTAAGAAAAAGATTTATTTATCAAAAAATTTTTAAGTAAAGTGTTACCATTACTTACACAAGAATATTATTGTGTACTTTTTAATTATTATTGAGATTTTTTAGCAATTAAACCTTTTTATTGGAACTTCATAATAATTCCCCATTAGAGTCTTACATTGAATAAATGAGAAATAACTGGTCATAACCAATTTTCTTTATTTCAAAAAATTTAAATAACCCAAAAATGCGTTTTTACCTAACTTTTGTCATGGTTGATTTTTCTTCAGCGTTATATATATATATATATATATTCTTGATGATTTATTGGTAGATCATGAAAGTTTGTACTAGTTTAGTTAGACTATTAGTCTAATATATTTGATGTTTTTCTAATGGGATGATATATTTGATGATTTTAGTTACTTGTAATAGAAAAAATATAATAGTTAAGTTGGGCATACATATGAAATTGTGCTATAATAAGTTGGGCATACGTATGAAATTGTGTTAGTTTGCCATGTGTGAGTGGAACATAAACAATTATTACACAATTTTTCTTGTTCTTAATATAAGATATATTTAAATAGTTGATGTTAGTTTTAAATATAAAATATACTTTTTATATTTGTCATTTTTTTAATTTACTATTATTGATATACTCTTTTAACAATAATAAAAAAGGGAGGGAAATAGAGAATTAAGAAATATAACTAGGATATTTTAGAAAATACATATCATATTAAATTATTAAATAACTTAATCAACTTCTTTAATTTAATCAAATGAGATAATATTTATATTAAATAGGGGTGTAGTATATTTGGATATGTATGTCAATATATGAATAAATGGAGTATTGTCCAAGTTATTTTCTTGTTTGTATGTATTATTTTAATAAAATATTAGTTTAATTGAAACTGGTTTGAACATAATTCAGTAAACCAATAGACTTCTTATGTCCCGTTCGGCTATGACAACATATTAATTGGCGAGCAGCAACTACCCTGTTAGCATTTAGGAGACTAAAACATATTTTATTCGATCACTTTAGGATTTATTATTATTATTAATTAAAGTGTGATGGACGATGGATCTCCCCGTCCCTAGCTCCCCCTCCCCCATCTTCTCAACCCTATTAATAATTTAATATTAATAAACACCAGATAGTGTATCTACCTATACCGCATCTCCTTTTTTTTTTTTTTTGAAATTGTTAATTCAAACTTCAGACCAGTTCTTGAGACTGTGAAATTGTAAATTCCTTTTCAAAGTTTAGAATTGAACCACTAGATTATACATTAACTTAAGTGATTATTTATGGTAAGTTTTGTTTTTATAAATAATGATGAATAATGAATTGTATCATGTATATTTACGCACTGGATTACATTAGCTTAAATAAAGCTTATGTGGGTTCCATACATTTCAAAAAGCTCTTTTTATGTTCATCGTTAATGCGTGGTACCTCTGGTTATTATTTTTTTAAAAAAATAAAATACTTTAACCACCTCTTTATTTTATCTTAATTACACATATTTTTTCTCTATTTTGAAAATCCATATAGACTTTTTTATAATTAAAAATGTACATCACACAAACCTCCTTTATATTTTGATATTCTATTTCTATTTATCCATACTGTTAGTTAACTATTAAGTTTGGCTTTTGAACTTTTATTTTACCAAAATGCCCCTTTTTAATATTATAATTATTTAAAAGCATATGTATTTATATGGGACAAACAAAATTATACCCACCATTTTTTTATATTATCATCTAATATCCTGTTCATACCTCCAAATTTTAATTCTAATAGATTTTTTAAATTTCTGTTAAAAGTTTATTAATTTTGAGATTATAAATTTATAATTTTAATTTTTCACCATATTTATTGACATTCATTTATTTGTAGTTTCTTAAGTGATTAAAAACATATAGCAAACATATTTTTTCAATCAAATATAATAAACTATATAGGTTTGAAAGATTGTGTAAGTCATTTAAATTTATAATTTCATAATTTTTCTACAAGCATTTACAAAACTTATTCAAAATTTTAAAAGATTGTGATATTTACAAGCTATAGATCAAAATTTGGGATTTAGTATTAAGGGTAAATTTATGAATAAATTTTAACAAAAAAAATATAGTTTTAAAATATTTTTAATGGAGTTAACCGTTTGGATTTAAGTGTGTGTTTTTAAAATAAAGAAAAAACCTATATAATTAAGATAAAACAGAATAGTGGTTAAAGTATTTTGTTATTTTTTTAATATAATAGTTGTAGTAGATATGTATCATTTAAGTAATACTCACTTTTGTCATAATTATAAGGCGTATTGCACAACTTCTTTTTTTATTTATAATATAAAGTCTCGATAAATATCATATAATGACTTGACATTTTTATTTCAAGTCTTTTTTTTTACATAAAGGACGAATAATTAAGAAAAATAAATACATTATACATCTACTACATATACAAAACGAATTTTTCCATTTATTTATCTTTATTCAATCATTTTTGTTTTTGGCAAGTGGCAACATCCAGTCATCTCTACTTATTAGAGCCTAGAGGCTGTATTTTTATAATTTAGATATTTATTTTTTTAACCTTTATTTTTAGATATGTATGAATGCTAAACTTAGAACTCCTACATGAATACCAAGTCGGAGTTTGAAAATTTAATAATTTAAATTTTTTATTTAGAATAATGATTAAAATTTTTAAAAATAATTTTTAATCATAATTTATAATATATAAGATAAGTATGTGAGAAAAATATTATTTCGACTTACGTAAATAAATTTTAAAATTGGTGGTGGTGTTGCGACACATTATGAAAGAAGGGAGGGAAGGCTTATTTATTAATTTTACTAAATTAATTAATGTGTTTAAGTATAACTTTTCTTACCTTTGTCCTTAAAATCTCATTAATGGGGGATAAAATTAAAACAAATTTAATCCCCTGGGGTCCTTCTTTATTTTCAATGAGACGGGTGGAAGTGGATTATTACCCAGGCTTTATTATAAATTTAATTTGACTAAATCGTAAATATTATGAAATAAAAGTTAAGAAATTTAATATTACCTACTGTTCTTAATATAAGAGTTAGTTAGTGATTAAATTTAATCATAAATATAAGACATCAATCCACTTTATTTCCTAAATTTATACTTATAATTTTTTCTTTAAATATTTTTATTAATTGCACACATTAAAGAGTTTCTATCTAAGAGTAATCATAATGAAGTATGATATTTTTAAAAAGCTAATATATATTTATTACAAATAATTAATATAATTAATTATTTTTTTAATATATTAAAATTATTTAAATAACTCTTATATCAAAGATAAGAGAAAATATATCTTAAATTGATTGACATTTTCAAATTTCTCTTTGTTTAATGAGTATTAAAAAAAAAGATTACATTCTCTCACCTATTTCTTTCTGGGGTAAAATTAGAAAACACTAATTAATGACTTTTTTTTTTTTTGGCCAAAACTAATTAATGACTTTAAAAGTATCGATAGGACCTATAATAAAGATAGGAGTGCCCAGCGATTGTGGACCCACTACACGACAATTCAATGATTTCAAACCCAATGATTCAACAAGGAGAGCTCTGTTTTTTTTTTTTTTTTAAAAACAAACAAGGAGAGCTCTGGTTTCTCTGCAACTTCACATTAGCCGGGCAGCACTTTGGGGTGTGATACGTCTCTATTGTGGGGTAAGTTTGATGACAGGGAATATATTTTATGTTTATCACTTTAAAATAAAAATAAAAAAATTAAATTTAGATCGTCAAAATTAAAATTTAAATGACTGAAATCTCAGTATATTAATAAAAAAAATTAATTACCCATTATTATGATGCACATGGAATGTGACCCCGCATAAAAGCGGAGCAGATAGCAGTAGGAGACAAATTTAATTGGCCTAACGAATGAGTGACGGCTGACTGGTGGTGTGGCTCTAATATGGAGAGCCGCCCAGCTCTCCCAAAATTGATGTGGAAACCAATTGTCACATGTTCACGTAATTAATATTGGCGTGATCCTTAGTTAGAGTGTTAAATATGTGTTTAGATTAGTTTTAGAAAATAATTTTTACAATTTATGAGAGGAATATGTGAGAGGAATTTTATTTTAACTTACGAAAAATAATTTCTGAAACTAGGGTTTCGTGGCTTTCCAAACACTTTAAATTTTCTAGATATAAAATTCTATTCATTTTGTTCTCATATTTATATTTTTTTCGCTAAGTTATCCTTATTTATTGCATATAAAAAGGGAATTTATATTAGGGGTAGTTTCAATACAAATTATTTATAGGAATATTTTAGAAAAATCAATACAATGTTTTTTAAAATAATTGATTTAACTAATTTTTTCAATCTATATAAATTAGTTAAGTATATCTCTTATATGAAACCCATGAAGTAGTAACCAATATATATAGAGTTGGTTTTGTGGTGTAAGACCTGTTAAATAAGTTCTTTTATATCTCAAATTTAAGTTTTAGAAGAGACACTTGTATTAGGAAGAGTAATCATAAAATATTGAATTGAATGTCGGATGATAATATTAAAAAAAATAAAACACATGAGGTGAGGTTATATAGAATTGTCTTATAAATGGAAAAGTGTGGAAGGAAAACATTCTAAGGACTAAGACTGCACATTTTGGTGAAGATGCAGAGAGATCTTGGGAATTCTATTGAGCTGTCCATGTCGCTTTAAAAGTTATGTAGTAATTTTGAATTGTCAAATTATTAAGAATCGACATGATTAGTTGGAGTGATCAAACTCATTTAGAATGATCACACATAATGGATTGTAGCCTCTAATCATAATGGAACGTTGGTTTTATATGATACTCTTCTCATTGAGGTAAATGTGAAACATCATGAAGTTCTGAAATTCTCAATTGGTCAAGCTTGAAATAAGAATCATCAACATTAAGGACTCTATCAATTATTAGGAAAAGAATTTCAAAACAAACAAGGGATATTTCAAATTGATAGATGATACACTTATTATACAACTTCAATCTGTCAACAGATTGGGTTGAGACCAAATGACAATTCAAATTTAGCAACAGCTATCAACTATACATCATGTATTTCAAGTAATCTGACTGGAGTATAAACAATAAGAGTGACCCTAAATTCCATTGGCATCTTTCCATTATAGTAATAAGGAGAGATGTATGTGAATTAAAAGAAAGGGTCACATAAACTATTAGGAGAGTTTAGTTAGCAAAACTGAGAAATCGTTCTTACAAGCATGTTCCACATTAGTGAAATGTGTTATGATGCGATCACATACATGATGAAGTTGAAAGTATCATAGTCTTGTTTGTATCACTAGATCAGTGAGAGTTGAGACATCTATATTGAACAAAATGATTATTCACTCATTGCTTGTGAATTTTGACATAAGGTGTTGCATATAACAAAATCACCATTGTTCAAGTTTATGATATGACTAGGATAAATGTAGTATTCTTCTAGAATATATAAGGGGATTGTTCTCAAAACACTTGAGAACGTCATAAGTAACCTATGATCACAAGTATTTGAACATTTTTGGATAGATGGTAGTTGCTATGAAAATACAATTAGATTGTCCATATGTCTCTAATATATATCATTAAATTCCTTCTAATTTAATTTCTTAGGTATAGGCTTGCTTGAATGTGTGCACAAACAGGCAATGCCATTGAAAGGGAACTTTAGGAAGATTATCATACATATTCTTGCTTGAATAATAATTAAAAAGTTGAAAGCCATGAGGTACATTGTAAAATGTACATTAAGACTCATGCTCTACATATAGGAGAATGATTAGCTTTGTTTAGTTTCGTATGATGTGTTAACTATAAAATAGTTAATATTATAATGCATCTTTATGATTACTAAACAAAACACAATATTGAGGAATACAAGATTGCTAAGTAGTCACTGATTGCTTAGTTCCACTATGAATTGCTTAACCTAGTCATTCTTTGAGGTAAGTCATAAGATTGCCGGTTAAAGAATTTCATCATGTGGTTTTAAATTTATTTGAACCCATTAAGGGTGTTGTATGACCATGAAGTCAATTGGTCATAAACACATAAAGTATTGATCCTTGAATGAATTGCATGCATCTAGAGACATTAAAGGATCAAATACCTTATTTATGAGTTGGATCACATTGAGTTATCTAAATACGGTATTGTCAAATGATGAAATTTAAGTTGGAGTTTGTGGTCTCATATTGGTATCTAGTTATTGAGATTGACAAACATTTAAGTATGAACTGAACAAACATTTAAGGTTTATTCATCAAGTTTAACCCATTAGGTAAGGGTGTTGCTAAGTAATACATGGAAGATAATACTCGACTAAGGGGACTTATCGCCATAATTCTTGCAGCATATCCTTAATTAATCTAGATAGGGAAACTGACATGTAGTTATGGGCCAAGTGGGAGAATGTTAGATATTTTAATAGATAATAATTATTATTAGTTATTATTAATTAGGTACTTAATTAAAATATTTTGAGTATGGCCCGTAAGTCAAATTTAGGCCCAATTTAGGATTAGGGTTATTGGTTATTAATGTGATTTTTCTGATGGTGGAAAAGACACACTTAAGTTTACGGCCAAATGAGACGAGCGTAAGGAAAACCTAGTCTGCTCATCTGAGGTTCCCTGACTGGCGACGGCTCTTAACCCAGTTGACATCGCTGTGTCCTACAGTCAATCAGAAAGAGACCTGATAATCTACCTTCTGTCTTCATCTTATGTTTTGCAGGTCTCTTTCAACAGGATTCACGAGTTCTCAATCTGATAAGAGATTATCTATAGTGAGAGGTAATTCTTGTAAGTCTTCCGCTAATTGGTATAGGAAAATTCATGTACTCTATTTATGATTTATTAGAGAGTTCATGAGTTTTGTCTTTCATGTGGCATCAGAGCTAGGTTCTCTGATTCTCTGCCTTTTACCCTTCGATCGGGATGATCTAAGCATGAAATTAAATTGAATATGCCGTAGTGATTTTACACGGTTCCATAGTTTAGATTAGAGATTGGATTTTTTTAGTAGATGAATTGTATTGTTGCTGGAGGTTAATTCATCTAAGTTTTAAATTTATTATTAATAAATTGATTATTATATTTGATTGATGCTTTCGGATCACCGGGATGAGAGGATTTGTTTCCAAATTCCAAAGAATCATCATCGTCCTCAATTTTGTTGAGAGATCTGAACCTACCTTGTCCTTTCAACTATTATTGGAATTTGTAATCTTTTAATCGATACAACTTGTAATTCCTTCAATGCTTGTTAGAAACCTTAGTTGTGATTTGTCCTTGAGTAAAACCAATGCTCATGTTTAATCTTGGTTTAAAAAACAAGTTCAATCCATGTTTTTTTAATCTGTTCTCGAAACTTTCTTGAAATTGTTCTTGAGTTTGTGTTTGAATTGCATCGGGCTAAAGGAATGAGATAATAACACTACAACTTTTTCGATGTACACCGTTGCTCTCGTTCATTAGGAAATCAAAGGGACGCGAGAAGAGCTATTCTGATTTAAATTCGTGTTTTGCCTTTGATTCTTATTTTGTGCTTGCCTTCCAATAAAAACCGCTGTTGAGATTGTCATTTTCGAGCTCGGGATCGCCGGAGAAGCTGTCTAGAATCGCGGCTTGAAGCAACTCCTTTCTGGGTTGCATCCGGGTCTTGAATAGGGTCGTAGGGATCCGGCTCATTGGGGAAGGAGGATGAAATGTCGTCGTTTTGATCCATCTGGATTGCTCTCCTCACAGGCACGAGACAACGTCGTTTGGTCCTAAGTGAAACACTGCATTTCACTTATTAGGGAAAAATGGGCTGACGCTTTCTAGGCTGCTTTTTTGGGCTTTTGAATTATTTTAATCCGTTTTAGGCCGATATATTATCTGGGCTGAGGCAAATTGGGTTTATTTATTTTTACTTTGGACATTTCTTTTTTGCATTATGGCCTTATTTTATTCAACTTGGGCTTTAATGCACTAGGCTTATGCTTTTATTTTATTCAAAAAGTGTTGCATTTTGGACCTTATTAATTTTGGGACTTATTAGCTAATTAAATTGACTTCTATTTTATGTACAATTTTGACTATGTCACATTAAATTGTTTAAATTAATGAAAATGACTAATTTTGGTGACTTTGACATTCTAGATAATTTGCAAATTTATTTCTATAAGTTATTTAATTGTCTAAATATTTGGAGAATTAACTTTAGACAATTATTTAAAATTTACAAAAACTTTATTTAAGTTGAAAAGTGCAAAAATTAATTCTTTAAAATATTTTTGGATACATAAAACAATGGGAGGATTTTCTAATTAATTATTTAAAGTGTTTTGTTGACAAAATTAATTAATTAATCCCTCCATTAAGATGTGCATGTATTAGATTTATTTTGAATGCACAAAATAATGGGAGAATTTATTTTTGTTGATTATTTAGTCACATTTTGTTGATTAAATTAATCTATTTGATAGATTCTCATTAAGAATTTGTGCATATTTAAAATTTAAATGCACACGGTTGGTATTTGTGATTACCACGCATCTTGTGGAATAGCCACAACATCTTTTATTGCATGTGTAGATAATCACTTATGTGTTTTAACATATCAACTTTATTAAATGAGTAATATTAATTTAATCAAAGTGGGAGGATTATATTTAGTCACTTATGTTGATTAAATTAATTGGTTAAGTCCTCCATGACGCTATGCATATACATAATTTAAGTGCACATGATTGATATTATGATTCACTTACATACTAGAGTGGTAGCTACAACTAGAGCCGGTAAAACGGGCCAACCCGCGGGTTGCGGGTTGGCCCCCATCAACTCGTGGGCCGCACAGTGTGGGCTCGTGCGGCCCGCACTTTTGCGAGCTGGCAAAATGCCAACCCTAACCCGCAGTGTGCGGGTTGCGGGCCAGCACGCGGGCCCGCATTTTTAAAAAAAAAAATAATTTTTATAATTTTTTTAAGAAAGCCGAAAATACAATATACATATATGTGAGTTATTAAATTTATCTTCCTAGCAATAATTATTCCCCTTATAAACATTTAAAAATATAATCCATAATTCAAGAGATAAAGTTATTAAATCTATCAAAGTTTATACATAAAAAACATAAAATCATCCTCAAACAACCAATATATAATAATTTTGTTTAAAGAAGAAGTGAAAAGGTTAAGATTTTTTCTATTTGGATTGAGAGGTACCAAAATGGGAAGGGACAAATTATAGGTTTTGTAAAATTATCATATATATAAAAAAAAAATTTGCGGGCCAACCCACCAACCCGTGGGCTAGCCCGCAATAACCCGCGGGCCTGTGTGGCCCGCATTTTTGCGGGTTGGGATTTTCTCAACCCTAATCCTGTCCTAACCCACGGGCTTGCGGGTTGGACCCGTATTACCGGCTCTAGCTACAACGCCCTCTTACAACATGCAAAATAATCACATATGGATTTTGGAATATCAATCTTTTGAAGGTGAGTAAATATTATTTTACTCAAATTCATGATTTAGTTGATTAAATTAATTAATTAGGATTCCCATTGACATTGTGTATAAATATATGGTATTTAAATTGTACATATTTGATATTAGTGATCAGCATACATATTCTGTTTAAGGAATAGCTATAGCATCCTTATGCACATGTTGTATGCATATTTAATCATATAAGGTTTTAATATATCAAATTAAGATCATATGTACAATTAGTATACACAATGGTGTGATGTCTTTATGATGAGTATGTAGAATCGAGGAGTAGCCA
This sequence comes from Albizia julibrissin, assembly GCA_037074505.1. Classification (NCBI taxonomy): domain Eukaryota; kingdom Viridiplantae; phylum Streptophyta; class Magnoliopsida; order Fabales; family Fabaceae; genus Albizia; species Albizia julibrissin. The sequence continues at coordinate 39,043,848 of CM073483.1, read as the reverse complement.
CAACATCCTCACTAGGTACATACGCTTTATTTTGTTCTAATGTTGTTCCAATGAACAAAATACATCACATAAAGATTTAAGACATCAATTGTAATTAAATGTATGATTATAATTAATCTTTACCCACAGGTAGATAATTATAATCATAGTTTTAATTAGGGTGTAATGAAACGTCATTATATTTTCTAAGTAGCCTACAGGTATTAGGGGATATAACTGCATTATAGTTTCACCAATTCGAGATAAATTCATGCTATGCTAATATCTTTACCCACAGGTAGACATTAGTGATACAAATTTATAATTGTATGATTTACATTGGTAAACATATGCCTATATGCGATGGTTGCTTGCCTCTTATAGTAAACTTTGTAAGCATGATTTACCTATATTTTGACTTTGCAGCATGATTGCTATCTATTCAATTATTTATTTTGATATAATTTATTAGAGACAATCAAGTCTATAAGGAGAACTCCTACCATTAGGATAAAATTGACATTAAGAAAAGTTCTAGTATTTATAATACTAGCGTGAGAAATGAGATAATATTATTGTCTCAATAAAATAATCTCAATTAAGAGCTGGTTATTATAAGTACATAAAGAATAGAACAAAGTCAATAGTTGTAGATAGGCTGAAGGATAGATTTAGAAATTTTCATAAATGTTATTGTATTGTTTTGTTGACTATGAAGTGATTCTCCGTAATAGGGTAAAATGCCTCCATTAAACTGGGTGGTACAGGTCCTCAGTTTATTATCTCATAAGTCATTACTCTTTTTCATGAATACATGTATGGATATCAAGTATTCATTAGAAATGGGTATATATAAATTTTGCTTCCTTTAGGAAAATCATGAGATTTTAAATGAGAGCTATTTAGCTACCAACCCAAAGGCCATAAAGTTATAGACATATAAAGTTTAATCTGTCTATAAATAGAGGCTTGATTGGAGGCAGTAGTTGCCATTGTTTTTGTTCTAACAGATGCAATAGTTCATCCTGATTATAGTTGACTCTTCACAATACTTGAATATTGTTTGCTTTATAATTAAATAATGTCTTTTGACACTTTTAGAGAAAATAAAGCATAAGTGAGTAATTTAATTCGATAAACAGATTAATATAATGAAGTCAATTATAAGAGATGGATGACATTATGGGTATATGATAGAGGATGGTAACTTAGCATATATGTTTTCCTCTTAAGGAATGCACTTAAGACAATTATATATCTTAGATGAGTTTCCAACAAAATTTTGTTTAAACCCTTTTTAAAATTTGAAAGTTGGAAATTCAGTTTATATAAAATTGTCTTATAAATGGAAAAGTGTGGAATGAAAACATTCTAAGGATTAAGACTGCACATTTTGGTGAAGATGCAGAGAGATCTTAGGAATTCTATTAAGTTGTCCATGTCATTTCAAAAGTTGTTTAGTAATTTTGAAATGCTAAATTATTAAGAAATGACATGATTAGTGGGAGTGATCAAATTCATTCAGGATGATCACACATAACGGATTGTAACCTCTAATTATGATGGAACATTGGTTTTACATGATACTCTCCTCATTGAGGTAAATGTGAAACATCATGAGGTTTTGAAATTCTCAATTGGTCAAGCTTGAAATAAGAAGCATCAACATTAAGGACTCTATCAATTATTAGGAAAAGAATCTCGAAACAAACAAGGGGTATTTCAAATTGATATATGATGCTCTTATTATACAACTTCAACTGTTGACAGATTGAGTTGAGACCAAATGATAATTCAAATTTGGCAACTGCTACCAACTATACATCATGTATTTCAAGTAATCTGACTAGAGTATAAATAATGAGAGTAACCCTAGATTCCATTAGCATTTTTCCATTATAGTTACAAGGAGAGATGTATGTGAATTAAAAGAAAGGGTCACACAAACTATGAGGAGAATTTAGTTAGCAAAACTGAGAAACGTCCTCACAAGCATATCTCACATTAGTGATAAATGTGTTATGATGCAATCACATACATGATAAAGTTGAAAGTATCATAGTATTGCTTGTATCACTAGATTAGTGAGAGTTGAATTATCTATATTGAACAAAATGATGATTTACTCATTACTTGTGAATTTTGACATAAGGTGTTGCACATAACAAAATCATCATTGTTCAAGTTTGTGATATGACTAGGATAAATGTAGTATTCTTCTAGAATACATAAAGGGATTGTTCTCAAAAAACACTTGAGAATGTCATAAGTAACCTACGATCACAAGTATTTGAACATTTATGGATAGATGGTAGTTGCTATGAAAATATAATTAGATTGTCCATATGTCTCTAATATATGTCATTGAATTCCTTCTGATTTAATTTCTCAAGTATATGCTTGCTTGAATGTGCACACAAACAGGCAACGCCATTGGAAGAAAACTTTAGGAGGATTATCATACATATTCTTGCTTGAACAATAATTGAAAAGATGCAAGTCATGAAGTACATTGGAAAATGTACATTAAGCCTCATGCTCTACATATAGGAGAATGATTAGCTTTGTTTAATTTCGTATGATGTGTTAATTATAAAATAGTTAATATTATGATGCATCTTTACGTTTATTGAACGAAACACAACATGGAGGAATACAAGATTGCTAAGTAGTCACTGATTGCTTAGTTCCACCATGAATTGCTTAACCTAATTATTCTTCGAGGAAAGTTATAAGATTGCCGGTTAAATAATTTCATCACGTGGTTTTAAATTTATTTAAACCCATTAAGGGTGTTGTATGACCATGAAGTCAATAGGTCATAAACACATAAAGTATTGATCCTTGAATGAATTGCATGCATTTAGAGACATTAAAGGATCAAATACCTTATTTGTGAGTTGGATCACATAGAGTGGTCTAAATAAGGTATTGCCAAATGATGAAATTTAAGTTAGAGTTTGTTATCTCATATTGATACCAAGTTATCGAGATTGACAAACATTTAAGTAGGAACTGAATAAACACTTAAGGTTTATTCATTAAGTTTTGACCCATTAAGTAAGAGTGCTGCTATGTAATACATAGAAGATAATACTTGACTAAGGGGACTTATCGTCATGATTCTTGCAGCATAGCCTTAATTAATCTGGATAGGGCAACTGACATATAGTTACGGGCCAAGTGGGAGAATGTTAGATATTTTAATATATACAATAATTATTATCAGTTATTATTATTTAGGTAATTAATTAAAATATCCTGAGTGTGGCCCGTAAGTCAGATTTAGGCCCAATTCAAGATTAGGGTTGTTGGCTATTAATGTGATTTTTCTGATGGTGAAAAACACACACTTGAGTTTACGGCCAAATGAGACGAGCGTAAGGAAAACCTAATTTGCTCATGAGGTTCCCTGACTGGCGACGACTCTTAACCTAGTTGCCATCGCTGTGCCCCACAACCAGTCAGAAAGAGACCTGACAAATCTATCTTCTATCTTCACGTTTGTTTTGCAGTTCTCTTTCATCATGATTCACGAGTTCTCAATCTGATCAGATATTAGCTATGGCGAGAGGTAATTCTTGTAAGTCTTCCGCTAAGTGGTATAGAAAAATTCATGTACTCTATTTATAATTTATTAGAGAATTCATGAGTTTTGTCATTCAGTAGTAACATGTATTCTTGTTAATTAAAGTCCTCCCTCGTGTGGAAAAGTTGATAAACTGTGGCGTGTTATTTTCATAATCACGAGTTAGATTTTCGTGAACGAATCTTTTTCTGCTGATCACCGCTTTCTTTTACCATTATGTATATATTTTGTAGACTATTCTAACAATGAACACTGCCCATTCTTCGTTGGAATGACCTTGCTTAACTTACTCTTCTTCTGTAGTGTCATATCTTCAGTCACTGGTATAAGGTTTTAATTTTTTTTATAAAAAAATTAAAAAAAGATAAATAAATTACTTTAAGATATTTATATATGTCTTGTTTATATCAAACTAATTTTATGTTATGATTAATTAACTTATTTAGCTTTCTTAACTTCTCTAAAAAAAGTCAACTGAATCTTATATTAAAGATTTGAGGTTGTGTTATTTGCTTTGCACTCTTTTTTCTTATTTGATGAATATGTTCTTCCTTTTTTACTAAAAGTGTAGTCCCTCTCCCTCTTATGTTATATTTAGAATTAAAGGTAGCATATAAATAATTTAACTACGTATATAAAAAATGATTAAAAATAATAAATATATAAAAATATATTTTATTTTCTAAAAGTACTCTTGTTAGCAAGAAGAGAGGGGAGCCGGGGGGAAAAAACAAGAGAGGGGACAGGGTGTGAAAAGTAGGAAAAAAACGTGTGTGAACAATAATTAATGTAGTAATATAGCAAGTATATAACTAAGGTAGGAAAAAATTTAAAAAAAATGGTTGGTTAAAATTTCAGACATTATTTAAGCGTGTCTTATTATAAATAAGACCACACCACCTTAATGCCTCGTTTGGTACGATGGAAGAGTTTTAAGAGAATTTGGAGTGGAAATAGAAGTAGAATTGGAAGTGAAAATGGAGATGGAAGTGGGGTTTAAAAGTGTGTTTAGTATGACGGTGGAAGTGAGATATAATTTTTAATCAAAATATATATTTATAATATGAAAATATTAAAATACCTTCCAACAAAAAAAGACTCTTCCACATAAAGACCATAGTCACCATTGAGGATTGCCGACAACAAAAAGACGGAGGACCGCCGCCGTCACCGCCACCGTCGTTGTCGCCATCACCGCCTCCGCCGCCGCCGCCGCCATTACCCTTGTGGTGAAAGATCATAATTGCAGTTAAAGGGAAGAAGAAAGAATGGGAGGATAGTAGGGTAAATAAGCCCAAGGCAAAGGAAGTGGAAGTGGAGGTAAAACTCACTTCCATGGGGTGAGTGATGGAATTCACTTCCATCATTTTTAATGGAAGTGACTTCCATGATATCAAACAGAAAAAATGGTAGAACTCACTTCCACTTCTCTCCCATGAGTTCCTTCCTACCAAATGAGGCATAAAAAATTATATATACTCCTCCTAATTTTTAATGTAAAATTTAGTTTATAGTTTTTTTTTAATCAAAGTAGATCTTATATCGAGATGAGTGGGAGTATTTCATATACAGGAACAGAGGGACTATTTGTAGCTATAGAAAAATATAGTTGGAATTATTTGTTACTTGCACTTTTTTTTTTTGGAAAAAGAATAGTCTATGTTATTGACTGATAATATTTTTAAGATTATCTGTCAGTATCATACTCCTACCCCGAATTCGTTCTCCCCGCAATAAGGAACATGGAATTTCAAACATACATATCTAATAAATAGTCTTTGTCCCTACTCCTTTAAAATTTAAACCTTTAATTAATAATAAGAATCCCAATGAATATGCCTAGATATTTCTGTGTCCTTCACTTGTTGCTTGATAGATGATAGTCAACATATTAATTTTTTGACCTGTACAGTGTATATTCAATATATTAATTTAATACTTATAATCTTCTTGACCTGCTGTTTATAATAAGTAACAGTATTTGGAAATCATAAATAATAATATTATTTTTTAAACTTACTTTACGGAAAATGTATTTATTTATAAAAAAAATCAAATTGGTGTATTAATAACATTATAACACAGTAAATACACAGTGCCATAGCTTCTGAGTTGCGTTAAGTAACTAGTATTTTTTTTTTTTGGGCCAACTTTCATAACCGGCCGCTTCTAAAGAATATGCATGTTTTCGGTATTATATTCTCCTTTGCTTTATTTGTTTTTATTTTGAAGATAATTTCGAATAGATGGACTACGATATAATTATTATAAATTCATAACACAACTTGTATATATCATATATAAGTATACCCATATCCTAGTAGGGATAACTTATAATTTAGGTTTGTTGGAATGGATACAGATAATTAATTAAAGTAATATTTTAAAAACATAAAGAAAAAAATTGAACACGACTTGACTAGGATTGAAAAATAAATGAAGCTTTGATTGATGTCATGTAAATCTTTTTTTTTTTTTTGGTTTCTTGTCACAGTCATAACATAAAGAGAAAGCCCACTAAGCAATTTCCTATCAACATTTTTATTAGGGGTGCTTAAGGTATCCCCGTCCTGATTATTTTGATCCGGTCTGATCTCAAGTTTTAGACATCTCTAATTTTTACTTTAACTTGATTGTGAACCCTGGGTTACTTGCATGGATAATAACTTATGAATATGATAACCTTCCATAATTATATATCTTGTAGATTTTATAATATATAATGTGTCTGTATACATAGATCTATAGATATAGATATTACGTGCAGAGCTGTGCTTTTGTGGCCTTATGATACTGAGTACCTCTTTGAAGTGTCGTCTTTCGTGATCACGATACGCTGTATGGGTGGGTTACTTCATCTGGGAAAAAATGAAAAAAAGAAAGATACATAGATGATTTTAAACTTGTTTGAGATCATGTTTGAGGCCCTTAAAAGTACTTATTCAATAAATTGAGATAAAAATATTTTTACATACTTATTATATATACCGTAAATCACAATTAAAAAATTATTTTTGAAGGCTCCATCTTAATTTCAAACAAAAAAATTAATTATGTGAAATAAGTAAGTTTGGGGCAAAACCTTCTTGACGTAAAATGGGCCTAACAAATAAATATAAAGTAATAGATAGTCTAGGCCCAAAATGAAAGTCCCTATGAGGGCCCATTTAATATCACTGCCTCCTAATTCTCTCCTTTCTCTCAATGAAGATTCTCAAAGGCATATAAGCATTTATTTTTTGTCCTTAAATCCGTGCGAGTATTAAACTCACGCATATCTACTACTTTAATTTATTATGGTGGCATCTCTTTATGACGTGTTTGGTAATTCATTAAATTTGGTTAAAACTGTATTTCGATGAAGAAAAACTACTCTTACATTCATGCTAATTTACCCCTGGTGAGCAATTTCAAAGATGCCCTTGTTGGGCAAAACTACTCTTACATTATGTTTTGCTCAAAACCAACAAAATGCTAAACACATATTTATTTTTTTTTGCGTAGTGCATCCGGTATCCCAACCTGTTCAACGTGGGGTCAGACTAATTCAGACCAAGACCGGGTTGGCCTATTTATGGGGGAAGCCTCTACCACTCCCCAATAGGGGATTTATCATTTTGGCTGCATTCCCAAAACTTGAGAGAGACTCTAAGAAATATAGTCATATTGGTCTCATCGAATATAAGATTGTGAATAGTCATATGTGGAAATTTTCCACATGAATGCCAAATCTTTCCACTTCCTTCAAATTGGTTTCCACGTTAAAAACAAATATTTACAATTCCATATTGTAAAATTCTTTTTTGCCCCTTCAGCTTCACGGTCTCGTCTGATCACCGCCGACAACGATAGCTGTGGGACTAGCCACACACCCAGCGCCGGCACGCTTTTTCCTACCGTCAACAACCTTCCCCCACTATCGACGATCTACTCACCTACCGCCGGTGATCTTTTCACCCCGACAGGGACGACGACCTCCATCATGGTCGACAGATCTGAATAAGAACCTCCATGAGAACACTGACTTCACCTTGAATCGTGACCTTCACTCCTCTGGCAACCAGAGAATCGGCGGCTTCCAGCTACCGGCGATGGCGTCCTCTCTTTAGATCTGGTCCTCCTCTCTCACAATTTGGGGAGGAGGAGGACATAGTGAGCTATGTGTGCAGCAAAATGCAGCAAGAGAACTAGAAGAAAATATTGGGAATGGCGGACTCAAGAATTGCAGAGATTTACAGAGAGGAGGCCGTGAAGGTGGTGATGATAGCTACAGCAGGAAGACCCACCATAAGAAGTGTGGTTCAGTCACTGGAGGATGCTGAGCCTTGCAAGTTGGTGGGAGTCGTGGATGGTGATTCTGTGGTGGGGGACAACGGGGGAGGGGGATGAATTTGGTTTATGATTTTTTCTTTTTGCTTTAGAAGGACATTTTAGTAATTTCATATAAATATTAAACCTCGTCTCCATAGCATACCAAACACATTTTTATCCGCATCTCCATATTAATTAAAACCAATTCCAATTCCACTTTACAAACGGACCCCTACTTTTCTTTAGTACTGCAGCTTCAGAACTCGAAATCAGAAAGGGTATGGAGTAAGGGAAGCGACTGAATTACACAGCCCGAGTAGTAGTCCTCAACCTCCTCAGACTCTGTAAGTGCCTTGGCCGACCCTATTCCATTTGTTGCATTCGATTGTCAGTGTGTCCATAGTTTGCTTCTGCTTCCATGGTGGTTCGTTCTCTGTGCTAGAATATGTACCCTTTCATAAGTTTATTTGGTGACAGCATTTTCATATTCCTTTCATAATAGAGCATGATACCTTATCTGAGTTTTCAGGCAGACGAGTGAATTTTGTAATTCTTAAAGTGAGGATTGATTTCTGTTCGGTGCTCATTTTAGTGATTCGTGTGGGTTCTTTGATTATGTAGTTTTCTAGCATTCCTCAAACAAGGTCCGAGTGATGCATTTTTTTTACAATTTCAACGGATATTGACAGAGATTCTGTCATTAACTTGTTGCAAAACGTTAGTTCTTGTATGATCCAAGATCATCTGCAACTCTGTACTGACTTGCTTCTGAGTGAATGCCTGTGCCCGTAGATCTCTCCCGTGTGGCTGGGGAGACTTGGATGTGAGGGGAGATTTACTATATAATAGTATGCAATTTGTTTTTCCTTTGGCATGGAGAAAATATTTGATTAAAGCATATTGCAAAATGTGACATGCTGTACTGTTGTTGCTACATGGGTTATTTTTGTGCCTTTCATGCGCAGCAATGACTTCTCATTGCAAGAGGACAACGTGTTTACAAAATTTTGTTGTTCATAATTTATTTCTTATCCCGCCTTAATTGTATCATCGTTACAAAGTTACAGCATGCCTTCTTAGTTAATGGACTGCTGATCTAATTGCTGATGTTTCCCTTTGTGTTCTTTTCAGCTTGTAGTAAAATAGCGCTTCATAATGGAGATAAGTACAGCCAGGTAAGCATATTTGAAGTCAATTTTACAGATTGACCATCTTTCAAAACATCACCATTGTTCTTCCCCGCCCTTTCTGCCCCCTTCCCTCCTGCCCACCCGAACTGATTCTCACAAAAGAAAATTTCATTTGTTTGTATTAATATTATTGAGGTTTGTCTTTAGTGGTATTGTACACTCTTGCTTCATTCTATAGCGCTGTTGCATTTTAAACTAAATTTAGTATTGTAGTAACTAGTAATAATAAAAATTATGATCTTCTTTATTTTAGTAGGTGTTGTCTGGACTCCCAGCCGCAGGCAATATTGTTTTCAAGAATTTCAAGAACATCAGGATGGGAAAACACTCATAGAATTTCTTATAATATAACTGCCCAGAGTTCAAGGGTGGTCTATCGAGGCTTGGGCTCTTCCTACCCAATCTTTAATGCAATATATCCAAATAGGCCATTTTTCCGTAGAGCACAATCTATGGCAACTAGTTTGGATGAGTCTACATCGCTACAGTCTGAAGGCAATTCTGATGAAGATGAGGATGCATCTGAAGACTTGAAGGAGAAGATTCTGGAACAACCACTGACAAGTGAACAGGTAATTTCCATTTTCTCTTCTTGGATGTCTAATCAAAAGCCCATGACTGCTCATTGCCAATCTACCTCTGGGAAGTGTGGAATTCCTAGTAGTTTCATAAATTATTTTTAAAATCAGGAACAATTAGATCTAAAATTTTTTAAAATAACTTTTAGCCGCTCTCAGTTCTCTTTTCCTGCTATAATCAACCTCAAATAACTCATAATTTCAGATGATAGCCTCTTGCCATTCCATCATAAACGAAAAAAATCAATTCATGTCTTTGCTGTTTCTTTTAATTCTCTTAGTCATTTTCTTGTGGTGTTTTTATATGATAAAATAATGGCTTATAGTTAGCAGTCTTGTGCATGAAAGGTGATGCCCTGTAATATGCTCCTAGTCACAGGGATTCTGTAAATAGTAAAAGTTGAAGTAGAGACACAACTCTAAACTGGAACATGAAGTGTGTAACTTGAGGTGTATTTTCCATCAGCAATCTTTACTTGCCTTTATTGCATTAGCCATTTTTTAGGTCCTCGCTTTATAAAATAAGTAAAATCAGTTGGAAGGATTTGTGTAAGGTGCAAAATTTGAAGGGGGGAAAATATATGTCTTGATCATAACTGACTTTGATAATGAGAACGATCATATTTGGTTTTCATCTTTTCTGTTTGTTATTACTGTCCACTGCAAGGAGGGATGGTAAGAATCTATAACTCATGTTACAGGGTTGAGTTCCCATCCAAATTGATGCTTACTTAAATTGAGCTGTTTCTTGCACAATGTGCCTGATATATGCTTTTTGTTGGGTTTATTTTTTCTACTTCGATCTTTTTTCCCCAAAAAGATAGTAGCACTACTTGCTGATACTGAAAGAGCGAGGCTTACAAAGAAGCTTAGTGAAGCCAACCAGCATAATCGGTTCCTCAAAAGACAGGTTTGTGCATAGATCAGATCTCTTGGGTTGCTCTTAATTTGAGATCTGAGTTTTTCCATATGATAAAAAGTTTGTGAGTTGACCACTATTTCTCAAGAGTCTGAGTTTCATGTCAATCTTCTAAAATATTGAGTATATTAGGTTTGAGTTTTGTTCACAACCTATATACCTTTCATGGTTGATTCTCCTCAATGGTTGGCTAGAGAAATAATATGAATGTTTTAAAGAACCACATCTATAAATCTAGTTCATGAGGTTGGAAAGCTGGAGGTCAATTGTTAATTCCACGTTATAACCCATCCTCCTTGATGTGGAACTCAAATCCCATGGAGTCGGTTAGAACACCACATTAGATATGTATGCTAGAATCAAAAGCAACAGCATAGGTTTAATCAACACGACTAATTTGGATGTTGCATCTGCCCTTGGTTAAATATAATGACACTAAAGCAAGATTCTGATTTGTGGCTGTATTATTCTTAAAATAAACTGCATTGAGGAATTGAATTTGAATATTATGTCAAAATGGAAGAAATTGTGAATTTGGTAATTTATTTTTGGGTCTTTGATCTTTTTAATTAATTGTAATAGGCTAAGTACGGATAATGGGAATTGTTGCAATGGCGTTTTGTTAATTACCAGTCATTGGGGGCCGACACATCCACTGGTTTAAAGTTGGAGCATACATACCGAATGAAATGCTTTGCAATCATCCTATTTTAATATCAAATGCCATATATATGTTTATCTTCTTTGCATCAATTAATCAATTTTAGCGTGTTTGGCTAGGTTTGTGCGCTCTAATTCTTGGTCTGTTCATGACTTTTATTTTCTTCTTGGGAGGCGGTGGTCCTTTCTGAACTCAACTAACAAAGGTTCCTAGTTTCATGTTGTAACTATATTTGCGGGGGGGACTCTTTTAAATTATAACAGTATAAAAATGTTTTTGTAGGGAATAAAATGTTAATGATTGCATCCAGAAGTCTTAAAATTACGAACAAGAAGATTTTGGCAGTTGGTTAAGTTGACTAGGGGTGGGCCCCATGCTCCACCATTCAAATTTAAGAATGGCCAGGGAAATAAAAAAGTTGGCATGCAATCTAATGAGTGATCCTGTTGTGCGTGATTATGAATAGTGTGCTATTTTACTTTCATATATTTACGATAAGAAACATGTAAACCACTATCCTGTATTGATCTCTGTTCTCTACAGTTGCAAATAAAGGAGGGATCATTGGTTAACTTTAAAAGTGAGCTTGCTGTTATGGAGCTTGAAGTTCAGGTTAAAATCACTGGCGACTTCTTTGCTTTCTGTGCCTTTTTCATGCTGCCTTACATTCTATTTAGAAGATATATGTTGCCTAATATTATGCCGAGTAGTCAATAATTTTTACTGCTCCCTCTGGTCCTAAATGCAGGAGCCTAGACTCTTTTTACTTCTATCTACCACATTAGATGTTTTTGTCCACCCCTATTTAATGCACCATTTTCTCACTGCAAAGGAAATTATTAAATTGTTAACACATGAATTGCAGATAACTAACTTAAACTTCGGTTCTCAATCCCTGCGAATTAGGTAAAAAGCTCTTACAATTAGGACTGAGGGGAATATCTTGTTTTTCCCGAGTCTTTATCATAATGTCTTCCATGTCATTGCTTTGTGGTTGAGTCATGAAATTCGGTGGAAGGACTTCATGAAGCTTATTTGGTAGCTCGCATGTCACTCTCCTTAAACTTCCACTTCTTTACTATCTTAGCCTGTGCTTGCTCCCAAATTTGTAACTTTTTGTATTTCTAAAATTTTGGCTGAAATCAGATTCTGAAAGCTACAAATATATCAGCACTTTATTTTGTAACTGAGACCAAAACTGGGAAAATTGAAAAATGTTCTCAAATCTTATTCATTGAATCAGTATTCCTATATATACACAATGAAAGATAATATACAACAGAAATGCAATATACAATATGTACATAACAGAAATTGGTTTTTCTGCTGGCAGTTATAACAAACTTGATTTTAATTACAATTACACTTGTCACCCCCCCTCAAGTTGGAGCATGGATGTTTTTCATGCCAAGCTTGGATGTGAGCTCATGAAATCTTGTAGGATGCAGGGGCTTAGTGAATATATCAGCTAGCTGATCTGCTGAACGAACAGGAAGAATATGAATGACCTTGGCATTCAGCTTCTCTCTTACAAGGTGACAATCAAGGTCTATATGTTTAGTCCTCTCATGAAAAGTTGGATTAGAAGCTATTTGAATGGCATATTGATTATCACAGAAAAGTAAAGCTGGATCAAGATGACTAATGTGAAAATCTGTAAGAAGGTAAATGAGCCATTGAAGTTCACAAGTGGTGGATGATAAAGCACGATATTCAGCTTCAGAAGAAGACTTGGACACAGTGGGCTGTTTCTTTGCCTTACAAGAGATCAAGGAATTGCCAAGAAAGATGGCAAACCCCGTGATGGATCTACGGGTGTCAACACAGCCTGCCCAATCAGAGTCACTGTAACTTTTCAACTTTAAATCAGAATGAGCATCAAAAAAGTGGCCAGCACCAGGAGAAGCCTTAATATAGCGAAGTACCCTGTGTGCAGCAACTAAATGGATATCTCTTGGATTAGACATGAATTGACTCAGCTGCTGGGTAACAAAACTAAGATCTGGGTGAGTTGTTGTAAGGTATTGCAGACGGCCTATGAGTCTCCGATAGGATTTAGGATCTGACAAGGGAATACCTTTGTCTTTAGAAAGTTTAAGATGAGGATCCATAGGGCATGAAGTTGGTTTACAAGCTAAATAACCAGTATCATCAAGCAATTCCAAAGAAAATTTGCGCTGAGAGAGGAAGATACCAGAATGAGACCGTGCAAGCTCAAGACCAAGAAAATATTTGAGGTCACCAAGGTCTTTAATAGTAAAAGCAGCATCGAGTTCACGTTTTACCATAGAGATTTCATTCATATCATTGCCCGCTAGGACAATATCATCAACATAAACAAGAATGACTGTGAAAGAATTATCAGTAGCCTTGTAAAACAGAGTGATCAGATGCAGAATGCAAATAGCCAAGAGAAAGAAGTTTAGAGGACAGCTTGGAATACCATTGCGTACTGGCTTGCTTAAGACCATATAAGGATTTTTGAAGTTTGCAAACCTGATTTGGCTGAGATGGGGTGAAACCAGGTGGAAGGTCCATGCATACTTCTTCATGTAGGTCACCATGAAGGAAAGCGTTATTGACATCCAATTGATGAAGATGCCAATTCTTGGCTGCAGCGATGGAAAGAAGCATTCGAAGGGTTGTCATCTTGGCAACGGCGGAAAATGTGTCAAAATAATCCACATCTTCAGTTTATGTATACCCTTTAGCTACTAGTCGTGCTTTATGGCGCTCAATTTCACCATTAGACTTAAACTTAGTCTTGAAAACCCATTTACATCCAATGGTTCGTTTTCCAGGTGGCAATTTAGTTAAAACCCAGGTCTGGTTGTGCTAAAGTGCTTTTATTTCAGTATTCATAGCCTCCTTCCAAACAGTGTGCTTTATAGCTTGCTTATATGACTTAGGATCAGAAGAGATGGTGACAGAATTAATAAAGGCTTTGTAAGAAGGAGAGAGACCAGAATAAGAAAGAACAGAAGAGAGTGGATATTTTGGAGTACCTTTGCAAGACAAATGATTAGCAGAAGAGAGAGGGCAGTGATAATCCTGCAGATAGCTAGAGGTTTTGTAAGGTCTAGTGGATCGACGAATGGATGGAAGAGAGGGTGTAAGAGAAGGTACAAAAGAAGAAATATCAACAGATGGTGAAAGAGAGGGCGTTGGGGAGGGGACAGAAATATCGTCAGGGAGAAACGAAGTAGGTTGGGGTTCAGGCCAAGAAATGGAAAGATTAGTGATGCTGTCATTAGAAAAAGGAAAAATATGTTCATGAAAAAGGACATCCCTAGAAAGAAAAATTTGATTGGAATGAAGATCCAAAAGTATAAAAGCTTTAGAACCTTGGGGAAGACCTAAAAAAATGCATTTTCTTGCACGTGGAGAAAATTTTGATCTACCATGAACTAAAGTAGAAGCATAACAGAGAGAACCAAAGACCTTGAATTGTGTGTAAGAAGGTTTGAAACCATATAAACGTTCAAAAGGAGTTTGTTGACTGATAACAGGAGAAGGAAGATAATTTATAATAGAGATAGCATGATGTACCATAAAAGACCAGTATAACAGAGGCACATGAGAATGAAAATGCAAGGCCCGGGCAACATGTAAAATATGTTGATGTTTTCGTTCTACCAAACCATTCTGCTGAGGAGTTTCAACACAAGATTTTTGATGTATAACACCTTTTGAAGCAAAAAAATCAACCATATGAAATTCAGGGCCATTATCTGTTCTGACAACCTTTATTTGTGCAGAAAATTGAGTTTCCACAAGAGAAAAAAATGTTTGATGTGAGTTTGAGCATCAGATTTATGATGCCAAAAGAAACACCAAGTATAGCGAGAATAGTCATCAACAATTGTCAAAAAGTATTTATACCCTTGAATTGAAGATACAGAAAATGGACCCCAAATATCCATGTGAATCAAATCAAAAATTTTACAAGAAGAGCTTGTGCTTACAGGAAAAGACAAACGTTTCTGTTTAGCTAAATGACAAGCATCACAAGGAAAAGAACCAGAAGTATAAGGTATATCAGATATTTGGTGGTGTAAAGTGTGTAAGGTAGAGGCAGAGGGATGGCCAAGTCGAAGATGTCATAATGGTTTGGCAGAAACAGAGGAGCTGGTGGCCAAGTTGATTTGTGATGATGAGTCCAACGGTGCAAGTGCAGGTAAAATGTATAAGCCCTCTACAAGTCTAGCTGAACCAATCATCCGCAAAGGTGAAGTTGAGAGTATCTGACAAGAATTAGCAGAGAAGATTATAGAGCAATTAATGGAATAAGTTAAATGAGATACATATAGAATATTAAGGGAAAAAGATGAAAGATATAACACATTTTCTAAGACCAAGGAATTAGAAACACGAACTGTTCCAGATAAGCAGGCTATAGCACAAGAACTTGTAGGTAAACGAACAGATAGAGGTTGTATCGTGATAAGATGAAAACAAATTAAGAGAACTATATACATGATCTGTTGCTCCAGAATCAATGATCCATGAAGCAATTGAGGAGGAAGACAGGGAGAAACACATACCAGTAACAGGACTGGAAGAAGTAGCAAGGAGATTAACTGCTGGTTGAGGAGGAAAAGGACTATTGAGTAAGGAAAGTAGTCGTGTATATTGTGCAGCAGACAACTGAGGAAGAATAGCAGTCTGAGAGGAAGGGTTAGAAGCAGAGGAAGCTATTGGAGTAGAAATAGCCTGAGCACCACCAGAAGCCGGAGTCACAAGATTGCTCACTGAAGAAGAAGAACCAGTGGATCTTAATTTGAAACCAGGAGGAAATCCATGCTTCCGGTAACAAGTAGCTTCAGTGTGTCGCGGTTTACCACAGAACGAGCATTGCTTCTGCTTGACATAAGAGGAAGCAATATGTGTCTTGGTAAGAAAAATCTTAGGCTTGACGGGGACGTGAAGCTAAGACGACAGAAGAAAGAAAGGGAAAGCAACGAAAAAGGGAAAGTGTTTCGGGAAAAATTACTCTCTGATACCATGAAACCAAAACTGGGAAATTGAAAAATGTTCTCAAATCTTATTCATTGAATCAGTATTCCTATATATACACAATGAAAGATAATATACAACAGAAATGCAATATACAATATGTACATAACAGAAATTGGTTTTTCTGCTGGCAGTTATAACAAACTTGATTTTAATTACAATTACACTTGTCAGTAACTATGGTGTTCGTAATCAGAATTATCAGTTGTACTCCCTCATACTCATGTTGTATTGATGATACAAGACTAATCTTGCTTTGTGTGAACTGTTTTAACTTGAGATTAGCACACAAATTCCACCATCATAATGAACTCTCGTCCATGTTTCCCTCCTACATCTGAAATTGTGACTCAACAATGCTTGCCTTTGCCTGTTACGGGTTTATACCCCATGTGATCAAATTTGATGATTGAAACTGTTATGAGTAGTTATATAACGGTTTGAATAGTAAATCTTAATTTGATTGAGATTTTGGTGATGAAAGCTATTAATGTTAATATTATGATAATGAGATAATGAAATGTCATCTTATAAATTAAATGCTGTTTAATCCTCTATGTTAAATTTACGATTTCTTATGACAAGCACCTTTGTGAATTTGAGAACATGCTGCACAACTTTGCCTTTATGATGTTTACAGCTGTTCTCAGCTGATTGATTTCATTTGCAAGTATATGACAATCTTTGCTTTGGGTGAAGGCTTTGGTCAAACTTGCCGAAGAAATAGCTCAGTCTGCTATTCCAGAAGGTTCAAGGAAGATCAATGGAAAATATATTCAATCTCACCTTGTTTCTCGTTTAGAAGGTAGAATGGTGCTGCAGTTCTTCTGCATACTCCATATGAACTGTTCCATTTATATAATGCTATGAATAATTTTAAGGAAAATCATATATATACTTACATCCAGGAAAAAAGTTCATAGAAATTAAAGGGGGTCTCTCCAGTTCTGAAATTTTAAGGAAAATCATATATATACTTACATCCAGAAATGAAAGGGAGAACACTTCCTCAAATCAATCATTATGTATTCATTTTATAAAATCTGTGCAATCTCCTAGCTTTGAATATCCCACACAAGGGGGTCTCTCCAGTTCTGATACATTGTTGCCTCTTCTGTGTCTTTGTGGATGCATATGCCATCATTGGGCCTCCAAAGCTATGCATGAGAAATTAAAAGAACAGATAAAAGATGCAGATTCATTTCAATCCAAGGAGGTTCCTGTATTTTGGGTTGGCATGGCTGAGGTAAACATGCAAGATAGTCCTTCCATTATTCTATGGAAACTTTGATCTGAATCATAAAAACAGTGGATAGTTTACATTGATGATTTTCTTACAAACACTACTATATTTGAGCATGTTAATCTCAGCAGAGTTGATTCTACAGCCGTATCTTATGAATCAACTAATTTTATATTTAGGACTGACCATTGGCTTCATACGCCAGCGAATAGAATCTATAATATCATTGTGAAATATCTCATTATTAAGCTTTTACATAATGTCTGGCATTTAGTTTGTGCCTGGTTATTAGCTGAATTATCTGTTTTTCTGTTGTATTTTTTTGCTCTCAAGAGCGTGCAAGTAATGGGCAGCTTTGATGGTTGGAGCCAAGGAGAGTACCTATCACCAGAGTATGATGGTTCTTATACAAAGTTCTCTTCAACATTGATGCTCAGACCAGGAAGGTACGATTTTCTCAACTAAATGGAAGTTTTGAACCTGATCTTGCGACAGTGAGTCTTCTTCTTTTGAGCCATAAAAGTCTTGTGCAGGTATGAGATCAAATTCTTGGTGGATGGTGAATGGCAGCTTTCACCGGAGTTTCCCACTGTTGGTGAGGGATTGACGAAAAACAATTTGTTAGTTGTAGAATGATTTGTATGTAGCTTACAGAGGCATATGTAAAGTGTTTGCCATATCTTCCCCTTGGACTACGAGTATGTTATGAATCAAATTGTTCTGCTAAAACTGGGTTGAGGCCATATTTTAATTTAGACGAGTCAGTGCAGCTGTTTGAGTCCAATACTTGCCGATTAAAATTATAGTACATACAATGAAAAGCTGGGCTTTTTATCAAATGTTATTTACGTGGTTTATAAAAATTGCCTTGCATGTTAGTGAATATTATATTTGGAAAATCCCAATTAAATCCAACTGAATTATCTAAATATAAATTCATGTTTACATTTTTAACAAACTCGTAATCATTGGCCTGATTAGGGATTTTTTAATGTTGTCAAAAGACCAAAAACCCCTCTTTAGTTAAAAAGAAAAGTTAAAACTCCGTGTAGATCTGATTTCGATTTCGATTATTTTAAGTAGATTTACCTTTAAAGCGAAACTCTTCGGCACCAATTGTTTGGCTGTTTGGCTCTTAATTATTATGGATGAAAATAATAAAATCCCTAAATCCTTCCCTCCAGCCTTTGATCTACTCAAGCCCATCTTTGTTGGAATTTAGCAAGCTTCAATTTTACGTACGATAATATTCCAGATTTCCTTGTTTGTTCCAGCTCTCGCTTTGTGCTTCTATGATCTTTAACTACTAAGCTAAAAGTTACTGTCATCGTGCTCTTATTGCCCACCATCGTTCATTATCGTGATAGTCACAAGAGCTAAATATTTGGAAAAGTTGTATTTAGGTCATCGTGCTCTTATTGCCCACCATCGTTCATTATCGTGATAGTCACAAGAGCTAAATATTTGGAGAAGTTGTATTTAGGTCCCAGCAAAAGAAAACTGATTCTTTAAAATTTTAAAATTATATTTTAAGTTTGTGAAATTTTTTTACAATAAATTCTAATTCCACTGACTAGTCCATAAGTTTTCACTGACAAGTCTATGAGCGTTTACACTAACAAGTCCATAGACTAGTTCATGGGCGTCCATTGACAAGTTCATATGTATTTGACAATTGAAATTTTATTATAAAAAAGTCTCACGGGACTTCAATGTAATTTTAAGATTATAAGGGACCATTATATCATATTTTCTTTTATCTGGAACCTAAATGCAATTGTTTCTAAATATTTCACTATGTATTTGTGTACTTGTTCATATTTTCATAGAAACAATCTTCCATTAAGTGGGTTCTCTTATTGCGGCTGCAAAATGATCAAGGCTTGTTGGTTTATATTTCATAGCATTTAAAGTTAGTAAAGATTGCAAAGAGATTGATGGTTCAGAAATCCACCCAATTGGGCACACCCCCTTAAAAGCTTCAACTGAAAGACGATCAGCTGTTACATTACCCCAGCGAGGAGTAAAAGAAAAGGTATAACCAACTTTAGATGCAAGAAGATTGATGATGTATGTCCTGAAGAACGCCTCAGCATTTCCAATCATACAAATCTGGATTTTTGGCGGCAACACTATTCTGAAGAAGCTTACAATCAATTTCAAGGGTCACCTTATCATGCCCCTCATCATGAGCCAACAATAGAGTGGATTATATTCATCATCAGAAAATTAAGCAATACATTATTATTTACACCGATAGAATTAAAAAATGAGAACACAATTTTAATGATAGATATTAAATTCAAACATTTTTAAATTATAAAAAATTTAAAACTATGCCAACTAATTAAATCAAAATGAAACTGACAAGCAATACAAAATTATTTATTCCCTCGTGCACAATTCAGGAAAGAAATTAGATGATATCGTTTTCCAGTTCTTCCTGGAACTCTTTAATTAGAGTGGAATTACTTTTTGGTGTGTTTTTTATTTTATAAAAAAATTATTGAATGAACATTTTTTTTTGTTTTCCCTACCACATTGAGAGAGAATCAAATGAAGGGCAGTATTTGTTAAATTTAATGACTTAATTTAAAATTTGGTTAACGCAGTGGTGATTAAAAAGGATTTTTCCAAAAGTTTTGTAACAACTAAAGTGAAAGTCATCAAAATGGAAAATTTTGAGGAGTCTGGCACCAATCCCGTCAAGGATATGCGTGCATGTGTTACATCTATGCTTTTGCCCCTACCTGCCTTTACCCTTGTTGAGGGTGTATTGAAAATTAAGAAGCAACTACTTATATACAACACCTATGGTTGGGATTTAATTTAAAAATGGATTGGCCTAGAATTTTTTTTTTTATGAAAGGAAATTTCGCATTAAACAATCAAGTTGTAACTTACAAAGTTGTTCAGCATGTGTCTAATGTCATAAAGGATATATGCAATATTCCACCTAAGAGACATATGGAGTAGAATTATTTTTACTTGGGAAGGTTTCACGAGTCTGCAAAATATCAGTATTTCCAGAGGATGGTTAATGCATTGTTGTTGTAGAATGAACCATAATGCGTCTCTTAAGTGCAACCAGCTGTAGGTGAAGCGGTCCCAACTTTAAATTTGGACAATTATACCAAGCATTCAGCTCCACATTATTGAAATGAACTTGAGAGCGAAAATCAGGCAAGAGTCGAAGAAGCAAAAGTATTGAAAGAAAGAAGAAGAATGAACAAAAGTAGAAGGGAATCATGTAACCAGATGTATATTTCAGTTTCTTTGTAATTGTACATCGTGAAACGAGATGCCTATCAACCTATTTATAACAAGTATGATTACAATGAGTGAGAGATTTGTATAGTGCAACTAGCTGAGAGAACAATTACAGTTGGCGGTCAACTTGCTCTGAGTATTACACCTGGTAGCAACTATCACATCTATTTGTAACTGAAATTGGTTAGCCTAACTCTCTTAGTAACTGACTGGTTATCCTAATAGCCTCCCCTAAAATTAGGGGTGGGGAGCAAAAACTTCCCCAATACTAAGTTTATGATGAAAGTAGCCAAAAAGAGAGCCAGAGAGAGGTTTGGTTAAGGTATCTGCAATCTGATCAATAGCAGGGATATGAAGGACCTGAACTTGCTTACTCAGAACCTTTTAACGAACAAAGAAGAAATCAAGCTCTATGTGTTTGGTACGGTGATGCATAACAGGATTGTGAGCCAGATGCACTGTGCTTAAGTTATCACATAAGACTAAAGACTGAACATGATGTTGGATGCGAAGCTCAGTAAGAAGGGATTGGAGCCAGAGGATTTCAGAGACAACATTAGCTAGACTGTGAAACTTAGCCTCTGTAGAAGAACAAGCAACCACAGATTGCTTCTTGGAATACCAAGAAACAAAATTACTACTAAAGAAAACACAATTGCCAGAGGTTGAATGACGATCATTAGGATCAGTTGCCTAATTGGCATCAGAATAAGCTACAAGACGCAGAGAGTCAGGTTTGTGAAGTGTAAGGCCACAAGTAATAGTGCGTTTGAGATAACACAAGATGTATTTAACTACCTGCCAGTGTAATTCAAGAGGATTTTGCATATATTGACACACTTTATTAACACTAAATGAAATTTCAGGTCTTTTAATGGTTGCATACTGGAGAGCACCAATAATGGATCGATATAGATAAGGATCAACCAAGGGTAACGAACTTGTAGAAGACAAGTATGGAGAGCAAATAATAGGAGTTTTTACTAGATTACAATTGGACATACCAGCTTGGTAAAAAAGATCAGCAATATATTTTCTTTGAGACATGGTAAGACCACACTTCAATACCAAGGAAGTAGCCAAGCTCACCTAAGTCCTTGAGAGCAAACTCAGTATTAAGTTTTATCTTAAGATCAGAAATGAAGGACGGAGAATTACCAGTAATGATAATATCATCAACATAGGTAAGCATATAGGTGATAGTGGAACAAGAGTGTATAGTAAATAGAGATGGATCACATTTGCCTAGAAGTAAAACTATATTTGTGTAGTGCAGCAGTTAAGCGATTAAACCAAGCTCTAGGAGCTTGTTTAAGACTATAGAGAGCCTTGCTAAGTTTAGACACCAAAAGAGAAGAGCCAACCTCAAACCCAAGAGGTTGTTGCATATATACTTTCTCTTCAAGAACACCATTCAAAAAGGCATTATTGACATCAATTTGAGAAATATTCCATTGTTGGGATAGAGCAATTGTAAGAATAGTATGAATAGTGGCAGGTTTTACAACAGGTGAGAAAATATCATTATAATCAAATCCAAATGTTTGATGAAACCCTTTTGCTACTAATCGCGCTTTATATTTGTCAAGAGTACTATCTTGTTTTTTCTTAATACTCCAAACCCATTTGCAACTGATAAGGGGATAATTAAGAGGTGAAGGAACAAGAGTCCATGTTTGATTAGGAGAAATAGCGAGCACCCTAGGTTTGAAAATCCCAGACTTAGAGCGAGTTTACATAGGATGACCAATAGGGTTAGAAGCAAGAGGAGCATCAATAGGAGAAGGCACAATAGGGTGTAAGGCATCTGACAGTGATGCAGCACTTGAATATATGGGAGAAGAACTCAAGTGAAGTGAAGAATTAGGAGGAGACTCAGCTAAAGCATTATTGGAGTAAGTAGTAGCACCAGGTGAAGGAGCAGCTGCAAGCAATCCAGCTGAGGTATTACTAGAAGAGGCAGCAACATCAGTGAGAGGATCAGCTGTAAGCACTGGAATCATGGAAGGAAGAATGCCATATTGAGGAACCCGTGTAGAACCAGAGGCTGATGTATAAGAAAAAGGGAAAGAAGTTTCATGAAACTTCACATCTTTAGAAATATAAATTTTGCCAGAAGGATAAAGACATTTATACCCCTTATGATGGGAACTATAACAAAAAAAAGTGCATTCAGTAGACCTAAATGACAACTTGTGAGAGTTATATGGGCATAATAGTAGATAGCAAGCACAACCAAAAACCTTAAGAAAATTGTAATTAGGAGGAGAATGAAACAACTTAGTGTAAGGGACCTTATGATTAATAGCAGCAGAAGGAATTCTATTTATAATATAAACAGCTGAAGTAAAAGCATCATCCAAGAACTTGAGAGGCATATGAGCATGAGACAACATAGTAAGACCAATATCAACAATATGCCTATGCCTTCTTTCAAAATAACCCATTTGAGTGTGTGTGTGTGGGCAAAAATATCGATGAACAGTACCATGCTGAGCTAAAAACTGATAAAAATTTTTGAATTCACCACCACTATCAGTTTGAATTGATTTGATCTTACAATCAAGTTGATTTTCAATCATGGTCTTAAACTGAATAAATGTAGCTAGAGCATCTGATTTATGTTTAAGAGGATAGATCCAAATATACTTGGAATAGGCATAAACAAATGCAATATAGTAGGAAAATCCTAAAGTAGAAACACAATGAGCCGGCCCCTATAAATTAGCAAATATCAATTGAAGAGGCTTTGTGTACTCAGTGCTAGACAAAGGAGAAGGAGTGAGGTGAAGCTTCCCAACACAACAAGAGGAACAATATAGTTTTATTTTTGTCAAATTTTCCAAGATTACATTAAGTAACAATTTGTTTAACTACCGACATTAAAGCATGGCGTAATCGATTGTGCCATAGAGCTAAGATATCAAAATTTAGAACTGAGACATATACATCAGACTTTGTAGTTGAACTAGAAGTACTGGAAGTAGGAATAAAAGACTGTAAAGAACACTCTAATGGTGCTACTGAGCTGGTAGTAGAGTCTTCTGAGCTTGTATTATTGGACTTCGTCACCCAAACATGAGAAGGTGTCTGCTGGTTGGAAGAAGAAAGATTTGGAGCACCAAAATGAAGGAGCACTAGATGAAGATTATCAAAGTAATAGAGACCGTCACTTTTGAGATGACCTCTGAGCAGAATATGATGTGTGACATGTGATTTAATACAGCACCATGAAGGGTGAAATTCAAAATAGACATTATTGTCTCTTACTAGCTTTGAAACACTCATCAAATTAGATAAGATATTTAGAACATGAAAAATATTTTGCAATTGAAGATGAGAATTAGGATTAAAAGAAGGTAGTATAGTAAGTCCTTTATTAAGAATATGCACACCTGATCCATTACCAACAAAAACTTGATTGGATGGATTAGTCATTGGTGTAGCTTGGGACAAATTATATTGATGAGGTGTGACATGATGAGAAGCACCAGAATCAGGAATCCATGAGTAGTCATAGTAATATTCTGGTGTTGGCGATGGTTGTACATAAGGTAAAACAGGAGGAGCATATGTAGCCAAATTCACAGTTAGAGAAGATATGAATATGGACATCCAGGGGTATGTGACACAAGATGATTAGAAATATGAGATGAAGGATGATTAGAAGCATCATTCTTGTAATAACAGTGAGAATATGTATGACCAGATCTGTAATAGTTTTGGCAATATATAGCAGAATGTTTGCCTCTGCCCTTGAAATATCCACCTGCACCTCATCCTTGAAACATCTGACCTCAACTTGAAGAAAACTGTGGTAGCTGAGACGACACAGGAGTTGATTGATTACTTTGAGGCTGATGCTGCAATTGAACATTGCTATAATGCCTAGTACTAGTTTCAGAGTTAGTAATGAGATTAACATATATAAGGTCAACAGAAGAGGCCTTTAGAGTCTTAGCAACTCTGATTTCTTGAGCCAGCAATAAAGACTCAATCTCACTCATAGAAAATTTGTGTTTCTGTGCTATGACAATCATGACTGTAACATCATATTCTTTAGGTAATCCTTCTAAAATCATATCAATATGTTCTTGAATAGAGATGGTCTCACCAATAGAAATTAAATAGTCAATCAATGCTCTAATTCTAAGGAGATATTCAGAAATAGTGTGAGTAAGATCTTTCTTTGTGTTACGAAGCTTTGTTTTGAATTGCTGAATCTTTGCTCGTGTGTGCTTCAAAGAAATCTAGAATGCGTCGCTATAGATAGTAAGATGTATTACATCATACAAGCCTTGTGTGCATTTCTTCAGAAACTATAGACAAGAGCCACGAGACGAGGAGCTGATCTTGCTTGAGCCATTTAGTATAAGAATCTGTGAGAGCTCTAGACTCGTCTTTCTTGTCTGGTATGTCACTTCTAGTCAGGAAATGCTCTAAATCGTGACCCCAAATAGTGGCCAGGACTTGTTGCCTCCATGGTAAGAAATTTTTCTTACTCAGCTTCGTAGAAATTGTATGATTGAATGCAACTACTCCAGATGTATGGCTAAGATAGACAACTTTGGGATTACCGGAAGATGCTGTGATCATCATAGTTGTCCGATCGAGTGTTATGATACCATTTTAGCATTCAGAAACAAAAAAAAAAAATCAGACAAGAGTTGAAGAAGCAAAAGTATTGAAAGAAAGAAGAAGAATGAATGAAAGTAGAAGAAGGGAATCATGTAACCAGATGTATATTTCAGTTTCTTTGTAATTGTACATTGTGAAATAGATGCCTATCAACCTATTTATAACAAGTGTGATTACAATGAGTGAGAGATTTGTACAGTGTAACTAGCTGAGAGAACGATTACAGCTAGCAGTCAACTTGCTATGAGTATTACACCTGGCAACAACTATCACACCTATTTGTAACTAAAAGTGGTTAGCCTAACTCTTTTAGTAACTGACTGGTTATCCTAATAGAGCGAACTTTGCTTAAGGCATTGGAGGATCTAATAATATGGAACGTGATGAACCAGTAATTTGAAGACAAGGTACATAAATATTGATTGGGGAGAAGGTTGCTGTTGGAAAGAATTCGGCTGGCTTGAGAGACATTGTGTTGTTGAGTATGATTAGTAACATCTAGTGCTCGAGATTGTGCCATTTGAATAACTAGACGATAAGTGAAACTTGCTCGTGTATGGCAAATATGCTTTCAGGCAAACTACAAGGATTCTAAAATTTTGAAAAGTATGAGTAAAATTTTTGAAATCCTTGTGACTCTCCATCTAGCAATATATAACCAATAAGATAAGTTCCTATAAGGATAATCATGAAACCTAAAACCTAAGCAACTACTAAACCAACAAGCCCTAGTAAAAGGATAACACAGAGAGAGAGAGAGAGAGAGAGAGAGATCTAAGGATTCGTCACTTGAGGAGTATAAGGCACATACCTTAGTGTTTGACAAATGCCTATGTTTTAAAAGATTTGAAGTATGAAGAATAACTTGTACTAGCTTCCAAAAGATTTGAAGTACAAAGAATAACTTATACTAGCAAGGAAATAGAGCGATAATCATGATACCTGGGAGAAGAAGCTAACATGGGTGATCAATAACCATCTCAAATCGTATAGCTTCTAGAGGAATTGCCCATCCATCTGATCAAATCTTGAGCTTCAGTAATTAGCACTAGATACTTATCAAATTGATTTATCACATGTCTAGGTTTTTTTTTAATATGTGGATGTATTGTGAATAGAATTGGCTTCCCTCCTCTACTCTTAATATCCTCTTTCCCTCATTTTCTCCCTCACTACTCATCTTAATCATTACATTGAAATTTGAGCCTTTTAGATTTAATATTTTGTAAAAAGTTTTTAGTGCAATTTTAAATTAATAATGACTAACATTTAACCATTTTTGAATTAATTAATTATTTTTTTTTAATAATTTGATAGTTTATTAGTAATTTTACAAAACATTAAATATAAACCCCTCGAACTTCAATTTAAAGATCAACATAAGTAGGAGAGGAGGGGAAGAGGATGGTAAGAGTAAAAGAGGGAAGCCAAATCCGTTGTGATTATATATAATCAAAATTAAAAACACTAATCTATAAAAAGGGCAACAATCTATATTAATATAAAAAATAAAGAATAAATTAGAGAAAAAAGTCTATTGTTTGAAGATAAATAATTTTTAATAAATAAAAAAATAAAAATAAAAATAAAAATTAATGGTAAAAATAATAATAACAAAAATATTATTACTTGAAATTAATTAGTTCGGTAATGACCTTTTCTGTTCACAATGATGCCGTGAAAGTTTTTGTGGTTTCAATATCATATAGGAGTACTAAATTTGTAGCTATCATTTTACAGTTTATTAATTATTTAAGTTAAAAGGGTGACATGAGTTTTTAAATTTAAATTGGATTCTTTAATTATAAGGGTTAAGGAGAAAATTTACCCCAAAAGTATTTGAAAAATCTCAATGATGCCGTGAAAGTTTTTGTGGTTTTAGTGCCTTCCTAGAAGTTTTAAAATATAGCAATGTTGCCTTTTTTAATGGTTGACTAACGTTGACCATCAAAATGGAAAAGATTGACAAAGGAATACATAGCTGGCAAGGGATGTGGCAATGTAGTGGCAAAAATATGACGTGTACGGCCTTAACATTTTGCCACTGAAGTTCTTCACCATGAAGGCATTGAACTAGCCATCGCTGGGCAAGGAGGGAATTGTATTGGAGCAGAAAGTAAAGAATATTATTAATACCACTGGGTCATATTACAGCACGACAGTTACCTTACTTTATATTCAACTTACAACCTATATACAACACATATATTTTGCACTATATATCCTGACCAAATACAACATAAGCTACCAACCCAATGGGCCAATTAACCAGGCCTAATACAACTAATTCTATACTTCACTTAACACTCCCCCTTAAGTTGGCAGTATACACATTGTAGATTCCCAACTTGCCTAACAGACTATGAAATGCATCAGATCCTAGTGCTTTTGTCAATATATCAGCAAGCTATAAATAAGACCTCACATGATGCAAACTAATTAACTGTTCTTGAAATTTCTCCCGGACACAGTGACAATCCACTTTAATATGCTTGGCCCTTTCATGAAATACTAGGTTTGTTGCAATGTGTATGGCTGCTTTACTGCCACAGAACACAGCAATAGGCCGTGTCCTTTTGATCCCCAAATTTGTTAATAAACTAGCAATCCAAGTTATTTCAGAGGTTTTCATGGCTAGAGCTCTATATTCAGCTTCAACGGCAATGTGGAGACTGTTGACTACTTTTTGGATTTCCAAGACACAATTGAATCTCCAAGTTTAATTACATAGCTGGTAACAGACCTCCGAGAGTCACCATATGAAGCCTAATCGGAATCACAAAAGCATTACAACTCTATGTCTCTCGAAGACGACAACAAGATTCCAAGTCTAGGGCTTCTTTTCAAGTAGTCACTACTACAAAATATAGATTTTACTATGCTAATCTTATGGCACTTCTTCAAACAAGTTCTGGAGGAGCCTTCTAACTTTTTTTTTAAAAAATATATATGTGGCAGCTATGACGCTTAACTAAGAAAGCGCCATAGCTATCTAATACTTTGTATGATGCTTGCCTATGGAAGCTCTATACAAGGGGTTTTCTAAAAAAAAAAAATTAGAACCCTTGTATGACGATTATCCATATAAATGCCATAATAAGGGAATAGCCTTTCCGTTAAAGGCAATCTTCCACGGCCCATGGTGACTAAGCGCTGTGGAAGGAATGCTGTGAAGGCAATTATTTCCTTTTAAAGGCAATATATATTTCCTTTAAAAGGCAATAGCCTTCCATGGTGCTTCATCAAGCGTCGTAGAAGGCATATTTCCTTTTAAAGGCAACAAATTAGGTTCAGTCCCGCTTGTGATGTTTTAGCGTGAGTTCTCCTCTAACATTTTATTTTATTTTAGTCACATTGAGTATATTTAATTTATTAGTCACGTTTAAGTTTTTGTCATTTTTTAGTCGCATCACTTTATCTTATTTAGCCTCATTTATTTATTATTATCAAGTTTTACATTATTTCATAATACATTACCAATAAGTCATTTGTGAGTAAAAGTTTAATATTTCAAATTCTGATATGATGCAAAAAAAATATTGATTTTGGGTTGGTTATATCTGATAACTGTCTTCAAAGATATAATTTAAAATTGAATTTTAATTATAAAGTAAAATTAAACAAAGTAAAAACCAAAAAAATATATTAAGTATATGTAAAGTATGAGAGATGAAGCATTAAAAAAGCATATTAGGTTGCTTTTTAAAAAAAGTGCATTAAAAAAAAAGAAAATAATTGACCTTGGGCGGAGTTTTAATATAAAGCGTCGCCCAAGGTTTCTCTAATAAACCTTGGCTGGCGCTTTATGTTAAAGCGCCGCCCAAGGTCTATTTTTTTTTAAAAAAAGCAATTGAATATGTTTTTTTAATATCTTCATCTCTCTAAATCTGGCCTTTTCATTTTTTTTTAATTTTTTTTAAAGTGGTCTTTTCCCCTAATTGCAGTCATGCATTGTCTTTTTTTTAAAGTATGGTCTTGTATGGTGCTTGCTTTGCAAGCGTCATACAAGGCATTATAAATTCATTTGAAAGGTAAAGGAGAACCATTTTTTCATCTCCTGCGCCCTCCATCTCCTTATTTCACAAAGCTCTCATTCGGTCCCTTCGGTTAGTCCACCACCTTTCCTTATCTATTGTCTCCATTCTATTTGACGGTGTCAAGCAGAAGCTTCCTTGGTTCCCTACTTTTTGTTTATTCTTGTATCCTCCTCTGCATATTTCTTCAATATTTGGTCGCTACTTCGATTGCAGTACAAAGCTTCCTGTTCTACTTTTGTCTCCTCCTACAGAAGCATCTTTGTCTGTAAGTGGTTTTTTTCCCAACATTTGATCCACATTTTTTTTATTTAAAATTTGTCCTCGATATGAATCTTATATGTGTAAAATGTGAATGGCTCAAATTTGAGCAACTTAAATACTGGAGTTCTTGTTAATAGTATTTAATAACATTTGGTTCACATTTTATTTTTATTTTTTTATGAATTAGTTATGTGTGTATTTAATTCTGATTTGGTTTTCTTTTTTATTGCTAATTTGTATTGTAAATTGTTGTGGATTTGAATTGGCATGGTTCAGGAAAAAGGATATAAAAAAGGTTAAATAAAATAAAAAAAATTGCCACCTCTTATGTCGCTTCCCCAGGGAAGCGTCATAGGAG
Source organism: Albizia julibrissin (assembly GCA_037074505.1). Classification (NCBI taxonomy): domain Eukaryota; kingdom Viridiplantae; phylum Streptophyta; class Magnoliopsida; order Fabales; family Fabaceae; genus Albizia; species Albizia julibrissin. Next base: position 39,013,798 of record CM073483.1, on the reverse strand, counting down.
GTCCATATATCCTATGACGCTTCTCCAGGGAAGTGCCATATGAGGTATATTAAAAATAAAAAGGACTGGTGCTTTTATAAATTCAAGAAGCGCCGTAGGTTATTTTTATGGCGCTGAAAACTATGACGCTTCTCAAAAGCCATAATATTTATAAAAATAAGCACCATTTATGGTGTGTTTTTTTTGTAGTAGTGGTGCACTATTTGCATAGCTGTAACCATATGAGATTGTCGTGGCTCTTGCATAAATTAACTCAACACCTGTACAGAGAAACCAATATCAGGCCTAGTCATAGTAAGGTAAAGTAATCTACCAACCAACCATCTATAAACCTCTGGTTCCTTCAAAATAGGATCGATCTTCCTTTTCTTTCGATGACCCCCTTATTCTTCTTCTTTCTAGTATCTAGCACTTGACACATATTTTGATTTTCTATCATTGGAGTTAACTCTGGTTTTGCTGCACTCAATCTTGTGTCTTTTAACAAGTCCAAGACATACTTCCTTTAATTTAAAACAATCCCTCATTTAGATTTCGCTACTTCTAGGCTTAGGAAATACTTTAACGATCCTAGGTCCTTGATTATGAAGTTTTTATGTAGGTGTTCTTTCACAACATTGATTCCTTCCAAATTATTTCTTGTAATTAAAAGATCATCCATATATACAAGCACTATTATAAATTGTGCTCCTCCTTCTTTAATAAAGAGGGAATAATCATGTTTACTCCTATGAAATCCTCCATTAAGAAGTGCTTGTGTGATTTTAATGTTCCATTGTCGGGATGCCTATTTTAACCCATAAAGGGATTTCATAAGCTTACACACCTTATTAGCACCAGCCCCTTTAAAACCTTGGGACACCTGCATATAGACATCTTCATCCAAGTCTCCTTAGAGGAATGCATTATGTACACCCATTTGAAAACAAGGCCATTTATTAATTGAAGTTAATTTAAGCACTACTCTTATCGTTACCATCTTGACTACCGGAGAGAATGTCTCATAGTAGTCCACTCCTTCCTTTTAATTATATCCCTTTGCTACAAGTCGAGCCTTGAGTTTTTCAATGCTCCCATCAGCCATATATTTTACCTTGTAGACCCATTTGCACCCAATTGGTCTTTTCCCCAGTGGAAGGTCTACAATATCCCATGTATGATTTGTTTCCAATGCACGAATTTCTTCCTGCATAGCCCTAACCCATCTGTCATCTTTAATAGCTTCATCATATGCCATTGGCTCAACAATTGAATCAGTGCATGACAAATAATGTTTATATGATGAAGAAATATGACAATAACAAAAGTAATGCTGAATTGGATAAAGGATATTTCTACCAAGTGACATTTTCGTGTAATTCACAGTATTTATGTCATCAATCTTTAGTGGGTTTGTGTAATGCAAATCTATACAATCATAATCTGTGAGCCAACCAGGTGGCTTTCATGATCGAAAGGGCCTATCCTGTGTTGTCCTTACGTTACTTGTACCTTCATTATTAGGTGCAGACAACGGAGACAAATTAGGTAGATTCTGTTAGGCCTCTGAAGGGAGATCACTCAACTCTCTCCTGCCAGGACCAGAACTATCAGGAGCATTTGTTTGCTTATCCAAATATGCAACATTCTCATTTTCATATAAGAAAAAATCTACATGTCGTGATTGTGCTCCCCCTGAATTTGTATCCAAAGAATCTTTAAAAGGGAACTTATCTTCCAGGAACACAACATGTCTACTAATGAAAATAACCTTGGTTTTTAGATTATATAATATATATCCTTTTGTAGTGTTAGAGTAGCCAAGAAAAACACGAGCATCATATTTCGGTGTGAATTTATCATTGTTATGCATATTTGATGCAAAGACTAAATACCCAAATATTTTTAAGTGATCTAGCTCAAGACATTCACCATGAATTAGTCCATAGGGGGTTTTGAAGTGCAAAATCTGACTAGGAGTTCTATTAATCAAATAGGCCGCTGTTTTCACACATTCTCCCCAAAACATGAGAGGATTTTTAGCTTGAAACATCATGCACCTAGCTACTTCAAGTAAATGCCTATGCTTTCGTTTAACCAAGCCATTTTGTTCCGGCGTGTATGAGCAAGAGGTTTGGTAAACAATTCCATTTTCCTCAAACATTTTCTTATTTTCACAATTTATAAATTCAGTACCGTTATCACTTCTCACAATTTTAACAGAAACTTGAAACTGATTTCGTGCATAAGCTAAGAAGGTTTTCAAATGTCCAGGAACTTCAGTTTTATTTCTCATCAAAATCACCCATGCACATCTAGAGAAATCATCCACATTAGTCAAGAAATAACGAAATCCTTGATTTGTAGGTTCCTTGTAAGGTCCCCACACATCCAAATGCAACAATTGAAAAGCAAATATGCTTCTTTTATTACTAATAATAAAAGGCAGATGTGGCTGTTTGGATTGCAAACAGATGTCACAAGTAGGATTATCAACAACAGTCTTAACATTCTTACTCAAATGCCTAAGAACATGGATAGATGGATGACCTAGTGGAAAATGCAATGTATCTAAACTTGGAATCTTTTGAGATACATGTAAAGCTTCATATGTCATATGTGTATTTGTTGTAAACATATACAATCCATTATTAATTCTACCAATCTCCATAACCTTCCCACTCGAGAGGTCTTGCACATTATAGAATTTAGGGTGGAATGACACGATGCAATTATTGTCCTTGATTAATTGAGAGATGGAAATCAAATTAAAGCATAAAACAAGGGCATATAAAATATTCTTAAGGATTAAATGATTGCAAATCTTCAAATCCCCTACATGTGTAACAGTAAGCAATTAGCCATTAGGAATCCTAATTCTTTTAATATCTCCACTATATGGTTGTATGTGATTCAATAGTTTCAAATCATTAACTACATGAGTGGAAGCTCTTGAATCTAACAGCCATGCATTTTTAAAAAACAAAGGACAGTTAGAAATTCGAAAACCTGAGGTGTTACCAACCACTCCCACAGTTCCTTCAATAGAATTCTTATCTTTCTTCAATAATTGTAGAATCTGATCATATTGTTCATGAGTTAGACTTGGCGCCACCATATTTCCTTCAATTGGAGAAGGGCTTACACTTGTAGTATGTGTAGTAACTTGGTTGACTTGAGCATTAGCATGTCTATTTCCATGATATGTTTGAGTATTTGATGGAAAACCAATCAGTTGGTAGCAATTGTCACATACATGGCCTTTCCGACCACAATAAGAGCATTCATATGATCCATTATTCCTTCCACGACCTTAATTTCATCCTCCTTGTCCAAATTTGCCTCCTCTAGCTACCATAATTGTAGTCTCACCATGGGAATGAACATTCATAGAGTTAATTGAACATTGCTCTTCATCTTGAGACACCAATACATAAGCTTGACTAACTGTCGGGAGAGGTGTTAACATTAATATGTGACTACAAACTTGCTAGTATGTTTGATTGAGACCCATCAGAAACTAAAATAATCTGTGTTCCTGGGCTAATCTGACAGACTCCTTAGAAGATGCATAAGTGCATGCTGGAATGGTCACCATGGTAGAATGTTCATCCCAAAGATCCTTTAGTTTAGTGTAATATTGAGAGACTGGCATGGCACCTTGGCTAAGATTATTGATTGCCTTATGTAATCCAAAGATTTTTGCACCATTTCGCTTGTCAAACCGTTCCTTCAAGTCTTCCCAGCCATGATGTGAAGACTCAGAGAACGATACACTATTAGAAAGCTCCTTTTCAACTGAACTGATAATCCATGATAAAACCACCGTCTTGCATCTATCCCATTGAGGTTGAAGATCTAGCGGTTGTTTATCATGTTTGCATGAACCATTGATGAAGCCAATCTTTTTCTTTCCAAGAAGAGCAAGGCGCATAGCCCTGCTCCAACTTGAGTAATTTCCAGTCCCATTAAGCAGATGAGGAACTAAAGGGGTAGACTGAGTATCTGAAGGATGAAGATACAGGGGGTGTTGAAAATCAAGTGTGGGTTTAGTAGAACTTTTAGTCGCAGCCATGGATCAGAGAGTTGAAAAAAATTGAGAAATTTAACAATCTAAAAAAAACACCAGAAAGCACGTGGTATGATATTCACGAACAGAGGCTTGGTATCGTGAATCAAACTTGGTATTCTTCTTGAGGTGCTATTACCTTTGTCCTTCTTCAGCAACGATCTCACTAGTGGCAATCCTCAATTGCGACAATTTTGACCGTCACCATTATAATTATCTCGGAGAATCTGGACAAATGGGTCAAACTGTTGGTGCTACATCTAACGAAGATGTGGACAAAAGGTACTGTCACCGTCACCGTGGGCATGAAGGGGAAATCGACCTTCCTCCATTACTCTAAACGTCAATTAGGTTTTGATGACGGCGTACACAAACCAATCCGGCAAGGGCGCGGCGACTTGGACTTCTACAATAAACGTTGTTGAGATCGACGATGATCCCTACGGGAGGCTTCGACAGTGAGCTTCAATGGCTCAGGGTGTCATCGTGGAAGCAAGAAAACCATAACATCGTTGAGAATTATCATCGCAGAAGCAAGAATGCCATAACATTATTGAGAATCGACCCCTAACCAACCAACTGGATACCAAGAAACCGGATCTTGGTTCACCACCATCTTAAGGTTCGACTAAAAAAAAATTGACCCAATAAACCTAGGCTTGATACCATATTGGACCAGAAAGCAAAGAATATTATTAATACCACTGGGTCATATTACAACAAGACCATTACCTCACTTTATATTCAACTTATAACCTATATACAATATATATATTCTGCACTATATATCCTGACCAAATACAACACAAACTACCAACCTAATAGGCCAATTAACCAGGCCCTAATACAACTAATTATATACTTCACTTAACATATTGACCTTCCCAGATGGGTTCAGTCAGAGATGTTCGATGTAGAGCTCATGTGATACCCTAATATAGAAGAAGAGATGATTCAGTTATTGCAGATAGCCATGGCGTGCGTGTAGGTCGTTCCCGATCATTAAAAAAAATATGCTCCTTTACCTTCCATCATCATCACTCAAACATTCTCTCTCTTCCATTATCATTGCTTAAAAAAATTGGTTTGACCAAGGGCTCCTCTCCCACATCTTCATAACTCCAACCTTCTCTCTCTTCCAACATCAATTAGTCTCATCTTGCTTTACTATTCATCGTCTCTTACCCCACCCATAGCCATGAAACCCATAAATGATCCACAATAAAATACAAATGCAAGAAATCATATATAAAGAAAAACCAAAGAAATATAAATAAGAAAGGAGAAAAAAAGTAAAAAAATAATCACTTAGAAAATTGAACTAAGGAAGGAGAAAAATAAGCTTTAAAGGTATTTGGGTATTTTAACCTATGCAAAAATGAGGTGGTGATGAATTGTATCATTGGGTGCCAAGTGAGAGTGCCTCGTGGGATATTCAATTAAACAAAACGGTTAAACTTCAGTTAAGTAAAAAAATTAAACTTAACATCTGTTAACGTTAGGGCGCAACATTGTTACTTTTTAAAATTTTTAAGGCAATATTGAGGACAAAAAAAAAAAAGTTTTCAATGCAACATTGAGATTTTTTGAATACATCTGGAACAAATTTACACCTTAACTCTATTTATAAAAAGTCTTTTGAAATTTACAACAATAGCATAATATATTTAATATTAATTTTTTATGAGGTCTTAACTCATTCTCCCAAAATATTTTTATGTTTTCAAATATGATTGGGCAGAAAATAGGTTGTATGTTTTACTAATGGAAGCCACTGTCATGTCATGGAAAAAAGGAGAAATCTCTTATAAAGCTGTTTTAAATAGAAAAATTTTAAATCACGTTGGTAAATTTAATAAATTTCTAATTAAGTTGTTAACTTAATTTAGAATTTTAAAATATGAGTAGAATGATTGTACTACCTTTCCTAGTCTTCTCTCTCATCTCAAAAGAGTTTCATTGCTCTCTAAGTTTTTTCCTCCCAATAAATATGTGTGTATTCAACATGAATATATATAATAAAATAAAATATGATTAGTTTAAATCAACTTTTTTTTTTGTGTTTTGGCAGTATCATCAATTAAATTTATTCTACAAGATCCTTAATCTATTAATTAATATATAAAAGTAGGACCGAAAGCAGGCATTTTTGGAGTGCGCCACGTGGCAACACCATGTGTTAGATAAATTAGTCATTTTTTGAATTTTTAATTAATTGTTGTTTATTCAATCCGTTTAAATAAAAAACAGGTCCATTGAATTAAAATAATTTTGAATTTTAAATAACCATAATCATTATTCTCATTATCGTTATTTATTCTGCAATGTTGTCAGCATTTATGTAAAATTATTAGGTTAAATAATTAGATTAATCATCTAGAATATATGACAAAATTATTATTATCTGCTTTAATTACTTGAAAAAATACATGCCATAGTTGTACAATTACATTTTAAAAAATTGAGATCATAACAAAGTTTTAAGATCTTTAATAACTATCTCATTAATTTAAGATATTCATATATATATATATGAGTCAATTCCTAATTTCCTATTATTTTTTGTTACATGCAAGGGACGTTCTTTAGTGTATCAAGTTAAAAAAAATATTATAAATATTCTTTTATATCATGTTACATTCTATTCTGAAATACTTTTTATACCCCACCCATGTCTCATTTTTTCCCCAGGTTTAGATGGAAGAGATTATCATGCAATATTTTTATTAGTTTACCTTTTTCTTTTGTTTAACATATGGCCCACAATTATTTTCCTTTCTCCACTATTTTTTATTTTACTTTCACTTAATATACTAGCGGTTACTTATTTATTTCTTTTATATTGACATGCAACTCCGACGGTTATGTCATGGCTCATTTTACAGTGCACTAACCGCAAATTCCGCCATCAGCAAATTATGTTGTGTCCCTATTCATCTCCTATAAATTGTTGCCCCCGTTTACAAGGTTCCTACTTCATTCTCCAACTGCAATTTTACTGTCTAACATTTGACGAAGAACACCACTCCTGGACAATGCCTAGCAGGCATTCTCATGAGTAGGTTTCCTTAATGGAGATGGTCTTTCAGGATGAGAAGGTTTATGTTCTATATTTCTAAATGTTTGGTGAACTTTCATTCTTTCGTACTAGGGTGATCGTATTCATGCCTCTATTTGGAGTCATTTTGATATTTTGAACATCTTGAGATGTTTTAAGTTCTAGCTATTTTAGAATATCTTGCATAAAGACCTCTTTTGTTCTTCACTTTTAATTCAGTGCAACCTACCACTTTAGGAACCAACATGCCAAAGGCAACATTCGTGAATTCAATATTATTGTCGGTGTTTGTATAAGTTAAACCTTAGGAAGAAATTAAACTCTAAACTATTGTTTTCAATGATATATATTGTTATTAGATGAGTTCCTAATTAACTTTTGATTATTGAATAATGATGCAGACTTTAGTTGCCTTGAACCAAAGTAACACAACAGTTCCTTAATGAAAATCCTAACTCCTTCTCCATGAGGGCCATGAATTATAGACGTTTCCTCATAATCTCAATAGGCATAGGAACAACAAAGAATAATAAAAAATTCAATGCAAAAATGGTTGCCATATGGGGATTATTGATCGGTTGTTTTCCCAATCATGTGTTGATCTCGTGGATTTCCATTTAGCAACGCCAAGTCTTTCATTCATAGATCATCATATAAAGTTCTTTTAGAACACACAGATGATATTTTGTACGTTTAATTTGTATCATTTTCATGAGTTGGAAAGGCCAAAAGAGAACGCATATAAGAGGGTCAATTTTGTGTTTTTAAATTTATGTTTTGAAATTTGGTCATTCCCTCATAAATTGATTTACACTTGGTCATTCTCCTAAATTATTCCCATGTTATTGTGTATGCACACTACTAAATCACTAGCACATTACATCCTTTAATCTTATGCTTGTGTGCCTACGAATGTGTATAGAATTGGTAGCATTCTTCCTCCTAATGGGGCACTCCCAAAATTTGCACCATTATACATTTATGATACCAACAATTAGGTGACCAATAGAGTTTCAGCTGTTAGGCAATGCATATAGTGAAATTTAAATGCTTTTTTATCAAGCCCAACCTCTTTTACATGTTCAATTTCGTTTTAGAGGTATAATGCAATATATTAAGTTTTAAGTTTTCTTAATACAGTATGTAAGAGGTGACAACATCTCGAGCAGATTCTCATCTTGTGCATTGTCTTCAAATTATGTTAGATATATAGTTTAGAAATAATCAGAAGTTAAGAAAAAAAAATATAACTTAGTATTTTAAATCCAACTAATCCCTCCAACGCTTTAGCCATTTTATAAAAATAATTTAACTAAATTAACCTATCAAATTTTAGAATAATTCTGTGGTCACTTCCCACTTATATCTCTAACACTCTAAATAACCTAATGTGAGTCATGCCTCCATTGGTCGATGTGATGGTGAGGGTTATAATGGATACTCCTATAGGTGTGTTTAAGTATCTAAATATATCCTGAAGTTTTTCTCCATTCATTTACTTTCTCTTCTACTTCTGCTCTCTATTTTTTGCTACGTCCCTTCTCTCAACAACCATGAATTCTTCTTTTGATGCCACACGTGCCCTTAATCCCAAGCAGCGGAACAACCACATTCATGTGCGCATTGTTAGGCCATAGAAGATGACATACCCATACATAAATGAGGATGCTTTGTGTATTGAGCTATAGTGTTGTAGGATATGGATGCGGGTTTTATTTTCTTTTTCGTTTCTCATTTGTATTTGTACGTTTTTCCTCCTAAAAAAAATACCTACCTAATTATTGAAAATGAGGCAAAATATTGAAGGGACTAGCAGTATGTGAAGACTAGGTATTGAGATTTTGGTTGTTGCTTAATATCTTTTATGTGTCTATAGTTTAATATTGTATAAAGATAACGCTCTTTTATGTAGAGCTTTTACAAGTTGTATAGATTAATTAAGAAAAAAAAATTTCTTTCATTCTTCTTCATATCTAATAAAAAAAAAATAGATATTATCTTATATTTGTATATGACAATTCAGACAGAAAACTCATACAACTTATACTACTTCTGGAATAAACACCCACACATTGTGCGGGTTCTGCGCTAGTTCTAAAAACAATAGAGGCTTGTATTGGGGAAGGTATCGCAGATTTGATGGAACGAGAGGGCTAACGGTGAGCCTTTGAGACGAAGAAGATGAGATTTGTTTTTGCTTTTAGATCTTGTATGGGAGTATAGTGATTATCACCATGGCAATATTATGAAGAGCCCACCGAAGAAATTATTAATTAATAAAAGAAAGCGACTGTGATTTTGTCTGCCATGATCAATTTCCCAAGTAGTTACGAGTATTACTATTTTGATAGTAGTAATGACGAGTATTACTATTTTGGCTTTGCCATTTTCATAAGCGATATATTTTCTGTGGCAATACCAACGACAATTTAAAATATTTAAAATGTTGATGTATATATAATACTTTGATGTGTATAAAAATAAATATTAAATTTATACTAGATACAAATAGTAAAATACTTAGATCAAGTTCCTTATATCAATTTCATCAAGTTCTTCAATGATATGTGGTCATGTATCTTATTTTTTTAATTATTATCATTTAATTATAAACCTATATAAAAAAAATAGAACATATGGTTATATGTAGTTGAAAAACTTGACGTAATGAATATAAGGGACTTGATGTAAGTATGATTTATACAATAATATTAATGCTAAAAATTAAACTTAAATATTAAATTTTAAGTGAGCCATATTTTATTTTATTATATATTAATGTTGATATGGATACACACACTTAACGGATTATATTAAATCATGTTATTCCTCAGGCTCCTTCCTGGTAATATTGTACAAGGTTAAGTTTTATTTTAATTATTTCCTTCAGGATTTCATCTGTCTCATAAAATGGGGGAGAACTCTTTGGTGGAAACAAGAACTAAGAACTTAGCTTGGCAAAAGTAATAACAACAAAAAATATTTCTTGAAGTTAATTAGTTCAGTGATGACCTTCTCTGTTCACAGTTTGTGAAAAATTTGTATAATATATATTAATTAATATCATGGAGGATCCAGTACTAAATTTGCAGCTATATTTTACAATTTATTAACTATTTAAGTACTTGATTTTTTTAATTTAAATTGGACAAATTATTTATAAGAAGTCTACTAAACTTTACAACAATACCATGACATATTTAATAGGAAACATTAGGGGAGAAGGGCTGAGGAAAAAAAATATTTATTAATAAGAATCTTAAAAATTGTAATTATTTTAAAGAACCAAAAATTAAAATATAAATCTTCAATTATAAAATTAATTCTAACCAAACTCCCAAAATTTTTTCTAACTACATCTCAACTATTTGATAATTATTCATCAATTGATGTATGTCTCTAAATTGATTTGGCTTTTATTTAGGCACTGAGATTCTTGTGATATTGAAAATTTATTTAGAAATTTATTGTTTAAAAATTTTAAATTTTAATGTGTGTGTGTGTATTTATTTTTATAGCATTATTTTTAGACTCATCCTGTTTGTTTAAGCTTTTTGTCATGAAAAATCATAGAATAAAATCTTATAATAAATTTCTTTTAAAAATATGTGATTGTTTTTATCGGAATAAAAACTTAAACAAACAGAAACCTTAAAAAAATGATATAAAAATAAAAAAAACTAAATTTAAAATTTGTAAACAATAAATTCTTAAATAAACTGTTAATATTTTGGGAATATCAAATTTTTTAACTAAAAGCCAATTCAAGGAAGCACTCAACCAGGAACATCTGCTGATAAAAACAATATCAATTTTTAAGTATAGCCTATTTGGCTAGATTGATTAAGTGCCTGTTTGGAAATACAGTAGAGAAGTGATTTTTTTTAATGTGGCTTTTATAGAAGTCAGATTGAAAAAAAGTCAGATTGTGAATGTAATTTGCGTTTAGATTGACGTGGAAGAAGTGACTTTTTTTTAACCTTGAACCTGTTTTGATTAGCGTTTGAAAAACCCGTTTAGATGAAAAATGACTGAAAATGACATGAACCTTATTAAATACTACACACACATATATTATTTGTATATTTTGTGATAATTAAAGAGAAAAATGTAAATAAAATTTGATAAAATAAGAAAAATCAATTATTATTGAAAAAAAGAAAAATGCACTAAATATGTATGGTGAGAAGCTTCTTTGCTATGTATCTCTTCTCAATTGCGTAGCAAGAGATGAAAATTATGAATTAAATATTTTATTTTTAATACATGGGCCCCTCCTATTTTGGAAAGGTCAACAAGAAGCAGAGTGAGAAGGACAGAAGCTCATCGGCAGAAACTCAGAAACTTAAAAAAGGAGCTCATGAGAGAAGCTCTTTTTTTTTTTAAAAAAAAGCCCAGTGATACTTGCAGTGATCCCAAACACTCCCTCAGCATATCAAATGAGCTTTTGAGTCTAAATGGGCTTTTTTGCCCCCATCAATAGGTTTCCAAACAGACCCTAATGTGTTTTGTTGGGCTTATGCAATATAAAGAAAATTATATTTTATAATCTTGATTATATAATTTGATGTAATCCGGATTATATTAATAAGACTGATGAATAGGTGTAGATATCCTGTAATTAAGTAAAAAAATACATTATTATTGCCATTGTAATTTTTTAAATTGACAAAAATATCTACCCATAAACTCGGTTAAATATTAAATAATTACCACCATTGTATATTTAAAAAATAATTAATAATGTAGAAATTTTTAAAAAAATATTCCACCATTAAAAAAAATTATATTCCAGTGTTAAAAACATAAATAATATTTCCACAATTAAATATTAAGAAAATTATCATGAACCCAACCTACTTGTACATTATATAATATTTCCACTATAAAATTAAAAAAAATACTATAAACTCAACGTATAAACTACACAAAATGAAAAAATTATCATAAATCCAATATTTATATTATACATATATGTGTAAAGAGGTACAATTTTGTTTCTTGTTATATTATTCCCATAATTTTTTCATAATGACGAATTAAATAAATTCATGAAATTATCATTACATTATATTGTATTACATGTCCTTGAATTTTATGATCCAAATGTATCATAATTGACTGTCAAACAGTTGAGATGAGGACAAAGAAAATAAAGAGAGTTTGGTCAAAGTTAATTCTATAATTAAAGATTTATATTTAAATTTTTAAAATAATTATAATTTTTAAGATCCTTATTATTAAATATTTTTTTTTGTCATTGTCTATAATTTTCAAAAAAAAAAAAAGAAAAAAGAAAAGAGTAAGGTATTATTATTATTATTATTATTATTATTATTTTATTTTGATTGTTATTATTCTTGAATCGAAGTGATGCCGTTTTGAGAGGAAGGAGGAGACCTAAAATCAGAAGCTGAGAAGCACGATGGGGACGGGGGGGCTGCTTCACTATTCCGTCATTTTCTTCCTTGGGCGAGAAACAGAGAGCCGAGAGGAAAGGCAGGCGTCCTGACTAGTGAGCTTAAGTTTAGTCATATTTCAGGACATCTTAACGCCACTGCTGAAAACTCTGGGATTAAGTCCCTATAATGTCTCGGGTGATTAAAAAAAAAAAACCGCCTTTTCTCTGCATTCTCCCTCTGTTCTTGGTTATATATATCTTTCTCAACTCGTTTATCTTTTTTTCTTTCCCTCTGTTCTTTATGTTTCAATTTTCATATATCTTGAATCTTGAACAAAGATACGAAATATGAACAGAGGGGCAAACATTTTTTTATGAAAGAGACAGACCCTTGCTATGTTCGTCGGTGGAGGGACGGTGGCCTAATATCTGATAGAAATTCCACTGCGGAAAGACTATTGTGAAAGGTAAAAAGAAGCAATAATGACACTGAAACTTGGATTGTGAAAAATAGGGACTTCACAGTCTATTGCGTATTATTTTTCCGCTTTGCCCAATGGAATCTCAAAGAACCAGAGGTCGGCTTCTTTTCCCGCGCACAAAAACCGGGGACTGTTATGATTTGTCAAGATCTCACTCTCTCCGTTTTTTTTTCCCGCACAATCTCTTCTCACCGTTCTGGTTGGACTTGGGATATTATTTTTTCAACTCTTGTTCTTTTCTTCTTTCACTCTGTTTGAATCAACCGCCTTTACTTTCTTGGCTATATATATCTTTCTTAACTCTTCTCCACGTGCTGGTTGGACTCGGTATATTATTTTTTCAACCCCTATCAACCGCCTTTACTCTGCTCTTGGCCATATATCTTTTTTAGTTCATTCTTCTTTTCTTCTTTAAAAACTGCAGTTTCTGCCTTCACCTTTTACGACAATTTGGAGGTTAGTGGTGAACAAATGAATTAGATTATTAGTCTTTTGTTCTTTCCCTCTATTCCTGGGTATACATTTTTGTCAATTGGTTCTCCCTTCTTGGATATATATTTTTCTCAACTTGTTCGTCTTTTCTTTTTTAAAACTCCAGTTTCTGCCTCTGCATGCACCCCAGTTTCTGCCCTCACCTTTTACGAGAACTTGGAGGTTAGTGGTGATAGAATGAATTAGATTATATCTATCCTTCTTCTTTTCTTCGCCTTTCTTCTTTCCCTCAATTCTTGGTATAAAGGTTTTTCTTAAGTCATTAATTAGTGTTGTTGATTATTGATTAAAAATAAGTTTTTAAGGTTTATAGATGCTTACGTGTAATGATTATATAGGATATTGGGGGGAAAACACTTAAACACTTCATATTAAAGAGGGTCACAAAAGACAAATCAAAACCTAAAAATTTAAAGGAAGTTAGTGGTGATTGAATGAATTAGATTATATCTATAATTTTATATGTTATTATACATCATACCCCTTCTTGGTAATAAGGTCAAACTCAATGTTCTTTTTTTTTTTGATTATTTGCTTAAGATGAAATCTCATAAAATGGAGAAGTCTTTGGAGAAGAATAGGATTAATGGCGGGATGTACATAGCGATTACGGTGGTTGGCTGCTTAGGGAAGTTTAAATTTTTAGTCAAACAAGACGATTTGGTCTTGGATGTGATTGAAAAAACCCTTAAATCCTATGTGCGGCAACAATGGCTTCCTCAGTTCTTTCCTCAGCTCCGCTGTAATGTTGAAGATTTTGTTCTCTGTCAAGCCCCTAATTCATGTAAGTTTTTTTTCAAGTCATTAATTATCGTTGTTAATGATTAATTAATTAATACTGAGTTTTTAAGGTTTATAGATGTTTACGTGTAATGATAATGTAAGCGTTTTTGTAGGCCTAAGGCCGACGGAAGCCATAGGATCTTGTGGGGGAAGACACTTCATATTGAAGATGATCACAAATACTGGCATCAAAGGTGACAAACCAAAGTCTGAAAGCTTGGAGGTTAGTGGTGATTGAAAGAATTAGATTATATCTATCATTTCATATGTTATTGTTCATCATATTCCTTAGTAATAAGGTCAAACTCAAGTTTCTTTGATTTTTTTTTTAATTATTTGCTTCAGATGAAATCTCATAAAATGGGGAAGTCTTTGGAGGAAACGAGGAATAGGATTATCGGCGGGATATACATTGTGATTACTGTAGTTGGCTGCGCAGGGAAGTTTAAATTTTTAGTCAAACAAGACAATTTGGTCTCGGATGTGATTGAAAAAACCCTTCAATCCCATGCTCGCCAAGGATTTCTTCCTCAGCTCCTTCCTCACCTCCGCTGTAATGTTGAAGATTTTGTTCTCCTTCAAGCCCCTAATTCATGTAAGTTTTTTCTCAAGTCATTAATTAATTTTTTATTCGTTGTTGATTATTAATGAATACCGAGTTTTCAAGTTTTATAGATGAATACATGTAATGATAATGTAAGTATTTTCATAGGCTTAAGTCCAACGGAAACTATAGGATCTTGTGGGGGAAGACACTTCATATTGATGAGGATGACAAACGTTGGCCTTAAAGGTGACAAACCAGAGCCTAAAAGCTTCAATTGGAAATTCTTTTTCAACTGGAAATTCTGTACTGGAAAGTTTGTTTCGTCGAAAAGGTATGCTCTTAAGACATGAACTTTGCTATTAATTTTTCTTGTTTGGGTCTGTTTTACTTAAAGAAGTTTTTGGAATAGATAATTCTAGGATAAGTTGTAGGCTTTGCAATTTAGGGTTCATTGTGTTTAGGGTGTGTAGAGGATATTTCTAGGATAAGTTGTAGGCTATGTGATTTGAAAAATTCTTGTCTGAACTTGGAGTTCCACATCATTTGTTGTCTAACCAATCACAAGCTAACAATTCAAAATGATCTGACACCTCTAAATATTGGCTGACAGCTAAAAAAGTTAAAAAAAATCATTTTATTTGTAAAATAAAAGGAGTTACGATTGGGAAGGCATATGGCTTTTGGTTCTTTGAACCATAGCCGCTGTCCCTTCAACTCTACTTCATCTCCATATCGATATGCTATTTCTCTTAAAAGATCTTAACTGCCGCTATTGGAGAGCTTTTGTCTTTCTACGGTGGTGAGGGGTGGCTTGGAGTTTGAGTTGGTGGGATTGGGTGGTTGAGGTCGTTCAGCAACAGTGAAAGATCTCCCCAAGATCATGGGCGTCTTGTCTTCCTGATTTTTTTTTTAATTTTTTTCAGCTTCCAACTAATGTTGGGTAAAGTTCAGTAGGTGCCACATCATATTAAAATGATGTTGAGTTGTTAGCTTGTGATTGATCAGATCACAAATGATGTGGCTCTCCAGATTCACACAAGAATTTCTCTTACAATTTAGGGTGTATTGTGCTTGGGGTGTGGGGAGGGTATTTCTAGGATACTTGGTAGGATTTCTGATCTAGCAGTTGGGAAAGAAAAAAAAAGTAGGCTTTAGGGAGGGTATTTCTAGGATAAGTAGTAGACTTTTTGATTGTGTTGAAAATTTAAAACAAAAAATATATTATTATAAAAAACTATTATTATTATTATTATTTTAAAATAATAATAATATAAAATTAATTTAAAATAATAAAATTTATTGTTACAATAAACAAATATGTTATTATAAGTTGTAGGCTTTGTGATTGATGCATGTGGTTGGGTAGGTTATGCATGTCAAGGTTGAGTGCATGCAGATTTCACTTATATTTATTAATTAAAATGGCCTTAAAGTTGAATAATTCATTTTCTAGCACGCATTAATATTGAAATGGTCATTTATCCGAATACAGCAAGAAGTGCAAATACTTGTAGTGGTAAAATACATTAACACCAGTCTGACTCATAAATTCTTATAGGCGAAACTTGTTTTCATATCCTAACCATTAATTTAATGATTAATGGGTGGGACCTGCTTGACTTCAGTTTGAATGTAGTTTTGAGATTTGTTACATGTCTTAGGATCCTATATCTGTTAGTGAATGTCAATGGAAAATCAAAGGTCACAGGGAGAATGTAAATTGGGGCAGGCGGTGATTAAACTTCCTGTTTCACTTGAACTGTTATGGGCAAAATCTTTTGGATTTTCATAATTGGAGACAATGTGGCGATTGGAAAAGCCAGCCGGAGTATGGTGCAGCGTAATGCATGTCGCCGCTACGATTCTCTGCTAGCCTTTCGTGAGTAAGCCTTTTGGAGACTCACTTGGCCAAGCAAAAGTTGAGAGACAATATAGGAAGAAAATCTTCATCGCAGTCGTGGGGCAGGTAATTAGGCAGCACAAACTTTGTGTTCCACCATGTCACCTTTGCGATTCTCTCGTGGCCCTGCGTGAGTTAGCCTTTCGGAGTCTCACTTGGCCAAAAGAGATGAAGCAAATTCTACATCTATAAATGTTGTTCAGAAAAAGCAAAAAGAAAGTTGGAGACGATATTGGAAGAAAATCTTCATCGCAGTAGTGGGGCAGGTAATTAGGCAACACAAACTTTGTGTTCCACCATGTCACCTTTGCGATTCTCCCTTGGCCCTACGTGAGTAAGCCTTTTGGAGTCTCACTCGGTCAAAAAATCTGAAACAACATCAAATCATTAGTTTGCTTTCAGCTCGGAAAAAAACCCCTAAAAAAAAAAAAGAGACAATGGATCGTCGTAGCAATGGGGAGAGGATCA
Source organism: Albizia julibrissin (assembly GCA_037074505.1). Taxonomy (NCBI): domain Eukaryota; kingdom Viridiplantae; phylum Streptophyta; class Magnoliopsida; order Fabales; family Fabaceae; genus Albizia; species Albizia julibrissin. Next base: position 38,996,619 of record CM073483.1, on the reverse strand, counting down.
CGTCCTTCACCATTCCGGTGCTCCATAGGTTATTGTTTGTTGTGAGTGAGCCCTTTGGATTCTCACTTCACCTCATTGAGAAGAAAAAAGAGGCTGCCCATAACAGTTTTGGTTGCATTCAGGGACACCAATACGGCCATGTCGTACCTTTACGCGTCCCTTTGGATGAGTGACAATATGAGTGAGCCTTTCGGATTCTCTCCTCATCCATTATCAATCCTTCTGTTGCATTCAAGTATCTTTTTGTGTGATCACTGAGATGTGTGCGAACTTCAGAGCAATATTCAAATTGTGTTTTTAGTGGGGAATTCCCAATAGTTCTCAATTTCTTCCGGGGTAGGAACAAGTCTAGCTGAATATTCTGCCATGAGTCAGGTTGAATTTCCTTTTACTGTTTTACCAATTACGCTAGCTCTTCTTGTTGCAAATCTCTTGAATGCGGCCTTCATTGCTAATGCTTACATTAATAATTTACCCCTTTAGTTTATTTATTACTGTTTTAATACAACAAGTACAAAACCTGCATGGCCTCAAACCTTGATAAGTATTGGATTAGTAATTTCCTAGGTTTGTCTTTTCTATTACTAGGTGGTTTAGCAGGAGCTCTATATCTTTGATATGTGATTGCTTTATGAATTCCTATCTTTAAATTAAGGGGTTCTAATCTTTTGAAACTATTCTATTTTTAAGTGGTGAAAATGCCGAATTAAAATTTTATTTTAACTAATATTATTTTTCTAACTACTAATGTTTTGTTTATTTATCCATTAAAAAAACTCCACCTTCTTCCAAATAAAACTCAGGTTTTTTCCCTCAAAATTTTCACCTATCAGGTGGAGCTTTTAAAAAAGTTGTTATGTTTTGAATAATTTCACAAAAAGGTGTACTCTCTTAATTTCAAATATTTTATATTTTAATTATAACCCCTCTATTTTGATGCATAGAGGCTAAAAAAATCAATTGTTGTTGCATGCTAGTAACTTGAAACTCTTGGTAAAAGGCAGTGAGGAATTTAGAGATGAAATCAAGGATAGTAAAGTCTAGAACCTGAACAGTTGTGGACTATATTCATGAATGGTAGATGTTTGAGAACAGTTGAATATAGTGGATGAACAGTGGTGAATTACTAGCATAGTTGATAAGTATTGACAGTTCATGGACGATTAAGGATTTGATGAAGCCTAGTGGTTGAATAATGGTGGAGTATATTTATGAATGACAAATGTTCGAGGATAGTTGAAGTTTAGTTGATGAACAGTGGTTAATTACGAATACTGAGAGTTCATGGATGATGTATAGCTGAAGCCTAGTGGTTGAACAGTGGTGGGGTATATTTACAAATGACAGATGTTTGTGGATAATTGAAGTTTAGTTGCTGAACAGTGGTTAATTATGAGCGTAGTTGATAAATATTGATAGTTAATGGATGATTAAGGATAGTTGAAGTGTAGTGGTTGAACAGTTATTAATTATGAGCTTAGTTGATAGTTTTTGTATGATTAAGGACAGCTGTTGAAGCTTAGTTGTTGAACAGTGGTTGGTTATGAGTTTAGTTGATTAGCTTAGTTATAGTTTTGAGATTATGGTGATGAAAATTCTGCTCCCTCAGGTCACTTCAAAAATGTGTGAAATGATATAGCCCCCTTGATTAATCTCAAGTCTTAAAGATGTCTTGGACAAGGGGGTTTTAAAAACATCTAACCCATGTTTGTCTTTAAGATTGATGTTGCAGGAAGAATAGTTAGGATCATTTGGAGATAAACATTGGTCAATTTCTAAGACATACACCTAATCATCAACAGAAAGTTCTGCTGTTTCTAGGTATGGGGTTTCCAATTTTCCACTCATCTATCTACCTACTTCAAATCGATTTGTTGTGACTTAAAAGTGTAAAGCATGTTTTTGAAAGAAAAACAAAATAAACCAAGTCAAGTTTTCTATTTCAATGGTTAATGGGAACTTTCAAATGTACTGATGACTGGTCAGTACAACTCTGAGGATCACTTTGCAGAACTTGACTGTAAGCTGAAAGAAAAAGAGGTTATATATCTACTATATCTTCTGATTATTCTGTTTTTGAATCACATAATGAGACTGCAGAACTGAGGTTAAAGCAGAGATAGTCATTTATAGAGCATCAAAGTTTACCAACCAATATTTAATCTCTTCATAAAGTTGTTACTGCAGCAAAAATGTTTATGGTGGCAAATTTAATTAATGACCATTAAATATATTTAATCTTAACATAAATATTTGTAAAACTCAAATAACCCTGAACACTTCTGCTTATTTTCCATTAGTAGGTTGCTGATGTTGAACTGGTCTTGGGCAAATTGAAGGGGAAAAACAGAGACAAGGTACTAGGGTGCAGAAGTTTTTAGGTACTGTCGTTGATCAATTAGTTGGAAGCATTTTCTGTGTGGCTTAATTTAATCTATGTGTTCATGAATATACAAAACTGGAGTTTACACAATAGTTTCCTGCCTCTTGATAATCATATAAAGCAGAAGATATTTTAACCATTTGCATCAAGCTCACTTCCTTCATGCATATGTGCTCCTCCAGAAGCACATTTTATTGATATTATTGAGGTTTGTCTTTAGTGGTGTTGTACACACTTTCTGTAGGGCACATTCTTTGGCAACTAGTTTGGATGAGTCTACATCGCTACAGTCTGGAGGCGATTCTGATGAAGATGAGGATGCATCTGAAGACTTGAAGAAGATTCTGGAACAACCACTGACAAGTGAATAGGTAATGTTCATTTCCTCTACGTGGATGTCTAATGAAAAGCCCATGACTGCCAGTTGCCAATCAACCTCTTGGAAGTGTGGAATTCCTATTAGTTTCCTGAATTCTTTTTAAAATCAGGAACTCTTAGATCTTAAAATTTTTAAAATCACTTTTAGCCACTCTCAGTCCTCTTTTCCTGCTATAATAAACCTCAGATAATTCAGAATTTCAAATGATAGCCTCTTTCCCTTCCATCGTAAACCAAAAAAATCAATTCCTGTCTCTGCTATTTCTTTAAATTTATTTGATTATTTTCCATTTTAGGGTTTGTGGTGTTTATTTATGATAAGAGAATGGCTTATAGTTACTAGTATTATGTATGAAAGGTGATGTACCTGTAATAGGCTCCTAGTCACAGGGATTCTGTAAAGAGAAAACGTAGAAGTAGAAATGAAACTCTAATCTAGGACCCATGAAGTGCATGACTTGATATGTGTTATCCATCAATGATCTTTACATGGCTCCATTGCATTAGTCATTTGTTAGGTCCTCACTTTGTAAAAAAAGTAAAATCAGTTGGAAGGATTTGTGTAAAACTGTCTTGATCATAACCGACTATGATGCTGAGAATGATCAATTGTAAGGAGGGACGGTTAGAATTTATAACTCATGTTACAGGGTTGAGTTCCCATGCAAATCTGTGCTTACTTAAATTTAGCTATTTCTTGCACAATGTACCTGATTTATGCTTTTGGTTGGTTTTATTTTTTCTACTTTGATCCTTTTCTTCCCAAAAAGATAGCAGCACTACTTACAGATACTGAAAGAGTGAGGCTTACAAAGAAGCTTAGTGAAGCCAATCAGCATAATCCGTTCCTCAAAAGACAGGTCTATGCACAGATCAGATATCTTTGGGTTGCTCTTAATTTGAAATCTGGGGTTTTCCATATGATAAAAGGTTTTAGAGTTGACTACTATTTCTTAAGAGTCTGAGTTTCATCTCAATCTTCTAAAATATCGAATATGTTAGGCTTGAGATTTGTTCACAAACTATATAGATATCTTTCATGGTGGGTTCTTCTCCATGGTTGGCTAGAGAAATAATAGGAATATGTTGAAGAATCACTCATAAAAAATCTAGTTCATGAGGATGGAGAGCTAGAGGTCAATTGTGAATTCCACACTATAATCCAGACTCCTTGATGTGGAACTCAAGTCGCATGCATTGCAATCGGTTTGAACATCACATTATACGTCTGTGCTAGAATCGAAAGCAACAACATGGATTAAATCAACACAACTAATTTGGATGTTGCGTCTGCCCTTGGTTAAATATACCCTAAAACAAGATTCTGATTCATGGATGTATTATTTTTGAAATAAAATGCATTAATGGAAAAACAGGACACAAGTGGAATTGGACTCGTATACTATGTCAAAATGGAAGAAATTTTGAACTTGGTAATTTATTTTTGGGTCTTGATCTTGTTAATTAATTGTTGTAGGCTAACTGTAATAGCCCATATAGATAACAGTCCAGTAGTCTTGATTTTTACTGCTCCCTCTGGTCCTAAAGGTAAGGAGCCTATGGAGGACTTTGGTTTGGTCCTTAATGTGAGACTTTCTTCACTTCTGTCCTCCACATTAGTTAGTTTTTTCCCAGAGTACCCCTATTTAATGCATCATTTTCTCACTGCAAAGGAAATTATTAAATTGTTAACACATGGATTGCATATAACTATCACAAATTGTTAACACATGAATTGAAGGCATTTGACTTCAACTTTCTTAATCCCTGTGAATTTGGTAAAAAGCTCTTACAGTTAGGACCTGTGGGAGTATCTTGTTTTGTACGATTTTCATTGCTTTGAGCTTGAGTCATGAAATTTTGTGGAAGGACTTATCTATTTGGTAGCATGCATGTAGCTCTCTTTAAACTTCCACTCCTTTACTATCTTAGCCTGTGCTGGCTCCTGAATTTGTAACTTTCCGTATTTCTAGAATTTCGGCTGAAATCAGATTCTGAAAGCTACAAATATATCAGCACTTTATTTTGTCACTATGATGTTCATAGTCTGAATTACCAATTCTTCTCCCTTGTACTCATGTTCTATTGATGACCTGAGACTTATCTGGCTTTGTGTGAACTGTTTTAACCTGAGATTATCACACAAATTCCACGATAATAATGAACTCTGGTACATGTTTCCCTCCTACATCTGCACTGAAGTTGTACTTTCAACGATGCTTACCTTTGCCTGTTGGTGTTATACTCTACACAATCAAATTTGATGATTGAAATTATTGTGATTTGTTATATAATGGTTTGAATAGTTAATCTGATTTAGATTTGGATGATGAAAGCTATTAAAGTTAATAATATGATAATGAGATTATGATGTGTCATCTTATAAATTAAATGCTGTTTAATCCTCTACTCAGTTTAATTTAAGATTTCTTATGACAAGCACATTTGTGGATTTGAGAAAATGATGCAGGCTTTGCGTGTATGATGTTTAAAACTGTTCTCAACTGATTAATATTATTTTCAAATCTATGGCAATGTTTGCCTTGGCCTTTGGGTGAAGGCCTTGTTCAAACTTGCCGAAGAAATAGCTCAGTCTGCTATTCCAGAAGGTTCAAGGATGATCAATGGAAAATATATTCAATCTCACCTTGTTTCTCGTTTAGAAGGTAGAATGGTGTTGCAATTCTTCTGCATACTCCATATCAACTGTTCCAGTTATATAATGCTGTGAATAAATTTAAGGAAAATTATATATAGATTTACATCCACAAAAATAAAAAGTTCATAGAATTAAAAGGGAGAACTCTTCCTCAAATCAATCATTATGTATTCATTTCATAAAATACGCGCAATTTCCTAGCTTTGAATATCCCACACAAGGGGGTGGGGGTCTCTCTAGTTCTGATAAATTGTTTCTTCTTCTTTGTCTTTGTGGATGCATATACAATCATTTGGCCTCCAAAGCTATGCATGAGAAATTAAAGGAACAGATAAAAGATGTAGATTCAGTTCAATTCAAGGAGATTCTTGTATTTTGGGTTGGCATGGCTGAGGTAAATATGCAAAGATAGTCCTTCAATTATTCTATGGAAAGTTTTATCTGAATCATGAAAACAATGGATAATTTATATTGATGATTTTTTATAAGCACTACTATATTTGAGCATGTTAATCTCAACAGAGTAACTTTTGCAGCCGTATCATATGAGTCAACTAATTTTATAGATAGGGCTGAACATTGGCTTCATACGCCAGTGAAATATCTCATTACTAAGCTTTTACATAATGTTTGGCGTTTAGTTTGTGTCTGGTTAATATCTGAATTATCTGTTTATTCTGTTGGTTTTTTTTTGCTCTTAATAGCGTGCAAGTAATGGGCCGCTTTGATGGTTGGAGTCAAGGAGAGTACCTATCACGAGAGTATGATGGCTCTTACACAAAGTTCTCTTCAACATTGATGCTCAGACCAGGAAGGGACGATTTTCTCAACTAAATGAAGTTTTGAACCTGATCTTGCAACAATGAGTTTTTTTTTTTTTTTGAGCCTTAAAAGTCTTGTGCAGGTATGAAATCAAAATCTTGGTGGATGGTGAATGGCAGCTTTTACCAGAGTTTCCCACTGTTGGTGAGGGATTAACCAAAAACAATTTATTAGTTGTGGAATGATTTGTATGTAATAAGCCATATGTAGTCTTTTAAGTGTGTGCCATATCCTTCTCTTGGACTACGAGTATGTTCCTTGTGAATCAAATTGTTCTGCTAAACTGGGTTGAGGCCATATTTAGTTTAGGCGAGTCCCTGCAGTTGAGTCCAGTACTTTCGGAAAAAAAGAAGAAGCAGTAAATAGCAGTAATAACCATTCTTGTTTCTCTATTTACTGGTTTTGCCATTTACAACTCTGGCTAGCTTCAACAAAGTTCCTAAAAAATATTTTGAATTTGTAACACAATAGTTCATAGCATAACCAGAGTAATAAATAACGAAACAAGAATAGTTATTATGGTCAACATTGTTTACTACTTTTGTTTCGCTGTGAACTGCTTTGTTTCACTTTACTACTATTGTTTCAAAATTCAAAATATGTATTAAGATGATGGAGCTTTAGTGATTGGCCAACCGTGTCGGAGCTCTAACAGCTAGCCCTGTGGTGGGGTATGTAAGACAAATTATAAGTCAAATGGGGAGTTAGACAAATACAAGGCAAGATTAATTATTAGAGGTTTCACTCAAGAATGTGCTGATTATCATGACACTTTTGCCCCAGTTGTCAAGTTGATCACTATGAGAACGTTGATATTCTAGAGAACCAAGAAACAAAGTGTGATTTTGCTGTTGCTAGTAGAATCAAAGTATGGGGTGATGACAAATACATTGAGTGAGTTAATATAGCTAAGGTGGCTGGTTAATGAGTTGAAAGTAGAACAAAGTAGTGCAACTACTTTGTATTATGACAATCAGACAGCTCTACATATCACTGAGAATCTAGTCTTTCATTAACGAATGAAAGACGTTGAAATATATTGTTATTTTATAATAAAAGGGGTCCGGTCAAAGGAGATAGAACCAACAAAGATTTAGATGAAGGAGTAACTCATAGATGTCTTCATCAAGGTATTAGGGAAAGCTCAATTTGAGTATTTTAAAAGTAAGTTGGGCATTGTCAATCTACATGCGCCAACATGTGGAGATTGAAGAATAATATCATATTATTATTATTATTACTACTACTATTACATACTGTTAGCATATTTAAGTAGTTAGAATTAAAATTCCAAATCTAGCTCATTAATAGCTAGCCCGGTGGTGGGGTCACTGAAGCTTTGGTGACCGACTACCTGCAAAGTTGTTGGTGCTGGAGTTTTGGGGGTGGGGCAGTAAGATGTGCTTAAGAAAGTTTAGTATTATTATTATTTTTAAAAAAGGTGAGGGCATGATGTCTTTCGGCTCTTTTCACAACATTTAAATATTCCAAATCAAATTAAAATTTATTTGGGATTATTGAAATTCTGTATCCTATTTCATATTTAAGGGTATTTTTCTATCATTTTCACTTTAATTTTTTTAAGGTATTTCTTAGTTTTTAAGATAGTGTTTTTAGAATAATTTGTAGTTCTCGTTAGAATGATACAAATTTTAACGACATTTTTCTAATATATAAATAATTTCAATTACATTTATTTATAAGTTATATTGGGATGTAAAAATAATTGTCTTAACAATTCACAAATTGTTAAGAATATAATATTTTTGGATGTCCATATCCCCATTATTTCCTATTCTCCCCTAGTTTCCTATTCTTTTCCATTATTTTCTATGATTATGGAATCACATTAATTGTAGATCATAGAGTTGTGCTTATAAATAGAATAGTGAATAAGAATTTCTCTTTCTTACTTTTATATTCTTCTTATCTTTCCCTTTATACACGTTATCAGCACGAGAGTTCTAACGAAAGTATACTTCTCTCTAGCTATCTGAACGATTTCACTTACCTTCTTTTACTGTATTTTTATTTGATCTTAATTTATCTAGGAAAATCTGAGCCTTTATATGAAATTAAAAAGATATTTTTACCAATTGTTTTAATATTTGTGTTTCATGGTTTAGATTGGAGGTGGTTGTTGTTTTCTATATTACCTAATGTTCTATACAAGTTCTTTTATATTATTGATATTATTATTTTAGCATGGCCATAAACCATACACTTCTGATTTCATATTTTAAAATTATATGATCAGAAGTCATATTGCTTTGATTTCTTATTTTAATATAGTATGGCCAAAAGTCATATTCCTTTTATTCCCTATTATATGGCAAGAACCATATTGCTTGAATTTCATATTATGAAATTATATTACCAGAAGTCATATTACTTTGATTTTTTTATTTTGATATAATATAGCTATAGGCCATATTCATTTTATTCCCTATTATATGGTCAGAAGCCATATCACTTTAATTTTCTAAGATATCGCTTTGATTTCTTATTTTGATAAAATATAACCAGAAGTCATATTCCTTTGATTCCTTTTTATATGGCGAGAAGCTATATTTCCTTAATTTTCTATTTTGAATTATATGGCCAAAAACCATATTTCTTTGACTCTTATTTTGAGATTATATAGTTAGAAGTCATATTCATTTGATTTCCTATTATATGACTAGAAATCATATACTTTTTCATCTTCTATTTAATTAGAAGGCTAGAAGCCATATAATTTTATTTATCCTGAAAATAAAAGGCCAGAAGCCATATTTATTTATCCTGAAGACAAAATGCCAGAAGCCATAAAATTTTATCCTAAAGATAAAAGACTAAAAGTCATATGATTCTAATTTCTCACTTGAGATGGCCTAAAGTCATGAATACTAAATGGCCTGAAGCCGAAGAGTTTTGAATTTTGTTGTAATATTTTACTTTATAAATTATTTTTTGTCTTTACAAATTTCTTGTTATTATCATTTGTATTATTATATTTCATTTTCATATTCCATACTTTAATAGTTTTCTTTTATTGCATTAGTATGAACCATGTTAAATCTTACGAAATTTGAAATTGTGGCTCTTGTCATTACTAGAAAGAACTATTTATCTTACTTGATTCATAATTTTTCTATGCCATCATTTTCATAGAGGTCTAAAAACTCAATATATGACTATAAAAGGCCCACTTATTCTTTGTAACAATTTAAAAGAAAGGCATGACCACCAGAAGATGATTATCTTTCCAGAGGCTCATTATGAAATAATGCATCCAATTTGCTCCTACAGTAGCAATACCGTAAACGAAGTTTAAGAAATATGCTAAATTAATTTTTTGCCGTCATGTGGCCAATAAAAACAATGACCTTTTGTTGAAAAATCATGAATAACATCCAACAGGCTCAACTCCATTCCCAAGAGTGAATGTAGTAATGAAAGAATCTAATTGCGGCCGTGGACGTGGATGTGGCTACATCTATGGGCGTATCTGTGGCCATAATCATGGCGATTTAAATTCCTATCGGAAGTAGGGAAATATTGAAATAAATCATGTGGATAAGGTTGGTAATTTTGAGTATGGTGAAATGGATACTACCAATTTTTATGTTGCTGATTTTTTAGCATAAATTATCTTCGTTTATTTGAACTATTATACTGTAGTGTGTTTAAAGTTGTTATTATCATGTATATTTTAATTATATTTTCCTTTATTTTCATATTTCTTTTAAAGAAGAATGAGTCTTATTAACATTAATCCTGAAGATTTATGTCTCGTTGGTAGTATAACAACCCATATCATACTCAAAAATGATAAATATTTTTCTTCCTTGATAGTGTGAGAAGTCAATGTTCATACTATATCTGGAAGGATGAATTTGATTGAAGGCTTTGGAAGAGCTAATATTTTGTTGTGTGAAGAAACAAAATTAGTCATTGATAATGCAATTTATTCTACCAAGTTTAAGAGAAAATTATTGAGTTTCAAGGATACTCGCAGAAATGGATATCATATAGAAACAATAACTGAAAATAATCAGGAATATCTTAATATTACGAATTTAGTTTCTGGTAGAAAATGCATATTAGAAAATTTTCCTTTTTTTCCTTCCGGCTTGTACTATACATTTATAAGCACAATTGAAACACATGCTATTGCAAACCATAAGTTTACAAATATTAGTGCAAAGTAGAAGTTTATTAATGCAAACCAGAATTTTACATAAATAATAATGAAAATCAGAAGTTTGCGAATACAAACTAGAAGTTTACAGATACTAATGCAAACCATAAGTTTTCTAATGCAAATCAAAAGTCACCTAATATAAATAAGAAGTTTTCTAATGAATTTAGGTTTTGGTATGATCGGTTAGGCTATCCGGTTCATCTATGATGCGAAAAATAATTGAGAATTCATGTGGTCATATCTTTAAATGTAAACAAATACCACAATCCCATGAGTTCTCATGTACACCATGTTTCAAGGGTAAGTTGATTATTTGGCCCTCACTAAGTAAAATAGAAAGTGAGTCTCTCACATTTTTACAATGGATACAGGGAGATAGGTCAATATACCCACCATGCGGGCCATTTAGGTACCATATAATTTTAATTGATGCATTAACTAAATGGTTGTATGTTTACTTATTATCTTCTCTCAACTTGGCATTTGCGAGATTGTTTGCTCAATTGATTCGATTAAGAGCACATTACCTTGATTATCCTATCCAAAAAATATCTTGATAATACTGGTGAATTTATTTCTCAAGCTTTTAATGAATATTGTATATTCTTTAGAATTGATATCGAGTATCCTGTAGCTCATATTCATATGAAAAATGAACTTTGATGAGAATCGTTGATTAAATGGTTACAACTAATGGCAAGATCTTTATTTATAATGTCTAACCTCCTAATTTCTGCTTAGGGCCATGCCATTTTGCATGCAGCAATATTAATACGCATCAAGCCCATAAATTATCTTAATGTTTTTCCCTTACAAATGGTTTTTGGTTAACAACCTAATATTTCCTACCTTATAATTTTTGGGTGTGCAACATATGTGCTTGTAGCACCATCACAATACACCAAAATGGATCCTCAAAGAAGGATGTGAATATATATTAGGTATGAATCTCCTTTAATCATAAAATATCTAGAACCATCCGCATGAGATTTATTTACGGCTAGATTTTCCGATTGTCATTTTGATGAATCAGTTTTCCTAACATTAAGGGAAGAAAATAAGTAGTTGAATAAATAGATTAGCTGAAATGAATTATCATTGGCTTATTTTGATGTCAAACAAAATAATGTGTATAGTTAAGATCAATAATACATCACATAAGAACTACTTATGGTTTATCTCTGAGTGAAATGCCCCCAATAATCCTATATGAGGATAATACTGCATGTATTGCTCGGTTAAAAGAAGGGTACATTAAGGGCGATATAATGAATCATATTTCACCAAAATTCTTTTTCACTTGTGACCTTAAAAAAGATAGTGAAATTGATATCCAGCAAATCCGTTGGAGTGAAAATCTAATAAATTTATTTACCAGGTCACTTCCTAATATAATCTTCAAAAAGCTCGTTTATGGCATCGGCCTTTGCAAGCATAGAGATATCAACTAGTGTTAACAAGAGGTAGAGTTAATACACGTTGTACTTTTTCTCCTTGTTTATGGTTTTTTCCCCTCGGTTTTCATAGCAAGGTTTTTAATAAGGCAGTTCTATCAAGTATATCAATAAATATCGTACTCTTTTCTTTCTACTGAATTTTTTCCCCATTGGGTTTTTCTTAGTTGAAGTTTTTTAATGAGGCATATTTTTAGTCATGAGCATCTAATGTGAAGTGTTATGAATATAATATTTGTGGATATTTATATCCCACGTTATTTCCTATTCTCCTATAGTTTCCAATTCTCTTCCATTATTTCTTATGATCATGGAATCACATTAATTGTAGATCAGAAAGTTGTGCCTATAAATATAAGGCATATGTTATGTATTTGATACAACATTGAACATGAACAATGAATATAAGAATTTCTTTTTCTTACTTTCTACCCTTCTCACCTTTCCCTTTAGTTTATCACGAATAAAACTTTTTATTTTCCTCCTGGTTATTATTTTTGAATTAAGGAAGTGGCGCGCTTGACTTTAATTTCCCTCTTGGACATGAAAGATAGAACAAATATAATTTTTATTTATATGCCATCAACGATGTTAGTATTAAAAAGTACAACCAATGGTGGAAGTAGGTATTTTTTTTTAAAAAAAAAATTTTATGGGAGGAGTACACTTACCATTCATTTGTTACTTCTCTCAGGCTTTATGAGAAAGCCTTTTGAAACCTCGCTTGGCTAAAGTTAAACACCATCTAATCTATGCTGCATAAAAAATGTATTTGAAAAAACACATGTTCTTCTTCCATATTTAGCATCCACACCATTTTCCTTCCACAAATCTATTGAGGGATGAATTTGTGTCTGAAACTACTTTTGAAAACTAAAAATTGCTATTAGGTTTTTATGTTTGGAGATTATTTCAAGACTTCACCTAAATCATTCCATCCAACCAAAGAATTATAAAAACGATTAAATCTCTTGGATGGAATTTGGACCTGCAAAGGCATCTTAAATGCCTTTTTAGGATATCATATACAGTTAGTTAAACTGGGAATTTTTTCTTATTAGATGTTTTTATCTAATATGTTCCTCTACTTTTTTTCTTATATTCTATTTCTCACCACTATTTGTTTGAGGTAGGTGGACATTAATCAGACAGTATAAACCTCTATAGATGCCTTTACCCCTTCCGCTTGAAAGTACATTGAAAATTAAAAATCATATATATATATATATATATATATATATATATATATATATATATATATATATATATGTATGTATGTATGTATGTATGTATGTATGTATGTATGTATGTATGTATGTATGTGTAGACACACACGATACGCATGGTTATGATTTAATTTAGAAATGGAATGGCCCAGATTAAACCAAGTGAAATCACATGGGGGATTTAATGGCACTTTTTTTAACCGTGGATGGTATGAATATGGTTTAAATTAATTAAAGGAATAATTTTTCAATAAATAATAACAATTTTGGCCAAAAAAATAAAATAAAACAATTAAAATCAAATTTTGTATGAAATTAAAGGATTAAAGTTTCACCTTTATATAAACTTATAATAAATATTATATGTATCTCATTAATTTATCATGAGTTAAAGATATTTTTATATAATAATCTGGAATTCCCTAATACCAAGTTTGATTTAATTGAAGTACTTTTTCTCACATGATTTGTCTTATCCGCAGTGTTCCAATCTTAAACCTAAATCCTCAACCTAACCACAATTAAATATAATATGAATATTTTTAATTTCATAAACCAAACATTATAACCAGAGTAGAAAAAAAAGTATAAATCTCCTCTAAACGATAATATAAAGAGATTAAAAATATTACGTGATATCCATCCTAGATTAACTCCACTACTCCAGTTGTAAGTAGCAACTAGTAAGGGTCGGATTGGTAGAAAGTAGAAATTTAATATGGAAAAAACATAATGTTAATAAAAATATTATGTTCTCATCATTTTCCTGGGTCACCTCTTCAAATTATTTTTAGATTCAGGAGACTCAATTTATTATTTTTCTTTTCAGAAGAAAAGGGAAGGATCCAACTGTTTACATCATCCAGCAGTTCATATTCATCTTTTTCTTCTTTGCATGTTTTGCAAGAATTTCGGATATACCTGGGCTTCAATTGAGTTGTTGAAGAATCCACGAGAAACTGGAGTACCAATGCAGACTTCGATTATATTATACAACAAATTCACCATAGATTAGAAGGGAAAGAGAGACAAGATTAGAGGAAGAGAATATACTGTTTGTTTATATGCATCATGTCACATAACCTCTTACCCTTATGAAATCACACACATATATAAGATTCCATAGGCCTCTTCTTTAATTGAGGTACCCTTTCCTCAACATAGGCTTAATAATACAAATTAGAATAATAGGGGCATATCACAGTTATTCACCAAACTTTTCTATTATTTGTATTTTGACTCCAATTACATTGAGTTTGGGCCTAATTCACCAGGGTTGAGATCAAGCTATTTCTCAGATGGTTTTCTAAGGTGGAAGCTACTCCATGGGATTGTTACCAGGAAGTGACATTGCCATCTTCTGCTGCTCAACCTATTGCGTGTTCAAATCAATTGGAGGACGCATGAATGTTGAAATAAACCGTATAAGTTTCATCTCTGAAAGAATACAATGGCTCCAAAAGATAATTCCTCTTCGCCCCTTTAGCCACAAAGCTTATAGGATTATACTTTCTTAGTCCCTCTCTTGCTCTAAAGCTGGAAGCTCTTTTGAAATTAGTCTGATCAAATTTAGACTTAAACTTGCATTTGAGCCTCACACTTGCGCCGGAACAAGTACTAGACACAAAACAATCCTTGTTGCTTCTTGATTCCAAGGATATAGTTCCTATTTCTCCATCCAATCCTTTCACCACATTGAAAACACTTGAGACCCCACCATTATTGGAAGAATCAACCACAATAACTTGACTATTTTCAGCTCCTTGGTGATTCAAGAACATTCCAGGAAGATCAAATGGTTCCAACATCACTGATTTGCCAATAATATCTCCAATGGTTGTTTTTGTTGAGGAGGATTCACTTGGGACAAGTCTAAAGGTTGCATGAGGAGTCAATGATGTTCCAGGTTGAGGTAATTTTTTCATGGTAAGAGATTGATTTGAGTTTGTTAGAACAAAAGTTGAACCAGAAATATCTTGTTGAGAAAAAGTTACTAGTTGAGTGTTGTAATAATTAGTAGGGATTGGAGTAATCCAGTCATAAATAGATGTTTGACCTAACTGTGATGTTCCAATCACCTGTGGTATGGCCAGCAAGAAGATATGGACCATAAAGAATTGCTCGTATAGAAGCATATATTGACCTGTCATCTGAATTTTAATTCAGAACACATAATCAGTTACAAGAATTAAGAACTATCTTTCTTACTTGCAATGGTAGTGATAGGTACACATGAATTTGTACCTTTAATAGGTTCAGTTCTAAGTGTAATGGGCAATTGAAGGGTCAGCTTGTCATTGGTACTCCACTTTCGTGTGATTGACAGAAAGTTTCCTACTTGTTCACAAAATAAAATGAAGAGTAACAGAAAGAAAAATGTGAATGCAATACATATGTCGATTTAAAACATGTACACTTGAAAAAAAAAATTTAAGCTGAGACAGACAAACTTAATCCTGTGTTCTTTTTTCTTTCTGAGAATCTAACTGAAGAATTAAGTACCAGGTGATAACATAGATAGGGTCTCAGAATTTAGCATCGCCTTAGCTCCGTCCAAAAGTGTCCATATTGGTATTCGGAAATTCAATGTTGAAGAAGAACTAGATCCCTGCAAAAGTGAATAATACTTCAAAAAAAGTAGGAAAATGACCGACCAGCATTATTCAAATGGAAGGAGCTTTGGCCATTTAAGCACAAAGTTTCGAGTTTGAGTACGTCTAAATGCAGAAAATACTTTTAAGAGAGCTATCTTTAATTGAACATGATAATGCTTGAATCTGATCAAGTCAGGCAACCACATAAAGTAGGAAAATGGGATGGTTTCCCTTGTTACACTTGTGGTAATTCTTGATATAATTATAAATGATGATGCTTTAACACAATGCAAATAGAGGTACCTTAGTAGGAGAAAATGTAAATGTCACTCGTAAATAAGGATCCTTTGAATTAGTAGAAACCACAGTCTGATTAAGCATGAAATCCCCAGATTTCCAATTAAAAGTGCTTGATAAGTACTGGATGATATAAAGGGCTGGAACCTTCCCTTCTAGTTCAAAATAAATAGAGTCCCCCAACTTTGAGAATGATTCGATACCTAAATGATAATCGGAAGAAAAAAGACAATGGAAAATGCATTAAAAGTATGTATTGTGAAAACAGTTTAATACAATCTGAACTATGTTCTTAAGAAAATAATTTTGCAGGTATCTATACTTTCCCTAAATTTTTGATTTGGTATCTATACTTTTTTCCCTCTTAATTAAACCCTATAACTTTGCTCTGTTAGCATTAGTAGCCACTGTACAAGGGCTAATGGTACTAACACAGCAAAATTAATTGATTTAATAAAGAGAAAAAAAAGTATAAGTACCAATTAAAAATTGAGGGAAAGTACAAGCTCCTACAAAATGATTTTTCCTCGTGTTCTTGGTAGAATACAATTTGAATTATTTAATAAACAAAATATATGAATACCCGTTCCATAACAGCACCAAAAAGAGTTAAATTTTGTTCCCCAACCATGTTCAGATTTAGCTTTTGAAGCCCCAGGGCCTAGTGGCAACATATAAATCATAACTCCAGGTTCTGTGCCTCTTTGAATACTTAGCACACCATTTGTCAAGGCACGCTCATAGTAATCTGCGTATGTTACTTCCTGGGTCCATCTAAATAGGTGCCTTGAAACCTAAGAAATTAATTAATCAAGTCTGGTTAATTTTTCATTGATGATATAATGGAAATTAAACTTGTATCACACACACACACCTTCAACATGTTATAAGTTGTGCATGACTCTTCAGTCTCTGGTGTGTTCAGGGTATCTGCCATTCTCTTTGGATCACGCCTACAAAAAAAGTTGAAGCAGATGAGTTCGAAAGAATCAAAGAAAGTCATTGCTGTACATTTAACAAGAAGAACATGTACTTTGTAGCAAATTGATCAATATTCAAATGGATGATTTTAAGTTTAGTATATGGAATAAATGAAACTAAAATAATTAGTTCTCATTACCACCACTCTTTAACTGATGTCCCCCCAGTTGCATAACTGTGAGAAGAGTTGACAAGGTCCATAAAGAATGTGCCAGTGTCCTATCATAGCATCACAAGTAATAAACTTTGTAAATAATATAATCAATATAGATAATTAATCAAATTTATGAGTTAGGCCAGCAAATAGTCAACAAGCCTAGCTCATTTTAAATTTGATGATATATATATATATAGAGAGAGAGAGAGAGACACACACACACAAAACATACATGAAGCAGTTTGCATACCTTATAAAGTGGATCACCGGTGACCTCATACCGCACTTGAGATCCAACAACAATTGGAATATGTGTATTAGCATGAAGATCCGATATATCATTAGCCTATATATTGAAAGGAAAATTTTTTTTTTTAAAACCCTTGCTTTTTAAAGAAAATTAAATACAAATTCCTTGACTAAAATGTGACTGATGCTAAAATCAAAATCCACATATCTAAAAGTTTTATTCATAGGTGAGCGCGATATTATGGTATTCACTTGGGAGAATCAATTTTCTCCTGGTATGAATGAGGAAATAATGATTGTATACTCATCTTATTACTCCTAATTAACCTAATCTGATTTTCATTTTGAAGTGAAATTTTGATACAAGGGAAACAATTTCATTTAATTACATTACATGGAAACGTATTAGTCCACACTGTAACTTATAAGATGCTTCCCAAACAATTCCCATTTAATTCAAGACAATTTAACTTGAAGTAATAAAAAGACCATAGAAAGAAAGAGAAATGCAACTGACTGAAAAAGGCAATATTATTGTTATTCTAGCCTTTGCTCTTTATATAATGGAGTCTGTATAACAGAATTGGTTACAGAGCAATATACACCATACACGTATACAAATAGGAAATCTGTGAAAAGATATTTACAGCTGTAAAATAGATACACAAGATTTACACCTATACATATTTACTAAATCAAGTATTATCTCTAACATTCCCCCTCAAACGAAAGAGAGTGGGACACAAACCGAGTTTGCTTCTAAAATGAGTAAACTGAGTGTGAGAGAGAGCCTTAGTCAAACAATCTGCAACTTGAGCACATGAAGGAATATATCGAATATCTAGTTGTCCTGACAGTACAAGATCTCTAACAAAATGTATATCAATTTCTATGTGTTTGCTTCGAGCATGCTGAATAGGATTTGCTGCTAGAGCTTTTGCACTCATATTATCACACCAAATAACTGAAGGTGTTTTAAGAAATAGACCCATTTCTGAGATTAATGAACATAACCATTGTATCTCTGCTGCTCCATTTGCTAAAGCCCTATATTCTGATTCAGAACTAGCTCTGGCTACAACTCTTTGTTTCTTAGATGCCCATGAAATTAATGTTCCTCCCAGATACACACAAATTCCTTCCACAGATTTGCGATCATCCACATCTGTGGCCCAATCAGCATCAGTAAATGCTATCAACTAAAGTTTCTGAAATGGTTTAATATGTAAACCAAAGTGATAAGTACCTTTAAGATATCTAAATATTTGCTTGACCCCTTGAAAATGAATATCAGTTGGTTTGACCATGAATTGACTTAACTTATTCACAGCAAAAGCAATATCTGGTCTAGTAGTGGTCAAATATTGCAATGATCCAATAGCTCTCCTATATAATGAAGGATCAGACAAAGGTTTGCCATCATGAGCAGAAAAATAACGCCCTGTGACCATAGGGGTAGGTACCGGAGCACAATCATACATATTAAACTTTATTAGCAAATCCAGCGTATATTTACTTTGGTTCACATATAAGCCAGAGAAGTCTCGACACACTTCTAATCCAAGAAAATAGTATACAGGGCCTAAGTCTTTTAAGGAAAATACCTTATTTAATTGTATAATGAAATGTCGAACAAAGGTTGGATCATTGCCAGTAACTAAAATATCATCCACATAGATGAGTAGAAATACCAACCTCTTATTGCTCCGAAGGAAAAAACAAAGAGACATCACTCCGAGCATTTTGAAATCCCCAACTCATAAGAACATTCTTCAACCGATCAAACCACGCTCGTGGCGCCTGTTTAAGTCTGTAAATAGCTTTTACAAGTTTGCATACATGAGTAGGATGGCGTAAACTTTGAAACCCTTCTGGCTGGCGCATAAACACATCTTCCCAGAGATACCCATTCAAGAACGCATTATTAACGTCAAGTTGACGAACCTCCCAACCATAAGTAACTGCAATTGTAAAAATTAGTCTTATAGTTGTAGACTTTACCACTGGACTAAATGTCTCCCTATAATCAACACCAGCTAACTGTTGAAAGCCCTTGGCAACTAGCCATGCCTTGTGTTTTGAGATAGAGCCATCAGGATGAAATTTGGTTTTGAAAATCCACTTAGAATCAATCAGCTTCTGACCACAATAAGGAACAAGCTGCCAAGTCCCATTATGTTGAAGAGCACTAAATTCTGATGCCATGGCATCTTTCCAATGTGGTAAACGAAGAGCTTATGGAATAGAACTGGGTTCAGCCGCAAGAGCAAGAGCAGAAGGGTTTTTCTCAGAATGAAGAAGACCGACAAATGGGTAGCGTGACTTGACAAATCAATAGAATGAGTATAGTAACTGAAGGATTGACATTTGGGTTAGGAATAATTGGTTGGGTGATGTGGGCTGGGCTTGTATGTGGGTTAATGGATTGAGCTTGAGAAATCGATATTGAACTGGAAATTTGAGGTTGGGTTTGTGCATCTTCAGCTTCATAGGTATCTGTTGTAGGTGATTCAAATGAGGTCATAGGATGTGAGCTATTTGAGTTGGGCATTGAAGATGAAGTACTAGACTCAGGATTTTGACAAGCTAAATTGGGCAACACTTCTGAGGAAGACACATATTTCATCACTGGTGTTGAGTTTGTAATAATCATAGGGATTGAATTATCAGCTGTAGGAATAGATGAACCACGAGCCAGAAAACCTGTTGAGAAGGGAAAATTGAAAGCATCAAAATCACATGACGTGAGACATAAATATGCCCTATCATACTGAGACATTTGAAACCTTTTTGTTGAGAAGGCGAGCCAAGAAACACACATTTCTGACTGTGAAAAGCCAATTTATGCTGATTATATGGCTTCAAACATGGGTAGCAAGCACACCCGAATGGATTAAGAGACTGATAATCCAGTTTTTGCTTAAACAATTTAAACAGAGGAGAACAACCTTTCAGCACTGGAGTTGGAAGTCTATTAATAATATAAACAACCATTTGAAATGCAATCTGTCCAGTAAGCTAACGGCATCTTTACTTGAGCAAGCAAAGTTAATCCAATTTCCACTATGTGCCGATGTTTTCTTTCAGCTCGGCCATTTTGCTGAGAGGTATATGGGCATGTATACCGCATATGAATTCCAGAAGCTTCAGTAAAAGTAGCAATAGGTTTATATTTTGTTCCATTATCACATTGTATGCTTTTAATTATGACTTGGAATTGATTCTCAACCATGCTCTGAAAATGTTTGAATGCTGTAATAGCTTCACCCTTATGCTTAAGGGGATATAATCATGTAAATCTACTGAAATCATCAATGAAATGAATGTAAAATCTGTAACCATGAACAAAATGTATAGGTGAGGGACCCCAAAGATCAGTATGTATCAACTCTAATAGACAAGAAGCATGAGATTCAGAAATAGGAAATGATAATCGCTTTGATTTGCCACATTGGCATGCTTCACATACAAAATTTTCATCAATCTTCATATTGATATTACAATGATTCAAGATTTGCTTTAGGATCTTATTACTAGGATGTCCTAGCTTATAATGCCATTTGATAAATTCATCATTCTTTGTTAAAGCTATGGCCATGTGTGCTTGAGCTTTGAAGATACTATTCATTGGATATAACCCTTGCCTTGGAGCCCCCTTTATTAATACTTGCCCGGTTGTTTTGTCCTTCACAGTGCAGCCAAGGTTAGTAAAAATAACATCAACATTATTATCTTCAACCAATCTGTTGACACTAATTAAATTTTTAGTTGCTTGAGGAACAACTAATATTTTCTTGAGACAAAGTTTAGAAACCGATGTATTACCAACACCACAGATTTTTGTTTTAGCACCAGTACAAGTAACAAGATGTGTCTTACCCGTGGCTGTTACATTCTCCAACTGAGAAGCATCAGAAGCAACATGATGATTAGCACCACTATCCATATACCAGTCAGAATCATCAGCATTTTGAGTGTCAACATAATTAGCTTGTGCCAAGTAAGTAGGTGGACGAAATGTATGATCAAACCTCTTGAAACAATTAGCTACTCTGTGTCCTACTTTTTCACATAAATCACAGTAAGGTCTGCCACCATTATTGTTATTGTTACTGCTGAAATTTCTTCGACCTCTTGATCCACGGCCTCCTCGAGAATCAATATTACGTCCACCTCTCCAAGTTGACCTTCCAGCATTTCTACTTGGGCCACCTCTAAATGCCAGATTAGCTGATGGTTGGATTGAGAGTGAAGATAGCTGATTAAGTTGTTCAATCTGACTTTCAAAAGCAAGAAGAGCCGATTGCGCCTCAATCCAAGTTAAGCCAACTTGATCAACAAGTTTGACAACTACTGCATTATATTCTGAATCTAAACCATTTAGAGTATGTAAGATCAGTTCATCCACAGTGATTGGTGCACCAGCGAGAGCCAACTGATCAAAAATAGACTTCATTCGTGCCAAATAATCAAACATCTTCATAGTGTTCTTCCTTATCTGATGTAACTCAGATTTAAAAATCATAACACGCGACTTCGAGACCGCACTTGTAAGCGATCTTGCTTCTTTCCAGAGATCAAAAGTTGTTTTATAGTGGAGTAATTGTGCTCCAATCTCCTGAGTCATAGTATTACGAAGCCACCCGACTAACATTCTGTTAGCCGCATACCATTCTTCGTATTCTGGATTTGAAACGATTTCCTGCGAGTCAGAAATTAGACGAGTAGGTACTGGAACAGAGGAACCGTTGATATGATGCTGAAGCCGATTTCCCTCTATGAGTGGTAGAACAACCGACTCCCATACCAAAAAATTAGTCCTATCCAGCTTGATGGACGTTGTTTGGCTAGAAGAATGAAAAATGGAGTAGGTTTTGATGGTGGCGGCTGAGGAAACTTCATCAGTATTTTGTGAAGTTGTCGACATCTCAACAAAATCAGAGTAGTGCTTTGATACCAAGAAAGAAAGAGAAATGCAACTGACTGAAAAAGGCAATATTATTGTTATTCTAGCCTTTGCTCTTTATATAATGGAGTATGTATAACAGAATTGGTTACAGAGCAATATACACCATACACGTATACAAATAGGAAATCTGTGAAAAGATATTTACAGCTGTAAAATAGATACACAAGATTTACACCTATACATATTTACTAAATCAAGTATTATCTCTAACAACCATGATGCTGACATTGCAACAACATCCTTAAAACTATCTCAAGACATTGGCCAATGTAGACTTAGAAGGCAAGACTATCATATATGGCGTATATATGATTTATTTGCAAGCCTTTTGTATTTATTGTGTTTGTTGGGGCTATCAAACTTCATGAGAAATTTTCAGGCAAAGCAACCCTAAGGCCATAGATCCATTTCAAATTCAAAGATCTAAAAACCTACAAAAAAAAAAACAAATATAATCACTACCTGCAAAGCAAGCAACCCTAAAAAGCATGGCTTGTCGAAAAGATGGGCCAACAATAGGTGCTTTGGATCTCCCTGCATTAACAAGACAGGTGCACTCTTAAGAACTGAATTTAACAAGAGCAACGATTTGGAGTTATATGGACACACACACACAAATGAGTCATAACTATGAATTCATGTATCCCGTGGTACCTATACTCATGTCAACCAAGTATAGATAATAAAAAAGAAAAAAAAATCATACTTGCACATGAAACATTATCAAAACTAGCTAATTGTCATAACATACCGTTATGCTATATAATTTGTAAAGGACATCATTCATTCCTCCAGTTTCCTCATTCATTAATTGGTAGTGTCTACTTATAGTGTACTTTGCAATCACATTTTGCACTCGATTGTAAAAGTACTTCACCATCCATTTGAGCATTTCTAGAGCATGAGCATCTCCAGCAACAGTATGTTGATCTAACAGGCCAGCCATTATCTGTCAAAAGTTATCTAGCCCGCTTCATTAATTAAATCCCACAATATATATATTAAGCCAAATTTCGTTCAACATGCTCAAAAACAAGTTTCAAATATGTTTATACCTTGTGAATGGTATAATATGGGGCCCACACAGGCTTTAGTTCTTCCAAGCGATCAAATAAAACAGATGGGAATGCAGAGAGATATCCTGTGCCAAGTTTCTTTTGGCAGGCAGAAAGATTGGCAACAAGAGCTGACATTTTCGCCTTCAGACTATCATTATGTGTGCTAGCCCACATCAAAGCCGATGCACTCAAGTAATGTCCTTCAAAATGTGAAAAGCAATAAGTTCATGATATAAGAGCTAATTGGAAAACTGGATTTGATCCTAAGTAAAAGACCTCAATCATTTTTGTCCCCTGTATTTATAATTTTTTTCCCTAAATTATTTCTATTGATTGCGTATGTTAGGGAAAATTTGCATTAAATGATAGTTTCAATACAAATAATTTAAGAGGCATTTTAGAGAAAATCAACACATATTCTTGACAATTTAACTGATTTTCTTAATCTACCCAAAGTAGTTCAATAGATCTTATATTAAGCACCTGGTATAATATATTATTGTAAAAAATTATCTTGAAACGTAAATTGCTTGTGCTAAAATTTGAAGCTACTTGATAGCTAGATCTTATTCCCTCTCCTTTCGGTAAGTATTTATGAGGAAATCAACCCAAGTAGACAAGAACTAGATATGATGAAACAGAAGTTAAGATGTTGAATCAAACAAATCAAACCAACCAACAAAATGGCCCCCAAGCTCGATTTTTGGGTCTTCCCAGCCGCCATAAGGCTTGCCGGGAGCGGGTAAACCAGCCGTCTTCCTGAAGCTCCAAAGCAAGCTATCCACATCTAACATTAACAGATACTCCAAATTTGTAAGCTTTGCACGAGCATGAATTGAATTTGGATGTAATCTCACATCATGCAGTGAAACCTCTTTGAGAAGACCCTGACGTGGAGGTGGGAGCAAACCCAGGTTCTTGATTTTTCTGTACATTATGGCCCAATCATGGTTCTCTTGTTCTTCTTCTTCCAGTAACTTTCTGGGAAATAAACTTTCCCAAACTAAGTCATCTCTTGGGGTTAGATGATGATTATGTGACATAATCTCTTCCTTCCATGTCTGGTTTTTGGATGTTAATAACTCATAACGTAAGGTATGGGACTGAGTAGCCTTGTTGGTGCATGCTTTAAGAGCATTACTAGTGATAGCAAAAGGATAAAGCAAGAGGATCACAACAAAGGAACACACAAGACAAGTAATATCCATGCTCAAAAAGCACAAATTTAACAATGAACCAGCGTGACAGAGTAGGATGAAAGGCATGTGAAGGGGAGTAAGAAGAATATATATATATATATAGACAAAATGTCATATGAAAAGGGTTAGGCTGTGATGGCAAAGTAATTAAATTAAATTTTATACTCGTCTTGTCCTATTTATAACTACTTATTAAATTTTTCATATAAATGTATAATTTAACACTTCATTGATTTATTGTATTGTATTGACTTTGTTCTTATGGAGTATAATGTATATTAGATAAGGATAAAATTAGAAAATTGTTGAATTTTATGGCATAGCTAATAAAGTTTAATGTTTTTATTAGTTTTTATGAAATATATTATGTTAGAAGTGACTTATATACATACAGAAGAGTGAAATATTAAATATAAAGATATCTAGACCATGACCATGCAAGAAAAGAGTTAGCTTGTGTTTAGGTGAGTTTGGCTATGATTCAAATACACCAAATTAAATAAGAAAAAGATGATTTTTTTTTAATGAAGTAAAAGCAAAGAGAAAATATTATGATTCTATAGAAATGTAGTGATATGCAATTATATATGAGGAAGGATATAGAAACTTGATTACATATGAAGATAAGATGGGAATGGGTCGCTGAAGCAATACGTGGCAACATGTTTGGAGATTGGGTGATCGTGAATCCTACACCATAATGATGAAGCAATGAGTGATGGAGGAGGTTTGCAGGTGAAGAAAGAAGATAAAGGGTGACACGGTTCATATATGAAGAAACTATTTAACACGTGGTGATGAGAAGAAAGAGGAAATAATTATTGAAGACGATGATCATGCACAATAATGAGTAGATCGTATTAGACATGAATTGAAGAAACAAACGAAACCATCATATTGAAACCTATTGAAGATTTGATTGATATTCTAATAACTGATAAAGGATGATGGAAACATATATGCAATGAGGATTATATAATGGTATAGGAATATGACGAGGGTGAATCACATTAGAGTTCCTTAAATTAAGGGGAATCATTTCAGTTAGTATCACTGCATCAATTTGAATAAAGGGCACAAAATTGTGCTTTACAATGTAAATATGTTATAGTAATTTTTCTCATAAAGGGCATAAAAACATTATTTTAAACTTTTCCAAACTGGCCCTTAGTTTGCTTATAATTTAAACTAACTATAATTTAAATTTAATGTTAATTTAAATAAATATATTTTTTCCTTAAGCAAATGTTTATTTCACCAGCGTTTATTAAATTTTATAAACCTAGTTGGACCCAAGGATTGTCAGAATTCCGTACGCTGCTTCTTCTTGGGTTTTTGCCATCACTGCCATAGTATAATTCTATGTCGGATCCTCTGTGTCTTTGACATCACTGCCACCCATTTTGGTTCCAGATTCTTTCTTTTCACTAAGAAGGCTACCAGTGACACTGCAAGAGATCTGCGAAGGATTTATCATCTTTGATTATGGGGTTAAATCAATGAGAATTATCTGATTTTTAAATATTCTAAAAAGTAACTTGTTGAATTTTTCCTAGATTACAATTATTTTCCTTTCTTTTTCAAGACTGTACTACTAATTAATTTCTTGGTTCTCTAATCTAAGATGGTCATGATGATTACTTTAGTTTACTAGAGATATAATCATATTTCTATTTTTTTTAACTAGTTGAAAAATAAAATTCTTATTTGTTAACCTCTTCGACAAAGGAGTCGAATCAAACCGAAGTTTTGTTCAGTTTTAAATTAGAGACATTAAATTGATGAATTAACGTCGACTATAGCCCCTAGCCTTCCAAGCTAACGATGCCATCACAACTACTTGACCAAATGCATTTGAAATCCCCTGGACTTGGTAGGCGCAGTGGTAAAAAAAAAACAAACACCTTCACCTGCAGCTACCACAGATATCTTATAAATTCAAACTATTGTGACACCTAGAAAAAGAAAAATTGAAATGACAAAAAGAAAGGAGCTAGCAAAAACCTCCATTCTATTAATTCATAGTCATGGAAGAAGCATTAGCGATTTTGCTTTTTCATCATGTCATGAAGCATGCACACATCTTTGTTGTTGTTTTCATAATGATATTTAGAACTTACTTGATCAGACTAGGCTTGTATACTTGGGAAAGAATTACAAGTAGACAATCTGTATTAATTCTGTTTGCATTGTTATAATGTCCAGAACAGTTTCAAATGTTGACACTTGTTCAATTTGGAACGCACCAACCATCCACGTACTGGTCCTAATTGTGCACTCAAGAAAATGACATTGAATGCTTCTTTATGAATGTAAAAGTCCACTTATAATTTGTGGGGTCTTCATCCTAGCTTTTTGACCATTTAATGCTTCTTTATATAATCAAACCTACCTAAAATGCTTCTTCATAAAAAATGTCATTAAAAAAATGTCATGTTATTTAATATACTATTTTACTGGCGGAATGTTCGACTCCCTGTACTGTTTTGTTTGAGATTGGTGGACTGGATACTAAACCAAAAGGCATATACATTCTTAAAAGTGTATTGAAAATTAAAAAACAAACATATATATACAACATGTAGGGTTGGGATTCAATTTAAAAATGGAATGGTCTAGATTACAGCAAGTGAATGATGTGGTTTAATGACACTTTGTTATCCGTGGATGTTGAGAATATAGTCAAAATTAATGGCCTAGATTAAAACCAAGTGAATGGTGTGGGTTAATGATGCATTTTTATCCGTGAATGTTGTAAAAATAGTCAAAATTAGAGACACTAATATAATAATAACAAAAAGAAATAAAAAAGAAATTTGGAAAAAAAGTTCTATTGTTTGAAAATAATTTTTCAATAAATAATAACAATAATAAATAATGAATGGTAAAAATAATAACAACATAAATTTCTTGTTTTATAATACTTCTGGCTAGGTACAAGCAAATAATTAACTCGTCCAATCACCTTTTCTATTTCATAGTTTGTGAAAAATTTTATATATCACGTAGGAATGCTAAATTTGAAAAATATCATTTTACAATTTCAGGTCAAAAATATGATTTTAAAAATTTTTAATTATTTAAGTTAGAAGATTAAAATGAGTTTTTTTTTAAAAAAAAATGAACAATTTATTCATAACAACTGTAGCATGATATATTATATTGAGCAGATGTACCATTATATATTTAGTATTAATTTTTTTACAAGGTCTTGAATTATTGTATTATTCAGGTAAAAAAATTGTTGTATTATGCTTTATTACAGTATTAGGTAACTTAAACGATTTATGATCCATAATTCTTCATCTTCTTCCGCAGGTACCAGAAAAGTAGGTTTAATTGACACTTATATTTTCTTAAACATATGCTTAGTATAAACACATAAAAAATTATGCACATGCAATAATTATTTTCGTTTCATAAAAAAATAATTATTTTCGGTACTTATTATGTATTATTATTCGATATGTTATTGTATTATTTAATTATTTTTTGTTCTTAAAACATAATTTTCTTTTATGTTATTTTTTTGGGGGCACTAATACAAAATATAGATTTTACACACATTTTTTACACTTGACAAAACAAAACACGTGTAGAAAGTGTGACCGGTGATATTTTCATAAATATATGAAGATGAAGAAACTTTCTATACTTATTGAAAAGATAACACGTGTAGAAAGTAAATTAAAAAAATATTTCATAAATTAGCATTATTTAGATATATTTTTATAACAATGTGAGATTTATGTCTTTAATTTTATTTTTAATTTTTTTAAAAATAAATAACTACTCTCTACATGTGTTGGGAGTCCAACATGTATAGAAAGTGTTTGTTTCTACACGGTTGGCTTTCTATCCCGTGTAGAAAGTGCTCAGTTGTTATAAAAAAATTAAAAAACTCGCGCTACTTGCTTTCCAAAGATTTTCCAGAAACCTGCGAGAGTTTTTCCCCACTTGCTTTCCAAAGACCCATTACCTCTTCTTGCAACTCGTATTCACGCGCCTCCTACAGTTCTCCCATACTCGCCGCCGCTATATGCTCGTTTGTGCTCATCTTTCTCATCGTCTCTGAGTTTGTTCTCTTCACCTTTGATTTGTAAGTTGCATATTTGATTCTAGTGAGTCTCTCAGTTTGTTTTTAACTTCTCTAACATCTTTCGTTACCTTAGTTCTCAATATTAGGGTTTTATATTTCTTCTGTTTCACACTCGTTCTTCCCTCCTCTCCCTACTTGTGCAGGTTTCTCATACATTGCCTTATCGTCAGAGAATCGATTTGAGCTCCCTGGCCTCCTGAACCTGTATCGCACCTTGCTGTCATGGCTTGAGATTACACGCTTATGTTTTGGCTTCCCAATTACGGTATGCCATTTTTTACTTCTTTGTTCCCCTTTATTACTTTTTGTTTCGACTTAAACAGGCTTTTCTCAAGCAATTCTGTTCTTGATTGATTTCTTCATTTTTTAAAAATTAACATTCTAAGCAATTGCGAATTTAGAATAAAATTGCGGTTAGAATTTTTTAGTTTTCAATTGGTCAATTTTCATAAATGGGTTTTGTTGCTTCAATTGTTGGTTCTTTAATTATTAATAATTATTTATTATTTATTCCTTTTACTTCTAATCTGCATATTCCATCTTCTATGCCCTTCACCTGCTTCAGGCTTTGTTTCTTGTCCCCCCCGGTTTCTATGATGATTCTAGCAATTAGTATAGTTGTCATTTTTGTCAAATTTTTCTGGGGAGGTTCGAGGGTTCAGTATCAATTCAACGACTTGTTACATCTTTAACCTAAGCCTCTGTTACATCTTTCGCTCTCTGATATTTATTTTTTGTGATTGGTGATAGATTAATGCTTGCAATGGGTATTACTGTGAGAATTTCACTCTTAAGAAGAGGTACAAGCCCAAAATGTGCATAGAGAATTGGACTGGCTAGTAAGTTAACTGATTATCTTGGCTTGTTATGTTTTGTATTTCCTCCAAGTCATTAGATTAAGCTGTCAATCTAGGATTCCAGTCCTTGTTTGTTATAATATCTATTATTACCTGTCTTTTTTTTTTGTTTTTGGTCTGATTTTCCATATAGAATTCAGAATAAAATTGTGGTTAGAATTGAGACCTGTTTCATGGTTTTCCCCCATTTATACTTGCTTAAAATAATATGGTTGCTAGGGCATTATCTTACTTCTCAAGTAGACTATTGCCTGCAACAGTCACTAGTACAAAATACATATTTTACAAAATGTGTTATGTATGAGGTGAGACTATATGGCTCGTTAGACAACATTTATTTGCAATTGAATGATTTCTTGATGTACTTTTTTGAGGTTGTCTCCTTAAAACTAGTGAATACCTTAAGGTAACATTTATGACATCATCACATTGTATGTAAGTATGTCATTCATGCATGCTTTTAAATTCACACAAAGCTGCCTCTGGCATCATTTTGTTTCATTGCATATTAATCAACGTGGCTGCCTTTTATATTGTTGTCACATTAATCAAATCCTATTTGAATATTTAAATTGATAGTTATTTTGCGTATGTGGCTATTTGTAATTGTTTGATTGTTTTATGAAATGCATTGTTCATTGGATAGTTAGTGTATGACGCATATAAGAATTGAATATTCTATTAAGTCCAATATATTTTCACCTCATAGGTAGTGGTAATTAGTATTGATACTCACAGAGTTTATGTAAAGAATCCCAATAATGTGCAATTTAAGACTATAAAGGTGTCAAATATAGGTAATGATATGTTTTTCCCCCTCTCTTTCCTTTCATTTCTAAGAGGACCGCCCAGATTAAGATTATAGGAATATATGCTGAACATCTACTGTGAAATTGGTAGGTTAATCAATCTACGAAAAGTAGTGCAGGTTTATGGTCCTCCTCTAAGTCTGATAATAAAAAAGTTAGCTCTCATGATTAATTCCCAATGTACTTTGCTTTATTCTATTATGATTTTCTCCTCTTCCATTGATGAAATGAAATATTCATTCTTTATTATTACATGATATGGCCAGTCATTATCATTAATTATAGTCCAGAAGCAATTATTAGTTCTAACTATGTTTTCTTGAAAGGTCCCCCTCTTTCGAGAGGAAATTTTTATGCTTAAAGTACATAATCACAAAGATGTCTTGGGATGTAACAAATAGATAGAGATCATTTAATTTTTGAATAATGATTTGTTCATTCTTCGTTTATTTGAAAAATAAATTTCAGGTCCAAATGGAGAAGAATATGCTTGGTACCAGTGTACAGTAAGCCCTTTTCTCCTCTATTTACTTGTGAACCACATTTTGCTGGATGAGATTCCTGACTAATTGTCTTCTTCTGTTGAACATTTTCCCATTTGATCATTGTTCTCTCCCAGTAAAAAGATTAAAGACCATGAGAGTCTTTAAGGCTACACTAAATGCAATATCTATTCCTAGTGACTTCTATACTAGTGAATTAGGAATGCATGATGTACTATAAGGGTATTGCAATCTATCATGATGTGGTTTTTTTATGAGTGGATTGTAGAGTTTGACCAAAGTCAAAATGACACTAAAGGTATCTTTTTTACAAATTGTTAGCTCTATTTTTTCTAAATTTTTCTAAGTCTGATCTCTATATGCCTTAATTTGTTAAGTAACATGTGCATAAATTAATTTATTGTAGTTGAACTCAAACGTTGATAACTTGGGTGTTTTAACATCTAGAGCTTTACTTGCAAGTATAGGCATCAAGAAATTGGGAATTCTGGCACACGGGAAGCTGCTTTTGGCATAACAAATCCAGATCAGCAGATAACTAGTTTTTTCTCAATAGCTATTGTGGCAAATTCCTTCTCTGTTGGAGGCAACGCCTTTGGGTGATGTGAAAATTATTCCATCTGGCCTCTTCTTAACATGTATCATCTTGTTGCTCCCTGTACAAATGTGGGTGAATTTTTCACTTACGTAATTTTATTAGTAAATGAGAGATTTGTGATCGTCCTTGGGCTTAAAGCCAAATATCTATAATTGCAGTGTAAATTTGTTTATTGTTATAGGTGGCCAAGTTTATTTACTTATATTGATATAACTTTGTTAATATTTAGATTAAAATTTATAATAAATTTGATATTTCAAATTAGTTTTGTTGTAATTGTTTTTATTTGTCAGGTGTTTAGTTATTTATTATCATGTAAACGGGTTTATCATAATAAACAAATAATATTTTTTTTTTCAAAAATGAGTTTCTACACCTGACGAGAAATGTCACGTGTAGAAAGTCCTTTTTCTACATGGGACATATCAAGTCGGTGTAGAAAGTGGGACTTTCTACACCTGACGTCTCATGTGAGGTGTAGAAAGTCTCACTTTCTACACCTCACATGAGACGTCAGGTGTAGAAAGTCCCACTTTCTACACCTGACATATCAAGTCAGGTGTAGAAAGTCTGAACTTTTTACAGCTCTTCTTTCTACACATGTTATACGTCAAGTGTAAAAAGTCCTTTCCGTCACATGTAAAAAGTCTTTTCTGTACTAGTAGGGAAATCTTATTAAAAGATGGTTGAATCAATCAAATTTTAATTTAGGTCACTCAACTTAACAAATTATAAATTTGGTTATCTGACACAATTAAGAATTTAGAAATTGGGCTAAGTTACATCTATACCCCTAATTATTAAAACAGAAAAATTAAAGATACGACCGAATTGTTTGTACACTATGTAGAAGCCCTAACAGGAGAAATTCATCGGAAACGGTTTTCCATCTCTATTCAAAATATTCTCGCTATGCAACAAATAGGATCATTAGAAATCCAATGGGCAAACTAAATAAATAAATAAATAGCTATGGAGTTGAAGGCAGAGAGAGAGAGAGAGAGAGAGAGAGAGCCTTGGAGAGAGGCTGCACCCTTTATTCTATACTTTCTTCTCTTGCGGATCCTTCCCTACATTTTTTTTACAAGTATCCTTCTCTACGTTTAAAAACAAGCCCAGGGGAAATTCATAACGATTTTGTTGGTGTTTTAGAATACTCCAATTAAATCAAAGTATCCTTTTATCCTTTGATTTATTGAATACATATTCACATTTATGTAATAAAAATGTTATAAATTATTTATGACATCTCTCATGTCATGTTATCAATATAGGCATATTCATTTCAATGTTTTTTTAAAATCATTTTTCCTTTTTGGCCACAAATTTTTTTTAGCCTCATATATTTATTCATCATTAACATTTTAAAATTATAGTATCTACCAGGTAACTTATTGCATTGTGCTCTTCTTTTATGGATTCATTTTTAAGGGTAAATATGAATAGTTAATTAGAGTATTTTTTTTAGGAAAATTATAATAAGGTCCAAAACAAATGAAAATATGAAGAAATGGTCCCAAGGGTTTGTTAATGACAACATAAGGATCTTCTATTAACAACATGAAGATCGTCATTAACAACCCCTTGAGACCATTTCTTTATATTTTCATTTGCTTAGGACCTTATTGTAATTTTTCCTATTTTTTTCCCCATATGTGGTGGGTCCTCTTCAATGTCTCTTCGCTGCCGTTATAGATCGACGGTGGCAGAGTTGGTAAGGTTGAAAGAACAATTATCGACGGCGTTATATTGCAATAAAGGAGCAACAAGGTCAGGGGTGACGGTGAGGTTAGAGACATTATGCAATGATCAAATCTGAAAACGAAATCGATAGCAAGAAACTATAAGAACCTCAAACAATCTGGAACATAGAATCTTGCAGCATAAAGACAGGCATCAATGAGACAAGCAAACTATGAAGTCTTAACTCTTGACAACATGCTTCCAAGGCGCAAGGTCTTTGAGGCAATAGTAAACGGATCGAATAATGAGGAGCAAGGTCTTGCAGTGTTAAAAAATTATTGAACGAACCATTCTTTTTTTGTATGCCCTACAACATCAATTGAGAATAAATGAAGGGTAGTAAGGTAAAATTATCAAATTTCATTTTAAAATATCTGACTTGATACATGATTTGATAAATTTAGTCACTTAATTTAAAATTTGGGTAATTCAGCTATGATTGAAAAGGATTTTTCCAAAAATTTTCAAATAACTTAAGTGAAAGTCATCGAATGGCAAACTAACTTTGAGAAGTCTGGCACTAAACCCCCCCCCATCAATAGATATGCAAACATCTATGCTTTTGCTCCTACCTCTATGCCTTTACCCTTCTTAAGGGTGTATTGAAAATTAAGAAGCAATTATTTATATACAACACCTATAGTTGGGATTTAATTTAATTAAAAAATGGAATGGCCTATAGATTAAACTAAGTGAATGGGGTGGTCTAGTGATAATTTTTATCGGTGGTTGCTGTGAACGTAGTCAAAACTAATGGCCTGGATTAAACGAAGTGAAGTGATGTGTTGTGAATATATATTACAGAAAATAATCTGTAAAAAGGCACTAATCTAAATCTAGAGCCAAAATCCAATGTTAGTGGTGCTTAAGTTTGTAGAGAGAAGGAGGAACAACAAGAGGAGGAAAGGGTGGCTAATGTGCCTTTCTTGCTGCCCTTAATTTTGAGGACTTTCTTAAATATATTTTTTATGATTCTTTAAATTATTAGATTCTATATAAAATAGGTGATATTTTAATATGTTATGAGAAAAAAATGGAGTTGTTTTTAATTTTTTATAATTTTTTAAATATTTAAGAGTTCAAAAGTGTAGTTTCTTTCTTATTTAGAGTCTTAAATTTTTGAAAAATTATAAAAAAATTGAAAACAACTCCATTTTTTTGTCTATAAGATATCAAAATATTCCCCATTTTATTTAAAATCTAATAATCTAAAGAACTATAAAAAATACATTTAGGAAGATCCATAAAATTAAGGGAAAGCAGAAAATGCACATTAGGCACCCCTACCTGAAAGTATCTAGTTTTGGTGAGGTTTGGTGGGGGAACGAAGGTCGTGGTGAAGAAAAAGGAGCTTAAAATGTATTTGGTATTTTAATATGTGCAATAATAAGGTAATGATGAGTTGAATAATTGGGTGTCATAAGAGAATGCCACGTGGAATGTTCAGTAAAACAAAATGACCATACCTAACATTTATTAATGTGAGAATGACGTTATTACATTTTAAAATTTTTAGGGTGATAAAGATACTAAAAGAACTTTCAGTATAATATTAAGATTTTTTAAATGTTTATGGAACAGATTTACATTTTAATCCTATTTATAAAAAGCCTTTGAAATTTACAACTATATAATAATATATTTAATATTAATTTTTTATGAGGTCTTAAATTGTTATTCTCCCAAGATCTTTTTATGTTTTTAAATATGACTGGGGAGGGTATAGGTTGTATTTTTTTTATACTAATGGAAGCCATTGTCATGTCCATGAAAAAAATATATATTATTTTACAATTTATCGCATTGAATTGTATTCTTCTTTTCTAAATTTAATTTTTTAAGTGTAAATATTGTTAGTTAGTTGCTTATTCCAAAACTTATTTTAACACCAGGATACACAAGAATCTTCCCAAAAGAAAATCAATAAGAACGATTATTACCATAGTTGGTAATGTGGGGCATTTCAGATTTATAGTCAATCAAGATGATCTAGTCTTGAACGTCATTAAAACTACCCTTAAATCTTACATGTGCTCAGGACGGCTTCCTTGACTAGGCTCTAATGTGAAGATTTTATTTTTTGTTGTCAACCCACACTTCCCGGTGGTATTTCATGTAAATTTTCTTTAAAATGTTGTTGGTTATTAATTAATCCTTTTTATGTGTTGTTGATTATTAATTAATCCTAAGTTTTAAGTTTTTTTATAGGTGCATATATGTAATGATAATACAAGTGTTTCTACATGCTTAAGTTCAACGGAAACAATAAGATCTTGTAGGAAAAAAAACTTCAAATTGATGAGAACACAAACGCTGGCCTACAAACCAAAGCCAAAATGTTTCAATTGAAAATCTCATTTCGTCGCCCAACCAAATTCTGCTTTTGCCCCTACCTCTATGCATTTACCCATCTTGAGGGTGCATTAAAAATTAAGAAACAAATATTTATGTACAACACTTATGGTTTGGATTTAATTTAAAAATGGAATGGCCTAGATTAAACCAAGTGAATGGTGTGGTCTAATGACACTTTTTATCTTGTGAACACAGTCAAAATAACTGGCCTAAATTAAACCAAGAGTAGTGGGGTTTAGTGATGTGAAATTTATTTTAATCGGTGGATGTGTTGTGAATATATATAGTTAAAATTAGAGACATTAATCTGTTAAAAAAGAGACTAATCTAATAATAACATAAAACATAAAGAAGAAATTAGAGAGAGAGAGAAAAGTTCTACTGTTTCAAAATAATTCTTTAATAAATAAAAATAATAATAATAACAAAAAATTTGCTTGAACGGTAATGACCTTTTTCTATTCTCAGTTAATGAAAAATTTGTATAATATATATTAATTAACATCATGGACGAGCTAGTACTAAATTTGCCGCTATCATTTTACAATTTATTAATTATTTAAGTACCTGAGTTTTTGAATTAGAATTTATAAGAAGCCTTTTAAGATTTACGAATTACCATGAAATATTTAATATTAACTTTTTTTCTACAAGGTCTTAAATTTTTGTTCACCCAAAATCTTTTTATGTTTTCAAATATGACTTGGTAGAATATAGGTTGTATTTTTTTTCTTTTTTCTTTTTTTAACTTAGGGTATATGTTTGGTTTAAGGGATTAGGAGGGGAAGGGAGGGGAGGAAAATTTTTTTGGGAAAAAGATAAGAAAATACCCAGGTTCTGAAACCCGGATCGGACCGGCCAATTTAGCCCAGAAACTAGCCAACCGGCCGGTAAACTGGGCTGGTCCGGTTTAGTGACCCATATTTTTTATTTTTTAAAAAAATCAATTTCTTTTAATTTTTTTTAGAATTTCATATTAATAAGTCTAAAATATTCAATTTCTCACCGGTTTGGCTTCGATTTAGCTCCAATTTGACTTCGATCTGATCCACTGACCCTTGACTCAGTACCTCAATCAATTCAATGACCGGTTCGGGTTTCATAACCTTTAAAAATACCATTTGAACCTCAAAATCCCAAATAAATGATTTCTTATTAAAGTAAGTTGTCAATTGCGATACTCTTATAGTTAATCCCTATACTCTTATGGGTGAGGGTATTTTCATATCTTTTTCTCAATTTTTTTGAGTTAGTTTTAAAAAAATTAAATAAATGAGGTTATAAAATTTTAATATAGATAAAATGTAAGATAAAAGAGTAAAAAAAATTAATTTAATACTTTTAACATCATTTTTCTCTTTTTTTTAAATCCCACTCAATTTTTTTCCCACAATCCAATTGCCCCCCTCCCTCGTACAAAATAAACCCTAATGGAAGCCACTTTCATGTCCATGAAAAAATATACTCTATGTACTTTTATTTAACCCATATAATGGGTCCTCTCCCATGTCGTAATTAACTTTTGAGTAAGGTTATCAAACCCGGACCGGTCACTGAATCGGTCGGGGTACTGAGTTAATGGTCAATGAGTCAAATCAGAGTCAAATTAAAGCTAAACCAGGGCAAAACCAGTGAGAAATTAAAAATATTAGGTTTATTAGTATGAAATTATAAAAAATTGATTTTTTTTAAAAAAATTAAAAAACTGACCCGGACCGGTTTACCAGCCGATTCACCGGTGTCCGGTCCGGACCGGCCGACCCGACCGGCCGGTCGGGTCCAGATCTGATAACCATGCATTTGAGACATATATGAGAAGATAGTAATGTGATGTATGCCATTTTGTTTAACTCTTTAAAAATTGACCATTGTATTATGCTTTATCATGTAACGATTTATGATCCGCATTCTTTGTCCTCTTATGCCCCTAAGTGCATGTACCAGAAAAGTATATTTACTTCACGCTTATTTTCTTAAATATATACTTATTAATAGAACCGACAATATAAGCTCAACCAGCGGGCTAGGGTTAGGGTTGGGATTTTCTCAACTCACAAAAGTGCGGGCCTGTAGCCCTCTGGTTGATGTGGACTGACCCACACAATATATATATATATATATATATATATATATATATATATATATATTGTATATAATGATTTCACAAAACCCATAAGTTATACACTCTCACCTTGGTACCTCTCCATTTCAAAGAAAAAAAATCTCAGCTTCCTCCTTTTTTTAAAAAATTAAATTATTATATCTTGATTACTTGAGGATGATTTGATTTTTTTTTTTGAACTTGATAGATGGTTTTCATGGTTGATTCTTTTCAATGGTTGACTAGAAAAGGATCAGGAACGTTGGAAGAACCACACTTCAAAAGTTAGCTCCTGAGAGTGGAGATCTTGAGATCAATGCAAACTCCACATTGACATTGTGAATTTGGCAAATTATCCTTGGGCTTTTTAATCTACATAATGAATTGTAACAGGTTAAGGGTAATACTTTCATATATAAATAAAAAGATACATTAAAAACATTGGCCATTTACAAAATCATGTGCGCACATGCGCATGCGTGCGTGCGTGATACTTCTTTACATTCTATGCCTTTATCCCATTGCTTAAGTGCATGTTTGTGTTAGTGTTCAAGAAGTACGTTCATACAAGTTGAGATAAAACTCTTTTTATATACTTACCTCGTATACTATAAATCACGGCCGAAAAACAGCTTCTACCCCTAATCCAAACATATAGTAATTAACATTCTTTATAGAAGATGATGTTGATGTTTACTATCTTTTTATGCATGTCGAGTCATTACCATAATGTCATTCATTTCATTGTTTTGAGCTTGAGTCATAAAACTGTGGAAAGGACTTTGCGAAACTTGTTTTATAGCTCATACTTCATTTTTCCTTCAACTTCCACTTCTGCTACTACCTCAGCCTGTGCTTTGTCTTGAATTTGTAACTTTTCATATTTCTAAAGTTTTGGTTGCAATTAGGTTCTCAAAGCTGTAGATAATACCAACATATTCAACCGCATTACATATCTGTAATGGTAATCATGATTGCATTACCAAGATAAGAGTGTTTAATTGCTCTTTAACATGGTAATAGGGTTTACTATGATAATAATGATTACAAAAAAATTGGTAATCCTCATTTATAACTCTCCCCCTATGAATACTCATTACCACCCCCATTGCATAGTTAAAAAAGTTCAATTTATCTTTTAGTTTCATTTATCTTTATTTTACTTGTCTCATTTCACCTATCATATATACCACACCACAACTACCGCCGTCACTACCTCCTCCATCGCCACAAATACCTCCTCCTCCACTGCTGCAATCGCTACTACCTTCTCCTCCACTGCCGTCGTCGCTACCCTCCGCTGCCGCCACCTCCACTGTTACCGCTACCACCACCACTACCTCCTCCACCATTGTAGCTATCACCACCTACTATTGCCACTGCTACATCATTGTTATTTTCGCCTCCACCACCACAACCATCGACATTAGACAATCATTGGCGAGATAGTGTGACAATTATTATGAGGCAACACAATAGCTCTTAACTATTTTTCTACAAAGTTATATTAAGGGTAAAATACACTCTGTGTTATATATTAATTTTAAATAATTATGAAAAAAAATCAGTTATTGCATTTTACTTAAAAATCAAACCATACGCTAGCCCTGTAATTAATATTGCATTGCATTATTATTGTATCGCACTGCACTGTAGGGTGTAATGAGATTAAACCAAACGTGCCCTATATTCTGTAGCTATGATGTTCGCAGTTATAATTATGTGAACTCTTTCAATTTGAGATTAGCACACAAATTCCACCATCATATAATGAACTCTGGTTCAAGTTTCCCACCTACATCTGCACTGAAGTTGTACTGCCTTAATGTGCTAGCCTTTGCCATTTACAGCGTGGTACTCTAAACAATCTAATTTGATGATTGAAACTAGTATGAGTAATTTTTTAATTCCTCCAATAGATAATCTCAATTTATTGAGATTTTGATGTTGATAGATATCAATATTAATATTATGGTAAAAAGAAACTTTGACAAATTCTCATGAACATAGATTTTATATAGTTATTGGTATAGGGTGATCCATGTAGCCAATCTTACATAGTGAGTGGAGGCTTCTTGTCTCATCTTATAAATTAATTGCTGTTTAGATGTCCACTTAGTTGATGGGGCTTTAGTTTGTTCTTATTTCAAGATAGGGACGTTTTTCAGGGAGATCCCTTGAATTTGGGATTTAAGGATAGCTCAACTGTTCAAGTTGCATCAAGTTTTGATATAGTATTAATGTTCTGGAAGTTTAGTGGCAAATTAAGTTTAATTGTTGCAATCAGAAGAGCCATTCTAAATAGTTTAAGGGCAGTTGCTGTTTTTTAGTAGCTTTCTGTTTCTGTTCTCTGGTCGTGTTGGACCTTTGGTTTGTACGAGTTTTAGTTTTCATAATATAATGCTCTTTCGGACCCCCCAAAAAAAAAAAAAGATCTCCACTAAGTTTAATTTACAAGTTCATTTGACTAGGTACTCTGTAAATTTAAACACATGCCATTAATCACAAAATAAAGTTCAAACACATGCTTGTCAATGCACCTAGAATAAATTTTTACAAAATCAAGTTAAACATTATTTTTTCATAAAGCAAAACTAAAATTATAGGAGATCTCCATTTCATTGCTGTTTAATTGGATCTATATTGGGCTGATGATAACACTCAAACAATCAATAATCAATATAAATTGGAAAAGCACAGCACAAAATTGGCAGGACACAGAAAACCCTCACGGTTCATCAACATGCCCTTCTTTTAAACCAAGATATTCACCAACGCTCAGATTATTAACATTGAGTTTGAAGACATTGACACGAACATACTCCCAAACACAAGGACTTGGACGAATAGCCATATAAATATGCAGAAGAAACCCCGATATATAAGTATATATAGTTTCAGCAAAAAACTTACCTCAGAACCGGAAACTTTCATCCCCTGAACTTTCGTCCTTTCATCCCACCTTTGATGTTCGAGGGTATGGGTGACTGAGTTATCGAATTTTACTCCGTCCAGAGTGACGTAAGAATACAAAGAAGGAAGCGCTGGTGACGATGGCCAAATCCTTTTCCTGACTCCCAACACTAGGTATCTACAATTGAGTGGAAGAGGAAGGGTTAGGCTTGTCTCTGCTGCCATTTTTGCTGCTGTCTGTTGCTAGGGGATTTGTTGTTTAACGAGAGCACGAGAAGATGAGCCAGAGGATTTGTGGTTGAGGAGGAAGAGGGGTCGGAGGAGTGAGAGGAAGTGGTAGAAGAGCATGAATCGAATACGGTAGCTGAAGAGCGAGAGGAGAGGAGGAGACGGGAATGAAGGGAATCAAGATGAGCAGGGAATCGTCTTCCCAAGATGAGAGTTTTTTTTTTTTAATTTATTTCAATTAAGAAGTATTTAGCAATTAGCATTTTGAACTATATTTTTTATAACACCCAGCATATCAAATTAATTAATTTTTGGTGTATCTGGCACCGTAGAATATTTTATGGTTAGTGAGAGCTATAGAAAAAATACTACATGTTGTTGGATTCATTAAAAATTAATTAATTTCATATATTGGTTGTCATTGAAAAAATATTTTAAGATATTAGGTGCTATTGAAAAAATATTTTAAGATACTGGGTAGTATTAATTTGGGATATCGAATGTGAAAAATATTCTAAGGTATGATATACAATTTAATCCAAATAAATAAAAATACATTAAAAAAATTTTAAAAAAAAAAGTGTCCCTCACTCTAAAACGGCAAAATGCTGCCATTTTGGGGATGAACATGCCCAACTCATATAATCATTGAGCAAGGCATGTGGACCAAATGAAGGATGATGTTGAGGCGCTGTGAAAGATGAGATGAGGTGGATAGCAGGTGAGTCCCACAAAAGAAAAAACTAACGAACATTTGGGAAAGTTAACCAATATGGTATTTTACTCCCTTTAAAAAAATTTATGTAAATTTTTGTACCTAAATAAAAATTAGAGAAAATTATCTATAAATACCTCATTGGAAATTTATTTGCTAAATAAAACATTCGGGTGCAAACAATCTTCCCCGTATGTAAAAGATTTTTCCTTGTGTTCAATATATATCTTCTCTATGTGACATTCCCTTGTATTTGAACAATCTTCCCTTGTGAGCAAAAGATCTTTCCTCAGGTCCCATTTGGCAAATAAGTTTCTAATAAAGTATTTATAGACAATTTTTTATAAAAATTATTGTGCCTGGCACCTCTTCACTAAAACTTTATTGTTAAATTTACATCTTATTTAACACATACAAATTGTAAGAATCTTTCTTTTCATAATGGATTTTTTACCATCCTTTCCACAATGAATTGGATAAATATAAAGAAGTAAAAATAATTTATTGATGAAGGAGTAAAGGACAAAAAATGGGGGAAAAATGCTCGAACATTTCTTATATTTTGCTTTAATTATATTAACCTCCTATTTATTTTGTAAACATAGATTTAAATTCAAACAGTAATAAAAAAGAATAAAAAAATCATCATTATTCATTATTCTAAATCCTCTTTCTATATTTTCTTTCAAAATCTCTTATACACCATTAGATAAATGTTATTATTAAAACCTAATCAAATGTGGTGAATTCCTTAACGTACAAAACTTATGAATGATATGATAGTGTGAACTTTTTATTTGGTAAAAGAAAGTTGTTAAAATTTAATTAAATGTGGTAAATTCCTTAACAAAACTTATGAATGACCTGATAATGTGATTTTTTTTAGAAAACAAAAGTTATTAAAATTCAATCAAATGTCGTAAATTTCTTAACAAAACTTGTGAATTACCTAATAGTATAAATTTTTAACTTGATAAATGAAAGTTATTAAAACTTAACGAAATATCATGAATTCTGTAACAAAACTTGTTAATGATCTTGAGTTAAAGAAAAAGTGTTAACTTATATATAGTTTTTTTCCCAATATATATTGAAATGTATTGGTGGCCCTGCCCAATGGCCATCTTCTTTTTTGGCAAACAAATTGAACCCGCACCACTTTAGGAATATTTCATTTATTCCTGCTAGAGTTCCAGTGGCCGATGGATTTTTTTTTAAAAAAATATTTATATATAAGGGCATTTTTGTCATTTAATTTAAATTTCAAAAAGGATAAATCAGGTACTAAAATCTTTTTAGTATTATGAAATAACATTTTGTATTTTTCTATTTTAAAGTTCTTTTTGTGTGATTTTCCCATCTTTTTATGTTACCAAATATATATGATTTCATAAAATATAAATTGCATTTTTACTGAATGAAGCGACCATCCATGTCCACACAAAAATATTACTACCTCTGGCCCTAAATATAAGATCAGTTGAATTTTTTTTTTGGAGATATTAAAAAAGCCAAATAAGTTACTTAATTATATCATATGTTATGTATGATTAAATTATATATCAATTTATAAATCAGAAAAATTAGTTTGGAGAAAAAATGATAATTATAAATACTTTAAAGTAATTTAATTAGTTTTATTAACTTTACAAAAAAATCAACTAAGTTTTATATTTAGAATCGGAGGATGATGTGGTTTTTTTTTTTTGGTGGTATGCAAGCAGTTAATACTTAACAACAGTGATTTAAATCAAATTTCCGCAGGATTTACCCATATGCCGGGTCCTCGATCTTCTATGTCCTAATTAACTTTTGAGACATATATGAGGAAATAGGAATGTGATGTATGCCTAACTCACCATGGTATTATGCTTTATTAGGTAACCGATTTATATACGATCCATATTCTTCATCATCTTCCACCCCTACGTGCACATACCAGAAAAATAGGTTAGGCGACACTTATTTCTTAAACATATGCTTAGTATAAACACACAAAAATCATGCACATTCAAGATTATTCTTTTTGGTATTTATTATAAGACACTTTTAACTATCTGATATGATGTATAAGTGGGATATGTTAATTCTTTTTTTGTGCTATATAATCCCCCCCCCCCCCCCGGCAACACACACATATATATGAAACCAACATGTTCACATTGTGAGAAGTACGAAGCCTTGAGGTTAGTGGTGAACTAATTAGATGATATTGATGTTTCTCGTGTTATTCATTACACCGTACCGCTCCATCAAATATTATGCTTGCTTAGTAAGACGCCCTCTGTTGGCTTCTCATGCAAATCTGACATGCATTGTATATGGTATTATTATTATTGGTATTGTTATTGTTATTATTATTATTGTTATTGTTCTTATTTTTTAAGTTTTATTTCCTTCGGTTTTATTGTAGTTGCTTATATATATTATTATTGATTAATTTATATAAGCATGTAGATTATAATCATAGAATGTAATATCCATTTAATTTTTTTATTATTCAATCTTTTTTAAAACGCCTATATAAATCAGAAGCAGTTTGATAAAGAGTCTCAGCCCTAATTATAAAAATATATGACATGATATGATATAATATACTTTAATTTTATATCAGATTAATTATCTCAATATATCATCTTAAATATTTTTCATGTAATTAATCTCCATATATCTTATTCTTATCTGAGAATATTATCTTTTTTATGTGAGATTATTTCCCATCTTCTATATATATAGACACATGCACACAGGCTGCTTGATACAAACTGTCTTGCGTGTAAGCTCAAACTCCTTTTGATGATTTGCTTTAGGGTTTTCTCTCTCAGGCTTTTTCGTTGTGTCACACATCCCATCTTAAAAGGGATTGGTACAATCGTTGTATCGGTCTTGATCCTTAATTCTGAATACTATCACTATCGTTGTTCAATTCTGATGAATTTCAGATAGTTTCAATATCTCATATGAAAAATCTTGGGAAAGACGGGCTATTTTCCTTTTAAAAGGGAAAAGATGAATCATCAGAAGACAAATAGGATGTTGATCACCATTAAAGTCCATGGAAGTGCAGGACCTTTGAGGTTTTTGGTGAACGATGATGATCTTGTCTCTC
Organism: Albizia julibrissin; assembly: GCA_037074505.1. Classification (NCBI taxonomy): domain Eukaryota; kingdom Viridiplantae; phylum Streptophyta; class Magnoliopsida; order Fabales; family Fabaceae; genus Albizia; species Albizia julibrissin. The sequence goes on along the minus strand of CM073483.1, from coordinate 38,951,977 downwards.
ATGTCATTAAAATGACTCTTAAATATTATGCTCGTGAAGGAAGGTTTCCTTATCTAGGATTTGATACTGACAATTTTCTTCTTCACTATCCAGCAGGCCTTTACGGTATTGATTCGTAATATATCTAATATCTCATATTTCCTTTTTATACCCGGTAGATTATTATGTAATCACGAGTCTTAAAGTTTTTATATATGTATATCTGTAATGATAATGTAAGTGTTTTTACAGGCTTAAGTCCAACAGAAACCATAGGATCATGTGGGGGAAGAGAATTCACATTGATGAAGAAGGACTTAAACTACAACGTTGCCCTCAAATACGACACACAAAAGCAAAAACTACATTTTAAGTGGAAATCTTGTTTTGTCATTCAACCAAATTCTGTCCTTTCGTCTTGATTAATACTACTTCAATAGCTAATCAAAAAGTTGACAATAAACATGTTTCAAGTTTGATAGTGGTATCATTGTAATCTTCTATTATATTTAACATAGTATATCATATTTGAAAAAATATTTTTTGGCCTTCCATATTTGGAAATATTACTTAGCTCCGCAATATGTATCTTTTATTAATAATGAAGACTTGGCCGGGCAGACATCCCTCGTAATAAACTAGAAAGTAATTAAGGAAAATATTAGGAATTCATAGTCCCAGAGGTAGATTGAGGTTAAAGTATAGGATGAAAATATTGATTTCTCCTACTTTTTAAAATAGTCATCATTCATTTAATGTAAATTCAAAAGTAGCCATTATCTTAGTTTTTAAAATTGATTATTCTTTGCTAAATTAAATCAGTTATATATTAACATTATCTATTATTTGAGTAAATACTCTATCACCATTTTGTTTAGCTTTAATTATACATACATCCTCACTATTTTGAAAATCTACATTTTAACCCAAAGCATTTATATCGTTTAACAATATTCTAAAAAGATTCTTGAAATATATTTTTTAATTAAAAAATATATTAGAATAAATCTTATTTACTAATTTACCACTCATTATACCAAATCCCTATTTTATCTTTTAACATTTATATGTATTGATGATATATTTTATATTTTTACAAAATTTAGAAAGAATTAATTAGTTTTTTATTTGAAAAATATTAACAACTTGATCATAATTTTGAGTAATTTTTTTAGGAAAAGTACATAAATAAAAGGATTTTAAATTATATCATTTTATAATTTTATTGAATATATATAATTAAAAAAATTTTAGACAAAAATATGTATATAAAATATTACATCATAAGTAAGTTTTAATAAATAAATGAGATTAAACTGTAAATTTATTGAAAAATAAAAATTTATAATTATAAAATTAATTTTATAATATGGTAATAAATTTAACCGTATGACAAAAATTTTAAAAATAAATATTAAAGTTACTTTTTTTTTTAATTTGGGCAAGATATGTGATTAAATTACTATTGTTTAACCAGTCAATTTTAATTTTTTGCTTTATGTGGATTATTCGGTATCTTAAACCTACCTCATTTAACTAAGATGATTTATCGAGTGTCGAGACTATAAGAGCGACAAAACTCTATCACCAAGTATTAACACTACTACATTCAGAGTGGTCTTGAACTCGAAACCTCTGATTAAACTAATGGAGCTCCTTACTAGTTGAACTAATTAGTGATTTTAACCAATCAGAGTTACTTGTACTTAATCTCCCACAATATTTTATTTCATAGGATTCTCCGCTTTTTTCTTCATGTACGGTATTTAGAGGAGTTGTTTGTTGCTTTTTTGTGTTTTCTTGGTCATTTTTTTATCATATTGAACATTAAACATGGAGTATATAACAACCCAACAATTCCATTTAAGTAAAGTTAGTTGTATCTGTTAGCATTAAATTCCCTTAATCCTGCTGTAAATTTATTGCTTCTCGCATACATTTATTCGGCATAATCCTTTGTTTCATTTTCTCTCATGATACTTTGTCTCATTTTCTTCACAGAATCTCATTTGGAACCTAGATTAAAAAAAAAATGGTTTAGATTTCATAGTTTATAAAACTATTATTTTAAACATAAATAAATAAATTTAAACCATTAAAATATGATCTACATTATTCATAACTACAACACAAACAAAATTTAAAAAAATTAAATTAAAAAAATGCTATTTTAAATTTTATAGGTCAACCCTTCCGTTCTATAGTCTTCATGTGCATTAATTCTTATTCCCTTTATTATTCCTTAATCCCAATGGTTGCCTTAATTCCATCACAAAATCCTGTAGCCATATTATTTATTTTAATTCGTCTGAGCTTTTAATAGTGTCTTACTTGACAGCCAAAACTTAGCTGCAGACAAAATATCTCATCGTCAATTTCAGTTAGTATAAATTTATTGGAGGTTTAATTTAATTTTTTCTCATCCTTTCCTAGCTATACAATTCTAGACCCTGATGCCCATATCTTTCTATTTATCATTTCATTATATTTATTTATTTTCCTAATTTGATTACATGTGTTGTTTGAAAGAAATAAAGTAAGTATTAGCACACGTTTGTTAGAAGTTACCCACTCACAACATATTTATAAGAATTCAATAATTGAATTATATGATTTAAAAAATAGTTAAAATTAATTAAAAATAATAAGTATGTTTAAAATAAAATTTATTTTTTAAGTATGTCCTTATTCATGAGAGACAAATAAGAGAGAGAAATAAAGTAAATATAAGTATTACCAACATTTTAATTAATGCAACATATATAATTAACGAAGGGTAAATATGGGAAAAAAACCTATTAAAATATTCAAACAATCCTTATCGGACTCTTATAAAACCTCTCTCTGAAACTGTTCCCACCTATCTTTTTTATTTTCAGTGGAGAAAATTACACACACACACAAATATATATATATATATTCAAATATTAAAGACACTAATCTGTAAGAAATGCGCTGATCTAATAATAACTTATAAAAATAAAGAAGAAATTAGAGAAAGAAATTCTATTATTTGAAAATAACTTTTAATAAATAAATAAAATTAATGATAAAAATAATAATAACATAAGAAGGCCAATAATAATAATAATAACATAAATATTTCTTGAAATTAATTAGTTCAGCAATGACCTTTTCAGTTCATAATTTGTGGAAAAAACTGTATAATATATATTAATTAAAATAATTTATTTAAGTCAGAAGAGTAACTAGAATTTTTAAATTTAAATTGGACTGAGTAACTAGAATTTTTAAATTTAAATTGGACTATTTATTTATAAGGGTTAAGATGCAAATTAGTCGAAGTATTCAAAAAATCTCAATAATACTTTGAAAGTTTGTGTTCTCAGTATCTCTTTCAAAGTTTCATAATGTAATAATATCGCCATTTTTTTAACCGTGGACCATTAAATGGAAACAAATTGACTGAAGAATACACAGTTGGCAAGTGATGTGGCAATGGTGTGGCAAAAATCCGACGTGTACGACCTCAACGTTTTGCTGCTGAAGCTCCTCACCATGAAGGCACTGAACTAGGCGTCGCTGGGCAAGGAGGGGATTGACCTTCCAAGATGGGATCAGTCGGTGGTCCTGGAAGAATGGACGCAGAGCTCATGAGATACCACAATATAGAAGAAGAGATAGTTCAGTTGTTGCAGATAGCCATGGCGTGCGTGTCAGTGGTTCCTGATCATATTAAAAAAAAAACAAAAACAAAAACAAAATTCCACTCCTCTCCCTTCCATCATGATCACTCATTTTTATCACTCAAGCCTTGTCTCTCTTCCAATATCATTTAGTCTCATCTTGCTCCACTGTTCTTCGTCCCTCACCCCACCAACAGCCATGAAACCCAAAAATGACCCACAATAATGAAATACAAATACAAGAAATCATCTTCAATGCAATGATGAAACCAAAGAGTATAAATAAGAAAGGAGATAAAATATCAAACAAAATAATCACCCAGAAAATTGAACTAAGGAAGGTGAAAAAATTCATAAAGAAGCCCTCACCTAAAGCCCCAAATCTAAATCCAGATTTTTAGTATGATATTGAGATTTTTTAAATACTTTCGAAGAGGGTCTACGCCTTAACCCTATTTATAAAAAATCTTCTGAAATTTGCAACAATACCGTAAATATTAAATATTAATTTTTTATGAGGTCTTAAATTGTTGTTCTCCCAAATCTTTTTATGTTTTAAAATATGACTGGGTACAGTATAGGTTGTATTTTTTACTAATGGAAGCCACTGCCATGTCCATGAAAAAACTATTATTTTAAAATTTATAGTATTGCATTGAATTGTATTCTTCTTTCCTGAATTTAATCTTTAAGTGCAAATAAAACTTCTTTAACACCAGGATACACAAGAATCTTCCCATGAAGAAGACTGATAAGAACTTGGTGTTGATTACCATTATTACAATAGTTAGCGGTGTCGGGCATTGTATATTTATAGTCAACCAAGATGATTTGGTCTTGAACGTTATTGAAACTACCCTTAAATTTAATGTGCGCTAAGGACGGCTTCCTCGGGAAGGTTCTAATGTTGGAGATTTTGTTCTTTGCTGTCAACCGACACTTCACGGCAGTATTTCATGTAAATTTTTTTGAAGTTATTAATTAATCCTTTTTATGTATTGTTGATTATTAATTAATCCTATAAGTTTTTAAGTTTTTTTATTGGTGTATATGTGTAATGATAATACAAGTGTCTTTACATGCTTAAGTCCAACAGAAACATCTTGTGGGAAAAGAAACTTCACATTGATGAGGAACACAAAAATTGGCTTACAAATCAAAGCCAAAACGTTTCAATTGGAAATCTTGTTTCGTCATTCAACCAAATTCTGCCTTTGCCCCTACCTCTATGCATTTAACCATCTTGAGGGTGCATTGAAAATTAAGAAACAAATATTTATATACAACACCGATGGTCTGGATTTAATTTAAAAAAGGAATGACCTAGATTAAACCAAGTGATGAATGGTGTGGTCTAATGACACTTTTTATCTTGTGAACATAGTCAAAATAAATGACCTAGATTAAACCAAGTGAATGGTGTGGTCTAATGACACTTGTTATCTTGTGAACATAGTCAAAATAAATGGCCTAGATTAAACCGAGTAGTGGGGTTTAGTGATGTGTAATCTTTTTTAACCTGTGGATGTGTTGTGAATATATATAGTCAAAATTAAAGACATTAATATGTTAAAAAGGCACTAATATAATAATAACATAATAAAATAAAGAAGAAATTAGAGAAAAAAGTTATATTGTTTCAAAATAATTCTTTAATATATAACAAAAATAATAAAATAATTAATGGTAAAAATAATATTAACAAAAAATTTCCTTGAAATTAATTAGTTCAATAATGACTTTTTTGTTCTCAGTTTGTGAAAAATTTGTATAATATATATTAATTAATATCATGGATGAGCTAGTACTAAATTAGCAGCTATCATTTTACAATTTATTAATTATTTAAGTACCTGAGTTTTTGAATTAGAATTGGACAATTTATTTATAAGAAGCCTTTTAAAATTTACAAATTACCATGACAAATTTAATATTAATTTTTCACGACGAGGTCTTAAATTTTTGTCCACCCAAAATCTTTTTTATGTTTTCAAATATGACTTGGTAGAATATACATACGTTGTATTTCTTTAACTAATAGAAGCCACTTTCATGTCCATGAAAAAATATACTCTATATAATTTTTATTTTTACCTATATAATGGGTCTTCTCCCATGTCGTAATTAACTTTTGAGCATATATGAGAAAATAGTAATGCGATGTATGCCATTATGCCTAACTCTTTAAAAAGTGACCATTGTATTATGCTTTATTATGTAACGATTTATGATCCGCATTCTTTGTCCTCTTGTGCCCCCTGCATGCACGTACCAGAAAAGTAGATTTACAGCACGCTTATTTTCTTAAACATATACTTAATATAAACACAAAAGAAAAAAATCAGATTTACTTCATGCTTATTTTCTTAAAATATGCACTTAGTATAAACACAAAAAGAAAAAATTATGCACGTGTGAGTTCTCTTTTTGGTCCTAATCATAATTAAGACACCCCTAATAACCATGTGATCTATGTAGACATGGGAGATGTAATTTTATTCATTCTATCTCCTCCTCTATACTCCTTGATCTGGAATTTCAAACCTCCTTCCGCTGCTGTTGTAAATTTCACGGAGGTAGGGTTGGTAACGATGAAAAAACAATGATCAATGATGTTATACTACAATGAATTGAAGGGGAGGCAATGTTAGAGGCCACAGTGAGGTCTGGGACATTGCAATTATCAAACCTGAACTCGAAATTGACAGCAAAAAATTTGTGAACCCCCAAAACAATTTAGAACATAGAAACTTGCGGCGGAAAGAAGGGGTTTGCAGTGATGAGACGAACAAATTTTGAAGTCTAGACGATGTGCTTTGACAGTGTAAGGTCCCTGAGGCGATGGTGGATGGATTGAATAATCAAGAAACTCAAGGCTCCAAAGCCAAGCAACACGTCATTATAGCAGCAATGGAGACTGATCAAGATTGGTGAAATGACCACATGTAAGAAAGAAAATGTACAGTAAGGGAAAAATCGATTGGGCCTAATAAATTATGAGTTCAAAAATAGTCTGCTTTGATACCATATAAATAATATTGATCAGAGAAAAATAACAGAAACAAAATAGGAGAAACACTTCTATTAAGCAATGAGCAACATGCTAATACAACAATCTAACTTACTTGAGTTTAATATTGATCACCCTCACTTGAGGGCGATGAACCACTCACATGAGAATTTAATAGAGATAATCTATTTACCTTCTCTCTTTACTTGGTGAGAATAACCCTTTACGTCTTACATTGAGTGAATACGAAATGACTAACTAACCCAACTCACTAACTTATATTCCAACCGTGTTAAATGCGATTTTCTCTTACAAGATGTTCTTGTACTTAATAGTGATTTTAAAAAATTTCCGCCATTTTTAGCCTTTAGTAGAATTTCTTATCGTTTTTGTATTCAACTAGTTTTTTTGCAAACTGATCTTGATCTTCAGTTCAAGAATTCCAATTCTAGCTTCCAATCTCAATCTTTACTCTCGTTCTTGCTCTCACAATCACTCGCCTCGTCTCAGCCTCGCCTTCAATTCCAGCCTCTCAGCAGTCGGCACTAGTTATCGCAATCTTCTTGAGTTCTCGATCTCAGCATCTCACCACTCTTCGTCTTCGTCTTCGTCTTCCTCTCCCTCTTCCTCAGTCGCAGTCTCGTTATTTACCATTGCTCTGAGTCTGTGAGTTAAATAGATGAGTCATTTTAATCATTCTTCCTCAGTTGCAGTCTTGCCGGTCACCCTCTCCCCTCCATCTCCAGGTTTAAACTTGGAATCTTTGCTTTCCGTCTTCATTATAGGTTTGCTGTCACTTCTCATGATACACGTGGCTCTGGATAACGACGTGCCCCAGTTCAAAAAACCCAAGTGAAAGTGGGAATCAATGGAATATATAAGCTGGAGTTGAAGCAAAATTAGAAAGGCTGGAAAACAAATATTTTAAGATGATTTAATATATTTAATATAAGGAAGCAAGTGGTAAGTCGACAGTTGGGAGGTAACGAAACCCTCTCCACCGCACGCGTACCATATCACATTGCATTGTACTCGTATTTTTTTTCTGAATTTAATTTTGGTTTAAGTGGTAATTTTGTTTCAGAAGTTGTCATCAAAAGGTAGTGTAAAAAATTAGTAATTTTGTCTTGACTGTTATCTCAATTAGTTTTGACCGTTAGTTAGCCAAATATACTGAGTTAGTAATTCATATGTCATTCACGTTATTTTTGTTAAAGTACAAATTTACCTTGAAAGTTTTAAATTTAATTTTAAGAAAAAAAAACTAAAGTGTATGATATATGGACTTCTAATACAAATTTACACCTTAACAAAATTAACGTGGATGACATACAGACTGCTAGCTCAACATATTTGATCAGCTAACAATCAAAATTAATTAAGATAACGGTAAAAAAAAAAATTACTTTCTTTTTGACACTTCTAAAAAAAAAATCTCTTTAGTGACAACTTCCAAAATAAAATTACTCTTAACCTTTTAATTTCGAATCCTAAATATAGATGGTTGACTAGGAAGTTGTGGAGTGGGAGACTTTGTACTTTGATAATTTTAAATTTATATGTGATTATATCATTTTCTTCAAACATATATGGACTTTGTACGGTGCTGGAATTTTCTAGAAACGGCAATTCGCAATGCACGTTTTTGACACAAGCCAGGCAGTCAAAAACATTTTTTTCTTTTTCTTTATTTGGAGGGGGGTTAATGACGGTCATAGGGTTTGAACTTAGAAATGTAGAATTATTAAGTTAGAGATTTAATACACACACATATAAGTATATTTATCAAGGAGTAAAAAACCGGATCGGACTGAAAAACCGGCTGGTGGTCCGATCCAATTGATGCATTAAACCGGTCGAACGGGTTTGAACTGGTAAAACCAGTCCAAACTAGTGGAAACCGGTGGTCAAACCGGTCCCCTTTTTTTTTAATGTATTTTTTTATTTCTCTAATTACTATCTCGCGCTATTTTTAAGGGAAAAATAAAAGTTTGAATACCAAGATGAAAAGAAAAGTAAGTAAAGAAATAACAAATCTAAAAAAAAATATTTTGGGGATTTAATAATTAATTAATTATAGGAAATGAGATATCATTGCATAAGTATATGCACCATAACTAATACTAATAAATTTTAAACATTTTTTTCTAAAGATCTTTATTTTTATATATAGAAATTTAAAAATATATTAATATATATATTGTCACTAATAAATTATAATATTTTAATATGACCGGTCCGACCCTGATTGATCTATTGACCATTAAACCTATGCCATGACTGATTCATTACCAGTTCTGATATGTATGCTCACATTGGCATATTATCAAATACATATTTATATGAAAAGCATTTTAGTCTTGAAAAATTAAATTTTGGTCATGTGTCAGCTCAGTAATGGGTGCGTGGAAACAAATGAAATGCAGACTATAGAAAAGGTATTAATATAATGTACTAAGTTGAATTTTTTTTTTTTTTTTATAAAGGCAAAAAACCGGGATTCTTTTAGCAGAACTTGGAAAACAAGGAACTTTGTAAGACTAAAAGAAGGGCGGTCACATACTCACATCTCCCCACTACTGATCAACAACCGTTCTTCATTCTCTCTTCTTGGGTAAATCTTTTTTTCAACTCGTTCATCTTTTCTTGTCCTTACTCTGTATTCTCTCATTCAAACTCTGTTCTTGGGTAAATCTTTTTCTCAACATGTTCGCCTTTTCTTGCCTTTACTCTGCATTCTCCTATTCAAACTCTATTCTTGGTTAAATCTTTTTCTCAACTTATTCATCTTTACTTCTTTAAAACTCCAGTTTCTGCCTTCACGTCCTCTCCTTGAGACGTGGGTGTGCGCCATTGTTGCGGGTGTTTGTTTTACGAGAACTTGAAGGTTAGTAGTCAATGAATGAATTAGATTAACATGTTTCTCATATTATTCATCATACTCCTTCTAAGTTTCTTTTTTTTTATTATTTGCTTCAAGATTTCATTTGTCTCAAAAAATGGATGAGAACTCTTTAGAGGAAATAAAGAGTAGGATTAATGCCAGGATAGACAAGAATCTTCTCATGAAGAAGTATAATAAGAACATGGTGTTAATCACTATTACTATAGTTAGCTGCGCAGGGCAGTTTAAATTTTTAGTCAAACAAGACGATTTGGTCTTGAATGTGATTAAAAGTGCCCTTAAATCCTATGCACGCCAAGGATGGCTTCCTCAACTAAGTTCTAATGTAGAAGATTTTGTTCTCTATCGTCAAAACGCTCCTAATTCATGTAAGTTTTTTCTCAAGTTATTAATTAATCCTTTTTATGATTATTAATTAGTCCTGAGTTTTTATTTGAAGGTTTATAAATGTGTATGTGTAATGACAATGTAAGTGTTTTTGCAGGCTTAAGTCTGACGAAAACCATTGGATCTTGTGAGGAGAGACACTTCATATTGAAGAGGAAGACAAATGTTGGCCTCAAAGATGACAAACCCAGGCCGAAAAGCTTCAATTTAAAATCCCTTTTCATCAAAAGGGTATGGTCTCAAGACTTGAAATATTCGCTTTTAGTTTTTCTTATTTGGGTCTTTTTTTACTTAAAAAAAGTTTTTGATACTTCGGTTTGCATGTGGTAATAAGGTCAAACTCAAGTTTCTTTTTTTAATTATTTACTTCAGATGAAATCTCATGAAATGGAGAAGTCTTTAGAGGAAATGAGGAATAGGATTAACACCGAGATATACATAAATCTTCCTATACATAAGAACTTGGTGTTAATCACTATTACTATAGTTGGCTGCACAGGAAAGTTTAAATTTATGGTCAAACAAGACGATCTAGTCTTGAATGTGATTGAAAAAACCCTAAAATCCTATGCGCGCCATGGATGGCTTCCGCAGATAGGCTCCAATGCTAGAGATTTTGTTCTCTGTTGTCAAGACCCCAATTCATGTGAGTTTTTTCTTAAGTTATTAATTAATCTTTTTATGCGTTGTTGATTATTAATTAATCTTGGGCTTTTAAGGTTTATAAATGTCTGTGTGTAATGATAATATAAGTGTTTTTGTAGACTTAAGTCCGATGGAAACCATAGGATCTTCTAGAGAAAAACACTTCATATTGAAGAGGAAAGGTGACAAACCAAAGCCTAAAAGCTCCGACTGGAAATTCTGTTCCAATTGTTTCGTCAAACAGTATGCCCTTAAGACTTGAACTTTGCTTTTAATTTTTCTTGTTTGGGTCTTTTTTACTTAAAGAAGTTTTTGGAATAGGTAATACTAGGATAAATTGTAGGCTTTGCAATTTAGGGTGCGTTGTGTTTGGGGTGTGAGGAGGGAGGGTATTTCTAGGATCAATTGTAGGCTTTGCGATTTGAGAAATTCTTGTATGAACTTGGAGTGTCACGTCATCTGTGGTCTAATCAATCACAAGCTAACAGCTCAGAATGATCTGGCACTTCTAAATATTGGCTGACAGCTAAAAAAGTTAAAAAAAATCCTTTTGATTTTTAAAATAAAAGGAGTTACGATCAGGAAGGCAGAAGGCTTTTGGTTCTTTGAACCTTAGCCGTTGTCCTTTCAACCCTACTTCATCTCCATATTAGATTTGCTATTTCTCTTAAAATATCTCAAGTGTCGCTACTAGATAGCTTTTGTCTTTCTACGGTAGTGAGGGGTGGCTGGGAGTTTGAGTCGGTAGGGTTGAGTGGTTGAGGTCGCTCGGCAACGGTGAAAGATCTCCCTAAGATCATGGGCAACTTGTCTTCTTGATTTTTTTTAATTTTTTTCAGCTTCCAACTAATGTTGGGTAAAGTTCAGTAGGTGCCACATCATATTAAAATGATGTTGAGTTGTTGGCTTGTGATTGATCAAACCACAAATGATGTGGCTATCCAAATTCATACAAGAATTTCTCTTGCAATTAGGGTGCGTTGTTTTTTGGGTGTAGGAAGAATATTTCTAGAATGAGTAATAGGCTTTCTAATATGGCAATTGGCAAAGGGAAAAAAAAAGTAGGCTTTTTAATTTAGGGTGAGTTTGGTTTGGAGGTGGGGAGGGTATTTCTAAGATAAGTAGTAGACTTTCTGATGGTGCAGAAAATTTAAAATAAAAAATAAATTATTATGAAAAACTATTATTATTATTATTTTAAAATAATAATAATATAATATTAATTTAAAATAATAAAAATTATTGTTACAATAAACAAACATATTATTATAAGTTGTAGGCTTTGTGATTGAGGCATGTGGTTGGGTAGGTTATGCATGTCAAGGTTGAGTGCATGCAGGTTTCACTTATATTTATTAATTAAAAAGGGGCTTAAAGTTGAATAATTCATTTTCTAGCACGCATTAGTATTGAAATGGTCATTCATCTAAATACAGCAAGAAGCACAAATACTTATAGTGGTAAAATACATTAACACCAGTCTGACTCATAAATTCTTATAGGCGAAACTTGTTTTCTTATCCTAACCATTAATTTAATGACTAATGGGTGGGACCCGCTTGACTTCAGTTTGAACGTAGTTTTGAGATTTGTTACATGTCTTAGAGATCCTATATCTGTTAGTGAATGTCAATGGAAAATCAAAAGTCACAGGGAGAATGTAAATTGGGGCAGGCGGTGATTAAACTTCCTGTTTCACTTGAACTGTTATGGGCAAAATCTTTTGGATTTTCATAATTGGAGACAATGTGGCGATTGGAAAAGCCAGCCGGAGTATGGTGCAGCGTAATGCATGTCGCCGCTACGATTCTCTGCTAGCCTTTCGTGAGTAAGCCTTTTGGAGACTCACTTGGCCAAGCAAAAGTTGAGAGACAATATAGGAAGAAAATCTTCATCGCAGTCGTGGGGCAGGTAATTAGGCAGCACAAACTTTGTGTTCCACCATGTCACCTTTGCGATTCTCTCGTGGCCCTGCGTGAGTTAGCCTTTTGGAGTCTCACTCGGCCAAAAGAGCTAAAGCAAATTCTACATCTATAAATGTTGTTCAGAAAAAGCAAAAATAAAGTTGGAGACAATATTGAAAGAAAATCTTTATCGCAGTAGTGGGGCAGGTAATCAGGCAGCACAAACTTTGTGTTCCACCATGTCACCTTTGCGATTCTCCCTTGGCCCTACGTGAGTAAGCCTTTTGGAGTCTCACTCGGTCAAAAAATCTGAAACAACATCAAATCATTAGTTTGCTTTCAGCTCGGAAAAAAACCCCTAAAAAAAAAAAGAGACAATGGATCGTCGTAGCTATGGGGAGAGGATCACGTCCTTCACCATTCCGGTGCTCCATAGGTTATTGTTTGTTGTGAGTGAGCCCTTTGGATTCTCACTTCACCTCATTGAGAAGAAAAAAGAGGCTGCCCATAACAGTTTTGGTTGCATTCAGGGACACCAATACGGCCATGTCGTACCTTTACGCGTCCCTTTGGATGAGTGACAATATGAGTGAGCCTTTCGGATTCTCTCCTCATCCATTATCAATCCTTCTGTTGCATTCAAGTATCTTTTTGTGTGATCACTGAGATGTGTGCGAACTTCAGAGCAATATTCAAATTGTGTTTTTAGTGGGGAATTCCCAATAGTTCTCAATTTCTTCCGGGGTAGGAACAAGTCCAGCTGAATATTCTGCCATGAGTCAGGTTGAATTTCCTTTTACTATTTTACCAATTACGCTAGCTCTTCTTGTTGCAAATCTCTTGAATGCAGCCTTCATTGCTAATACTTACATTAATATTTTAGCCCTTTAGTTTATTTATCACTGTTTTAATACCACAACTACAAAACCCGCATGGACTCAAACCTTGATAATTATTGGATTAGTAATTTTTTGGGTTTGTCTTTTCTATTACTAGGTGGTATAGCAAGAGTCCTATATGTTTGAAATGTGACTGCTGCATGAATTCCTTTCTTTAAATTAAGGGGTTCTAATCTTTTGAAACTATTCTATTTTTAAGCTTTAAGTGGTGAAAATGCCAAATCACAATTTTATTTCAGCTAATACTATTTTACTAATTACTAATGTTCTGTTAATTTATCCATTAAAAAAAGTCCATCTTCTTCCAAATAAAACTCAAGTTTTTTCCTTCAAATTTTTTACCTGTCAAGTGGAGCTTTTAAAAAAGTCATCATGTTTTGATGCATAGAGGCTATTTTGATGCATAGAGGCTAAAAAAAATCAATTGTTGATACATGCTAGTAACTTGAAACTCTAGGTAAAAGGCAGTGAGGAATTTAGAGATGAAATTAAGGATAGTAAAGTGTAGAACCTGAACAATTGTGGGCTATATTCACGAATCGAAGATGTTTGAGAACAATTGAAGTTTAGTGGATGAACAATGGTGAATTACAAGTATAGTTGATAAGTATTGATAGTTCATGGATGATTAAGGATTAGATGAAGCCTAGGGTTTGAACAGTGGTGGAGTATATTTATGAATGAGAAATGTTTGAGGACAGTTGAAGCTTAGTTGTTGAACAGTGGATGGTTATGAGTTTAGTTGACTAGCTTAGTTATAGTTTTGAGATTATGGTGATGAAAATTCTACTCCCTCAGGTCACACTTCAAAAATTTGTGTAATGATATAGCCCCCTTGATTAATCTCAAGTCTGAAAAACGTCTTGGACAAGGGGGTTTTAAAAACATCTAACCCATGTTTGTCTTAAAGATTGCTGTTACAGGAGGAATAGTTAGAATCATTTGGAGATAAACATTGATCAATGGCCAAGACGTGCAGCTAATCATCAACAGAAAGTTCCGCGGTTCCTAGGTATGGGGTTTTCAATTTTCCACTCATCTGTCTACCTACTTTAAATCGATTTTGTTGTCACTTAAAGTGTAAAGCATGTTTGTTAAGCAAAAACAAAATAAACCAAATCAAGTTTTCAATTTCAATGGTTAATGGAAACTTTCAAAAGTACTGATGATGGGAATGTACACATACAAAACATCTCTGCTTCTTAAAGGACAAATAACCTCAGGAAACACAAAAAAAGACACGAGTTTTTTTAAGTTATTAAAGGAAAAGTTCATTCAGCATAAATAAAGTGTTCACACTTACGCAGGAACTGCCACATCAACTATCTCGGGATGCAAAATCAACACAGCTTCCAAATCAGCAAGAGATATCTGTTACAAATGATTGTATACCATATAAGAATTTACATATAAAAATTATAAAATTGATTAAAATGATTTAAGAAAATCTCTGATTGAAGATCATGAAATGGGATAAACATATTACAGGGGAAATGATACCCTGCATCTTAGAAAGTAATCCTTTAACAAATAGGCGTCCAATAGCTTCTTAAAAGTTACAAAGCCTTCAAGTTGTATCATATTAGAAAAAAATTTCTAAGAAATCCTGTTTTAGTGAAGGTCACTAAGTATCTTTCAGATACATCTCCCTATCTATAGAAATCAGATTGTTACCTAAGCGTGAGATTTTGAGTTCATGTTGATGTCTATAATGGAACAAAAACATATTTAACCCCACAGTAAAGAAATAGTGACATTCAGTATATATCAACGAACTCACATGAGAATGGATAGTCCATTGATATTGAAAGCCAATTGGTAGCATCTAACACAAATACATGCACGCATCCTTACATGATTGTTGTACAACTTTCTGTATTTTGTTCCATTCGTTTGTGTGAGATCTAGCAAAGATCGTTGTTCTCTTGTACTTTAAAACTTGACACCTGATAGCCCTTGTATTTGGTGATATCTTTCAAGCGGTCAGGCAAACGTAAATATCCATCTTGATCAAATCAAACAGCATCACCAGTGCGCAGCCAACCATCTTTATCAATTGTTGACATTGTCGCTTCCTCATTATTCATGTATGCTGAAGAGTTTATGAAGAAAATGATTTCAGCCAGAATAACAAAAAATACAGGCAAATTTATAAAACAACCATAATTGCTTAACTCATTAAGAATTAAGAGGATACATATTCTCCTATAACAAAATAAAAACAACAAAGTCATTATAACAAAATCTAATATCGCCCTTGAATATAAATTTTACTTGCAATTCTCCTCATGCTAAATGGAGACTTACTGTAGCATACAACCCAAAGGAAAGAAAGGAGGCTTACTTTCATTCCAGTGTGTACCATGTCTACCTTTCCAGCCAGGCAAATGCCCAATGTTGTTACCTTTCCATTTTTCCTCAAAGCCTGAAAGCTCATCTGAAATATTAAAAGCAAATGAATAAAGCATGGAACACAGTTGTACCTTCCTTAAGATTTAAAAGAAAATCACAAAAATTTAGAAGAAAATCATGGAACACTGTCTTACCTTCGTTAAGATTGTCCAGAGTCTGCACGGTATCAATCTTGCCATCTGAATTTAGCTTCCTTGCAAATGAATGAACCCTCAACCATAATCCACAAGTTTAATGTCTACATATGAATAACATTTTTGTTGCAGTAGGTTGAGGGTAAGTGAAGGCGGGCCTTGGCGCAACTGGTGGGTGCGCTGGCTTTCCGCCCCCAGGTCCAAGGTTTGAGCCCTGGAAACAGCCTCTTGGCAATAATGCCAGGGTAAGGTTGCATACATATAGGGTCTCCTTCCCCTGAGCCCACATTGTGCGGGAGCCGCTTGGCACTGGGGTCCGCCTTTTTAGGTTGAGGGTAAGTGATTGTACTGATATTGAGGGTAAGTGATTGTATATGTTGCTAACCCTGGGCCAATTGCTGATATCTTTATTTGCTGGTACTGGGATTTGGCAATGAAGTCAGAAATTTTTGGTCTCTCATGTGCTTACTGTGTTTCAAATGTGATTCCAATAAATAACACTTGTTTTGGCAATTTTTTTCTGGATGCTCACGGTCTAACATATGAATTATGTTATCATTGCTGACAAATGGCTCAAGCCCTTAAACATGATTGCTATTTAGGACTTAAATCTCTTAGTTGTTGAATTCAAAGTTTCAGTTATTACATTAGGTATGAAGGGTTTTCTGCTTTCACTTTTCTGTGACCTGTTTTATCCTTCTCTTAGTTCGTTTTCTTGCGTGGATATGAAATTTTAAATGGTTGGTTGTTTTATTCACTCAACAACCGTTATAAGGAGCTGCTCATAATACATTTATCCTCAATTTGCTAACTTTTGTTTTTGTAGCCTAACTATAACATATGACTCTGTTTTGTTATAGTATATTGATATGTTGATTTGCATGGGATGTTCTGGTGTTGTATAATAAGAACTGTGATCCATTAAAGATATATTCAATGTCAGATTTTTTTTCCTCAAAACAAATCAATTTTATTAATTTTCAAAATTAATAGACTTATACACACTAATAGCTAAAGCCAAGAAATTGAAACAAACAACGGTCAAAATAGCTACTGTCCTATACAAGTACACCAACAAACATAAAAGAGAAATCTATACAGAAAAAAACCTATATATCATACAGACAAAATAAAGAATCAGAAAAGCAAGCACAGTAAAGCATGACCAATACAGGATTTTTGTTTTTTGGATGAGAAGTGAAAGGGAATTTTGTTAAAGACTAATAAAGAAGGATGGGTTTTTATGTAGACCAACATAGAAAAGGTGGGATGAGAAGGAGGAGGAGCAGCTCCTTCTCATACGTGGCTCAGGAGAAGGAAGCTTGTGACCTGTTTCAAGATAAAAAATGGTGGTGAGTGAGCATTAATTTCTATTCCTTGCTCATTTTAGTTCTCATTATATTGTTATTCTTATCTCATCTTAATAGGATCACCCTTGAATTAGAGCTTCTTAGTTACCAGACTTCTCATCTATTAGCTGTTGTTCATAACGTTCTCTTCAGCAGGAAGGAACATAGCTGCTCACAGTCAAAATAGGTAAACCAAAATAGGTAAAACAGGAAGTAACAAGGTTTGTCTTTTGAGCTATTGTATGCAATTGCTTCATTTAACAGTACTGTTGTATTTTAAACTCGTAATTATGATTATAACCATAATCATAATTAATAATATAAAAGAGGTTCTTTATCTCCATCAACTCTGCCTATGTTTATAGCCGGTCTCAAGCCCAGGTAAAGGAGGAAGGTTATGTTAGGCTCTTGAAAACCAACATAAAACTCTGTTGAATACTTATCCATGAAAGAAAAAATGGTAGAAAATCATTTATAGGATTGATCAAGTAATATGGAGTCTTTTGTTGTTGTTGATGTTGACTTTGTTGTTGTTCTTTATCCTGATCATAGTTGACTACAATAATGCGAATGATCATATTTGGTTTTCTTCTTTTCAATTTATCATTACTATCCGCTGCAAGGGCGGACTGAAGGAATCTACAGCTCATCTGACGGGGTTGAGTTCTATACAAATCTGTCTTAATCTGCAATTTGGGTTTTTACATGCCACAGAAAGTTTGGGAGTTCACAACTATTTTTTAAGGGTATGAGTTTCATCCCGAGCTTCTGAAGATTGAATGAATTAGTTGAACTTGATAGATGGTTTTCATGGTTGATTATTTTCAATGGTTGACTAGAAAAAGACTAGGAACGTTGGAAGAACCACACTTCAAAAGTTAGCTCATGAGGTTGGAGATCCTGATTCCTGAGATCAATGCAAACTCCACATTGAAATTGTAAATTTCGCAAGTTATCTTTGGGTTTTCGAATCTAGATAATGAATTATAACAGGTTAAGGGTAATACTTTCAATTATAAGTAAAAAGATACATAAAAAACACTGGGCTTTTACAAAATCATGTAACCAATGCAAATCATGTATATATATATATGATACTTCTTTACATTCTATGCCTTTATCTCACTGCCTAACATTCTTTATAGAAGATGATGTTTACTATCTTTTTATGCATGTCGAGTCATTACCATAATGTCCTTCATTTCATTGTTTTGAGCTTGAGTCATGAAACTCTGTGGAAAGGACTTTGTGAAACTTGTTTTATAGCTCATACTTCATTTTTCCTTTAACTTCCACTTCTGCCACTGCCTCAGCCTGTGCCTGCTCCTGAATTTGTGACTTTTCAAATTTCTATAGTTTTGGCTGCAATTAGGTTCTGAAAGCTGCAGATAATACCAACACTATATTCTGTAGCTATGATGTTCGCAGTTATAATTATGTGAACTCTTTCAATTTGAGATTAGCACACAAATTCCACCATCATATAATGAACTCTGGTTCAAGTTTCCCACCTACATCTGCACTGAAGTTGTACTGCCTTAATGTGCTAGCCTTTGCCATTTACAGTGGGGTACTCTAAACAATCTAATTTGATGATTGAAACTAGTATGAGTAATTTTTTAATTCCTCCAATAGATAATCTCAATTTATTGAGATTTTGATGTTGATAGATATCAATATTAATATTATGGTAAAAAGAAACTTTGACAATTCTCATGAACATAGATTTTATATAGTTATTGGTATAGGGTGATCCATGTAGCCAATCTTACATAGTGAGTGGAGGCTTCTTGTTAGTGTATTATGATAATGAGATAAAGATATCTCATCTTATAAATTAATTGCTGTTTAGATGTCCACTTAGTTGATGGGGCTTTAGTTTGTTCTTATTTCAAGATAGGGACGCTTTTCAGGGAGATCCCTTGAATTTGGGATTTAAGGATAGCTCAACTGTTCAAGTTGCATCAAGTTTTGATATAGTATTAATGTTCTGGAAGTTTAGTGGCAAGTTAAGTTTAATTGTTGCAATCAGAAGAGCCATTCTAAATAGTTTAAGGGCAGTTGCTGTTTTTTAGTAGCTTTCTGTTTCTGTTCTCTGGTCGTGTTGGACCTTTGGTTTGTACGAGTTTTAGTTTTCATAATATAATGCTCTTTCGGACCCAAAAAAGAAAAAAGAAAAAAAGATCTCCACTAAGTTTAATTTACAAGTTCATTTGACTGTAAATTTAAACACATGCCATTAACCACAAAATCAAGTTCACACACATGCTTGTCAATGCACCTAGAATAAATTTTTACAAAATCAAGTCAAACATTATTTCTTCATAAAGCAAAACTAAAATTATAGGAGATCTCCATTTCATTGCTGTTTAATTGGATCTATATTGGGCTGATGATAACACTCAAACAATCAATAATCAATATAAATTGGAAAAGCACAGCACAAAATTGGCATGACACAGAAAACCCTCACGGTTCATCAACATGCCCTTCTTTTAAACCAAGATATTCACCAACGCTCAGATTATTAACATTGAGTTTGAAGACATTGACACGAACATACTCCCAAACACAAGGACTTGGACGAATAGCCATATAAATATGCAGAAGAAACCCCGATATATAAGTATATATAGTTTCAGCAAAAAACTTACCTCAGAACCGGAAACTTTCATCCCCTGAACTTTCGTCCTTTCATCCCACCTTTGATGTTCGAGGGTATGGGTGACTGAGTTATCGAATTTTACTCCGTCCAGAGTGACGTAAGAATACAAAGAAGGAAGCGCTGGTGACGATGGCCAAATCCTTTTCCTGACTCCCAACACTAGGTATCTACAATTGAGTGGAAGAGGAAGGGTTAGGCTTGTCTCTGCTGCCATT
The DNA here is from genome assembly GCA_037074505.1 of Albizia julibrissin. NCBI lineage: Eukaryota > Viridiplantae > Streptophyta > Magnoliopsida > Fabales > Fabaceae > Albizia > Albizia julibrissin. The sequence continues at coordinate 38,931,826 of CM073483.1, read as the reverse complement.
TTTGCTGCTGTCTGTTGCTAGGGGATTTGCTGTTTAACGAGAGCACGAGAAGATGAGCCAGATGATCTGCGGTTGAGGAGGAAGAGGAGTCGGAGGAGTGAGAGGAAGTGGTAGAAGAGCATGAATCGCATACGGTAGCTGAAGAGCGAGAGGAGAGGAGGAGACGGGAATGAAGGGAATCAAGATGAGCAGGAAATCCTCATCCCAAGATGAGAGTTTTTTTTTTTTTTTTATTTCAATTAAGAAGTATTTAGCAATTAGCATTTTGAACTATATTTTTTATAACACCCATCATATCAAATTAATTAATTATTGGTGTATCTGGCACAGTAGAATATTTTATGGTTAGTGAGAGCTATAGAAAAAATACTACATGTTGCTGGATTCATTAAGAATTAATTGATTTCATATATTGGATGCCATTGAAAAAATATTTTAAGATACTAGGTATTATTAAAAAAATATTTTAAGATACTAAGTAGTATTAATTTGGGATACTGAGTGTGAAAAATATTCTAAGATATAACATACAATTTAATCTATATAAATAATAATACATAAAAAAATTTAAAAAAAAAAGTGTCCCTCACCCTAAAACGGCAAAACGCTGCCATTTTGGGATGAACATGCCCTACTCATAGAATCATTAAGCAAGGCATGCGGATCCGAATGAAGGATGATGCTGAGGCGCTGTGAAAGTTGAGATGAGGTGGATAGCAGGTGAGTCCCACAAAAGAAAAAACTAACAAACATTTGGAAAAGTTAACCAATGTGGTATTTTACTCCATTTAAAAAAATTTATGTACATTTTTGTACCTAAATAAAAATTAGAGCAAATTGTCTATAAATACCTCATTAAAAATTTATTTGTCAAATAGGATATTCGGGTGCAAATAATCTTCTCAGTATATAAAATATTTTCCTTGTGTTCAAACAATCTTTCTCTGTGTTCAATATACATCTTCTCTATGTGACATTCTTTTGTGTTCGAACAATCTTTCCTTGTGAGTAAAAGATCTTCCCTCAGGTCCCATTTAGCAAATAAGTTTTCAATGAAGTATTTATAGGCAATTTTCCCTAAAAATTATTGTGCCTAGTTATCACCTCTTCACTAAAACTTTATTATTAAATTTACACCTAAACTCATACAAAATGTAAGAATCTTTCTTTTCATAATGGATTTTTTTACCACCCTTTCCACAATGAATTGGATAAATATAAAGAAGTAAAAATAATTTATTGGTGAAGGAGTAAAGGATAAAAAATGGAAAAAAAAATGCTCGAACATTTCTTATATTTTGCTTTAATTATATCAACCTCCTACTTATTTTGTAAACATAGATTTAAATTCAAACAGTAATAAAAAAGAATAAAAAAATCATCATTATTCATTATTCTAAATCCTCTTTCTCTATTTTCTTTCAAAATCTCTTATACACCATTAGATCAAATGTTATTATTAAAACCTAATCAAATATGATGAATTCCTTAACGTACAAAACTTGTGAATGATATAATAGCGTGAACTTTTTTTTTGATAAAAGAAAGTTGTTAAAATTTAATTATATGTGGTAAATTCCTTAACAAAATTTATGAATGAACTAATAATGTGAATTTTTTTTTAGAAAACAAAAGTTATTAAAACCTAATCAAATGTCGCAAATTTCTTAACAAAACTTGTGAATTACCTAATAGTATAAATTTTTAACTTGATAAATGAAAGTCGTTAAAACTTAACGAAATGTCATGAATTCTGTAACAAAACTTGTTAATGATCTTGAGTAAAAGAAAAAGTATTAACTTATATATAGTTTTTTGCCCAATATGTATTGAAATGCATTGGTGGCCCAGCCCAATGGCCACCTATTTTGGCAAACAAATTAAACCTGGACAACTTTAGGAATATTTTATTTATTCCTACTAGAGCTCCAGTGCCCAATGGATTTTTTTTTAAATATGCATATATAAGGGCATTTTTGTCATTTTATTTAAATTTCAAAAAGGATAAATCATGTACTAAAATCTTTTTAGTATTATAAATATTCGAAATAACATTTTGTATTTTTCTATTTTAAAGTTCTTTTTGTGTGATTTTTCCATCTTTTTATGTTACCAAATATATATAATTTCATAAAATATAAATTGCATTTTTACTGAATGAAGCGACCATCCATGTCCACAAAAAATATTACTACCTTTGATCCTAAATATAAGATCAGTTGAATTTTTTTGGAGATATTAAAGAAGAGCCAAATGAGTTACTTAATTATATCATATGTTATGTATGATTAAATTATATATCAGTTTATAAATTAAACAAATTAGTTTGGAGAAAAAATGATAATTATAAATACTTTAAAATAATTTAATTAGTTTTCTTAACTTTACAAAAAAAGTCAACTAAATTTTATATTTAAAATCGGAGAAGGATGTAATATTTTTTTTGGTGGTATGCAAGCAGTTAATACTTAACAACTGTGATTTAAATCAAATTTCCGTGGGATTTACCTAGATGTCGGGTCCTCTTCTATGTCCTAATTAACTTTTGAGACAGATATGAGAAAATAGGAATGTGATGTTTGCCTAACTAACCATGGTATTATGCTTTATTAGGTAACCGATTTATATACGATCCATATTCTGCATCATCTTCCACCCCTACGTGCACATACCAGAAAAATAGGTTAGGCGACACTTATTTTCTTAAACATATGCTTAGTATAAACACACAAAAATCATGCACATTCAAGATTATTCTTTTTGGTATTTATTATAAGACACTTTTAACTATCTGATATGATGTATAAGTGGGATATGTTAATTCTTTTTTTGTGCTATATAATCCCCCCCCCCCCCCCCCCGGCAACACACACATATATATGAAACCAACATGTTCACATTGTGAGAAGTACGAAGCCTTGAGGTTAGTGGTGAACTAATTAGATGATATTGATGTTTCTCGTGTTATTCATTACACCGTACCGCTCCATCAAATATTATGCTTGCTTAGTAAGATGCCCTCTGTTGGCTTCTCATGCAAATCTGACATTTATTTGATATGGTATTATTATTATTATTATTGGTATTGTTATTGTTATTGTTGTTATTGTTATTGTTATTGTTCTTATTTTTTAAGTTTTATTTCCTTCGGTTTTATTGTAGTTGCTTATATATATTATTATTGATTAATTTATATAAGCATGTAGATTATAATCATAGAATGTAATATCCATTTAATTTTTTTTATTATTCAATCTTTTTTAAAACGCCTATATAAATCAGAAGCAGTTTGATAAAGAGTCTCAGCCATAATTATAAAAATATATGACATGATATGATATAAGATACTTTAATTTTATATCAGATTAATTATCTCAATATATCATCTTAAATATTTTCATGTAATTAATCTCCATATATCTTATTCTCATGTTAGAATATTATATTTTTTATGTGAGATTATTTCCCATCTTCTATATATATAGACACATGCACACAGGCTGCTTGATACAAACTGTCTTGCGTGTAAGCTCAAACTCCTTTTGATGATTTGCTTTAGGGTTTTGTCTTTCAATCTGGCTTTTTCGTTGTGTCACACATCCCATCATAAAAGGGATTGGTACTATCGTTGTATCGGTCTTGATCCTTAATTCTGAATACTATCACTATCGTTGTTCAATTCTGATGAATTTCAGATATTTTCAATATCTCATATGAAAAATGTTGGGAAAGACCGGTTATTTTCCTTTTAAAAGGGAAAAGATGAATCATCAGAAGACAAATAGGATGTTGATCACCATTAAAGTCCATGGAAGTGCAGGACCCACTACTAGAAAAAACACTTTTAACGTTCCTTATATGGGACTTTTAACGTCCTTTTATGAGGGGACGCGTATGCCAGCGACGTAGTAAATTTGGACTTTAGACGTCCTTTGTAAAAAGACGCCTAAAGGGCTGGGTTTAGGCGTCCCTTTGACCAAAAGGGACGCCTAAAGTAATGACTTTAGGCGTCCATTTGGCCAAAAGGGACGCCTAAAGTGTTTTTTTTTCAGAACTATTTTTATTGTTTCTGGCCATCTCATTGTGAAAGCAAACAGAAACGTATACACAAAAAGGAAACATACAGCACGCAGTTTATAATTAACAAAACACAACATCCACCTCTAATGAAACATTATGCACTACATTGTTGACAGAAATGTTGTCCACTAATATAATAAACAACTACTAATAAGTAAATGTACAGGAAACGATAAACTTCTACAAATCAATGTGTTGAAGAATCCTCCCAGCCAACAAGTCTCTGATCAAATTAATGTCTTCATATAAGTAAGCAGCATCATTATCAAAGATCTACAAATTAGAAAATATGAAAATATATACGAAATCAATGAAATTAAAGGATTGTTTAGCAATTCAATTAAAATACAACCAAAATATTATCATTTGATTACCTGTTGAAAATCATTTGTAAAGCCACTTTGAATGATATTATACATGTAAAGTAGAACATAATAGCCACATTCAGTACCACCTGGTTGTTGAGGGCACTATAAATCAAAAGCAATTGGTTAAAATCAATAACATACATCATTTATAAAACAACCGTAAATAAAATAACTTAAATTATATTGAAACCACATACTTTGGGATAGAACCACTTTGGCTTGCGAACAACTCTACCCTCACGTGACCCGCCAAGCATTCTATATGTTTGGGTCGCGCTACCATTAAAATGTAAAACATTTTAAGTTAGAACCATTAAAATGTAAAACATTTTAAGTTAGAACAATTTATTTAAATCAAGCATTTCTTTAATTAATAAAAAAGAAATAACTAACGTGTTGAAGACTGATTTTGTGTCTTTGTCTGGCTTTTTTGTCAAGGAATCAAACCAATAGATTTCATTGAGGCGTGGGCAAACAACACACAGGCTCCAATGGTAACTAAAACAATACATAGATTAAAATGAAGTTTAGATTAGAAGAAAATTATTTCTCAAACATCCAAAAATAAAATTTTTTACTACATACCCTTGAACAATTGGCGCTAGATAACATCGCAATTTGGTCGCTGCCATTGTGAAGCCCACATAATGCGTCCTTTGTGCGACATCATTTTTATCTGATGTCGTATTTGCCGAACACAAGAATCCGTATAAATTTGATCTTTGCATATCAATGCACATGTGGTAGAAGGACCTAAAATATAAATAAAATGACCAATGAATTATTGAACTTATGAAATCTTGAACTTAGAAAAGAAAAACTAACCAAATGGCAAGTGTGACCCATCCTGCATCTATCTCCTCCAAATGCATAAACTCCTTAAGATCTTTATTGTCGATCATGTAGGGATACGTCAATTGTGCACCCACAATCCCTGGAGGCATATTGAAGTTGACTTGGGGAATACCTTTGTACATCTGTTGGAGCCGTACTAGAAAGGGCCAATTTTGCGCATGTTGCTCCTTCTATAAGCATAGAAAACAAAACCAATTATATTACAATGATGCCAATAAATGTCAAGTGATATGAATATAATTCCTACCATTGGTGGGGTTCCCAACGTGCCAATAAGATATTGAGGCCAAAGGATGAAACCTCCAATTGCCTGACCCAGCGTGGCAATCTCAACGTCAGGGATAGGGATGTCTGCACCTTCTTTCCCCTCATGAACACGTGTCACTGTCACCCTACGTAAATACTGTGGAATTTGATTATGATGGTGGGTGGTAGCTTTTGTGTAAATGAGAGCATCGGCTACAACACGAATCATGTCTGTGGTGTCCAAATAAAGGATACACGATTCACCCGACTCCGGAGTGGCAGAAGGCTGGCCCAGTGGTTCTGTTATGTGAGAAGGCTGGCCACAGGGTTCTGTACTATGGGAAGGCTGGACAAGACTATGGAAAGGAGCAGCAACAAATTCTGGAGTATGGGAAGGCTGGACAAGGGGTTCTGGATTGTGGAAAGCCTCGGCAACGAGTTGCGGAGTGTGGGAAGGTTGTACAAGGGATTCGTTCGGCGGGTTGTGACTTCCTTTAGTACTGGGGAAGGCCGGGGATTCCTCGTTTCTAACCCTAGTAGCCTCCATGTGATGAAAATCAAACCACGATTTCATTTCACCACGTAGTTGTGTCATTAGCTCATCTCGGAGCTCCTCTCGGATTTGATCGCGAAGCTTATCCACAAACTCTTGACTGGGTTCAGCTTGTGAAGAATATAACGAGGCTTTACCAAAATACTTCGAAATACCAACTCCCCTTGGCTCCCCTCTAACACGGCCTGGGTATTCAGCCTTCCCAATCGCCGTAGCCAATATGTCCATCCGTCCACTTGGAGTGAACGAACCTTGGCTACTCTGCTCTTCGAGTTCATCCTGTAGCATACAATTCGTTATGAATACCCATTTAAATGCTAGAAATGTGAAAGAATTTTACAATTAATTACTTATGCTATTACTACTTACAATCCTCGAGGCAACCTCAGCAATAGTAGGATTTATATATTTGCCACCCTTAATCCTCCCTGCTTTCCATTTTTTGTGACGTGGAGGAGGAGCTGGCTCTTGCACAACAACGGAAGGATCCGATTTCGCAGCGTCCTTCATTTTTTCCAGCTCTTCTGCCATCATCATCCGCTCCTGCTTCCTGTAGCCACCCCGAGACATGCAATGCTGGTACTGATTTGCTTTTTGCCTCTGTGTGTTCGCCGCACTTAATTCCTGTTTAAGGGAAAAAGGGAAAAACAAGTCATTAGTGCATTAACTATATTGAAATTATAAATTTTCATACTGAAGACAGAAAATTTACCAAAAATTCAGGAGCTTGTCGTTTAGCTACAAACAACCTCCAGTCCTCTGGAGATAGATATGAATATTCCTGACAAGGATCAAGATGACTCTTGTCACCTCTAAGGTACTTCCTGGAGAGCTTATTTTTAAAATCCTTCCAGCGCAAACGAACCTCTCCCATCCAGTGGTTGTACATGTATGTGGTGTCAGGAACATCGAACGTTTGCTGCAAAAACGGAGACAATTAAACTTGAATAGGAAGAAAGGTCTAAATACATAAAATGTATCGAAAGTTATGTACCAAAATCTGTTGCCATATCATGGCTTTAGTCTTTTCGGGAACCTGCCTCCAACTATCATAGATGATTCGGACTTTGCTTCGACCCAAAAAACCAAGATAACTAATGAAGTGGTCTTCCTCAGGACCCATTGGATTCATGTTGGCATCAAACTCTATGTGAACCCTCTCCTGTTCATTGTAGTGGTGCTTCGCCAATACAGCCATCTTCGTGGCACCTCTTGTTCTTCTCGGAGCGGGTGGCTCTTCTTGCCTTCCATTATGCTGCTCGTTGTCGCTCCCTGAGTCACTGGAACTTGACATATTCCTAGACAAAAAAAAATCATTGTCAGAGAGGTAAGAATCATGTCAGAGAGGTAAGTAGATTGCAGGTATCTGTATAAACTACATTAAGGGAAAAAAGCACATAGGACATAATACAGTTTTATATAGTTAAAGGTCTTACTTCATATTGTTTCCCATATTCCTTCACAATGATCATTTCTTGCAGAATAATCTTCATCATCTACTAACTCGACCTCACTTCCTATAGGTGGATTTGTTGTCAAAGGTGGTGTGTCGTCAAGGTTGAAGGTTGGATCACCATACTTTTGTTTTTTGCTTTGAAGTACAATGGACATATTTTTATTTGCAGGATCTGTGACATAAAACACTTGCTTCGCCTGGCTGGCTAGAATGAAGGGCTCATCTCTATAACCAACTCTTCGAAGATCGACTGAGACAAATCCAAATTGTGGATCTATTACCACAGCAGCATTGCTAACCCACTTACATTTGAACAAACCAACTTTGAACTTGTTGTAGGTCATCTCCCATATTTCTTCTATAACTCCATAATAAGTCATTGATGCACATATGGGGTTTTTGTCTTTCGAACTGGAAAAGTGCATAGCTTCAGCTCCAACCATCACCCCACTATTTTGCATGGTACTTCTGTCATCTTGCTCTTTTGTGTAGAATGAATACCCATTTATGTCATAACCAGTCCAAGTAACAACCTGAAATGAAGGCCCACAGGCTAGCCAGTTGATTGTCTCGGACATACCGATCTCATACGAAACCTTCTCCTCAAACCACTGAACAAATGTCTTGTTTTGCTCAATAGCTATTTGCATGTCACTCTTCTTTGGATTCAAGTTCTTCAAAGTCTTTTTGTGCTCATCTATGTATGGCTGAACTTCTTCCATATTATTCAAGATATACAAGTGTGCTTGCAACACCTCTTCACGCTCCGCAGTCTTCACTTTTAGTCCTCGTGTTCCCTTGCTTCTCCCCTCTTCATGCCGAGACTGTTCCTTTTCACCACGTAGATAATCTTTACAAAAGTCCATAGCCTCTTCAACTACATATCGCTCAACTATTGAGGCTTCAGGTCGATAAGGATTTTTAGAATATCCTTTTAAGATCTTCATGTATCGCTCAAAAGGGTACATCCACCTTAAATAAACTGGACCGCAAAGCCTTACCTCCCTTACTAAATGAACTACCAAATGCACCATTATATCAAAAAATGATGGAGGAAAATGCATCTCTAGTTGGGACAGAATTATATAACCCTGATTTTCTAGTTCGTCCAACTTCTCAGTGTCGATGACTTTGTTACAGATAGCATTAAAGAAAACACACAATCTGGTTATAGTAGTTCGCACTTCTTCTTTCATAATGCCTCTAATGGCTACTGGTAACAATTGTTGCATTAACACGTGATAGTCATAGGACTTCATTCCCACTAACTTCAAATCATCCATTGACACACACCTGCTAACATTAGAAGAGTAGCCCTGTGGGACCTTAATTTCATACAGACACCCACACAAACTTCTTTTCTCCGCTTTTGATAGCGTATGCGCAGCTGGCTCCATATATGCCCTCCTACCATCATCTCTTAGTTGTGGATGCAACCGATCTCTTATTCCCATATCAACAAGGTCAAGTCTCGCGCTCATTCCATCCTTGGTCTTACCTGGGATGTGCAAAAGCGTACTTACAAGGCTGTCACACACATTTTTCTCCACATGCATCACATCAATACTGTGTCTTACATCAAGACAATGCCAATACGGAAGATCAAATAAAATTGACCTCTTCTTCCATATATTCTTCTCACCCTTAGTCCTTTGATTTTTACCAAAGGTCACATTGACACGTTCTACCCGACTATAAACTTCCTCCCCGGTTAAGGCCCTTGGTGCAACTCCATGTTCTGGTAAGCCATCAAAACGCTTTCTCAGCCTACGATATGGGTGGAATCGAGGAAGAAACCTCCTGTGGCCAAGGTACACTGTTTTTTTGCAATGCTTAAGTTGTCGAAAGTGTGTGTCTCCTTCACAGATTGGGCATGCTTTATGACCCTTCACACTATACCCTGACAAATTTCCGTATGCGGGGAAGTCGTTTATCGTGGTAAAAATCATTGCACGCAACTTGAAAGACTCTTTCTTATAAGCATCGAACACATCCACACCTTCCTCCCATAACTTCTTCAAGTCCTCAATCAAAGGAGCCAAATACACATCGATGTCATTCCCTGGCTGTTTTGGTCCAGAGATCATCATAGAAAGCATAACGTACTTGCGCTTCATACATAACCAGGGAGGTACGTTGTATATTACAAGGAGAACTGGCCACGAACTATGTATACTAGTAAGAGTTCCATACGGATTTATTCCATCTGTACAAAGTCCAAGCCGAAGGTTTCTCGGCTCGCTGCCAAATTGAGGGAACATTTCATCTATCTTCTTCCACTGTAGAGAGTCGGCCGGGTGCCGAAGATATGTTCCATCACAAATTCTCTCATCAGAATGCCATCTCAACTTCTTTGCTTTTGTTGCGGTCGCAAACAAACGCTTAAACCGTGGAATTATTGGAAGATACCATAACACCTTCGAAGGTTGCCTTTTACTTGTTGTCCCTTCTCTACAACCACCATCTTTCTTCACTTTATATCGTGATGTTTTACAGTTAGGACACTCACTAAGACCTGCATACTCCTTTCTGTACAATACACAGTCATTAGGGCAAGCATGTATCTTTTTGTACTCCATACCCATCGTAGACAAGATTTTCTTTGCCTCATACTACGGTTTGGAAGTACATTATCTTCTGGAAACATATCACACAATAATTCCAATAGTAATGTAAAACTACTATCGGTCCATCCACAAGTTGCCTTTAAGTTCACCAAATGCAATGTTCCCGTCAGTCGTGTGTACTTACTCCCAGGGTATAATGGTGTCTCCGCATCACTCCGCAAGCTGTCAAATTCATGTGCCTGGGCGAAGGATTCAACCTCGGCATCGTGAATCATTTTCTCCATTCTATCTTGTTCCATAACATCCACTCCTTCCTTCTTGTGCGACGGACAATCAGTAATTACTTCCTCACCATGCCATATCCACCTTGTGTATCGAAGATTTATTCCATCACAAAGTAGGTGATCCCTTATATCATCAACATCTCGTCGACTCTCGTTTAAACAATTCACACAAGGACAAAAATACTTCCCATTTTTAGTTGGAGCATTCCTTCTAGCAAATTCAATAAACTCTTCCACCCCATTCTCATATTCTTCACTAGTTCTCAAAGCATTCATCCAACTATGATACATTGTTTTACCACCTAAACCATTCCCAATAACACTCAAGTTTATAACAATTGTTAACTATGAGATTGCCTTTTATCACTTTTTTCAAAAAACATTTCGGGATCATTTCCCATTAAGTGTAAGATCCCACAATTGTAATAACAAACCATTTCACCTTAATTCAAACAAAACAAAAAAAAATAAAGTAACTTAGGCAATTAAGGACAATATCAACAATTTAAAATATCAATTTTTCTTTAGGGAACTAATATGTTTAAATTAGTCAAGTTAAAAGTTCTATGCACCTAGCTACCTAATATATTAAAAGTTCTATACATGTATTCATTATTTCAAACCAATAAAAGTTCTATAGCACTCAGAGCTTACTACACATGTTTTATATAATTAAATAAATTATATACTTATTTAATCTAATAAAATTAGTTAACTAGAAAAACTCCTATATGTACTTATGGAATCTAGCATACATATGTACTTATGGCATATATGAGTGGCTTATAGTTTCTAGCAAAACTACTACTTTAAATTAAACTGTCGATCATGACATTAACTAAAGTGAAATAAAATAAACCAAAATTAAAAAAAAAGCTTACAGGTTGGAAGAAATTAAAATGGCGTGATGATGAAAAGGTTGGGAGGGAGGAGGCGCGCTAGCCACCGTGAGAGAGGGAGCTCCGATGCTGCAAACAATGAAAAGATCAAGGAATATGAGGCTTTCACTGGTGGGGATAGCTGATTAGCTAGTTCGGGAAAAAAAGAAAGAAGAGATCGAACTGTACCGTAATATATATATACCTTCTCAGCTGATCAGCTCGCTGGAACAAGTTAGTAAGGCGGCGGAAGAGAAAGATACAGGGGGTGAGTATTGAAGTGAGATGATAGAAGGAGGAGATGAGAGAAAATGAAGAAAGAGGGATAGAGCGGTGGAAGGGATATTCGGTGGAAGGAGGCTAAGTGTTTTTGATCAGAGAGGGAGGAAGAGTGACGAAAGGAATGGAGGGAAATGATGAAAATGTGGAGGGAAATATGTTTAGGCGTCCCTTCTCTAAGAAGGGACGCCTAAACATATAAATAGGCGTCCCTTCATAGAGAAGGGACGCCTAATGTCCCTACATTAGGCGTCCCTTCTCTAGAAGGGACGCCTAATGTTGGCTGCATGCCAGCCACGTGGCTGGCATGCACCCTTTAGGCGTCCCTTCTTCAATAAGGGACGCCTAAAGATTAATAAGTCTCTCTTTATTTACGTAAATGCCACCGCGTACACTTTTTACTTCCCTTTTCAAAGAAGGGACGCCTAATTGTGACGTTAAATCCCTTTTCTGTAGTAGTGACCTTTGAGGTTTTTGGTGAACGATGATGATCTTGTCTCTCATGTCATTAAAATGACTCTTAAATATTATGCTCGTGAAGAAAGGTTTCCTCATCTAGGATTTGATACTGACAATTTTCTTATTCACTATGCAGTAGGCCTTTACGGTATTGATTCGTAATATATCTAATATCTCATATTTCCTTTTTATACCCGGTAGATTATTATGTAATCACGAGTCTTAAAGTTTTTATATATGTATATCTGTAATGATAATGTAAGTGTTTTTACAGGCTTAAGTCCAACAGAAACCATAGGATCATGTGGGGGAAGAGAATTCACATTGATGAAGAAGGACTTAAACTACAACGTTGGCCTCAAATACGACACACAAAAGCAAAAACTACATTTTAAGTGGAAATCTTGTTTTGTCATTCAACCAAATTCTGTCCATTCGTCTTGATTAATACTACTTCAATAGCTAGTCAAAAAGTTGACAATAAACATGTTTCAAATTTGATAGTGCTATCATTGTAATCTTCTATTATATTTAACATAGTATATCATATTTGAAAAAAATATTTTTTGGCCTTCCATATTTGGAAATATTACTTAGCTCCGCAATATGTATCTTTTATTAAACATGCATGCACCATAGCCCAACAAAAAAAAAGGAAAATAATTCAAGGAAATAGTAAAACACTGGATTTACATTTTTTTTTTGGGTTCTATAATTGGAGTATCAAGAGGCTGCACTACATTTTAAGTGGAAATCTTGTTTTGTCATTCAACCAAATTCTGTCCTTTTGTCTTGATTAATACTACTTCAATAGCTAGTCTCAAAAAGTTGACAATAAACATGTTTCAAGTTTGATAGTGGTATCATTAATGAAGAGTTGGCCGGGCAGAAATCCCCCGTAATAAACTAGAAAGTAATTAAGGAAAATATTAGGAATTCATAGTCCCAGAGGTAGACTGAGGTTAAAGTATAGGATGAAAATATTGATTTCTCCTACTTTTTAAAATAGTCATCATTCATTTAATGTTAATTCAAAAGTAGCCATTATCTTAGTTTTAATTTTAAAATTGATTATTCTTTGCTAAATTAAATCAGTTATATATTAACATTATTTATTATTTGAGTAAATACTCTAATCACCATTTTGTTTAGATTTAATTATACATACATCCTCACTATTTTGAAAATCTACATTTTAACCCAAAGCATTGATATCGTTTAACAATATTCTAAAAAATTATTGAAATATATTTTTTAATTAAAAAATATATTAGAATAAATCTTATTTACTAATTTACCACTCATTATACCAAATCCATAATTTATATTTTAAGATTTATATGTATTGATGATATATTTTATATTTCTACAAAATTTAGAAAAAAATTAATTAGTTTTTTATTTGAAAAATATTAACACAACTTGATCATAATTTTGAGTAATTTTTTTAGGAAACATATGTTTAAGCAAATATATTTGAAAATTCTGAATTAAAATACATAAATAAAAGGATTTTAAATTATATCATTTTATAATTTTATTGAATATATATAATTAAAAAAATTAGACAAAAATATGTATATAAAGTATTACATCATAAGTAAGTTTTAATAAACAAACGAGATTAAACATGTACATTTATTGAAAAATAAAAATTTATAATTATAAAATTAATTTTATAATATGGTAATAAATTTAACCGTATGACAAAAATTTTAAAAATATATATTAAAGTTACTTTTTTTTTAACTTGGGTAAGATATGTGATTAAATTACTATTGTTTTACCACTCAATTTTAATTTTTTGCTTTGTATGGATTATTCAGTATCCTGAACCTACCTCATTTAACTAAGAGGATTTATCGGGTGTCCAGACTATAAGGGCGACAAAGCTCTATCACTAAGTATTAACACTGCTACATTCAGTGGTCTCGAACTCGAAACCTCTGATTAATCTAGTGCAGTCCCTTACTAGTTGAACTAAGTGATTTTAACCAATCAGCATTACTTGTACTTAATCTCCCACAAACTTGGGTCCTTTAACTACATAAAACTTATGAGCAACTTGTATTCATCCAACTTGATTATAAAACCTAATTGATCACCTGAAAGTTTGCATAATAAGATATACAGAAATATCATATACCACAAATCCCTCAGTGATTACCTGAAAGTCCTTTATATATATGTGTGTAAAAGAGACACGTTTGGGTTTCACAATTTTGATGCGTTATTCTCCACCACTTCATGCTTTCAAATCAAAATAATACATAAGGTGAGGTAAACTGTGTACGGTTTATACATAATGTGATATTTTTATATGGTTTATATTATATGTAGATAACTGATGAGTTGGAATTGGTCATAATCTGCTTTTCCTTTTTCCTCCCTCTTAAGCACTTTAATGCCCTTTTTAGTATTAAAGTGTTTAGTGCGTGCTTTGTAAGAAAACAAGTCACTTAATAGAAGTGGGCAGTACAAAATTTTTCATAGGGATTTGCTTGCCAATTCTTGATCATTGTTTCGATAAACTAGTGTTCCAAGATACTGATATATAATTGACTAATTTTCCTTTAAAGAAAACCACACTTTTAATGTTAGAGTGCATCCAACACCTAACACCCTGAGGTCTTTTTTTAGATACATCTAGTATTCTGAAATATTTTGTGCATCCAGTACCTTGAAATATTTTTCAGCTGTATCCATAATCCTAAAGTGCTTTTTTATGTAATTTTTCCTATAAAAATTTTGGTAATTTAAGGTATTAGATACATCTGAAAAAAAATTCATTAGCGTATTGGATGCACTAAAAACTTAATTTAGGATGTTGGATGCATCTGAAAAAATACTTTACGGTGATGAACGCACATAAAAAATACTTTAGGATGTTAAATAAACCACAAAATACTTTAAGGCACTAGATAACGCATGAAAAAATACTTTAGGGTGCTGGATGCATTGTAACCCTACTTTTAATTAATCTATATAATTATATTAAATTTTCAATGTATTTTTTATGATTTAAAAATCTATAATTATGTTTTCATAATTCAAAAAAATTTAAATTCAATATTGTTAAGAATTTTTTCATATGATGATCTAAATATGAATAACTAACACTAGTAAAATATGTTGGAATTAACCAACTTAAATCGTCGTAGGAAATTTCACACTTATTGAATAACTGATCAGTAGTATGATTCCCGACTTTTGTATAGGAAAGAAATTTAATCGAAAAGCTCATTCTATCATTTGCCTGCGGCCTGCTTGGCAGAGGACTTCTGAAAGAATAATTTTGGCTTAGAATTTTTAAATTATGAGGACTAAATTAAAATTTAACAAGTTAATGAAGATGAAAAGGAAATGGTTTTTATTGAAGAAAATAATCCAACTACATACCAGCATTATTTGATATTTAGTCTTGTACTTTTTGAGGAACCAATGAATCCAGATGTAATAAAATTATAACGATTAAAATCATGATTTAATTGAAGAATAAATAAACCAATTGCATACAATCTTTATTTAATATTTAATCTTATCTTAAGAATCAATATGACAATGCAGTAAAGTACACTTTGTACTATAAATAGATTGTGCATTACTATAGAAATTGTGATATATGACAGTTATTAACTACCATAGATAACAGTTCTAAAGTGTCATATACGCGGGCGTTATAAAAGCTTAACGTAGATATATTACAGTTCTGAACCGTTATTTGTTCCGGACCTACTATAATAGTTATAATATAAAACTCGTTATGTATTGAGGTTTGATGTGGTTATGATCTACCCATTGCTATGATAATAATTAACGGATACACGTAAACAAATGTCATAATATATGATAATACTTGTATAATATATAACAGTCTCATTTTACAACCATTATTTCTTCAGTAATATACATAATGATTTGTATGTAAGAACTATGACTTTTAATAAAAATCAATAATGGTCCCAAGTAGAAAACCGTTATATATTTAGTACATAAATAATGATTTATAAACAATAATCATGATGAATGAATATAAGATTCTTCAAGTGAGAGTTTATGAGCTAGTTGACCTCCTCTCTCTCTCTCTCTATATATATATATATATATATATATATATATATTATATATATATATATATAATAGCAGTACCTTCCATATCAAGTTGCAATGCAATTTGGGTTAAATCAAGACATTCCAGGCTTTATGAGGAGAATAAATGGCAACTGTACGTTGACCTATACATAAATGTGTCTCTTCACGAGAATTAACCTTAGAAAGTAAAAGACTTTGGAGAAAAAACATATACCCCTATCAAAAAAGGTGGAGGGGATATGCAAACACTTGAGTTTAAGGATTTGCATAACCCTTACACCCTTTGTAATAATGGGATGTGCAAAAAAGCATAACTTCACAACAATAAATTCAATATATCACATGAATTAGTTTATTCACAGAGCTTATTTGTATATGACTCTTGGTACATCTAAACAAGTTTATTCACAGAGCATGTTCATGTATGATTCTCATCAGTACACCTGAACTAGTTTATTCATCACACCTATTGAACTTTTTGAAGTAACTTTTGAAGATATGTGGATACTTCCAAAAAAGAGAGATGTATTTTCTTAGGGATCATATCTCCTTAAGTTACTTAAAAAAAGATCAATAAAGTAGGAACCTTTAGTCAAAGCAATGAGCTGACAACTTCCTGTAACAAGAAATGAACCTTAGATAAGAGTAATAATAGATTTTCCAAAAAAAATATAACTTTACAAAAGCAAGTAAATGCCAAATTGAATGCTTTTATCGCATCATGATTTCACAAAGGCACTTTAATTGAATAAGGAGAATAGAGCACCAAAAGAATGCGACCTAGGTAGGGCTCAGGAACAACGAAAACGTGAGTTAGGGTAAGCAAAAGCAACTCACTCGGCAGTCACTGAGACAAGTATGAAAGCATTGACTAGCGCGGATGTCATTGAGAAGTAAGATGAAGGCTTTTTATTATGGGGCCCGACTGAAAATGACTCTCAACATTCAAAAAAAAACAACAGGAGTATTAGGGTTATGATGTTGGTAGGTTTCATTCAAATAGACCAAGTGTTAAGTGTGTTTTATTTCTGACACTTAAATAGAAGAGAAAGGGTAATGTTTTTTGGGTTGTCGTGTTGAAGACATTACATAACTATTGTATCGATAAAACTGTTATTTATTTGTTTATATTTATTACGGTTCTTTGTTAATAACCGTGAGTATGTTATTGTTTTACCATACGGTTATTAGTTAATAACCGTAAGGTATTTTTTAAAATTTTTTTGTTACAATTTTATATTATAAAAATATATCACCTTTTAGTGACTAATTGTTTGATAGATGATATGAGGTCTACTGTGAACTTATGAACTTTTGTTTCATTCAATTTAAATGAATTAAAAGTTTCATAAATTCGTAGCAAACCACACATTATCACCCTACTTGTCACCAGAGGAGTGGCCTGAATCATTTGGGAGCATGTTAGGATCATGGTGGCTAATCCTATACTCATCAAGAATGAGATTGGCCTTCCTCCTGTTCATACTCGAGAAATATTCGGCCAACTTGCTTAGTGCATGGTCAATGCATTTTGCATTATGCATCTTTGCCTTTTCTTGAGGCTGAGGTGAAGGTTATGGAGGAGGGGAAATAGGAGAAGGAGGTGGTAAAGGTTGTGGATGAGAGAAAGGAGGTAGAGGAGGAGGGTGACGTCATGGATTTTCTAGCAAGTCTTCAGCATGGCGTTTCATCTTGTGATTGAAAGAATAGAGGAGGATGATAAACCAAAGGAAATTAGGAGTTTATATAGATTAGAAGTGACGGGTTCGGACCATCATTGCACATAATGAAAATTGAAGAGGAGCAGTCGCGTGTAGTAGTGAGTAATGAAAGGGTACTTGGTTCTCGTGTTGATCATCGAAGAATGAAGAAGCACAGAGTATTATCATCATGAGAGCAGGGAAGGGGAAAGGTGTGGATCATTTAGTTGACGGTTATTTAAGAGAAATGATTATATTGTTTTTCTGATATAATTTGGAAGACAAATTATTTTTTTGTTCATCTAATGTTTCATGATGGTTTTACTGTAAGAACCATCATTCTTATGAGACAATATATTAAAGTTAAAAACTACAAATGTTATGTATTTGCATGGTATTCTAATAAGTGATGGTTGTTACTTAATAACCGTAATGTATATACCTTTTTTAAAAAAAATTGGTGGTTGATTATACAACCACAATTTTACAAAAAAAAAGACAAACTAAATAAAAAAGCTAAAAATAAAAGTTACAGAGATGCTTTAAGAATCTCATGCATCATCAGATTCTTCATTCTCCAGTAATTTGTTCACCTTTTCGTTTAAAGAGTGAACGATAAAGGTAAGTTTCTTCAAGCACTGATCCATGCGTCCTTGTTCTTGCAATTAAACCTTGACCATATAATGTAGCTTATAGGTTATGTGGACGAGACCTTCAATGCTTATTGGTGGAGGGAATTGTCCGCTGGTCCACAAGTGCATGGGTCGCGCCAAGTAATAAAGTGATGAGTAAGATATCGTTCCCACGAGGATTTGGTTCCAAAACCAAGTTAAGTAGCGATTATTGCACTTTCGCCTAATTTGAGTTGGGCAATTATCACGGTGGAAGTAAAACAAAATTATAAACTAAAAGTAAAATATAAACAAGTGATTCATGGACTAGGAAAGATGCAGTGGAAGCTAGGATTGTTTATCCCCCTTGCATTTTATAGTTACTCATTCAAATCCCCACAATAACAGCTCTTAATGATGGATTATGTTAACCAATGTCACTAATTTACCCATAAGTGCTCTTTCAAGTCTCCAAATAGGTGTTTAGCTTAATTGGTTCATTAATCTCTTAATTGAAGAATTAAGCCCAACCTACATTGCAAGACCTATGTGGCTATGTAAGGTCAATAAGTATATCTCTACCTCATTAACAAAACCATCCATCCCTCTCATGAATTTCAAGTTCCCACACGATTAAACCGAAGTTCTACATTCAATCTAGCTCTCTCAAGCATTAACCAAGTGAACCCAACAACCTCATTGGTGATCAATCAACAAGGAGCATTAAGAATAGAGTGAAATCAACATAAACCAACCATTCAACATGAATATAAAGGAGAAATGAGTACTTAATCCATACAAAATTTCAAAACAATCCAAACAATAAACTCTAGCTACACATGTTCATAAAACCCAGAAGAAATAGGGCATACATCAGTTACAAAACAGAACAAAATGGAAAGACAACATAAGGAGAGGAAAAACCAATAGGAGAAGCTCAAATCTTCAACATCTAGCCCAATCTCCACCTCTAAGCTCCAAACCTTAGCAGAGCATTGTCTCCACGGCACTTCCCAGGTCCAACATCAATCTCTGCTTCAGGGTTTTGGTATTTATATGCCCTAAAAATCCGTTCTAAATCAAAACGCGCAGCTGCAGAATTCGGGCGTTGGCCGCGGCCAAACATCCTTGATGATGTTGACCGCGGCCAAGCTTCCAAATGAAGATTTTTGGCCTTCTTCATCCTTTTCTTGTTCTTCCATGGTGCTTTGACTTCCTTAGCTCCATTCCCACTTCTTGATCATCCTTTGGTGCCTCCAATGACTTCTTTATGGCTCCAATATTAACCTATCAACACAATGAAATCTATAAAAACATTGTTGATGTGATTTTAATGTAATTATGGGGCTTAAACAGAGAAATTATGCTTTTTACCATCAATACCCCTGGGCACATTACTTTTACACATTTATCATCAATTATCTATGAATTTACCCAAAATGTATGTAAAACTAAAGGTAAATGTGCCACTTTGATAGGAATTTCATGATGTTAACATGAATTCATCTTTTGATTTTTTTTCCAAATGATGAATTAGAAGTTCTCTAACGTTTGTTCATAATGTTTTGTTGAATCAGAAGTTGGCTTTTGTTAAGTTGAAATGAAAGTAGAGAAGTAGAGTTCAATTTTCAGACGTTTATATAGAGAGGGTTAGTGGATTATCGAGCCGTCTCGTCATTTAGTATGAAGGATCATTATAATTTATAAATAGCGATGGTTAATTCTTAATAATCATTATTGATTTGACAATTTTTTTAATTTATTGGTGTCTACTGTTAATTGCATAATCAACCACAATATTAATTTAGAACCATTAAGTATGCTGGCAAAAATACTTTACGGTTCGTAAATAATAACCGTGAACTATTAATTTTTAATTTCTTTTCCCTCCTCCGATGGTGAGGGTGAGGGTGAAGAAGACGAGGACAAGGAAGAGGAAGAGGAAGAGGAGGATGAACAGGATGATGAGGACGACAGTGATGGTTATTGCCGTCCTCATCGTCCTATTCATCCTCCTCTTTCTCATCTTCATCCACATTTTCATCATCAAAGAAGGGAGATGAAGGCTAGATCAGAGTATTATCATCAGCGTGGGAAATGAGAAAGGTTTTGAACCATCACGACGTTTGTTATTTCATAATGGTGTTTGCTCAACAACTGTCACTCTTATGAGACAAAATATAACGGTTACTAATTACCACTATTATTTATTTGCTTGGACTTCTATTAAGTGACTGGTTTTACTTAATAACCATTATTGTTACTTCTCATAATATTTTAATGATAACAAATCTTGCTCACTTTATTAAATAAAAAGTTTGGCATAAAGTTGACTTGATGATTCAAGTCACTCGAGTGATATAAGTATTTTAGAAAAACTTAAATAAAAAAGACACTCGAGTGATAGTGATTTCACTATAAGTGATCTAAGTGATAGTATGTGGTATTCTATTTTCATTTTGGGAAAATCACTTCAATGCTAGTTATAGCACTCAAGTGACAATCAACAAGCATAAGAATATCAAAGAAGATCACTCAAGTGATAGGAAAAGTACTCGAGTGATGTATAATCACTTCCAAAGTTCTTGCAAGTCACTCGCTGAGAATCAGAAGTTATGCAAGTCTTTACGTCTAGATCACTCGAGTGATAGGGGAAATCACTCGAGTGAATAAGATCACTTGCAACTGTTTGCAAGTAACTCGCAATCAGGTTGGAAGTTGGCTCTCTGGAAAGTAAATCACTCAAGTGTCAGTCTGGTACACTCGAGTGATATGCTCAACATCACTGGAGTGATATGCTGGTCACTCGAGTGATGACATTTCACTTGCAAGTCACTTGTAAGTGAAATAGAAGTGAAGTGATCTTCTGGTAAGACCACTAGAGTGATTAAGAGAATCACTCAAGTGATTCGTGATCACTTGCAATCCCTTGCAAGTGATCTATATACGCACTCAAGTCACAGGTAGTGACTAATCTTTTAAACAAGGAAGATCACTCGAGTGACAGAATAGGTACTCAAGTGATATTCACTCCTAACTTCATTACCAGTGAATCTTACTGTAAGTTCACTTACACAGACACACACACTCAAGTGACTACATAAACACTCCAGTGATAAGAAATCACTTAAGTGATCTAAAGTCAAACTTGAGTGAGCATTCATCAGTCTTTAATAACCAGCATCTTGATAATCACAATACCTTTCATACTCGTCTTATTAAACATCTTAAACTCTTATACTACTTTTAAATGTTACTAATCATACTTGTGTATAAGTTTCAGGTGATTAAATTTCGGATTAACTTCAAAATCAAGAAAAACATATATTTTTCATATGCATTAAATGCGTAGCAGAGAGAAGTGACAGAAACACTCTCTTTCATTAACGGCTACAATTTCTCTCTAACAGACAAATTTGAATACTCACAATGGTTATTAAAGATATTCTACCTACAAATACAGAAGCATTCAAGACGGAGCAACCAACCAATGATGAAATTAATTCTGTTCATTAAGTGCTCTGTTTTTAAGTCTATCATTCTCTGTAATTCTTATTGCTCCTCAGTTTTCATCTATATATATCTACTCTTTGAGAGAAACTTTAATACCTTCATTCACCTACTTGTAAAAAGATTCTCAAGGTAGTGGGACCTTGAGTAGGATTAGCTTACAAAGTATAAGGGGGAATAAGTGTCATGTTAAGGAGCTTACTTGTACTGTGGTGCTAAGAACCTATCGAATCTTGGAAGTATTGTTCGCTTCCGCAAGTGTACGGGTCGCGTCAAGTAATAGAGTGATAAGTAAAGATCGTTCCCACGAGGACTATGACGAAAATGAGCTAACTAATGCAACTATGTTTTTAACTAGGTTGAATTGAATCATTTGAAGTGATTAAGGTAAATGAAGATTATTAATGAAAATAAAAAAGCAAACAATGAGAATTGGGAAATTGGGTTTGGTTTCAAAAGGTTATAAGCTTAGGATTACTTCTTCCCCATTGTATTTCATAAAACTATGCAATTATCCACTTATGTTGGTTAAATGAGTTTTATATGCTAGTCAAAGGTTCTAAAGCATCAACCAAGCTCTTTCAAGTCAAGATTGATTTTTAATCTTCATTAAAAATATTCAATCTCTTGTTTATAATTAATGAAAATCATCTTTCCAACACAATCCTTCAATAGACTATGCTAGGCTGTTAGATATATCTCTATTCTAACAACAAACCATCCATTTAATCATAAACTTCAAGTCTAGCATGATTTCTCTTAAGTTCTACAATCAAAATAGCTCTCTCAAGCATCTTCCAATTGAACTACTCTATTCATGTGGTGATCAAGCACAATAAAGCATTAAGTATAAAGAAAAATCATCATATATACTCAATAACCAACATAAGCAAGATAATCTAATAGTTTAAATCCATACAATGGGTAAAAGTAATCCTAAATGAAAGTATTTAGCTACTCATAATCTTTAAATGCCAAAAATTCAGCTTAACAAAGTAACCCATATCAGCAAAAGAAAGAAAAGGGAAGGAGAATGATAAAAACCACTGATTTTAGCTTCAATCTTCCTTAAAAATCAAACACAAGACTTCTAATCTTCAAAATACTCCCTTCCTAAGCTCTCCCTTGCGTGCTCTAATGTTTCCCAATGCTCAGCTTCTGTTTTTCGGCACCTCCCTTTAGGTTAAGAAGTGTTTTTTCGCTTCTGATATCAAAACGTGCAACTGTACTTTTCACGACTGGCTACGGCAAGTCTGTCAACTTGCTGTAGCCAGTTACACAGAGAGCAGATTTCTCTTCAGATTCTCGACTAGCTACGACAAGTCTGTCAACTTGCTGTAGCCAGTTACACAGAGAGCAAAACAGGGATGACTTGCCACGGCAAGTGTGTCCAACTTGCCAAGGCCAGTTACACAGAGAGCAGGACAGGGATTTCTTGCCACGGCTAGTTAGTCGACTTGCTGAAGCCAGTTGTACAAACTCCTTCTAACTTGGCAATGCTTCACTTCCTTGTTTCTGGGTTCTTGTAGGGCTTCAAAACTTGTCTCCATCCTTCTACAAAAGAGGGATTATTTATAAATTCTCAATTGAATCACAAAGATGTAACTATAATATCTTTGATTTTTGCATGATACTTTGATATGCACATTTTCTTCTATACACTTCTTTCTATGCACATTTTGAACCCAAAAATAGGTAAAAAGAGAAGAAAATGTGTTGGAATGT
Source organism: Albizia julibrissin (assembly GCA_037074505.1). Taxonomy (NCBI): domain Eukaryota; kingdom Viridiplantae; phylum Streptophyta; class Magnoliopsida; order Fabales; family Fabaceae; genus Albizia; species Albizia julibrissin. The sequence continues at coordinate 38,908,163 of CM073483.1, read as the reverse complement.
TATGAATTTCTAAGAGTTAACAAGTATATTGAAAATCTCAGAAGTGCTCTGAGGACTGGATGTAGGTCAAGAGGTTAAGATCGAACCAGTATAAAATTTAGTGTATACTCCAGTGATATCTTATCTACTCTTAACTTTTAAGTAAGTATCCTTAACTATGATAATTCATTTTTTTTATCACCAAATTCACCCCATCTTGGGTGAAACTTATAGAACTAACAGTTATGTATCTCAAATATTTAGGATCCTAACTACGTTACCCCCTTTGCCGTAGTTGGCGCCTCTGCCCCCTCCACTAATCCATCTGTTGCGACGGATAACAAGATGACATAAGAGAAAGGGGCACTAGGGAAGGGCCTTATTGTAATAAAGGAGGTCTAAAGCAAATTACAGAGAGAGGAGGAAACTTATTGTGAGGTGGAACAAGAAAGGACAAATTGTGAACTTGTCAAATTTCAAATTTTGACCTTTCTTGTTCCATCTACAGCAAGTTTCCTCTCCTCTCTCTTAATTTGTTTCCTAGACTTCATTTATGACAACAAGACCCTCCCCTAGTGCTCTTTTCTCTTGTATCATCTCGTTATGCACAATAGATGGATTGGCAGAGGGGGTGGAGGCGTTGGCTACGGTAAATAAGGCAAAGACATTGGCTATGGTAGAGGTGGCAACATGGTTAGGATCTTCAGTACTTGAGCCATTTGTTACCATCAACAAGCCTTGAGGAGAAGGAGATGGAGGAGGGGGTGGCGGCAGTGGAGGAGTTCCCTGTGATCTTAACATGATGAAGGAGATAAGGGAGAGGCTGATAAAGAAAAGTAGTAAGAATCATAAAGAATATTTGAGTTTAAATAGAGGTCTAATAAATTACGAAGAGTTATAAGTTATGACTTATAAAGATCAAACAAGATTATGAAAAGTTATGATGAGTTATGACATTGAAGTTTCAAATGTTATGAAGGGTTATGAAAGAGTTAGATAACGGTTGTTTCTAAAGATCATTATGTTTTGTCTTCGCTGTTATAAGTGTTTGGAAGATGAATTGTTTGTAAGTGTTATATGATAGTTGTTTCTTAATAATCGTCATTGTTTTCACTAAATAAATTATGGTTATTAGTTATAATCGTTACTTTTGTGTTTTCGCGAATTTCACCTCGTAATACATGACGGTACATAGGTACATATAATTAGCTATTACGTTTAAGCGTTATATATCCTTGCACGACTTCCGTCTCGACATTCATGATATTTATTATTAGATATAACCATTATGTATTAGGCGTTATAAATGCCCAAATTTATAGTAGTGGTGCATGATTAAAATTATTTCGCTTAAGAAATGCACGTATTCCAAATGTTTTGATTTAAAAATGATAATACAAATGTGTCAAAAAAATGATAATACAACTCTCTATATGTGTGTGTGTGAGAGAGAGAGAGAGAGAGAGACTCAATTCATGCTTCAAATTGGGCACACACATGCTGGATCTTCTTATCATATGGCATATATTGATTCTCCCTCCTCTCTTTAATATAGGACTTATATGGGGAATTAATATTTGTCTTAAATATAAAATATATTTCTTATTTTTATCAATTTTTTCTAAAATTACCCCTATTGGGAGGGGGATTAAGGAATATGGTATTTTAGAAAAAAAATTATCATTAACCAACTTAACTAACTTATTTAATCTAATCAAATTAGGTAAATAAGTTTTACATTAAAGACCAGATCAGGGAGTATTATTTGTGTATCGATATCAGAATATGTTTGCGATGAACTTTTTAACTAAAGCAAAACATATGTTTGTTCTTGTAAATTTATATTAAATTTCAGTTTAATTTTGGGTTAAGTGCAAATTTGCCTTAAAAATTTTCACTCAAGATCAGTGGGTATCCAAAAAATTTTTGTGGATCAATATTGCCCAAAAAATATTAAAAATGGAGCAATATCGCTCCTTGCCGTGAAAAATGTTAACAGTCAATGTCAATTTTTTTAACGGTGAAAGATTAAGGAGTTGAAAATACTCTATAAATTTAAGGGATTAAATTGACACTTGATATAAACTTGGAGGGTGAAACTACACTTTAACCATTCTTTTAAATTAAAAATATTTTCTGTTGGTAAAGTGACTATGGTACGGTTTCACTTGAGGAAATGCAGTCAATCACACTCCATCCCATGTCATCACATAATATTATCTTTATACGTGACCAATCCCTTGAAATCTCTCTCTATATATTTAAATATGCTCATATTATCTCTTTCTTTGATATTTTTTTTTCACACAAAAGCGATCAAGTGAAATGGTACCAAACTGTATATATTTAAACGAAGGTCTTGGCAATATGCTCATATTATCGTGGAATCGAAAGCCGTCCATGCGTCTTAGGAAATTAATTATTTAGGACACCTATATTATTCATGTTTGATAATAAATCTGTGATTTATTACTTATGTTTTGGTGTTAAGCATCTTTACATTTGGGTTATTCACATAATACCACTGATCAGAGTGGTAATTTGCTTTTTGAGACCCTAGTGGCTTTGTAAACATAAGATGTGGCCGGCTAACCCATATAGTTGCCCCTCATGAGGTTAAAATGAATGAGATGTTTAGATTAACGTTTGTAAAAATATTTATATTTTTTACAAATTAAAAAATTATAGTATAATATAATTTATGTTTGAATAATATTTTATAAAAAAAATTATTTTGAGATAAACTTGTAGGATGATATATTGAGAAGTTAGATAAAAAAGGTTTAGATATGACACAAGTCAAAAAAAGTTATTTTAACTTAAAAAACCATTTTCGATCGAAAGCTCTTTTTTTTCGTAAAAGCTATTACAAACATAATTTTAGGCTTAAATTGATTTTTTTTTAAGGTAAGATGTGAGTTTGGGTGAACCAAACTTGATAGTTGATACTCCCTTCTCCGGTCATATTTACAAAAGCTCAATAACCGAATTACGCGGTTAAAATTATTTAAAAATAATAAATATGCTTAAAATAAACTTTTCTTTTAAAGTATGACCTTATTTATTAAGGGTAAGTAAGAGAAATAAATAAAGTAAATATAAAAATTGTCAACTTTTAAATTAATGCAATATATATAATTAATGATGGACAAAAGTAGAAAAAAAAACTCATTAAATATTCAGAGACAACTTTTACCGGATTCTTATGTAAAGGACTAAATCTATTTAAATTTTAGACTTTTATAAAAAAAATGGAGAGGTACCAAACATGCAGTAAAACCACTTGACCACTTCCCACTATCATCTCTAAGAAACTCCCCACACGTATTCTTGTCATGCTAACCGCATGATGCGAGCATTCATGAATTTATGTTTTTTATCTTGTTAAAATGATCAATTCTCATAGATAATTAGTTCGTATGTAAACGTAGAGCAGCAAAAATCAGAATTAAACAAAAACAAATTAAACAGATTGAAGGAAGCAAGAAGACCATCAACATCCTGAATTAAAATGCTTGAAGATGCCTTCAGAGCCTTTTCTTCCAAGGACCGAGCTTTCCTACCAGACCAGATTTCTAAAGGAGTGTTGGTGGTGTATATAAAGGTCAAGATGCAAGCCACATCAGAATAGCTCTCAGGCATTTTCACCAGAAAAAACCTTCACCTTTGATTGCTTCTACCCACCTAAATTCCTCAATTACTTGGCATTGAAAACATATCCAATCACTACTACAGAAAACACTTTTAACGCTCCTATTTTAGGCCTTTTAACGTCCTTTTATAAGGGCGACGTCTATTCAAGGGACGTAGTAGAGAAAGACTTTAGGCGTCCCTAATTTTTAGTGACGCCTAAAGTGAAATTATAGACGTCTAAAGTTAGAATTTATTAGCTGAATAATTATTAGACTAATAAATTATTTTCTTATATTACCAATAATTGTGTGGCTTTACTAGCTGCTTCTTTGTGCTTTATCTCATTTTTACTTTGGAAGCAAAATGTCATTGTTAGCTATACCCATATGTAAATTATTAAGAAAAATAGAAGTTAATAATATGGAAAGCTAATATGATTTATAACAATCAGTGTTCATGAAGCCAAGTCCTAACAATCATTGTTCTTCGTCTACTTTTTTTATATGACTTGATATCATAATAAAATATAACTTAGACAAATGAAAGTGGGGATGCATAATAGGAGTTTGTTTTTAGATAAGAAGAATTTAATACATAGTTAGTACCTGTAGCCGATGATGTAGACAGAGACACCCCACGATGGTGAGAGGAAAGGCTCTATTCCTCTTCAAATGATGGACTGTCGGTGAAAGAGTGAGAGAACAGAGAGATAGAAGAGAGAGCTAAAGAGATTAGAAATGGACAGAAGGGAGATAGAGATGGAAAATGGAGAGAAGGGAGAGCAATGGAGAGAAATGAGAGTAGAGATGCAAAAATTATTAGAATAGGAATGTAATGAGAGAAAATGAGAGTAGGGATGCAAGAAATATGAGAGAAATGAGAGAGTTTAGGCGTCCCTATTTAAAATCGGGATACATAAACTTCCAAATAGGCCTCCCTATTTCAAATAGGGACGCCTATTTAGCATCAACATGTCACTCAAATTGACTGACATGCTGACATACATTGGAAAAAAAAAATTGCCACAATTTGGTTTATGCAAGGCGCCTCTATGTCAATCAAACATAAAGGCTAACACACGCATGTAGATGAAAAAAGTATAATTGACTAACTTGTTACTCTTAAATCTTGTTTGTATAATAAAGTATTCAATTTTCTTTTTTACATGTTATTTTCTTCAACATGTGTTACATTTATAAAGAAAAAAAAAATTAAAATTTTATTAATTCTTTCATAAAATCAAATAACTTTCAAATTTTATTCTTATCTAACATATATTATATTACATGAAAAAAAATTCAATACACTAATAAATAAATAATAAATTTACTTGTATAGATGAAAAATTTAAGAAAATGCTTTAGATATAGAATATAAAAAAATATCTTAAAAATATAAAATGTTAACGTTCTTAATTTAAATTAAAGACGTAAAAAATGGCATCCTAATTAAGTGGCGTCCCTAATTGCCAAATAGGGACTCCAAAAGTGGCGTCCCTATTGTCCAATAATAGGGATGCCATTATGGTATCCTTATTGAGAATTAGGGATGTCTTTTTGATATTTTAAATAGTTTTCATATGTCAATTTTTATATCAATTCTTGACTAACATAAAGATTGACAAGTGTACTTTGGTATAAATAGACGTCCCTATTTTATATAGGGACGCATATTTGGTTTTAAAAGTCAAAGTATGTCAGCTTTTTGACTGACATGTATTGATTACGTATGATTTATATGTCTCTATTTAAAATAGAGACGCATAAACTATGATTTAGGCGTCCCAATTAATTTTTGGGACGTCTAAAGTTCCTTTTACGCCTCCTCAATTTTAATTGGGACGTTTAAAACCGACCAATATTTTAAAATTATAGCTTATAATTACAGAAATGCTACTCTGTTCATTTTTACTTCTTTTTTTTAAAAAAATGATCTTTTAGGATAGTAATATATGTTTTCTGTAGCAGTGAACCATGACCCAAGGAAGGCTTTGCCTTTTTTATTAGAAATATTACCCAACCAGAGGCCTAAGTAGTTTAGGTTTATGGAAATCTAAGATAGATGGTAAGCAATTTGTTAGCTTGAAGGTACATTCATTTCTGCTGAAAATACTAGGTCACAAAACTGGATCATTGACTTGATTGAATGTGCGAGATGTAGAGGATCTGGTTTTGCACCTTCATGAAGAATCAAATTTTTCTTCATCTAGATGAAGTTTACCAATAAGATCATACCTTTCATGATATGCTTATGCCGTCTTTTTTTTATTTCCATCAATATTCTCTTAGCTGTTCATCTATCATCAATCAATATATCAATATATACTATCAATAGTGCTGGCTTCATTTTGATTGATCCAACTGTACAGTCCATGTTATTGATTCCCTCATTCATTATTAGTTTGTTTTGTTTTAATTTAAAGTTCCCTTTAAAAAAACTGCATTCATTCATTATCTTCACATGTTTAGATTAACTTTCCAAATTTTGAATTTGAATATTTATTCCCTTCCTTGCTCTTTCCTCTTGTACATTTAATGCTTCGTTTGGACCAAAATCCCTACTATAAAAGTTTTCCTTGATTAACAAGTGACAAGTACTTGCAAGCAAAAAAAGACAATGACAAGTACTTAGCTTCACTTATTTCCTTATTTAATATTTTTTTTATGCTGTATGATTGTATTTCTTTATTCATTTATTATATCTTGATGTTATAATTTTATGTATACATGATACTATTATTTCTTTAGCCATTTTTATCTAATATTTTATGTCCTAGGATTCTCCGCTTTTTTCTTCATTTACGGTATTTAGAGTTGTTTGTTGCTTTTTGCGTTTTCATGGTCATTTTTTTATCATTTTGATCATCATTTTATTGTGTAATATTTTATTTTTAAAATTTTTTGTTTGATTACTAATTTTTTTAACTGATTGAAATTTAAACTAATTCGGGGTTGATTTCCTTTAATTTTGTTAACATTATTATCGGGTATTTTCCTATTTCGCGAATGTCGTGTTTGTTGTTTTTTGACGTTTTCTTCGTCTTTAAATTCTAAATATTTGTATTTTTAAATCTTATTTATTGCCCCCTTATGTGTATTCATTCCTTCCCAGGTTTTCCATTTTTGTTTATTTCTTTCCTTTCATTTTTTCCTTTTTTGGAATTGTTCGATTTTAATTTTTTGTTAACTCATTTTTTTTAAAATTTTGTTGACTTCAATTCTTTAATTGATTGGAGATTGTTATGATTTCGTTTGATTTCATAGTCCTTAATCGCGAAATTGCCTCTGGTCTCACCTCATTTTATATTTATGAGTAAATCATATTCACTTATATTTCTACTTATATTGACTTTGATTTCTTACTTCACTACAAAAAAATATAGGATTAGCGACGGAATTTTATTCCGTCACTAATTCATCCCTAATCCCTCACAAATTCCGTCACTAAAATTAGCGATGGAATTTAGCGACGGAATTACATTCCGTCGCTAAATTCCATCACTAATTTCCGTCACTAAAAATTAGCGACGGAATTTTTCCGTCGCTAATTAGAGACGGAATTTCTGTCACTAAATTCCGTCTCTAAATATTAGCGACGGAATTTAGAGACGGAATTTTTCCGTCGCTAATTAGAGACGGATTAGCGACGGAATTACATTCCGTCACTAATTTCTGTCACTAAAAATTAGCGACGGAATTTTTCCGTCTCTAATTAGCGACGGAATTTCCGTCGCTAATTCCGTCTCTAATAGTTAAATTTTTTAATAATTCGATTTTTTTTCAAAATTATAATTTTTAAAATATTTTAAATTTTAAAATATTTTAAATTTATAATATAATATTAAAATAAATAAATAAAAAATATTAATTCACATTTATTTTTGAAATTAAAATTATAATATAATATATTTGAATTTTTAATAATATATTATAAACAAATAAAATGAAAATTTTATAAATACAAACAAAAAGATAAAATATAAAATAAAATAAATAAATAAAGATATTAATAATAAAAATTTAGGTAGAATATTTACATAAAATAAAATAAGAAAACTAAATTAAAATATTCAATAATATATAAAATTATGTATTTCTATTTTTGTTTGCAAGTGATATATATATATATATATATATATATATATATATATATATTATGTATGTATGTAGGTACTTACGTATGTATGTGTGAATGTGTGTGTCTATGTTTATATATATATATGATTTTGCATTTAACTTTCACAGGTTCTTCTTAGCTCAACTGGCAAAGGCACTAGCATGCACGTGAGAGGTCATGGCTTCGAATCCTAACTTGGTCACAAAATGCAACCAATTTGTGACTTGTGACACGTGGCGCGAGGTGGAGGATGGCAAGGTGGCGGTGGCTGATTGGTACACGTGGCGGCCGCCGGTGAGGAACATGTGGAGGCTCGTGTTGTAGACATGTGGCAATTTAAATTATATATAAAAAAAATAATTAGCGAAATTATATATAAAAAAAATAATTAGCGACGGATTAGAGAAGGAAAATTTCGTCTCTAATTAGAGACGGAATTTTCCGTCTCTAATTAGTTAATTTCGTCCCTAATTAGTGACGGAATTTAGGGACGAAATTTTTGCTTCATAGGATTCTCCGCTTTTTTCTTCATGTACGGTATTTAGAGGAGTTGTTTGTTGCTTTTTTGTGTTTTCTTGGTCATTTTTTTATCATATTGAACATTAAACATGGAGTATATAACAGCCCAACAATTCCATTTAAGTAAAGTTAGTTGTATCTGTTAGCATTAAATTCCCTTAATCCTGCTGTAAATTTATTGCTTCTCGCATACATTTATTCGGCATAATCCTTTGTTTCATTTTCTCTCATGATACTTTGTCTCATTTTCTTTTCAGAATCTCATTTGGAACCCAGATTTAAAAAAAAATTGTTTAGATTTCATATTTTATAAAACTATTATTTTAAACATAAATAAATAAATTTAAACCATTAAAATATGATCTACATTATTCATAACTACAACACAAACAAAATTAAAAAAAATTAAATTAAAAAATGCTATTTTAAAATTTTATAGGTCAACCCTTCCGTTCTATAGTCTTCATGTGCATTAAAATTTTAAATAATCAATTAAACTATTTTCTTCAGCCCATATTGTTATATTTCCTGCCAGTCAAATATTAATTTATTAAAATTAAAATAAAATAGCGCCCCTTGTCAAGTATACGATTTTATACAAATAGGAAAATGATTGTATTATTATTTTTGAATTTATACATTATTAGTCGTTTTTATTATTAATCACTTCTCGGACCGATTCCCGTGATAAATTTTCTCATTATTATTCTTATTCCCTTTATTATTCCTTAATCCCAATGGTTGCCTTAATTCCATCACAAAATCCTGTAGCCATATTCTTTATTTTAATTCGTCTGAGCTTTTAATAGTGTCTTACTTGACAGCCAAAACTTAGCTGCAGACAAAATATCTCATCGTCAATTTCAGTTAGTATAAATTTATTGGATGTTAAATTTAATTTTTTTCTCATCCTTTCCTATACAATGTGTGCCAATTCCCCATCTGCATTTTCTCATCCTCTTTCCATCCTTGATTCGTCTTCCCTAGTAGTTGACTTAATTATATTCTAGACCCTGATGCCAATATCTTTCTATTTATCATTTCATTATATTTATTTATTTTCCTAATTTGATGACATGTATTGTTAGAAAGAAATAAAGTAAGTATTAGCTCACTTTAGTATGGTTTGTTAGAGGTTACACCCTCCCATCCTATTTATAAGAATTCAATAATTAAATTATATGGTTTAAAAAATAGTTAAAATTAATTAAAAATAATAAGTATGTCTAAAATAAAATTTGTTTTTCAAGTATGTCCTTATTCATGAGAGACAAATAAGAGAGAGAAATAAAATAAATATAAATATTACCAATATTTTAATTAATGCAACATATATAATTAACTAATGGTAAATATGAAAAAAAAACCCATTAAAATGTTCAAATAATCTTATCGGACTCTTATAAAACCTCACTCGGAAACTGTTCCCACCTATCTTTTTTATTTTCAGTGGAGAAAATACACACACACACATATATCAAAGACACTAATCTGTAAGAAAAGCGTTAATCTAATAATAACTTAAAAAAATAAAGAAGAAATTAGAGAAAGAAATTATATTATTTGAAAATAAATTTTAATAAATAAAAAAAATAAATGGTAAAAATAATAATAACATAAGAAGGCCAATAATAATAATAATAACATAAATATTTCTTGAAATTAATTAGTTCAGCAATGACCTTTTCAGTTCATAATTTGTGGAAAAAACTGTATAATATATATTAATTAAAATAATTTATTTAAGTCAGAAGAGTAACTAGAATTTTTAAATTTAAATTGGACTGAGTAACTAGAATTTTTAAATTTAAATTGGACTATTTATTTATAAGGGTTAAGATGCAAATTAGTCGAAGTATTCAAAAAATCTCAATAATACTTTGAAAGTTTGTGTTCTCAGTATCTCTTTCAAAGTTTCATAATGTAATAATATCGCCATTTTTTTAACCGTGGACCATTAAATGGAAACAAATTGACTGAAGAATACACAGTTGGCAAGTGATGTGGCAATGGTGTGGCAAAAATCCGACGTGTACGACCTCAACGTTTTGCTGCTGAAGCTCCTCACCATGAAGGCACTGAACTAGGCGTCGCTGGGCAAGGAGGGGATTGACCTTCCAAGATGGGATCAGTCGGTGGTCCTGGAAGAATGGACGCAGAGCTCATGAGATACCACAATATAGAAGAAGAGATACTTCAGTTGTTGCAGATAGCCATGGCGTGCGTGTCAGTGGTTCCTGATCATATTAAAAAAAAAACAAAAACAAAAACAAAATTCCACTCCTCTCCCTTCCATCATGATCACTCATTTTTATCACTCAAGCCTTGTCTCTCTTCCAATATCATTTAGTCTCATCTTGCTCCACTGTTCTTCGTCCCTCACCCCACCAACAGCCATGAAACCCAAAAATGACCCACAATAATGAAATACAAATACAAGAAATCATCTTCAATGCAATGATGAAACCAAAGAGTATAAATAAGAAAGGAGATAAAATATCAAACAAAATAATCACCCAGAAAATTGAACTAAGGAAGGTGAAAAAATTCATAAAGAAGCCCTCACCTAAAGCCCCAAATCTAAATCCAGATTTTTAGTATGATATTGAGATTTTTTAAATACTTTCGAAGAGGGTCTACGCCTTAACCCTATTTATAAAAAATCTTCTGAAATTTGCAACAATACCGTAAATATTAAATATTAATTTTTTATGAGGTCTTAAATTGTTGTTCTCCCAAATCTTTTTATGTTTTAAAATATGACTGGGTACAGTATAGGTTGTATTTTTTACTAATGAAAGCCACTGTCATGTCCATGAAAAAACTATTATTTTAAAATTTATAGTATTGCATTGAATTGTATTCTTCTTTCCTGAATTTAATCTTTAAGTGCAAATAAAACTTCTTTAACACCAGGATACACAAGAATCTTCCCATGAAGAAGACTGATAAGAACTTGGTGCTGATTACCATTATTACAATAGTTAGCGGTGTCGGGCATTTTATATTTATAGTCAACCAAGATGATTTGGTCTTGAACGTCATTGAAACTACCTTTAAATTTAATGTGCGCTAAGGAGGGCTTTCTCGGTCAGGTTCTAATGTTGGAGATTTTGTTCTTTGCTGTCAACCGACACTTCACGGAAGTATTTCATGTAAATTTTTTTGAAGTTATTAATTAATCCTTTTTATGTATTTTTTATTATTAATTAATCCTAAGTTTTTAAGTTTTTTTATTGGTATATGTGTGTAATGATAATACAAGTGTCTTTACATGCTTAAGTCCAACAAAAACATCTTGTGGGAAAAGAAACTTCACATTGATGAGGAACACAAAAATTGGCTTACAAATCAAAGCCAAAACGTTTCAATTGGAAATCTTGTTTCGTCATTCAACCAAATTCTGCCTTTGCCCCTACCTCTATGCATTTAACCATCTTGAGGGTGCATTGAAAATTAAGAAACAAATATTTATATACAACACCGATGGTCTAGATTTAATTTAAAAAAGGAATGACCTAGATTAAACCAAGTGATGAATGGTGTGGTCTAATGACCCTTTTTATCTTGTGAACATAGTCAAAATAAATTACCTAGATTAAACCAAGTGAATGGTGTGATCTAATGACACTTGTTATCTTGTGAACATAGTCAAAATAAATGGCCTAGATTAAACCGAGTAGTGGGGTTTAGTGATGTGTAATCTTTTTTAACCTGTGGATGTGTTGTGAATATATATATAGTCAAAATTAAAGACATTAATATGTTAAAAAGGCACTAATATAATAATAACATAATAAAATAAAGAAGAAATTAGAGAAAAAAGTTCTATTGTTTCAAAATAATTCTTTAATATATAACAAAAATAATAAAATAATTAATGGTAAAAATAATATTAACAAAAAATTTCCTTGAAATTAATTAGTTCAATAATGACTTTTTTGTTCTCAGTTTGTGAAAAATTTGTATAATATATATTAATTAATATCATGGATGAGCTAGTACTAAATTAGCAGCTATCATTTTACAATTTATTAATTATTTAAGTACCTGAGTTTTTGAATTAGAATTGGACAATTTATTTATAAGAAGCCTTTTAAAATTTACAAATTACCATGACAAATTTAATATTAATTTTTCACGACGAGGTCTTAAATTTTTGTCCACCCAAAATCTTTTTTATGTTTTCAAATATGACTTGGTAGAATATACATACGTTGTATTTCTTTAACTAATAGAAGCCACTTTCATGTCCATGAAAAAATATACTCTATATAATTTTTATTTTTACCTATATAATGGGTCTTCTCCCATGTCGTAATTAACTTTTGAGCATATATGAGAAAATAGTAATGCGATGTATGCCATTATGCCTAACTCTTTAAAAAGTGACCATTGTATTATGCTTTATTATGTAACGATTTATGATCCGCATTCTTTGTCCTCTTGTGCCCCCTGCATGCACGTACCAGAAAAGTAGATTTACAGCACGCTTATTTTCTTAAACATATACTTAATATAAACACAAAAGAAAAAAATCAGATTTACTTCATGCTTATTTTCTTAAAATATGCACTTAGTATAAACACAAAAAGAAAAAATTATGCACGTGTGAGTTCTCTTTTTGGTCCTAATCATAATTAAGACACCCCTAATAACCATGTGATCTATGTAGACATGGGAGATGTAATTTTATTCATTCTATCTCCTCCTCTATACTCCTTGATCTGGAATTTCAAACCTCCTTCCGCTGCTGTTGTAAATTTCACGGAGGTAGGGTTGGTAACGATGAAAAAACAATGATCAATGATGTTATACTACAATGAATTGAAGGGGAGGCAATGTTAGAGGCCACAGTGAGGTCTGGGACATTGCAATTATCAAACCTGAACTCGAAATTGACAGCAAAAAATTTGTGAACCCCCAAAACAATTTAGAACATAGAAACTTGCGGCGGAAAGAAGGGGTTTGCAGTGATGAGACGAACAAATTTTGAAGTCTAGACGATGTGCTTTGACAGTGTAAGGTCCCTGAGGCGATGGTGGATGGATTGAATAATCAAGAAACTCAAGGCTCCAAAGCCAAGCAACACGTCATTATAGCAGCAATGGAGACTGATCAAGATTGGTGAAATGACCACATGTAAGAAAGAAAATGTACAGTAAGGGAAAAATCGATTGGGCCTAATAAATTATGAGTTCAAAAATAGTCTGCTTTGATACCATATAAATAATATTGATCAGAGAAAAATAACAGAAACAAAATAGGAGAAACACTTCTATTAAGCAATGAGCAACATGCTAATACAACAATCTAACTTACTTGAGTTTAATATTGATCACCCTCACTTGAGGGCGATGAACCACTCACATGAGAATTTAATAGAGATAATCTATTTACCTTCTCTCTTTACTTGGTGAGAATAACCCTTTACGTCTTACATTGAGTGAATACGAAATGACTAACTAACCCAACTCACTAACTTATATTCCAACCGTGTTAAATGCGATTTTCTCTTACAAGATGTTCTTGTACTTAATAGTGATTTTAAGAAATTTCCGCCATTTTTAGCCTTTAGTAGAATTTCTTATCGTTTTTGTATTCAACTAGTTTTTTTGCAAACTGATCTTGATCTTCAGTTCAAGAATTCCAATTCTAGCTTCCAATCTCAATCTTTACTCTCGTTTTTGCTCTCACAATCACTCGCCTCGTCGTCAGCAGTCGGCACTAGTTATCGCAATCTTCTTGAGTTCTCGATCTCAGCATCTCACCACTCTTCGTCTTCGTCTTCGTCTTCCTCTCCCTTTTCCTCAGTTGCAGTCTCGTTATTTACCATTGCTCTGAGTCTGTGAGTTAAATAGATGAGTCTTTTTAATCATTCTTCCTCAGTTGCAGTCTTGCCGGTCACCCTCTCCCCTCCATCTCCAGGTTTAAACTTGGAATCTTTGCTTTCCGTCTTCATTATAGGTTTGCTGTCACTTCTCATGATACACGTGGCTCTGGATAACGACGTGCCCCAGTTCAAAAAACCCAAGTGAAAGTGGGAATCAATGGAATATATAAGCTGGAGTTGAAGCAAAATTAGAAAGGCTGGAAAACAAATATTTTAAGATGATTTAATATATTTAATATAAGGAAGCAAGTGGTAAGTCGACAGTTGGGAGGTAACGAAACCCTCTCCACCGCACGCGTACCATATCACATTGCATTGTACTCGTATTTTTTTCTGAATTTAATTTTGGTTTAAGTGGTAATTTTGTTTCAAAAGTTGTCATCAAAAGGCAGTGTAAAAAATTAGTAATTTTGTCTTGACTGTTATCTCAATTAGTTTTGACCGTTAGTTAGCCAAATATACTGAGTTAGTAATTCATATGTCATTCACGTTATTTTTGTTAAAGTACAAATTTACCTTGAAAGTTTTAAATTTAATTTTAAGAAAAGAAACTAAAGTGTATGATATATGGACTTCTAATACAAATTTACACCTTAACAAAATTAACGTGGATGACATACGGACTGCTAGCTCAACATATTTGATCAGCTAACAATCAAAATTAATTGAGATAACGGTAAAAAAAAATTACTTTCTTTTTGACACTTCTAAAAAAAAATCTCTTTAGTGACAACTTCCAAAATAAAATTACTCTTAACCTTTTAATTTCGAATCCTAAATATAGATGGTTGACTAGGAAGTTGTGGAGTGGGAGACTTTGTACTTTGATAATTTTAAATTTATATGTGATTATATCATTTTCTTCAAACATATATGGACTTTGTACGGTGCTGGAATTTTCTAGAAACGGCAATTCGCAATGCACGTTGTTGACACAAGCCAGGCAGTCAAAAACATTTTTTTTCTTTTTCTTTATTTGGGGGGGGGGGTTAATGACGGTCATAGGGTTTGAACTTAGAAATGTAGAATTATTAAGTTAGAGATTTAATACACACATATAAGTATATTTGTCAAGGAATAAAAAACCGGATCGGACTGAAAAACCGGCTGGTGGTCCGATCCAATTGATGCATTAAACCGGTCGAACGGGTTTGAACTGGTAAAACCAGTCAAAACTAGTGGAAACCGGTGGTCAAACCGGTCCCCTTTTTTTTAATGTATTTTTTTATTTCTCTAATTACTATCTCGCGCTATTTTTAAGGGAAAAATAAAAGTTTGAAGACCAAGATGAAGAGAAAAGTAAGTAAAGAAATAACAAATCTAAAAATAAAGATTTTGGGGATTTAATAATTAATTAATTATAGGAAAGGAGATATCATTGCATAAGTATATGCACCATAACTAATACTAATAAATTTTAAACATTTTTTTCTAAAGATCTTTATTTTTATATATAGAAATTTAAAAATATATTAATATATATATTGTCACTAATAAATTATAATATTTTAATATGACCGGTCCGACCCTGATTGATCTATTGACCATTAAACCTATGCCATGACTGATTCATTACCAGTTCTGATATGTATGCTCACATTGGCATATTATCAAATACATATTTATATGAAAAGCATTTTAGTCTTGAAAAATTAAATTTTGGTCATGTGTCAGCTCAGTAATGGGTGCGTGGAAACAAATGAAATGCAGACTATAGAAAAGGTATTAATATAATGTACTAAGTTGAATTTTTTTTTTTTTTTTATAAAGGCAAAAAACCGGGATTCTTTTAGCAGAACTTGGAAAACAAGGAACTTTGTAAGACTAAAAGAAGGGCGGTCACATACTCACATCTCCCCACTACTGATCAACAACCGTTCTTCATTCTCTCTTCTTGGGTAAATCTTTTTTTCAACTCGTTCATCTTTTCTTGTCCTTACTCTGTATTCTCTCATTCAAACTCTGTTCTTGGGTAAATCTTTTTCTCAACATGTTCGCCTTTTCTTGCCTTTACTCTGCATTCTCCTATTCAAACTCTATTCTTGGTTAAATCTTTTTCTCAACTTATTCATCTTTACTTCTTTAAAACTCCAGTTTCTGCCTTCACGTCCTCTCCTTGAGACGTGGGTGTGCGCCATTGTTGCGGGTGTTTGTTTTACGAGAACTTGAAGGTTAGTAGTCAATGAATGAATTAGATTAACATGTTTCTCATATTATTCATCATACTCCTTCTAAGTTTCTTTTTTTGATTATTTGCTTCAAGATTTCATTTGTCTCAAAAAATGGATGAGAACTCTTTAGGGGAAATAAAGAGTAGGATTAATGCCAGGATAGACAAGAATCTTCTCATGAAGAAGTATAATAAGAACATGGTGTTAATCACTATTACTATAGTTAGCTGCGCAGGGCAGTTTAAATTTTTAGTCAAACAAGACGATTTGGTCTTGAATGTGATTAAAAGTGCCCTTAAATCCTATGCGCGCCAAGGATGGCTTCCTCAACTAAGTTCTAATGTAGAAGATTTTGTTCTCTATTGTCAAAACGCTCCTAATTCATGTAAGTTTTTTCTCTAGTTATTAATTAATCCTTTTTATGATTATTAATTAGTCCTGAGTTTTTATTTGAAGGTTTATAAATGTGTATGTGTAATGACAATGTAAGTGTTTTTGCAGGCTTAAGTCTGACGAAAACCATAGGATCTTGTGGGGAGAGACACTTCATATTGAAGAGGAAGACAAATGTTGGCCTCAAAGATGACAAACCCAAGCCGAAAAGCTTCAATTTAAAATCCCTTTTCGTCAAAAGGGTATGGTCTCAAGACTTGAAATATTCGCTTTTAGTTTTTCTTATTTGGGTCTTTTTTAACTTAAAAAAAGTTTTTGATACTTCGGTTTGCATGTGGTAATAAGGTCAAACTCAAGTTTCTTTTTTTAATTATTTACTTCAGATGAAATCTCATAAAATGGAGAAGTCTTTAGAGGAAATGAGGAATAGGATTAACACCGAGATATACATAAATCTTCCTATACATAAGAACTTGGTGTTAATCACTATTACTATAGTTGGCTGCACAGGAAAATTTAAATTTATGGTCAAACAAGACGATCTAGTCTTGAATGTGATTGAAAAAACCCTAAAATCCTATGCGCGCCATGGATGGCTTCCGCAGATAGGCTCCAATGCTAGAGATTTTGTTCTCTGTTGTCAAGACCCCAATTCATGTGAGTTTTTTCTTAAGTTATTAATTAATCTTTTTATGCGTTGTTGATTATTAATTAATCTTGGGCTTTTAAGGTTTATAAATGTTTGTGTGTAATGATAATATAAGTGTTTTTGTAGACTTAAGTCCGATGGAAACTATAGGATCTTCTAGAGAAAAACACTTCATATTGAAGAGGAAAGGTGACAAACCAAAGCCTAAAAGCTCCGACTGGAAATTCTATTCCAATTGTTTCGTCAAACAGTATGCCCTTAAGACTTGAACTTTGCTTTTAATTTTTCTTGTTTGGGTCTTTTTTACTTAAAGAAGTTTTTGGAATAGGTAATACTAGGATAAATTGTAGGCTTTGCAATTTAGGGTGCGTTGTGTTTGGGGTGTGAGGAGGGAGGGTATTTCTAGGATCAATTGTAGGCTTTGCGATTTGAGAAATTCTTGTGTGAACTTGGAGTGTCACGTCATCTGTAGTCTAACCAATCACAAGCTAACAGCTCAGAATGATCTGGCACTTCTAAATATTGGCTGACAGCTAAAAAAGTTAAAAAAAATCCTTTTGATTTTTAAAATAAAAGGAGTTACGATCAGGAAGGCATAAGGCTTTTGGTTCTTTGAACCTTAGCCGTTGTCCCTTCAACCCTACTTCATCTCCATATTAGATTTGCTATTTCTCTTAAAATATCTCAAGTGTTGCTACTAGATAGCTTTTGTCTTTCTACGGTAGTGAGGGGTGGCTGGGAGTTTGAGTCGGTAGGGTTGAGTGGTTGAGGTCGCTCGGCAACGATGAAAGATCTCCCTAAGATCATGGGCAACTTGTCTTCTTGATTGTTTTTAATTTTTTTCAGCTTCCAACTAATGTTGGGTAAAGTTCAGTAGATGCCACATCATATTAAAATGATGTTGAGTTGTTGGCTTGTGATTGATCAAACCACAAATGATGTGGCTATCCAAATTCATACAAGAATTTCTCTTGCAATTAGGGTGCGTTGTTTTTTGGGTGTAGGAAGAATATTTCTAGAATGAGTAATAGGCTTTCTAATATGGCAATTGGCAAAGGGAAAAAAAAGTAGGCTTTTTAATTTAGGGTGAGTTTGGTTTGGAGGTGGGGAGGGTATTTCTAAGATAAGTAGTAGACTTTCTGATGGTGCAGAAAATTTAAAATAAAAAATAAATTATTATGAAAAACTATTATTATTATTATTTTAAAATAATAATAATACAATATTAATTTAAAATAATAAAAATTATTGTTACAATAAACAAACATATTATTATAAGTTGTAGGCTTTGTGATTGAGGCATGTGGTTGGGTAGGTTATGCATGTCAAGGTTGAGTGCA
The DNA here is from genome assembly GCA_037074505.1 of Albizia julibrissin. NCBI lineage: Eukaryota > Viridiplantae > Streptophyta > Magnoliopsida > Fabales > Fabaceae > Albizia > Albizia julibrissin. The sequence goes on along the minus strand of CM073483.1, from coordinate 38,889,470 downwards.
TGCAGGTTTCACTTATATTTATTAATTAAAAAGGGGCTTAAAGTTGAATAATTCATTTTCTAGCACGCATTAGTATTGAAATGGTCATTCATCTGAATACAGCAAGAAGCGCAAATACTTGTAGTGGTAAAATACATTAACACCAGTCTGACTCATAAATTCTTATAGGCAAAACTTGTTTTCTTATCCTAACCATTAATTTAATGACTAACGGGTGGGACCTGCTTGACTTCAGTTTGAACGTAGTTTTGAGATTTGTTACATGTCTTAGAGATCCTATATCTGTTAGTGAATGTCAATGGAAAATCAAAAGTCACAGGGAGAATGTAAATTGGGGCAGGCGGTGATTAAACTTCCTGTTTCACTTGAACTGTTATAGGCAAAATCTTTTGGATTTTCATAATTGGAGACAATGTGGCGATTGGAAAAGCCAGCCGGAGTATGGTGCAGCGTAATGCATGTCGCCGCTACGATTCTCTGCTAGCCTTTCGTGAGTAAGCCTTTTGGAGACTCACTTGGCCAAGCAAAAGTTGAGAGACAATATAGGAAGAAAGTCTTCATCGCAGTCGTGGGGCAGGTAATTAGGCAGCACAAACTTTGTGTTCCACCATGTCACCTTTGCGATTCTCTCGTGGCCCTGCGTGAGTTAGCCTTTCGGAGTCTCACTCGGCCAAAAGAGATGAAGCAAATTCTACATCTATAAATGTTGTTCAGAAAAAGAAAAAAGAAAGTTGGAGACAATATTGGAAGAAAATCTTTATCGCAGTAGTGGGGCAGGTAATTAGGCAGCACAAACTTTGTGTTCCACCATGTCACCTTTGCGATTCTCCCTTGGCCCTACGTGAGTAAGCCTTTTGGAGTCTCACTCGGTCAAAAAATCTGAAACAACATCAAATCATTAGTTTGCTTTCAGCTCGGAAAAAAACCCAAAAAAAAAAAGAGACAATGGATCGTCGTAGCAATGGGGAGAGGATCACGTCCTTCACCATTCCGGTGCTCCATAGGTTATTGTTTGTTGTGAGTGAGCCCTTTGGATTCTCACTTCACCTCATTGAGAAGAAAAAAGAGGCTGCCCATAACAGTTTTGGTTGCATTCAGGGACACCAATACGGCCATGTCGTACCTTTACGCGTCCCTTTGGATGAGTGACAATATGAGTGAGCCTTTCGGATTCTCTCCTCATCCATTATCAATCCTTCTGTTGCATTCAAGTATCTTTTTGTGTGATCACTGAGATGTGTGCGAACTTCAGAGCAATATTCAAATTGTGTTTTTAGTGGGGAATTCCCAATAGTTCTCAATTTCTTCCGGGGTAGGAACAAGTCTAGCTGAATATTCTGCCATGAGTCAGGTTGAATTTCCTTTTACTGTTTTACCAATTACGCTAGCTCTTCTTGTTGCAAATCTCTTGAATGCGGCCTTCATTGCTAATACTTACATTAATATTTTAGCCCTTTAGTTTATTTATCACTGTTTTAATACCATAACTACAAAACCCGCATGGACTCAAACCTTGATAATTATTGGATTAGTAATTTTTTGGGTTTGTCTTTTCTATTACTAGGTGGTATAGCAGGAGTCCTATATGTTTGAAATGTGACTGCTGCATGAATTCCTATCTTTAAATTAAGGGGTTCTAATCTTTTGAAACTATTCTATTTTTAAGCTTTAAGTGGTGAAAATGCCAAATCACAATTTTATTTCAGCTAATACTATTTTACTAATTACTAATGTTCTGTTAATCTATCCATTAAAAAAAGTCCATCTTCTTCCAAATAAAACTCAAGTTTTTTCCTTCAAATTTTTTACCTGTCAAGTGGAGCTTTTAAAAAAGTCATCATGTTTTGATGCATAGAGGCTATTTTGATGCATAGAGGCTAAAAAAAATCAATTGTTGATACATGCTAGTAACTTGAAACTCTAGGTAAAAGGCAGTGAGGAATTTAGAGATGAAATTAAGGATAGTAAAGTGTAGAACCCGAACAATTGTGGGCTATATTCACGAATCGAAGATGTTTGAGAACAATTGAAGTTTAGTGGATGAACAATGGTGAATTACAAGTATAGTTGATAAGTATTGATAGTTCATGGATGATTAAGGATTAGATGAAGCCTAGGGTTTGAACAGTGGTGGAGTATATTTATGAATGAGAAATGTTTGAGGACAGTTGAAGCTTAGTTGTTGAACAGTGGATGGTTATGAGTTTAGTTGACTAGCTTAGTTATAGTTTTGAGATTATGGTGATGAAAATTCTACTCCCTCAGGTCACTTCAAAAATTTGTGTAATGATATAGCCCCCTTGATTAATCTCAAGTCTGAAAAACGTCTTGGACAAGGGGGTTTTAAAAACATCTAACCCATGTTTGTCTTAAAGATTGCTGTTACAGGAGGAATAGTTAGAATCATTTGGAGATAAACATTGATCAATGGCCAAGACGTGCAGCTAATCATCAACAGAAAGTTCCGCTGTTCCTAGGTATGGGGTTTTCAATTTTCCACTCATCTGTCTACCTACTTTAAATCGATTTTGTTGTCACTTAAAGTGTAAAGCATGTTTGTTAAGCAAAAACAAAATAAACCAAATCAAGTTTTCAATTTCAATGGTTAATGGAAACTTTGAAAAGTACTGATGATGGGAATGTACACATACAAAACATCTCTGCTTCTTAAAGGACAAATAACCTCAGGAAACACAAAAAAAGACACGAGTTTTTTTTAAGTTATTAAAGGAAAAGTTCATTCAGCATAAATAAAGTGTTCACACTTACGCTGTAACTGCCACATCAACTATCTCGGGATGCAAAATCAACACAGCTTCCAAATCAGCAAGAGATATCTGTTACAAATGATTGTATACCATATAAGAATTTACATATAAAAATTATAAAATTGATTAAAATGATTTAAGAAAATCTCTGATTGAAGATCATGCAATGGAATAAACATATTACAGGGGAAATGATACCCTGCATCTTAGAAAGTAATCCTTTAACAAATAGGCGTCCAATAGCTTCTTAAAAGTTACAAAGCCTTCAAGTTGTATCATATTAGAAAAAAATTTCTAAGAAATCCTGTTTTAGTGAAGGTCACTAAGTATCTTTCAGATACATCTCCCTATCTATAGAAATCAGATTGTTACCTAAGCGTGAGATTTTGAGTTCATGTTGATGTCTATAATGGAACAAAAACATATTTAACCCCACAGTAAAGAAATAGTGACATTCAGTATATATCAACTAACTCACATGAGAATGGATAGTCCATTGATATTGAAAGCCAATTGGTAGCATCTAACACAAATACATGCACGCATCCTTACATGATTGTTGTACAACTTTCTGTATTTTGTTCCATTCGTGTGTGTGAGATCTAGCAAAGATCGTTGTTCTCTTGTACTTTAAAACTAGACACCTGATAGCCCTTGTATTTGATGATATCTTTCAAGCGGTCAGGCAAACGTAAATATCCATCTTGATCAAATCAAACAGCATCACCAGTGCGCAGCCAACCATCTTTATCAATTGTTGACATTGTCGCTTCCTCATTATTCAAGTATGCTGAAGAGTTTATGAAGAAAATGATTTCAGCCAGAATAACAAAAAATACAGGCAAATTTATAAAACAACCATAATTGCTTAACTCATTAAGAATTATAGAGGATACATATTCTCCTATAACAAAATAAAAACAACAAAGTCATTATAACAAAATCTAATATCTCCCTTGAATATAAATTTTACTTGCAATTCTCCTCATGCTAAATGGAGACTTACTGTAGCATACAACCCAAAGGAAAGAAAGGAGGCTTACTTTCATTCCAGTGTGTACCATGTCTACCTTTCCAGCCAGGCAAATGCCCAATGTTGTTATCTTTCCATTTTTCCTCAAAGCCTGAAAGCTCATCTGAAATATTAAAAGCAAATGAATAAAGCATGGAACACAGTTGTACCTTCCTTAAGATTTAAAAGAAAATCACAAAAATTTAGAAGAAAATCATGGAACACTGTCTTACCTTCGTTAAGATTGTTCAGAGTCTGCACGGTATCAATCTTGCCATCTGAATTTAGCTTCCTTGCAAATGAATGAACCCTCAACCATAATCCACAAGTTTAATGTCTACATATGAATAACATTTTTGTTGCACTAGGTTGAGGGTAAGTGAAGGCGGGCCTTGGCGCAACTGGTGGGTGCGCTGGCTTTCCGCCCCCAGGTCCAAGGTTCGAACCCTGGAAACAGCCTCTTGGCAATAATGTCAGGTAAGGCTGCATACATATAGGGCCTCCTTCCCTTGAGCCCGCATTGTGCGGGAGCCGCTTGGCACTGGGGTCCGCCTTTTTAGGTTGAGGGTAAGTGATTGTATATGTTGCTAACCCTGAGCCAATTGCTGATATCTTTATTTGCTGGTACTGGGATTTGGCAATGAAGTCAGAAATTTTTGGTCTCTCATGTGCTTACTGTGTTTCAAATGTGATTCCAATAAATAACACTTGTTTTGGCAATTTTTTTCTGGATGCTCACGGTCTAACATATGAATTATGTTATCATTGCTGACAAATGGCTCAAGCCCTTAAACATGATTGCTATTTAGGACTTAAATCTCTTAGTTGTTGAATTCAAAGTTTCAGTTATTACATTAGGTATGAAGGGTTTTCTGCTTTCACTTTTCTGTGACCTGTTTTATCCTTCTATTAGAGTGGAAAGACTATATTATTCATACTCTCTTTTTCTTATATGGTGGTTTTCGGTACATATATATAGGCTGAATGGAATCATACACATTAATGAGGATTAATGGGGAATAATGAAAATTACAATCATAATCTTTCCTAATCCAGGGAGCCTAAAATCAGGGATATGATTTAGCTGAAATTATGGGATTTCTAACACTCCCCCTCAAGCTGGAGAGTATATGTCAATCATTCCCAGCTTGCACCGAAATCCTTCAAACATAGCTCTGCCTAACGGTTTGGTCATTACATCTGCAATCTGATCTTCAGAACGTATGTAAGATAGGTTCATAATGCCTGCTTCAACCTTCTCTTTAATAAAGTGCCTGTCTATCTCAACATGTTTAGTTCGATCATGGTAAACAGGGTTTCTCGTCATCTCAATGCTGGCTGTGTTGTCACACCAGACCTGCATGGGGCCTTCGTATGGAATTCCCAATTCTTTCAGTAGCCTGATAACCCAAAGTCCTTCACATGTTCCGTCGTTCACTGCTCTTAGCTCTGCTTCTGCACTGCTCTTTGATACTACAGTTTGTTTCTTACTTCTCCATGTTACCAGATTTCCCCACACATATGTGCAGTATCCTGAAATTGACCTTCTAGTTTCCCTGTCTCTTGCATGGTCAGCATCTGTGTAGACTTCTAGGCTTCTGGATGTGTTCTTCTTAAAGCAAATGCCTCTTCCTGGGTTGAGCTTCAGATAACTCAAGATTCTATATACAGCAGTCATGTGCTCTACCTGTGGTTGATGCATGAATTGACTTACTGTCCCAACTGCATAGCTGATATCTGGACGTGTGTGGGTTAGGTATATCAGCTTTCCCACAAGTCTTCTGTATCGTTCTGAGTCAACTGGGACACCATCCTTTTTTATCTCTAGATGACACCCTTCTTCCATTGGTGTTCCTTCAGGTTGTGCTCCCAACATTCCTGTCTCATACAGGAGGTCTAAAGTGTACTTCCGTTGTGATACATTGATGCCCCGTTTTGTTCTTGCCACTTCCATACCCAGGAAGTATCTCATTTGGCCGAGATCCTTGACCTGGAATTCATGTGACAAGTCCCTTTTTAGTTGGGCAATAGAGTTCTCATCATTTCCTGTAATGACTATGTCATCAACATAGACTATCAGGATAGTAACTCGTCCACCCTCGTGCTTGGTAAACAGTGTATCATCTGCTTGCCCTTGGCTATACCCAAGTTTCTTTATTGCTTTGTTGAAACGGCCGAACCATGCCCGTGGGGATTGCTTTAGTCCATACAGTGACTTATTAAGCTTGCAGACTGACCCACTTGGTGCAGGGATTCCTTCTAGAACCTCCATATAGACCTCTTCCTCCAAGTCTCCATTTAGAAATGCATTCTTTATGTCTAATTGATGCAATGACCAGTCCAAGTTAGCTGCAATTGACAACAGTACTTGGATTGTGTTAAACTTGGCTACTGGAGCAAAGGTCTCTTGGTAATCGATTTCATAAGTTTGAGTATATCCTTTTGCAACTAGTCTAGCCTTATACTTGTTGATGCTGCCATCAGGATTGAACTTTGGGGTAAATATCCACTTACATCCTACAGGTTTCTTTCCTGAAGGGCAAGGTACAATTTCCCATGTTTTACTTTCCTCAAGTGCTTTTAACTCTTCTTCCGCCGCTTGTTTCCACTTTGGGTCAGCCATGGCTTGGTTGAAGGAGTTTGGAATGTTAATCTGTGCACTGTTTACAACAAAGCTCTGCATCTTGGCAGACAGGTTACCATATGAAACAAACCGTTGAATCGGATGTTGAGTACAGGACCTTACCCCTTTTCTAAGTGCAATAGGCCATCCAATCTCCTCAGGATCTATTCTCGGGTTGGAGTTATGGTTGTTCCTTTGAGTGGGATTGACATTTCTTCCTGTCTCCTGAGATTGTTGTCTGGTATCGCCCTCTGATCCACCTTCTTCACCCGTCCTAGTTGTGATTTGTGTTTCCAGTTCATTGGGGTTGGTATTGGGAGGTGTGGAAGGTGAGGCATTGGTGGTGTCAGGAGGTGAAGTAGGTAGGATATCAGGAACTGGTGGTGAGGTGTCCATGGGATGTAAGGTATTAGCGGATTCTTGTGAAGGTTCTTGTGAAATTAGCCATTCAATATCAGAGTACTCCCCCTGAATGGGTAATTTGGGATAATATGCATCCTCCTCATAGAATACGGTATCTTTGGAGACAAACAGTTTCTTTAAGGTAGGACAGTAGCATCTATAGCCTTTCTGAGTGGAGGAGTACCCGAGAAATATACACTTTCGGGACCGTGCCTCAAATTTGCTGCCATCATGGGTATGGACAAAGACAACACAACCAAATATTTTCTGAGGTAATGGGTTTACGAGAGGGCAATTAGGGAACGTGGTAAGGAGTGTTTGGACAGGAGTGGCATAATTGAGGATTTTGGAGGGCATTTGGTTGATAAGGTAAGCTGCAGTCAAGACCGCATCTCCCCAGAAGAAAGTAGGCACATGGCGTTCCATGAGTAGCGTTCTGGTTACCTCCAATAAGTGACGGTTCTTACGTTCCGCTACCCCATTTTGCTGAGGTGTATAAGGACAGGATGTTTGATGATGAATACCTTGCTGATCAAGGAATTCTTTAAATGTGGTACTTAGGTACTCCCTTCCATTATCACTGCGGAGAACTTTGATGGGGGTTTGAAATTGGGTTTTTACGAAGTTATGGAACTTTTGGAACACTTGAGCTACTTCTGATTTGTCTTTCATCAAGTATACCCATGTGACTCTAGTGTGATCATCAATGAAAGTAACAAACCATTTTTCATTAGTCCGGGTTTTTGTTCGTGCTGGGCCCCAGATATCACTATGGACTATTTGGAATGGGGTGGTGGGTCGGTAGGACTGTTTTGGATAGGAGGAGCGTGTATGTTTAGCGAATTGACAGGTTTCACAATGAAAGGGAACAGAATTTTTATTGAATAAACTTGGAAACACACGTTTCATATAATCAAAACTAGGATGGCCAGAGCGACAATGCCATAAAAGTACATCTTTCTCTTGAGAACTTGAGCTTGCCAGTGCCTTACATGTATTTCCAGTGTCTTTATTCTGTAACGTTGATCTCTCCAGGTAGAAAAGTCCATCCCACTCTCTAGAAGTCCCAATCGTCTTCCCCGAGTTTAAATCCTGAAACATACAACAATCATCATCAAAGATTACTCGACATATACGACCTTTAGTTAATTTACTCACAGAGATTAGATTGCAAGTAAGGGCAGGCACAAAGAGGACATTGTAGATTCTCAGAGACTTAGATAGTATAACTGAGCCAATCCCTTCAACTTTGGTGTACACGCCATTGGCAACTTTGACACGAAGATTCTCAGGGCACAATTTGAGAGTGGTAAATAAGGTGCGATTGCCTGTCATGTGGTCTGTTGCCCCTGAATCCACAATCCATGTATTGTCACTTGTGCATACGGTATTAAGTGCTATAATGGAATTACCTGATTGAACCAGGTTGACAGTGGGTACAGAGTTAGACTTGTTTTGTTTGTCCAGTATCCTGCGAAGCATCTGTAGTTCTTCGGGGCTTAAGGAATCAGCATCGGTAGTCTTCTGCTCAGTGGCAGTGTGATGGCTTTGTTTGTTGGTTGCTGGCTTACCATGCAGTTTCCAACACTCCTCTTTGACATGGCCCTTCTTCTTGCAGTAGTTGCACCACTTGTTGGGTCTACGTTCCTCTTGTGGTCCTTTTGTTGCAAGAGCTGAACTTTCATTTTGGTTTGGGTTGCTCCGATTTAACAGCTTTCTACTTTCTTCAAACTGTACATGATTGACGACATCAAACAAGTGAGGTAGGGGTTTCAGTCCCATGATTCTGCCTCTTATCTCCTCAAAACCGTCATTAAGCCCGAGGAGGAAGTCATAGATTCTTCCTTCTTCCACGATCTTCCGATACAATTGAGCATCTTCGACGTTTTTCCATGGGTGCACTTCAAAGAGGTCCTGTTGTTGCCAGAGTTTTAACAGGGCATTGTAATACTCAGTCACGGTCAAGTTGCCTTGTCGCAAATCTCGAAGTTGGCGTTTCAAATGAATTAATGCAGCGGTATTATCAAGGGATGAGTACGTCCGTCGAGCAGCGTCCCAGATTTCCTTCGCAGTATTCGCTAGGAGATAACCTTCACTAATTTCCACAGTCATAGAGTTACACAACCAAGTCATAACTTGGTTGTTTTCAGCAAACCACGTATCAAAAGTTGGGTCATTAGGGGCTGGTTGAGGTGCTGCCCCATTAATATACTTCTCCTTTCGCTTGCCACGGATATACCTTAGGACACTTTGGGACCACTGGAGATAATTTCTGCCATTGAACCGATGGTTAATGGCCATAATCTGAGTGTCTGAGTATTCTGGTGCTATCACAGTATTGTGGGTAGTAGAGGAGGAAAATCAGAGGGATTCATGATTCTGGAATTAGGTCGCCGGAAACCGTCGTCAGCGACGGCGCGTGGGTGTCACGCGCCAGTCAGATTGCCGCCGCTCCTCTGGGTTTTGCCGGTCGGCGCCGTCCGACCACCTCTGGGTGGGCGGTGTGAGTCAACGCGCCGGCGTGCTCCAGATCTGGGTACAGCACCTCACTGTCGCCTGCTCTCTCTCGCTCGTGTTTCTCTCCTTCCTCACCATTTCTCAGATCCGCCGGCGTTCTTTCCGACGGTGGACTGTCTCTCCGGCTTTGATACCATATTAGAGTGGAAAGACTATATTATTCATACTCTCTTTTTCTTATATGGTGGTTTTCGGTACATATATATAGGCTGAATGGAATCATACACATTAATGAGGATTAATGGGGAATAATGAAAATTACAATCATAATCTTTCCTAATCCAGGGAGCCTAAAATCAGGGATATGATTTAGCTGAAATTATGGGATTTCTAACACCTTCTCTTAGTTCCTTTTCTTGCGTGGATATGAAATTTTAAATGGTTGGTTGTTTTATTCACTCAACAACCGTTATAAGGAGCTGCTCATAATACATTTATCCTCAATTTGCTAACTTTTGTTTTTGTAGCCTAACTATAACATATGACTCTGTTTTGTTATAGTATATTGATATGTTGATTTGCATGGGATGTTCTGGTGTTGTATAATAAGAACTGTGATCCATTAAAGATATATTCAACGTCAGATTTTTTTTCCTCAAAACAAATCAATTTTATTAATTTTCAAAATTAATAGACTTATACACACTAATAGCTAAAGCCAAGAAATTGAAACAAACAACGGTCAAAATAGCTACTGTCCTATACAAGTACACCAACAAACATAAAAGAGAAATCTATACAGAAAAAAACCTATATATCATACAGACAAAATAAAGAATCAGAAAAGCAAGCACAGTAAAGCATGACCAATACAGGATTTTTGTTTTTTGGATGAGAAGTGAAAGGGAATTTTGTTAAAGACTAATAAAGAAGGATGGGTTTTTATGTAGACCAACATAGAAAAGGTGGGATGAGAAGGAGGAGGAGCAGCTCCTTCTCATACGTGGCTCAGGAGAAGGAAGCTTGTGACCTGTTTCAAGATAAAAAATGGTGGTGAGTGAGCATTAATTTCTATTCCTTGCTCATTTTAGTTCTCATTATATTGTTATTCTTATCTCATCTTAATAGGATCACCCTTGAATTAGAGCTTCTTAGTTACCAGACTTCTCATCTATTAGCTGTTGTTCATAACGTTCTCTTCAGCAGGAAGGAACATAGCTGCTCACAGTCAAAATAGGTAAACCAAAATAGGTAAAACAGGAAGTAACAAGGTTTGTCTTTTGAGCTATTGTATGCAATTGCTTCATTTAACAGTACTGTTGTATTTTAAACTCGTAATTATGATTATAACCATAATCATAATTAATAATATAAAAGAGGTTCTTTATCTCCATCAACTCTGCCTATGTTTATAGCCGGTCTCAAGCCCAGGTAAAGGAGGAAGGTTATGTTAGGCTCTTGAAAACCAACATAAAACTCTGTTGAATACTTATCCATGAAAGAAAAAATGGTAGAAAATCATTTATAGGATTGATCAAGTAATATGGAGTCTTTTGTTGTTGTTGATGTTGACTTTGTTGTTGTTCTTTATCCTGATCATAGTTGACTACAATAATGCGAATGATCATATTTGGTTTTCTTCTTTTCAATTTATCATTACTATCCGCTGCAAGGGCGGACTGAAGGAATCTACAGCTCATCTGACGGGGTTGAGTTCTATACAAATCTGTCTTAATCTGCAATTTGGGTTTTTACATGCCACAGAAAGTTTGGGAGTTCACAACTATTTTTTAAGGGTATGAGTTTCATCCCGAGCTTCTGAAGATTGAATGAATTAGTTGAACTTGATAGATGGTTTTCATGGTTGATTATTTTCAATGGTTGACTAGAAAAAGACTAGGAACGTTGGAAGAACCACACTTCAAAAGTTAGCTCATGAGGTTGGAGATCCTGATTCCTGAGATCAATGCAAACTCCACATTGAAATTGTAAATTTCGCAAGTTATCTTTGGGTTTTCGAATCTAGATAATGAATTATACCAGGTTAAGGGTAATACTTTCAATTATAAGTAAAAAGATACATAAAAAACACTGGGCTTTTACAAAATCATGTAACCAATGCAAATCATGTATATATATATATGATACTTCTTTACATTCTATGCCTTTATCTCACTGCCTAACATTCTTTATAGAAGATGATGTTTACTATCTTTTTATGCATGTCGAGTCATTACCATAATGTCCTTCATTTCATTGTTTTGAGCTTGAGTCATGAAACTCTGTGGAAAGGACTTTGTGAAACTTGTTTTATAGCTCATACTTCATTTTTCCTTTAACTTCCACTTCTGCCACTGCCTCAGCCTGTGCCTGCTCCTGAATTTGTGACTTTTCAAATTTCTATAGTTTTGGCTGCAATTAGGTTCTGAAAGCTGCAGATAATACCAACACTATATTCTGTAGCTATGATGTTCACAGTTATAATTATGTGAACTCTTTCAATTTGAGATTAGCACACAAATTCCACCATCATATAATGAACTCTGGTTCAAGTTTCCCACCTACATCTGCACTGAAGTTGTACTGCCTTAATGTGCTAGCCTTTGCCATTTACAGTGTGGTACTCTAAACAATCTAATTTGATGATTGAAACTAGTATGAGTAATTTTTTAATTCCTCCAATAGATAATCTCAATTTATTGAGATTTTGATGTTGATAGATATCAATATTAATATTATGGTAAAAAGAAACTTTGACAATTCTCATGAACATAGATTTTATGTAGTTATTGGTATAGGGTGATCCATGTAGCCAATCTTACATAGTGAGTGGAGGCTTCTTGTTAGTGTATTATGATAATGAGATAAAGATATCTCATCTTATAAATTAATTGCTGTTTAGATGTCCACTTAGTTGATGGGGCTTTAGTTTGTTCTTATTTCATGATAGGGACGTTTTTCAGGGAGATCCCTTGAATTTGGGATTTAAGGATAGCTCAACTGTTCAAGTTGCATCAAGTTTTGATATAGTATTAATGTTCTGGAAGTTTAGTGGCAAGTTAAGTTTAATTGTTGCAATCAGAAGAGCCATTCTAAATAGTTTAAGGGCAGTTGCTGTTTTTTAGTAGCTTTCTTTTTCTGTTCTCTGGTCGTGTTGGACCTTTGGTTTGTACGAGTTTTAGTTTTCATAATATAATGCTCTTTCGGACCCAAAAAAAAAAGTAAAAAAGATCTCCACTAAGTTTAATTTACAAGTTCATTTGACTGTAAATTTAAACACATGCCATTAACCACAAAATCAAGTTCACACACATGCTTGTCAATGCACCTAGAATAAATTTTTACAAAATCAAGTCAAACATTATTTCTTCATAAAGCAAAACTAAAATTATAGGAGATCTCCATTCCATTGCTGTTTAATTGGATCATATTGGGCCGGTGATAACACTCAAACAATCAATAATCAATGTAAATTGGAAAAGCACAGCACAAAATTCGCATGACACAGAAAACCCTCGCGATTCATCAACATGTCCTTCTTTTAAACCAAGATATTCACCAACGCTCAGATTATTAACATTGAGTTTGAAGACATTGACACGAACATACTCCCAAACACCAGGAATTGGACGAATAGCCATATAAATATACAGAAGAAACCCAGATATATAAGTATATACAGTTTCAGTAAAAGAAATTTACCTCAGAACCGGAAAATTTCATCCCCTGAACTTTCGTCCTTTCATCCCACCTTTGATGTTCGAGGGTATGGGTGACTGAGTTATCGAATTTTACTCCGTCCAGAGTGACGTAAGAATACAAAGAAGGAAGCGCTGGTGACGATGGCCAAATCCTTTTCCTGACTCCCAACACTAGGTATCTACAATTGAGTGGAAGAGGAAGGGTTAGGCTTGTCTCTGCTGCCATTTTTGCTGCTGTCTGTTGCTAGGGGATTTGTTGTTTAACGAGAGCACGAGAAGATGAGCCAGAGGATTTGTGGTTGAGGAGGAAGAGGGGTCGGAGGAGTGAGAGGAAGTGGCAGAAGAGCATGAATCGTTAAATTACAATATTCCCACGCGAAAAAACTATTTGGTGCCAAAAGTTACTGAAAGTTAAATTTCTGTCAGCTGCACGGTTTCCTTAAATATAGAATTTGAGTTCCCACAAAAAAATGGTGTATACTCAAGTTTTCTCTGAGGATAATAAAATTTAAGGATAAGTTTGCTCTTTTAAAAACATGATAAAAAAAAAGAAGTTGGGACAAGATTAAAGCTTGGGTGAAGGGAGTTTGTGAGAAAAAAGGATCTCGAAGATGAAACAGCGTAGTAATGGTGGAGTAGTAGCGGTGGAAACAAAACATGGTGTGGACGTGTACACGGTGATATTGTGAGTGTAGTAAATCAATTTATAAGTCATTTATAAAAGTTAGCCGAGAGCAACTAAATTTGTAACTGTAAAATAATTTGATTTATGAGACATTCTAAATCGATTTACTAAACCGAGAGCTGTCAATTTTTCAAATATGAACTAAATCGATTTATAAGCATTATAAATCCATTTACAAAAATGGTAAATCAATTTACAAAAGTGGTAAATCAATTTAACCCATTTTTTTCATTACTTTATTTTAAGGGTGTTATAGGTATTTCAGTATTCTTCTCACTTCCGTCACTCCATTTTCTTTCTATCAAATGTCTCATTTTCCTTTATCCTAAGTTACATTCCTATGTCTACCAAACAAACATACCTTTTTAAGTTCCCTCTAATATTTCATTCCATTCCTTTCCTTTACTTTTTTTTTTTTTTGAATATTCCTTTCCTTTCCTTTATCATACTTTCCTTGTACCAATCGGGCCCTTAATTTTGGGTGTATCTAGCACAAATCGATTTAACCTATTTTTTTCATTACTTTATTTTAAGGGTATTATAGGTGTTTCACGTATTCTTTCCTACTTCCGTTACTCCATTTTCTTTTTACCAAACGTCTCATTTTCCTTTAACCTAAGTTACATTCCTATGTCTACCAAATAAACATACATTTTTAAGTTCTCTCTAATATTCCATTACTTCCATTGTCTTCATCATACATTCATTATACCAAACATGCCCTTATTTTTTTGGTGTATCTGGCACCATAGGGTATTTTATGGTTAGTGAGAGCTATAGAAAAAATACTTCATGTTGTTAGATACATTAAAAATTAATTAATTTTAGATTAGTGGGTGTTACTGAAAAATATTTTAAGATATTGGTGCGATTGAAAAAATATTTCAAGATACTAGATGGTATTAATTTGAGACACCAAGTATCAAAAATATTTTAAAGTGCAATATATAATTTAATCTAAATAAATAAAAATATAAAAAAATTCTAAAAAAAGTGTCTCTCACCCCAAAATGGCAAAACGTTGCTATCTTGGGGGATGAACATGCTCTACTCATAGATTGGTTGAGCAGGGCATGCGAACCCAAATGAAGGATGATGCTGAGGCGCTCTGAAAGATGAGATGAGGTAGATAACAAGCGAGTCCCATGAAAGAAAAAACTAATGAACATTTAGGAGAGTTAACCAATGTGGTATTTTTACTTCCTTTAAAAAGTTTTATGTAAATTTTTGTACCTAAATAAAAATTAGGATAAATGTATAATTTTAATAACAATATTTTATGTGACTGGTAACTGACACCATTAAATTTTCATAAATGATAAAATATACACAAACATTAAAAAGTGGGCTAATTTTACCAGAAGTGTTAACTCAGTTGAAAAGGACGTCACTTTAGTTATAATGGGTCCCACATGATGTACACCTCAACCGCAACCCATATACATCTATCATTCATTACCCTTAGAGTTTGTTTGGCATCACTTTTCTGAATCGGGCTTATTATATAAATCCGATTCATGTAAATCGAGATAAATCTCCTCCACATATTTATCTCGTAGATTGTAAAAGTATTTTATATGCCGTAAAAATTACTTCATATTCTGTGAATTACAATTCATAAGCACTTATAAAATTTTTATAAACTATTTCAAACAACCTCTTGATATTCCTTCTCTCCCATTCAAAATTCTACTTAGATCCCCTAATATTCTTTCTCTTCCAGGAGAAGCAATAGAACCCTTTGATTGTTGTTAAGTGGGTCGGATCTCCCTATGCTTTCACAAAATTCTAGGGCAACCATTGATGCTTATCAGCAATAACCTTCTGGAACCATGGAGTACAATGTTCATGGACAACCGGATTGTTCGGAGCAGACGTCAATTTCCTTTCAGCCACGCTGTTCCAGAATTGAACTATTCTATATGTAATCCCTCCTTTTACAACCCCAATTCAAGAAAAATCATATATTATTGAAGAATCCCTGATGAAAAAAATTTGGAGAGGGGAAAAAGAATAGAAAATGGAAGAATTTTATCACTAAAGTTTCAAAATACCCTTCTTATAACTACAATACAAACAGCAGATTATTAGATTCAATGCTACAGGGATTGAAGGAAAAATCAAAGAAAATCCCCTTTGTACTGGAAATTAAACATTCCAAAGAATCCTTAAATTCTCATCAGTAAGCCGGATAGTATGCGTTGAGCGAGAGTGGTGGGCCTGAGTTCGTCATTGGTGAGGTACGGATCGGTCTTCAAACAGGAGGGGGTAACCGGAATTGGAGAATCTCAAGTTGCGCAAAGATGTGTGACGGAGGTTGGTGGAGTTGGGGGCTGAAAATAGAGACACACAAGTGGGAGTGTAACATTTTTGAAATGGTCGTATCTGAGGTTCAGGGCTTCTTCTCGCGTCTTTAATGGAGGTCGTATCTGAGGTGTGACATTCAAATGGTCAAAGGGAAAAAGAAATGACAAGTATACACCATGTGGGCCTATCAGGACTAAAGGAACGTCATTTTTAATGTTTGTGTATATTTTACCATCAATTGTCCCTCACCTAAAAGATTATTGTTAAAATTGCACGTTCGCTCTAAAAATTATTTTGCCTAATGCCTCTTCATTAATTAAAATTTTATTATTAAATTTACACCTAAACTCATACAAAATGTAAGAATCTTTCTTTTTATAATGGATTTTTTACCACCCTTTCCACAATGAATTGGATAAATATAAAGAAGTAAAAATAATTTATTGGTGAAGGAGTAAAGGATATAAAAAAAATATGGGCGAACACCTCTTATATTTTGCTTTAATTATATTAACCTCCTACTTATTTTGTAAACATGCATTTAAATTCAAACGGTAATAAAAAGAATAAAAAAAATCATCATTATTCATTATTCTAAATCCTCTTTATCTATTTTCTTTCAAAATCTCTTCTACACCATTGGATCAAATGTTGTTAAAACATAATCAAATGTGACGAGTTCCTTAACAAAACTTGTGAATAATATGATAATATGAATTTTTTCTGAGAAACAAAAGTTATTAAAATATAACCAAATGTACAAAATTCCTTAACAAAACTTCTGAATGACCTAATAATATGAATTTTTTACTTAATAAATAAATTTTTTTAAAACTTAATGAAATGTCATAACAAAACTTGTTAATGATTTTGTGTTAATGAGAAAATGTTAAATTATATATAGCTTCTTGCCCAATATGTATTGAAATGCATTGGTGGCCCAATGGCCACCTTCTTATTGGCAAGCAAATTGAACCATCACCATTTTATGAATATTTTATTTATTCCTTCCAAAGCATCAGTGGCCGGCCGGTAGGATTTTTTTTTTAAATATAAATATATATATAAGGGCATTTATGTCATTTCAGTTAAATTTCAAAAAGGATAAATCAGATACTAACATCTCTTTGATATTATGAATATTAGAAACAACATTTAGTCTTTTTCTATTTTTAAAGTTCTTTTTGTGTGATTTTCTCATCTTTTTATGTTACCATATACATACATACATATACATATATATATATATATATATATATATATATATATATATATATATATATATATATATTTGATTTCATAAAATATTAATTGCATTCTTACTCAATGAAGTGGCCATCTGTGTCCACAAAAAATATTACTACCTCTAGTCCTGAGTACAAGACCAATTGACTTTTTGGTTGGAGATATTAAAAAAATTAAATAAATTACTTTATCATATTATATGTTATGTATAATTAAATTATATATCAGTTTATAAGTCAGACAGATTAGTTTGGAGGAAAAACGATAATTATAAATAATTTAAAATAATTTGTTTAGCTTTATTAACCTCCCAAAAAAATCAACTAAATCTTATATTTAAAATAGAACAAGATAGTTTTTTTTTGTGGTATGCAAGCAATTAATACTTAACAACTGTGATTTAAATCAAATTTCTGCGGGATTTACCCATATGCCGGGTCCTCTTCTATGTCCTAATTAACTTTTGAGACATATATGAGAAAATAGGAATGTGATGTATGCCTAACTAACCATGGTATTATGCTTTATTAGGTAACCGATTTATATACGATCCATATTCTTCATCATCTATTCCACCCCTACGTGCACGTACTAGAAAAATAGGTTTAGGCGACACTTATTTTCTTGAACATGTATTTAGTATAAACACACAAAAATCATGCATATTCAATATTATTCTTTTAGGTATTTATTATAAGACACCTTTAACTATCTGATCTAATGTATAAGTGGGATATGTTAATTCTTTTTTTTTGGTGCTATATTATCACATACATACATACATACATACATACATACATGTGTGTGCGCGCGCGCATGTGTGTATGTATGTATGTATATGATATGATATGAAACCAACATGTTCACATTGTGGGAAGTATGAACCCTTGAGGTTAGTGGTGAACTAATTAGATGATATTGATGTTTCTCATGTCATTCATCACAATGCTCCATCAAATATTATGCTTATTTAGTAAAGGTCTTTTTGGGAATGCTGTTTTGGAGGAGGGTTTAGGACACCGCACATTCAAACAAACAAACCATAGTGGGCTAATGGTAACATGTTTGGGTTCACACACGTTGGCGTTGATTGCGTTTCTGACTCCAACGACACGTCTACCCGAAGCCAATTGCTTTAGCTTCTGACTTAAAAACTTACCGCTAGCTTTTTCATTCATTGCAGATCAGAAGACCGTTGGAACAATTATTTCCTTTTCGTTACCTGTCATCGGTTGGCTACTTGCGCTGTGATCTATGTCCTTCCTTTGAGGCCGCTCTTCCCCTGGTGTCTATCGGAGCTTTCCATGTCATCTCCGCATCAGAATGGTCGCCGTCATGGGTGGTTCACCGATGGGTGGTCGTTGTCCTAGCTTTGCCGTTTGTTGTCTTCAGTGGCGACCTTCGGTGGTTCTTGTCCCAGCTTTGCCATCGTTGGTGTGTGGCAGTGTTCAGCGGAGAGACGTGGTTATCGTTCTCTTCCTTGTTCTGAAGTTTCTCTTGTGCCGATCTGTGGCCGTGGGAGTTAGCTGGGACAGATCTGTTAGTTGGGGTGGTGATCTGAGGTCGTCAAAGTTGGTGACATCACCATAACAGTGTAAGGTTGCCAGTTCTTGGGTCTTCAACTTCTCAATATGGATGTCCCTCTACTTTTCCACCGCATGTTCCACCGTGACCTCTACTTTTCCATAGAAGTCCTCTGCTTGTAATGGCTATACACGTCACTCCCTGTTTTTCCCTTGATTTTTCTGTTGTCCTCTACTGTTTCTCCCTTTTATTTTTCTACTTTGGTCTTCATCTCCTGACCTGCTCTTGTGTTGAGTGTGTGTTTTTTTGTTTTTGTATGTGGTTATGTTGTGCTTTTGTGCCTCTCCCTTTGTTATGTTGAGCGTGTGGTTATTTTTCCGTAGCTCTTGTGCTTGTCCCTTAGTTATGGTTTTACTCTGTTTTATCACAAGAGGAATATAACATAAAGTACTGATCAGAAGAACGCAGACCACTTTACAGGATTAAAGTAACATGACCTATATCTTGTTTGGCTCTTACTAGAGAAAACATTCATTGGTTTCTTTGCAAGCCAATCTGAAGCCTTGTTGGCATCTTTGTACACGTGCATTTGGTTTGGAAATTTTGATAGGTTTTCTTCAACAATTTTGCAAATCTCTTTCACTTTTGCCTTATAACTTCGATTTTCCCCCTCATTTGCAAAAGAAGAGAAACCATCTCACTGTCGTTTGTAAAAGAATTGTTTTAATGGCCAATTTTGTTGCTAATAATAGCCCCTCTTTAACCCTTAGCAACTTCACTTGAGAATTGTTAAATGTGAATATGAAAGGTTAAGATCGATGAAACAAAACTGGGCTGTATTGTTATCATTGTCACTCTTATCTTTTATGCTACCAAAAAAAATGAATTAATGGAAATTTCAAAAAAGTACAATCATCAAGTAAGAGAATCCAATGATATTTGGTTTGTCCGTTATGAGGGGGAGATAATAATACATGCACGGAAGGGTTTAAATAATACTACAACTTGTTTGCTCATTGATAGCAACCACTTGATATTTGTTTTGCTTAAGCTTTCTTTAGTTTCCATTTACCACAACTTGTTTGCTTCATACTTAAAATTGTAATTTTTAAGTTCCCGATGACCCTAAAATGTAAAATTGTAATTTTTTTTTTTGCAAACATTTTTTTTCACATTTACAATCCACAAATGGAATCATTATACGTTAAGTTGTTTTCAATAGATCTTATTTGCTTCATACTTAAAAGTTTTTATTTACAAGTTCTCTTAAAAGTTATGGCTACTACATTATGGCATCAATTCAGATTTTACAGTTCTACTTTCTATTTTTTACATGATATTAAAAAAAATTGGATCATCATTTGATCTGTTCTTGGGGTTGAACTTATTGTGATTATATATATGTTTGCGTGAACTTGTGGATTCTTTTTTGTAATGTAGGTGCTTCTTTTTATATATGTTTTTTGGGTTCAAGTTATTGTGTCATTAATTGTGATTGAATTGTAATGAAATAGTTGATATATGTTCATCTTAACTTGCTCATAGTTGACATAGAAGTATGAATAAGGACAAAAGCAAGGCAATGTAAGATGTAAGTACTACGGGATTTTCATACAGGAATGCCTTGATCAAATATACAAAAAAGAACGTTAAGGATCTTCATTCACAAAGGAAGGGTGGAAGAACATTATGTGCTCATTTAATGAGAAATTAAGATGATCATATAACAAGAAGCAACTTAAAAATAGGTTAGATAGCCTGAGGAAAGAATGGAAGGTATGGGATAAGTTATTCTCGAAAGAGACGGGTATAGCTTTTGAATCTGCGAGGAATATGGTGATTGCAGAAGATGAGTGGTGGGAGAGGAAAATATCGGTACAAATTTGTTATTATTATTCTTGTTGTTGTTGTTAATTGTATTGTCATTATTATATGCATATGGGAGAATAGAGAATACGTAAAGTATAGGTACAAAAGGCCTCATGTTTGCCAAAGAATTGGAGATACTATTTAAGGATGTTATGGCATCTGTTACGAGTGTAGGATGGTGTATTTAGAAAGTGCAAGTGTACGATGTCGTAAACAAGTAATATAGAAGTAAGTGGAGTATTGTTCCCATGAGGATTGATCACTAAGTACCAAAATTAATAATTTTAATTCTATTTAGCCGATCGATTAGTTGGTGGTTGAGAATACAAAAATAAAATGATAAAATATGAATGCAACTGATGTGAAGACAAATATAAGAAAAAGGCCCTAAGGATTAGATTTCACTTAGCAAATTATGGATTTAATCATTTATATATTCTAGTCTAATTTATTCCATATGATTGATAGTTGAGTTTCCCTAATTTAATTACTAGCCTCTTCCAAGGTCAAGTAATTCTATAATTAATTGCTAACTCAATATATTCCTATATGAATTTAAGCAATTAATCATGCATTAAGATTTATTGGACTCATTAAGACTACACAACCTATATGAATATATTCCTATTTTATATGCAAATTATGGTTTTAATTATAGGATCCGCACACATGTATCTCCTTCCGGTCTCAACATGCATATTAAAATCATCCAAAAGGTGGCCAGTCAATTGAAAGCATTAAGAACAATAATTAAAACTCAATCATGAAGAAAAAATTAAAATTATATTTAATAAGTTAAGATTTAATCCGTCATTAGTAAGCTACGTCATCACCCTAGAAAAAGGAAAATTTAGCTCATAATGAAATTAAAAACAAAATCAAAATAAATTAAAGGCATCATAAAAATTAATTATTAAAATCTAAAACATAAAGATACAATTACAAGATGCATGAAAATGGAAAATATAGCCTACCATATAGGAGGTAAAACCTTCCATGTAGGTGGCAACATATACCATCTATAAAGGAGGACTACCTAGGCCTTCCATACAGGAGGTAAAACCATTCATGTAGGAGGCATGCAAAAAATAAATTCAAAAATAAAAAATCTCTCTCTAAATTGAAATTCTCTCTCTCTCTTCCTTCCTTCCTCTTCTCTTCTAAAAAATTAGGATGCCAAGAAGCTCTATTTATAGGCTTCATTTTCGGGTGATACAGTGAACTGTACTGCTACAATAAACCGACCACCCCACTCACTACAATGAACTGACCATCCACTTGCTACAGGACCCGACCACAGTGAACCGCACTTGGAATCGTCCCACGTTTGCTACAGTATCCCCCGTATTTTGCTACAGTTTCGTATGTGCTACAATACCATAGAAGCAATTACCTTAACTACAAACAATCCACCTAGTGCGCCTAGTGCTTCAAGAAACAGTGGGAAGAGAAAGAGGGCTGAAGGGTCGGGCAAATCAAAAAAGAAAAAAATTGCAACCTCAAAAGTAATAGCAAATGTGGTTAGTAGGATAATTGACTCATCTAAGGATAGAGTATATGCCCTAAAAAAGATCACAACGAATGATCTATAAGTAAGCGATGTCAGATCTGAATTACTGACCATTCCAGAAGTTGCTAATGACAGGGACTTTCGCCATCGATGTATGATGTACCAGATTGCTCACAACATTTATGTTAGGCTGAAAGGAGATAAAGAGGCTTTGTTAGACTGGTTGCACGAACATGCTTACAACAGCCCACATCTTCAGAAAGCCCCGAATTGCTAAACTTTAATTTATGTCACCTTTTGAAATTTGGTTATGTATAATTGTATTCGAATGTTACTAACCTCTGTGAATGTTACTAACCTTTTTAAAACTTGAATTACGCGAACATGCCAGTTGCGAATGTTACTAACATCTGATATATGATGTTAATTTACTTGCACAGTGTTATAATTGTATTTGATTTTATACAATCTTGGCAATCACACAGGTTACATCGTCCATGGCAAGTTCAAGTGGTGAGGATATTTCGAAGGGAACGAATGAAGTAGGATCATCTCGTGCAGATAGAAGGTCCCAACTCATATCCCTTATAGATCAAGAGATGACATAGTATGACCAAGTAGCTTCCTTGATGACTCAATATGTCGTGCCTTATGTTTGCAAAGAACCATGCAGAACTAGTAAGCAAACAGGTGCAAAATAGGTGCATGAGGTACTGGAAGGCCATGATAAAGTTTGCCCTGAGAATTTCTGAGTGGAAAAGCATATATTCTATCTCTTGTGATACAAATTGGTAGAACATGGGTTACAGAGGACTAGGTACATTGGAATAGAACAAATGGTTTTCATGTTCCTATATATGGTTAGACATGCACAAGGGAAAAAAATCATACAAGAATGATTTCAACATTTTGGAGAAACTGTCAGCAGGATCTTCCATATGGTTATCAAACCGCTTGATCCCGAGTTTCATCATTGTCACCCAAAAATCTACAACGATCGGCAATATTACCTATATTTCAAGGATGCAATAGGAGTAATTGATGAAATTCACATCAAGTATGTGGTCAGTCAGTCTGAGCA
Source organism: Albizia julibrissin (assembly GCA_037074505.1). Classification (NCBI taxonomy): domain Eukaryota; kingdom Viridiplantae; phylum Streptophyta; class Magnoliopsida; order Fabales; family Fabaceae; genus Albizia; species Albizia julibrissin. The sequence goes on along the minus strand of CM073483.1, from coordinate 38,866,286 downwards.
AGAGAAATATATCGAACGAAAGGGATGTCCAATACAGAATATCATGGTTGTATATGATTAGGATATATGCTTCACTTTTATGTTGGCAGGGTGAGAGGGAACTGCACATGATGCTCGTGTCTTCCAAATTGTTATCTCTACTCTATTTATAAATCTCCCCCCATCTACCTCAATATATCTCTTCAACACTTGCACCTACACTGTGTGTTTGTTTTTTTTCTCACATTCACTATAATTTTATAGTGTTAACAAAATTGTGTATTTATCAGGAAAATATTATTTGGTCGATGCTGGCTACCCAACACCAGTCGGATATCTTGATCCGTATAGGCGTGAGCGTTATCACATTCCAGACTTCATATGACAATAGGGATTTGCAAATCTGAACGAGATGTTCAATTATTATCATTCAAGATTGAGGACCACTATCGAAAGACGTTTGGAGTGTGAAAGAATAAGTTTCAACTCTTGGGGGAAATGATGTCATATAGCTTTGAAACACAAGTTTACATAGTTTGTGCAACAATGGCTATACATAATATTATTTGGAGAAATTTTCAAACAGATGTGGATTTTCAAGAAGCTGAACGAGGAAATATATGTGGTGAAGATAATAATGAGTCAGTTGATGTAGCATCCACATCAACTATCCGTAGATTATCTTCAACACAAATGAATTATGTTCATGACACAATCAGAGACCAACTTGGTAGTGGTAGATGATCCAATAATAATCCACTTCATATATGCATTATAATTTAAATATAAATTTATCCATTTTTAATTAAGTACTTTAGTGCATTTTTCTTTTTTTTTCAATAATAATTGAAATTTTTTTATTATCTCAAATTTTATTTACATTTTTTCACTTCCATTATCACAATATATACAAATAATATCTATATGTAGTATTTAATAAGATTCATGCCCTTTTAAGTCATTTTTCATTTAAACGGGTTTTTCAAACGCTAATTCAAACAAGTTCAAGGTTAGAAATAAAAAAGTCACTTCTGTCACTGCTAATTCAAACACAACTCACATTTACAATCTAACTTTTCCAATTTTTCCGAAAGTCAAATTGGAAAAAAGTTAAATCTAAACATGCACTTATTATTGGTATTGGTATTGTTATTGTTACTGTTCTTATTTTTTAAGTTTTATTTCCTTCAGTTTTATTAAAGTTGCTTATATATATTATTATTGATTAATTTATATAAGCAGGTAGATTATAATCATACAATGTAAAATCCATTTAATTTTTTTATTCAATATTTTTTAAAACGCCTATATAAATCAGAAACAATTTGATAAAGAGTCTCAGCCATAATTATAAAAATATATGATATGATATAATATATTTTAATTTTATATCAGATTAATTATCTCAATATATCATCTTAAATATTTTTATGTAATTAATATCCATATATCTTATTCTTATCTTAGAATATTATCTTTTTGATCCAAGATTATTTCCCATCATTAATCTATAGACACATGCACACAGGCTGCTTGATGCAAACTGTCTTGCGTATAGTTGGAGTATCAAGAGGCGGCACATCGATCATCTCAAGCTTAATAAGTATTTGAAGCTTTTGACCGAAAAAAAGGAGTTTATTTCGGCATAATAAAGAACTAAGAATGGCATAAAATAATGTTAATAAGGTTTAAGTTTACTTGAGGAAAGAGCTGAGAATAATCCATGGTATTATTCTGATTTTTTGGATGCTTAGGCTATTTGATTTTGTTTTTAGAAACTGTTTTTTATTTTTAAAAACAATAAAGCATGTTTGATAAACTATTTTCAAAAAAAAATTGTTTTTAAAAACAAAAAAATAAATAAAAATTTGTTTTTAAAAACTAAAAAAAATATTTTTTTAGCTGTATTCTTATTTTTGTTTTCATATTTTTTATTTTTTAAGGTCTTCACTTGTCAACTATCGACACTATAACACCAGTGACAATTACTATCAAGTCACCACCTATGATTGCACTACCATGTTACATCAAAAACATATTTTTTTACTTTTTTATTTTTAAAACTTGTTTCCAAAAATATTTTTTAAAACTTTTTCTAAAAACAAAAAATAGATAATATAATCAAACAATCCCAAAAAGGCTATTAATGAAGAGTTGTCTGGGGAGAATTCCCTCATAATAAACTAGAAAGTAATTAAAGAAAATATTATGAATTTCATAGTCCTCAAAGGTAGATTGAGGTTAAATAGGATGAAAAGATTGATTTCTCCTACTTTTTAAAATAGCCATCATTCATTTCATGTTAATTCAAAAGTAGCCGCTATCTTAGTTTTTAAAATTGATTATCCTTTGCTAAATTAAATCAGTTATATATTAACATTATTTATTATTTAAATAAAATACTTTAATCACCCTTATGTTTAACTTTAATTATACAGATCTCCCATCTATTTTAAAAATATACATTTTAGCCCAAAGCATTGACATCGTTTAACAATATTCTAAAAAGATTATTGAAGTATATTTTTTAATTAAAAATATATTAGAACAAAGCTGATTTAATAATTTAATACTCATTATACCAAATCTCTAATTTATCTTTTAATATTTATATGTATTGATGATCTATTTGATATTTTTACAAAATTTAGGAAAAAATTGAGTAATTTCTATTTGAAAAATATTAAAAACTTGATCAAAATTTTGAGCAATTTTTTTAGGAAACATATGTTTAACAAAATATATTTAAAAATTCTGAATTAAAATACATTAATATAAGGATTTTAAAATTATATAATTTTATTGAATATATATAATTACAAAACATTTTAGCCAAAAATATGTATATAAAATATTACATCATAAATAAGTTTTAATTAATAAACAAGATTAAACATGTAAATTTATCAAAGAACAAAAAATCGAACTTGATAATAAATCGATCATGGCACAAGTTCAAATGTCAATGGGTCAATCATGGTTTAACCGGTGGTCGGACCGACCATATAAAAATATTACAATTTATTAGTGGCAATATATATATTAAAATATTTTTAAACTTTTATAGAAAAAAATGCTTAAAATCTATTAGTATTAGTTATGATACCTATACTTATGTAAAGATACTTCATTTCCTATAATTATTATATCCTTTTAAATAATTTTTTTATCATCTTTTTTTTTAGATTTGTTCTTTCTTTACCTACTTTTCTCTTCATCTTGATCTTCAGCCTTTCATTTTCCCCTAAAAAATAGTGTGAGATAGTAGTTAGAAGAATAAAAAAAATGTATTTCAACAAAAAAAAGAATAAAAAAATGTAATCAATCCAACCAGTTAAACCATCGGTTTTTCCAGTTTATGGTCCAATAGGTGAACTAGACCGAACAACTAACCGGTTCTCCAGTTGAACCGGCCGGTCCAGTCCGTTTTTTTGTTCTATGAAATTTATTGAAAAATAAAAATTTATAATTATGAAAGTAATTGTATAATATGGTAATAAATTTAACCTATGAAAAAATGTTAAAAATATATATTAAAGTTACTTCTTTTATTTGGGTGAGATATGTGATTAAATTATTATTGTTTAACCAGTCAACTTTTTTGCTTTGCCTGGATTATCCGGTATCCTAAACCTACTTCATTTAACTAAGAATTTATCAGGTGTCTAGACCATAAGGGCGACATAGCTCTACCCTCAAGTATTAACACTACTGCATTCAATGGTCTCGAACTCGAGATCCCTAATTAAGTTAGTATAGCCCCTTACTAGTTAAACCATGTGATTTTAACCAATGAGCATTACTTGTACTTAATCTCCCACAAAATTGTGTGCTTTAACTATGTAAAATTTATGAGCAACTTGTATTCATCCAACTTGATTATAAAACTTAATTGATCACCTGAAAGTTTGCTTAATAAGATATACAGAAATATCATATACCACAAATCTCTAGGTGATTACCTGAAAGTCCTTTATATATATATATATATATATATATATATATAAGAGACACGTTTGGGTTTCACAATTTAATGCGTTATTCTCCACCAATTCATGCTTTAAAATCAAAATAATATATAAGTTGAGGTAAATTGTGTACGGTTTATACATTATGTGATATTTTTATATGGTTTATATTAGATGTAGATATAGTTGGGTGTATATTTATATCTTTTGATGAGTTTGGAATCGGTCATAATCTGCTTTCTGAAGCACTTTAATGTCCTTTTTAGTATTAAAGTGTTTAGTGCGTTTGCAAGAAAACAAGTCACTTAATAGAAGTGCGCAGTCCATAATTTTTCATAGGGATTTGCTTGCCAATTCTTAATCATTGTTTCGATAAACTAGTGTTCCAAGATATTGATATATAATTAACTAATTTTCTTTTAAAGAAAACCACACATTTAAGGGTTAGAGTACACCCAACATCCAACACCCAACACCATAAAATCTTTTTCTAGATACATTCAGTACTCTGAAGTATTTTGTAGTATATCCAGTGCCTTGAAATATTTTTTCAGCTACATCCATCACCCTTAAGTACTTTTTTGTGCAATATTGCCCTTAACAATTTTGGTAATTTAAGGTATTGGATACATCTAAAAAAATACATTAGTATATTGGATGCACTAAAAACTTAATTTAGGATGTTAGATGCATCTAAAAAAATACTTTACGGTGATGAACGCACATAAAAAATACTCCAGGACGCTAAATGAACCACAAAATACTTTAAAATTCTAGATGCACATAAAAAAAATACTTTAGTGTGCTAGATGCATTGTAACCCTACTTTTAATTAATCTATATAATTATATTAAATTTTAAATTTATTTTTTATGATTTAAAAATCTATAATTATGTTTTCATAATTCAAAAAAAGTTAAATTCAATATTGTTAAAAATGTGTTCATATGATGATCAAAATATGAATAACTAACACTAGTAAAATATGTTTGAATTAACCAACTTAAATCGTCGTAGGAAATTTCACACTTATTGAATAACTGATCAGTAGTATGATTCCCGACTTTTGTATAGGAAAGAAATTAAATCGAAAAGCTCATTCTATCATTTGCCTGCGGCCTGCTTGGCAGAGGACTTCTAAAAGAATAATTTTGGCTTAGAATTTTTAAATTATGAGGACTAAATTAAAATTTAACAAGTTAATGAAGATGAAAAGGAAATGGTTTTTATTGAAGAAAATAATCCAACTACATACCAGCATTATTTGATATTTAGTCTTGTACTTTTCGAGGAACCAATGAATCCAGATGTAATAAAATTATAACGATTAAAAGCATGATTTTAATTGAAGAATAAATAAACCAATTGTATACAATCTTTATTTAATATTTAATCTTATCTTAAGAATCAATATGACAATGCAGTAATGTACACTTTGTCCTATAAATAGATTGTGCACTACTACAAAAATTGTGATATATGACGGTTATTAACTGCCATAGATAATGATTCTGAAATGTCTTATACGTAGGCTATAAAAGCTCGACGCAAATATATTACAGTTCCAAACCACCATTTGTTTCAGACTACTATAACAGTTATAATATAACACATGTTATGTAGTAAGGTTCAGTGACAAGGTCATGATCTGCCCATTTCTATTATAATAATCAACGAACACACGTAAACAACCATTATAATATATGATAATACTTGTATAATACATAATGGTCTCATTTTACAACCATTATTTCTTCAGTAACATACATAATGACTTATATGTAAGAACCGTGACTTTTAATAAAAATAAATAACGGTCTCTAGTAGAAAACCGTTATATATTTAGTATAGAAATAATTATTTATAAATAATAAATGTGATGAATGTATATAAGACTCTTCAAGTAAGAGTTTTTGAGCTAGTTGACCTCTTCTATATATATAATAAAATAGTAGTATATTCCATATCAAGTTGCTATGCAATTTGGGTTAAATCAAGACATTCCAGGCTTTGGGAGAATAAATGGCAACTGTTGACCTATACAAAATTGTGTCTCTTCACAAAAATTAACCTTGGAAAGCAAAGGACTCTGAAGAAAAAACATATACCCCTATCAAAAAAGACGGAGAGGATATGCAAACATTTGAGTTTAAGGGTTTGCATAACCCTTGTGTCCTTTGTAATAGGGAATATTTGTTTTTTTACCCCATCTTCCTTTGTTTTCCAGGCTTAATTTCTCAAGAGACACAAATATTAGAAAGTCTTGATCTATCTAAATTGCATCACTACCCGATGTAGGAAGTGTTACTCTATTATACATACATACATACATACATACATACATATATATATATATATATATATATATATATATATATATAATACCAAGTAGTTCAAAAAGTCTTACATTGAAGAGTTTAGGACTTATCACAATATTGAATTTCATAACGTTTAATTTGGTGCCACCTGCTCAATAGAAAGACATGAGACAAACCTTTAGTCAGAGTAATAATGGGATGTCCAAAAAAACATAACTTCACAACAATAAATTCAATGTCACATGAACTAGTTTATTCACAGAGCTTGTTCGTGTATGACTCTTGGTACATCTAAACAAGTTTATTCACAGAGCTTATTCATGTATGAATCTCATTGGTACACCTAAACTAGTTTATTCATCATAGCTATTGAATTTTTTGAAGTAACTTTTGAAGATATGTGAATACTTCAAAAAAGAGAGAGATAGAGAGAGATGTATTTGCTTAAGAGTCATATCTCCAAAGTTACTTTAAAAAAGATCAATAAAGTAGGAACATTTAGTCAAAGTAATGAATTGACAACCTCCTGTAACAAGAAATGAACCTTCGATCAAAGCAATAATAGGTTTTCCAATAAAACATGACTTTACAAAAGCAAGTTAATGCCACCTCGAATGCTTTTTATCATATTGTGATTTCACAAAGGTACCTTAATCGAATAAAGATAATAGAGCACTAAATAAATACGACCTAGGTAGGGCTCAGGAACAACAAAATTACTAATTAGGGTAAGCAAAATCAACTCGCTCGGCAATCGCTGAGACAAGTATGAAGGCATTGACTAGTGCGGCTATCATTGAAAAGTAAGACGAAGGCTTTTTATTATGGGGCCCAACTAAAAATGACTTTCAATAGCCAGAAAAAATAACAGTAGTACTACGGTTACGATGTTGGCAGGTTTCATTCAAATAGACTAAGTGTCAAGTGTATTCTATTTCTGACGCTTAAATAGAAGAGGAAGGGTAATATTTTTTGGGTTTTCGTATCGAAGACATTACATAATGGTTATATCAATAAAAAATTTATTTATTTGTTTATATTTATTATGGTTTTTTATTAATAACCGTAAGTTATGTTATTGTTTAACCATATACATATATCACAGTTATTAGTTAATAACCGTGAGGTTTTTTTAAAAAAAATTTTATTACATTTTTATATTTTATAAAAAACAAAAAAATATCACCTTTTGGTGACTAGTTACCTGATAGATGATATGAGGTCTGCTGCGAATTTATGAATTTTTGTTTCATTCAATTTGAATGAATCAAAAGTTTCGTAAATTCACAGCAAATCACACATTATCAAGCAACTCATCACCAGATGAGTGGCCCGAATCATTTGGGAATATATTAGGATCATAGTGGTCAATCACATATTCATCAAGAATGAGATTGTCCTTCCTCTTATTCATACTCGACAAATATTCGGCCATTTTGCTTATTGCATGGTCAATGCATTTTGTATACTGCATCTTCGCCTTTTCTTGAGGCTGAGGTGGAGGTTGTGGAGGAGGAGAAGGGGGAGAAAGAGCTGGTGGAGGTTGTGGAGGAGGAGGATGACGTCATGGATTATCTAACAATTCTTTAGCATGGTGTTTCATCTTGGTGATTGAAAGAACAAAGAAGAACGATAAACATAATGAAATTGAGAGTTTGCATAGATTGAAAGTGATGGGTTCGGATCATTATTGCACACATTGGAAATTGAAGAAGAGCAGTCGCGCATAGTGGTAGGTAATACAATGGTACTTGGTTCTCGTGCTGATCATCGAAGAATGAAGAAGCACAGAGTATTCTCATCATGAGAGCAAAGAAGGGGAAATGCTTGGACCATTACTATTATATTATTTTTCTGATATAAAGTTGGAAGGCAAATTGTTTATTTGTTCATCTAATGTTTCATAACGGTTTTACCATAAGAACTATCATTCTTGTGAGACAATATATTATGGTTAAAAACTACAACCGTTATGTATTTGCATGGTATTCTAATAAGTGATGGTTGTTACTTAATAATCGTAATGTATATACATTTTTTTAAAAAAAACAATTGGTGGTTTATTATGCAACCACAATTTTACAACAACAAAAAATACAAAGTAAATAAACAAACTAAAAATAAAAAGTTACAGATATGCTTTAAAAATCTGATGCATAATTAGATTCTTCATTCTTCAGTAATTTATCCACCTTCTCGTTTAAAGAGTGAACAAGAAAGGTAAATTCCTTCAAGTACTGATTCATGCGTCCTTGTTCTTGTAAGTAAACCTTGACCATATAATATAGCTTATAGGTTGTGTAAATGAGACCTTTAATGATTGTTGGTGGAGGGAATTCAACTTTTGGTTTTTTTCCAAATGATGAATTAGAAGTTCTCTTGCATTTATCCATGATGTTTTGTTGAATAAGAAGTTGGCTTGGATAAGTTGAAATGAAAGTATAGAAGTGAAGTTCAATTTTCAGACGTTTATATAGAGAGGTTTCGTGTATTATTGAGCCGTCACGTCTTTTAGTATTAAGGATCATTATATTTTATAAATAGGGGTGGTTAATTCCTAATAATCATTATTGATTTGACAATTTTTTAAATTTATTGGTGTCTACTATTCATTGCATAATAAACCACAATATTAACTTAGAACCGTTAAGTATGATGACAGAAATACTTTACGGTTCTTAATTAATAACCGTGAACTATTAATTTTTAACTTCATTTCCCTTCTCTAATGGTGAGGGTGAGGATGAGGATAAGGATGATGACGAGGAAGATGAGGAAGAACAGGATGATAAAGATGGTAGTGGTGGTTATTGATGTTCTCATTGTCCTGTTCATCCTCCTCTTCCTCATCTTCATCTACATTCTCATCATCAGAGGAAGGAGATAAATTCCAAATCAGAGTATTATCATCAGTGTGAGAAAGGAAAAAGGTTTCGAACCATCACGATGTTTGTTGTTTGATGACAGTGTTTGCTAAACAACCGTCATTCTTATGAGATAAAATATAACGGTTACTAATTGCCATTATTATTTATTTTCTTGGACTTCTATTAAGTGATGAGTTTTATTTAATAACTATTATTATTAGTTCTCATAATGTTTTGATGATAACAAATCTTACTCACTTTATTAAATAAAGAGTTTGGCACAAAGTTGACTTGATGATTCAAGTCATTCGAGTGATATAGGTATTTTGGAAAAACTTGAATTAGAAAGACACTCAAGTGATAGTGATTTCATTATAAGTGATCTAAGTGATACTCTGTGGTATTCTATTTTCATCTTGGTAAAATCACTCGAGTGCTAATTATAGCACTCGAGTGACAATCAACAAGCATAAGAATATCAAAGAAGATCACTCGAGTGATGTATCATGACTTTTAAAGTTCCTGCAAGTCACTCGCTGAGAATCTATCAGAAGTTATACAAGTCTTTACATCTAGATCACTTGAGTGATGTGGAAAGTACTTGAGTGATTAAGATCACTTGCAACTATTTGTAAGTGACTCGCAATCATGTTAGAAGTTGGCTCTCTAGAAATCAAATCACTCGAGTGACAGTCTAGTGAACTCAAGTGATATGCTCAACATCACTCGAGTGATGTGCTAGTCCTTGAGTGATGACATTTCACTTGCGAGTCAATCACAAGTGAAATGGAAGTGAAGTGATCTTCTGTTAAGATCACTTGAGTGATTAAGAGAATCATTCAAGTGATCCGTGATCACTTACAATCCCTTACAAGTGATCAATATATGTACTCGAGTCACATGTAGTGACTAATCTTTTAAACAAGGAAAATCACTTAAGTGACAGAATAGGCACTTGAGTGATATTCACTCCTAGCTTCATTACCGGTAAATCTCACTGCAAGATCACTTATACACACACACACTCGAGTGACTACATAAATACTCGAGTGATAAGAAATTACTAGAGTGATCTTAAGTCAGACTTGAGTGAGCATTCATCAATCTTTAATAATCAACGTCTTGATAATCACAATACCTTTCATACTCATCTTATGAAACATCCTAAACTCTTATACTACTTCTAAATGTTACCAATCATACTTGTATATAAGTTTCCAGTGATTAAACTTCGAATTAACTTCAAAATCAAGAAAAACAAAAATCTATTGGATGCATTAAATGCATATCAGATAAAAATAACGGAAACACTCTCATTTTATTAACGGCTACAATTTCTTTATAACAGAAAAATTTGAATACTCACAACAGTCATTAAAGATGTTCTGTTGGGAATTGTACCATAGGAGCCAATCATTGTACTTTGAATGTTGTTATTTAAATGAATTTCTCCATTTTGTTGTCATATTATTTACATGTTTATTATGATAACTGTATCCTTAGATGAATCATAAAGATTGTCCTAAATATCCCTGGTAAGTCATCTATATGGGAGCAAAGATGAAATAAGACTTTGATGAGGTATGGAGATACAAATCAAAGTCTTAGGCACTTGTAAGAGTACAAGGTGCTGGACCGACCAGCTATGAGAAAGCTGCATGGATTAAGTTATAATTTTATCTCATGTATAATCACGTCACAATGCCCTTTGACCTGAGATCATCATGGATTCCTATATGAGAGTCACTAATCTTTGACGTAGTCAGAAGTCACCTTTAACCAGGTGATGATAAAGGCTACGATCGGGCTTAGTGGTTTTTATGCAGAAGAATGTGAATGGTCAACATAGAATTTGTCCATCACATTAGTAGAGAGATATTACTAGACCCCTCGATGAGGAGTCTAAGAAATGTATGGTCATATTACTATAGAAAGGAGTTTCAATTCTTATTGTCAGACTACTCAGGAATCAAGAAAGTAATGATCAGGAATAAGAGGATGACACTATCCATGCATCATCCTTGGTCGTAATATCGTGTGACAAAAGGGACGTGACATGGTTGTATGATAGATTGCATCATGTTAATGATCCTCATATAAATTAGGTAGTCGTGATGTCTTGCTATAGGCCACCTGAGGCTTGTGGGCTAGTACAGTTATTCACTGCCAACTTCATATGAGCCTATAAGGTCGCACACAAGAATAACATAACATGAGCTATAATGTCCAGATTCATTGAATACAATGTTTAATCTAGGGTGGACGAATTATTTATGTGTGTGTGTGTGTGTGAGATATAAATTCAAAAATAATAATAATATTATCTACATATATAATAATATTATTATGTGATGTTAGTTGCATATTTAATTTATTTGATAAATTAAATAACTAATGTTGATAGAGATATCATATCTCAAATTTAATTTATAAAGATAAATTAAATCTATTAGCTCTTTATTTAGATTAAATAAATATGTTATATTAAATCTGATGGACAGATTTAATTAAATCAAATTTATTTAATCCAATATGATTTTCAAAATTAATTAAGATTAATTTTGAAGATTTAATAAAGCTCACATTAGTTATAAAAACGAAGGGCTAGAGGACATTAAGGCGGTAGACAAATAGAGAGCCGCAAGAAAACCCTAGAGACGCATTTGAGGCATTAGCACGCTGCTGATGTTGGGTCCTGTCTATGTAGATACCAGTAAAGGGAGCTGATATAAGTAGTTGGGTCCTGAAGATAGAAAAGAAAAAATTCAAAAAGGTACTTCTCCTTCTAACTTGATTTAAACGCTATTGATAGATCCACCATTGGGATTGGAAATACTTTTGCAATTAGTTTTAAATTTTTCCATTGTGTGCCTTACAATCCCAACATGTTCTACCTATAAATACAGAAACATTCAAGACCAAGCAACCAACCAAAAACGAAATTAATTTTGTTCATTAAGTGCTCTGTTTTTCTGTATGTCATTATCTGTAATTCTTATTGCTCCTTAGTTTTCATCTATCTACTCTTTGAAAGAGATTTTGATCCATTCATTCACCTACTTGTAAAGAGATTCTTAAGGTAGTGGGACCTTGAGTGGGATTAGCTTACAAAATGTAAGGGGGTGAGTGTCCTGTTGAAGAGCTTACTTATACTGTGATGCTAAGAACCTATTAAATCTTGGAAGTATAGTGAAAATCTTATAGGCACTCCTAGGACTAGATGTAGGTCAAGAGGTTAAGATTGAACTAGTATAAACTTTAGTGTACACTTTGGTGATATCTTCTCTATTCTTAACTTTTAATTAAGTATCATTAGCTGTGATAATTCATTTTTTATCACCAAATTCACCCTCTCTTCGGTGAAACCTTTAGAACTAACAATTATATATCTCAAGTATTGAGGATCCTAACCACGTTACCCCCTCTGCCGTAGTTGGCGCCTCCGCCCCCTCCTCTAATCCATCTATTGCACCAAATAACAAGATGACATAAGAGAAAAAAATCATTGGGAAAGGGCCTTATTGTAATGAAGGAGATCCAAAGCAAATTACGAGAAAGAAGAGGAAACATATTGTGAGATGGAACAAGAAAGGATAAATTGTGAAATCTAACAAATTGTAAACTTGTCAGATTTCAAAATTTAATCTTTCTTGTTCCATCTACAACAAGTTTCCTCTCCTCTCTCTTGATTTGTTTCCTGGGCCTCCTTAATGATAACAAGATTCTTCTTCAGTGCTCTTTTCTCTTGTGCCATCTCATTATACACAATAGATGGATTGGCAAAGGGGTGGAGGCGCTGGCTACGGTAAAAAGGGCGGAGGTGCTGGCTACGATAGAGGGGGCAACATGGTTAAGATCTTCAGTACTTAAGCCATTTGTTACCATCAACAAGCCTTGAGGAGAAGGAGGTAGAGGAGGAGGCGGGGTGGCAGTAGAAGAGTTCCCTAGGATCTTAACATGATGAAGGAGATAAAGGGGAGGCTAATAAAGAAAAATAGTAAGAATTACAAAGAATAGTTGAATTTAAATAGAGGTATAATGGATTGCAAAAAGTTATGATTAATGACTTATGAAGGTCTAACAGGATTAGGAGAAAAGGTTATGATGGGTTATGACATTGAAGGTTCAAATGTTATAAAGGGTTATGAAAGAGTTAGATAACGGTTGTTTCTAAAGACCTTTATGTTTTGTCTCCGTTGTTATAAGTGTTTGGAAGATGAATTGTTATTAAGTGTTACATGATAGTTGTTTCTTAAGATCCGTCATTGTTTTCACTAAATAAATTATGGTTATTAGTTATAACTGTTACTTTTATGTCTTCGTAAATTCCGCCTTGCAATAAATGACGGTACACATAATTAACCATTACGTTTAAGCGTTATATATCCTTGCGCGACCTCCGTCTTGACATACATGATATTTATTAGCTGTAACTATTATGTATTAGACATTATAAATACCCAAATATGTAGTAGTGGGGCATGATTCAAATCATTTCGTTCAAGAAATGCACGTTTTCCAAAAATTTTATTTAAAAATGATAATACAAATGTGTCAAAAAAATGATAATACAACTATATATATGTGTACATATATGTGTATATACACACATATATGACTCAATTCATGCTTCAAATTGGGCACACACATGGTGGATCTTCTTATCATATGGCATATATTGATTCTCCCTCCTCTCTTTAATATAGGACTTATATGGGAAACTGATATTTGTCTTAAATATAAAACATATTTCTTATGTTTATCAATATTTTCTATAATTACCCTTATTAGGGGGATTAAGGAATATGGTATTTTAGAAAAAACAATGTCGCATTAACCAACTTAACTAACTTTCTTAATTTAGTCAAGTTAAGTAAATAAGTCTTATATTAAAAATCAAATCAAGGAGTATTATTTGTGTATTGATATTAGAATATGTTTGCGATGAACTTTTTAACTAAAGCAAAGCATATATTTGTCCTTGAAAATTTATATTAAATATCAGTTTAATTTTGGATTAGGTGTAAATTTGTCATAAAATTTTTCACTTAAGATCAGTGAGCATTCAGAAGTTTTTTGTGGATCAATATTGCCCCAAAAATATTTAAAATTGAGTAATGTTGCCCCTTGGTGTGAAAAATTTTAATAACCAATGTTAATTTTTTTAACAGTGAACCTTAAGATTAAGGAATTAAAAATACTCTATAAATTTAATTTAAGGGATTATATGGAAACTTGACATCAACTTTGAGGATGATAGTACACTTTAACCACTGTTTTCAATTAAAAATATTTGCTCTCGGTAAAGTGTCTATGGTACGGTTTCACTTGAGGAAAAGCAGTCAATCACACTCCATCCCATGTCATCACATAATATTATCTTTATACGTGACCAATCCCTTGAAATCTCTCTATATATATTTAAACGACGGTCTTGGCAATATGCTCATATTATCTCTTTCTTTGATATTTGTTTTTCACACAAAAGCGATCGAGTAAAATGGTACCGTTGTTGCCTCGGCCTCGATCCTTAGCACGAAAAATGGTCGGCAAGAACAGCACAAATCAGCAGCAGAAGAAGAAGAAAGAGGAACATGATGACAAGAACAAAACAAGAAAGCTAACAAAGATGTTGATCACAGTGAATGTTGCAGGAAGTACAGGACCTTTGAGATTTGTTGTGAATGAAAATAATATTGTTTCTGATGTTATTTATATTACTCTCAAATCTTATGCTCGTCTTGGAAGGCTTCCTCTTCTGCCATCTGATCCCAACAATTTTCTCCTCTACTCTTCCCTCAAACTTCACGGTATTATTACTTATTTATTACTGCTTCTAGTTTATTATATTTATTCTGATTATTCTTTTTCCTGTAGGCTTTGATTTTGCTTCTTTTTTTTTTTGGCCTTTTGACAGATATTTTTATCTGAGAATTTATCAACATGATCCAGTATACGTGGATCCAATATCTTGAAACTTTTCAAGTTAGAGTGGACCCGTACACTTGTACGGACTCAAAATAAATTGCCCTTTGTACCGTTGGGTTTTTCTCTTTTTAATTTAAGATATAGGTACAACCAGCATGAAGTTATAGGTAGAATAAACCTAAAATAACATTTTACTTATAAGAGAATTCTCAGGTTACAAGATCATTAACTTCTTTTTAGTTTTTTTATATAATTTAATTAGATTAATGATGTTAGTTAAATTAATTAATATTTCATATATTTTATAAAACACTCTAGTCATTTATCTCAATTCCCTCATTCATTTTTCTTATTGATTATTATTAAGAAAGTATCAATAGGGGTAAATAAGGAAAAGATTAACATATATAAAAAAAATAAGGAGGGGTCCCGTGCCCTATTAGGAGAGGGGTACGGTGTCTCCATTTACTCTCTATTTAATGTCTCTACCATTAGATCAACTTTTAGTGGTAGATATTTAATGATAGATGTATAAATATTATTATAATTTTAAATATAATAAAAATATATCATAAATCTCAACCATTAAAAGTTGATCTAAAGGTAGAGACATTAAATGAATAGTAAATGGAGAAAGAGGTCAATGGAGACATTCATCTTCCTAAAAGTATATATTATATTTAAGATCAATATCAACTATCTAAATATGTCGTATATTAAGGATACAAGAAACCATAAGGTTTAGATGGTGGAAGTGTTTTTGCAGCTCTGAATCCAAAGGAAGCCATAGGATGTTGTGGAGCAAGAAACTTCATATTGTGGAAGAAGGAGGCGAAAGTGGACGTGAAGGAAACAAGAATTACAGTCAAAGATGACACTCAAAAGCAAAATGGTTGCTGGACCTCCAAATGGAGATCATGTTTTATCGTGGAATCGAAAGCCGTCCTTGCGTCTTAGGAATTTAATTATTTAGGACTTCTATATTATTTATGTTTGATAATAAATCTGTGATTTATTACTTATGTTTTGGTGTTAAGCATCTTTACATTTGGGTTATTCACATATTACCACTGATCAGAGTGGTGATTTGCTTTTTTAGACCCTATTTTTTTTTTTTTTACCAGATGTAATGATAATTTCATTACTTTAAACATAGAAAAGTACATAGTGCAGCAAGGAAAAAATAAAAGGCCAACAAACTAGGGCCTGAAACATAAAGCGACAACACTAATCATAATAATAATTAAATTAATGGGATCAGTCATCGACAAGATCACCAGAAAATTGTGCATTTTCTTCACCGGAATCTATAGAGCGGAAATCGTTGTCACCAACAATGATGCCATTATAAGGGGTGGTGATTCGAAGAAACCAATCCCAAAGGATCCACCGCTCTTATAGGCAAAGAAACCATCAATAATGGTTTTTAAACAGTATGAGAGAACCCATACTAGAAGAACACCCACAGACACCCAACACAAATTCAGCACCTGAGCAGGAAGATAACTCATCATCAACCACCTACAGAACAACATCTTTTGATGAAGCATAACTATACCTTTCCCCCCAAAAACGCTAATCCAAGTCGCCAAATCAGGATCTGGTCGTCTTATCTTTAATTCACCATTAAAGCAAAAGGTGTTGTAAAAGATCTCCACAAATCTGTTTATTACCAGACAAACATAGCACACAACCACCAAAAACCTAATAACAAGTAGAGAGATACAAACAACAATCGCCCTCTCCACCGACGAAAACCGTCGGGGAGAGAGACACAGTACCACAAGCTCATCCAAAAATGAGAGAAAGACTCTCACTACTCAAGAAATTCTAGAGAAGGAGAGGGAAGAGCTCGCCTCACGATGGAGAAGATCTCAGTCACAAGCGAGAGAAACTTGAAGGTATCTCTATATCAATCTATCTATTTAGGCTTTTTTTTTTTTTAGACCCTAATGGCTTTATAAACATAAGACGTGGCCGTCTAACCCATATAGTTGCCCCTCATGAGGGTAAAATCAAGGAGATGTTTAACATTTGCAAAAATAATTTTTATCATTTTTACAAACTAAAAAGTTATAGTAAAAATTAATTAGTGTAATATAATTTGTTTGTATAAAATTTTATAAAAAAAATTATTTTGAGATATACTTGTGGGGATGATATATTGAGAAATTAGATAAAAAGTGTTTAGAGTCAGAAAAAAAATTGTTTAGACTTAAAAACCATTGTTCATTGAAAACTCTTTTTTTCCCCCAAAAGCTATCACAAACATAATTATAAGCTTAAAATGATTTTTTTAAGGTAAGATGTGAGTTTGGGTGAACCAAACTCGATAGTTGATACTCCTTCAATCTTATTTATAAAAGTTCAATAATCAAATTACGTGATTTAAAAAAGCAGTTAAAATTAGTAAAAAATAATAAACATATCCTTATTTATTAAAGATAAGTAAGACAGACAAATAAAATAAATATAAATATTATCAACCTTTTAATTAATGCAATACATATAATTAATGAAGAGAAAAAGTGAAAAGAAAAAACTCATTAAATATTCAGACAACTTTTTATCAAATTTTTATAAAAAAAACTAAAACAATTTAAATTTTGAGTTCTTATAAAAAAAAAAAAAAAAGAAGAGAGTACCAAACGTAAAAGAAAACCACTTGACCACCCCCACCATCATCTCTAAGAAACTCCCCACACAAGTATTCTTGTTACGCTGACCGCATGGTGCTAGTATTCATGAATTCATGTTTTTTTTGTCCAAAAAAAATGAATTCATGTTTTTTTATTTTTCTTTTTTGTTAAAATGATCAATTTTCATAGATAATTAATTCATAAGTATAAACTGTACTATAAACAAGATTTTACATTAATGACGGGATATACACTCTTTAGTCCTTATTATTTGACACCAACAAATAATCCTCCTAAACCAATAAAAACAATTAAATTTATTAAATTTATCTTAAAATTTAAATAATTTCTAATATTACTCCTACTAATTACACTAAACTGTATTATCATATTTATTATTACTCTCTTCCACTATCCTTATTAAATATGAGGATACATGAAAAAAATATTTAATATTTTTTAAAAACAAACAAATGCCTTATAAACAAAAACTCTTGACACATTATAATAAGAATATGATAGTTGCATTGTCACGTCAATACAACTCATTTTGTTCAGACCATATTCCTTACTATCATCTGGCCATCATAACGAGTGTGAATCCCACGTATTGTATCGAGTGTGGGAGAATCAAGTTCATTGTGCAGGTTTCAAATCTTGGCCACGGCAACAGTGGGATGGTTTTTGCTGAGTTATGAAGTTCCCATCAAGAAAAACGAAAACTTACATCAAAGGCGACAAAAAACTTGCCACTAATGTTAAACAATGAAGGTGGGGGAATATTTCTGCCACAAAACGAGACTACAAAATTGGGATTGGAAAAAAAGAAATTACTTCACTTTGTTAACTAAATCTAAATCACTCTTGTTCGTATTCAAAGGGAAGGATCTCCTCTGATACATCCACCACTTCTTCAACTTCAATGTCCTTAGCCTCATATTCCTCTTCTTCATCACTGGCTTCACCATCTCTAAGCGTTTGCCGGAATGACTTTTCTTCTTCATGAAGAAGATTCCATTGACTGACCCATTTGAGCCACTCTTCCTTCAACAGTCTACGCTTCTCGCGTTCCTGCTCACTGAGAAGGAGGGACACGTCTTGGTCTTCTGCCTCGTACTTCTTACTATACTTCTTCAAGTTTCTTCCAATCTCTTCCTCTTTTTCTGGACTCAAGAAAGATGGTGGTCTTGGCCGCCATAAGAACTGTTTGGTCAAAAGCAAACAAGTGTGATTACTCAGCTATTACAAGAAAGACAAGCACAGACCTACTTCTCAAAGATGAGGTATTTTTTTTAAAATAAACCTATCATAAAACTAATTTCCCAATGATAAAGGATTTATCGGTTTGATCACTAGATTAACAAATCAAATTAGTTCTTTACCAATGAGTAATTGTCAATTTATTCTTTCAGAAATATAATCACTATCAATAATATCCTTTATCAATTTATGGCATATAGAATGATCAATGGATTAAAAAGGAAGCCAAATTTAAAGCCTATCAAACAAAAAATATTACACGTCATAATTTCAATTGTAATAATTTTTTTTAAAAAACAAAAAAGAGTTATGGATGAAGATTATAAGGGGGACCACATAGAAAACTAACCATTTGAAAAATACTAAATTAAAAAGACAATTCCCAGGGACCAAATTGAGAAATACTTCATCCTTGAGAGAGCAGATTGAAAAGAAAATTATATGATTGAAAGACCAAAATGGGATTAATTTTTCGTTTTGGAACAAGAGGAGAGGTTATAGTGCAATCCTTAAACCTTATGCCAATGACCAGCTAAATAAGATATACTTTTATTACTCAGTCGACCACTTGTAAAAATTGAGCTAACAAAAGCTTCAAGAAAGAAGTGATGACATACCTGAAAGAAGTGATCCTTCAAGATACGATAGAGAAGTTTGCCATTGAAAGACCATATATTGAAACCATTTTCCATTTCATGGACTGAAGTCACCGCAGTTGCAACATACCTGGAGCATGAAATAGGCAATTTCAGAATAGCAACAAACAACTAATGGATATTGAACAGCCATAGTAAATAAATAAACTATTATAGGAAAGAATGACACAAACTTATGCCTTTATTAGCTATATCAAAACTTATTCTTCAAAATTTACCTTCCTGTTGGATCCCATTCAATATCTGTTGCCATAAAATGTTCAGCAGTAGCCATAGTTTCAAGGTCATCAACATTATAAAATTCCAATTGTCCGTTGAAGCCTTTCAACCCTGCAAGCACAATGTAGCGGCCTGCTGGTGACCAAAAAAGAGCATTTGCCTGCTTTCCTTTCAAAGTAACAAGCTTTGAAACCCGGCCAGTGTTCTGAGCAGTCCGCATGGTGTAAAAGCTAATATCAGGCTTAGGGTTATCACCATGAATAACTGCAAACCTATGACCTTTTGGCTCCCAAGCAAAAGCAATAATCTTGTCATTTTTATTCTCAAGCTCCAGAACTTCAATGGGTATATCACGTTCTTTTATACGGAAAAGTTCAAAGCCTGTGTATGTGCTTTTTTTGGTTTTTGTATACCGATCTACCTTAACAGCAAGGTAGTCCCCATTGCTTTGCCAGTACATCTTGCAATCACTAACACTAAAAAGGTTCTTCTGCCTGAGTTCCTCTTTACCAGGGATTTGAACAAGACTAACCTACTCACACACCAAAGCAAAACATCAATTTACAACACTTGAGGATACATCCATGAACACTAATCTAAAATAGCAAACCAAACAACCAGAATGCAAGTAGTTCCACACAGCAGCACTTACCCTAGCAGGCTGGTTCCCACCACCCATCTCAGGAACAAAAAGTGCAAGAATAGGATCTGTTGGAGACCAGCAGAAATCCATCACATTTTCAACCTTTAAGGACTTCTTGTCAACTAGAGAAAAGGTCTCTGTCTCATATACTGAGATCATATTTTTCCCCATTCTAGCAAAGTACTTATCATCCTTACCACCACCCCATCTGCAAAGACAATATCAATGTGTTAGGCCCATTAGAGGTAGAGACTCTAGTATATTAGAATCTAAGCTAGAAAAGGGGGGGAATGATACCTGAAAACAGGCCATGACACCCCTGCAACACCCCCTGTACCTCCAACTGCAAAGTCGTCTGCACTTCCTTTGAAATCCCTCATCACTTTACCAAGCCTCACATCAAATACATTTATCACAACCCTCTATAAATAAAATTGACATTAGGATTGGGGCAAACAAGAAACTCACAATAAAATGATGAACATAGCAGATTGAACTCACATTAGCATCACGAGGATTGCTTGGTTCATGGCTACTATAAGTTACCAAATACTTCTCCCCAAGTGAAAAATCAATGAGTTTTACCTGCAGTTAATATATGTATCATGTAATTTACAAGTCCAGAGAAACATAATCCTAACTCTAATACAAAACAAAACCTGTGGATGAGCATATCGCATAAGACGATTGAAGTTCATAGCACCTCCCCATACAGCTGCCCCTTGCCTGTGAACTGTTGCCAAATATGTACCAAGTGGGGACCATTGCACAAAACTCTCAGTCCAAAACTGTATTTGCATCAGATATAAGCTTGCAGCGGTCAGCAGTGACACAAAGGTGCAGTGAAGAACAAAGGATGATAAGGCATTAGTAATAATATTAGTAAAAAGGACGTGCACTCACCGTACGCTTGTAAACAGGATCAGGCTTCAAATGCCTTGCGTCATTCCATAAAACCTCAGTATCAGAACCAGCACGAATTACAAACTGGTCTCGGGCTTTTGCATCAGTAAGCCAATGCTGAAGATTTTCCTGTCAGGTACAATACCAAGATGCGTCACACATATTGAAAAGCTGCAGACTTTACAGGCTCAAAATGATGGAATAATAAGGCATCAAATGTCCCATGTAAAAGTCCAAGAGAAAGCCACTAAATCATAATCATGAATTAAAAGATAATATACACACATATGTGGTCACACCACACAGTTTCCAACAAGTAACACATACATTTAGATTTCCAAAAGGATGCATGGGATATGACAAAATTGGAATGGCTTCAGTTTAAATACAAACGTAAAAGAAAAATAGGCAAATAATCAAATTAAACAAGGTGACCACCAAAAATAAATACACAAATAACAAAAACAGGTGTTCCTATCAAGTTATGAACACCTTGCGGATGTAAACCAACAAAAATTGTTGACCAAACAAATGATCATATTTCCTGGTTTAACAAATACATATGGTCATCGTAGTAATATACAATATCGCATATAAGGCAGCATTGAAGGGTCAAGTCAAGTAAATAGATAATTTAGATAAATAAAATCAAGACTCCTGACCCTCAAGATGGACATGTGAAAGAACTCAAGAGTGCCATCAAAGTTAACGAAAAAAGTTTAATTTACAGTTCTGCAGCTCTTCCTAAAATGTAGGTCTAAAGAGCAATTAGGAAAAAAAAACGCAAGTAATCAAAAGAAACATGAATGATACGAAATATTACCCCTGGAGTATATGGCTTTGTTTCAGGAGGAGCCCACTGATCTGGAACTTTCATAAACCGGTCAAAGTCATCAAACATGTTCACTGAAAAAACATGTGCACGATCCAACTTGTATCCATGCGTCTTTTCTTTGGCAAGCTCAGCTTCCTAAAATGGTCAC
This sequence comes from Albizia julibrissin, assembly GCA_037074505.1. Taxonomy (NCBI): domain Eukaryota; kingdom Viridiplantae; phylum Streptophyta; class Magnoliopsida; order Fabales; family Fabaceae; genus Albizia; species Albizia julibrissin. The sequence goes on along the minus strand of CM073483.1, from coordinate 38,843,923 downwards.
CAGATTTAACGACAGAAAAATGAATAAACTATAAAAAAACATCTAATGTGTAAACAACTACAAGGAAAAAATGACACTAAATTACTAATAAAAATGTTTTCACATAAAAATATAGAAACTATTGTTTTCCTTACGGGTATCAACACTCGTACCTGAGGAGTATTATACTCAATGAAGCAATAACCTAAACTTTTCTCAGAACCAGAGTCAACAGGCATAAATAGGCCATCCTCTTTAATCACACCAATCTGGCTAAAAATTTTACGGACTACACCTTCAAGCTTCTCGAACTTCTCCTGAGGCACAACTGGGAGGTTATCCACAACTATAATGTTGCCAAATCCAGAATCCAACTCCATATTTTCCTCCTGGAAGATGTCTTCATCGTCACTATGTTATGAACAATAAAACATAATCAGATCAATTTAGTGTGAAACAGGGGGACGAAGCCCTTCATCAAGGTGGTTTTCCATCACAAACTCTCTTATTTCTAAGCTCCAAGATTAAAAGAAAGTTCCTACTTCAAATAGAAATAACAAAATAACCAGAGTAAGTAATTTTCAGACCGTGAACCATCCCTTGTACATTGATACATGAAATTTAAAATAGAACGAAACTACTCACATAACTTAAATGTAACAAACACTCCCGTAAACACCAAACACCAAATCCTACTTCATCAAGTGTTTGCTTATATTTAGAAGTGGGTAAAATGTAACTTTCCCAACAAAAACAAAGAATTCTATTCCCCATCTTTCATACACATTTTTCCTGCTCGACTACTGGCATTATGAGTTTTATAAATAATAAGTAAATCTGTGAACTTACATAATCATCATTTAATGAGTGCAAACGCCAAAATATTGCCAAGGTAAGGTAAGATTTAATTTTTCTCCGCATTACCAGTTCCTCTATCAGTGGCAAACCAGAAGCATGAAAGAACTTTTTTGTTGGGGGGAATACCTGACGATACCAAAATCATCGCCGGGAGGGAGACGAATGGAATTAAGGTCAATGGTGGAAAGATCGACCCCAACCCGTAATGCTGTTGACTCAATCTCATTCATTACCATTACGTCCGCCATGACTTGACAAAGGGATATGAAATATGGCTTAGAAACTACGAGATTCTCGTTCGTTGGAGGAGACTAGTACTGCTTCCAGACATAAATACTGAAGAAGTATTTAGTTTCGAAAGGAAGCCTAATTATGGCGACAACAGTCTCAGCCCTCAGGTTAGCAGCAGCGCGGCGCACAGTTAGGTTTTGCTAGCAAGGTAGACGAGGCGGGCTCTCAGATCCTATCCCTAGTTGTAACTTGGGCTGTGTCGCTGTGATAGCTGATAAGTGATAACTGATAAGAAAATACTGTGTTTGGATTGTGGCTTTTGTAATCTTAACCTCTATTGCTTCGGTGGTTTTCCCATTCCATCTTTTTTTTTTTTTTTAATTTGGATCGTTGGATTAAGACGTAATAACATCTAAATCCACAACTCTAATTTTTAAATTAAAGGGAAACATATAATATATAAACATGGGTACTTTCTAAGTATATAATCACCAAAACTCGATAATCAATTTGGATTGAATACAGGAACTCCATCTTAAGTCTTTCTTGTTGAGATCTCCATATACAAGCTTAGAACCAAACGAATTCGAACAACTATAGGGTCAAACAGCCTTAACATTAATAATCAAAATAATGGTATCCAGACCTACTAGTTCATTCACACCATAAGGCTTACTAGAACCTTGCTTATATATAGGCTCGTATTGTCAGAGTTAACATATGGAATTCAAATGTTCAACTCAAGGATCGTTTTAAGGCATGATCATCAACATTTGAGTGGTGAGTTTTAGGATTACAAGGGACTTAGTTTTCCCCGTCCCTAAAATTAAAATAAAAAGAACTGAAGAATAAAGATGTGGAAATCTTACAGAAATTTAGCTTTTATTTTAAACACTTAAAGTTCTGTACAAGGATGCATAAGAGGAGAGAAGAGAGATTTGAGAGTAAGAGCCTCGTCTCAAATCGGTGTGTCCTCTCCTAAATTCTTAATTAAAATCCCTTTTATAGAGATAAGGGTTTACATGAAGACAAAAGGCTCCACTTTGCAGAGTGGCATCTACTTTTTTTTTTTAAAGGCTACTTTTTCCAAAGCGATAAGATCATATAACTTTATTTCTTTGGGAGTCGTTAAAGTTTTTTCTTCTTCTGCTGACCAAGTTTGACAATTAAGGCATTTATGCTTTATATTCATTTATCTTATGCGTCGACATATTGCATTCTTGACAGTTGGTGAGGCTTGATAATTACTGTAGGCCACTAATCTTTTGTACCATTGTTTTAATTTATCTGCCTCTTTTGATGTTCTGCCAAGTACATATATGGAAAAATATTCATTTGTGTAGTAGGTCCACTGGGAATCTTTATTGCTTAATGCTTGTTCCAATTCTTCAATGATGGTCATGAAGTCGTTGGCTCTTTTGTCAGGAATGGCTTTAATAGTTTCTTCGGTAAACTATTTTTGTTCAGGAGTAGGTAATAAAGGTTTCCTAGTTAATCCAAATTTAATTAAAACATATGTAGGCAGGTATTAGTCTTGCCAAAATTCAGGGATGGCTAAATAAAACCTCATAAATATCTGTCTTTTTGAGACCACAGCTTTGTAAGCTACAACTGCTATTTTAATTGGTTTTGGAAGACACATAAGTTGAGTTAAATCTTCACCAGGATAAATTTGTTGGATAAGGCCATAATGGTAAAGTATTTAAACCTTTTGTGGATTAGCTCCTTTAAGGATTGAAGTTTTATTGAATAGGTTATAAGGGCATCTAGAATATATTGGGCTTGTAAAGTTTTTTCAGTTCAGGTCCTTCTAAGGGCTTTGTGGTAATTAGCTTCTTGGACTTTTATGTTTTGGGCTTCTTTAGCTATTTGGAAAAAAGACTTTGAAGGCTTATGTTTTTCTTGGGTTTGAAACGTCTAGAATGATTTAGATTTTGATCCAGTAGATGACCGATTGGACTAGGTTTGTCCTAATAATTTCATGAGTTCTATAGTGAGATCATAAATACTACATTTCTCCTGTTTAGGAGTAATTTTAGTTTGCGATTTCTCCACCTCTGGAGTTTTCGCCATAAATCCTATTAACACATAATTTATCTTCAATAAATTCAAGTTTATCGGCAATGCGGGAATAAGATTTTGTAAGTTATGCTGAATTATTTTATTGCCATTGCAATAGGATTTGTACTTCCTTTTGCAAAGGCAACAAGTTTTGTATGGCTGCAAATCACTTTTTATAGTCAGCAACTCAAGTTTTAAAGCTTGTAATTCCATCTAAATGGGCTTTACTACCTCATTCATCTGAATTCTTACTAAATTCTGTAACTCCACTATTTCTGTTTAGAAAATCTGCAAAAACATTGTCAGTTCCTTTTATATGAATAATTTGAATATCAAAATTTGAAAGAAAATTCTGTCATCTAATTAACATTCTTTGTTGTTGTACAGGTTTTAATTTCTTATTTAACCAAGCTTTAGCTTGAGTGTTATCAATTTTTATTTCAATTGGGTATTCCATAATATCATGTTGAAATTACAGCATTATAAATTGCTAAAAATTCCTTAATGTTGGAATCATAGATTTATCGAATTTTCCTAACAAATATTTTGTCAAAACTTCTTTATTTCCATCAAAAGTGTAGAGAACTGAACTGCTCCCCATGCTTCATTTGATGCATCAGTATAAATAATCTATTTTTCTATCTTTCGAGAAATTTCTAATTTTAGTAAGTTTTGTAATTCTACTTTTAGTTGTTCAAATTTGTCTTGATCTTTTAAAGTCTATATTCATAGGCTTCCTTTTTTTTTTTGGGTAAGAAAAACAATTTTCTTACTAAAATGAGGAATATATTCTCTGACTTGATTTAATATGCCAATAAGTGATCTAATTTCTTTAAAAGTTTTAGGTTTCTTTTGTAGCTCCATAATTTTAAAAATAATATGATTTTGTAAAATAATTTTTCCTTCGCCTATAATATATCCCAACGCTTTTATTTGGGTTTTTAATAATTCTGTTTTCTTTGGAGAAATAATAATCCCTTTATTGATAATTAATTCAACAAAATTTTCAATATCAAGTTTATGTTGTTCTATATTATTTTCATAAAAAATAATATCATCAATATATACTATACTTTTTTGTTTTAATTTTGAAGTTAGTTGGGATAATATATATTTTTGAAATATTCCAGGGCTATTATGAAATTCCATAGGTAAAACATTTCATTCATATAATTCATAAGGAGTACTAAAGGCCGTATATATCTTACTTTCATCAGTTAGTTTTATTTGAAAAAATCCTGATTTGCAATCGAACTTACTAAAATATGTATATTGTTTGAGGGTTTGTATCAAAGTATGTCTATCTTGAATTGGGCTTTTATCTTTTATGGTTGCCTTATTAAGATTTCTATAATCAATAACAAGTCTAGATTTTTCTCGAATTTGTTCAGCATGATTTCTGGCGATAAAAGATGCACTACAATACGGTGAATTACTAGGTTGAATAAGCTGATATGATATATATTCATATATGTGTTGTAAGAAATCTTTTCTATCTTCTAGAGTAAATTTAAATGGTTTCATTTCTATTTTTATATTATTTTTCTTTAAATATTCTTCAGTATGTAATTTTATTTCAGCAAATGGTTTGGATTTATTCCAATGTTGTAACGGATTATCACTATAATTTTCAATAATAAGTCTCATAATTTTTTGTTCCCATTTTTCTTCAATTAAATTTATCTTAATGTTATTGGGGTTGTATTGAATTTTATTTTCTCTTCTTTGTTTTCTAATAAAGGGGTTTTGTAATCTGGCACAAGGTTGTTTAACTCTAGTTGCAGTACCTTTATGTCCACAGGGAGTTTTAAATAAAACTATTTTATCAAAGAGACAAAAGGGCAAATATTTATCAATAAAATCGATTCCAAGTATGATATATTGTTTTAAATCATTAAATTGATAGGCTTTTTCTAAATTTAATTCATATTGCCCTATTTGTATTTTCCGGTTTTCAATTTTATACTTTATTTGTTGTGTGGTACTACCAAATCCTGAAATGTTAGTATTTTCTTTTATTAATTTCCATTCACTGCTTGGGAAAACAGATTGTTTAAATATTGATGTTTCTGCTCCAGTATCTATCCTAGCATGATATTTTCTGCTCATATATAATTTATAATTTATTTGTATCAAAATATAAGGCGCTTTCACATTTCCTAATGTAATAACTTTGTTTGTCATATAGCAAATGTTTCTAGAATTTCTCTATAAAGCTTAACTTGATCTTTCCAAACTCTTATTTCTTCTTTTTTAAATTTTCGATATTCCAAATAAAAGTCTAGATCTAATTCTATAATTCTTAATTCTCCATATAATAGTCTAGATATTTCTCTTTCATAAAATTTTAAGTTACTTTTAGCTGATCTATACAGTCTTTTTATTTCTCTTACATCTCTATCCATTATTCTTCACCTGTTATTTTTAGTTTTGGTTTATTTATTCAAGGTATAAATCTATAGTCTTTAAGTTTTACCTTTTGTATTTCCTTTAAATAAGGTAATTGAGCAATATTTTTAAGTTTATTATCTTGATTTAATTTTGTAATTTCAGCATTTCTATATAGATTTTTTATTTCTTCTGTTTTTATTTGCGGATATTTACTTTGACTAGTCATATTAAAATTTTGTTAAGACAATTTTTCTTTATTTGTTAGTGTCAAAATTATTTTATCTTCCAATATTTTATAAGGTTTATATTTAACGAAAAAGGCGATTCCTAAAACATTAGCCTTCAAAGTCTTTTGTCCAAATAGTTAAAGAAGCCCAAAACATAAAAGTTCAAGAATCTAATTACCACGAAGCCTTTAGGAGGACTTGCACTGAAAAAATTTTACAAGCCCAATATATTCTGGAGTATTGAGATCTTAATCCAACAACCCATATTAGATAAGGATGGAAATGGGAAAGAAAAGCATGGAAGCCGCGTCCATGTTTGGTTTAACAGAAGTGAGGTTAAATGAGATTCATTAAAGTTAAGTTAGAGGAGGTATGAACTTTATTTACTTCAAAATGAGGGGAGGTGAGGTTTGAATTTTGTAATTTTGTTTTTGTAAAAAATTCATCGATAAACTAAGAGGGAAAAAGACAAGAAAATACTACTTGAACTTCAAAATTCTAAATGATTTTCTATTCAAATAAGTTGGCAATTGCCATAGTGTTGTAATTAATCTCATTACTCTTGTAGGCGACAAGACCGATTTGAAATTTTGAAGTTCAACAGGTATTTTCTTATCTTTTTTCCAAACTAAAATTTATTTGAATTATTAATGAAAAAGCAAGATTAGATATGAAATAACTAAAAATGATATAGATTTTATTGGGGAAAATTGCAGAAAAATACATTTAAAAATGAGAAAAAGATAAATTGATATTGTGAATTTATAAAATCTTAGGTCAGAACTGAAGTAGGAATCTGAGATTTTCAATTCTAACTAAATTGCCTTTAGTTCAGTTGTGAAACATAAAAATGAAGGCATTAATGTAAAATATGATGTTATTAATATATATACAGATATTGTTGTTGACCCCTGAAATTTGTTTCCTCAAAATTATCTCTGGTTTTTGGGATACAAAGTTATGAAACATGAAAGTAAAGTCGTTAATGTTAAATATGATGTTGTTAACATAGATACAGATGTTGTAATATAGATACAAATGTTGCTATTGACCCCTGAAACTTGTTCCCTCAAAATTATCCCTAGTTTTTGGGATATAGAGTGGAAAAATATGAAACTAGTTATTAATGTAAAATCTGATGCTATTAATATAGATACAGATGTTGTTATTGACTCATGAAGCTTGTAAATTGAACTAAGGGCATTTTGGTCATTTGGTTAGCATTGGAAATCTCAGATTCCTACTTCAATTATAACTTGAGATTTGATAAATTCGCAGCACTAATTTATCTTTTACTATTTTTAATTATATTTTTCTGAAATTTTCCCATTTTATTAAATAAATATATGTGTGATAATTTTAAAAGATATATTATTTTTCTAAGAGCATTTTACAAATATTAAGTTATGGGGTCTTTCAAAGTATTGTTTTATTTAAGGAGGGTGGAAATTTTTTCCTTTTTACTCATGTTGTTTCCCTCTCATTCATTAATGTCTTTTCTTGTATTTTGGGACCTTATTTTTGTTATTTTTGCTATGGGGTTGTTTGGTATGAGGGATTTGAAGAAGAGGGGAGGGAAAATTTTTATGCACTGAATTTAAAAAAAAAATTAGAGAAGTGGGGTTAGAAGGTTTTAATTAATTTTTCTTTCTCTTTTATTTTACATCTTATCTTTATTAAAATTTTATAACTTCACTTCTCAAATTTTTGTAAATCCAACTCTTAAAATTTTTTCCTCTCTTCCATTTTTCTCCATTTCCCCTACCAAACAGACCCTAATGATCTCCCTTATCTCCGCTGTTGTGAGGTTGCTTCTCTTTCATCGCGTGTTTTGAGGAAAAGTTGGATTGCGAAAACGCTTTCCCAAACATCTATAAAAATCTAATCTGTCTTTTCTAGTTCCATTACACGTTTTGAGTTAAGAAACGTGAATTCAAATTCAAACACAAACATCATGTTTCTATCTCTGCTTCTCAAATGTGGAGAGAGAGAGAGAAGGAATATTGTGAGAGAATTGCTTGCGAAGCCATTCATAGAAGGGATGTGACGATGAAGACAAAGGGTAGATCAGGTCGTTGTGATTGATGGAATGAAAAACTCACGTTGTGTCCACATGCCCTGGCCTGCTCAGTGCATCTACGAAGGCATGCCCATCCCCCAAAACGGCAACGTTTTGGGGGTGAGGGACCCATTTTTTATTTTTTATGTATTATTATTTATTTGGAGTTAATTATATTTTACACCATGGAATATTTTTGGCATCCCGTATTCAAATTAATTAATTTCTAATATCTTGAAATATTTTTCATGTACCACCCAGTATCCTGAAATATTTTTTAGTAGCACCTAATATCCTAAAATATTTTTTTAGTAGTATCAAATATCTTTAATTAATTAATTTTTAATGCATCCAGCACCATATAGTATTTTTTCAGTTAGTGAATACTGAAAAACTACTATATGATGCTAGATGCACTAAAAATTAATTAATTTGAGATAGTTGGTGTTACTAAAAACTACTTTAGGCTATTAAATATAACTTAACTCAAACAAATAAAAAAATTAATGAAAAAAATTTTAAAAAAAACTTTTGGGATGAGCATTCCTTGCTCATCTTTTAGATGAGTAAAGAATGTGGATTCTTATCTAGCTCAACGGAAAGGAATGAAAAAGATAGGAGAAATTTTAATGGAGGAAAAGGGAGGGGAAGGGAAGGAAATGGTCAATATAGGGGGAATGAAGAGATTTTAATAAGAGAATATCCTGAATAAAGAACTTTACAAATTCTAAAAAACAAAAGGTGTTTCAAAATATTCATAATCTTAGAGAAGTGTTAGTACTTGATTTGTCTTTTTTGAAATTTAAACGAACTAACACAAATGCCCTCATTAAATATCATTTTTACTCTCTTTTGTCCTCTCTCTCTCTCTCTTTCTTCTTCTTCAGGTTCCATGCCGAGAGGGTCTAGCAATGACGGCTGAGACAACCTCCTCTAACAACAGTGATGGCAGCCTTGATCTCCTCTAGCAACGATGAAAGGTAATGCAGCAAGAAGAAGAAAAGAAGAAGTAGAAGCAGAAGAAGGAGGAGCATGACGATGTAGGTGGAGGTGATACCCTCACTTATGGAATTTCCTCAGAGGTCTTATGGTACTCCCAAACTTGACACAATCCCTGAAAAAGATTTGGATTTTCAAGAAGATGATTCTTTCGACTTGTGATCTCACAAGTTGCAAATTTTCACAAGATTTGATAATGGTTTCACTAGTTCGGGTAATTTTTTTACAAGTTCTCAAAAGAATTTCACAACGTCCTTAAAGAATTTCACAAGTTACAAATCAAAATTCACAATATTTGATAAAGGTTTCACAAGTTTGAATAAATGTTTCACAAATTTGAATAAGTTTTCACAAGTTTTTAAAAGAATTTCGCAATTTCCTTAAAGAATTTCATAAGTTGCAAAATCAAAATTCACAAGATTTGATAAGGATTTTCACATGTACTAATAGAGGTTTCACAAGTTTGGATAAAGTTTTCACAAGTTCTGAAAAGAATTTCACAACTTCCTTAAAGAATTTCATAAGTTACAAATCAAAATTCACAAGATTTGATAAGGGTTTTCACAAGTTCTAATAGAAGTTTCACAAGTTCAAATAAAATTTTTCACAAATTCTTGAAAGAATTTCACAAGTTCAAATCAGGTTCTTACAACTTGCAAATAAAAATTCAATTCTGACAAAGGTTTAACAAGCTGTGGTAAAAGGTTCACAAGTTTGTATAAGGTTTTTACAAGTTCTCATAAAAATTTTACAACTTACAAATCAAAATACAATTTTGAAAAGGGTAGTTTGACGAATTCAGGTAAGGCTTTTACAAGTTTATATAAGATTTTCACTAAGGGTGTATTTGGAATCAGCTTTTGAGAATAGCTTATGAAAAAAAAAAGTGAAAAAAAATGATTTTTGAGAATAGATTATGTGAAAAAAATGATTTTGATAAATGAGAGTGTTTGGATATTTTGATCAGAATAGCTTTTTTTATGGTCAAATTACTGAAAAGGACATTAGCTTTTGTGATAATTACATATAAAGAATAAGATTATATTTTATGTATTATTTAATAGGAAAATTCATAATAAATACAAAAAATGACATAAATTTATCTGAAAAATTAAAAATTATAACATTAATCAATTATCTAACATAAAAAAAAAATCAAACATATATATATATATATATATATATATATTATAGAAAAAAATGATTTTGATAAAATGAGAGTGTTTGGGTATTGGGTTAATAATAACTTTTTTAATGGTCAAATTACCAAAAAGGACATTAGCTTTTGTGATAATTACATATAAAAAGATAAGATTTTATTTTAAATATTTTCAACATTAAATTTCATAATAATACCTAAAATTAAATAAATTTGTCTAAAAAATTAAAATTATAACATTGGGCAATTATATAACATCATAAAAAATAGCTCAAACATATACGTATTAATAAATTATATAAAATATTTATATATAAAAGTAATTTTAATAAGATGAGTGTTTGGATATTAGATTAGGAATCACTTTTTAGTGGTCAAATTACCAAAAGGACATTAGCTTTTGTGATAATTACACATAAAGTACAAGGTTATATTTTATTAACAATAAGAGAATAAAAATCTTAACAGCGTTAGATCAAATTTAACGATTCTGTTAAATTTGCACCCTTTTTAATTATTCATTATTATTTTTGTTCATTTCAAAACTTATTTATACCAGACGCCTCTCATAAAAAGCTTGGTTTTTAAATTTGCATATTTACCTTTATATTTAACATTAATGTTTTTAATAAATACAAAAAAAATTTATTTATATATGATATTAATTAATTTAACTAATTTTTTTAATATAGTCAAAATAAAATTTTTTAATTAAATTTCTAAATTTTTTAAATTAAATTTTTAAATTTTTTTAAATATTTATCATTAAATTTTTTTAATTAAATTACTATATTTTTTAATTAAATTTATAGGAATTTCAAAAAAGAAAGATAAAGGAGAGAGAGGAATGTGGGTCCCACACACATGAAAATCAAGCTTATGGGTGATTCTCCCAAAACCAAGGTTTTCAAAATTTTAGTGTGTTTGGATAATTTTACACCAAAACCATGGTTTGACACCAAAACCATGGTTTTGTACTTGGCAAATCCTTAAAACCATGGTTTGGCATCAAAACCATGGTTTTGAGAAAAATTAGTCAAACACTCACCTTTTTAAGAAACCATGGTTTTGATGTCCAAAACCATGGTTTTGAGAAAAGCTTCTTTTTGTTGCTTTTTATCCAAAACCATGCTTTTTTGGTTTTAAAAAATGTCTAAAAATATTTTTTAAGTAGCATATAATATTCTAAAATAATTTTTAGTGCTTTTAACTCTTTAAGATATTTTTTCAGTTATACCCAGTGTGTTTGCAGACTGATTGCAATTTTACCCTTAATTTATTTTTTTAGCTTTAAAAATTACTTTAAAGTATTTTTTTAGTTGTACGTACTGTCATCCACTCTAAAATATTTTTTCAGGAGCACCTAATATTTTAAAGTAATTTTTGAAGCTGAAAAAATAAATTAAGGGTAAAATTGCAATCAGTCTGCAAACATATTGAGTACAACTGAAAAAATATCTTAAAGAATTAAAAGCACTAAAAATTATTTTAGAATACTGCATGTTACTTAAAAAATATTTTTTGATACTACACACGTCCAAGAAAATATTTCAAAATATTAGATAATATTTTTTTAGACAAAAAAACAAGTTCAGCTCCTTAAAACAACACCAAAAAGGTGTAGTTTTAAGAAAATGACTAGCAGCTTTTTTCCCATAATCTATTCTTCTCATAATCTATTTTGATCTTTTGAATTATTGACAAACTATTAAATGTTAATGTATTTGTTTCATGATAAATTTGAGGTTTCTAGACATGTTGTTATGACTAATATATCACTTGTTAGTAAAAGAAATACAATTTAAAGGAGAAAGACAAAAAAAGATTGTATTAACTGCATTGAAAGAGCGGCTCCTTATATTATTTTTCGATGTTAACTATTGAATTATGAACTTTCAATGTACAATTTATTAATATATATATATATATATATATATATATATATATATATATATATATTTCTATATATGTATGTACAATTAATTTTTTTTTCACAATTTATAATTTTTTCGGACAAATTTAAAGAGTTTTTGGTATTTATTGTTCAATTTTATATTAAATAATACCTAAAATATAATCTAATATTTTATATCTAATTATTATAAATTATTTTTTACAATTTCTTATAATACATACATACATACATACATATATATTATAAATTTTTTAGATAATTTTATGCCATTTTTTTCATTTATTATGAAATTTACTACTATATAATATATAAAATATAATATTATCATTTTATATGTAATTATCACAAAAGTTAATGTCATTTTCAGTAATTTGACCATGAAAAAAAGCTATTTTGATAATAATATACAAACACTCTCATTTTATCAAAATCACTTTTTTCTCATAATCTATTCTCCATAATCTATTTTCAAAAATAACTTTTTTTCACTTTTTCTTCATAAGCTATTTTCAGAAACTGTTTCCAAACACACCCTGAGTTCTCACCAAAATTCCAAAAGCCTACAGAATAGTGTATCCAATCATAGAAGGAAAAGTGAAGTAGTGAAATCCAAACACAGTGCAACATAAATCCTGCATCGTAACATCCTAAGAAGTTAAAAGGTACCAAGGGTAGAGGAGGTCGGATAAACATGGTGGTTTTCGACGAACCTACCATATTCCTGTTGCCCCTTACATATTTTTTTTAAAACAATACTACACACCAACGCCAACTTGTCAATAGCATGGATATTTCGTCCAACTTGGGTAAGAACCCTGATTTGATTATCTCGCAGATATTACAATATTACTGGCCACAGATGAACCAGAATGATCCATTCTAGATCTATACCCGGTAATCCTTGGGTGCCCACCCAAATCGCCAAATTGTGAGCGATGTTCGCTCTGGTGCTGTCTCCGGCGAGGAATACTTTCTCGAAATCAATGTGACATTTGAGTTGGTCGTCGGATCCATTCCCGTCGGAATAGGAAGCAACACATTAAGCAATGTCTAGGAGTCTTTGAAGGCAACAAGAATGTGGCGTTCTGGGGCTCTTCTGTAATGAATAAAGACGACGACGACTTTGGCCGCCGACACGAGCGAGTTGACGTGGTTGTGGTAGCTTGCAATGAAGGGGGTTTTGACAATGAAGCCTCCATCTTGGAAGTGGAGGAGGAGGGAAGCAAATAGAGGATGAACATAGGAAAGCAGAAGGAGGAAGAAGAGAATAGAAAGTAAGAGACAACCGCATGGTAGGAGGTTGAGGTAAAGGCGGTGGCCATGGAATGAGGAAGAAAGTGATGGGGTAAGTGGTATATAGAAAAGAGATAATTCTATAATTTTATTTTAATTTTTAAAAGGATCAATCATGTACTAATATCTATTTGAAAATATGTATATTCATTATATCTATTTATCTTTTTATATTTTTAAAATTCTTTTTAAGGAATTTTTCTTTTTAATAATCCCGATTGATTGAAGGGGAGAGGAAAGAAAGAATTTTGATAATTTTTTGTTTAGCTTGGGAGGGAGTTAACAATAAATTGATTATTTTTACTCTTATAATATTAATTGAATTTTTATCATTGTTTTTTATTAGCATATAAATATGTATAATACAATTAATCAACTATGATCTCCCAAAGTAAAAATTATATTTGATCTCTTATTAGATATTTAAATGATATCACATGATGTATATAGTATTATAATTCTAATATCAAGTTAATATATTAGAAATTATAAGAAATTCAGAGATCACAATTTTTATATTTTTTTAAAAAATACGGCAGATTTCAATTTAAATCTGTTATGATTTTTTATTTTATTATTTGGAATCTTAGATTCAAATAAGTTATAGATCTTCTCCCATTGTGGGCCTACATTCTCACGAATCAGATTAGTCAATTGTTACTAGGCCTGGATACCGGTGGATTAATCCAAAAATAAAAAAAAAGTGCTATAGATCAGGTCTCTCTAATTTTTAAGGATTGTTATTTTTTATCTTATCAATTTGATAGGAATGATGATAGATACAACTCTTTGATATGTTTATTAAATATAATTATTGAAGAACTTTTTTTAATATTTCTCCACATGTTATCAAATTATGTACAAATATTATATATGTATATATTATTTAATAAAATTCATGTTCTTTTTAGTTATTGTACATATAAAATTGCTTTTCTATTACTCATTCAAATAACTTCAGTTTGTCAAACTGACTTTTGATAAAAATCAATATAAACATAAATCACATTACGTTTTCTCAGTGCTATATTACACTTTTATTCTATCAATATATATGCATAAAATAAGTGGAGAGGAAATAGAGAGAAATATTAGTGGAGACGCTCTTCTCCCATCTCACCCTATTTGACTTATACTATATTTTACATTTGTAAAAATGATATTGAGAAAGTCATTTTTATTACCGTTAATCCAAACATACTTTGAGACTATAAAATAGGGTAATCCCTGAGTCATATATTATAAGCTTGAATTTTTAAAATGGATTTATACCAATTAGTTTTTATAAGCTTTGTTTTGAAAATTTTGGGATATATATTGCATTTTTTTCGTATTTAATCTTAATTAATTATATATTTCTCTCATTCTTTTTTAATTAATTCACTCTATAAATAAGAGTGTTATGGGAAAATAAGTCATTTTTTTTACATATTTATTGTATTTTGAAAAATTTCCCTTTAAGCTTCTTGGTTTTATTTAAAATGCAAGTTATGTCTCATGGGTGTCGCACATGATAATGTTGTGTTCGGAGGTGTTAATTGTGATAGTAATATATGATAGTGTTAACTATTTAATTTGGACGTATAATAACAACATTTTGTAGGAGTTGTGAGGGGATTGCAGACATATATGTTGGTTAATATGATTAATAAGACTATGTTGAAAGGGTTATAAACATGTAATGTCAACATTAAAAATTAAATAGCATTAATTTAATTATCATTATAGAAAAAAGGTCAGAAATTGTTTCTACAAATGAAGAAAGAAAAATGTGCTGTCTTGTGTAACACAACAAAATCAAAATATTTCAACTTGCCAGTAAAAGAACATAAAAAAAAAACAATAGAAACTATATTAAACTCAATGTTAAGAAGAAACTCACATTTATTGTCTGTATTCCTGAGACTTTTGATGGTAATTGGAAAATACATGATCAACTTGTAGTACTTAAATATCAAACATGGACCCACAAAAAAAACAAGCTTCAAAACTTGGTTTTAATATAGATCTGGATCCTCTTCATATTTTTTATCCTTTTCTTATCCCCATGCTATCT
This sequence comes from Albizia julibrissin, assembly GCA_037074505.1. Classification (NCBI taxonomy): domain Eukaryota; kingdom Viridiplantae; phylum Streptophyta; class Magnoliopsida; order Fabales; family Fabaceae; genus Albizia; species Albizia julibrissin. The sequence continues at coordinate 38,828,695 of CM073483.1, read as the reverse complement.
TCATCTTTGGCACAAGAATAAACCCATGAAAATAACGGAATAACCTCCCTGATCAACTAATTAAACTTCAAAACAATAACTTCATCAATTTTAAAATGCATTAGAGGTTTTAAAAAATATAAAAAGAAGTTAACATGTAATTAATGACATTAAAAATATTTTGAAAATACATTTTCTAAAAATACGACATATTTTCATTAATCTATTAATTACTATATCAAACACAATATATTTCCATCAATCTATTAACTACCATTAAAATTGGGATGATCATGATTTATGACACACAAATAAATGGGATCACTGATTTCTGAATATGTAAAATAAAAAGGGAATAATAACTGATAACGTGTAATTAGTAGTATTGAAAGTATTTATTGATTTAAAATTTTTCAATGAAATCAAAGTCAACTATTACCTTTTAAATTTAAATTCTGTGATGATACAACATTAGTAACATATAAATATGAAAAAAAAATAAGTAAAGGAAATTAGGATAAAATCATTAATAACTACTTAACTAGCATTCTAGACCCAAACTGACCCGCAACGTTAATACAAATTTTTAAGAGTTAATAATATAATCTTTAATCCCTTAAATTTATCCTTATTTTGATTTTAGTTTCTTAAATTATATTTCTTTTTAAAATATTAGTCCATATACTTCAATAAAAACATTAAGCTCTATAACATTGGTCCCTAGGTTGGACCGTGCTTGTTTGAAATAGCGATTAGAGTCTTCAAAAGCAGCTTTTCAATTATAATTTACGATATACGAGGTAATATGTGAGATGAATGTTATCTCGACTTATGCATATAAATGCTTATAAATCTTTTAAAAGCTTTTCCAAACACTCAGTTTTTTGACCATAATGGCCTGGGTTCCAAACCTGGTATCCCTTTCTTCATTCCAGGTCCCTTAACTTAAAGTAGTTTTAATTTGATATACCTTAACTCTATACTAAATCTAATATAATCCTTTAATTTTATTTGGTTTCATCATAAGCCCTTGACTTCATATTTACTCCAATCTCTTAATTCCATTTGGCTATTAATTTTTCTCACATTTCATATTTGGTCCTCTGTTTTTTTTAATAATCAATTCAAAAATATAATAAATTTTCCTTTAACACTATGAAATTAAAACATTTAAAGAATTCATTTTTTAAAAAAAAATGGTTAGTTGATTCATCAGCAAAATAAAAGGAAATCATCAGTTAATGCAACAAATTTGTAATTGCACTTTGTGCCGTGTTGGGAGTGCCAAAGTGAGATTTAATTGTTCATTTACAAAATTTGACTAAAGAAATAATCTACAAAACTTAAATGAGTTAAATTTACTTCGTTTTCCTGTAAAATGAATCTCAAATTCTCAATCATTCAGATTAATTAGATGACCAAAGTTTACCAAAAATAAAATGATTCAATCATAAAAAGAAAGAATACGGATTCCTCCCTCCCTAACAAGTTCATGATAGGAAACTTGATGAGTTCCTTAACTCAGATATTAATAAAAATATCATCTGAACTAAAAGGTATTCTGAAGCACCATCTAGTTGTGACCCCAGACTTCCTTTAAATTTGTCGTACAATCAAACAAGAAACTAAATTGAACAGGCCAATGAACAATACAGGGTTGGAGTAAAAAAATTAAAGGGTGATTTAATTTATGGGACTGAACTAATGGAAAGCAAATAGATAAATAGCAGTTTACAAGAGGCTAGAAAAACAAGCTCCTCATCATATTGTAATTATAATGAAAATCTCTCCCCTCCCCTCCATTCCCCTCATCAATTGTAATTATAATTAGAAGGGTAAAGTTGTCCAGATTAAAATATTTTATCTCCCCTCCCATTTCAAACCAAATAAGGTAATATTAAAATTCTTCTCCTCCCCTCCTCTCTTATCAATCTAAACGAAGTAATATGAAAACTCCTCACCTCCCCTCCGCTCCATTAAAACCTCTCGCCTCCCCTCTGTCCAACCAAACAGACCCTAAATGTCCAAGTAAAAAGTGATTCAATAAGGTTTCTGAAATCAAGTCAAATTAGGCTATATGGTTAAGGCAAGCTGGTGAGGAAGTGACGAGTGCATTAGTGTAAAGAAATCAAAATCTGAAGTTTATCCAATAATAATAATAAATCAATAACGTGAAATATTAATCCTGCTGTATATGGCTTTGTTTCAGGAGGAGCCCTCTGATCTGGAACTTTCACAAACATGTTCACTGAAAAGACATGGGCACGATCCAACCTGTATCCCTGTGTCTTTTCTTTGGCAAGCTCAGCTTCCTAAAACGAGAATCAGATTTAAAGACAGAAAAATGAATAAACTATTAAAAAAACATCTAATGTAGTGAACAACTGCAAGGAGAAAAACTGACACTAAATTACTAGGGAAATTTTATTTATTTGTCCCTAAGGTTTTATCTTCTAACTTAGTCCTTAGAGTTTTGATTTGATTATTACTCAATTTCTAAATTTTAACTCACTGCAACTCAGTTCATATAGTTTTAACCATTTTTTAATTTAGCTCTTATGTTTTTTAAAAAATAAAATCATATATATAATGAAGTAAGTCAAAGTTCAAAAACTAAATTATAGTGAGTCAAAATTTAATGACTAAGTTACAATCAAATCAAAATTATAGGGATTGTGTTATATCGAGTCGTGGTGTAAGAGTTGAACGAGTTAGGTGTAGGGACCAAAAGAATAATTTTTCAAAATTACTAATACCAGAGTTTCCACATAAAAATATAGAAACTATTGTTTTCCCTTTGGGATTATGACAGTCATATTAAACTCAATGAAGCAATAACCTAAGCTTTTCTCAGCACCTGAATCAAAAAGGTATAAATAGGTCATCCTCTTTAATCTTTAATCACACCAATCTGACTATGAATTTTACGCATTACAGCTTCAAGCTTCTCAAACTTCTCCGGAGGCACAACTGGGATGTTGTCCACAACTATAATGTTGCCAAATCCAGATTCCAACACCAGATTATCCTCCTCCTGGTAGATATCTTCATCATCACTATGTTATGAACAATAAAACATAATCAGATCATTATGCCAACTGATAAATAAAAAATCAGACAATTTTAAACATAAATTTGCATAAACCAAGACAAAATAATACATTATGAAAAGAAAGCTCCGCTCAAAAATAACTATACTTCCTCCCATCCTTAATATAGAAAATATTTTGGAAGTTGATCTTAATCCTAAATATAAGATATATTTTTCACATATGTTAATATTTTTCTAATTTAGCCTTATCAATGTTTTTTCAACAATAATCAAGGAAAAGAGGTAAAAAGAAAATTAAGGAAGATAATTAGGGTGTTTTAGAAAATATATGTCATTAACAGACTCAACTAACTTTCTTAATTTAATTAAATTATATAAATATGTCTTATATAAAGGAACAGAAGGATAAAAAAGACGATAAAATTTTAATTGTATTTATTTGTTTGGGCCCGGAGAGAGTGCTAATATAAGCAACTTAAACACTGAATTAAGGTGAAACAGAGGGTTGAAGACTTGAAGCCATTCATCAAGGTGGTTTTGGATCCATCACAAGTTCTCTTATTTCTAAACTCCAATACTAAAAGAGAGTTCCTACTCAAAACAGAAATAACCATACTATATGACGAAAGCACTCCCATAACTTAAATGAACCAAGCACTCTCGTAAAAACCAAACACCAAACCCTACTTTTTGAAGTGTTTGCTTATACTTGGCTCATGGGAGCTTGTTGTTGCAAATAAGTAATTTTAGAATTAGATAATTTTACCTTATTACCCTTTATATGAGTTGAATATCCAAATTTAACAGATCACAAACGTCCGTTAATGTTTAAAAAAGCGCCTCCAATATGAACAAAATCACCATCATGCAGGGACTAGGGGAGAGCATTCGGTTTTTCGGATCGATTTTCAGAAAAAACCGAAAAACCGAATAAAGCCAGTTTAAAAAACCGAACCGAAACCGATTAATAAAATAAACCGAATTGAATTAACCGAAATATTTTCGGTTCGGTTCGGTTAATAACCGAATTAACCGATTTTTTTATTTATTTTCTATAAAATAAAATATATAAAAAACAAATTTTTAAAAAAGATTATTTTTATCCTTAATATTAGATTTAAGTGTAAAATATATAAAATAGATTAATTAGATTTAAAATATATTTAGATTTTATCTAATATTATTCAAAATATACACTTATTTAATTATAAAAATATGTATTTATCAAATAATATATATTAAATATAAATATATTATAAATATTTCGGTTTTTCGGTTTTAACTGAATTTTTTTTAATAACCGAACCGAACACCGAATTTTTTTAAAAATAAAAACCAAAATTTTACCGAAAACCAAATTAACCGAACTAAAAAAACTGAATTAAGTTCGATTCGGTTCAGTTTTCGATTTTCGGTTCTAATTTGCTCACCCCTAGCAGGGAGTGCTCCAATAGCTATATGTTTATCATTAATAGATCTGTCCTCAGCTCCTTGTTCTCCTTCATCAGTCGGCATCTGAATCCTCCTTGTGGCCACCGCCTCCTCCTCCACCCCATTCAGCTTCAGCCGAGTAGAGTGCGTGAAGCACAATCCTATATCTTCTTTCTTCATCTTTTCCCCTATCTCCTCTTCCTCTCTCTCCTCATCTTACCTTTATTGTCTCTGTTTTTCAGAACACACGACCCTATTGGGGTCTTACCAAAATGTGACCATACTTCCACGTGCTTCATTCATATGTTTTGTATAAACTACTGCAATACTCTTTTTTTTTTTTTTTTGGGGGGGGGGGGTTCAAAGGTTCATCAATAAAACTAGAATGAGCATCGCCATACCAGACAAAACAATATAAGTTTTACAGAGAGAGAAAGAGAGAGATGACGGGGAAGCCGAAGGGAGACTCAGAATCAGACAGAAATATCCCAAAATACGGCGAACTCCACAAGTGTCCCCTAATGGTCGTGAATCTGATCCTCTGCCATTATTGTTCAGATTTTTTCTTAAGATTAAAGGACCTTGCGATTGTTAATTTTAGGGTGAAATTATTTTGTTTTTAATATTTTAGGCATAAAATTGCACCTGAAATATTTTAAAATGATAGATCGTCCTCAAAAAAAAATTCCATGGTGTTGAATGCTCTATAATCCTTTTAGAAAAGAAAAAAAAATATTGCAGAGAAAAGAGTGTCATTAATTAATGAGTTCGTATTTTTGTTAAAAAATTAAAATAATAGAAATGTATATTCAACTCAAATAAGGGGTAGTAAAGTAAAATTATCCAATTTTAAATTTTATTTTGAGTCATATGACTTGATTTAGAATTTATTGAATTTAACAATCCAAATTAAAATTTGAATAGTTCAACTGTATTTTAAAGGGACTTTTTCAATTAAATGCTGCAGTTTTATTATATAATTTATAATTATTATTATTTATTGATATTAATTATAATGATTTGATTTATAAGTAGTGACATTAATTAAGCAGCATTAGATATTTTTAGAAATGTTGCAATATGCAAGAGAGTCTAGAGTAGAATAGGAAATATTACTTATAAAGACGGTTGAAATACTCGAATTTTAATTTGAGCCACTAAACTTAACAAATTATATATCAGGTTTTGAGTCAAAATTATGGATTCAAATTACCCCTATATCCCTTAATTATTAAAACAACAAATATGAAAACATAATCCTATTATTTGCTCTATTAATTCTTTAGGAAGTACAGTTGGGAATAAAACATTAAAATTAATCCATCAATCAATTTAAATTATACAAATGGAAATTACCGGAAAAAGGAAAATAAAAATGTTAAAATTACTCCATTAATCAATTTAAATTACCTTGTTCACAATAGTATTTTACCTACAAAGGTGAGCAATATCTGATACAAAAAGGTGAGTAAATTGGCGATTGGCATGAAAACAACAAAAAGGCATCATATATCCATGGGAGCAAGAGTTGGGAATCAGGGCTGGCCTGATTCTATAGGCCTGTCCTTGAAGGGTCAGGGGATAAAAGGGTCGGCCCTACAGGGTTTGAAGTAAGAAAAATTACTCTTTTTTAAAGCCTGGCCCAAGAATATAAGGGTCAGGGCTGGAAACTATTTTCACAATATTTCACCACACGTATACACACTTCATGCAATAAAATAAATATAGTTACTAATTCATAATCAAAGGTAAAAAAATAATGTTCACAAATAACTCACAGTCTCGTACAAAGTATAAAATGACAAGAAGCTAAATACTCTAAGCAATATGAGTATGATAATTATCATTTTCATCTTATTCGTCATTATCATCAATTTCAAAGAAATTCAATTGTGTTCCACTTTAAGTAGTAGGGTCTGCTTAAAAAGTAAAAATATCAAGAATTTCTTCTCCAACATCATGAATACATCCATAATCTTTATATGTAATAAGTAATAAACAAAAATGATAAATAACTCTATAACAAATATAAAATACAAGTAAATTAGTAAATTACCATCATATGTGAAATTTTAGAGTAAATAAGAAATATTTAATGTATTTTTCTTATAAAATAAGAAATATCTTTTATAAATTTTTAATTTTTAAGATTCTTAATACAAGATATTCTTATGAAATTTAATTATAAAAAAAGATAATAACAACTAAATATTTGCAACATCATCGATAAAATATAAAAAATCAATAATATTATTATCATATAAATGATTTTAAAAAATAAAAAAAATAAATATAAGGGCTTAAAGGGCCGGCCCTTTTAGGCCATCGGCCCTACAGGACTGGCCCTTTTAGGCCCGCTTTCAGTTTTGAAGCTAAAATCTTAAGTCATGCCCTTGTAAATTCAAGGCCTAAAAGGGCCGGTCCGACAGACTCGACCCGTTTTCCCAACTCTAATTGGAGCACATGAACCGAATGCAAGATTAAACCGACTTACACTTGCCTCTTTTGCTGCGCGAATAGTAATCAAATATTCAAAATGAGTGCGAAGGATTTTGTGTGAATAATATATACACAGTCTAGAAAATCAATTCGTTCTCTGCGGATGAAGGCGAAGGGGTTAAGTGAGAAAGATTGAACCCAACTCACAATTGCCTCCTTTGCTGAATTTTTGACTTTGCAGACGTCTCGATAAATTTTCTATCATTAGGGCTCCTGTCATGGGCTAAATTTTCTATCATTAGGGCTCCTGTCATGGGCTAATAGTAGGGTTGTGTTTTCAATTTTGCTGATTTATGAACTAAGGGTTATGGAGGTAATTTAACCTAAATTTTAAACCCCTATAATTTGATATATAGCTTATTGAATTCAGGGACCCAAATTAGGATTTAGTTAATTCAACCATCTTTACTCTTTACATGGGATTTCCCCTTTTAGAGTATTTTACTATAATATATACTAAATCTGATTTTGTCCCAACCAATAACATTTCAAGAACTTCGTTTTTACAGTACTGTGGTTGCTATACCTAAATTTGAGCTGAGCTCTTTTACCTATTTTGCATTTATCCTTTAGTCTGTTTGATAGAGTTTATTTGCTAGTTTTCTCCTCTGTTATGTTTTGTACTTCTTTGTTTTGTTGTATACATTATTTTGCGAATTACACCTTTGGTTTTGTTTTGGTTGGCATCTGGTGTTTAGATTTCAATGTGTCTCTACAATCACCTCACGCTATCTACTGAGTTTTGTTTTTATACGTCCAAATCAAACCTGCAGCATTATCATATACCACTATCACATTTAACACCTCCTGGGACAACCCTCCCTGTGCACGCCCAGATATATAGCTTGTTTTACCAAAAAATATAATGATTCAATCATCAAAAAGAGAGAGAGAGAGAGAGAACACAGATTCCTCCCTAACAAGTTCATGATAGGAAACTTTGAGTTCCTTAACTCAGATATTGATGCGAATATTATCTGAACTCAGAAGTATCCTGAAGCACCGTCTAGCTGTGACCCTGGTCTTCCGTTAATTCATTCCTATAGTTATCAGTACAACTCGTTTAACAGTAAACTTGTGACACATGTTAGATTTGTCGTACAATCAAACAAAAAACTAAATTGAACAGGCAAAATGAGGATACAACTTCCCATGTTAGACAAGCCGCCGCTGCGAGCTATTAATCAATCTTCTTTGAAGAAAGAAACTTCCCAGCTAAGTCAGATTTCAACTTGCATCCGAAATGTTGAGTTTTCAGAAGCAGGGCATCAATTTCTTCTTCCTTCTTCTCATACACGTAGAAAGCTACAAATGCAAAAGTAATTCCTGTAGCCAAGAGAATAACGAGTTCAGTATATCACTTTTTCATTCCTAACACAGAACTAATGGAAAGCAAATAGGTAAATAGCAGTTTACAACAGGCCAAAAGAACAAGCTCCTCACGTTGTGGCAGCATTATGCGTCCAAGTAAAAAGTGATTCAATAAGGTTTCTCAAGTCAAATTAGGATTTCTGGGCCCAACCGATGAGAAAGTGATGAATATTTTAGTGTAAAGAAGCCAAATTCTCAAGTTTATCCCCCCCAAAAAAAATTAATAAAGTCAACTTCAACACTTTTTTAATATTCACAATCGCAATTTTCCAAAAATGGTTTATAACATTTATAAGCTATCCCATAGGATAAATGTTAGGACATTTATCACTAATATTTGGTAGTTAGGGCATTGAACAGACTTACAAAATGAGCGTCCTCACACTGTTCAAAGCAGTGTTATTAAACCCGCCCAAAAACCAGTCGGTAAACCCCGGTCCAGGCATCAACCTGGTTCAACTTTTTTAAAAAAAAAATCAATTTTTTTTTTATTTTCTTTAGAATTTCATATTAATAATATTAATAAGTTTAAAATCATTCACTTCTCACTGGTTTAGCCTCGGGTTAGCTCCGATTTGACTCTAGTCTGACCCACTGACCATTAACTCAGTACCCCGACCGGTTCAGTGACCAGTCTGGGTTTAATAACTTTGGTTCAAAGTTTAAACTAACGTTTCAAGCATGATTCAAAATTAACCAAATGCTAGAGCTAGCATATATCATTAAAATCGGATAGAATTTGGATTCTCCGAAGTGAGAAATATATAAAATTCTTCTGAGCTCACAGATAAAGAGGAGAGGGAAAGAGAGTGTAAAAAGTAAAAAATAGGTCCCAAACACAATCCCTCCCATTGCATTTTGATATGGTTATTGTAATAATTGATAGATATTAGAAATAATTGATAATTAGTAGTGCTGGTGGCTTACTAAGTCTACAAGGTCACTAGTTGGATAGGAAGGGTAGGATAGTAATTGGCTTAGTTAGTCAGGGTAGGATAGTAATTGGCGGTGGCTAACTAATCCAATGAGGCTACCGGGTTAGACTCTGCTAAGCAGGCCTGTATAATGACTGATATGTTATTGTAAGGTTGTTGTTGATTGTCGAATAATACACTTAGTTTCACTGTTCTCTCTGTTTTCTCATTCTCTCCTCTCTTCCTCTGCAATTCTCTTCTATTCTTCTACACTTTCTCATCACATTTCTCTCTCTGCTTGCATACGGTTACACTTCAAAGAATCCAAATTCCATTTAATATTGGACACCTGTCATGGTTTACATGTGGTAGGAATTAATTCAATTGAGTGGAGGCAACTGTGCCAGCTTGGATGTGTGATGGACTCCTATGGAAACAAACTCATTTCGATACATGCATGCACAGGAAGATAAATACAGACAGCATACCTAAAGCATATGTATTCTGTAATGACAAGGCTCCAACGAAGCTAAGAATGATGAGAGATAGAATAGCCTATTGATCACCAAAGCAAAGACTGTGTCAACATATCAGATTTAAGGGAGAATGTACTGAAATAGCTTGAATAACACAAGACAAGCTGTACAACCATGTTCATTTCAGCTGAAAAGTATTGAGGCTTTGCTCAACAAGAAAAAACAACAACATCAAACAATATTTTAAAAATTATAAGCAATATAGCAAAGAAAAAATTGCAATTTAGCATACATAATTACATACCTTGAGAAATAGCACCCAATTATTCCCTTCAGCTAGAGATTTCAAAACATTGACAGCAAAATTCCATGAAGAGGCAAGGGAAAGAACAACTTGATGTGACTTGTCTTCTGATAAGTGAAACCATGATGCAGGCACTTTCTCAATTGTATATCCCAATCTACAGCAACATAAAGTACTACTTATAGTTAGCATTTATCTTCACATTCAAAATCCCAACGCTTCTCATTATAGCACCGTCAATTATCCCATCATTTAAGTCATTGTGCAATGAATTTTCTTTACAGGACAAGCTAAAAGTTTCATTCAAGAGTAGAGCGAGGACTGCACAAAGTGCCAGGGTGAGGATAACATCCTTCAAGTCAGAGAAATTGAAAGAAAACAGTACAGAGTATGCAGAGAGAGAGAGAAGATAGAGAAAGGGAGTAACTTCTTATTCAACAGTTCTAATGAATTTCACGTGCAAGTATTTATAAGTCTCTATAGTAACTTATTCAGGTATAACTCCCTAACTGAAAGTAGTTACAAGACTTAGAGTTTATTCTTGCCAAGTATCAAGGAGACAAAGGCTAAATAGTATGTTATACATTATTGGACATTTAGGTATATGTTGACATCTTAGCATGTTCAAAAACACAAAGAACTTACATTTTTTCAGGTAGAATGCCGTGGACAAATAAAAAGACCAATGAGAACAATAGAAGCTTTGAAAGAGCAGTAAGGGCAGTAGACCCAGATGCAATGAAGTTGTAGTATATGGCAAACAAAACTAACAAAGCAGTGACAGTTCGCTTTTTATCCTTCCAGAGTAATGTGTCAGCAACTGCAAAAAGTCAATAACAGTTAAATTTGTTCATTGGTTAAAAACCTATAGAAGAATATATGCACAGCATAGATTAACTCCCAACACCAACAAGTTACTCCGTTGTGTACATGAAGTAAATGAGATTTGATGCTTCCATCTAATTTAGATTCTTTGGGTGAGTTTGGATTAGTGGTAGGAGAATAGATTTTGAACAAAATTAATTTATAATTATGATTTTGAGAATAGAGTTGGTTGTAATAGATTTATAAGACTGGTTTTGGGTATAATTGAAAGGACAAAACCATGGTTTTCCTAAAAATTATCCAAACACACCTAATATGGGTGTTTGGATGGGTACAAGTGTAAACCAAGGTTTTGATGAATAATTGAATTTTTTTGCAGAGGTCCCAAACAGGCATTTGAAATACTTGAAGACATTACTATGTATGTCTGAACAGACAAGATAATAATTATCATTAAAAGGGAAAACTTGCCTCAAGATAGACCTTTCACTTGGATTTTTTACCAAGAAAAAAAGGAAAGACAAATTTACAAAATCAAATACAGAGTGCTGCTTAACCAATAAAACTAAATCTGTATTGGTGTTTCTGACTAGGTTCTTTAATCATGATCCGCCATCCAATTTGACAGCTAATATATCAAGGATACCTCAATAATCTAGGAACTTGGAACACAGAAACACAGAATGTGCCCCGATTCTGTAAGACTAAATGTAAAAGGCTACTGCGGTGGAGTTCAAAAGCAAACTCTACAGGATTAGACCAAAGAGCTCAGTTGTTACTTTAGGTTTCTTATAGGTTCGGCTCAAGCACTCCAATACACCTAAAATTTGACACGTCATTCCAAAATCTACGCAAATGTAATAGGTTTATTGGATTCAGACATGGTAGTGTATACAATACATATTCCTAAAGGATGGACGAGTTAACGGCATTGTCCATACCTCTTCCACTTCCAAGATAAATGGAAGCTTTGGAAGGCCCTTCTCTTCTAGTACTAGGCTGATTTTCAGCTCTCAAGTGTGGATACGACTCAATAGTCCTTTTCAGACCCTCCTGCAGAGAAATCTCACATTATCACCATTTAAATTTCCATGAACACATAGGGCTATACAATCACAGATTGGATTAGTGCATCACATAAAGACCATTTTAAAAACCACAACATATAGCTGAATTCATAATATGCAAGTTAATTTTAACTCAACATTGCCAATAGATTTATGGGCTCTAAATTATAAATTTTTTTCATCCTTTTCAAAGTAAGAACAATATCAGGAATGTAGATGACCAGAGCCATGCAACTCCACCGAAGTTCCTTAGAAATTTGTACAGGGACATTTAAGCATCTGAGTGAGGCATAAATGTATTTCTGCGGAGAAAGATAGTCATGCATCGAATTACTTTGTTAAACATTTTAGAACCTGGAGTGTCACGATGGGTGTGTAGCCAATGCCATCCTTTGCTTTTGAGCAATTGAAAGTTCTGCTGCAAGACAAAAGTCTTACTCTTGAAGGTGTCAACTGTGGAACTTTCATCCCATAAGGACCTAGCAGCGTATAAACCCACTCCACCACATGTGCAATTGGCATAATAACAAAGGCAGGGATCTTTATTCTCGGCCTGCATACCACATCAGTTCAGAGAAGAAAGAAAAGGCATAGATAGTGCCAAAATATATTACTTCTTTTTAAATAAAACCTATAAACAGATTTTGTTTCCTAACTGTTTAAAAGCATTGTAAAACATAGGAATTTCTTGATTATTGTATAATACAAATACAAATAAGGAACCAATATCCTATTAGCACAAAAAAAATTCACAAAATGTAATATTACAAGAGCTCCTTGACCTCTCATCGTAATTAGACAGCATCTACAGCCTAATGTGGAATATCAAATTTCCTCTTAAATTTATACTATTTGATTGGTACAACAAAATGAATAAAAGGAAGTACAGTTTTGTGAATGATTAAATATTCATCAAAATTTAATTTTTGATCAGTACAATGAGAAACTACCTTTCATATCCAAGACCTTCCAGAATAAGTGACATAAACTCCCAAAACTTTATAGGTTCCATATTTGTAATGAAATAAGCCTACACAATGAAGATCCATCAGCCAAAAAACTAAAGTTACAGTAATTTAACTTGCAAAAACATCTGGCATTTTTCCCTTTGGCATGGGAAATGCAAAGGGCACTTGTAGAGCTAGCCAATGATCTCCTTTCAATTGAACTGTATGTCTCAATAATCTTCCTTTACACACTAATAAAACATAATCACCTGCCCTGAGACTTTTCCTGCAACTGTCCCTTCTGAAGCTAGGGTTCGATCAGCACATACATGGGCATGTGCCACATTTTCAACATAAGTGAAATCATAAAGGTTGTTGCCATCACCAATAATGAACTGGTCAAGAGAGAAAAATATATAAATCAACATATGAAAAATAGTCTTTACTAAGATAATGCCTGATTTTAAAACTCCATTACATAACATTACATAAGATATTATATTCCATGAAATAATACTACCATTTATTCAATCATACATTGTATAACACTAGATAGGATATAAAAGCCCCCCATTGGCAACATTCAGTCCCTATTGTACTTTACATTAGAACATAAATGGAAAGTATGGTAAAAAAGTCAAAACAAACATGAAAATGTATCTTTTGGATCATATTGTTTCAGCAGACGTAATTGTTATGGTTTTCCTGCGCCAACAATCATATGTTATTTTTTATAGTATCCATATCCTTTTATGGGGTAAAATTGTCCTTTTCTTCTAAATTTTTCCTTATAAGGATCATATTTTTATACTATAATAATTAGTTAAAAGTTTTTGTATAGTTCAAATTATTACAAGGTTGTAGTAGTAGTAGTAGTAACTAAAAAAGCTAAGCAAAGAAGCAAAAGAGCCCAAATCTCCCATGCTCAATTCTTCACCATTCATAATGACGACATCATCCTCACTTCAGCCTGAGTTTCTGAGCACATCCGCTAATCATAGGAAGATAGTCACTCTTAACCTCAAAGCCCAGTTTGAATATGAAACTAAGTCAACAACCCCAAAGAGGAAAGGCAACAATGATAAAAAGTCAGCATAACCAGCTTTGTCCAAACCTATGTGAGTCATCCATGGCTGCAACCTCTAATACTCAATGTTACATCTCAACTCTCCTTCAAAATATCCACCACAACCTTCTGGTCTATCTACCAGGCTCAAAAGCATGCTTTTGGAGTTCAACCATCTATCAATTTCAACCCTATGACCAAAATTACTGGCACTGTCTCAATGCCACACAACCTCCATTGGTCGATGATTCTTCATTATTGGCTCCAATAGTGCCACTTATTATGACCTCCATTGGGAGAGTCTTGTACTTCAAAAACTGAAAAGCTCTAATCCCACCCCATCCACCCAAGGCTAATTGAGTTATCCATCATGTAATGTATAGTACTCGTCCCAAGCCAATGATGGACTTATAATGTATTGATACTGTCAAGCCTAATAAGGACTCTATAGGTGTGATCATTTGCTTAAGCAGCATGAAGCACCAGAGAATTACCAATACTCTGCACAAGAAAATTGTAACCTAACAAAATTTCAAGCATGAGTCAGCATGATACAATACAACCCAACATTAGTCTACTTCATTTAATTTATGGATATGATACATTCTGGCAAGCCTGGATAGGTCCAACTGCAGGTAAGATAGTCTAGTGATTCAATCATTTGCTTAAGCAGTAAAAAGTACTGGAAAGTAGCCACGGTTCTAGGTGCACAACATATACACCCCAAACATGATTTCAACCACAAGGTAGCGTGATCGAATGCATAAGAATATCAGCACGCATACCTAACAGCAGTTATAGCAAAGGCTCACTGTTGTCATTTTGCTTAACTCCTCAATATAGGGTGTGGAATGTGGAGCATGAAAAACATATTAGAGCTAGTATCCGGTGTGTGCTTTAAAATTCTACAATGGACACATTTAAGCCTTCTACGCACAATATTATGGTTGCTGAGTAACTTTGATGTGGAAATATGCGTTCAAACTAATGATTAAGCCGCATAAAGCTTTTTTCTATGGTGAGCAAAGAGAACCACATACACATTCAAATCAATAGGAAAAAAGAACCCACACTAACCTTTGATTTCCCTGCCCTAGCAGCTTCAACTAATGAAGGCACAAGCAGTTTATCTCCAGGCCCAAAAATGCTGCTGGGGCGTATGCAGCATGTTAGAAGCCCATCAGTCCCATTAGACTTAATGACCAAAGCCTCCCCTTCTGCTTTAGTAGCAGAATAATGATCATTATGCTGAAATCAGTTTAATACAATTTAAAGCCATGTTATTGGACTAATAATTACCCATAAAAAATTAAATGACTTTCAATTGTTTAATTGAACAAAAAACATCCACAGATGCACACATTGCAAGTTCAGACCACAGTGAACCTTGAAAAGAATAAGTTGATACTAGCAGTAATTTCATGCAAACTTGCTGAAGTACCTTGGGTGGATAAGGCAATGATTCGTCTCCATTACTAATTCCATGAACGCCATCAAAGACTACACTCGGAGAGCTCGTATAGATAAGTCGCTTCACTTTGAGCTCAACACAAGCATTGATGACATTCTTTGTCCCTTCAGAAGAAAACTTCGCATTACATTTAAAACATAATATCAAACAGCTTAATCATGAATTAAATAGGTAGAAAAGCAATTTACCTTCAACATTGACTGAATGGTGAAGCAGGAAGTTGTTAATGGAAGAGTTTGGAGCAGCCATATGGAACACAACCTCAACTCCTTCACATACTGCAGTGACAAAGCAGCAGTTACACAGAGCTCAAACATCCTCCTTCACATTTTTAGTTGCAACAGAAGTTAAACAACCATATGCAGAGGGAAAACAAGAGCTACCTTTAAGTACTTGGGCTTTGTTACGAAGATCTAAAGTCATATACTGGGCACGACCAGTGTGTAAAGCTTCGCCAAGAATTCCTGATTCTTCAGCTGGTTCAAGTTCAATGTTGGCTCCCAGATCAGTGATCCTAACAGAGTAAGAATTGTATCGAAGTAGCATTTCAACCAAATGCCGAGCAGCAAAGCCCCGTCCTCCAGTTACCACACACCATCTTTCTTCAATTCCCATGGTTCTGTTGTGGAAGAACTGCTATTAGAACTCGTTCATAGGGGAATCACTCTCAAACAAAAATCACGCAGAATATGGGTGGGAAAGGCAGTGAGTAGATATCGACTCATTTTTTCACTAATTTATATCTGTCCAAAACACCTATGTACAAACTCTGCCTAAGTCAGATGCGTAACAATATTTCTACGATCTGTATCCAGAACTACTAATGTCCCAAACATATGATACACCGGAAATACTCAAATTCCCGAAACGTTAGCCCATCGTCTGCAATATAAAGCTTGTAAAAATGCGTGTGACACAAAAAATAGTGTGCATGGTCCTCTCTTTTCAGTGTCACCCGCCATTGTCAGGAGCTAATGTCATCATAGTATTTAATACTTAATAAAACCAACAGATATACATTAATCTAACAGTGTTTCAAGTTTTGAAAAATTGATTTATTCCGCACCATCCTTTAAGTCCCCTGACAGTGGAATGATAAACGCGTTAGCAAGCCCCAAATTTAGCATTACACATAATCAATCAATGTAAGAACGGAAAGAAAGTCAAAACAGAGAGGGGACTGACGGAAGAGACTATTTAGATCTGAAATGTTGAAAAATTAAACCCAAACATACCAATGCAAACGAGAAGGCTGAAAGTGAGCAAAAGGCTTCGTCTCCGATCGGTAGCTTCCGTCGAGATCAAGATAGAGTACAATACTCCAGCTGACCGTCGACGGGGACTCTGAGGGTTTTAGTTTCAGCAACGACGGCGGACTGGGAGTGAGAGTGGTGAGGGAGAAGTTCTTCGAGAAGAGGCCAAGACTTGAGTGACATTGTTCATGATCATAAGAAATTCACGATCAATCAAATCCTCGATTAAAAAAAAAAAATTAGAAAACGGATGCATGGGAAAAAAAAAAACTGTATATAAATACCTCCTTATCTTCACTTGTACCAAAAAAAATCATTCTCCTATGTCTAATATATCTTTATTTATGGTTAAACAATCTTCTCATGTGTTCAGTATATATTCTCTATGTAATTATATATATTCGAACAATCTTTCTTTATGTATAAAAGATTTTCCTCATGTCTCATTTAATAAATAAATTTCTAATAAAGTATTTATGGACAATTTCAAAAAATAAATTGTGTTTATATGATATAATTATTACAGACTTATGTAAAATTTAGAGACAGAATAGAGAAATTATTTAGTGCTCATTTACTTCACGGAATTGAAAGAAATATAATGTAATAATGATTACATAATTTATTTGGTTTGTTATTAGGGAAAGATGATACATATGTATAAAAACGTTTAGTTGGATTACATCGAACTTAAGAATATATGTGAATAATATAGTAAGGGACAAAATTGCCCATTTCTATATATATAATAATGTACATGTTGGGTTTAAGATACTTTTTTTTTTTCATTCTATGTAGTGTACATGTTAGGTTTATAGTAATTTTTTAATATTTAATAGTGAAAATATTATACAATTTATAGGTTGGATTCATGTTAATTTTTTAATATTTAATTATGGGAATATTATTTAATGAGATATTTTAATTTTTTTTAATGGTGGAACATAATTTTTTAAATTTTTGAATGGGGGAGTATTTTTTTAATTTCTATAATATTAATTTTTTTTAATATTTAATTGTGGTAATTAAAATTATTTAATATTTAACTATATTTATGGGTGGGGACTTTAGTCAATTTAAAAAATTATAATGACAATAGTGTCATTTTTACTATATTACATTATGTTTGCATCCTCATTCATCAAACATAGCAGTGTAATCTTGATTACATCAAATGATGTAATCATAATTACAAAATGTAATCATCTTTATATTACATAAGCCTAATCAAACACTGTAATTACGTTATTACATCATAATTAGATGTAATCCCCTCTTATGTAATCGAACCAAATAGACTATTAATAAGAATATGAGGGAAAAGAGAGTTTTTTTTGTGTTATTCTTTTTTATAACTTTATACAAATCATTAGTAATAAAGAACTTTAAATATTTATGCACAAGTATTTTATCTTCTCATGAAACACATATATGGATACGCTCCACTCCAGTCTCCCTATTTTCCATCTCTCTATACTCAATTTTATCCATCTACTTAACTGCCTATTTTGATTTAATGATGTAAGATTCCTGATAGTATTAAAATTAATGTGGAAAAAAAATAAAATTAATGTACTATTCATTTAATTACTAAGATAAAAAATAGGAGAATTACTCATAAATACCTCATTAGAAATTTATTTGTTAAATAGGGCCTATAAAATATTTTTGGGAGAATTCCAAAAAAATACCATTTAAACTTCAAAATCTCAAATATGTGATTTAACAATAAAATGATTTGTTAATTGCATTACCATTCTTGTTAATCCCATTACCGAACTTGTTAACGGGATTTTGAAGTTTAAATGGTATTTATTTGGCATTCTCCCAAGATTTTTTGCATATAAAGGAAGATTTTTCATACATACATAGGGAAGATATATTGAACAGAGGGTATATTTTTTTAATATAAGAGAAGATCTTTTGTATACTGAAAGATTGTCTGCATACGAAGCTCCCATTTGACAAATAAGTTTTGAATGAGGTATTTTTGAACATTTTTCTTAAAAAGCATTATGATCTTGTATTAAAAAATAATTTAAGTGATGATAATTAAATTAATGAATAGTTGGGAAAAAATAAATTAATGAATAATTATATAGATGTATGAATATGATATTGAGTGTAAAAATAGTGTAAGAGGGGAGAGGGTCTAGATTTATAAAATATAAGAGCTCTCCCCCACGTTAAATTTGTTATAAAATAAAGATATTTATAATATTCATCAACAAAGCAGCAATGAAGCCTGATCAAATAAATTAAACCGTAGTGAACATATGTATCAAAGCATTTAGTGAATATTGTAGGCTTAAGGCCCATAACCCTTCTAGAATATTCACGAAGTCCTAATGTTGCCATAAAATATTTTTGTCTTAGAAGTTTAAAATGACTGTTTTGTTTGATTAAATATCCCACCAAGCATTCTTACTTGGCATCCAATGGTCTAACTCATGGCCACGCCATTTATTTAGATTAGTTTTTGAAAAATAATTTTTATAATTTATAAAATAAATATGTGATAGAAATTTTATTCCCAATTTATTAAAAAATATTTCTGAAACCACGATTTCGTGACTAATCATATACTTTGTTCTTCCTCCTCTTTCCAAAACTAAGCACCCCCAACGTTAACATATGTTTGAAAGGAGCTTGACCCCCTTCCGGCTCTCCAAACTGACGTTCCCATAGTCATACAAGTATTCAAGTATTGTTAAAAAAAAGGAAGCAGAACATGTTCAGAGCTAATATAAGCATGGACACGTTAAAAAAAAAAAGAAAAAAAGATGGGTGTTCTGAACAAGCTCTCGATTTCCTTAACGCATGAGAAAACCCTTTTTTTAAAGTGATTACATGAGACTAAACTCAATGGAAAAAAAATCGAAAAAAGAATTTTGAATTTTTGAATTTTTAAATTTTTAAATTAGGTATTTCTTAAAAAAATAAGTTATTAATTATTTATTAATTTTTATAATAAACTTGATTTAGAAATTTACAATTTCAAATTTTTTTTCTATCTTTTTCCCTAAACTCAATGAACAAGCTCTCAATTTCTTTGATTTATAATTTAATTTTTAATTTTTTAATATTTTTTGTTTAATGAAACTTCTCAACTTGAAATCTATTCATCATTATTATTGAGAGATTTTTTTAAAAAATTTTTGTTTCTTGTATGATTGTCAATTTGCACCCTACTCACCCTAAATGAAAGATTTTTTTTTTTTTGTGTTTCTATTTTTCTTAAAGACACAAGATCATATTTTCATAATCGGGGAATCAGCATCAATTTGATATATTTTTTTTAAAATTCTGATTTTATGGTCATTTAGTGTGGGTAGACTATTGGGAAAATTCTTTTTTGATTGATGTTTGTGTATTCTCAATCAAAAAAGACTTTTCCCAAATCAATCATCATTTACTTTTCAAACCTCAATCACATGCCAATCACTATTATAAATGACATTTGTTTGGCTTTGAAAGAAGATTTTTCCAAATTAACAGTGTAAAGATTCGGGAAAATTTTCTATTACTATTCTTAGTTCTTATTTCTTTTTTTTCTGGGACTTAGACAAAATAGGGGTTCACACTATATGTCTTAGTCAGCATTAAAAAAAACCTACTATGACCTGATATATTTTTTTATAAATTATATTTAAAATTATATATATATATATATATATATATATATATATATATATTCAATCAAGGCCTGGAAATTAAAATTGGCGGCATTGAAATACCAAAAACAAATTATAGGAGCATATACAATAAAAATTGATTCATATTAATACACGGTGCCATTCAAATCCAAGATCCCAATGCTTCAAAGTTCAAACTCCTCAAGGTCAATTTTTTTTTTTTAAAAAAAAACGCTTCAAACTCCCATCATAGACGTTGGCTTATTGATTTCCGAATAAGTTTAGTGAAAAATAATTATGAATTAAATTAGCACCAAATCTTATATTAAATCAACAGGATAAAGGATCTAGACAAAATATAACATTTAGAGAAAAAGATTAAAAAAATTTACTATTTGAGTTTCAAAAGTTTAAATCAATCTTATTGTCAATAAAAATATAACAATTGACAACTCATTTAAATAAAAAATCTTTGTTTTAGAATTTTAAAGCTTAAGTAATATTTTCTTATTTTTTTCTAATATTTATTATGAAGGAGGTTAAAAATTATGGAATGATTATTTAGGAAGACCAAATATATATAAAATTAACATTACTAAATGGCCCCCAAACTCTTTGCTTCCCCAACAAGCCAAGGCAGAAAACCCAAACTGAAAACGCAATTTTCCCATTCCAGGGTTACTGCATTCTCTTGATTTCATTCAGGTAACTTCACCTAAAAAGCCTTCCTTGTTGTGCTTCATGAATCCTGATAAGAAGGTATTTATTTCTCGTCCATAATTTGACATTTCCTCTTTCAATTTCCAATTTCAACATTATTTCAAATTGCAACACTGTTTGGTATGCTGGAATTAATTTTGATGGAAATGAAAATGGATATGGATATGGAAATGAAATTTAAATGTGAGTTTAATATGTTAATGGAGATAGATAAAAATAAAATTCCATGGAATTATTTATAATTCTATGGGTTGTATGATGGAAATCATTTCCATCAAGTTTGATGGAATTGGCCTCCACATGGATGCCAATTCCATGCTCTTAGATTTGTACCAAACAAACCAAAAACATGGAATTCAATTCAAATTCTATTTCCATGGTACCAATTCCGGTATACCAAACGGACCAAATAGAAAGAGTAGTGTGGAATCGATCACAACCTTGCTATATATGGTAAAACAATATTTTTTTTAGAAAAAAAAGTCAATTGGTAATTAAAGCTTTAAATTTTAAAGTTAAAAAATGGAAACTACTGAACTAATTAGCTTTGATTTTACATATTATTTATGCATACCAGGATCGATTTCATTTTTCACAAGTAAGAAAAGCTGCCTTCAAAGATCATGCATAGCTAGTTATATTCTAACTTTCCCTCCATTCGCTTGATCCGGCTTTCATCCTTTTTCTTTTTATCTTTTTCTGTCTTTTTTTTAATATAGACCGTTGAATTAAGATCTAAACGGTTCAGACTTCTTTTTTTATTATAAAAATATTATTATTATATTTTTATAATATATTAAATCTGAACCGTTGAGATCTTAATTCAAAAATCTAAATTAAGAAAATGACAGAAAAAGACAAAAAGAGAAGATGATGAAACCAGATCTCACTTGACTTCAAGTAAGCTTCTCTGTCTTTTTTTCTCATTTGGTTCACTGTGTTGTTATTTTTGTATACTCTTATTGTGTTGCAAATATGCGAATGCTAAAAAGTTCGAGAAATTGAAATTTAACTTTCCTAAACTTATTACTAACTTCATGAGCTTCTCTATCTTTTTCCCCCCCTCATTCGGTGTTTGGTTTAATGTGTTGTTATCTATATAATATTATTGTATTGCAAATATCGAATGTTGAAAAGTCCAAGAAACCTTGAAGGGATTGAAATTGAAATTTAAACTTCCTAGACTTATTTCTAACTTCATTAGCTATTGAGCTTCTCTGTCTTTTTTTCTCATTCGATGTTTGGTTTAATATGTTGTTATTTGTATAATCTTATTGTATTGCTAATATGCGAATGTTGAAAAGTTCGAGAAACCTCAAAGGAATTGAAATTGAAATTGAAATTAAAGTTCCTAAAATTATGACTAAATTCATGAGAGTTTTTATATCGGAAAACATATTTTTATTTGATGGCAATGACTTCAGGTTAAATGTCTTATAAGGCTGTAAATGCAGACCGTTGGAATTTAATTCATAACCCTTATGTATGGAGCAGATTTAACAGGAAAGAACCTATACATTATCCACACACAAAAAGAACTATTAGCGTACCCTTATAATCCCAAAAGAACTTCTTTCTAGAAGTTCTCAGTGTTAAAGAAAAATCTTGGGTTATTGAAAATACTCATGCGTATCGGTATAGAAGTTCTCAGTGTTAAAGAAAAATCTTGGTTTATTGAAAATACTTATCCGTATTGATTTGAAGTTACCTGATCTTTTAAAACTGATACAAAAACTATTCTTTGTGATATTTGTCAATGGGTTTTCTGATATTGTCATAATTGCTATAGATTCACATGTTCTATTAGATTTTATTGGTGTTTGTGAGAAGTGGTTTGATTAGAAAAAGAGTGTTTTAGTTATATTCATCCGTTATGTGAGATTTCATTCCTGTCGATAAGAAGTGGTTTGATTGCAAAACAGAGGGTTTTAATTGCTCTTATATCATCACAGATCTAATCCTCCACAATCCACCCACCCACATAGAGTTTGGACTTCCTTCTTCCCTACAGAACATGAAGCTAAATGGTTCCAATACTTTCACATGATGTGATCATGTTGAGGGCTGCCTGACTACCTTGCGGTTGGAAAAGCATCTCACTGGGGCAGCCCCTACGTTTGATGACACAAAAATTGAAGTTTGGAAAGTGGAAAAAATCAAGATAGTTAATTTGATGCAGAAAGCTATGGAACCACACATTGCAATGTGTGGCATTCCTATCTAAAGGTAATGTAAGGAGATTTGGGACAATATCTGAGGTATGTATTCCAAGGACCGCACCAAACTCCATGAGCTCTGGGTCAAGTTTATAAGACTAGAATAGAACAAGGTAGCATGCCGGTTGCAAAATAAATACATTGAAGCTTTCATAGAATCATATGATGAGTTGGAAAGGGCGTTGCAAATTAATGATGACTCAAAGCACATGAAGAAAGTGAACGAAATGTTGCTCATTTTTACGTTTCTACAACAGCTAAAGCCAGAGTACTAGTGGAAACCAGCTGTATATCATATCTTGAGAGAAGCAGAATTGCCACCTTGTTATGTAGTTGTTGATCGTCTCTCAGCTTTGGAACCATATATCTGTTGCGGAAGTGGGATATATAGAGCGTAACTGATTATACTAAAAAATCACAATACTAGAAAACAAAGTTTCTAGAAATAATTTAATAATATAATAAATCACAACTACTATATCTAATAGCAGCTAATAAATAATAAATAAGACAACAATAAAGAAAATACCAGAATCTAATTTCACTCTAAACAATTTATAAGTGAAATACTATAAGAGAGGAAGAAATACAAAATGTCTTATAGAAGGAATAAGGCAAATTAAGGGATGATTTGAAGGAGGGAGGGGGGCCTCCTATTTATACTAAATTCTCTGCCCTCTCCCTCTTCAATTTGTCGATGTGGGACTTTCCCACTTTCAACAAATCTCCACCTTGGGAAAATTCTCACATTCCTAATTTCTTCTAATTACAAATTTATGCTTACAATTCAACAATCAATGTTCAACAATGTTGATCAAATCCAAACAATGTTGAAATTTGACAGAAATCACAACCTTTGTCAGCATATCAGCAGGATTCTCAGTTGTCCGTATCTTTAGTATCATGACTCCACCTTCTTCCAAAATTTCTCGTATGAAGTGATATCGAACATTAATGTGCTTCATCCTTGCATGGTAAACTTGGTTCTTTGCTAATTGAATAGCACTTTGACTGTCACAATAAACTACGATGCTTTCTTGACCAATACCAAGTTCTCCAAGCAATCCTTGAAGCCAAATTGCCTCCTTCACAGCCTCTGTAATCGCCATGTACTCTGCCTCTGTGGTAGACAAAGCAACTGTTGACTGCAAAGTCGACTTCCAACTAACCGGTGCTTTTGCAAAAGTAAACACATAACCAGTAGTTGATCTTCGGTTGTCCAAATCACCAGCAAAATCTGAGTCGCAATACCCAACTAAAGATCGATCATCTTCCTGCTCAAAAACCAAACCAACATCTACAGTATTACAAATATACCGTAGAATCCATTTCACAGCTTGCCAATGCTCCTGCCCTGGATCATGCATATACATACTCACAACTCCAACAGCTTGTGAAATGTTAGGTCTTGTACAAACCATTGCATACATCAAGCTACCAACGGCATTTGCATATGGTACCCTTGACATATACTCTCGTTCATCTTCATCCTTTGGCGACATATTAGCACTGAGCTTAAAATGAGGGGCGAGTGGAGTGCTAACCGACTTCGTTCTCTCATTCATACCAAAACGATTTAGCACCCTCTTCAAATACTCCTTTTGAGATAAAAAGAGTTTCTTTGATTCTCTATCTCTTGTTATCTCCATACCGAGAATTTTCCTTGCCTCGCCTAGATCCTTCATCTCAAATTCCCCTTTTAGTTGAACCTTCAGCTTCTCAATTTCTGCCTGATTTTTTGAAGCAATCAACATATCATCGACATATAAAAGGAGATATATAAAGGATCCATCTTCAAGCTTTCGCAAATAGACACAATGATCGTATCTACTTCTTCTGTACTTATGTCGCAACATAAACTTGTCAAATCGTTTATACCATTGCCTTAAAGATTATTTCAATCCGTATAACGATTTTTCAAGTTTACACACCATATTCTCCTTTCCAGCAACTCTGAATCCTTCTGGCTGAATCATGTAGATTTCCTCCTCCAAGTCTCCATTTAAATATGCAGTTTTTACATCTATCTGAACTAGTTCCAAATCTAACTGTGCTACCAAAGCCAACAAAATTCTAATAGAGGAATGTTTCACAACCGGAGAAAATACCTCATTGTAATCAATTCCCTCCTTCTGAGCATAGCCTTTAGCTACCAATCTTGTTTTATGGCGCACATCACCTTGGTTAGGAAATCCTTCTTTCTTTGCATATACCCATTTGCAACTAATTGCCTTCTTACCCTTGGGGAGTTTGGCCAATTTCCATGTACCATTCTGATGAAGGGACTACATTTCTTCATTCATGGCATTCCTCCACTTTTCCTTTTCTGAGCTCTGGATAGCTCATTTATAAGTTGAAGGAATGTCATCAGCTGCAATTGAGGTTGCACAAGCCACCATGTCTTCAAAACGAGTAGGCTTTCTTATTGTTCGTTTTGGCTTGCTGGTTGCTATTGATTCACGTTGCTGTTGAGGTCCATGAGTCGAAAACTCTCTATCAACTGGCTCTTCTTCTACCTCAGGAAAGTCTTGTCTTGTTTCCTCGTCTGCTCCTTGTACTGGAAAAATCATCTTTCCTTCAAACTCCACCTGCTTTGGAACACTATCACCTTGCTGGGTATCTTTAGTTGCTACCTTTCTCACCATGGCAGATTCATCAAAGGTAACATCCCTACTGAATACAATCTTATTTATTTTTGGACACCATAAACGATATCCTTTGACTCCAGAAGTGATCCCCAAGAAAATAGCTTTCTTTGCTCTCGGATCCAATTTTGATTCTTTCACATGATAGTATGCAATTGAGCCAAATACATGCAAAGAATCATAATCTGTAGCAGGTTTACCATACCATTGTTCCAATGGTGTTTTACCACCAATAGCAGTAGATGGTAGACGATTAATGAGGTGACTCGCATATGTAATTGCCTCAGCCCAAAATTCTTTGCCCAAGCCAGCATTGGACAACATACACCGAACCTTCTCCAGTAAAGTCCGGTTCATGCGTTCTGCCACTCCATTCTGCTGTGGTGTATTTCTGACGGTGAAGTGTCTGACGATGCCATCATCCTCACAAATCTTTTGGAAAGGATCATTTCTGTATTCTCCTCCATTATCTGTACGAAGACATTTGATCCTCCTGCCTGTTTGTGTTTCTATCATCGCCTTCCATTTGAGAAAAATTCTCAATACTTCATCCTTAGTCTTCATCGTATACACCCAAACTCTTCGAGAAAAATCATCAACAAAGGTTACAAAATAATGTTTTCCTCCCAATGATGGTGTTTTGGAAGGACCCCAAACATCAGAGTGAACATAATCCAAAATACCTTTTGTATTATGGATAGCTGTTCCGAACTTAACCCTTGTCTGCTTCCCCTTCACACATTGCTCACAAAACTCCAAACTGCAATGCTTTAATCCTTTTAACAACCCTTGATCTGAAAGAGTTTTTAAGGATTTTCCTCCAGCATGTCCCAAGCGCATATGCCACAACCTTGTTGCTTCTACCTCCTTCTCATCACTGGATGTCACTGCTGCTATTCCAATAACCGTACTACCTTGATAGTGATACGTATTATTGCTCTTCCGAATACCCTTCATTACCACCAGTGCACTAGAAAGTATCTTCATCACTCCACTTTCTGCAGTAATCTTGAACCCCTTTGAATCTAGAGTTCCCACATAAATGAGATTTTTCTTCAAATCTGGTACATATCGAACATCTGTCAATGTTCTGATCAATCCGTCATGGTTCCTCAATCGAACTGGACCAATGCCATATGCGGTAAGTGAAGTGTTATCTGCTGTGTGGACAACTCCACATCCTCCTTCTTGGAAATCAGTGAACCAGTCTCGGTTAAGACACATATGATGACTGCAAGCTAAATCCAACAACCATACGCCTGACGCTTTTGACAACGTCGTTGTAGATAATGAAAAATCTGAATTTTCATCATCACAATCAGCTACATTTGAATCCATAGCAGTCTTCCCATTGTTCTGTTTGGCTTTGTTCTTCAACTTTGGACAATCCTTCTTCCAGTGGCCCTTTTCTCGACAAAAGGCACATTCATCCTTACTAGGTCTGGACCTCGATTTGGATCTCCCTTTCCTTGATCTCGATTGATTTTCAGCACGCCCTCTTGTGACTAGTGCTTCTGCTTCTCCGCCTCTTTGTTTATCCCTCTTTCTTTGTTCATAGTTGTATAGCGCATAACAAACATCTCTGAGAGATACTTCCTCTTTGCCGTGAAGTAGAGTAGTCTCCAAGTGCTCGTACTCATCAGGAAGTGATCCCAACAACATCAAGGCCAGATCTTCATCTTCAAAAGTCACGTCCAAATTCTGCAAATCTGTTACCAACTTGTTGAAGCTGGTGATATGATCATTCATTGTGGTACCAGGAATATAAGTGAAGCGAAACAATCTTTTCTTCATGTGAAGCTTATTTTGACTGCTTTTCTTCAGGAATTTATCCTCTAATGCCTTCCACAATTTACAAGCAGAAGTTTCCTTTGTATATGGATACTTCTGTTCTCTGGAAAGAAACGATCGAATAGTACCACAAGCAACACGATTGATGATCCTCCAATCTTCCTCCTCCATTTTATCTGGTTTCCTTTCTTCAAGAGCAAAATCTAATTGTTGTGTAAAAAGGACATCAAGAACCTCGCTCTGCCACATCCCAAAATGTCCTGATCCGTCAAAAATTTCAACTACAAACTTCGCATTGGGCATAATTCTCGTCAGAAGCGAAGATGTCGACGACGAATTGTTGACACTTGATGTGGATTCTTCAACCTTTTTGTCCGCCATTTCTGCTCCAAATATTTTTTAATAGCTGCAAATGCAAAACCTTAAGGTATTTCTTTTCTGATGTGGAAGTTTAGATTATACTGCAACCACAGAGCATACTCAGACAGAACCTTGGCTCTGATACCAATTGTTGCGGAAGCGGGATATATAGAGCGTAACTGATTATACTAAAAAATCACAATACTAGAAAACAAAGTTTCTAGAATTAATTTAATAATATAATAAAGGGTAAAGGTGCAATTATGGCCCTGAATTATTTTCAAAGGTGCAATTTTGGCCCTGAACTATTTTGGGGTGCAATTTTGACCCTGAAATAATAAAACTGGAGCAATTTTGGACCTCAGCTGACGGAAGTGGAACGGTGTTTTGCCACGTCATCGTATTTTTTGGGGAAAATAACCATTTTGCCCTTACAATTTTATGAAATTTTGCAATTTGACCCTTAACAATTGTGTGACACTTTTAAATTAGTAAATGACCTCCAAAAATTCTAAAATTTTTCAGAAAAAAAGTAGACATGATAAATTTTAGTTTGATAGGTCATATGTAATTTTATTTAGTCAAAATGACCATTTTACCCTTACAATTTTCGCAATACTTAAAAAATTGGCAGATTTATCACCGAACTTTAAAAATTCATATCTAATTGTATAGATATCCAATTGGGGTGGTTTCAAAGCCTATGTGACCCTTATTAAGTATAGTTTTATACAAAAATATAAAAGTTAGCTAATAGAAACCTAAAAATTCCCATAATTTTTATTTTTGAAATCTGCTCCAGAAAAAAAAGTTAAATTCATTGGGAAAAATTCAAAAATTCATTTCTCCTTGTATATAACTCTAAAAATTCCATATGATTTATTAAATTAAATCTCATCATGTCTAATTTTATTCTACAAAATTTCAGATTTTGTGGAGGTCATTTATTAATTTAAAAGTGTCACACAATCCGACTGCCTCAATAGCAAATCACGTTGGTAGCAACTTCAATAGTACCATGAGCTTCAGCACCGCGGTTTCGACATGGTTATATTTTTTTATAAAACTATACTTAATAAGGGTCACATAGGCTTTGAAACCACCCCAATTGGATATCTATACAATTAGATATGAATTTTTAAAGTTCGGTGACAAATCTGCCAATTTTTTAAGTATTGCGAAAATTGTAAGGGTAAAATGGTCATTTTGACTAAATAAAATTCCATATGACCTATCAAACTAAAATTTATCATGTCTACTTTTTTTCTGAAAAATTTTAGAATTTTTGGAGGTCATTTACTAATTTAAAAGTGTCACACAATTGTTAAGGGTCAAATTGTAAAATTTCATAAAATTGTAAGGGCAAAATGGTTATTTTCCCCAAAAAATACGATGACGTGGCAAACACCATTCCACTTCCGTCAGCTGAGGTCCAAAATTGCTCCAGTTTTATTATTTCAGGGTCAAAATTGCACCCAAAAATAGTTCAGGGCCAAAATTGCACCTCTGAAAATAATTCAGGGCCATAATTGCACCTTTACCCTATAATAAATCACAACTACTATATCTAATAGCAGCTAATAAATAATAAATAAGACAACAATAAAGAAAATACTAGAATCTAATTTCACTCTAAACAATTTATAAGTGAAATACTATAAGAGAGGAGGAAATACAAAATGCCTTATAGAAGGAAGAATGCAAGTTAAGGGATGATTTGAAGGAGGGAGGGGGGCCTCCTATTTATACTAAATTCTCTGCCCCTCCCTCTTCAATTTGTCGATGTGGGACTTTCCCACTTTCAACAATATCTCCTGTCAGCAAGGTCAAGCTCCCATTTAATTTTATTTTTGTTACGTAACAATTCAATGTCTGACTTGTATTCTGTTAATAACCTCACGCTTCATATTTCTTATCATCTCAGCTTTCTATATCTAGCCAGCTGGAAATAACAAAGCCTGGTCCAGGAAGCTCTAAAACATACTTGCCTGATGATAAGTTACGGACTGCTACAGTGAAGAAGACAACAGTGACAGCTAGAAGATAAAAAGGTCACAGTTTCAGCCTCCATTGGAAGCGCCTCAATTTTAAAGGACAAGGGTAAGAGACCCTCTTTTGAATTCCCAGTGAATCACGATCACCCGCAATCTCCACGCAAGAATGCTAAGAAAGAACATGTCATGAACGTCCGCATAAAATCTGAACAAGACTTGGCAGAGAGGACTGGTGAGGATGAGACAGCTTAACCAAAATCCCAGAATGAAAAAGGAGCCAAAGTATGCGTGTTGCCTGAAGAGTATGACTTAAAGTGCTTTATATTCTTAAATTCTATGTATCTCATATTTTTCCTTTGTCTCATCGTGCTTCAGTTACTCTCCTCAATTGAGCTCAGTAGAGATGTTGTTGATTTGGAAAAAGAGCTCTATTCAGCTTTGCCTGGAGGAAGGTAATGAATTTTTTTTTTTTTTGCCTTTTTTAATCCTAAACTGGGCAAGGCAATTGGCATGGACCGGTGCATTAGGTCTTAATTAGCTGAAAATCCTGTGGACTTGGAATAAATTTTATGTCATTCAATGGCTTCTCTGCCTATAAACTCATCAGCGTTTGATGTCTCTTTCAAATTTTCAAATGGCTAAGAGTTTGTTTTTGTTTTTAAAATGTCGCAATGTTGTTGGTTTACGCATCACATAACTAGGTAATGTGGTATTCCTAATAACATGACCGTTGTTTTGTGCTATTCTTACCATATAACATGTAATGATTTAACTACCTCTCCTTAGCTTTCATGAGTTAAGAGTGTGTTTGCATTAGTTTTTAGAAAACAGCTTTTAAAGAAAAAAATGATAAAAATAATTTTAGAAAATATATTCTTAGCAGAATAGATTACGTAAAAAAAATGATTTTGATAAAATAATATAATTGTTATCATAATCACTATTTTTATGCTTAAATTATTAAAAATGACATTAGCTTTTGTGATAATTGCATATAAATGATAATATTATATTTCAAAGGTTTTTAACATAAAATTTTATAATAAATACCAAAATTTAAATAAATTTATCTACAAAATTAAAATTATAACATTAATCAATTTTATAAGATGATAAAAAATAACTCTAACATATATGTATTAATAAATTGTATAGACTAAAATCATTTTTAAATAGTAATTATCTAAAATAATATATTTTAGACTGAAAATACGTCATTTATCCAGTAGTTAAATGTTTGATAGTTAAAAATGGAACTTTAAAAAAACATAAGTGAAGAAAGAAAAAGAAAAAGGTGGGGGTTGGGGAAATTATTACCCCATAATTATAGCTCAACAACATCAACAAGGGCAAAAAAAAAACTAATTTCTTCAAAATCATGATTTTAGGGGGAGTGTTTCTTCCTTTTTTTATAAGTGTTTGGGTATTTTTTTTTTTCTTCTTCCAAACCATGGTTTTGACTCCAAAATGCTTTTTGATAGTTATCCAAACACACACATAATAATTGCCCTATTAGCAACATCACGTATATTGTAAAAACGCATGCAAAGTTTTGTTTAATTAAGAATACTTATAACTGACATGCTTGGATATCCTTTTAAAAAGATTAACATAACAAGCCCCTATAACTTTACTTCATTTTTAGTTTTTTCCTATTGATTGGGTCCTTGTAGTTTTCTTAATTATCGGTATTACTATTAGGTTTTGGGGCTAATGTCATGGCCATTATCGAGCTTACTCATGGGCGATTAATAAAATTATCGTCTTCTCTGCATGTGTCACACGCATACGAGTGTCTATCTCATGGAAGGCCCATTTATTATTGGGCCTGAAGACCCAATCTAGATGTTTAAGTCCAAGCCTCTCCAAACAAAAAGTCTAAATCTAGGCAAATTATCCGGATCAGACATCAATATTTTTTTTTATATAAACAATAATATCAAAAAAATGTTTTTTTTAACATAGGTCTAGTAGAAAAAGATAATATCTCAAAACGTGGTAAATCAATGTTTAAATTTTTGTTGAGAGAGGTGCTCATATTTAATACCTCAAATAAGATTGTTTTAAATAGAAGGATACATGTGTCCGATAAAAAAAATGTCTTTTTGCAATTCTTTTGTGCATCTTATGTATGATTGGATTTTTTAAGAAAATATAGTTCCATATTTTTGTGTTTATGATAAAAACGATGCTGCATCAATATTATTCACTAAAACAAGTAAATCAAATTGACATTTTTTTTCTAGTCCTTAAAACTTGTTTTTATATCACTAACTTCAATTATTGTGAGTGACAACTTTTGTACGTGAAGCAACCTAAATTTGTTGGCCCTTAGTGCCCAATGAGATATTAAAAGCTGGAGCTTGTAATATCTCACCTTTGTCACCTAAAAAGCTCAAGTATATATGTTCTGCCCTTGCCTTGTTTAGAGGACCATGTGCACCAAACAGAATATGAACATAGTGGTTTTCTCATATTTATTAGAAATTTAGTTCTGGTGCTAAGAGATTAATGTTTCCATAATTGAAAATTTAAAATTAAAATAGCAGAAGAATAGGATGGAAGGACAATAAGAGGAGCTGAATCTGAAACAAATGTTAAATTATAAATGGAGCCAAGTGTGGTGGTCCTTACTCATAAGTGAGACTGTTCTTTGGACTGAGGAATAGTGCTTTTAATCAAAAGAACAATTCCATGATAATGAAGGGATTTAAAACCAGATTCCATAACACTTTCAAACAAAATAACAAAGAACCTTTATTTTATTTATTTATTTATTTATTTTTTGTACTTGATGTGCTACCTCCATTTTACAATTTGTATGGATTTGAGATGTTCAATCAGGGAATATATTTTAATTTTCTTAAAAAAAATTCCTCGTTTTTGAAATTATTATTTATTAGTAAAAATTTTAAATATTTCATTTGACATAAAAAAAGAATTCCTTTGAAATAACAAATATATGTTTTATTTAAATAAAATGAATAATATATCTTTTTAATTTGGGGCCAAGTCAATGTATGAATATATCTAATAAACATATGTCTATATATAACAAGTTGATGAAATGATGTAATTATTCTTATACTCCAGACAATAAACAGAATAAAATACATCTATTTTCATTAAAAATTGTGTGGCATGCATAAAATATTACAGATGTATAAAATTTACACTTCTTTACAAAGAAACCTCATTCAATGGAAAGAAATTAACATGATAATAAAAATCAAACCAACTAATAATTCAACCAAAAATAAAAAACAAAATATATCAGTCAATAGTTCAACTCATTCAGTTAAATTAAAATTTTGATTTTTTTGTGAGAAAATTGTTTATTATTTTAATTATCAATTAAAAGTGAAATGAAATATTGATGAATGAAATCAATCAAAATTAGAGGTGTCCAAATGAGTTTGAACGATTTTGAATTCTTTCTCATCTGTTGAAAATAAAACCTTTTCTTTTCCAATGACTAGACAAACCATTAAATGGACGCAAAGAAAAGTAATTGGAAAAAAATAATTTTGTAATAATGGAAAGCTAAGTGAGTAAATAATGACCACCCAAGTGCAAATCAATATCAAAAGGGGTCAATACGATAATATAAAGTGGGAAGGTCAACTTTGAGTTTAAAAGATAATTTATTATTATATATATATTTTTTTTGAACTGATAAGAGGTGTGTGTGTGTTAAAGGGATTGATGTTGAGATACTAACACAGATCTAAAACAACACCAATTAATTCATTATTATTATTATTATTATTGAACTGATGGATATCAGCTCAGCTGTATTGCAAATCAATCAGAAAATTAGAAGGAAAACAAAAGAAAAAGAAAAAGAAGGTTAACAAATAATTTATCTTTCTTCTAATTTGTTAATTCTCTCTAACATAGTTTATGAGGTTAAAGAAGGGTTTGATTGGATGAAGCCTAACTCTTTTCAATTAGTGGATCAGTCTTGAATTGACAATTGACACTCATCAAACCCCAAAGCCACATTTCTTTTTCATTTTTTTAAAAAACTATTATATTCTTTAATTTTAACACACATTTACTCTACTTTGCAATAATTTATATGTTCATATAAAATAATATCTTCAGTTTACATTTATACATAGTATCCATAAACTCACCTTTTTTTTAATATATATATATAAAGAATAATTAAACTTCAATTTAGTTCAGCCAACTAAAGAATTTAATATGATTATATTCAGTTGTGATTATTTCACATATATATAAGTGCAATATTTATCCCATATTTGATTTACCGTCTGGTAATACGCGCGCGCACAATTCATAAAAGCCGTACTATTATTTATAAATTCTAAATAATGCGGCATATTTCTCATAGATATTATTCATTATTCACGGGAAAAAGTGTTGAATATTATATTCTTATATTGCACAAAAAGGATCCACACAAAATTAAATTAAAAGATACCATCACCTAATATCAGTATAATTTAACGACCAACTTAGAACATTTTGGTAAAAAATTGTTTGCTAAAAAATTTATTATTTGTATAAACAATATTATATTATTTAGAAAGAGTTGCAAGTACTTCTTTAATGCAACCACATGCATGTCAAAATATTATTATTTGATAACAGTTTTGATCATTAGGGAGGAAAGTAGACTCATTGTCTTGGATATAATAAAATAATAATTGAGAAAACATAATTTAATTGGTAATGAAATGAATAAATGAATGAATCAATAAAGAAGATCATATAGCTAGGTATATGGGAAAGGGCCTCTAATGAAAAAGGAGGTGGTTGAATGAAAAGGGTGAAGAGCACTTGAAAAGTGGTGGGGATAATGAAAAGAATCTTTTAATGAAGGATA
This sequence comes from Albizia julibrissin, assembly GCA_037074505.1. Taxonomy (NCBI): domain Eukaryota; kingdom Viridiplantae; phylum Streptophyta; class Magnoliopsida; order Fabales; family Fabaceae; genus Albizia; species Albizia julibrissin. The sequence continues at coordinate 38,793,824 of CM073483.1, read as the reverse complement.
GACTAATAGAGGGCCCTTCATGTTTTTTATTTCCCATTGAAGAAAGAAAAAATAAAGAGGAAGTTCAAATTCATAGTGCTTGATGATGGTGTAATTTGTCAATGGAAGGTTAAGTCCTTGTCAATTTCATGCCCCCAATACCATGAAATATGTTTCCTCTCTCTCTCTCTCTCTCTCTCTCTCTCTCTCTCTATGATAATGACTTTCACCCCTATCCTCTTTATGCTTTTATTAATAACATTAGAGTTTTATTTAATTATTTGATTTTATTAAAAGAAGTTTATTTTTTAATTCAATATTGTATTTTATTTGGACATCTAGTCGAATCTCATCAAAAATTTTGATTGGTATTTGTTTTAGTTGCAATAAAGTATTTAAAGATCTTCATTTAATTATATAAGCTAAATTATACATGATCCGTTTGGTCTGGATGTTTAATTATTTATTTAATCAAACGTTAGGTTAAGGTTAATTACACCAAATTTGACATTAACTTGTGAACAATTCTAATATGATTCAACTTGAAATTTTGAGTGAGCTCACTTTTTTTTTTTTAATGACTTACCCAACTTTGTTATATGAAAAAGAAAAGGTAGAAAAAGATAAGTACACATACATATGGCAGTAACACTCAACAAACACTAACTTACATAGAAGTCTACAAGGGAGAACATAAAAACTTCAAATACAACTACTATTCAAACTGATGACTAAATTAAAGACTCCAACATTGCATTGACCAACCTATTGAGTAACATCACTTAGTATAAGAGGCAATGTGAGATGATTATATAATATTGTAGATGATAGATCAAAACAAGGAGTAAACTTTAAGAAAAGAAACAAAACACAGACAGGAATTGATGGAGTGTACAGGGGTCATACATGAACTTATTCAAAACAAGAGTGTTATATATATATATATATGTTTTGGTTGTGTTGGAAAGGAGTGGCTTGTCACTTTTGGGTGTCCATGATACCTATGGATTATCATTCTTTTGTTGGTGCAATGCTTATCAATACCACCAGCTTGTGTTGACTTACATGTTGCATTGTCTCTTTAAGGATTTAATTTACTTGCATGGCATTACACTTCTCAGCCATATTCATTTAATGACTAGTAATACCCACCACTTCGCCTATCAACTTCATTATTCCCTCTCTTTCACCTTCATCATTATTTTTACTTTTACCCTATTACTCTCCTTTTTTTTTTTTTGGGATAAAAAGACAATTATATGAAACTAAGATAGAGTTACATGAAAAGGCCTCCTAACAAGAGATTATCAATCATAATCTCGCCTATTACTCTCTTTAGATTAGCAATCATAATCACATTACAACTCTTCAATGAAAATTATATATATAAGGTATTTGATATCATCTCATACATACATACATGCATACATACATATATACATACATAGTGTATGTGTGTGTTTATATGTTATTCTCTTATTTTAATTATCTCTTTCAGTTCTTAATATAAGACGTAATAATTGATATTTTTTTAAGAGATTAAGGAAGCCAAATAAGTTACTTTAAAGCATTTATACTCATTATTTTTCAACAAATTAATTTGTTTGACTTATAAACTGATATATAATCTAATGATACACAACATATAATATAATTAAAACTTATTTAGCTTTCTTAATCTCTCCAAAAAAGTCAACTGAGTTTTATATTTAGGACCGGAGGTAATACTATTTAATATTAATATTTGGTACTATTGATGATTAACCTTATCTGAAAATTATCAAGTTCTTTTTACTAGACTAAACCATCATAAGTAAAAGAATTAGTTTTATTGATTTTGTTATTCAATTATTTATTACTCCCTCATGTCCTTATTATCCTAAATAACAAATTTACATAAACTAATGAAATTAATAAAATTAGTTTTCTTGTAAAATGTCAAAATTGCTCTTAATAAAGGTCATCATAAGTAGTTAGAGAAGTTTGGTTAATTAGTTTGGAGGTTTTATAGTTAGTTAGGGATAATAGGTAAAAAAAACTAATGCTTTAGATGGAACTTGTGGTATTATAAAACATGCTAAAATGATTATAATAAGGACAGAGAAAGTATTAACTATGGTAAATACTAAGTATTAGCATAAAGTCTGTTGCATGGATACCAGTATAACACTAATCACAGGTAGTGTATATTATACGATATATATATATATATATATATATATATATATATATATATATATATATATATATATATATATATATAACACTATTTATTAGACTTTTTTACTAATATACTACAAACAGTAAAACTTATATACCAAAATATTACACCGTGGGAAATATTTACTAAAATGTTATACTCAAAATCATTCTTCAGGTGATGAATTTTAAAAATCGTTTACCTGAAGAACGATTTCTTCAATGACACAAGATCGGCACAAGTTTTTATGCAAATGAAAATCGTTCTTCAGGTGAACGATTTCTAAACTTTATCACCTGAAGAACGACTTCAGTATATTTCTCTTTCCTAATTCATTCTCTCCTCATCATTACGTAATGATTAATTTACATTAAAAAATAATGATTGTTGAGTGATTGATAATGTAAATTACTCCAACCGGTTCTATTTATAAGCAACTTTCTTTCTCATAGGGTTAGTCCCTTTTATAAGCAACTTTCACTTTGTGTCAAGCTCTTTTTTTTCTATTTTACCCTTATTAAATACATATTATTTATAATTAATTATCACACACACCAAGAGTTATATTCAGGAGATAGAAAGAGAGAGAAAGAACTCACTAGCTGAATGAAGTCAACAAAGCATTGGAAAAATGTATTTTAATATCTCTCATACTTTCTATACATCCTCTCTCTGTTTTCATAAATATGGGCATATATAGAAAAAAAAATAGCATTTTTAACACACTTATTGCTTTTAACTACTAATTCATTTTGCGCAATAAAAAAGAAAGTTTCTTATAAATAGTACCGGAGGAAGTAATCATTACGTAATGATGAGGAGAGAAGGAATTAGGAAAGAGAAATATACTGAAATCATACTTCAGGTGATGAAGTTTAGAAATCGTTCACCTAAATAACGATTTTTTATTTGCATACAAATTTGTGACGATCTTGTGTCATTGAAGAAATCATTCTTCAGGTGGACGATTTCTAAAATTCATCACATGAAGAACGATTTTGAGTATAGCATTTTAGTAAATATTTCCTATGATGTAGTATTTTGGTATATAAGTTTTACTATTTGTAGTATATTAGTACAAAGCCCTATTTAATATAAGAGCTGATAACTAGTTTGTATTAATTAAGGAAATTAGTTAAGTTAGTTATTTATAAAAAATATGTGTTAATTTTCCTAAAATATTCTCTATAATCAACATTTGCATGAAAACCCTCTTACTTGAGGGCAGTTATAAATTTGAGTGATATAATAGATTAAAATCTTATATTTATTAAAACTATATTAAACCTCCTAATTAGCTCATATATTTAAGATCGTGAGCATGAACCAAATAATTGTGATTTTTTTTTATACAATCATTTAGTAACTCCACATCATCAAGTTAATTAAATTCAACGATTGTGATACTCAATTGAAGACCATTCTCTCAACATAACTTTTGAAATTACTTTGAAAAAATCAAGTCACATCTCTACTCAATTCAGCCATCGATCATTGATGCATATAATTAAGTCAAATCGTAATTGATCTATTCAATTCACACACTCAATGAGTGTTTGGGTTCGCATTGAATACACACATATATATATAATTGTTTTGATGGTTTCTAATATGAAACCAAACATAGTCCCATTCATAAATAGCAAAGTATGGGAGAGTTTCTTTGATGCGGGGCCAGCCATACTAATCTTGTCAACTCGAATATTAAGGTTCAATTATTGATATTATCACACAGCCAACTTGAATTGCACTATCATCACTGCTTTTTAGTCCACACCCAAAAATACGTATTACCATAAAATTAACTAAAACAAAATGGTTAACAAAAAACACAACGTGGCCAACATTCAATTATTTCTCAAAAGTGAATAATGAACATACAGGAAAGGTAAGTGATGACAGATCCACCATCACTAGCTACAATGCATCTACATATATTTATACATATAGAACCATAAAAGAAGAGAAAAAGAAGAAGAGAAACAGTGCATCCACAGGATCTCTTTTTCCCTTTCAAGTCTCAACAAACACCCACGTCTAACTTCGCTGGGTCCATCGAGCACTTCACCTAACAAAGAAAACTCACCAATGGAAGAAATATTATTCTTTAAACTTTAACAAGTCTCTTGCTATATATATATATATATCCTTAATATAATCATTTTAGAAGAAATATGATAGCTTCTTCATGAAGGGTCAATGGGTTGAATAATAACAAGGTGGCAACTGATACATGTCTAGCAGATAAATGGAGGTCAAGTCTAGTCTTTTGCGGGCAACCGGAGGTATTTGTATCAGTTGGCGCTTTTATGCCAAAGAGTTTTGTACCATTTAAGTATGAGGTCTCAAATTTAAATTTGTATAAATTGCAAAAAAAACGTATTTGAGACAGCTATACCCAAAATCTAACAACATAATAGGGAAGGGTGGTATTGTGCATATAAATGATTCAGAAGGCAGGTGAATGTTTTGAAAAGGACAATTATTAGCTCATTTATAATAATAATTAGGGTTTTTAAAAATAATTTTTTAATTATAATTTACGATATATAAAATAAGTAAATGAGAGACTCACGTGCATAAACACTTGTAAGCTTTAAAAAAAAACTTATCCAAACAGGTGTTTATGTATGGCTGTGTCAGGCAGCCATGGATCTATACCTCTTTGTTAAATTTCAGTACTACAACTCAGTAAGGCTCTGTGTATTTATGTGTCTGATTCTGATGAAGCTCTGAACCCTGAATCGCCATACCCAGATGCTCTTTTTTCTCAGGAATCATGGGCTTACACGTTGTAAGTTGTAACACAAATCTGTCTCTTTCATTATTATTATTAATAATAGTAATACTCTGTGAAAGAATATATCAGATGTATGATCTCCTTGGATCCACCACACAGGAGACAAACTTGCAGGCAAGTGAACACTTCCCCGGGGCGCTACCCCTACACCATCCTGCAACACAAAACCATGCCCATCTACTTCTGTTTCCTGGATTTTTCAAGTGAATATATAGGAATAAAGAATATATAATACTTATATATATAGACTGCATTTTAGTTATCAGCTTGATGTAATTAATACTAGAGACCAATATTCAGCGTACGTGTACTTGACGGATTTGTTCCATATATAATATCCGATTAATTACATCACATAATAATTGGACATGCAGAAATATAGGAAAAAGGATTATTATTTAATACTTTATAATAATTAAGATAATTAAAATACAACAAATTATCTATTTTTTTAACTAAAGAGGCTAATACCTAGGAAGGGGGGAAAAGAAAGAGGTACAGTTGCAGATTGACCAGTTTCCTCTTACTTGGCTCGCTCACTCGGACTGACTCACTCAACTCAAAGCGTTAATAATTGATGTACAGAGAGCAGTGTCGGCCATCGCGATCTGTGGTTCTAACTCGGACCCACTGAGTCGACTCACTAAAGTTCGACGGCCGGAATTTTCCAAGCCGACGTGGCTATGAGGGGCCGAGTGTGCCACCCTAGGAGAAGGCAACCGTTGTTCTCTTCCACCCTGTACCCATCTCCTCCGGCGAACACTGCCAATAACATGCTGGCTTGCTTGAACGCGTTAGAACCCAGGTGAACCGGTTCGAACCCGGCCGATCCCATCCGACCCCTCCACTGACTCAGTGTCTCGTGCCTCTCCACTCGCTCTGACCCTTTACACGCCACCACGTTGCATATCTGTCTCCCTAGATACAGCTCCGACATCAGCACCTCCTGACTTGCCGCCGGCGATAACCCCGACGCCGATGACGAGCCCTCCAGTGAGTCGAACATGGTTGAGTAGTAGTGTAGTGCTTCTGTGAAACGGTCCAAGAAAACCGGCTCGTTGTGGTTTGCTTCTTGCTCCACCACAGTCACGATCTTGGGATTCACAAACTTGATCGTGTTCAAGACCTTGTCGATGGCGCCAGGTCGGGCCAGGAGCTCGTGGAGTTCGAAAACGGAGTTAACCGCAACTGCTTCTCCGGGTCGGATCTCGATAAGCGACGGCTCAAGATCCACCAAGCTGTTGCAGACGAACCCGCGGAATTCGAATTGGACACCGATGGTTTTGGCCAATTGCGCCAATTTCCATCCGACTTGTTGAAGAGCATCGGTGTTGTCCGGTTGCGGTGGTCCGATTCCGGTGAGGCGGAACGTCGGAGGACCACCAGGTCGTAATGCAAGGGCTTGCATTAATGCCGGCCATTGCATCCCCTGCTTGAGCCCGAAATCGATGACATGAACTCTTTCAGCGGTGGCGAACGCTTCAAGTATAGCTTGGTTCGCCGTGAAATGGGCGAATTTAAGGTAAGGGCAGGATTCATAGAAATGCATATAGAGCATATCGGAGAGAGCCGAATCGATGGACGGTTGTGAGATTCCGTAAATCCGGTAAACTAAAGCTTGAGCGAAGCAGGAAGCCACCTTCCTCATTGCTCCGGCTTGAGACGCGGCAAGCCGGCCCACGTGCTCCACAAGTGCTTCCGCCAGCTTCAAATTGCTTTGCTGAACCGCCTCCGCACATGCCATCAGCGCGTGCACGAGACGCACCCCGTTTTCCTGGGAGTCAACGAGAACCACCGGACGCGCTTGCTCTGGTACAGTTGCCGGGGGCGGCGACGGGACAGATTCAATTGATGGTGAAGTTTTCAATCGCTTAGGGCTATTTTCACTATCTGTCGTTTTGCTTTGTGGGAACGCCGCCTTGCCAGGAATTGCTCGGAGGTCGTACTCGGAATCATCGTGGTAAACAGTGGACAGATTCCCAATCTGCTGCTGAGAATTGGAGAAATTCCCGGTGGATACGACGGAGGGCCCAGCGGGAGCCAGAATATTGTCACCAATTTGTTGGTTCGCCAACAGCGCCGACGGATCGAGACAATTGAGTGAACCGTCGAGCTCGGTAAGCATGCTTTGAACCCAACCATGGAGATCGGTGGGGTCATAGTGGATAGTGTCAGAAGCAAGATGAGATATCCCATCTTCCTGAGATGTGGCCATAACCATCTCAAGCTTCTCAAGCTTCTGGGCCACATCCGCCATGTCCGACGACCGGACCTTGTAGCCCAAAGCCGCCAGCAACTCATCCATCGCACCGGAACCATCGAGCTCATCCTCCCACATCTTCATCTTTCCACTGGACCTTGACGAACATTCAGCCTTCACACTACCACCAACAGTACTGTTATCTGGGTAATCTCTCTTCATCTTTTTCCTCTCCAAATCCTACAAGAAATTACAACAAAGCTACAGATCAGGTTTAGAATTCGTTCATGGCAGTGAAACAGGGCTCTGCTTCGCAATTTCTGCAGTGAAACAACAGAGAAAAGGATCAAATGTGAGAAGGAGAGAGTTCGAAAGGGCGAACCAAGGACGCTCGGAGTGGGTATAGATAAAGGAAGGGGCATTGGAAGCCATAATAATAGGGGGGTTTTTTTTTTTGTATAAAGCTTTTTCCTCTGAGCAGATTTTTTTGTTTTGGAAATTACGATATTAGTATAAATATTTCCAATATTGTATTTTCGCGTTCGGAACTTCGGATGGTGGGCATAAGAATGTGGTGTCTCTAGGCTTTCTAATTTTATTTTGGACACCTTAAATTCGTTTTACTTTTTCTATTTTTTTAATTAAAATTTTTATTTAAAAAGAAATAATTAATAAAAATAACATTTTCTTTGATATTATTATTTAAATTAATTAATTACAGATGAATTATTATTTATTACACAATATATTGTAAAAAATATATAGTAAATTTTTTTTTTTACCTGGAATATATAGTAAACTTTAAAGCGTCTAATATTTGTTATATGAAAGTAAGTGTTTGTTTGTTATCATTTTTATCAATCGAGTTTATTATATAAGCCCGATTTACATAAATCGAGATAAATTTACTCCACATATTTATCTCGTAAACCGTGAAAACACCTCGTAAACCGTAAAAGCACCTCGTAAACCGTAAAAGTTACTTCATATTCCGTGAATTACAATTTATAAGCACTTATAAAATTTTCAACCGCTATTCCAAACAAGCTCTAAGTCATACTTTGTGTTAAAAAAAAAAATAAGTGATACTTTTTTTTTCTCCTTTTTGCCAACATAAAAGTAAGTAATCCAAGCCTAAATATAAACACCAAATAAGGCCATGTTTATCCATAGCGAGTATTTTCTTGGTTATAACTGAGTTGGTGGTTGTGATTATGTGTTTGTACTAAAAATGGAGGTGTGGGCCCAGGATCACATCACAAAGGAGCCATGGGAGCACCGCAAAGCCAAAGAGCCGAAAGAGACGTCGATGATCGTATACAGCTGGTGCACCCCCAAATTCCATACGCCGTCATTTCATCGTCGGGTGGCCGTGTGATAGATTCCAAATGAGAAAATTTTATTTATATTTATATATATAATATAAAAATAATCCTATAATCTCACTTCTACTAATTATTATCACTGTTTATTTTGAAATTACCGTCTAATAAACATATAATACTGAGTTTTTCTCTTTTTCTTAAAAAATAGGTTTTCTTATTAGATTTGATTAGTTTTTTCTCTTACTACAAAAATCATATTATTTATTTGATGCGAAAATGATAATAACAAATATTTTTTTAAAAAAAAAAACCTATTCTGCTTTTAACCAGTGAATTTGTGCTCCGCCTAATGTATCATCCCATCACATTATTGCGGTCGCTCTCTCTCCTTGCTTTTGCCGCGGTCTTTTCCCCTCATTAGTCATTCAGTAGAAGTAGCATTATTTTTATTTTTCTCTTTCAATAAATAAATAAATAAAAGAAAAGCATCGGAAATTAGCCTTTTTTTTTTTGGAAAACTTGAATATTAAGGAGAAATTATTAGCAAGACTCTCCATTTTTTCAAAAATATTTGGCAGATATTTGATTGGGCCCATTATCATGTCTATTTGACTTTAAAAACGTAATTCTCCTGCTGTCCCCTCACTTTTTAATGGGCGAATTTGATCTTGTCATGGGATGATATACAGTGGAAATGTTTTTTAAATCAAAATATTTTATTAATTTATTGAATGTTTGGCACGACTATAAAATCCTTTTGAAAATGAACATTTTTTATCAAAGTAATGACCAAAACATTGAACCTACATTGCATGAAGATTTATGAACTATTTAATCAGTGTGTCAATAATATTATTTATTATAAATAGATATGATACGAGGATGATCCTCATGGTTTTGTATGGATTTTCTTTACTACACCTTATATAATTTTCTTAAGAAAAAAATTATTTTCATGAAAAGAGTTTGAACTCTTTATAACCCATACTTCTGTTATTTAAGCTAGTTATATATGACTTTTTTTTTTCTTGCAATATTTAAAAGGTATCTCTCAACATAATAAAGAGTAGAGACGAACCCTTCTTATGCTAGGACACATATATAATGAGTAACTTTATTTATTACTAAATTTATTCTATGTACAAGAATTAAAATTAAAATTAAAATTACAATCTTTTAACTCAAGAGATAAAGAGTTCCTATCATTTATACATTATAAGTTATTAATGCATATGCCTCATTTTTTATTTTACATATGAATGTATTAAAATCTTCATAGAGTTTGATAAAACCTGAGAAAGAAGGGAAATTTAGATTAAAAATAAATAAAAAATAAATTAGTATTATTAACGGATCATCTATCCGTTGCATAATTATTCAGTGAATATTAAAAAAATAGTTAAATTATTACTTTTAATAAATATGTATTGATTTTCTAAAAATATCTTTTTTAATCATGAGTATTGAACTATTTATCCATTAAAATTCTTTAATATAAATAATCAATAGAGATAATTAAAGAATTTTAATGAGAGAATGAATTTAGTTCTTACTCCATATTTAATATTAAATTCAAAATCGTTTAACTCTTATATTCAGTATTTAAGAGTAATTTATTGATTTTGTTAAAAAAAACAGAGAGAGTAATTTAGTGATAAAATCATTATATATATATATATATATATATATATATATATATATAGCAAAGACGGGGAAAAAAAAAAGAGAAAACGTGTCAAAATGTTAAATCATGAGTGCCATGTTCGGTGGGCCCACGTTGGGTCGAGTGGAGAATAACATTTCGCGATGTATGAGGGACCGCGACAATGGTGGCCACGCGTCACACTCGCAGGTGGGAACCAAAGCCAAAGACCAAAGGGGCACAGCTTGACTGGATGGAACAAGTGGGGCATGGTGGGAGCGAGTGGAAAAGCACGCGCAAAATGGGCGAAGACGGAGGAGATAGCAGCTTAGACGCACGAGGGTCCCACACACACAGAGGGGGGACAGATGAAAGAGGGAGGGGAGGGGAGGTGGATTTAGACGTGACGTCAACATCAGTGGGAAGGATCACACGTGCGAGCCATGTGCAGGACGTTAAATGAGAGTTCCCGTTGAATGGGTTCACTACGCACTGTTTGCTTTGGAACGGAGACGTTAATGTATATCATCAGCTTCTATAACTCAATGGTGGTCCCAGTTAAATCGGTCTAAATCTTCAATTTGAGTTTTAAAAGATATATATATATATTCAGAAGGATAATCACAAATTCTGAATGATATATATATATATATATATATATATGTATATATATATAAATGTTCAGAAGGATAATCACAAATTCTGAATGAAATAACAGATGATAATATAAAAAAAATGAATTATGTTAGGTGGGTATTGAGCAATGTTCTAAAAATCAGATTAGATCGGTCGATGTGGATTGGAAACCAGACAACTAATGATCCAACCGATCCGGTCCAATAGTTAAATCGGTTTGACCTTTTAAAAATTAAAAAAATATAATTAATTCTTTTTTTTTATTCAAAATTTTATATAAATAACCCTAAAACCTTTACATTTTAACTGGTCTAGCTGAGGCTAGTTTTAATTTAACTCTGATCTGACACACTAACATTTGACTCAATACTTCGATCGGTTTAGTAACCGGTCCAAGTTTCAAAACCTTAATATTAACTATATTTTTTAAAGATCCGGATAATAATTTTGAATTTTTTAATAAATTTAAATAATTTAACTACCAAGGATTAATAGGATATAGTTGGAAGTGTTTTACAATAAAGACCCGCAAGTATTTTCTAAAAATAACTGTACAAAAATATGAGTGAGAAATTTTAGGAGAAAGACCCATTCTTGAAACCTTTTGCTGACTTTAAAATATACACTATTTTTAAAATATATTTAAAGATATACATTATTATTTTTTATAGAAAGATCCAATGTATAAAATGAAAAATATTATACAAGCAAAATTGTAACACTAGGATGTGTGGAATGAGAAATTAAAAAAATGTGAGTTTTATAGAGAGAGTAACCGAAAAAATATTGAAGAAGTGAAATATACAGTATCATTCTTCTTATATGTAACAACACTAATGTGGTTTAGAGATATAGAAAAAGTTGAGGCAACTTAAGTAGCCCAATACAACATCAATCTCAGACAAAAATATACATTATGATTCTCAAAATTAATCTCATTTCCAATTTGTAATAGACTTTCAAAAACTTTAAAGATTATATTTATCTTATATTTTTATTTATTTTAAAATAAAATTGAAATTGAAATTTATACTCTTTTATGGTTTTACAAGCTACTTTATTCCCTTGTTGTTAGAATATAACATTTTTAATATATATATATATATATATATATATATATATATATTAGGTGTTGAGCATTATGACAGCGAATCATATATTCATATGGATTGAAAATTTCTTAACAAATTTGCAATTATCGAATCCCAAAATTGTATCTACTCTACTTTATATCTTGAACTTCTTTCATGCGCACCTTTTAATATTTATTTTAACATCACTTTCTTGTAACACATAAATTATAACACTCAGTAAATTACAAAACTATTCAGTTGCTTTGAGCAGAGAATTTTGACTTGTGGCTCCAATGAAATGATAATTTACTGATAAGGTATAGCGCCTAATAAAAAATTATCTGAAAAATTGCAATTAGTAAGTGAGGCATCTCTTTCTTTCATGCAAATCAACTACTATTATTTTTACCATTTGGGTAGGGATTAAATTGGGAACATAATCATTATATTTAAGGTTTTGCAAATCCAAATCGGCAACACCTTCCAAGTGGATAACAAATATTCTTTTGGTTACAATTCATGTCCTTAATTATGTCTTACACACTATTATCCTTCACTAATTTCCCACAAGAAAAGTGGCTTTAAATTTGCATTTTCTAAATTTCCAAACTAACAATTTTCTTAAAAAAAGAAGGACTTATTACTTTTATATCTTTATGTGTTCATATTTGTCTTCCTTTTTTGTTTTTAAATTCCGTTAGAAAACTAATTAAACTGGATCTTTAGAATAATTAAGAGAGAAAATGACCAAGGACTGAACATAAGGGGAAAAACTCATTATTTATTATAATTTTTTCTTAATATTTTGTACTTAAAAAATAGATCACAACTTCACATTTGATTTCAGATCATTTGAATAATGATGGAACTTATTTATCGAGGAATTATATATGTTAGGAATATACTTTAAAAACTATATATTGATAATCTTGTACATAAATAAATAGTTTAAGGTGCAAATTTAACAACAAACTATTTTTTTTATGGACATCCAATACAATTAACTATTTTTGGATGTAAAAGTAGACATAATCAATTTATTTAGTAGCATGTAGAACAACGTCATTAACTTAAGTTAGCTTTCGTTACTTTTTATATTATAGGTCCCACCAGCCTTATAAATGTTTATATTTATCTTGTAAATTTTTTTTAAGTGATATTTTGTGAACTGACTGAAATAAAATTATTTTCATGGGATTTAAGTAATATTTCTCTTTTAAAAAGGCACATATTTCCTAACATATATTAAAATAATGAAAAGTAAGAAGATTGGTGGGAGTTACAATGCAAAAAATAATAAAAGTTAACTTGGGTTAATGGTATTGTTATAAGTACTACCAAATAAATTGATTATGTCTACCTTTGTATCCAAAAATAGTTAGTATTTGTTTGAATTAGTGGTAAAAACTACTTTTCTAATATGACTTATGATGTACGAGATAAGTGTGTGAGAGAAATTTTACATCGACTTATGAAAATGTGCTTTCAAAACGCCAACTCAAACTCAAACAATCTTTGAATTATGTTGGATGTCTATAGAAAAATAGTTTCAAACTAAATTTCCACAATAACCCTAAATAAATATATAATCGGATTAAGTTATTAGTCTAGCTAGTTAGCAACATCGTCAAGATAATAATTAATTATCTGCTTAATAATTATCTAGCTAGTTAGCAACATCGTCAACTAGCTAATTAATTAAAAATTTATATAGTCTAGATGAATGGAACCAATCAGCCAATTACAAATTAAAGAAAGCAATTACAATATTAATATCTCATAAAAGCCTAATTAAAGAAGCTGATGGGGTAGAATCAAACGATGGTTTAGTTTAAGTAGAGTTATATCATATATAATATATGGGTACTAATCCGAGTCATTGTCAAAGAGCCAATTATGAAAAAAACATGTATAGAATTTTCCAAAAGTGTCTTTTGTTATAATTAAGGACATGGCAATTAATTGCCAATGAAAGTTTTGACCTGAGAAGAATTTGGAGCAAATGGGATTACATTACATTACACAAAAACCAAATTATGTCATTGTAATTTAAGTCACTATAAGTAAAAACCAAATTATGTCACTTTAATTTAAGTCACTATAAGTAAATTCAAGTTTGACATCAATTAATTAATCCCACGCTAATCAAAAGGCCTAAATATTTATAAAAAATAGATCAAACATGGGGGCTTTATCTTTTTTCTCCTCCAAGTCTTTAACCCTTCACAAGCTAAGCCTATATATATGAGCTATGTGCTATAAAAAATTAAATTTGCTACACAGAACCCGGACGCACTTTGATTAGAACCTTTTTTTTTATTATTATTTGTTATTCATTTTAATGGGAAAATTACATGGTCAAACATAATTTGATTAATGGGATTGAGATAGGTGATAAATTTTTTTTTATAAAAAAAATTATGACATTTTCAAACATTTTAGCTACTGAAATGCGTAGAAAAATATAAACAGAATATTTTTGAGAAAAAAATAAAATATGGGAACCGGGTGTTATTTTTATTATTTATATTGATGATTTGACCTGATCTTAGATCAATTGGCCGGTTTGTGGGGTCAAATTAAATCACACTCCGTGTCTGATGAGTTCCAATATTTGATTAGTGTATGTGCTACTTGCATTATTAAAAAATAAATAATTAACATTGTAAATTTTATAAAATTATTTAGAATAGTATAATACTAGGTTATAGGGCGGTCACCGTGTTGTAAATTTAGCTAATCGGTTGGCCAAAAAAGAAATTAACTAATCAGTTCAATGAGCATTGTTTACACACACACATATACATATATATATATATATATATATATATATTATTCTCCTGTCTGATTACAGGTATCACCCTTCATGGAGAGTATAATTTAAGGAAAATGATACTTAAATATCACTTAAATTTTAAAATTTTAAATAAATTTTATTGACTATAAGAATAATGGGATTGACAAAAAGAATATAATATTTAGTTTTTTAAAAAATAAATGATTTAACATTTTGAAATTTAAATAGTATTTAAGCGCCTTTTTTCTATCTTATAACAAATTTACTTCATTTTAATATCCAAACCCCAATTTGATTGTTTTTGAGATATTAACTCAAGTATTTAATATAAGATTGTATTTATAGAGCAAATTACACTGTAAAAGAAATTTTATATTAAAAATCGAAGGTTGTGTTAATTTGCATATTCATGGGCCTGTGTTATTATTTGTGGTTTCTTATTAAATAACCGTTGTTTGAGATTTCCAAAAAAAAAAATGCTTTAAAAAATAAAACCGATGACCTCTCAAGTTTGATTGTGTGAATGTAAAAAAAAAAATCTATGTGATATCTTACCATGATTGAATTCGATAATATTCAAATATAATCTAATCAGGTATAGTCATATAAAAGAAAAAGAAACAATCAACAAATAACTCTTTAATCCCAAAACGTGATCATAATCCTATACGTCGTACGTAGCTAAATTGAATGTATAGCAAGACAGCTGCTACTTTTGTTTCAAAATATCAAAGGAAGCACTCTTTAATCCCAAACATAGTCATAATCCTACGTAGCCAAATTGAATACATATATAGTGACACAATTACTCCTCTTGTATCAAAATATAGGTCTTCTGATCTAAAGTTTAAAATAAGAAATAAAAAATTAGATCAGATAATGAATCAGTCACAATACAGATTCAAAGGTTAATAGGTCAACCGAAGTCTAACCAATCATATTAAAATATTACAATTTATTAGTGACAATATATTTTTAAACTTCTATAGATAAAAATGAAGATCTTTATAAAAAAATGTTTAAAATTTATTAGTGTTAGTTATGATTCATATACTTATACAATGATATTTCATTTCCTATAATTAATTAATTATTATATCCCCTCAAAATCTTTTTTTTTAATTTGTTCTTTTTTTACCTACTTTTTTTTATTCATTTTAGTCTTCAAACTATCATTTTTTCCTAAAAAATAGCGTGAGATAGTAGTTAGAGAAATAACAAAATGTATTTAAAAAAAAGAGTAAAAAATTCAACTAGTCTAACCACCAGTTTTTACTTGTTCAAACCGGTTCATGGGTTAATGCATGCACTAGACCGGACTACTGACCAGTCACCAGTTCAATTGGTCGAACCGGCCGGTTCAGTCCGATTTTTTGTACAGTGATTTAAACACAAGTATTTAGAAAGTACCATTAATATGGCACATTTTATTACATTTCCAAATTTTCCATATTAATTGTACTTTCTAACTTAAAAATAATAATGCATTAACATTATATAAGTAAGTCTTTAACAGAAAGATCACCAATAAATACTACATTGAACCGAACAACTTTTAAAAGAACATCTAAAATGAAACAGAACTTTTTCTTTGTTTTTTTTTCCTCCATAAAACTGAGACCTATATTTTGAAACAAAGGGAGGAGTATATAAACTATCGGAAAATGCAGCGCAGTTTCCAAGTTGAGGCTCCATTAACTACAAGGCAAGGTCAAGATCTAATTTTTAAAATATTCATGATTTAATGTTGTGAAATTAATGATTATGAAAAAAAAGGACTGAGGAATTCCAACGTTTGAAGTTGTCTTTTTTATTTTAATCTATATAGAAGTATGAATTACTCAATAATATGAATTATATATTCCTTTAATTTGAATATTAATTGAACATCCAGTCATTGTTTTGTTTGATTACCAATTAAAGAAACAACTAATTCCTAGCATCTTTGAGATCCAGTCTTGGCTAATACTATATGTGGTACCTTTACGCTAAATCCACAATTAATATACTAAAACCATTTGTAATTTTATAATTGTACCATTTGCAATTTTATAATAAATCACCAATTCCTGCTCGTGCACGTATAACTCCGCCCTATATAGAAAAAATACTTAAGTCAAATTTCTTATATCTATTATGTTAAATTTTCTAATACAGTATGTCTTATTTTTAAAATATTATTATCATTTAATTATAAACCTATATAAAAAAAATATACATAACACATATAGTTATGTACTTATGTGTAATTAAAGAACTTGACCTTCTATATATAAGGGAGTTGATTTAATTATGGTACTCCGCTCTCCCTGTGTGTGACCCACTAAAGCTTCATTACTTAGGGGTTAATTACTTATTTATTTAATAAACATATTATTGACTTAATAGTGATGTTTGCGCCGGCAGCAAAGGATACAAAATTCATACATTGATTGAAGCGAGATTAAGAGTTGAATATTTTAAAGTTCCATTAATAATGATAGCTTGTTACATAATTGAGGTGATTAATTAAAGACTAATTATTGAATGCATATTGACGCAGCGCATTAGATCACTTTCAAACTGAATAAAATATAGAGCATATAATAAAATAAAATAAAAATCTTAGGGTTATAGTTTAATTGAAGTTGAAGGCGCACATATATGGGTAGTGAATGGACATGGAGACTTTCTACGGCAAGAAATCGGGAGGCATATTGAAATTTGACCCAACCTATAAGTACCTTCAATATAATTTTTTTCCAAGTATCTGGCCTTCCTTATTATTAAGCTATATTTAAGTATTGTTAAATTTAATTTAGAGTAATTATTTTCAATATGATTATTTTTCCACAGTTTGAATTAGATCTCTTCTAATTTTTAATTTGTAACATCTAGTTTTGTATATATTAAACTTCTAGTATATACTAACATATTCAAACATTTGTTAGATCCACATAGGAATAATTTTCTTAATATGACTATTTTTATTCATAGTTTAAATCCAACTTTACTTTACTCAAAGAATATC
This sequence comes from Albizia julibrissin, assembly GCA_037074505.1. NCBI lineage: Eukaryota > Viridiplantae > Streptophyta > Magnoliopsida > Fabales > Fabaceae > Albizia > Albizia julibrissin. The sequence continues at coordinate 38,776,162 of CM073483.1, read as the reverse complement.
ATATATATTATAATTAAAGGAAAAATTGTTAAAAATCCCTCACAACAAAATTTATGACCCAAAGGTTCTCAACATCCAAAGCTATGAGTAAATGTCTTGTGTTTAACACCCACCAGTTTAATGTAGAATTGTAGATATTGCACTTAGTTGAAAGAAAAGGTGAACACACTAAATATGGACTGTACATAAGTCCTTAAATGAATTTCAGGTATTTTTGGATAATAAGGGATTCTTTAGCAATTTTCCCTTAATTAAATTAACTATTGTGGGTGACTTTTTAATTTTATGTTTATCACCAAGGCTTTATTTTATTTATATTATTAACACTAGTTGAATATTAAACCTGTATCTATGTCCTACAAACTCACTTTACCCTTATTACTTTCCTAGTTTTAAGTGGCTTTCATCAATAAAGTGGTTTTAAACCAATGGAAATATGGGAACAAACAAAAAATTATGTAAAAGTGTTTTCATGTAATTAACAAAGACACATATAGTAGTGGACATAGATGATAGATCAGTACTGAGGATCATTTTTTAAAAAAATTATTTCAATTATTCTGGGCCGAAGAGAATCCAAGAGTTATTCAGGCCTCTGTATAATCAGGACCACCCTAATTAGTACATTAATGTTTTTACCTTAAGAAAATTATTATGAACTAAAATTGAACCAACAACTTTATATAGTATCGCATGTCAGCTTGGATCTAACCTATGGGTGCGTCAAATTCTGATTGGTAAAGGGACCCCATATTTCTGGGTGGGGTTGTCCACACCCAATCTTAACACTGTTCATGTCCGTACCTATATATACAAACATAACCCTAATAAAACTTCTCTCATCAGCTTCAGAATTGAGAGAATAATGATGCCTAAAAGTACACTTCAATACTTCAATTTTGATTCCCTAAATTCATGGCTTCATGTGGGTCTATATGGGTTCATCTTCTCTTTGATATTATTAAGGGTGTACAATCAGTTTTTTAGTTCACTAATCGGTTAAAATAAAAAAAACCAAAATATATCTATTTTTACAACCGAATTAAAATCAAAATGAATAAAAAACCGAATACCGAATAACCGAAATATTTTAGTTCGGTTTTTCGGTGTTTGGGCCACATTTTAGGCCTTTTTTGTTCAAGCATGTCTAATTTAAAAAATCTAAAAATAAGGGCATTTTTGGTTCAAGTTTGTCCACATTTTGGACCTTTTAATTAAAAAACAAACCGTAAACCAAAAATTTTAAAAGGAAAAGACCTTATTACAATTCAATTCTTATTGTAAACTATCATATTTATATAAGGAAATGATATTTTCTTAATAGCTTTCTTTTTTCCAGTGATAATTTTGGTTATTCGGTTAAAACTGAATTAATTTCATAAAAACCGCACCGAAAACTAAAATATGCCTATTTTACAAACAAAAAAAACCGAATAAACATAAACCGAATTACGTACGGTTCGGTTCGGTTTTCAGTTTCGGTTAAGATTTACTCACCCTTAGATACTACTACATGAGTTTAGGATTAATTAAGTAGAGGTCATGACTATTACACAGATGCTGATAAATAAGTTGCATTATTCATTATTGCTGAAAATGTTTCTACTATAATCTCATATGTGTATATATATGTTGTATTTTATCCTATTTGTCTTTTTTAACTAGATAGGCAGGCACTACTGGCCCATCGACTTAATATTACAAAGATGGTTAAATTTGTGACCTCCCACTTGATGAATTGATGAACTGCCTTTGTTAGAAGTCACTTGATAAGGTATTAATTATGTTTTCAATATCACACCTACTTTAACTCATTAACCGTGAGAAAGAATGTGATGCAAATCTAAAGATTTTTTTATTTAAATATGAGTAAAATAGGGAATTTATTCTATGTTCAGGGAAAGGTTAATGATTAAATTAACCACGTCTCATTTTTTTTATTACCTAAAATTTAAATAATGAGTTGGATCTTGAATTCTTAGTAAGGTCAGTATATGCTTTAGAGCAACACTTATAAAAATACTTACAGATCTCTCATCAATAAAATTTTCATATTAGCAACGAGTTTTAAGCCCACAACCTCGTGTGTTAATTGAACCAATTTTTATTGGCATTAACCACTTCTTTTGGGTTCTCGTAAGATAGTTAGAATTACATTAAAACATGGACGTACGGAAGGGAGCATACATTACAATGACTTGTTACAAATTTTCATAGTGATGAATAACTGCAACTCCTGTGTCGGTTACATGAATTATGAGGAATGAGTGGTGCTGTTTAATTATTACAATATGATTTATTAGAAATTTAATATGTATTAGATACAAATTAATTAATTGGCTGAAAATGATGATGATGAGCTGCAAATTTTCGCTTCACTTTATGGATGACATGAAGGCAGAGGAATCCTATGCTTTATTTTCCTTTTTTATTTTCTGGTTCTTTGCACATGGTACTCCATGGAGATCAAATGTCAATGTCTCGTCAATAATATGAATCACATATATGATTTCATTTTACATATAAATAGCAATTCTGCTTATATATATTTTTATGTAAGTTCAGGGAATCTGATGCAAAATCAAAACTCAAACGGGATGTGTCAGGCAATTTCAGGCAAATAAAGCCCCACAAATTTCAGGCAATTTTTTTTGTTGACAAAAGAAAAAAGCCCACAAATGGCCATGTTTTGCTCTTCAGGGTAAACAAGATAAACCACTAATATTGTAACATAATCATGAGTAGGATAGAGATCTAGATCGAGATTATAAAAACTATCTATTGTCTTTAATATAAGAGTTAGTTTGATATTAGATTTGATCCAAAATATAATATCACGTACAATTTATTCTATCTCTTATTTTTTTTAAACTGATTTATTTAACTTATAATATGATGTTATACATGGATATTTTAGATAAATCATGTTATATTTGTTCAAACTAATTAAATTATTTTATTTTTTAATATATTTAAATTAGTTAATCAGTTCTTATATATAGAATTGGAGACGGGGCAAAATGCATTAACTTTGTCTGTAAACATAAAACCAAAATATAGTGAATAGGGGCAAAGGGACAAAAAATATATCGTTTATTGGGCGCCTTATTAAAGTGACAAAAAATTGGAGAAATTGGAAAAAAGTGAAACTTCGAAAAAATTTATTGGTAGGAATGACTTAATAATTTTTTATACATAGAATAGTACTAGTATTTTATAAATTTTAGAGTTAAGTTGTAGATTTACAAATAACTATTTTCTAAAGTGCACCTAACACAACTAACTATTTTATGGTGTAAAAATAAACATTATAAATTTTTAAGGTGTAAAAGTAGACATTATGAATTTTTTTTGGAGTAAAAATAGTAATTTTATTATCTAATTTGGGGTGCAAAAATTGTTATTTTTGCTCCAAAAAAAATTCATAATGTCTACTTTTGTACCATAAAAATTTATAATGTATATTTTTACACCCTAAAATAATTAATTGTGTTGGGTGCACTTTGAGAAATAATTCATTACTATTTTTACATCTTAACCTTAAATTTTATACACACAAAGTATTGATATTATCATTTAAGTCATTCCCACCCATAAAATTTTTGGCCTGAGATATCTTATAAATAAGATTATTAAAGAAAATAATAAGAAAAACTTGAAAATTCAGGATAAACGTGATAGCTAGTTTCCTGTTCTTAATGACTGGGCGCAATTTTTTTTTTCTGTTATCGGAAATTGAAAAAATGGATCCCATTATGGGATTTGTTATAAACTTAACCATGTATTCGGAATATGATCAAGCCATATATATGAAGAATACTTTAACATGCAAGGTAAAAAAAATCGGATCGGACTGGTTAGTCCAACCAGTCCAACTGATGATCGGTCAGTGGTTTAGTCCGGTCCAGTCCGATTGATGAATTAAACTGGTGAACCGGTCAAAACTGGTGGTTCGACCGGTCCACCTGATTTATCTCTTTTTTTTTTAGAAATACATTGTTTTATTCTTCTAACTACTATTTCGCATTAATTTTGAGGGAAAAATAAAAGTTTGAAGACTAAGATGAAGAGAAAAGTAGGTAAAGAAATAACAAATCTAAAAAAAAAGATTTTGAGAAGATATAATACACCTTCTCCTTACTTTTCTTGCTCATGAATGACATCGGCAATGACAACCTCCTCCAACAGTTGGGTTGGCAGCCTCCTTCGGAAACGGCAACAACGGCTTCCAACAAGAGTAAGATGGTTTTTTCGGCCTTTGATATAATCTGAATTTTTTTTAACCATATCATTCATTTCTTCTTCTCCTCAACAATCCTATCTCACTAGCTCAATTCGTGGTTGCCTTGCATTTATCACCCGTTCAACCAACCAATTTATTAATATAGATCTTTGGGTTTGATTTATAGAGATATGAGTGCGAGTTGCCATAAGTTTTATGGAAGAGGAAATTTGGAAAGTTTATTTGCACAATAAAGTTATTTGCATAAAGGGAAGGTCATTTGTACTAGCATATTTTCACATTTTGGCTTAATTTTGGTACACATGGGAAGACATTTGCACACAAAGGAGATGGACTGCATACAATGGAAGTTAAGTTGCACATATGGAAGATAAATTGAACGTAGGAAGTTACTTTGCATATAAGAAAGATTATTTTGCACACAAGGGACACTATAAAAAGCATTAAGCTTTTTATGGAATTTGGAGTTTCTAACGGAATTTCCCATGGATTTGCAATGAAAATGGATTTTCAACGGAATCCATTCCATCGCTGATAGGACCATCACAAATCAATTTTTGATGGAATTATGATTTCGTCGCAAATTTATTTTTTATTTTCAATTTCAATAGCATTCTAAGGAGAAGTGCAGTTTCGGCCATAGGAGGCCACATCATAATATGCCCCTCATTGGATCGCCAATTAGTTGTTCCCACGTCGACGGGTGGCAACTCTGGTGCCTAGCTCTGCCACGTGTCTCCCTCTCACCCGCCACATATTGCCGCTCCATATCTCTTGAAAAATGCATCTCCTCTTGGCTTCCTTGTTGGTTGAACCCACGTCCCTGTCCGCATGTGTGTGAAGCCTTGCTGGTTGGACTGGAATGCTTTGACGCTTTATTATTGCAAAATTATATATATATATATATATAAACTAATTTTTATATATTCTTATAATTTTTAATATAAATTAATTTCAAATTAAAAAAATTTTATATTTTAAATAAATTTTCATATGACTAAATTTGTATCCTAATTTTGAAATTTAATTTTAATTTTAATTAAAATTAATTTATATCTAATAATATATATACACACATATATGTATATTTCAAAAATACATATGTGTGTTATATTATATATTCTTATTTTATTTATATATAATATATTATTAAGAAATTACATATAGTATATCATAATATTAACAATAATTATGGAAAAATAATTTTTAAATATTTATATAGTTATTAATATCATAATTTTTATTTTTATAAAGATATTATTTTAGAAATTAAATTTAACTAAATAATAATAATTTTTCAATTTTTCCAACAAAATTAGTTACCGAATTATTCTGTGGCAAAATTAATTATGAGAAGTTTCATGCCTAATTCCATGGAAAAATTAACCACGAAAGAATTCTGCAGCTAATTCCATGGAAAATTTATATGATGGAATTTTCCATGAAATATTTTTCTTTAGCTAATTTAGTGGAAAAATAAAGAATTTCGTCAGAAATCCCATCAAAAACATTTCTGATAAAATTTATGACGGAATTTTCCATGAAAAATAATTTCGTGGAAAATTTAGTCTAAAATTCAGTGTTTTTTTGGTGGTGAGAAGAACATTTGTATTTAAGGAAGATTGTTTGCATAAAATATAATTTACACATTATGACTTAATTTTGGGATACAAAGGAAGACATTTGCACAGTGGGAAAGATGTAGTGGGAAAGATGTATTGCATATGAAGGAAGTTAAGTTGTACATAGGGAAAATAAATTGCATATAAGGAAGATATATTACACATAGGAAGATTATTTGCGCACAAATAAAGATTGTTTGCACAAAGCATAATTTGCATATTTTGACTTAATTTTAGGACACAAGGGAATATATTTTCTCACCGAAAGATGGATTGCATATAATGAAAGTTAAATTACATATAAGAAAAATGTATCGCATAAGGGAAAATATATTGCTCATAGGGAAGATGAACTATTAATAGGAAATATTATCATTTGCACATATAATGATTTGCATATTCTGGCTTAATTTTATAATACAAGAGAAGATATTTACACATAAGGAAGATATATTGCATCTAGGCAAGATGAATTACACGTAGGGAATTAAAAAACCAATTTAGTCATTTAATCCTTATATCTACTCATCTTAAAGGACCAAGATCTTTTAAAAAACCTTGAAGTACAACTGTACAATAAATTTCTCAAAAAGTTCCTTTTAAATAATTTTCCCAGTAAACAATGTGGGGGAAGGGGAATACGTAAAACTGACTCCTATATATATTTAAAATAATTATTAAGAAAAATAGCTTAGGATATTCGAAACGATCTTCACCGATGCCCTAGACTCTACACCAATGCCTAGCTTCCGCTAAACCAAATAAACTTCCTTCAACTCCTTGTTATCTAACGTGTAATTAGGGAGTCTCATATACATAACGGCAAAATAATAATAATAATAATAATAATAATAAAAGGGAGTCTCATACATACACACACATACATATGTATGTAATGTGATTTATTTAACGCAACAATTATATTTTTGTTTCAAGTCTTTGACACAATTTTTTTTTTAGGGCCCAGCTAAATTTGATGTATATTATGATTTACTTAACTGAGCGTACCTATTGTCTTTCATATCAACTTATACACACACATTTAGAAAAGCATAAGTAGTATAAATTTGAATCCAAAATAATTTATTATACTCCAACGTGAAGGCTTCATATGCAATATCCACTTAGATAGAAACTGTAACAAATTATTGTTTGATGCATTTTTGCAAAAATGATGATAATGAAGATGGACATTGGTGAATGATTGTATCAAGTATCGACCACTTTCTCCATAACGTTACGTTTTACAAGTGTTGAGCGGAGGGCCTTTATATATGCAAAATATATTTATTCTTATAAATAAATATACTCCATTGAGTCCTAACCCCTAAATATAAGTTCTTCTTAGCTAATTCAAAAATTGGTTATTTATAATTAAGGGTTAAGGTGTAATTTTATCAACAAAGTTTTGTCTAAAGGGTATCTGGCACAAATAAATTTTAGAAAGGGTAAAAATAACAATGAACAATTAAAAAAATATGAAAATATAATAAAACCGTTAAATTTGACCTAACACCATTCGGGGTTTTCTTCTTTTATAATTTAACATCATTAAATTAAATTTAAAGGTTTTGTTAAATTTATATCTTTTTAATTGTTTATTATTATTTTTTCCATTTCTAAAATTTATTTATACCAAACGTGCCTCAAATAAAATTTTATTGCTAAAATTGAACCTTAACCCTATAATTAATGTGTAAAAAATCTGTGATCCTTTTCAATCAATGATTAAAAGTTAACGTGAATAGGTAAAGATGCACCAATAAATATGGAGATTATTTGGAGAAAATTTATTTGTAAGAGATAAAAAGAAATGAGTTCTTACATACTCCTCGGGCCCGTATGTAAATGTGTATAAGGTTCATTTTAGAAGATATTCTAGGTCAATTATACCAATCACTTAGTGGGTCATTAATTAACTTTTTTCACTATCATCCCTATTACAATTTGACTAGGAAAAGATTTGAAGTTTGATGTACTACTTCTCTATACTTACACTTGAATATGGATAAACTTGAAAAAATATTTTATTTTTAGACAAAGTTAATGAGTTGGCCAACTTTTATTAGTTTAAGTACGGTATTTTTTCTTTTAATCTACTCAATACTTATCCAAACATTGTTAACGATTTTTATTAATTACAAAATTATAACTTTTTTACATCTTTCACCCCACAGGAGAAACTCACACGTCATCATATTTACATAAGGTTGAACTTGTAACCTCTTACTTAAGTCAAGATTTCTTTTAATCCAAAAGAGTTTATATTATGATACTTAAGTTGAGACTAAAGAAAGTGCTCAATATCACTTGAGTCATGGATACAAAATTAAACTGATGAGTAGTGATATCTATTTGTCAATTCAAGTTTGAAACTTGTTATTTTTTCACTTGATTAATAAAGTATCTGACTGAATTAACTGTGACATGTGAACAAATAAGAGGGCACATATCACAAAAACACGTACACAAAACTTTGAAACACAAAGTAGATATGTCTGAGGGTTGGGTTGGGACCAACAAAAGTGGAACAATATCTCTTCCCCCATGTGCACCATATCACTCACATGCTTCTCTTAATAATTCATTCCCTCTCTCTCATTCAAACGTACCCTCTAATTAATTATCTTCATTTCTATTTATTGCATTTATTCATATCATTAGGCCCCTCACCACGTATATATGATATTAATATGCTCTTCTTTTTAGCCACAATTGTTAAGGCAACTTTGCTCTTACCCCTAAAGCTAATCTCACTTTTACATGCTTAAATAGCTAAACATTTCTCTTTAATTATGTTCTTATTCTCCTTCAACAACCAATACCTTCAAATAAAATATAAATTAAATACAATTAGAATGAATAATTGTTCAAATTTAATCATCAATATCAAAGTAAGATGTAGTTTGGAATGACATGAATTCCCATTATGGTCCGTCCCCTTCCTTTTATTTTATAATGTAGTTAATTTTTATTTTTGTGTAGTACTTTGTAATGTTTTTGCTTCAATAATATCATTTTCCCTTATTTTAAAAAAGATATAGAAATTTAAAGAAATTATATATAAATATTTTTCAAATTTTCCTTGACGCCATAGCAGTGTTATACATTTTATGCCTTCTAAAATTTATGCAAATACTCCCTCTGACTTTTTATATAAGATATAAATAATTAAATTATGCACATAAAAAAGTTTATTAAAATTCGTTAAATACATTAAATGTGAAAAAATTTATTTTATTTTTTTAAAAATACCCTGAATTATGGAAAGAGAAATTAAAATGAGTAGGAAAAAAAAAGGTGTGAAAGACAATTAATGCGATAATACAATGAGGGCAAAATGGAAACAATTGGTTAAAATTTCAATATCTTTTAAGTGTACCTTATAAACGGAACTTTTGGTTAAGATAGTAAGCAGCTTTGTCCCATAAATAAGAAGAGAACATAAGTTTAAATTTTATGATACATATTTATTAAGAGAAGTGAAAACTCTTTTATACTCTAAGCCTTATCAAATTGGGGAGAATATTTTATTGTATATGCATTTTAAAATTGACCAACCTCTCATTTAAATTCTGATCTTGCTTCTAATTGTATTGTTTATAAGAAATAAATAAGGTTTAAGGTGCAAATTTGCCTTGTAAGTTTTCGTTAAGGAGCAATATTGGCTCATAAGTTTTTTTAGGTTAATGTCACTCTGAAAGTTTCAAAATGTAACAATTTTAACTCATACTGTTGAAAAACTAACATTGACCATTAAAAAATTGATGTTGGGCGTAAATTTTTTAATAATAAGGAACAACATTGCTTCATTTTAATACTTCCCGGAGAACATTACTCTTCAGCGAAAACTTCCAAGATAAATTTGCATCTTAACCCTATAAAAAATGAAAAAATCAATATGATTTTTTTAATGCAAATACACGAATATAGAGGAAGTGATATTAAGTACCCAGAAAGAAAAATCAAATTCAATTTTGACAAAGAAGAGGTACATGAATAACTCGGCATTTGCATGTGATTTTAGACACAGTGGGGACCGGAGTATTATTCATGTCCTTAAGATATATCTCTCACAAACACACACACACACACACAACACCACCGCGACGTCCTTTCATTTTCATGCCCTTAAATTAAGGGTCAAATTCTCATTGTCCCTTAAAAGATCAATTCCAGAACAACACATTAGTTTCTCTTTAATAATTTACCCACACTAATCACCGTACCAAGTATACAATTAATTAATCCAATAATCCAGTAAATGAAGGATACGATTTTTCTTTACCTGTAAATATAATGAAGAATACAATTGAAATTTTGGTGAAGATGATCTACTCACTCCCTCTGATGTATAATATAAGTCAATTTTTTCTACTAATTCATATTAAATGATATTTTGATAAGGAATAAAAATACAAGGAGTCACATTTAAATATTAACTATAAGGAAAAAATAAAAAAAATAAATATTAATTATTTTACAAGTTACTTATACAGTAAAAAAAAATATTTCCATAAGTTACTTGTACTGAGAATTGGAGGAGGGAGTAGACTAGTAATCAGTAAAGCTTGAGTTCTGTTTTAATGCAATTATCATCATCATCATCCATTTAGCGGCAAGAAATGTAGTGAGGTTGACAATGTTGGCTAGTTAGTAACATTGATTACTTGTTATCTCCTCATGAAACATGTGAAATGCATAGTTATAATATACTTCCGCCTGCATTGCAATAATTCTTCCATGCAAAAAGATATATATATATATATATATTAAAAAGTTGTATGTATATATATAAAATCGTTTTCATGCAATGATTGTACAACGTTCCAATCTAGAACCTAAGATTTCATTATTATTTTAAAATCTAAACAAACTTGTATGCATTTATATATTATTAATTACAAATATTATTAATAAAAAGTATATATAAGGAGTCACCCATATACATATTATAAAGCCGGGAAGAGAGCTACTCATTCCAGACCATTAAAAAAAACTACTTTTCCAATTCTTAATATAACATATACCTAATTTGATTAAATTAAGAAAGTTATTAGTTAATTAGGTTGTCTAATATGACATGTTTTTCTAAAAAACCCTACTCATCTTCCTTAATTTTCTTATTCCTCATCCTTCTTGATCATTATAGAGGGAACATCAATAAGAGTAAATTAAAAAAATATTAAATTATATTTTATATTTAAGACTAAAATCAACTCTATAAATATGTTTTATATTAAGGATCTGGAGAGAGTATATTATATGTATATTACTTCCTTCAATCTTAAATGTGAGAGTTACTAGAGTAATTTGTTTTAATCATACACGCACATATAATTTTCTAATTCATTTTATTTCCCAATTTATATTTTATTTCTCAAACTCCCCTTTTAAGGGTTTTCATCAACTAACTAGTTTCAAATACAAATAATCAAAGAGAGTAGTTTAGGAAAATAAGCGCGCGCATTTTATAAGTAAATAACTTAGTTAATTTTTTTTAAATATTTACACATTAGTTTGTAATTTACAGATAAAGAATCTAACCATCATATATACGTACTAACTTTTAGTGCTTGTCAATATCCATTTAAGATTATATGCCATAATATTAGACATAAGATATGGTTAAGGCTGAGATGTTTTTGGGTGCATTGAGATTAAGATAAGATTGAAATGTGAGTCGCTAGCTTGAAAGAATAATATGTCACATTATAAGAAAATCTCTCTCTCTCTCTCTCTCTCTCTCTCTCTCTCTCTCTCTCTCTCTCTCTCTCTCTCTCACACACACACACACACACACACACACACACTCACACTCACTTTGGCATAATAAGGGGAAGATGCTAATTTTTGTGGTATATATGGCATCCCCCTCCCAGAATTTTGATACTTATTATCGGACTTTTGTGGATGATTTCTTGCGATTTTTGGCATTTTTTAATAATATTTTTCGTGTTGTCGTGAATTGTACATGCAAGAATAAATAAAAACTTGGATTTTTGTGGATAAATTTCAGATTCCTAAAGCTAATCCACTCATTAACGGGCAAAATTAACTGGACCCCAGTTTGGATCTATCCATTTCGTTCTGAATCATTAGGCCCTTTTGTTATTGCTGTAGAAAAATGTTAATTTTTATTGTACAAATTTGTTCTATTATTACAGATTTATTTTATAATTCAAATTAATTATTCAAAATAAAAATAAGTCAATAAACTCTAAATGAACAGAAAACCCTATTCACTCATTTTACTTTTTAAATATGATATATCGATATTGATTAACATTCATTTATATATTTCTATTTTTAAAATTTTTTGATCTCTTAACATTCTAACGTGGAACACGTTAAAATTGAAGGGAACTAAGTGAGAAGTCCCTCTTTAAAATTTTGTTGTTTAAAATGATATGGGTTCAAATACTTGTACTTTTTGTATATAAATCCTTTAGAGTACTGGCACTTTCTATATAAGATCTTTCTAGTCAATAAAATTTTTAGATAAGGATTTTTTGTCGGTTTTCCATAATATTTATTTCAGAGTATTTGAAAAATAAAATAAAATCCCTCCCCACTATATTTTGAAGCCAGCATTTACTTTTGAGTCAAATTTTAGATAAACTTCATGTTAGCCTAATGCTCAAGCCCAACACAAATATATTACAAAGGACCCAGTTTCTATTATGTCCAACAATATGCACAACAAAGAATATTTTTTATTTCTTTAAAGGGTAAAGGGGCAAAAATACTCATATGCTTTTTAGAAAATGGTACCCAGCACCAAATTCTTTTACTGGGAGCATAAATGCCCATCAACATTTAAAAATAGAGCTAAAATTCCTATCCATCTGCCACATCATCATTTTTTTTTACAAAATAACCATTTTTCCCTACAATTTTGTGAAATTTTGCAATTTTACCCTTAACAATTGTGTGACACTTTTAAATTAGTAAATGACCTCCAAAATTTCTGAAATTTTTCAGAATAAAAGTAGACATGATAAGCTTTAATTTGATAGGTCAAATGGAATTTTATTTGGTCAAAATGACTATTTTGCCCTTACAATTTTCGCAATACTTGAAAAAATGATAGATTTGTCACCAAACTTTAAAAATTCATATATAATTGTATGAATATCCAATTGGGGTGGTTTCAAAGCCTATGTGACCCTTATTAAGTATAGTTTTATGGAAAAATATAAATTTTATCCAATAAGAACCTCAAAATTCCCAGAATTTTTATTTTTGAAGTCTTCTCCAGAAAAATGTTAAATTCGCTGGGAAAAATTCAAAAATTCATTTATCATTGTTAAATTTGCTGGACACAAGTTGAAGTTATTATCAATGTAATTTTCTGTTGAGGCAGTCAGATTGTGTGACACTTTTAAATTAGTAAATGACCTCCAAAAAACCGGAAATTTTATAGAATAAAATTAGACATGATAAGATTTAATTTAATAGGTCATATGAAATTTTTGGAGTTGTATACAAGGAGAAATGAATTTTTGAATTTTTCCCAGCGAATTTAACATTTTTCTAGAGTAGACTTCAAAAATAAAAATTCTGGGAATTTTGAGGTTTCTATTGGCTAAAATTTATATTTTTTCATAAAACTATACTTAATAAGGGTCACATAGACTTTGAAACCACCCCAATTGGATATTCATACAATTAGATATGAATTTTTAAAGTTTGGTGACAAATCTGTCATTTTTTCAAGTATTGCGAAAATTGTAAGGGAAAAATAGTCATTTTGACCAAATAAAATTCCATTTGACCTATAAAATTAAAGCTTATCATGTCTACTTTTATTCTGAAAAATTTCAGAAATTTTGGAGGTCATTTACTAATTTAAAAGTGTCACACAATTGTTAAGGGTAAAATTGCAAAATTTTACAAAATTGTAGGGAAAAATGGTTATTTTCTAAAAAAAATGATGATGTGACAGATGGATAAGAATTTTAGCTCTCTTCTTAAATGTTGATGGGCATTTATGCTCTTAGTAAAAAAATTTGATGCTGGGTGCCTTTTTTTAAAAAGCATATAGATATTGTTGCCCATTTACCCTTCTTTAAAAGCATAACTACAGAGCATTCACATAATGGGCCCATTGGAACCGTTGCTCTTAAAAAGAGTATTGGAGAGGAACATTTGATATTTTGCCCAATTCATTTCAAATGATCCAAGAAAAATAATATTGACCCCATATGTTTAATAAAGCCCACTTTTAGATCCATTGCTTTTCTTTTGTCCAAAAAAGATCCATTGCATGCTGCTTCATGAGGCATCCGAAAAAGAGCCATAACGGAAAATTTATGTTTTGATCCTTTGGAGTGGTCGGTCTAGGTTCTCCCATGAAATTTATAGAAATGAGGATTAAGGTGTGTTTAGCATTTCAAAATATTTTTTTAAATACGTCTGATATCTTAAAATAATTTATGATACATCCATCACTCTAAAGTATTTTTTAAATGTGTTCACCATCTTAAAGTATTTTCTTAGATGTGTCAAACACTTTAAAGTTACTATTGAAAAAATACTTTAGGATATTGGATACGCATTCATTAAAGGACTTTTTAGGAATTCATGATGAGGTTTAAATTAATCCTTTAATAAAACCTTTATGGGCAAAATTTCTCTTGAAAAAATTAATATTTTAAAGGTAAAATTATGTCCCAAAATACTTTAAAGTGCTGAAAGTATTTAAAAAAAATATTTGAGGGTACTAAAGACACCACAAATTACATGAGAAAATATTTTAAGCTGTTGAATGAACCTTAACCCTAAAAACATTATAAATTGATAATTTTATTTGAAGAATTTCATCACAGAGATTACATGGATGGAAATAAAGTTTCAAGTTCTGAAAAAAAGCTTTGCTTTATGAGTTGAAGTATTCGGGGGCTTCAATATAAAGCCAGTCAACAAAGGAAGTAATTGAATAATCAGTTATATATAACCCTCGCATGGTTTTTAAATATTATTTTTCATGCTAAATATAAGTGTTAAATAATTAATTTATGTGATAAAAATAGGAAAATATAAAAGATGAAATGAAAGAGATGAAGAGAGAATTAGAGAGAAAGATGGATCAATATCTTATTCATGTGGATACAACCAAAGTGTAGTACATAGTGCTCTATTTATAGACTCTCAAACTCAACCAAGAGTTACATAAGGTAAATAACAAATTTAATCCTCATGAGTGCACAAATTGTAACCTTTGAGTTATGGACATAAAGACTCCTAAAGGCTATTTATTAAAGAGGTGATGGAGTGTAAAAAATGAAAGGCTAAGAGTTAGGAGTTTATGAACATTCACATTATCTAGTATTTTTAAAACACTCACTTTGGATGCCCATGAAAAAATATTGTGCTTCATTAAAACCTAACTAGGGAAAACTTAGTGGGACAAAAACCTAGTGAAGGAAAAAGAGTATACAATACAAATTGAAGTTGCCACATTCTAGCAGATCCGGAAAAAGCAGACCGACATACAAGAACGCGATAGAAACAAGAAACCCATTAAATGAAGTAGGAATGCAATACATCTAATGAGTACAATTTCTAAACTCTTACCTTCTAAGTTTGTTTTCGGATTTTACACACTTACTAAAATTATGGGCAAGATATGATGATACAAACAGTGAATATGACTAAGAAAAAGCGACCAACGCACTAAGCTATATGGTTCGTTAATATTCAGTATTCTGAAATTACATTGCCCTACTATTAATGCAGTCTATACTGTTACAGGGTTTCTTTGTATTAGATTCATTGCTCAGCATTCAATTGTATAAGTCTTTACTACTCAAATGTATGAAATTGTACCCCGCGACATACCTATCAAGATGCTATTGTATGATTAGTCTCATTGTTGTAAGTCATTTTACTTAATAAAACATTGTCATTCTTTGTAAGACTTTTGATTTGTTTCATTATCTTTCACCTTATGGTTACTATCCTCTACTTGAAATAATACGAACGGACCAACTCACTAGCTTATACTCAGCATACAAGACCGACCTACTAAGCTAAAAGACGTAGCACTGATGCATTATACAATTCACGAGCGCTTCATGCCGGCACTTATAAACATTGAGAACCCAACTTTAGGTGTAACATCCTAAATTTTTATTCACAAGACTTAAGTAATATTATGAAGGAAATATTTAGTGGCAAATAATAAGTAAATAAATAATAAAATAAAAGAAGAATAGAAAAGTCCCATATTGACTAAATAAGGAGAATAGAGAGACCTCGGAGCTTACATATAGGAGCTATGAGTTGGACTTAAGGTGCAACAATTCCATTTTCACATATACCTGAGGCAGCCTCGGTAAAATATTATTTTCTCTATAGTTGACCGTTGGATCATGCTGAAATTTGGTCAGCACATCCAAGACATCTAACTCGTCATAGTCAATGGTTGGATTAGCTATTGGAATTTTGGTTTAAGAATTAAAAAGCAAGAAACATGATCATCATTTTGGAACATGGAAAACAAACTCTAGAAGAAAGAATTAGCGTTTTCAACTTTATCCACCCGTTGGATCATCATGGAATTTTCTGAGAAGGTTTGGCACATCATTTTCTAAAATTTCAACGGTTACATTAACGACTGGATGCTTAAGGTAAGAGAATTTTACAACACACTGAAACTGTTATTCGAAAAATAGGAATTTTATCGTAAATTTAGGACTTGTTTAGAAAACAAGGATCTAAAAGTTAGAATCTCAAATTGAGATCATATAAACCTTAGATAAGGCTATTCTAATACTTCAATGATCTCAATTCTCAGATCTAATATAGTTCTCATATAACGTTTCTTACTCAAAGGAAATTTTGAGCAATTGAATGGAGGTAAAATTATGAACATCTAGTGTTGTTAAATAATTTTGTTTTAATTAAATTTCTCGTTACTTTGTAGCTGATTTTGAGCTTTGTGATAAGGAATTTTCTCAATTGCAACTTAGAGAATACTAGGTCACGTGGTCATATCTATCTTAATTATCGGTGCCACCTATAGGTTTTTCTGAGAACTCCACAAGCCTAGATTGAGTAGAGCTAGTATGAACCCTACAATTTTAAGACCAAAATTGCCTTGTGGGACCTTTGCATGAACCCTAAGACTAGATAGATTGATATATGTGATAATTAGAGACAATCATAGGCCTGTATGTATGAACTGAGCTAAATTTTGTATGGTTATGACTCATACCTTGCTTCAACAAACAACACTCCTATCAAAGCAAGTTTGATGTAAGCTTGACCCAATGAGGGACACACTTGTGAATGGCCCAATAAGGGCAAAAAGTGATTTCCATATTATGATGACCATGATACTACTGTATGATTTATTCGTATGTGTTTAATGTGCAAGTATGTGATCTTCTGATATATTATGAAAGTATACTTAGAACATGCATATGATGAGAGTTGAGTTTATGACATTGATTGACATGCATGAGCATGATAACATATGGAAACCCCTTGAGAATAATGTGATATAAATGACAGAGTTAATGATTGGGTTGTGATTTGTAAAAAAAAAAACTAAATACCACGTGGCGGGTTGTTAGTTTGATTATTATGCACCATTAGCTGGCATCTGTTTTACAAGGAAGTATTCCCTGATACGACACTCTTAGGGCTTTTAGGCAGTATGCCCGAGGTCTGGGCATCAACCTTACTAGAGGAACCCATAGTCCTTTGTGTGCTTTGTAGTACTTTGGCCGGCGTACATCACATTTATGGAGAGCTCATGAGAGTAACCAGTAACATGGAATGTACTTAGTCCATTGGTTCAGTCGGACGAAATGAAGAAGATATTAGGATGGTTAGGAGTTAATGAAAGATAAAGACTAATCATTGCATTATGACATTTTGTGATACGGTATGTTGTGTTATAAATAAATATTTCTTTAAGGCATATGAATCAATATGATTATACTCCTACTTGTTATGTTTGCTTACCCGCCTGCTTATTATATCTATTTAACATGTCTGTATATCAGTCCCACCTGGCACCCCACGGGTGGTGCCGGTAGTTAAGGTGGGTAGTGACTATATTACTGAGACAGTGGTCTCATCCCATTACTTTTCACACTTTTCAGGTAAGAGCTTGAGGGGCAACGTGACTAAGAAGGCACTTAAGGCCTGAGGCTACAACTATTAATAGCTACAATGTACTTGTTTGATTCAATTTATTGCCATAATTATGATATGCAATTTAAATTCATGATTGTGTTGAACTTTGAGTAATATTTGTCTTGAGGCCTAAGGTTTTCATAGAAATGTATAGCTTATAAATTATTATGTGATGGATTTTGGACCTATAATTATTACATATGGCTGTGTGAGATTTGTAGGCCAGCAGCCCGGAGCTCCCATGGATTTTAATATTTGTTATAAGGGTATGGTAATTATGCCCAATGCATAACAATAAATGATTTTTTTTAAATTCACTCTAAAAGTAGGGAATATGATATAGGGGGTATTACATTTTGGTATCAAAGCCAAGGTTGAGTCGTTGTGGGTCCAAAGGTGGGTGGAGTGTTATGTCTCACATTTGCTGGGGAGGGAAACAAAAGACACCTTATAAAGGTTTGGATACCTCCCCCTCTAGACGCGTTTTAAAAATCATGAGAGTGGACGAAGGCCCTAAGCAGACAATATCGAGAGCGAGGCGTTAGGATGTTACATTAGGGGTGTCTCATGGTGGAACACAAACCGGGCCACAAAGATGTAATATACATACCTACTAACCAAAATCCGTATGCTTGGTTAAACATTATCTCAACGTTATAGTATGTACTAGCTTACATAAGCAATCTAGCAAATAAGGCCCAACACATACGCTTTTAAATATTGAAAACCCAACTTTAGGGATGTCCGGTAGCAGAATATAAACCGGACTATGAAGATGCAACATACATACTAACCGACCAAAATTCTCGTACTTGGTCAAGTATTACGATGGTAAGTACTAGCATATATGAACTTATTAACAAATAAAGTACTATGGATTGTGACTTGCAACACCTTGATTACGGCTGAATTTCTATCTAAAGATAACTGACAAACTATGGGTTCCGGCCGAATAAACCACAAAACAAGAGAAGTTACCTAAGATGGTGCATCACAACACAATTTAAAGATCGTCAAGTGCACAGATCGCTACTAATCCTTTAGTTTGGCAAAGGCGCAAAGCATATCTAAAGCAGAGGTGGAACCTAAGCAAAAAAACAGAAGAGAATTTGAATCAAAGTGGGTTCCAACAAAAAGGCACATGCATCCCTTTTTGATTTCCATCACTAGTACTAGCAACAAAATTGTCTTATTCTAACTTACCACCAAAAAGATTATGATACTATGCTATTACTTAGTCAGGATCCCATTGATCTGACCGACCTCCCTTGAACTCCTTTGTTACCTTTTCTAACTATGTTCCAGGTATGGATTGATAATCTAACATACGTACAACAGCTTGTCGTAAGTCTTGTACCGTCTTGTCTTTCTTGATCGTTGGATGGAGTAAGCGTAAAATGGATGACATTACGGGTTCACTCTTCAAGTCGATAGTCAATTGGACTTGAAGAGTGGGAAGCTTAATGTAGGGCCCAATTTAATGGCTTGGGCCCATATGCAAGACAGTTTATGTCAGGAAGACCCAAGAAGGGTAGTATGACCCAAAATCATGCTGAACCATTCCATTAAAATACCTAGTCAAGTCCAGGAAGTTAGTAATGCACGTTTGACCTGAAATAAGAGGAACGAATGCACCGATGGATAGATCTGAAAAAGGCAGATTTACTTACTAGCAGATCTAGAAAAAGCAGACTAACCAACCAGAACGCTCTGCTATAAATATGAGCAATCAGATCAATGAGAAGGGGATCAATTCTTTTCACCTACTCTCTCAAGCAAAATTCTTCTTCCTCATTGCCTTGTATCACATTTTCTAAATAACATTTCATCTTTTATTCTTTATCATTAAATTTATAATCAATTTGTATTTTCCATTTTTACCGACTAAGCTTCTACATTGTTGGTGACCCTTATGAAATCTTTAATATAAAATTTTGGTTCTATATACGTTTATACATTAATATTTATGCTCTGTGTGTGTGTGTGCTTTGTTTTTTTGTTTTTTTAAGGTTGCTCATATTAGTGTGTGCCAGCTCTTTGAGGAAGCATATTCCAGTTTGCCTCGCTTATGAGAAGATTGTCTTCCTCTTGGGTCTAGGCACCTTTCCTCAACTCTGACTCGATCTTCTCCATTAATTTCAACGCTTAACAATATACTCATAACTCTCTCACACACATGTATAGAAAAGCTTAATTATCTCAATTGCAATAACAAACTGCTCCTACTACTCTAAATGTTGTGAGACGTAATTTGTAAGTGAATTTTTTAAATGTATGATACCTTTTTTTTACTTTATCTATTATATTAATATTTTTTTAACTAAATTACTTAATATATAAATTGATATATAATTTAATGTTACACCAAAGTATTGTAGAGAGATCTCACTACTATAAGAAAGGCTATACATATATCATGGTTATTTTCAAGGTTTTGAAAACCAAACCGGTCACTGAACCGGTCGGAGTACTGGATCAAGGGTTAGTGGGTCAGATCAGAGTCAAACCGGAGTTAAACCGGTGATAAATTGAATATTTTAGACTTATAAATATGAAATTTTAAAGAAAAATTTAAAAAATTGATTTTTTAAAAATAAAAAAAAATACCGGACCTGGCCGGTTCAGCCACCGGGTTACCGATTCCCGAGCCGGACCAGCTGGTCCAGTTCGGGTTCCAGAACCCTAGTTATTTTCAACAATATATCATGGTTCCAAATCGTTACATACATATAAAGGGGTAAGCTGCAAATTTAACAACCAAGTTTTTCCTGAAGGGCGTCTGACACAAATAAGTTTTGAAAGGGGCAAAAAGAACAATGAATAATTAAAAATGGTGCAAATTTAACAAAACTGTTAAATTTGACCTAATATCGTTAAATTATAAGTGAAGAAAACCCTTAACGACGTTAAATCAAATTTAACGGTTTTGTTAAATTTGCATCTTTTTTAATTGTTCATTGTTATTTTTGCTCTTTCCAAAACTTATTTGTGCCAGACTCCCCTCAGACAAAATTTCATTGCTAAAATTGCACCTTAATCACACACACACACACACACACACGTGTGTGTGTGTGTGGTGTTATATATTTATATATTCTCGGCATAAATACTTAATAGTTACAAATCATGATATATTCAATAACATATATAACGGTTCAATACAACACCATTATGTATTAAGACTTGATGAGGCCGTGATGTGCGTACTGCTGGCATAATACATAATGAGTTTATGCAAACAACTATTATATATTCATTATAATACATAACTGGCTCATACAAATAACCGTTATATATTTAATAATTCTTACATAATATATAACAGGCTCATCTAAATAACCGTTATGTATTTAGTAACATACACAACGGTTGTATTACAAAATTCATTTATGTATTTATAATAATGCTAACTGGTTTAGTTAAACAATCGTTTTATATAGTTGACACATAAAATAATTGTTAAGTAATAATTGTAAAATGGTACTTAATGCCTGTTGAGCCAAACGGGTTACTGAGTGAAATATGATAACAAATTAAAATTACTAGTAATATCTAATTGTCAATGCAAGTTCCAATCTTTTATCTTATTTTTTCACTTGATTAATAAAGTAATTGACTGAATTTAAGTGTGAAATGTGAATAAAATGATGGGCATATTTTACAAAACACGTACACAAGGTAGTACAATTAACTTTGGAGCACAAAAGTAGAAATGTGAATAAAATGATGGGGCATATGTCCGCGGGTTGGGTTGGGGCCAACAAAAGGGGAACAATATCTCTTCCCCATGTGCGCCATATCACTCACTCTCATGCCTCTCTGATCTTAATAATTCATTCCCCCCCTTTTTTTTTTTTACTTCGAATAATTCATTGCCTCTCATCAAAACGTACCCTCTAATTAATTATTTTCATGTTGACCAAAAAATATTAACAGCATGTTTGATTATGCTTTTTGTTTTTTATTTTCAAAACAGTTTTATAAAATTATTTTTTAAAAAAATTTTGGAAAACAAAAATAAAAAAATATTTAGATAGTTGTTTTTAAAAATTTGTTTTTGAAATGACATGTTGGAGATCGTGGCCAGAGATGACATGATGATTCTCATTAGTAGTGTGGTGTTGATAGTGAATAAGTGGTAGCTTAAAAAAAAATAAGACGATATTGTCGATACCCTTACAAAACAATTTTTATTTTTAAAATAACTTTTTGAAAACTGTTTTTCAAACAATTTTCTTAGTTTTTTTTATTTTTGAAAATAAAAGAAATACATTTTAAAACCAATTCAAACAAGCCATAATTATTTTCATTTCTATTTTTTTTTGCATTTAGTCATATCATTAGGCCCCTCACCATATATAAAATATTAATATGGTCTTATTTTTAGCCACAATTGTTGACGCAACTTTTCCCTTGCCCCTGAACTAATCTCAATTTTATTCATGCTTAAATATCAGTACATTTCTCTTTAATTATTTTTTTATATATTCTCCTTCAACAACCAATACCTTCAATTAAAAAATAAATTGGATACGATTAGAATTGTTCAAATTTAGTCATCAATATCAAAATAAGATATATAAATTTTTAGAAATTATATATAAAGAGTTTCAATTTTCCCTCTCGGTACCATATTAGTGTTATACATTTTAGGCCTTCTAAAATTTATGCGAATGCTCCCTCTGACTTTACAATGTAAGGTATAAATAATCAAATTACGTAAATAAAAAGGTTAACTAAATTAGTTAAAAAGTATTAAATGTGAAATATATATTTTTTATGGTACCTGAGTTATGGAGAGAGAAATTAAAATGAGTAGGAAAAAAAAGATGTGGGAGATAATTAATGCAATGATATAATGAGGGCAAAATGAAAACAGTTGGTTAAAATTTCAAATATCTTTTAACTGCATCTTATAAATAGAATTGGATTGCCAATAAGATATTGGTTAAGATGAAGAGAATGTTTTATTTTGCACGCTTTTTAAAATTGACCAAACCCTCATATTTAAATTCTCATCTCGCTTCTAATTGCATTGTTCATAAGGGAAACATAATGAAAAACTCAATTATGATTTTTATTTAATGCAAAAACAAGAAAATGCAGGGAGTACATCAGTACACTGATTTAAAATAGTTTCCAGATAGAAGAATCACATTCAATTATATAGTGAAGAGGCACATGAATGGCTAGGCATTTGCATGTGATTTGGGATATCGGTAAGAATCAAGGTCGGTCCTCGACGGTCAGGGCTTAAAAGGGCCGGTTCTACAGGACCCGGGGAAAGAAAAATTACTATTTTTTAAAGCCTGGTCCGATAGCATACAGGCCAAGACTGGATTTAACTATACGTCTACACGCCTCATACAATAAAATAAATACAGTTACTAATTTATAATCAAAGGTAAAAAATACTATCAACAAGTAACTCATAGTCTCATACAAAGTATAAGAAGGAAAAAAACTAAACATTCTAAGCAACATGATTATGATGACTATCGTTTTCATCTTTTTCGCTACTATCATCAATTTCAAGGAATTTTGATTGTATTTCACTTTAAGTAGTAAACTCTGCTTAAGGGATAAAAATATCAAGAATTAATAAATTACCATCATATGTAAATTTGACAATTTTAATGTTTTTAAGGAGGAGTCAGCAAGGGCACGGGTAGGAGGGGTAGTTGAATTTTTTTTAAAAAAAAGTTAAAGGGCCGGCTCTACAAGGCTGACCCTTTTAGGCCTGACTTTCTTTTGAGGCTCCATTTTTTAAACTTAACCCGTGATTTAAAAGGACCGGTCCTACGGGCTAGGCCCGATTTCCCGGCTCTAATATCCTTAATATATGTCTCTCACAAAAGTTTATGGGAAAATCTAAAAAAAAATACTCTCAAAATATGAAAAAGACAAAATAATGATTTGAATTTGCATAATACTAGAGTCCTCTACAGGTAGTAAAAATGGATTTGCAAATTTTGAAAAAAGACTCTCTACCCTTCATCACTCTTGTCTCCCCTTGATCTGATATCTTACTTCCTCCACTATTCTTTTCACTCTTTCTCTCTTTCATCTCAACCTCACCAGCTCAAGTGTTTGCATAAGAAGAAGAAGGCTGGATGAAATTTATTTGCCAGCCTAGTTCACCCCAAAAAAAAAAAAAAAAAATCTGGACCATCAATGGCAGAATCCCCCTTCAAGACCTATATAAATCGGTAGAATTCTACAACTGTGAAGAAATCTAGTTAAGGTTCTATCATATCAATTCCAAATAGAAGGCTAAGTTTATCTTCTCAATTCCCAAAAAAAAAAAAAATATGGACCATCAATGGCAGAATCCTCCTTCAATTGAATTTGGAAACTTTATTATTCAATCTGAAAATAAGTTTGTTATAATGCCTACAAATGCAAAATTGGACAAAAATATTTTGCTTTTACACTTCTTTTTTCTAAATTCATCAACAAGCCTAAAAAAACCACCTACCCAAAATGCCAACAAAAAAGAGTGCGAGCTTTTTCTCTTATCAAAAGTCAATTTGAATCTACCCCATCAAACTAGTGATATGCCTCGGACCTAACTTGTTTTTGAGTCGAGTCATGTTGAGTATCGGAACACAGAGAGAACAAAGCAAGCAAGCAACACACCAACTAATTCGGTAATCACATCTCTAGTAAATTTTTTTTTATGTTAAAAAATGAAATTTAATCAATCATTTAAATATTTTATTATTTTTTAATTTTTTTTCTATTAACATTCTACATGTTGAACATGTTAAAATTTAGGAAATATAGGTGAAAAATCCCTAGTTAGAAAATTTATTATTTTGAAGGACATAAATTCGAATTCCGATAGTTTATATATATATAACCCTTTAAAGTACCAGTAATTACCATGCATTAAAACATATCATATTCAGCTAATAAAATTTTTAAATAAGAACTTTTACTGATTTTTTCTATAATTTTTTTTTTGGCCTGCTAATAATTATTTGAGAGTATTTGAAGGGGGGAAAAATCCCTCCACACTATCTTTTTGAAGGAAGCGTGTACTTTTGAGGCAAAGTTGGGAAAAACGTCATGTTAGCCTAATGCTCAAGCCCAACACAACACAAAAATGTTATAAAGGGGTCAGTTTCTATGATGCCCAACAATATGCATAACAAAAAATAGTTTTATATGTTTTCTTTATAAAAAAAAATATTTTTATCTTTTTAAAGAACATAACTATAAAATATCCACATAATGGGCCTATTGGATCTGTTTCTCTCTGATTTTTTTGGGCCATCCGTTGGATCTGTTTCTCTCAAAACAGCATTGGAGCTATGAGAACAATTGTATTGGGCCCAAGTCATTTCAAATTATCCAAGAAAAATATTGGGCCCATATGTTTAATAGCCCACTTTAGATCCATTGCTTCAAGTTAAGTGATGCTGGGCTTCATCAGGCATCGAAATAAAAAAGATCCATCACGATCCATTGGAATGTGGGAGTGTTGAGTTTGGGAACTCCTATGAAATTTATAGAATCATATAAATTGACAATTTTATTCAGAGAATTTCATCACAGAGCTTAGTTGGATGGGAATAAAGTTTCAAGTTTCAACGAAAATAACTTCTTTGTGAATTGAAATATCTTGGAACTTCAATGTAAAGCTAAATTATAGAAATTTTAAAAAATTAGTTTAAGCTAATTATTTATAAAAGATATGTGTTGGTTTTCCTCAAAATATTACATTTAATTGTTTGCGTTGAAAATTGCTCCTTTGTAGAAACCCTCCTTCATATATGCTTTAAGTAGGGATTTTTTGAGAAAAAATTATAATTTTAAAACATAAATTGAGATTTTACATTTAGAATAAAAAACTCTCCAACTAGTTTTCGTATTGAGGACCAAATGAGGAGTTACAATACCTATAATGTTGTGGACAATACAACTTATAGAAGAGAAATGTTATTGGATTGGATTTTAATGGACATCTTCAATGAAAATATGGCAAGTGAACCTTTTTTTTTTTTAAAGGAGGAAGATAGTATGAAGTGTCTTTTGGATTAGCGATGAAAAATTAGCTTTTTTTTTTAATATGACTTTAGAAAAAGTCAGATTGTAAATGTGATTTGTATTATTTTTTTTTCTAATCTTGAACATGTTTGAATTAGCATTTGAAAATCTCGTTTAGATGAAACATGACTTAATAGGACATGAATCTTATTGAATACTATATATATATATATATATATATTAGTTGTATATATTGTGATAATTGAAGATAAAATTTTAAATTTAAATTTGATAAAAAATTCTATTATTATTAAAAAAACAAAAAAAAACTCTAAAGTACTTAATTAAACATATTCTAATGGATAAATTAGAATGTATACAAAAGTATATTTAATAGTACATTATTTATTAGATTACCTATCCTTAACATTTTTCTCCAGAAGCTGAAAAAAGTCAAGTCAGAAGCTTAAAAAAGTGACTTCTATAAGAAGTCATTTTTTTTAAAATAAGCTTATATGAGACTACCACAATCCCAAATAGTATATTTTTCTCTACTAAGCTTAAATCATTGTGAGCTGGGTTTTTTTCCCTCCCATCGTGTTTCCAAACAAACCCGAAGTAGTTAAAGTAAAGTAAAGGTTGTCAAATTAGAGAGTTTTGGAATATGAGATCATGAGAATGCTTCCATTACTTCTCAATCATATACTTGGCAAATGAGGGCATGCCTTTAAGATTATCATTTCAATAGCCTTTTTTAGGTTGGGATTCCAAAGCAAAACCATTTCCTTTAGAACTTTCTTTTTTGAAAAAAAGTTAGCATGCAATTCATTATCATTTAACACATATATTCTTGATTGACACCTACATATATCAAATACAAACAATACTGCCCTATAACACAAACATTAGAGGCTTGCATCTTTTTTTCTATTAAAATTTTATAAATCCATTTATTCATTTTATAAAAATTGAACTTCATTTTAACACAAGCTACCCCTGAATATTGTCTTTTTATTAAAAAAATCTGTAAAATATTTTTTATAAATACAAATATCAAAAGTCAAAAGATATATAGGTATTTTTTTTTTTTGCTTAGCACTGATATCCTCTTATGGGAAACAAATTTGTTTGAGGCAATGTTAGACATTAAATATTGGTGTGTTTAGGATAACGTTGGAAAAAATGATTTATTTGCAATCTGACTTTTAGAAAAGTAAGATTGAGTAAAAGTCAGGTTGTGTAATATAAAACTTATTTGGATTGACGATTAGAAAAATGTCTTCAATGCACAGATCGACTACTCGCTCACTCAACAACTTCCAAAATCGCACCTCAATGAGCTGTCCGACATTAACACTAGCTGCCGGCCTTCAACACAGCTCCTCCGACTTCAACATTGATGGAGATGGAGAAGAAAAGCACGCATATCGCAAGATGACAAGTCAGAAGACACACCTCAAAAGAACATTGGAAACCGAACTTCACTCTCAAAACTAGGTCACCATGTCGTTGCCACGAGAGAGTTGGCTCTCTGTTCTTGGATAAGAAGACGACAAAGAAGAAAGAAATAGAGGCAAAACACGCTTACATTCAGTGAGTTGGGGGTATGATTGATTTTAAAACATATTTAATAGAGAAATAATGATAAAATGGGCTTGAGTTACGACAGGATGCTTACAAAAAAAAAAATATTTTTATGGATAAGCCCAACACCCAAATCACCAAATCAAACATATTAAATAAGTCAAAAGCAATGTACAATATTTCTTTTGATCCCAAATCACACGATTGGTATGTACAACTGCTAAACCAAACATGCTAACTCCTCTTTTTAAGTTTAACAGAGATTTGAGGCTTATTTTACCGCCTCCATACTGTTAGTCCTAATCCCCGTTTGTGTCATAAGATTGATTTGACCAACTTTTTTTCACAAACAAAATCCCCTAACAACAATAATAAATTAATAATGAAAACAACGTTTGAGCATGAGGATGTGACACGTAAACGCTGTCGCGTTATATGAGTCCCACAACAACAGTGTAAGGTGATCACTGATTTTAGCGTCCCTTTGATCCTTGTCCCTATCGATCTATCATCATCATCACTCACTCACTCACTTTAAGCTTCTCAGCCTCATCTTCTCCATCCCTCTCTCCTCTCTTCGTTCTTCAACTCAATCGGCCAATGTCCACCGCCAGAATTCAACCGACGGCATGTGCTCTCTCCTCCACCATCAAACAACACCTCCGCCTCCGCCCCCAACCCTCCCTTTGTTTCAACCATTGCACAATTCGTGGCCGTGGCTCGCTCCGGAGGACCCTTAGGGTTTCTTTGTCTTCTGCTCCTTCGCCCAGCCCGCTTGAGATTTGCGTCAAAGCTTCTGTTACTACTCCCAGCAAGCTTGGGGACTGTAATGAATTTCACCTCTCTTTGCTGCTGTTACTGCTCTCCTCGTTCACATTCTGTGTGGCTTTCTTAGCTATGTCAAATCTATCCGTTTTTTTCTCTTTGGTAGTTGGGGGAGCGTTGGAGGGATTGGATTCATTACTTTTGGGGGATTTGGGGCGCAAATTGAAATTTAAGCTTTTGTTTGCTGTAATGTTGCGTAGTTCGTAAAATGAAAGAATGAATGCACGCCACACAGGTGAAAATATTGAAATGGACGGTTTTGCAACTGCGATGTAGTGTTTCTTTTCGTTACAAGGATGGATTTGTCTAGTGAAAGAAAATCCAGAATTAGAAATTCATAAAGTCTTGGTGGTTAAATCTGGCGTTTGACATCGACATGTCTTTCGTTCTACCTTGAGCTTTTGTACACTAGAATGGAGGTGGAAAAAAAATATTGTGAAGAAAATTAGAAAGGCAATAGTAAATAGCTTCTCTTATTTTTAACTTAATAGGACTTTGTACCCTACTGAGGTTTATGATTACATAAGAGATTGGTTTCTGCTGCAGAACACAACCGTCAATCAGAGGATGGAAGAGATAACACATCTGCCTATATTCCCTAATTATGTAGTTAATTGTTTACATATGCTCTGCTTTAAGATACATCTTTGATCTTTCTCTGTGTGTTTTCTCCTTTGTGCTTTAAACAAAGAGTTAACTATAATCACTGATTGTTTGTCCTTAGAATTGCCTTTTCAGGCCCCTTTTGCCAAAGAGTATTGCTGACATTGGAGGAAAAGCGTGTACCTTATGACATGAAGTTGGTGGACCTGAAACACAAGCCTGAATGGTGATCTTCTGGTCCATATCTTTTGATACTTTTTCCAATCATCAGGACTTTATATTAGCTATTTTCACAAATCTGAATCACTTACAGAGAACAGTGTTTTGGGTAACCACTTTGATAGTTGCTTTTGTTCCTTGTACTGGTATAGGTTCTTAAAAATCAACCCAGAGGGTAAAGTTCCTGTGATAAACCTCGATGAGAAGTGGGTTTCAGATTCAGATGTTATCACACAAGCATTGGAAGAGAAGTTTCCTAGCCCACCATTGGGAACCCCGCCTGAAAAGGCATCAGTGTATGTTTGATCATTTTGGTGGTATAGTCATCTTTCTTATAGTCATCAGTGTATGTTATGCAATCTTACAGGAATCAGTGCACATATTTTCCTTCATGTCACAGAGCTCTTATGTCATTCATTTCCTCATTGTCATATACGTTAATTGTCATGATACCATTGCTGAGCTGGGAACGGGCATTATGTTTATAGTTATACGTAGTTATAGGAGATACTGAATATTCAAGACATTTTCTTTCTGGTTTTTGTTGTTCACAAAATTTGAAATTGAGAAACAGATGAACCTCTGGGAGTATAATTTCCCTTTTGATAATTTTAATTCATCATGCATTCTCTTTTTGAGTGTAGTCATGTGAAGATCAGGTCTTGTCACTTTTCTCCCTCTGTATTCCTGTTTTTTAATTTTAATATTTAAGCTGTTATCTTTCTTTGTTTGGTATATCACTTAGAAACGCTTTATCATCCCCTTTTGTTCCCTGCTTGAACTTCCATTTTCATTTCTCGATAAAGTCATCTACTTTTTGGAGATTGAATAACGATGTCAATAGAAAAATGGGTATTTTCCTTATTTAATATTTTTATGCGTCTAACTTATGTTGCCTAGAGATGCATTTTCAGATTTGAAGTTTGTTACATAACCTGGATTATGCATCTGTAGCATGTATACTTGGCATAGTTTCTAAGTTTGTTTTTCAATCTTGTAACTTGCTTTGTAAGGTTATCTTGAATTATATGCTTAGATAAATTATCTTAAATTTTGTCTGTAGCGGCTCAAAGATCTTTTCTACATTCATTGGGTTTCTCAAGAGCAAAGATCCAAATGACGGGACAGAGCAAGCCTTATTAAGTGAACTAGGCTCTTTGAATGAATACCTCAAGGAAAATGTATGACTCCTTTCTTCTGTCATCTCTTTGTTTTATGCTTGCAATCTATATTAGTGTTTTTGACTTGGAGATAAACCCTTTTAGTGGCATAAAGGAGACATAACGTTTCGTAATCAATTTACAGCAATGTTGGTATATTCACTTTAAGAGTCTGGATTGTCTGGAGCTCTTCATTGTAAAGTTTAAGATGAAAGAGAGAAGACAGGAAGCAGGAGAAGAAAGAAATGGATGTACACTTTAACATTGTGTCATTTTCTCTTCAAACTCAGCAAGAACTTTGCAATGAAGAATTCTAGAAGATCCTTGTACCTGTACTTCAGTTCTTGTTTTTGAACTCAAATCTGTGCTGTGACCTTGGTCAGATTTAAGTCAAAATGACAAAGCACATAATCCCCTATTCTAATATACTTGTGCAGCTGTGCTGTTTTCTTCCCTTTTTTCCTTGTACTTGTCAGTGGTGAATTTTTCCAGCGGCCCTCCTTTTTTCTTTTTTCTGAGTGGTCGACAAAGGCTGACCTCATTTGTTGTAATCTAGAGGCTTTTGAAAAAAAAAAAAAGAATTAAAAGAAACAACTTAAATTCAGTGCTTTACTAATGTTTAATTGCTTCTCCCTATGATGCTATTGAATTATTTATTTAAAATCAACAACATACAGGTATAGTTCTTCATTTTTTTTTAATAATAGACTAATTGACTGATGTTTTTCCCTTTAAAGAGTCCTTTTATCAATGGGAAAGACATATCTGCAGTAGACTTATCCCTTGCACCTAAGCTATATCACATGGAGATTGCTTTGGGACATTATAAGAAATGGACGGTTCCTGATTCACTCCCCTCTGTGAAGTCTTATATGCAGGTATGTTCAGGATTAGCCTACTATCTCACCATGCTTCATATAGCTTTTAAGCAAAGTTCCTGACCCTGTCTATGATCTTTTTGTCAATTCTGTGAATGACCTTTGGTGATCTTCTCATGAAAATACAATACTATACTGGCATCTCCAAGATTTCACTGTCAGATGGACTGAAACATTATTCATATTATTCTCTTGTACTGCAAAACTCTGTTTTCAAAGCTTGAATGATGTATCTGGCTACTTCCATATCCATATTTTTTTCTGATGGTTTGATAAACGCCTGGACCTGATTAAATTATGTGGTATCAAATATCCATAAGAAAACTTCACTTGTGGTTGAAGAAGTTTTTTTAACAAGGACAAAGATCTGAAATTGGAATTTCTTCTCTGCTCGAACCTCTTCTCCATTTAAGTTGCTCCAGCATCTGCTTGCATCAGTTTGACAGAAACTGTAGTCCAAATCTGAGTATCATACTTGTGAAATATTTTTGCTTAAATTGATTCATGTTTACTAATTTCCAGCTGTTAATATTTATTGGCAGTTTATGAATTCAATTGCTATGCTGGGTTTTGATACCTCAGCCTACTTCTAACAATGCTGAACATGCAGGCTATTTTCTCAAGGGATTCGTTCATCAAAACACGTGCACAACCGCAGGATGTCATTGAAGGTTGGCGTCCGAAAGTTGAGGGCTGAAATCTGCTGATGCTGTTCCATCTTTACCTGATTCTACTAAACCATGCACACTCTCAAATCCGCACAGCTCAATATCCATTTCATTTTGTCTTATAATTTTGGTCATTCACATTAGGCTGTTGTTAAAGACATACACAATTATAACAATATTAGGCTTGAAAGTGAGGTGTGTTTTGGGAAGAATGAATAATATATATGCCCAGAGAGGAATCTGAACTGCATCCTTGATTTCCCAGAACAACTGCATAAGAAATAAGATTTATGTAGTCATCTTTCAGCAAATCTGATGTTTTACTTCAACCATCTCCATTCAGTACTACATCCTATGTCCTATCAAAGGAATCAAAATCATAGAACTGACTCTGTTTGTGCAGCTAACAGGTGCACAAGCCGTGATAGACTAATGCAAATTCACACCTCAACCAGAAAGAACATGCTCTACTTTTGTCTATTGACAAAATATTTAGCCAAGTGATACAAAGGAGCAGCCTTTTCAGCATCAAAATAGGAAAGTTCAGCTAAAGCCTTATCCAATAACTCAGTAGCAAACTTCCTAGCCCCATCCACACCCATCAGTTTTGGGTACGTTGCCTTATCACTAATTAGATCCTTCCCTGCAGTTTTTCCCAATTCCTCAGTAGACTTGGTCACTCCCAATATATCATCCACCACTTGATGTATCAACCCTATACATCTCCCATAGTGCCTCAATCTCTCTACCTCGCATCACACACAGCCGTAGCTTCAACTAACTTGGCTGTCTTGTGGGTGTGAATGTACTCCAATTCATTCAAAGTAACCATTTCCCCCTCATTATTTAAGTCAAGAAACTGCCCTCCAGATAGCCCTTTTGATCCTCCTGCTAAACCAAGCTCAGAAATAGCTCGCAGGACTCGCTTTGGTGGAACGCTTTGGTCTGTCTTATCAGCTGTGTGTTGGAAAGCTAGACAGATCAGGGAGTCGCCGCAAAGGATCGTGGTGTCTTCACCGAAAACCTTATGGGTCGTGGGCATGCCTCGCCGGATTTCGTCATTGTCCATGCAGGGAAGGTCATCTTGGATAATTGAAACAGTCACCAGCATTTCAGTGGCACAAGCTACAGGTATTGCTATGGACTCTTCTCCTCCCACAAGCTCACATGAAGCGATACATAAAAGAGGACAAACTCGCTTGCCTTTTGAAAGAAGAGAGTACCTCATAGCCTCACTGAGTTTTGTTGGATGGTGCAGAGGCACTGCCTCATCTAGGGCTTTGTTCACCTTTTTGATCTTGGCTGCCATGTACTCCTGGAACTCGAAGCTTGAGGCATGGTCAGCGTTGACCTTCTTGTTCGTTGAAAATGGTTTGTAGAATCTGGATTTGATGGGTACTTTGCTTGTTTTGAAACCATTAAGAAGGTTGTAAAGAGATGTTGACCTGAAGCTGGTAGCCATTACTGAAGACGCCGTTTTTCTGTGAAGAACTCTTTCATGGTGATATGGTTCTCTCATCTCTTTTGTATTTTATGCCGTTGAGACAGAAATGCGCGTGATCCGATTGACAAAATATAAAAGGGAGGGTTAACGTGGATGCCAGCTTCATCAATATTTTTTTAATAATTAAAAAGTAATAATAAAATCATGTGTGATGATGCCAATATCTTGGTAAAATTACAGTTAGGCCTAGGCAAAAAAAAAAAAAAAAAAAAGAAGAAATGATCTTTCCAGATTTTAAAATAAAAAATTGGTTTTATTGCCAACTAAATATGCAGGTCATTATAAGTCCAGGGGCGTTATTGATAAGGGCCCGTTTGATACGCTGGAATTGATTTTGATGGATATGGATATGGATATGGAAATGGAAATGGATATAGATATGGATATGAAATTAGAAATGAGGTTTAAAAGAGTGTTTGATATATACATATAATTTAGACATTATTTTTATTTAATATTTATATTTTAAATATGAAATTATTAATATGTCCTCATCTTAAAAAAACTAACAAGTACGTCAAACATCCAAACTATTTTATTATTATTATTATAATTAATTTTTTCTAATTTTTTAATATATTTTAACCAGATTCCGTTTTTCTTTTTATTTCAAAAATTACCTACTAATTTCATTTTTTTTATTTTTTATAAATAATTAATTACAAATTATAATTATATCCTAAAAATAAAAATAAGGATGTTACAATAAGGATGTTACATTCGTTGCCAGAGTGAAGAAATGTTGCCGTTGTTACTGAAGGGAGGAGGGTAATTGATGGAATTGTGGAGGTGAAATTACAAATCTTAGCTTTTGGGATGAAATTCATTTTGATAGAATTGACTTATTTGACTTCCACATGGAATTGGAATTGAGAGTCAATTCCATTGTACCAAACAAACACTCTGATGGAATTGAAACCCAATTCTATTTCCATCCTCTCAAATTCTAGCGTACCAAACGGACCCTAAATTCTTAGGATATTTTTTTATTTTGAAATATGAAGAAACCATTTTTTTATTCTTTTTTTTTTTTGCCTAAAACATGACTATAATTTCCCCTATCTTCTTTTATTTAAGGATTCTAGAGATATTTTACTGTTAAAATAAAGTATTATTGTTTTATGCATCATTCCTATCTTTGGTCAAAATACAAAAGTTTTAAAATCTCCTTGCGTTACATCTCAAAATCGTCGAATCCAGTATTATATACATATTTTTAGAAAAATGGTAAAAGTTCTCAATCTAGTGTCACAGTTGGAATAACGGAATTTCTTACTTGATAAAGATAAGCATCTCGATTTTCAACTGTTTCTTAATAATATTTTTCATCTCAATTTTTGAGTTCCCTTAACTGAAATCATCCATCGTATCACA
Source organism: Albizia julibrissin (assembly GCA_037074505.1). NCBI lineage: Eukaryota > Viridiplantae > Streptophyta > Magnoliopsida > Fabales > Fabaceae > Albizia > Albizia julibrissin. Next base: position 38,741,340 of record CM073483.1, on the reverse strand, counting down.
ACACATTAATGGCTCAAGAGTTCGTCAAAACTTGTGGGTTATAGTTACTCAAGGTTTCATAAATTGAGATCGTGTTCCTGCAATGGGTGTATTTCTGAAAAGCATCACATAGTAATAACATGTTTAGATTCAAAAGCCAGAAGCAGAAATTTTGGCAGATATGACCTCTAACATAAACATGATTTAATGAATTGCTTAAATTATAATTCTACTCATGTTAAGCACTATTCTCCTATAGATTATCCATTCAAATTAATACAATTACTTGTCCAGTGCCAATTCAAGAATAGATAATTGAATCAAAACAAGCTCCATCTAGCAAAGGTGACCTTAGAAAGTCTGACATCCTAACCCCTTTGGCTAGCTCACTCCGTGGGTGGATTACATAGGCTTACAACAACAATCATAACCCCACTAGGTGAGGTTGGCAACATAGACCATACTACACAAACATGTTCTAACAAAAACCCACTCTTTAATTTTCACCAAATAAAACTTTTTTTTTTCAAAAAAGAAAGAGGGGCAAGCATTAATAGCCTAAAGTTCAAATGGGATCAAACCCATGACCTTCCGATAGAGGAGGTTTCATCCCACTAGGATACAAGGCCATTTCTAAAGACAACACTCTTTAGATATGGCATTCACTAAAAGGTCCAGTTCAACAACCTTGAGTGTTCTTCTTAATCTTCCTCTACCTCTCCTTATAAGACCCAACCCCATTTGTTCAAACCTTCTCATGGGCTCCTTCTGAGACTTTCTTTGTATATGTTCAAATTACCTTAAATGATTTTCTACCAACTCGATGGTTAAATTGACAGGCAGAAACAGTTTCCATATTCAAAGGAATTCCAAGTTAAAAATGATAATTTACAGGGAAAGTCCAAAAAATCAGTGATCAGTCCAAAACAGCAAGTAGTTATTGGTTCTGAAAGGCTTGCTGCACTTGTTGTTTGCATTAACACAGTTTCTAGGCCTACAATCCAAAAGAAGCCATTTCATTTTGAAAGTGCAAAGCTCTTTCTCTATCACCATTCTGCAGGTAGCTAGCAATTAATGCCTGATATACAGTTGCATCGGGGGCTAGCGAGCGACTTTTCATAATCCTCAGATACTTTTCTGCACCTCCCAAATTCCCATTATGACAGAAGCTCAGTATCAATGATGTGAAAACAGATGATCCAGGAGACAGTGACTTGTTCTCCATTTCATAATATAGCTTTAGAGCTTCCTGAATCTCATACTTTTTGGCATAACCCTCTATCAGAAGAGAGTATGTTAAATCATTGGGAACGAAATTTTGATCTAACAAGACCGTCAACATTTCATTCGCCTCCGTCACAGCGCCTCTTTCACACAGCTTTTCTACCATCTTATTGAATGCCAAACAACTGGGAATAAGCCCAGCTCCTAACATTTGCTTATATTTACTCAAGCACTTGTTCAACCACCCTGTTTCTGCATATCCCTTGATAAGATGATCAAAAGTCTCACCATATGGCTTCAAGCCTATTTTTTCCATTGCTTGGATTAAAATTTCTGCTTCTTCGATGCTGCCCTCTTCGCAGTATGCGCCTATAAATGATGTGTAAATAAAATTATTTTCTTGGAAGCCTCTTATTATCATTTCTTCATGTACCTGCCATGCTGAATCCAAATCTCCCATTTTAACCTTGGCATAAACAGTTAAAGAGTAAGCAACTGAAGCAGCAATCATATTCTTTTGCAACAGTCTCTTCAACATTATCATGCTTTCTTCAATTCTTCCCTCTTCTAAAACCCTGAAAATTAAGGAAGCATTGACAATCACTGAAGGATAACTTCTCTTCCCCATTATTTGATCCAATGTCTTTACAATTTTCTGCAACTTTCCTTCCTTGCACAAAGCATTAACCATGGTCTTCAAAGTTGCTTCATTTGGGTAAGTTCTTTTTTGAATCATATGCTCATAAATCTCCCAAACTAGACTAGGATTATCAGACTTCTGAACAACATGGAGTAAAGTATTGAAACTTACGAGACTGACAGAGAAGCCAAGTTCTTCTACATAGAGGCATATGTCAAAAGCTGTGACAAATAATCTCAATTTTGCATAAGCCTGTATTAGCAAATCAAATACCAAAGGATGAGAAGCACAATCCTTATAGCTTCCAAGTAGCGAATCCACAATCAAAAATCCAAAATAACTTTCCTTATTTTTCTTCACAAGTGATTCAAGTAGTGCCCGAGCATCCATGAGCAATTTGGCTCTAACCATAATATGGATTGCCAAACAATAAGATTGAATCCCATGCTCAATGTTTTTCTTCTTTGTTGACCAATGGAAAAAACCCAAAGCACTTGTGGCATCACTTGGGTTCTTCAACTCCATCAGCACTCTCTCCACAATTGCATCATTCAATTGAAATGAATCAAACTTTCTGCTTATGATGTCCCAACTCCAACCTCTTCTGAACGAATTACAAATCGCAGTAACATCATCTTGCGAGGTCGCCTCTACATGAATCAGCTGAGCCAATCGGAAATGCAATTGAGGAAAGGAAAAACGGAGTCCGAAGAATTTTAAGGGTATGGAACTCAAAGATGCAGAAATTTGGCGTATCAGAGGCATGCCTCTAAGTCCAGAAACAGGAGAAAAACTTCCCCTTTTCCTTTGTTTGTATGCATTATTTTAGCTTCCAAGAAAATATGAATCGAAATTGCTAGTAACAGCGTGACATTTCCATAATCCACAGCAGTGACTACTTGCCAAAGCCATTTTCTGCAATATCATATCAATAAATTCCGCCGCATACCATGTGAAGAACATCAAGGAGAAACTGGGCAAAAAACGTCGATAAGACATACAATTCGGGGTATTTAATGAAGCCAGGATTCGATGCAAGGTGCTCCCAAAACGAAAGAGTAAAGACACACAGAGAAAGAAAGAGTGAGAGAGATTGAGGAGAAACAGAGAGACATAGAAGCGGCGACGCGGAGAAAAGGGATAGAGAGAGTAACCAAGTACCTAATTGCCAAGTCCTGACCAAGTTTTGCCCGTTGCTTTCCGCAGAGTAATGCTGCGAGGAGGAGGAAATTAATTCCAGGCCGATACGGTGGAGCCTGAAATTCATATGGCGAAAGAAATGGGCTTCGCAGAGGCTTTAGAATCTTACAAGTGCATTCTGGCCCAGCGTTGGCAAAGTGGCAAATAATTGAAGGTTTCCAATTGAATGTATTAGGGTGTAAAACGTAAGAGATATTTTTAAAACTCCATCTAACACTAAATATTTTTTTAGAGGTAAAAGTAATTATAAATTTTAAAATAGATGTAAAAATACATATTGACTGTATGTTTGAATTTTTTAAGATTTAATGTACAAAAACACACACGAAATTTTTTCAAAAGTGCATCGATATAAATATTTTTTTATGGACAAAAATAATTACGAACTTTTAAAATAGGGGTAAAAATATATATTGACCTTTTGTTTGAATATTTTGACTATAAATGGTGAAATAGAGGATGACATGGATGATTAAGAAATAACCTGAAATAATAATTTAATAATTGGATATGGAAAATTAATGTCCACCTCTTCACTTTATCTCCACCTAACTATTCATCTCCTCTCCTCTATCATGTGTCTTCGGATTTTGAAGAGATGTATTGAAAAGTTTACTTTAAAAGATGAAATATATAAACTTTGAAATATTTAAAACCGATTGTAATGACGGTCTTTAAAATGATATTTAGATTATTTGAATGAATGACTAGTCTAAGGAAAATTTCAAAATATTTAATACTTATTCAGACCACATTATCTTGTAATTAGTTTAGAAAATATCATTTAGACCGCTCAAAAACTCGACTAGTCATAAATTGTATCAAATATTTATAAAAATGGCACCGCTAATAGTATTTAAACCGTCTCTATCTATAAAAAGTCTAGATGTGACAGTATTAATGACCTTTTTTTTAATAGTGAATTAGTAGAAAAAAAGACAAATGAGAAATCCAGAGTTTTACTATTTCTTTGAATCATTTTGATTTTTAGGGCCTACATGGTGCATGTTTGATAAAAGATGCATATCACGTTTTAGCTAATAAGTATTTTCAAATATGATAAACAAGAAATGCTTAACTATGTTAAATATAAAAGATTACAATAATATCACTGTCAAACTTGAAACATAAAAGAAATTATAAACTAAAAGTCATTGTGCGTGTACTACACCAAATTTTTGCATACGCTATTGAAGTATTAATCAGCGAGAATTTCGGTCACATCGAAGGAGACTTTATTTCAGTCAACCACAGAAAAATCTAAAACTTCATTTCATCTCCTTGATCAAAATAAAATAAAATTTTGTAGTTAAGAAGATAATGACACCATTCTTTTATTTTGATCATTTATAAAATAAATAAGATAATTTATAAGATATATAAAAGTGTTTACAAGATAAATAAAGGGATTCAAAAAAATCCTAAGAGTTAAAAATATTTTAGCAATTTATAAGATAAATAAGGAAATTCATAAAATAAATAAATTAGGTGTTTATAAGATAAATAAGATAATTTACAACATAAATAAAATAAAGATATTATTTTTTTTAATCCATAAAACTTAATTTTATTTTGACTTTAAAAAATACAGTGAAGTTTCAGATTTTTTTTTGGTTGATTGAAATAAAGTTTCTTCACCAGGGCTAATTGAAATTTTTTCAGTTCTGTTAATTAAGACGCAAGTACAGAATTTGGTTGAATAATAAAACAATATTTCTACTTAGCTTGAAAAGTAGTTTTTGGTTTTTTGAGCCATCTTTGAGGTCAATGTCCTCATTTAAGCTCTTCTTCATCAATGTGAATTATCTTCCCCCACAAGATCCTATGTTTTTTTATTGGACTTAGAGCCTGTAAAAACGCTTACATTATCATTAGGCATATACATAAACTTAAAAACTCATGATTATAATATATATGCGTATAAATTAATCAATAATAATATATATGTTGTCATCATATGCATGGCGAGGTGGAAAATGGAACATATATATAAGCAACTGCATTAAAACAGAAGGAAATAAAACTTAAAAAATAAGAACAAATTAAATAATAGTAATTATATATAATACTACCATATCAAATGTCAGATTTGCATGCGAAGCCAAAAGAGGAAGTTAAGCAAAGTATAAGATTTGAGAGAGGAGCAGTGTGATGAATAACATGAGAAACATCAATATCATCTAATTAGTTCACCACCAACTTCAAGGGTTCGTACTTCCCACAATGTGAACATGTTGATGTTGGTTTCACATCTCACTCACACACACACACACACAGATGGGATGATATAGCGCAAAAAAAAAAAAAAAAAAACATATCCCACTCATACATTAGATCAGATAGTTAAAAGTGTCTTATAATAAATACCTAAAAGAATAATATAATCTTGAATGTGCATGATTTTTGTGTGTTTATACTAAATATATGTTTAAGAAAATAAGTGTCACCTAAACCTATTTTTCTGGTACGTGCACGTAGGGATGGAAGATGATGAAGAACATGGATCGTACATAAATCGGTTACCTAATAAAGCATAATACCATGGTTAGTTAGGCATACATCACATTCCTATTTTCTCATATCTGTCTCAAAAGTTAATTAGGACATAGAAGAGGACCCAGCATATGGGTAAATCTCGCGGAAATTTGATTTAAATCACATTTGTTAAGTATTAATTGCTTGCATACCACAAAAAAAATATTACCTCCTTCTGTTTTAAATATAAAATTTAGATGACTTTTTTGTGAGGTTAAAAAAATTAAATAAATTATTTTAAAATATTTATAATTATCATTTTTTTCTCTAAATTAATATATAATTTAATCATATATAACATATGATATGATTAAATAACTTATTTAGTTTCTTTAATATTTTCAGAAAAAAAAAAGTCAACTGGTCTTATATTCAAGACTAAAAATAGTAATATTTTTTGTGGACATAGATGGCCGCCTCATTGAGTAAAAATGCAATTAATATTTTATGAAATCATATATATATTTGGAAACATAAAAAGATGAAAAAATCACACAAAAAGAACTTTAAAAATAGAAAAAGACAAAATATTGTTTCAAATATTTATAATATCAAAGAAATGTTAGTACCTGATTTATTCTTTTTAAAATTTAAATGAAATGATAGAAATACCCTTATTTATATATATATATATATATATATATATATATATATATATATATATTTACATTTTTTTTCAAAAAAAAAATTCCACCGGCCATTGGAGCTCTAACAAGAATAAATAAAATATTATCAAAATGGTAGGGGTTCAAAGGTGGCCATTGGGCCACCAATGTATTTTAATACATATTGGGCAAAAAACTATATATAAATTAACGCTTTCTCTTTAACTCTAGATCATTAATAAGTTTTGTTATGACATTTTACCGCTAACCTCAAAGGTTGGTACTTCCCACAATGTGAATATGTTGGTTTCATATATATATATATATATATATATATATATATATATATCCAGGGGATGACATCGCACAAAAAAAGAATTAACCTTTCCCACTTATGCATCAGATCAGATAGTTTTTTTTTTTTTTAAGATAATAAACAATTTTCACTAAAGGATAAAATGATAATACATCAAAGTTCTGCAATTGTCAAGGGATAGGATTGCAGCAGTCTCCTAGCCTGTACATTTACATTCAATACCTTTTTTACCTTATCAAATTCAAAAGAATCCAACAAGAAAGTTCTATATCCCTATATAGGATGTTAGCGAAACTCCGTTTTGTTAAAAGGGTCTTATAGTAAATACCTAAAAGAATACTCTTGCATGTGTATAATTTTTGTGTGTTTATATTAAGTACATGTTTAAGAAAATAAGTGTAACCTAAAACCTACTTTTCTGGAACGGGCAACGTAGGGGTGGAAGAGGATGAAGAATATGGATCTTTTATAAATCGTTACCTAATAAAGCATAATATCATGGTTAGTTTTTAAAGAATTAGGCATACCGCACATTCCTATTTCTCATATATATCTTAAAGTTAATTAGGGCATAGAAGAGGACCCGGCATATGGATAAATAGCGTGTAGGGGTGTTCATGGGATGATAATTGTATTATTAAAAGAGAAGTGCTTGTTTAGAATAATGATTAGTATATTTAAAAGTAATTTTTCAATCATAATTTACGATATATGAGATAAGTATGTGAAAAGAATTTTATCTCAATTTACGTGAATAAATATTTTTGGAGTCTTAAACTAAACAAACACGAAGTCTACACTGACGAGTACGGGATTTGACCAAAAGTCCTCATGCACTGCACTTCCATGGAGCTTAATTGTGATTAAGAAGCTACTTATTCGTATTTGAAAGTTTTTGCTTTGTTTGTCATTCCTGAATGTTAAAATTAATATAATTCAAACCTTATTAAAATATATACATCACTTAATTGTTATTCAAATATGTAAAATATAATTAAATATAAAATACATTCAATAATGTGATAATGACTTGCTGGAATTTTTTTATTCAATTTGGTATGAAAAACTCTAATAGTCAAATTAAGACAATTTTTTTTTAAATAAAGAGGATCTTGAATTAAAGAGTGATCAATTAATTGTGCATTGATATGAACTAGTTTAATTGATCTTAAATAAAATTGTTTTCATAAACAAAAGTGAAATTGACATCTATTTTGTGATTAAAATCATAGTTTAAATTAAGAATTCAATTATATGCAATCTTTTGTACCATTTTTCATTCATTTTATTTTTCTTTATAAGATTTGATCCATGATTTTTTTTCTTTTGTTTATGATTCATTGTGACATAGATACTGTGTTTGGTGGATAATTAATTTTGGCATGTATATGAGTATTTGGTTTTAGTTCATAATTAATTTTGACATGTAAAAATATTTGAAAATTTTTATATCATAACTCTGAGCATCCATTATATATTTTACATACGGTTTGAATTCATGATTGGATTTATAATAAACTATTAGTGTGCCTAGTGTATGATAAATTTTTGTATAAACTTGTTTTGCGCCATTATTTGTGATTTAATCAATTAAAGTATAACCACTAAACTAATATTAATCTTAGTTAGCTGCTTATGTTATTCACATTTTTATATTTCTTAAAAAATATTTTAATTAAGATTTCACAAGCAGTGAAAAATTAAAGGACGATAGAACAAAAATGCCAATGATCATTTCTAATAGGAGCTATTATCACCACAATCACCGCAAACAATTTTTTAGTTTAAAAATACCTATATACATTAACAAATGTAACTTAAATGCATTTGCTGTTACTTTGAGAGAACGTCGGTTAATTTGTGCTTCTGTGAACCATCAACCCACCTCCTCTGAGCCAATTTGCACTGACGACAAGAGTGGCTTTCTGGGTTTTGTAGAAGAAGGAGAGAGGGTAACACTCAAGAGATTGTAGCCGAATCGTAATTCATCCAAGCCATAATCGCATCCCACCGGAGAGATTGAGATCTTTTCTCATTACACCTAAATCATCGGTTTAATACCTGCAGTTTCATATGCGTTAAAGACTAAACTTTTTAAGTCGATTCCAACATGGTTATCGTTCCTCTCCTTGAATTTGAAGTCCTGAATGATGTCGAACTCGACGACGAATAAATGGTTGGATGAATTGCCGACACCGGAGAAGTTAAGGAGGCCAAGATACTAACTTGGTAAGGCCTTGAGATCTTTAGAAGTTGCTATGGTGAAAGCCAAGCCATGGCCACCGAGCTTGTAGAGACAGGAACAATGCCGAGAGCGAAAGAAGCAGAGAAGGAGAAGGGTTTATCAAAAGAGTTATTGAGCTGGAATGGAGATAAATAAAAAGCATGAGCCATTAATCTATTTGTGCGGTTTGTTAATTGAAATGGAGATGTATAAAAAGCATGACCCATTAAATTTGGGGAAGAAAAACTCGCCAAGCTAAGCTGAGAAGACAAGGGAATGAGAAGGAAGAAGACCCGATATTGCACATGTTCATCTTTTCTAATCACACTTTGCCAACTCATTGTCCACGTCATCAATTTGGTCAATCTTTTAAAAATCACAGTCAACGTCCCTCAAAGTAATAGTTGTAGCTTGGTAGTTTCCACCGCCTGTCCAGGGTTGAGCCCTGGGATTTGACGGCGAACTTAAAAAGCCACCTACAAATGCTTTACGCCCAATCATTCCGAATAACGCTTGGGGAATTATTTCATTTTTTTGATTGTTCACTAAAAAGAAATAATAGTGGAATCACTGGTACAGAGTCAAAAAGGGATTCTGGCCTAACATCATTGACGAAAGAATCCAATAAATCCAATTAGAACATCTAACAAGTTCTTATATGAAGGTTGGTGTCAGAATTCGACTATTGCTTAGCGCGCAGTAGGATACTTTACGGATGTGGCCAAGTCTTTTGAAAGTGCAGACAAAGGCCTCTGATTTTCCTCTATCTTACCGCGACAGCTGGCACAGAGTTAGCCGATGCTTATTCCCCAGATACCGTCATTCCTTCTTCTCCGAGAAAAGAAGTTAACGACCCGTAGGCTTTCTACCTCCACACGACATTGCTCCGTCAGGCTTTAAGCGAAGAAATCATTACATTCCAATCGATTCAAGAACGAGACAAAGAACTACTAATGCCCCCTTCCGGTATCTCGATTGAAATACCTCTTAATGGCATTTTTGTAGAAATAGTATTCTTGCTTATTTCAATGATCCTCAATACAGAAAAAAGAGTTTAGGAATTACTAAATTGTGGTATTTAAGACACATTTGTTAATGTATATAGGAATTTTTGAATCAAAAAATTGGTTATGGTTCCGGTAGGTCATTTTGAATTCTCCTTTATCCGAAATTAAATCTTATGAAATCTTTTAATTTTATTAAAATGCTAGCTAATATTTAAGAGGTACGTCAAATCAGCTCATGAGTTGTTGTATTTTCATTTGTTAGACTGTAAATGACATGGCAAATTAGGTTTACACAAGAATTTCACATTAGCAGCCGATTAGGATTAATATTAGTTAAGTTATTGTATTTTAATTTGTTAAACAATAAATGACATGGCAAACTAAATTCACTAAAAAGTCTCATGTGGTTAAACTAGCAAAGAGAAAAATAGATTTTCGACAAAATTGGTTATGAGCTTTAATATATGGCAACACTTGGTTTTATTAAATATGATCAGAACACTCCATTTCTAAGAAATACTTATAGAAGCGCCACCTCATTTATGTTTTGACTAATTAAAATGCAACAAACTTAATTCTACATGGTAGAGGAGTCATTGGAGAAATTCTGATCTTATGGTTTTAAAAAACATAAACTTCTTAATTTAGAAAAATAAAAAAACACAATTCCCCTCATCATCCCTAAAATCATAAAATTTGAATTTCTCTAGATGACTCATATGTTATGTAGGATTAAAATATAATGTGTTGTTGAGAACACAGATGATGTGTCACTCCTGAAGTATGTAAGTATTTCTCCTCCTGTTAATGCTAAAATATATTTTTGCACTAAAATCTTGGGTTAGTCATAAGTTATTTAAAGAAGCTTTTGATAATCCACTATTATAAATGTGCCAGACAAGAAATTAAATTACTTGCATGAAAGATGAAACTTATTAAAAAAGGAATTTTCATCATTAGTATTCAATTTATTTCTTTTCATGTTTTTTCAATTTTGTAATTTTTTAAAAAATGCATTTGAGTGAGCATGTCAAATGTGTTCTAAATAATTCACAAGAATTTTGAGGGCCGAGAAAGTTAATGTAAGGTGCTACATGTGGATCATCTTATATTTTTTTTTTCTCCCTTTTCTCTCATAATCATTCTTCACTTTTAAATAAAAAATGAATGGTTAAGATGTAATATATTATAAAATACTATAATGATATCATCAAAATTTAAATAAACAAATTTAAACAGAGTGTTTACACCTGTATTATAAAAAAATTAATTTATTAAATACTTTAACATTTTTATAAAGTATTGCATTTGAATTATATATTTTCTTTTTTTATTAACGGAATTATATATTTTCTTAGTCCAATGGTGTAGAAGAGATTCTAAGAGGAAATGGAGAAAGAAGATTTAAAATAATGAATAATGATAATATTTTTATATTTTTATCCTTTAACAGTTGGAATTTAAATGTATGTTTTCAAAAGTAGGAGTTTAATACAATTACAGCAAAAATATAATAGATGTTGAGCATTTTCCTCTCTCTCTCTCTCTTTTTTTTAATATATCCTTTACACCTTCACCAATAAATTATTTTTACTTCTTTATATCTATCCAATTCATTATGGGAAGGATGGCAAACAATATCCATTATGAAAAGAAAGGTTTCAACAATTCCTTTTTTCCCCCCGATGAGTACTTGAACATCATCAATGGTGGGATAAAAGGATGAAAGTTCAGGGATGAAATATTCTGTTTCTGAGATAATTTTTTTTTTTTGGGGCTGAAACTGTAAATATAATTATATATCTGGGTTTTTTTCTGTACATTTATATGGCTATTCGACCAAGTCCTGGTGTTTGGGAGTACGTTATTTCATTGTCTTCGAATCTGAGCGTTGCTGAATATCTTGGTTTAAAGGAAGAACATGTGGATGAACCCCAAGGGTTTGTTGTGTCATGTGAATTTTGCCTGTGCTTTGTTTGAGTGTTATCATCAGCCTAATATATAGATCCAATTAAACAGTAATGGAATGGAGATGCCCTATAATCTAAGTTTTGCTTTATGAAGAAATAATGATTAACTTGATTTTTAAAAATTTATTCCAGATGCATTCACAAGTATGTGCTTGAACTTGATTGAGATTAATAGCATGTATTCAAATTTACAGAGCACCTAGTCAAATGAACACGCAAATTATTTTTTATTTTTATTTTGTCTGAAAGAGCATCATATTATGAAAAGTACGAACCAAAGGTCCAACACAGACCAGAACAGAAAACAGAGAGATACGAAAAACAGCAACTATACTTCAACTATTTCAAACAGCTCTTTTGATTGCTACAATTAAACTGAACTTGCCACTACACTTCCAGAACATTAATAATATATCAAAACTTGATACAACATGAAACAGTTGAGCTATCCTTAAAACTCAAATTCAAGGGATCTCCCTGAAAAACATCCCTATCTTGAAACAAGAACAACCTAAAGTCCCATCAACTAAGTGGATATCTAAACAGCAATTAATTTATAAGATGAGATATCTTTGTCTCATTATCATAATACACTAACAAGAAGCCTCCACTCACTAGGTAAGATTGGCTACATGGATCACCCTACACCAATGACTATTTATAATCTATGTTCATGAGAATTTGTCAAGGTTTCTCTTTACCATAATATTAATATTTATTGCTATCAACGTCAAAATCTCAATGAATTGAGATTAATTACTGGACTAATTAAATAATTACTCATACTAGTTTCAATCATCAAATTAGATTGTTTAGAGTACCACACTGTGACAGGCAAAGGCAAGCACATTGTGGCGGTACAACTTCAGTGCAGATGTCGGTGGGAAAATTGAACCAGAGTTCATTATATGGTGGTGGAATTTGTGTGCTAATCCCAAATTAAGAGTTCACATAGTTACAACTACGAACATCATAGCTACAAAATAAAGTGTTGGTATTACCCGCAGCTTTCAGAACCTGATTGTAGCCAAAACTTTAGAAATATAGGAGCAAGCACAGGCTGAGACAGTAGCAGAAGTGGAATTTAAAGGAAAATGACGTATGAGCCAGAAAACTAGTTTCACAAAGTCCATTCCAGAGTTTCATGACTCAAGCTCAAAACAATGAAATGGAGGACATCATGGTAAAGACTCGATATGCATAAGATAGTAAAAATCATCTATAATGAATGTTAGGCAGTGAGATAAAAGCATAGAATGTAAACAAGTATCATGTATACACACACATATGTGGTTAAATGATTTTGTAAAAGCCCAGTGTTCTTTTATGTATCTTTTTACTTATATTTGAAAGTATTACCGTTAACCTATTACAATTCATTATCTAGATCAAAAAACCCAAAGATAACTCACCAGATTCACAATTTCAATGTGGAGTTCACATTGATCTCAGCATCTCCAACCTCACGAGCTAACTTTTGAAGTGTTGTTCTTCCAATGTTCCTGTTCTTTTTCTAGCCAACCATTGAAAAGAATCAACCATGAAAAGCATCTATCTAGTTCAACTAATTCATTCAATCTTTCAGAAGCTTGAGATGAAACTCATACCCTTGAAAAATAGTTGTGAACTCCCAAATTTTCTGTGACATGTAAAAACCCATATAGCAAATTAAGACAGATTTAAAAAAATCTTATATATGGACAGACCTGTCTGTTGGGAACTGATTTTGCTGGTTGGCTTCACTAAGCTTCTCTATAAGCTATTCTTTTTGAGTATCACTGTATCAGCAAGTAGGGCGGCTAACTTTTTAGGGGAGAAACATGCCCAAAAAAAAAAAAAAGGAGACAAAACAAAAAAGCACGAATCATGTATGTTGTGCAAGAAACAGTTAGACTTGCCTAACGACAGATTTGTATAGAACCCAGCCCTGTGAGATGAAGAAAACCAACCATGATCATTCTCATTATTATAGTCAATTATGATCAGGATAAAGAACAACAAAGACAACATCAACAACAACAAAGGACTCCATACTACTTATCCTTCAAATGATTTTCTACAGTTTTTTGGTTCATAGATAAATATTCAACAAAGTTTTACGTTGGTTGTCAAGGGCATAACACAACCCTCCTCCTTTACCCGGATTTGGAACCGGCTATAAATATAGGTAGAGTTGATGGAGATAAAGGACCTCTTTTACACAACAAATGCATACAATAGCTCAAAAGACAAACCTTGTTACTTCCTGTTTTACCTATTTGGACCGTGAACAGCTGTGTTCCTTCCTGCTGATGAGAACATTATGAACAACAGCTAGTGGATAAGAAGTCTGGTAACTAAAGCCATAATGCAAGGGTGATCTTATTAAGATGAGATAAGAATAACATTATAATGAGAACTAAAATGAGCAAGGAATAGAAATTAATGCTCACTTACCACTATTTTTTATCTTGAAACAGGTCACAAGCTTCCTTCTCCTGAGCCATGAGTGAGAAGGAGCTACTCCTTCTCCTTCTCATTCCACCTTTTCTTTGTTGGTCTACAAAAGAAGCCATCCTTTATTAGCCTTTAACAAAAGTCCCTTTCACTTCACTTCACATCCAAAAACAAAAATCCTTTATTGGTCATGCTTTATTGTGTTTGCTTTTCTGATTCCTTACTTTTTTTTGTATGGTATATAGGTTTGTTTCTGTAGCCTAACAAGTGCAGTATATCACTTTTTCATTCCTGACACCGACCTGTTGGAAAGCAAATAGGTAAATAGAAGTACAATAGAAAAAGCAAGCTCCCCGTATTGTGGCAACATTATGTGTCCAAGTAAAAAGTGATTCAAACCAAGTCAAATTAGGATACCAGGGGACACCCAACTGATGAGAAAGTAATGAATATTTTAGTGTAAAGAAGCCAAAATCTCAAGTTTATCCCCCAAAAAATAAATAAACTCAAAATTCAACACTTTTTTTTAATATTCACAATCACAATTTTCAAAAAGTGGTTTATGAAATTTATAAGTTATCCCGAAAGAGAAATGCTAGGACATTTATGACTAATATTTGGTGTTAGGGCACTGAACAGACTTACAAAATGAGCTTCCTGACACTGTTCAAAATTTAACCTAACGTTTCAAGTATGATTCAAAATTAAGCTGATGCCAGAGCTTGCATATATCATTAAAATTGATAGAATTTGGATTATCTGAAATGAGAAATCTATTAAATTCTTCTGAACTAAGAGATATAAAGAGGAGAGAGTGCGTAAAAAGAAAAAATAGGTCCCAAACACAATCCCTCCCATTGCATTTCTATCTCTGCTTAAATACAAGCCTTACACTTCAGAGAATCCAAATTCCATTTAATAGTGGACACTTGTCACAATTTACATGTGGCAGGAATTAATTCAATTGTGTGGAACTGTGCCAGATATTGATCACCAAAGCAAAGACTGTGTGTGTCAACATATCAGATTTAAGGGAGAATGTACTAAACAGTCTGCATATGCAAGTTAAATAGCTTGAATAACACAAGACAAGCTGCACAACCATGTTCATTTCAGCTGAAAAGTATTGAGGCTTTACTCAACAAGAAAAAAAAAAAATCAAACAATATTTTAAAAATTGTAAGCAATATAGCAAGGAAAAAATTGCAATTTAGCATACATAATTACATACCTTGAGAAACAGCACCAATTATTCTCTTCAGCTAGAGATTTCAAAACATTGACAGCAAAATTCCATGAAGAAGCAAGGGAAAGAACAACTTGATGTGACTTATCTTCTGATAAATGAAACCATGATGCGGGCACTTTCTCAATCGTATATCCCAATCTACAGCAACATAAAGTACTACTTATAGTTAGCATTTATCTTCACATTCAAAATCCTAACGCTTCTCATTATAGCACCGTCAATTATCCCATCATTTAAGTCATTGTGCAATGAATTTTCTTTACAGGACAAGCTAAAAGTTTCATTCAAGAGTAGAGAGAGGACTGCACAAAGTGCCAGTGTGAGGATAACATCCTCCAAGTCAGAGAAATTGAGAGAAAACAAGTCGTACAGAGTATGCAGAGAGAGAGAGAGAGAGAAGATAAAGGGAGTAACTTCTTATTCAACAGTTCTAATGAATTTCACGTGTAAGTATTTATAAGTCTCTATAGTAACTAATTCAGGTATAACTCCCAAACTGAAAGTAGTTAGACTTTATTCTTGCCACGTATCAAGGAGGCGAAGTCTAAATGGTATGTTATACATTATAAGACATTTAGATAGACGTTGACATCTTAGCTTGTTGAGAAACACGTAAAAAACTTACACTTTTTCAGGTATAATGCCGTAGACAAATAAAAAGACAGATGAGAACAATAGAAACTTTGAAAGAGCAGTAAGGGCAGTAAAGCCGGATGCAATGAAGTTGTAGATTTTGAATAAAATTAATTTATAATTATGATTTTGAGAATAGATTTGGTTGTAATAGATTTATAAGATTGATTTTGGGTATAATTGAAAAGCCAAAACCATGGTTTTCTTAAAAATTATCCAAACACACCTATAATATGGGTGTTTGGTTGATCGTCTCCTAATTGATTTAATCAAAATATGGGTGTTTGGATGGGTACAAGTGAAAACCATGGTTTTGATGAATGATTAATTTTTTTGCGGAGGTCCCAAACAGGCACGTAAAATGCTATTAAGACATTACTATGTATGTCTAAACATACAAGGTCATCATTTTCTTTTAAAAAGGAAAACTTGTCTCTAGACAAATGATAGACCTTTCACTTTATTGGTGTTTCAGACTAGGCTATTCAATCATGATCCAACATCCAAGTTGATGGCTAATACATCAAGGATACCTCAATAATCTAGGAACCTAGAACACACAAACACAGAGAATGTGCCCCGAAGCTGTAAGACTAAATGTAAAAGGCTACTGCAGTGGAGTTCAAAAGCAAATTCTACAGGATTAGACCAAAGAGCTCAGTTGTTACTTTAGGTTTCTTACAGGTCCTGCTCAAGCACTCCAAAACACCTGTAATTTAACACATCATTCCAAAATCTACGCAAATGTAATAGCTTCATTGGATTCAGACATGGTACCTTATACTTTATCCGTACCTTTTCCACTTCCAATATAAATGGAAGCTTTGGAAACTGTCACTGTGGCTTTACTGCGGGGTTAAAGATGTTTTCGTTCCATTTTAATCATCAACATGAACTCAAAATCTCACGCTTACTTAGGTAACAATCTGATTTCCATAGATAGGGAAATGCATCTGAAAGATACAAAGTGACCTTTACTAAAACAGGATTTCTTAGAAATTTTTTTCTAACATGATACAACTTTAAGACTTTGTAACTTGTAGGAAGCTATTGGATATCTATTTGTTAAGGGATTATTTTCTAAGATGCAGGGTATCATTTTCCCTGTGTAATATGTTTATCCCATAGCATGATCTTCAATCACACAGATTTTCTTAAATAATTTTAATCAATTTTATATTTTTTCATATGTAAATTTTTATATGGTATACAATCATTTGTAACAGATATCTTCTACTGATTCGGAAGCTGTGTTGGTTTTGCATCCCGAGATAGTTGACGTAGCAGTTATAGGGTAAGTGTGAACACTTTATTTATGCTGAACGAGCTCTTCCTTTAATAAATTACAAAAAAAAACTCATGTCTTTATTTGTGTTTCCTGAGGTTATTTGTCCTTTAAGAAGCAGAAATGTTTTGTATGTATACATTCCAGTACTCTTGAAAGTTCCCATAAACATGCTTTACACTTTAAGTCACAACAAGATCGATTTGAACTAGGTAGATAGATGAATGGAAAATTGAAAACCCCATACCTAAAAACCGCAGAACTTTGTTAATGATTAGCTGCGTGTCTTGGCAATTGATCAATGTCTATCTCCAAATGATCCTAAGTGCTCCTCTTGTAACAGCAATCCTTAAGACAAACATGGGTTAGATGTTTTTAAAACCCCCTTGTCCAAAACGTTTTTCAGACTTGAGATTAATCAAGGGGGCTATATCATTACACAAATTTTTGAAGTGTGACCTGAGGGAGTGGAATTTTCATCACCATAATCTCAAAACTATAACTAAGCTAGTCAACTAAACTCATAACCATCCACTGTTCAACAACTAAGCTTCAACTGTCCTCAAACATTTCTCATTCATAAATATACTCCACCACTGTTCAAACACCAGGCTTCATCTAATCCTTAATCATCCATGAACTATCAATACTTATCAACAATAGCCGTAATTCACCACTGTTCATCCACTAAACTTCAACTGTTCTCAAACACCTTCCCTTCGTGCATATAGTCCACAATTTCAAAAGATTAGACCCTCTAATTTAAAGATAGGCATGTATGCAGCAATTACATATCAAACATAAGACTCCTAAGCTAACCAACCATAGAAAGGACAGAGAAAGAAAATTACAAATAGTCACTCAAAATATTTATAGTACTCTTTTAAAACTACGATGACACTTTAGAAACCTCCACCTCATATAGATGAAAAATCAGAGAACCTCCAAAATTTGAAGGAAAAAACCGTGAGTTTTATTTGGAAAATGGTGGAGTATTTTTCATTGATAAATAAAAAGAACATTAGTACTTAGTAAAATAATATTAGTTGAAATAAAACTTTAATTTGGCATTTTCACCACTTAAAAATAGAATAGTTTCAAAAGATCAGAACCCCTCAATTTAAAGATAGGAATTCATGCAGCAATCACATATCAAACATATAGGACTCTAGCTAAACCACCGAGTAATAGAAAAGACAAACCTAGGAAATTACTAATCCAATACTTATCAAGGTTTGAGGCCATGCAGGTTTTGTACTTGTTGTATTAAAACAGTAATAAATAAACTGAAGGGCTAAATTATTAATTAAGCATTAGCAATGAAGGCCACATTCAAGAGATCAACAACAAGAAGAGCTAGCACAATTGGTAAAACAGTAAAAAGAAATTCAGCCTGGCTCATGGCATAATATTCAGCTGGACTTGTTCCTACCCCGAAAGAGATTGATAACTGTTGGGAGTTTCCCACTAAAAACACAATTTGAATATTGCTTTGAAGTTTGCACACATCCCAGTGATCACACAAAAAGATACTTGAATGCAACAGAAGGATTGATAATGGATGAGGAGAGAATCCAAAAGGCTCACTCATATTGTCACTCATCCAAAGGGACGTGTAAAGGTACGACATGGCCGTATTGGTGTCCCTGAATGCAACCAGAACTGTTATGGGCAGCCTCTTTTTTCTTCTCAATGAGGTGAAGCGAGAATCCAAAGGGCTCACTCACAACAAACAATAACCTATGGAGCAACGGAATGGTGAAGGACGTGATCCTCTCCCCATAGCTACGACGATCCATTGTCTCTTTTTTTTTTTGGGTTTTTTTCCGAGCTGAAAGCAAACTAATGATTTGATGTTGTTACAGATTTTTTGACCGAGTGAGACTCCAAAAGGCTTACTCACGTAGGGCCAAGGGAGAATCGCAAAGGTGACATGGTGGAACACAAAGTTTGTGCTGCCTAATTACCTGCCCCACTACTGCGATGAAGATTTTCTTCCAATATCGTCTCCAACTTTCTTTTTTCTTTTTCTGAACAACATTTATAGATGTAGAATTTGCTTCATCTCTTTTGGCCGAGTGAGACTCCGAAAGGCTAACTCACGCAGGGCCACGAGAGAATCGCAAAGGTGACATGGTGGAACACAAAGTTTGTGCTGCCTAATTACCTGCCCCACGACTGCGATGAAGATTTTCTTCCTATATTGTCTCTCAACTTTTGCTTGGCCAAGTGAGTCTCCAAAAGGCTTACTCACGAAAGGCTAGCAGAGAATCGTAGCGGCGACATGCATTACGCTGCACCATACTCCGGCTGGCTTTTCCAATCGCCACATTGTCTCCAATTATGAAAATCCAAAAGATTTTGCCCATAACAGTTCAAGTGAAACAGGAAGTTTAATCACCGCCTGCCCCAATTTACATTCTCCCTGTGACTTTTGATTTTCCATTGGCATTCACTAACAGATATAGGATCTCTAAGACATGTAACAAATCTCAAAACTACATTCAAATCGCAGTCAAGCAGGTCCCACCCATTAGTCATTAAATTAATGGTTAGGATAAGAAAACAAGTTTCGCCTATAAGAATTTATGAGTCAGACTGGTGTTAATGTATTTTACCACTACAAGTATTTGCGCTTCTTGCTGTATTCGAATAAATGACAATTTCAATACTAATGCGTGCTAGAAAATGAATTATTCAACTTTAAGCCCCTTTTTAATTAATAAATATAAGTGAAATCTGTATGCACTCAACCTTGACATGCATAACCTACCCAACCACATGCCTCAATCACAAAGCCTACAACTTATAATAACATATTTGTTTATTGTCACAATAAATTTTATTATTTTAAATTAATTTTATATTATTATTATTTTAAAATAATAATAATAATAGTTTTTTATAATAATATATTTTTTATTTTAAATTTTCAACACAATCAAAAAGTCTACTACTTATCCTAGAAATACCCTCCCCACCCCCAAACCAAACTCACCCTAAATCATAAAGCCTACTTTTTTTTTCTTTCCCAACTGCTATATCATAAAGCTTACTAACTATCCTAGAAATACCCTCCCCACACCCCAAGCACAATGCACCCTAAATTGTAAGAGAAATTCTTGTGTGAATCTGGAGAGCCACATTATTTGTGGTCTGATCAATCACAAGCCAACAACTCAAGATCATTTTAATATGATGTGGCACCTACTGAACTTTACCCAACATTAGTTGGAAGCTGAAAAAAATTAAAGAAAATCTGGAAGACAAGCTGCCCATGATCTTGGGGAGATCTTTCACCGTTACCGGGCGACCTCAACCACTCAACCCTACCTACTCAAACTCCCAGCCACCCCTCACCACCGTAGAAAGACAGAGCTCTCCAATAGCGGCACTTAATATCTTTTAAGAGAAATAGCAGATCTAATATGGAGATGAAGCAGGGTTGAAGGGACGGAGGCTAGGGTTCAGAGAACCAAAAGCCTTCTGCCTTCCCGATCATAACTCCTTTTATTTTAGAAACAAAAAGAATTTTTTTTAACTTTTTTAGCTGTCAGCCAATATTTAGAGGTGCCAGATCATTATGAATTGTTAGCTTGTGATTGGTTAGACAACAAATGACGTGGTACTCCAACTTCACACAAGAATTTTTCAAATCGCACAGCCTACAACTTATCCTAGAAATACCCTCCATACACCCTAAACACAACGCACCACAAATCGCAAAGCCTACAACCTATCCAATAATTACCTATTCCAAAAACTTCTTTAAGTAAAACAGACCCAAATAAGAAAAATTAAAAGCGAAGTTCAAGTCTTAAGAGCATACTTTTTTACGAAACAGTTGAAACAGAATTTCCAATCGAAGCTTTTTAGGGTTTGGTTTGTCACCTTTCCTCTTCAATATGAAGTGTTTTCTTCCAGAAGATCCTATGGTTTCCGTCGGACTTAAGCCTACAAAAACACTTACATTATCATTACACATACATTTATAAACCTTAAAAACTCAAGATTAATTAATAATCAACAACGCATAAAAAGATTAATTAATAACTTAAGAAAAAACTTACATGAATTGAGGTCTTGACAACAGAGAACAAAATCTTCAGCATTGGAGCCTAGCTGAGGAAGCCATCCTTGGCGTGCATAGGATTTTAGGGTTTTTTCAATCACTTTCGAGACTAGATCGTCTTGTTTGACCATAAATTTAAACTTTCCTGCGCAACCAACTATAGTTATAGTGATTAACACCAAGTTCTTATGTATAGGAAGATTTATGTATATCCCAGTGTTAATCCTATTCCTCATTTCCTCTAAAGACTTCTCCATTTTATGAGACATAATCTGAACCAAATAATCCAAAAAAAAAAAAGAAGAAACTTGAGTTTGACCTTATTACCAAGGAGTATGATAAATAATAATATATGAAATGATAGATATAATGTAATTCATTCTATCACCACTAACCCCCTCCGAGTTTTTTAGCTTTGGTTTGTCTTTTGTGACCCTCTTCAATATGAAGTGTCTTCCCCCACAAGATCCTATAGTTTCTGTCGGACTTAGGCCTGCAAAAACACTTACATTATCATTACACGTATACATCTATAAACCTTAAAAACTCAGGATTAATAGATAATCAACAATCCTAGTTAATGACTTGAGAAAAAACTTGCATGAATTAAGGGCTTGACAGAGAACAAAATCAAGAACATAATCTTCAAAATTACAGCAGAGCCAGCTGAGCTGAGAAAGACATCCCTGGCGCGCATGGGATTTAAGGGTTTTTTCAATCACATCCATGACCAAATCGTCTTGTTTGACTGAAAAATTAAACTTCCCCAAGCAGCCAACTACAGTAATCATTATGTATATCCCGCCGTTAATGTTATTCCTCGTTTCCTCCATTTTATGAGATTTCATCTAAAGCAAATAATCAATAAACAAAAAAACAAAAGAAACTTGAGTTTAACCTTATTACCAAGAAGGAGGAGTATGATGAATAATAAAATATGAAATGATAGATATAATCTAATTCATTCGATTACCACTAACCTCTTCCAAGTTTTTAGGCTTTGGTTTGTCTCTTCCTCACAAGATCCTATAGTTTCCGTTAGACTTGGGCCTGCAAAAACACTTACATTACCATTACACATATACATCTATAAACCTTAAAAACTCAGGATTAATAGATAATCAACAATACTAGTTGATGACTTAAGAAAACACTTGCATGAATTAGGGGCTTGACAGATAACAAAATCGATAACATAATCTTCAAAATTACAGCAGAGCAGAGCTAAGAAAGAATTGAGGGAAAGAAGAAAAGTGAAGAAAAGACGAATAATCTACTTCATTTGTTCACCACTAACCTCCAAGTTCTCGTAAAAGGTGAAGGCAGAAACTGCAGTTTTAAAGAAGAAAAGAAGAATGAGTTAAGAAAGATATATATAGCCAAGAGCAAAGGCGGTTGACTGTGAAAGAAGAAAAGGAGTTGAAAAAATAATATACCAAGTCCAACGAGCACGTGGAGAAGAGATTGTGCGAGAAAAAAAAAACGGAGAGTGAGATCTTGACAGTATCTGAATCATAACAACCACCGGGTTTCGTGCGCGGGAAAAGAAGCCGGCCTCCGGTTCTTTGAGATTAAAAAAAAATACGCAATAGAATGCGAAGTCCCAAGCTTTCACAATCCAAGTTTTAAATTCATTATTGCTTCTTTTTACCTTTCACAACAGTCTTTCCGCTTATAAGATATTAGGCCACCGTCCCTCCGCCGAACAACTTAACAACGGTCTGTCTCTTTCATAAAAAATTTTTGCCCCTCTGTTCATATCTCGTAACTTTCTTCAAGATTCAAGATATTTGAAAATTGAAACATAAAAAGCGAAACA
The DNA here is from genome assembly GCA_037074505.1 of Albizia julibrissin. Classification (NCBI taxonomy): domain Eukaryota; kingdom Viridiplantae; phylum Streptophyta; class Magnoliopsida; order Fabales; family Fabaceae; genus Albizia; species Albizia julibrissin. The sequence goes on along the minus strand of CM073483.1, from coordinate 38,718,146 downwards.
AAGAAGAAAAGATAAACAAGTTGAGAAAGATATATATACCCAAGAGCAGAGCGGTAAAGGCGGTTGCTTTTTTTGAATCACCCGAGACATTGTGGGGACTTAATCCCATAGAGTCTTCAGCAGTAGAGTTTAGATGTCTTGAAATATGATCAAACTTATGCTCACTCAGCTCTTGTCCTCCCTCCATGAAAGTACTCAACAGAACCCGACGCCTCTCAGCTTTTCCTATCGTCTCTCTGTTTCTCGCCCAAGGAAGAAGATTCGGAACAGTGAAGCCACCTCCCGTCCCCATCGTGATTCTCAGCTTCTGAGTCCTCAAAACGGCATCACTTTGATTTAAGAATACTAATAATCAATAAAATAAAATAAAATAGTAGTAGTAGTAATAATAATAATTGACTCTTTTCTCCTTTTCTTTTCTTTTTTTAAGAAAATTAAGGACAAGTACCAAAAAATATTTATTAATAAGGAGTTTAAAAATTGTAATTATTTTAAATGATAAAAATTAAAATATAAACATTCAATTATAGAATTAATCTCGACCAAACTTCTTATATTTTTTCTAACTCAATCTCAACTATTTAATTGTTAATTAATTATCAACTGGTGTTCTTGGTCAAGTGCATGTTAGCTTTTAATTAAGAATTGATGTTATGGATATATAATCAGTCTATTTAAGAATTTTAAATTTTTATTTTTTTTTCATTTTTATAACATTCTTCTTAGGGTTTCCTTTTGTTCAAGTTTTTATTCCAATTTTTAAAAGAAATATATTATAACATTTTTTGTGATTTTGTTAAGTTTAAAAAAAACCTAAAAAAGGAATATTTATAATTATTTATATATTTTAGAGGCTATTTTAATTTGGATAACTTTTAAAATAATCTAATGTATACCATAGAGAATATCATAAAAATATTGACGTGTATGCAGATGGTTTTCATCAAAATATACCTGGAGATATCATAAAAATTGATGATCTAAGTTGAGATGGGATTACAGAAAGTTAATTTTGTAATTGAAAATTTATATTTTAATTTTTGGTCTATAATAATAATTACTCCCTCTGATCCTTATAGTACACATTTAGAAAGTTGATCTTAGTCTTAAATATCAAGATTCTGAAACCCGGACTGGTAATTGAACCGGTCGGGGTACTAGGTCAAGGGTCAGTGGGTCAGATCGGAGTCAACTCGAAATCAACCCGGGGCCTAAACCGATGTAGTATAAAAAATTAAAAAATAATATAATTTCTCATCACACCAGCCAAAATTTTAAATAATATATATTATTTCCATACTTTGAATTAGTAGCAAAATAATCATATATTCTAATACTTATCATGTAGTATCTACAATTTTCTTTACAAATTGACATCATTATATCATATATACGACACCTAAATGGCTAAATGACACCTTTAACATTTTAAAACAAATGTATATTTTTTAATGTTAATAAAAATATTAAAAAATCAAAATCAAAAGCAAATGATTTAACCTTTTGTCAGCTAGTCTTGGCCTTCACGTATTATTAGAAGGGGAATTAAATTGCTTCCTCTTTTCCAATGAGAGTTGTCAGTGCACATTGATAAAGAGGTTGGACTTGCAATGCTTCTCTTTCCTCAACTTTTATTTCTGCTCACTGTGAAGATTGGGTTTTCTAGGAAGGGGCAAAGTTGTCAACAAATTATGTAACATGGGTATTATTGTCTAAATATTTCACTTGCATGGAACTCATCATCTCAGTTCTATGGCTCAACCTGTGATACCTTATTTCTAATAGCCTCATATGAGTACAAAAAAGTAGTGAAATCAATTGTGAAACCAGGATCTACCGAACGTTTAATAACGTTCATAAATCCTCGCTCTCAAATCAGGATTTGAACCTAAGGCTGAGAGGGTTTTTCAAAGGGTATAATACTTTAAACACATTTCCACAAGATTCACTACGCCATTAATACCTTATCGGCTCTTAGTTTCAATTAATCATAGTATGCGAGTGTTTTACTTTAAATAAACTAAGAGCTATTCTCTGCTAAACTTTATTCATACATTCATATACGTATACATCAAATGTATAATCACAAATCCTCACCTCACCTCTGCAATCCTTCTCCGTGCATATCTCAATGTATTATTCACTTGTCTAAATGGTTGGTTGGGATGAGTGAGATTCGAGAGAATCTCAGTAGTAAACAAAACTACTATGCATGCAAGATATATATGAATGCATGACATGCTTGCCTAAACTACTTCATGCCAACATAATGACATGATGCATACTCGATGTTATAACATACACATGACTATTGTACAAATATAATAGAGCTTTAATCAATCAAATATGCTCAACAACATAGGCAAAGCAGTCACATAATCAATGCAAAAACATACATATCACATACATGCAGGCAAGGTAAGTTCACTACCTGGTGGACTATAGTCCTTCCTTTTGTTTTCTTATCTTCCAACCATTGGAGCTTCTTGAAAATTCTTCCATTTCTCTTCTTTCTTGACTTCTCTATGACCCTAGATACTCAATCACATCATTAGAGTCATGATGTGGGTCATTCAAATTATATAATAAGGCCTAATAGGCTAGGAATGGCTAAATAAGTCAATTTCTTTCAAAAAAACATGAAATGCTGGAATTTGGGGATGTTGGTTGTAACATCCGTATTTTTATTTCAGGATATAATTATACTTTGGAGATAAGTATAAATTTAATAGAAAGTTTTTGGAAAAAAAATAGAAATTAAAATGTAATTAATAAAATAATAATTTATTAAAATAATATATGTGTGTGTGTGTGTATTATGTCCAAGACCCTTTTGTCATTAAAAAAATGATTAATGTTGCTTTGGCACCACGAGCACAGGAGGTGAGGGGGTATTATAAATATCACCTCTCATAAACACTTCACGCAGGTGAAGTGTTTTGTGAAGAGAAGAGAGAGTGAGGTTTTGATAGATGTGTTTTCGGTTCTTCGGGGATTAATAAGGTACACAAACTCTCTTCTAATCATAAAGTTTCTTTTATAAAATATATTCTAAATAATTTTTTTCTTTCTTATGATAGTAATTTTATGCTAATTAGAGAATATTCTGGGGATATGATTTTAGGTAAGTTTTCAGTTTTGTCAATATAAGACTGTAAAAATGTAAATAATAATTAATAGTTAATTTTAACCGGTTTATATTTATTATTTGGTTGTTATGTGATTTTATAATTAATTTCTTTTATAAATAGAATATAAATTAATTTCCATAGGGCATTTTTACCGATCAAAATTTGTTTAAATAATTTATTTGGATTATTGGAGGTATTATTGAGGTTTTAATCGTTTTATTTTTTATGTGAGCTCTGTGGAAAATATGAATCAGGACTTAATATTTAAATTAGAATTTGATGTGATTTTAATTATGTGGAGATTTGAGGAGTTATTTAATAATTAGATTATACCCATATAAATTATGAAAAATAGATTTAATTATTTAAAAATTGATATTGAGGATTTTGTAATTATAGGTATGTTAAAGGTTATTTAAGGATTTTAATAAGTGCTTTGAGTTTACAAGGAATGATCTATGATTAAGAATTTTTAAGGAAATTAGAATAATTGAGGATAATAGTTGTAGAGAAAATTAGGTTGTAGGAGTTAAATTATGTAAATTAATTATTTTATTGTTATTTGTGGTTAATTGGTATCTACATTAATAACGTAGATTTTTCTTGTGATAAGTGATTGCACGAGTTTTACTATCCAAATTAAGATTAAGCTTGGAATCGAGGTAACCAGGGTTAATTTATTTTATATGCTTGTTTTGGACTGTAAGGTGTTTTATAAACCTTATTTTTATCTATAGTACTTGTATGTGTTTTGCAAGATTATATTTATGTTTGAATATGAATTTATTTCAGTGAAGTAGTGTATTTTCCAATTTACATATATAAGTGAAAATTATTATTAAATTGTTACTGTTATGATGGATATGTTGTCTGAGATTAAATGTTGTATAAGAATTTAGAATTGTCATAATTGTTTTCGAAAGCTGTATTAATTTATTATTTTTATATTACAGGATTTGTTGGGTTGTGTGGAAGAGATATGGTGAATTGTGTGCCCATTGGCTCTCTTAATCCTGGCCCGGATTTTGGAGCTGAGTGTTTGGGCGGACACCTCCCTGTCACGGTATATTGGTGGTGGCATGGGAGGGGGCAATATTCTTGATGTGACTAGCTAACCTTTGGCCGGGTATACTAACACTGATAGGTTGTACCAGTTCAGAGGAGATAAGGAGGAGCAGGATGGATGAGTGGGGATGGTTTTATTCATTGATTATATCATGTTAAGTTTTGAATTATTAGATTATTATTATTATTATTATTATTATTATTATTATTATTATTATTATTATTATTATTATGTCAGTTAAACCTGCTTCTCTAACTTACAATCTTTCCCTGCATATTTTATAAATTGATTTTGATTACTGAGACTTTATGTCTCACCCTGTCATTATAAATAATTTTTCAGGCGAGACCTCTAATCTGGATAGAGGCCAAGGGAAGCAACCAGAGGCATAAACGTTGAGAATCTTGTAGGCTTCTTTTGGTATTGGTGTTGTGTTAATTTTTATATTGCCATTATAGGGCCCACATGTTTTTAAAATGCCTTATTTACTGTTTGGATATCCATGTTGGAAATTATTTTGTGATCCATGGGTTAATTGTGATGTGAGATCAGAATAATAAATTTATTTGTAGTAAGTTTGTGGGCGAGTTTGTGCCCTAAACTCCGATATGTTGTGAAAGAGTTTGTGGGCGAGTTTGTGTCCTGAACTTTGATATGTATTGAAAAAAAAATTATCACTGATTTTATATAATTGTATTGAATAATTTTTTTTTGTGAGAAAGGGTCATTTCATTGGCCGCGGCCAAAAACCAGACAGAAACATTTTGGCCGCGGCCAAGAATCTCGCTGTTTAGAATTTCACCGTCTTGATTCTTGGCCGAACTTGTAAAAATCATAACTAAATCTACAAAAATCCAAATGAGGTGCTTCCAAGTTCTATGGAACCCTCTTTAAGTCTAATTTAAGGAAAAAAAATATATCCATAAGCTAAACACACTCTCATAAGTACATAATTCCATTTAATTGGATACTACTCCAGAATTGCCCAGTTTAACATGACAAAATTTTGAAAAATCATAACTCCTATTATACTTGTCCAATTAATCATTATGACCTATCAAATTAAAGGTCTATGTCTCTACCTTAATTCCTTAAATTTTCATTGTCATTGGACAACATTTCGCCACTCCAAACACATCACAAAGACACTGCCTCCAGAAGACTGATTTCACAACGTGCACCCTTTAATTTCTAAAACTTCCAAATTCATATAAAAGTATCCAAAATTCATGAATACTTGCATACCTACACAATTTTGCCTCCTAAAGCTAATGAAGCATCAAAATCATCAAATTCCAAGTGCATCACCACGTCACACACAGAACCTCAAGCTATTTAATTCACCATAATATTCCCTTTAATATCTAAGGATATAAAAGAATTTTGGGAAATAATATCACGTCCCATTAGATCATTTGATAAATCGGGGTCTAACAGTCTTCTTAATATAGGCTTAATCTCAAGCCTCTTATCCCAAAATTCAGGATATTACACAACCCAAAAACCCACTTTCATCATATTCGATGGAAGTGAATTCTATATGAAAGTGGGATCTAATGCATCAAATGATCTAATTTCGTGATTTCACTTTCACTTCTCCAATCTCAATTCAAGTGTACCAAATGTGACATTACGAGTTCTGTACGGTCATTGTAAGAAATTTTTCTTATTCTGAACTCATTTGTAACTTGCAAGTGTTTCAACATCCAAAATAAATAAATACATGACTCTTTTCTTTTACTTTAAATTATTATAATTTACTTTTAAAAATTGTACCTAAAAAGTACTATTTTTGGTTAGACAGCCGTAGGGAAAATGGTAAAAAGGAGCCTTTCAATTTAATTTGTATAATTTATTTATATATTTTTTGTATAAAAATATTTTAATATAATTATATTTTTATAAAACGTTAGATTTGGACTATTGAAATTTTAATCTAATGGTTATGAGTGGAAATAAGGATAGAAGAGGGAAAATGGTAAAAAGGAGCTTTTCAATTGAATTTGTATAATTTATTTATATATTTTTTTATAAAAATATTTAATATAATTATATTTTTATAAAACGTTAGACTTGAACTATTGAAATTTTAATCTAATGATTATAAAAGAAAATGAGGATAGAGGACGGAAAATGTAAAGGAGAGACACTACTCCCCTCAACCAACAACTTGTTAGTTATGATAAAAAGATATTGATATAGTTTAGAAAGGATCATTTGTTTAAAATTTAAATAGGATCAGATGACTCTTGAATCAAACGGGATTGGAAATATAATGATAGTAAACAATGGTTTAAAATAATCTGACTTACTATTTCTTCTTTTGTTTTTCACATCGTCTATTTATTTATCCAAATTCATATTAGCATAAAAAAGCACAAAAATTAAAGATTTTTTTTAAAAAAATAGAAGTAATCTATATCAAGATCATAGATCATTAGCATCATAATTTAGATAATACTTGACATATTTTTTATTTTAATGTTTTTTTGTGTCTTTACTTTGTCAAGAAAGAGCCGGTGTGATGGATTTTTTTTTTAATTATAGATAGGTCATAAGCAAAAAATTTATCAGCAATTAAGTTTCTTGAATCTGGTATATATTTGTAGCATTATTAAGGTAAAATACATTACTGTATGCTCTCTCTGTTCTTAATATAAGGCATAATTAACTAATTTGAGTATATTGAGTAAGTTAGTTATGTTAGTTAATATGATAGTATATTTTTCTAAAATAACTTAATCATCTTCCTTAATCCCTCTTTTCCATGTCCTACTTAATTAACTATTTGTTGAGGCTTTGAGGTAATATTAATGGGCCGGGGTTAATATGAAAAAATTGGATAAAAATGTGAAATATGTTTTGCATTTATAATCATCACCAACTCCAAATTAAATCATACATTAAGGATTGTAGGGAGTGTGTATTTATATGTACGTATATTTGTATGTATATGTACGTGTATATATTAACATTTGGCAATATGTGTGTATTAAAAATATGAACATGCATGATGACACATTATGAATTTATGATTATTCTCTATGGCTTTTTATATTTGGGAAGCATTTAGTGATATTCAAATCATTTTCAATGTTATAATAAAATTTCTCCCTTTATCAAAGTAGGAGGAACAACTATTCAGCCATTCATCTCCTATGTGATTTCGCATTTAATTATTGATTATTGATAGTATGCATGATATAAAAAGCTCCTTAATTGCTACTGCCAAGTGCCAATATTAAAGCTAATTTTGAGAGTGGATGCATTAACAGATACAATGTATCAAATGGAAATATATTACTGCACAAAAAGAATATCAATGGGAGATTTAAGTCAGATACAAAGTAATTCTCAGGTAAAAAGAAAGTAATTTAATCAAATATAGTAAACAAAAGTCACGCGTTAAAATAAATAAACCGAGGAAAAAAAATTCACCGACCAAAAAATTGATTATATGCATACTCTGTCAGTGTTTAACTGTAGATTCACCATTTAGATTTGCTTAATCAGCATTTTTTTGGGTAACAATGTTAAAATTTAGATACAAAAATTATGGGTTTGGATTACCTCATTTTTCTTATTCTTATTTTCTTCTCATAATCTTATATCCACCTTTAGGGGGGAGCACTGCGGTCGGAGGCAACGAAGAGAGAAAGAGCACATGTGTACTACTCCATGAGGTAAAAGACGAAGTCTGAGCATGAAAATGAATACAAATATGAGGGCAAACTTTTCTAGACCGAGCCTACTTACACCCAATCTACATATTTAAATAATAATTAGACCAGATTTAAACACAAGAAGTCTAATATGTAATTTTTATAAATTGATAACTAAAATTTAAGAAACAAAAAAACGAAACAAGAACACGAAATGATATTAAGATCATAAACCATAAATAATGGGAACTAATAAAAAAATAAAAAGACTAAAACTTTTTCATAATTTGTTTTCCTGGAGGCGGCAGTACTTGCATGCTATATATATGATGATGATCGAATATAAAATAAACATTACATCAAAATATATAAATAAAAAGGTTTGAAACATAGGTCATACAATTATCATCATTGTAGTAGGGAGCCCTCAGACCAAATGGTCCAAGACAATGTCCTCCTTTTCTGCCAGCTCCTCCAGTTGTTGAGAGAAGCGATTCTTCTTCTCCATAACCTCCAGAACGATGACTTGGGGCAAAAATTCGACTCTGCATTTTCCTCTAAGGTTAAGGGTGGAGGGGGTTTAAAAAAGGTGGTTGCCTCCAGTAACACAGAGAGAGAACATTACCTTTTTATTCTTGCCATGTCGTTGTTACTAAAAAGTTGCCACTCTAAGAAGGAAGAGAAATTTAGAATAGGATTTTTGAATTTGAACTTTAGAATTAAAGATGCATTAGTATTTATAATTGAGACTCATAACCGAAAACTTCAAATAATGATGAGACATGATAATATGCGTTAAAAGTTGAAACACTATGTATTTAGATTGGTTGTCTTCTTATTTACGGTCTAAATAATATTAATGACATCAGGTATACATTTTAACTAGTCTTAATTAAAAGTGTACATTGGAAGATTAAATGACATTTAGACATGTCAAATGTTAAATGGTAGTTCATATTAACATATTTAGACCTTATGCCACTACAACCAGTCTTAATATCAAGAAATTATATAATTAACAATACTAAGATCATATAATTTACTATTTATATATATAAATATATATATTAACTTTTCAAGAACATAGAAATAAGAGGTATTTAAGATCAAGATCAAAAATAAAATTTTGTTTCATTAATAAGTTTTTAGTTGCCTTGAGGTAGTAGATTACATGCATCATAAAAAATATCATCACACACACAAAAACACCTAATCCATTCTTGTCATGATTGAAGGGAGGGGAGGAAGAAGAGGAAGGAGCAGATAGGTTGGAAGGTAGATCATACTCGACTTCATTGTCCAAGAGTATAAGATTCATCTTTTTGTTCCAACTTACCACCTCAATTCTTTCAAAGGTTTCAAAAGAAACAAAAAAAGGAAAAAAATAGAACTAGAGGGAGAATAAAACCGGAATAAGAACAAAAAATGGCACCTCTGCACGCACACATATATGTGAAACTACTTTCTTCGGTCATTTATATAAGATATATTTATCTAATTTGATTATATTAAAAAAGTTAATGAAGTTAGTTAATAAGACATATATTTTCTAAAACACCATAATCATCTCCCTTAATTATTTCTTCCATAATTATTGTTGAAGAAATATCAATAAGGATAAATTAGAAAAATATTAACAAATATAAAAATAAGTCTTATATTTAGAATCAGGATCAACTCTCTAAATATATTTTATATTAAAAGGAGGAATTTTCATGGTTAGCATGTATAGCAAAAGCTTTGATGAGATTAATGGCTTAATAACCAAAGTCAAATTAGCAAATAAAAACAGGGCCACCATTTGTCACCATATGAAGGATCGTCAATCTGTCTTACACACACATTAGTAGAACCCATAATCGATATTATTTTTTTTCCTAAAAAAAATAGTATTTCATTAAAATTAGAGAAAAAGATAAGAAAAAATACTACCTGAATTTCAAAATCCCAAATTGGTTTTAGGGAAAATTGCCAAAAAATGCATTTAGAGAAAATTAATTGCCAAATACTACCATAGAAGATCTGTTGCACACAACGAAATATGTTTGCATATTCATAGGGAAGATTTTTAAACACACGGAAGATTGTTTGCACACGACAGAAGATTTTATGAACACACGGAAGATTGTTTGCACGCGTGATAACATTTGACAATTAATTTGCCCCAAAGGTTTTTTTTTTTGTTGCAATTTTCCCTTGGTTTTATTGACTATAAGAGTAATGAGATTGACAAAAAGAGTATAGCAACTGACAACTCAATTTTTTGAGAAATCACTTATTTAATATTTTGAAATTCAAGTAGTATTTTTTTATCTTTTTTTCTTAAAATTAACCCAATAAGATATACAAGATCCAAAATAAAAGGTTTGCAAAAAGAAAGGCTAAATACATAATAGTGCGAAGAAACTCTAAAAAATAACCTAACCCTAAGAGGTCTATATGTGGCGATCTTATAGGCCTATTTTTAGTAGTGTAAATATATCAAAAAACAAGCAAACAAACAATAAGATCTTCATTTTATTTAGACCTGTTATGAAAACTAAAGGAAATGATAGTATGGTGTTGTGGCATTCCTGTTGTTGTGCCATGGCACTCGAGAGATAAGTGACAAACGTAATAGCAACTTAACGACGTTCTCAATTTTGCTTCCTAAAAATTTTTTTATGACCATATTTACAACTATCAAATATTAATTATGTTGAATGCTCTAAGTGTAATTACTATTTTTGCACATTCACCTTTTAAAATTTATGGTGATATAATATAATGAGATAATATTTTTGACAAAAAATGAGATACTTAATGTTTATTATATTTTTAGGTAAAAGTGTAACTTTCCTCCTTTAGAAATACTTATATGCTCCAGGAGTACTAAGTCATCTGAACTTTGTCAAATAAAAATATAACAACTCATATCATTTTAATTCTGGTTGGCTGATAACTCACCTGAAACAATTCACATTTTATTTTATTTTTAAGAAAAGTAAACATCTTAAATTGAACAAAAATGATCTGCCAATATTTTTATTGAAAACAAAATAAAATGTGAATTGTTTAAGGTGAGTCATCAACTAATTAGGATTAAAATGATATGAGTTTTGGTATTTTTATTGGACAGATTCAAATGACTTGGCACTCCTGGAGTATGTAAGTATTTCTCTTGACGCTTTAACCAAATAAGAAAGTTTATTTTGGTCCTTTAATTTTATAAAGTGTTATCCTCTAACTCTAACATTGTCAGGTTCAATAAAAAAATGCTGACATTGAAGTTTTGAACGTTGATAAAACATTTATTCATACAAACATATTAAATTTAATTTATTTAAAATTTATTTTCAAACAATTTTTCCCTCTAATTTTCTTCTTTATGATGTTATTAGATTAGTGCTTTTAATTTTACTAACATAAAGTTTGTCTAATAGTGTAATACCTCATTAAATCTCATTGACTTTCAAATTCAAGTCCTCGAGCTCAACAGCAAAAGAGTTATACTTCTTTTTCCAAACCCAGATTTTAATCTCTTTTTTTTTTAAAAAAAAACCTGTAACAAATTAAATGAGTTAAACATTGTTTTTTACATCTCGATACCATTCTTACAAGTAAAGGTAATTGCATTATTAGAAGATGAAGTCTAGATTTTTATATTACTTACCGGTAAAGGTAATTGCATTATTAGAAGAGGAAGTCTTGATTTTTATATGATCTAGTTTAATTGATCTTAAATAAAATTGTTTTCATAAACACAAATGAAACTGACATCTATTTTGTGATTAAAATTATAGTTTAAATTAAAATTAAAATTCAATTATATGCAAACTAGATATCTTTTTTACCTTGGATTTTTCATTATACGATTTGATACGTGATCTTTTTCTTTTGTGATATGGATAATGTGTTTGGTGGGTAATTAATTTTGGCATGTATAGGAGTATTTGGTTTTAGTTCACAATTAATTTTGACATGTAAAAATATTTGAAAATTTTTGTCATAGGCGAAGCATCCATTATACTTTTTACTTAGGATTTGCATTCATGATTGAATTTATAATAAACTATCTATGCGATTAGACTAGCAAAGAGAAAAATAGATTTTGGACAAAATTGGGTCTGAGCATTAATATATGGCACCACTTGGCTTATTAAATATGATTAGAACACTCCCATAATGCTAAAATCTTGGGTTTAGTCATAAGTCATTTAAAGAAGCTTTTGATAATCAATTATTATAAATTTAAGAAAATCAATCTTTATTACTCCCTCTGATCCTTATTATAAAACATCAACTACAATTTCTCTTAGACTAAGGAAGGAAGTTAAGTCATTAAATTGGTGATCAGTTGATAAATATTTCCACTTTTACCCCCTACTATAATGATGTAGAATTAAAAATGTTATTTTTCAGATTTGTCATGAGTTGTAGGTGTAACCAATATATAGCATATTTATTTTTCAGATAAACATAGCATATTCTCATGCTCCCCCTCCCCATTTTATACAAAGTTATCCCCTCTTTTCCCAATGTCTGACGCAACATCCAATGAAAGACAAAATTTACCAAGCTCACAGAAGTCATAATTTTTTGAAGCCACTACTCGTCTCTTTCTCTCAAATGATATATACAGTGGCGCCATTTTTTATGTAAAAACTATGAAAAAAAAGTAAAAAAAAAGTAATTTATTTTAAAACCCCCAAAAAGAAATTAAACTTGGGCAGACCAAACGGAACGGAACCTAAAATTGTCATTGTTAAGTTAAGACAGATTCAATGCTTCCATGAATGACCAGGCGCAAGTATACTTTGACTTAAACCTACTGCCATGTTGGGAAGAGGAAATGGATGAGATTATAAACTCAAATATTTACCCAAGCTCATAGAATCAAGATGCAGTGGTGTTGGGTGATTCAAACATGCTTGTTTTGGTGAATCTATAACAGAGAACTTGAAACCTCACTTACCGCATGACTTGAACATAGAAGGTGTGTGTGAATTTTTGGGGGGGGGGAGAGAAACATGTTGAATGGATTGGAAACGCAATAGTCAATAAAAAGAATATGAAATGTTCAGAGTATAGCATATGAGAATTCACGGCGTTCGAGGAGTTATTCAAAAAATAAAATTCTATTAAAAATGAGGGTATAATGGGCAAAACCCAATAAATGAGTCAGTTAGAGGTAGTTGGTGGCTTATAATAATGACTAAAATTGCTAACAGTTGGTGCCTTATAATAAAGATTAGAGGGAGTATGTGTCATGTAGTGTCAGCCAAGAAATTAAATTACTTGCATGCAAGGTTGCCAAATTCGTGGATTTAAGCAAACTCGTGATAATGGCGTAAACTCGAATTGTAAACTCCTACGAGTATACTTTTATCATTAAATAGGTATTAATAGTGTATAATTAAATAATTTAAATATAAAAAATGATAACAATTTAATTTAAACATAGCAAAAAAGACAAAAAAATACCATTAAAATTGGTAAAAGGAAAATAAGTATATTAAATTTCAATAATTCTAAAAGGACTAAATTGAAATTTTGAAATATAAAATTTAAGAGATTACCTAACTAGCCTTAGTTTTTTTAAATAAAAAATCTTTAATCCCCTTACCAACTGTCAAACCTCCGGCGCCAGTACCTCGTGGTGGCGGCCATTACCAGTGCTCCGGTGACCTTGCCGAAGACTGGCCACCGAAGCTCGATGAACATTATTAACAACTTTAATCTTAAAAAATTCAAAAAAAAAATATTAGCCGCGAGAGCTCCGGTGAATATTATTAAAAAATATTCAACAAATGCATTGTTTATAACTTTAGTATCGCTATTAAAAGTTTAAATATTTGAATAAACAACTTTAACCTGAGAAATTCAAAAAAAAAAACATTAGCCGCTGGAGCTCTAATAAAGGAATATTTTTTTTAATTTCTTAAGCAAAAATTGTCAATATTACTTAAGTAATAGCGATACTAAAGTTGTAAAAAGCAGCTTTATCTTTTTCTTAATTTCTCACGCAAAAATCGTCAACATTGATACTTGAATTGTTAATAGCGATATTAAATTGTAAACGATATATTTATTAAATATTTCCTAATACTTTTACCAAAGCTCCGATGACTAATATTTTTTTTTAAATTTCTATGCTAAAGTTGTTAGTATAGATATTTGAGTTGTTAATATAAAAAAACGTGTAAAATCTATATTTTGTACTAGTGTAAAAACAGGTGTAAAATTTATATATACTAAAGTTGTAAACACAGTATTTGCTTAATATTTCCTAATAACTTTCCCTGAAGCTTTGGTGGCTAATATATTTTTTTAATTTCTCATGCTAAAGTTGTTAATACATATATTTGAATTGTTGATAACGATACTAAAATTATTAATATAGATACTTAGTTATTAATAACCTTCACTGGAGCTCCGGCGGCTAATATCTATTTTTAAATTTCTCAAGCTAAAGTTGTTAATATGGATACTTGACTTGTTAATAGTGATACCAAAGTTATAAACGGGGTATTTCTTAAATATTTCTTAATAACCTTCACTGATGCTCCAACAACTAATATCTTTTTTTTTTTGAATTTCTCACACTAAAGTTGTTAGTACAAATACTTGAGTTGTTAATAACGATACCAAAGTTATTAATATCGATAATTTAGTTGTTAATAACCTTTACCAAAGCTTCGACGGCCGGTTGCCAGCAAGGTCACCAGAGCTCTGGTGATAGCCACTGTCACCTGTCATCGACAATGGAGCTACGATAGGCCTCAAGGGGTTTGGGGATTTTTTATTTAAAAAACAAAACTAAAGGTAGTTATATAGTTTCTCAAATTTTGCAACATTTTTAAATTTCAAATAAGTTCTTCTGGAATTAATGAAATTCAACATATTTGTTTGTTTGTTACCAATTTTAATAGTATTTTTCTGTCTTTTTCCCTTAAATATATTTGAAATCCAAATAATTGAAATTAAATCCATCAACATTCATAATTTATCATACTTAACCAAGAAATTTCTATAAAATTCATATATAAAGCCACTGAACATGATCAAATCGAAAAAGTTAACATGAGTTTAATGGTGAGCTAACACAATTATGTAAGTTAGAAGCGTAAAAAGGATAAATTCTATGTGTAAAAAACTCGGGAGTTTAACCGAGTTTACAACTAGCACAAATTTACTAGTGACTTGGCACAATTTTGTCATATAGAAACATAAAACGGTAAGGTCAAAGAGTTAACTTACAAGTTTAACAATAATGCTTGCATGAATGATGAAACTTATTAAAAAGGGACCAAAGATTTTTATCGGGAAAAAAACTAAAAAATATCACTTGGACTTCAAAATCTCAAATCAGTGATATCCTATTAAAATGAATAGTTAATTACTATACTTTTGTAGTCAACACTAATACTCTTATAAATAATAAGGCTGATTTGAAATTTTAAAATTCAAGTGCTATTTTCTTATATTTTTTCCATTATTATTATTATTATTATTATTTAATTTGTTTCTTTTCATGTTTTTTCAATTTTATAATTATTTTAAATTTTTAAAACTATTTTATTTGAGTGCTGCTTAACCTATAAAACTAAATCGGTATTGGTATTTCTAACTAGGCTCTTTCATCATGATCCACCATACAATTTGGCAGCTAAAACATCAAGCATACCTCATTAATCCAGGAATTTAGAAACACAAACACATAATTGTAAAACTAAGGTTATGTTTGGCTCGATAGAGGGGAGGGTTTGAGAGAGATTTTCTTTTACCTTGTTTGGATTGACAAAAAGAGAGGGGAGGGGAGAGATTTTGACATTACCTTGTTTGGTATAGGAGAGGAAGGGAGGGGAAACATTTTTATATGGACAACTTTACCCTTATTTCATTTAATTTACATTTTATAACTTTCTAACATATTTAATAAAATATAATTACAAATGGCATTCAATACATAAAATTATAATTTTATAATTATAAAAATTAAATAAGTATAATTATAAAATGTGTGACAGTTTTGGGTAAAGAATGGAAAGGGCACTGTGGAAATATTATAAAATAGTAGGGACATATTAGTCAATGTATATCTAAACATTAACATTTCCCTCCAAATTCCCCCAATTTTGGAGGTTTTTAACCTAAGAATTTTAACAATCTAAAAAAAGGGAGTAGAGCAAAATCACATTCCCCTCCCCTGAAGGATTTGGAGGGAAAGGGAGGGGAGAGAAAATTTTTATGAGTGAAATTTAAAAAAATTGAAGAAGTGAGGTTAAAAGTTTTTAATTAATTTTTTTACTATTTTATCATATATCTCTTCTTTATTAAAATTTTATAGCCCCACTTTTCTAATTTTTTTTTTTAAATTCAACTTCAAAAAAATTTCCCTCTGCCTACTTTCCCTCCCCTCCCCTCATAAATGTCCATTGCTATACAAATTTCTGAGGAACTTCAGTGGAGTTGCTATGGCTCTGGTCATCTGCATTCCTTATATTGTTCTTACTTTGAAAAAGATGAAAAAATATATATAATTTAGAGCCCATAAATCTAATGGCAATGTTGAGTTAAAATTAACGTGCATGTTATGAACTTAGCTATATGGTGTGGTTTTCAAAATGGTCTTTATGTAATGCTCTAATCCAGTCAGTGATTGTATAGCCTTATTTGTTCATTGAAATTTAAATGGTGATAATGTGAGATTTATCTACAGGAGGGTCTGAAAATGACTATTGAATCGTGTTCACACTTAAGAGTTGAAAATCAGCCTAGTACTAAAAGAGAAGGGCCTTCCAAAGCTTCCATTTATCTTGGAAGTGGAAGAGATATGGACAATGCCGTTAACTTGTCCATCCTTTAGGAATTTGTATTGTATACAGTACCATGTCTGAATCCAATAAACCTATTACATTTGCGTAGATTTGGAATGATGTGTCAAATTATAGGTGTAATGGAGTGCTTGAGCCGAACCTATAAGAAACCTAAAGTAACAACTGAGTTTTTTGGTCTAATCCTGCAGAATTTGCTTTTGAACTCGTCTGCATTACCTTTTTACAGATTTTAATGGAGGGGAGGGTTGGGAGATGAGTGGAGGGATTTTCATATTATTTCGTTTGGATTGATGAGAGAGGAGGGGAGGTGAGAGATTTTAATGTTATCTTGTTTGGTTTGGAAGAGGAGGGGAGGGAAAATATTCTAACCTAAACAACTTTACCCTTATAATTATAATATTTATACGTTTAAGGGATTATATTTATAATTATATATGTATTTATAAATATTATAACATTCAAATATATTTATTAATGTTTTATAAAATATTATTATAATTAAAAGTATTTTTTTAATCAATTATGACATCCATAATATGTTTTTATTTACTAATAAGAATAACTAAAATATGTAAATGTGATAAATGAAAGTTAACTTTAACATATAAATGTGTGCTGTTAAGATAAAAATATTAATCAATTTAATAATTATTTTAACATAAAAATTATACTATTCACAAGTTTGATCCAGTTGATGAAAATATATATAACAACAAAAAATAAATAAAAAATAACATTCCTTAGGTATGTGACAGTGTGAGAATAACGGGTTGGGTGGGGAGAAAATTAAAAAGGAGAAAATATTTTAGGGCAGTGTCTAGGGAGGAGAAGGTAATTTGGGGATATTGAAAATAAGCATGGGCAAAATGGCCAAAGTTTGACATAATATTACCCCTCCCCTCCAAATTCCCCTAATTTAAGAAGGGGGGGTTTAGAGGGGGAGATGAGGGAAAATTTTAAAAAAATTTCCCTCCCCTCCTCCAACATTTTCAATATCAATCAAGGGGAGGGGCCCAACAGACCCTTAAGCATTAGAGTGAGGCATAAATGTATTTTTACATAGAAAGATAGTCATACATAACCATTCTTGTGAATGGGTGTTGTGGGGCGCCTAACAGCTTCCCCACACACAATCAACTCCCGAACCTTATCTGGTTTTCTTTTTTTTAAAAAAGGGTTTTTAAGATGATCCTTTTTTAAAATTTTGGTGGCGACTCTATATTTTCCAAATATCGGATGCTACAGTCATGCATCGAATTTCTTTGTTAAACATCTTAATGGAAAAAAGTATTCAATACAGTACCTGTCCCAAGACAATGATAGACTTATAATGTATTGATACTGTCAAGTGTCAAGCCTAACAAGGACTCTAAGGGTGTGGTACAGAGTATGCAGAGAGAGAGAGAGAAGATAAAGGGAGTAACTTCTTATTCAACAGTTCTAATGAATTTCACGTGTAAGTATTTACAAGTCTCTATAGTAACTAATTCAGGTATAACTCCCAAACTGAAAGTAGTTATACTTTATTCTTGCCACGTATCAAGGAGGCGAAGTCTAAATGGTGTGTTATTCATTATAAGACATTTAGATAGACGTTGACATCTTAGCTTGTTGAAAAACACGTAAAGAACTTATACTTTTTCAGGTATAATGCCGTGGACAAAATCTTCGAAATTACAGCAGAGCCAACTGAGCTGAGAAACACATCCTTGGCGTGCATGGGATTTTAGGGTTTTTTCAATCACATCTAAAATCAGATCGTCTTGTTTGACTGAAAATTTAAACTTTCCTAAGCAGCCAACTATAGTAATCATTATGCCGTTAATGTTATTCTTCGTTTTCTCCAAAGACTTCTCCGTTTTATGAGATTTCATCTGAAGCAAATAATCAGGAGGAAAAAACTTGAGTTTGACCTTATTATGATGAATAATAACATATGAAATAATGGATATAATCTAATTCATTCGATCACCACTAACCTCATCCAAATTTTTAGGCTTTAGTTTGTCTTTTGTGACACTCTTGAATATGAACTGTCTTCCCCCACAAAGTCCTATGGTTTCCGTCAGACTTAAGCCTGGAAAAACATTTACATTATCATTACACATATACATCTATAAACCTTAAAAACTCAGGATTAATAGATAATCAACAATACTAGTTAGGACTTGAGAAAAAACTTGCATGAATTAGGGGCTTGACGGATAACACAATCCAGAACATAATCTTCGAAATAACAGCAGAGCCGAGCTAAGAAAGAATTGAGGGAAAGAAGAAAAGTGAAGAAAAGACGAATGATCTACTTCATTTGTTCACCACTAACCTCCAAGTTCTCGTAGAGGGTGAAGGCAGAAACTGGAGTCGCAAGCAGAGGAGATGAAGGCAGAAACTGCAGTTTTAAAGAAGAAAAGAAGAATGAGTTAAGAAAGATATATATAGCCAAGAGCAAAGGCGGTTGACTGTGAAAGAAGAAAAGGAGTTGAAAGAATAATATACCAAGTCCAACGAGCACGTGGAGAAGAGATTGTGCGGGAAAAAAAACGGAGAGAGAGAGAGATCTTGACAGTATCTGAATCATAACAACCACCGGGTTTGTGCGCGGGAAAAGAAGCCGACCTCTGGTTCTTTGAGATTCAAAAATAATACGCAATAGACTGCGAAGTCCCAAGTTTTCACAATCCAAGTTTCAAATTCATTATTGCTTCTTTTTACCTTTCACAACAGTCTTTCTGCTTATAAGATATTAGGCCACCGTCCCTCCGCCGACGAACTTAACAACGGTCTGTCTCTTTCATAAAATTTTTTTGCCACTCTGTTCATATTTCGTAACTTTCTTCAAGATTCAAGACATTTGAAAATTGAAACTTAAAAAGCGAAACAAAGAAGAAAAAATAAATGAGTTGAGAAGGATATACATACCCAAGAGCAGAGCGGTAAAGGCGGTTGCTTTTTTTGAATCACCCGAGACATTGTGGGGACTTAATCCCTTAGAGTCTTCAGCAGTAGAGTTTAGATGTCTTAAAATATGATCAAACTTAACCTCACTCAACTCTTGTCCTCCCTCCATGCAGGTAATCAACAGAACCCGACGCCTCTCAGCTTTTCCTTTCGGCTCTCTGTTTCTCACGCAAGGAAGAAGATGACGACGTATTGGTGGTTTGAAATAGGATTGGACGGTTTAATTGTAATTCATGGTATAAGAGATAAGAATGGAGAGAAATTTTATCCCATTTATTCATGTGAATAAATATTTTTGGAGATCCAATTATGATCCCAAATAAAGATATAGTAATTGTTTAGGAATTGGTTTGAATTAGTGGTAGAAGCTGATTTTCTAACGTGATTTATAATATATGAGATAAGTTTGTGAGAAAAGTTTTGTCTCAACTTGCGTAAAATGATTTTTCCACTACCACCTAAAACAGGCCCTATAATAACTATCAAAAATAGTTTTTCAATCATGATTTACGGTATACGAGATAAGTATATGAGAAGAATTTTATCTGAATTATAAATAAACACTTTTTGGTGGTGTCAAACTCCTCCTTTCTCACAAAACGGTATCACTTTGAGTCAAGAATAATAACAATTAATAAAAGAAAAGATATATAATAATAATAATAATAACCTAAACTTTTTTTTTCTTTCAAATTATTGTAATTTACTTTTAAAATTTATAAATAGAAAGCATTATTTTTGGTTAGACAGCAGTAGGCAAAATGGCAAATGATGGAAGGAGCTTTCCAGTTGAATTTGTATAATTTATTTATATACTTTTATATAAAAATATAATAAAAATTTTATAAAATATTAGATATGAACCATTGAAATTTTAATCTGATGGTTGTAAATAGAAAGAAGGGTATAGGAGGAAAAAGATAAATGAGATTATACTAGTCCCCTCAACAAACAATTTGTTAGTTATGATAAAAAAATATTGATACAGTTCACCTTTTCTAAATTAGGTTTGTTAAAAAGATTGATAAAATAATGACAAGATTTGATAAGCAATTCACAATCCATTTTTTGAGAAATATTTAATCTATGATTTTTTAATTTTAAAGTTTTTTCCTATCATTTTCTCTTTAAAAAACTTACTCAAATTTTTAAAAGTTTGAATTTTACTAGCAGTCAATTAAAATTTGGAATTTAGTATTAGTGTAAATTAGTAAATAAATTTTATTTTTATATAAATTTTAATTAAAAATATATTTTAAGAATATTCTTAGAATATATTTAACGAGTTAACGGTTTGGACTTAAGTATATGTTTTCAAATTAAAGATGAAATCTATGTAATTAAAACAAAACAGAATGATGATTAGAATATTTTACTCAAAAATAGTCGATTTTCGTGTATGTTTGGATTAATTTTTAAAAAATAGTTTTTAAGATTTACGAGATAATTATATAAGAAAAATTTTATGTCGAATTACGAGAAAGAGTTTCTAAAATCATAATTTTATAAATAGGTGAGAATAATTTTATCTTGAATTATAAAAAAAAAAGACTTATAAAATCACAGTTTCATCGGGTAGAAAACTAGAAATAAAGGGTCGAAAAATTTTTTTATTAACAAAACAACAAAAAAATAATAGAGTTTATCAACAACAATAATCCGGCCAAAAATAATACTCATATCAACAATAATAAAATTAACCGAACCAGATGATGGCATTATGGTGATTCCATGAAAAAAGATACACCCACGTGTCCTTTTACTCAAAGGGGTCTCTTTCTGTGTCAGCTTCTTCTTCATCCCTTCCTACTTAATCTGACACCCTCTCTCTCTTTCTCGTTATCCCTATCATTCTCTCTCTAAATCCTCCTCGACGTGTAGAGGGAAGGACTAGGAATACCCTTTCTTCTTTACACGGAGGATTCATCGACTCTGGAAATATGGATGAGAATTTAGCTCTTATCGAATCCCTTCTGAGGGAGGACCAGGAGGTTGCGCGAAGAGACAAAGGGACGCAAAACGACGACGCTTATGGCTGGCAAACGGTGATCAACAAGAAGCGCAACCGCAAGTCTTCAAAGCCCGCGTCGGAGAAGTTTTCCGGTGATCTCCTTGTCAACGATGTTAATTCTTCATCTAATGTTTTCAGTGGAATTGAGCAGCATTCTGAGGAGCGCCGCCGCCGGATTCTGGAGGCTCAGATGGCCCATGAATCTGCATCTGTGGATGCCGATACCAGCAGATCGAAGCGGCATTATGCCGAAAACGACGATAGCAGCGACGAAGTCCAGGGTGAGGGAGTTGAGAATGGCTCTGTCGAGGTGAAGAAAGTCAAGAAGAAAAAGAAGCCGAAGATGCCCAAGGTGACAGTGGCTGAGGCCGCTTCGAAAATCGACGCTACTGATCTTGCCACATTTCTCGCTGATATTACTGTGAGTATCGATATTAGTTCGATTTTTGTCCAATGTTTTTGGGCCCTCTTCGATCTGCTTGAATTGGATTCGGTTTTTTCTATGTGCTGTCATTCATTGAATGCGAATTATATGTGTGCAGGTTTCATATGAATCGCAGCAAAATCTTATGCTCATGCGATTCGCTGATTATTTTGGTCATGCATTCTCGTCAGTCGGTGGGGCTCAATTCCCATGGTTGAGGACTTTCAAAGAGTCCACGGTTGCAAAGATGGTTGATGTGAGTTTCTTGCGGTTACTTTTGGAGCATAATTTAGTTGAGATTTTTTGAGGGCAAAATTCCGCTTTTCTGAACGTTGTTTTACATTTGTGAAATATCGGCCTGCGTTATAGAGTTTAAATCATTCATAATCCTTTGATTCGAATTACGTATGTTATTTTACTTATAAATGCTTGTATTCTGGGCGAGAGCTTCAATTAGATAGCTTAAAGCTTTTCCTCTGGTAATCTCTGATATGATCTTATCTTTATAAGGTGATTCTGAAAATCAATGCTGAATTATGTATCTTACAATATAATCTGTTTGTTTGATACGGGAGCCTTGTTAGTAGTCTATATGATTTATTGGGAGAGAAAAAAAAGTAGTCTATCTAATGGTGTGGTTATCATTATTTTTGTTATGTATTTTTGGATTAGTCAAGCGTTGTTAATCCATGATTATCATTGGTTTTTCTAATTATGTTGTTTTGTTCCCTTCATACAGATCCCTCTTTTACACATATCCGATGATATATACAAAATATCAACTGACTGGATTAGCCAACGTTCTTCCGAAGCACTTGGGTCATTTGTGTCATGGTCATTAGAAAGCATTCTTGCAGACCTTGCCAGTCATCAAGGAGCTGCTAAGGGAGCCAAAAATTTGTCCCAGCAAGCTTCATCTAAGTCTCAGGTAGCTTCTGAAATCATATCATTCTGCCTAATATCTGAGAGTTGAAGTATAATAAATTTGGAGAGCAGTTGGAATATCTGCTTAATAGCTACTTGCTACCAACATTTTAGTTATAATTACTGTCAACCTTGATAGCAGTGGCCTGACATGTACTTTTCTGATTCATATGTCTAATTGGTGTAAATTGGTCATCTTTGCACATGAACATGAGGGGGAGATCAAGGTTCTAAATAATTAGTCGTTCATTTAAACAGAATAGTTCCTGTGCTTTTATTTGTTTTATGTTTTCTTTAATAGTTATCCCTGTGGTTTTGCAAGTGAATTCGCTGTCTATATTTTGCATCTGTGTTGGCATTTATCTGTACGTGAGAGGATTTGCATAGTTCTTCTTTGTCCTATTTGCTTAGATCGATTAATTGTATCATCATTGTTGTATTTCTGTTTTATGGCCTATGCCTCAAGCTGGTGATAGTTTTAAATGCTTTGATGATGTCTTACATGTGGCGCGTGCTCACACCCCATATGATTTGGCAAACAAATGTTTAATGTAAATACGGTGTATTGTTTCTATGCAGGTTGCCATGTTTATGGTGTTAGCAATGGTTCTTAGACAAAAACCTGATGTCATGATCAGCTTATTGCCTATAATTAAGGAGAGTAAAAAATTTCAAGGACAGGATGAACTCCCTCTAGCTGTTTGGGTCACTGCTCAGGTGCCTGTTTTCAACATGTTTGAGTATATTCCTATGTAAATGAATTTATTGTATGGATTTTGAATTGTGATTCTTTTTCCGTAGGCTTCTCAAGGAGATTTGGTCACGGGGTTATTCTTGTGGGTATCTCTTCTCTTGCCAATGCTGAGTGGCAAGTCTGGTAGCAATCCTCAATCAAGAGACTTGGTTTTACAATTGGTGGAGAGGTTAGAAATACTAGTTTTTCCCTTTATTTATTCCCGATTTATTGGTTGCAATGACAAGTACAGAATTTGTCACTATTCCCTCATGTTTGATGGAATTCCTTCCTTCATCCTTTTCTGAAGCAGAATTTTGTCATCTCCAAAAGCTCGTACTATCTTATTGAATGGTGCTGTCAGAAAGGGCGAGCGTGTAGTGTCCCCTTCTGGTCTTGATGCTTTAGTGAGAATCACCTTCCCCCTCCCTTCTGCCCGCGTCAAGGTAGATAGATGGCCGAGAGAAGCTTGTCTATTTTATCGTGCCTTGCTATCTTCAGCTGTCTCCAGTGTTACCTTTTGGTTTCATATTTGTTCTTTTTTGCTCAGGCTACAGAGAGATTTCAAGCTGTCTATCCAACATTAAAAGAAGTGGCCCTAGTGGGATCTCCTGGAAGCAGAGCAATGAAGCAACTTGCTCTACAGATATCAAATTTTGCATTCAAAGCTACTGGAGAAGGTGATGTAGAGTCCATATGGATTGTCCATTTTGTTTTCCTACTTTTCTTGGCAAATTTCAAACAGAGTTAATGGGGCTAGTGTTGTGGCTTTTGTGGAGAACTAAATGCATGAATCTTTTACAGCCAATCCTGATCTATCAAGGGAGGCAAGTGACATTTTTATATGGTGTTTGACTCAGAACCCCGAGTGTTACAAACAGTGGGTAAGTTCAAGGAATAGTGTCATCCAATTCTTTTCGTTATTTATGACTCCTTATACCCAGCACTAGTAAAAAAAATACTATAGGACTCCCTTTACCTATCTAATAATTGCAAACATAAATTGATAATAAATTTTCTGCTTTGCTCTGGAAACAGGACATGCTTTATATGGATAATCTTGAGGCAAGTGTAGCGGTTTTGACTAAGCTTTCTGATGAATGGAGGGAACACTCTCAGAAACATCCTACTCTTGATCCTTTGAGGGGAACTCTTAATAGTTTCAGACAGAAGGTATGCTATTTTTTTTTCTTTTACTTTGTCTTTGCATTTGTTAATGGGAATGCATGATGTTTTACCTTAGCAACACAAACCTATGTCCTCATTTTGTCCTTACACCTGAACACTGTTAATACATTGCCATCAGGCCTGACAAAGCTCCTACCAGGTATAAAGATGGTTTTTGTTTTGCAATTTTGTTTCTGTGGGCATCAAAAAATTGTGTATTGAACAAGCAACTAGTTATGCTTTAAGATTCTAGGACCTTGTGCTATGTTCTTATAGCTGAGAATCACAATCCATTCATGGGAACAAGCAAAATCTGTAATCTCAGCTGTAAGACTGGAAATAAACTTAAGAAGAACAAGAAGTCACCAAGGGAGGGAGAAGAATCACAGGGAGAGAAAGAGAAACCTCACAACACATCACACACGTCCCCTACTGATTCCCCATGCAAAATATATACCCTTCACTCTTTA
This sequence comes from Albizia julibrissin, assembly GCA_037074505.1. Lineage (NCBI taxonomy): Eukaryota > Viridiplantae > Streptophyta > Magnoliopsida > Fabales > Fabaceae > Albizia > Albizia julibrissin. The sequence goes on along the minus strand of CM073483.1, from coordinate 38,692,781 downwards.
TTGTCAGAATGATTTGGTGTTGACACCTGTCCCATATTAGGACCACCAGCAGATTGGTTGTTCCCGCACTGTCACTATCAAGAATGCATCATTGTCTTGAATTCTAGCATTTACATCTTTAGTACTCCAAGATACATCATTGTTATAGTTCTCTTGTGTAATTGTTCCTATGAAAACAGAATGAAAAGGCCTTGGCCAAGGCCCACGACAGCCCTCGCATTGCATTGCTGAAAAATGCAGACCAACAGTGCAAGGCTATTCTGCGTCAAGTGTCGAAAGGCCATGGATGCATGAAGAGCTTGGCATTTGTGTCTGTCGTACTCGGCGTCGGCATCGGTGCTGTTATCTTGTCCCAGAACATGCATTCCTAGGATCATAACAAACTTTCAGAAATGTTGAGGGGGTTGCTCCAGTAGAGAGGTTTGCCGGTGACTGACTGATGACTTAATCTGCTTATATCCATCATGGATCGCTTACTTTAAATGCATGATCCATAATAAAGTGAGATGAGGAAGATTTAATTTATTTTACTCTTCAACATAATTGGAATTAGGGGAGAAAAAAAGGGAGTATATAGTAATAGCACAGCCATGAGAGCTTGTGGTCGTTTTACAGAGGGATTAATGTGTTCTGCTCTCTAGTTTCAACTTTCAAGGAGTGCCAAGTGGGTATAGAGAAAACATAAATCAATGTGAAAAGTGTGAACAAAATGGTGCTTGATTTAAAATTTTGACGCATTTTGAATACCCATTGGTTTTCATCTATTATTTTACTTGTTATATTTTGCTACTGTTATTATAGTTTCAAGGATGTCCAGCGTTTGCTTATAAATCCTCCTGGGAGCGCATTTAATTAAAGCAATGCGTTTTACATTTAAGAATATTCCATTTTCACTTTCTAATGAAATTGGAATCTAGAGTATGATATAAGTTATAACTGTCATGATATTGGATTGGATTCAGAATTATTTTAATATATCACATAAAATCTGAAAATTTAGTTACTATAGAGTTTGTTTCATATTGATCAAACTTCTGTTCATTTTATCTAAAGTAATAATTCTATTTAATAAAACGTATCTTTTTATTATGTATTATACGGAGATAATTTTTTTTTTTTTTTACCAAAGACCAAAGTAATGGAGTATTATATATATATATATATGGAGTGTAAAAAGCGAATTGTGTTACTCATTTTAAAATACATTATGTTTGCCATGTATTTTTATGTTATATATAATTATATATATATTTTACCAACCAAATTTTATAGAAAATTGTATTGTTCATGAGTATATCATAATTCATATATATATATGGCTTACATAGTGATATATTGATATGATGTGACATTTAATAAAAAATTGTATGGATCATGTTTATTTGCGCGCATGCCATAGAAGGGACATGGAAGGATCTCATGACTTTTATAGCCAGGCTTGATGGGTGGAAATGTTTGAGAGGAAAAAGAAAATATGGGGAGAAAATACGGAGAGGCTCAAGTTCTCCTTTGCTGCATTCTCTCCCAAACTAGAGAAGAAAAATAGAAGAAAAAGAAAATGAGCAGTGAAACCGTCACATTCTCTTCCAAACTATTTTTAAAAAAAAAAATATGAAGAGATTTTGAAAAGAAAATTCTTCTTCCTTTGCTGCATTTTTTTTAAAATATGAAGAGATTTTTAAAATATATTTTAAATAAAAAAATTCTAAATAAATACCATTTTAATTTAAAAAACTCCAAAAAGTCTGTTAACACATAGAAATAGTAAATATGTCTCAAGGAATTATTCTTAATTTTTGAAATGTTGTGTTTTTACTCAAGTTTTTTTAAAAAAAGAAATAACTCTTGCCATCGTTGAGCTCCGGTAGCCGCAAGGGTTTTTCTTTTCTTTCTTTTTATGATGAAAAACTTGAGAAGTATTTTGATAAAAGCATAACATTTCAAAATCTCAAATTAGCCTTTTGAAATATATTTTTCATTTTCATGTGTTAACAGATTTTTTGAAATTTTCCCTTTTAAATATGTATCATTAAATTTTCTTCTTTCAATATATTTTTTTTTAAAATATAGTTTTAAACATGAAATTATTTGGTTTACTTGAATTTTATATCAAATCTAAATCCATGAGGTTTTTTTAAAAAAAAAATCTGAATTTTCATCCACCTCCTCTTGATCAAAGTGTTGATTAAAATTAGTTAAAATAAATAAATGGGTAAAAAATATAATTTTTTTTTCAAAATTTATCATTATTTAGGAGGAGGTATGAGAGAGGGAATGAGTATGATTATTTAAAGGATTACGGTACATTAAGTACCTTAAAGTATTTTTTTCCATTTACATCTAGTGTCTAAAAGTATTTTATGATGCATCCAATAATATGTTAAAGTATTTTTTTCAGGTGTGTCCAACACCTTCATATATTTTTTCAAGTGTGTCCAGCATCATAAAATATTTTTCAGGTGCATCTAGTACCCTAAATTATTTTTTTATGTATCCATAATCCAACACTCTAATGTATTTTTTTATATGTATACAACACCCTAAATTATCTAAATTATTAAGTGAAAACTTATAAAAAAAATATTTTGAAGTGATGGACGCACCTAACAAATATTTCAGAATACTGAATGCACTACAAAATACTTTAACACACTAAATACACTTAAAAAAATATTTTAGAATACCGTAACCTATATTTAAATAATAGATTTGACTTAAAGTTCAAATCCGATGTTCCTGATCCAAACACAGCATTATTGGATGTTAATTACCTATAAGAATGTGCATATTCTGAGCAGAAAAAATGCTATGCTTGTATTCAAACAAGTAAACGCAAATTTAACGTGCAAACGCGTGCGCACATATATAAAATTTATTAGTGTTTGTTTGGAATAACGAAAAGAGTATTTAAAAATAGTTTTTCAATCGTGATTTATGATATATGAGATAAGCATATAAAAGGAGTATTGTCTCGACTTATGTATATAAATACTTATAAACATCTTAAAAACTCATCTAAACATCCCTTTTACTCTTTTCTTAAATTGGTTGCTTTGTCTCAACCTTTCTTTTTCCACGAAAAGAACCAAGTTCACAAACAACAATCTACAAACGTCATAAATCAAACACCAAAACATCAAAACAAAAAAATAAATGCAAAAGGATCTGAGGATATTTATCTCCATGATAGCGTCTTGTGTAAGACATGTAGGCCAAAAGTGGTGATCGTTCTACAAAAAGTAGTTCTCATGATACTAGTCATTATGCCAATAAAAAATTCTATTTTTAAACAATTATGTAATAATATTTTGTGTAAAGGTATCTGAAATTTATTTAAAAACTCATGTGCACTGCATCTTAAATTTTTTTAGTTGTGTACAATTTAATTAGTGGAATAAGCCTTTTATTGCTGTTATTTTACAACATATTTATAACTATGTGTGAAATAAAATATATTTGCACATTGCTAAAAATATGATGCACATAGTTAAATAAGAGTTGTACTCTTTCAATCCCTAAGGACATGATGGTGCTTAGCTACATTTGAATAATAAATTTTTGTAATGGGGTTTTAGCAATTTTTCCTAATAATGTTAGTTTTCTGTAAATATAATGGCAAATGCTATAAAATTTAGTAACAATTTTGGTTACTTAAAATAATTATAATTTTTTTAAATAGCTCAACAAAACCTTTTTTTCAAAATCCAATGCTAAAGTATAGTTTTTATTACCAATAAAAAATATACTGGAGTATAGTTTTGTTGAAAAGCATATCCTCTATCATCAAATCGAACACTGTAAAAGGTAATCAGAATACTTACTCCAACCCAACCTAATCTTCAACGTAACCAGATTTAATTATTTCCCTTCTATTCCTTTCTTTGTTTAGTATGATATAATATTATTATGGACCTAGATTTGATATGTATCAAGTCTCAAATAAGAGAAATTATCAAACTAAAATTTAAATAATAATACTAATTATTATTATTATTATTATTAAAAATCCTATTTATTGAATAAATAATCCTATTATGTGGGCCCGGGGATTCATAAATGCTATAATTACCTGCTTTCCCGTGATGATCCCTTTAATTACATTCATTGGAGCGACGTCGTTTTCAGCGGGAAAACTTTCATTCCCGTCTCTCTTCCTGCTGGTCTCCACTCTTTCTAGTTTTTGTGTGTGTTTGTTAAATAAAAAAAAAAAATACTTTTCAACCTAAATCATAGTTTTATAAAAAATTTATTAAATATTAGTAAAAATACTAAAAATGTTTTTTTACCAAAACCATGATTTTAGAGAAGCTATTATTTCCCACTTTTATGTGTGGGTCTCACTTAAATTTCTCTCTCCTCCTTCCCTCTCTTCTCTCTTTTTTTTCCCCCTTCCGTGGCTTTGTTCCTCCCTTTCGCAGTTGCTATTTATTAGGGATGGGTTTTCTTTTTTTTTTTTTAAATTACTGTTTCATATTATGTCAAAATTTATTACTTTAGTTTTAAATTTAATAATATAAATTTATCACTTTTTTACATATTGAAAAATTAATTAAATAATTTTAAAATATTTATATTTTAATTTTTTCCTCAAACTAATTAGTTTGACTAATAAACTGATATATAATTTAAGGATACATAACATATGATATGATCAAGGGTCTGTAATTTAAGGATACATAAAGTGATATATAAGGGATCAAATTTGACATTACACACAAGAGCATTAGTTATATAGTGTTTTCAGTATTTTGTCGTATATTATTTTATTAAGTGAACTGTAATTTTATCTTTATTTTGACGGACTGTATTATTAACAAATAATAACTAAATGTTAATATATCATTTCCATAATGAGTTCGAGGTATCTAGAATTGTTATTAACACTAATGTATCACTTGTTAGCCAAAGAAAGACAATGTCTAAAGGAGAACGGCAAAAACAGATTGTATTAACTGCATTGAAAAAATTGCTCTTTGTATTAATTTTAGGTATTAAATAATTAATCGTGAACTTTAAATGTAAAATTTATTAATATATATATTTGAATGTATGTATGTCTCATTTTTTTCACAATTTATAATTTCTTTGGTTTTTTTATTTAATTATTTGTTAAATAATAACTAAAATATAATCTTATCCTATATATTTAATTATTATAAATGATTTTAGATTATACAATTTATATATATATATATATATCTTTGATTTTTTGATGTTAGATAATTGATTAATGTTGTAATTTTTAAAATTTATGTGATGTTATGTTTTTTTATATTTATTAAGAAATTTACTATTAAATAAAACATTCAAAAATAATCTTATCAATTATATGTAATTATTATATAAGCTAATGTCCTTTTCAGTAATTTTACCATGAAAAAAACTATTCTGATCATAATATCCAAACACTCTTATTTTATTAAAATTACTTTTTTTCATAATATATTCCCAAGCTATTTCATCGCTTTAAGATATATGGTCACCGCCACGTTATTATCTAGTGTGGGCCCTATGAACAAATCAGGTACTGGCAAAAAGAAGGTAAGTTAGAGCTTGTTTAGAATAGCGGTTGAAAATTTTATAAGTGCTTAGGAATTGTAATTCACGGAATACGAAGTAACTTTTACGGTCTACGAGGTAGCTTTTACGGTCTAAGAGGTACTTTTACGGTCTACGAGGTGCTTTCACGGTCTACGAGATAAATATGTGAAGGAGATTTATCTCGATTTACGTGAATCGGACTTATATAATAAGCCCGATTCATAAAAATGATAACAAACAAGCACTTAATAAATACTTAAATAGTGTGAATTCTTATAACTTTCCTTGAAACATATACACTGATAATGATCCATTTTTAAATAATAATAATTTTGTTTGATAAAATTTACTACATCTACCAATATACAATACTAATTAAGTTCAAGTAATTTAGCTTTTATTTTTTTATAATTACATGTATATTTTATTGAAGACAATTTTATTTGAGGCATGATACAACCCTAAAGGTGGGTGAGCGCCTATCTAAACAGAGATTTAAAAAATTTGATTTATCATATTGTTAGGGATCATCCTTTTCATTAGACCCAATTATCATTGATAATTCAGCACATATTCATATCAAACAATGTCTTATTTTAAAATTTCATGAATAAAATAAAGAAAATTACCCATAAATACCTAATTGAACAAATTCCTAATGGTCCGTTGTTTTAAAAGTCAGGTATTATTAAATAATTAATTCTCCAAATAAGTATTTGTGAGCAATTTTTTAAAAAAATTTGCAAATGAGAACTTTATACCTATGGTTTCTATCGCAATCTAATTTAAATCAACAAATTGTAAATCTTGCATTATTGATTAAGATTCCGTGCTTAATAGTTGATAAATTTAATATAACATGTACAAGAAAGTGGTGTAATTATTGAGAAGGCAAGTGGTATGTAAGAAAATAAATTTGATATGAAATTTAAATCACAATCACATTGTTAGGGAGCAAGTGAAGAGAGAAAAAACATAAAAAAGTAGAATTAGAAAAAACCGAAAAAGGCATTGCGGGCCCCGCTCACATGTGAGAGGGTTGAAAAAAGAGATCGCACCAACTGAAAACAACAGACACGGCGCCTTTAACGCTCTCATTCTCTCTCCCTCGTCTCGTGCCACAGTGTCATCTCCTCTATGCATTTTCTTGGGTTCACACCAAGGAATTAAAAACCGCATTAGGTAATGAACTCATCACCACACACAGGGTTTTAGGGTGAATGGATTAATTGAGGTTTAATCGATAGTTTAATTGATTATATTAAAATATTATAATTTATTAATTATATATATATATATATATATTAATATATTTTTAAATTTTTATAGATAAAAATAAAATTTTTTTAAAAAATACTTAAAATCTATTAGTATTAGTTATAGTGTCTGTATTTATTCAATAATATCTCATTTTCTATAATTAATTAATTATTAATCCCTCAAAATATTATTTTCTTTACCTATTTTTCTCTTTGTCTTGGTCTTTAAATTTTCATTTTTCTCTCAAAAATAATACGAAATAGTAGTTAGAGGAATAAAAAAAATGTATTTCATAAAAAAAAAAGGACCGGTTGAACCGCCGGGTCATACCAGTTTTTAGCAATTTGAAATGGTTTATAGTCTGATATCTGAACCGAACTGGACCACCGACCGGTCTACCCAATTTTTTGTTTCATGGTTCATACGTCCCCAATCGTCTCCATCTTTTTGGTTTTTTTTTCCAACCATCTTTTTGATTATCTGATTAATGTTATAATCTTTTTAAAATTTTAGAGTGTAAAGAATTTTTATCTTATTACTGATTGATATAGTTTACCGTGTCAACCAGGATATTGTTAGTCCAATTCTCTCCATTTTTCCCCCGTTCTGCTGCTCATACCAATCATGTAGATCAAATTTTGAATACTCATTATGGGAATGTATATCTTCGATCATTTAAGTTTATATTAAATTTTAATTTAATTTTTTAATTTTATAAAGTATATTCTTAATCTGTTAATCTTAACACTGTCAATATCGAAGGCGGGAAAAGAAAAACCACTATCAATATCATTTAATAGAAAATGTTAAATGACAATTACAATTAAATATTGACAAACATATTTATAATATAACGATTAAAATGAAAATGGGAGAGAGTGTGATAAAAAAAATTACCAATACCAACCGAATAGTATGGAAATGCACTAAAAATTGTCAATGAATCTTGTTCACTTGTTCTGAAATTTTTTATTAATTATATTTCTTATTTTAAATTTCACAACTGTTTTTCTGACTATCATAAACATGCCAATGTGCAAGTTTATTTTAATATTCATATTAAAGGATTAAAATTTAAATTATTTTACTTGTAAAATAATAAAAAGGATTATAAACCAGCTTTGTCAAAATTTAACGGCAGGGTTTTCATTTAAATTTGTTGATTTAATATTTTTGTTAAGTGAGACTAATAATGTTAAAATTAAGAGACTAAAAATATATATTATAAATTTAAATTACTAAATTTGAATTTGATGTAAATTTAGAGGAGCATGATTTAATATCGTTTTTTAAAATCATTATTAAATATTATTTTATAAAATGTTATATTCTAAGTATTCAAAATTTGTCTGAAAATGGGGGGAAAGCGGGGAAAAAAGAAAAAGAGAAAAAAAAAATGAAATCAACAGAATCGAGTCCTGTTGTCATGTCAAATCATTTCCCTTCCCCTTTTCCACGCCTCAAACTACGCAAATTCCATTCTCATCATCATTTCTTGTTTTCTTAGTTCTAAAATATTAACTAAAAAATACTCTTACTTACTTTTGGCTGACGCGCAAACTTGTTGGTTTGCCCAGATCAAGTAACTCACCGCTCAATGTAATTATTGTTGATAAATCTGTGCTACTGTGTGTCCTCCATTACTTTTATTATATAGGAGTACTCAACAATTAATTTAATTCTTAGATTTATTATGTTTATGATTATTGTTGTTAAAATTAATGAGTTGATTATCTAAATTTATCATTTTTATGATGTTATCTTATAAAATATGTCGAGTAACTTTTAAATTCGTTTAAACTCTCGGTTTCACATATTGTATTTATAATTTTTATGTTTCTAATTTATAAAATTATGTTAATTCACTCTAAAATCCGTGCTATCTTTTTTTATTTAATCATGATCAATAATTTTATATATTAATTTTACAAAAAAATTTTGGTTGGGCATGATAAATTATAAAAGTTAATCTATTTAATTTTAATTATTTTGATTAAAATATATTTAAATAAATTATTGTGATATTTACATTTTAATTATTTAATTATATACTATTAATACTTATTTATTAATAAAAATAAGAATACACACTTAAATATCATTTGAATTTCAAAATCCTAAATTAATTGGGAGTAATGAAATTAATAAAAAAATATTACAATTGGTAACTCATATATTTAAAAAGTTACTAATTTAAAATTTTAAAAGTTTAAATTATTTAAAGTGAAATTCTATAAATAAATAAATAAAAAACTCTTAGAACACACGATTTACCGTGATTGTCACGAATTTGTTAAGAGTCTTTGACAACGTCGCTTATGGTTAATTATTAGGAACCAACACATCCCTCTCCCTCCTCCTCGTTCCTATAAATGCCTATGCAATTCCTTCATTTTCCTTCACACTTCCTTCATACACTTCACCGTACGATCCATACTTGAGTCTCTCTTCTAATTCTCTCTTGTTTTTGTCCTCTTTTCTCAATTCCCCAACAAAAATGGCGGCCCCTACCTCCAGATCTGTCTTCATTCTCCTCGCATTGCTTCTTTTGATCACATTCTCTGAAGTGGCTCAGGTACGAACTTCACTCTATTCACACTCTACTGCTTACATAATAATTGCTCGTATTATTCTCCTCCGATTGTTCTGTTTCTCACTAGAATCTCGCTTTCACTGCGATCCGTGAACAGGCTTATGGACGCTCGAATCTTCGTCCTTCAGGTAATGTACCGCATTATTCACGAATTTCAGAGGATTAAGAAACCAAAATTCCGACGAATTTAGGGTTTCGCATTGTCAATTTCTCCTCGATCGTAACGGAGATTCTGTAAAATGCAGATTGCCAGCCGAAGTGTAACTACCGATGCTCTGCAACTTCGCACAAGAAGCCTTGCATGTTCTTCTGTCAGAAATGCTGCGCTAAATGCCTGTGTGTGCCTGCAGGTACGTACGGCAACAAGCAATCTTGCCCTTGCTACAACAACTGGAAGACCAAGGAAGGAGGACCTAAATGCCCTTGAAGAGATCAGAGTATATGATCTACTATGCACTAATATTAAGCAATGTTAAAAGATTTTCAAGAATTGTTATGATTATGATTTTCTTCCGCAGCGATTTTAATTGCTGAATTAAGGGCATATTTATCGATGTTCCCTTCACAGAGCAGATACTACTCCAAATTGTTAATTTAGGATCTGCGCAATTGTAGTTTTGCTGCTATATTCTTGGTTCTGCAGTTATCAGTTATGGAAGCCATATTATATTGCTTGATTAAAAAAATGTTTCCTCCTCTGCTAATTTACGGTGTATGACTGTAATACTCACAGACTAGAAACCGCTTAGTTATTAGGAGTATTAATTTTTTAATGAACTGTATTTTGAACCACATGCTACTATTGTGAAATGATGTTTGTTTAAAATAGTGATTAAATTAAAATTAATTTTAAAAAAAATAGTTTTTTAATTATAATTTATAGTATATAAGGTAAGTATGTGAGAGTAGTGTTGTCTCGACTTATGTATATATACATTTTTGTGATCATAAATTTGATCCCAAACATGCTTATTGTGTACTTATTTAGATTGATGGTAGAAATTATTTTTCTAATGTAATTTATAATATATAAGATAAGTTTATGAAATGAGTTTTATTTTACATAAATGAATTTCTCCACCACTAACTCACACAGTTTTAGCGGCAACTGCGGCTTCATTTTCAAACTTTATGCCTTATTCAATAGTGTGGGGAATATCGAGCCAACCAATTTAAATCAGCTTAAATCGAGGGCCAAGCTTAATATTAAAATGATATATACAACGGGCTTAAACAAGCTACTACTAATTAATTAGTTTATTTAGGAGGAAAGGCCAATGACATATAGTATAATATGAATCATATCTGTTTAAAACCTGGAATAAAAAGACTAGCCCGAAACATGTGCTAAGGCTTATAAAAAAAGTCGTGATTAGTTATTTAAAACATGACTTAGATCTGTATTAGACCTGCCTATTTTTATTTTTATATGATATTTAATTATGTAAATAAAAATAAAAACATATAAAAATAAAGTATAAATAAAAAGTAATTTAAATTAATTTATAATTTTTTTATAATTTTTTTCATCTATTTATAAGTCAAAAATTAAAATTAAAATATATTATTTAATTGTTATCGCCCCAAACATTAATCCCAATACAATCCTTCCTCATTTGCGGAAGATGGGTGATGGGAATCTTGGCTGGTGAAATAAAAAGTTATAAAGGAAAAAATAGAAACCCGCATGTGCCGTGATTAAAGATTAATCCCAAATCATGGTCCCCATCAGATGGCCCATTTGCCCTCCCTATGCTTATGCTATCTACCTTTGTCTTTTTCTCAACTACCCGCCAACAAAACGAGGACAAATAGTAGTATAGTGGTAATATGTATTTTGAAATGAAATATACTACTCCCCTAATGCTTAATTTAAGACATTGTTATCTAATTTGTGAAAATTAAGATTATATTAATTAATTAATTATAACATATGTTACATAATACCTCTATAATATTTTTTTGTAATACTAGATCATATATAATTTTATAAGTTAAACTAAATATTTTAGAAAAATTATAAATATGAGAGATAAAATAAATAAATATATAATATTTAGGATAAAATATACTCCATTTAGTCCTTATTATAAAACACCAACTAACAAGTATTTTTTGTCATTTTTATAAGGCACTTGCTTATTTTTAAAGAGTATAAAATATTTTTTCTGTGTATGCTCATATTTAATAAGAGTAGTAGGAAAAAGTAATAATTAATATGATATTAGGATTTAGTATAGTTAGTAGGGGTAATAATAAAAATTACTTAAATTTTAGAACAAATTTAATAATTTTAACTATTTTTATTAATTTGTAAAAGTTGTTAGTTGATACTTTATAATAAGAATCAAATTGGAGTACTTTTAAATCGTACTTATTTAAACAACAAATTAATGAATTATATGAATCTTTTGTCATTCTCCACTTTTTTATTTTAGATTAATTCTAAATAATTGAAATTCAATATTCTATAAAAAAAAGTATGTATAAAATATTTTATTAAAAGTATAAAGATATAAACTAGTTATATCAAATTTTAGTGATATATATATATATATATAATATTATAATAATATTTTTATAAAATATTAAATCTCAATCATTTAAAATTAATCTAACAATAAAAATTAAAAAATAGAGAAAAGTGGACAATAAGAAAAATGAAAAAGCCCTCTCCCTCGTCCAACTGGTTCGTTCCACAACAATCGAACGAAATGTATCAGAGGTGAGATTGGGCTCCATAATAATCATGAGATCACTAATAGATTGAAGTGTGAAACATCCGGCTATATATATATATTTGGCGTAATAAATTTGGTATAAAATATATTATTTAAGTTTTTTTCATTTGATCCAGGCTTTTTATTATTTATATTTCAAAAATGACAATTGAAAATCTTGTGAAGGGAATTATTAACAATTGATGGCTTCTATTCTAGAATAATTAAAATGTTATGGAAGGAACATGGTCTTTATTTGCAATACAAAACAAATAACTTTACGAAATTACTTTTATTGTCAAAGCAAACGTATTTAGGAATAAAAATTAATACAGTAACTAAAAACATACCCTTTGTATCAGGGATAAAAAATTTACCACATTCAAGACACCACATTTTTTTTTTTTTGGTTAAAGTATCAAATTAACATTTGCTCAATACTTAATTTTGGTTTGGTTAAAGATAAATGTGAGAGATTTTCCTAAAAATATCGAAAAGTGTGATGTTGATATAAATATTCTAATATTTGGTGTTGATGTCTATAATCTTTTACGATGAGTCTTTTAAAATTTTACACTTAAAACCTATGACATAAAAGATTTAATGGGAGTTTTCTATGGTTAGTATAAATAACCTATAAAGACTTTATATTACACCATTATGTAGATTTATTCTTTTATTGTAATTCTTGTAATGGAAATTAAAGATTTGTGGCCTATAAATAGTAGACATGCATTTAAAGTTTGTAAGCTTGAAATGAAATAAAAATCACTCTATCATTGCTCTCCATTTATCTCTTGTATTTCTTCATCTCAATCTATTATATTTTCTTGATTTTATAATACGATATTAGCACGAATTCACTCAAAAGGCCTATGGTCTAGTTTTCTATCTTTTATACTCTCTAATTTTCTCATTTTCATACTATATTTTATGTTGTTTATTCTCTATGTTATTTTATCACTCAAGTTTACGTTTGTATTTCTATATTATTTTGATTATTTTCTTTTATATGGGATAATTTAAGTCATTATATAGAATTAAAGAGACTCTTTTACATATTTTTTTATACATTAGGGTTACATGACTAAGATTTGAGATTATTGTTATTTTATTATCCTTTACAAGATTTTGTGAAGGATTTTTCCCTTTCATATTTATTTATCATTTTCTGAAAATCTCTTATTATGCAAAATTTATATTTCTCTATTTTATATTCTATTATTCTTTACATTTTATGTTGTTTATTATGTTATTTCATTTTATTTACGTTTTATTTGTTTTATTTACTTATTTAAAATTTATATTTTTTTATTTTATTTATATTTTATGTTATGTATTATTGTTTATTTTATTTTATGTTATTTATTTCATCTTTATTTTATTATTTTATTTACATTTCATTTATTTATGTTAATATAGTATTGTTATATCATTATGTCATCTTTTATTTTCATTTCTTTATTATATTATATCAATATATAATAGTATTATATATCATCATATAATGTAATCTATATGATTATGCGCTTATCTATTATTTATATTTGATTATGAATTTAAATTTACTTAATTTATTTTATAGTATTTTAATTTTATCGAAAGGTCAAAAGCCATAATATTCTTAATTTTATGATCATATGACCAAAAATCACATTACTTTTGTAATATTTTTTATAAGAAAGAACGCTATTGGTTTTATTAAAATGCAGGATTGAAAAAAAAAATAGTACTTTAATGATTTAATTGTTACAAATATCAAAACTCTGAATGCTAAAGGTTTAAATATCAAACTAAATAACAGTAAAAACTTTTTAGCTTTGCAAGATTTTTGTTATAGTCCTGAAGACCAATATTTGAAAAAATTGATGATGTGCTATTAAAAACAAAGAATATACGTGAAAGTGAAAATAAACATAATCACATTGTATTGAAAGAATTGATGGTTATTGAACCACACACGTGTAAATAATAATATTTCTAATGTGATTAAAATTATGAGCAAATGTTATACTATGACTAAAAGTTATATGGATAAAAAAAAATGGTATAATATGTCTAGAAGTCATATAGTCTAATATGTACCAATTTATTGAAAATAAAGATCAAAATGGTTGTGAAGTCAAAAAGACTATGAGATATTGTAAAAAATACCAAAAGTAGTTATGATGCTTAAAGCAAGAATTATGGAGAAAGATGGCCAACTTGTGGAGCCAAAAATAAATAATTGTAAGCTTTGAAGGCCATATGATTTTGATTTTAATTAGTGTTTAGATTTAAATTTAAATTTATTGTGATTAATTCGTGAGAGAAATTATTAGTCGATATTGCGATATCGATAATTGTTCGTGAATAATCTATAAAATCAAATAAAAAAAAGTAATTATTGGTCATTTTAAAATTTTAAATTTAAACATCATTAGTAATTATTGTTATTTTGATTTTATCGTCTTTTAGAATTCTACCTCATGGTTATTATCACTATGCCATATAACTCTCAATTGAAATGGTTTCTGGTATTTATTCATATAACTTTAAATTATACAATTAAATTGTTTAATTCTTTTCTTTATCTCTAATTGTACAATTTATTTGTTACTTTAAATATATAGTGTATGTGAATATTATTCATACATCAATCGAGTTTACCACATCAAACCTACTTCTATTTTCTTCTTAGGACTTGTACTTCTTTGTTGCACCATAGATTTTCCAACAAACACTCAACTCATATACCTCAACATCAAAATACTTGCTTTCATTATTAATTATACTTTTCATTTTAGCTTTGTCTACTATCTCTTTTCTTCTATTGAGCATGTGCAGTTTTTCTTAGTTCTTAAACGTTTTATTATTGAAATGCATACAAATACTCTGTAATTTGTATTTTATGTTGGTATTGATAAGTTATTGTCTTCTATCCTAATTTATTGTATTGTCATTTCTTTTACTTCTTAATATTATCATATGATATATGTAAGTTTCATACATTAATCATGATATAATATATAATATGAAGATATATATATATATATATATATATATATATATATATATATATATATATATATATATATATATATATTGGAATCAAATTAGTTTTACATGACATTTGTAAAAAAAATCATGTATCATATTTAAATTTAAGAGAATGAAAATTATTTAATTTTATGAGAAAATTCATTATGAATAGTTTATGATTTGTTAGACAAAACCATTTTTTGTAATGTGCATGAACTATATATATAGTGCAAGTCAAATTTATGGATGATCAAATAGTAAGGAATATTTGAAGAAAAAAAAGACTATGTATATCATAATTATTCATTATTTTATAGTATAATGCATATGTCTTTACATTTCTCTCAAATTGGTTTTAGCCCAAAACATCACAAATCATTACAACGAGATCTTTATGTATTTTGATTATGGATCTCCTCATATTTCTTTATGTAGTGGAAAATTCTAAACATTTCATACTTTGAGTATACATCAAAAGAAGCAAATTGAAGCATATTATTAATGAGTAATGAAATTATATAAAAATGTGATAATATATGTTAGATCCTGAAAGACATACATGTAACAAAATCGATAAAGTTTCTAGAAAACTAATATAGATTTCTCTTAATTCTATGGGAGGAAGAAGAATTGATCATAAAAAGTTATAATCCCAATATTTACATCAGAGTTTCACTTTATTAAAGGGTCTAAGTGATAGCCTAATAAACTAAAATTCATGATTGTGTATAAAGTATGAAGTACTTAAACTTTCAAGTGAAAGATAAATTATTGACTTATTATATATTGATTTGTCTTTGAAATATAGAAATAAAACAGGTGTATTTATATAACTCACACTTAAGGGGGATATTGTTAGAATACAAGTGTAAGTTAATATTGAAAAGTTGTATTCATATAATTCCTCACAAAGCCTAATTAATTTCCTAAAAATAGATATCAGATTAAGATTTTATATCAATATGATATGAAAGTTGTAAAGTTTAGTGTTGGCAAAGAAATATGATATAGTAAACCATAAGTTTACTGATTCAAACAAATTTATTGTTGGCATGACTTGTTTGATCATCAGAGTTATATATATGATGCAAAAAATTATAAAATATTATGTATTGGCATCCATTAAAGAACCAGAAGACACTACTACAAAAAAAAAATTTTAACGTCCCTTTTTTGGCCCTTTTTACGTCATTTTATAGGGAGATGCCTATGTGAACGACATAGTAAAATATGTCATTTAACGTCTCTTAAAAAAAATAGACGTCTAAAGTCACACTTTAGACGTCCCTATTTCGAAATATTTCAAAATAGGGATGTCTAAATGTTTTTTTCAAAAAAAAATATTTATTTATATTTTTCACTGTCCAACAATTTTTAATAAACCATAGAAACAATATCATATCTAAGGGGCAACGAGCTTCAATGGAGAGAGGAAGACGACGAGCTTCAACATGTAACTCTTCAGCTTTTCAGTAGCTTGTTTTTTCTTCTTTCTCCTTAAGTTACAAATTCCTTTTTTCTCCTTAAAATGATGTTACTTTCTTTCTTTTGGTCGAACTTCTGAATTCAAAAATCCATTATCTTCCTCTTTACATGTACCATAGTAGATTTGATTGTGAAAAAGGAAAGAAAATTATTATAATAATAAATAAATAAAAGGAGAGTCAAATCCAAATACAAAGAGAATATAAACAAATGTTGGCATATTAGATTTAAGAAGTGATGAAGTGAAGATTACCGTTGCAGGTAAGGGCATGGGCGGGAGCGAAAGAGGGCATGACGAGAGCGAGGATGGCGAGAACACCAGAAGGAAGAGTTGAAAGAAACCATTTGAATCTATAGAGTACATGTCTCTCTCTGTAACTCCTCTTAAAGAAATTAAGAAATATCGCGGGGGGAGAGAAAAAGAAAGTTCATTTACTACCCACTCTTAATATTTAAAAATATGGGATGCCACTTTTAACGTCTATAATCCAAGTTAGTGGCGTCCCTATATAGGGACACCTATTTGGTTTTAAAAGTCAAAACATGTCAGCCTTTTAACTGACATCTGACATGTGAACATAATTTATGCGTCCCTATTTAAAATAGGGAAGCATAAATTAGGACAAATATGCATCCATAATTAAAATAGGGATGCCTAAGGTTTTTTAAATTTCCCTCCTGTCAAAATGCAGGTCTTTTTCCGCTAATAGTTCTGCTTTAGGTGTCCCAATTAATTTTTGGGACACCTAAAGTTCCCTTTATGCGTCCCCAATTTTAATTAGGACGTTTAAAGCGATTCAATATTTTAAAATTGTAACTTATAATTACAAAAATGTCACTCCATCCATTTTTTACTTCCATTTTTTTAAAAAGTGACGTCTTTTAGGGTCGTAGTATGCGTTTTTTGTAGTAGTGAGATTTTTCATGAATAGCCAACACATTATATAATTCAAGAATTATGATGTGTTGTATGTTCTCAAAGAAAATTGATTATGAATAATATCATTGTCTTTGATTTGGAATGGATCTCCAAATTTCTGGAAATCAATCAAATTAAAATATATGGTCACATTCAAATAGCATGTCAATTATCCAAATTATATGATTCATTCATTGAAGCCTCCATAAATAGTTATATTAATACTTATGTGAACAAAATTTCTATTTCAGTGTTGACATATTTGATCTTACATATTACAGCACTTATACTAGCTAACTAAATTCTCTTGATAAAATTGGCTTTTTGTCAGGAGCCAAGTATATTCCACCTTAAAAAGTTTGAATGTGCATTCCTACTGATCCACCACAATGTACATAGATAGATATTTAAAGGAAATTGAGATAAATGTTGGATAAGAACTTCTTTTTTCCTGTTTGTCTCTAAATAAAATAAAAGAATGTTTCTAATGGAAAAATATATATTTAGGAGACTTATATTACATAATTAGTCTATTGTCATTCGACAAAGTTTTCCTAACATGAGGGGAAGAAATTAAATAGCTGGAAAAGAAAACAAATATGTCTGTAGTAAAAAAAAGTGATTGGCCAACTGAAAAAAAGGATAAGACGCAATGAAAAATGTTCTTTCAATGTGTGAAATTTATGGACCTACAGTCCAAAATATTTGAAATATAAATTTATTTGTGATATATGATATTCATGTGAAAATAAAGATTTTCACAGGGTTTAATAATGATTATGATGAGGTACAACATTTGCTGGTGCATACAATAATTGTTGTATATATTATTAGTTTAGTAGTATATACAAATGAAATAATGGGTCTATATGTACCTGTTACGAGTGTAGGATGGTGTATTTAGAAGTGCAAGTGTACACTGTCGTAATCAAATAATATAGAAGTGAGTAGAGTATCGTTCCCACGAGGATTGATCACTAAGTACCAAAATTGGTAATTTTAATTCTATTTAGTCGGTTGATTAGTTATGATTGAGATTGCAAGATAGAAATGATGAAATATGAATACAAGTGATATAAAGACAAATATGAGAAAAAACCCTAGGGATTAGATTTCACTTAATAAATTTCGGATTGAATCACTTATCTATTCTAGTCCAATTTATTCCACATGATTGATAGTCGAGTTTCCCTATTTTAATTGCTAGCCTTTTCCAATGTCAAGTAATTCTATAATTAATTGCTAACCCAATATATTCCTATATGAATTTAAGCAATCAATCATGCATTAAGATTTATGGAACTCAATTAAGACTACACAACCCATATGAATATATTCCTATTTCATATACAAATTATGGTTTTAATTATAGGATCCACACACATGTATCTCCTTTCGGTCTCAACATACATATTAAAATCATCCAAAAGGTGGCCAATCAATTGTAAGCATTAAGAGCAATAATTAAAACTCAATCATGAAGGAAAAATTAAAACTAGATTTAATAAGTTAAGATTCAATCCGTCATTAGTAAGCTACGTCATCACCCTAAGAAAAGGAAAATTTAGCTCATGATAAAATTAAAAACAAAACCAAAATATATTAAAAACATCATAAATATTGCATAAAAATTAATTACAAAAACATAAAAATACAACTACAAGATGCATTAAAATGGAAAATCTAGCATACCATATAGGAGGTAAAATCATCCATGTAGGTGACAACCTATACCATCCATAAAGGAGGACTACCTAGGCCTTCCATATAGGAGGTAAAACCATCCATGTAGGAGGTATGCAAGAAGTAAAAAAAATGCAAGAAATAAATTCTAAAAATAACAACTCTCTAAAATAGAAATTCTCTCTCTCTCTTCTTTCCTCTTCATTTTAGGGTGCCAAGAAGCTCTATTTATAGGCTTCATTTTTGGACTGCTACATGATTTTTCTACAGTGATTTTGCTATAGTGAACCGCACACCCACTTGCTATAGTGAACCGACTGCTACAGGAACCGCACTGAACCGCCCCACTTCCACACACACCGAACGCTACAGTACAACGCAATGGTCCGCTACAGTATCCCTGCTACAGTGCACAGTGAAAAGTACCTCATGAACAATGCACAATGAATAGTACCCATAAATAGTAACTTCCCCTTAAATGCTTTCTTTAATTCTTCTTAATCCGGTATTATCCATTACTGCAAGAAAATCATTATTTATTTATTAATTACACCCAAATTGATTACATTCAGCTCAAATATAGTCCACAAAATCATCATATAAGGGAAAATAAATATGCAAATATTTTACTTATAAGTATCATTATATATATCATATGCATATGGATAGTGAATATTACATAAAAATCCTTGAAGGATTTAAAATGTCAGAAACATATATAAGAAGATCATTCTATATATAAAATGTTGTGTGAGTTTGAAAATAATTCAAGCACATATGATAAATTGAAAAATGAGTTATTTTACATTTTACTTGACTTGTATATCAAGTTATCAAATGTATCAATGATTTCAAAATCACATATTTTTCTTGTAAATATTAAATTTAATGGTTCAAAAGTACCTTATATTTTATGAGAAAATTTATGTATCATGCTAATATTGTATTTATGATGATTTTATTGATAAAAATTAGTTCTTGCAGGTACACAGTAGATAACAAAAGTGAGAGTTGGTGTGATAGTCCTATGAGTGTAACATCCTTATTTTTATTTTAGGATATAATTATACTTTGGAGATAAGTATAAATTTAATAGAAATTTTTTGAAAAAAAATAGAAATTAAAATTTAATTAATAAAATAATATTATATTATAAAAAATATAATAATATAAAATGAAAAAAATTTTCAAAGTTGGTAGGCGCCAAAAACATGAAGAGATAAGGGGTGACCCCCTTATCCAAAAAAAAAATATTATGTTGTTGATGGCGCCAAAACAACGAGAATAGGAGGAGAGGGGGTATTGTAAATACCCCCTCCCATAAACACTTCACGCAGGTGATGTGTTCGTGAAGAGAAGAGAGGGTGAGATCCTGATAGGAGTATTTTGGGTTATTTGAGGATCAATAAGGTATGTAAACTCTCTTATAATCACAAAGTTTCTTTTATGAAAAATATTCTAAATAATTTTTTCTTTTTTATGATAGTGATTTTATGCTAATTAGAGAATATTTTGGGATATGATTTTAGAAAAGTTTTGAGTTTTGTCAATATAAGACTGTAGAAATGTAAAAAATAATTAATAGTTAATTTTAACCAGTTTAGATTTATTATTTGGTTGTTATGTGATTTTATAATTAATTTATTTTATAAATAGGATATAAATTAATCTCCATAGGACGCTTTTACCGATCAAAATTTGTTTAAATAATTTATTTGGATTATTGGAGGTATTATTGAGGTTTTAATCGGTTTATTTTATTAGATCCGAGCTCTATAAAAATATGAGTTAGGATTTAATATTTAAATTAGAATTTGATATGATTTTAATTATGTAGAGATTTGAGAATTTGTTTAATAATTGGATTATACCCATATAAATTATGAAAAAGAGATTTAATTATTTAAAAAGTTGATATTGAGGATTTTGTAATTATAGGTATGTTAAAGGTTATTTAAGAATTTTAATGAGAGTTTTGGATTTATGAGGAATGATCTATGATTAAGGATTTTTAAGGAAATTGGAATAATTGAGGATAATAGTTGTAGAGAAAATTGGATTGTAGGAGTTAAATTATGTAAATTAATTATTTTATTATTATTTGTGGTTAATTGATATCTACATTAATAATGTAGAGTTTTTTAATGATCGACGATTGCACGGGTTTTACTATCCAAATTAAGATTAAGCTTGGAATCGAGGTAACTGGGGTTAATTTATTTTGTATGATTGCTTTGGACTGTAAGGTGTTTTATATACCTTACTTTGATCTATATTACTTGTATGTGTTTTGCAATATTATATTTATGCCATAATATGAATTTATTTCAATGAAGCAGTGTATTTTCTAATTTAAATATGTAAGTGAAAATTATTATTAAATTGTTACTGTTGTGATGGATATGTTGTTTGAGATGGAATGTTGTATAAGAATTTAGAATTCTCGTAATTGTTTTCGAAAACTGTATGAATTTATTATTTTTATATTACGGGATATGTTGGGTTGTGTGGAAGAGATATGGTGAATTGTGTGTCCATCGGCTCTCTCAATCCTAGCCCGGATTTGGAGTTGAGTGTTTTGGGCGGACACCTCCCTGTTACGGTATATTGGTGGTAACATGGGAGGGGTAGTATTTTTGATGTGACTAGCTAACCTTTGGCTGGGTATACTAGCACTGATATACTGTACCAGTTCAGAGGAGATAAGGAGGAACATGATGGATGAGTGGGGATGATTTTATTCATTGATTATATTATGTTAAGTTTTGAATTATGAGAATATTATTATTATTATTATGTCAGTTAAACCTGCTTCTCTAACTTACAATCATTTCCTGCATATTTTGTAAATTGATTTTAGTTACTGAGACTTTATGTCTCACTCCGTCATTATAAATAATTTTTCAGGCGAGACCTCTAATCTGGCTAGAAGCCAAGGGAAGCAACCAGAGGCATAGACGTTGAGAACCTTGTAGGCCTATTTTGGTATTGTTGTTGTGTTAATTTCTATATTGCCATTATAGAGCCCTCATGTTTCTAGAATGCCACATTGTTTTTACTGTTGAGTAACTATTTTGGGATAAATATTTAACTCCTGTTAGGCATGAGGCCTTATGCTGCGTACTTTGATATTTTGATGGAGCCATAACCACAGTTGTATTGGAAATTGTTGTGTAAATTTTTAAGACTTGTAGGTTAATTGTGATGTGAGATCAGAATAATAAATATCTTTGTAATGAATTTGTGGGCGAGTTTGTGCCCTAAACTCTGATATGTTTTGAGAGAGTTTGTGGGCAAGTTTGTGTCCTAAACTCCGATATGTCTTGTAAGAGTTTGTGGGCGGATGTTGTGTCCTGAATTCTGATATGTATTGAAAAAAAATATCAATGATTTTGTATAATTGTATTGGATAATACTTGTTGTAAGAAATGGTCGTTTCAATGAGCATATTATATGATATTATTTTGTTAAGAACAAATTGAATATGTGGATGCAAAATATTTTTTGATGATTTTCAGAATTTTTTTTTATTGTTTCCACAAATAAGATAAAGGCTGAATATACTGATATTCTAACATATCCAAAAGCTATGTTAGAGGACCACATTTCAACAAAAAATTTTGTGACAATGCATCATTCATAGTTTGGTAGCTAAAATAAAGATATACTCAAAACTACATTAGAAGTGATGTTGTCATTAGGGGAGTAAATCTGATGTTATTATCAGGGGGAGTAAATACAATAATATCATCAAAGCAAGTAGAGACTATGCTGTATTCTTTTCCTTAACCAATGTTTTGTCCCACTGGGTTTTCCTGGTAAGGTTTTTAACAAGGCATCTTCAATATATATTGTATATTCTTTTCCCTTCATATATTTTTGTCCTATTGGGTTTTTCCTAGTAATGTTTTAATGATGCATAATATTTATTTATGAACATCCAATAAGAGTGTTATAAATATTCTAATATTTGGTGTGGGGATGTCTATAACCTTTCAAAATGAGTCTTTTGTAATTCTACACTTAAACCTATGACATGAATGGTTTGATGGGAGTTTTATATGATTGATGTAAATAACCCACAAAGACTTTTTGATGTGAGTTTTCTATGATCTATGATCGATGTAAATAACCCACAAAGACTTTATATTACACGTTGATGGGAGTTTTCTATGATTGATGTAAATAATCCACAAAGACTTTATATTACACGTAGATTTATTCTTTTGTTGTAATTCTTATAATGGAAGTTAAGAGTTTGTGGCCTATAAATAATAGGTAAATAGTAGGTATGTATCAAAATTTGTAAGCTTGAAATGAAATAAAAATCATTCCCTCCTTGCTTTCCATTTCTCTCTTGTATTTCTTCATCTCTTTCGTTTCAATCTCTTATATTTTCTTATTTTATAATGGATGGAGACTTTTTAATTAATTATTTAAACTTTTTTTAACATATTCTCTATATTAAAATTTAGAGGGTGTTTGAAATAGTGATTGGAACTTCTAAAAGTGCTTTTCAATCATGATTTACGGTATATGAAATATGTTTTATGGTATACGAGGTAAATAGGTGGATAAATTTTATCTCAATTTACGTAAACCGCACTTATAAAAAAATGAATCGTACTTATATATCTTTATTTATTTACTTTCCAAAATAAAACTCATTAAAATAGAAGGGAGGGATGTGTCCGTGAATAGTAAAACTACAATCCGCTGTTGTGTAAAGAGTCAACCCATGTATTAGTACTTGTTTGTAACAGTACTTAAAGCATTTAAAACAGTTTTTCAATTGTAATTTATAGTATATAAGGTAAATATATATGAAAAATATTGTCTCGACTTATATATATAAACACTTTTAAAATCAACAAAAAAGCTCATTTAATGTTTGAACTTTGAAACCAGTATGGTAAAAAAAAAAAAAACTTTGAAACCAGTGAGAATTAATTTTGTTATAAGTATATTAATTAGGTAATTGATGACACGTGTAATTTAGCGAAAGAGCCAGGAGGCATAATACGGGAAGGTATAGTGACGTGGAGGTCCATTCGAAACCGGTCTGGTTTTTCTTTCCTTCTCTGATCTCACAGGACTCATCGTTCCCAGTCTCATTTACACAGTACTCGTTTACCCTCGAAACTCTCCCCTTAACGGTACTCTTCTCCATCTCCATCTCAGTGTCAATGGCTCCTCTCTTTGTTCATTTTCAGCTATTCAACTAGCCATCCTTGCTTGGCCTCTCTTTCCCTTCCATACCACATCTAAGCTTCTATACTTTCCTGCCTTTCCTCTTCGTCTTCCGAGGAAAGTGGATTTCATTCAACTGCCTTGTTTTAGGCATGATAAGTTATATCTTGAGCTTTCGTTCTTGAATGGGTTTCATTAGTTAGTATTACGTTAGTTTCAATGCCGAGCTACAATCCTTGTTCTTTAATTAGAAATTTTGAGGTTGCCTTTATTTTTAGTTCAGGAGCACCGGTGCGATGCTTGTGGAATGAATTTTGAGAGTAATCTAATCTGTTCCAGGTGTGATCTAAATTTTTGGAATGCGACGTGTTGAGTAAGTTAATATATTTAATTGCCACACCGTAGTGTGTGATTTTTTTAAGGCAGCATATAATCTAGTAGCGTTGTGAATTCCATGTAAAGTGGTCTAAGAAACGATGAACGACCTCAAGAATGTTGTCTTCTGTCCAACTATGTGTTATACTAAATTAATTGTGAATGTAGAGCTGTGATGCAATGGCTTTCTTTCTTCTTTTTATCTAGCAACCCTCAAATAATATTCTCATTATACAATCTGAATTTGTGTTTCTTTTCCTCAAAATGACCTCTTTTTGAATGGCGTTAACTACATTAATACTCATATCTTGTAAAATCCAATACTTCCGTTATACCATATGTCATTATTCTCTTCTTTTGCTGTTTTTCCTGTACGGAGTTGAGAACTTGAGATACTTAAAGTGCATTGAAGGCTAAGCCTATCTCTTTCTTACCTTGATTTCAGATGGCACTTACTGCAAACAAGATTCCTAGGAATTCTGTTCTGACTCATCAGACAACCCTTTTAAGATATCATGAGAAGCGGAATCTTTCCTCATCAATGATAAACAAAATACAGCTTTCAAGAAATGGAATGGGACATGGTCTTCTAGCAGAAGGAACAACATTATTTAATGAGGGATTTCGGTGCTTATATGGAAAATCATTTAGATGTATCTCTAAGAAACCTTTTTTCTTGTGCAAATCGTTAAGAGCAAATAATATTGAAGAGAAAGGATTTGATACAACTTGTCATGATGTTGCACATATTACTGCTTAAGAAGAATAAATGCAATTCATCTGCCAAATCAATTTCGAATCTTCTGCATTTTTCATCTTAATTGCATTCTGTCTTCACTTTTATTCTTAATTGTATGATGGTGTTTAATCGATTAAATTCTAGTAACTATCAGATTCAAACTAACATATCAAAGGTCCTAACCATGTACTCAGTTCACTTACTAAAGCTAAGAAAGGAAACCACATTCTTTCTGGTCAGGGTTTGGCTGGAGCTAGTAGATTTGCTCATGAAGGTGCAAAGTTTTTGAATGAAAGGGCTCGTAGTGACATCTCCTTGCTCTCATGGTATTTTCCCAGTAACTCTGTGGGTCTATGTTTTTATTTGGAATTCGCTCCCACTGTCACACTTGACTTTCAATTAATTTTTTATTCACCTATACAACAAAAGCCCAGTTCTAATTGAAATGCCTTAGGTTGCGCACTGGAAAAGAAGCCTTTCATTGAAGCATCCTTTGGTAACTACAATAAGAGGAATTAACCATCTTGTGGCTTAGGAACTACAAAATGGAATGAGTCTTTGCTGACCTAAATATTGGTTCTGTGTCTTTGCTGATCTAAATATTGGTTCTTTCCTTATTGGCTACCCATTTCATATTATTTTGATTCGTTCTTATTTAAAAAAATTTAAACATTAAATGCATCTTATTTTAAAATAGCAGTAAGAGATTCCATGTTTAGATACCTGGATATAACTGAAATTATTTTTTTCCTCAGTGGCATGATGACTTTGGAAGCCTGTGTGCGGCAAGATGCTGCTTTTCTTGGGACAGAATTTCTCAAGCTTGATGGTTATAGCTCATTTACCTTGTTCTAATCATGTGCTATTTATTCTAGTTATGCTTCCAAACATATATTTCATCTCACAGGAATAACCCTTTTGTCTGGTGTAGTAATAGTTGAAATGTGCACCCAAGATTTTATTTCTTCGTGAGTGTCCACACACACACACACACACACACACAAATGGAATATATATCTTGATAGGAATATTTTGGAGAGTAATATCCCAAAAGCTTCCTAATCTTGCCTCCATTCTTTTGTTGAACAATCCCCAACCCCACCTCAAAAGCTAGCGTATAATGTTGGGGAGCCTAAGCTCTCTGTAAGCCCCACATCAGAATCCCATACTCCTGATGTGGGACTCAAGTTCCCATACCTTGCAATGGATCCTTTCAAGCGGTTATTTTTGGGTCATTTGGGGAATATCAGAATTAAAATAAAACTACATAATTCCACTACTGGAATGACTTTTTTTGTAATGCCGACTTTTACCCTTTTCATTTTCTGGAGGGCAGGGGATTAAGACTTGAGAGCAGCCTCTTCCTTCTCTTCACTCCACAACTATGGTGAATCCTTTTTTTTTTCTTAGGGTTAATTATAGGGAATCATTTTATTCCCAGGTAATGTAATGCCCTCATGTTTCCCCTAATGTGATTATTGTCTGCTTAAGGTTTTTTTTTTTTTTTTAATTACTGTGTAGCTCGGGCTAGAGAGGATACTCAGAAAATTGACCGTGAAGTCAAGGAAAAGGCTAAGCTCCTTCATCACCTTGCTACTGTCTGTATCAGTTAGAATCTTCAACCTTCAGTTGGAGAGGAAAAAGGAATGCCATAGTGTTAGGTTTCATGCTGTTTTTCCCCCTTTTTACACATGCTCTGCAGATCTTGAAGGAGAA
Organism: Albizia julibrissin; assembly: GCA_037074505.1. Lineage (NCBI taxonomy): Eukaryota > Viridiplantae > Streptophyta > Magnoliopsida > Fabales > Fabaceae > Albizia > Albizia julibrissin. The sequence goes on along the minus strand of CM073483.1, from coordinate 38,665,539 downwards.
AGCTCAGTCCAGGTTGAAAAGTGCTGCTGATGAGCATTGGAGTGACGGAGCCTTAAAGGTACATCCGTTATTCTCAGCTCATATCTGCATATTTGTCTACCTACTTATGTCACAAAATGGATTTTTCCCCTATCATTTGAGAAAGGAGACATTGAAATAAGTTTGGACAACACACTTTTTTATATTGTTGCCAATCTCCCCATCTGTATATGTGTATTCACAGTTATTAGATATCTTGCAGTCTCTTGAAATAAGAAAAGATCAAACTAAACTGTTCTATAAATAGACTTATTTTCTTTTTCTCCCATTTCTGGTAGTGTGATGTTTCTTCTAATTGTAGGCTTGTTGTAGCATCTCTCTTTTGTCATTTCACATAACACATATCCCAGTGGATTTGAATGTTGCATTTTTGTTTTCATCAGCCTTAATTAGCAAAACATATTTTTTTCCTATCGCAGTTCCTTATAGTAGGTAATCCTGCTCCACAATTTCTTATAGATCTAAATTTGGGTAATAGGCTAGGAGCATGGGACCATCCTTCATGGAGAATATATGACTCCTCTTGACACAAATCGCTAACTTTCAGGTTGATTTGCATCTTGCTGACTTCCTTGCTAAACAACGTGTAATGGAAGATACCCTGATGGCCTTGGAGGTGATCTAATGTTTTCTGAAAAAGCATTTACGATTAAACAAAGCCTTTCTGTCTTCTTTTTACTTTTTTTACTTTATGAAGCATTATACTTCTTATATTAAGGATTAAGGATTCATTGCATATCTTAGATGAGATTCTCATGCATATTTTTTGGTTTAAAGCTCCAAAGGAAGAAACCTTAGTTATTATGTGAATATGCAGTTTGCTAAAAACATCCATGAAATGATGGTGAACCGGATGTATGAATTGTAAGTAAAGTGAGTTTACATGATTGCTTATACATCTTTTTATGTTGTCTCTGATCATGTTGGTTACTGTCCTCTACAAAGAAATAAAAGTTCTCTGCCAGCAAATAATGTGGGAGGTTGTATAACACATCAGAAGAATAAAGAAACCATTGATTTCCTTACCATGGACGTGTCTACTGACCGAACAGCAGCTATGTAAACCAGTTTGTGAATGTACTGTGGAAAATTGTAACAAAATTTTTTGAAGTGGACAGGAAGCCTACTGGAGTATGCAATCAGCACTTTGTGAAGATGATGGAATCGATTACACTGATCCTGAAGAGGTTGGATTCCATATATTTGTCATTTGTCTTAGCTACTGTTTGTGCATTGATGTAATTTATTTACCTACTCTTTTCTACCACAAACAGCTTGAGTTGTTGATTACTGCCCTTATAGACCTTGATGCAATGGATGGGAAACAAAGTGTATCCTTGTTGGCAGAGTGTGCAAGTTCTCCTGATGTCAGTACACGGTAAGCTTACTCTAACAGAACAGTGTTTGAGGAATTATGTTTGCATCATCTTCTTCATGTGTCAAGTTAGAAGTGAAGAAATATGTTTTCTTTTTAGATCAACCTGATTTTGATATAAAAGCCTCTAGCAAGAGTGTAACTAAAGGTGTGCATTAGTGGCGATATTGCTGTATGCCATGATGAGCTTAAGCTTAACTGGCACCACATTTATAACATTTTTTTAAGCATAGTTTCATCCTTTTGTTCCAAATTATTACATTTGCTAGTGCTATTGGCAGAACTATGATACGACCTATTGGTAGAACTCCCCAGATACTATGTTGTGGAATAGTTAATGATATAAAGCTTCTATTGGCCAATACTCCCCAGATATTGTTGTAACATGATTGCAGCTTATCAACTTTGGCATACTTTGATGTGTTCGTCCTATCTTTTAATACTCTCTCTCTCTCTCTCTGCGGTGCCCTTGTGGATGCATGTGTTTCTAGACAAGCATTAGCAAATGCATTGGCGAAGGCCCCATCCACTTGGGCTTTAGGAAATGCGGGCATGGGAGCATTGCAGGTAAAATGATCTATAGACATATATTTGCAGGAATTGTAGTGTTAGCTAGTTGCTCCACATATGTTGTAATTTATGGCTGTGGCTATATTTCCAGAGGCTGGCAGAAGATAGCAGCACAGCAATTTCAGCTGCAGCATCCAGAGCTATTTATGAATTGAATAAACAATGGGAAATAGAAGGAGGTTACACCAAAGGGAAAACAAAGCAGCAGAGAATCTGACAGTGAATAAGGTACCTACTGTGATATACTTGAAACCTCGAACACTAGGAGCCTGACTTGTATTTGGTTGAACTCACTTGATCTCCAGAAGGTGATTGCTGCTGCTGTAAGGAACATGCCATACATAAATAACACAGAGCAGGCTTTCCTTGTGTATACAGAAATTGGGCAGATTGTTTCTCTGTCAGCATATATTCATTTTTGGGGTTTTCAAGAGGCGATATCTGCATAGCAGGGTAAATTCATGCAATAGTATAATTTATATCCCTGAATGTTGGATCATTTGAAGATGTTGGCCAAAATGTTTCTGTGAACAAGATGAAAATGAAACATCATTTTGCCTCTCCTTTTTGTTTCCTTTATTCTCTTGGATGATGTGAATATTGTCTCGTACCCAAGGCTGCCTTTTGGGGGAGAGCCATTACTTCATTTTAAAATCTCAACTTTAACTATTGTACTTTATAATAGGAATCATAAAATTGGACTATTAAAGAATTGGTCTCCTTGCTTTACTCTACTGATGCCTAAATTATTTAAGTAATCTTTTTACATAATTATGCTTAAGAATCAATTCTCTTTTAAAATTATGTTAGTTGTGTATGTCTTGTAATATGCTTTCGGCGCAGAGAAACAAGGGCATTTACAACAAACGGTGTTCGAGGATTCTCCTGAATTAGAGAATCAGTCTCTAAGCTCTTCAAATGATTGTTGCATGTCATGATTTTCTCCTGAATCAGACTGTTATTTTTTTTGAAAATCTTTTAATGTGTGGAAGAATAACGCTAGATGCTCTAAAATTAAATTCTTCAGTATCTATGCTATACCTTTGTGTGCGATATGACACTGAAATAGTATACATGTTTGGGTTTATGCTAAAAACTTTGGCTTCTGTACCCCAAAAAAAAAAAAAAAACTTCGGCTTTGATGCAAGTTGATAGTTATTTGCTTTTAAGAAAACTATGAATTTTGATCCTTGGTTGACCACATTCTGGCAGCTAGACTCAACCCTGTTTTAGTGGGTTTTAACTCAAAATCAAACACACACTGTTTAAATTAAATGGTATAACTATTTGATAAGACATTCAAGTGAATTGATTTTTTTTAATCAAAATAATTAAGGTGAGAGTGTTCCACCATGCTTGAAGTGCTCATCGGGCTTCATTCTAAATATATATTTTGAAGGCTCCCTATATCTGAAAAAGTTGAGGGTACTCAAAAAGCAAAGAGTCAATTCCATTACAAGTTATAAATAAACATCCTTTTAATTTATCAATGTAAAGTTGTAAGCTCGGATTCTTCTGAAAGATTATTCAATGTTCAATAATTAATATCCAAACTATATGTCCTTAGATGGAGGAATATGTTGAATGGCTTTAGGTGCATGTGGGACAGCCATTGTTGTTGTTCTATGTCATTAGTTAGGAGAAAGAAAAAAAAACAAAACTAATTATCCTCCCTAGTTGATTAACTTTGGCTTGATTAATTTGTTTTAATTTCATTACTTAAACCTTTAGGGTTTGGTGAGGTTTGATTAGGTTCTGTAATTAGGGCAAATTGTTGGCAGCTTACATGCAGGAATGAATGAGGACTTTTACTTTTCAAAAAGTTATAAAGAAAGCAGAGAGAGACCTAAGAAAAGCAAAAGGCGAAGGAGAAAATGAAGACCATGATACCTCTCGTTGCATTGTTTTTTAAACTTTAAACAAAAAAGCCCTCAAATCACTATCACAGTCCCCTAACATTTGGTCCACACCATCATACCTCCCACTTATCCTTCTTTCTTCATCATTCTTTTTCCCTTGGTTTTTTTCCTTTGAATTGTGAAAATATTTTTAAAATTTTAACGAAATAATAATCAATATTAAGATAAAATGTAAAATGGATAGGGAGCCACACTACCCAACTTATCTTCTTGGATCCATGCAAAAATAGTTAATTTTAAACATAAGTTACTCCTTCCATCCTAATTATAAGAAATAGTTAGGAGGTTGGTCTTTGTCTTAAATATAATACCTCTATATATTTTATCTCTAATATTTATAACTTTTCTCTAAACTAATTTATTTAACTTATAATCTGATATATAATATATAATGTTACACAATAATTTTTTAGGAAAATTATGTCATATTTATTATAATTAAGTGATTTATCTAGTTTTTTTAATCTACCCAAATTAATCAAATAGCTCTTATATTACAGACTGAATGGGTACTTTTAATTATTTCATCGAAATCAAGAAAAATTGGTTGTATCAATAAAATTGTCTAAAAATTCCTTTAGTTTTTATATTTACCCTTCATAAATATAATAAATTTTTAAAAATTATATTTTTCTATAATAAATATGAGGTTATTTTTAAAATAAAGCAATTAATACTCCACAAACTTTGGCAAGCTTATATTCCATGCTATAAAACTATTCTGGGAGGTGGTTTGCATAAAAGACCAAAGGGAGTATATATAATATGATTTTGAAAATAGAAAATTATCTTATACTTGAGTCTAGACTTAAATCATTATAAAAATATCTACTATTTAAATACTTTCTCTTGTTCTTAATATAAGATATATTTACCTAATTTAATTAGATTAAGTTAGCTGAGTTGGGTAATATGACATGTATTTTCTAAAATTCCCTAATCATTTTTTTTCAATTCTCTCATTCATTTTCTTCCTTAATTATTATTGATAGAGCATCAATAAGGGTAAATTAAAAAAATATTGTCAAATATAAAAAATTTATCTTATATTTAAGACTAAAATTAACTCCTCCAATATGTATTTTCTTAAGGACAGCAGGGAGTATATTTTAGTTACAATAATTAAAAATAGACTAGTTATTATGTCTGTGTCATTAAAGAATTGCATGTAACTAATAATATAAAAAAGATGAGTATGCGTGGCTGATATCATGAAGGTTGGAGAGTAAATAATAATAATTTGGTTAAGATCTCCAATCCCTATGTGAAGCTTTAGCAGAAAATTCTCTCAACTAATGATAGTTTTGTGAAAGGATGTGTGATTATAATTAAGGAGGAAATAAGTGCATACTTGAGATGACTTTAATTTTATTATTTTCCCGCATCAGGATCACCACTACTAATAAAATCAAAAGAAATATTAGTTCAGTTGGTAAAGAATTGTCATTAAATCTGACTACAATGTGATATTGGGGATTTATAAAGGGAGAATTCTAAAAAAAATACCATTTAAATTTCAAAATCCTAAATAGGTGATTTAACAATAAAATGATTTGTTAATTGCATTACCATTCTTGTTAATCCCATTACCGAACTTGTTAACAGGATTTTAAAATTTAAATGGTATTTTTTTGGCATTCTCCCATTTATAAATGCCTCTTAACAAGTGTTTTTTAAGTCTAGAAATATGTCATGGCACTAATGGTTTCTTGGGACCCAACCCACCCAAAATTTTGGATATAAAAAAAATAATACTCCTTTACTCTTAAATGTAAAACATAATTTACGGTATAAATTAGGTCTTACGAGTTAATAACAATTATAAAGCATACAAGGGTTAGGCATTTGTTGGAACGTTTGTGAGTTTGTCTAATGGTAAAAGTACATGTGGACCCAATTACACGTTTTTATAGATGGTGGTGGGCCCATCTTGCCCGTGCTGGGGCCCAATCCAAATTCATGGATCAAAAGCAATAGTCATGTGCTTCCACGTTAATTCGGCTTAACCTTTTTTCTCTTTTTTGAATTAGAAGTTGAAAGTTAACTAATATTTCAATCACAAAAATTATATTTTTATTAATTTAATTTATTTAAAAATTATCATATTTAATTTCTAATTTTTAAAATTATAAAAAAACTATAATTCAATTAGTTAGATTAACCAATAATTTTGAACTGATTTTTTTTTTAAATTTCTCTACCGGTATTTAATATTACTGACTTGTCTAACTACGGGCTAAGTTACTACTGGTCAATCTAAGTGTTTGATGGTAGAACTGATATTTTTTTAAATTTTAATTAGAATAAACCATCAGAAATTCAGATTATATTCTTGAAATATAATTAAGGTCATCATTCAAATTTTAATTTTTGTTAATATCATAAACACAAACAAATATCAAAACGATCCAAACGACTCATGAAATTGAAAAGGCTGCAAACACGACACATATGAAACCTCATTTTCGTTTGTCCAGTGCATGCATTCACTTACAACACACAGATGGGAACTCATAATTCACTTTCCAAAAGGATTCATATAAACAAAGACTCTCCCTTATAATGCTGTCGCATGGCCTCAAACCAACCCCACACATAAAGTAAATTACCGTAATCATACAACATATATTACTCAAACAGTCCCTAAATTCCTCGCACGTTTCTCTGAATCCTCCTTCCTTCAAACAAGTCTACTTCTTTCCTTCTTCTTCTTCGTTCTTTCTCTAACCCCATCGATGGCTGCCAACAAATTTGCGACCTTGCTTCACAGAAACACCAACACTGTGGTGGTGACTCTGGTTTATGCAGTGCTAGAATGGGTGTTGATACTCCTTCTTCTTCTGAATTCTCTGTTCAGTTATCTCATCACAAAGTTTGCCAAATGGGTTGGCCTCAAGCCTCCTTGCTTGCTTTGTTCGAGGCTGGATCATGTTCTGGAGCCAGAGAGTTGTAAAAGCAAGGTTTTTTTACAGAGCGATGATGTTGTGTGTGAAGCTCATGCGGCTGAGATTTCCAAGATGGGTTTTTGTTCAATCCATGGGAAAATGGCTGAGACACAGAGCATGTGTGAGGATTGCTTGGTCTCCATTAGAGGCATGGCTTTCGTTTCATGGTTTAGTGAGAAATCTGAGAAGTGCTCTTGCTGTGATAAGAGCTTGAGAACTACTTTTACCAGTAAAGAGACTTTGATTGTGGAAGCTTCAGATGATGATGACGAAGACGATGAGGAAGAAGATGAAGATGGAGATAGAGAGTGTGACCATCAGATACTTTTTGATGTTGAGAGTTTTATACTTAGAGAAGTTGCAGAAGATCGTTCAAATAGTTCGGTTTCTAAGGATGCAGAGAAATTGGATGAGAAAGAAGAAGAAGATGATCTTCTTGTCATTATTACAGAGACAGATCAGATTAGTGAATCTCAGAATCTTGTTCATCGTTTCTCTGAATCTTGTGTTTGGGAAGAAGATAGATCGTTTGATTGCATCAGCATGCATTTTGAAACCAATGTGCATGATAAAGATCAGCGAGTGATACCTGTGGAGTTAATAGACTCTTTTACCTCTGCAAATTTTGAAGCTTGTTATAAATCAGAACAGGGTCTTGTGAAGAAGGAGGACCAAAAGATCGAAACTTCAGCCTGTGAGTTGAAAAATCATATGGTTATGGAGGAGGAGGAAGATGAAGAAGGGTTAAAAAATGGTGGGGATAATGTTGATGAATCAGTCATGGAAAAGCAGCAATATGATGGGGATGATGAACAAGGTACAAGGAAAGCACATGATTTCAATTTATAAGAATTGTGAAACCTTATTTCTTTCTTCTTGTTCTCAAATTTTCCTGACTTATTTGAATTAAAAATCAGCATTGGAATGCACCCAAGAAGATGAATCCTCATCAAGTGAAGATGATGCTGAAGTTCAAAATGCCTTTGATGAATTCTTAGCTCAGAATAATATTTGCCAGTCTCAGTCTGTGTCTTGTGGTGAAGACAACAACTTAGAAACAACCCCAGAGGAAGCAGATGATACACAAGGTACAAAGAAAGTACATTTTACTTGTCTTGTTTTCTAGTTGGCTAGGCTAGTTCACTGGTTAGAGAGATCCATAATTCAGTTAATTTTGTTATTTTTGACATCATTGATGACAAGTGCCTTTTTACACAGAGAATCTGCCTCAATCTGAAGAACCCTCGTGTTCTTGTGAATGCATTGAAGAAGACGAATCCTTAACAAGTGACGATGATGCTCAAGTTCCTGATGCCTTTGATGAATTCATTGCTCAGAATAACCTTGGTATGTCTCACTCTCACTCTTTTCTTTTAATTTTTGACTTAATTTGCATCCACACACACACACGTATATTTTAGTAGCATGAGCATCCTAAACTTAGGATACTAGGTGGTATTGGAAAAAATACTCTAGGTTGTTGGATGTACAAAAAATTAGTTTAGAATACTGAGTGCTTCTGGAAAAATACCTTAGGGCATTGGATGTTATTTAACCCTTGAATTTTTATATCTTCTCTGATTGCTAAGCACTTGATGTTTCCTATATATCTAATTGAAGGTCTAGTTGAAACTGGTGCAAATGCTAATGAGGATGCTGAGGCAAGTTTAGTTGAAGAAGATCATGAAGAAACAAGCCATAATCATCCATCAAAATCCTCTGAGGAAGATGAAGAAGAAGAAGAAGACAAACTTCCTGAAACTCCAACTTCTTCTGATGGCCTGCATTACCTGCACAGGAAACTGATGCTTTATGAGAAGACAGAATCTGGGGTAGCAGAAGACTCTGTGGACGGAAGTGAGATAGAAAATGGCGATTCATTATCGACAATTGAACAGCTAAAAACAGCCCTAAAATCAGAGAGAAAGGCATTAGGTGCTCTATACCAAGAGCTAGAGGAAGAAAGAAGTGCCTCAGCAATTGCAGCAAACCAGACAATGGCCATGATCACTAGGCTGCAAGAAGAAAAAGCAGCAATGCAGATGGAGGCATTGCAATACCAGAGAATGATGGAAGAACAGGCAGAGTATGATCAAGAAGCCTTGCAGCTGTTGAATGATCTTATGGTGAAGAGAGAGAGAGAGAAGAAAGAGCTGGAGAAAGAGCTGGAAGAGTACAAGCAGAAGGTAATGGATTATGAAGCCAAAGAGAAACTAAGAATCTTGAGAAGAATGAAGAATAATAATAATGGAAGTGACAGAAGAAGCAGAGAATCTTGTTCTTCTGCTCCTCCTTCTTTGGGTGAAGAAGAAGAAGAAGACACTGAGGAGCAATCCATTGATCTGAACTGTGAACCAAGGGAGGAAGAAGAGGAAGAGGAAGAGGAAGATAACAATAACATGAACACGACTACTTCCATTGATACAGTTTCAAGCTTGGACGAAATGACAATGGACTGTGTGAAGCACATGAGTGCACTTGATAGTTCATTAGCAGAATTTGAGGATGAAAAACTGTCAATCCTAGACCAGCTGAAAGCATTAGAGGAAAAGCTCATAACTTTGGGTGATAAAGAGCAGCTTCTTGATGACTTGAATCAGAACTGCTTTTTCAGCAATCCAGAGGAAGAAGAAGAAGAAGAAAATCAATGTCAGTACTCTCCAAGAATGCCAATGGCTTCTCTGGCAAAGAGGCTGCTTCCATTTTTAGATGCTGAAGAAGATGAGACAGAAGAAGAAGAATCGTATCCATGTGTGGATCCCACCTATGAGAGTACAAATATGAAGGTTTCCATGGGAGAAGAGGTTGATCATGTTTATGAGAAGCTACAAGCTCTTGAGAATGACACAGATTTTCTGAGTAACTGTATGGGATCTTCAACAGAGGAGGGAGATCAGAAAGGAATGGATATTCTTCAGGATATATTGAAGCATCTTCGTGATCTTAAGGCTGTGGAACTTAGATTGAATCAGTTGGGTGATGATGATCCTTTGAGGTGAATACAAGTTGTTGGGTTAATCTAAGACAGGTTTGGAAGGCATAAGGTGTGTATTATTTTTCCCCCCTCCCTTTGTTCCAAACAAGAGTTAGTGAGTAAATTAAGTCACTTGTTTGCTATTTTCAGGCTCTTTAATGTGTAGAGATTTTTTGTTTTTTTTCTTTGGGTTACTTGAAACCATATTATTGATTCTTTTACATGTTATAAAGAGAAAAGAATATACAATTGGGAGAAAATAATCAAGTTGCGAAGTGTTACAACTTTTTTCGAAGTTCAATAGAAAAAATTACAACTGAAATTTTTGTTGGTATAGTTAAAACTTTTAAATTTATCGTTGATTTCTTTCTTCTTCTTGTTTTGTAAAATCATCATTAATTACTCCAAGAAATGAAAGAATCTGTCTTCCTTCAGCAAAAAATAAACATGTTTAATTGTTTTAGCTGTTTAAATAACACTTTATTAGTTTTATTTTAAAAATTATTCAGAACATATAATGTATTAACTTAAACCCTCCAACTTTATATCAATATATCCGTAAATGTTTGGGTAACTCTGAAATCATAGTTTCATAAATCATTTTTTCTGAAGTTGAGTTAAACTCCTCTTACATAATTACCTCGTAAATTATAAAAATTATTCTCTAAACACACAGAGTCCTAATCACCCTAACATGAGGATATCATAGATTGTTTGGCCAAAAAAAAAACATGAGGATATAATTTTAAATCTACCTACTAAATAAATAAATAAAATGTTGATAAAATCTTCAAATTTAAGAGCTCTTTTTATGGTCATTTTAGAATATAAGAGTAAAAGGATAAATCCAAGAATCTTTTACATTAAACTTTCAGAGAGGATAATTTAATTGAAATTATTATATATTCACCTGACCAATTGAAAAAAAATAAATTACACCAGCATTAGCACTCTTGGTGGGGAAAAACTTTAAATGATTTACCTGGTCAATTGAACAAAATAAATTACATCACGGATAAAACAAGGAGAACATAATGGAAGATGGCAGCAATTAATAGGTGGGTTGAATCTAACAAACAAAAACTATGATTAAGTAATTACATACAAGATCTCACTGTCCAACCCAGATTCAACCAAACCCAGTTGACTGAAAATATGATGCTAACTCTCAACAGCTGAAAATCGTCAGACTGGGATTAAGTAATGAAGAGCATATAAACAAAAGACTAAATCATATTCACAAGATGTTTGTTGTTTCATTTTAATCTCCTTTTTGCTTTGCATATATTCTTCCATTTATCCTTCAGATCTTGTGGCCTACGCTCACTTAGAAAAACATGAGAACCATGTTCCCATATTTGCTTCCATGGCATTCTTTGCTGGTCACTCACTCCAAACTTCTCCACTCCTTCCTGCACATAACCCATTATTTAGCATGTTGGTCAACACAGCATGCAGCTCACAACACGACGCATTACAGCACGGCTTGCAAGCCCTTATAACAGTTAAAAACATTATAAATTTCTACTCTCTCACTACCCTTACCAAATATGGGCATATACGGAAAAAAGACCAAGAATACCTGCTAAAAGACACCCTATGATAAGGACTAGAGGGAGTAGTCCGTTAGAATTCTAACTAAATCATCAAATAGCCATTTAATATGAGAAGGAATCAGTTTTGACAGTTGATGAAATATTTAAAAAAAAAAATCCAAATTCCACAACTTCACAATGGATACGAAGTTCAAAATCATAAATTTCTAGCCAAAAATATAATTCAGATAGAAATAAAGAGCAATCAGGTTACTAAGGTTAGAGCCGCTATTTATATAGAAAGTAATGGAAAGCAAAGAATTAATACCATTAGGATGGTTTCCTCCTCAGCTGTCCATGGAACTTTCTTTCGTTTTCTTAACAGAGGGATTACGAGTGGCTTGCTGCAAATCACATTAAACAATCATGTCAATGTTAACATAAAAAAAATATCAATCGTATTAAAATGATCACAAAATGAATTAGCCACCCCATCTTTCAAAGTCCTGAAACCAGTCTCAAAACAAAACAAAATCGTATGAAAACCAGTCTGGACTCTATAACAAAATATTGTTACCATTAAAATTAAAATAAATGCTTTTGTAAAACATATGACATGACCAAATAAGCAGAACTATTCGACATCTCAATCGGAAAGAAGTGCAGCCATCAAAAGTATTGAATCTTACCATTGTGTTTTATACTTTCGGGATCTCATGGAGTATCTAGAATTTATATGCTGTTCACTGCCATCTTCAGAAAAGTTCTCTTCATTATTATGTGCAAAGGCCAGCTCTTCTGACCGATCAGTGCTGTGTACTTCATTCAATACCTGCTGATTTTCTTCTCCCATAGTGTTTTGCTCAACAGAAGGAACACAGCGAAATAAGCTATCACCAACAGTTACATGGTCTGCTGCCTCTTGGCTTTCTTCAACTCTTTCAACACGTAAAACATTTGAATTCTTCATGTTACCTGTTTCTTCTCCTCCATTTAAAACTGTATCTATCCCATTGTTTACAATTCCCTCATTTCTGCATAACTGGGGAACATTATCACATGGTGTTGGAGTCTCTGCCTGCTGCTGACTTCTTTCAAACTGAAGATTATTGACTTCATTTATATGTCCTTGATTGTCTTCTCTTGCTGTTCCTAATAACTGGTCATTTCCATTGTCTTTGACAATAGTTTCACACTTATACTTTATTGAAGAGTTATTTTCTTTTCTATAGACTTCAAGGAGTTCCATTGCCTGATCCTCTATACCCTTACCAAGGAAGATACAGAGGTCTTCCCTTGCCACAAAAACCTTCTTCTTTGCTTCAAGATATTCTGAAACAGCACAAGAATATGCACAAAATGGGCACAAAAAGTTGCCCTCTCCATCAAATTGAGCAGACTTACTCAAACAGCTTTCATGAACCTTCAATAGGCAAGTAGTTGTTTTACAAACCAGTAATTGACCGCCTTCATTACACTTCAGACAAAGATTTTGGTCTCTCCACTCAGTATTTGCTGAGAAATGATGACTAGATAGGTAGTGAGAGCGAAGGAATTCATGCCTTTCAACTGCAAAATCAATCATTTCAGGGTGCTCAGCACCAGGGCCATTAAAAGAATCAACAATATCTTCATCACAAGAAGCCGAATGCTGTGTGGGGTCTGGATTTGCAGCATTGGGTTCCGTCAGCTGAACATCTATTTCTTGTTCAGATTGAGACTTGCTACCCTCTTGTTGAGCTTTATCTGGATCTTCAATACTTACTGGAACAGGCACAATATGATGTTCATTATCACCCTTAGTTTCAAGCAAAAACGTGGTTTGGCAACTCTTATCATTCTTGAACTCAATATTAGGCGGACAACATTTATTTTTATTCTCATTTCTTAGACAATCGTCACATTCATCTACATAAACCTGCTTCTCATGCAAGTATGGCATATCATGCTTATTGAAAGAGTAATCCCTATTTCTCTTAAAGGTTGAAAAATTCTTACTGTGTGAATGTTCTTTTGATGATGATTTCTGTTTAGCTCCCATGTCAGTCTCATTATCAGTTTTAGAAAGATCATTGCACTTGCCATCATTTGCAGGCAATTGGTAATCCTGGTTATGAAGTGTCAGCCCACTCCTTTCTTTTAAGAGATCAGCACATGGATGAGTACCTTCAATGACTGATTCTTTCAGCTACTCAGGAAAAGGAATTAGGGGAAAAGTATAAATAAAAAATGGATTCATTGGAGAAGCAGAGAGGGAAAAGAAAATAATTTTCATATCTCTAGACAGTGACTCTTACCACCTGCTCCAATTCCAATTTCACAGAGCTAGCTCTTTTGTGAGTCATAAATGGGTATACATCCCGTTCCAAAATCTCTACTCCAGCTATTTCTGGACTTGACAATGGTATCTGATTAAAATCATCAAAAGAATATATATCTCACTTAATAATAGATAATGGTATCTGATTAAAATCATCAAAAGCATATGTATCTCACTTAATAATATAGTTTCCATCATCAAGCTCTTCAATGAACTAACTAATTAAATGAGTACTCAAATTGGTCCAGTTTCTTTTTTTTTTTTTATATAAAATTGGTCCAGTTTCTGACATGCAATAAAAGCAGTTACACTTCAAACATCAATTGAACAAAATTACCTCATAGAATGTTTGATGGAGAACATCTTCACAACTTCTTGAAACGCCAGACACAAGTCTTGAGTCCAGGCTAGAGGAAGCATCAAAGTTCGATCCACCAACAGAATGAAACAAGCCCTCCAAAGATCTCCTAGAAACCAACTCCCTTGTGTTGTCCCCAAAATCACTGGGCAGTACAGGGGCTACATCAATTAAGCCTAGGGGAGAGAAAAAAATTAAAAAAAATTATCGCCATGAATTATGTTTCAGTGTTTTTATAAGCAGCTTCTTAAATTTGTCCAACAATTCATGCATACCTTGTAAAGTAGAGTTGTCTATTTTCACACAGCTTGCTAGGGCTTCAACCACCCAGAGCCATGGACGAGTTGATGAAGATTCAGATGTGTTGTCCATGGGTAACCCAGAGTTTTCAACTTCAAGAAAATACAAAACTAGTTTATCTTTTCCTTTTATCTGTGGCAGCAATTGTCCTGCACAGTAACTTGAATTTAACAGTAGGAATTGTTCGCACACAACATGAGAATCAAGCTCATTCTTTTACACAAGGTATAAAATCACGCAACAATGGCCAAAAAAGTATACAATCAATGAACAAAGAAGCTACATGAATCACACAGCACAAATAGCAGACTTCAGTGGGGGAAGAATTTTATTAAAGATGTATTGCACATAAATTTATTACTGCAAGGATGCAAATATGCACTGAAATAAAGAACATTCTTCAAGCATACGTACAGCGCCCCTAAACCTAATTATTGTCACACATATGGTGATGTTACCCAACCTAATGAAAGAGTAAACCAACCGCTTGAGACAGTATGAAGCAGCCGTAATTTCATGATGTTCCCGTGCAAGCTCATATGCACACATGTGTCGAAAGAGAGGAGCAAATTAACAAATTTAACAAAGACAAATAGGAAGTTAACTTACTCTTCTTTCATATATGCAGTCGACATCACAGTTCACACTTTCTGAAATTTAAAAATTTCTATCAAGTTTCTGTTAATTTTAAAACCAATGCACGGAGGAGTTCACCAAGATGGAGAAAGATACAGACCCCAAGGATTCAATTTGTTACCGGGAAAGAGAAAGGAACCTTTAATGTGATGACCAATCCATAAAGAAATAAAGTTTATATTTTTCTTCAGCACAAATCTCAACAAAAAAGAACAATGGAAATCCCAGCAATATTACAATTGGTAAACAGAGAAAAAATAAACAAGACTCGAAAAATTTAATGGAAACAGAGATGATCATGAACTGGTGCGACTTGCAATTAAACAAAACCATCTACGGTTGGGGGGAAAAATATCCCGGTGGGAACGAGCGATATAGGGGGTTGGGGTTTATTAAAGCGGGAGACGAAGTGAGAGGATTTGCGTCCTACTTAGAACTCAAGATACTTCGGAGTTTTTGAAGGTGAAACGAGTTAGGTAGGCTTATATATCCTAACCACGATACATTGATTATATGGAATTTTACACCTTTCAAATGACGACAACCAGCACAGTCGTCCAGAATCTAAGAATTAATGGATAGGGATCACAAATACTTAGGGTTCCACACACGCAGAAGATTCCCAAAGTGTTCGAAATCAAGAGTTATTCCATTGTGATTATAGAACTCTTACCTTTCAGATCATTATGCGTTTAGCATCTGAAGCTTCCATGGAGTATCAGGAAGAGAAAAGCAGAGGTGGGGTGTATGGCTTCTCTTCCTCCGTTCTTCAACGGTGGCGCCGCCTTCCAACGGCAACGAGGGACTGATATGTAAGGGGAAATTAGTTTTTTATCCTTGTTTATTGCTCAAATTTTTAAGTTAGTTTTATATGCTTATAAACCATGAAATCCTGTGAAGGGAACGAAGCTTCTGAGAGGAGAAACAGGAGTTTCATCTGGAAGCAATACTATCATTTTCCCCCTTCCTCCTTTTCTTTTCGATGTCTTATCTCTCATGGAAAAACAGATGATTAAGATTTAATATTTTTTTTTAAAATCATTATTATTTATAAATGAATATTTTTATCCATCTGTATTATAATTATAAAATGTGTAAATCGGATTGTAACTATTTAAATTTATTTATTTATATTTATGATAATAATTTTATAAAACATAAAATCTGAACTTTCCATTTTTTTTTATTTAAAGGTGAATATAAGATTGTGAAAAAAAAATAGAAAAGAGAAAAATGAGAGCCCAAGTCTACTACATAAAAGGATGAGCTCTAGAGTCTCGGCTTTATGATCCAGCGTTTGCTTTTATTCGTGATTTATTGGATGAATGTTGGATTTGCACTCGGGTTTCCTTTCAATGTAAGTTTGTTTTAGTTTGACTTATTTTATAAGTCTAATTTATGTAAATTGAGATAAACATTTTTCATATATTTATTTTGTAGATTGTAAAAGTTACCTTGTAAACTGTAAAAATTACCTCATATTCCGTAAATCATGATTCATAAGAATTTATAAAAGCTATCCAAACATGCTATTTAAGTACTTATTTGGGAGGCGTTTTGAAGTCCCAAACATACGGTTATTTGGTAAAAGCACAGTGGATACTTTTTTTTCTCTAATTGGGAAAGCGTTTTGTTGATCTAACTTTTACCTATAAAGCAATTTTTTGTCAAAAGCCACTCACCCCTTGCTTTTACGGTGAGCTAAGCACGGTAGGGTGAAATTTGTCATGGGCCCCACAAACATTTCTCTTATTATCCTATCTTATCCAAGAAGCATTAGGTTTGATATTAAAAAAAAGAATTTAAATAGTATAACAATATTTTTTATGCCAAATTTTATAATATGTGTGTGTGTTTTTAATAATAATTATGTGTATGTATCTATTATTTAATAAGATTCATGCTTTTTTTAGTAATTTTTTATCTAC
Source organism: Albizia julibrissin (assembly GCA_037074505.1). Taxonomy (NCBI): domain Eukaryota; kingdom Viridiplantae; phylum Streptophyta; class Magnoliopsida; order Fabales; family Fabaceae; genus Albizia; species Albizia julibrissin. The sequence goes on along the minus strand of CM073483.1, from coordinate 38,648,640 downwards.
TTTTTTTCAGATAATCATCCAAATAAGTTTTTGTTTTAAAAAAAATTTATATCACTGTCAATTCAAATATAAATCACATTTATAATATAATTTTTATCCTATATTAATTTTACAAAAGTCAGATTGAACAAAAAATAGTTAATATAACTTTTGATCCTTGAAATTTGACTCGATTTTGGTTTTAGTCCCTTAAGTTTGAAAAGGACTTGATATGTTACCTTAAACTTGAGGGACCAACAATTATAAACGGAGTAAACTTGAAAGACCAAAACCAAAATCAGGCCAAACTTGAAGGACCAAAACCACCAATTTCAAACTTGAGGGACCAAAACCAAAATCGGGTCAAACTTAAAGGACCAAAACCACAAATTTCAAACTTGAAGGACCAAAACTAAAATCAAGTTAAACTTCAAGAACCAAAAATTATATTAACAAAAAAATTTTTTTACCACAGTTAATCTAAATGGATCCTAATAAAGCGCTTCTTAGTCTATTTCAATTAATAAAGTGTGTTCATTTCTTTTCGGACATTTAGCTTATTTTGCAAAAACTAATCAAATAAAGGGTGATAGGGGTGCGGTTTGTAAGAATCGATTGACACCGAAGAAGAGGGTGAATTGAGTGAAAAATAAAAACTTTTAAAATCTTTACATTCTAGTGAGAGCAGTAAGTATGAAAGTAATGAACTATAACTACACAATCAAATAGCTAAATTGGTTATGTTGGAAATATAAGGGATTAGGAAAGAGAAGTTGCAAACAATGATTTATTTTGATTTAGTTTGATCCATAATGACCTATGTCCTATACTCAAGCTCCTTTTGAGACTTCCAATATACTTTCTCTCTCAAGTTTAAACCGCGCACTTAAGAACCACTACAAAAACCACAAGTTCAATCCAAGCACTTGTGAAGCCATTACAACTCTCTTATCGAGTTACTCTCTTTACACACTATAATGATACAACATTAATGACAAAGAATAACAATCAATGATTTTCTCTATCAGAAATGAATTATGATAATTACTTAAGTACAATCAAATAATCTCTCTCTAAATTAGATGATATAAGAACTAAAGTATGGAGAGTATATGAGATGGAGTCGGATTCAATGTTTCGCCATTTTGATCTTGTAGGCATTGGCTCTTTCATTCTTCTATTTTGGATGCTCTTCTATTTATAATTGACCATGGGCATTTGACCGTTGAGTTTTTCTTCTTGTTGTACATTGTAGAATATGACCGTTGGAGACTTTGACACAAAAGTTATTTTTTGGCCATTGAGCTTTAATATAAGTTTAATCACATGTAATCTTCATATAAACTTGATTAGTAATGATTAGAAATAATATCATCAAGGTTTTTATGAGTTTTAAGGAGTATCATAAATCTGAGATGGTGATTAAAACTATGAAGACTCATTACTGGAAGTGATGTTCTTTAAAGTTGTGTATCACTGCAAGTGATAAGCTAGTGATGCCCAAGTGACAGCATCACTTAAGGGGTTACTTGAGTGATCTTTAATGAGTTTCAAAAATTCATGGTGTATCACTTTTCACTGGAGTCTAGTGACTTGGAAAAATTAAGTGCTCGCTTGAGTGATCAAGACTTAGTGGCAAAAACGAACAATGTATCACTGCAAGTGATATAACTGTGATGGCCAGTGATAAGTAACAAAACTTCATCACTCATCACTTGAGTGATATGCACAATTTAACTCACAATTTGGCAATTGACCTAACTCCATAAAACTCTTTAAGTCTGCTTCTCAATGCAACAAGAATCAGTCTAGAATTCGTTGTCTTCTGAAAGTTATGATCGGAAAAGAGTAACTACTGTTCTGAAACAACGTGTGAAATCCAAGCATCAACTTTTGAAATTCATATATCTTTCATCTATAATTTTTTTAAGCTTGATCTTGGTGTCATTAAATTGCATTTTGAGTCTAGTTTTCAAATGAAATAAGTTTCACTTCAATCAGATTTGCAGTTTGTGAGATATGTTCAAAGTATGAAACCCGTGTCAAGCTAGATGAATAACATAGCTAAGGAGAGTATTCTCAGATTGAACATTACTCAAGTGAGCACTCAAATAAACCATCAAAAATTCATCTCCAAAGGTGCAACTCGAGTGATCATTTGAGTGAAGTTGATATAACTTCCATATGAGGCATTTTAACTTCGAATTGAGCCATCCTAATTTCTAATTGAGTATAAAGACCTCCAATATCAAATTCGAGAACTTGAATTTTGATATTCCTATTAGATCTTGCAAGTTATTCTTTCTTCAATCTCTCTTTATCTTTTTTATCATTATTCATAATCCAATTAGATAGCTTCTTCCTTCAATTTTTATTCTTCTTCTTCTTCCCTCTTGATCATTCTTAATAATCCAACTCAATATCTTTTTTCTTTTCTTGACTTCCTCTCTCTGGGTAACTTCTTTCTTCAATATCTTCTTATTCGTCCTTTTAATCATTCTCTATAACCCAACTTGATATCTTCTTTCTTTTCTTTGACTGATATACAATATATTTCACATTAAATATAGTAGTTAATCAAAATATAAGATAAATACATGATGAAAACTATTTGCTCTTTAAGCATTTGACATCATATAAACTAGAGCCGGGAATTAGGGTTGGCCTGGCCCTTGATGAACCAGGGCCAGCCCTATAGAGCCCGGGGAAAGAAAAATTCATGTTTTTCAAAACCCGCCCCGAGAGCATGAGGGCTAGGTTCGACCCACAGGGCCCAAAATCATTTTCATAAAACTTAAACTATACGTCTACATACCTCATGCAATAAAACAAATACAGTTACTAATTCATAATCTAAGGTAAGAATGTTGTTCATAAGGAACTCATAATCTCACACAAAGTATAAGAAGGCAAAAAATTAAACACTCTAAGCAACATGATTATGACGACTATCATTTTCTTCTTCCTCGCTACTATCATCAATTTCAAGAAAATTTGATTATGCTTCACTTTAAATAGTAGATTCTGTTTAAGGGGTAAAAATATCAAGAATTAGTAAATTACCATCATATATAAATTTGACAATTTTAAGGTTCTTAGGGAGGAGTCAGCAAGGGCATGGGTAGAAGGGGCAGGGGAATTAAAAAAAATGCTAAAGGGCCTAACGAGGTTTTTAGGCCCGACTTTCTTTTGAGGCTCCATTTTTCAAACACAGCCCGTAATTTAAAAAGGCTTAAATGGGCCGAATCGACATACTCGGCCCGATTTCCCAGCTCTAATCTAAACTAATCATATCTAATATGGTTGAGTCAGCTAGTCCCTTATAACGTAGCGAGTTAAGTTTTTGAATCTTCTTAAAAAAGATGTTCACCTTTAGTGCTTGATAATGTCTCAAATAGATGTATTTAATATTTACAAACATGTCATCAATAAAATTTTTATATCAACAATAAAATTTAAATCCACAAACTTTTGATATAGATCATATTTTTATCAATTGGATCAATATTTATTACCTATGGTGCATTGCCAACAAAAGTTGGTACAATTGATAAAAGGGTTGACTCATAACTATGAGATTGAGTTCAAATTATATCTAATGTAAGAATCTTGTTGTTAAGCAATATGTAGTACGTTCTTTGAGTACGGAGGTATGTATTGATCCTAGTGAGTCCCAGACCCAACTCATCTAAACTGTTATTTTTAAAAAAATATTTCCTATAGTATAGTATTTATTTGATCGAGATTGTCACACATTAGATGGGATTGAAGAATATTAATTGAGGGAGACCAAATCAAATAATGTCCAAACAAAGAAGGGCCCAAAACAAAAGCGGTTTCAACGAAGAATTGGGTCACATAAAACAATTTAAACTCAGGGCCAGCCCATCTTTTTATTCTACTGAAAATATGGGTTTGGGACAAATATCTTTATGATGGTTTTGACTAATAAAATAATAATTAATCATGTACTTATTAGTTGACAACAATAAATTATAGGTTAATGGGTAAAAATATCTATGTGAATATCTCAAGAGTGTTGTTGTCACCATATTAAACATTAGCTGCAGAAATGCCTATAAGGACTTAAAAAAGGTAGAAAAATGCAACTTCCGTCCAATAGACCAAACGTTCGTTGATGGCAAAAAAAAAAAAAAAAAGGACCAAACGTTCGTTAAGCTGCTTCTAACTAAAATAACAAATATATTTACAACTTAGAATTAAATGAATTATGTTTATTACTTGTAACATTCTCGGTCAATATCCTACAAAGAAATTTCAAGAAAATCTTATAAGAAATTGTAAAAGAATACTTCTGACTAAAATAACAAATATATTACAACGAAAAAATAAAAAATATAAATCAAATTTATTTTTAATTTAAAATTTTTATATTAAATAAAGGATATTAATCCCGGAATTCATTACAAAACATTTATTTATTTTGATCTTTATAGTAATTTTTTTAAAAAAACTGTTGATTAGGTTATAAATTGGTTGAGAAATGAATAGTTCCAGTCCCCCCACGGAAAAGAAAAAAAAACGGACTTTTCACCTAAATCCTCATCCAAAACAAATGGAGAACACTTTACCCAACCCAAAAAAAAAAAAAACAATAAATAAATGGAGGATCACATGCCGATTTCAAAATCCCGCCACGTCACCGATCCAAGTGACACCCCCTCATAAGAAATCATACACCGTTAGATTATCTCCCATTCGTAATTCCCAACCGTAGATTATTCTCTCAAAAAGATGAATGAGGAGAGTGAAAAAGAGGAAGGAGCTGCTTTTCCTTTCTTTCCTTTTTTTTCTTTTTCTAACCCCCTCTTCCTCTTTATGGTTTTTAAAAAATTTATTTATTCTCTCTTTAAATCCCTCCTCTGATCAATGCTGGTGCCAACTAAATTTAAACAGTTCCTTTTCTGAAAAAATTTCTCCCACCCCTCCCTTCTTCTCTTTCGGCTCTTTAAAATTTTCCGTTTCAATTTTTGAGCTTCATTTGGGTTCTGATTCTCGCGCTTCTCTGCTTCACGAGCTTCGCTTAAAAATGGCGACTGAACCTCCTTCTTCACTTCCTCCTTACCCAGAGGTAACCTTCTTTCTTTGCTCTTACGGTCATTCTGATCTGAGTTTCGCTCTCAGTTTTCGGTGTTATAAAATTAATTAAACAGAAACAGATCCAGTATTTTTAGAGCAAGATAGTTACAATCTCTGTGTTAAACATGCATGTGTTGTTGATTGTAGATGATAATGAAAGCTCTGGAGGCTCTGAACGAATCGACTGGTTCGAGCAAGTCGTCGATCCAGAAGCACATAGAGGCCACCTACGGCGAGTTACCGGCGAGTCACGCGGCGTTGCTTTCTCACCACCTGAACAAGATGAAGGATGCCGGGGAGCTTGTGTTCGCGAAGAACAACTACATGAAGCCCGACCCTAATGCCCCACCCAAGAGGGGTCGGGGCAGGCCACCCAAGCCCAAGGCTCCTCTGCCTCCGGGTACCGTCCTTTCTCCACCAAGGCCCAGAGGGCGTCCACCCAAGGACCCAAATGCCCAACCCAAGCCGAAAGCCTCAACCGGCAGTGGCAGGCCCAGAGGAAGGCCCAAGAAGGCGGCCCGGACATCACCGGAGAGTGGGCCTGTTGTGAGTAGGGGAAGAGGCCGGCCCCCGAAGGAGAAGCCCGCATTGACTGAAGTGAGCGTTGAACAATAGGTTTATGAATTTAGGGATAATGAATCTTTTTTCTTCTTTCTCTCTATGTGGTGAAGTGGGTCTTGTGGTGGTGGTAGTTTGTGTTGATGTAATTGTGTTGTAAAATTGTGTAGCTTGTAGTGTAGCTTTTTAGTGGAAGTTTCTATGGGGCCTTCTTGTTGGTTTTCTCTAATTATCATAGACGACAATGACTTGATTTAATGATCATTCTGGGTTCTAAATTCTAATTTACTCTGTTTTCTAATTTGGAATCTCTGTTCTTTTCTGGTGATTTTTAAATTTCATTTCTTGATGGCAATTTTAGCATGAGTAAATCTGTTGGTGGTGGTAACAGTCACCGTAAACCGAAGGGAACGGCGGATCTGAATAAACTATTTCAATGGTTAATTAATGTCTTTGCGGTTTTTATTGACCAAATCTCACTTCCAAAGAAAAGAGTTAAAAATTAAAACTGATTTAAAAATTAGTATGAAATAATATCGGCAAAGCATTAATGTTTAATCCAACAAATAATTGTTTCTTGTAAAATTTAATAAATGTGATGAAAACGTATTCAACAACTTAATTATTGCAAACTTCAAGAATATTTGGATCGTTAATAAGGTTTACGAATAAGAATGCTGTATTCCATTTTTCCTTTGCAATAATACTTTTATTATTTCATTAGTTTTGACTTTGAGTGTTGAGATTAGTAAGGAACATTCTCTCAACATATTTTTCTTTCCTTGCTAGTAAAGTTCGAACATTTTAGTGTGTATTTAGTTTTGAAGTTTGACAGATTTTTATTTGGCAAAAATTCACCTATGTTTGCAGACATTTTTTAAAAAGTTAGATTAATAAATCGAAAGTTGTTTGGATAGTATATAGTAATTTTAAATTTATGATTGTTTAAAAAGGACATGAATTATAGGATGCATGCAATGTCATTTCTTGAGTCTTAGTAATGTAATTTTGATTAAATTAAATGATGTAATTTAGATTGTAAAATGTAATCTTCACTATATTACATAAGCTCAATCAAATATGATAATCGATATATTGTATCAGGATTATATATAGTTCTCTTCAACAACCAAACTAAAGATTAGTATTTAAAGGCTTGTTTCGTAGAAAGGCAAGTGAGGGTTTGAATTTTTTTTTTACTTTGTTTTTTAAAAAATAAGTCAAGTAGGTTTAAAATTTTTAATTAATTTTTTTTCTCTCTTTTATCTTAGTTGTTTTCTTTATTAAAATTTATAACTCAATTTCTCTAATTTTTTATATCCAGCTCTTACAAGTTTGGAAAAAGATAAAAAAGACCTTTAAAAATAGCAAAAGATAAAAAAGTGTTTTAAATATTTATAATGAAATCCATTTTTATTAAAAAAAATCATAACAGTAGGGAAGTGTTTGGCCTGAGTTGTCCTTTTTGAAATAAAAAAGAAATGACAAATGCCCTTACATTTTTTAAAAAAGTAACCTCCGCTCCCATCAGCTACTAGCAACCGGCAACCGACGATTACCAGTGACATACCCATGTTGGCACCAAAGCTTCGGTGGCCGGCTAGTTGATCGCCGACAACAAAGCTTCAGGGGGAATGAATATTGGCAAAGTACCAAGATTTGTGAAGGAATTCACGATATTTTATTATGTTTTAACAACTTTTGTTTACTAAGTAACAAATCCACACTATTATATTTTTTTACAAGTTTTTTTAAGGAATTCACGACATTTTATCAAGTTTTGACAACTTTCGTTTACTGAGTAATACATATACACTATCATTTTAAAATTGACTACTTGTGAATGAGAAGACATGCATGTATTAATTCCTAAACTCGATATGAGTTTACTAAGTTTGGATATGGAAATGACAATTATCAATTTAAAATTGACCACTTGTAAATGAGAAGACATGCATTTATTAATTCCTAAACTTGATATGGGTTTACCAAATTCGGATATGGAAATGATAACTATCAATTTAAAATTGACCACTTGTGAATGAAAAGACATGCATGTATTAATTCTTAGAGTCGTATGGATTTATCAATTTTGGATTTAAAAATATCAAGCTAGAATGTTAAAATGACAACTATCAATTTAAAATTGGCTACTTGTGAATGAGAAGATATGCATGCATTAATTTCTAGACTTGAACAGGTGAGGGGTGAAGATAAGGAGAAGATAAAAGGGAGGAGAGTATTTAAAGGGAATGAACTATGGAAGGGTGAGAAAAAGATGAGTAGATGAAGAAGTGCCCAATTTTCTTTGCTGTAATGGGAGAAACCATCTTTGGAGAAGAGGATGTGGAATATTTTTGTATGAAGGATGATATATATATATATGAGGCATTTGTGTCATTTCCTTTTAATTTCAAAGAGCACAAATCAGATACTAACATCTTGTTGGTATTATGAATATTCGAAACATAATTTTATCTTTAACTATTTTTAAAGTTTTTTTTACCATTTTCCCTAAAAAATTTCCCCTCCCTTAAATCTCTCATACAAAATACACTCGAAGTATTCTCCATTTGAGAATTTTTGGGATAGGACCAGGGTGTCTTGATCAGATCCAGCTTGCGTCCGCTGCTTAATGTTCGCTACGCTTCCTTTTCCTTAAACGACATCGTTTGATGGGGAAATTAAATTTGGGCCATTTTTTTATAAGAATTAAATAGATGGTGATAAAAGGCAACTTATTTAAATGACGTTGTTTTGAATATTTGATCTCATCCGTTGAATTCCTCATTCAATCTTAGTCCTCAATGCAATTTCCCATCAGATTTTTTAGTAGGCAGCCACTTTCATTTCAAGTTTGGCGCGCCGTGTTCTTGTTTGTCCGTGATAAAACCAGGGGAGCTTGATGGGATGTTGATTTGCAGTAATAGTGAAGACAAACAATAAGCGGGTGTTTGTCGGTATTAGATATTAAAGAATGGTGAGTAAAATAATAATCTTTTATCAAATATCCACAATAATCTTAATAGTTCATGTCTAGGTTGTACATTTATGATTTATAATCTAACTTAATAATATTTAAGATTATTGGTATTGGATATTTTATTTTTTTATGTATATATGCTTTAGATATAATATGTTATTTTATTAGTTTGGAAAATATAATTTTCTTTTATATACTAGATATAATTTTGATTAATATATTGAGAAAAGTGAGTGTTGATTCAGGTCCTATTTGTTATTTTCTATTATATAATTTTTATTTACATATAATCTATCATACATGTTCTTAAACACACAGCTTGCTAGTATGGATAATCGTTGATTTTAAGTCAGGGGTCTTATTGAGTAATATAGATAATAAGATAATCTATCACATATGTGTTTGTGTATATATATTCAGCTAAAATATTTCTATTTGTGTGTGTATAATTTTTTTTATTTTTTATTTTTTTTGGTAAGTTACCAAGGGTATCCCCACAGCCGGTAGCTGTGAGACTAATCCCCTGAGGAATTGAGCGTCGGTTAAGGGGTATACCTCTCACAAGCAATGCATTTACATACACACCTCTAGGAATCAATCCTTGGAAAGATGCTTAAGTGACCCAGGCTGCTACCACCTGTGCCACACCGTGTTGGTATAATTGTTTTTATTTGTATATATGCATGTTTGTCGATTTTGAGATCACAATTTATATTGGGTTTATCCTATTTAATTTTGTAGGAGTTTTATACCATGGATATAGATTTAAGTATTTAACTCCTAGACTTAATCTTGAATTTGACAATTTAGAAGAAGTATGAGAATTTTGGAGGGCATATGGTAGGAAAACTGGTTTTGGTGTTCGAAAATAAAGCTTTAATAAGAGTAAAAAAGATAAGTCCTCATACACCTCTTATCTATATGTTTGCTGTAAAGAAGGGGTGAGAAAGGTAGAGAAGCGAGAGGTGACAAATAAGAGGCTCAGAGATGAGACAAGAATATGTTGTAATGCCAGAATGAAAGTTAAACAAGTAGATGGAAAATACAAAATAAATAAAGTTTTCTTGGATCATAATCATGCTCTTCAGCCTTCTGAAGCTATTCACTTGTTTGCATCGTTTCGAGAACTATTACTAGCTCAATGTTATGAATTAGAAAATGCTAAAAAAGCTATAATTAGTCAAAAGTTAGCATTCAATTTGCAAAGCCAATATGCAAGAGGTCGAACCAATTTAGGATTTACAAGAAGTGATGTAAAGAATTATCTTAACTCAAGAAGGCAGCGAGCCATGAAATACGGTGATGTTGGATGTATATTTCAGTATTTTGAGAAACAATTAGCAGAAAACTCATCATTTTTTCATGCTCACCAAATGAACTTAGATGAGCAAGTAACAAATGTATTATAGGCTGATGCGCATATGCTGGTCGACTACGCTTGCTTTGGAGAAGTTATTTCTCTTGATACAACTTATTGTACGAATTGTAATCATATACCTCTTGCAATTTTTTTAGGCTTCAACCATTACAAAGGAGGAGTAATATTTGGAGTGGCATTGTTATATGATGAGACTGTTGAGAGTTTCAAATGGCTCTTTGAGACTTTTTTTGCGTGCACATAAAAATATAAGGCCACTCACCGTTTTTACTGACCAAGACACTGTTATGTCACGAGCATTACAAGAAGTGATGCTAGATGTAAAGCATGCCTTGTACACCTGTCATATTTCAAGGAATGCAATGAAGCACCTCTCAAACTCAACGGTTAGGGATTTTAACCATTGTATGTATAATTATTGGGATGGAATTGAGTTTGAAGAATGTTGTCAAGAATTATTATTAAGACAGGATATGACAAAAAACTTATGGTTGATATTTATGTACCAAATAAAAGAGAAATTGACAGCACTCTATATAAAGAACTCAATGACACTTGGCATAAGAAGCACACAAATAAGTGAAAGTGTCAATGCATCTGTCAAGGATTGTACTTATGTTACATTGGATATAAATCGATTCTTCCAACAATTTGAATAGGTTCTGGAGGATAAGTGCTATAATAAACTGAAAAGTAATTTTGAGTCACTTGACAAGTTGCTAAGGTTGATATTGCAAAGTTCAAATATGCTTCGTCAACTTTCTGATGTGTATACTCGCCCCATTTTTTCCTTGTTACAACGCGAATGTGATCTTCATGATGCTACATGTATTAAAGAGAGAAAAGAAAGAAAGGTCACCATAGATGAGAATGATGATGTTATCATGTTTGATTATGTGATTACCATGGATGGCAGTAACGAGAACATAGCTTAACATATGATCCTTCAACAGAGACAATTACTTGTAGTTGCAAGAAGTTAAAACGAGTGGACATATTATGTTGTCATGCATTGATGGTATTGAATGAACGTGATGTCAAATTACTCCCCAAGAAATATATAATAAAGAGGTGGACAAGAGAAGCACAATGTGGTGTTGTGTATGATATCAATGAAAAACAAATTGAAGTTGATCCTAAATTACAAAAATCAAATAGGTATAGAAAATTATGTTCCCTGCTTGTTAAATTAGCTAATGATGCATCAGAAAGTCCAGAGGCATTCACTCTTGTTCATGAAGGCATGTTGAAACTAATTAAAAAAGTGGCTGAACTTCACATAAAATACATATCAAATGATAGTAATGATGATGACAAAGTTATTGGCTTGAAAAAAAGATATGGTAGAAATATAAGTAAACGAATGAAGAGTTTTATTGAAATCAGTTAACAAAGATGGAGAAGAAAAGCCTCTAAAAAGCCTCCTCAAGCTTCACATGTATACTTTTTCTCAATTTAATTTTTTTAAAATGCTTGTTATATATTTATTGATCTTTTTTCCAAATGTATTTAAGGGACACTGTAATGAACTTCAAGCACAACATGATAATATCATATTGGATAACTCTCAACCAAGTCAAATGACTTTTATAGATTTATTAATGGTATGTATGATGTTGGACAACATTATCAACTATTTTGTTTATCTAGAAAATGTATATTGAGACATTCTTTTATATTTTTTGATTGTAAGCACCACTTAACTCTGACATCACATCACTTGAAGCACTGAATTTCCGCCAAACATACAATTCATATACTCATAAACTACTCGAACTTATTTTGTCAAGCTCATTTGTACAACTTTTGGCTTCATTTGGGCTCCTCTCTTTTTTGTCAAAGAAGCTAATCATGTTGTTCCTTTGGTTTGCTTTCTATTTTGGTCAAGCAAGGTCATTATTTTGTGCTCTTGTATTGCTCTCTATTTTAGTGAAGGAAGCTCATTGTAATCTGTTATGAAACAAAGTGAAGAAATAGTTATTTGTTTGTATATGGATACACAAAGATGATCACAAAACAGTTCAAATCCATCCATTAACCAATGTGAATGGAAGGATAACAAAATTGTACATGGATACAATTGATGCTAGTCTTTTACTTCTTGCAATCCTTATGAACCCATTGTACTTATTTGGAATGAGAAACATTTCATGATTGTTAGTACAAAATGTTTCATATAAGCATATCTCATGGATGAGATGAAAATAACTGTAAACAACCAAGTAAATTTCTCAGTTGTTATGAGTGTAGGATGATGTATTTAAAAAGTGTAAGTGTACACTGTCGTAAACAAGTAATATAGAAGTAAGTAGAGTATCGTTTCCACGATGATTGATCACTAAATACCAAATTGATAATCTTAATACTATTTAGCCGATGATTAGTTGGTGGTTGAAAATACAAGATAAAAATGATTAAATATGAATGCAATTGATATAAAGACAAATATGAGAAAAATGCCCTAGGGATTAGATTTTATTTAGGAAATTCCGGATTGAATCGCCGATCTATTCTAATCTAATTTATTCCACATGATTGATAGTCGAGTTTCCTTAATTTAATTACTAGCCTCTTCCAAGGTCAAGCAATTCTATGATTAATTGCTAATCCATTATATTCCTATATGAATTTAAGCAATTAATAATGCATTAATATTTATGGAACTCATTAAGACTACAAAACCCATATGAATATATTCATATTTCATATGCAAATTATGGTTTTAATTATAGGATTCATACACATGTATCTCCTTCCAGTCTCAACATACATATTGAAATCATTCAAAAGGTGGCCAGTCAATTGAAAGCATTAAGAACAATAATTACAATTCAATCATGAAGGAAAAATTAGAATTAGATTTAATAAGTTAAGATTTAATCCTTCATTAGTAAGCTACGCCATCACCCTAGGAAAAAGAAAATTTAGCTCATGATACAATTAAAAACAAAACCAAAATAAATTAAAAACTTTATAAAAATTGCATAAAAATTAATTACAAAAACATAAAATACAACTACAAGATGTATGAAAATGAAAAATCTAGCATTCCATGTAGGTGACAACCTATACCATCCATAAAGAAGGACTACCTAAGCCTTCCATATATGAGGTAAAACCATCTATGTAGGAGGCATGCAAAAAGTAATAAAATGCAAGAAATAAATTCTAAAATAAAAACTCTCTCTAAATTGAAATTCTCTCTCTCTCTCTCTTCCTCCTTCCTCTTATTTTAGGATGCCAAGAAGCTCTATTTATAGGCTTTATTTTCTGATGCTACAGTAAAAACCGTCAGCTACAGTACCATACATAGTGCAAATCATCAGATCCAGTACTAACGTCGTTGCTACAGTGAAAACGTATTTGGAACAGTGACAACGCACTTTTGCACCGACCCACTTCTTCACCAACCGCTACAGTGAATCCGCTACAATATGTATTTTTCTACAGTGCCCCCGTATTTGATACAGTGCCGTATGAATAGTATTTTGCTACATTACCATCCCTTCAAACGCCTTCTCAATATATTCTTAATATGGTATTGTACGGCGCTGTCACAAGAAAATCATTATTTATTTATTCATTACACCCAAATTCATTATATTAAGCTCAAATGTCGTCCACAAAAGCATCATATAATGGAAAATAAATATGAAAATATTTTACTTCTCATTAGTCACTGCAAATCCCCTGATTGAACATATAATCTAGAATGTATGGCCAGTTTTATTTACCATGATTACAATTTTATGCATTCAAACATTATGCTAAGCAATTAGCAACTTGATGACATTTCCAGTACTACACTATTATGATATACAAATAGTAGTAAGACTGTAGTCATTTCATTTGAAATTAAGGGGAGACAAAAGAGTGGCATTCGTTGTCCAGAAAGCATAGAAAAAATCACACCACAAACCCTCCACTTTTGGGTATTTTGTGCATTTGTGTATGTCCAACAACAATATGCAATTAACAAGGCTAGTAACCGTACCAAAGAGTGTGTATGGACAATATACTAATATCAGCCCTAAGGAAGATCTTATCACCATTGTCAACTTTATTAGTGTATCCCTTCACGTTATCAACTAAGCCATCATAAACCTTGATCCCATGAACCAATTGCTTTATCTTGTCATTCCCACCATCATAATCCCTGATAAATAATAACACCAAAATGAGAGATTGCGTCCACTAGGATTTTGTATCTCTTTTCGTTAACCCAAGTATAATTTAAAGAAAATTCATATATCATGACTCAAAATGCTAGACATGGCAGAACAGCAGAGAAGATAACTAATAGAATCTAATATATGCAATAGCTTGAGCTTAACAACTAAAATCCATGAAAGAGATCAAAACTAACACAATAAATGAACATTTGAAGAGTTTAAATTGTTGCCAATTTAATAAAGTTTGTTCCCAGGTAGTTAATTTATTGAAATAATTGAGGATTCGACATAGGAAATTATTTCTACAAATTGATAGTTACCAATTTAATCCCTGATTGAACAGATAAGCTAGAATGTATGGCTGGTTTTATTCAAGAATACAAAGCCGTCAATAGTTACCTATTCAATGAATTTTTTGGCTCTTTTGTCTTTAGTTGAGTCATTTCTCCTCTTCAAAAATCGAAAACCTCTTCACTCAGAAGCTGACAAAGTGAAGAAACAAATATGAGGAATAAAAGTATGATAGAATCACTTTCAATATAGCTATGCAATTCTCACACATTGTTTCACTAGTTTTAGCTGCTACAACAAGGTCAGGAATAAAGTTTTGCCATCAAGAAAAGAAAGAAAATTATCTTAGTAATGCAAAGTTCACAACCAAATAGCTCTTCCTCATGACATTTTTATTACTATAAATGCACCAAACTAGTTTTGAATCAGATCGGCGTTTACTATAATCAACTTTTAAGATTAACTTGTTGATATTTATTGAATCTCTAACTGGACCTAATCATCAACGTTAGGTATATTGATATATACATTGTAGATTTTAGGTTGATATTTCATGTGTTTGTCATTGTTGAATATATTGTTGTGCCTAACATTTTAAGGGAATACAATCGTTATCTTCAAACACTATAATTAGAAAAAAACCATGCATAAATGAAGACCCTATACCATATGTAAGAAATTAAGGACTTGTTTGGTAAGAGTAATTTGGAGTGAAAAAGAGGGGAGGAAAAATTTTTGAGTTAGAATTTTAAAAAAATTGGAAAAATGAGAATATAAAATGTTAACAAAGGGAAGATATAAAATAATAGAGTAAGAAAAATTAATTAAAATTTTTTAACCCCATTTCTCTACTTTTTTTTAAAAAAATCTAAGATTTCGTTTACTTTCTCTCCTCTTCCCTCATAACAAACAACCCCTAAAGCATTTAACGGTTTATTTTGTACCCAAGTATTGGCAATATTATATGTATGTCTATAAAATTGCACCAATTCCTTGTGCCAAACTTTGATTTTTTCCCCTAATGTATTTAAGTCATAGTGAGAGTAATTGTTGGCATTTTTTCTATCACAAATATACAAGTTATAAGGAGTATAAAAAGTCATTGTTGGAAAAAAGACTAACTCTTTACTTTTCAAGCTAGTACTAGGCGCCTCTACATGCTCTAAAGCAAAAAAATAAAAGTTGATTTATAAGTTTAGCCTTAAAATTATATAGCAACAAGTTGAAATAGGAAACTAAAATACCCAATTTTAGAAGTCCAGTTCAACAACAATATAGGGTAAAATAGTTATTCTTCTTTAAGCTATTAGTCTTTTGTGGTTAACATCCATAAATAACCAATATATATACATATAGATATACATATATATATCTAGAAAAATTTCATCCAATTTCAGCGTTAGATAGATAATGGCAGTTTGAAAAGAGAAATCAAAGACACTCGGTTATGACCACCTACCTCCATATAGATAATTGGAAAATGTGGAGATATTTGGTGGAAAGATTATATATAGCATTTGCAATATGCTCCTTGCTGAACAGATACACCACAGGATAGTCTAGAAGCCATCTGAAGCACATAAATATGGTGTAAACGAGTTATAATGAGATAATACTAATACATATTGCATGTTTGGAGTGGCAAGCAAATGAATGCATTATTCAATGGCATTGCCTACAGGTGATACAATTCAAAATGAGATCCCAAGTAGTGTAAATATTAAGAATGTGTTTGTACACAGGCTAGCTTTATATTCTATTCTGAGATTAGAACATAGTATACTAATGGCTGGCAGGCTGCAACAAGTGAAGTATTAACATATTGTAGCCAACCCCTTGATTTGGACTATCCTTCTCTAGGAAGGACAAGGGAAAATAGGCAAGGGATTTAAGTGGGGGTGCGTATAAATGAATTACCCATTCAAGTTTGGTACTGTCACTTCAGAGTCCTCCATGCAATTACTGAGATCAATGCACTTAGTAGACTAAGAATAAAAAATATGACTGCAAGCACACACACAAACAAACAATTCCAAATGAAAATCAAACGATAAAAACATAAAAAAAGCACTTGCTGGACGAGAAACTAAGCAAAGAACAAGAAATAAGACTTGTAAGTAACGATAATCGATTATTCCGCAATCGAGAGGGGAAACGAAAGCAACTTGCGATGGGCTTCGAATTGGAAGGAGCATAGCCTCTGGAGCGAAACGAAGGAGGAAGTTGAGTGAAGGAACTTCCAACTAGCGACGTTGAAGCAACCATGGCTGGCGATAGAGAGAGAACGGGCTGTCAAGTCCCTTTCGTTTCTGTGAGATGAAGGTTGGTAACAACCAACGGCCTAGATTACAATTAATGAAAGGCTGAGATCTAAATGAAATGGAGAAAAACGATGTTGTTTAAGGAAAATGATGGGCAGCGGATATAAAGGTAGCGGAAGGTAGCTAGATCCGTCTTGATCATGCCTTCTCCCGAGATATTATCTTTTTATTTAATTTTATTAATTTCCTTTTAAACACTACTTATTTTTTCGTTGAAGGGTATTTTGATATTCATACTATAAGTACATTTCAATTCAAAATTATATTCTACTTTGTACCAAACATATTTTAAAAGAAAAATTATCTAAAAATACCTCATTGGAAACTTATATGCCAAATGGGGACCTTCACATGCAAATAATCTTCCCGTGTGTAAAACATCTTCCCTTATGTTCAAAAAATATTCTGTGTTCAATATATTTTTCCTATGTATGTGCGAACAATCTTCCCTTATATGTAAAAAATCTTCTCTAGGTCCCATTTAACAAATAAGTTTCTAATGAGGTCTTTATGAACAATTTTCCCTATTTTAAATCCTTTTTTTTCCATTTTTTAATCAAGAAATCTCTTTTCCATCTTCACTTCCATTTCACTTTAGTAACAACTCTTTTGTTGTGCCAATTAGGGCATAATTTCACTCTCACTTCCTCAATCCTCATCTCTGCTCAAATTCATATCGCCTCACTTCCCAGGCTCATCTTTTCTCCCACATCCAATCTTAAATATAAGACTTAGTTGACTTTTTTTGTGAGATTAAGAAAGCGAAATAAGTTACTTAATTATATCACATGTTGTGTATGATTAAATTATATATTAATTTATAAGTCAGAAAAATTGGTTTAGATAAAAAAAATAAATTAAATACTTTAAAATAATTTAAGGGAGAATTGTTAAAAAATACTTTTGAGGTAAATTAATTGTCAAATGCTATCATGGGAGATTTGTTGCACAAGATGAATACTATTTTGCACACAACCGGATGATATTTTGCACAATCGTAGGGAAGATTTATGCACATACAGAAGATCGATTGCACATTACGGAAGATCTGTTGCATATGACGAAAGATGGTTTGCACAAGTGATAGAATTTGTCAATTAATTTGCCCCAAATATATTTTTTAGCAACTCTCTCATAATTTAATTAACTTCTTTAATCTTTTTATAAAAATTTAATTATGCCATATATTTAGAATTGAAGGTATCATTAAATAAATTTTTTTTTTTTTTATCATTTTGATCCATAGGCCTATTATTATTTTTTTTAAATTGGGCATGCGTAAAAAGGGGTAAAAAAGAAAGAAAGAAAGGGAAAGGTGGGAAACCTGGAAAAGACAGAAAAGGAACAGATCCCTTCAGCGACGTCGTCCTCAATCCTCATCTCTCAATGGAAGCCTAAATTCCGAAATTGCTCGGAAGCTGCTCCTCAGATTCGCCAGTCTCGACCGCTCGGGCCCTAATCGTTCATCCTCTTCGTCGGTGGTCGGGTTTTTTTTACCCCCGCACTGCCTTATACCCTGTTCTTTACCTCTCTCGTTTCGCGGTGTGCGTCGACGCCTGTTCTCCACTCTCCTTTCGTGGTCTATATATCCGGTGGGTTATTTTAATTCTGTCTTATCAATTTCACTTCAATCATATGCTATGACATTATTTTCTATCTTAATTTTTGCTATGTTCTGGTAATATTCAAACATGTTTGATTCCATCGATATAATTCAGGCAAGCTCTTGGAATAAAGTACTTGTTCATTGGCTAGTGTTTCAAAGTATCATCAATTCCCAGTCCAGGGTTTCATTTTCCAGAAATTGAAGCCCTAGACAGATTCTAATTTTTTTGGATGAGTATTCTGGAGCTCGGCGGCATAGTGGATGTTATTTGAAGTAGTCAGGATAAAAAATTTGACATGAAAATGCAAAATGTCTTATTTGGTTCAAGACAGAGAACGTTTCATAGGATATTCAATTTCCTTTGTTCTTTGGTTTTGTTTTTCTTCTTTTACAACCGGGAAGATGTTATTCGTAACCCTCTTCTTAGGCAATCTGCATATTTGGGACACCATCATTTGCCTCCAAGAGCGGTGATTCACCGGCAAATGGTTGAAATCGGCCTGAACTCATCAAGGTTAGCTGTTGAGCCTCATCAGAATAATTTGACTGTAAATAGTGCTGAACTTTGTACTGGATTATTCCACCATGATGATTATTCTAGCACGTGTGAGTACTTGAAGGCAAATCCACAGTGTAATTCAGAAGGAATTTTTGATCACCTAAGATTTTTATACTGTACGTGTCAAAGTTTTCGAGGGCTGGGCTACCTAATATTGGGTATATGGCTAGCTGCATTGTTCTACCTACTAGGGAACACTGCTGCAGACTTCTTCTGTCCATCTCTTGAGTTTCTCTCAAGGCTCTTGAAATTTCCTCCAACTGTTGCTGGGGTTGTGCTCCTTCCACTTGGAAATGGTGCGCCTGATGTGTTTTCTAGTATTGCTTCCTTTGTTGGCACAGATTCAGGGGAAGTGGGACTTAATAGCGTGTTAGGTGGTGCTCTGTTTGTTACCTGTGTTGTTGTTGGAACTGTTTCTCTTTGTGTGTCCGGTAAAGGAATTCAAATTGATAGAAGATGCTTTATAAGGGATGTTAGCTTCTTTCTATTCACTCTTTTGGCACTTTTGCTGATTCTGGTTGTGGGTAAGGTGGGAGTTGGGGCAGCCATTGCTTTCGTATCAATTTACATTGTATATGCATTTTTTGTTGCTGCAAATGAGCTATTTTGGAAACATGCACGAAGGTTAAAATTGGATGCTGTCACACCAATGCTTCCTGTCCGTGGAGGTATGTTCTCCCTTGGGTCTGAAGAAGAATCTTCTGTATATAGCTCTTTGCTTGACATGGACACGGACAATGATCCTCCCCATCTCCCTCCTTCCTTGCCTCAATGGATGTGGTCTTCAAACGTTGCAATCTATTCAAACCAGGCTAATAAAGTTAATATGATTGATGAAAGCCCCCCTTGGGGATGGAGTGATGGGAGTGAAGAAAACAACACTCCGACCTTCACTGTAGCAAAACTATTTTTACTGATGGAGTTGCCACTTACAATTCCTAGACGGCTAACAATTCCCTTGGTCCATGAGGAAGCTTGGTCAAAAAAATATGCTGTGGCTAGTGCTTCACTTGCTCCAATTCTCCTGGCCATTTTGTGGAACACTCAAGACAATGTGGGTTATCTGAGTGCCATACTTTCCTATTGCATCGGTGGTGTTATTGGATGCACACTTGGTGTTCTTGCCTATAAATACACTTTACCTGATTATCCACCGCACAGGCTTTTGGTTGCTTGGGTTCTTGGAGGATTTGTCATGAGCATAGTGTGGTTCTACATAATAGCAAATGAGCTTGTTGCTGTATTGGTGTCATTTGGTGTAATTTTAGGAGTCAATCCATCTATCCTGGGATTAACTGTATTAGCATGGGGTAATTCAATGGGGGATTTGATGTCAAATGTTGCATTGGCAATAAATGGAGAAGATGGAGTTCAGATTGCTTTATCTGGATGCTACGCAGGGCCCATGTTCAACACACTCATTGGTTTGGGGATCTCGATGCTGCTAGGGGCCTTGTCAGCGAAACCTGAATCATATTTGGTTCCTGATGACCGAAGCTTATTTTACACTATGGGATTTCTTATCTCTGCACTGATCTGGGCCCTTGTTGTTTTACCTCGCAATGACATGCATCCTGACAAAAAACTAGGGGTGGGCCTCATCACCCTTTATATCATATTTCTCTCTTTCAGGTTGTCCGCTGCCGTGGGGCTCATACCAGTGGCTGGCTTAGCTTGACATTTGAGAAGTTGAGTTATGATCAAACTGAACATGGGTTCTATATAATATTTGGAGCACAAGTTCCTCTGCTGTATAGTTTTTAGAGTAGAGAAATTCCTTGTTCTGAAGTAGCTGGTAGTTGTTGTATGAGCAAAAATGTTTTTAGTTGTATATCTAGACAACATTTACATGTAGTAGGTTGATCTAATAATATTGTCTTCTTATGCTTCTGCTCTACCTTTTCAGCATTGTTTTGAGCCTTCTGTTATTCATCTAGGCTGTATCCATTCTTGTGCTTGAAATGTTGAATCAAGAAGTTAAGCAGCAAGTGGAATTGCTACACGAACACAACTCAGCGAACCAAACTGAAGAATAATAACTCTTTTGTTTTAACAGGCAATTGTGCCAGGTTTCTTGTCTTATATCTGGATATTCATAACTTGGAATATTATATGTTTAGTGAGAATTACAGGTAGTCAATAATCCGACCTTAATTAATAAAAATTAGCTCATTTTTATTACATAATCTATATATGCAGGAGAATATTTTTTGAAAAATTAATGCCAGATGATTCAAACGTTCACATCTTGATCCAATAAATTCATAGAACTCAGAATGTCCATGGCAGGTAATTTAAATTTTATGAATCAGAGTTAAAATAAAAAATAATTAGAACAGAAAATTGAAGATCAGTGGAAAATTGGAGGTTCATAAACCAAAGTTAATTGTGATATCGTTTCATTAGAAGTGGATTGGGAGCAAGATTAAGAAGTACTTATGCTGTGAATATATATCTGCTTGTTGATACAATGATACTTAATGGTCATGGTTGAGAGTGGTGAATGGCCTAGATGATTTTTGGATGGCTAATTGTGGTCTTGTTGTTTTTGTTTCTGGGAATTTACTCTTGGCATGTTGTCTTTGATGATTTGAGTGGCAGGATCATTTGACAAAAGTAAGAAGCAGGAGGAAGCTAAGTTTTGCTTTGAGTTGGTATATTTTGATTGTGAATGCCTTGGTTTTGCACTATTGTTGTGTGCTTTGATATTTTGGAGGTTCTGTGAAGACCTGCAAAAGATTTCCTCTCATATAAAAATATGCTTAGGTTGTGTTAGGAATAGAGAAAGGTTATGCTTCAACTTTAAAAGCGTCTTTCGGCTTGCTTTTATCCTTTTCAACATGTTTGGATTGATTTTTTTGATAACGCGTTTTGAAGCTCAAATTAACTTCTTTTTTAAAGCAACTTTTTGTTGTTTGTTCACTGTGTCCCATGGTTCGTTAAGCTAACTTTTTCATACAGGCCATCTAAATATATATCACATCATATTAATTGACTTTTATAATTTAAATTTAAATTTACAAAAATCAGTTAAAATAACAATTACATTTATCAATGTTGATCCAAATACATCCTTGATATTTATTATTATTTTTTTTGGTGTGATCTTTAATATTTATCTATCATCACTATTAATATCACCGATCAATATCATTAATATGATTATCAATCAGTATCAATTTATACTAATCATAGATCATAGATAGGAGTGTAATTTATTTTCTATATTTTGTGCATATGATAAGTAAATCAAAATATAGATCCAATATTTTTTTTATAAAATACGTGATTTTTAGAAAGAATTACCGATGGCATTTACAAATATGTACCATATGAAAAATTAATTATTTTTGTAATCTTATTGATATGTCACGTCCTGACATTGGCAGATAACCTACCAGTATTTACATATAAATAAAATAGTTTGAGATAATTAATCATTTATGAATAATGTGATTTTTATAAATTTTATATGAAAATTGGCTAATAATAATTTATAAATACTATAATGTTTACCGATATATATATATATATACACACACACACACACACCTATTGATATGTCACGTCCTGACATTGGCAGATAACCTACCAGTATTTACATATAAATAAAATAGTTTGAGATAAGTCATCATTTATGAATAATGTGATTTTTATAAATTTTATATGAAAATTGGCTAATAATAATTTATAAATACTATAATGTTTACCGATATATATATATATATAAAATAGGTTATTATAATATAAAATTAATGTAGAAGGTTTTGCCTAATTATCTTTTTTGAGTATAATTATTTTAAACATATATGATTGAGTGAAAAACGAATTCACAGAGAGAAAAGTTTCCGTTGAGAATTTTAGGTGTGTTAGTAGTGTGTTTCGTGGAGGGAGGGCCAGTATCCAAAACGCGCGACGCAACACGGCAACTTTGGAAAAGCGAAAAGACATAAAAGCCCTTCTCAGTCTCAGCGTTTAAATTCCGCCAAGGAGAAGGCATCGACGAAAAAACACAGACTTTTCTCGGAAACCCTAGAACGCCTCTGAACTAAAAAAGCATGGTTAGATCTTTCGTCTCTGCTCACTGCGAAATCCCCACTCACTCGCTCTTCTTCTTATAGCTTTGCTCCTGATTCCCCTCACTCTCCCTCAGTCTTTCTGCCCCAAATCTGCTATTTCCGATTCTTGGTTGACTAGTACACCTTCCTTCACATTGATCGTGCGATTTTGTTGCAATCTCCAGGTACTTTTTCTGTCGGCGTTTTATGCTCTTATGCTATCTGATGATATCAAATCTCAGCGTTTCTTTTTTAGGGTTTTGTAATGGATTTTGAATAAAATGATTTCTTTGATAAACTACAACTGAACTTGTATGACGAACTTAGTGGAGTAGACTCCTGCTGTAATTATGGACCTCTTGAAGAATGAACTTTGGTTCCGAGTTGCTTGATCTAGCACTTCTTGTCATTGTGGTCACCTGTTGGAAGTTGGGCTATTTTTGGTGCCCTTTTGATGTTTATGGCCTTTATTTTAGGTGCTCTTTTTTGTGCTATTTCCCGCCAATATACTTTGATCTAGATAAAAGTACTAAAATGAGGCAATGCTTGGAATGGATTTAAGGGTATGGCTTTTCACATGGGCTGTGCAATTTGTCATAATCAAGAGAACGTGATAAGACAGTCATTGAAACATTGAAAATTTCTCCTAAGGGTAGTTTTGCTTGTTTGAGCTCCTAAAGTTGCGGGAGGGAACTCTTAAAGTAGCATTCCCTGTTACTTGTTGAAGTTTGGCAGGTTTGGACTTGTGGTCCGAGAGTCTTTGGAAGGGGGTACAGCCTCAATTAGGTTGAGGTTTCAAACTATTTTGTGCTGTTGATTGTATGAATTACGCTATATGTGACTGCCAAGAAGTTGTGTTCCTTTTTCACCATGGAATGAACATATTAACTATCATGACGTGCCCCTTCATCTGACTGGTGGTTAAGAGTGTGTTTTGATTTGAGTTAGCCAAAACTTGATTTGGGTTGAATTTGATCTTGCTATTACTTTGATTCATGGTTGGATGCTCTATTTTCAAAGTTGATTTTTCTTAGCATAAATTCAACTATGAACATTCTTTTCCATAACCTGGTTTTTGATGTCATCCATGGCTTGAAAAAGTGAGGTATTGTTTGGTTTCTAGCATGAGGAAAACTGGGTTTTGGTTTCACGACCCATCCTACTGTTTCTTCAATATTTTTATGTTTAGATAGTCAATGTTGAAAGGTGCTTCTGGAGTCTAGAAGACTAGAATTCCACCGCCTAGAGGCAATAGGGGATTAAGATGAAGTATAATATAAGTCATAATGGTTCAAGTTTGTTAACCCAAAAATAGAGCAGCCTTGCAATCCTCAAAGAAACATCAGATGCAGTTGTATTGTATAGGATTTATAATTTACTTTTCTCTATCTTTTGGGTTCTCACTTTTAAGTGTCTTTGACTGCTAAGAATATGTTAGATATATATATGTGTATATTAGCATATAATTTTATTTATGCCAATTTACTTGTATTACTATTCAATAGCCATGTCAACTATTCGAATGTTCATTGAACTCATAGCTTGCATTGCACAGTTTTATACTTTAGAATATGGGGGTGAGTATGGTGGACATGGATTTTATTTGCTATTCCTATGTATGTTGGAAAATGAAAGAAAGCAACTGTTAGTGGGTTCACTTAAAATTAATTCAGAACCTCAATGGTGGTATTCTGTAATGCATTGCAAAATACAGATAGTTCTTTGAAATATGAAAGGTGAATGCATGTCTCAGTTGGAGTGGTGTCAGAGGTGTATGCCTTGCTGAAGGTTCCGTGCCTGAATCATTAGAGGCTTCTTCAACTTGGTGCATTATACTTGTTCATTTGTTGCCTTTAACTGCAGTGCTACATGTTACCCAGTATATTTTCTATTTTGTTACAATGTTTTAAATGAACTGTATTGTTTTCTTTCTGCATATTTGGCAGGTCTTCATTAGTAGCATTTCCTGAAGAATATAACTGTCATATTACAAGTGAATGGCTACTCCCTTGGATATGTCACTTGATGATAGAATAAAAACCAGAAGTAACAGGGAGAGGGGGAGAGGGCGTGGCAGAGCCCCCCGTGGCCGTGGAGCAGGTCAGAATCTTGGTGGCGGAAGGATGCCTCGTGCAGCTCGAAGAGCTCCTCTTGGAATTAATTCTCGGCCATCCGCTTATGCCATTGCCAAGGCAAGCTAAATAAATGGATGCTTATGCATGTGATTGAGAATCTGATATGCTATAAAATTCCCAATTATGAGAGGATATCTTATTCAGCGCTGTAGGAACTGAAAAGCAAGAGCAATTCATTAATATTTGTTCCACGGAGAAGCTCAATTATTGCCTGATCATTTTGCGTCCTCAATGCCTATGTTATAGAGTTCCATTTGCAATTAACATGCATTTGCTTTTGTGTTTGGGGGCTTTGCTACAGAACTCTGAAATTTGGTGGCTCCTGGCATATAACATGAAGGAACTTCGTTAGATGTATTTCAAAACAGAGCTCTTACCAGGAGCACAAAAATCATATAGCTATAAGATGGGTTAAATGCTCTAAACCATGCTAATTCATTTGATTTAGATGAGGTGGCTTTTAGTGTTTGATGATTGGTTGTGTGACCAGCATTTTAATGGATCCTCTTGCTAAGTTGGTTCTACGGTGCAAGATTTCAGTTAACTTCCCTAGTTCATGGTATTTTGCAAAGGAGCTTCCTTCACGTAACTTCAGAACTGGAGCTCTCACTTGTAGCATAGCGCCTGTTTATGTGCAATCGGTTGAATTCTTACTCCTGTTTCCCACCATTCGGCTAAAATAATGATTTTTGAGTATGGAATTTCTTAAATGTTTTGCTTTGGCCAGATCTTCTTCGTAAACGGTTTTATTTTTTGTGGAGATTTACCTGATCTCTAACTAATCTTGAAGAATGGTGAATATCTTCTTACGTGTGTTCTTTGCCACTGGGATGTGTTCTGTTTGCTCTTGCCAGTCCATTCGCAGAACCAGGCGTTTTCCATGGCAGCATGATTTATTTGAAGATAGCCTAAAAGCAGCAGGGATACAAGGAGTAGAAGTAGGCACAAAGTTGTATGTTTCCAACTTGGACCATGGAGTAACCAACGAAGATATAAGGGTACAGATCATGTTATATTCTTTCTAACATAATCATTGTTCCTAACCAAATCTCTCTTGAGGATCTGTTGAAACTTGGATTTGCAATTCAGGAACTGTTTGCGGAGATTGGAGACCTGAAGCGTTATGCAGTTCACTATGACAGAAATGGACGTCCTAGTGTATGTATTGGTCTTTCAATTACTACAGTTTCTTTTATCATAATTTTTCCTTTATTAGTCTTTATATTGGTTCAAGTTGGTGCACTAGTCTTTATATTGGTTCAAGTTGGTGCACTAGCCGTCTTTAGTGATTCTGTTCTTTTTATCCGTTTCTGCCTGTTACTTGTACTGTTTTAATTGAATAACAATAGGTTTGTCTTGTTTATATGATACGTCCTACCTGATACTTAGTATTCAGGGAGACTCTACGTCTCATGTAGGTTAGAAATTTGCCACCTTATTAAATTACTTTCTCAGTAATGCAGTGCTGCCATACATACCTATTTTCTTGACAATTAAATCCTGAAGATAGTAAGACTACAGCATGATGTTGTTAAAGATTGAGCTGCTGGGTAGTGAATGCCAAATAGTATTCTTAGGTGGGTCTGTTATTGGTAAAGCTTTGCTTGATATATGTATAGTGGTGCAAAGTATAGTGGGCTCTTGGCAAGGAAAATGTGTATTGTTGTGCTTTTTTAGTCATTTTTACTAGCGAACTTTCAATATTTGCAATATTATTTGTTCATTTTATTTCTTTCATTGGTTACAGGGTTCAGCTGAAGTCGTCTATACTAGAAGGAGTGATGCATTTGCAGCTCTTAAACGATACAACAATGTACTTTTGGATGGAAAGCCCATGAAGATTGAGGTTGTTGGTGCCAGTGCAGAATTGCCTATATCGGCTCGTGTGAATGTTTCTGGGATAAATGGGCAGAGGAAGAGGACAGTTGTCATGACGTATGTCATTGTTAATTTCGTATCAAGTTTATTTTCCTTTTTTGTCTAAGTATGATATTGTCTATCTCTATGCTTATATGCTGTGTAATTAATGCATGATTTCTCTTGTTATACAAAAATAATTAGTCCAAACTAAATACCAAAAACATTTTTCCTTCCACTTGGTTTCCTTGTCATTCATCTCTTTAACTTCTCTATAGGAGAAACAGAACTTGTTTTTAATGTTCACTGAGGTTAGAGATTTTGCAGGCCTGGAGGTCGACCTGGAGCTAGTGCTGGAGGTCCTGCTATGTTTAATCGTGGTGGGGGGTAAGTGTTTTCATCATGTGGAATGTCTGTTGTTATCTGGTATGCTACTAAAAGTTTTCTGAGAGAAGTAAGTTCATATAAATGGATGAATTTTCAATTGTTTTGATGAGTTCTGCTAGAGGATTGTCTTTGGTTCCAAGGTATTTTGTGGTCTATTATCTAAGTATTCTATTATACCTGCCAAAATGTCTTGTCTTCTTTGTCTATATGGGGTAGCAGGATCTTGGTGCTGTATCAATTGTTATTTTACGAATGTTTGCCATTTGGAAATTGGATTTTAATTACCAACTATTATTTGCACAGTTGGGTACGGCGTGGTGGTGGAAGGAGCGGTGGTGGGGGTATGCGTGGTCGAGGAGGCAGTGGACGAGGTAGGGGTAGGGGTAGGGGTCGTGGTCGAGGGCGTGGGAAGAAGGATGCAGTTGACAAGTCTGCTGAGGAACTTGACAAGGAACTGGAGACTTATCATGCTGAGGCCATGCACATCTCTTGATTTCTAAAGCAGCAGTACTATAAATATTAGCCAATGCTTGCTATTGGCACCTGTACAAAAGTGGTTTTCCTACCCTTCTGAACCCGTTACATCAGTGTGTTAGATTTGCATTCTACTTGGCCCTAATGAAATCTTTTTTTAGGCGAAATGAATGAAGTTGGATGATTCTGGGAGTTATCTCAGATATTAGATAGAGTTTGGGTGCTATTTTTGGTTGACTCTGTATCCCAATTGCTGGCGTAAATTTCTACTTTCAGTCTTTCATCTCATCTAGAGTATGGTCTTTAACTTTTGAGAGAGATTGTTTAAATCCAATCGGGTTGTTGTGATTGATCTCAAGATCCTTCTGACTATGCTCCACGAGGCCCAAACTAATTCTAATCAAGTGGGTCTTACGTAATTTTAGTTTTACATAGTATTTGGATTGATGTTCTTGTTATGATATTATTTCAGTTTTTAAATTCGTTCTGGTAAAAAGATTTCAAGTAATATTCTACTCGCATTGTTTCTTTTTAATAAGATCCTAATAATCGAACTTGTTAGATGAGGTGGTTAAAATGGTTAGGTTCAATAAACAAGTGTAAAAGGGAGTTTGTTTTCTAAAAATGTCTTCATTTATATGGAAGAGAAAGTATGTTATACTGAATTCTTTAGTTAGGAGCTACGAGTAATTTTTGTAATTGACAGTAAAATGGAGAGTTTACAAGAAATTTTCAAGGATGATATCTTATAAAAACGGAGGGAGTATATGTATTAATTTAAAATAATCAATGGCTTATTTTGACACATATATCGTGTTTACGATATTTTATTTTGAGCACAGCCAGTCACTCAAAAGAGAGCAAAATCTAGATTCATATTTACTATGTCGGCAAATAAAAGTGGAACACGAGCATGCCATGAGTCACACAAATAAGGGATCATGAACTGATAACTGGAAGAGAACTATTGGACAAACCAACAAAAGCTCTTGTTAAGGTAGCAAGTGACTTCATTTTATAAGTGGGAGAACACAATTTTGAATCCCAAAAGTACATTTATTAGGAGAGTTTTGCACTCTATGCTTTGAAAGGGAATGCCCTTGTCAGATCCAAAAAAGAGAGGGATGTTGGATGCTTAAGAAAAATCTGAATGCAAATGATTTCCATTTCTTTTGAAAAGGAATAGTACATGGCTCATAAATCAGCATCAAGTTCAAAAAAAAAAAAAATTCAGGACCCACGCATTTTGACACACTAGATTGCTGCAACTGTAACACTCAACTTTTTACATGATAAATGTACAACAAAGCAATCAACATCGTAAAATAAGGGAGAATTGCTAAAAACTACCTTGCAAGTAAATTAATTGCTAATTGCTACCATTGCACATGGTGGGTGATAAATTGTACACGGGTGGATGATATTTTGCACACGAGGGATGATGTTTGCACATTCGCCAGATGAATTTTGCACATGTGGATGATGCTTGCACATAAGGGGTGCTTGTTTGCACCCGTGGTACCAATCAGCAAATAATTTCCTTGCAAGATATTTTTGAGCCATTTTCCCTAAAACAAGGAGAACAAGAATGAGCCAAAATATATTTAACCTAAAGATCTGACATAACAACAAATGTTATTTTGGGACACTTGTCTCTGTTGTACTTGAATCCTTTTTGAGAAGCAGATCTCCTGAGTCACTCTTATTGAAGAGTTTTTCAACGACCTCATCCCAATTCAGCTTTCCAGCACTTGACTCAGATTTGCTAGTTGTGATATATTTGCACTTATTATTGTTGGAAGGTTCTCCCTCTCCTTCCTCCTCCTTCCTCTCAGAGGCTTCATCATCTGCCTCTTCCACTACATGAGGCACATTTAAGCTCACAGCTCTTTCCAAAGCATCCTTGTGCTCTTTCTCAATTGTCTGCAACCTCTGCATTTTCTGTACAGTTGGAGGAGCCGTCACAGTCTCTGGGCTGCTGTCTTTCATCACCTAAAAGTAAAAACAGCAAATCTGAGTCATTGTGCAGATGAGATGAAGTACTTGCTAATAGCAAATGAAGACTTGGAGAAAACAGGACTCAAAGATAACATATTATGAGGACAGGCTTCAAAATGAACAGATGATTTCTAATCATGTCAATGAAGCAACCATAAGCAGGTTCTTCTGTTTTGACCAGCTAACCATAAGCAGATAAAGATATGAAGGGTTTTAGGAAGTGCCACATGGTAAAAATCTCCCAAATTGAGAACCATTCAGGTCATGCACTTGTGGATTATTTTCCCATGGAGACGAGGTCAAGCACGAAAATGAAGGAGATCTTCCTAGAAGTAGTTTAAGGTTTAAAGGAACAGGAAAAACAATTAATGGCAAGGACGTAAAGCTGGGAGGCACTCCCAGCATAAACCTTCGGGAATCCCATTCATAATGGTATATCAAAATTAGACTATTAGTTTTAACTTAAACATGAGAATTCAAACCCCAGAACCAAAAAGATAGGTGGAAATCCTGTCAGCTTAACTAACTCCCTAACTGCCCACTTATGAAAGCTTTTAATTGGATGAGTCAAAAAGTCACCAGCATCTCTTGAAACAAAGGGCATTAATGTTAGATTCCCTCTAGCATAAAACAGTGAAAAATAATGAGGAAAAGAAAAAATCGTACTTCATTCGGTCCTTTTTATAAGCAATTTCTTTTCTGGTTGTGCAAAACTAACTGGTGGTTAAGATTAATTAAAAATAATAAATAAGTCAAAAATGCCATGTTTCTTTTAAATATGCCCATATTTTTTAAAAGAACATAGAAGAGAGAGAATTAGTAAAAAATTTGAGAGAGAATGGGTAATAAATGATTAAATGAAAGAGAATTAGTGGTGAGTGAGCAATAATTAATATAAAGATATGTATTTAATAGGGGCAGAAAAGGAAAAAACAGTTTAAATTTTAAGACACAAGAAAAAAGTTGCTTCAATTAAGAACCAACCTCAAGAAAAAGAACGTTGCTTATAAAAATGACCAGAGGGAGTAATATCTAACTGCCCAACCGTGACTCTGCTGACAATACGGAATCTTTTATAAAAGCAGTTGTGTAGGGGGGAAATATTGTGATTTTCCTCCCAGATACAGCATATTCTGTTGTTATTGGTGGTTGCTAAATAATTCTGGAGAAAAGCAGAACATATAGTAAATGGTAGATATATTTTCTATCCTAATTCCTCTTACATTTAAAGCCTTCTCTGCTTCTCTTTCAATCCAAATAATTCCATGGTCTGAAGTTGCATTACAAGACAAGACAATATGCTCAAATCTCCCATCAACTGGAATAGCAGTCCTCACTTCTGGAGGGAACCTCCCACATCTGTGTTCACCAAACCAAGCAAGGAGAAACTTCATAATGACACAATTAAGTACTGGTAGACATAGTTCAGGACAAGATTTAGCAATGCATATGATACATCAGACTTCAAACTGTATTGAAAGAATTTCTTTTTTAATCCTAATGCAAGTCAAAGAAAATGCTTGAACTGGTCAAATAATACCCTATAAGTCTTTCAAGACGCCCAAACAAAAAAAGCACCGGGGGACCATTGGAACTAGCCGAGTCCAGTCGGATATAAGAAAGTGGTTTCCATTAAGATTATGCAGCATAGGCATTACAACTCCAAAAAAAGTCAAACCCGACACCTCTCAGATAAGACAAATAAGAACCTGGGCTTGTAGGAGTGGGTGGCTTGGGATCATCTGGGAAAAGATCTTAGGTAAGAGAAGATAAAATATATATTCATTTTCTTATCAAGCAGAATATATAAAAATGGCCTTTATAAGTTTCATGAGAACAGAGATGTTTCAGACATCGGAAGTTGATTCCTTAGGCATATAAAGAACAGAAAACAAGGACAGTTTCAAGAATCAAGCCCTCAGAAATCTATATCATGCTAGACTGTCTAGCTCTGAGTTGAAATTATGAAGAGGCGGGAACTTATATCTGAAAAAGAAGCAATTCAATACTTGTCATATATAGCCACTATTTAAAAGTGTAAAGACTCGGGCACTAATTTATCTTAGAAATCAAATTAACATACAGGAGTTTACTATGGACGAAACTCACACAAAATCAATACCTGCAAAATTTTCTTTCTACGATATGGTACATTCGTCCGGGTGCATATAGTCTTCTTGGATCTCTAAGCTTTCTCCCTTCTGGTATGAAGGTGTCCCTCAAGCAAACCAAGAACAATAAGCAGGGCAAGCTGTTTAAACCATCAAGCCCTGGTTTAAGAGACCATAATAGTAATTTACTCCACTAAATTAACAAAGTGAATGTCCGATATATTATGTGCATTTTAAACTTTATGCGCATGGGCACGAAGACATGAGAGCAGAACACTAACCAGAA
The DNA here is from genome assembly GCA_037074505.1 of Albizia julibrissin. NCBI lineage: Eukaryota > Viridiplantae > Streptophyta > Magnoliopsida > Fabales > Fabaceae > Albizia > Albizia julibrissin. The sequence continues at coordinate 38,616,387 of CM073483.1, read as the reverse complement.
GACTGACTTGAATACATCTTCCAATGGCGTAGGGGTTCTGGGTAAGAAATCATCCTACACAATGGAAAGAAGATAATGGATGCCAGCACCATCAGTGTAGTTTAATACTAATCTAATAACAACACAAGAATGAAAAACTAAAGCAAAGAGAGCCCAATCAAAAAAAGAAAAGAAAAGAAAAAGAAAGAGGGAGAGGGAAGAGACGACAAAAACTGTCCAACGATACGAATAAAAAGATATCAGAGCTTAAGAAATTCGGAATCGTCGTTTGCCCAAAATAAAAGGTGCGGTGCATGCCCACTCAAAATTAAAAAAAAAAAAAAAAAAAGTGCAGTGCATGCATGGGATGTAATTTAGTTCAACTGTCTGGATGATATTAAACCCACAACTCAATGACAACTGAAACTGAACAGTAAATTAATCAATATAACAACCCCCCCCCCAAAAAAATAAAAAGAACCGCAGAAACGCATAATTAGTTCAGTCAACAGTCAAAAGGGAGAAAGTTGATCACCTGCAGCACAACAGAATGTATGACATCCGCGTATTTGACCGCCAAATTCAGCGACATGCACCTCGCAGGTGCAATCGCGTAACATTGAATCTTTTCCCTAGGAATTCCTCCAAAAAGGTCCCTATGATTGACAACCATTATCGTCAACAACGAAACCACACCAGAACCCAAAGAATGCCCAGCAAATACCATTTTATAATCGGACCCACTGTCAATCCACAACTGCTTCAGAGTCTCCGATTCCTGTTTGAGCAGCCAAAGAGCAGATTTCATCAGACCGTGATGGCAGTAGCCGCCATCGAACTTCTGCATACCCAATCGATTATCCAAAAGCAGCTTGTAATCGCTCTCCACGATGAGATTAAGTCCCCGAACAGCTAGCACAATCTCGCGGTGGTCGTGATCAGTGTAAATCAGATAAGGCGGCGTGTTGCCCCCTGTCTGCTCATAGGAGACACGCTTGACCACCCAATCGGGGTTGAGACGGAACCCACCGGCTGGTTGGTAACGTGGATTACGGAGATCGGGCTCGTAAATTGCGAGGATTAATCGGCAGGCCCGAGGAACGGGTTCAAACTCGTCGGCGGTGGCGGAAGGCCAGGTGGCGCTGTCGTAAGAGCCGATATAGGTGCATCGCTTCCACATCCAGCGACTAAAGCCAAGTATGAAGACACACTCGACTCCGCAAGTTAAAGACATGTCAGCGAAGTCTAGATTGTGGGCGAGAGAGAACGGCGGAGATTTGCAGGATTGGACAGAGAAAATGCGAATATTTGGGTTCTCCGACAACGATGGGAGCTAGATTTGCGTTGAGAGGTATGGCCGGCGAAGCGTATTTGGTAGTGGTAGAGTGTCTATCTGGCACTGTAAAGCTCAATGCTCTTTGAACACATGCGATGCTCACATGGAAATCGAAGATTCGCGTCAGGAACTACGAGCTGGATAGAGAGAGAGAGAGATTTATGGTTTGTTATACATGTACCACGAGAGAAATACGGGTCTAAATCGGATTGCTTATTGATATTCTTGTCTTTAAGTTTAAGACATTGTTTTTTTTTTTTTTGGTTTCAGCTACAATTACACATTGGTCCTTGTAATTTATCTTAAATTTAATCCACTCTCTATACTTTTTTTTTTATCAAATACATCCCTACATTTTCTAAAAAGCATTAGTTATGCTTGTTAAAATGTGTTTTTTTTTTAAAAAAGAAAAAAAAGCATATAAGGATAAGAGATTAAAAGATAAAGCTATGTATCAATAAAATTGTTCTCCCATATCATGAGTGCTTATTTTGAGTCAATTTTTACTAGTATGTTTGGAATAGCGATTCGAAACTCCATAAGTGTTTTTCAATCATGATTCACGGAATATGTGGAGAAGTTTTATCTCAATTTACGTGAATCGGGCTTATACAATCGCATAAGCCATCATGAGAGATGAGCTCAATTTTTTTGTATTTACATGTACTTATGAGAGATAAGTCAATTTTATCTTACTCAAACTCATACTCCCATATAAGGACTTGTTTGTAATAGCGTCAGAGAAGCACATTGACGTAAATCGAAGTAAAATTTATCTCATATACTTACCTCGTACGTCATAAATTATATTAAAAAAGTTATTTTTACCGCCAACCTAAATATGCACTAAAAGAACTCAAATATATTGTATTTACATGTATGGTGGGGAAGAAGGTTGAGACTTTTCAATGACCTCTCAGAGATAGAATCAATGAATTACATGGAGGAAATGCAATTTTTGTTGAGTTCTATTTTTGGTTTTCATATATTGTCTAAAATGCAGTTCATATGTAGTGTTGTATCTGTTTCAATCTCTTATTCTTGTGCATTCCTTTTAAGGTTCACTTGGATTTCAGCTAACGTGATCAACTTAATTCTTATTTAACCTGATCAACTTAATTCTTATTAAACCTATCTTGATATGGCATAAGTGAGGAAGAAAGTAGGAGAGTGTGTGTGTGTGTATTATTTTGAAATTATAAATGCTAGTTCTTAATATCAAATGACTGGTTGTCTTAGTGGTAATGCCACCCACCATACTTGAATGAGATCTTAGGTTTGAATCCAACGAATGTATATTTAATTGCATTAAATGGAAAAAGTTCTAGTTCTTAAAGTTTGAAAAGGGTAGGGATAGATTTTTTTAGTGTGTATATGTATAAGGACCATATTAAAAAAATTTAAAAAACTGACTGATTAAAACAAATATTTCATTTTTCAACAATAAAAATTCTCCATTTTATTATTAAATATTAAATTAAATCCAATCTTTTTTTTGACTTTGCCTCTTCATTGACTTCACATGCGATAACACATATTTATAATAGGGTTAAGGGATAAAACTATTCATAATTTTTTTTCAAAAGTGCACTTGTCACCATAAACTTTATTTGGGAGTAAAACTGCCTATAAACTTCTCAAAATGAGGTAGAAATATTACAATCATTAGTTAGAACAAACTTCTGTTACGTAAACCCCACAATATAATTTTTAAATGATTGTTTAATTAAAAAACTCTCTACAGTCTCTCTTCCTACTTCAGACCGTCCCCCTCTCTCCTTCTCTCTCTCTCCAACTCCAACTCTATTGGCCATTGTCGAGACTCCAACTCTCTTAATGAATGTCCTATGCTTTGTTAATGAACTTTTATAGCAGCATTTCTCTTTGGGCTATTCTTTTCCACTTGCATATTTGAAGATGAGGATGCTTGCACAAGCTAAGAGATGGAAGATTGCAGTGGGCACCAGAGTGTGACCACATTTCTTCTAGTTTTGCTACCGGTGAACGTAAACCAAAAGGATGATGAATCAGAAGATGATGTTAGCCAACTAGCCCATCGATGACCTCAAATTTCTACATTGTTATATGCTAAATCTTGCCAACAATTGCTTTATGAGATCCTAAATTTCTCTGATCATATCATTGTTTTAATTAATGGTGGATATAACCATGATTCCAAGAATCGAGGAAGAGGGGGGAGAAGAGTTTGAGTCCAAACAATGGTGATGGAGTTGGAGTGAGGGAGAAGGGAGAGGGGGATGGTCTGAAGGAGGGAAAGGGTGGGGAGAGAAGTACATAGAGTTTTGTTTAATTAATAATCATTTAAAAATTAAATTGTAGGACCTATATAGCAGAAATTTGATCTAATTAACGGTTGTGGTATTTTTACCTTATTTTGAGAAATTCAAACACATTTTTCCCCCAAGTAAAGTTTATAGTGCCATGTACATTTTTAGAAAAGTTTATAGGTATTTTTACCCTTTAACCTTTTATAATATTTGCCCTGTAAATGTTGTTATATATATATATATATATATATATATATATATATATATATATTCAAACTAGACATATTTTCTATACTTTGTTAAAGAATAAGATTTAGAGCCTGTTTGGTTCTATCACATTATACCTTACAATACAATGCAATGGTAATACAATGTAAATTATAGGGCTAGCATTTGGTTTGATTTTTAAATAACGTGTAATGAGTTATTATTCTCACCACAAGTGCATGGGTCGCAAGTAATAGTATAATGTTGAAAAAAGTATCGTTCCACAAAGACTATGACAAAAGCAAGCTAACTAATGCAACAATGTTTATAATTAGGTTGAATGGAATCATTTGAATTTAATCAAGTTAAATAAAGATTTTTGATGAAAACAATAAAGCAAAACAATGGAAATTGGAAAATTGGGTCTAACTTCAAGAGGTTATAAACTTAGGATTACTTCTTTCCCATTATATTTCATGAAACTATGCAATTATCCACTTATATTGTTAAATGAGTTTATATGTTAGTCAGAGATTCTAAAATCATCAATCAAGATCTCTCAAGTCAAGATTAATTTTCAATCTTCATTAAAAATATTCAATTTCTTGTTTATAAATAATGAAAATCATCTTTCCAAAATAATCCTTCAATAGATTATGCTAGGTTGTTAGATATATCTCTATTTTAACAAAAAACTATCCATTTAATCCATAAATTTCAAATCTGACATGATTTTTCTTAAGTTCTACAATCAAAATAGCTCTCTCAAGCATCTTCCAATTGAATTACTTTATTTATGTGGTAATCAAACACAAGATAGCATGAAGCACAAAAAAAAAATCAACATATATACTCATTAACCAATAAAAGTAAGATAATATAGTAGTTTAACTCCATATAATGGGTAAAAGTAATCATAAATGAGAGTTTTTAGTCATTCATGGTCTGTACATACCAAAATCTCAGCATAAAAACATCAACCATATCAACAAAATAAGAGAAAAGAATAAGACAAATCCAAAATTGTTGCCTCAAATCTCCTTGAAACTCCAACCCAAGGCTCCAAATCTTCAAAGCTCTCCTTTCCCAAACTCTCCTTAGCTCAATTTTGGCCTCTCCAAGTCAGGAATGAATGATTTCGGCCCCCTCTGTCAGCTTTATCTAGGTTTTTTCACATCAGCAATCAAAACGCATAGTTTCATTTTCGGGTAATTTGCCATCACTTTGCCATGGCAAACTGGTAGTAAAATTGCACTAGACTTAGGCAAAAGGTCACCGATTTTTTTCATGATTTAACTGTAGAAAATGGGTGGGTAATGGAACTGAATTGCACAGAGCAGTCATTGATTTTCACTATACTTTTGTTGTGACGAACCGGCGGCGAGTGCATGTGTCATCTTTTTCCTTTTTCATATGATTATTGCATTTTTTTTCCTTCTTTCCTAATCTTCCCATGATCTTTTCAAGCTTTCTTTTCAAGCTTTCACATTTGGTCATCATCCTCCTACAAAAAGGAGGATTTTATGAGCTACTTAAAACTCTTTAAATAGTAAAAACTATTCACATTTAGCTCAATATTTTCTAAAATTTGAACATTGTTTCACTCAATCACATTTTCCTTTATGTATGTCTATTTTGTGCACAAATTGATTCCAAAAACCTATAAAAGTATGGGAAAATGTGTTGAAATGTATGAATTTCTAGAGATTATCTGTTATTTTTTTTATAATTATTTAAAATTAATATATCACACAAAGTCTATTTTACCCTTAATATAATTTTTGTACAAAAAAATAGATAAGAGACATTACGTTGCCTCATAATAACCGTTACGTTATCTCGTCGAGGATCATTCGATGTCGATGGTTGTGGTTGTTAAGGAAATAGTAACAGTAATGTGGTGGTGGCGGTGGTAGCAACTGTGGAGGTGAGGTAAAGGGTGGTGGCGGCGGTGGAGGAGGAGGTAGTAATGAAGACAACAATAACAGTGGTGGAGGAGGAGGTAGTAGTGGCGGCAACAATAATAGAGTAGGAGGTAGTGGCGACATCAAAGGCAATAGTAGAAGTGGAGGTGGCGACAACAGGGTAGCAATGGTGGGGTGATGACGGTAGAGGAGGAGAAGGAGGTAATGGTGGCAATGGCAGTGACGGTAACAATGGAGGTGGCGATAGTGGTAATAGTGGGGCGATGATTGCGGAAGAGGAGGAGGTCGTGGCGGCAACGGTGGAGGTGGTGGGGTGGGGGTGGAGACTGCGGTGGTGAAGGAGGAGTTAGTTATGGTAGCCACAATGGTAGAAGTGACGACGGCAGGGGTGGCAACTGCAACTATGGAGGAGGAGGTGGTGGTGGTGGTGATGGCCACAATGGTAAAGATGACGGTGGTGGCATGGAGTAACGACGATGAAAGTGAAGGAGGAGGAGGTAGTAGTGGTGGTAGCGAGGGTGTCAGCAACAATGGTGGGGGAAGAGGAGGTAGCCGCGACGGCAGCAGTTGTAGCATGGTGTGTCAAGTAAAATGAGACAAGTGAAATAAAGACAAATGAAATTAAAATGTAAATTAGACTTTTTCAACCAGACATGGAGTGGTAATGAGTATTCATAGAGGGAGAGACATGAATGAGGATTACCAACCTTTTGGTAATTTCATTATCATGGTAAACCTTATTACCATGTTAAAGAGCAACCAAACACTTTATCTTGGTAATGCAATCATGATTACCATTGTAGACATATCATATAATTGAACCAAACGGGCTCTTAGTATTCATGTTTTTCAATCTTTTACTAATTTTTATATTTGTCAATCTTTTACTAATTTATTTATATTGATACTCCCTTAGCAATAATTAAAGAAGGAGGGGGAATAAATGAATTAAAGAAGATGACTACATGTTTTAAAAATTTTATGTTATATTAAATAACTTTCTTAATCTAATCAAACTAGGTAAATATGTCTTATATTAAGGAACATAAAAAGTATATATATTAGACATATTTATTTCATCTTTGTATTAAATTTGAAAAATGACTTGTAATATTTATAATTTTAAATCAATACAAACTCCTCCCTCCAATCCTTTTTATAAAAAATTATTTTCTTGTGTCTCAAAATTTAAACTATTTTTTCTTTTTTTCCCCTATTAAATAAATATCTTTATATTAATTATCCCCTACTCACTATTAATTCTCTTTCATTTATTCATTTATTATTTATTCTCTCTCATTTTTTTACTCATTATATCTCATATACTCTTTTCACAAATAGAGACACATTTAAAAGAAACATAATATTTTTGACATATTTATTATTTTTATTTAATTTTAACCGTCAGTTCATTTTGCACAATAAAAAAATTGCTTATAAAAAGGATAGGAGAGCTATAATTTATGATAAATTTTATATTGTATATTGGTTGATGTTTTTAGTTATTGAAATTAATTTGATTTATTTCAAAAATGTTCTAGGCTGTTTTACAATTTCAAATGTTGGATTATTCTTTGTAGTTTATGCGGAATCAAATGTGTCAACTTGTCAAGCAGCCAAGCAGGTTTGTTTGTTATCTATTGCACGACGTATGGACCATGTAAAGTAGGTTTGTTTGTCGTATTTATGTTTTAATTTGAAATTTAAAGTTTCATAAAAAAAAATAATTTGATTTGAAATTTTGATGTATATTATTTATTTTTAAAAGAAACCCGCCGAACTCGTGTCTTGATTTTTTTTTTTTTTTGAAGGTATTCCCTTCACTTTTCATGGCCGCGAGTCAATCCAAGCCGTGAAATAAAAAAGGGGTTAAATATTGAAAATAAAGAAAGGGAGAATGATTAAAAATACATTTGAAATCACAAAATCTTAAATCAAATATTTCTTGTAAAATGATATATGAATTTTTCGTCAACTCTTGTTATTACTTTATTAATTTTTATAATAAATTTAATTTAAAATTTTACAATTTCAAATTTTTTTCCTGCATTTTCCCATAAAGAAAACTCATTTTGAATTAAAATGTTCGGTTGAGACTACATGGATTTAACCCCAAAAAGAGAAGCGCATGACATTTTATTTTATTTTATTTTATTAAAGAAACAAAAATAAGATTTTGAACCAACGATGGGGAAATTTTTAAAAAAAGTATCTTCAATATATTAAAATCTCAAATCAACTTTATTTCCTATCATAGATTAAGTATTATATATATTTAATTAGAAATCCACAACTCATTTTAATAAAAAATCATTGAGATTTTCAAATTTTGAAGGTATTTTTTTAAAATTTATCTATAAAAAATATAAATTATTTCTTAAATTATAGTAACAAATTAGTATCATGGACCCATCATGGATATAATAAATTATTTCTTAAATATTGTTTCCACACATTAAATGATTAAGGGTACCTATATGAATCATGAATGACAAGTCTAAATCACACAGTTCATATGATGTGGACGGCTTGGATTAACTTATTCCAGTTGTCCCAACCAACCTACCTTTTCTACCCTTTCGCTGCCATATAAGTTTTTTTTTTCTTCTTCTGTATTTTCTACCTTCACCAATTCTTAAAGTGGGGGTTGCTTAGGGGTTAATTTTAGTCATAAAGATAAAGATTCAATTAACTTTAGGGAGAATGTCAAAAAAATACCATTTAAACTTTAAAATCTCGTTAATAAGTTCAGTAATGGGATTAACAAGAATGGTAATGCAATTAACAAATCATTTTATTGTTAAATCACCTATTTGAGATTTTGAAGTTTAAATGATATTTTTTTAGAATTCTCCCTTAACTTTATCTAATGAGAATATTTAATGTTTTTTCACAGACTGCTATACATTAATACTCCGTCAACAATAAATAAATATAATACTAATTTGTTTATAAATAAATATAATAATAATTAATTGAATGACTAACTTTTTCTGTGTAGTTGCTTGAAAATATATCCTTGTATTTCTTATTATGCAGGACAAGAATTTCTTCTTGAGGAATATTATTATGAGTAATCATAATAAGAATTAGGAGTTAGTTTGGTGTTAATTGAGAACTAGACATTAGAGAAGTGAGAAGAGATTAGCGGATACCTATTAACTCTATTGTAATTCCTAAACTTGATATGATATAAGGATTAGTGTATGTTTGGATTAGTGATAGAATTTATATTTCTAATGTGATTTACGGTTTACGAGATAAATATGTAGATGAGTTTTGTCTCGATTTACATAAATAAAATTTTCAAACGTGAAACCAAACAGACAATTGTTTAACTCTTTCTCTTTGTTTTCCATAATTATGGTTATAAAAGAGAATAATTGAAATGAATCTATGTATTTTTTTTTTCCGTCAAAGAATAGGCAAAATATCAATCTCACACTTTTTTTTTTCTTGGCCAAGAAAACAAGCTTCCATTTATGTTTTACCTAATTGAATACAAATAGACTTTTACTTAATAGAAGAATAAATTCATCTATGGATAAATTTAAAAATAATTAAAAAAAATTACACATTAAAAATTTATTTTAAATCTATAAAGTTACACCCATAACAGTAAAGTTCTTCAAGCATATTCATTTGCTAGACCAATTTCTTCACTGTTTAAATCCAAGATCATGGGTATTGAGTCCAACAACATTGAATTGAGTGTGAGTTAAAAGCATATAGCTTAAACTTCAAGAAATATTATAAGGATTATTATAAATTAATTAATTAATTCAAATTAAATAAGAAAGCTCTTACAGGTTAGATGAAATATTTAGACTGTATTGGCATTTAAAAAAATAAGTTTCAAGAAAAGGAAAAAATTCGAGAAAAAATGTTTTTGTTTTTTTATAGATGCTGAAATGACTTTTAAAAAACTGAGATATAACTTACTTGTATTCTTATTCTTGTTTTATACTTACTATGGTAATAGTTTCAGTAAATTTAATCAAAAGAAAAATATACTTAAAATAAGGAAAAGACAAATCAAAGAGTCTAATATAAAAAATTTTAAATCAAACTTGTGAGATGAATTTGGGATTTACAAATGTTTTTAAATGACCAATTTACCCCTGGCAAAATTTAAAGAGCTCAAATTGTCAATATGTATATTGAAGTTGTTAATTGCGATTCTTAGATTGTTATTCTCAATACCTAAATAGTCAGTGACATATGATATGTGTGACTTGAAAATATTACCTAAAATGTTATTGATAATTGAGGAGCTTAAGTTATCAATATGTATACTGGAGTTATTAATTGTGATGCATAATCAACTTATGTATAGAGAATAATAACTTAAGAATCACAATTAACAACTTTAATATACCTATTGACTCACTCTGCAAATGCTGTCAGGAGTAGATTGGTCATTTGAAAACATTTTTAAATCTCATATTCCTCCCACAAATCTGACTTAAGATTTGTGATATTAAACTTCTTAATTTGTCTTTTCCTTATTTTAAACATATTTTTTTTAGAATTTTTCCAAAGTTATTTTCACTTTTTTTTCTTAAATCAAAATGTGGTATTTTATAAACCAAAACCAAGACCCAAAACACACTTTTTGACAATGTCTTGAAATCTCCCACCGGAAAGTTCCATGGAACCTATTTCTTTCCTTATTTCTTAAGTAATGATTGCTGTTCTTGTTTCCATGACTCTTCTTCATTTTTTTTTTCAAGTATTCCTTCTTATTCTTCTCTTGTTCCCCCTAAAAAACAACTGTTCTAGATTGGTCCGCTCTGTTCTAGGGAATATCATAAACATTCAACGTTTATTAGTTGAATTCAGCTATTATTTTTATTAAATTAATGGATGATTATTGTTAGAATTGAGAAGAGTTAATTTAATTAACAAAAATTAATCTAATTAATAAATAGTTAACCCATATTTAGTGAGGACATAGATTCAAATTGCACTATAATTATAGAAAGAATTTTTAATGAATCATTTTTTTGCTAGGCACATATGTCTTATTATTAGAGGTAATTATTTTCGAGACCAATTTTAATGTGAAGTGAAGCACGTTTGGTGATTTACGTAATAGTAATAACTTGGCAAATTATGAATTTTAAACAGGGTAAATTTAATTAGGCGAATTATGAAATTTAAGGCGTTTCATAATGTACGTGTAGTAGTAATAACTTGGTAAACAAATATTTACAGCATTTTCAATGAGTCTGGAGAATTCAAGGAGATTACACAACTAAGGTAATTAAATTTGGACTGGACACTGAACCGGTTAGAGTATTGTGTTAAGGATCAGTAAATTAAACCGGAGTTAACTCAGGATCAAACCGATAAGAAAATGATGATTTCAAGCTTATTAGTATAAAATTATAAAAAAAAAAGATTGAGTCACTAATCTAGACCGAACTAATTTTCCGACCGATTAGACGGTTTATGGCCTGAACTGGTCGGTCCGGTCCGAATTTAATAACTATCCTTTTAACTACAAGTGTTTTAGCTCATCGCTCTATTGGGTCATTAATATTCCCTTCTTTTCTTCTCATGCTCGATCGCTTAAAGTGTTCACTTCAAGTTGCAGAGATGTCCAAATGAAGTTATCTGATGGACATCTCCTTTTGCCATTTATTTTCTTTTTTTAGATTTAGTTGTATTTAATGCTATACATTCTATATTATCTAAATTTTCTAGTTATTACTCATCCTTGTTACTATATTTATAATATTACTTTTTCCTTTTATTAATATTATTTGATCTTTTTCCCAAAAAAAAAAAAACTTGGTAAACGGGAGACGCTACGCGATTTCTGGTGATGTAGGAGTATTACATTTTTGAACGTTGAGAATGAATTTTTCCCTTGAGGATTTGGAAGTCAAAGAAAACAAAAATAAAAGGAATATTCTTTCCGGCTCATTCATTCTGAAGTTTCCAGGAAAGGGAGATTCCTTTGCTTTATCAAACTTTCTCGTTCCTTCCCGAATTTCATTATTCGCAAATCTATTTCTGACCAGAATTCCGCACACATAAGGGTGCTAAGTATAATTAAAATAAAATAAATTATTATATTTTAATTAATTATAATATAGATGAAATGTATGTATTTCTCATAGTCAAAGGATATGCAATTCAACATGGCTGTATTCAGCAATAACCAACATTTCTAATTTGAAAAAAAAAATAACAAAAAGACATCATTCAATTATACATGGGGTAGGATTCCTTCCTTTGAACCAAATGTAGAATCAAATCATTCATATTTAAAAACTTATTTACCAAAATGTTCTCTATCCTAAGATTCCTAACCCCATGTCTTCCCCAAGGTTAAAATTTGATTCTGATTGGAGAGAAAAAAAACTCTTCTCACTCTTACGTTATTAATATATGAGCTAAATAATTAATTTATATAAAAAAATAAATAATTTATAAAAAGACTAAAGAAATTATATAAATTATTTAGTTGTTAAAAATTGTGTGTTGATCATTGGATTTTAGTTTAATATTGGACCTAGTTTTTGTGCTCAAAACTCAAGCACGATCATGATAAGTGAATTTTATCATTGTATCTTTCTCTCTTTGATTATACTAAAGAAGCAACTAAATTAAATTTCAAGCCGTGCCAATAATTTTATTTGATATTTGCACATGCGTGTGCCTGTCATTTATGCTTTCTTTCTTTCTTATTATTATTATTATTATATTTATCGTGGTCAAATGAAGAATAGATACATATTATCACACGCAAACATAATCACACACACTACTAAGTTTGAACTTGTGACCTCTTCGCTAAGGCTCATTGGCATGTCATTTTTATATATACTTTCTAGTTCAACTATTTATGCATGTCCCTCTTCTTATATGAATATTAAAAATTGTGAGAAGTCATTTTTTTTGAATAACTAGGACATTTTCCCTTGTGCACCACACAGGTGGTATATATAATCAGATGTGAAATTCCAATAATTCAAATGTAAATTACACTACTTCACAGCTAATAAGGTATGTGTTGTTGCATTCTTCTTCAGCCCTTATATTCCAAGAAAAGTTCATTTATCCTCCCGAAAAACAAATAACTTGTTACTATATATTTTTTTTAAAAAAATATTTTTTGTAAAAAAAAAGATTTTTTTTTGAGAAAATTAATCTTTTGGTCCTTATGATTTCGACTTAATTATAACCCAGTTCCTACACTTTAATTTGGCGCAACTCAATCTCTATGGCCCTGTTTGGTACGAAGCACTAAGGGGTAGGGACAAGGATTGGACCAGAAATTAGGCTATAATATATCGTTTGATATGAGAAACTACGGATAACTAGGGATTTTGAGTACCACGAAAGTAGGATTGCTGCAAAGTCACCTCCCCCGGTATTGCATTTTCAATCCTGGGATTGCAAATATCAGAAACAAAAATATCCTTGTTTATAATATTTTTTGAACATAAATGCCCTCTATTAATTTTAACCTGAATCCCGAGACTTTGTTTTTTGTTATTTTTTTAATAATAAAGATATTTTAGCCTTATCATAATTTATGGAGAATTATAAAATAAAATTAATTCAAGTATTCCATCTAAATATCACCGCATACTAAACGTAATTTTAATTCCTCAATCCCACTCCCAATACCAGTCTCAATCCCAATACCAGCTTCAATCTCAATCCATCAAAATACAGTGCCTCTTACCAAACATGGCCTATAGTTTTGACTTGGTTATAACTCAGTCCCTCAACTTTGATTCACTGCAATTCAATCCTTATAGTTTTAAGTATTTTATAATTTAGTCTCTGACCTTTATTCTAAAACATAAGTTCTAAATTATAAAATAGTTAAACTATAGAGACTGAGTTAAGTTAAGGGACTAAGTTACAACTGACTCAAAACTGTAGGGACTGAATTACACTGAGTCAAAGTATATAAATTTAGTTATGATTAAGTCAAAATTATAGGGACATCAAAAGATTAATTTTTCCATATTTTTTATATGAGAATTCGATGGGCTTTGTATTAATTTAGCTAATCAAAGTTAGGGCCCCAACCTTCTAGACTATTTCTTCTAAAGTAAGTCATTTATCTAACTCTTATATTTAGAATCAGATGGGTGTAAGATATAAAAAAAAAAATTTGTTGCAAATAAATTTTTTAATATTCAGCTAACAAATCAACAAGTTTCTCACCAAATATTAGTTTCCTGGTCACTTTGGATCCATTTCCAATGTGGTTTTTACTGTGTTTTTCACCAAATACAAGGCTTGCTTTCTCTATCTTCAAAGAATCAAAAAAGCCTCCACAAAAGTGACTCACCTTAGAAATCAAAAAAGGTGTTCAACGAGTGGCAGAAAATTACTATTTTAATAAAACCCAATGTTTGGCAGACGTGCTGAAAATTCTTGGAGGGTCAAATCTACTTTTGAAGAATCTACGAGATTTACCCACATACAGAATGGTTGGTGTAACAATCTTGAATGCAATTTTCATATGTGTATCAATGGGCTAGTGCTAGTATCCTTGATCAGCTCACTTTACTTTCCCTATAATTAACACACACAACTTCAAGAAACTAAATTTACTTTTTTTGTTAAAAAAAAAAAAAATGTAATGTTCCGTTGCCGGGAATCAACCCGGGTCTCTCGGGTGAGAGCCGAGTATCCCAACCGACTAGACTACAACGGAAACATGAGCGCAGGTACAACCACCATAATGGAGTAAGTAGTAGAACTGACATTGGAGAATCCAACCAGAGCCAACGACAACCACAAGAAGTTTATGATTTTAACATGAACAAATTAAATAATTAAAAACCCATTTATAACTACTCTTGCTTCACTCATCAAGAGTCTTTGTGGGTTAGAAAAGTTGCACCTAATAAGAGCAAACTTGGAGAACTAGCCATAAATGAGACTGCTATAAAATGGCTGTGACTAGGTTTCTGGTGTATTTGAAAGGAGAGGCTGGAGAAGAAGATGAAGTTGGACATTATAGCAGGACTGTGTTTCACAGTGTTGGTGTTATCATCACCATCATCAAGAAGCATGGTGGCTATGGCGGAGATAGAGACGTATGTGTTTGGGGATTCGTTAACAGATGTGGGGAACAATAACTATCTGCAGAATTCTCTGGCAAGGTCAAACTATCCCTGGTATGGCGTTGACTATCCTGGTGGCCAACCTACTGGAAGATTCTCTAATGGCAGAACTATTGGTGATATCATATGTACACTTCTTCTTCTTCTTCTTCTGTTTCTGCCTTTTTACAATCCAAGTATTTATACATAGTAGTACTGGATACTCCCTCTATGATATACTCATTGTTTGTGGAGTCTGAGTTGAGTCACACTATTTATAACCTATATAAGCAATGCTATTTTCAGCAGATTTTATACATATATGCGCATATCTCATTCTTCTTATTCTCCTTTCTTTGCTTCATCTTCTTTTCTTTTTCTTTTTATTTTTAAAGAATTGGATCCAGTATTAGGATATACTTCTTTGTTTTTTTTTTAAATTAAAAGGCAGGCACTAACAACCTGAGGTTACAATCTGTATTGAAGCAGTGAACTCCCACTTAAAGGAAAATTATCATGCCACTAGGCTATAAGGTCATTGAATGACTATACTCCTTCTGGTCCGAAGTAGTATATTCTAATAGCCTTCTAGAAGGCACACTATAATAGGGACTAGAAGGAGTATAGTCTATCAATGATCTTATAGGATACCTTCTAAAAGATATTCTTAGTAATTTTTATAAGGTATTTTCCAGTTTCAATGAGTATTTTAATGATAAGGGTAGTGAGAGAGAGAGAGAGTTCTTACAAAAAGGAATAACTCTCTATAGCTACAGCTAGGGTTAGGTTTGAAGCTCTAAAAGGAAGAAGACAAGGCAATTATAAAATGCATCTTCATTATAATTTTCCTTGACATTTTTATAACTAATCTAAATGATTTATTTTGGAAGCATAGTAATTTTTGTTGGTAAGCCCTTTTGGTGATGGTAGGCCTTTTTTTATGGAACATTTGCAGCAGAAAAGCTGGGAATCCAATCACCGCCACCATATTTGTCATTGTCTCCAAATGATGATGCTTTCCTCAAAGGGATCAACTTTGCTTCTGGAGGAGCTGGCATTCTCAATGATACTGGCCTTTATTTCGTACACCCTCTTATTAACTCAAAAATCACTCATCAAACTTATTACAGATTTATTGCTTCTGTAAGTAAACCATTAATTATATAATAATCCTTTTCCAGATTCAGAGGCTGTCTTTTGACGACCAGATCAATAATTTCAACAAAACCAAACAAATCATGAAGGCAAAAGTTGGCCCAGAAGCCGCCAACAAGCTTTGCAATGAGGCCTTGTACTTTATTGGGATGGGTACTACACTTGCTTTACCTTCAAACACTTGCTTTCCATTATTTTGAACAAGAGAGTATATGGTTAATTGGTTTTTTTTTCCCTTCAGGGAGCAATGACTATGTGAACAACTTCTTGCAGCCATTTCTACCAGATGGTCAACAATACACTCATGATGAGTTTGTTAAGCTTCTGATATCAACTTTAGATCAGCAACTAACGGTATAAATCTGACATGCAGTGATATTGTCGCAAAAGATTTAGATTTCTGATGGAATTGAAAATGACTATGTACACACACACACACACGTATGCATGTATCAGAGACTGTATGAGCTGGGAGCAAGGAAAATAGTGTTCCATGGACTAGGCCCTCTGGGATGCATTCCTTCTCAGAGGGTGAAATCAAGAAAAGGCGAATGCTTGAAGCGAGTCAATGAATGGGTCTCAGAGTTCAACACCAGAGTACAGAATCTAATACACACACTCAATCGTCGCCTTCCGAATGCAAAACTTGCATTCGGAGACACCTACCCTTTGGTTCTGGATTTGATCAATAACCCCATAACATATGGTAATGTGTATCTGCTTGATCAATATATACCAGAGGACAAACTAAGAAGGGTGATGATGACTTCACGTGTGTTTTTGCAGGTTTTAAGGTTTCAAATACTTCTTGTTGCAACGTGGACACACGCATAGGAGGATTATGCTTGCCAAATTCCAAGTTATGCAGAAACAGAAGAGACTACGTGTTTTGGGACGCATTTCATCCTTCAGATGCAGCAAATGTTGTTCTTGCTGACAAGTTTTTCTCATCTCTTTTCCCATCTGCTCCCGCGGCAGCACCAGCACCAGCACCCGCCCATTAAGATTTCTTATGATCCAAGAAACATAGTTCGGTACATTGAGAATCCCACTTGTTTGGAAATATGTATTTCTTAATTAACTACAGCATATAAAATTGAGTCATTTGAGTTTTTGTGAGGTGAGATTAAATTTTAACTTTTCCAACCAACAGGGATGAGTCAAGAGATGAGGGAGGAAATCATTAATTCTACGTTGGAAAAAACAATAAGCTTTTGGCGAAATGAATCTCTAACTTTTGTGTGGCTCCTCAAAAACCTTTACCACTAGCTTGGAAAAACCAATAATGATATCATAGTTCAATTGAAGCCTAATTTCAATGCAACCACCTTAGGCTGTTTTTCCTTCTTTGTACAAAACTAAAGGGACCAATTTCGTCAACGCTACCAAGACAAATAAGTAGCAGCATCTACCACAAAATTTTGAAGGAAGTAGCAGATGTTGTGGTGACCGACCATCTAACGGAATTTACAAAACCAGCCCCCATACTAAGAATCCTATCACCATTAAAATGCTTCTGATTCTCAACAGTTCAGAGCCGTGGAAATCGCTGGCAGAAGAATCTGCACTTGTGGAATTCATTGATGGTGCTGTTATGTTTGACAAGGTGCCATTCTTTCCAAGGCTGCACATATTCACAACAATCAATCACTAACAAGCAATTTAACTATTGGCCAAAACAGAGCTCAGTGATATTTCTACAGAGCTTTATGATATATGAAGCAAAAGATATTCAAATCTCTCTTACCTTCCTGGAAATATACACGAACCATGACCTGCAATCATTAAAATGGACTCATTAGCAGTATTACAAGAGTAAAATACCACCATTTGACTCTAATTTTTCAAACAAAAGCATTAATAAGCAAAAGCTAAAGCTTATTTAGGGACTAGAATAGTTAGGGTAAATTCAATGAGAATAAGGTAGACCAGATTAGTTGTGAAAAGATGTATAAGCATGTCAGGGATCATTTTAATAGATCTCAACTTTCAACATGCTTACATAATCTTTTCATGATTAGTTTTGGCCTACAAAGATTTCTGTATATTTAGGAATCTCTGGATACTAAGAATCTCATATGGAAGGTAGATATTACTTGGATCTGTGGTAGAGACTGTAGCCACTCCATTGAAATCACATGCCTCAGGAGACTTCCCCATCTTAGTATAGTACGCGTCGAATGCATAAGTCGCATGAGCAAGCACGTTGTCCGGTTCATAACAAGGTTGTCCCTGAAGCAAGTCAGAGCAATCCACTTTCCCAGGTCCACATGCCCAATCTAGTGCAGCTTGCACCATCTTAGGGTCAGCACCATCTTTTGCAATGCAAAAAGTTTGATTAGTGGTATCATTAGCCAAAACTGCTCCTGACCCTGTCAAGTGCAAAATATAAATAGGTTCCCCATTTGCATCAAACAATCCCCAATTCTTCTCTGACACCGGCCCGGGCTTGGTATCCTCATTGTACAGCTCATAGATGTATGTACTAACAGCAATCCCAGGATGTTTGGGAGTTCCAGTTTTGTTCAGCACATGCTTGATCAAATTACTGTTATAAGTATTAGCATTGTCAACTGTAGCATCAGGCTCGTTCGAATCACCCTTTGAGGGCCAACCCGACTCTGTCACCACCACAGGAATGTTAGTGTAGTTCAGAAAGGACATGGCGAAGTAGGCTGCATCAACCACTGCATCAAAGACATTGGAGTAGTGAAGGAGAGTGTTGGAGTCCACAGCTTCTTTGTTTGGAGGGAGAGGCTTGAAGAGTGCATATTCTAATGGAATCACACCATTGGATTTCATGTAATCATAGTAAGGATACACGTTAAGCGTGAGGAAAGAGTCAGTGGATTGCAAGAAATCAAGCAATGGGACCAAAATAGAGTTCATGGATCGATTGAAAAAGGCCTGGGAAGGAGGGAATGAATCAAGGATGATGGTGGAAGGAAGTGGGGTCGTGACTTTGATTTGGCGATCGAGGTTTGTTGCCACGAGGGCCGAATGAATGTACTTAATGGCATTGACAAGGACTTTGGCTGCATTTGGGAGGGTGGTCAGGACCTCAGAGCCAACACAAATGGCCGTGATGTTGGTGGCCGGATAATGTGCCACCACATTGCGCGAAACCCAGTTAGCAGCCGTGGAGTTCGATTGGCCTATTGCCAGAAGCTCTTCATTAGGGATTGATACAACAACTTCAATGCCTGACTTGGCAAGTGCAATAAGCATAGATTGATCAGTATCATACAACCGAATATGCCGGATTTGCTGGGCTTTAAGTAGTGCTACAACTTGTGTTGGGTGTGGCATGCCTGAGAGATCTGTCCCAATGTTCACACCAATAAACGGTCCTGCAAGAAACAAAAAATGAAGAGCCTTTAACCATATAAGTCACAAGCCTTTCAAGTCCTCGTTGATCAACCAAAATGTGGGTCAAAAGCACAGTTTTTTTCTTGTTTTTGCCTCGAGTACTTGCTTCTATAGTATGAATCTGGATTTTCATTTCCAGGAAACTTTTCTCTCAGGTGATGCACAAAATCAGGTGTAGGGCTGAAACACATTGAGTGACTGAATGAAAAGGCAAGGGCACAGACCTACCAGCATTTAATCAGTCTGAATCCTAACAGGGGATCATATTCAAGAAGTTAAACTACTAAAGGATTGACCCATACGCTTTTTCCATGTTATTTCAAATTAATATTGATGAAACTAATAGCATCTGAGAAGGAGTAGCTTGTGACGAAAATATACATGCTCTCAATAAAAGCATGCACAGGAAGACTAGGGTTTATGAACACTAAGGGTGTTCCTTGGTAGGGTTTGGACTGTGAATATGGAAGGGTTGAGACGGTGTAAAGGTAGGTTCACTCCCAGTAAGCAAACCCTTGGACTCAATGAGACCTGTAACAGATAACTGGTGGTTTCTTCAGTGAAAACTAAACATCAAAGAGAGAAATACCCATAATGCAGAACTTGCACAGTGAAAAACCCTGGATCTCAGCAAACAGAACTCAAACAGAGAGAGAGAGAGAGATAGAGAGCAAAGAAGTAAAAAGAAACAAGATCACTTTACCATCGTCAGAAGTAGCAGCACCAAGAAGTGTTGTTAGAAGCAGCAGAAGCAAATGCAAAGCCATAGATTCAAAGTTCCAAACCTCCCCCAGGAGAAGAATAAAAAAAAAGAAAGACCTAAGAAAGAAATCTGGAGAAAACTGAGGAATGTTTGAGAGAAAGAGAGAATAAATGTGAGAAAATGAAGCAAGTAAAGTTGGGTTAAGGTTTGAAAGAATAAATAAGAGAAGGGGGGGGGGGGATTCACACGTGGAAGAGAGAATGGTCAGAAAATCAAACAATAAAGGATATGTATGAATGGTGGTAGATGGGTCTTTCTTTCTTTCACTGTAACCAAGCTAGTATCTAGAGGTAGAAGAAGCGAAAATCAAGGAGTTTTTAATTTAAGGGGGACACACACCTTTTTTTCTCTTCAATCTGTTTTTAGGAAAAATGATTTTAATTGGGGTATTATTCTTATTTGTTTACAGGCTGGCGTATAACCCAGATGTAGGGCACACATAGCCGTTAAAGTATCAGATTTCGTTTCTTTTTAGAAGGACGGTTTTGTTTTTGTATGGTGACATGGAGCTGCATAATAGGGCATTATTGACGACAATTGAACAGGTGGGTCCCTCTTTCGGGAGCCATTAAACCAATGCTTGAAGGACTGACTCTGACATCATCCCTTCCGGTTCCGGCCAACTGAAAAGAAAATAAAAGGACAGCATCCTTGAATGCTTCGAAAAGATCCAAGTAGTAGCAACAACGGTCATATTTACCCGCCATATCTAATCTAAAGCCCATACTATTTGCTTAAAGGTGGTGATGATATGAATATTATTGTATAAAACCTCATTTACTTAACTACCAATACTCTTTCTATCTACATTATTTTTCTAATTCTATTTATAAGAAGTTTTTAATTTTTTTTCACACAGGTCAAAAAAAACCTTGAACCTCATTAATTCTGTCATAAAAATCAACAATATTCTAATTCTACCCTACTTAATATAATAATATCACATAAAAATAAAATTAACATAATAATAAATGAATGATTAAATTATACATTCATTTAGACTCTTTATCATATTAATAGGACTAGAGAAATATCAGCCAAGTTAATGGTATAACTTTCTCTTACTACCTCCTGTGCAAGTTAGCTTTTTTTTAGAGTTTAAGAAAACTAAATAAACTACATTAAAATATTTATATTTATCGTTTTTCTCCAAACTTATTCATTTAAGTTTATAAAATTTAATGATACACAACATATTATATGATTAATTAACTTATCTAATCTATCCCAAAAAAAAAAAGGCAACTAACTCTTGTATATACAAGGATTTAAAGAAGTGTATATTTAATGATATCCCTTCTTTTCCATTTTTTTGAATTACAGTTAATAAGATTTGAATGAGCGGGAACAGGAGCCCTTGTACCGTTAGTTTAGTAACTGATTATCACATGGAACGTGAGCTTTAATGGGACCCCTTTCCTATACTTATAAGATTCAAGTATTCAACCATTTAATCATGGGCCTTCGTTACAGTTTAGAATCTTTAACATGAACTAGCCAGTTTTATGGCTCTTCTGCCTCGCGTCTTGAAAATTCAAACACTGACTCTTTTTTTCATTATTCATTCTTCCTTTCTTCCTTTCTTTATTGTGCCCCCAGCCTGAAAGATACTCGACCTTAAAAAAGTAAACAGTTTTGCAGGCACAAGTACCATGATACGGTTCCGAAAAACAGAGGGCCCTCATGTTATATATTCATATATTGGAGAATGACAATTCCTTTTTTAATTAGAAACGCAATCTCAAACGGTCTCAAGTTAGAAACGGGAATGAAATCTATGATACCCTTGTAATATTTATAAGGTTAAAGTGAGAGGTCGTCCCAAAAAAACTTGTCTATCAATAAGAATGAAAGTTTCTTGAATTTATAAACTTTATTTTATTTAATGAAATTTTTTAATATTAGATTTATGACACTGCCACCCCGTTAAGGGATGACGTCCACGATAACTCTACACTCCTTCACTTCAATCAGTCATTTGCATTTCAACCCCTCTGGTTGAAAATCCTTTGTGGGTAACTCATTTTGTGAACATTGAGCTCTTAAGGAAATAGCTAATATAATAATTACATGCCTAAAATGGGAGCCTATCCCAAAAAATTATCTTGTTAAGAGGAAGAGCCCATTAAACTTATAAAGCCCACTCCACTTAATGAGATTTCCTAATATATGACTCATGACATTCTCACTTATTATAAGAAAACTTTAATATCACTAAGTTACAACAAGGGTATTGGTGAGATGTAAGTTCAAAAGCTTTTATATAGACTACTAGTATAAAACAAGATTATGGTAAAAGAAAAATAGTTACTATGAAATTTATTTTTTAAAATACTATAGTCATCTTACTTAATTTCTCATTCCCTCTTCTCATTAATTATTGTTGAGGGAGCATTAATATATGTAAATTTATTATTGAAGGAACATTAATATGGATAAATTAGGAAAAAATTGACAAATATGAAAACTAGATTTTATATATAGAACCAATATCAACTCTTTAAATAGATCCTATATTAAAAATTAGAGGGAATATAAAACAAGGATTTGATTACTATTTAATTTTCCATTTTTATCATCCAAACTTCCATTTTGGACCATTTTTCACAACTCTTTTTTGGCCAATTAAAAAAATTTTCACAAATGAATTGTCCTTATTTGGCATTACCTTTTAACAAGGCCCTAATTCATCATTTTATATCCCAACTTTTTGGATTTAAGAGAGATTCTGGTCGTTCTAGATTTCAGGGGATTAAGTGAGGTATGTGGGCTCGTTTGGGTAGAAAGGGAATCAGATTGAGAATTGACATGATGGGCCAAGCCCATGAACATATGGGCCTGTTCTGAACACTGTCCAAGAACTGCTGGGTAAGTCATGGAGATTGTCGACGCATATGAAGCTCATGTTCTTACAGGCCTATATTTTTGGGCCTTTTCAGAATTGGGCCATTCCAAGCATTCCTAACATAGTACAAGATGGGCTTGTTCTGTTTGGGGGCATCGCTAGCCCAATAAAAAGTGATGGAGATGTGTGATGGAGTTCTTGAACTATCCATTGGAATTTGGATGGATGGTTTATGATGTAATGGCTTTTAATTTTAATTCTTTTAACTACATTTGTCTGTTGGTCTCGCAAAAAAATAAGATAAATAATATTAGGTGAATTAAACATTGAAATGTATTAAAGTGAGTTTCATAGCTGAAAGAATACTTGTATAAATATTTAGAAACTATTCAGTAACAAAATCATCACACCAATATAGAAGCATTCAAATCACATTTTATGAATGTAATCCTTATCAACGTAATTGGACATCTCATATAAAATTTTGGCTTTAAACCAACGTTGACTAAATAGAGAACAAGTGATTTGATTTCATTGAGTAAGATTAGGGTTCATCGTAAAAAAAAAAAAAGAAAAAGAAAAAGAAAATCAAATTGGATAAGGTATCTCCAGTGAAGCCTAATACACTAATTAGATTTGATGCCAACACAGAAAAAAGGCACTCCCTTTGGTAAATATTATAAGGTATTTCCAACTATGTCATTAGACCAGGATAATGTAGTTAACTCATTGTTGGCCTAATAAAAATGTAGTTAGCTCATTAACTTTGGCCATATTTATGAGTATAGAGAAACACTACTTTATTACATACACTTCAAATATTCTCCTAATAAGTTGTAATACGGATCATCTAGTTGGAAAAAATTCAATGAGTCACTAAATGACTTATATTTTTTTTTTATCAAAACCAATTAACTTATATATGGTAGATAAAATTTTTCTTATAAAATGCTTGGAATATATTTGGTAGGGGAGGGAGTATAAAACTAGTGGGTTGAAGAAATAAGTGGTGGTGGTGGTAAGATTTATGGTCTATTTGAAAACTTATTAGGAGGGGTTAGAAGCTCATTTAGAGGGTAAAAATTTATTTGGCATTTGCAGACACGTTAGCTTTCACTGGGTTTTAAAAAAACTGTTTTTTTATAAGTTCATTGAAGTAGCTTATAGCTTTTTTTTTTCATATTATATGACTTTTTTCAGTTTGACTTCTGTAAAACCCATATTAGAAAAAAAGTCATTTTTTCTCCCTTAATCCAAACAATCCAAAATACACTTAATTAGTATTTGACCGAATTAGGAGTAAAGTTTGAATTAACTTTCTGAAGGCAATGATGAGGTTTGATGCTGAATCATCAGAAAACGTGGAAGGTTCTCGAATTTGCGACCACTCTCTCCTCCGAAAGTGCTTTTTTCCTAAACACAGAAAACAAAATAAAGGAAGCCAACCCGGCCACTTCCCAATCCAACCAATCCCTATCACTCTCTCTGCCAACTCATTCAAAACCTCTTAGCTTATATGTTGACACTTCGTTTTCTCTTTTGATCCCACGCTAGCTATAATACTCACTCGATCGTATCTAAGACTCTATCCCCCAATACCCACACAATATATGCATACACTTAATATAAAGTCACCTTCTGAGTGATTATATTTATAATGCTTCTTCACACTTGTATTTCTTCAACCCATCCACCTCATTCTCTCTCTCTCTCTCCAAACCCTAATCTCTCTCTCTCTCTCTCTCTCTGTCATATTCTAATGCTCTCTGCGATGTTGGACCCCATCAGAAACCCCCACGCTTTGGAACATTCAAGAAGACAAGAACATTGGAGAAACTGTACTACGTGGCTCCACAAGATAAGCTTATACATATATTTCCTTAAATATATATACACGCCGAGATCAGTGGTATTATCGTGTAACAGAATAATCATGAGATACCAATTAAAAAACCCTATCATACAACAGAAAGTCTCTCTCTCTCTCTATGGAGTTGTATATAACTGTATATATATATGGACCCTATCACCACCACCTTCATTCCTTTTTACTATTCTCTGTATTTCTCCACGTATTCATGAGTAACAACAGCTTTCACATGCAAACCAAAAAAATAAAGCAGTATATATATTGATATATTATTATGGTTATTATTACGTCAAGCTAGAATGTTGCTCAAGTCACACTGATCGAAGTGGGGTTGAAATATTTTGCAGACTTCTCTTGAACTGTGAGAATGATGAAATCATTACAATTTGACAGGCCAAGTGTGCACATATGATTGTGTTATGAGTTTCACATCATAAGTCTGAATTGTAATTTATAAATTTAAAGGCTCTCTTTCTTGATAAGATTTATCTTTAGATAAGAGCATTTGATGATCTCCATTAGATAGAACTACTTTGAGTCTAACAAGTAAGATTTTGAGTGAAGTATTGTAGTGTAAAGTTGTTGGTGGCGAAATAGACAATAATCCTATTCCCTCACGGGCAAGTCTAACGTAACAAAATAAAAACAACATTAAACTCTTTTTTTGAACCCGTGCTCATAACAAATTAGTCGGATGCCAACTATAACAATATAATAAAGTGAAAAATAATTACACTACGATATCTTATACTAAAAACGAGAAGTAATATTAAATTTGAGGTCTGAAAGGAGTGAATGAAGAAAATAGGAGGTAGAAGTAGAATCATGATTGGAGCATTGAGTCTTGGTGATAATAATGAAATGCCAGGCAGATGGTGAACAATTTGAATTCTTCTGTGAGTTTTATCGAACACTTTGAAGTGGGAAGACATTGTTAGTGGAACATGGGACCCAAAGTTCCACTAAATCCTCCAATAGAATTCATGCGCGTTTGGATTTTCAAATATATATTTTTATATATATATGAACGATCGGTATCACATATTTTATGATTGTGGATAAATTTCGAAGGAACTTTTCAGCTTTTTCTGGCAGATGGATAATATATAATTATAGAAGTGACCGGCAAATTAATATTATCCTGCGAGTCTTCATCCTCATTTCTATGTTTCAAGAAACTTTTGACATCTATTTATATTTGTTTGAGCTATCTCTGCCGACTTCTTCATTAATTATATTCCTCTTTTTTGCTCCTTTTATCTCATAAAAAAAGAAAAAAAGAAAAGAAACAATTTTAAGAATGAAATGGGCATGGCTTATTTAGCTTTCTATATATTTGTATGTTTGAAATAGTAATTAAAGTATTTAAAAATAGCTTTTCAATTATGATTTATAGAATATGAAGTAAGTATGTAAGAGAAGTGTTATCTCGACTTATGTGTATAAACATTTTTAGAGCTTTTAGAAGTTATCTCCAACACCTAGACACACATACATGTGTGTTAAAATTATTAAATGTGGTGTGTACAGTGGAAGACACACAAACATTACAGACAAAGTACGATATTTTATTTATTTTATTCTTTTGTGCCTTTTTTGGTTGTGACTCGCCCGTGCCTCTGTTGCCTTCTTTATCTTCTCCTGTTGCACCGTCAAAAGCCCTACCAAACCAAATCCAATAAAGTTTGATTCATCAGTTTTCAATTTTATACAGTTATCTTTTGCTTCTACCCCCTCATTAATCATATAAGTTACATTAATTAAAAAGTTAATAATACTCACATTTATTTTATTTCTCTCTATTACTTGTTCCTCATAAATAAGGATATACTTAAAAAACAAAATTTATTTCAAACATACTTATTAGTTTTAACTAATTTTAATCAATTTCTGAAATCGCATAACTCAATTATTCAATTCTTATAAATAGGAGCTGAGAGGTTTTTTTTTTTTAATATGGCACTCTATTTTTGTTATGATAATAAAGAGAGGCCTTAGCTCAAAACAAATTGCTCAAATATGGAGAGAAAGATCCCAATACGTTCCCCTAACGGGAATGTGGCACTCTTTAGGTTGAATGTGGCCCCAAAAAATGAAAAAGATTTGGTGCATTAATGAGCCTGTATGTGAATGTTTAAAAAATTAAACTTTATATTACTTTCTGTGAATGTTTTGTTAATTTATATTGACAGTTTTTGTTCATGAAATTAATAGTGTTAAGGTTACAGAACTAAAAAAATATTTTCAATGATTAAAGAATCAAAATAAAAACTTGTGTGAAATAAAGGATCAAAAGTATATTTTTGTTGAAACAAAATGTCATACTTCTCAGATCCGGACTGGACTGCCGGTCCGAACCGGGAACCTTTCTTAATTTTTTTTAAAAATTGATTTTTTTATTTTTTTAGAATTTTATATTAATAAGTCTAAAATATTCAACTTCTCACTGGTTTAGCCCAATGTTAACTCCAGTTTGATCCACTAACCCTTGACTCAATACCTCAACCGGTTCAGTGATCGGTCCGGGTTTAATAACCATACAAAATATAAAAAAATTTGCTTAATTTCCCCAACCACAACTTTAACATCTATTTCTGCGCACGCGCAAATCTAGCTTATCGTTACATTTGAACCATATACTATATAGGAGGACCATCCCCGAAAATGGAGATTAATAAATTAATTTATTAACTTTATATAATGCATTTATATATTAAAAAAAGTCAAATGACTCATGAATAGTGATAATGATCAACAACACATGGCTGCTCATAAGCTTTGTAGCTTTTGTCTTTACTCTTTACACTTTTGATGGATCTCTTTCCTAATTTTTACATAATACACATTAATTATACTTTATTTTTTTATTCTTCTCCAAAATTTTAAATTTTTCAGTTTATTCTTTTTGAGTAATTATCTCCTAAAGTTATTTCTATATCCTTGCGAAAAAAAACTAGTTGCACATAAATAGTAGTTTGATGACAAATTAAGTGAATTCTCAGCAGTATTGTCCAGATGAAAACGTAAAAAATATAATGTCGTTATAGACTTCTTTTAAACTCTTGCTATATAAAATAAATATCATCAATACAATTATAACATGGGTAGGAAGAAATATTATGCACAAACCATAAATAGTACGGCTTCTTTTGCACTATATATTTTTGAGCGTGCAATTATTTTTAAATACATTTCAACAGGAATGGAATGATAGAAAAACAATTACAATTTATTGAGACTTTTTAAAATATTATGCACACACATATATACCACACAAAAAAAAAAAAGAATTGTATGCTCCACGCAAGCATGCACACACACAGAATCATCAAATTCTGTCGTTAATTCATTGTTTCTTTTGTGTGTGTGTGTGTTGAGTACATAACTGAATTTCTAAAAAATTCCACTATATGATGAAATTGGGTATCCATGTATGAGGTTATTAGTGCTACATACAGGAGTGACAAAAAGGTCAAACTTGTAATTATGGATATGTAGTCAAGGGGTATTCAAATATATTATTAGACTAAAACCATGTTAATGAGAGATCATTAGTGTGATGAACTTATAATCAAAGATTAATTGCTTTTGATGAAATGACAAAATTAGTTCTATACCTCGCTGGTACCAAACGCATGACTTAAATGCCTAGGAGCACCAATGAATTTGCTCCGACAAATTACTGTGTAACCTTAGTCCTTTGTGAATGTGAACTCTAACTATTCAACCACAGTTAGGTTGTCCTTATATTCAAAAAAATACAATAGTGTTAATTTCTTTGTATGAATATTGACATATGAAGCCCATAGTTTTACATCGTTTGAAACTCGAAAATCAGTTTGGCCTTTAATTCATGTTATGTAACATTACATAGATAGGTAAATCGAACAATTATTTAGGAAGGAAAATACTCAAAATTAAAGAAAAAATAACCAAATTTTCAACAAAAGCCCGGTATGATTTTTATCTCTCCAACATTTTTAATTCCAACCTTAAATGGCTGAAGGCCTTATAAAAAAAATATGAGGAGTTAGTAAATGAAACTACAAGATTTGGTAAAAGTCAAAGAAATTATCACTTGAAGGCTAGAGATCCATGTACATATAGAATGATTATTATTTTGGTTAAAACGTGTGTTTCTCCATGGATTGACAAAATTAAAAAATTGAAAAAATAGGGGGGGGGGGAAGCAGCCGGACCAACGAAATAGCAGAATAGTGATTATTAGTGTGATTTTGACTTTTTTTGGGGTTTGGTTCCACAAATGTAAACTTGTGACTTTAAACATTCGAGTCGTCCTTTCAAGTTGGAAGGGAGGGGATGGGACTAAGATCTAAGAGTGATGTGCACGACGATAATCACTCCTTAGTTAGTACTCGCCGGGTTGAAAATATATCTATCTAAAAGAAAGAAATTAGGGAGAATTATATTGAGATTCTGTTTAAAAGAAAAAATAAAATAATAGGCTCATTGATAACTCTAAAGGTATGAATTGACAAATTTAGGGGCGTGATTGACAATTCTATAAAACCGATTTTTCATGTTTTTTCTTGGGCGGGACCTGAATATAATTCTCCCACTAAATTACTATTAGTTAATAATACTAGCTACTAAAGAATTATTATTTATCATTTTCTAATTTTACCGGTATTTTTTATAGTACATGTTAGAAATAAAGAAATTAAATATATGTAAAGAAAAAAAATTTAATTTAAAACAAATTTAATGGGTTAACTGTTATTAAATGTGACTTGTATTTTACATAAGATGAAGTATTATAAATGTAAGCAACTATATGTGTATGTGTGTATTCCTTCTAATCTTTATTATAAGGCAATTCTTAGAAAAGACGAGTTGTCCTTACTATAAGTCACCATGTGAGATGTTAGTTAATTTTTTTTTTAAAAAAAATTGTCCCTAATTAAAGTTTGATATAATTTCAGTCAAAAAATAATAATGCAATTTTTCTTTTTTCACTTTTTAAGATGTAATTCATTATTTTAAATATAAGGTAAACTTGGATTTGTTTTATTTTTTAAAAACCACCTGATCTTAATTATGGTTAAGTGGTTAAAAGTGTCTTATAATTAATAAGGACTGAAAGCTAGGAGCATACTCCATGTAATCTTTAATATAAAATATATTTATATAATTTGATTAGATTAAGAAAATTAGTTAAATTAGTTAAGTTAGTTAATATAATATGTATTTTTAAAACTCCTTAGCCATCTTTTTTAATTCTCTTTTTCCCTCTCTTCCTTAATTATTATTGAGAAGTCATAAATAAGGATAAATTAAGAAAAAACTGACAAATATAAAAATTATATCTTATATTTACGATCAATATTAACTTTCCAAACATATATGTCCCATATCTTAAGGGCAGGAGGCAGGGAGTATGTCCAATTAATTTGTTAGGAGCTATAGAATTGTTTTGTTATTATTATTAGCACTGATCTTCATCATTACAACAATAATGAACATATTTTGATCCCCACATTTTACTTTTCTTTAAAAAAGGATATTAGCATATGTGTATAATACTTGGCTAAATATCTATGTTCTCTTAGTTTGAACCATATATAAATAATCTTTTTAATCTTTAAAACTTAAAAAGAAAAAAAATTCCTAATCAAACGATCTTAAATTCTTCGCAAGTACCTCCCTATGATTGATTTGTTTGTTTGTTTGTTTTCACTAAAATGCACAATATGATCACAATGTGTTATTTATATACTCCGTTTAGTTTTATTTATAAGTAATTTTCTTTCTTATAAGGTTGGTTCTTTTTATAAGCAACTTTCACTTTATGTCTAAAAATGTAAGCTCATTTTTCCTATTTTACCCTTATTAAATGCTAATAAATTCATACTGAGAGTTATATTCAGGAGAGATAGAAAACTTACTAAGTGAATAAAGTTAACAAAATATTGGAAAAACATATTTTACTACCTCTCTTACTTTTTATACATTCTCTCTTTGTTTTCATAAATAGGGGCATATATTAAAAGAAATCACATTTTTTACACACTTATTGCTTTTAACTACCAATTCGTTTTACATAATTAAGAAGAAAATTGTTTATAAATAGAATCGAGGGAATATAACTTCAAATTTAAGAGAGTTATTTACACATAACTTCAAGCTAGCTAGCTTTTGAAAACGATATCTAAAACATAATAAATGAAATTTGATTAAATTAGAAGTAGTGGAGCAGACACGGCATGTAAGTATATTTATAATGTTCATAGTGACCACAAGAGATCTATGAAAGATGACTATATATATATTTGAGAAAATAGAATTAAAAATATATGTGGAATCCTGGAAGGCCGTGTGTGTGTGTGTGTAATAAGCAATTTGAAGAGACAGAAAGAAAAAAAGAGTGTGAACGCCAGCAATTTCTGGGAGCTGAGTTTCAACATTTGAACAATTCAAATAGAATGTAAAAGAGTTGCACTAAATCATGATCTTTGAATGATTTGGTACTCATCTCACTATCATTTTATTATGGATCATCTTTTTGTCCAAATCTGAGAACTATTTTGGATATATATTAAAATTTCTTACGCGTTTTTGAATTGATTTTTTTTTTTGGCTTGTATATTTCGCGTGCCAGTTGTGATCGATTATATATTTCCTTTTGCTCTATCTAGTTGTGATGATCAATCATTATTAAATTGGTTTCCAACTCAGTAATCTGCAAAGTTATGAATTTGAGGAAAAAACCTTAGTTCTCACCGTCATCATCAGTAGAATATTTTTACCATTTCTCAGTTTACTGAAATGTTGATCAGATCTAATTTATAAAGTATTTCTAGCATGTTTTATACAGACTAAAAAAAGACATTAAATATTATTAACTCTACCATAGAATTCAATAACTTTCTAACTCTGATCTATCCCTATCTAATATATGTACATTAAATCATATGAAAATAAAGTCAACATAATAATAAATGAATGATAAAAATACATATTCAATGAAAAGTTTAATGAGGTATCTGATAAATGGAATACAAAATTTCTTTTCTTTCAACCCTATAAATAATACTAAATGAGTACATAATATCAGTAGAATATTTGAATCCCCTCAATTTCATGAAGGTTAAGTTGAAAAAATTTGAGTTCACATTGTTCAAATCTTATTTTCCATTTCTTTTACTTTCTTATATAAATGTTTAAATTCACAATGTTTAAATTTACATTGTTTAAATCTTACTTTTTTTATTTAGTTTATTTTCCAAAAAGAAAAGTTGCGTAATTTGAATTTTGAAGACCTCTTGAAAAAAATAATTTTATTTATAATTATTTATTATTGAAATAATATTATTAGAGTATAATAATTGCAGTCAATTAGCACCAAGATATTAGCCATGTAATTATTTAGGCCAACACTTTAGGTATGATTTGACTAATTGATTTCAGTGCTACTCGTAATTTAAGAATAACGAAAAGACAAAAGTTTAAAAGTCAAACAAACGTCAGATGTTAGGGTCGATGTTATGTTAATTTTTAATGTCACTAAGGTTTGAAGGACGAGGAAAAATATATAAAAAAATTTAATATAGGTTCTTCTATAAAAAAGCTTCAGTTCGTAGGGACTAAAGTGATATAGATTCTAAGTGTGAACTTATCTTATTAATATAGATGAGTTTGTCAATATAGTTACATACACACTTGTCAACAAAAACTGCTTTAGTTAATATATATGAGCTTGTCAATTGATACTTTATAACTTTTTTTATACTTTCAACCGGTATTCGACTTTAAGGTTCATGGCTTTCCCTTCCAACACATTATACATAAGTTATATCAATATAGTTATATCCACTTGACAATGAGAGCTGATTTAGTTAACATATATTAGCTTATTAATGGCCACTTTATGACTTGTCAATATAGTCACATATACTTGTCAACAAGAACTGTTTTAGTTAACATATATGAGATTATCAATAGACACTTTATGACTTTTTTTATACTTTCAACCGATATTCGGCTTTGAGGTTCATGGCTTTCCCTTTCAACACATGAGTTATCAATATAGTGACATACATTTGTCAATAGGAGCTCGTTTAGTTAATATAGATGAGTTTGTCAATGGTCACTCTATGACTTGTCAATATAGTCACATACACTTGTCAACGAGAGCTGCTTTCATTAACATATATGAGTTTGTTAATGGACACTCTATGAATTTTTTGATACTTTCAACCGATATTCGGCTTTGAAGTTCATGGTTTTCCCTTCCAGCATATGAGTTATCAATATAATGATATACACACTAGTGCAAAATAGGTTTTTTAGACCGCATCATTTAGACCGGTTATTGTGGGTAAGGTCTAAAAGAAACGCGGGGTGGCAATTCTGTAATTAAGATCAATTTTTTAGACCGGTTGTTAAAAAAACCAATCTAAAAAAACTTATTTAGACCGATTATATAAACAATCGGTCTCAAAAACAAAATAATTAAAATGAATAAAAATTCATGTTATTATTAAAACCGGTTATTTAAATAACCGGTATTAAAAGTCAATAATTTAAGACGGGGGTTCTTAAATAACCAATCTTAAATATCTAATATAATTTAAATTAAAATATATGTTGTTAAAATTAATTATTTAGACCGGTTGTCTAAATAACCGGTCTTGAAGGTAATACCTTTAAGGCCGGTTATTTAGACAACCAGTCTAAATTGTGGAACTTTAAGACCGGTTATTTAAATAACCAGTCTTAAAATTCTAATATTTCAAACCTAACCGGCCGCGAAGCTCATTTCATTTCCCTCTCACTCTCCTTCCACAGCCGCGAAAGTTCATTTCAGCTCAAGTCCAGGATTTTCGGTAATATTCCCCCTTATTCTCCGGCCACTGCTCCAACCGCCGCCACCGCTTCCACCTCCTTCTCCATTTTCTATTTTGTGCCGTTTAAAAATACTCCCTCCTTCCCCGTTTGTCTGCCCGTTGCTGCAAAGAAGTCCGCCGTGAGTACCATCGTGAAGGCCGGCTAAGTTTCTTATTTCACCAGCCTTTATTTCCCTCCGGCGTGTTCTCCAGCCACTGCAACCCCTCTCCTCCTGCTACTCAAGCCACGGTCTAAGGTTACTTCAAACAGGTAATGTCCCATGTCTCAATCCTTCGTATAAATAGAAATTTAGCATTCACTGTCTATCCAAGAAGAATCTCTACTATAATTGAACTAGAAATTAACACAGAAATGGAGAAAAAAATGACATTTACTCTGATGAAAATTAATTGGTAAAGCTTAATTAACGGTGGCCTGAACTGGTGTGATTTGATTATTTAAGGATTAGGGTACTGATAATTGCTAGTTTTCATAGTCTCTGGAATGCTTAAGTTATTGTGTCAAATTTCCTGGCATGTATGCTCATGAATGGCTGATTAGAAAATTGTTACATAATGTTCATTCAGTTTTAAACTAAATTTGAGAGGTGATTTGAGGTTTAGACTAAAGTAATTCTTGTGTATGTGGTCTAAATTAAGTCCTGAAATTGCTAGTATATGTTGATACATTTTTCATATTACTTGAAGAAAATGGAACAGACTGCAATTATATCTTATGCGGAATTCTAATGAAGAATTTTGTTAAACTAAATAAATTGATGAGTGTAACCTTTTCATACTCTCATCATACTCCTGCCTTTTCCAGGGGAGTTAATATACAGAAGAGAAGAAAAAAATGTGTTGAAATATATGGATCGTAGTTGGATAAACGCTAAACGGACTAGTGTTGAATATGATAATGGGGTGAGGGATTTTTTGGAATTTGCTAGAAGAAATTCTGGAAATGATGATAGTGGGATGTTCTATTGTCCTTGTGTAGAATGTCTGAATGAGAAGCGACTTAGTGCTGCAGATATATATACACATTTAATTTGTGAATGATTTTGTAAGAGTTATACAGTATGGGTATGACATGGTGAAGAAATAGAAATTTCAAGCACAACTCAATAAGGGGGTCGCCTTTGATGATAATGACACGGTTCTGAATGATCGGATAGATGATATTATTCGTGATGTAAGAGAAGAGGCTTTTGAGCAATCATATGCATATGGTAATATGTGCAGTGATGCTAAGAAGCCGTTGTACCCGGGGTGCACAAAATACCAATTGTTGAAAGCTGTATTGAAATTGGTAAGCTTGAAAGCACGGCATGGATGGAGCGACAAGAATTTTTCAGAAGCACTTGAGGCCTTCAAGGACATGCTTCCAGATGATAACGTGATGCATTGCTGATACTATGATGCTAAGAAAATATTGTGTCCACTAGGGATGAAGTATAAAAAGATCCATGCATGCCCTAATGATTGTATATTGTATAGAAAAGAGCATACAGAGAAAGAGCAGTGTCCGATATGTGAAACCCCCAGGTACAAATCAAATAATTCCCTTGCAAAAGTGTTGTGGTATCTTCCTATCATACCGAGGTTCAAACGGTTGTTTGCTAATGAAATTGATGCCTGAAATTTGAGATGGCATGTGGATGAGAGGATTTCTGATGGAAAGCTTCGACATCCAGCTGATTCTTCTCAGTGGAAAAAAATTGATCAGTTGTTTCCTGACTTCGGCAAAGAGTCTAGAAATCTTAGGCTTGGGCTTAGCACGGATGGCATGAATCCTTACGGTAGCCTAAGTAGTATACATAGTTCATGGCCTATTCTGTTGGTAATTTACAACTTATCTCCTTTGTTATGTATGAAACGAAAGTACATCATGTTGTCTATGTTGATTTCGGGACTAAAACAACTCGAAAATGACATAGATGTTTACTTAAAACCCCTAATCGAAGACTTGAAAGAGTTGTGGGATGAAGGTGTCAACATTTTTTATGCGAACAAGAAGGAGATGTTTAAAATGCGAGCCTTGATCTTTTGTACTATAAACGACTTCCCTGCTTATGGAAACTTGTCAGGATATAACGTTAAAGACCACAAAGCTTGTCCTATTTGTGAAGAAGGCATATGCTACCATCAACTTCAACATGGAAGAAATACTATTTATCTTGGTCATAGAAGATTCCTTAGACGGGGCCACCCATATCGTAGATAAAAGAAGGCCTTTTTTGGTGGCCAAGAGTTTGAAGATGCTCCAGAGGCTTTGATTGGGGAGAAAGTGTATGAAAATGTCAAAAATATCAATGTCGTCTTCGGTAAGACTTCAAAGAGTCAAAATGAGAAAAATATATGGAAAAAGAGGTTTGTTTTCTTTAACCTTCCATATTGGAAGAATCTTGATGTCAGACATTGTATTGATTTCATGCATGTAGAGAAAAACGTGTGTGATAGTATTGTTGGGACACTACTCAACATATAAGGAAGTTCTAAGGATGACGTTAAGGCAAGATTAGATTTGCAAGAAATGAGAATACGGGTAGACTTACATCCTAAGCCATATGGTAAGAGAACTTTTTGTCCTCCAGCTTCTCATACTTTGTCTAAGGATGAGAAACGAAGTTTTTGTGAGTGTTTACATGGCATAAAAGTTCCCTCAGGGTATTCTTCAAATTTTAAGAAGCTTGTGTCGATGAAAGACTTGAAGTTAGTAGGGCTGAAGTCTCATGATTGTCATATCTTGATGTAACAACTACTCCTAGTGGCTATTCGAGGCATCGCCGAATATGATCTTCAACACATATTGACCATACTTTGTTTCTTCTTCAATGCGATTTGTAGTAAAGTCATTGAGACGAAAATGTTGGATGAATTGGAAAATGAAGGTTATCTGATCTTGTGCCAGCTTGAGAAGCTTTTTGTTCCTTCCTTTTTTGACATCATGGTACATCTAGTTGTTCATCTAGTGATGGAGATAAAATTGTGTGGGCCTATCTATTTTGGATGGATGTACCCAATTGAAAAAACTATGAAAATCCTAAAAGGATATGTGAAGAACCCTAACCGGCCTGAAGCTTCTATTGTTCAGAAATATGTTTCTGAAGAAGCCATGGAATTTTGTCAACATTATTTGGCAAATGTAGGACATATCGGCCTTCCTAAACGACATGATGAAGAAGGGGGTAGGCGCAAGGCTACCATCAAGAGTGTGGATCCTGATGAATTACAACAAGTCCACTTGTACATTTTGAATAATGTTGATGCAGTTCAAGATTACATAAATGCTCATAAAGAAATTGTACGGAAAGTGAACAGTCGATTGACTGAACAAAGGTTAATTAGGGAGCATACTAGGACTTTTACACAGTGATTTAAATACAAGGTTGACGGAGAAGAATGTGTTTCTGATACAATTAAGTGGCTAACACGTGGTCCTGAGTTTGATGTCATAAGTTAGACTTCGTTTGTGATCAATGAGTACACCTTTTACACGAAGTCCGTGGATGATAGGAGCATTGTCCAGAACAGTGATGTTATGTTAGTAGCTGAATCTATGCACTTCTCTAGTTCAAAAGATAAGAACCCTACATTGGCAGTCATACTTTATTATAGGGTTATTGACGAGATTTGGGTGGTTGACTATGTTAAAATTAAATTTCTCATTTTCAAATGTAAGTGGGTTGATGTCAATAATGATGTGATGATCGATAAGTCAAGGTTTACATTAGTTGATCTGAACAACAGAAGTTTTGGAGATGAACCTTTCATTATGGCAGATCAAGCGAAACAAGTGTTCTATATTATTGATCAGGAAAATAAAATGTGGTCTGTAGCTCTCCAAGGAAAAAGGGTCGTCAATATTGAAGAGGAAAGTCGTTCAAATTGTGATCTTCTCGAAACCCCTTCTTTTTCTAGGGGTCTTCCTGCATTGAACGAAGAAGAAGCTGATAATGGACACGGCACAAGAAGTGATCATCGTGAAGGGATATGGGAGGATATCTCTTTATAAATATATTTTAAATGTTAGCTATCTATTTAAAGTAATTATCATTATAACTTATATGAAAATTATATATATAGTTATTTTATAACTTACTAACTCAATAATTTGTCTTAATAGTACAATGACGGATCCGGTGCATCCTACAGCAGAGGATCAGGTGTCACCTACTGCTCAGCACAACGAGCCTCAGAGTGTCAATCAAGGGCAGTCATCGGGTGAGTCGAGTCACCAGCCTAGACAGAGGGGCAGGACGGCCACACGCTTGAGGGATGTTTCCTTGAGTCGATCGGCCGGGGAGAGGATACCGATCCAGTTCGATCAATACTGGAAATCGATCGGGCCGAATGCCATTCGTTATAGGAGTTTTGTCGGCCTCCTCGCACGGAATAATCCTAGCATATTGATAAAGGAGTGGAGGAATGTCAACAAAAAGGTTAAGCAGCATATTTGAGACACTATTCAGATATAAAATTCCCTCTGTATGTTTCTTTTATCAAATTTGTTGCATTATTGTCACTAACTCCTTTGATTCATGAATAACAGCTCACCTACGATGTTTCTCAGAGTGAGATCTTGTATCACAAGACTATGACGTATTGTTGTGAGCACTGGAAGAAGTTCAAGACGAATCTGGCCAACAATTACATGCATATCAAGGTGCCAGCTAGTAAGCCTCGTCCTACTCCTTGCAGCAAGTATTCGTACATCGATGAAGCGACATGGAAGGAGTTTTTTAGGCTCCGGACTACTCCAGAGGCTTTGGTGAGTTAAATTATTTTGTACTTTATTTACTTATCTTTTGACTTTACTGTTTGTAACTTTTTTCCCATTTCTTATTCGTAGGCAAGAAGGCAAAAGGCACAAGAGAGTGGCAGGAAGAATGATTGCCCCCACATAATGTCTCGTGGGGGATACACAAAGGCCGAGAAAGACTTGTTGGCGGCCAAACAGAGGAGATTGGAAGAAGCATCTCAATCCGATCCTTCTGTTCTGCTATCTCCACCATCTCCGATACGGCGCGAAGAGTTGTGGTTACATGCTCGCCGGAAGAGTGGTGGATCCTATACTAGTGACCAGTCTCGTATAGTCGGTGAAAAAATTGTAAGTATCGTTGTTCTTATTAACTGTTTAATAAACATGTTTCATTACTCATGTGTGTTTTTTGTATATCTCACTGGAGGAACTTCAAAAAAAGAAAGCCGATGGATCCTTCAAGTCGGAGGGGAGGAATGACATTCTCACGGTTGCTACTGGAAAAGTGAGCATCCAGGCAGCGTCAGGGGAGTTGGAGAAGGAGTAGGTATAAAGGATTACTTTAGATCCTCCTCACGCAGTTCCTCCTCCAATGTGGTCACGAGAGACGAATTGGAGCGTATGTTAGCCACTGCGAGGGCGGAAGCAAGGGCTGAGGCAGAAGCATCATTTGATGCACTATTGGATGCTCAGTTGAGCAAGATGAAGGACAAGGTATATGCCATGGTGAGCACAAGACAAGATACCGCTCCTGTCCAGGCACAGTTGCTCGATCGCCATAAGCAGAGCACCAAAGGGAGTTGTTGCAATGTGGGACAGTCATCAGAGGGTCCTGGAAAGGACAATATTGAGACTTGTGAATTATATGTTGAGGATCCTCTGAGACGGTTAGTTGCACGGGGGAGTGTGCACAACCTAGGATCAACTGTTCACCACCTCCAGATGACAGATGATCAGGTTAGGGTGTCAGTTGAGGAGGTTATCATCGCAGACGCACCTGTCCCTATCCCTTTTGAGGAGTTCAAGATTGTGGCCGATGTCTTGGGTACCTTCATATCATGGCCGAAGAACCTTGTTTCTGTTAGAGCTACGGATTCCCCGATCAGAGCCCCAAGTCCAGCTCCCTTCCCTCGTGAAGTTTCACAGCCTCCACCTCTGAATGTGATGCAGCAAGTGATTCTGATGGCATTTTATACATCTTTCTAGGCTAGAAATTGGCCTATGGATTCAGCTGTTGGGCCATCAGGGGCGGCATGCTATCTTGAGAGGGATCCGATTTAATGTCCATGGTCGCTCCTAGACAAAATCTTACATTGCAATTGTCCAGCTTTTTTTGATGTAAGTATCTTCTTCAATTGGAAGTAAATATCTTAAAAATTACGCTATTTAACTTTAATTTGTGTGCTTCCATTTTTGTAGGTACATGAATCGTAGGTTGGTTTCCTCTGGGCAGAGTGCTAAATTTGGATTCATGTGCCCAGCTCATGCCACGGAGAAAGGGACCACTTCTGTCATCAGACATAGATATTTTTCAGAGAGGCTCGGTGAATCAGAAACTGACTGTTTCTTGGTTCCTTATGTGCATGGGTAAGAAACATCAAATTTATATTCTAAAATACATATAATGCTTTATATTTACTTAACATTCATCTCTTTTTTTAAGGGATCATTGGCAATTGGTTATTATGTGTAAGGCTAGTTACACAGTGATCCTCCTATGCTCCCTCCACTTCAAATCGGGGAGTGACTTGAAGAAGACCATGAACTCGTAAGTTTTCTTGCTTTATTATCTTTTGTATGCAAAGTTTGTGTGCAGAATAAGTAATCTTTGTGATTTTCATCATAGATCTATGCGGACTTTCCTACACGCTAAGTGTGGTAGGCATGTTCGTGACTTAAAAGACCCTACATGGATCACGCCAAAGGTTAGTACATATTTGTTTTCTTTAAGATGCGTTCTATAAGCTATGCTTTTATGCTTGCTTTGATGATATCATGTTATTTTTCAGACCCGTAGGCAACCATCGGGCTCCAACTTATGTGGTCTTTATATGTTGAGGCAAATTTACAATATTATCAGCCTATGCACGACTGACTTTACTGAGGAGGTAATAAATGTATATTTCAAAAATTTTGTATTACTTTATTGTTTTTAAGTTAGTAAGTTAATGTTTTGTTTGGCTTCGGTGTTACACATTCAGATGTTTGATCTTGCCGATCCCTTTCCTAAAGAAGATATTGATTTCATCCGAAAATGTATTGTTGAATTCATCGATGAGCTTTTACAAGATTAGTAAGTTTTTGAATCCGATCCTATATTGTTCTAATAATACTTATGGTTTTCATATATATCTAACTTGGTTTATATCTCTGTTCAGGACAATTTCTTGAATATTGGTGATACTAGTTGGCTATCGATTCAGGCATGGGATCACTATTGTAAATTTTCCTCCACTTTTTTCATTTCTCTGTAAAGCTTAGGAATTTTTTCCATATAATGAGAAATATTTATTCTCCTGCTTCTCTTTACAAGCTTTGGGATTGCAAGTTCACACAATGTCGCGATTTTCCTGCTATCATTGTTTAATTGTGGTGATGTGGTTCAAAATGCCTGATAATTATAAATTGTTAATATTGTATTGTTTCTGAGAATTGAATAAGTTGATCATGTGTTATTGATAGTCATTGGAATTGAATGTGTTTTTTTTTCAATGATTTTTTTTCATAATGTTCATTCTGTGATTGTTGAGAGTCGAGGGTTATAAGGGACAAGTGTTTTTCCCTTGAACAGACTGACATTTATAGGTTCATACCAATTACGATAACTAAGGTCATATTTAACAAAAGAGGGAAATTGGAACTAATAATGATTTTAGGCTTCATGATTCTAAATTTAGAGCAAGTTTGCATTCTGAGAAATACCAATTGTTTCTGGAAATAAAAATGATGTTGTCACTGCTTCTGATTGTCAATATATATATGCATGTGTTGTTGCTTGTGTATGTAATGTGGCACAGAGGGGATTGTCGTTGAATATGGCTTACTGGCCTGGGTAAGATTGAAACAAACAAAAAAAAACACACACACACAATTTTTAGACCGGTTCCAAATAAGAACATGTCTTAAATATGAATTTAAGACCGGTTAAATTGAAGACCGGTCTTAAAAGATTAAACTTTAAGACCGGTTCTAAAGCTAACCGGTCTTAAATTTATATTTAAGACCCGTTCTTAAAGGAACCGGTCTTAAAGAAGTAAACTTTTAAGACCGGTTTCCTTAAGAACCGGTCTTAAATA
Source organism: Albizia julibrissin (assembly GCA_037074505.1). Classification (NCBI taxonomy): domain Eukaryota; kingdom Viridiplantae; phylum Streptophyta; class Magnoliopsida; order Fabales; family Fabaceae; genus Albizia; species Albizia julibrissin. The sequence continues at coordinate 38,574,663 of CM073483.1, read as the reverse complement.
TCAATTTAAGACCGGTTAAAGTTAGAGCCGGTCTTAAAGTCTTATTTTTTTAAGACCGGTTCATAAAAAACCGGTCTTAATAGTACTGAAATTTCCCTACCCTTTCCGTTAGTTAAACTTTATGACCGGTTGTTGTAGAACCGATCTTACAATTTCATATTTTAGACTGGTTTTTTAACCGGTCTAAAAAGTTAAATACTTTTTAGACCGGCTGTATCAATACCTGATCCAGAACCGGTCTAAAATGTCTTTTTTAACCGGTCTAAAAAGTGATTTTTGTAATAGTGACACTTGTCAATGGGAGCTGATTTAGTTAACATAGATGTGCTTATCAATGGTCACTCTATGACATGTCAATATAATGACATATACATGTCAACAAGAGCTGTTTTAGTTAGCATATATGAGCTCGTCAATGGACATTCTATGACTTTTTTTATAGTTTCAACTAATATTTGGCTTTGGGGTTTATGACTTTCCCTTCCAACACATGAATTATCAATATAGTGACATACATTTATCAATGTGTTTAGTTAGCATAGATGGATTCATCATTGACCACTCTATGACTTTTCAATATAATCACATACGCTAGCTTGTAAACTAGAGCAGCTTTAGTTAATATATATAAGCTTAGCAATGACCACTTTATAACTTTTTTGATACTTTCAACCGGTATTTGGCTTTGGGATTCATGGCTTCCCCTTCCAACACATAAGTTGTCAATATAGTGACATACATTTGTCAACAAGAGCTGATTTAGTTAATATAAATGGGTTTGTTAATAGTCACTCTATAACTTGTCAGTATAGTTACATACACTTGTTAATGTGAGTTACTTTAGTTAACATATATGAGATTGTCAATGACCACTATCTAATTTGTTAATATCGTCACATACACTTGTCAATATCCTCTATAATTTGTAAATTCACGTTTGGAATCTATATCACTGCGATCACTAAAGATTTTTTTTATAAAGGAATATATATTGATACTTTTTTAATATTTTTTCTAGTCCTTGGATTGAGCGCGAGTTTCCCATTTTGAATAAATAATTTTTTTTGTATGGCTAGTAAACTTAAAATGGAGGTCGATAAATTTCATCCCAAAAAAAAGTGGACTCCAACAACAAATCACAAAATTTCATAAAACTTGTTCACAAAAGTAAAATTAAAAAAAAACTCATTTTTTTATCAAATATAAAAGAAACTTATAAAACTTATAGCAATCCTAATATTTTTTTAATTACATAAAAACTTATTAAGGTTAGAACAATACACAAATAACTTTCTTACTTAAAACTTAATAATATAAACCCCCATTAAACTTTAATTTAGTTCTACGCAACTAGTTATAAATTATTAATTTTATACACCCTGGATATAACCCCCTTCAACTTTGAGTTATATGAAGATAAATCCCTTTAACTTTAAACCAAATGTAGATAAATAATGAACAAAATTAATAATGTAAGAAGTATATGACTAAATGTAAATAGAGAGGTTTATTGTTAAGTAGTATTAAAAGTTAATTAGAAAGATTATTTATACGTGACATATAGTGCGGGGTTTTTGCATAATTTAAGTTTTTTTTTTGCCAACATCTCTTTTAACTTGACTTAAGTAAATTCACAATTAGAAAGACCTATTATTATTCCCATTATTATTATGATCATCATCATTATCATTTATAAGCAATAATTCACATTGAAAAACAATTGACAGTTTTTTTTTTACCATGAAAAAAAAATTGAGAGTTGACATAATATTTAAATCTTAAAGATTCTTAATGGTTTCCATCAACTCAAAAAGAAAATGTCATATATTCTTAAGTTGCTGTCATCTGGTCATCTCCTATTATTTATGAGTTTGAGTGATCTTAGTACTGTCTCGATTTAATTTTAATATGCAACTATTAAATATACTCGCCACAGCGATTTAATTTCATTGTCAAGATTATACATAATTAATCTTTGAAACAGCAAGGAAATATTTGCTTGATTATGAAAATTAGTGAATTATTTCATTGCATTTTAATGAAAAAAATATATCATCTCATTTTCTACAAATTTTATCCTTTGTAATTTACTGTTTTGCTTTTGGTATCTCATGCATTAATTGAGGGCCTTTTCTTTTCAATTTGTTGTGTACGAGCTTCACAATTTTGTTCACTAATTTTTAGTTTTTAACTAGGCTACCTGATGATGGGGATATGAATTATTGAAATTTCTATCATTAATTTATAAACAACTCAGTCATTTGGTTTTATTAAAATATAATTTGCGCAAATTGCAAATAGAACCAATTAATTTTAGGAGAGTAATAGACAAATGCAAGCTTCAATCATGCATCCATGTCAATACATGTAACTAGTAAAATAAATAGAAACTTAGAAATTTTATTTAATGTGACGTCAACTTTTCCATTAATTTTAAAAATTCTACCTTATGAATTATTAATGATGATAATAGCTTTGTCATTATTTATTAACTAATTACGAGTATTAATTTGTAATGGGATAATTTGAGTGTCTGGTTGGACCATTCATACTCATAGCTTAAGGTTTTGGCTTAAACTAGCTTGTGCTCCCCCGTACGTTGCACGGAGTGATTGTGCTAATGGAAATGTTTCATTCTAAATACCATAAAATTCTCATATTTCAATTAAACTATCACATATTTTTAATAATGAATACATAGTTATAACATATGTATAATGCATAAATATTACAATAATAATAGTAACATTATAACTATTTCACATTTCGGAAAACTTCTTGGTATACAACATTTCTTGTGGTCCTCTTCTGTATAATGTCATTATCACCAACAACTATCTTTAAGCCTTCCATTGTTTTAACTCTAGAAAATGCAACATATAACTGGCCATGTGTGAAATAGAGAAGAAGAAGTGGTGGTGGGTTAGGGGATGGACTAAGAAAATGGGGGAGAAATAGAGAAAGTGGATTGGGTTAAAGGAGAGAGGAAAAGTAAAAAATGGAATGGATCAAAGAGAGAAAGTCTAAATGATAAGGTGTGGTCAACTGGACTACGAATTTGAGGGCCCTGCCTCACTTCCCACACCATCACCAATCTTCCAATCTCTGCATTAACATTTTAAATTTGAAGCCCCGCTTAGTGGGGCAGGCTGGAGATTCCCACTTAATCACTTCCCTCTTACTATATAAATTAATGCACTTAGTTACTTTATGTAAGATATCAAAATTATCCTTAATAAAATTCATTAATAAGAAGGAAAAATAAAAATAAAGGAAGAAGATGGAGAAATGACGATGGATGCATTAACTTTACCATTAATTTATTCATTTTTGTATTCCAACGACAAAAAGGTAGCACGTCAGAAATCTCCCAAATCTCGTATACACATGTATGCATTCTATTATTTTACTCTTTTTAAGTTAGATGTTTAGTATATTTTGTGTCATGTCATGAATATAGTGTAAATGATACCACCTAACATCCTATTGAACTGAAAATTAGAGGGAAATAATATCATAAGAGAAAATTTTGAATAATTAAAATAAATATCGATAATGCTCATTTAGATTTAGAAGTTAAGATGAAACGAAAACAAACAACTAATAAGACGCGTCTCAAGAGTTAAGAATAACTCTTTACTCTGCCATATTTGCATACACCATGCATCTGAGGGTTTTACTAACTATCTAATGGTTTTTTACAACCGAAGCAACTAATAAGACGCATCTCAAGAGTTAAGAATAACTATTTACTCTGCCATCTTTGCATACACCATGCATCTTAGGGTTTTACTAACTATCTAATGGTTTTTTACAAGCGAAGGGTTGTATCTGGATGATGCTTCTGTAGAGTGGTAGTTGGATTCTGCATCTGAATGTTATCTGAAGATTTTCCACCTATTTACTTGACTAATAGATCCAGTTTTGGTGCATAGGTTTGCAGTTGATCAAGTAGTTGATCAGCAGTTGGCGCAGAAATTATAGAATGGTGAGTCACTTAGGGTATGAATCCTGTTTCCATAGCACGATCAAAAAAAGACAACAAATTATCATAAAAACCATTAACATTTAACAATCCTAATGGTTTTTTATGAAAGTTTAGTTTAGCCCAATATGCAATGCTAGAAATCTCATCCAACGTTTCCAAACCACCGGGTAGAGCGATAAATGCGTCAGCATGGTAGAACATACGTCCCATTCGTTCAGGCAAGCTTGAAACCTGTAAGTCGTGTCCTATGAAAAAGATGTGATCTTCCAACTCCTTCACCCTTACACTCAAACCCTTGCTACCGTTAATGGATGCAGAAATAGCCACCTTTCCCCTTAGGCCCTGGATACCTCCCCCGTATATAAAATTGATCTTCCTAGAGGCTAATGCACTTCCAAGTTCATTTGTTGCAAGTGCAAACTCTCTATCCTTTCCGAAATCAATTTCACCAAAAATGAAGATAGATTTAAATCTACATTTTTTGTGATAGCCTTTCCCTCTTTTTTCCGCTCAGACATTTTTTCTCTCAGACATCTTGTGCTTAGAAGTGGAAGAGTACTTATTTATACTACTTAAACAATGTAAATGCAGAGAGTTTGCAACATAAATGGGATTTTATTATAATTGAGTATTTTATAAAAAAACATTATTTACTTGGCTAAATATGACTGAGGCAGGAAGAGGGAGAACACTGATTTTAAGGGAAGAATGAAATAACTTTTGACTTGTAAAAGTTTATAATATTAATTAGGAAAAACTTTTTGACACTTGGAGTACATAAGTTGATTTCCTTACTCACGCTCACAATATAAAATGATTTGATAAATAAAAATAATGCTAAATAGTATAGTCATTTATGATCACAATGTTTTTGGTGAGTTGGGCACGTGAAAGACAGCTTTCACACGCATCACAATGTTGTCAATCTTGAAAATCATGTACTGCATCATCATATTGTCCCAAGACTTATATATTTAGTTTTCTTCTCTGTTGAATTTTGTGTCTTTAATTAATAATGCAATCTTGTTGTCATAAGTGAATGATTTGCTGATGTGGGTAGATGATAAATTATCACTGCACTGCATTAGACTTATTGATTGCAATGGAGGGATGTTCGAAAATTTTCTACCCTGTGAGACTTAATGATTTGCTAATATGGTCAGATTATAGATAGGGACATGGCTAGTGTTGCCTGTTGTTTTTATTTTGTGCTTTTGTTTTCTTAGCCTCCACTTCAAATTTTTGTTTTGACTTCAGTATCCAACTTTGCTTTATAATTCTAATATCTGTATTATATCTTACATGTTTTGTGTTTAAAAATTTATGGATGTTGAAAACTATAGTATAATTGATTTTAAAGTATAGAAGAATTAGAAATTTTAAATTTTTTTTAACAAACTAAAAAATTGTATAAAACCAACAAAAAGTTATAATTGAAATAGACTAAATATCATATATCAGCACATCATAAAATGATTTGCATTTTAAAGTTTGACGTGTAAAAGTTTATAATATTAATTAGGAAAAACTTTTTGACACTTGGAGTAATAGGCTGATTTCCTTACTCATGTTCACAATATAAAATGATTTATGATAAATTAAAATAATGCTAAATACTATAGCTATTTATGATCACAGTGTTTTTGGTGAGTTGGGCACGTGAAAGACAGCTTTCACACGCATCACAATGTTGACTGAAATCATTATGTCTTTACTAATTAGTAAATTATCAACTTAAGAAGATATGCTAATTTTTGTACATCCTAATTTAGTAGAGAATAGAAAAAAACATCTTGTCTTAAGTTGATAATTTACTAATTAGTAGTGGGTAAAGAAAACTTTCATTACTTATTAGTAAATTATCAACTTAAGAAGATATGATACTTTTTTTTTTGCCAATTTGATTTATAAAATAGATACATTTTATTCAAAACACAACACAAGACAACTAAAATTTGAAAAATTGTATAAGAAATTGAAAGTGATGAAGAATTAATTAAACAGAGGGATAGTTAAAGTAATTAATTGGGTGCAAGTGTTTGGGCGATGTCTAGAGTCATAATGCCCTTTAGCTAGAAAGGGCTATAAGTGTATCGTAGTGTGCTATGCCATTTGATTACTATTGTTGACAAATGTTGTTTGGATTTTTCTGCAGAGTATGAAATTATGAAGAAGCAACACTTTTGAAGAATTTTGACAATCACGATTTTCCTGACAATAATGAAGAAGAATCATTATTTTCTTTTGGGATGAGAAATAATGATGGTAATAAAGAAAAAGAGAGAAGAAATTTGGGATCACCTGTGGTTGAAAATAAGAAGGGACAAGTCACATCTTGGATGAAAAAACAAAAAAGGCAAAGATATATTAGAAATTGGCAACCCAGTTGTCGGCACCAATAAATCTTGACGGATTTTCTCATTTTCATTTTTGTCTACTCCAATATCTGCCTAGCCAGTTACCTTTTTGAGTGCGTCAGGAATAGCTGTATTTTCCTTTCCACTTGAAATGAAAGAAAGTAATACTTTACCTCATATTTCGGTGCATCACAAAAAATGAGGTTAATTAAAAGCATGTGGGCTTTTAATTTCTTGATTGATACGATTAGAGATCATATTGTCCTATTGAATATTTTTTTAAAAGATATTAAAAGCAACAATTGGAGGAAGAAATCTGAACACACAACACGTAGTGGACCCTACAACATGTGGGCTTCCTTATTCATATAAAAATAAATTAAAAATTTTTATCTTCTAATATTATTTCCCTCTAATTTTCAGTCCAATAGGACGTGAGGTGGTATCATTTACACTATACTCATGACGTGGCTCAAAATATGTTAAAGATCTAACTTAAAAATGGTAAAATAATAGAATGCATACATCTGTATATGAGATTTGAGGGTAATATTTACATTTTAACTTTTTCAATCTTTACTTTCTTTCATTTCATGTGAAAGTTTCATTTTCATCCCGTAAATTTTAAAAATATCTTTTAACACACATACACACACATATTGTGAAAGAAAATTTAATATGGTAATTGAGAGGGTGTGATGTGAAATAAGACATTGAAAAATCGGGTAAGAAAATAAGGACACTAAGATAAAATTAAGAAAACATGATTAGACCTATAAGTGTAGATATAATTGAATTCAAACATTATATCTCCATAATCAATGTGATTCACAAAGTCTAAAAGCATCACTGTGAATGTCATCATCTCCACAACTATTTATATAACATTTTTCCTTTTTCCTTTTGTCAAAGATAATCTCCACGTTCATACCATTTTTCTTTCCTTTTGTCATTTTGAATTTGAAGAACATTATTGATATGTAAAAAAAATGGGAGGATTGAAGAAGTGGGAGCCACAAGTAATTATATACTTTGAAGAAGGTGACAAACTTTCAGATAAATGCATTGATGATTAAACCCACCACAAACGCTAACAATGAGAAAATCACATATTATTATTGCTAATAAAATTTTACTTCTTACATATATAATTGCCTTTAATCCACTATTCCACATTCAAACAAATGCATTGGAAGAAATCACATATTATTACTGCTAAGAAAATTTAATATGGTAATTGAGGGGGTGTGATGTGAAATAAGACATTGAAAAATCGGGTAAGAAAATAAAGACACTAAGATAAAATTAAGAAAACATGATTAGAACTATAAGTGTAGATATAATTGAATTCAAACATTATATCTCCATAATCAATGTGATTCACAAAGTCTAAAAGCATCACTGTGAATGTCATCATCTCCACAACTATTTATATAACATTTTTCCTTTTTCCTTTTGTCAAACCTTTTTCCTTTTGTCAAAGATCATCTCCACGTTCATACCATTTTCCTTTCCTTTTGTCATTTTCAATTTGAAGAACATTATTGATATGTAGAAAAAATGGGAGGATTGAAGAAGTGGGAGCCACAAGTAATTATATACTTTGAAGAAGGTGACCAACTTTCAGATAAATGCATTGATGATTAAACCCACCACAAGCACTAATAAAATTTTACTTCTTACATATATAATTGCCTTTAATCCACTATTCCACATTCAAACAAATAACACTACGTAACTAATAATGCGTCTCAAGAGTTAAAAATAACTCTTTACTCTGCCATCTTCATACACACCATGCATCTAATTTTTTATTAACTAACACTAATGAAGAAGGTTACAATAGGAGAGTGCTATCTCTACTCTCATTAGGACCGCTGAATAAATATTGCACACCTATTTGCTTGACTAATAGATCTAATTTGGGTTAAATTGGCAGTTGATCAATCAACTGACCAGCTTGCTTCCCATCCAGCTTTCTCATAAACTCGCAAACATGGTCTTTTAATATCAGATTCCCAAGACAGTAGCGCTCTTTTTGTTTGGTAAATAAGTTCATTAAATCAAGAAGAAGAGTGTGAACTTCACCACTAGGATGCGTCTCAAGAGTCAAAATTATATCATCTAATGACTCTTTACTCAGTCCATCCTTTATGAATTGAATCTTATCTTCTCGATTTATAGAAACCATACATTTGCTTCGACAATGGCCATCACATGTCCACCTTGCACATTTACGGCAGACCTTCATTTTTTTTTTGCTCTTCTCTTCTTCGAGTAAGAACTTTTGCCCATTCCTGGCATATGTTTAATAAATGAGTCATGAATCTCACCCATTAAACGGACCTTAGCTTCAATGATCCAGCGTACATCCTCAGGTAGGCCCAAACGTGTGAATTTCTTCATCCTTTTAAGTCGATAGCTATATATCTTCCTGAGCACATCTTTGGGAAGAGTTGGAAACATTTTTTTGAGCTTTTGAAGAGATTCTTCCATGAAGGTTTCTGAAAATTAAAGTTTCACAGTAGATTATATGGGAGAATGGATATGATAAGGAGAATATGCCGAAGGTGATGATCAGATGGTAATGATAGACAAAATAAGATATGGAAGAATGGAGATGATGAGGAGAATAGGCTAAAGATAGAGAGAGAGAGAGAGCGAGAGATAGATAGAGAGAGAGAGAATGAGTTGTTTTGAGGGGGTGTTTTTGGGTTAGTATGGTAGAATTATGTATGTCTTCATAAGATTAAATAGAAGTCTTGTGGCTTATGAGGAAAGGCTTATAAATAGTAACAAAACGGCTTAACAATAGTGCTTAGGGGGAAAAATTTTTGAATTTTTAAATTGAAGCTGAAACTAAAATTTTTTCTCCCGTCCCATGTAAAAAGGTTCTACATGGAGAAGAAGAAAGAAGAAGAGGAAAGGGGTACGAGAGAGATAAAGTTTTTGTTCCTTTTATTGAGTATGCAATGTAATATATTTGTTCTTGAATTGTGAGGCAGGATTTTTTTTTTGGTAAGGAGACATTGTGGGTGGCTTATGAACAGTGAATGTAGCTTTTAAACAGTTATTTGAGATTTTTTTTTTGGTAAGGAGACATTGTGAGTGGCTTATGAATAGTGAATGTAGTTTATAAACAGTGATTTAGAGAAGGAGTTTTTACTCTTCATATGGCTTCCACGGAGCCCAATGCATGACCCAAGTGGCTTATAAACAGTGACAGCATCTAGAGTTTATAATATGCCACGGCTTAGGAATAGTGATAAGGGGAAGAGATATTATATATATATTGATTAAATGGTGAAGCAATCTTTGAAGTCATTCCAAAGTGACGCATTCAATTAGTCACTATATTTATAAATCAAATATGAACTATACAAACATGACAAAACTCTATTGGTTTTTAATAATAATAATAATATATTGTCATTCTTATATATTAAGAACTATTTTGAATTAACCATTAAGTTGTTGGCCGGTTAAGGTGTAAAGTGATTTCATCCTCATAAAAAAAAAATATAAGTTTAAAATTAGGAAAACACACTTGCTAGGAGAGGGAGAAGTGATAATTCTTTATGCTCTAAGTTTTGAAAGGAGAAATCATTTCTATATATCATTCAATTAACATGAAACATAATGATAAAATAATAGTTAATTATTAAATTGAGATGACATATATTAGTTGAGCAAAAAATTAATCACTTAGTGTCATGAGTATAAATTTTGATGATTTTTTTATAAAATCATATAATGTTTTTATTTTATTTTTACAACATATACAAACTTTCCTTGAGACGGATTAAAGTCTTTAACAAAGAGAATTTTAAGAGAATTTCCTGATTTTTTAATTTTAAAAACAATATTCATAAATTATAAAAATAAATATTATTTTTATAATTATCAAAAATATAAAAAAAACTTTAAAATCAATATATGTTGCATAAAGTTAAAATAGTGCATACTATAATTTTATTATTTATATTTACTATTTATTGACATAATTATTTATTTTTTTAAAACTCTATAAAATTTAAAAATTAAGAAAATATTAATAAATAAGAAAATTATGTTTTATATTTAGGACGAAGATCAATAATCCTTAAATATGTCTTATATTAAGGAAAATAATAAGTAAAATTTATGTTTAAATTAAAAGGTATAGAGAGGCTAGAATTCTTTGCGTTTTAATTTTGGGTTTTATTGGAATTGACAGGTGAAGGTTAAAGTTTTTTTTTTTTTGTAGGAACCAATCATGTGTGAAGACTTTAATTATATGGAAAGTGAAATGGGAATAATAAAAATAGAAAAAAACGTAGTACAGAGTTTTTGATTCCCTCCAAGAAGCTAGAATCTACAAATAATTTTCTAGGTTACAAGTGACATCGCCAATATTTAAACAAGCAGTTTAATCCATGGAATCTTATAATGAGCATAATTTTCTTATGCTTGCTTCACAATCCAATAAATAGTCAATAAAAATTTCTTTGGATAACTATCGTAATAAAATAATTAATTAGCTTCTAATAGTTAAAAATTATTTCTACTTCAAATCTGTTAAGACATCTCTGTCTATTCTAATTATTTAACATCATTATTTTTGGTCAAATATGTCGTGGCTTTATATGTGAGAAGCTAAGGGCAAAGTGAAATTTATTTGTAGGAAGCAAGCTATTTTTATTTTTTATCTGTTTATGTTTCAAAAAATAATTACAAGTTACAAGGCTCAACTTCTTAAAGAAGTCGAAAAATAACTTTTAGTGTAGAATAATGCGAAAAAAAATGAAATTATAGTGCCTTATTAACATTAAAAACAAATATATTAAATAAAAAATAATTTTAACTCTTTGAAAAATACAATTTAAGACATGCAAATTATGCACGAACTTTTTAGAAAGTTAATTTCTTTGAATATATGATTATTTGAACCAAGCAATGCAAGTATTCATATATTTCCATTTAAAAACTCTAATAGGCGGCACAATATGTAACTTATTTAATTTTTTTAGATTTTGTACTATATCAACACTAATTTTCTTGCTTTAATAAATTTCATAAATTAATGAATCATTATCTTGTTCCAAACAAAACAATAATAAGTGATCAAAAGTAGTTGACCAGTATGTATCACAAACAAATCTTAGAGAAAAAATGATAAGAAAAGTACATTCCCATTTATATTTTCCTAATGTATCTGCATTCAACTGTAGAACACATAAACAATTTGCTAGTTGTTTAAAGTCATATGATTAAATTAAATTTCATAATATCAACATTACTCATTAATCATTGTAACAAATCCTGTAAGTTAATTATTTGGATTATCGTTGCTCCAAACAGCTATACCACCGCAAGTTATATTAAGCTAATGACATTCACAACTTCAAAAGGATATGTAGTTATCCAATACTCATACATCCAAGCGCTACTTGTTTGTCGGCATATAAACTTTAAATAAAATACCAACCGGTATTAATCCCTTAATAGAAGTGAGGGGTTTTAACCATTTAAACATGAGTTTTTAAATATCAGTTTGTGTTAATATCAAAAAAAATTATTTAAAAATCTGTACCTTCAATAAGTTCGGGTAATATTTAAATCAGACTTAGACAATTTACTATATTTAAAAAAATTAAACCATTATTTGAAATGATAACTTATTATAAAACATAATCATAAAAAGCAAACTGTGCAGCTATTGTAAATAACTATTATTTGAAATGATAATTTATTAATATTTTAAATAATATAAAACATAATCATAAAAAGCAAACCGTGCCGTTATTTGTAAATATGACCACTACAGAGTAGTTCAGTGTCTTTTCACAATCATTTACAAATATATTGTTTCTCTCAAAATAGAAAATCCCAAGCCAGAGTTCCTCTCACTGATTGATAATTTACTCTCTCTTTTTTTATTTCATTAATTTCTGGTAACAACGTTTTATTCTTTGTAACAACTTACAAAAGAAACAATACAAGTAAGCCTATATTATGGGGGGGGGGGGATCCAAAATCAAAACCCATATGCCCAAGATTCTTGATCCATGAACATTCTTGAACATTGTTTGAGAGGAGGATCAAAATCTGCCATCTTCCTGTCTCCAACACAGTCATCATCCTTCAAAAGCAAATCCCAACCGCTCATCAAATCATCATCACAATCCCACAATCCCATAATACTGTTGTTGTTGTTGTTGTTGCTGTTATCGTCACTGTAATTACAAGCCCACTCGAAGTCTGGGAGCTCCAGGTCTACGAGGAAGTTGGAAGAATTTGAATAAGAAGAAGAAGAAGAGGACGATGAAGAAGACGAAGGGGTTGGACCAGAGGGCATTAGAATCTCATCAGGTTCAATTAAGGGAACCTCATCAGTGCAGAAACTGTTCATGATATGGCCAAATGGTGGGGTTTCAACCTTTTCCTCCTCTTTCGATTCAGTTAAGGTCGATGATGACTCGTACGAGGTCTCTACCTTGTCTGTTTCTCCATTTGGATCAATCTTGGAGCTAGTTGTCACAGGTTGCTGATTCTGTTGTTGTATCTGAACTTGATTAATCTGTGATGGCGGATTATTCTGGTTTTGTTGTTGTTGATCAGAGAGAGGCTTGTGAGTAACAGGGTCAATCCCCATTTTCTTGAGCTTCTTCTTGATGTGTGTGTTCCAATGGTTCTTGATCTCATTATCAGTTCTTCCAGGAAGATGAGACGCAATCTTAGACCATCTGCACAATAATTAAGGGGAAAAAAAGAGAGAGGAAGGAACAAAAAATTTAAAATATTAGAATTTAGTAATATATATTTACTTTTAAAGTGGGGTCAACGAAAGACAAAAATGCAGAGCAGAAACAGAGGAAAAGAAAAAGAAAAGGAATTACCTGTTGCCAAGTTGAGCGTGGAGATCAATCACCATTTTCTCTTCAAATTCAGAAAGAAGACCTCTCTTCAAGTCTGGTCTGAGGTAATTGGTCCATCTCAGCCTGCAACTTTTCCCACATCTCAATAGCCCTGCAAAAATTTTTCCACACCCACAATAATTTCTCAGCCCACTTGATCACACACAGGAAAAACAGAGGAATTGATGAAGAAATAACAGAACCCAATGACCCAAAAACGAAGATCTTGTTATTTCTTAAAAACCAAGAACAGATTTTGAGAATGTGCTCTAGGTGTTTGAGAAAAGGACTGAGAGAGAGAGAGAGATAAAAAGGGGACCTGCAAGCTTAGGTACAGTCCTCCAGCAACATTGGCCATTGGTGAGGATGAAGTTAATGAGTTTCTTGTCTTCATCAGCAGTCCAAGGACCTTTCTTCAGTCCAACTTTGTCACAGCAAGGTTGCCTTCCCATTTTCAGATCAAATATTGGGATTGAAGAGCGGTGAGAGATGGATGAGAGAGAGAGAGAGAGAGAGAGACAGAGTCTGTAAAAAGCGTTGGAGAAGAGGAAATGGCAGAGAGAAGAACTAGGGGGTGAGAGAAGAATGGGATCACCTACTTATATATACTAATCAATCTCACTACCAACCCTCCTTCACTAAGTCTTCTCTTAACCCCACTTTCCCCACACCCTATTTCTCTATCTATTGCTCTATTATTTTAGTACAAGGCTTAGTCACCCTCATTTTTCCTTTATTTTTATTTTTATTTTTATTCTTCCTTTTCTTTTATTACTTTTTGTTTCATCTCACACCCCTCAAAAAGACTTATTTTTCAAAAAAGTTTTTCCTATTTTCTTAAAATATACAAATATAAAACATATTTGAGCTCAAAAGACTTCTTTTCTATGCTTAAGTTGGGGATGTGGGCCGCCCACCAATTGTGGCTGTATTATTGGCTCTAGGTATGCGTGATGTAACTACTTTGTATATATTTATGAGTTATTTGTATAAATTAAGAAAAATATTAAATGAATAAATTATTTTATATTTATCTTTATTTATAAAAGGGTGGATTTTTTTTTCATATTCTTTTATCTCTTTATATTTACACTTCTTTCTCTTTCTCATGTATCCAAACAAGGACGAAATGATAAAAAAAGTCACTTCAATGATAAGGACGAAATGGAGTGCAACGAGAAGTTAAGAGTTCAAATTAAACCTTCTCGTGTATAAAAAGTATTAGAAAGTACAAACATATACACAATAGTGTGTATTTATATAACAAATGCGTTTGTATTGATGGGAGAATACTCTCTTTTATCTTTATTATAAGGCCTTAATTAATAAGTGTATCTTATCTTTTTTTATAAGGTACTTGTTTGTTTCTAAATAATATTAAATATTTTTTTATGTATGTCTATAATTAATAAAAGTAGTGGGTGAGAGTAATAATTAATATGATATTATAGTTTAGTGCAATTAATAGGATTAATATTAAAAATTACTTAAAATTTAAGATAAATTGAATAATTTTAACTGTTTTTATTGGTTTATAAGAATTATTAGTTAGTGTCTTATAATAAGAATTATAAAAAATAAATATTAATCGAGGTAATTTATTTTGATGAAAACAAGAATTAAAAGAGGGAAATGATTAGATGAATGAAGAGAAGCATCACGTGAGGCACGTGGCACGTCATAGTCGGAAAGCGCCACTTCATCCACCATCCTTTGCTTGAGCTTGAAGCGTGAGATCCTCCACTGATTCTTCCTCCGAGCAAAGCCTTACTATAAAGTGTATCATTTCATTGGACTGTCATAATTCTTATGAATAGGGAAACCCGATAAATTTATATTTTCTTTTTTTTTCTAAAATTCTATAAAATGATAGAGTGAAACGAAAGTGTGCATAATTTTAACAAATTTTAGGACAAGTGCCTGTAATTTTTTCTTTTTTAATTTTCATAAGAGATTTCTCTTAATTTTAAAAGGGTTAATATCCACCAATATTCTAAAGTACTTTTTAAGTAGCACTTAATATCCTAAATTAATTTGTGGTCCATTCAACAATATAAAATAGTTTTTTCAATAGCACAAAGTAGTATTATTTTTTTGGCATTTTTCCCTTAAAATATTTTTCTCAACATCTTATACTTAGTATACTGAGTGCTATTGAAAAAATGCTTTAGGCGCAAGATACACTTAAAGTTATTTTAAAAAAATATTTTAGAATACTAAGTGCTATTATAATAGTACTTTACTATACTGGATGAATCATAAATTATTTTTGGATGTTGAATGTTACTTGAAAAAGACTTCAAAGTACTTGATACAACTTAACCCATTTTAAAATAAAAAATACATAATATTAAAAATTCAAGAAAATATAAAACATATTTGTATGAGTTCAATATTCTTTTAAAAAAAATTAATGCACTCAATAATTATTACAATAACTAATGTCAATGATAATTGGGAAGAGTAGAAAATGCTATGAATATAATTTAATAGTATTAAATATTTTATAATTATATAAAAAATAATGAGTTAAATTGAATTAAATATATAGAAATGAAAAGATGGTATAATTTTGTGGTCCAAGCGGTTAGAAGAAAAAGAGGGGCTAATGACAAGAGAAAAAGAAAGAGTGTAAGCCATCTTTGCATGCGCATGAATTCTTTATGTGTTTTGCCCACCAAAGAAGCATTATTTATAAATATATTATGCCCCTCAAGCTTTAGTAACTTCGTATCCATAAACCAGAAGAAATAAACATTTAAACAAACATTTTTTAGAGACGTAACTAACTTGAAAATGTTATGCAATCATTTAATTATATTGGAGTACCGTGTCCTCTAGTCGGAGTTATTATCTTCATTTGTACCATTCATATTAATTTTTTGATGGTTTAATTTGAATTTAAATAATTTTTTTATATTTTAAATAATTTTTATTTTGATAGATACAGAATTTAAAATAAAGATAATCTTATAAATAACACTTTTTTTAAGAAAAAGAAGTAAATTTATCATAAAAATTGTAAATTTAAATAGTTAAAATAAGATTTTCAAGTTTGCAGATCAGATTTTATCGCAGCGATAAGCAGAAGAAGCACTCAAACCATTTTTATTCCAACTCTTAATTTAGAGGCCCGAAATGGACACTATTATAAGAAAATCTCTTATAATTCATTAAATGATTTGATGAATTCTGCAACTATATTATATATATATATATATATATATATATATATATATATATATATATATAATTAATAATTAATAATTAATATTCATGGTAGTCAAAATTTAGAAGTCTTCACGGAATTTGATTTGAATTATATTGGTTTTTCGATACGTATACATCATTTGCACAAAGTCTCTTATCTTTCATATTCATCGTATATAGTATCGGTAATAATTGGTAGGAGACTAGGAACTATCATTTTCTCACGTTTTCTTTTTTTGGAAAATATTTTTTTGAGACCGAATAAGGAGGAAAGAATTATATTTTACGAACCCGAAATTTTAAATGTTAATTGAAGTTTTTTTCACTCTTTCACTTGCCGTGCATAAAAAAGCCAATTAATAAAATGTTCTTGTTATTAACATGGAGTTAGTCTAGTAATGTAAGACCTTGTTAGATTTTTTAGGTTTTGAGTTTAAGTTTTAGAGAATACACTTATATTAAGAAGAGAAATCATAAACCTAAAACCAAATATCGGTTGAAAGTATAAAAAAATAAAACAAAATGTTCTTGTTCAAATGAAATATTGAAAATCTTAAAAATTATCCTGAAAATATTTTTCATTAAAATTATTCGGTTGATATTTTCAATTTGTGTGCGCGCGCGTGTATATGTGTATAATTAGTAGCCTGCATACGCGTACAAAAAATAGGAAATAATGAGAAAATACACAGGCATCACATAATGGTCCCACATTACACTTTTGTTTTACCTTTCAAGCGAAAATATGACAACATTAACTCCTACGTAACTACGTGAGAAAGCTTTTTTATATATATATAATACACACATCCATGTGTGTGTGTACATATATACTTTAATATTTTAATTATTTATTTTACCGTGACATGATGGAAAGACTACGCATGTTCTACAAATTTACCAAGAATATGGTCACATGGAACTTTATACGTGTTTCACTCTTTACTCTTGTTTCTCATTATTACTATTGATTTTTTGATGACCTTTCTTTCAAATGCAGAATATTTTTCTTGATATTTGTTATTCACTACAAAATAAAACACACATGGATTGTAGGAATTAAATTGACTCGATATAAAATTGGTTAAAATTAAAATACCAATGTGATTTTTGGATATATATATAGAGTCGCAATACAAAGCTTTAGGAAAGTATGAATTGTTATAATTTTTTTATGAAAAATAATTGTTATAAATTTTATTGTGTACTAATATTGTGCTATTTACACACACAATGCTAGATATGACTATATAATTTTACTATACTTTCATTTATTATTGTGCAGATTTTCTTTTCATACGTTACAATATTATTATTACACAAGGATAAAGTGTAAAGTTATTAAATTTTAAGGCAAAATTAATAAGGTTTAAGATTTTCTTAATTCTAGTGAAACATGTTAGAAATGACTTACAAACAAGACTACTAGAGAAGTATATGCTCTCCCCATTTTAAATATATAAGTTAGATAATTAATTTGTAGAGATTAAAAAAGGGTTAAGGTGCATTCAATATCTTAAAATATTTTTTCTGGTGCATCCAGCGTCTTAAAGTATATTATGGTGCATCCAGTATTCTGAAGTGTTTTTTCAGGGCATTCATCACTATAAAGTACTTTTTTGTGCAATTTTTCACTGAACAATTTAAATAATTTAAGGTATTAGATACATCTAAAAAATAATTTAGGGTATTGATACACCAAAAAGTCTTTATAATAATAAATAAAAGGTGAAACTATACATTTATATAAAAAATTTAATGATATAACCTATAAATATAACCCCAAAAAAAAAACCCTCTTCTTTCTGGATTTAGCTTCTCCCCCATGCCCTTACTCTCATTTGCCTCTCCATTACCAAAAACGATGTCGTTTTGGGTGTTCAATGGTGAGGGTGATCTTATTTTTCCCTCCAAAATTAATATTCAGCACACTAAAATATTTTTTAGTAACGCTCAATAATCTAAAATTATTTTTCATACACTTTGTAGTCTAAAATATTTTTCCATTAGTACCAGTAGTTGACAAGCTGCACTTTGAAATATTTTTTTCGTAATACTCAGTATCCTAAATTAATTTTTAGCGCATTCACCACCCTAAATTATTTTTTAATAGCACCCACTATAGTGTTAAATACGCTAAAAATTAATTTAAGATACTGAGTGTTACTAAAAAATTCTTCAGGATGCAACTAGTTAGATGCTGGGTATCATTAAAAAAATATTTTAGAATATGTAGTACACAAAATATTGTTTTATGATATTATGTGCTATTGAAAAAAAAATACTTAAGGTCAATAAATATATATATATATTTTTAAAAGAAATCATCCTCACCATTTTACACAAAAAAGGGTATAGTTTGGATAATGACAAGGTAAAGGAGAGTAAGAGTATGAGAGAGGAGCTTAATCCCTTCTTTCTACATTATAAATCAATCAGTAAACATTAATTACCCTTCAAATCACAATCAACTAGAAGATTCTTCCAAAAGTGACTCCTACTGGAAAAGAAGGAAGTATAGTGATTCTCTCCCTTAAATTCATCCACTATATATAAATATTAAGAGAAAAGAGTCAAAATATACCTTTATATCTTTTTTTGCCAGCAAATATACCTTTATCTTCCATATCTATATATGTGCGAGAGGAAGATGGAGATTGGCAAACAAAAAAGGAAGAAGTAGAAATTTATCTGCCGAAATAAATAAAATAGATATGGGAATCATTAATTAATTAATACATGAGAACATGGGGATGGAGGATTATTGTCTCATCTCATCCTTTTCATCTTTAAAATTCCAGCTACCTCTCAATTCATTAGTGTGTTTCGAATAGCTTTTAAAGAATAACTTTTACAATTTACAAGATAAGTATGTGATAAAAATTTTATTTCGACTTACAAAAAATAGTTTTTGAAACCACATTTTTTATCTCCACAAACACATAATAATAATTCTCACATTTAATACACATGATCCTTTATATTCATATAAATATATGTGCATGTATATTATACTATTTAAATTTTTTGTTCCGCCTCTCATCAAGAGTGATTTATGACTGGATTAAACAATTATATATATATAGGAGTATACTATACTTTGGTTGAGTGATAGTAACATTAATTGCTAAATAATAATTATGACGAAACTTAATGACTAACGTTAAAGGGTTAAACAATAGCATTACTTAAAGTATAATTTAAGACAATTTACAATTATAATACTGTATAAAACAATATACTAATTCAAGAATTATTTATTGTTTAATACTCAGTATTATGCTGTACTCTGTTTGACCCAATCTTTGCACAAACCTGAATATGTGTTCTCATGGTGGGTTCACGATCTTTTCAATTCGTGTGGTTCTCTTGTTCGATCACATCAAGGAAGGAACATATTATAAATTAATCAGAATATTATCCATAGATCCACACAAAAATTGAAGAATGTACATGTTGTCCTTAATTATTACTCCCTCCACTCTTATATACAGGCTATAGATAATCGAATTACATAGATAAAAAAATTGGATAAAATTTGTTAAATACAATAAATGGGCAAAAAAATGTAATTTTTCAAAAATATAATTTTATTCATAAAGAAAATGAACGTGAGCATAGTGAGGAAAAAAATGAGAAAGATATGATGTAATTAATTGGGATTAAAATAAAAAAATTAAATTAAATTTTTAAATGAGCACAAAGTGTAACTTATAAAAATGCCAGTTCTATTCAAAAAGAGGGAGTGTGTATGTTTGTGTATGACTTGTAATTTATCAAAAAATATTAGGAAAAATTATAATAAGGTCCCAAATAAATAAAAATATAAAAAAATGGTCTTAAGAGGTTGTTAATAACGATCATCATGTTGTTAATGGAGAATCCTTATGTTGTCATTAATAGCCTCTTGGGACCATTTCTTCATATTTTCATTTACTTGGGACCTTATTATAATTTTTCTAAAATATTATTATGACTAATAAATACGATGAATTTTATATATTTTTTGATCCCACATGGGTTTTTTTTTTATTAGAGGTAGTTATATTTGAAGTAGGATGAGGTACTAGTATTAAATATTGACAGCTTGTTTGGCATAGATTCAATACTCAGATCTGATTCCAGGTCCAAAAAAAAAAAAAAAACTCAGATCTGATTTATTACATTTTGAAGGATTAGCACTTTCGGACTCAACTTCTGTTCATTGGTCGAATTTTATTTTTAGAATAATACTATCAATATTAATTTATATTAATACCAATAAGGAAATACATGTTTTTAATAAGAAATTAATCACTTAAAATTTATAGTGATAGTCACTTATAAATAATTATTAAATACATAAATTTGACTCGTACATGAAATAGAGAAAAAATATTACATTTACAGTTATGAAAACTTAGTTTCATGCTCGATCGTGATATTAATATATGGCATCTATAAAAATTTAAAAAAACACATGATATTCCATATGGACAATTAAAATTGTAACAAAAATGATTTTTCTCTCCGCATTATTTTTCTGACTTATGGTATGCCCCGAAAGGTGACAGCATCAATCAGGCTAAAATACAATAATGCTGTCCCTTAATTAATTACTTTGGTAATATATTACAAATGGGTGAGAAAGATTCCAATTAGTCGTGTGTGTGTATCATGAAACTTAGACGAGAGTAATTAATCAAAAAAGAAATTCAAAATTGTATTACTATGGGCGGTTATATTCCACAAAGCAATCCCATATATCAATCAATTATTTGAATGACGATTATTATATATGTACTCTCTCCATGGGATTTCAAATTTTTAACCTACCCCAGTATTAAGTATTCTCTCCCTCTTCTTCGCACTTTTAAAATTATTTTTTGGTTGGGTAAATTGACCAATCCTTGTCAAATCATCCGATTGTACAGAACGGAATCCATAAAGCTGTTTTATTTTTCACTAACCTCACTCTTCTATTTTTCCTTTTATGTGTGTGTTCCCTTTTTATTCTAAATATAATATTTAATTATTTAATTTAATTAGATTAAAAAGTTAGTTAATAAGACATTTTTTAAAATATTTTAATTATTTTTCTTAATTTTCTTCATCTCTCTATTACTAATTAATTATTGTTAAAAGTGTATAAATAAGAATAATTTTAAAAAATATTTATAAATAAATAAAATAAATCTTATATTAAAGACGATGATCACATCTCCAATTAGATCATATATTAAATATTGGATAAGTATATTCCAATCAAAATGAATACTTCTTGAATAATGTACTAAAATTAAGGACAAACCTAATTTCTCACAATAATAACAAGAAAACTTGATAAATAATTCTGAATTATTGAGAATTGTGTTATGCAACGAATGGCAGTTTGGTCGAGTAAAAGATATTCGATTTCTTTTAAGCAACGTTGAAAATTGAATAAATAGAAAAAAAAATTATGTTGTGTGAGAGTCATCTCACATCACTCATCACATGTAATACTAACAATACTCGATCCGTCGTATCCAATAATACCAACTCATAAATAAATGTATCGAGAAAAGAATCAAGAGAAAATGACACGAAAATATTAAATTTTAAAATTTTAAATCAGTTTTGTTATCTATAAAAATATAGGTATTAATTATATTTATGTGGTAATTGACAACTCATTTTAATAAAAAATTATTGATTTAGGACTTTAAAATTTAAGTGACATTTTTTTATTTTCCCCCCTCAAGAATGGAGGTCTTTTCCTTAAAAAGAAAAATAATCAAGACTCAAAACGTTGAAAAACATTTGTTCTCCTAATTACGGGACACAACATTATTTGATTGGAATAATGCGAACAAATGATTGTTGAATGACGAAAAGGAATTTTATTATATATCACCCTTGAGGATGATTATATATAGTCACCTCTAATCGATCTAACAATCCCATTATTAATTTCAATATACTCCTTTACTCTTATTTATAAGGTACTTTTAATATATTTTACATACATAAAAAAAATTTAATTTCATTAACTCTGTTTTAAAAGTTATCAAATTTCTAGCTTTATCCATGTTTAACTACACACTTTCTAAAAAAATAATAATCTATATAATAATAAACGAAAGATAAAATTGTATATTCAAGTAAAAATTCAATTACATGTCTTATAAATAAAACAAAAAACTACACTCACTTTGCCCTATAAATACAACTAGAGATGTGTATATATACGCATTATTTGAAGCTGATTAATTGCAATAATTTTTCCATTTATTTTCCATGCATGCATGTACTTTGGGGGTAAGATAATCAAATTATTGATCCATTTCCTTTAAAAGTTAAGCTGCACACGCTATTTTATTCGATATAAAATAGTGCAGCTGAATAATGTAATTCCGATTCCGAATCTTTTGGTTGCATTTAGGAGGAAGAATCTGATGGGTTGGAGGGGAAATTTTTAATTTAATATATAATTGCAATTAAGAACTAAAATAATAAAGAAGATGCATGCATGTGTCATGTGTAGCTCATAAAATTATGAGTCCTTCAGGGTTGATTCAAACAGGAGACATAGGAGAGTCATTATCCTCAACCCTACAATAATTATGAGTCATTAAGGAATAATTAATTAACGACGGATTGTATATTAATGTCGTGTATAATGTTTGTGAGCTAAACTGTGTACTTATTTGGTTTTACACTTAAAAGAAACTGATAATAGTGGTATTGTAAGAAGAAGTTTATGGGCACGTAGATTCTGGTAATGGATTAAGGTGAGCATAAAGTCAAAGTATATAATTAGAAGATCATATTAGGTTAATCCTTAGTTTTATATTTGTGTGTGTGTGTGTAAAGGATTAGGAATTAGGATCACAACAACTTGACGAGGGACGAAGCTTCATCTTATTATCTATATGTGTATTAGTTGCAGAATTAATTAACACCGTAAGGTACCACTAATTACATTAATTATATTTACCTCTTTATTTTAAGAGAGATTGAGATTAATTATCAACAATAATATATATTACGATTTTAAATAAAAAAAATAACATTTCCATTACCAAGATTCTAGTATGGTAAGAGTTTTAAAATCACAAGTGTGACAAATATTTATCCATATCATCAACAGCTAGTGTATATATCGTTATCATTTGTCCAAAAAAAAATATCGTTATCATTATAGCTAGCAACAGTGCATTCAAGTTGGCAAGGTATAAAAAAAAAAAATAGTGCATTCAAGTTCAACTATTCAAGGTCAAAAAAAAATAATCAGAAATATCTACACACCCATACTAATTTAGTTAACCTTGTTCGACGTTACATTAATTTTTCTCCTTCTTTTTATCGTGTTTGTGTGCCTATATATTTATATATAATATGTTTAAGTTTAAACTATAACGAAGCTATTTATTATGCTCATTTATTAATAAAACTCACCATGTTTTTATTTTTCTAGATGAAGATATGTGTTACATATATTGAGTTTGAAACAAAAGAGTTGTACAATTTATGCTTATGATGATTAATATAGCTTACTATAATTATAGATTATAGATACACACACGTATGTTAATTTTTTAAAGCCCCTCTCTAGCTACATTAGCCTAAAAAAAAAATCCTATTGTTACTTTTGCCAATGAGTTTTATTTTTTTTATAAAATATATATCCTTTAAACATAAAATGATATAACTTTTATTATAGATCTATTAAAAATGGATTTATTGTATTATCTTTAAAGTTTGACATTAACTTAAACTATTGTTGCTTCAATAATGTAAAAACATAAAATAAAGGCAACGTTTTATTATGTATACATATACTAATATACACACCAAAAGTTCAAAATAATAAAGATAATCAAGCATAAATATGAAAAAAAGAGAGAAGAGTATCAAATGTAATTTAGTAATTAAGTCTCCAGATCTGGCCAAAAAAAAAAGGTAATTAAGTCTCCAAAAGGAGACAAGATTTATTCCTTAATTAATATATATTATGGGAGAAGATGATCTTATGCAACTTGCTTCGCATATGAACAAAAGAGTGACGACAGCTACTTAATTAAATTATTTCCCATTAATTAGGATATTGTATAAATTAATTAAATAAAAAAAATAGCTGTCCAAGTTTGCCTGAGGAGGGGAAGCAACAAAAATGATTAATTAAGGAGGATAGTATTGAGCAATTCCTTTTAATTTGTTTGGAAAGTGAAGGAAAGCATTAATGTGTCACAAAAAAATTGAAAACCCCGTTAGGCTTAATTGAAAGTACGTAGTTTATTTAACATGGTTTATGTAATTCACAATATAATATTTTTTTTACATATTATAGCCCTTTATTATTTAAAAATAGTCATAAATGAATTAATGTGTTATATACAAATAAAATGAGTCAATATTTTAAGTAGAATATTTATTTACTATCAATTGATCTGAATATTGATTTATTTTTTATTTTTAATAATTAATGCCTTCTGATTTCAGAAATTCATAAAATTTAAAAAGATTTCAAATCCCAGGCATAAGAGTTTACGGTAGTTGTCATTCAAAATAAAAATAAAATAAAATGTCGATGGATTATTAAGATATTGTCATTGTAATTAAAGTAATAAATTAATAAACAATTGAACAATAATTTTATTGTAAAATAAATTAATAAATGATAAAAATCACCGTCATTGTAAGATTATTGTAAATCGTGAATCAGATTCAAATTTACAGGTGATATATCACTATATAAAAAGCTATCACAAAAAAAAATATAAAAAACTAAATTAATGCATCATCAACATATCTTTTTATATATACAGTATACACATACATATCATGTATAAAAAACAAACACACACATATTAAAATAATAGCGCACTATCTTCTATTATATATTATAATGTTGTGATAATGTTTTTTTTTAATTTTATTGGGACTATGTGTAAATGATTCGAATTTTTAAGTGTTTTGTGTATTTTTACAGTTTTTTTTTATTTTTTCATATGCCTATTTATTTTTTTTATAGACACAAATATTTTTTTATTAGAAATAATTATATTCAAGGCATTAACAAGCATTAAATATAAATATCTTTCCAATGGAAATACAAACCTTATTAGTTTGCCAATATTGCGAGGCACCAACCCCTATTGGTTTTTATATGACTCTAACTAATTGAAATTTAAACACAGTCAAACTCAACTGAGAAAATTCTCTCAAAAATGTTCTATACATTTACATAAAGTTGAATTTGAGACCTTCGCGTGTCAACTTTTATTTAGGTACACACATATTTCTTATTAAATAGTTCATATTGCTGGGAAATAATGGTAGAGAAAATTATTAAATTTATTGTATTTTTAAAATTTTTATTAAAAAAATTTATATTAATTTTTAATTATATATAATAAATATTATATTTTAATATGAGATAGTATAGAATAAAATAATATTTAATAATAATCAATGTTTCATTTGAATATAAAACAACTAATAAAATAAAAGTAAGTAGCATATAGGGATATTATTCTTCATATTGCATCTAACATTTTAATTTTATTTATAATGCATATAATGATGTTACTTTTTTTATACTTTCATCACTCTAATCTTATTTATTCATAGCGCATCCAATAGCAAAAATCATAAATAAGATTTTGATATTAGATGTAACTGAAAAATAACATTAGGAGTGCTAAATGCGCATAAAAAATAGTATTAGGGCGTCGAATACACCATAAATAAAATTAAAGTATTGAATAATATTAAAAAATAGCATCAGTTTTAGATGCTATTTTACCCTAAAATAAATCCTAAAAGAAAATTATTTTAAAACAAAAAAAAATCACTCACACTTGAAATAAAAATAGCATTATGGTGATGAGGGTAAATAGTCAAACAATTAATTAACTAACGCATATACTAAAATAAATTAAAGTTTTCAAACCCGTGCAGTTAAGCCATCAAAAATCAAGATTTTTCTTTGACTTGAAACGAAGCAAATTAAACTTCAATCCCACCACCTTTTTTTTTTTTATTGTCTGGGACAACACTTTAATCCTTAAAATATTATCTACTTCACAAATCACAGACATCATTATTGCACTGTGAGGTTTATCCTATAATATTTTTTACATCATTATCTTCATCAACATTATTTCAGGAGTTTATAAAGATATTTAGGTGCTTAACGTCTTTTATATAGTTATTATTATTATTTTGGACTGAAATATATTGTCGTTATTTTTGAATATGATTACATCATACATATTAAATAGATGGCTTCATTTAAATTTAAATTATCCCATTGGAACCTTTTTCTTTCAAGTAACACAGATTATATTTAAATCAAAACATGTCTCTGTACTAATATAAAGTCCGATTTTCTTAGGAAAAAATATGTTGTCATTAAGTACAGCTAGTTTTATTTTAAGTAGTATACTCTTATATACAGCTGTGAGTCGAGTATTATATAAATACCATGATTGCGTTTAAAAAAAAAGTTAAAAGTGTTGATAAAGTGTAAACTTCCTTCCATTAATCTAAGTTTAATTCTTATGAAAGTAAAAAATAGGATAAGTTAAAATAAATTGTTCAAACATATCCATTCAAGGTTTGTGCTATTATTGCTGCTAACAATGCTTGCATCATAGTGACTTCAACATTTATAGTTAATTACATAAATTACCAAACCACTGTCGTAGTAGGATGCTACTAGAAGTTTTAATTACTCATCAGAATTCCTAGCTCTTGAATATATATGAGCAAACCCAAACATATTCATATCTTATATTTAATAATATGGGTATTCATGAATTTCCTAGTTGGATATATGTGTATATTTGAACAGGCATGATCATTAATTAGGTCGACCCATGTATTATTAGAGAATGAGTGACTCTTTGTTTATAAATTGTAAAATATTACCCCCAGTTTTTAATATAGGATATATTTAAAAAATTGGTTTTAGTCTTAAATATAAGATTTTTTTATATTTATCAGTATTTTCTTAATTTACTCATATTAATATTCTCTCAATAATAATCAAGAAGAAGAGAGAATGGAGAAATTAAAGAAGATGACTAAGTGTCTTATAAAATATATGTTATATTAATTAACTTAACTAGTTTTTTTAATCTAATTAAATTAGGTAAATATATTTTATATTAAGGCTAAATTATACAAAACTCTCATGAACTTTAGGTTAGTTTCATATAACGCCATAACATTTCAAAATTTAAATTTAACCCCCTAAC
Organism: Albizia julibrissin; assembly: GCA_037074505.1. Taxonomy (NCBI): domain Eukaryota; kingdom Viridiplantae; phylum Streptophyta; class Magnoliopsida; order Fabales; family Fabaceae; genus Albizia; species Albizia julibrissin. The sequence goes on along the minus strand of CM073483.1, from coordinate 38,546,987 downwards.
ATTTTATTTATTTATTCACCCTTACCATTAAGAGACTGTTATATTTTTAATAGAAAATGTCATATCAAATTATGAGATGACATGTGTTATCCTACATATCATCATGTATAAATTTCTAATTTTATAAAACTCCCCTGAACTTTGAATAGTTGTAGATAACCCCTTTAAATGTTGATCAATTACAAATAACTCCCTGATATTTTAAAATTTAAATTTAATTCCTTTAAAATTTTAATTTATAATATTAAACCACATGCCGTTACTATATATCATTTTAATAATTTTATTAAAATTTTTATTATCATTTATCAATTAAAATAGTTCTTTTATATGGCAAAAACTAAAAGAATAATATTTAAAAAAATATAAAATAAACGTCGAACCTCTAATTCAAGAAAAACTATGTATTACTAATAAGAAAATCAATGAGGGCAAGAACTATCATCTAATAAAAATGTAATATTTAAACTATTAATGGTAAGGGTTAATAGCTAAAAAATGAAAGTCAAGAGGGTAAATTTAAATTTTGAAATGTCATGTTATATGCAATTGACCCAAAATTTAAGGAGATTTTACATAATTTAGCATTATATTAAAGAGTGGAAGGGGTATGATTTATTATAAGTTTTATATTTTATATCAAGGTTGATATTTATATTCATTTTTTAAAATTGATTTTTGGTCAATCTAAATTGTACTTTCTCAACTTCTCCCATTCTAAGTATAGGAGCATATTAGGGGTTTATTTTGATTCTAATTAAATGTAAGACCTTAATTTACTTTGTCCTAAATTCATAATTTTTTTTAATAAATTCTCCTTATTAATTGAACATATTAAGGATATTTCCATTAAAATTCAAAAGGTAGTAGTAATGCAAATGATGAAAGAAGATATTTCAGATAAACTAATGTACATTTTTTATAAATATTATCTTAACTAATTTTTTTAATATCTATAAATTAGTTATCTTGTTTTTATATTCATGACTAAAGGAAGGATGGTATTTATTTCATTATTTCAATCTCTCCATGCCCCCAAAAGAGTCTTCTCACGTAGGAAATGAATGTTTAAATAAAAGCATTAGAATACTTAGCATATAAAGTATGAACAAATCAATCATAAATTGGAGTTGGTGATGGGTAATCCTAGTGGTAATTAATTAATTTTTGTATCCTCGTATTTGTTATGCGTGTGTGTGTTATTTTGTAGGTTATACTTTTTTATATAAATATTGTAGGTTATGTATATAAATAAGTACAAGACGTAGAGAGGTTGTGAATGTAATATATATATCATAGTGTGGTTTGGTTAATTTTATAATAAGACGAAGGTTTAGCCATGGGTTGACGTCAAAAACACTTGGCTTTTTCTGCTTTTTAACATTCTTTCTTCTTTCCCCCATCACAAGCCAACCACAACTAGCAAGCACCCAAAACCTTAAAACTTTGACTTTTCTCTTCTCTTATCTCAATTACTTTCTCTCTTTTTTTCCCCTTATATATATTTAATATATTTTTTTTCTTGAAATATAAATATGAATGATGATGAGGTCATTATAACGTAAGAATGTCGTAAGAGAAGAAATGAGGATCTAGTGTGTTAAGTCGCAGGGTGGTCCACCATGAATGAAAGTAAAGTAGAGAGTTTTTTGGAAGAAAAAAGGAGGCTAGTCCTAATCAAAATGGATTAATCAAGTCCATATGTTTATGATCCAAAATGTAGTGGGAATTTGGAAACTTTGAGGCGGGTCCAATTGATCTTACAAGTGTATGGTAATAAATGAATTTGTTTAACAGAATTTTAAATGCCTGACGTAACGTTTCATTTTTTAAATTATTGTAAAATATTGTTGGTGTGAGAATAATTATTCCATTTATAGGAATAAAGTTGTGTATATCTTTTTTTTTTAAAATCTATCTGGGAGCCTTATACACTATGTCACCTTTTATTGTAAAGTGTCATTTATGAGATGACGCATACAAAGTTGTGTAGAACATTTTGAATATGATGTTTAGCCATAAAATTGTACCTAACTTGATTGTATTTTTGTCACATAGTCTTTGCACAGGCTGTTTTTATTAGATTGATATGATAATTGATGGAACTCCAATTAGTCGTGTCTTCACAGAGTGAAGTTAGGTTCTTCAACTTGGTTCATCTAATCCTAATTAAAGTGATTAATATTGGGGCCATATGTTTATATGATCATTCGTACCTGCAAGATTGAGAGGTCCTTACATGGTCTGTTTAGTTTGAGTGATGTTTTGGCACTAAAACTGTACCTAACTTGACTCTGCCTTGTTGTCCTCTCTTGTTAACTGTTTTAGGTTATTAGATTCTTAGATTCAAATGATGATCCACCAAACTTATGTCTAATTCCCATAGTGTTGGGTTCCTCAATTTGGTTTTTTTTCTTCTTGTTTTTAATTCACATTGAGCAAGTGTCAATTGAGTTTTTCAATTAGAACTGGTTTTGGTCTTAGTATGGAAAGAATTTTAACCGCTTAAACATAAGGTCTTAAGTTTGAATATGTGTGAAAATAAATAAAAAAATTTGTAAGAACTACTCTAATTAAATACTAGTATCATTTAGTCAGGTGGTCGTATTGAAAATTTATTAATAATTTTACTTAAATTAAAGAAATTAATCAAAATTAGTTAACATTTTTTTTAATTAAACTATAGTCAATCAAAATTTAAATAGTTAGAAGGTTGATTAGGGAATATTGATGAGGCTACGAGGAAGAGTCTTGTATTAAAAACCATGTGGTAGTGTTTTAGTCTTTTAGAAGACTATTATGTATAATGAAAAATAAGTTGAATGTACCAGGAAAGATATGAGGGGACCATATACTCTGCGGCAATGAAGAATTCTAATGCTTTGGGATTGTGAGTACAACAACCTCGTCCTTGACAGGGACTGTGTCCTTTTCCTTTTCGTCCGGTTGTAGAGCCCTACCAGTATTTAAGAAAGTATAAAATCGTATTTTTAAAAATTTTTTTTTTTAAATTGAAATAGAATTATTTTTATATATTTATTTTATAAATCATAAAAACTATCTTTTAAAAATTAATCCAAATACGTACTCCAGTACACATGGAAATATATGTGTGTGTGTATTTTTTCAGAATGCCCTTTATACTTTAGACAAGAGAGGATACACACAAACATACATAATATAAATGACATATAGAGTTATTCTCTATCATTCTTAATATAAGATATATTTATCTAATTTAATTAAATTAAAAAATTTAGTTAAATTAGTTAATATGACATATATTTTCTAAAACACCATAGTATTTTACTTAATTCTCTCATATTTTATTATGGTGTGTTTGGAAAACCACCAAACCGTGGTTTCAAACCACGGTTTACGTAAATCGAGACAAAACTCTTCTCACATACTTACCTCGTAAATCGTAAAAACTATTCTCAAAAGCTAATCCAAACACATACTTAGTGTTGAGAGAGCAACATGGTTAAATTAAAAAAAGATTGACAAATAAAAAAAATTATGACTTATATTTAAAACCAAAATCAACTCTCTAAATATATTTTATATTAAGGACCAAATGGAGTATTAATTATTATTTTATAGTTATTGATGGTATACAGTCAATACCAAGAAAGAAAAGAGATGTGACAGATTTGAATGTTGAAAAAGATGATTTTTTTTTTAATTTAAGGCAGATAATGCTGTTTTGTGAAGTAATTCAAAATTACTTATATTTTTATATTGGAAGAAATATATGTATATATAAGTTATTTATATATTCTAGAGGAGGAAGTATACGTACATATAATTATTAAACATGAGCACGTTTTTAAGATGCACTACATGCAGCGTTTTTTAATGCAAAAATGAAAACCACAACCAACAGGTATAGTACAGAGGGCTAACTCTTCAAACTGAAATTTAAATTCCTACCGATAGAAGTGCCAACATGTAGGGTTCGATAACATTTCGATCATGCTTTTAATAGGAGACTACTTGGGTGTGTGTGTCCCCATATATATATATATATATATATATATATATATATATATATATATATATATATAAAGGAGATAAACACAGATATTTTTGGCCAATGAAACTGGAATACACGTCATTTAATTATTGTATGACAAAAGAAGGGAGGATAATAGTGGAAAAGACGTGTCAATTAAATATGGTTCACAAGTTGATCACGCTTCATGCTTACATCACAGACTCTACCGCAAGAGGGATAGAAATTAGAGCTGGCTGGTCTGACTCTATAGGATCGATTTTTGAAAGGTCAAGTTTTAAAAAGGCTGGTTCTACAGGATTTGAAGTAAAAAAAATTATTTTTTTTAAAGCCCGGCTTGCAGGGCTGGAAGTTATTTTCATAAGATTTAACTATATGTCTACACGCCTCATACAATAAAATAAATACAGTTACTAATTCATAATCAAAGGTAAAAAATAATGTCCATAAATAACTTACAGTTTCATACAAAGTATAAGATGACAAGAAGCTAAACACTCTAAGCAATATAAGTATGATGATTATCATTTTCATCTTCTTCGCCGCTATTATTAATTTCAAGGAAATTCAATTGTGATTCACTTTGAGTGGTATGATTTGCTTGAAGGGTAAAAATATCAAGAATTTCTTCTCCCATATCATGAATAAATCCATAATCCTTATCTGTAACAAATAATAAACCAAATAATAAATAACTCTATAACAAATATAAAATACAAATAAATTAGTAAATTACCATCATATGTGAAACTTTGGAATAAATAAGAAATATCTAATGTATTTTTCTTATAAAATAAGAAATGTATTTTATAAATTTTTTATTTTTAGGATAATAAGAAAGTACTAAAAAAGATAATAACAACTAAATATTTACAACATCATCAACAAAACATAAAAAATCAATAATATTATTATCATATAAATAATTTTAAAAAATAAAAAATATATATAATGGTCTAAAGGGCCGGCCCTTTTAGGCCTACTTTCAATTTTGAGGTTAAGATCTTAAATCCGATTCTTATAAATTTAAGACCTAGAAAGACTGATCCTACATATTCTGCTCATTTTTCCGACTGTAATAGAAATTAAGCTTCCTAGTCAAAATGAGAATGAAAAAGTAATAACAAAGCGTTAAAACAAAGAGAAAGGGACTGCTAGTGGCATTTTTACCCTTTCACTTGCGAATTTCGTGCCTTTTAAAATTTAAATGATTGAATCATACATATTTGAATATTATGATGTGTATTAAGTCGTCTTCGTCAATGTTAATGACGCTCCAATCACAGCTTCAATACGTCATTTGATTTGGAACAATTGTTGACTCAAGAGCGTCCTAGTCTTGTTTTAACTTCTAAGTCTTGCATTGCTTGATTGCAATATTAGTAGTATTCTAAAGTTTTAAATATAAGATAAAATTAAATTTTTTAAAAAAATTAATGAAACTAAATAAGTTATTTAATCATATTATAAATTGTGTATCTTTAGATTATACATCAATTTATAAGTTAAGTAATATAGTTTAAAAAAATGATAAATATAAATATTTAGGAGTTGATCAACCAGATTAATTGGGCATTATTAATGGAAATGCTTAAATCCTGATAAGGACCCAACCACAAGTTATTGGATTTCAAGAAGCCAGGCATTGTTATCTCACAAAACACAATCACTTGTATTCTAAAGAATTCATTAATTGGTATTTTATGAGGTTATCAGGTTAATCGTTCGGGAACTAATTCAAACGTTTGAAAGAGTCCAATCTATCCTTTTATATAGAAATGATAGTTTATACAGTTGAGAGCTTAGTTTGACATGAAAAACTAGTTAAAATGATATTTTAATTTATAATGGGTATCATGATGATGATTCAATGTTTAGTTATTTAATTTAATATTTTTTATAAAATATAGAAATGGGAAGATAATTTTTTATTCATAAAATTTTGAGGGAATTACATTCAGGTCCTGCCCAAGAGAAAAAAAATGAAAAATTGGTCCTATGGAGTTGTCAATTTCACCCCTGGCCTTATCAATTTACATTTATAGAATTGTTAATGAGACTATTTTTTTTTTAATTTTTTCTCTTAGATAAGAATTGAATGTAATTCTCCCTAAAATTATTTATTCACTACAGTCAACTCATTTTTCTTGATACAGTTCAATAATTTATGGGTCCATACAGGGGTAGATCGACGGAAGTGTATCAAAATTGGGCCAAATTAAAGGAAATGTCTGGTAATTGGGCTTTTGCAGAAATTGCAGTTATTGGGCCTCTTAAAAACCTTCATTCTTTGTCTTCGTTTGGTTCTCTTACATTTTTTTGGGGCCTAGTTGAGATTGAATTCTTAATACTGAGAAGACCCAAAGAAGGGGGAAGAAAAAAAATAAGGCCGACCAGAGTATAGCACAACACAAGTTTTGCTTTTCAAGAATTCAAGAAGGGAAAATCCCTAATAAAGAATTTTAAAAATCTTAAAAAATAAAAAGGTCTTTTAAATATTCATAATCTCATATATGTGTTAGGCTCAATTTATCTTTTTTGAAATTAAAAAAATGACCAAATTGCCATTATATATTTTTTTAAAAAATTATTACTCCATTGGCCTCCGTCCCTAAAGTTCCGGTTGCCGGCTGGCCGCCAGCGACCACTTCATACCAGAGGCAGGTTGCCAGAGCTCCAATGGTGGCTAGCCGCCAGAGCTCTGGTAGAAATATTATGTCAATTGGGAATTAATTCCCAAAGTAGGGAGAGGGGGTGGAGGTGGGGTTCAAACCTCCACCACTTGCTTTGCCCAAAAGATTTGTGGCTATTGGGTAACCAATACCTTTCAATACATAATATGCAAACAAATATGTGTGTGATAACTTTTGATCTTTAACGGAAGTTATTTTATAAGTTTTATTAAGGAATTCATGATATTTTATTAGATTTTAATAATTTTTGTTTACCAAGTAAAAAATTCACACTATCAAGTGATTAACATATTTTGTTAAGAAATTTGCGACATTTCGGTAGGTTTTAAGAACTTTCATTTTTCCAAAAAAAAAGTCACACTATCAAGTTATTCTCACAAATTTTGTTAAAGAATTCACCAGATTTCATTAGGTTTTAACTTATGAATTTTTTATGGGAAAACGAAAAATTATTAAAACCTAATGAAATGTTGTGAATTCTTTAATAAAACTTGTGATGAATTAATAGTTTGAATTTTTTTATGGAAAAAGAAAGTTGTGAAGACCTAATAAAATATTGTGAATTCCTTAATAAAACTTGTGAATGAATTGATAGCTTGAATTTTTTTCTTGAAAATGAAGTTAAAACCTAATAAAATGTCATAAATTCCTTAACAAACTTTTGTATGAGCGGATGGTGTGAATTTTTTATTTGGTAAACGAAAGGTCTTAAAACTTGATAAAATGTCATAAATTCCTCGATAAAACTTATAAAAAGGCTTGGGTTAAAGACTAAAAGTTAATATATACATATTTATTTGCATATTATATATATATATTGAAAGTCATGCCAATGGCCACCAATCTTTTGAGCAAACTAAGTGGTGGGGGTTTTGAACCCACTCCTATCACTTTGGGAATATTAATTCCCAAAGGAATATTACGACCAGAGCTCCAACAGGGGATGATCAACTGGTGGCCGGGCAAGCTTTGGTGATGTCAATCGATGTGGGTAATATTTTTTTTTAAAAAAATATTTAAGGGCATTTTGGTCATTTCCTTTTAATTTCAAAAAAGACAAATTGAACCTAACACCTCTATGGGATTATAAATATTTAAAACACCATTTTATCTTTTAAGATTTTTAAAGTTCTTTATTAGAGATTTTCCCTGTATAGAATAGATGCAGCAAAAACTTGACTAGAAGAAATATATTTTGTAAAGCACAAACAACAACATGCTTTTTGACAGATTCAGTTTGCTCCAATCTCGGTAATTCTAACAAATAGGACTGCATTTCCTAGCTAGCAATTACTCGCATTTTCTAAGGCACCGAGTTTAGTACCTACCCCAGTGATTCATTCATCAAATTCAAGAGAGGATTGAAGAAATAAAATGTTTGCAATAAAATTGACAGTGCAAAGGCAGCAAAAATACAATGTGAGAAGTACTTGCAATGCAGCACGATGCAGAACTCTCCTCTCATATAAACCAACAACTGCATGGACCTAGTAGAGATAGACTTAATTTACATGGGCATGACCTAAGGAGACTCAGAGAAGGGGATTCAAAGAGTGATACAAGCACAAACGGGTGTTGGGTGTTGGGTCTAAGGAAAGGGGGACTAATCCCCCACAATATGAGGAACCAACATATGAATCCTTGCTTAAAGATGTACCTATATTTAGTGCTCAATAGTATTTTAAGTACGATTACCTCCTCAGAAGATACATGTACTTATAAAAAAAGTGATACAAGTTTTTCCCAATAGTTAAAAAAGAAAAAGGTTAATATTATTGTTGATTCTTATAATTTGACCAAATTTTAATTTTAGTCCCGGTCATTTCAAATCGCTGGTTTTGATTCCTATAGTTTCATAAAGATTTGGTCTAAGTTTAATATAGGGGACAAAACCAAAAACTAGTTAAAAAAAATAGGAATCAGTCGTTAAACTTCAACCCCAAAAATTTATAAAACTATAGGATCAAAACCAATAATTTGAAACTATAAGAACCAAAACTAAAATTTGATTACACTATAAGGATTAATAAAAGTATTAACCAAAGAAAAAAGAGCCACTAAAGCACTGAACATGTTTTGCTTTCCAAGAATCTATAAAATACATTCAGCAAAATCTTGACAGCAAGAAATATATTCCGTAAAGCACAAACAGCAGGCGTTTTGACAGATTCAGTTTGCTAAAGTCCTGCAAGTTCTAACAAATAGGACTGCTATTCCTGACTATAAATTATTTTCTAAGGCACCAAGTTGTAGTGCATACTCATCAAAGTCAAGAGGATTAAAGAAATAAAATGTTTGCAATAAAATTGGCAGTTCAAAGGCAGCAAAAAGTCAATGTGAGAAGAACCTACAATGCAGCACTATGTAGAACTCTCCTCTCATACAAACCAATTATTTGATCAGCCACGGCCCACATAATGGCCTGGCCAGGTGGGATTCTCATGAGCCTAGGCAATAGACCTTTCCATAATGCACGAAGCCCTTCCTCTGCATATATTGTTCTGATGGCATGGACCATACCCTTGTACTTCAACTCACCTCCTACTCGGTTCTGAGCCATTAGCCTTGTTTTCACGACATCAAAAGGACCGGTGCAGATAGGGCCTATGGTACCTGCAAGAAATCCAGAGATTATGGATTGCCATGGTTGAAGGACTTTCCCGTCTCCTTCATGTTTCCTCCATAAAAGGATATCAAAAGTATTTTTGGCTGTAAACATGGCAGCTTGATTTGTCCCATTACGCATTACAGTTGGAGCAGCCCCAGCCCAAAGCCCAAAAACGCCTTCTTCCTTTATGATCATTCGAGCACAATGTACAGGACCCTTGTACTTCAAAAGATCAGGACTTAGGCCTTTTTGTTGCTGCAATCTTATCTTCACCACCTGTAACAAAAACATGGTGCTAAATTACCAACTTCAAACATCATTTTCCACAGACAAACAATGCATAGATGATGATGATGTCAGTGGCCAAGTAGGATCCCAATCTAGTAACTTGGATATCAATAAAAATTGTAAAACAAAAAAAAATATATATATATTTGTTCACTGATGTTGCAGACAACCAAAGCACCAATTAATTTCAACAAGCAAAATTCTCAACCTAACCATCTAGCTTGACATGACCTACAAAAGTTTTAATTTTCACTTATCTAGTCGGGAGTAATGAAAATGCAAATGAGAAAAATGATTACTAATCAATTGTCCAGCTACAAATGGAAACAAGTATTGCTACTTCCAGTCAATATAAGTTCCCTAAACAGACAAACATTTATAACAGAAAGAAGTTCATTAAAACTAGCAATTAAAGCTCTAATATCATCACAAAGACTGTTAGCACCCTTGGGAAGCCTCCTGAACATCAGCCACAACAGGTACAACAACAAGAGGGATGAAAATGAGGATCAGGAGTGTCGCACCCTTTTCCTTTTCCTATTGATCATTTCCACCCATAAAGTTAAGATCAGAATGATAATGAAAAGAATAATAGTCCAGCGGAAGAGAATCCTGAAGATTCAAAATGCTTGCAGGCTTGTAGCAAGTCAATGTGGACTAGTAAACTTATCCAGATTTAGTCATGTTGGTTAACTGATCTTTACCAAGTAATTGAGACTTAACTAAACCTAATTGTCAATACTATACAACCTACGCAAGTATTACCATAACTCCAAGAATCCTAGATTTGGCATCTTATACATTATTACAGTATATAAGATAACCATATGCCAAGAACGAGACCATCCAATCCAATCAGAATCAGCATGATTGTTTTAAGTGAGAAAAGCAACCAGAAGGATGTGGAATTCTACATACAAACAAAAGAGAGAAGAAAATCAGGTCTAGGAATTGAAAATATATGTCAATATAAGGTATTTCACATTCTCAGCAAACCAAAGTTTCCTCAAAATGTCAATCCAGAAACAAGCCAATAAGCTCCAACATGAAACTTCAAACTAAAGTTTAATCTCAAAAGTGGCAATAGCAAACACTGATTACAAAAAGTTTTAAGCAGCTATTAAATTCAATCAATATATTAAATCTAAAACATATAATCTAATTATCAATGACAAATAAAAACATAGAGGCACAAACCTCAAATGGAGTAACGATAACAAGAGCCTCAAGGACCCCAGCACCAAAACCAGAAAGGAGGCGCCCCTGACTGCTGATTTTCCCAGTCTTGGAGTCCTTAAATGCTGATTGAAATAATGCATTTGAACCCATTCGAAGTGCATACTTCAAGGTTAAATGTGTAGCAAAAGGCGTCAATCCCTTCCATAAAGCTCGCACCCCTTCTGTGCGTGCAACTGTAGTACCACAGTGAACTATTCCCTTGTAGTTTGCAGACCTATCAAGTTGCAATCTGGTCTTAATGACATCAATGGGTTGCAAGCAACAGGCCTCCATAACACCTCCTAGCGAGCCAGAAACTGCTTTCGTATAAGGTGGGATTGCTTTCTTTGAACCTGAGTTGGGATTGTCTTGTGCAGCATCTTTTTGATTCATGATTGATAGAGGTTTGCTCTATTACGGTAGAAACCTGATGATATCAAATCACACATCGATAAATCCCATAAATGTGACCTAAATATCTATGAAGCACCAGATAAGGCAAAAGTGAAGAAATCAAACTGCAATAAAATAAAATTCGAACACAAAATCACTTTTCCATTTGTCTTTTGCACGTGTAACAGCTATTTTAGCATTCATCCCACCAAAACAATAATTGGCATCAGTAAGCTGATGCATGTAGAGTACTATACACAATCTTGGGGTTGTTCTTCCAGTTCCACAAAGAATTTTGATTATTTGATAGGCCAAGAAAACATAAAGAACTTGAATAGTGTCAAAAGTATTAACAGAATGAAAATAATCTATGAACACAGTAAGGTGCACAATAAGAAAGCAAGAAAAACGTACTGTAGATCAGCTACACTGCGGTCGACCGCCGAAAGGTGAGATCTAACTCCGTTCCCCGTGAAATTTGAAATCCCACAGTTAACGGAACATGATTAGAAAAAGTTAAAACCCAGGAATCTTTGTTCGAAAACCAATAAATAAGTTCAGCAAGAACCCCAGATGTTGTAATAAATTGATTATCGTGAAATGACATCGACACGAATAAATTCAGAAATCAACAAAAGCAGCAATTGAACTCACAGAATAAGCAAAATACCAAATGAGGGTCCTTACAGCCACACGAAGTGGCTTTCGGGGAACGGAGAAGACGAAGAGGCGAATGTTGCACACAAATTCGAGGAGCAGGACGAGAAGACAGGTATCTTACAGCGCGAGGCCACCATGTACAAAAAGCTGCGCTGCATCTGATTATAGTTTAGTAATATTGCTCGTTTCGCGTCTAATCTGTTAGTCCTCTGTTAGTCCTCCGTACTATATACAAGTAATTTTTTTATCCGCCTTTTATAAGTAATTTTTATTTTGTGTCTGAAAATATAAATTTTATTTTATTTTTATTAAATACATATTATTTATAATTAATTATTACATATATCAAGAGTTATATTTATGAGAGAGAAAGAGAAAAAAAGAACTCATTAAGAGCTTGTTTGGAATCGTTTTTATGAATCGGGCTTATTATATAAGTCCGGTTCACATAAATCGAGATAAATCTCCTCTACATATTTACCCCGTAGACCGTAAAAGCTACCTCATAGACCGTAAAATTTACTTTGTATTCCTTGAATCACAATTCATAAGCACTTATAGAATTTCCATGAGCTAATACAAACGAACTCTAAGTAAATGAAGTCAATAAAACGTATTTTACTATCTTTTATACATTTTATACATTCTCTCTTTGTTTTTATAAATATGAGTATATATGGAAAAAATATAGCATTTTTGACACACAACACTTTTAACTATCAGTTCGTTTTACGTAATCAAGGAGAGTTGTTTATAAATAGGATCGCATGAAGTAATTATTAAACTTGTTTGAATAAGCTTGTTTGAATAAGCTTATTTTCAATTTATAAGTGTTTTTCATGTAAATCAAGACAAAACTCATCTTATATATTTATCTCATATATTATAAATTATAATTAAAAAATCATTTTTAAATATTTCAATCTTTCCTCCAAACATGACATTAATTATATAAACATTTTTTAATTCAGCAACAATTCCATTGCCGGATCGCAACTCGCAAGCAGGGATCCCATCTCAATTTCAGAACCAGTGTCAATCTAAATTAGAAAATTGTATTTAGATCCAAATAAAAAAAATATGATAAAATTATTTTCTTAAAATCTTAAAATTATATTTAAATCTAGTTGAACTTTTTTTACAGGGAAAAGCCAGACAAAATTGTAATTATATTATAATCATAAAAACAAAAAGAAACAGAAGCCCTCACCCAAAGATGGAGAAGAAAAAAGAAAAGGAGGAGAGAAGAAAGAAGATTGAAAAGAAAATCGAAAGAATGCCATCCAGTTTTTCCCACTTTAATGGCAATAAAAACTGGAAAAAAGCTTGGATATTTGTAAAATATAGCAAGAAAACACCAACACCATTTCAAATGCTCACCAGTAGGGAAAAACTGGAGCATCGGCCTGTTTCTGTGAAAGATTAAAAACGAAATTGAAGAAAAAACGAAGCTTGAAAAGTTGAACTGAATGCTGGAGAGAGAATAACAGCAATTCAATCTATTTTATTTTAAGCTATTATATTATTTATGCATATATATATATTCATACTTAACCATAATTGGGAAAGAAGCAATGATGAGCAAATAGCCCATATATATGAATAATTATTTATGTTGCTTTTACTTTAAGTATACATTGCATAAAATTATTAATTTATTTATAACCAGTTTAATTACTATTTGATTTGATATAACAATCCAAGATCATACGTTTTCAGAACAGCAGAAGAAAGGGGGTGTGCATGCATTGCTGACGTATGCATTATTTGCACAAGATTTATGAGTTAGTAATAGCAATTCCTAATCCTTACCACACTCTTAAATTAAATCATTAACATCCCTTAATTATTCAAACTTTAACTTTTGCAAAACTCCATCTCCTGTTTTTTATGTTTTGTTTTGCGCAGGTATCCGACGTTAATTAATAATCAAATCCATTGCTTGAGATTGTTAATAATAAATTTAATAAAAAGTATATGCATGTGATTCTCCGACAATAATGGAGAAAACACGTGCTGTCATTTATCCTTTCGTGAATCAATTGGAAGTATGTAGGAGGAAACGTACTTCATGGTCCCATTTGTTAAATTATCGTTAATAGTTTTGTGGTCTAACGATATAGTCGTAATAACTAATACGGAGTATATTTGAATTAGTTTTAGAAAATAATTTTTATAATTTATAAAATAAATATATGAGATGAATTTTATCTTGATTTATTAAAAAAAATTCTAAAACTATGATTTTGCAGCTATCTAAACATACTTATTAATAATAATTCCATTACCGGGTCGCAAGCATGGATCTCATCTCAATTTCAGAACCATTGTCTAAAAATATTAATCTAAATATAGAAAATTTTCTACTCTCTTCAAAATGTCTGAGGTATGTTTGGATTGTCCTTGCAAGAATACATTTTAGAGAAAAGTTATTTAAAAAAAAATAAGTTTTGTGAAGAATTAATTTTTAAGTATCTTATGTAAAAATCATGATTTTAATGAAAAAAAATTGATTTTGGAAAATTTTTGAATGTTTGAACTGTTTTTTTTAAACCATTATTTTCTCTCCAAACCTATATAATTTTAGAAGAAACAAAGCGCACACTAAACCCCAAATGTTGATTTTGTTTGGTTTAACTTATGTTTATGCATAAGCTTGAGTCACATAAATCGAGACAAAACTCATTCACATATTTATCTTGTAAATCGTAAAAGTTATTTCGTAGACCATAAAAGTTACCTCGTATACCGTAAATCACGATTGGAGGTTCCAATCGTTATTCCAAACATACTCATAATCATGTTTGGTTTACAAGCCCTAATTCCAACCCTCAAATTAACGAATGTTAAAGCATACTTTTAGTTCTTTAAATTTTATATAAGATTTATTTTTAGTTCTTTAATTTTATAAAGTATACTTTTGGTCTTATATTTTTAATACTGTTAATGTTACTAACGAAGAATGTTAATATAATAAACTCAAGTGATAATTGGGCAACTGACAAAACATATTTAGGTTTTGATTTTTATAATATATTTAGATTATAAAAAATAAACTAAAATAAACTGACAAATCGCTGCAAATGAAATTGAGTTTTGATATTTATATTAATAAACTAATATATTTATATTATTAAACTGATTTTTTTAATACAATCGAAGTTTTGATATTGACGGCTTCATTAGGCTTTTAGAAAATTTTTAATTTACACATATTTTAAATTCAAAATTAATAACATTTAATTATACAATCACTTGAGTTTGTTGTGTCAACATTTCTGTTAGCAACATTAATGATGTTAGAATTATATGATCAAAAGTATAATTTATAAAGTTAAAGGACCAAAAGTATATCTCATGTAAATTTAAAGGATTAAAAATATACTTCACACACACACACACACACACACACACACACACACACACACACACACACACATATATATATATATATATATATATATATATATATATATCATAATAAAGGTTTAGCTGTATCATTTGAAGTCAATGCATGGAAAAGCCAACACACACCCTGGGTCTGTTTGGTTCCACGGAGGGAAGGGGAGGGGAAGGGAGGGATTTCAAGGTTACCTTATTTGGTTTGGGATGTGAGGGAAAATATTTTAATTTAGATAATTTCATCATTTTATTTAATTTTTTTTTAAAATTATGTACAATGTTTAATAAAATATATTATAAATATAAAATTATAATTTAATAATTATAAAAATTAAATAAATATATTATACTAACAAATATCTAAAATTATATTACATAGTTTTATTTATTATATATACAAATGACCAAGGGTATTTTTGTCCAATAAAAAAATCAACCTCCCCTCCAAATCCCCCTAATTTGGGGGTGAGGGTTTAAAGGGGAGGTGAGGGAAAATTTCAAAAAAATTTCTCTCGCTCCCTCTAATATTTTCAATATCAATCAAGGGGAGGGAGTAAAATCCTTCCCCTTCCATTCCCCTCAAACCAAACAGTTTGGTTCGACGGAAGGGAGGTGAGGGATTTTTATATTACCTCATTTGGATTGATGAGAGGGGAAGGAAGGAGAAGAATTTTAATTTTATCTTGTTTGGTTTGGGATGGGAGGTGAGGGAAAATATTTTAATTTGGACAATTTTACTCTTTTATTTAATTAATTTTTTTAAATTATGTACAGTGTTTAATAAAATATATTATAAATATAAAATTATAATTTAATAAATATAAAAATTGAATAAATATAACTATAATTATACTAATAAATATCCAAAATTATATTTCATGATTTTACTTACCATATATATACAAAAATAAGTAAAATCTTATAATTATAATAAATAAGTAAAATATATATATGACTTTTCTTTAATTTTATTCCTTATCTATTATTAATGTGATGTACACCATGTTTTCTTGTACATAAATAATTGAGATTTTCTAAGTGAAATTATTTGTTATTATTCAAAATGGAACTTATTCAAAATGAGAAAGGGCAGTGTTGGGTTATCACAAAAATAGCAAAGGTATTTTACTCCAATAACACATAAAATTTTAGCCTCCCCTCCCAATTCCTACTATTTGGGGGGAATAATTTTGATAGGAGGGAGGAGAAAATTTTAAAAAATTTATCATTTCCTCCTAAATTTTTTTCCTTGCCAATCAAGGGAAAGGAAGCAAAATCCTTCCCCTCCCTTCCCTTCAAACCAAATAAAACCTAAGAGAAGAAAGAAATTAATGAAAAGAAAATCGAAAGAATGCCATCCTGTTCCCCCGCCCCCCTTTTTTAGTGGCAATAAAAACTGGAAAGCTAAGAAGTTTGGGTATTTGAGAAATATATCAAGAAAAAACCATTTCAAATGCTCATCAGTAAGGAAAAGCTGCAGCATCGGCGAGTTTCTGTGAAAGATTAAAAGCGAAAGTTAAGAAGCTTAAAAAGTTGAAGTGAATGCTGGAGAGAGATTAACTGCAATTTAATCTTTTTCTAAGCTAATATTTTATTTACGCATATTTATACTTAACCAGCATTGGGAAAGAAACAACGACCAGCCAATAGCCAATATATGTTTTAAAATTATGCACAATATCTTAATTATATAAATTTTAGAAATCTTGCATCTTGTAATAATTCTTATTTTATATTCTCTCTTGTCTGTATTATAAGCACCTCCAACATCTTTAATAATATAATGCTTTGTCTGAAACATTAATTTTTCCACCTAGTATAGCTACTATAATTAACCAAACTCTTCTAATTAATGGATTTTATTGTAAGTAAATTTGATATTTATTGAAAAAAATTGCTAATTTTTATTAATTTCATTAATTTATGTAAAATTATTATTAAATGCTTATATATGATGAGATGAAAATATATTTCTGTTCAAACTTGTGTCATGTGGTGAGGAAGCTACTCTTCTCAACCAACCAACATGACACCTAACATTGACTAGATGAGAATATATTTTTGAATCAAACTATGTAATATTGGTGAGTATTGTTTTTTTTAATTTATTAAACTGTAATTATTTTTTGTATGAATGATTATTTTGCTTTTACTTTAAGTATACATTGCATAATAAAATTATTAATTTATTTATAACCAGTTTAATTACTACTCGTGTGTGATTTAATAACAATCTAAGATCATACGTTTTCGTCCCTAGAAGAATAGCAGAAGAAAGGGGAGATATTCAATAGCAATTCCTAATCCTTACCTTAAATCATGATCATTCCTTTAATTATTCAAACCTTAACTTTTGCAAAACTCCATCTATTGTTTTCTATGTCGTGTTTTGCACTTTTGCGTATGTATCCGACGTTAATTAATAACCAAATTCATTACTTGAGATTGTGTTTAATCAATTTAATAAAAGGTACATGCATGTGATTTGCATGTACCTCTCGTGAATAATGGAGAAGACTCGTGCTGCCATTTATCCTCTCGTGAATAACTTGGAAGTATGGAGTAGGAAACGTACGTCATCACATTTTGATTGATTAGAGAGAGCTTGAGTTCAATTTTGATTGTGGGATTAAGGGATAATTTT
Organism: Albizia julibrissin; assembly: GCA_037074505.1. Taxonomy (NCBI): domain Eukaryota; kingdom Viridiplantae; phylum Streptophyta; class Magnoliopsida; order Fabales; family Fabaceae; genus Albizia; species Albizia julibrissin. The sequence continues at coordinate 38,529,066 of CM073483.1, read as the reverse complement.
ATTTCGGAAATTGTTACTGAGGGGTAAAAGTGTAAAAAATGGAGTAATTTAGACCTAACCGTTATTCTAGTTAATTTTAACTGTTAGTTGACTATATATGCTGAGCTGACAATTCACATGTCATTCACATCATTTTTGTTAAGATACAAATTTACTCCATAAGTCCATGTATCATTTACTTTATTTTTTTAAAAAAATTAGATTTAAAATTTTTGGAGCAAATTTGCACTTTAACAAAAATGACATGTACGCTGCCAACTCAGCATATTTAATTAACTAACAGTTAAAATTAATTAAGATAATGATTATGGTGAAATTGCTCCATTTTTTACACTTTTAGGGCAACATTTTCCTTTGATGACAATCTCTGAGGAAAAATTACCCCCTTAACCCTTGATTGTAATCTTGTGTTGTTTGAAGTTAATACGTAAACTCTCAGTTAATAAAACTGATTTGAGATTTTGAAGTTCAAGATATTTTCTTCCCCTCCCTCCAAAAAAAAGTGGGTGTTTTCTGCACAGTTTTCCCAGAGTTAGTGCCTGTTTGGATTGACGGTAGAAGCTGTTTTTTAACGTGATTTACGGTATACTAGATAAATTTGTGAGATGAATTTTATTTTAACTTATGTAAATGGACTTATCCACCACCAACTTAAACATGCCCTAATGAATGACTCAATTTTGTTTGGTTGTCCCGTTTGTTAGGTGTCCAACAATAACCTTATGTTATTGGTGTTTATCCTTCTAAATGAAGGGTAAAATATGGGTTTGGTCATCTCTTTGTCCTATGACTGTGTTGGGATCAACAATATTTTTTCATTTGCAGGTTTGAAGTCCTGATTGAACTCCGAGTTCGGGTTAGATCTAACTTAGCCCACCGAACTAGTGAATTGGTTTAGTCCTCGACCTCAACTTCCATTTTTTAATTTCCTTTATGGGATGCAAAATAATAAAAATACCTATAATCATATACAAGTTATCACAAAATATTACTTTCTCTATTTTTTAATATAAGATGTATTTATCTAAAATATTTTTGTCATCTTTTTTAATTCTCTCATTTCCTCTTTTCATTGATTATTGTTAAGTGTTGAGAGAATATCAATAGAGGTAAATTAAAAAAATATTGATAAATACAAAAATTATATCTTATATTAAGAATTAAAGACAATAAAATGGAGGGAAGTTCTCTGAAGACGGTTATTTTATTCACAAAACTCTATTTAAGGGGCATTGGGTTCTTTTACTAGATCTTCATCACTGTTAGTTATTTATATAGATTTCTAGACTTTGTACAAATCCAACGATACCATAGATACCATAGAAGGATGTTAAACTTATGAGTTTAAGAACTCGTGATAGTGATTAAAATTGTATCATATACTTGTAAGAGTTTATTTTTATCAATAAATAGGTAGTAATAGTGTATAATTACATAATTCAAATATAAAAAATAAAATAATTTAATTTAAATATATTTTAAATCCAAATATTTGAAATTAAATCAATCTTTATTCATAATTTATCATGTTCAATAAAGAATCTTTTATAAAATTTATATATAAAGCTACTTAATATGATCAAATAAAAAAAAATTAACACGAATTTAAAAGTGAGTTAACACGATTTTGTAAGTTAGAAACATAAAAATGGTAAACTCGGTGTGCAAACTCACGAGTTTGACCATATTACAATTATCACAAATTTAAAAGTGACTCGACTCAATTTTGTAATGTAAAAATGTAAAAAAATAAACTCGGAGAGTTAACTTACTAGTTTGACAATAATGGTCTCATGCTTGTTCAGATATTCACGGATAAGATCACTTGTGACATGAAGGATTACAAAGAACACCATAAACACTACCAGTGATTTATGCAATTATTAAATCACTCATGTTTATATTTCAGATGCTTGTGGAATGGGCATTGATTAAGTCACACAATATTTATGATCATGATGTTGATATAAAGGAATCGAAGTCATAAACAATAGGTAACTGTATCATAAAAATTGGATTTGTTTCCTCTCTTATCACATGACCTTAATTAAGAAGAATGTCACGGAACAAAGCATTTAGACCTTGCTTACGGAGACTGTTATCAACATAAATAGATCTACATTTCATATTACATGACAGTTTATGGAATGTCTTGATATTTGGATAAAAGTAAGGTTTCATAGTGCCAGTTGGAGTTAGAGTTATATTAATTAAAGGGTTTTCTTAGAAGTTTATATTTATTTTTGAAAAAAAAATAGAGATTTCAAATTGTATTTTTTAAATTTTTTTTACCACATTTGGTTCTTTATAAGACTCAGTTAAGTTTTTTTGGAAATATTAAAATGCTAACTAAATTACTTTATATTATTTATATTTATTGTTTTTTTTTAAACTAATTTACTTGATTTAAAAACTAATTTGTAATTCAATAATACATATCATATACTATGATTAAATAATTTATTTAGTTTATTTGATCTCTAAAAAAAAAATCAATTAAGTCTTATATTTATAAACATGCTAGTATAATATAAAATACAAAATGGAAGAGTAACTGTCTAACTAAATAATTGTAACTGTTTTTTAACCAAATTTTTAGATTTAACTATTATTAAATTAAGTTTTTGGACTTAATCCGACGTGTCACTGGGAACACCAACATGTCCTGGTTGTTAATACTAGTACCATTTATTATCCATTGGCAGCATGGGATTTGTGAGATTTTATTACTATACCGTCCATTCCAACTGAACCGTTTTGCTTGTTCTTCCAATGCTGATCTCAGCCGTTCACACAATACAATCTCAACCGTCTACTTTTCCCCCAATCCTGCGCTAGGTCGCCCTCTTCGACGTTCTTCTTCCCCGTCAGTGTTGCTCAGGCGGACTTCTTTTGCTGCTTCGTTGGTTGCTTCGCCGGATCTTCTTCTTCTTCTTCTGGTCTTTTGCATGAAGTCGTCTAGGAAGCAAGAGCAAGACATTGAACACAGCTCTCACGGACGACGGTCACGAAGATATTGCCAAGTGGAAGGATGAAATAGGTATTCTAACTTTGTTATCTTTTGATGAATTTCCGTTTGCAAAGAGGGGAATGCCCATCACTGTTATTACTTGGTTGCAACTCTTTATTTTGATTTTCTTAATATAATACTGCCATGTTCCTTCGATAGCATGCTTGATAATGTAAATTAATGTCGTTTAAGATTGTCGAGATTGTGCTCTCCAGGGATAATATTGTTCAATTTTGACTTTGAGCGCGATCTTACAAGTCTCTTTTTGTGTAGCTGGTAGATGCATTGATGTTACTGGAAAGTGGTTATATGTTCATTTGATATTTATGCACAGATTCATGTTATCAAGGAACAAACTGGTTTTATTAGGAGCAGGGGCAGGAACTCAGCGCTTTGCATTTAAAGACCATTTGCTCAAAATTCACCTTAGCTTTATCAACGACTTCCCGCTCCCTCCTTTTTATCTCACTCAGCCTACCTGCATTTGAGCTCCTGTTTCTGATACAAACCTTTTCTACTCTCTCCACTTCTTAATTAATATTTATTTTGTGGTATAGTTCATTCGTCAGACTTTAAATTTCGTTATTCTATTTGAGTGGTGGTCTGAGGTGTTGAATGTTATCTTGGAAGAATGGGAGCAGCAGGAGCTGTTGTAAGAGGGGTCAGTGTTTTCTGTTTTACCATACAAGAGGGCTTAATGTTCAGTTTGCTTCTTCTTTGGGAAAGAAAAAGCATGTACCGGAAGTGACACTACTTTAGCATCTCCTAAACAGCATCATTGTCGGGAGATGCACGAGTATGCACTTCTCCCAGAAGTGTATGCAATCCAGACATGTGGTTCTCAAGCTCTAGCTTCCCTCAGGCTCTGTTTCTGGCTCAGATACCCTACAGCTCGCTATGTGCTTTTCAGTTGTGTTTTGGGGTTTGGTTTATTTTTGGGAGAATGCCATTTGGTCAATTGCAAAGGAATCATTGAAACTTTGGTCCCTTGAACACATGATCCTTTTGAGATTGACAACATACTCCTCCGGTCTTTAATATAAGACATATTTATCTAATTTGATTAGATTAATAAAGTCAGTTAAGTTAATTTATAGAACATGTATTTTCTAAAACACTTTAGTCATCTTCCTCAATTCCCTTATTCCCTCCCCACCTTGATTATGTTGAGAGAGCATTAATAAGGGTAAATTAGGAAAAGATAGACAAATATGAAAGCTTTGTCTTATATTTAGGACCAAGATCAACTCCTCAAATATATTTTATATTAAGGACTGGAGGGAGTAGTATATTAACATTTGTTTGAAATAGGGACCAAAGTGTTACTAATTCTTTTATGAGGGACCCAAAAGACATTCTCCCTTTACTGTTCTTCTCACCCTTTCTCCTCCCCTTCATTGTTAACAATTAGCTTTTCAGAAAATTCCCTTGGCTCTTAGCTAAATCAATGTATATGATTAACACTGTGTGTGTGTAGTTGTGTAAAAATGCAATTAATTAATGTTTAAGATTTTGATGCGAAATGAACCTTTGAATTGCTAAATTCCATTCTATGTTTTATTGCATCTAGAAAGAGATGAACAAATAATATGCATGGAAGAATTTTCTTATGGAAGAACTCAGAATATATTGAGAAGGGGGGAGGACTTTGGACTGAGAATAGAGAGGCAATAGTTTGACACTCTAAACATGGGTTGGATGAGGGAAAGGGAGTTTTTTGCGGAGGTCATATATACGGAGGGGGATTTTCTCTTTTTAAGTTAGAAATCATATGAACAGAGAAACAGTGCATAGATGTTGCTGTTGCTTATGAAGATAATAGTTCTTTGCAATTTTGAAAGTCATAACTTCGATTAGAATTCATTGAGTATTAGAATTCCCCCTCCCCTCTTTTTTTAGGCTGTAAAAAGTATGGAGACATCTGCTTATTTGACATTTATGCAAACAGCATTTTGTTCTCTATTAGGTGATTATAATTATGTATACATCATCATAGATTGGCAGTTCAACATGACAATTATGTTCTTTGCATATTTTAGGGAATATTGGGATGGCCAATCCAAGATTATGTACCACATTTTGGATTTATTAGTAAGCTTGAGTTTATGTTTTGGCCACAGTAACAACTAGTGCTTGGATATGAGGACAGAATGCTAGTGTGAGAGGCGTTAAACATTTGGTCTTTTGCTAATTCTATAGAGGATGGATTATAGAGATAATCTTAATGTACTTAGTTGGAGCTCCATGACTCTTTTGTTAGACTATATGATAGCTGAATGTTAATGGATTTTAGGAGTTAGGGTAGAAGACAAGAGAAAGAGAGGATTGAAGAAGAATTAGAGAGGGATTTGGAAGAAGAACTAGAGAGATAGAGAAACAGAGAGAACACGTTATCATTCCATCATCATAATTCTGAGAGAGAAAATACAATTGGGAACAGACTCTCTTATTTATAGGCTTATACACAGCCCTTCTAACTAATCTAGTGGCCATCATTCTAATTCCCTAACTAACAACTGTCATTAGCCTAACGGCTATATCCCAACACTAACAAACTAACTGACTTTTAAATCTTTATTATGTTTACATATTACTATATAAGTCCCACATTGTCTTTTGAGAGTTAAAGAGAGGATAGATTATAGTGTTCATCTTAATGTACTCAGTTAGAGGTTCCTGATTATTTAGTTAGAATATACAACTCCCACACTGGTTGTATTGAAGCTATATAGCATTTAAAATACTATAGGTGCAAGCAGCACAAACCTCCATTTACTGTATCTTTCCTTTATCTTTAATTCTTTACTTTGTATCAATTGTCAAAGCTTGGTGAAATAGAAGAACAAGTCTTTTAGAGTTTTGGTTTTAGGGAAGCCTTGTGCAGAACTCCTGCCTCTGTTCTGGAGGGTGGCTGATGACCATCTCTTATGGTCCTCTGGCCCCGTTTCCAAATGAAATACTTCATCAATCCTTTTGTTTTTTCATACTTAAATAGAATTGACTACTAGTCATTCTGTGGATTTGTTATGGTAAACCTGAAAATTTGGCTGCAAAAAACTGTGAGGCAAATTCCAAGCCATAATAGAAGCACATTTTATGGATATTTGCAAAGCTGTTTAAAGAGATTTCTAAAGTTTCCTCTTCACCTTGCTATCCTCAGTGAAAAGGGGTTTTCAATTGAATGCTAACCATAATAGCAAAGGGATCTGGGAAACTTAAGAATTTTTTGGGTAGCATGAGATGGAATGGGTGCTACTACTAAGTGATCTGGTGGACAATATGTGTGCTGGGTCTGTAACATGTCACTAAAATGAATGGCCTAATCAGCATTTTTATAATCTCACAATAAGAGGAAGGGAATAGTTTCCTGCCCATTACTCCCCTTTGGCCAGCCTCATTCATTCGTCTTCAATTTACTCAAATTATAAATAGTATGATACTATTGATATAATTAACAGAAGAGGGACTTGTTTACTGTTAGAAACAATTTAGAGGGACCAAAAGTGCAATGTAGCCTTCATTTTTTTTCCATCTTCCATTCTCTCTTGAAATAGCATCGATTGACGTTTTATAGGAATGTCCTATTTCCTTATATTGCCTTTGTTGGCTTCATAATTTTATTATTTTTACTTAATAATTCAATGTCTGAATTTTATTCTGTTGACCTCATGCTTCATACTTCTTACTATCTTGTCTTTCTATCAAGCCAGCAAGAAATGGCTCAACAAAGTGTTGATTCTAAATCTGAGCCTGGTCCAGGCAGCTCTAAAACAGGTTTGCCTAGTGATAAGCTCTTGACTGCTACAGTGAAGAAGACGGCATTGAGAGAGCTGCCAAATGATAATAAGGTCACAGTTTCAGCCCCTATAGGAAGTTCCTCAATTTTAAAGGACAAGAGCCGCTGTACTGATTCTAATAGAGTTTCAGGCACCAAGAGACCCTCTTCTGAGTCCCCAATGAATCACAATCACCCACAATCTCCCGGCAATAATGCTGGAAATGGACATCTTGTGTATGTCCGTAGAAAAGCTGAAGCAGACTTGGGAAAGAACACTGCTTGTGGAAGTCCGAGTATTAGTGCCTATTCTCCAATTTCAAGTTCCAGGCAACCTGGTGAGGATGAGACTGCTCAACCAAAATCCCAGATAAAGGAGCCAAAGGTCTCTTGTTTTCCTGCTTTTGCACCTTTTCCAATGACTTCTTCAGTGACCTTATCTGGAAAACCTTCAGTTCCTTTCTCAATTGGGAACTCTGTTATGAGGCTAGCACCAGTCGAGTCCAGTTTTGCAACAACAGCTGGTCCTACTATTGGCAACACAACAGGACCTAAAAATGCACACTGGGAGGATCGATACCACCGATTGCAAATGTTTTTGAGGAAATTGGACCAATCTGACCAAGAAGAATATATCCAAAGTATGCCTGTTACTTGAAGAGTATGCCTTAAAGTGCTTTCTATTCTTAAATTCTATGCATCTGATATTTTCCTTTTGTCTGATAGTGCTTCAGTCACTTTCCTCAATTGAGCTCAGTAGACATGCTGTTGAGTTGGAAAAGAGATCTATTCAGCTTTCCCTGGAGGAAGGTAATGAAACTTGATGCTTTATTTGTTTCTTCCATATTCATTATTGGGTGAAAGTTTTTCTTAATCCTAAATTGGGCAAGGCAATTGGCACGAAGTGTTGCATTAGGTGTTAGCTCAAAATCCTTTGGACTGGGAATAAATTTATTGTCGTTAAATTGCTGCTATGCCTATAAACTCATCAGCGTTTGATGTCTCTTTTAAATTTCAAATGGCTAAGAGTTTACTTTTGAATTATGAAATTAGTTTAGTAGGTTAACTACCACCTTCCTCCGGCTTCTACTGACAATGATTAATATTGAAGGTTAATAGCTTTTACTTCGTATTTTTATTTTCAGAATTTCAGAATGTTGTTCACTTATGCATCACATAACTAGTAATGTTATATTCCTAACAAGATGACAGTTGTTTTGTGCTATTCTTGCTTTGTAAAGGAACTCTGAAATGTTTAATCTTTTAATCTTTGACAGATTAACCTTTTGGTTCCTTATGGCTTTTGAAAATGAATAACCTACCTGAATTTACTTATCATGGTCATTACATTATAGACTTCATTCATTTTCATTTGGACAAAGTTGCACCTATCAGCATTGCCAAACTTTTGCGTTCATGCTTTCTTATCAGAGAGAGGGGGGGGGGGGGAGCTCCCAATTTACATTTAATATTAGCAGGGCGTGTTTTGAGACACCGGGAAGCTGAACATTAGCTTGCCTTCATTGTTATCCAAATAAAAAGCAATCAAAACTCCTACTTACTCCCTCCAATCCTGTATATTAGTTACCTTCTACAATAAACTGATGGCTCTATATATTAGTCACTTTGCTTAAAAACTTTCCAAAAATGACCCTTGCCTCCAACTTCATAGGACTTGCTTTTAATTCATGCTTTTAAATAGAGGTAAATTTAGAAAGTTATTTCATTTTTAATTATTTAAGTACCTCTCCTTAGTTTTGATGTAGTAGTTAGAAGTGCCCTATATTTATGACAACAGGGAGTACCTTTTAATGCTAGCAACGTCACATTTGTTTATAAAACACCATGGTGCACATAAATTCTCTGACGTTTTCAACTTTGATGACAGCTAAAGAATTGCAGCGTGTTGCCGTTTTAAATATCTTGGGAAAATCATCGAAAAACCTCAAAGCACCAGCTGATAATCCCAACAGTTCAGAGAAGAAGGCATCAACATAAGGAATGCTCCATTGTATATTTCATTAGCTTTGAATTTATTTGCTTATGATCTTTCTCCTCTCTTGCTTTTAGTGATTTCTGGTGGGGGAAATTTGCTAATTGTTGTACTTTTGATGGGCCTGGAGTTAACATGCTGCTACTACTAGTGTGTATTTGTTTATTATAGGGATTGGCTATCCTTCATTGCTATTCATTAAAATGTCAATTCTCAGTAATTTTCATTTACACTTTATTTTTCAGTGGATGTGCATCATGTGACCAATAATATGAGTTGAAGCTGACCTTTTTAATAAATAAGCCTTGTATTTTTTATTTGCTCTATAAACCAGATCTCGGAGGTAATATATTTGATTTGCTCTACTATGACTTTAAACATGCCCTGAGGCTGTAAAGACTGTAACCAACCAAGACAATAAGAGATTGTCGATGCCCTTGCGCTGGTAGCGTTCATTATTCGTAAACCATTAATAGTGTAAAATTACATGCATTATTGGCTTGCAATATGTTTACTCTGTCTATGATCTTTTTAAAGTGATATAAAAGCTTTTATTTGCATTTTTCAACGCTTTTATGCGGTTTTCTAATTGTTGTCATAACTGTTGTATAGTTTTCAGTCTACATGATTTTGTGGGATTTTACTAGCATTTCAACTTCACCTAGTAGGAGGAGACTCTATTGTTCTATTACATTATCATAGATCATTTAACCGGCTTTAATGCTCATCACAGATCACCATTTAATTCATTCAAAAGGAGTTAGAACTTCCTTCATCTTTGGAGCGTATGAAGTTGAATGGTACTAATAATTTCAAATGGTGTGATCATGTTGAATGCTATTTGATTGCCATGGGTTTGGACTATCATCTCACCGAGAAAGCCCCTATAGGTGATGAAAGAAAGATTAAGATTTGGAAAATGGAGGAATTCCGGATAATTAATTGGATGAAGAAAGCCATGAAACCAGACATTGTGTTAAGCATATGAGACTTTACTCCTTGAAAGTCTTGTAAGGAGATTTGGGACGATGTCCAGTCTATGTATTTTAGGGACTGTGCCAAACTCTGAGTTCTGGATCAAGCTTATAAGACTAAAACAAGGTAGTATGTCAGTTGCAAAATGTACTAGTATTTTCATGGAATTGTATCATGAGTTGGAAAGGGCATTACCAATTATTGATGACCCGAAGCACATGGAGAAAGTGAATGAAATGCTGATCAGTTGTAGTTTTCTACAAGGGCTAAGACTAGAGTGGGAGCGAATTGTATATTAGATCCTCAGAGAAGTCGAATTGCCGCCTTGGTATAAAATTGGTCACCGTATCTTAGCTTTGGAACCATATATCTCTCATAATAAAGGTCAATGTCCTCCCTCATAAGGGCTCAAGTAGTCAATGTACGCAATGTGGATGCAATCCGTGTTGTGATTTACCTGGAAAACTAGAGTTGGGAATCAGGGCCCAGAGAAAGAAAAATTGCTGTTTTTCAAAGCCCGGTCCGAAAGTATCAGGGCCAGAAGTCATTTTCACAAAATTTAACTATACGTCTACACGTATCATGCAATAAAATAAATACAGTTATTAATTCATAATCAAAGGTAAAAAATATTGTGTACAAGTAATTCATAGTCTTACACAAAGCATAAGAAGGCAAAAAACTAAACACTTTAAGCAACATGATTATGAAAACTATCGTTTTCATCTTCTTCGCTACTATCATCAATTTCAAGAAATTTTGATTGTATTTCACTTTAAGTAGTAAACTCTGTTTAAAGGGTAAAAATATCAAGAATTAGTAAATTACCATCATATGTAAATTTAGCAATTTTTAAGGTTCTTAGGGAGGAGTCAACAAGGGTATGAGTATGAAGGGTAGTAAAATTAAAAAAAACTAAAGGGCCTAACGGGCCGGCCCTATAGGGCCTTCGGCCCTCCAGGGCTGGCCCTTTTAGGCTCGACTTCCTTTTGAAGCTCCATTTTTCAAGCCCAGCCGGTGATTTAAAAGGGCTTAAAAGGGCCGACCTGACAGGCACGGCCCGATTTCCCGGCTCTATGGAAAACACATTTAAAATTTTAGTTCTTTGTTTGTTAAGGAGTTGCTTCTTTGGCATTTGTCTATTATGTGGCAAACTCCTTAGACTTGTGATCTTTTAGATGTTAATAAATATGTGAACGATATCTTTTGTTTATATATTTTAATATTATCCATTTGGTGTTTAACTGTTTCATTTTACATAATATTACTTTGTTGTCATTTGAAGTAAGGTAAGTTCTACATATGCTTAATGTTTTTAATTAATTTATCTATAAGGTAAAAGTTGAGTTCACAAAATAAAGTAATTGTCTTTGGTTAGTTTGGTGGTAATGAAGTGATGAAAATTTGATGGTAGTGAGGAGTGGTGTGGAAATAAGGGAGGTATTGGGAGAAACCAGTTATTCTGATGTTGTGTCAGCTTTTCTGATACCAATCACTTTTTATGATATTGGGGTTGAGCTCCTCTGATAGCGTGCCAGCTTTTATGATATCATTTTGAAATAATAAAAAATTGGGGTTAAGCTTGCCAAATAAAGTAATATCTTCAGTTAATTTGGTGGTGATAAAGTGATGAAAATTTGATAGTGGTGTGTGAGTTTCATATGAGGGTGGTATTAGAAGAAGGAAAGCCAACCATTCTAACTTATGTCTGCTTTTCTGATAACATTTTCAAACATGTGTCAGCTACTCTGATACTATTTTCGAGTAATAAAATAATGATGAGGGAGGTATTTGTGTAAGGATGATGTTGGTGGTGTGTGAGGAGCTTAGTTGAGGGAAGTATTGGGAGAAGGAGAATCGTTCATTTTGTAAATTTTTCCAATATCATTTAACTTGTGTCAGTTTTTCTAATATCATTTTAAAGCACATTGTGTCAATTACTCTAATACCATTTTGAAGCAATAAAAAACTTAAGGACATAAAGGAGATCATATTGAAAATAGTATTGAATTTAATTGGAATTTGATTCATAACCTTATGTATGGGGCAAATTTAATTGGAAAGAACCTTTACAATATAAAAGAAAAAAAAACGATTAGTCTACCTTTATATACCCAAAAGAAATTGTTTATACAAGTTCTTAGGGTTAAAGAAAATTCTTGGATTAGTGAAAATACTCATACATATTGGTATTGATATTTTAAAATTGATGCAAAAGCTATTTTTTGTGATTTTTGTCAATGATTTTTTTTATTGTAATGATAGCTATATTCCTCCATTATGTAAGATTTCTGTTTGTGAAAAATGTTTTGATTGCAAAACAGAGTATTTTAATTGCTCTTATATAATCACATATATGATCCTTCACAATCCATCCACCTACATGGAGCTTGAGCTTCCTTCTTCTCTACAAAACATGAAGCTGAAAGACACCAATACTTTCAGCTGGTGTAATCATGTTAAGTGCTACCTAACTGTCATTGGCTTGGAACAACATCTTATTAAGGAAGCCCATAAATTTGATAACAAAAAAAAATCAAGGTTTCAAAAGTGGAAGGATCCATGATAGTGTGCAGAAAGCCATGGAACCGCACATTGCATTAACCATGTGTGGCTTTCCTATCTAAAGGTCATGTAAGGAGATTTGGGACAATGTCTAATATATGTATTCTAAGAACCATACCAAACTTTATAAGTTGTAGGTCAAGTTTATTAAGCTAAAATAAGGTATCATTCCGGTTGCAAAATTCACTAAAGTTTTCAAAGCTGTTTCACTTGTTCAAGTTCTAAGATACGATTTTGGAACATGTGCCAGCTACTGTGATACCATTTTAAAGCAATAAAAGAACGATGATGAAGGAGGTATTTGTGTAAAGATAATGATAGTAGTATGTGAGGAGTTCAGGTGAGGGAGGTATTAAGATAATGAGATTCGATCATTCTAATATTTGTTCGCTTTTCTAATACCATTTTGGAACATGTGTCAGCTGCTCTGATACCATTTTAGAGCAATAAAATAATGATGATGGAGAACAGGAGGAGGTATTTGTGCAAGGACGATGATGGTAGTGTGTTATGAGTTAAGGCATGGGAGGTATTGGGAGAATGAGTTTCATTTATTCTAATTTGTGTCAGGTTTTGATATTATTTAACTTATGTCAACTTTTCCAATACCATTAATACTAAGTACTATCTTTTGTAGATTTTTTTAGTAAGTCTTGACCTGAAAGCCCATTTTATTTTGTAGCCTCATTTCAAAATCCATTTGAAATGAAGCCCTTAGATTTGATAACACAAAAATCAAGGTTTAGAAAGTGAAATTCATGATAGTTAATTGCATGCAGAAAGCTATGGAACCCACATTGCATTAATCATGTGTGACTTTCCTATTTGAAGGTTATGTAAGGAGATTTGTGACAATGTTCAATGTACGTATTCTAAGGACCATACCAAACTCTATGAGTTGTGGGTCAAGTTTATAAGGCTAGAACAAGATAGGATGTCAATTGCAAAATACACTAAAGTTTTCATTGGATTTAGTTGTTTTACTTGTGTCAGGTTCTCTGATACCATTTTGGAACAAGTGTTAGCTACTTTGATACTATTTTGGAGCAATAAAAGAATGATGATGAAGGAGGTACAACAACAACAACAACAACAAAGCCTTTATCCCACTAGGTGGGGTCGGCTACATGGATTGCACGACGCCATTGTGCTCTATCAAAGACCATAGATTTCGATATATTATTAATTAAAATGTCTCTCTCAATGACCTCATTAAGCGTTCGTTTCGGTCTTCCTCGGCCTCGTTTGACAGGACTCCATTCTGCTTGATCAACCCTTCTCACCGGAGCACTCAATGGCCTTCGCTGAACATGTCCAAACCATCTCAAATGATTTTCTACCATTTTTTTGTCAATAGGGGCCACTCCAACACGATCACGTATATGAGTGTTACAAATCTTGTCCTTTCTTGTATGGCCACACATCCATCTTAACATCCTCATCTCAGCTACCCCCATTTTATGTTCATGATATCCCTTTAAAGCCCAACATTCACTACCATATAGCATTGCTGGTCTTATAGCAGTGCGGTAGAATTTTCCTTTTACCTTATTAGGTACCTTACGATCACAAATAACTCCCGTAGCTTTTCTCCATTTATACCATCCGGCTTGAATTCTGTGATTGACGTCTCCATCCACCTCACCATCTTGTTGTATAATTGATCCCAAATATCTAAATTTTGTCACTTGCGGGATGACTTGCCCACCCAATTTAACTTCCACATCACTTTGACTTTGTCTCTTATCAAATTTGCAATGCATATATTCAGTTTTGCTCCTACTAAGACGAAAACCTCTCAATTCCAAAGTCCGCCTCCATATATCAAGTTTGGAGTTAATTTCTTCCCTAGATTCAGCCAACAGCACTATATCATCCGCAAAAAGCATGCATTTAGGGATCTCCTCTTTAATAGATTCAATTAGGACGTCTATCACTAGGTTAAACAAATAAGGACTTAAAGCTGATCCTTGATGTAGTCCAATCCTTATAGGGAAGTCCTTTGTAACACCTCCAGACGTTCTAACATTGGTTGTAACCCCCGCATACATATCTTGAATGGCTTTAATATATGCAATCATCACCCCCTTCTTTTCCAAGGCTTTCCAAAGCACATCTCTTGACACCCGGTCATAAGCTTTCTCCAAATCAATGAAGACCATGTATAAATCTCTTCCTTTACTCCTATACTTTTCCATTATCCCCCTTAATAAATAAATCGCTTCTGTTGTAGACCTTCCTGACATAAATCCAAATTGGTTTTCAGCAACATCAGTCTCCAACCTCAACCTATATTCAATCACTTTTTCCCACAATTTCATTGTATGGCTTATTAGCTTAATTCCTCTATAGTTTGCGCAATTCTGAATATCCCCTTTATTCTTATAAATAGGAACCAAAGTACTTTTCCTCCACTCATCTGGCATTTTCTTAGTTCGTAAGATCTCATTAAATAATTTTGTGAGCCACGACACACCCTCCTTGCCCAAACATTTCCAAACTTCAATTGGAATACCATCAGGTCCGACAGCTTTACCAGTTTCCATCTTCTTAAGAGCTTCTTTAACCTTGCCAATTTGAATCCTGCGATAAAATGAAAAATTGAGGTCACATTCTCGAGTTGTCAAATCTTCCAAGTCACAATACGGCCCTTCTCCACCATCATTAAACAACTTATAAAAGTAGGCTTCCCACCTATCCTTAATATCTCCATCAGTAACCAAAACTTTTCCTTCTTCATCCTTTATACACCTCACTTGGTCCAAGTCTCTTGATTTTCTCTCCTTGTTCTTTGCGATTTTGTAAATCTTACGCTCTCCTGCCTTTATCCCTAACTCCTTATAAAACTCTTCATATGCTTTATTACGAGCTTCACTCACTGCCTTTTTAGTCTCTTTTTTAGCCATACGATATTTTCCCCAATTTTCAGCATTATAACATAAGTGTATGGCTTTAAAACAATCTTTCTTATGCTTGGTTTTCTCTTGAACAGTCTCATCCCACCACCAAGTCTCCTTATCTTGCCGACCAAGACCTTTTGATTCACCCAGAATTGCTTTAGCAACCTGCTGGACCTTTTTAGACATATTCTCCCACATGATATTAGGATTTCTTTGCAACTCCCACTCCCCCTCCTCCAAGAGAGTTCTCTTAAAAATCTCCTTTTTTTCCCTTTCAATTGCCACCACCTGACCCTTGGGTTTAAAACTTGCTGGTGTTTTTGTTTTACATACTTAATATTCACATCAAGGACCAGAACCCTATGTTGTGCTGTCACGCCATCCCCAGGGATCACTTTACAGTTAGTACAGAATCGTCTATCAGAATTCCTTACCAAGAAGAAGTCGATCTGTGACCTTGCGGCTCCACTCTTGTATGTTATTAAATGCTCCTCTCGCTTCTTAAAACAAGTGTTGACAATCTTGAGATCATATGCGAGGGAGAAATCAATAATAGATTGACCTTCATTATTGAGTAACCCAAATCCAAAACCACAATGCGCTCTTGCATGAGGTCCTGCCTCCTTACCAACATGTCCATTAAGATCACTTCCAATAAAAATCTTTTCAGTTAGAGGGATACTCTGAATTAGTCCCTCCAAATCTTCCCAGAATTTTTCCTTAAGATGTACTTCTGCCCCTACTTGAGGTGCATACGCACTGATAATGTTAATAGTATCCTTTCCAACAATCATTCTTAAGGAAATAATTATGTCATCAATCCTCTTAACGTCCACCACATTCTTCCTCCATTCCTTGTCAGCAATGATACCAACACCATTCCGTCCATTGACCTTTCCTGTGTACCAGAGCTTAAAACCATTAATTTCTCTAGACCTTTCTCCTGACCATTTAGTTTCCTGGAGACACAGGATATTAATCTTACGATCCTTCATTACTCCCACCACCTCCCACAATTTGCTGCTCAAAGTCCCAATGTTCCAAGTGCCAAATCTGATCCTGTTTTCATGAACTAGCTTCTTTAGCCGCCTCCGTTCAGAAGAAAGCGGTAGCCCTTGCTCATTTAACACTACATCCGGGCGACGATGCAGCGGCCCTCGCTCACTTCTCACTGTACTCGAGCCATACAGCGCGTTACTTACAGGCAACGACCTAACATTAGCACAATTTCTTCGTTGATCCATGTTCATAAAGATTCGACAGGTTTTTACGTTGGCTGTCGGGGCCTAACACAACCCTCCTCCTTTACCCGGGCTTGGGACCGGCTATAAACATAGGCGGAGTTAATGATGATGAAGGAGGTATTTGTATAAATATGATGATGATAGTGTGTGAGGAGTTCATGTAAGGGAGTTATAGGGAAAATGAGATTTGATCATTTTAATTTGTATTAGCTTTTCTGATACAATTTTGGAGCAATAAAAGAACGATGATGGAGGGAAGGAAAAGGTATTTGTGTAAGGATGATAATGGTAGTATGTGGGGAGTTCAGGTGAGAAAGGTATTAGGAGAATGAGATTCGGTCATTCTAATTTGTGTTAGCTTTTCTAATACCATTTTGGAACATGTTTCAGTTTCTCTGATATCATTTTAAAGCAATAAAAGAATGATGATGGAGGATAGGAGAGGTATGTAAGGATGATGATGGTAGTGTGTGAGGAGTTCAAGTGAAGGAGGTATTAGGAGATTGAGATTTGGTTATTATAATTTATGTAATGTTTTCTAATACCATTTAACTTATATCAATTTTTCTGATACCATTGATATTAAGGATTACCCAATGGAGATTTTGTTTTTTGTTTTTTGTAAATCCTAACATGAAAGCCCATTTTATTTTGTAACCCTATTTCAAAATCCATTTGAAAATGAAAACCCATTTTATTTTGCAGCCTATTTTTGGGTTTGCTCTAATATTTAATCTAGTTCTTATTTGTATTAAACCTCATATTTAAATCATAATTTGATGAAGAAAACCATGAATCATCATAATCTTGCTATGGTATATGTATTAAACTTCACTTATAGATATTATCTCTAAGTTACTAATTTGATGAAGAAAACCATGAATCATCATAATATTGCTATGATATATGTATTAAACTTTACTTATAGCTCTTATCTCTAAGTTACTGTTAATTACATTAAATTACAGTAAGCTATCATCTTTATGACTTGAAAATAATATAACTTTTTTGTTGTTGTTATTATACCATTCATATTAACTCATGCTATTTGCAGTGTCATGCACTTACAATTATTGAAATATGGAAAGTATGATATAGCTTTTCCATCTCTTTTAAAGCAACTAGTTATGGTTGGTGAAATCTTGACAAATGGTCTATATCAAGAATTTATTTGAATAACATATTATATCATCCATTTATTTAATTTATAGAAATTAAGGAAATAAAATTAATTACTTAGTTATAAGATATATGATATTATCTTTCTAAGATAATTTTGTAAAATATTAGATTATATATTAGTTTATCAGTAACTTAGTTTAAAAAAATGATAAATATAAAAATAAAATAGAAACATTTCTAAGGATAAAAATCCATTCCTAAACTAGGTCATATATTTATGATTGGAGGGGTTTAGTTTCAATTTTTTTTCTTTCTTACTGAAATATTGAATTCTGTTACTCCATATGACAAATTGACAATTAAAAACAAATGACTGTTAACAACACAATCTATTTGTTTTGGTTTCAAATTGTACCCATGATGAATTAATTTTTTAATTCAATTTGTAACCCTAATTTTATTTATTTCCATAGAAATAATAAAATAATTCTAATTCTAATCATAATATTAAAAGATAAGGATAAAAAAGATAATTATAGGATAATCTATATATTCTATTTTACTGAGATAATGCAGAATATTAAAAGACAAATAATCCAATAAATCCTAACTCTAATAAACAAATATCCTAACTCTAATAAATTAAACCTTAATTAATCATTATCTCATATTTCATCAATTATTTGTGGTAGACAAGTTTAATTAAAACTGGTTTAAAAGATAAGTTTAATTTTAAAAAAAAATTAAACTACTGTGATTCGTAAACGTGTACCATGATCCACCCATGAGGTCCTATGATCCCTTATGAGTATCTTGGTTTTAAAGCGTTTTGTCTTTTTCAGCGTAAACATTGTGTCTGGCTCCCACTGACAGATTTTAATGGATTAATTTCGTTGCCGGTCACCGAAGTTTCTCGTTTTCTTCAATTCCCATTATTCCAATTCCTTTCATCTTCTCTTGTGCTTTCGTGCGATTGAATCAAAAGCTAATTTTATATGTGGGTTCAGAATTTGTTGAAACTGGATTCTCTACTTCGCTGAAATGGGTCTCTTTGATTCTCTGCTCAATTGGCTCCGCAGGTATGCTCTTTCTTCTTCATCTTCTTCTCTCTTTCTTCATAAATTTCTGTTACCGTGCCTCTCATGTTCTGATATAGTTCGCAAAAATCAATTATGAAATCGCCTCGATATTCCATTTTGAATTCGACCAAAGGAAACGACTTCGACTCAAGTTGATCTGAAGCCCTAATCATTCGCTTTGTAGCTTTATAACTGAACTCAATGAATATGAAAACCCTCAAAATAGTGGGAAGGCTCCTTCCTGTGATCAGAAAATTTAGGAAGACTGCTGGGTTTTTTTTGTTATGATTTACTTAGCATTAACAATTGCAATGTCGGTCTGCAAATTGATGTCCTTCTGGCCGCTTTGGCACAATAACTATTAGAAAGTTTTGGATGTTCTTGCAAACTTGCGATGCCAGGGGAACCGATATGTGCTTTTACAATACTTACCTCTGAATGAAGCAAAATATAGGTTCTTAGAGGCTGTCTTATTATTCTGAAGTTGGAACAATTTCAACTGGACCCATAACTTAAAGCCACCATTTTGTTATTTTGAGCAGAATTGGATTTGGGCATTTAATTGTGCACAATGTTTAAAGTAGATAGGTATTCTAAGTTGGCACAGAACTTGTGGTTTGTTATGTGAGTTTTTTATGCATCTTTTGTCACAAAAAAAGTGACCTTTTGATGTTTCGATGCCAAGTTGTTTTAGCTATCATAACTTCAGCAATGTATGCACCTCTAGTGGTTAATATGAAGTTAATAAAGCAACCAACAAGCTTTTGAATGAAATTTCTTCTTTTTTCTCCCTTCTTCTGGATAAACATTACATCAGGTTACATTGATATGCTAATCTATGGGGAAAGAATAATTTTTTGGTGCATTTTGTTTAGGTCATTTAACTTCTTGTTCATATAACATGTATCTAAACTGTCAACTTCATTAACAGGCTTAGTTGACAGATCAAAGCATCTTACATGGTTGACAGAGTTGACAGTTAATGATGCATACGATGTGAACTAAAATTCCAATTTGACACAAAGCAGCCTGAAGGGACCAAAATATCAATTTGACTGATTATTTAATCTCAAAGACAGGCATTTATTGTGTCAAAAATTTCTCATGGGCATTGGCTCCTAGGATGGGAGATCTGACCTTTTAAGTACTAATTATATTTCTTTTGCTCTGCATAAATGGCTTTTGTGGATATTATCATAAAAAAAGAGAGAGAGAGAACGGAAGAAAGAAAAGAAAAGAAATTAAGGCAAAACAAATGTTGTGTGAGGATAGAAGAATTAGGGAAAAAGGGAGAGGAAGAGACAAGAACAGAGGAAGAGGAGAAGAGAGATCAGAAATGCACTGTGAAGAGGTACACATGCCCTGTTTATATAGTTATTTGTATATTAGCCTAACTACCTCCAACGGTCGGTCATCTAATCTCATACCACCGACCTTATAGACTTAGTAACACTGCTAGCCCATCCTAATTACTAACTGTTGGCAGCGGGGACTCATAGACTTAGGGCCTGTTTGGTACAAAGAATCTATGATGAAGGGAAGGGAAGGAAAGGAAGGGAAGTGAATGGAAAGGAAGGGAATATTGGGGGGGGGAACTTAAAAAGGTATGCTGTTTGGTACGATGGGAAGGGAAAATAGGTTAAGGGAAAATAAGATGTTTGGTAGAAAGAAAATGGAGTGAGGGAAGTTGGAAGAATTTGTGAAATACCCATAATACCATAATTAAGTAATGCAAGAAAATTAGAGAAAAAAGTTTTTTTTTTTTAAATAAATCCCAAACATAAATGTGGGCTGTGGGCGTATAATCAGAACTTTATATGTCAGGGAAAAGTGCGAAATCGATAGAGGGGTGGATGGGATCGTCAACGGCCATAAAAAATGTCTGATATAATGCTGCTATAAAAAATCACGAGGTAGGAAATTACTCGAGTGGTTTTCCTCATCACTTGAGTGATGAGGGCAATCACTCAAGTGATAAAATCACTGGGAGTGATAGTATCACTCCTAGAGTGATTTAATCGAATAACTTTAGAGGCATTGGTTCGTAATCACCAGTGTCAGTTGATGACCTATATCCCAACTTATTCTCAATCCAAATATTCATGCCCAGAGCTTCGCTGTGAGGCTATAGCTATTAGTTTTCATGATGGTGTGAAAATTTTAAATTAACAAATTCAAAATTTTCAGGGGCAAGTTTTTCTTTTGGATTTTCCCACTTACAATAGAAGATGAGTTACTACCAATTTTGGTGGGAACTGATCTTCCTATGTTTAAAGGAATTTTGGCTCTTGGTAAATCCCGTAATATCTTCCTATATCCTAATTATCTATGATTATATATCAATACCCTCCCCTTCAAGATTCTTGCACACAAGGATAAATAATCTCAAAGGATGGATGCTGCTGCTGCAGTTGATACAAAGTGATCTAGCTTGCTTCCTCTTCAGGTAAATCCTTCCATTTAACTAATACTTCAGTGACAACCCGACGGCACTCCCTTCCCTTCCTTCTGCTCAGAATCTGTTTTGGTACCAAATTAGGAGGTGGCTTAGGCCACTGACTAGGAGGATTCCGCTGCTTGACAGTAGGATCAGGGCATAGTTTCAACAACGAAATATGAAATGTAGGGTGAATACGGCAGTCAACCGGCAAGTCCAACCTTTATGCAACTGGCCCCACCCTCTGAATAATCCGATAGGGACCAAAATTTTGTGTGGCTAACTTCTGAGAACTCCTAGAAGCCACTGAAATCTGTTTATAAGGTTGTAACTTTAGAAACACCCACTGACCAATTTGGAAATCACGATCGGTCCTATGTGAATCTGCATGTTGCTTCATTGAGTTAATAGCCCGATGCAAATGATGCTTGGCTATCAACAAAGTTTCCTCCCTTGCCACAAAGGAACGGTCCACTACAGGACTTCTAGGCAGATAGGGAACATGTAGGGAAGGTTTTTACCTATAAAGCAATTCATACGGAGGGACCCTAGTAGAGGTGTGAAAGGTGGTATTATACCACCATTGCGCAAGAGGCAACCACTTAGACCACTCTTTAGGGCGTTCCCACGTCATGCACCTGAGAAATGTTTCCAAACACCTATTGAGAACTTCTGTTTGGCCATTCGTTTAGGGGTGATATGCCAAAGTCAGCTTCTGTTCCACCCCCAATATTTTCAAAAATTCTTGCCAAAAATTACTCACAAAAACAGAACCTCTATCATTGGTTATTTCCCCTGGGCCCCATGAAGTTTATACACATTATCCATAAATTGCTGAGCCAAAGTTGAGGCCATGAGGGATGAGAGAGAGGTAAGAAATGTGCATACTTAGTCAAACGATCAACTATAACCCAGATTACATCCTGACCGTTGGACTTTGGCAAGCCTTCAATGAAGTCCATTGAGATACTTTCCCACGCTTTACTAGGTATAGGAAGTGGTTGTAGCAATCCTGGGTAAGTTGCAGTATCGTACTTGCATCTTGCACACACATCACACTGCATAATAAAATCTTTAATAGCAAAAAATAAATGCTTCCACCACAAAGTGTCTTGGTCCTTTGGTATGTAGCATGCACTCCTGAATGCCCTCCTTGGGCACTAGTGTGCATCCACTTTAGAATTTTGTGTTGAAGAGCCACATTATTACCAATGACTAATCTGCCACACTTCTTAAGTAGTAAACCGTCCCAGGTATACTTCTCTTTCCCCCTATTCTATTGTTGCAAGGTAGTGATCAGGTTGGCAATATCTGTATCATTCTGCCAGCTGTCTTTAATTTCTTGTAACAACTCCTCCGAGCAAGTGGAAAGAGCAATTTGGAGGAATTCCATCTTTGGCATTAAAGAGAGAGCATCTGCTACCTTATTAGTACTCCCCTTCTTATATTGAATCTCATAATCGTGTCCTAACAATTTTGACACCCAAAACATTTGAAAAGAGGTTGAGTTTCTAATCTAATAGATGTTTGAGGTTCTACTCATCTATATGAATAATGAATTTTTTTCCCTCGAGGTATTGGTGCCAATGCTCTATGGGTTGCACCACTGCAAGTAATTCTTTCTCATATATTGAAAGGGAACAATGTCGTGGGGCTAAAGCCTTGCTAAAATAAGCCAACAGGGTGCCCTGCTGCATAAGAATAGCCCCTAAACCATCACCACACGCATCAGTTTCAACCACGAATACCTTAGAAAAATATGGAAGTGCCAATATTGGAGCTGTAACTAGGGTTTGCTTAAGTTTTTGGAAGGCTTCTGCGGCTGCTGCATTCCACTCAAACCCATTAAGCCTCAGTAAATTAGTTAAAGGTCTAGCAAACTCTCCATAACCCTTAATAAACTTGCAATAGTACCCTGCAAGCCCCAGGAAGGACCTTAACTGTTTGGCTGTCTTAGGTGTAGGCCAATCCAATACAGCTTGTATTTTGTGATGATCTGTGGCAACCTGTCCTCCTATGATGATATGTCCCAGATATTCTACTTTTGTGGCTGCAGAAGTACATTTACTTTCCTTAACAAAATAGTGGTTGTTCCTTAAGACCTCTATAACTAGCTTAAGATGTCAAATGTGCAAATACATGCTAGCACTATATACAAGTATATCATCAACGAAAACGAGAACAAACTGCCGTAAGAATTCTCTAAAAATGTTATTCATTGCGCCCTGAAATATAGCTAGGGCATTGGTAAGCCCAAAAGGCATTACTAATCATTTGTAGTGCCCTTCATGAGTTTGAAAGGCTGTCTTGTAAGTATCTTGGGGTTCCATTCGAATATGATGATGCCTAACACAGATCCAATTTTGTGAACCAATATGCATCCTTTAGTTCGTCAAGCAGATCTTCAACTAAGGGAATAGGGTATTTGTTCTTAACTGTTTTCTTATTGAGTTCCCTGTAATCTATGCACATGCGCTAGGAGCCATCTTTCTTCTTAACAAGGACAATTGGGGAAGCAAAAAGAGAAGAACTATTTTGAATTACCCCATCCTACAACAAGTCCCTGACCTGTTTCTCAATCTCATCCTTTTGTGCTGAAGGATAATGATAAGGGGGCAAATTTATTGGGTACACTCCTTCCTGGAGTGTAATCAGATGATTGTGACTAGGCCAAAGCGGGGGAAATGACTTTGGTTCTGAGAAGACATCCACGTACTCTGTCAACAGTCCACGCATACCCCCATCCTCATAACGTTGAGTATTATGCAATACATAGCCTGACATTGGTAAACTGGTTGTTGTTGAAACCTCACCCATTACCTGGAGCAGAAATAACTGGCATCCTTCGATAATATGTGCATCCAACTTAGTGACCATGTGGCATTACTCTTGGCCTTGCAGTTCCAGTGTACACAAAGCCCCATCATACTAGAATGTCATGGCAAGGCGATCATAGTTCCATGACGCATGATGTACCACATTCCTTAACCAATTCAGTCCCAAAACTAGGTCATAGGTCTTGATATCCATTATGCGAAAATCCCACTGGAACTCATGACCCTGCGTCTTCCATTTAAGGTTTTTCCATAGTCCAAAAATATCTAGATGGCCGCCTCCGGCAACTTCGACCTCCGCTACAGGACAATTAGAACCCTACCATCCTAACTTACAGGCCAACGTACAATCCATATAATTGTGATTCGCCCCATTGTCAATGAGAATTTGGACTGGTCGCCGCCCCACAAATCATTGGATTCGCATAGAAATAGCACCTACACTATCCTGAATTGCGTGGAGGGAGATTTGGAAGCATTCGGACGTGTCCAGGAAGTCCTCGGCATGACCCACGTCAGCGTCCGGGTTCGGTGGTTCATTCTCCTATGGTTCTAGCAGCTCAAGATGTAATTCCATATGCTGGCGTTAGGTACAATTATGGTCACGTGAGTACGGTTGGTGGCAATAGAAGTAGAGGTTCTTCGTGCGATGTTCCTCGACCTCTTCAAGGGTCATTTTATGCGAATGGCGAAAACTCATGGAAGAGGATGTGGCACGAGGTGTGGGTGACACCGTGAAAGAAGACCCAATCTTGGAAGTACTTGGGGAGGAACGAGGCCAAGAGGTGGACTTTGACCCCACTGACTGGGACCCACTCTTGTAAGAGGTTGGTTTAAAGGTGCGCCACCTGTCTTGGAGGAGCGACATGACTCCTTGTGGTCGCCGGAAGGAAGACTTCAATTCTGACCCACCACACGATTTGATTTCGTGAATTTTAGCAATTCAACGTGCTTCTAACATGGTGCGCGGTTTTTAGATCCAGACTTGTTGAGCAAATTCATCCTAAAGACCTTCGATATATGCCTGAACAAAGTGTTCCTCGGAGAGGCGCAATTTCTAGCGAAGGTTGTCGAATTCATCGTCATAGTTGTCCAAGGAGCCTTCTTGACGGAGTCTCTTGAAGTTGGCTATCGGGGATTCGTATGGGCCTCTGAAGCGAATCTTTAAAGCATGTTTATATCTTGCCACGTAATCGGTCGACCCCGTTTGTCTTCTTCAAACGCTTGATGCCAAATGTAGGCACACTAATCAAGATTCACATATGCGAGTCTCACCTTCCAATTATTTGGCGTTCCGTCAAGTTCAAAATAGCGTAACTACATCCATAAGAGAGATCAGAAATGCATTGCATATTCATTAACAGGAATTTGGCTAACAACTAAAGAGGTACACATGCCCTACTTATATAGTTATTTGTATATTAGCCTAACTACATCCAACGGTCATCTAATCTCATACCACCGACCTTGTAGACTTAGTAACGCTGGTAGCCCATCCTAATTACTAACCTTGGCAATGGGGACTCATAGACTTAGTAAATCCTGTAATATCTTCCTATATCCTAATTATATATGATTATATATCAACAAATAGTCTTTAGTGGGAAGCCTTAAATGAAAAATGGTCGGGCAAGACTGCAAGCTTCACGTCTAGCACAAGATGTTACAGAATTCCGGAGGAATAACATGCTTGAAAGAGTGTTTTGTAAATACTAATAGTAGATGAGAATTAGTTAGTTAGTTAGTTAGTTAGTTAGTTAGTTGGGGTAGTTAGCATCAGATACGTGGCCATATTGTATTGTATATAAATAAGGGAGAGGACCATAACCTGCATGTGATGGTGTTGTAAGTAAGCTGATGAATTGATTCTCCTTTCTCTCTGTGACTCCCTCCCTCCCTCTTGTCTATCTTTCTCTCCCTTCTCTCTTTATCTCCCCTGTTTTCCTCTTCCTACTTCTTTTATATAACAAAGAGGCTCATTTTCTACAAAAAAAGAGAAATAAAGGAAAAAAGTTTGAGTTTTTACTTCTGATATTGGTATTCAAATATTTTCCACATTTTGACGTCCATTCAGGTACTTTAAATGAGTATTGCATTATGTGGTGGTCTGTATGAGTAGAGCATAGAACCCATCCCTGTAGGCACCTTTTTAATTCTAAATGTCCATCTTTGTGCTAGTTTATTTTTTAAACAGGAGATGGAACTCTCCCTCGTAGGCCTTCAGAATGCAGGGAAGACGTCTCTTGTCAATGTGATTGCTGTAAGTTAAAGCAACCCTGAAAGACAATTCTTTTTATACTTACATTAATTGTTGTCTTTTGGCATTAATCTTTTGATGTTTATCAGACAGGTGGCTACAACGAGGACATGATTCCAACTGTAGGTATCTCTATTTCAGACAAAATTTGAATGATATATTTGAAGATTGTAAAGATGTCATAGAAACCCATTCTTGCTGTGGAAACCCAGGTTGGATTCAACATGAGAAAGGTGACAAAAGGTAATGTCACAATAAAGCTTTGGGACCTTGGAGGACAGAGGAGATTCCGAACAATGTGGGAGCGTTACTGTCGCGGTGTTACTGCTATAGTGTAAGCCTTTCTCTTGGTATTGTCTCTTCACAAGTTATATACATACATAAAGTAGGCTTGTGTAATGCAATTGCAATTGTAAACTTACTTTTCTTCTATTTGTTTTAAAAGGCTTTTGGGTTTTCAATATAACAAAACTGACCTGACTGTATACTAACTCAAAGCCATTTGGTAATTTTTGACAATTTAGACTCCAAATTAAGGAATGATAAGATGCAAAGACAAAATTTATATTGTAGGTGGTGCAAAACATTAATGTGATGCCTAAATCCTTTCCCTAATATCTTTCTGTATCAAAAGGAAAATATTCAGGAAGTACAGACATAGAATGATGACCTAGTCAGAAACCAATATTAAAGCATGATTTGATATTTAACTTAAGTTGATATGAAGGGGAAAGCAAGCATCAAGTGCTTAATGATCTGTCAAATAGGCTCTCTAAAATCATGCCAAAGACTAGTAATTCTAGAACTTTAAGCTTTCATGAAAATTTTTTAGGTATTATTTTACATCTCAAAATTCCTGTACATGTTAAAAATTCCACCAATATGCAGTATGTTGTACACCGCTGTTTGTTTTCTTGCTAAAATTTCAATATGAAGATTATAAAACTGGGGAAATTGTAGAAAAGTCCTACATTGAAAATTTTATTGGTTATAAAGACCTGATAAGTTTTGGTACACAAAAAGTATCAGTACTCTGCAAATTCTGTACATACAATACAAAGTGCTACTCACAGAGTATGAGTACTCTGATTTAGGTCCTTCTCATTGTTAAAATTTTCAATACGGAACTTTTTCCCAATTTTCCCTATAAAACCTAATATTGGTATAATGGCTATTGTTGCTGATTAAAACGAACATTGGGGAAGCCTAATGTTACATGTGGATTAAGCTTTTTTATTCATACTCATTGTGCTTTGTATTGTAGGCTCTTTAAACTAATTGGGAATCACATTTTTCAATGCATTTAACAATTTTGTTTTCTTTCATTGATGAATGCAACACAGATATGTTGTTGATGCAGCCGATAGAGACAGCGTTCCAATATCACGAAGTGAGCTACACGAGCTCTTGACAAAACCTTCCTTAAGTGGGATCCCTTTGCTTGTTCTTGGAAACAAAATTGACAAGTCAGAAGCTTTATCCCAGCAAGCATTGGTAGATCAGCTGTGAGTTCAAACAACTCAATGAAACTTCTCTGGAATCTTATGGATTAATCGTTCTTGTTATTATTCAATTTCAGAGCCAATACTTAACCAGAAAATGCCTTTCTTTCTTTCTTTTTTCCTTTTCAGAGGTCTTGAATCAATAAAAGACAGAGAGGTTTGCTGCTATATGATTTCATGCAAGGAATCCATAAACATAGATGTCATCATCGACTGGCTTATTAAACACTCAAGAACTGCTACATGAGTTTGACATGCCATTTCACTTTTGATCTTGGAAGCAAAATCAGTTGCTTTCCTTGAGTAACATGTTTATGTTTTTCTCCCCTTGGTTCTCGAGTTGTGCTCTCAATAAGCGGCTTTGTGCAGTAAATGGAACTATTTGAGTCAAGTCTCCTTCAACGCATTGTTCTCCTGTTCAGTAAATCGATTATGTCCTGAACTTGGTTTCTTGTTTCTGTATAATTTTGTTTATGATAGTTAAGTTATTTAAACTTCAGATTAATTCTCGCTTCTTTTTATTCAGAGTCTAAACTCTGAAGGTTATGATGGTATTGGCCATTTCTTTGAATCAGATTCGACCGTTATCAGGGTAGCTCTCCCAATAACCTTTTTTACATTCACCACTGACTTCAATTTGACAAAGTTTATTAGTATTTCTGAAAAATATTGAGATTGCAAATCGTATTTAATGGATTTTGTTCAGATGCACAACTCAAAAAAATGTCTTATAATATAAAATAGGACTGAGGTGTATCAGTATTTTAAAGTATTTTGTTAGTAGCACCTAACATCTTAATGTAATTTTTTTAGGTGTAATTTTATCCTTAAATTATTTTCTGAGTTATTTTCTTCCGTAACACTTTTTCATATTCTTAATTCTCATCTTCTATGTTTTTAATGATTATTTTTAACATTTTCAATAATAAGTTTTTCAATTTTTTCAGTAGTCATTTTAAATATTTTTTTTACTTATTTTTCATGTTTTTAACCTTAGTATTTAATTATTTTCAGTACCGAAAATGTGGAAGATAAATACCAAAAATAATTAAGGTTTCATTTGGACTTAATTATCATTTTGTCCTTACTGGGAGATGAGTTCACATTTATTACCCGACAATTTTTTTAATAGGATTGTCTTTAATAGAAATATATCTATTCTTAGCCAAAAAAAAAAAAAAAACTATCATTTTGTCTGTGCTATTACTAATTTTCTACTTTTCTTCTCTAGTATTCCCGAAGGAATGTGTTGGGTTGAGGATAAGTCTGGTCTTTATACTATTAAAGATTGATATTTTTTGAGTTTGAGCCAGTGCTATCCTAGGGTTTATATTCTCTCTGTCTTCCTCCCAAATACATTTTGTTTTTGTTTGTTTGGAAATTGCTACTTCCTGCTTGTTTGGTATAAAGGGAGGGGATGTTAACTGAACGGAGGTAAAAAAATTTTGAGTTGGATTTATAACCTTATTTTTCTGATTTTTTTAAATTTAATTTATAAAAAAAAAATTTATTTCCCTTCTCTTCCAAATCTCTCGTACCAAATAGACTCTTAAGACCATGTCTTCATGTGAGGTTTTAAAACATCACCATCTTAATGTTTCAATGGTGTTTATTTCGTTGTTATGAAGAGGAAAGTTTGAAAATTTTATTTTATCTCTGCCATCTCTCCAAAGTAGTTTGCTTTGAATATTTCCTCATAAAATAGAGGGGTTATAAAATTTTGATAAAAAAAAGATGTAAGATAAAAAAAATAAAAATTAAGTAAAAATCTTTTAACACTACTTTTCCAATTTTCTTAGAAAGATTAATAAAAAAGACGTAAGATGAAAAAAAAAATTATTATTGAAAGAATGGTACACTCGATCATGTGATCCCAGATAACTTGATTGGTATAAGTTAAATAACAATAAGTCATGGGCAAAATTGCAAATTCAAATAATAAATTTAATAAGGTGATCTACACTAAGGACAAAAAAAAAATATTATCTCATTGCCGGATTAGGATTTACGTAAAAAATAATATAATAATATATATCTCAAAAAAGGCCTGGAAATTAAAATTGGTGGCATTGAAATACCAAAAACAAATTATAGGAGCATATACAATAAGGATCGATGCACCTTCATACACGGAACCATTGAAATCAAAGATCCCAACGCTCAAACTCCTAAAGGTCAAAGTTTTGTAAGTTTTTTTTTTTTTTTAAAGAAAACGCTTCAAGCTCTCACCATTGACGTTACCTGGTTGATTTCCGAACAAGTTCAGCGAAAACATACTTTTGAGTTCAATTAGGGTAACAAAATATTTTATTTTCTAAAATAAAATTAGTTGAAAATTAAGGCAGGGAAATTACGGAAATATTTATATCGTCTGATACAACGAGAAGCATTTTAGGATCGATCTCATTTCATTTTTCAAAATTTAAGAAAGACCATCTTGAAGTTCGCCGACCAACATTGAAGCAGTTCTAACGTCTCCTCCTCCATTGGCTTACAGAGGTAAGTCTGAAGCTAGCTTCTCTGTCTTTTTAGTTATTTGTAATATTGGTTTTTTGTTAGAAGTCCGAGAAACAATTGAAATTAAAGCTGAAGCTGAAGTTGCTAAACAATTGAAATCGAAATTGAAGCCAGAGTTCCTAAATTGAAATATATATCCTAGCTTCTCTGTCGTTTTGGTTATCTGTAATTATATTCCTGAATGTCTGATAAAAAATTGAAATAGAAATTTAAGCCAAAGTTCCTTAGTTGTTATATTCTTGCTAAAAGTTGGAGAAACAATTGAAATTGAAACTAAAGCTGAAGTTCCTAAACAATTGAAATTGAAGCTAAAGTTCCTGGATTGAAATTTATATCCTTGATTCTCTGTCTTTTTGGTTATCTATAATCTGATTGTATTATCGAATGTCCGAGAAACAATTGAAATCATAATATAAGCCAAAGTTCCGAAGTTTTTTTTATCCTGGCTAAAAGTATGAGAAATAATTGAACTTAAAGCTAAAGTTCCTAAATTGAATTGTACTGTATTGTATTACTAAATGTCCGAGAATAAATTGAAATCAAAATTTAAAGCAAAGTCCATGAGTTTTTATATCCTGGCTAAAAGTCCGAGAAACAATTGAAATTGAAGCTGAAGGTAAGGCTCCTAAATTGGAATTTATATCATCACAGTCCATCCAACCACATGGAGCTTAAGAGGATTCCTTCTTGTTTGGAGAACTTGAAGCTGGACGACACCAACACTTTCAAATGGTGTGATTTTGTTCAGCGCCACCTTACTGCCGTGGGATTGAAAAGGCATCTCACTGGGGAAGCGCCTATGAAAGATAACAACCAAATAGAGATGTGGAAAACTGAAGAGCTCATCATAATCAAATGAATCGAAAGGTCTATGGAACCACACGTCGCCCTCACCGTGTGGCTTTATTGGATAAAAATCATGTAGAGATGTTTATAACTGCAACATTTTAGGGTTTGGTTTTCGATATTGTCCGTTTTGGAGTCCTCGTCACCCCTTATATTTTGGGGTCCTCTCTCAGCCGATATGGGATATAACACTCCACTCACATTTGGACCCAATATCCTCGTTGGTTCGTCGACCCGAGCTTGGCTCTTATACCAATTGAAACATCTTAGCGCCTCACTCGCGATATTGTCCGCTTTGAGGTCATCGTCACTCCTCACAGTTTTATTTATCATTTTCTGGTAATATCTTATTATGCAAAATTTATATTTCTCTATTTTATATTCTAGTATTCTTTATATTTTATGTTGTTACATTATGTTATTTCATTTTATTTACATTTCATTTTTTTTATTATTATTTAATTTTTTTATTTTATTTACATTTTATGTTATATATTATTGTTTATGTTTCTTTATTTTATGTTATTTATTTCATCTTGTTTTATTTTTATTTTATTTACATTTCATTTATTTATGTTAATATATTATTGTTATATCATTATGTCAATCTTTTATTTTTATTTGCTTATTATATTACATTAATATATAATAGTATTATATATGATCATTGTGACATCCTAAAAAAAAGTTAAATATTGGCGCAAGTGGTTACCAGTGTGGTCATGGGAAAGACCATATGCCTTGCTTCTAGGGCGAGGGTTCGATCTAATGGGGAGGTGAAATGAATTCCTTGGGGAATGGAAGATATCATGGCTTAAGAAAAGATCTCTTCAGTGGGGTGACTCAAGTCCGGCACCGTTAGGGACCCTAGGGACCCCGAGTGGGAGACGGGAGACATTGTGCCGTTACAATCATATAATATGATCCATATGATTATGGGCTTATCTATTATTTATATTTGATTATGAATTTGAATTTATTTAATTTATTTTATAGTATTTTAATTTTATCGAGAGGCCAGAAGCCATAATATTCTTAATTTCATGATCAGATGACCAGAAGTCACATTACTTTTGTAATAGTTCTTATAAGAAAGAATGCTATTGGTTTTATTAAATTGCAAGATTGACTAGAACAAATTTGGCACTTTGATGATCTAATTGTTACAAATATCAAAACCTCGAAGGCTAAAGGTTCAAATATCAAACTAAACCCAGGTAAAAAAAAATATCAAACTAAAAAAAAAATAGCTTTACAAGATTTTTGCTATGATCCTGAAGGCCAAATATTTGAAGAAATTGATGATGTGCTATTAAAAGCAAAGAACATATCTGTAAGAGTGAAAATGAACATGATCATATTGCATTGGTGAAATTGATAGTTGAAAGTTAATAATACTTTATCTTGGCTATTGAACTATAATCGTGGAAATAATAACATTTCTAAAGTAATTAAAATTATGAGCAAATGTTATACTATGACTAGAAGTCATATGGATAGAAAAAATAATATAATATAACCAGAAGTTATATAGTTTAATATGTACCAATTTATTGTAAATAAATATCAAAATGGTTGTGAAGCCAAAAAGACTATGAGATCTTGTGAAAATACCAAAAGTAGTTATGATACTTAAAGCAAGAATTATGGAGAAAGATGACCAACTTGTAAAGCAAAAAAATAATAATAATGATTGTAAGCCCTGAAGGCCATATGATTTTGATTTTGATTAGTGTTTAGATTTAAATTTAAATTTATTGTGATTAATTTGTGAAAGAAATTATTATTTGATATTACGATATCGATAAGTGTTCATAAGTAATCTATAAAATCAAATAGACGAAAAGTAATTATTAATCATTTTAAAATTTCAATATAGTGCCAATTTATTTACAAATTTAAACATTGTTAGTAATTATTGATATTTTGATTTCTTGGCCTTTTAGAATTTTACTTCATGGTTATTATTACTATGCCATATAACTCCCAATTAAAATGGTTTATAGTATTTATTTATATAACCTCCAATTATACAATTAAGTTGTTTAATTATTTTCTTTATCTCTAATTGTATAATTTATTTATAACTTTAAATATATGGTGTATATGAATATTATTCATACATCAATGAAGTTTACCACATCAAACCTACTCTTGGGACTTGTACTTCTTTGTTGCACCATAGATTTCCAAACAAACACTCAACTCATATATATACCTCAACATCAAAGTATTTTCTTTCATTATTAGTTATACTTTTCAGTTTAGCTATGTCTACTATATCTTTTCTCCTCTTGAGCATGTGCAGTTTTTTTTAGTTCTCAA
The DNA here is from genome assembly GCA_037074505.1 of Albizia julibrissin. Taxonomy (NCBI): domain Eukaryota; kingdom Viridiplantae; phylum Streptophyta; class Magnoliopsida; order Fabales; family Fabaceae; genus Albizia; species Albizia julibrissin. The sequence goes on along the minus strand of CM073483.1, from coordinate 38,495,685 downwards.
ACATTTTATTAGTGAAAGACATACAAATACTCAGTAATTTGTATTTTATGTTGGTATTGATAAGTTATTGTCTTCTCTCCCAATTTATTGTATTGTCATTTCTTCTACTCCTTAGCATTCTCATATGATATGTGCAAGTTTCATACATTAATCATGATATAATATATATTATGTTGATATATATTGGAATCAAATTAGTTTTATGTAACATTTAAAAAAAATCACATGTCATATTTGAATTTAAGAGAATGAGAATTTATTTAATTTTATGAGAAAATTCATTATGCATAGTTTATGATTTGTTAGACAAAACCATTTTTTGTAATGTGTGTGAACTATATATATGGTGCAAGTCAAATTTATGGATGATCAAATACTAAGGAATATTAGAAAAAAGACCATGTATATCATAATTATTCATTATTTTATAGTATAATTCATTTGTCTTTTCATTTCTCTCAAATTAATTTTAGCCCCTAAACATCACAAATCATGGCAATAAGATCTTTATGTATTTTGATTATGGATCTCCTCATATTTCTTTATATAGTAAAAAATTCTAAACATTTCATACTTTGAGTATGCATCAAAAGAGACAAATTAAAGCATATTATTATTAATGAGTAATGAAGTTATATAAAAATGTTATAATATATGTTAGATCCTGAATAACATACATGTAACAAAATCGATAAAGTTCCTAGAGAACTAACATAGATTTCTCTTAATTTTATAGGAGGAAGAAAAATTGATCATGAAAAATTATAACCCATATATTTACATCAGAGTTTCATTATATTAAAGGGTCTAAGTGATAACCCAATAGACTAAAATTCGTGATTGTATGTGAGGTATGAAGTACTTGAAATTTCAAATGAAAGAGAGATTATTGACTTACTATATACTGATTTGTCTTTGAAATATAAAAATAAAAAAGGTATATTTATATAACTCACACTTGAGGGGAGATTGTTTGAATACAAGTGTGAGTTAATATGGAAAAGTCGTACTCGTATAATTCCTTACAAAGCCTAATTAATTTCCTAAAAATGGATGTCAGATTAAGATTTTATATCAATATGATATAAAAGTTGTAAAGTTTAATGTTAGTAAAAAAATGATATAATAAGCCAGAAGTTTACTAATCCTAACAAATTTATTGTTGGCATGACTTGTTTGATCATCAGAGTTATATATATAGGATGCAACAAGTTATAAAATATTATATATTGACATCCATTGAAAAATTAGAAGATTATTCATAAATAGCAAACACATTATATAATTCAAAAATTATAATGTGCTTTATGTTCTCAAATAAAATTGATTATGGGAGTATCATTGTTTATGATTTGGAATGGATCTCCAAATTTTTGAAAATAAATCAAACTAAAATATAAGCCCATTCAAATAGCATGTCAATCATATAAATGTTTAATAATTTTGATAGATGCATCTATAAGATGTTTACATGTGATATTACTATTAGTTTGCAACCTGAAATTTGTAAGAATATTTGAATAAATTATAATGTTAAGCGCAATTTCCAGATCATACGATTCATTCATTGAAGCCTCTATAAATAGTTAGATTAATACTTATGAGAACAAAATTTCTACTTCAGTGTTGCCATATTTGATTTTACATATTGTAGCACTTATACCAACCAACCAAATTTTCTTGATAAAATTGGCTTTTTGTTAGGAGCCAGGTATATTCCATCTTAAAAAGTTTGAATGTGTATTCCTATTGATCCATCACAATACATAGATAGATATTTAAAGGAAATTGAGATAAATGTTGGGTAAAAATTTCCTTCTTCTTGTTTGTCTCTAAATGAAACAAAAAAATGTTTCTAATGGAAACAAATGGATTTAGGAAACCAATATTGCATGATTAGTCAATTGTCATTTAACAAAGTTTTCTTAACATGAGGGGGAGAAATTGAATAGCTGAAAAAAAACAAAAGGAATGTATTATTACTATTAATATAAATCCTCGAATATAGCAATATGAACAAGAAGTTTATTAGGTTTTGCATTCATGAAATATTGCATAACATCTGTCATATGCAACTATTGACCTAAATGAGAATTATTAAATTTTACATTCCAGCTGAAAATGCTCTAATAAGCATAAGTGAAAGTGAGACATGCCCGAAGTATGAGAGAATAATTGGTTCTAAAAAAAAGAGAAAATGATCAAATAATCTAGATGATCATATTAAGGAGGCAAATACTCCAGAAGAGGTCAAGACATAACTCATTGTAAAAAACCTTAAAAGATGTTCAGGTACTTGAAAATAATAAAGAGATCTCAATGAATTATGTCACAACAAGAAAAATGGAACTAAAAGTCAACAAAAGTTTTAGTAACAATATCACGTAATCAAATGAGGATCTTATACATAAATATGTCAGTAGAGAAAAAAAGGTGATTGGTCCATTGAAAAATGGGACAAGATGCAATGAAAAATATTTTTTCAATATGTGAAATTTATGGACCTGCAATCCAAAACATTTGAAATATAAAATTATTTGTAATAATGAATATTCATGTGAAAATAAAAAAATTTCACAAGGTATAATGATGATTATGATGAGGTACAACATTTGGTGGTTGATACAATAATTGTTGCATATATTATTAGTCTAACAGTATATGCAAACTAAATAATGCATCTATTAGATATCATTACATATAGCATATGCATATGGATAGTGAATATTGTATGAGAATCCTCAAAGGATCTAAAATGCCCGAAGCATATACAAGAAAATCATTCTATATATAAAATATTATTCGAGTATGAAAATAATTCAAGCACATATAATTGATTGAAAAATATATTAGAAATATGAGTAATTTTATATTTTACTTGTAGATCAAATTATCAAATGTATCAATGATTTCAAAATCACATATTTTTGCTATAGTGAATTTTCTTGCAAAGATATTTTTGAATTTAATGGTACAAAAATACCTTATATTTTATGAGAATATTTTTATATATCATGATAATATTGTACTTATTAATATTTTATTGGTAAAAATTAGTTCTTACAGGTACACAATGAATGAAAATGAGATTTGGTATGACAGTCCTATGAACATATTACATGATATTATTTTGTTTAGAACAAACTGAATATATGGATGCAAGATATATATTTTGGTGATTTTCAAAATAATTTTTCATTTATTGTTTCCATAATGAATAAGATAAAAGTAGAATATATTGATATTCTAATATAGCCAGAAGATATCTTAAAGGACCACATTTCAGCAGAATTTTTTGTGACAATGCATCATTCATAATTTGGTGGCTAAAAGAAAGATATACTCAAAAATACATTGAAAGTGATGTTATCATCAGGGGAGTAAAACTGATGTTGTTATCAGGGGGAGTAAATACGATATTATCATCAGGGGGAGTAGAGACAATGTTGTAATCTTTTCCTTAACCAAGGTTTTGTTTCATTGGGTTTTCCTGATAAAGTTTTTAACTAGGCAGCTTCAATATGTATCGTGTATTCTTTTTCTTTCACTAGGTTTTTGTCCCATTGGGTTTTTTCTAGTAAAGTTTTAATAAGGCACAATATTTGTTTATGAGCATCCAAGGAGAAGTGTTATAAATATTTTAATATTTGGTGTAGATGTCCATAACCTTCTAAGTTGAGTCTTTTAGAATTCTAAACTTAAACCATATAACCTATGACATGAATGACTTAGTGGGAATTTTCTATGATAAATGTAAATAACCTATAAAGACTTTATATTATACATTTATCTAGATTTATTCTTTTGTTGTAACTTTTGTAATGGAAGTTAAGGATACGAGGCCTATAAATAGTAGGCATGCATTAAAGTTTATAAGTTTAAAATGAAATAATAATTACTCCCTCCTTACTCTCCATTTTTCTCTTATATTTCTTCATCTCAATCTATTTTCTTGATTGTATAACAAGAATATATTTTTTGTTGGTTGATGCGTCAAATCTAGAATATTTTTCAATATATTTTGAAGGTTCACCTAATTTACTTTAATCATTCTCGCTAAGTACAATCCTTTAATCACTCACTTCACTTCACTTCACTAATCAACTACTTGATTGAGGTAAAAATCGGGTATAATCATTGGACCCCCTAATCAGTAATCAAAGTCCAGAAGTGTGTCACACGCATTTTTTTTTATTAAATTAAAGATACATATTGACATTCAAATTTCATACATTTGTTCTTTCATTAAAAATAGAAAATGATCTGCCTGCCTTTTATGGGGATTCACGTCCCCTCTCTAGTGTAAAGTATAAGTCGCATTCAACCCCTTCATTTAAATTAAAGAAAAATGATTAACTCATTAAATTTGTATTGAATTGAAAGAACTTTTCAACTTTATTTTTTTAAATTAATTTTAAAAATATGTCTCATCTCCCTACTCTTTCTTAATATCTAATGTGTACCACCAATGAGTATGGGTAAAATAAAAAATTGGTAACCAATAATTCTTAGCGAATTATATTATGAATCAAAGATTTATTCTAAATGAATCCTATATTTTGAATTGGAGGAGGGTAATATAAGTACAGGATGCAATAACTGTGTTTTGAGCTAATTCCACTTCAGAAACCAACTGAATAACTCAGTTTCAACTAATTAAAATTGCTTGAGAAGCGAAAGCAAGGCCTTACGTTATCGCTTTTGCACTTTTTCTTTACAGTCAAGTCTCAAAGAACTGAAGTTGTAGCAAAAAGCAAAAGCAATATGATAAGCATCTTTTAATCTATAAGTAGTACAATATAATAGTGAACTACTTCATTCTAAAGATGAATATTAAAGGAAACTGAACTCTCACTGCTGCAAATTAAAACATCACTGCCTCATATAATCAATACGCCAAAAAGGAATTCTCAACAGAAAAAAAGTGTCTATGACCACCTTGGAATGTGAACACAAAAACAAATCCGAAGCTATTTGAGAAAAGAAGTTGCTTGATCACATAAAATCTTCAAATCAAAATACAAAGAAACAATTGTTCTAAAGGCTGCTCTATCTTTTTCTTTTTACATGACAATGTCTTTTGCAGAATGGATCCCTCTACAAAGCTCAAGGGCTTAAGTGCTCAAAGATTATTAAATTCTCATATCCATTTACTGAAGAGTCGTTAATGAAGAATTTCAACTTGTAATACCTGAAATCATTAGTGGCAATAATGAACTGAACTATAAAAGAATCTTATATATAAATTTAATCCCAAAAACTAAATGGATGCACGGATTAGTTTAGTTAACAAATGTGTATGTATAATCATTGATTTTTAGGGAATAGCACTAAATAAACCTATTGATTTCAGAATTAATTTGTCAATTATGTCAATCATGAGATTTCCACTTTTATAGAAGTCTTTATACAAATCACTGCCATCTCAGGTGAGCATGTAATTCCGGATAGAAAGGGAAACATCAAATGTATCTGGGGGGAGATCAACGCATGAGTCCAAACAAATTTTTCACATTTCACACAAATTCCTAGAACAATAAAAACAATTAATCCTACTCAAGAATATAATGTAATCAAACTGGGGGAATAGATAGAGAGCCCCCAAGTAAGAGACTCTGGCGAACAACAGAAGTACTGGGGGGAGACAAAGGGATTATAAACAGCTAGATTCTGTAATACCTTAATGAATTAACAAAAAATACTATGTTATGCAAGCCAAAAACCAGGGCCATAATGAAATAATGGAGGTCTTGCTTCAATTTGGTATCAAGGTGGGGAATATCCACTATCTGGATCTATCACTGACTGAATCTTCTCTTCCTCTTTCTCTAAGGTGGAACAACAAATCTCCTCAATTCTGCTCGCCACCACATCCATGGAGGGTCGATTGTCAGGATACTGTTCAGTACATTCAAGTGCAAGCTGCAAGAGCTTGACCATCTCCTCCTCAACATTCTGGTATCTGAGAAGCTCCATGTCAAAAACCTCAGTGTTCCACTCCTCTTGAACAATAGATTGGACCCATCTTGGGAGGTCCACCCCTTCTTCATTCAACGAGGAATGTGTTGGAGCTTTTCCAGTAAGCAGCTCCAACAGCATTATGCCAAAGCTGTAGACATCTGCTTTTTGGGATACTTTGCGAGCATCTGTTACCTCTGGGGCTCGATATCCGGAAACCCGGTTGGGGGTTGAAGTTGGGAGTGCAAGATGAGCAAGTCCAAAGTCAGAAACGCGAGCTTCAAAAGATTTGGTGAGAAGGATGTTTGATGATTTAATATTTCCATGGGAGGCAGATGGGCCATGTGAGTGTAGGTATGCAATTCCACGGGCAGCACCAAGGGCAATGCGGGACCTGGTTTCCCAGTTTAGTGGAGTTCTGCCACCTCCGTTATTAGCTGAAACAGGAAATGAGCAAGATTTGTAATGGAGCAGGTTAACAAAAGTTAAATAATGAGGCTGCAAGGGATGAAGTATTTCAACAGAAATAGTGTTTATTGCAGCTAGCATTGCTGTTAAAACTAGTCCAAATGCACACAAGAGATGGAAATAGATGCATACGGATGCTCAGCTGACTTATGACAAAATCAATCACCTTGAGACGGTGCACAGATATCATGGAGTAACTTTTAAATTCCAGAGCATTATATTATCACTTATCAGCATTATCTCTAAGGAATTTCATATATGAAAGTATTACAGTATAACCCTGAGGAACAGTATTTTGCTGAGTTCACACTGTCACATGGAACATCAAGATCAAGAATAAGCTAAGATATGCTGTCAACCTAGAGCAGGCAGAAAATTCAGGTTCATCTGAAAATGCTTAAGACGTAAGAGTAAACTCCCTTGAATGGATATAATGTTTCACCAAACGTGCAATTGATTCTACACCAGATATCATATTTAATGAAAACCCAACAGCCACGAGATGTGATGCAAAACCGAAAGATCTGACTTACGCAGCCGTACTCTAGGCAAGTCTATGGCGTGGAAATTGGAGTTAAAACTTGCATGAAATGAAATTTCATAACAAACATGAAGAGACATAATGTAACAGAGTGGACAAGAGAACGAGCACCATTGTTCATTTGATTAGAAAAGAAAGAACAAAATCATGACAAAGGGGACCATACCAATGTTGTGCCAAAATTATGACAACCAAGCAACAAGATGCTTACCATGCAAAAGGGCAGATAAGCTTCCCATAGGCATGTAATCATAGGCAAGAAGCTTTTCTTCGGTGCTATAATAGTAAGCTCTGAGCGGGACTAAGTTATCATGAACCATCTTCCCCACTTGCTCAATTTTCTCTCTGAATTCATTTTCGGAAGCAGTTACATCCTTCAACCTCTTCACTGCCACCACCACCCCCATTTCCAAAGTAGCCTTATATGTGGTTCCAAAGGTTCCCTTGCCCAGTACTTCTGCTGATGCCCTTAATAGATCCTCAAGATCAAACACTTTGCTGACATTACCAAAAAACACCAATCTCTTACTCCTACCAGTCTTAGCATCACCACCTCTGGCTGTTGCTGAATAACTTGCTCCAGAATTATCGATATCTCTAGTTGTCTTTTCTTGAGGAATTTCAACCTCGGCGCTCTTTCCTGGTGTTATATCCCTCGAATCCTTTTCTTTACTGCTTCTCTTCCGGCACAAGAAGAATAGAAGAAGTAAAATCAACAGAAGTCCGACCACCGAACCAATTACAATTCCTGCAATTGCTGCACTAGATAACTTCTTCTTCTTCTTATGTCCACCCTCCGTTCCAGCGCATTCTTGCAAGGGCTTCCCACAAAGAAACAAATTCCCCGTAAATGCACTCGCATCTAAGTGCGAGAACTTTGCGGGAATGGACCCGTTGAGCCGATTCGAAGAAACATTAAATTGATCAAGAGGAGGAGCAGTCAGGTCAGGAATGGACCCAGTGAGCTGGTTGTTGTCCAAAAGGAGGGTATCTAACCTCGTGAGGTTGTTAAAGTTAGGCGAGATCTCACCACTGAAATTGTTTTTAGCTAAATTCAAACGAACCAAATTCTGCATACCATAAAGGAAATCAGGGATTTCTCCAGAGAAGAAATTCCCCTGCAAATAAAGGTTTCGAAGGTTAACAAGATTAGCAAAGTCGCTCGGAATCGGGCCAGAGAGCGCGTTAAAGCGAAGGGACAGAGTCTGGAGCTCAGTGAGATTCCCAATTCCCAGTGGAAGTCTCCCAGAAAGACCCATAGCAGGAAGCCTCAACGTAGTGACCCTGTTCTTTGCAGAATTCTCACAGAACACCCCCGTCCATAAGCAAGGACTCGTCTGAGAGAGGTTCCAGAGAAGGGAACGGCCGCCAACGGCACCGCGCAGAGCCACCAAAGCGGCTCTATCAGAAGCTAGATCTGCGGCTATGACGGCGAACAAACACAGCGACAAAGCAGGAACCAACAAGATAACCGGAAGCAGAGACTTCATTTTTTTCCTCTGCGATTAAAAGAACTGTGAATCGAGGAGACGACTTTCCGATAATTTGTAACCTTCGAGCAGAAACAGCATGCTAAGAAATCAGTGCCATGAGTCTTTCAAAGCAGCAGCACACTATTTGAGTTTTTTTTTTTTAAACTCAATTTTGCAGTTTCCGTTTGGCTGCGCAGAAAATAAGCGAAACGGAAAGAGAAAAACAAAAAAACCAGAGAAGGCGTTAGGGGCTCTTTTCCCACAGCGACACAGAGAAGGTGGGTGTCACGTATTTGAATACGTGAAGGTTAAGACTGTAGAGAGAGAGAGGGGAATCAAAAAGTAGGGGGTGATGAGGGTGGCACTGTGGCAGAAATAAGAAAAAAAATTACAACTCATGCCCTAAATTCAAAATATTTATATTTAACTAATGTAAAGAATTATTTTTGAAATGGTAGTAATGAATAAAAGGAAAGAAAACACCCAACAAACAAGGTGGTGACTGAAATGGTAAGCATGGTCTTATCTCTAGTTAAAAAATAGAATACAATTTCTAATTTTGAAATGGTGTTTGGTTGGGTGATTGGGAGGCCCAAAAGTGTTTATATACTTAAGTCGAGATAACACTCATTTCATATACTTACCTCGTATACCGTAAATCACGATTGAAAAATTGCTTTTAAAAGCTTCAATCACTAATCCAAACAATCATTTAAACACTTTGCCCTTTAAGTGTATGTTTAAATTAGCTGTAGAAACTGCTTTTCTAACGTGATTTGTAGTGTACAAGGTAAATATGTGAGAATAATTTTGTCTCGACTTGTGAACACATGTTTTTTGAACGTTAACTTAAAGGAGCACTAAAGTCTCTAAACAAATTATACGGTCGCCCAAATGAAGAATGTACATCAAATTTTTCACAATTATAATATTATTTGGAGTTGAAATTTTTTCATCAATTTTTTTAAAAGGGTCAAATTATTTTTTAGTTTTTAAATACTAATATAAACTAAAGTGTGATTCATAAAAAAAAACATAAAGTTAAGATATTTCATACTAGTATATACTACTCATGTCCTGTTTATAAGAGAAAAAGAAGGTAATTTTTTGTTCTATTTATAAAATCTATCATTAAATTTTTAAATAAATGTATAATTTTATCTTTGATTTATTATTGGTAAACTTTATAGAATTTATATTAAATAGGGGTAAAGTGAAAAATTATTAAATTTTAAGATAAAATAGAGAAGGAGTAGTGGTTAGGTAAAGTAAATATTTTTTTTAAATTCCTAAACTGTAATTATTCTTAAAAAAATTCTTTACTTAAGAAACCTCTCCTCATCATGGGAAATTACAGGGTACTTGGAGGTGCGTAGAAGAACAAGAAGGTGCAACGCGGGTGACCGGGTGAACAATTCCAAAAAGGATTAAGGAAGCTTCTATGTGGACCCCACCAAATTTGAATGGGCCAATGGGGGGTGAGATTTGGAGGGTGGCTATGCTTGGGTGGGAGCGCGTCCCAGCGTAAGCTTCAAGCTGGATCCTTAACACACAACCTTTCTTAATTAAGCGTGGAAGACTGGAAATACCAATCTGATGGTTATTAAAGGCAAAAATAATTAAATTTAAAGATATTGATTGATTGATTAATTGATTTTCTGTTGACGGCAGGATAAGATATTCTGCCGTATATTGACCATCGGATTAGTAATTAAAATTCTTCACTTTCTTAATATGATAAGGACGTTTCTATAATTGTTATTTTAGGGAAGTGTGTCTTTTTATGAGAATCAAGGAGGAGGAGGAGATCGCATTTCTCGTTTTATGCGTGGCAAGGGTTAGGAGATTCTCTTTGTTACTCCCTCTAATCCTTGACGTGAGAAACAATTTTCCTCGTATATCGGTAGTTCTTAATATAAAAATAAGTCTTTTTTTTTTATGTGAAATTTAAAACTAATCTTTTTATCTTTACCCAGCTCATATCTCCGCAATAAGTGTTACCCATGATATTGTGTGTATTTTTTTTATTAATAAAGGTATAACTGAAAAACAAATTAGGAGAATTTTAAAAAAATATCATTTAAACTTTAAAATCCTAAATAGGTGATTTAACAACAAAATGATTTGTTAATTGCATTATCATTCTTGTTAATCCCATTAATAAATTTTTTAACGGGATTTTGAAATTTAAATGATATTTTTTTGGCATTCTCCCAAAAAAATTTATATTTCATTTATAGTTTTTAATTAACATTTTGAACAATTGATTTTTATAGTTGTTTCTTATTAAGAGTTTATAACAAAGAACAATTAGATGTTTTGATAGGGTTATATTATTCAGTTGTATTCGAGTATTGTTGAGTTAAATTAAAAATAGTTTTTTTAAAGAAGTTGTTTACATTCACACAGAGTCAAACCTAAAACCTTGTATTTAAACCACTAAAGTCATTTCCATTAAGACCAACACCTGTTAACAAGAGGCAATGAGATTAAAGAACTGCTATAATATGAGAATCTTATAATAGTTCTTCATAATAATTTTATTTCTATAATTTTTATGAATTATTTCGGAATTAATTTTTTTTTTTATGAAAAGACATAATGGCTTTTAATGAAATTAATTGGGACTATATCTTATTGATATTTAGAAAGAAATTTTACTAAAATTGGTTGGCAATGTCTTAATTATTGTTGTCATATGATGAGTTAAAATTATTACTTATTTTGTTGTTATTTCTTTTTTTTTTTAAATTTATGAGTCCTCATTACCTATGCACAACTAAACTTGTACAATAAAGTTGCACTCTTCAATATATGTTACTCAGTCATAGGACCTGTTTAAAAATTAACAAGTTTAATTTATTAATTCACAAGTGTCTACAAGCTATTTACAACAAAACTTTTACAATAAAATTATTCTTGTCACCAAAACTCCAACCGCTGATAGAGGTGGCTTTGGAAGAGAAAAGAAAGATGGCTTTTAAGTAAAATGTGAGGAGTGATATGCTAACTTAACAAGATTATGAAAATTTTAATTAGTCATTTTGACCCTACTAGAAATGTCTTAAAAATATAGTATTGATCAATTCATATTTTAAAAAATCTCAATTACACCTAAGTGAAATGTTAAAATCTAAATTCACGCTTACACTTCTGAAAAATTACTAATCAAATCAAGAAGTCTTATTATAAATTTTTTATTGTTATTAAGGACCAAAATGTCTCATTATAGTTAAAAAAAATTGTAAGTAGGTGTAGGTCATATTTATAGTAAAAAGTTAAACTCAAGCAAGGTGGAAAAATTGTTAAAACTCTGATTAGGCTTAATTTTATATTAAATTAAAGAGTTAAGGTATAAAAATAATCATTAAGTCATACCAAAAATGTGAAAATAACAATAAATTTTTTTAGGTGTAACAGTAAGAAGGCAAAAATAACATTGGCGTTAATTTTTTTAAACTTACATTATGTAACTAATTTTGATGGCATTGTTACTTTTGTCCTTTTTTATAATATTTATAGTTACTCTTGTACCTAAAAGAATTATGATTATTTTAAAAAAAAATTTGGTATAACTTGATGGTTATTTTTATAGTTTAACCCTAAACTAAAAAGTAAAACTCTCAAGCAAGGTGGATCTGAGTTGGACCTTACCCAACCGTTTATTTTTACAACTTGATCTTGGGTGCTCCATATGGAGGATTTGTTTAAGCTTGCAACGGATCATTTCCAGAAAATTTACTCCCTGCCTCATGAATTATCTATTGATCAAATTTTAATATAAAAAAAATATCATTAAAATTAGTAAAAGATAAATAAGTATGTTAAATTAATAAATTTCAATAATTATAAAGGGACTGATTTAGAATTTTAAAATGTTGCAAAATTTATTAAATTATCTAACTATCCTTATTTTTTTAAAATAAAAAATCATCAACCTCTTACTGGCTTCCGGTGCCTAACAGCAACAGGAGCTCCAGAGGTCTTTTTTTTTAGTTATCAAGAAAAAATTGTCTATATAGATACATGAGTTGTTAATAATGATACTAAAATTATAAACATGATATTTGTTTTTGTGGAATATTCAACAAATACCTCGTTTATAACTTTAATATCGTTATTAACAACTCAAGTATCTATATTAATCACTTTAGCATGAGAAATTCAATATATATATATATATATATATATATATATATATATATATATATATATTAGCCGCCGAAGCTTCGATGAAAGTTATTAGGAAATATTCAATAAATAGCTCGTTTATAACTTTAATATCGTTATTAACAACTCAAGTATCTATATTAATCATTTTAGCATGAGAAATTCAATATATATATTAGCTGCTGAAGCTTCGATGAAAGTTATTAGAAAATATTCAACAAATAGCTTGTTTATAAATTTACCATCGTTATTAATAACTTTACCTTGAAAACAAAAGGTATTAACAGCCGAAACTCTGGTGAAAGTTATCTGGCAATATTCAACAAATACCTCATTTATAATTTTAATATCACTATTAACAACTGAAGTATTAAATTGACAACTTTTTCCTGAGAAATATATATATATATATATATATAGGGTTATCAGTTACAACTTTAGTATTACTGTTAATAACTCAAGTATTTATATTAACAACTTTAGCCTGAGAAATTAAAAAATATATATTAGCCGTCGGAGCTCCAATGAAAGTTATTTGGAAATATTGAACAAATACACTGTCTACAATTATTTTTATTAACAACTTTAGTATCAACATTGACGATTTTTTCCTGAGAAATTAATATATATATATATATATATATATATATATATATATATATATATATATATATATATATATATATATATAAGGCCACGGTTTACAACTTTAGTATCGCTATTAACAACTTAAGTATCTATATTAATAAATTTTGCTTAAGAAATTCAAAAAAAAATTTTAATAACTCAAAGGAAGCAAAACTCCGATGGCTGGAAAGGGGTTGAGAGTTGTTGTTTTTTTTTAAAAAAAGCTAAAGGTAGTTAAGTAATTTCTCAAGTTTTGTAATATTTCAAAATTTCAAATCAATTCCCTTAAAATTATTGAAATTCAACATATTTATTTATCTTTTACCAATTTTAATGGTATTTTTCTAAAAAAAAATTGAATTTGAATTTCTTTGCAAAATATAATTGGTTTTAATTTTTTCCATGAGGTTGTCACATCACAAACTTTTAGGGCCCGTTTGGTTCGATCTCATTACACCCTGCAGTGCAATGCGATGCGATGCAATGGTAATGCAATGCAATATTAATTACAGGGCTAGGGTTTGGTTTGATTTTTAAGTAAGATGTAATGAATTATTATTTTAACAATTATTTAAAATTAATATATTACACAAAGTCTATTTTACCCTTACTATAATCTTTGTAAAAAGAAAGTTAAGAGTCAGGAGGAGGAGGAGGTAGTGGCGGTGGTGCCGGGTGGCTACAGCGATAGAGGAGGAGGAGGTAGTGGTGGCGGCGGTGGCAAAGGAGGTAGTGGCAGCGGCAGAGGCAGAGGAGGTAGTGGAGGTGGTGGTAGGGGGCGGGGGGCGGCGGAAGAGGAGGAGGAGGTGGTGGTGGTGGGAACGGAGAAGGAGGAGGTAGTGCCGACAGTGGCGGGTGGTGGTGGGAACGGAGAAGGAGGAGGTAGTGGCGACAGTGGCGGGTGGCGGCGGAGAAGGAGGAGGTAGTGGCGACGGTGGCAGGTGGCGGCGGAGAAGGAGGAGGTAGTGGCGGTGGCAGGTGGCGGCGAGGGAGGAGGAGGTAGTAGCGACGAGGCCGGGCGGCGGCGGATGAAGAGGAGGTAGTAACTGCGATGCCGGGTGGTGGCAGCAGCAGAGGAGGAGGAGGAGGTGGTGGCGGCGGTGGTTGCAGCGGCAAAGGAGGAGGAGGAGGTGGTGGCGGCGGCGGTTGCAGCGGCAAAGGAGGAGGAGGAGGTGGTGGCGGCGGCGGTTGCAGCGGCAAAGGAGGAGGAGGAGGTGGTGGCGGCGGCGGTTGCAGCGGCAAAGGAGGAGGAGGAGGTGGTGGCGGCGGCGGTTGCAGCGGCAAAGGAGGAGGAGGAGGTGGTGGCGGCGGCGGTTGCAGCGGCAAAGGAGGAGGAGGAGGTGGTGGCGGCGGCGGAGGAGGAGGAGGTAGTAGCGGAGGTGCCGGGTGGCAGCAGCGGTAGAGGAGGAGGAGGTAGTGGCGGTGGTGGAGGAGGAGGAGGTGGCGGCAGTGGTGGAGGAGTAGGTAGCGGAAACGGTAAAGGAGGTGGCGGCGGCGGCAGGTGGCGGCAACGATAGAGGAGGAGGTGGTGGCGGCGGTGGGAGTAGGTGGCGGCAACGGCAGAAGAGGAGGTGTTGGCGGTAGTGGAGGAAGAGGTGGCTGCAGTGGTGGAGGAGGAGGTGGTGGTGGCGGCGGTGGGAGTAGGTGGCGGCAACGGCAGAAGAGGAGGTGTTGGCGGTAGTGGAGGAAGAGGTGGCTGCAGTGGTGGAGGAGGAGGTGGTGGCGGCGACGGTGGTAGCGGTTGTGGCGATGTGCCTAAGTAAAAATATATAAGTAAAATAAATAGAAGTAAAACTAAAGGGTAAATTAGACTTTTCTAACTATGCAATGGGATGGTAATGAGGATTCATAGGGGGGAGGTATGAATGAGGATTACCAATTTTTTGGTAATCATCATTACCATGGTAAACCCTATTACCATGCTAAAGAGTAATCAAACAATCTTCTCATGGTAATGCAATCATGATTACCATTGCATATATGTAATAGGGTTGAACCAAACGGGCTCTTAATTTTTGCAAGAGGTAGATGATGGAGTCATCAGGTGAGATGCGGCTAATTTACATGTATTTAATTAAATAAACAGGTAAAAATTTGTAAATATTAGCGGAGCATAAATATGTTGGCCTAAAATAAAAAAAAATTAATTAAATAAGGAGGTCCGATATGATATTGGTTGGGAGGACACCGACCAGCTACCTGTAAGCTTATAATTGGGTGGCCCTATTTACAAGTCTTCCCTTGACACGTGTCATTTGTTCCTTGCCTATTCGCCCAGGCAAAACAGTTTGTATGCCTGAGTCATAAATCATAATGACCGAATTGACTATGGCTAGTCGAAATTAGCTATATAAAACATAAAAGGTTTTAGATCAATTTCTTTGAATAATTATTGGGTTAATATAATATTTGATTTCTTAAGTTTATTCTTATTTTAATTTTGATACCTAAAGTTTTAAATAAGAGATTCTAATCCTTTAAAGAATAAAATTGTTCAAATTTTTATTTAATAATAGGGATTAATATTTTAAATGAAATAAAACATGAAGGATTAAAACCTTTGATTTAAAACTTGAGTGACGAAAAATCAAAATAAGAGTAAATTTGAGGGACCAAATATTATATTAACTCATAATTATTAAATAATCAGGTTAATGACATTTGGGATTATTATATAAAAAAGAATTATATTTTATGATACTAAAAACTTTCAAATGTTAGTTAACCAACTGAAATTTTCTCCAATGCTCCACGTAGGTGAAAATGGACATGGTTTGAAATGGGCAGTGTCATAGTTGTATTGACTACTTGTAGTTTGTTTTACTTCTAGTATGTTTAGTTTCTTCTTTTGCTCAGATTGCTACTTTTTATTTGTTCATTACTCAATTTTGGATGATGTGTTATTCGTTATATGTAAATATAATATCATATGTAGCGAAGTAGTAGCATATTGCTACATCCCTCTAATGCAACGTTCCTTATTAGCATATTGGCTCGTGACCTCTAGTCTTTGCATTAGCTCGTTGTGTTGTTTGTTTTACGTTTTTCATGAAATGTTGTTTAGTGTCTTTTTCATTTTGCTTTGTGTGGACAGGGGCTCATAAAAATGTTAGGTTTTATTTATAATGCATTGAGGACCAATTTGTGTGTATCCACAATTGTAAAAATTATTTTTTAGACCGATTAAAAAAGATATATTAGATCGATTTTGGATCAGATCTTGATATAGTCGGTCTAAAAATTCTGTAACTTTTTAGACCGGTTAAAAAACCGGTCTAAAAGTAACATTTTTAAGACCGATTGTCTCACAACCGGTCTTAAAAGTTCGACAATAAGCACTAAAAAGAGTTTTATGTCATGACTTTTAAGACATGTTCTCAACAAAACCGGTCTTAAATTTTAAGACCAGTTTTGTTGAGAGCCAATCTTAAAAATATGTTTTTTTTAATTTTGTTCGTTTCAATCTTGCCCATGCCAGTAAGCCAATTCAACGACAATCCCCTTTCTACACAAGCAACAACACATATATATTCACAATCAAAAGCAATGACAACATCATTTTTATTTCTAGAAACACTTGGTATTTCTCAAAATCAATCTGTTTCTACTTCTTTTGTTCAGCCTATGATATCATGTTATCTTGTGCAAACTTGCTTCAAATTTGGAATCATCAAGCCTAAAATCCTTAATATTTCTCATTTCCCTCTTCTGTTAAATATGCCCTTAGTTATCCTAATTGGTATGAAGCTATAAATGCTGAATATATATTAGTCTATTCTAAGCAATAACACTATAGAATTGTTCTACAAAGGACCACTATACCCATATCAACACATACATACCATCAAGTAGAGAACAACAATATAACGATATTGTATACATATGATTTCTATGGGGAAAAATGTACTTGGCATATTATATCAATACGCTTATAACCCTATAAGACTTGAAATTAAATTGAAGATTTATCATGGATGAGATTAAGAACGAATATAGCCAAATAAACCAAGCTTCGTGCAAATTTATTTACAGAAAACCACTGATAGCAAAGAAGAAGAAAGACGGACATACAAACGCGATGAAATGGAGGAATGACAATGTCAGGATCAGAGAAATTGTGAAATCACGAAAACAAAGGGAATGAAGAGAAAAATACCTGCTGCAATACATTAGGGCTTCGACGAATTACCCATACAGTTTTAACTACCAAAGCATTGGCAACAAACAAGAAGAAAGGAAAAGAACGTACTCCGATAGCCACTGACGCACACCCAGCCGTAAGAGAAGACCGAGCAACATCGACAATTTTCGAAGAAAAGGTGTGGGCTAGGTTTTAATAAGACTTTTAAGACCAGTTATTCAAATAACTGGTCTTAAAACTATAGGGATTTTTTTATTCACTTTTAATTAGACATTTAAGACCGGTTATTTCATAATCAGTCTTAAAACAACGACTTTTAAGACCGGTTATTAAAATAACCGGTTTTAAAAATATAGAGATTTTTTTATTCATTTTTAATTAGACCTATTATATAGAAAACCGGTCTAAATAATTTTTCTTAGACCGGTTTTCTCTAGAACCGGTCTCAAAAGTTTCATTTAATTAGAGAATTGCCACCATATTTTTCTTTTAGACCTTATCCACAATAACTGGTCTAATTGTGTAGATCTAAAATGCACTTTTTGCACTAGTGATCTTTTTCCTTAATAGAATAAATTCTTTTTTTATGAACTTAATAGAATAAATTCACTTCTTAAAAAAAAGGGAAGGGAAGATCTTGATCATTTAGGGGAATTAATTAACTGGAGTACCCGTGTTTACTTCCAAATTGGAATTCCTTAAAAGCTAAATTGAAATTTTTGGAAGCTTGATCGAAATCATTTTCAATTAAAAATGTTTTTCATATTTATTCTTCCGTCATTTCTAATTTGTATACATTACATATTTTTGTAAACTTGCCTTTTAATTTTTTATTAAAATCAATTATATTAGAAAGTAAAAGATAGAACGTATAACATTTTTAAAACCAAAGAGTGAATGCAATGATTTTTTTTTTGTTATGGTGTTTTAGGAGTTGTTTGGTACGAGAGATTTAAAAGAGAAGAAAAAATTGTTATGAGATGAATTTTAAAAAAATTATAGAAGTGGGGTTAAAACTTTTTAATTAATTTTTTATACCTTTTTTATTTTTTATTTTCTCTTTATTAACATTTTATAATCTCATTTTTTTAATTCTTTTAAATTCAATCATAAAAATCTCAGTTTCTCTTCCTTTCCTTCCCCTCCTCCCCTTACCATACAGCCCTTTAGGCCCTGTTTGGTATGAGGCATTGTGGGGTAGGGACTGGGATTGGATCAGGGATTGAGTGAAAATATATCGTTTGGTATGAGGGACTATAGATAACTAGGGATTGAGAGTACCACCAAAGTGGGATTGCTGCAAAGCCACCTCCCCCCTGGTATTGTGTTTTCAATCCCTGGACTGCAAAACTGTAGAGACAAAAATATCCTTAATTAAAATATTTTTTGGACAAAAATAACCCCTGATTTTAACCAAGAATCCATCCCTCTCACATAATCATAGGGTTTTGAAACCCGGACCGGGAACCAGCTAATCGTCGTAAAACCGGTCCGATCCGGAAACTGGTCCAATCCACCATTTTTTAAAAAAAATTAATTTTTTTAATTTTATTTTAGAATTTCATATTAATAAGCCTAAAATATTCAATTTTTCACCTGTTTGACCCGATTTAGCTCCGGTTTGACTCCGATCTAACCCATTGACCCTTAACCGAGTATCCCGACCGGTTCAACGACCGATCCGGGTTTCAAAACATTGCATAATCACTCTCTCTGTTTTTTTTCTCGCTAATGACATAATTAGTGACTATTTATTAAATAAGATTAATGAAATTATTCCCTCCAACTATTACTTAGTACCAAACATAGTTTTAAAGCATCAATCCCAGTCTCAGTCCCAATCCTAATCCCAATCCCAGTCCCAATCCCAATCCATCAAAATTCAGTGTCACGTACCAAACTGGGCCTTAGGCTTTGTTAGGTATGAAGGATTTGGAGGAAAATGGAGGACAAAGAAAATTTTTATAAGTCGGATTTAATAAAATTGGAGAAATATGGTTAAAAATTTTTAAATAATTTTTTTACTTTTTTATCATACATTTTCTCTTTATTAAAATTTTATAATCCCTTCTCTGAATTTTTTAAATCTGATTCCAAAAAATTCTCCTAACACCCACTTTTCCTCCCCTCGTATCAAACACCTCGTAAGGTTTGCTGGTTTTTGCATTGGCGTCTGCAATTCCTAATTTGTCCCTTCTAATGATATTACCCCCTTTTTTTAAAAAAAAAAAATCACACACACTGACCCACTCACTCGTTAATAGGAAAATTTCAAGTGAAATAGTTTTTTTAGTTGTGTAAAACAGATCAAGATTCTTGGTTGATATTTTAAAATTTTTAAATCATAAATTATTATCACACGTTTTATTGGGCCTCGAAGTGACATTTATTCAAAATATTTTGAATAAATGAACCAATTAATTAATCAGCGACCAATTCTCATCTTGATTTCATCATCAAGAGACAAATTTCAATGAGTTAGTCTCCCAATCATCCATACAAAGTCCATATCCCTTGATCCTTTGGTTATAATGACTTTAGCTTGTATAACTGTTTTTCTAAGGTTATGTTTGACTCGATGGAAGGGAGGAGAGGGTTTGACAAGGATTTTATTTTGTCTTATTTAGATTGACAAAAAGAGAAGGGAGGGGAGGGATTTTGAAATTATCTTGTTTGGTATAGGAGGGGAAACATTTTTATATGGACAACTTAACCTTTATTTCATTTAATTTATATTTTATAACTTTCTAACATATTTAATAAAATATAATTATAAATGGTATTCAATACATAAAATTATAATTTTATAATTATAAAAATTAAATAATTATAATTATAAAATGTGTGATAGTTTTGGGTAAAGAATGGAAAGGGCACTGTGAGAATATTATAAAATAATAGGGACATATTAATCAATGTATATCTAAATATTAACATTTCCCTCTAAATTCCCCCAATTTTAGAGGGGAGGGTTAGAAGGGGAGGGAAAATCTTACCTAAAATTTTTAACAATTCAAACAAGGAGAGGGGGACAAAATCTCCCCATTCCCCTCCCCTCCCTTCATACTAAACAGACCCTAAGGATCTAATTAGTTGTTCTCAATAGTTTTGTATGTTATTCCTCCTCAAATCACTTTGTTTGGCATAATTGAGTATTTTGATTTCTCAAAAAATTAGGTTTGCTTTAATATAATACATGAAATTTGAAAAATGTATTTTTTTTTTTTTGGGTCATAAGAGCGAACACATCAGCCACTAGATATTTCCTTCATCAGCATCCACCTCTTATGAAAAAGTTGGAGGGTGATCAAGAATACATATACTTTAATATAGTCTATGCGAATATTTAGCTAATTAATCTGCAAGTCTTATGGACGAAACATAACCTACCAACCCCTGCGGTAAAGTAACCAAACATCAGCATTTGAACTCTTGGCTTGATGGAGAGAATTTTAGCTCCTCGCTCAAGTCACGAGTTCGAAACAGCGCCGTTTAAGATATGAATTAGAAACATCATCCACTACGTATATAAATAACAAATTCACTATTATTTTCATTGCTTTATGTTAGTATTAAGTATTAACATTCGGATATTAGTATTTACTCTTTTAATTAAAACAGTGTATGTTTGGTTGGACGATTGGGAATCATAAAAGTACTTATACACATAAATCGAAATAATACTTCTCTCACATATTTATTTCGTATATCGTAAATCATGATTGAAAAGCTGTTTTTGAAAGGTCTAATCACTAATCCAAACAAGCACAAACATTAACATCATATTTTACTAAAAAATGATACAATAATATAATTGAAAAAATTGGTGTAAAATTTTTATTTAAAAATTTTATTGGTTAAAAAAGTCTGATATATTTTTATACACAAGCATGCAAGATTTTATAACGTAAATCACTAATACTCGAATATAAGTCCCTTTAAGTAATAAATGGAGGCTTTTTACCAATTTTTTCAACTTTCTTATAAACTTTAATACAAAACTGTAAAAGTTATAAATCTATTTCGAATGTTGTGCATGTGGGGTCCACATCCGGTTAATTTAACCGCCTTCCATTAAGGCCTGAGCTGGGAAGGGGCACCCTCAACGTCTATAGTACCAAGGAACCAAAAACTAACATCTACCTTCTTAACTTCTGTCTGGCCTATTTAATTATACTCTTTATTTGTCCACGTCGAAATTCATGACTTCTGACTAACATTCACCTTTCTCTTTCCCCTATTCATTATTGCCACCACCCCACCTTTTCTATTTTGTTTTTCTCCCTGTTTTGGGCGAGAATTATAATTACTTGAACTTCTATAGCCTGATTTATAAATATTACTTCATGAATTTGGGCTAAATTTAACAACAATTCCCACCCTTTATATATCACTGCTTCTGATATTCTTAATTCTCAGCAACACCACGAAGCTCTCTGATTCTCAAAACAGTGGGTTTGAAGCATTGACTCTCCTGTGATTAAAAGCTTTCATAATTTTTGTGTTGATTATTTTTTAGATATTAAAGTCATCATTCACTCTTTTTTTTCCCCTTGTTTCCCATCACCTCTCTCTTTTTTTGGTATTTTTCTAGCTTTAATTATGGAAGACTTCGGCGCCGTACCTCATGAGACTTGATTGCAATTCAATTGATTAGTAATGTTTGTGTAGACTTATTTGATTATGGCATCAATCTTTCCCCGAGACCGAGCGGTGTGTTATCTTTCAACTTTTGAACTATGGAGGCATACACACCCTTTCAACTTCTAAATTAAACATTCTTTTTCTCATTCCTTGTGCTTCCTCAAGAGCAGGAATTGAAGAAAACAAGAGGAAGAGTAGGAGACACGGTCGTCGGTGGCGGAGTCATCAAGGACTGTGGTAGCGGTAGTAGTGGTGAAGTTCTTCATCTTCATCTCATTGGAGGAGAGATATGGGAAGAGGAGGAAGAAGTGAAATAATGTGCTAACACTTGTGGGTCCCAGTGAATTAACGTAGTTCAGGTGGAGTCAATGGAAGTGTTAAAATTGCAGGTCCTTTATGTATAACTTTGTTGTTAAATTTATCTATTTTCTTTTTAAAAAAAGAAAGAAGGAAAGAAAGGGAGAACTTTGAGTTTGTGATATTTTAGAATAAGGGCTTTAAATAAATGAAATTCTCTCATAAATAAAGTGTAATCCAAATAGGGAAATTGGGCCTTCGTGGTCCCTACCTCAACAGTGGTCCCTTCCCACCTTCAAATTGGTTGAGTAAATTTGTTTGGGATCACGTTCAGGATTCTTATAAATGTTTATTCTTATAAATTGAGGTAAAACTCTTCTCACATACTTACATCGTATACTATAAATTATGACTGAAAAGTTATTTTTAAAGGTTCTAATTACTTTTCCAAACAAGCACAATGACTTTTTCAGGTTAGCCTAGGTGTAGAAATAAGCTATGCTAGGTTAAGGTGTAACGGCACAGCTTCTCCCGGACTGTCTTTACTCAGCCGGGTTCATGGCTGACCGGGGACTTGCGTCTTTACTCGCAATCCCAGGCTCACTCCGCCCCCTGCGGAATTATCGCCGAAGCGAGCCTCCCCAGGTCTCGAGGACACTACCTGGGGGTAAGTAGTTCCTAATGTAACGACCCTTTCTCACAAACAACAATTATCCACATATATACAAAATCAGTGATAATTTTTTTTCCAATACATATCAGAGTTCAGGACACAAACTCGCCCACAAACTCTTCCACAACATATCAGAGTTTGTGAAAATGTAACGACCCTTTCTCACAAACAACAATTATCCACATTTATACAAAATCAGTGATAATTTTTTTTTACATATCATAGTTCAATCCAATACATATCAGAGTTCAGGACACAAACTCGCCCACAAACTCTTCCACAACATATCGGAGTTTAGGGCACAAACTCGCCCACAAACTCACTGCAGATAAATTTATTATTCTGATATCACATCACAATTAACCCATGGGTCACAAAATGATTTCCAACATAGATATCCAAACAGTAATTATGGCATTTTAAAAACATGTGGGCCCTATAATGGCAATATAGAAATTAATACAACACCAATACCAAAAGAGGCTTACAAGATTCTTAAAGTCTATGCCTCTGATTGCTTCCCTTGGCCTCTATCCAGATTAGAGGTATCGCCTGAAAAATTTATTTATAATGACGGGGTGAGACATAAAGTCTCAGTAACCAAAAATCAATTTACAAAATATGCAGGAAAAGATTGTAAGTCAGAGAAGCAGGTTTAACTGACATAATAATAGTAATAATAATATTCTCATAATTTAACATTTAACATGATATAATCAATAAATAAAACCATCCCCACTCATCCATCCTGCTCCTCCTTATCACCTCTGGACTGGTACAGCCTATCAGTGCTAATATACCCGGCCAAAGGTTAGCTAGTCACATCAAGAATACTGCCCCCTCCCATGCCACCACCAATATACCGTAACAGAGAGGTGTCCGCCCAAACACTCAGCTCCAAAATCCGGGCCAGGATTGAGAGAGCCGATGGGCACACAATTCACCATATCTCTTCCACACAACCCAACATATCCTGTAATATAAAAATAATAAATTAATACAGCTTTCAAAAACAATTACAATAATTCTAAATTCTTATACAACATTCATCTCAAACAACATATCCACCATAACAGTAACAATTTAATAATAATTTTCACTTATGTAAATTAGAAAATACACTGCTTCACTGAAATAAATTCATATCAAACATAAATATAATCTTGCAAAATACATACAAGTAATATAGATAAAAGTAAGGTTTATAAAATACCTTACATTCCAAAACAAGCATATAAAATAAATTAACCCCAGTTACCTCGATTCCAAGCTTAATCTTAATTTGGATAGTAAAACCCGTGCAATCACCAATCACAAGAAAAATCTACATTATTAATGTAGATACCAATTAACCAAAAATAACAATAAAATAATTAATTTACATAATTTAACTCCTACAACCCAATTTTCTCTACAACTATTATCCTCAATTATTCCAATTTCCTTAAAAAAAATCCTTAAATAACCTTTAATATACCAATAATTACAAAATCCTCAATATCAACTTTCTAAATAATTAAATCTCTTTTTCATAATTTATATGGATATAATATAATTATTAAAAAATTCCTCAAATATCCACATAATTAAAATCATATCAAATTATAATTCAAATATTAAGTCCTAATTTATATTTTTCACATAGCTCAGATCTAACAAAAATAAACCGATTAAAACCTCAATAATACCTCCAATAATCCAAATAAAATAATTAAACTAATTTTTATCGGTAAAAACGCCCTATAGGGATTAATTTATACCCTATTTATAAAAGAAATTAATTATAAAATCACATGACCACTAAAAAATAAATCTAAACCGATTAAAATAAACTATTAATTATTCTCTACATTTCTATAGTCTTATATTGATAAAACTCAAAACTTTCCTAAAATCATATCCCCAAAATATTCTCTAACTAGCATAAAATTACTATCATATGAAAGAGAAAATTATTTAGAACATTTTTCATAAAAGAAACTTTATGATTAGAAGAGAGTTTGTGTACCTTATTGATCCCCGAAGAACTGAAAATACCCTTATCAAAACCTCACTCTCTCTTCTTTTCCTGAAACACTTCACTTGCGTGAAGTGTTTAGTTGAGGGGGTATTTATAATACCCCCTCCCCTTTTTGCTTTGGCGCCTAATCTAAAATTTTAATTAATTTTTTTTTAATATAATATAAGATAAGGGGGGTTCACCTCTCCCTTATCATTCAAGTTGGTAGGCGCCTACCAACTTTGACAAATTTTTTTTATTATAATTTAATATTATTATATTATTATATAATATAATATTATTTTATTATATTATTATGTTAATAAATTATTATTTTATAATTACAATTTAATTCCTATTTTTTTTTAGAATGTCATACCTAACGTGAGACCTGGTACCATTGAGCTAGTCTAGCTCAATGGTACCAGGTCTCACGTTAGGAACTACTTACCCCCAGGTAGTGTCCTCGAGACTTGGGGAGGCTCGCTTCGGCGATAATTCCGCAGGGGGCGGGGTGAGCCTGGGATTGCGAGTAAAGACGCAAGTCTCCGGTCAGTCATGAACCCGGCTGAGTAAAGACAGTCCGGGAGAAGCTGTGCCGTTACATAAGGTAAGGGTGATAATAATGGGATGTGAAACTTAAAATCAAGATTAAGGTAAAAAAAACTTAAGATTAAGGTTAAGTTGATAAATTTATATTTATATAATATTATATATACTTATATAATAGTATTAATTTTAACAAAAAATTAAATAAGCCAGGCATGTAGGTTAGACCTTATGAAAAAAGGCCTGACCTATTTATTTAAATAAGTATGACAATAGGTTTGAGCCTGAGCTAGACCTATTCACTAAATAGATGAGGTTAGATTTTATGTAAGTTAGACCGTAATCCTCTGTTAGGGGCCTAATCTATTTCCACCTTTGGGTCAGCTCATTGTCAAGGGCGATTTCGTCATGATGATCCCCGTAAATTTTTGCTGGACAACTTTATGCACTGTTCCGGCGGAATATTGAAATCGAATTTCGTATTTACCCCCACAAAGTAAAACATAGTATAATAGTACTTTTCTTTAGATTTTTAGTAAATTCTAAACTTAAGACCTTGATTAAAATAGAATAACCTCTTGCTGAGTTTTTTTTTTTGTGACATCAGGCAGTTAGGGCCTTTGAATAACCTCTTGCGAGTTGATATAAGCATTCGGTGGTAATTTTATTTTAGATGTCAAGAATTTGTTTGCCAATTTCAACTAAATTAAAGATATTTTGACCTAATTTTAAAACATTTTATTTGAGAAATTATTATTTACTACTCCTCCAGCTCCATCCCTTAATATAATTATACATATCTTGTTTTTTTAGTTTATATCCATTTATATAATACTCTACATAGTTAAAAGTTCTATGATATTTTAAAAGATTATCTAAGAAATACTTCATCCAGTTCTTAATTTAAGATATATTTAGAGAATTTATCTTTGTTATAAATATAAGATATATTTTTCATATTTATTAATATTTTCTTACTTTACTCCTATTAATACTCCGTCAACAATAACCAATGAGGAGAGGGAAATAAGAGATTAAGGAAGATGATTAGAATGTTTTAATAAATACATGTCATACTAACTAATTTAACCAATTTTCTTAATTTATTTAAATTAAATAAATACGTCTTATATTAAAGATTAGAAAAAATACTTATAATTAGAAGACATTAACAGTTTGATTTTATAAGTAAAATTAAACCTATAATATTATATTTATAAAAAACTTTTATCTCACTAAATTATAAAAGTCACACATGAAAAGTGATTTTCAAATCAAAAGTTGTATCTTATGGGTATTGTTCACGTTTCCGTTGGATGAGGGGGAAGTTCGTTAGGCATCGGAGTCACATGGGGGGCCCACATACAAAACGCGGCGCTCGTGAGTCTTGCCTGAGGTGGGAACCGCGGATAATAAAAGTCCTTCCTCTTATTTATTTCTTAAAAAAAAAAACAAAAAATTTACTCTAACCTTTATAATTGGTGTTATTTAAATATTAAATTTAATTTTAAATATAAGACCTCAAATTATTTTATTTAAATTTTATAATTTATTTTTTAAAATATTTATATTGATTATAAATATTAAAGAGATTTCCATCTAACAGCGGGCATGATTAAAATTGCACTTTCAGAAAAATCAATTCATACTTATTATAACTATTCCATTTAGCTAATTTTTTAATTAACTTAAATTAATTAGGTAGCTCTTATATTAAGAATTTAAAGTAATATTTTCATGATAAGGTATAAGTGGGTTGCAGTGGGGTGTAATGGAATTGGTTGATAATTTATTAGGCAAGTGAACGGTTGAGATTGTTGCAACTTTTTTTTTTTTCAAGAAAAATGGACCAATTTGACTGAATAATAATATTAAACTGAAAGTAAAGTGAAGCTAATCCATTTTTGGAGGGTTTGGTTTGTATTTATATAGTTGAGTGTACTTTTTTTTTTTAAAAAAACTACTGGCTTTATTTAACTGATTTTTCATATTCTTCTTAGAATATGATATGCCATGAATTGGAATCAATTCAAAACAGAAAGGATAAGATAAGGTGGCGCCTGCGCTACTTTGTCATTACGTGGTTTGTATTCTTGAGCAACAAACTGGCCTTATGCAACGTGAAATAGCAACAGAACTGGGAATATTATCACGTCATTTTAGAACATTTTATTTTCTTTGATAATTTTTTTCTGATAATAATAAAAATAAATTGTGCATCCATGTGTCCACCTCGTGGCACAGCAACACACAATGTCCAACATAAAATTGATTTAACGGTATAAGGTCTTACTAAATTTTTTTGGGTCTCTAATTTTAATATCAGAGGAGACACTTATATTGAAAGAGATAATCACAAATCCTGAATCAGATACCGATTAATATTATAAAAAAAAAAAGATGGGGCATAGCCGCATAGGTGATACTAGATCACCTCAAAGATTAAGTTATCTACATCTAAGTATGAATTTATTCAAACATTAAATTTACAAATGGTCCATTATAACGATATATTAATTTATTATATTGTCTCACGTTCCTAATATAAAAGCTAAATTATTAATTTAGGTAGATTAATAAAATTATTTATGTTAGTTATTTATAATAAATACGTGTTTGTTTTTCTAAATTATCATCTTTCATCATGACTAGCTTTAAATGTAAACTCTTTAATATGTGCAATTAATATGGGTACTTTAGAGAAAAATGTAAATTTACAGGATAAAATAGATTGATATTTTATATTTAGAATCAAATCTAACCCTAAATTATATTTTATATTAAGAACAAGAAGTAGTAAAGTACTTTGTTAAATGGCACTTATCAATTTGGAATTATCACCACAACATTTCTTGACAAGATTATCACGACAAAGCAAAAGACACAATCAGCTTAACCGAGTATTCATTAATGGGAAAAAGTAACCGTGACAAAAAAAAACTTAGTGCATCCTGTTTTTAGTATAAGAATTAGATCAGTAATTTATAAATGTTAAAAAAAATTAATTTAGTTATTTATAAAAATGAGTATTGTTTTCTCTAATATATCTGTCTAATAATATGATTTGAAACTACCCTTTAATGAAAACTCCATTAATATGTATAATTATTAGGGATACTTTGAGATAAAAATTATAAACTCAAAAAATAAAGTGAATTGAGATATTGTATTTAATATCAAATTGAACTCATTATTTAATTTTTATATTATTATTATTTAACTCTTATATTAGAGATAAGAGAGAGTATCGTTGCAAACATTATGAATTGAAACAAGGCTGGTTAATGAAAATACAAACCTCACTTTAGATTTTTGAAAAATTAGTTAGGTAAAAAAAAAATGATACAGTAAATTATGTGATCTTTTCTATTCTGAAACAAGCTTAGTTTTAATCGTTGCTTTTATATTAGGAAAAAAAATACACTAATCTTTATAATCAAGGCAACTTCGTTTAACCAATATAGAGGTGATTTAATTATGTAAGGCTCTGCTAAATTTTTTTAGGTATTGAGTTTGGATTCTTAAAGAAATAGTTATATTAGGAGAGATAACTATAAACCTCAAACCAAATACCGAAGGATAATATCAAAGGGGTAAAAAAAACAACTTAGCTTAGCCTCACTTAACCTGGCCATGACAAATTAAAAGTTAAAACACAGAATTAGGGTTTGTTCAGTGTATGGGCCCATGGCTTTACTTCACTTTTTGTCTGAACCCAATTAATTTATCTTGCTTTGTAACTAAGAAAAAAGGAAAATTAATTACTTTGCCTTCTTCTTGCCGCAGTGTTCCAGTTTTCTTGGCAAAATTACGGATAACTCATGTACCAAAAAAAAAAAAAATTACGGATAACTCAGTTAGTTCTTCTCTATTAAGTTATTATATATATATATATATATATATATATATATATATATATATATATATATAAAATTAGTTTCGTGCAATTAATGCATATATATAAGTCAAAATACATCCAAATTAACTCTTCTCTTCTAAGTAATTTCCCCTATATTCTTAATTTTTCTTGCTCTGAATGGTACTAATTGTAAACTGATTCAATTATTGCCTCTATTTTGTTCATAATTGTCCCACCTACTCATTGATTTATATATCAAGTGATTAGTCAATTATTAACTTTATTATTGCAATCATTTAAAATTCAACTCAATTAGACAAGTTCGTAGATATATTGAATCCGGATTAGTGCTTTCACATCATGCTCTCCTCTTTACAATCTTCTTACATATTATAGTTTGGTATATATTTATATTTATATATTAATATCTTAACTTTTTATTATGAATATTTTTTATTAATAATATAACAAAATTAATTATAAATATATTTTTAGAGCCCTATGTGCATACACTTTTTTTTTTTATATAGACAATTAAAAACCCTTATAGGGACGAGACTCACACACTTATACTTGACAATATGGAGTATAAAACCCATAACCTTGTTCATGAAGGAAGGTATGGGGTGACAATTGAGCTTATAAGCTCTTGGCCACTCGCACATAATTATTAGTGAGTACTTGGTTGTATATTATATTTTTATGATTTTTAATGTAAAATCTATTTGTTTAGTTTGGTGAGATTAAAAAACTAAATAAAAAATTTAATTAGATAACATATGTGATATAATCTCTCTTAATTTTTTTGTGCGTAACATTATATTATATATCAATTTATAAGTTAAGCAAATTAATTTTAAAAAAATAAACATAAGAGATAAAATAAAATAAAAAGTCTTACATTTAGGATAAAAATTTACCCCCAAATTAAATCTTACATTTATTATCAAAGAAGTATATATTCAAAAGATTGCTTAGTGTCCTTAATTATTAAGCTTTGTTGGCCTAAAAAAAATTAAGCTTTGGATGCCTTCCATGAGGGAGCTAAACGTTATTAGGTTAAAGCCAAATCATGCTTAGCTAAAACAACATAAAGCAAAATTGCAAAGTACTACAAGCTTAGGGGGAAAAAATATCTTTACATAGTTTTTGAAATTTCAAACGATTCATACTTGCCTTTTATTTTCATTTCATTGGCAAGTCAAATTGGTTTTCTCATAGTACAACATTAAATAAAAGTGCATTTATTTTTTTAGTTAAAAGTTCTGTTCATAATTAATGTGCACTTTGTTATTGTCATTGAAAGCAGACGATAGGTGTTAAATCAATGTTTCAATTTAGTGATATTTCTATCACGTCAAACTCAGCGTATCTTAATTATATAATAAGTGCACTGATTTTTATTTTTATAAGCTGCTATATTCCTTAAAGTTACAAAATAATATAATAGACACTTTTTATTCTGTTTTATAAATCAAATTTTAAGAATAAGATTAATAGCACAATTTACTTACAGATTTTATTTTACATATTTATATTTTGAACAACAAAATTTTACATATTCATATTCATGCTTGTTAATAGAAAATTAAAACTCCCAGTATTAGAGGGTATTGCCATGTTGAATGTTAACAAGTTAGCCAACATGAAAATTTCATTTTTTTAAGTGTTTTTTACGTAAATCGAGATAAAAATCATCTCACATACTTACCTCGTATATTGAAAATCACGATTGAAAAACTGTTTTTAAAGACTTCGATTGCTATTCCAAACAAACAGTATATCTGTGTTTATGGTAACGTAGACAAGTGATCTTTTTACATCATCTTCTTAGTATGTCTGTTTGGATCAGCAAGATAAATTTATTTTCCAACGATTTAGAAAGTAAGTATATAAAATAAGTTTTACATCAACTTTCGTGAACGTAGTTTTCAAACACTAAATCAAATAAACAATAAAAAGTTCACAAAACTACGTTGCTTGATTACACATTGCTCTTAATTAAAAGTTCCCCTACCAACGTTAAAAGATTTTTCCTGCAATAATAAAGGATTAATTACTTGGGAATCTCTTATCTCTAGCTTAAGAATTCAGTTTTAGTTCATTAAAAAAATAAAGTCATTCGGATATTATTTAATTACAAAAAAAAAAAAATTGCAGCTATCAGTGCATGACGAATGTAATATATCTTGTGACTACATTCCCAACCTGTTGGTTGCGCTCATAACTTTATTTGTTGGGAGATTTGGGTTGGAAAGAAGTCAACCCAATATATATATATATTTAAAAAGATCTTCTTCTTTTTAATTTTTTGCCGATAAAAAAAAAAAAAGATATTCTTATTGTAGTGGTTGTTTAACATGCGAGTTAAATAAGCTTATACCAAAAACATGTGACTTAAATAAGATCATTTAACCTATAGGCTGGCCCATGCTCCATATGACCCCTTTTTTAAGAAAAAACCTTGAGGACAAAACAGCACAGGCTTGGATCTATGTTTTTTAATAAGGCGAGGATAAAAAAGATTAAATCAAAGCATGTTATGTTTTTTCAGAATAATTGATATCAAATTATAGAAATTTTATGATATGTGAGTTTAAAATAGGTTATTTACTCGTGTTAATCATATGGGTTTTATATTTAGGCTTTGAAAATTACTAGTAAAGTCATGGTGGTGGGTTGACCTATACTAATTCACATGGTTTGGATTATATTAGTGCATTTTGCCCCAAAACCTATATGGGCAAATTTATAAGGTTTGGGCTTACCTAAATTGTAAAAATTAATTATTGTAATAGAATACGTTTCCTAATTAAATGTTTTTTTATAGTCAATGGCATCACATGACTTTACCGACCATAAGGCAATATATATATATATTTTGGGCCAACTCCTTAAGGCAATATTTGGTACGAAAGAAAAATGTTACTGTTGGGTGGTTGAGAGGTACACTTTTCTCGCCATAAAGTAAGAAAAGTGTTATTCAGAAAGCTAAATACATTTTTCTGTGTTTTCTTTGAAAATAGATGAAAAAAAAATTGTATGAAAACTTTATTAGTAAAAAAATATGAATATCAGTAGTTTCTGTAAATGAAAGCCTAGACAGTAAAGGATCTTATTCTATAATAATTTTCATTTGTAAGGAAAAAAGTGATCACAAAAATATTAAGTTTTGGGTCTAAACCAATGGGCCAGTGAAACATTGTAGAGGCTGAGCCCTATCGAACTCTAGTCCTATTCGATAGTTTTTTTTTTTTTGATACACTGTCCTATTCTATAATAATTTTTGGGGCAAACACCACTTCAGTTAGTTCCAAGTAATTATAATTTGTTCAATTTATTCCCTAACACATCAAACTTTGAAATTCAATAATTGGAAGCACAAATTATGTGCCATAAAATTAAAAAAACTTATTTTTTTTAATATTGAATATATTTTCGCAATATTTACCAAACTATATATTAATGTAAATACTAGTTTAAACTCTCCCATAAGTATGTACACGTAGAAGTTTGGTATTCTTTCAAATAAATTGTTTACTGTGTATTTGGTGGATCGAGTTATGTGACGCTAATATTTGTAACATCCTTCTCCAATTATATATTAAGTATATAAATTTGAATATATCACAGAGTTCCCTACTTAGGGGCATTGAGGTGATGCTTGAATAAACACGCTAGGGACTCTTGTAAATTGTAATATATCATACAGTTGCATACACAATATAATGATTATTTTATAATAAAGATAAAGGTGTATTTTCATTTAAAAAGAAAGTAGATGAGGAAAATTTTGAGCAGACATTCTTTTGGTACTTAATATATATATATATATATAGACACACCACATAACTTTCCACTCGCGCATGCTCTAAAAAGCCAAAACACATGTATAGCAAGTTATATCTCCCAGTGTCTTGTCCGAGGAGTATTATTGTTGTTGGGGGTGAGAGATACCAGAATATTATTTGTTTGATTTAGACTTATAAGTATAAGATTTAGTATGAATTTCTATTTATTTGGAAAAGTATGAATTTACTCTTTAAAAATTGATTAGTTACGTATAAAGTTAATTACTATCATTCTTAAAAAAATAAAATTTAATTTTAAAATTATTAATATCTCAATTAATATCTAATTATTATGAAAAGATGAAATAAGAGTTATTGTCATATTATTATCCCGATCAATATACTAATTGATAATATTTCATAAACTTCCTTTTATATATTCATGAAAATATATAATGTATATGAGAAATAATGAATTTCTTTTTTCTGAGACCTAATTGGTTGTTCATGTAATGATTATTTTCATTCATAAAAGTCAAAAGTAAATTTATTTTTAAAGGCAACAATATTATTTTAAAATATTTTTAATATCTCGATTAATACCCTAATTATAATTGTTGTGGTATTATATTTCTGGTAATCTATAAAATATAATGCATCTAAAAAATAATGAATTTCTTTTTTTTTTAAAAAAAATCAAATTGGTTGCTCATGGGGTTAATGAAAATTAAAGAACAGTATATTTTTAAAGTTGGCGATAATAGTTTGGAGTATTATATATATATATTATAATAATAATTCATAAATTCATGATTTATATAATATTTTTACTAGTCCAACTGTGGAAGATGTTTCAAATTACATTTTGGATTAGAAAATTGAAACAACACAAATGAATTTGAGCATTAAACATATATAAATGACAAAAAAAACCTTGTAGATTATGGGAATCAAAGTTAGTGCTGATATAACCAATGGCCATTACATACACAAATATAAAAGGTAAATTCCAAGAAACTAAATTTTCATAAGATGTCCCCCTACACAAAAGTTAGCAGAGCCAAGCACGAACATGTAAAGGAAGGTTACTTATAAGCACGATATTCATGAGCAGTCCACCATGAATCATAGTAGCAAGAATACTTTTACACTTAATGTTACATTTAAATGAATGAATATCAAGATGCTCGTAGTTGTGTGGAGGCGTAATACCATCGTAGAAGCTTTTGAAAATAGTTAAACCTAATATATCATAGAGATTAAGAAATCATGTTATCAAAAGTTGAAACGATAAGGCATCAATGTGTGTGTATAGTTAAATATAATTAGACTGACTATGTATCATCTTCATCTTCATCCATTGTAGTACAACAATTTGATCTTCTTCTTCTACAAGCTTAGTATAATCAGAATATGACTAGTATACAAAGGAACAGAGGAAAGAGTTTCCACTTGAACATAGGAATAAAACCAAACTATTCCAACTGATCGAGCAAATGTTAATGAACATGGTTTTTTTTCGATAATTTAGAAATATATTGCAAAATTAAAAGAGTTATGCAAGTTTTACAAAATGCTTGACGTAGCCATCAGAGGATGGAATCCTAGGGCTTCTGTAAGAGATGCCTTGGCTAGATGATCTGCACCTCTACCTTCCAATCCTGCTGTAAGATACTGCTAATTTCAAGTATCAAACCTTTATCCTTATGTTTTTCACCTCACCCTTACAAGGATGAGGGTACATGACTCCATTGAATCATTTAGCATCCGAATTCTTCTAACTCTAATGTCACACGCACCCTTCAACTCGTGAGTATGAATGTTATATATAATTGAGCTTTGGGTAAAAGAAAACTGGAATCAACTCCATGAATATTTCTTAAGGAGGAAAAAATAATTCTGAAGGAGGAAAAAAAACGGAATCACTATTTCAAAAGCAAATCATTATCATTAAGACATAATTATAGAAAAAAAAACGGTATCATTATTAATGGGGATGTAATACTATTGATGGAGACATGATTTCCGCAATCTATATTCCTTTTTTGAGGAAATTAGGAAATTTAAGAATTATCAAATCATTTCTAAGTATGATTGATTGAGCAATCAAGAATAATATTTCCTATAATGTAAACGAGGATGCGAGGTTTAGGTTGAGCTATTTACATATGTAATATACGTTGCTTTTATTGCCTCCAAATGTCCCTTCCGTGATTATAATTTATGATTCTTGATTTGATGTGTAATTTCATTTTAGATTTTCTTTATTACCTATCCTTAAAATCGGAGTCTATGTGTAAAATTCTAGAACAATTTTTTTCTTAAATATTAAACTAATGATATCATATTAATTGTTAACCAAATCCCAATAATAGTTATTAAAAAATAGATTAGAGATCCCTACACTCATTGAAAATGGAGTTTTTGGTTTTTTTTTTGGGAAATGCCTATTACTTGATTATGACTTATGATTCATGATTTAATGTCTACTTTCAATTTAAATTTATTTTATTACCCTATCTTCAAAATGAGAACAATATCCCAATTAATTCAAATAACTTGGAAAGGAAATGTGAAATTGTAGTTCACAGTTGTTATTGAAGAGATCAAACTTTCTGGAGTAAAGGGAAAATTGTCTAAACCACAATAATAAAAATTGGGAATTAAATGGGAAAAATATTCCAATAAATTCAAATAACTTGAAAAAAAATGTGTAATTATAGCTCGCATTTATGATTGAAGAGGTTAAAATTTTTGGAGTAACACTATTAAAAAAAATAACAATTCGCAACGATACATTTGTAGCAGTTCATTTTAACAACTACAAAACTTAGTATTTGTAGCGATTTTTCCAAAAACTGCTACACATTTACAACGGTATGCCTCACACCAAGTGGCGGGGGTATAGGGAATGGATTTTTTAGTAGTTTACTAGGTATAATTGCTATAAAATTTGTTAATTTGTAGCGGTTAGAATAAACTAACCGCTACAAATGAGGTGCCAAATGGCGCAAAGCTATCATGCCAATTGTGACGGTTATTTTGTAGTGGTTACTGTTAAGAAAACTGCTACAAATGAGACACTAGCTTGGCGCCACATGGAGTGAATTTGGCGTGCCTATTGTAGCGGTTATTTTGTAGCGATTACTGTTACGTTCACCGCTATAGAATGTAAAGAGCCACCTCTTTATATCGGTTATAGTTAACCGCTACAAAGTATGCATATTTGTAGCGGTTATATCTTATAATCGCTACAGAAAGCGAAGGGTTTCTAGGTTATAAGCGGTTATTTGTAATCGCTACAAATGTTATGTACCAAGAATGTCAAGGGAGTATATATTTGTAGCGGTTTTTAGGTTAAACCGCTATAGAATGTCAAGTTTCTTTACATTTGTAATGGGTTTTAGGTATAACCGCTACAACGTTTTTAACCGTTACAAATTGTTATGTTGCCCGAGGTATTTTGTAGCGGTTTTCAGAACCGCTACAAAATGAAGCGCTATTTATACCCTACTACCTTTCAATTGTCTCATTTTGCCATTTTATTTTTTGATGCTTCTCTAAGAGCTTTCCTTCAAAATCTGAGATTTCTATATGGCTTTAAGAGATAAGGGGAAGGGGAAGGAGGTTGAGCTTCCTGAAAGACTGCATCTGCGTGGTAGTAGCAACAAAGGTGGGGCTAGTGGCAGGGGCATCACAGAGGGAGGGCAGCCGAGCCACAGTAGATGGCCCCACAGCAGCCACAGGAGGGGACTACCATAGCCACAATAGACAGCCTCATAGGAGGGGATCGCACTATAGGTCCCTCCTACTATTCAGGTCAAGGGAGGTAAGCTCAGTGTGAGTGACTATTGTTAGATTTCATGTTTTGATGATAACAAATCATGTTTTGGAAGTCCTTGGATTTGATTAAAACAAATACATCAGAAAAGGAAGTGAGAAAAGTTATTTGAGTAAGATCACACGAGTGATTATTAAGATCACTCGAGTGATCATTAAATATCACTCGAGTGATATGAAAAATACCAGATCACTCGAGTGATCTGTGAAATCACTCGAGTGATGCATCAGATCACTTCTAGTGAATCAAAAATCACTGCAAGAAAAAATCACTGTTCCGGATTTCACTTCCAGTGATCTTGAATCACTCGAGTGATATATTGTTTTTATTGAATCACTTCCAGTGAACCTGAAATCACCGGAAGAAAAAATCACTGTTTTGAAAATCACTTCCAGTGATAACCAGATCACTCAAGTGATCCTTAAAATTTTCAGAATCACTTCCAGTGGAACGAAAATCATTGCAAGAAAATTTCACTGTTTGCAAAATCACTTCCAGTGATCTTGAATAACTCGAGTGATACACTATTTTAGCTAAATAACTTCCAGTGGATTGAAAATCACTGCAAGAAGAAATCACTGTTTGTAAAATCACTTCCAGTGATGCCAAATTTACTCGAGTGATATATGAAATCTCATATTCACTTCCAGTGAGTCTGTTATCACTTGCAGAAGATTTTAATGTTCTCTAAATCACTTCCAGTGACATCAAATTTACTCCAGTGATGTTTCATTTTATCAGTATTACTCTTAGACAGTCACTGTGATCAACTTGCAACCACTTCCATGGAAATCAACAGATTTTATTAGTTAGATTTTGATAGTGATAATCATTGCTAGTTATTCCAGATTACTGTCAAAATCATGTGGCATATTATTTTGTTAAAATTACTTAGTTGCTGAAATCCATCTCCAGTGAAAGCAAGCTCACTTCCGATGGTTCTTTGATTTTCAGAAATCACTCCGATGATATTCAAATATTTTCTAATGGTCATTTCCCTGAGTGTATTACAGGTGTACTCCACTACCACCCACATGACAAGCAACTAAACATACCACTCAAACGGCAACTAATCGTGGGCAGCAGCGAAACTCACAAATAACCATCAACGTGCAAAGTGGAAAACAAATAATGTTGCATCTATCAGACGCACAATGAATCAACGGAAAAATTCACAACGGTCCTCAAAGCTTATGATATATATGTCCAACCATTCAAAAATCAAGAGAGAGAATGAACAACGCTTGAACACACTGCATACAATACATTCATAAGTTCTTTGTCTCTTATCATCTCTTCATCTGTACTTCAGTTTTCATCTATATACTCTGTGAGAGAGATTTGTCAATCATACATGCTTTATTTCTGATAGTGATAACTTAAGGTTGAGGAACCTTAAGTTGGGATTTGAGATTACCTTGTGTAAGGGGGAGCGAGTGTCCAAAGAGAGGAACTTACTGTTGTATTGAGGTGCCAAGAACCCACCGAATCTTGGAAGATATAGTGAAAGGCTCAGAAGGATTTCTGAGGACTGGATGTAGGTCAAGTGATTGAGACCAAACCAGTATAAACCCCTGTGTGAACTTCGGTGATATCTCTTCCTACTTATAACTGTGTTTTAAAGTTTCATAAATTTTTTAAGTATATGATTATTCTGTAATAACCCAATTCACCTCCCTCTTGGGTGAAAAGCTTGCTCTAACAACTATGACAAGGATAAGGTGTTGGACATCAACATTCCAATCAGCAAGTTAGATCGGTTCTTAGATGAGGAGGACGCGCGGGAACAGAACCACCCATGACAATCATCTTCCCGGTGGACCAGGTTTGAGGTGCAGGTCCAAGGTAAATATCATTTTTTATTTAATAAATTAAATATTTAAATTCATTTGTTAAATGTGAATTTAAATTTAACTAACGTATGTAGTAAATTATGCAGATGAGCATTGGAACATTTCCACTAGGAGGTTGGATGTGACCGGCCTGAACAGTCTGGACTAGACACTATGAGTTGTTTTTCTATGGAATGAGACCACGGACCAGCCCATCAATAATAGGGGTTACATGTTCAACTGCTACCTGAACGAGCTAGGTTTGAATTGGATGTGATTCCCCCTATTTACTTCAGGATATGGAAGAACTTTCTAAAGGAGCCGAAGGATCTGGCGTGGGATGAGGTGATTAAGGTAATTAATAGTTATATTTAATTATATTAAATAATTTTTAATTAATAATTTTTAATTATTATTTATTAATTTTATGTTTTAGAAATAATCATATTTAAATGTTTTTTATTTAATTGTATTTTAGATTAAGTTTGCCATCCGGGACAACAAAAAGAGGTACACACTGATTAAGATGGCGACGGCTGGAAGAACAGGAGGAATCGTCTCTTCCACATCAAGAATAAGGATAAGAAGATTCCTCTGCATCAATTGATCAAGGACGTCCTCCACCTAATGACTGTGTGAGTTTTGTCTAGTTCAGGAGGAGTTTAGAGGCATATGTATTTCTTTTAATAACTATTTTTGTTATTTTAATGTTTTTTAATAATTATTACTTTTTTAAATTTTTGGTAACTTAAAATTTGTTTTTTTGTTGTAGGCTCTTTCTTAGAGAAACACGAGGAGCCGATGGCA
This sequence comes from Albizia julibrissin, assembly GCA_037074505.1. Classification (NCBI taxonomy): domain Eukaryota; kingdom Viridiplantae; phylum Streptophyta; class Magnoliopsida; order Fabales; family Fabaceae; genus Albizia; species Albizia julibrissin. Next base: position 38,456,016 of record CM073483.1, on the reverse strand, counting down.
GCAGAGGATCCACCACACGACTGGATCAAAGACATTTACTGTAACTTATAGCGAATTGGTACTTTTTTACAATTTCAGTTAAATTTACCTTAATATTAATAATTTAATTTCAATTAAATGTTTGTAATATTAATTTAATGTTTTTATTGTTTCAGGAAAGGAAGGCTCAGGAGGAGAACCTCCGGACATATTACAGAGAGTTATTCATGTGACACATAGGTACTGGGACAAGACTCCGACATCTTAGCAGGTAGAGGAGGCTATTGTAAGTATAATAATTTCAATTATTTTTAATAAAATGTTTATAAAAATTAATTTATTGTTAATAATAATAATAATACTAACTTTTTTCATAAAATTGCAAGAATGGATTCGGCAGTCCTAGGCTGAGCTGCGGGAGACCCAGACCTAAGAGTCATAGGGGTCTGTGGACCCCACTGCACCATTGAAAGCTGGTCTGCAACCAGTCGAGCACCTTAGGCTCGTGAGGGGGATAGGTTCAAGCACCAGACCCAGCATGGTCTATAAGAGGAGTAGCGGCTCTAAGGCGGGGACCTCTCAAGCACAGACGTCTGGGAGAAAACGTCTCAGGAAGGAGACTGCTGAGGAGATTCGGTTGGAGGTTTCTAGGTAGATGCAGGAGTAGGCCGATTACTATTACGTGCAACAGATGCAGTGGAGGGAGATCACGAACTCCATGCCTGACAGGGCGTGGAGTCGCCTATTCCTTGATGAGGTGTTCCTAGAGGTCCCCCCATCCCAAGGTTCATTATGCAGCCTCCTCCTCTTTGATTCGATGATGATGCTGTTGACTCTACTTAGCCCCGTCATCCGCCCGCCCCTGAGACAGGACCTGATGGCTAGTCCAGTGATGATGCCCCCCTCAGACAGGATTTGCTGATCAGGCTCCTAATAGTTTGTTTAGTTTATTTATGATATATTTTTTTATTTTTTAACAGTTGTAATAACTTTTTTACATTTTATAAAAACTTTTAGTTTAGTTAATTTAATTTTGTTAAGTTTTTTTATTTTATGTTAATTATGTTATTTAATTTTATGTGAAAAAATAATTTTGAAAAAAAATAGTTGACTTTTGTAGCGGTTCTCAAACATATAACTGCTACCAATTTTACATTGGTAGCAGTTTGTTGAATGAAACTGCTACAAAATATCACACATATGTAACGGTTCATTAAATATAACTACTACAACGTGTTACACACTTGAATTTTGAATTTTTCATTCTTGCCAACGATCATGAAAATTGTTAGTGGTTACATCTCTCTACTGCTACAAAACTTCATGTAACAATTAGTAGCGGTTTTGGAACAGCAACCCTTACTAATTGTTACATATTTGAATTTTCAAGCTGTCAATCCCACCAACGGTCATGAAAATTTGTAGCGGTTATAATTGTGTAACCGCTACAATATGTCAATCATTTGAATTTTGAATTTGTCATTCCCACCAAATGTCATAAAAATTAGTCGTTGTTACATCTCTCCATCACTACAAAACTTCATGTAACCATTAGTAGTGGTTTTGGAATACTAATCGTTACTAATTGTTACACATTTCTGTTAATCCCGCCAATGATTATGAAAATTTGTAGCGGTTATAATTGTGTAACCACTACAATATGCTAATTATTTAAATTTTGAATATGTCATTCCCGCCAACGGTCATTAAAGTTTGTAGCGGTTTTGTTATGTAATCGCTACAAAATACCAACGTTCATGACATTTTGTAGTGGTGTTTACCAAGATGGAGAAGGGGCCCTGAGGGGATAGAAGGTGTAACATCCTCCTTAAATTACCTCAAAATCCATCATTTCGTCAAGAAATGAAATAATATAATAGAAATATCATATCAAATGCTCCGTCCAAATATCACGTAAACAATATAACAAGTGCTCCGTCCACAGTACATATTTCAATATGCAGCGAATTATTAAATATATGTCATGATTGCCCAAAAAGGCCCTTAAGTTTGACAATATACATTATACTCATAAAACTAAACGAGTCATACAATTTGATAGCAAATCAAGCCTCGTTCACTTCCCCCTTGGCACCAGTTTGGACTTCTGCCTAAAAAAAAATAAATTGACGGGATGAGTCATATAGACCCAGTAACCACTTCCATTTTAACAGGTATGCAGGGAATGATTACAAGATAGTTAAGCAGGCAATATAAATAATATATAATATAATCTTTCAAATAAACATTATTATTTCAAAAAACAAATTAATATGTACTCCCTCAACCATCCTTATAACCTCCTTAACCGCTGACAGAACCCATGAGCTACATCACATAACAGGTTTAGTTTCTTTAACAAAACTACACCAAGCTCACTGATAAGGAGGTGTACCCCGGCCAAAGGCTACAGAGCTCATATCAGACCATGGATTCGCTTTCCGTTGAACATGGAAAGGTGTCACCTGTCCCTTGAACTGACCCTTATCCCGGCCAAAGGAAAAGAGTGGTACCAAGGGCCCTGACAATGCCAAAGCCATCCACTGTGCGCTTAGTGGGGCTATACCACGTGGTATAAAAGAACCATATCTCCTCCAATCACACCTCATCACATCCAACATCTCAACACCACCACCATTAATAATTTATTCTCATATAAATATATATATATATATCATAATCAACACTATAAATCATCAATCATTCCAAATCATTCAGGCCCACTTAACTAAAGTTTACTAAAAACATAATTCATACTATGATTGTACATTTCATATATAAAATACTATAACATATTTATAGTAATTAAAAATACAAAGATATGCTTATAATCACATCAACAAGCATACAAGATAAATTGAAAAGTGGTTACCTCGAGTTCTTGACAACTAGAGAGAATTCAAGTTCAACAAGCCAAATTCACTCTACAATAAATATATAATTTATTGGTTAATAAAATTAATAATACTTGCTAATTAAATTAATCCCCATAATTAACTCACTTAATTCTTTTTAGAAAAATAACAATAATTGATCTATCCCTCGATAAAATTTTCTAACATTTCCTTAATTATTTTATTTACTAAAATATTTAACAATAGTAATTTTCTAATCACCTTAATTTCAAGTATCATAAAATCGTTAATATCAATATCCTAATTTAATTAAATCACTCTTCTAACTTATATGAGCATAACCTAATTATTAAATAATATTAACGTTTTCACATATATTAAAAATCATATCAAACTTTAATTTCTAATATCAAATTATAACATATAATTTTATAACACAAAATCTACAAAACTAAACCGATTATAACTACAATAATATCTCCAATAATCTAAATAAATTATTTAATCTAAATTTAATCTGTTAAAAAAAAGTCTAATATAGAATTATTTATAAATTAGTTATATATAAAAATTCATTATAAAATCTTATAATCACTAAATAATAAAAGTAAACCGATTAAGATTAACTATAAATGCTCCTCTACATTTCTACAGTCTTATATGGACAAAACTCAATTTTATCTAAAATCCAAATCTTAAAATTTTCTCTAATCAACACAAAATTACTATCATAAGAAAGAGAAAATTATTTAGAACACCTTTCATAAACGAAGTATCATGATTAAAAGAGCATTTGAGTACCTTATTGATCTCTCTAAAACTGCAAACACTAACTTATTACCTCCTCTCCAAAATAAACTCCACTTCGTCGCCTGACGAAATGGAGAAATGGGAGGGGTATATATATACCCCTCCTCCATTCACGTACGTGGTAGGTGGCAATTTGCCACTTCCACACAAATTTTTTTTTTATAACAATTGGGGGTGGCGCCACCCCCAATTGTCTATAATGGCTGCGCCATTAGGCACAGCCTTTATAGATAATTATATATATATATATATATATATATATATATATATAATATTTTATATTATAATATTATAATATAATATTAGTTAAATTATTATTATTATTTTCGTTATATATATATTTATTTATTTATTATTTTATATATATATATTTTTAAAAAACAGGATGTTACAGAAGGAGAAGAAGGGAGAGAAGGAATGCGGAGTAGAGGAGAAGACGAACTTCTTAAAACATAATTAAAATTCAAAAATTAAATATGAAAAAAGGGGATGCTCTGGAATGAATTGAAAGGCAGTAAAACTGGCCAAACTCAAAACACCAGAGGAGGATAAGACATGATACACAAGGAAATAAACTTACAAAATATTTATTGAAAATAAAAGCACTTACAGGAGAAGGAGAAGGATAGAAGGAAGAGGATGGAGAATTACAGAGAAGAGAGAAGGAGGAGAGAGAGAGAGAGGCTCGACTATTTTTAACCTGTCCTGCAACTAATGCTAGACTTATCTTAGATAGAATGACACCTCTACTGTTTGAACAATGTTTGACCTGTAACCGTCTTGTGACTGGCACTATTTGAACAGTTCCAGGTTATCGGGTTGCCGACGCTACAATGTACAGTGCTTTGTAAAAAACTATAGTGTTTTAGTGAAGACTACAATGTTTGGTAATTACAATAGTAAATATATCGTATAATCTACCTAGTCTTTGTTTAAGTCTACCATAATATCATCGTCTTCATTCGCTTCCTGGGATTCTGAAGCTGATGAAGATTGTTGAACCGGTTGACTTATGGATGGTGTTTGTTCTTGAAGAAGTTGAAGCATTGAGCTCAGTTGTTTGATGAAGTCAGACTTATTGGTAACCGACGTTAGAGTGGATTAAATCCTAGATTTCTAGTTGAGGAATTTTCTTTCTTCTGTAGCACACAGAAATTCAGGATTATTTTTGAACCACTGCTCTACTGCATTTATATCAATTCTTCTAAGTTTGAATTTTGCCGAACATCGTACCGAGGGAACTCGTTGCAATATTGGCAAAATTGACGAATTTCTATTTGAATGAGAAAATCTGTACTGCTAGGAGAATATCCAGAAGACAGATAATTTTGAAAAATAATGAAGATCAATTGGGAAATGATCTCCACTAATATTGAATTTCGTTTTAAAAACCTTAAAGGCCTATTGAACCTTTAGAGGAAGAATTTATGGCACTGGACTAAAGAAATCCCACCATCGAATGAACTATTGAGGGAATGTGTACTTGGTTTTGGTTTTAAAATAAATAAACCAAGTATGTTTGAAAAATCTATTTTGATCCCAAAAGACATTGGACCGTGCATTGCAATAGTCCCAATAAGTATATCCATTGGGTTCAAAATCAATCCCAAAAAATTTAGGTTTGTTTAAATTTTGTGCCCACTAGGAAGGGGTGAGAACATTCAAAATTTGCAGAGTTGAGTGAGTTATTAAAGTCTCATCTTGTTTGTCCTTTTTTCGAGCTATGTCGATGGACTTAGAATGAACTAAAATAAGCTCATAATATTCTCTGGTTTTTACAAAATCAATTGGTGTAACATGAAATCTAGAAGGGAAGACATTCAAAGCCACTTGGTTGGGAGTTTGAAAAAAGAATTCAGGCTCAATTTGGATAATATTCTTTACTGGGTTTTCTTGGTGAAAGTAAGGAGTATTAAGATTTGTTTGGGTCTGACTAACAATTGCTTTAGACGAAGATGCAATTTCCAGTTGTTTTAGTGGAGGAGCTTAAAGATCCAACCGATCGTACCCCTGTTTGATTAGTATTTTTTTGGGGATTAACTCAAGGGCGAAAGTTTTCTCATTTTTTGTCAAAGTTTGTTCCCAGGTTTTGTTTGGGAGTTTATGGGCATAGGACTCTAAAGTCTTTTTGCCAGAATTAGACTTTTGGGTTGAAGTCTTTGTTTGAGGGTTTTGGGTAGAAGACCCTATTTGAGACCTTGTTTGAGATTGTTGCTCTTGCGATCCTTGTGTTTAGGATCCTTGTTGCAGCAGTTGTTGAATAACCTTCTGAAGTTCTTCGGAGGAGATTGGGCTTTGGGCATCTTGTATAATACCCTTCTGTTTGTCTTCTAGTTTATCATCAAATTCTTTCTTTTTCTTTGGTGGCATTTTCTAGGTTTGGGTTTGCTCATATCTACCTACCCTGTAAAAACTCAAGGGTGAGGAAATCTGGAAGAGATTTTAAAGGGCATTTGATAAATTCAATATCAAAATAAAAAACACTTAAAATGCTTGCCATCTGGCAAAAATTTGTTTTGATGCAAGGTTTTTAACATCTTTTTGCAAAACATCTTTTGTAGATTTACAATCAATGCATACTAAAAACCTTTGGTTTAAAAGATCAGACTAAAATTTAGAAATGCATAAAACAATTGCCAAAATTTCTTTTTTATTTGTGGGATAATTCTACTGGGCAGTATTCCAATGTTTAGGCGTAAAAGAAACAATTTTTTCCCTTTCGTTTATTTATTTTTTAAGAATGCCACCATAACCAATGTCTGAGGCATTAGTTTCGACTATTTTAAATGCTAAAGGATCAGGAAGGCTAAGATAGGGAAGCTCCTTAACCTGACACTTAAGCTGTTTAACAATACCAGAATAAACATTCGTCCATGGAAAAGGATTGGCCCTAAGCCTCTGGTGAAGCGGTTTAATGAAATTGCTAAGATGAGGAATAAACTCAGCAACATAGTTTAAATATCCCAAAAATTGTTGGATTTGATTTTTATCAATGATTTGATCAGGAAATTTGTCAGCAAATTGAATTGCTTGTTCAATTGGGGTTATGGTGCCTTGGTGAATCCAATATCCAAGAATCCTAACTTTGGTTTGGAAAATATTGATTTTTGGTTTAGAAATCATTAAACTATTTGTTTGAGCAATTATAAATATGTTTAAAATGTTGATCTATCAAATAAGAATAGACCAAAACATCATCAATGTAAACAATGATGAATTGACTATGATCATTGAAGATCTTGTTCATAATCCTTTGGAATTCATAAAGAGTGTTTTTCAAGTCGAAAGGCATAATACTCCACTCATATTAACCAAAAGGCACAATAAAAGCAGTTTTATACCTATCTTTTTCAGAAATTTGAATTTGCCAACATCCATATTTCATGTCAAATTTAGAAAATATTTTTGCAGAATACAAACGTTTTAGTAAATCAGATTTGTTAGGAATTAGATATCTGATCTACTTAAGGCTTTGTTTAAAGGTTTATAATTAATTACGAGTGTGGGAGCATTACGCTCAATTTCTGCGTTTTTGTTAACATAAAAGGCAGCACAAGACTATGGGCTACGAATTTTACGCTCTATTCCAAAATGCATTTGGTAAATCCGAACAAATGTTTTTGTGGATTTTCTTAAGACAATTTTGGATTTTTTGTTGAACTTGAGTTTGACACAATTGCTTTTCTATGTTTTGAAAAGTAATTTCTTCCTTTAAAAAATTGATTTGCTGTTGTTTTGAAATAAGAAAGTATAATTCATTGACTCTGGGTTTCTGAGTAAAAGGAAATAAAATGGTTTTACCCAGATGTTGTTTTTGAAATTCCATCTGAATAAGTCATATATGGGAATAATAACCTCACAAAAGGCGATCCAAGAATAATCTCAGTTCCCATATCTTTAACTAACACAAATGGGGTTTTAACTCTAAAACTTTCATTTTCAATAACAACATTGAAACCTTGTATCTGACATCTAAACGTGAGTTATTGATGCCTTTGAACCTTTCGGTTGTTTTTTTAAAATATTTTGTGGGAATAATTCCTTCTCAAAATCACTTAGAATCAAGCACTGTGTCAAACAAAACAGTTTGTTCTAAAACAAAATCATTATTAACAATGATTTTTGCTTTTATGTAGAACTTTTGAACTGTTATTTTTTAAATCAAATTTAAAAAAGTTCAGAAATATCTTCATCTTCCTGTTCATTTTATGAAGTTTGTGTTTTACTTTCAATTTAAGACTTTGTCGCAAGTTGGCTTTCTTGGATTTGGGATATCATAGTTGCATAGGTGTTTTGTTGAAGTTTTATAAGTTGAACCTCTATTTTAAGGTTATTTACCTCATATTAAAGAGCTTGGATGGTTGTTTGTTTAACAAAATGTTTAAACTTATCCAGATTTTGGGTCAAATCGTATTTGTTGAAAGGAATGGATGGTTTGGGTTGCGACGAGTGTGACTAGTATAGGATGGTGTATTTAGAAAGTGCAAGTGTACACTGTCGTAAACAAGTAATATAGAAGTGAATATAGTATCGTTCCCATGATGATTGATCACTAAGTACCAAAATTAATAATCTTAATACTATTTAGTCGGTCGATTAGTTAGTGATTGTGAATACAAATAAAAATGATTAAATGTGGATGCAATTGATATGAAGACAAATATGAGAAAAAGCCCTAGGGATTAGATTTCACTTAGCAAATTTCAGATTGAATCACTTATCTCTTATAGTCCAATTTATTCCACATTATTGATAATCGAGTTCCCCTAATTTAATTACTAGCCTCTTCCAAGGTCAAGCAAACTATAATTAATTACTAACCCATTATATTCCTATATGAATTTAAGCAATTAATCATGCATTAAGATTTATAGAACTCATTAAAACTACACAACCATATGAATATATTCCTATTTTATATGCAAATTATGGTTTTAATTATAGGATCCACACACATTGAAACGACCACAAGTATCATCCAATACAATTATACAAACTCGCCCAGAAACTCACTTCAAATAAGTTCATTATTTTGATATCACATCACAATTAACCCATGGGTCACAAAATGATTTCCAACATAGATATCCAAACAGTAATTATGACATTTTAAAAAAAACATGTGGGCCCTATAATGGCAATATATAAATTAATACAACACCAATACCAAAAGAGGCCTACAAGATTCTCAACGTCTATGCCTCTGGTTGCTTCCCCTGGCCTCTATCCAGATTAAAGGTATCTCCTGAAAAATTATTTATAATGACAGGGTGAGACATAAAGTCTCAGTAACCAAAATTAATTTACAAAATATGCAGGAAAAGATTGTAAGTCAGAGAAGCAGGTTTAACTGACATAATAATAATAATAATAATATTCTCATAATTCAAAATTTAATATGATATAATCAATAAATAAAACCATCCCCACTCATCCATCCTGCTCTTCCTTATCTCCTCTGGACTGGTACAACCTATCAGTGCTAGTATACCTGGCCAAAGGTTAGCTAGTCACATCAAGAATATTGTTCCCTCCATGCCATAACCAATATACCGTAACAGGGAGGTGTCCGCCCAAACACTCAGCTCCAAAATCCGGGCCAGGATTGAGAGAGCCGATGGGCACACAATTCACCATATCTCTTCCACACAACCCAACATATCCCGTAATATAAAAATAATAAATTAATACAGCTTTCGAAAACAATTACAAGAATTCTAAATTCTTATACAACATTCCATTTCAAACAACATATCCACCATAACAGTAACAATTTAATAATAATTTCCACTTATATATGTAAATTGGAAAATACACTACTTCACTGAAATAAATTCATATTCAAACATAAATATAATCTTGCAAAACACATACAAGTAATATAGATAAAAGTAAGGTTTATAAAACACCTTACAGTCCAAAACAAGCATATAAAATAAATTAACCCCGGTTACCTCAATTCCAAGCTAAACCTTAATTTGAATAGTAAAATCCGTGCAATCACCGATCACAAGAAAACTCTACATTATTAATATAAATACCAATTAATTATAAATAATAATAAAATAACTTATATAATCTAACTCCTACAACCCAATTTTCTCTACTATTATTATCCTAAATTATTCAAATTCCCTTTACAAATTCTTAGTCATAGATTATTCTTCATAACCCAAATTACTCATTAAAAATCCTTAAATAACCTTTAATATACCTATAGTTACAAGATTTCCAATACCAACTTCCTAAATAATTAAATCTCTTTTTCATAATTTATATGGATATAATATTATTAAACAATTCCTCAAATATCCACATAATTAAAATCATATCAAATTATAATTCAAATATTAAGTCCTAATTTATATTTTTCACATAGCTCATATCTAACAAAAATAAACCGATTAAAACCTCAATAATACCTCCAATAATCTAAATAAAATATTTAAACTATTTTTTATCAGTAAAAACGCCCTATAGGGATTAATTTATACCCTATTTATAAAAAAAATTAATTATAAAATCACATGACAACTAAATAATAAATCTAAACCGATTAAAATTAACTATTAATTATTCTCTACATTTCTACAGTCTTATATTGACAAAACTCAAAACTTGCCTAAAATTTATCCCCAAAATATTCTCTAACTAGCATAAAATCACTATCATAGGAAAGAGAAAATTATTTAGAACATATTTTATAAAAGAAGCTTTGTAATTAGAAGAGAGTTTAAGTACCTTATTAATCCCCGAAAAACCGAAAATACTCCTAGCAGAACCTCACTTTTCTTCGTTTTGCCTTAACACTTCACGCCGGAAGTGTTAAGGGGGAGGGGGTATTCTCAATCAATTGGCGCCTAATGGCGCCAATTTTCAATTTTTTTTAATTATATTAATAATGTAGATAAGGGGACAACCCCTTATCTACTTGTTGGTAGGCGCCGTATGACGCCTACCAACTTTATATATATTATATTATTTATAATAAAATAATATTATATATTATAATAATAATATTATATTATAATATATTATTATATATATATAATATTTAATTTTTTTAGGATGTCACACACATGCATCTCTTTCCAGTCTCAACATGTATATTAAAATCATCCAAAATGTGGCCAATCAATTGAAAGCAATAAGAACAATAATTAAAACTCAATCATGAAGGAAAATTAAAACTAGATTTAATAAATTAAGATTCAATTCGTCATTAGTAAGTTACGTCATCACCCTAGGAAAAGGAAAATTTAGCTCATAATGAAATTAAAAACAAAACTAAAATAAATTAAAGACATCACAAACATTGCATAAAAATTAATTATTAAAATCTAAAACATAAAGATACAACTACAAGATGCATGAAAATAAAAATCTAGCCTATCATATAAGAGGTAAAATATTCCATGTAGGTGGAAACCTATACCATCCATAAAGGAGGACTACCTAGGCCTTCTATATAGGAGGTAAAATCATCCATATAGGAGGCATGCAAAGAGTAATAAAATGAAAAAAATAAATTCTAAGATAAATACTCTCTCTCTCTCTCTCTCTCTTCCTTCCTACCCAATGCCCTGCTACAGTACGCTACAGTGAATCCGTATTTGCCATCATTTTGGTTTCTAAATTTTTCCCTAACCTTATTACTAAGTAAAGTTGGTAATCCGGCTAAGAACTTTTCTTTCCAAAATGGTTGATTTGCATAATCTCTTATGAGTACTCTAGTAAGGAATGTATCCCTATACCATCTGAAATTAGACAGAGTTTTGCACTTAAGGTTTGATAAGAGTTCTGCTGATCGATCTTTCCACAAAGAAGGATTAACCAATAAAATGTTCAACTATTGTAAAAATTAAAGTGTTTACGGAATCAGGAATGAGTTGGTCATTATGGGTAATGGGTGTTCCATCATATTTAGTTTTAACATATGTCAAAATCATTGATTTATCTTCAGAAGAAAGATAAAAATCCCACCAACTTTTAAGTTGTCCAATAAAACCAAAAACTAAGAGATTAGTAATTTCTTTGTCAGAAAAATCATGTTGGGTTTGATAAGTAGTACTTACCATAGTCATATATTATAGAATTTGAAGAATGTTTGTTTCGTTTTGACCATCTATATTCCATTCATAGATATTATCAGCATTGAAAGATTTAAAGTTTTGGTTTTTTCTTTCTTCAACCAGAATATCTAGACGACTGGCTTTATGGTAGTAGAGTTTTGTAGGTCGTTTCTAGTTTTGTTGGTTGATTTGGATTTGTGAATTGCTAGACTCAGTTTCTAAAGTATCCGAAGAATTTTGAGAAACTTTGTCAAAATTCATAATGTTTTCTATTTTTGAAACAGTAGATTGAGAGGATTCAGTAACATTTTTAGCTTTAAGTTGGCTGATCTATTGTTCAATCTTCTTAATCAACTCAGATTTAGCTTTTTGTTGCAAATCTATTTTAATTTTGGGTTTTATTTCAAATGGTTTGAAAAGAGGGTTTTTTTATTTCAATTTTAGGTTTAATTTGTGAAATCGTTGTTTGAACAAAATGATCACCCAATATTTGAAAATATTGGTTAGTGTAATTATTTTGTTCAACAATATTTTTAATATCCCTAGAATCAACAGGATTTTCAATATTTTTAAATTTGAAAGGTGCCCCTAGAAGAGGTTGACGTTTGTCATCTAATCGTTGTGAAATTTGAATAGAATTTAGTGGAGGAAACTCAAAAGAAATAATTTCTCCTTCAGTGGTTTTCTAATATTTCTGTCATATTGATAGTTTGATCATTCCAATCTCTGATATTGAGCATAACCTTCAAACCAATAAAAAAAAATGAAATATTCATTTGAACCTTTTTAAGGAATCTATAGAATTTTTCTTAGACAAATTTTCTAACAGATCCTTTAAAATTTTGCAAGAACCAGTTTCTCTGAAGCGTGTATTTTTCAGAGTGAAACTCCTTTTGCAAAGTTTGTTTATCAATTTGAAAAACATTTTCTAAAATGTTTAAAACATTGGGTTCTCCCATAGATGAATAGGTTGGAAACTCGATTGATTTCAAGTCTTCATCCATTTCATAACTTGCTTGGGGAACATTTGAAGAGCTGTCAATTCCAGAAATTGAAACATTAGTATTAGGTTTATTTACTAATGGCTCAGGTGTTGGCATGTATATGATAGACGGAGGAGTTTGTGGTACTGAAGAACAAAAATGTCTTGATAATTCGGAGTTTACATACCTAAAATCTTCATACCTTAAAGATTCAGATTTTAAAGTTTAACTAAAAGATTTTTTAGGCCTATCAAAAGATAATTTGACGGTTCCATCTTCAGTTTGAATAATTCAACTTATTTGAGGCATGGGTTTAGGAATAGCTTGTGTGGCTTTTTCTATGGTCCAGTCATTAGGTAAGTCAACATCTTTCCACATAATTGTTTTAGGAATAGTAAGGTTTGCATTGGCATGGTTTGTTAAGAAAACTATTGTTTAGCCATTGTCTGGGGGAATCTATACCATCAAAGTGGAGGAGTTTAAAACTTTATACTGTATCCTGTATATCAAGGCAACATGTATAGATTCTGGTTTCATATTTAAACCATTAAGTTTAATTTTAAGTTTAAGGGCTTCTATGACATGTTCATCCTTAAGATCTACCATTCGATATGGATAGCAGTTGAAGTAAACAGGTCTGTTGTGTAAACCAACTTCTGTTGCCACCAGCAGAGAGTCAGTAAAGGTATAATGTCTAGTGCCTGTTAGGAAAACTAAACAAAACACATTTAATCATTTACGAATGAAAGGTTTGAGGGCAACTTGAACACATCCGATGTGCAAAAACTTGTAATATTTTTTATGGTTGTCAATTTTTTTTGCTCGAAAGAAGGAAAAAATCTTCTTTTTTCGGTTGGACAGAGATTGGTTCTTCAACCGTTCTGATTACATAATCAAATTTGGAGAACCATCCTTTGTTCTGAGTTTGATAAAGCGTGTTTAGAGCGACTGGAGGCGAAGTCCAATCATCAATTTTTTGATTGATATTTTGAAAAGAAATTTCTTCTGTGAAAATTCTTTTATTTGTTGATGATTTTAATTCCTCATTGTTTAGCGTAAAGTTTGATGGAGTAGAAGAAGAGCTACTACTACCGCGTTTGAAAGAAGAAAAAGAAAAAGAATGAAAAAGAGAAGACATAATTTAAATGGAAAAATTTAAATTGACAGAATTTAAAAAGACAGAATATGAAGAGTATAATTGAAAGAGCGAAATTAAAAGAGCAGAAATTTAAAAGACAGAAAGCATAAACAGATATAAGGAATACATATTAAGATTCTCCCTTGTCTTGATATCTTCACCGTCTGGATCCATAGGGGTATAATAATTAAAAATTTATTGAATTTTATAGATCAAAATATTTTGTTAAGACCAATTTTTTTTAAACCGGACTAGACGGTCTGACTAGCCAGACTTGGAGGCAGTTCGATTGAGCCTCAGAACCATTTTTCTCTTTAGATTGGATTGAGCCGGAAAATAACCTTTTTTAAGTTGGAATCCGGCATTAAGCCAGAACCGGTACCGGTTTTAGAAAACCGAACGGCTTTCCAATATCATGCAGGACAACTCTTCAGTATATGAAAATAAAGAAGAAGAAGAAGAAGAAGAATACAAAATGCAATAGATCCTATATTCTTTTTTCTTTTAATAACAATAAACCACAACAAATATACTCACTAGGGAAAAGAAAGGAACAAGCTTGAGGTGCTCCGTCAATGGAAGCACTTTGAAAAATGAACAACTAAACTCTAGACACCGGAGTAAGTGAAGAATCTCGTAGAAAGAAGAAAGAAGAAAGAAGAAATAAGAGAGTAATGGGCCATGAGATATGTACTTTAGTGTGAAGTGGGAAGCTTGAGATTTAAGAGGTTGAAAAGGCAAGTCAGATACATCAATTCATTTAAACCCCTTCACGCTTCCTAACCCAGTTTTTATTTTTTCCAACTCCCAGACCTGTGTTTTATAGAATTATGATATGACATCTCATTTTGAAAGTAGCTCATTGTTCACTCGCTTGAAGAAAAGATCATTTTTATCAATATTATTTTATTATTATAATCTTAACTATTTTTTCAAAACAAAAAAAATTATTTTTTTCTTTTAATCTTTTACGAGCATAATTATAATTTTCGTATATTCCAAACTATATTTTGATTAATATATTTTACACATATATTATTATATTTTTATATGATATTATTTTAAATTAAATTATTATGTCACTGGTCCGACCAAACGATTCGACCGATTCAACCGTTTGAACCGTGACCCACTAGCTTTTTCGGTTCGATGTCCAGTCCGATTTTAAAAACATTGGTTAAGACATTAGTGAGATTCTTAAGGTCTAACTCTAGCCAACACATATCTAGTATATGAAATATTTATTTATCATACGCTACCAATGGGGTAATTGCCTGTCTTAACACGGGACTTATGGCCTTAAACATCCCAAAGCAATATCTCACGCATGATAAATAAGAACTATATACAAATGACAAAATTCATAGCGTGCTATCAAGCATAAATCTTTAAATCATACTAATCTACAAACAAAATTCTTGATGCCATAAAATCAGATCCAGATCTAATTAAAACATTTCTACTTCACCTTCTGGCTTTGATACAAAGATGGGGGAGGGGGCCCCTAGGGGACAGAAGGAGAAGAAGGGAGAGAAGGAATATGGAGTATAATAGAACCGCTACAAAATATAAGATAGTAGCGGTTGTGGTAGCAGTTTTTTAATCACTACAAATGTTTGAACGTTGGAAAACTTCAATTTAAGCTTCTGGGCATGCATTATTTGCTCTTCACTCATCTTGTTTGCTAAATTTTTCTACTAGCTATGGATAAATCATAGATCAAGTTGCCACACAATTCTCCAGCTTATTTGTACGGATTAAACAACTTATTGGGTTTCGCTTACGCTCACGCCAGCTATAATAGAAAGATCATATGTCTGTGTCGGAGATGCAAGTTCAAGGAGTGACATACATGAGAAGTTGTTAAGGAATATTTGCTTGTGTAGCATTTCCCGGAAGAGTATACGCTCTAAGGAGTTCATGGTGAGAAGGCCGACATGAGATACGATGATGCTCTTCCTCAAAGTTCACAAGTAGGAGTTCAAGTAGATTAAGATGATCATGTTAATGAAGCTGTGTGTGATACGTTTGGTCTCAGGACGACAACTTCAATGAAGAAGTGCAGGATTCATAGCATGTGTTCTTGAGGAATGAAGCATCGCAAGATTTTTTCAGTCTAATGGATGACACAGATCGTCCTTTATATTAAGCTTGTAAAAAATACTCGAAATTATCTTTCTTGATCAAATTGTATCATATCAAGTGCTTGTGTGGAATCACAGATAAGGCAATGTCGATGTTGCTAGAATTATTACAAGGATGTGTTCCCTAACATGGAGATTCCTATATCGTTCTACGAGGCCAAGAAGATTATTAACAAATTGGGCTTGAACTACTAGAAACTTGATGTATGCCTGAACAATTGTATGTTGTATTGGGGAGATGATGCCAATAGGGAGGATTGCAAGCGATGTCACACATCGAGGTACAAGACAATTTGAAAGGGAAAAAAGCAGAAGAAGAAACCTGTAAAGATTCTCAGGAACTTTGCTTTGAAGCCACAGTTACAAAGATTATTTATGTCGTCGAAAACAACTGAGCATATGAGGTGGCATGATGTTGATAAGAATGAATATGGTAAATTAAGACATCCATGGGATGCAAAAGACAGGAAAGCGTTCGACTCTGAATTTCCATCTTTCTCGATTGACCCTAGAAATGCTTGGCTCGCATTGGCCATCGACGGTTTTAATCCTTTGGGAATCTTAGTACAAGTTACAATATCTAGCTGGTAGTCTTAGTTCCCTACACCTTGCCCCCTGGATGTGTATGAAACAAAGCTCCTTCATTTTATCTATTATCCTCCTAGGTAAAAAGACACAGGGTAATGACATCGATGTGTATCTTCAACTGCTTATTGCATAATTGCTAGACTTGTGGAAGGTTGGCATTGAGACATATGACGTGTATGAGAAGTCACTGTTCAACTTGTGTGCATCCTTGATGTGGACCATAAGTGACTTTTCTAGGCTTGGAACATTATCCAAGTGGAATGTCCATATTGAGACGGCGTGTCCAGATTGTAATTTTAACTCTGACGCAGTACACCTTTGCCATAGTTGAAAGTAGTGCTTCATGGGTCATAGGAGGTTTCTCGATGGTAAGCACAAGTTTAGATTGCAACGGAATCGTTTCAATGGGAAACCAGAAAAAAGAGGACCTCCACAAACTTTATCTGGTAAAGACATCTTATAGCAGCTTTAGGACATTGAATTCGAGTTTGAAAAAAAGCGACGATTCAATAATAGCAGGGTGAAAAAGTATGAGGACTACTTCGGCTTCTGTACCTCAGTAATTACGGAAGATAAGTATTTTCTTCACTCTTCCATATCGAAAGTATAATTTGATTCGACACAGTCTTGATATCATGCACATTGAAAAAAAATGTATACAACAATGTGCTATACAAGCTGCTTAACGAACCTGGCAAGTCAAAAGATCATCTTCAAGCGAGGAAAGATTACGGGCCATGGGAGTTTGTGAAGACACGTGGCCAGATGAGCATGACAAATTTCAACAGTCAAAGTTCACCCCCACAAAACCAAACAAAGAAGTCTTCCTAGCGACATTAAAGAAAATAAAAGTTCATGATGTCTATTCAAGCAACATTTCACGTTGTATTGACATGCAGGCTTGAAAGGATGCTGGACTGAAGAGTCATAACTCACATGTTCTTATGCAACAATTACTTCCACTAGCTATAAAGAATGCACTTCCTCCAAATGTGTCCATCTTTTTAGTGGAGTTGTGCTCTTTTTTTTTAAAGTTGTATTCTAAGGTTTTGATCGTTGATGAGCTCGATCAGCTACAGTCCAAAATCATTCTTACGCTTTATCATTTGGAGATGATCTTTCCTCCTTCCTTTTTCACTGTGATGGTTCACCTGACAGTCTACCTTATTTATGAAACAAAGCTCACTGGCCCAATTTAATATCGATAGATGTACCCTATTGAAAGGTACTCATTTTACATATGTGCGTCATCATTATTTTCTAAATTTGCTAGTCGCCCATTTCACCATTTAGTATCATTTTTCCTCTTTAATTTATAAGTTTCTTGGCAAATTGAAATCTTACGTAAGGAATAAGGCGTGACTAGAAGGTTCTATAGCTGAAAGTTATATAGGGGATGATGTCCTATATTTATGCTCAATATACTTTGATGACATTGAGACGGCTTTCAAATGACCGCCTCGTGTAGACGATTGTCCTAAACCTGAGCTAACATCAACAGAGTTATTAATCCCTCGTGTTGGTAAACCAGTTGGAGGAAGTGAGAACTTCAAACTAACAGCAACTGAGAAGTTGCAAGTATATAGACATATCTTGATTAATTGCACTCAAGTTGAACCCTTCCTTCAGTAAGAATCGTACACTCATATGTTATTCTACAACTATGCTTACATTTTGTATTTACATTTCATGATCGTCTTCCCATGACAAATTGCAGGGAATTCAGAAGTCATGTGAAGCGTCAACTCAGGATCCGAACACAAACATCCTCTGAAGTTGACAAAAAGGTCCATAGAGAATTCCTAAACTGGTTTGTGGGTAAAATATTAAATGACCACAACTCATACTCACCAGATTTCAGAGCCCTCGCAATCGGCTCTCTTGACCATGCAAAAAGGTATATATCATACAATGTCAATGGTTTCAAGTTTTGCATGGTATCACGAGATCAAGGATTGTAAACTTTGGGATAAGAAGTTATAAGAGCAGCAGTAATGGCAACATGCAGTTCGTAGGTGCCCCTTACTATGAAAAGCTTCTTGATGTCATCCAACTAAATTACCAAAGTCATTTCATTGTTACGCTGTTCAAGTGTTTGTGGGCAAATACGACAACTTCCCAGGGACTTACAACTGATGATTTAGGCATCACATCAGTAAATTTCTCCAGTCCAATTCACACCGGTCAATCTAAAGATGATGAACCCTATATTCTTGCCTCAGAGGCACACTAGGTTTATTATGTCGAGGACGAGAGGCTTAGGGATTGGAAAATGGTAGTTCACTTAAAGCCTCGAGATCTTTACGACATAGGTAATGATGATAACATCACCTACGGGAGTGAATCATTCTATCCCGCCAATTTCGAAATCTTCTTCCCTGAAGGTGATGACAATTTACCTATAATTCGGTGAGTTTTTATAAGTTTACATCATTTAAATTTAATTTTTCTACACAATAATATCACACTAACATTTCCTCCATAAATTTTTTGTAGGGATGGCGATAAAGAATGATTAAGTGGAACAATGCTTTTGTTTTTATAAATTTTAATTTATTTTTTTCTTAAAAAATTCTGACTAACATTTGTAGCCGTTATAAAACCGCTACAAATTTTTAATTGCTACAAACAATGACACTTAAACAGCTACAAACGTCAACCGCTACAAAAACTGTGACATTAACTGCTACAAGAGTCATGTAGATAATTATAAATACCCCCACACCAACTATTTTCATACATTTTTCCATTTTTTTACTTCCTTCTTCTCTCTCGTTTTTTCTCATCTAAGAATTTTTTCTCAAGAACCCAAGATCTAAGTAAGTGATCAAATATGATAAATTTTTTATTAATTCTTTCATCTCAACATTTTTTCCTACTTATTATATTCATAATAATTATTTTTTTTCTAGAAATTAATGAACTATTCCTCATCATTTTTAATGTTCCTTCCATAATGATCAACATCTAAGAGACAACAAAATAAGTACTTATTACCTATAGATGCACAATATTACCTACAATTTATCAATATTATGTATATAAATTTTATATTTATGTAACTCAATTTAATCATTCTTCTCAAATAATAACTACTATCGGTTAAGTTATATAAATAATAAACTTGTTAAAACGATATTATAACAATTTTATTAAATTATTAGGTAATTTTTTTTATTTTCCCAAACATTTGTAGCGGTTTTCAAAGTTAAAAGTGAAATTGAATAACGGATAAAATTTTTATCACCACTTTTGAAATTTCATCCTAATTTAGTAACGGTTCTCTAACCGCTACAAAGATCTTGGCGTCACTTTTTAAAATTCATATTTCAACTTAGTAGCGGTTGTACAACTACTACAAACCGGAGCCAAAATTTTCATTTTTCATTTTCCCGCCATGGGAATTTGGCAAATCAACATTTATAGCGGTTTTCTAACTACTACAAAGGTTTTGACACCATTTTTTAAAAATTCACATTTCAACTTAGTAGCAGTTGTAAAACCACTACAAACTGGGCTGAACATTTGTAGCGGTTTTTTAACGGCTACAATATTGCCTTATAATGTGTTGACTTCATCCGATTATTGTAGCAGTGTGTATAAATTGCTACTAATTTAGTAGCGGTTGTTATTCTTGAGTAGCAGTTATAATAAATCCCTACAAAATTGCTTGCAACAGTGGGTTTTGTAGTAGTTTAATCGTTTGTAACTGTTAAAACCGCTATAAATACATATTTTTAACCGCTACTAAATAACAGTTTTTTTATAGTGTAAAGAGAAATTGTATGTGTTTGGTAATAATTTGTGTTTGTTTTTTAAAAAAGGAAATTACTTTAATGTATATTAATTGAATGATTGTTAATGTAATTACACTTGGATTATTTTAATGGTGTGATTAAGGCGGGTATTACAAGATTTCTAGTATAAAATTAGTTGATTAATTGATTGAAGATTGATTAATATTGTATTTCATACTTCTAAGTGAATTTGTAAAACAATATACTGTACATCCCCACCGTAAAAAATTTAAAATAATAAATGTGCCCTCCATTCTTAAAGAGAAATAAAGCTACATATATAAAATTAACCCAAAAACAATAATAACGATATATATTACTTGTTAGGATATACGTGTATTCATATTTATTGTATGTATAAGCATAACACAATGAGCAAAAAATGAAATTATCAACGATAAGTTCTTTGAATGGCAGTACCACTTGTCAGTTTAGATGATGTCTCAAATTCAATCAGACGTTAATATGTCTGTGTATATTTAAATTGTACAAAATAAAAAAGAGAGGAAAAAATAATGAAATTATAAAGTAATGGGCTTACAAGAAATCGAAAGAGAATCACATGAAAATTCGACGATGGGATCTATATTTGCACCTAAAGTTGAAGGACGCATATACCAATGATACATCGGTGTAGAATTTTTTTTTTTAAATTTCCCTTCAGCTTTACGAGAAAAAAATATATTATCATTATAATTCAATATATTTGTTCCATTTCTTTTTTGATGCATGAGATGAAACAACTACATGACTTTAGTAACTGAGGAAGGAAAACAGAATCTTTCAGGCCAGCTTTTGCTCCTCTTTTGCTTTAATTTGCATTCAAATGAGTGCCCTTTGAATTGAATTTTAAATAAAAAGCGTAAAATAAACATAACATAAATAAAAAGGGAAAAACAGAGCAAAGCAGAAAAGAAAAGAAGTAATAAAGCGAACCCCGAAGCCAAAGGTGTAGTGTGATGAGGCAGGGTTTGACAAAACTTTTTTCCTTTTATTTTTATGAAATAATTATTTATTTGCCTGCATGAAAAAAAGATAAAGAGGGCAAATAAGTATGATGCTTAAAAAGGTAGTGATTAATCATAGTAAAGAAAAATTAATAAAAATTAAGCAAAGAGAAGGTGATATGAGTTGGGTGAGAGTATTACCATGTGATCGAGTGCATGTACTCTTCAAGAAAGCAAGGAAAATAACAAGGACAGCTAATCCTGCTAATAATCCAATTATAATCACAAATGTCTTCTCTCCTCCATTCTTTGATTTCCCTGCAACTAATTAATCAAAATTTATTACTCAGAGATATCTGAGATTCGTTTAAGGACCAAGATGTAACCTATTTTAGGTGGGTAATACTATTTTTTAATTATGTACAACTTATATTTAACTATTTACAAAATACTGTAAAAGACATTTACTGACTTACACATAACCGAAGTTGGATATAACTGAAAAAGAATTGTACCAATTTAAGGATTTGGATCTTGTGGTGGTACCTTTCGGCATTAAATTTTGCAATGGATATTTTTCAGAAATTTTCCAGGTATAGTTTACTCTTCATTTTGAAAATAAAAAACCATAAAATTGTGAAATTTGATAAAAGCAAATTTTTTTAAAAAGGCAGGTATGGGCCTTACCGTGGGCCTTGGGTTCTTCAGAGTGGGCCCCACCA
The DNA here is from genome assembly GCA_037074505.1 of Albizia julibrissin. NCBI lineage: Eukaryota > Viridiplantae > Streptophyta > Magnoliopsida > Fabales > Fabaceae > Albizia > Albizia julibrissin. The sequence goes on along the minus strand of CM073483.1, from coordinate 38,433,981 downwards.
ACTGAGTATCTGGCATAACACTTGCCCAGGAATACGTCCCCATAATCGGCACTTGCACAGTCGCTTTTCAGCCGTCGGATTGCCTCCGACAGACAGTCCTGGCACTGATCCAACCCAAGATCGCCGGTGCACTGAGCCACACCCTGAACATTACCCGACCCGACCACCCTGAAATATCCACCCGAACCCGACAACCCATATAGCACCGCCTCCGTGCTTCCCACATCATTGCCGCTGCCGCTGCCACTTCCTGCGGAAGGTCCGCATTTCTTGAAAACCACCGTCTTGTCCTCGACACCGACGAATGTGGAGTTGTCATACTTGACGAAGCAGCCGTCGAGCTGGATGGCTGCGCCGCAGGTGGAGGGGCAGAGGGCGGAGAGGCGGGCGAGGGAGCGGGAGACGCAGGAGGAGCAGACGGGCATGGAGTGGTCGCCGCGGCACTGGTAGAGGCCGTAGATGACGGAGGAGCCGAGGACGGTGAAGTTTGAGTAGGAGGAGTAGGTGGCGGAGCTGAGGAGGGAGGTGAGTAAGGCTTGGAGATTGGCGGAGTAAGGGGAGTCCGGCGAGTACTTCTGTTGGGTGCAGCCGGCGAAGATGAAGGAGTCCGGAGACGATGAGGAGTGAGAGTGGGAGTAAGTGTAAGAGACGGTGGTGGTGAGGAGGAGAAAGATCACTAGTGAGAGAGAAGGCATGGTTAGTGTGAGAGAGAGAGAGAGAGAGAGAGAGAGCAGAGATGATGAAGATGGTTCAAGTAGAGGAGGAGGAGGAGGACACACACACATATAGGGCTGATATATTGGTTTGGTGCTTTCATATTTCAAATTCAGAAACACTTCGAGAGAGCAAGCTCGCTTGCTAAGATAGTTGCTTTAAATTATCAGTAAATTATGCATGGCTTTTTCTTACAGGAAAAAGCTTTCATATACATTTCCTTGATTAAGAATAATTCATTTTAATAGTTTTTTTATTTTTTAGACGTGTAAATTCAAAATCTAAAAATAAATAATTATTTTGAATAAAGTGAGGCTGTTTTAAGAACGCGGTTAAAATTAGTTAAAAATAATAATATATCTTAAAATATTTTTTTAAAATATGCCCTTATTTATAAAATGCAAATAAGAGAAAGAAGTAGAGTAAATATAAATATCACAAACCCTTTAATTAATGCAATATATATAATTAATGAGAGGCACAAATGAAAAAAAAAACTCATTAAATATTGAGACAATCTTTATTGGACTGTTATAAAAAGGATCAGAGGAGTATCACATAAAGAGAGTAATGTAGTAGTCAAAGATAAAAATAAATTACATCTCCTAAAATTGAAAAATATGTTGTTAGAAGAAAATATGATTACTGACCCATTTTTTTATGAACCGGGTATTTGAAGTTTTTAAGAATAAATTTGAAGTTGATTGATTATAAACCAACAAGAAAACAACAAAACTCATAGCCATTTATGATTGAAAAATTTGACATAATAGATATAAACTTTACCTAAGTATTTGCCTTTATTTAAAACCATATTCAATGGTCCGGCTTCAATTAATTAAGCCAATTTGTAGTAAATTGCATCATTTAAGGATGTTTCTTGTGTTGGAAAATAATCAAACAGCACCAGCACCATCAATGATTTTAGACTTTTAGTACCTTAAAGTAAATAAAAAAAATGCGCGTATGTGTGATAGTGTGTATAAAAGATGTGCTTCATTTCTTATTGATAATTTAATGGAAAAAAAAATTCAAGACTATCCTTTGGGGGTTCGGATATTATTTTGTTTTACATGCTCAACGCAATTAGCAAAACACACACGCACACGCACACGCACAGGATTGAGATCAAAACGATATCATTTTATGGCCTCTCTTGGATAGGCTTGCATTGGAGTTTTGCTTGAATGGGGAAAAATATGATATGCACTTTCAAGACGAGTATAGAAGAACATCAAATAAGAATATAATGAAATTGAATTATTGAGATCAAATTTAGAGATTCCAAATCGGATGAACTTTGTACATGTACTGAGGATTGTGCTTTTTTGTGAATGAAGATAGCTTTATGAAAACAAGACAGAAAATAACGAGAGTGGCATCGCACTAATCTAGTGGCGTGAACATGTGAATGTGAAAAAGGAATTAGGAGATGCAAAGAATATTTCATTCATGTGAATTAGGAGATGCAAAGACTTTAGGAAACTTGAAGGTATATGATCATGACGTGTTTGAGAAATATTAATCCATCGCATTGTACTGTTGTAACTTTATTTTGTTATATTGTGTGTAGTTTATGTACAAATATTCTATTTACCTGCAGATTAATATATATATTTTAATTATAATTGCCCTGACCTTAAGTTAATATCTATTTAAACTATTGTTTTTTGAATCATTGCCTCAAGAATTATGTTGATCGATTCGGTTTTCAGTATATTGGTTTGATATTACTTCTTTATCCACGCCTCCAACTTCTTCATTGATCAAATAATTCACGGTTCGTGATTTCTGTATTGGATTTTTTTGTTACGCTTATCTTGCACATGCTAATGCCTAATAACTACAGCCACAGCTGCAGCCACAAAGATAAGGGAAGGCCCAAGGTTCTATGCAAATTTTAGTGTCTGTGTTGGATTAGCGGTAAAAAATACTTTTCTAACATGATTTATAGTGTATAAGGTAAGTATTAGTATGCTTGGAATAGCGATTGAAAACTCTATAAATGTTTTTTCAATCGTGATTCACGGAATATGGGGTAGCTTTTACGATCTACAAGGTAAATATGTGGAGGAGTTTTATTTCGATTTACTTGAATCGGGCTTATGTAATCGCATGAGAGGAGTTGTGTCTCAACTTGTGTAAACATGCTTTTCAAACGCTAACTTAAACAGACAATCTCTTGAGACAGGCCATTGTTCAACTAAGAGATGGAAAATAATATTGAGATCAGAGTGGCTGGAATCTTGTTTGGGGAGTTACTATATGCAAACTTTGGCTCTGGAGAAACCAAGAGATATTTTATAGTAATTTTTTTAAGTGTTAAAGAACAAGAATATATATGAATTTTGTCAAAAGTGCGTCGAGCACTAAATACGTTTCGAATATGTAAAAATATCTATAAATATTTAAAGTGGAAGCAAAAATTACAAAACTATTAAATATAATCTAACACCGTTGCATATGTAAATAGAGTGTGGGCCTTACCAAATCAAATAGTGGTATTATGTCAAATTTAATGGTGTTGGCATTTTTCTCATATTTTAAATGTTTATAGGTTTTTTTGCACCTTCAAAATATATATGGCACGTGCCTTAGGTAAAAGTTCATAGTATTTTTATGCCTTTACCCTTTTGTTAAACATTCATATCAGTAATTATGCACGTGTTGAGAAACCTTCATCTCACATTATTGATCTGTGAGTTGGATAACTGGATTTTCGCATTTAATCGGAACTTATAGCATTTTTTAGGCTAAACAATAGGTTGTCCTTAAGGGCCTGTTTAGTTTGAAGGGAGAGGATGAATGAAATGGTAGAATGTTATTTTATTTGGTTTGATTAGTAGGGGAGGAAATGATGGGTTTTAATTGATCATTTATTTGGTTTAAGATAGGATGGGAGGAGATAAATGATAATAATTTACCATTTTACTCTAATATATTTAGTTATATTTTTTATTTATATATTATATGCATTAATTTACACCTTATCTAATTAATATAATAACATTTTTATTTATAATTAATATAATGATATATTTTTTTTAAAATTAATTGTGTAATAATATATTTTTTAACTATAATAGTATTTTTTATTTATAATAACATATTTTCCTTTATGTTAATTTCATTATAATATATTTTTAATATAAAAATAATGTATTTTTTAAGAATATATTATTTTAAATTTAATAAAAATAATATATTTTTCATTATAATAATATTTTATTTAGAATTATATTAAAATACTTTATAATTATAATATTTTTTATTTATGAAAATTTATTTTTTATTTTAAATCAATTTCACAATAATATTTTTTATTTTTAAAAATATAAATTTTTAAATTTTATTTCATAATAAAATTTGTAAATGATAAAAATATAGGGAAAATTCCTATAAAAGACAGCTAAATTATCAAATTACAAAGTTGGTTGTTAAATTTAATAAATTTTAAATTGGGTCATATGACCTAAAATAGAATTTTAGAATTTGATAATTTTAATTTCCAATCTCTCATTTAAGTTGAGTATCTATCTCTATTATTTTAATATTTTTTATAAAAAAAATACGACTCATTAATTACACACCCTCACCTTTGTATCAATTTTCCTTTTCCTATTATGCTATCTATAATTTGATACGTGATAGAGTCAAATTCATGCCTAGGTAATTAATACTAATACCTTAATTACTTCATATTTATTTAGGCATAAAGTTCTTGTAAATTTATAAAAATACTATATATGTTGAATTTTAGATTAATTATTAGGTGTTTTGAATGCAGGTTCATCATCATGATAAAAAATATGTGACGCTAGATTTCGTGAGACATCAGAATCAATTATCAGAAGCATGTTAAGTTAAAGGTCAATTAGTAAAGAATTTGAAGGAGAAAAAGGAACCAACCAATTTTCTAAAACCATGTTTAACCCAAGATTCTGCTAATAACAATCCTGGTCCTCCAAGTAATGATGAAGGAATCAATGCGATGTTGTCCCTTTCTTTGTAACAACGTTAATTTGCATTCATGATAATGAAGGTTCGTTTATGTATGTGTATGTGGGGGTGAGTATGTCTTAGAGGGCCAGTTTGTTCAAGATTTAGAAAAAAACAAAAAGTTTAATTCGGTTAAATATGAGAAAATTGTTGGGATTATGAGGGAGTCGTTATAGGAGAATTTAAGCTATGGAGGAAAATATTTTGTTAATAAATTATTTGAAATAGTTTATCAAAAAAACTAAAAATATAATAATTTTTTAATAAAATTTCCATAATTAGCTTACTACTCTTTTCCCAATTCATTTTTAGTAAATCTCTAATAAACTGCCCAGAAGTTAATTCAATGAAGTATCAAATTATAGATTAGTATAATAAAAAAAGGAAATTTGTTGTAGAGGAGAGTGCGCATAATTAATGAGTCTATATTTTTTTTAAAAAAATATTAAAATAACAGAGACGGATACTCAACTCAAATGAGGGGTAGTAAGATAAAATTATCAAATTCTAATATCTTATTTTATGTCATGACTTAATTTAGAATTTTTTGAATTTAATAACTCAATTTAGAATTTAAATAATTCAGTTATCTTTTATTGGGATTTTTCCAAAAATATTTTTTATTCAAAGTAATTTAACAATAATATTTTTTATTTAAATTTGTATAAGCATATGTTGTAATTATAATAATTTTTTATTCATAAAGATATACTTTTTATATTAAATTATTTTTTAATAACATATTTTTAATTATAATATTTTTTGTGTAATAATATATTTTTATTTTATAATAAAATATTTTAATAATAAAATATTTTTATCATGGACATTATTAAAATATCATATAAGTTGTAAAATGGTCCAAAGTTTTAGCTCCTCTCCAAAATCCCCTAATTTAGAGAAGAGCCAATATAGTGGTGTTGGAAAGAAGAGGATGAAAACTCTAGGTCCCCTCCCCTTCAAAATTTCAAACAAAATGAGCAGATGTGCTCATTTTTTCTCCACTCGCATCCCATGCCTTCCAACCATACAGCCTTAAGGGTGTGTTTGATTGGAGGGGAGGGGAGGGAAAATTTTGAATCAAATTCATTTCCCTTCTTTTATTTTATATTAAGAATCAATTCCCCCCTCCTGAAAAACTAAATAAAATAATATATATTCTCCTCCCATCACCACAGACCAAACACACCCTGAGGGATTAAGATTTTCAAAAAGGTCAGGCTGGGATCTGACTCCAAGAACCTGATTGATGTGTTGAAGAGTCACAATTCCAGCACCCCTTGCAATATAGTAGTACCATTTATTGATTATTCAGATTAAAAATTTGTTGATTCACACATGCGACTTGGAGCTTCAATTTATTTCCAGAGAGCAAAATCATGTTGCTGCTCATGTTTTTGCCAAGGAAGGATTATCAACATCAAGCTTATACGACGCTTGCCCGCTTCATTTGCAGTCACCGGTTGCCAAAGATTGTTTTCTTTAAATTCTAGTTCAAAAAAAAATGAAGGGAAGGCTCGGCCCACACTTCACCACAAATGGGCTTTCTGGGCCCAAAGTTTACAACTTTGAGTCACTTGCCATCTTAGAGTGATGATTTATAAAAAAACCAAAACAACTAAAAGATGTAACGCAGTAGTCTATCCTTATCATATTATAAGAATTAAATTAAATAAATAAATTAAAGTGGCACAGAAGCGTTTGGGCCCATAACCCACAGGTCCCAAGATCAAAACCTGGCTTTGATATAAAGTAACTTATGGCTTTATGTTTGAACCAAGTCATAGCTAGTGTCCATAACACACTCTTTCTTTTGAACGGCCATTCAGCTCAGGTCCCAAAAAAAAACCAAGCATTCAACAACCCATTAAGCTTTTTTGTACCCAGGCATAGCTAGCGCTCATAACACACTTTTTCTTTTGAACGGCCAGACCACCCATATTTACTCTTTCGGTTAAGACTTTATGTAAATCTAAGTATTAAGCTCAGGTCCCAAAAAAAAAAAAATCTAAGTATTCAGCGACCCATTAAGCTGATTCATCTACTCTTAGGCCTTATTTGGAACGAAATATTAGGGGATAGGGAATGAGATTGAATCAAGAATTATGTCAGAATATATCGTTTGGTATGAGGGATTACAGATAACCAGGGATTGCAAGTATCACAAAAATGGGATTGCTGCAAAGCTACCTCCCCGAGTATTGTGTTTTTAATCCTTGAACTGCAAAATTATAGAAACAAAAATATCCTTGATTAAAATATTTTTATGACAAAAATAACCCCCTCAGATCAGTTAATTCAAGGGAAACCTCATTTATACTTTAATTACAATAGTTGAAATGTCTGTTGAAATGCAATCAAAGGAAAGAGAAAAGGATATGTGATTAGCATCAGTTGGCATTGATGGAAAAGCAGAAAAAAATTGTGCTTGTTTAAAACACTGATAAAAGCTTTCTTGTTTGAAGTCATTCCATCAAAATTATTACTTCGTACTAAACATATTTTTAAAACATCGATCACAATCTCAATTTCAGTCTCAATCCATCAAAATTCAGTGCTACGTACCAAACTAAACTTTAGGGCTTGTTTGGTATAAGGGGAGGGATGAGAAAATGAGCGGAAGAAAAAAAAAATTTAAGTTGGATTAAAAAAAGTGAGAGAAATAGGGTTGCAAGTTTCCAATTAATTTTTATTATTATTTTATCTTACATATTCTCTTTATTAAAATTTTATAACATTACTTTTCCAATTTTTTTAAATTCAATTCATAAAAATTTTCCCCCTGCCCAACTTCGGTCAATTTATGGCCGGATTTTCTCATATTTAGTGTTTTATTGTGTATTAAACAAAGAAGATACTTGTACTTATGAAAATGCAATAAAAATATAAATAATACGTATGATTTTCTCCCAAAGAAATAAAAAAAAATAGAGATAGTTAATTCATTATCACAACTAATGTTTGTTTTTTGTATCCATCATTATTAAAAAGATATAACATTTTTAATATGACTACTTGATCTCGATTGGGTCAGATTCTTATATCGTAAGACTCGATAGGAAATAACTCTCTCAACTACATTTTCTACATTTATCCGGATATGAAACCTTGTTTTTAAGCTATCAAAGCTTATTTTATTACGACCAGCTGTTGTTCATAAAAAGTGTAATTTTTTTTTATTGAAACCAAAACTTGATTTCCTAAATACTACCAAAACCCTTAACCACACGAATAATAATAAGATTAATTTTAAAAAAATCATGCTAGCATTGCTTGATTATATTTATAGTGCCTCACAGCGAACTTGTTACTGTTGCTGCTGTAGTTTGATGAAGACGACCCCCCAACATAAAGAATCTGTTCACTTAGCGGATTCTAGAAACTCAATCAATTAATACAACCCAGAAAGTCTTGGAATTAACTGGATATTACCCCACCCAACACTTCCTTTTCCAGTGAAAAGAAGAAGTAAAAAAAAAAAAAAAAAAATCCCCAAGTGGGGCTCAAATCCCAGCAACGGCATTGTTCTTTTCCTCTAAACGATGACCAATCTACACTACGTTTCTGATCAATGAGAGGCAACACACTACAAATGGAACCCCACAGAATTAAGAATCAGATTCCCACCAAAAACACTAATATGATCTGACCTAGAAAATTTTTTACTACTATATCATCTTTCTATCATCTTGTTGCAGTACAATTGCAGAATCCTTGGTTTTTTTTCATCCTCTTCCTACTCTTCATGATCATCACAGTTGATAAGATCCGAGAGGGGAAAAAAGAAGACAAAATATAGAAGGTTCTCTCTAATCTCTCTGTCTATTTACAAGTCACAATTTCCATCTCCATTGTTCTTCAAACAAACTTCTTGTTTCTCTCCTCCAAGCTTCTTATTAGCTTTCAGACGATTCACCAGTCTGTCCAATGCTTCCTTCATCCACCAGTGCTGACACACTTCTCTTGCTTCATCAACACTCATCTATACCCAATCAAATCAAACCCAAACCAAAAAAAAAAAAAAAAATTCAGAGAATGAGCCTAAACCATATTTCAGATTAGTCAGATGGTCCAGATTGATCACTTACCCAGATTCGTTGACGGAAGTTCTGTTCAGGCCAGAGTTCAAGTTGTTCTTGAACAAGGAGAGGGAACATGTAGCCTTCATAAAAGGTGTCGTGGGTTTTGCTCTTGAAGCTCCACTTACCCAGTTTACCCTGAAGCCAAAAACAAAGCATCAGATTTTAACAGGTTTAATTATGAACCAATGAAGCAGAAAGTAAAAGGGGCTTGTTTTTGTTTTGTTTTGTTTGGCTTTTTTGCTTACCCCAACAGTGCCTCTCACTCCTGCTTCCTCAATGGTTTCTCTCACCGCGGCCTCCTTTTTGGATTCGTCTAATTCCCAGCCTCCCTGGTTTTGGTCAACCAGATTATTATTAATAACGTAAATCAGGGGGGGGGGGGGGGAAACATAATGATGAAAATGTCTCATTTGGGCGTTAATTATTGACTACCATATACATATTTGCGGGAAGGTGGGTGGGTAGAAATTAAAATACCTTTGGAAATAACATCCCTTTGCCTTTCTGTGAACTGATTACCAGAACTTCTAATTCTTCCATGGAACCTTGCTCCTCCACCTTGTATCTGTATGGTATACACCTGCACATAATTTCAACCACAAAAATAAAAATAAATCAATTGTTACATTTTCCCACAAAAACAAATCCACACACACTTGTTAATGCCCAGTGGCCAGAAGAAAACCAGGAGAAAGGTGAAACCTTTAGCTCCTAAATTTGTCTTCAAGCAGAAACCCACAAAATCCAGAAACCCAGGGACATGAAGGAATCAACTAAACAAGGTCTAGAATCTATATAAAGTCCAGAATCCGGGAATAGCACAGAGAAGGAAATGAAAGGGAAAAGAGACGAACCCGACGACTTGACGGCGACCTTTCCGGTAACGCTGCAATTCGCGGCCGGTGCGAGAGACCAATGCGACGACATTGTCTTGGGAAACCAGAGCGACCATTTCCGGTGGAAGAAAGAAGAAGAAGGTGTGAGAGAGGCGAGTGGATAGCGTGAGAGAGAGAGGAGGGAGGTGGCCCCCTTTAATAATGGGGAAAGCGGTTACGAGGAAGCAAAAGATGAGGTTTTTGCGGAAAGAGTAAAAAACTTTAATAAAAAAAAAAGCAGTTTAATTGCGAGGTGACACCTTCTGTGGGACCCATATCCCCACTGCACTTGCATGCACGGTTTTGACACGTGTGAATGACGTGTCACCTCCCTTCCTATGTGGCTCTCGTTTCTCCTCATCCTAATTGCTGCTCGATTTCCGAAGACCAGTGATCAACCTTCCCAAGTGTTTTCATCAAGCAAATTGTTTGGTTTTTCTTTTTTGTCATTTAAAAAATTTTTTTTTTTAAATTAAAAGAACTTGTTTGATAATTATTTTTTAATTTATTTTTTTATAAAACAAAAATAAAAACCTGTTTTAATTTTAAAAAACAAAAACAGAACAACTTTTATATATTTTTTATTTTTGATTCTATAGAATTGTTTTTTGTTTTATGAAATCAGGCAAAAAGCGGGGGACAACCGTGTGTTTATGTAAAAGTTTCGTTCTCTAATGAAGTGCTTAATAATTATTTCAAGCAAGTCCCCCCCCCCCCCCAAAAAAATTTATGGCTTTTGGAACAATCATCCAAACATTTTTTTTTATCTTTTTTTATAAAATTTTATTTTAAAAAATATAAAAATATTCCAAAAACTAAAAAACAAAATCACGATCACCAAAAGTAAGGGGTGAACTAATTTTTTTTATAAATAGGTATTTTCCTATAGAAAGCATTATCAAGTATTAAATATGGACATATCTGCTAATAAAAATTTAAATTTTATTTTATTATATTATTAGAGACTAACTTCTTTTGACAAGCTCCACCCTGTTGGTGGTGAGGTGAAGAAAAATGAATTAGCTCATTCATCAGTTTGATATCATTTTTAGACATCTTAAAAGTGATTATTTACATAAATTGAGATAAAATTTCTCTTATATGCTTACTTCATATATTTTCAATCATAATTAAAAAATTATTTTTAAAAACTCCAATCCATATTTCATACAAACTAATTATTTAACTTTATATAACCAAGTTTGGTAGGAAGCATTGAGCATAGAAGTGAGGTTGGGATTGGGCACTAAAAGAGTGTTTATGAAAAATTATATATTTTTGTATATTGGTAAAAGTATTTATGAGTATACAAAATCATTAAGTTCATGTATGTATCTTTTTAAAAAAAAAATAAAAAATACTACTTGAACTTTAAAATCCTAAATTAGTCTTATTGCCTATAAAATTATGGGTATTAACTACAAGAATATAACAATTGATAACTTTTTTTAATAGGAAATCACTAATTTAACCAAAATTTTAAAATTTAAGTAGTAATTTTTTTATATTATTTTATTTTATTATCTTGTTCGTTCAATTTTGCCCTTCAAATTCAAATTAAACAAATAACAAATGGCCATTAGAAATAAGGGGGTGAATAAAATGGCCTTTTAGCAAATAAATGTCTCGTTCTATAAAAATGGACTTAAAATTTCCGACATATGTAAGATATGGGCAACAGGTCCGACTATATTATTGTCTCTTTTTTCAAAATAACTCATCAACAAATCAATTATATAGACACACACACATATAAATAAAAGGTTTTTTTTTTATTAAAAGATATATAAAAGGTTTCATCAATAGTGTGCGTACTTAATTGATCGCTCAATAATAGCAAACATGGAGGACAAAGTATCAGTCTTCTATAAATTTCTTTAATAGTATTTTAAAATTTGTGGAACTGAAATTAATTCAAACAAGTCATGTGATATTTTTTTATTCTTAATATTTTCTTCGTTTTCTACGATATAATGGAAATTATATTATCCTTACTTCATTTTCATGACACATATCTTTCGGAGGACTTTAATAATGCATGGACCAAGCCATGAATATTTGGAGGATGTGATCATGTGTCAAGTGTCAACATAATTTTCAAAATTCTTGTCATTAACCCTTTTTTTTTAAAAAAAATAAACATATTAGGAATAAAATACTTACCTGCTACTATCATACACTTCCTTAATTAGTACATGCAATTTTATTCTCTTCAAATTTTTATGCGTAATTTTGTAAACAACATTACAACATTTGCAATACTCCTTTACTCCTTTGAGAATATCGAATAAAGCAAAACCAAAACAATACCGTAAATAGAAAACAAAAACAAACAGAAAAAAAAAATTTCAGAATTCACTTTTAGTTAAACTCTTCTCTTTGCTTCCGTAGTTCAGAAAAAATATTCATTTTTTTTTGCTTTATGTATTTTTAAATATTAATCCTAAATGTAATTATTGAGTAACAATGTAACATTGAACACTGATTTTACATAATATATCCTGGCCAAAAAAAAAAATATTTTACATAATATTACATATATATATATATATATATATATATATATATATATATTGGAGCAGTAGTTATTTGACGTCGCGAGCAAAAAGGCGGTGGCCGGGTGGGGCCAGAGGAACCTCGAAGCAGAGTGGGACCCACCGACGGAAAACCACCGGGCACTCAAAACGTGAAGAACCAGCTCATTACATTCAGTACTTTGACAGTTTTTCTTATAAATATTTGAAATAATGATTTAGATATTTAAAAGTAATTTTTAATCATTATTTATGATTGCATAAATCCTTATGAACTTCCTCCATCAAACATACACTAAATATAGTTACATATTTTTAACAAAAGACGGGCTCTCCTAATGTTCGGCTATAACTAATTTACTATATCAAGAAAGATGAAATTGTTTTTTAATTATAATAAATATGATTTGATATTCCTAAAATATCCTAATTATACCTATGTTTATATGTTAGGTAAATAAGAATTAAGAAAAATGATAAATATTATAGTCCATTTGATTTAAAATATAAGAATTAAATTTATGAGGGGTGTGGTTTTTTTTATAAGTCTCATTTTTTGTGTGTGTATATATTTAATGCTTTTTTCTCCTAAATTTCCTACACTCTCTCTTATCATTCTTCTCCTCTACGTTCTCTTTCTTTCTTTTTTCTTTTTTTTTTTCATTTGTTATCTCTTTCATTTATTCCTTTAAAAAATAGGGTCATATTAGGTAACTGTTTAATAATTCTTGAAAAAAAACCTAACTTCTTAATAAATATAAAATAATTATTATATTTTAAACCAAAGGGAGTAAATAAAAAAAAAACAAAATGGTGAGATTTGCAACAAATACACTTCCCAAAATTTAAACTTATATATTTTTTTTAATAGCGGTGAGGCTTGTAAGGAGATTAGATTAAAAATATTTTGCAGTAGAAAGACTTAAATATAAAATTTTAAATTATATTAATTAAATATAAAATTAAGTAAGATTACGAAGATCAAAATGATAATGTTCCCAAACAACGGTATGAGGACAGCTTTTGTCCACGTGAGATTTAAAAATATAACAAAACACCTCCTCAGCTAACAGCATTGAATTAAATTATATTTTTTAATACACTATCTTTCTAGAATTATCAGGCCCTTCCGGAAATATCTCTTCCAAAGCCATTTTTCGCATTCCTTTATATCCGACTCCAAGTCTCCAACTCGATGCCTCATATTTAAACAGAATTAGATTATATTTTTCAATTAATATATATATCATACAAAATAATTCAATTACTTGAAAAAAAATTATAACATAAATACAAACTCGTTGGCAAGAAAATTGAAATCGAGATTCTTATTGAATGTTAAAAAAATAAAATTATGAAGAAAGATGATGAATATATGAGGAATATTAATAATGTCTATAGTATCACCAATGTAGAAATAATCTTTAACACTGGTCCTTTTTTGACCTTTTTCAAACTGGTGTGTATGTTTAACTGGCATAAAAAAAATGTTTTCCACACACATTACTTTTATAATTGGTTTGGAAATTAAAATCAATATTTTTTTTACTTATTTGTTTTTGCAAATTAGTGAGGCAAACACTAACGGGTTGGAGTTTACAAAGCGATGTTGTACCAGTAAACTATAAGACCAGTAAAAATGTCACGGATTACACTTTTTATACCGTCTCCATTATTGCCGTGGGTGTAAAAAAGGACTTAGTATTTATGTATGTGAATTCATTTAATGTAAATAAATATATTTTATAATTATGTTGCCATTGCCTCCGGTCCTTATTATAGGATATATTTGGAGAAGTTGATTTTGATTCTAAATATAAAATATATTTTTTATAGTTGTCAATACCTTCATAATTTACCTCTATTAATGCTCCTTCAACAATAATCAATGAGGAGAGGGAATGAGAGAATTAAGAAAGATAAATAAAGTATTTTAAAACATACATATTATATTAACTAATTTCTTTAACCTAATTAAATTAGATAAATAAGTTTTATATTAAGGGTTGGAATGAATACCTTCTTTCAACCATGAGAGTTGAGGTAAAAAAAAAAACAGAGTTTACCTCCTTATTCTGTAATTATACTTGAAAAATGATTATTTTTTGACCTTTTTTCTTTTTCTTTTTCAAAGCTCAGTGCTTCAAAGAAAGATCCTTGAGACAATTTTCAGGTTGAAAATTGAGTACACAACTATAATTAGAAACGTGGAAAAATGTTTGGAATAGTAGATACTATGTTTTTGGAATGTGAAGTGCAATGTATTCAACTTAGTTGGTAAACCAAAATAACGCGAAAATTTCCTAGACACAACCGATTTTAATATTTGATTGCTTATGTGGTTTTTGGACGGTACGGTTTTTTTTTTTTTACCAGAAAATGGTAAAGATGATTGGAAAACAAGAAAAATAATCTTTAATTTTAATTTGTTATAAATATCCCCATATGTTGTGGATATATCCATAGCGTCCCAAGATTGTTTCAAAGAACCCACTAATTATCATTTTTTTATCAATCATTTTATCTTATCTTCCTCTTCCCAATATGTCATTGTCTAAAAATCTTCAACAATACCAGTGAAATGTGAGACGTATCCGTTTTATATACTCTAAGAAACTCATAAGTGTTAATAATTTAATGTTTCTTGATGTAAAATAATAATAATTTAACGTTTCTTATCATGTGTGTGTGTAGAGTTATGTTATGAAGTTTAATTAGTCGACTTAAATTGACTTAACTTGTGCATGTGTTTTTGGATTAACTACAACATTACTATAACTAATTAGATTATATCTAGGCTTTGTGCATTGCATGGTGTTTTGAAGTTAAACTACTCTTTACATTTTATACTCTATTTAATGCTATTGGTGATAATCACTTAGAATATTATGAAAATTTTTCGTGCCAAAAGAAAATTATAGAAATTTAGGCACTTGGAATAGTTGGTTTGTTGAAATTTAGGCAAGTAGTCATATTTTCACACATACACACATCCAACGTTAATTTTGTTCATGCACGGCTTTTGAAGGTTATGTACGCTAATTTCGTGAGCTTGATTTTTGCATATAAAGTCCTAATTTTAACTAAAAGAAATCTTAGGATTATTGGCAGCTTAATTACATCATTTGTTTTTCTGAGTTGCACAGATTATTATTATTATTATTATTATTATTATTATTATTATTATTATTATTATTATTATTATTATTATTTTGATATAGCTACCTGTTAGGGCCCAATCAAAACGTCTCTCTAAAAACGTGTTTTCTACATTTATATGACTCGAACTTGATCTCATACTTAAACAAATAAAGCCCCTTCTAGTTTCATTGAATTTGAATGGAATCAATGGATCATATACAAACCCCTAATGCGCCATTGGAAATAATATTTATTTTAAAAGAAAATGAATTTATAAGTAAAAATTTATCATAGTCAAAACCTTGTTTTAAGATTTTAAGTGTACGGTTAATTTTCAATCACATTTATATATTTTCCCCTTAATTCTAATTAAAATATTTTTTAAAAAAACATAAAGTTTTTCTAGTATATATCAGAAGCTCTCTTAGACTTTATATATGACCAAATTTTTAATTATGTAGATCCACTTACCACAAAAGAGACACTCTATATAAGTTAAAGCGTCGTCTTTCCATATATATATATATATGTGTGTGTGAGTCACATTCAAAACTAAACTATATTGACTTAAATCAATCATTCAATGTATCGATCGATATGTGGTAGAAAAAGTGACGTGTATATACCTTTTATATAATTAAGTATAAATTCGCAGTGATCAATATCGATCGATATGTGGTAGAAAAAGTGACGTGTATATACCTTTTATATAATTAAGTATAAATTCGCAGTGATCAATATATATGATGAGAATAATCTGTAATATTTTTTGAGTCAGTAATCACACAGACAAATGGCTCCCAAAGGATTCTAGGGGTCAGCCAGTGATGCTAGCTTGTGTTTGGTTTTTATATATGCGATAGCTTTTTCCTACTTTCTGTTTGTTGCGATGACATATATTTGCAATAATTTAAGACAAATAAAATAGCGCATTGTGCAGTAATATTATGAATGACGTTTGTGTATGTTTAAGTGCACTTCTCTTTCGGCAACAATTGGTGAAGCAATTGCAACTACTTTCAGAAAGCTAAAAGTATGGGCGTGCATATAAAGTAGGTATGATTTGAAGTGAAATCCTACGTCAAGAGGCTAGAAATTCAGTCAAAATGCAAAACAATTTGATGTATAGTATACGTCATATAGTTCAGTAAACTATTGAATTGGAATATGGTGAAAAAATAGTTACAGTATTTTTCATTTGATTAAGAAAGACTAATCCTTTTCTAGGTTTTTAGCACAATGAGTTATTGTCTTTTCTAATAAGTGTGTTTTTCTGATATTTAAATTTGTATTCACCTTTTTATATGGGATAAGCTTGCTTATCATCTTAACTAACAATTTATTGATGGAAAATTAATTATGAAAGGTTGGCCTTCAATCATCACAAATGAGCACCTAATAACCTAAACTCCTATAGAGTAATGTCTTCTTCAAAGTTTTAAAACCGTAACAATTTCAATACCTTTCTTGTTAATATATAAGTAATATTGGAAATGGTTGTCATGTAGGGATTAACTGGTCGTTTGGATTAGCGGTATGAGAAAGTGCTTATTTAAATTGGGCTTATGTAAAAGTGCGTTTGATATAAGTGCGATTGGTGAATGTGATTTATGTTTGGATTTGAGCTTCCGTAAGTGCTTTTAGCATAAGTCATTTATGTTTGGATTATACATCTCATAAGTGCTTTTCATTTCTATGTGGGTAAATGAAAAATTATACATAAAATTAAATGTTTATTACGCTAAAATGTAAAATCTGTAGTTAACATTGTAAATACATAATACTGAATTATACAAGCATATTTGTCATGTTTATTTAAAATCGTATCCTCATGTTTTGGCTTATGAAATTTCAAATTATTTTTATACACCTTTTATTATTACTAACAAGTATTAACTCATATGGACAATAAGTGTTATGTATTACTGCATTAACTAAGACAGACAATTTAAATCAATAAGAAAATTGCTGGACCCACAAAAATGCAGCCGACATTATATATTGATAGAAAAATGTTTACAATTTTTAATAGCAACGGACAATTGTTGAAGTACACAGAAAAGAAATGTGAGCCCAAAACATAACTTATGTCCATCAAATGTCCTCCGCAATAGCATCTCTAATCCGGTCCCGAACGGCATTCATGCGTCCCGAAGATGGCCCAGCATTATTTGTTGACGAACCCTCCTCTTCTACAGGTGGTCCTTCCTCCTCACCTTCGTTGTCATCCAAATCTTCTTGAAATGTAGAATCACCTGGTGAATTCCTGCGAATGAAATTATGTATCGCCATTGTTGCGCAAACTAGCCGAACTTGTGTTTCATAGCTATACGTACGCATTCTCTGCAAGATTGCGAACCTACTCTTCCAGATGCCGAAGGTCCTTTCAATCATTGACCTCAAACTAGAATGGAAAAAATTAAATTTCTCGTTGTCGTTTTGAAGCGCAGGTTGACGCCTAAATTCTGGAATATGGTATCGCTCACGTCTGTAAGGTCCAAGATATCCTTCTCGCATCGGATAGCCAGAGTCGACCAAATAATATTTCCCTACCCAATTAAAAATAACGATCATGAGTACATCGAATAATATTAATGAACCAGTGAAATGGTAAATGTTATTTCAGGATCTACAAACTATACCTGGAGGAGGATGTGGGAACTTCGTAGATGGATTTGAGACCGCGGCTTGAAACACACGAGCGTCATGCGCTGAACCCTCCCAGCCGGCCAAAACAAATGTGAAACACATATCCCAGTCGCATACGGCCATTACATTCTGAGTAGGATAACCCTTCCTACCAATATACTTGTCCCGATTTTCACTCGTGACAACACACCTTATATGGGTCCCGTCTATTGCGCCGATAGCATCCTTAAAGTACGGGTAATATCTTGCATTATGCAATACATGTGGGTGGCATTCACAAAATTCGGGATCAATGGGTTTAATGTTCTCTGAAGCTAGCCTGAGGTAAGCCTTAAGAACCTTGTGCAATAGCCTGCTAACGGTTTCACCCGAATGTTGGAAAAGTTCTTGGACTACCCTATTCCCCATGGCGTGTCCAACAGTCAACAAAAACATGGCAACCATTTCTTCAATGCCAACGTGCCTAGATTGTGTTAGCCCATGTTCAGCCAACTTATTGCACAGGAGGTAAAACACATGGTTATCTACTCTTAGCATGTCCTTACAATTACCATTGTCTGATAATAGCTCCTGGACCCATATATGTCCCGAGCGTATACTTGACCTCCGTGGTTGCTTGGAAATGAAAGGAACCCAGTACTGACATATCAATGCGGTTAGTAGCTGATACTCGGTCAACTCCTCGTCGATGAGGGCCATAAGTTGAGAGTCATCATCATATTCGTCCATTAAATTTGGAATTGATAACGTTGCCTGTGCACATCCATAAGTTTAGGTCACACAAAATCAAACTCTAACAATCCACAACTCTAACCGCAATGACCACAATCAATAACAAACATAAATATAACGTTCAGTAAAACCACAAGCAGTTCACATGCAAATAAATAGTCATACATAGAACAAACCATAACTGTCAAACATATGGTCATAAATATAACAATCCATTACTATCAAACATATACTCTACTGTCCGAAGTAACAATCTACAGAAAATCGTAACCACTCAATCAAATAGTCCTTATTCTCCTTCCATAGCCCTACAAACGCATCTCGGGAACTCTTGTCCTGCGAGAGCATCTGGATACACCGGATGCGGAACTGCGGATCAGCCTTCACTTCCTCAAGTGTGACTAGGTCCCTGACGATACTTTCAGCACTCCTCTCCTGGATGTCGGTCATAACAGCTGATCTATGCTTCGTTAAGTCAGCCATCACACTGACTGCATCAGCAATCCGATCCGCAACTGGAACTCTGGACTTCTTCCTCACCTGAGGTCGAATTACCCTCTTTCTCTTACCAAGGCTACCTGAACCGGTTGGCGCAGAGGGACCACTCATATCCCTATACCGGCCAAGTCTTCAGTGACTCCTGTGCTGGGTGCCGGTTGAGCACCGAAAGAACCGTCCTCACTGTCCCCCGATCCTTCCTGCTCATCCATGACTAGGATGTAGACATCATCATTGTCAGCATCAGTATCCTGGGTCTGCTCGAATGCAGGACAGTATAAACCATCTCCGGAAACATAGACATCCCTGAAGATTATATTCAGTTCTGTCTCATACTTAAGAGGGGACCTACGAAACTTCGAATACATCCTATTCTCCTGCATTATCACAAGTGAACATTGTTATGCCTAATGTAACCAATCAGAAGTCGTGTTTTAGTTGTGCTGAGTTAAAGAAACATACTAACCCGGATTTTTTCTTCCCACCAGCCATCAGTAGCGTCAATAGTCCTTGTTTCCGGATTAAAACCCAAGCCAGTCTCAGTGAGCAACGTCTTCCACGTCTTGAAGTCCTTGCGTAAGATGTCAAATCTGTTCTTGAGTTGTTTGCGATTGTACCCCCTACCAGTCCTTTCGTTAAACTCATCCACAATTGCCTTCCAACCGGCCTTAGAGAAAGACAACCCTCACCGTTCATGAGCGTAAATTTGACCGAGCATCGCATGTATGAACACCTCAGTGGTGTTGTCATTCCAGATTGCGTTGTCTCGCATTGTGCTATATAAATATGCAATACATGGTAATAGACGACATTTTTGGTCTTTGAAATTGATTTACAGCTTTAAAGGTTTTTTTAAAAAAATAATACAAAACGTTCATAAATTGCTTATCAAAGCATATATACTTTGTAGTATGTATTAGCCTTTGGTGTGACCTGTGTTGTGTACCAAGCAAAGCAGTGACTCTCTTTTTCTCATTTCAAGAGAATCTCAAAAGACTGAACAGTAATTCAATGGACAAATGTGAAAGTTTGAAACTGTCTCAAAACAGTGTGTGTGTGTAACTGCAGAAGCAGCTATAGAGGAAGCCAGCTAACAACATTTGGGGGATCATGAGCAATCATTTTTCATCAAATACAAATTTGACTCAGTGAATGAAATGTCACATAATAAAATCGTAAAATTTAAAAACATACAAGAGGAATCTAGTAGCGTGCAAGCGTGCTCTTGTATATGGCATAATTTTCTCAAAACTAAACCTGGTTTACTTTGTCAGTGGACATGGCTATGACTTTAACTTAAACTACATCATGTTCATTCATTAACTAGGGAGAGTTCGAGGCTGTGCAATATATATATCTTAGCACCTGAGTAAAGACCTGCCCATTATTCACTATGGATCCTACTGAAAGCACAACAATGTGATTTGTCAGTCAAAATTGTCATTTTTATCCGATCCGTGGATGTGTAGGTTGTCTATTTTCCTAATAAGTGGGAGGTCACAACACAGATCCTGTTTGTAATCCTCAACTGTTAATTTCTATCCTTTTAATTCAAGGAAAAAAATAGGACTTATGTATTGGGTAAGAGCTCCCTTTGTACAGGGATAAAGACCCACAATTTTGAAGCTCATTCATGTCTGGATGACTAAAGTGGCGAGAGAATATATTGTTTCTATACAGTTTGTACCACAAAACTACACACTCATAACAAAAATTCCAACATCACATTTATCCAGAGCCAGAACGACGGTTGGCCGTGAGATTCCAGAAGGTAATAGCAGCGTTTATAAATGTATCCCACAAACACACACAACACAAACATTGCGCAGCTGAATCAAAGTCATCTCTGAATGTAAGAAATATGCCGGATTTCCAGAACAACTTACCTCTGATTTTGGCGCAACCGCTGATGACCGACGAACAGCGATGCAGAGATGAGAAACTGAGACAGCCGAGATGCGCCCGCGTCTGCGGGAGAGGAGGACGACGGTGTAAAACTGACCCAGTCGTCAGCTGGACCACCGGTTGGATGAAGAAGCTCACGTCGCTTGCAGTCGCCTGACCTTGCCTGCTGAGAAGAAGAAGGTGAGACGGATGTGAAACAGAGGCTCAGCTGTTCTATTTCACCGAACTCCATGAATATGGCCGTAGGAGTAGATGGTACGAAGTGAATGAAGAGTGATGGTTGCAGTTTGGATTCGCACGGAAAGCTGCTCAAATTGCAGGTGGTATACAGCTAAGGGAATATATGTCCAACGGTAACAAACAAAAATGTGCAGGGGAATCCAATGACTTTTTTTTTAGCGTGCTTGTGGATCAGCTTTTGGGAAAAGCACAATCATAACAGTTGGACAAGCCCGATGCAACAATGACACAACCAAACATATATTTTATGAATTTACATTATACAAGCTCGTTTATATTGTAATTGGGCTTTTTGAAGGGCCAAAACGCTGAACCAAACAACGCTTAAATTTATCTGAGTTGGCATGCCATTTGGGAATGATTCCAGGACCCACTCCACTCATTTTATAACACATAGGACATTTTAATGGAAGGGGAGAAATTGCTATATATGCTCTTAAAACTTTAAGGGCTTGTTTGGTATGAGAAGAAGAGAGGGAAAATGAATGGGTGGAATTTTTTTGGAGTTTGATTTTAAAAAATTAAAAAAATTAGGTTATAATTTTTGAATTAATCTTTTTTACTCTTTAATCTTACATATTTTCTTTTACACCTCTTACACTAGATGCTACTCTGTGAATAATAACTGGAGGGTGAAAATACCCTTTAACCCAATTATAAACAATAGATTGAGTTAATATAAATTAAAACAACTTGATATCCCTTTGAACTAATTAAGAACTCAAATTTGATCAGTTCATATATGTGCAAATGGTATTGCCTTTCGCCATTTAATCAAATAATTAGATGTTCAATTATCAGCATTATTTGTGAATAGAATAAATCTAGTAAACACAGTTAACCACAGTTTGCTAATCCACAAGTGCACGGGTCGCGCCAAGTAATAAAGTGATGAGTAAGATATCGTTCCCACGAGGATTTGGTCCAAAACCTGGTTAAGTAGCGATTATTGCACTTTTGCCTAATTCGAGTTCGACAATTATCTCGATGGAGGAAAACAGAAGTATAAACTAAAAGGAAAATATAAACAAGTGATTGATGGACTAGAAAGGATGCAGTAGAAGTTATGATTGTTTATCCCCCTTGCATTTCATAAGTACTCATTCAAATCCCCACAATATGAGTTCTCAAGGATAGATTATGCTAACCAAGGTAACTAATTTACCCATAAGTGCTCTCTCAAGTCTCCAAACGGGTGTTTAGCTTAATTAGTTCATTAATGTCTTAAATGAAGAATTAAGCCCAACCTACATTGCAGAACCTATGTGGCTATGTGGGGTCAATGAGTGTATCTCTACCTCATCAAAAAAACCATCCATCAAAGCCCTAAATTTCAAGTTCCCACATGATTAAACTCAAGTTCTACACTTAATCTAACCCTCTCAGGCGTCAACCAAGTAAACCCAACAACCTCATTGGTGGCCAACCAACAAGGAGCATGAAGAACATAGTGAAATCAACACAAACCAACCATTCAACATAAATATAAAGGGGAAATGAGTACTTAATCCATACAAGGATTCTAAACAATCCAAACAATAAAACTCTAGCTATACATGTTCATAAAACCCAGAAGAAATAAGGTATAAATCAGTTACAAAACAGAACAAAAGGGAAAGACAGCAGAAGGAGATGAAAACCCAAGAGAAGAAGCTCAAATCTCTTCAAATCTTCAACATCTAGCCCAATTAGAGCTGGGAATCAGGGCAGGCCCGGCCCTACAGGGCTGGCCCTTGACGGGCCAGGGCCTAAAAGGGCCGGCCCTACAGAGCCCGAGGTAAGAAAAATTGTCATTTTTCAAAGCCCGGCCCGTAGGGCCTGAAGCTATTTACACAAGATTTAACTACACGTCTCATGCAATAAAACAAATATTGTTATTAATTCATATTCAAAGGTAAAAAATAGTATCCACAAATAATTCACAATCCGCACAAAAATATAAGAAGGCAAGAAGTTAAATACTATAAGCAAAATGAGTATGACGACTATCATTTTCATCTTCTTCACCACTATCATCAATGTTAAGAAAATTTGATTGTGCTTCAGTTTGAGTAGTAGGCTCTACTTGAGGGTAAAAATATCAAGAATTTCTTCTCCCAAATCATGAATATATTCATAATCTTTATCTAAAACAAAGAATAATCTAAAATGACAAATAACTCTATAAAAAACATAAAATACAAATAAATTAGTAAATTACCATCATATGTGAAACTTTAGAGTAAATAAGAAATATCTAACGTATTTTTCTTATAAAATAAGAAATATCTTTTATAAATTTTTTATTTTTATAATTCTTAATACAAAATATTCTTATGAAACTTAATTTTAAAAAAGATAATAACAACTAAATATTTTCAACATCATTAACAAAATATAAAAGATCAATAATATTATTATCATATAAATAATTTTTAAAAATAAAAAATATATCAGGGCCTAAAGGGCCGGCCCGTGGCCCTAAGGGTCGGCCCTTTTAGGCCCGCGTTCACTTTTTAAGCAAAATTCTCAAACCCGGCCCTTGTAAATTCAGGGCCTAAACGGGCCGGCCTGACGGGTTCAGCCCGTTTTCCCGGCTCTAAGCCCAATCTCCACCTCCAAGCTCCAAACCCTAGAAGAGCATTGTCTCCACGACGCCTCCCAAGTCCAGAATAAGGCTCTGATGTGTTAATTTTGTATTTATAGGCCCTAGAATCCGTGATGTCATCAAAACGCGTTTCTGCTGTTTTCAGGCGTTTGCCCCGGCCAAAGAATGTTGGCCGCTGCCAAAATATTTCTGGAAGATGTTTGGCAATGACCAAAAAGTCTCTGAAGCTTCGTTGGCTGTGGCCAAGCTTCTCTGATGATGTTGGCCACGGCCAGGAAAAATCCTTGGCCGCGGCCAAGCTCCAGATGAAGCTTTTTGGCATTTTTCCTTCTTTACTTGCTCTTCTATGGTGATTTGTCCTTTTTAGATCTTGTCCCACTTCTTGGTCATCTTCTTGAGCCTCCATTGACTCCCTTGTGACTCAAATGTTAACCTATCAATACAATGAAATCTATAAAAACAATGTTGATGTAAATTTAATACAATTTTTGGGGCATAAACAGAGGATTTACATTATTTTATCATTAAAACCCCTTGGCACATTACTTTTACACATTTATCCTCATTTATCTATGAATTCACTCAAAATGTATAAATAATTGAAGGTAAATATGCCAATTTGATAGGAATTTCATGAGGTTAACACACCCCCAAACTTGAACTATTACTCGTCCTTGAGTAAAACCCATCGGGCAATAAAAGAGCTGGATTAATTAATCATTGACTTATAGCACATGCATGATGTTGTCCTCATTGGATGCTCAAGATGTTATACTCTATAGGAAAAATAATGAAATATAATGGAATGCAAAATTCATAATTTAAAACAAGTTTCCCATAAAACTTTCAAAATGTGTGTGTGTGAGGAGAGTTGAGCAACAATTCTCTTACAGATATCAAGATCGCATGCAACACTTCAATATGTATAAAAACAAACTCAATATCAAATTTTTATATGATCACATCATCCTATCTCTCCCTAATAGATCATTCCACACAATTTCAAATCAATGGGACTTTATAAGCTTGTAATGTGGCCAGTGGTTAAGCTTTTTCAAAGAATGGGAAAAATAGAGGATTCAAATCTCTTGAGATAATATGACAATACATAACTCCTATTTTTTCACTACACAAAATTTCCTTTCCAGAAGTCTAAGCACTCCCCCAAACTTATCTCGAATTTAATTCCTTTGCACTCCAATTCTTATTGAATTTAACACTCTTTCTTTTTCTTCTTCTTCTCTTTTTCTTCTCTTCTCTTCTTTTTTTTATATATAACAGAGGAATGAAAACAAACTAACAACCATACACTATATTCCTTATACCCATCTTTTCAATACATAGCTCTTCTAACTCTCATATCAATCCTCACTTCCCATAATCCTCACCAAATCATTATTCATCTCAAGATTAGGGTAATTCATGGTTTTTCAGGCTGTAAAGGTTAAGGTTTACTGTAGGTTTTCAAAAAGAAAATTTATATAGTTTTTTTTAAAGGCTCAAATGGGGTGCAAATGGAATAATTATCATAGGTAAGCTTGAAATGCACAATCACATTTGAAGAACATTCCCAAATCATCTTTCAAAAATGTGTGAAATTTTCATTTCATTTCAAGATATTCCAATGTGAGTTCTAAATTTCTTCAATGAAGAAGAATATACACACCAATTTGCTACAAAATCTCCTAACAAAAGCATTCAAATCATTCCCAACTCTTGTGCATAATGTTTATTCTGAAAGCTAATAGGAAATAAGCTTTAAAATCTAAATCATGTAATCAAAAATATTTGCCATCATTTCCTATAAAAACATAAATTCTAAGCATCCTTTCTATCATTGGCATCATACATTCATTATCATTGATAATCAATCAATCTAACTCAGCTTTTCAAAACAGAGGATAAGAAACAGTCAACATTTATAAACTTGAAATCCTTGTCAAATGAGCCAAACACACCCACACCCACAAACTTAAAATTGGCAGTGTCCTCACTGTCATAAGGGAAAACTGAGGGTCTTCTCTCATGCAAGAATACATTCAACAATAACAATAACAATGCAGGAGAAGGGTGGGGGAAAGGAGTTGTGAAAAAGAGTGAGAAAAATTGAGGGTGAAATTATTTTATTTTATTTTATTTTTATTTTTGGTTTGGCCGCGGCTAAATTTTTTTTGCCACGGCCAAGATTTTCAGACCCATTTTTCTCTATAGTTTCATATCTCAGCACTCTATTTCACACATTGGAGCATATTTAACATGATCAAAGGTTTAAGTAATGCAAAATTTAATATCCCAAACAATGAGCATACTTTGATCAGAGGTTAAAGAAGTGGTGATTCAATGACAAGCATTCTTAACAATACAGGGCATGTCTATATGATATAAAAATCAATAAAAGCATGGTAAACACGAGACTTTCCTGAAAATGTTCATCCAGCACCCAATTTATCCATCCTTCCTTTGTTCCATGTACTTTCTGCACCTGTCTTCTCTTCAGTTTTATTCTCATCATGGGTTGCCTCCCAAGAAGCAATAAATTTATAGTCTTTAGTCAGACTATGCTACAAAACAGCTAATCATAAGTGTAAAAAATCATGATCACCACATCTTCATTCCTATTATGGCAGTGAGGTTTGAAGATGAATGGGTGCTCATGAATCACCTGTACTTTATCAATCATCAGTAATTTCAAAGTACAAGTGTTTACAAAATTAAAAGAAAGAAAAACACACTTATTCACAAAACACAATTAGAAACTACTAAAAAATTAGAACACCCAACAAAATCTACATGGCTCTCATCAGTAGGAGGCAAAACAAAATCAACTTGACTCTCATCAGTAAGAGTCACAACAACAGTAGGAGAATCAAGATCACAAATTGTTGGGATTTCCTCTTTGATTTCTTGTTCAGAACAACAAGGTGCAGGTTCCAAAATTGAAACCTCGGCTGAACAATTGGTTTTCTCCTCCTTTACATTAGTTTCCAATACAGAATACTCCTCATAAGTGTTGCAAACTGTTAACAACACTTTTTCACTATCCATAGTCACTTGTTCACTTGAGTTTTCATGAAAATTTTCAGTTTGTTGTAAAGACTCAAGTGTATAAGCTATTTCACTCACATGCGCTGTTAGATTTTCAAGAGAAACTTCATGTTCGTGAAATGTCTTATTTGTCCAATCCCTCATTTCAGTTACATTATCAAGAATACACTGAAGCCTATCCTCTATTGAAGGCTTATTTTCATGAATGGGGATGGATTCATTTTCATAAGAATGGAATGACATATGAGGATGTAATGTATTGAAGAAAAAGAATTAGAATCTCAAGACAACAAATGATTTTGATTTCCATGAAGGCTAAAATTATTATCATACAAATTAATTTGAGCCTCAATGTAATCCCAGGTTGAAAAATGGAGGCATTGTTCACTATAATGATTATTTCCACAATGATTACAACAAATGTTCTCATATTGAGCATTAGAAACATAAGGGTCATAATAAGAATTTGGATAATCATTATCATGAGCAAATCCACCACTTGATTCATTGAACCACCAAGGATTATCCATGTACAAAGAATAAAATCAAAACAGCTAAAAGAACAAAAACAGAAAAACAGAACAATCACACAACAAAAACAGAGAAAAAATCAGCAAAAACCAGAAAAATGCAACAACAAGTATATACAAAACTCAAGTTTAGTTAATAGTGCTCTAATCAAGATCTACCAAACACGGTTCTGGCACACAAATCCCCGGCAACGACGCCAAAAACTTGTCAGCTAATCCGTAAGTGCATGGGTCGCGCCAAGTAATAAAGTGATGAGTAAGATATCGTTTCTATGAGGATTTGGTTCCAAAACCCGGTTAAGTAGCAATTATTGCACTTTCGCCTAATTCGAGTTGGACAATTATCACGGTGGAGGAAAACAGAAGTATAAACTAAAAGAAAAATATAAACAAGTGATTCATGGACTAGAAAGGATGCAGTAGAAGTTATGATTGTTTATCCCCCTTGCATTTCATAAGTACTCATTCAAATCCCACAATATGAGCTCTCAATGATGGATTATGCTAACCAAGGTAACTAATTTACCCATAAGTGCTCTCTCAAATCTCCAAACGGGTGTTTAGATTAATTAGTTCATTAATCTCTTAACTGAAGAATTAAGCCCAACCAACATTGCAAAACCTATGTGGCTATGTGGGGTCAATGAGTGTATCTCTACCTCATCAACAAAACCATCCATCAAACCCCTGGATTTCAAGTTCCCACACGATTAAACTCAAGTTCTACACTCAATCTAACCCTCTCAAGTGTCAACCAAGTGAACCCAACAACCTCATTGGTAGCCAACCAACAAGGAGCATTAAGAACAGAGTAAAATTAACACAAACCAACTATTCAACATAAATATAAAGGGGAAATGAGTACTTAATCCATACCAGGGTTCTAAACAATCCAAACAATAAAACTCTAGCTATACATGTTCATAAAACCCAGAAGAAATATGGCATAAATCAGTTACAAAACAAA
Organism: Albizia julibrissin; assembly: GCA_037074505.1. NCBI lineage: Eukaryota > Viridiplantae > Streptophyta > Magnoliopsida > Fabales > Fabaceae > Albizia > Albizia julibrissin. Next base: position 38,405,483 of record CM073483.1, on the reverse strand, counting down.
ACAAGAGGGAAAGACAGCAGAAAGAGATGAAAAACCAAGAGGAGAAGCTCAAATCTCTTCAAATCTTCAACATCTAGCACAATCTCCACCTCCAAGCTCCAAACCCTAGCAGAGCATTGTCTCCACGGCACCTCCCAAGTCCAGAATGAGGCTCTGATGTGTTAATTTCGTATTTATAGGCCCTAGAATCTGTGTTGTCATCAAAACGCATTTATGCTGTTTTCAGGCGTTGGCCGCGGCCAAAATCTTTCTGGAAGATGTTTAGCCGCGGCCAAAATCTTTCTGGAAGATGTTTGGCCGCGGCCAAGCTTTCAAATGAAGCTTTTTGGCCTTTTTCCTCCTTTACTTGCTCTTCTATAGTGCTTTGTCCTTTTTAGCTCTTATCCTACTTATTGGTCATCTTTTTGACCCTCCATTGACTCCCTTGTGGCTCAAATGTTAACCTATCAACACAATGAAATCTATAAAAACAATGTTGATGTAAATTTAATAAAATTTTTGGGGCTTGAACAGAGGATTTACATCATTTTATCATTAAAACCCCTTGGCACATTACCTTTACACATTTATCCTCATTTATCTATGAATTCACTCAAAATATATAAATAATTGAAGGTAAATATACCAATTTGATAGAAATTTGATGAGGTTAACATCCACATGTCTTAAGCTTGTTTGAATGAGCTTTTATAAGACTTATAAGTATTTATGTATGTAAGTCAAGACAACACTCATCCACATACTTATCTTATATACCATAAATCACGATGGAAAAACTGATTTTGAGGACTCCAATCGCTGTTCCAAACGAGCATTATGGACAATATATATATATATATATATATATATATATATATATATATATAGACACACACATACCTATGTCATATTGCTACCTTCCTTGACTGAAATATAGAATGGTCGGTAATATTGAATAATATCAAATAGTGCGTCCTCCATGCATGTTCGTCCTAACTGTGCCCACCTTCCAAGAAAATGAAGCAAAGTCACTGTTAATTAGTTTATACATTAAACTTTTCATTTTTATTTCCTTTGATTTCGTGATGCATGCATGCACGTTACCTTCTCAAATAGTCATATTTGGCCATCCCCACACCTAGCTTCTCTTTTATATAAATATATATAAACACGCACACGATCATGTGTATTAACATGCATAGGTCAGCCTAATCCTTGGCATTATTATGGTTATTCTATATATTTATATATGTTTAAATATATGGGTAAAACAATAGCGGTGAACGTATACATATACACATGAACTAATTGGTCGGCCTCATCTCATGCATCATGTGGATTGGTTATATTTGAATATTATGTTCATTTGTTAATTATATATGTTTTTCTTCTAACACTTTTGTCTTTTGTTTTGTTTGCGTCTAAATATGCTTTTGTGCAGAGGGGAGAAATTAAAGAAGGACATTGATGTTTCAACAAGCATGATGTTTTACCATTGACATTAATCTTGGAATAAAATTATTATATATATATATATATATATATATATATATATATATATAGAGAGAGAGAGAGAGAGAGAGAGAGAGAGAGAGAGATAGCCGGCTCCTTCATTACGGGTATATTCTAGTAACTTGATCTCACATAATATATTTTAACTTATCATGTTTACATTATAATGTAATTATGTCAATATATAATGATTCACACTACTACAAAAAATGTTTTAACGTCCGTTTTTTAGCTCTTTTAATATTTGAAAATAGGGGAACTCCTATTGCAGAGACGTAGAAAAGTTAGGATACAACGTCTGTTAAAAAAAGGAGTTTGTAAGTCACCTATAACGTCCCTTTTAAAAAAAGAAACTCCGTAACCCATTTACTCACCTACGTACAACATCCCTTTTTGAAAAAAAAAAGACTTCGTAAGTGGGTTACGGAGTCCCTTTTTTAAAAAAAAGGATGTCTAAAAATTCTTTTTTTAAAAAAAATCATTTATAATTTTCACTGCTCAGTAATTAAAACCTACAAAAATAAGATCGAACAATTCTTCATAAACCAAAATGTCCTTACAAATAGTAAATGAACATCTAGCACTAGCTAATTAAAGTGTTGACTCCTGTAAATACAATGTACAATAATTATCACAAAGTGTCAAAAAGTTGTCTACACAACTACTAACTAATAAAAATAAACTTATCAGTTATCATCAATTTATCACAAAATGCTAGAAGGGAAACTCAAAACCCAAAACAAATTAATATTGGTGAAGGATGATAAATCAAAATGCATCTACAACGAAGATAAATCTAAATGCAAGCATCAACAAAATGCATCTACAATAATTCTAGTTCAAAACTTAGTCTATAAAAAACAAAAATAATTAACCATACATTTTAGCGACGGTAGGAGAGGGAGGAGGTTGGCCAACGGTAGGAGAGAGAGAGAGGAGGAACCAACAACTTCAAAGATCAAGGAGTGACGATGGTGACGAGCTTCAACAATGGAAAGGGAGAGAGGCGGACGGCGGAGGATGGTGGTGGAGAGAGAAGATCACGACTTTTAAGAGAGAGTGACGGTAGTGAAGGAAGTGAGAGAGAGTGATAATGGAAGGAGGAGTTTCAAAAGAGAATAAGAGTTTTAAATAAAGGAAGCTAACTTGCGAGGGTAAGCATGACTTTGGAGGGAGTATGTTAGTTTGACTAACATGCATTACCTTTAGGCGTCCCTTTTTTAATTTGGGACGCCTAAAGTAAATTTTTTTTAACTTTAGGTATCCCAAATTCAAAAAGGGACACTTAAATTGTGAAATATTTTTCTTAAAACACCTCTCCTTTTAATTGTTTACTAATATATATTTTTATTTATAATTTATTTTCAATATGTTGCACAGAAGCCAGAAAAAATCTTAAATCTCATTTACCCAATTATAAAATTTGATAACTTTAGAACTCTAACTCCATCTAATGTTAATGCAAAGTCAACACAATAACAAATACAACCCAGATATACATTTAAAGTTATCTCTCAACTAGCTTTTATACTTACAATCTGAGAGTTTTTCATTCTTTATTTTTGCATGGGAATGGGCACTATTATTTAAAAAAAAATAGATGTAATTAAGGCGTGAAGAGTGGCATCTTTCACGAATGAGTATCGATTACTATCGAATAAGATTCCTTCAGTTCTCCCATTAATATTAATTGGATACTTAATTATTATAAACTACAATTAGGTCAATGAACCACAAGGAAAAAAACTCACATTGGTGGAGCTGGTGGGTTGTGCTACTCTATAACCTAACAACAGATCTTTAGAACGATTTGGTTATCCCAAACAATTAATCTCTTTCATAATATCATTCCACTTATTATTGACCTTATAGTGCTTTCCTAGTGTCTATTACTATTATTATTCCCTATATATACACACTATACCTACCTCTTACATCTTTCTTTCATTAATTCTTTGTGCACTACACATCACACACACAAATTGAACACTCATGCAGGCTTCTTTTTTCTTAAAAAGGTTCAATTTTGTAGCCCACATGTATATATACAAGGACATGAAAATATATTGAGAAATATTTGGGTAACTCCACTTCTGATATATATAAAAAAAACTTATTAGACAATAACATTCTTTTTTTGGTTTTAAATTCCAATGATATTATATATACGACACATTTATTAAGAATATATATACTCCCATTGATCTTAAATATATAGGACACTTCTAATTGTTGTAAATATTGTATATGGGTGTATCAAAGAAAGAGTCTCTCCAATATTATAGAATATGTTTAAATGAATATATGCATTTTGAGAAATCATGGTCTTATGAATTAAGGGATTTGTGTTGATTCATGAATCAACATGGTTCATAAATTTAATAGATGATTATGACTTCTAATTAAAGAGATGTAGTCTTCAAGAGGCACAACTTCAAGGCATTGATTCATTATCTATAAATGCACCAACCGTGACACCATTTGAAAAAGAGAATTAGAATTCTCGATAATCTCTTACTGAGTTACTTTATCTTCCGCCAGTTCTACCGCTCTATATCCTTACAAGAAGGATTCTTTTAATCCTGGGGAGATACCGCTTCTTATTTATTGAGAAGGCTGTGGACTATCTTTTAAGAACATTGTCCTCGGACAAGACTCGAATTAAATATTTTCTTATTTCTTTGCAGATTTTGCCAACACTAACCACCTTATAGAAATTAAGGTGAAGTAATTATATTATTTAAATGGTCATAAAACAAAATAACATTCCAAATTTATTCCCATTTAAAATTATGAATTTCAAAAACAAGAATTCTAAGAGAATTTGAAAATATGGGCGATTTTGAGACAAGTTAATTAATTTTTTTAATGTAAAGTGACTACTATATAGAAGTGAAGCGAGTACATGTATAAATAGATGATGATAAAAGTTGATTAACTAATCAATTTATGTTATATTATTGTTGAATTCATTTTTGTTGAGCTCAAAGACTGGTGTTATACTTTTACACACACACATATTTATTGCATCATTATAAACACATAAAGCATAGTATACTAATAGCATATTAATTAAAATTAAAATAATGATAATGATACTTTAGTGAATGCATTAATTCATCTGGTCAGCTTGTTGTTGATAATTTAAAAATAATTAATTAGTTAAATATTAGTAATAGGATTGCTTCAAAACATAGAGCTCCCCCATGTGTGCTAACATTTCATGTCTCACCTGCAGGTTACAGCATTAAATTTTGATCTGGATAATCAATTAATTAAATTAATTTATTTTATATATGTAGGACTGTACTCTTCATCGTTGTTAGTTTTCTTAGCTTCTCCAAAACCTAAGACATGTTAAGTTGTTAACTTTAACAGAAACGCGCAGAACAATAATGCAACATCTTCTCTGGAATTTCTGGGTTAATTAATTACCTTATTATTTAACTGCTGTTGGACATGATTTCGTACTAATTAATTAATTTCAATCTTTAGGTCGCCAAATTGAATCTTACAAAGGAATAAAATTTTGTGGACATAAATTAAAAGAGATTTTAAACATACTCCCTCCGGTCCACAATAAAACACTACTACAAAATAGGTTTTTTGTGGTGTACATCTAATGACACTTTTTAAAGAAATGCCGTAGGTAATTTTTTTTAAAGGAAAAAAATATTATAAACTACGACGCTTCCTATTATAAACGTCATAGCTTAGTGGTAAGATTGTATGTCATTTTTTTAAGAAACGCTATACAAGACATTTGTTGTTATTTTTTCTAATTAAGCATCAGCTATGGCGCTTTATAGCAAAGCGTCATAGCTAGTGTAAGCCCAAAATATTTAAAATTATTCTCAACGTTATTAAATACTGCTTAGCTTGTATAAATAATGAACATGCATGTAGCCATAATAGCAAATTTTCCCACACTTATTTATTTCTAATGCTTTAATTATGAAGAAAAAAATAAATAAAGTAACAATTTTAAAAATAAATGAAATAAATCTAAATCTAAATCTAATTTTTATATTTATTTTCTTGCCCCCGTGACCTTTTATTCCATTAGTTATCAGCGGAAAAAAAAGTTATCAACAAAAAAATTATCAGAAAAAAAATTGCACCTTAATCGGTGCTTTCAAAGAAAGTGTCGACTAAGATTCTTGAAATATCAAAGGAATAATCTATAAAAAAAATCTGCATCTTAGTCGGCGCTTTCTCTAAAAACGCCGACTAAGGTCCTTAAAAATTCAAATGGAATAATCTGTAAAACAAATATCATAAAAAAATCTGAACCTTATTTGACACTTTATGAAGAAACGTCATCCTATATGAGCCTTAACCGGCGCTTCACTGAAGCACCGGATATTGCCATTGCCTAAGGCAATGGCTATATATATATATATATATATATTGTATATAATATTATATATTACCTTAAAGGTAATATGTATCTTTGAACGACTCTTAAATATCAAGTGTGATTAAAGATTATTAACTTTGAATTTAAAGCTAAGGCAATTCATATATAATATTTTATTTTTTATATAAAATATTATAATATTATATACAATATTAAATATATATTTTATATAATATTATATATTTTCTTTAAGGTAATATATATCTATTTGCCTTCAACGACGCTTGTTCAGTTAAGGCTATTGTTTCTTTATTTTTTTTTTCAATTATTGAAAGCTATGACGCTTGTTAGGAAAACGCCGAAGCTTCTCTAGACTTTATATCAAGCGTCATATAAGGTTCTATTTTAACTTTTCACCAGCCCGCCATTATCATCTTCCTCGCTCACCCTCCAACTCCGAATTTTCTAGAACTCTACCATCTTTTCTTATCCCTTCAGTTCCCACTCTATTGTCTTGGTCCCTATTTCTTACAGAAGCCCCTTAGCTTGTAAGTGTTTTTTTTATATACAGAAGCTTAAATCTGTATGTTTTCTTCTTCTTCTTCTTCTTCTTTTTTAGTTAAAATTTGTTATGAATCTTATATGTATGTTTAATTTTTTTTTGCTGGTATTTATTTGAAGTTTCAACTCTGCCTTCTTAAACTTCCTATACATTGTAAGTTTGTTAATTTTTGAGCTTAAATCTATATATTTTCTTTTTCTTCTTTTTTTAGTTAAAATCTGTCATGAATCTTATATGTATGCTTAAATTTTTTTTCAGGTATTTACTTGGAGTTCTTCCATGCTTGATAGATGAAGATGGGAATTCAATATTGCAAAGGATGCATGCAAGTTTGAAGATAGATTTGAATGTAAATACAGATCGAGGGTTTCATTAGGAAAAAAAATTACACAAATTTTTTTAAAAAAAAGACCTTCTACAACGCTTCCTGGAAAAGTGTCATAGGAAGTGTATGGCCTCTTACGGCGCTTCCCCAGGGGAAGCGCCGTAAGAGGCCATACACTTCCTATGCCACTTCTCTACAAAAGTGTTGTAGGAAGTGTATTTAAAAAAAAAACCTACGGCACTTTTAGAAATTTAAAAAGCAACATAGGTAACTTTTATGGCATTGGAAATACGAAGTTTTCCAAGCGTCATAATATTTGTAAAAATAAACGATGTCTATAATGTTTTTTGTAGTAGTGAAAAGTCTCTTATAGAAGAATAGTATGATCTATAATACAAGTCACTTTGAGAACTATTAATGCTAATTTTTCAATTTTACCTATATAATTAATGTTTAAACATGGCTCATTGTATTTTTATCTCTCCTTCAAAACTTCATTTAATATGAATAAAGTTGAAAATTTCTTTGAATTTAAGACAAATTTAATAAGTTAACTATTGTTTCTTAGTTCTAATGAATAAGTTGAAGTGACTTATCACTCTATATCTTTTTATAAGTCACTTGTAACTAAAAAATTTTGTTTAAAATATAAGTCACTTGTAAAGTAATAAATGCGATTTTGTCAATTTTACCCTATTCACTATTGGTTGGGCACATGAGAAAGAGAGAAGAGAGAGAGAGAGGTATACATGCATAAAGCACTATTGCAAAAATCACTTTTTAGAACGGTTAAAAATAAATTTTTAGACCGGTTTTGGATGAGATTTTGATGCAGCCGGTCTAAAAAGTCTATTACTTTTTAGACCAGTTGAACAACCAGTCTTAAATATGAGACTTTTTAGATCGGTTGTATGACAACCGGTCTTAAAAGTCTCACATTTTAGACCTGTTGAGAACAACCAGTCTTAAATATGAGACTTTTTAGATCAGTTGTATGACAACCGGTCTTTAAAGTCTCACATTTTAGACCTGTTGAGAGACAACCGGTCTCAAAAGTGAGACTTTTCAGACCGGTTGTAATTTAAAAGTGTTTTTTAAACCTAATTGTGAAACAACCGGTCTAAAAGTGGACTTGTTAGACTGGTTGTATTAACAACCAGTCTAAAAAATATTCTTTTTTTAAGAAAATATTCCCTTTAAAATTAAATTTACCCAGGCCAGCAAGCCATTTCAACGACATCATTCTTCCAACAAGGCAACAACCCACATTCTTATGACAATAAATTCTAGCTTATGACAACAACTATGTCAGATTAAATCATAAGTGATCATTAAATTCAGCCAGAATAGCTCTCACAAAAGCTTGAAAGTGCACAAACATGATCTGAGATTTATATTCACTCAATATGACAGAACTTAAGTGTAAATCATAAGAATTTGGGACAGATTTTGAGCACATTAGTACCAGTTCAAATGACAACAAATGAGGTTCATTAAGCATACATGACTTTATCAATCAATCACATCATGTGATATCAGTTTTCAAACATTCTAGTGCACTTCAAAACTCTCTCTAACTTTAGTCAAAATTCTTAGTAGTACAACAACTAGTAATAATCAAGGAAAAGCTTCAAAAATTTCAACACTCAGTGCAGCTACAAGATTTTGTAACAATGACAATTGAAGCTTCAACTCATCCCTACAACAATCTTTCTTTTGTTTTTTTAATCAAGCCATAGATTTCCATAGACCCAAAATCACAACTGGCTGTCCAAACCTACTAACAGTCATACAACCACAGTAGAAAGAATCTTTTATGACATTTCTATAAACCCAAAATCACAACTGGTAGTCCAACTCTCAACAAATGACAGCAATGAGAGGAGTATGTGCTAGCCAAGAGTAACCTCAATGAATTTAGCAATTGTATCAGTTAGAAACTCAACACGGAAACAAAAATTTTCTCCTCAATCATTCATTAATGGCAGCAATGATATTTGACAATAAAATCAAAAATCAATGAACAAGGTTTCAACTCTTTAATAACAATTTCTTAAAAAATACAGAGAATGCAGTAGCTCAACCAGTGATAAGAACAAGTAATAACTCCAATGACTATATCAGCAACCAACCTGTATCACCCATATCCCAGAAATTATCCTATGCAGAGATATAAACCAAGTTAGATATAAAAATCACAAGTATTATTAGAACAACATTAGATTAAAAAACTTACTATTCTTGTAAAATCTCATAGATGAATTCAATACAACAGTTGTGGATGGAATCAATATCTTCTTCAGGAAAGGGATCAACAAGATCAAACATCTGTATGTAACACCAAAGCCAGACAAAACATTAACTTGCTAACTTAAAAACAATAAAGTAATAAAAAAATTTTGAAATATACATTTACCTCTTCGGTAAAATCAGTCATGCCTAGGGTGATAATATTGTAAATGTGTCTTAAAACATAGAACCACATAAGTTGGATCCCAGTGGTTGCTTACGGCTCTGAAAAAGAACATGACATCATTAAAGCAAGTATAAAAGCATAGCTTATAGAAAAAGTCTTAAAAAAAACAAATATGTACTAACATTTGGGATAATCCATGTAGGGTCTTTTAAGTCACGAACATACTTACCACAAGCAGCATGTAGGAATGTCCGTATAGCCCTATCATCAAAATCACAAAGATTACTTATTTTGCACAAATTCCATAAATTTTGCACACAAAAGGTAATAATACAAGAAAACTTACGAGTTCATGGTCTTCTTCAAGTCATTCCCTGGTTTCAAGTCGAGGGAGCATAAGAGGATAACAGTGTAACTGTTCTTGCACAGAAGAACCAATTGCAAATGATCCCTGAAAAAAAGAGATAAATGTTAAGTAAATATAAAGCATTATAAGTGTTTTGAAATCTGAATTTGTTTCTTACTCATGCACATACGGAGCCAAGAAACACTCAGTTGCGGTTTCACTAAGCCTCTTTGATAAGTATATATGTCTGATGACATCAGTGGTCCCTTTCTCTTGTACTTGAAGTGGGCATAAGAATCCAAATTTATCGCTATTGCTAGAGGAGACCAACCTACAATTCATATAGCAACAATAATGCAAGCACACAAATCAAAGTTAAACGACATAATTTTTAAAATATTTACTTCCAATTGAAGAATATACTTACATTAAAAATAGTTGGACAATCGCAATCATAAGATGTTGTCTAGGAGCTACTAGGGACACTAAATCATCCTTCTCAAGAAAGCATGTCACCCCTGACTTACCAACAGCTGAATCCGTATTCCATTCTCTTATTCGAAAGGGTGTATCATATGTCATTAGAATCACTTGTTGCATGACATTTGATGGAGGCTGTAAAACTTCATGAGTAAAGGGAGCTGGACTTGGGCACTGATTGGTGTTTCCTCAGCTCGAACAGAAACAAGGTTTTTCGGCCACAAGATGAAAGTACCCAGGACATCGATCACAATCTTGAAATCATTAGAAGGGATAGGGACATGTATGTATGTAATGATAACCTCTTCAACTAATACTCTCACTTGATCATCTTTCATTTGTTGGCGGTGGACAATTGACCCCAGGTTGTGTACACTCCCCCGTGAAACTAACCCTCTTAGAGGATCCTCGAAAAAATGCCATAAGGCTCAACAATTTCTTTTTCAAGTCCCTCTGATGACTGCCAAATATTACAACAACTCCCTTTAGTGCTCTGCCTATTAGGAGCAATCGATTGTACCTGAGGAGTACTGGTATCTTGTCTTGTGCTCACAATGACAATAATTTCCTCTATCATCTTACTTAACCAGGCATCTAATAGTGCATCAAATGATGCTTCTGCCTCGGCCTTTGCTTCCACCCTTGCAGTGGCCAACATACGCTCCAATTCCTCCCTAGTCACCACGCTTGAGGAATGGTGTGAGGGGGCTCCAAAGTAATCCCTCATGCCTACCCCTCCTCCAACTCCCCTAACATGGATTGGATACTCATGTTTTCTGGTAGCAACCGTCATGATATCATTCCTCCCCTCCGACCTAAAGAATCCCTCGTCTTGTTTTTTTTTTGAAGTCCTCCTGTAAGATACAAATAACACATATAAGTAATGAAACATTGTTTACTAAATAGTTAAAAACAATAACGATACTTATAACTTTTTTTACCTACTATACGAGATTGTTCACTTGTATAAGACTCACTCCTCTTTTAGCGAGCAAGCAACCACATTTCTTCATGACGTATCAGAGATGGTGGAGAAAGAAGAACAGAAGGATTGGATTGAGATGATTCTTCCAATCTCTTCCGTTTGGCTGCCAATAAGTCTTTTTTGGCCTTTGCATAACCCCCACGAGACATTGTATGGGGGAAATCATTATTTCTACCATTCTTTTGTGCTTTTTGCCCGTGATTAAGAAATTGAAAAAATGTTACAATCAATAAAGACAATTAATAAGTAAATAAAATGCAAAATAACTTAACTCATCAAAGCTTCTGGAGTAGTTCGAAGTCTCAAAAACCCTTGATAGGTCGCTTCATCAATATATGAATATTTATTGCACGGAGTAGGACGATGCTTACCATCTTCCACCTCGATATGCACGTAATTGTTGGTCAGATTTCTCTTAAACTTCCTCCAACGCTCACAACAATACGTCATAGTCTTCTTATACAAGATTTCACTCTGAGGAATGTCATAGCTGAGCTGTTATGCTAGCATTGAAGGAGTTAATGACAAATTTATGCCAAATTTGATAATCATTACATGCAGAAAAGAACTTTATACCTGAATAGTATCTCAAATATGCTGCTTCACATTTTCATCGATATTTCTCCACTCCTCTATCAAGATGCTAGGGTTGTTGCGTATAAGGAGGCCGACAAAACTCCTATATCGGCTTGCATTAGGCCTAATTGGTTTCCAATATCTATCAAACTCAATCAGAATCTTCTGCCCCACACTCCAACTAAGGGAAATATCTCTCAACCTTGTGCCACGTCTACCCCTCCGTACAAACTAGTTACTCGATTCACTTTGATTCTGACTCGGAGCATTGCTAGGCTCGCTCTAATTAACACTAGCTGGCTCACGTTTGATTGAGCACTAGGTGGCTCCGGGGCCTCTGCACTAGGATGCCTCGAATCCTTCATTATCCTGGTAAGACAAATCGTTAAGTTAGTAAGCTGAAAAGACTATATCTATAAAATAACTAAATACATAATTCGGATATAACTCATAATGATAATTATTTTAGCTAGCTAACTTTTAAAGTAGTTTTATAAAGGGATATCATCTCATATCCCTTCATGATGATAATTTATTATGACGTGTTCATTATATGCTTCATCTTCTTCGTTCAATTCTGGAAGACCCCTGGAAAAAGGAGTCTCAAGAAGATCATAATTTGAACGACTTTCCTCATCAATACAACGACCCTTTTTTTCCTTGAAGAGCTACAAACGACATTTTATTTGCTTGATCGGTAATATAGAACACTTGTTTCACCTGATTTACCATAATGAAATGTTGATCTTCAAAACTTCTACTGTTCAGATCTACTAATGTAAATCCTAACTAATCGATCCAAATCTCCTCAATAACCCCATAATAAGGTATGTCTGCCAATTTAGGGTTCTTATCTTTTGAATTAGAGAAGTGCATAAATTCAGCCACTAACATAACACCACTATTATGGGCAGTGCTCCTATCATCTAGGGACTTCGTGTAAAAGGTATAACTATTGATTATAAATGAAGTCCAACTTATGACATCAACCTCAGGACTACGTGCTAGCCATTTAATTGTATCAGAAACACATTTTTCTCCGTCAACCTTATGTTTAAACCAATGTGCAAAAGTTTTGATATGCTCCCTAATTAATCTTTATTCAGTCATTCGACTATTTACTTTTTGTACAATTTCTTTATGAGCATTCACGTAATCTTGAACTTCATCAACATTATTCAAGAAGTACAAGTGGACTTGTTGCAATTCATCAGGATCCATACTCTTTACTGTAGCCCCGCGTCTACCCCCTTCTTCATCATGGCTTTTAGGAAGCCCAATATGTCCTGCATTTGACAAATAACGTTGACCAAATTTCATGACTTCTTTATAAACATATTTCTGAACAATAGATTCTTCAGGCCGGTTAGGATTCTTCATATACCCTTTTAAAATCTTCATAGTTCTTTCAATTGGGTACATCCATTGGAAATAGACAGAAATTTATCTCCCTCACTAGATGAACAATCAGATGCATCATAATGTCAAAAAAAGAAGGAAGAAAAAGCTTCTCAAGCTAGCATAAGATTATATATCCTTCATTTTCCAATTCATCCAATCTTTATGTCTCAATGACTTTACTACAAATAGCATTGAAGAAAAAACAAAGTCTAGTCAATAAATAGCTACTGGGAGTAGTTGTTACATTAAGACATGAAAATTATGAGACTTTAGCCCTACTAACTTCAAGTCTTTCATCTACACAAGCTTCTTAAAATTTGAAGAGTACCCTGAGGGAACTTTGATGCCATGTAAACACTCACAAAAACTTTTTTTCTCATGCTTAGACAAAATATGAGACGCTGGAGGACAAAAAGTTCTCTTACCACATGGCCTTGGATGCAAATCTTCTCGTATTCTCATTTCTTACAAATCTAATCTTGCCTTTACACCATCCTTAAAAATACCTTGTATGTTGAGTAGTGTCCCAACAATACTATCACATACGTTTTTCTCTGCATGCATGAAATCAATACAGTATCTCACATCAAGATTACGCCAATATGAAAGATCGAATAAGAGAGACCTCTTTTTCCATATATTTTTCTCATTTATGTTCTTTGTAGTCTCACCAAAGATAACATTGATATTATGCATATTTTCATAAACTTTCTCCCCAGTCAATGCCTCTGGAGCATCTTCAAACTCTTGGCTGTCAAAAAAAGTTTTCTTTAATCTACGATATGGGTAGCACCGTCTAAGACATCTCCTATAGCCGAGATAAATGGTCTTTCTTCTATGTTGAAGTTGATGGTAGCATGTGTCTTCTTCACAAGTTGCATATGCTTTGTGACCTTTAACACTATATCCTGACAAGTTTCCATATATAGGGAAGTCATTTATAGTACAAAAGATCATGGCTCACATTTTAAAAATCTCCTTCTTATTCGCGTTAAAAACATCAACACCTTCATCCCACAACTCTTTCAAGTCTTCGATCAAGGGTTATAGGTAAACATCTATGTCATTTTTGGGTTGTTTTGGTCCCGAAATCAACATAGACAACATGATTTACTTTTGTTTCATGCATAACAAATGAGATAGGTTTTAAATTACCAACAGAATAAGCCATGAACTATGTATACTGCTTAGGCTACCATAAGGATTCATTCCATCCGTGCTAAGCCCAAGCCTAAGGTTCCTAGGTTCTTCGTGAAACTTAGAAAATAATTGTTCAATTTTCTTTTATTGAGAAGAATCAGCCGGATGCCGAAGCTTTCCATCAGAATTCTTGTCATCTGCATGCCATCTCAAATGTTTGACATCCATTTCATTAGAAAACAAGTGCTTGAACCTTGGTATAATTGGAAGATATCACAACACTTTTACAGGGGCCTTATTTGATTTGTACATCGGGATTTCACATATCGGACACTACTGCTTCTCTTCATGCTCTTTTATATACAATATGCAATCATTAAGGCCATACATGAATTTTTTTTATACTTCATCCCTAGTGGACACATCATTTTCTTTGCATCATAGTATCAACAAGGCAGCACATTATCATCTGGAAGCATGTCTTTAAAGACATCAAGTATTTCTGAAAAACTCTTGTCGCTCTATCCATGCCGTGCTTTCAAGCTTACTAATTTCAATACTACTTTCAATAATTGGCATTTTGTACACCCCGGGTACAGCAGCTTTTCAACATCACTGCACATATTACCGTTTGCATGTGATTGCTCAAAAGCATCTTTTCCTACATCTCGAATAATATCTGATCATCCATATCTATGTCATTATCATCAAAGGCCACTCCCCCCTGTTGAGATGCAATTGGCATTTCTAATTCTTCACCATGCCATACACATACTGTATAACTCTTACAAAATCCTTCACAAATTAAATGTGTATATATGACTACAGCACTTAGTCGCTTCTCATTCAAACATTCTACACAAGGACAATAGAACATCCCACTGTCATCATTGGCATTTCTTCTAGCAAATTCTAAAAAACCCTCACCCCATTATCATATTCAACACTAGTTCGTTTAGCTTTTATCCAACTACGATCCATATATTTCAACACCTTTTTCTTTTCTATTTTTTCACTTGGAAAAGGCAGGAGTATGATGAGAGCATGCAATCATTACGCTCATCAACTACCTAGTTTAACTACTAAATAATAATGACCAAGTACATAGCACTACTCTTAACATACGCATCATGGGTCTTTAGTGTGAGGTTGTAAGGTTCATGAGAGTAGAGAGGAGAAGAGAACAAGCTATCTAAATGAGGTTCATGAAGAGCAAGAGCAAAATTGTAGGGATGTTATAATGTGCCTTCAGAACATTGTAAAAATTATACGAAATAGTAAATGAATCGTTTGGAATAAGTCTGTGCCTTGTAGTCTAATAGCATTAAGCTTTCTTTTTATGTTTTTCTTTAGTGTGAGGTTGTGAATTCAAACTCTCTATAATTATGTAGAGTAGGGAGTTATTAAAAAAAAGAGAGAAACTTAAAGTAACCAACTCAAATTGATGATGAGAGTATGAAGAGTTTTCATTTCTTACATAAGTCAACATATATCTTTAACCTCAAAATAAAAATAAAAAGAGTTACAGTAAAGTAAACAAGTGCTATCAAAATAGCTCTTAGGCTTTCACTAAAAAGGCATTAGGACCGACGTGTATAGAACAGTATAAGTGGAATTGTGTGCATGTGGGTGCATCTTTATTCTTTAGTTTACTCCCTTTTTTTTAAGCTATGAGGGAAACACACAGGACTGCTAGTTCCTTCACATGAAAATGCCACTATCCTTTTGAAACTGAAAGATTGAATAGGTTGTACAATAAACTGAATATTGACATCAATGAGTGGGTTGTAGGGTAGCTGAAAGAGAAGAATACCACTATTACAGAGTAATGCCATGTGACCATTATGGGACTCTGTTTCCCAATCTATTTATAACAAATAATTTATTACTCGTATTACATTTTATTAGTCCTTGGCAAGTGGTGTTTAGCAAGTGGATCATATCAAGTTTAACAACACAATTCTTTTTCTACTTACCAAACATTAAACTTTACAGGCACTCAATTTCTCCACACCACCTATTTTAAGTTGTGAATACTAAATTAGCACTACACTTTCTTTTGAAATAGAGAGCTTCAACTGGCGAGGCAATCTACCATTAACAAGAGATAACTAATTCAATCATGGTTCATAAATAAGCATCAATACATCAACACTGCCTGATAGAATACTATACTATACTTTTCAAAATGTGAGAGGAAACAAGAGACAGGAAGACAAATTTAACAGCATGATCATACACATAATCATTAACATTACAAGGGGCTTATAGCAGCGGTTATTACACAATTATTCTTCAGAGACATTGAAGAACACACAAGCACTACACAATAGAAAAATGCTCATTTTTGTGAAACCAATTCAGATATTTCTACCAAGGAGATCAAGCAACGGAAAAATCCTCAAAGAAAGCAATAGAAAAAGCCAAATGTATCTCATAATTACCTGGAGTCCGAGAAGAACCGAACGAAGAAGCAACAAAAAAAGCCAAAACCGTTGGTTAATACTGGAGAAGCGACATGGCCTGGAATGCAAGTCCACCGTACCACTGTGTCCATCAGCAGCGTTGGTTAAAAATGGGGGAGAGTGGGAAGGAGGACCTTGAGGAAGAAACCCAAGGGCGGCAAGCAACGGTGGTGTGGGAAGGAGCGACAGCGGCTTTGCTTAACAACGAAGAAGTGAATGTGGATGCAATCCACTGTACTGGCGATGGTTAAGGGCGGAGCAATGACAAGGGAAGGAGGAGACGCCGGGAGGAATTTAGAAGAAGAAGAGTTTCAGAGTTGTAAATGAGCGCGAGAAGACACAAATATGAAATATTGGGGAAAACTTTTAAGACCCGTTATTTTAAATAACCGGTCTTAAAAGATTATCTTTAAGACATGTTGTCAAATAACAGGTCTTAAAATACAACATTTAAGACCGGTTGTTCAACACAACTGATCTTAAAAGAAATGATTTTTTTAATATTTTTTTCTTTAACTTTTTAGACCGGTTGTCTAATAACCTGTCTTAAAATACACTATTTAAGAACGGTTGTTTGACACAACCGGTGTTAAAAGAAAGGATTTTTTTATTTTTTTTTCATTGGATTTTTAGACCGGTTGTCTAATAACCTGTCTTAAAATACACTATTTAAGACCTGTTGTTTGACACAACCGGTGTTAAAAGAAAGGATTTTTTTATTTTTTTCATTGGATTTTTAGATCGGTTCCTTATATCATCGGTCTTAAAATGCTAATCTTTTAGACCTGTCATGAAGGATAACCGATCTAAAAAATAATAATTTTTTTAATTACTCTTTAATTTAGAAAATATATTAGACCTATTATAGTTATAACCGATCTAATAAATATATTACATATATAATTATTTTACTTTTTTAGACCGGTTCTTTAGAAAACCGGTTTTTTAGACCTTATATTAATATAACCGGTCTCATAAGTAGTTTTTTAATTACGAAAACGCCATCGATCATATCTTTTAGACTTTATTCGCTATAACCGGTTTAAGGGTGTGTTTGGAAACAGCTTTTAAGAATAGCTTATGAAGAAAAAGTGAAAAAAAAAGTGATTTTTGAGAATAGATTATGGAGAATAGATTATGAAAAAAAAATGATTTTGATAAAATGAGAGTGTTTGGATATTATGATCAGAATAGCTTTTTTTCATGGTCAAATTACTGAAAAAGACATTAACTTTTGTGATAATTACATATAAAGGATAATATTATATTTTATATATTATATAGTAGTAAATTTCATAATAAATACAAAAAATGGCATAAAATTATCTAAAAAATTTATAATATGTATGTGTGTGTGTGTGTGTGTATTATAATAAATTGTAAAAAATAATTTATAATAATTAGATATAAAATATTAGATTATATTTTAGGTATTATTTAATATAAAATTGAACAATAAGTACCAAAAACTCTTTAAATTTGTCCGAAAAAATTATAAATTGTGAAAAAAAATTAATTGTACATACATATATATAAATATATATATTAATAAATTGTACATTGAAAGTTCATAATTCAATAGTTAACATCGAAAAATAATATAAGGAGCCGATCTTTCAATGCAGTTAATACAATCTGTTTTTTTCTTTCTCCTTTAGATTGTCTTTCTTTTACTAACAAGTGATATATTAGTCGTAACAACTTGTCTAGAAACTTTAAATTCATCATGAAACAAATACATTAACATTTAATAGTTTGTCAATAATTCAGAACATCAAAATAGATTATGAGAAGAATAGATTATGGGAAAAAAGTTGCTAGTTATTTTCTTAAAACTACACCGTTTTGGTGTTGTTTTAAGGAGCTGAACTTTTTTTTTGTCTAAAAAAAAGTATATAATATTTTGAAATATTTTCTTGGACGTATGTAGTATCAAAAAATATTTTTTAAGTAACATGCAGTATTCTAAAATAATTTTTAGTGCTTTTAACTCTTTAAAATATTTTTTCAGTTGTACCCAATATGTTTGCAGACTGATTGCAATTTTACTCTTAATTTATTTTTTCAGCTTCAAAAATTACTTTAAAATATTAGGTGCTCCTAAAAAAATATTTTAGAGTGGATGATAGTAGGTACAACTAAAAAAATACTTTAAAGTAATTTTTAGAGCTGAAAAAATAAATTAAGGGTAAAATTGCAATCAGTCTGCAAACACACTGGGTATAACTGAAAAATATTTTAAAGGATTGAAAATACTAAAAAATTATTTTAGAATATTATATGCTACTTAAAAAATATTTTTGGACATTTTTTAAAACAAAAAAAGCATGGTTTTAGATAAAAAGCAACAAAAAGAAGCTTTTCCCAAAACCATGGTTTTGTGATAAAACCATGGTTTTAAAAAAAAAAAGAGTATTTGGCTAATTTTTCTCAAAACCATGGTTTTGAGAATTTGCCAAACACACTATAAATGTTACGGTCTATAAGTGTTTTTTTATACTAGTGAAGATAAAAAGATATGAGAAAAAATGTGCACCCTTTCATAAATAAAAGTAAATATGAAAAAATTTATCAATTCAATGTTTTATTGGCTTACAAAAATAGGGTACAAATAACTTATAAAAAGATATAGAATAATATATATATTGTGGACCGGAGGGGAGTAACCATGTTATGAATGCTAAACAAATGCAGACTTTTCACGAAACATTAAACTAATTATGATAAATAATTTAAGTATGAGAGCATAATATTTTTTTACAGACATATATATTCTTATATTAAAAATAATTCTATTTAAAATATTATAAGAGACTAAATATAAATACTTCTCCCTGGTAACAAAGATCAAACCGTGTGAGGAACTAGCGTCCTCTGTCAAATCAAACCTACAAGAGCATGAAACTTCAATTCTTGTAAATAACAAAAGTTGTAGGACACAACTCCAAAAGAAATACGAGTAATGATTTAAACGTTGTGAGGGACGAGCCTTTCAATTAATTAACGATGGTGAATGGTGATGATACATATCACTTACCTACACGCAAATTATTCATTGATCATGACATCCACATGATTTATTTATAATTTCTCCAATGTTTCGTACTTAATTTTTGAATCACTTTTTTTTTTTTAATGTTAAGATTAAGGTTTCAATTTGGTGCAAAACATTGATTTTTGGTTTAACTTTTTTATGAAGATTTTTATGACGCAACTTTAATTTCTAATTAAGCAGTTTTACCTTTTCACAGCAAAACTTGCTATTCCAATTCACGGTTTAATATCAAGAGGGACATACTATTTATTTCAGAACATTTGAATATTTCATATCAATTAAAACATTTTATTTTTTCCCAGTTAAATATTTTTTAAAAATCATTTAATATCTAATATTACCAAATAATTTAAAATTTTCACGGAAACCCATAATTTTTTTAAGAAAAGAAAATCAGCATTATTTTTTTTCTATTTGCACTTTGCAAGTCCTATTGGATATTATTTTAGCCAAGAAAAATGGGCATAAAGACAAAGGGACCACAAATTATGGGAGGGGCTATGGCTTATTTGTCATTATCATATCCATATATGTCTCTATTTGAAAAACGTAGGCTGAGGCCATTGCTAGGGCCACACTATATACATTTATATATGTGTAATCGAAAATATATGATTAAAGAATTATAAAAGCTAAGTAAAAATTAATAAACAAAATATTGGTATTAGGTTGTTTGGTTGAAAAAATGGGTGTTGTGTTAACTTTTACTATCTTCAAGGGATTATTATTTACCTGTAACAGTTTCTTTTAAAAACAAATTGACAAAAACCAATATATTATGTTATTGAAATTTGCAAAGCTGATGCGTGTACCGGCAATTACACAAACGTGTATGAACATTTAATGGTTATTGTGCCCTACTTTGTGGGTGGTGTCCACTAGGAGCCTTTTCTTTAAAATGTATGCTAAAATATTTAAATAAGAAAATCACACACACACACCCCGTCTATTATGCCCATTATATTTTTACCTAAAATACAAGAAATATTTTTAAACTATTATTAAATAAAATTTCTCTCATATAATTTTTCATTTTAGGCACCAAACCACTCTTTACATTGATTTTGCCCTCCATCACATCTCCAACCATTATTACCACAATTTCCTCCTCTCCTTTTATTCATACTGATCATAAAGGTAGATATTAGTTGACAAGTTATTTTAAAATCTACTTTACATCTCAAATTAATATATTAAATAGGGTTTTCATTATTTAGAATAATAGTTAAAAAATGGTATTTTAAGAAAACCGACACATATTTATTATAAATAACTAAATTATCTAATTTTTTTAATATTTTTAAATTAGTTATCAAACTCCTACAATATTTTAGAAGACCCAAATAGTACATATATGTATATTGAATTTGTTTGGATTAACGTTTATAAAAATAACTTTTTATCCCAACTAACATTTACAAAATAAAGTTAGGATAAAAATTAAGTAATGTAATGTGATTTATGTTGAATAGGCATTTATATAAAAAAAAAATCAATTTGACCTAAACTTATGTAGATGATATATTAAAAGCTTAATGATAAAATATTTAAATTTGAATAAAAGTTAAAAGTAAGAAAATGATACTTTAATTTAAAGTTGCTTTTAACCTACAAGTCATTCTTTCTAAAAGCTATTTGCTTCTTTTTTTTTGCATCCAACTATTTTTTTTTTTGGTGCCAATTGACTTTTGAGCCGTCCTAACACATGCACTCAACCTCTGCCTCTTTGGTTAATATGAATTGAGATTGATGATTTATAAATTGAGGGCTTGTTTGGGTTAACGATGGAGAATCATGTTCATGTAAGTGAAGATAAAACTCTTTTCAGATACTTACCTCGTATTCCGTAAATCATGTCAGAAAAACAGTTTTTATCACTAACCCAAACAGACACTGATATAATGGATTAATCAAATGAAATTTATAAATAAGCCGCGCGGAAACCAAAATTTGAATAATTGTTTGAGTGATTAATGGTTGAAGAATATTTGGGGGTGGTTTGGTGGGTGCATGTGCTTCTACAACAATTGATGGTTCATATTATGTTGTATTAGGGACCACTTTCCGAATTTATGAAGTGTGACCCCTTTCTTTTTATCATTTCCATTTAGGTTTGAATTTTTTATGATGTTGCTTCCTAATTTAATTCAATAAGCAGGCGTGTGCTCTTGTTTCCTCCTCTCTTTACCAAGTTCAATTGCACTTTCCTTTTGTCGGTATATTATAATTCACCTGACACTAAGTATCTTTTTTTAAAAGTTTCTTAAACATGAAATTATGAGTTCGTAACTGTAGGAGATATAATGAGTATGTAAGTCATGGCAAAAATAATAATAATAATAAATTGCACTCTCATTTGTTTTTCCTCCAAAGCATCAAACAACCAATATAATTGGAACTGTAATTTTTTTTTATTTTTTATTTTTGCTGGGGTTCTAAGGTTAAATTGTATCCTCTTATTTCTCTGAAAGCATGGCACTTTTTTTGGGGGGGTGTTTGTAAGGTTAAATTGTGTCCTCTTATTTCTCTGAAAGAATTGCAAAAATGGGCCAGGCCTTATCTTTGCCATTGATGGACCTTAAATTAATATGGATTTGGGCCTAATTAGTAAATATAGATCTGTAGGCCCAATAGGTTTTACACGAACAGATTAAAGGTGGATTTTTGTGCTCCGCCAAAATTTATTTTTTGGGCCGATGATTCAAAGTATTTAGCTATCCACACCTCACTCAAGAGGGTTCGATATCCTATAGAAATTGGTGTACTTTTTTTTTAAAAAAAAAAACAAAATAGTGAAACATATATAGACATTCTCAAGCATATTATATATTTTTGTAAAGAGTTTTTTATATGTGTGTATACAATTCACTTGATCTTATTATTTATAAATCAATTTCTAAAAGCCTTTTTTAAGTTATGAGCATTGTTATCAAACTAGCGAGTTAGCTCTTTAAGTTTACCGTTTTTACTTTTCTACTTTATAAAATTGTGTCAAGTCACTCTTAAACTCGAACTAACTATAAACTTTGTCAAACTCATAAGTTTACACACTGAGTTTACTGTTTTAACGTTTGTTATACATAAAATCGTTTTAACTTACTATTAAGCTTATGCTAACTTTTTCAATTCAATCATGCTCAATGGCCTTATATATTTTTTTTTTGTGGTATAGTAAATTATTAATGTTAATTGATTTAATTTCAATTATTTGGATTTAAAATATATTTAAACTTAATTTTTTGCCATTTTTTATATTACATATAGTTTTTTAATTATATACTATTAATACCTTTTTATTGATAAAAATAAATTTTTACGAGTTTCTGATTCAAATCTACGATACGATCTGTAATATCTTGAATTTTGGGCCTAGAAACTTGAGAATACGCCTAACTCAAAAAGACTACTAAACCCAATTTGGTAAGAGACCCAATGATAAAATGAGTTTTATGGGACTATATGATTCAACTCTCTAGGTTGAGAACGAGTCTTCAGATTGCATGAGGCTTAGTGCATATAAGCAGTCGGATAAAAGATGCCAGTGTATAGGCACTTTGGCACACTTGGCGCTATTTTGGTGGCACCCAAAGGCATGTGTGGCGTCATTTAGGTCCCACATGTATGAAGAAGCTTTTGAGTTGGTGCAATGAGAAATGGCCGCATGTGCGTGATCGGATGAAAGTTATTGGTGCCTATGTACACTTGATGTGCCATAAGACACACATGGCAGTTTTTGAAGTATGTGACGCCATCTTATGCCACACATGTACATATATGGTGTATTCTTGAAGATATAGACATATGTAACTAATTAGTTGGATAGAATATGCCAGTATAAGTGCCCATATGGCATTTTCCGAATAAGTGCATGTGCCCTACGTTTTTTAAGAACTACTAGCTTGATGTTATTTTTTTGGGATACCCAGGCATGTATGTGTAACGGCACGGCGTCTCCCGTCTCCCACTCGGGGTCCCTAGGGTCCCTAGCGGTGCCGGACTGGGGCTTCACCCCAGCCAGAGCTTCATCCTGCCCCCAGCAGGATTATCCCCCCCCATAAGGGGACCTCCCCAGGCCTCGAACGCTCAACCTGGGGGTAAGTAGAGCCTTAAGAGGAACCTGGTAGCCACTTGCACCGCGGTGCAAGTGGCTACCAGGTTCCTCTTAAGGCTCTACTTACCCCCAGGTTGAGCGTTCGAGGCCTGGGGAGGTCCCCTTATGGGGGGGGATAATCCTGCTGGGGGCAGGATGAAGCTCTGGCTGGGGTGAAGCCCCAGTCCGGCATCGCTAGGGACCCTAGGGACCCCGAGTGGGAGACGGGAGACGCCGTGCCGTTACATAAAAAGGCGCCTTTTTATGTAACGGCACAGCTTAAGGCTAATGTTGTTGCAGACGCTTTGAGTCGAAAGTCGATACACTTGTTCCGCATGAGCTTAGAAGAGCAGAATTGGCTAAATGGATTAAGAGACATCCATGCAGTTCCAGATCAAAGAAGAGCTACTTTAAATGCAGTTCTTGGTGAATATGGGTTTTATCAGAACCTAAGAGACGCCCAGATGAAAGATG
Organism: Albizia julibrissin; assembly: GCA_037074505.1. Classification (NCBI taxonomy): domain Eukaryota; kingdom Viridiplantae; phylum Streptophyta; class Magnoliopsida; order Fabales; family Fabaceae; genus Albizia; species Albizia julibrissin. The sequence continues at coordinate 38,381,317 of CM073483.1, read as the reverse complement.
ATCAGTTAAGTAGAATTCGAGAGGAATTAGAACATGGCAAAGTTCCAGATTACGACATGGGGAATGCGGAAATTTTGAGATACAAGAAAAGAATTTGTGTTCCCAACAATGACGAGATCAAGAAAACCATTTTGGAAGAAGCTCATCGGAGCAGATACGCCATGCATCCAGGAATCACCAAGATGTATAATGATTTGAAGCAACAGTATTGGTGGCCAAAGATGAAGAGAGACGTGACTGACTTTGTTTTGAAGTGTTTGACGTGTCAAAAGGTCAAGATCGAGCATCAAAAACCACCAGGATTACTTCAAAATTTGGATATCCCTCAATGGAAATGGGATAGCATTTCTATGGACTTTATCATGGGTTTACCACTAATCCGAGCCAGTTATAATGCTATTTGGGTGATTGTAGACCGATTAACCAAGTCAGCACACTTTTTACCGATTAAAGCGGACTATTCTTTAGAGAAATTAGCCGAGGTATATATTAAAGAGATTGTTCGTATGCATGGAGTGCCAGAAAGTATCATATCAGATCGTGATCCAAGGTTCACTTCGAACTTTTGGAAGTCCCTACAGGAGGCCATGGGTACGAAGTTAAAGTATAGTACCGCTTATCATCCTCAGACAGACGGTCAAACAGAGAGGACTATTCAGACACTTGAGGACATGTTAAGAGCCTGCGCCATCGAGCTCCCAGGTAGTTGGGACAAGCACTTACCATTGGCAGAATTTGCATACAATAATAGCTACCACTTCAGTATTCAGATGGCACCTTTTGAAGCTTTATATGGGCGAAAGTGCAGATCGCCGTTGTGTTGGACGGAATTAAGTGAAAGAACCATTATCGGACCAGATCTGGTAGATCAAACATCACAAAAGATTGAAATGATACGACAGAAATTGTTGACCGCTCAGAGCCGACAAAAGAGTTATGCGGATCGTCGAAGGAGACCATTGGAATTTAGTGTGGGAGATCATGTTTTCTTAAAGGTTTCACCTGTTACGGGTATTGGAAGGTCAATTAAGGCGAAGAAGTTGACTCCCCGGTTCATTGGGCCATATGAGATTTTGGAGCGGTTTGGGCCGGTTGCCTATCGAATTGCCTTACCTCCGCACTTGTCTAATGTGCATGACGTGTTCCATGTGTCACAGTTGAAGAAATATCATCCAGATCCGTCCCACATCATTAAACCTAAGGAAGTTGAGTTGAGAGAAAACTTAACTTATATAGCAGAACCAGAGAAAATTTTGGATGTCCAAGACAAACAACTGAGGAGAAAGACCATACGACTGGTAAAAGTTTTCTGGAAGGGTATGACACCTGGGGAGGTCCCCTTATGGGGGGGGATAATCCTGCTGGGGGCAGGATGAAGCTCTGGCTGGGGTGAAGCCCCAGTCCGGCACCGCTAGGGACCCTAGGGACCCCGAGTGGGAGACGGGAGACGCCGTGCCGTTACATAAAAAGGCGCCTTTTTATGTAACGGCACAGCTTCTCCCGGACTGTCTTTATTCAGCCGGGTTCCTCACTGACCGGGGACTTGCGTCTTTACTCGCAATCCCAGGCTCACTCCGCCCCCTGCGGAATTATCGCCGAAGCGAGCCTCCCCAGGTCTCGAGGACACTACCTGGGGGTAAGTAGTTCCTAACGTGAGACCTGATACCAAAATTGTAAGATCCTCTCCTTAATTCCATAATAATAAATATTATCTCTCGACGACTAATCATAATAGAGATAATGTCTCACAAATTATTAAATAATATAATATCCAATTCATGATACAGTAATCCAAAGTATGCAGACAAATCAGAGTTTATAGGATGTAGGCCCTATGAGTGGCAATATATATCAATTCAACACATAATAAACCACAAGAGGCCATAGAGATATATCTATGCCTCAGGAGCTCCTCCCGACATTCCAGCACGGAAACTATCACCTGAAAAATGTTAAATCAACGGGGTGAGACAAAAGCCTCAGTAACCAGCTTTCCAACTCATTACACATGCTGACATGTATTCATGAGGTGCCAAGTGGAACAGTTTATATAATAAAATATTAAAAATATAATATCATTATTTTGTACACAAATCTCATATCAGAAATTATAATATTATATCTCAAAACTCATATCATAATTCCCAAGTGCCTCCCATCAATCCATCCGAACCGCCTTATTTCCGCCGACTAGACCCATGGGCTAAGTTAATATCCATGTTATTGGCCACTCAAAGAGCTCTCCGGTCACATGATGAGGATTGGCCAAAATCCACATAGCATGTTTCCAGACCATGGGTCTTTCCCCTCATTGAACTGGTGGGGTGTCGCAGTCCCTCATTGAACTAGTGGGACAGTCCCTCATTGAACTGGTGGGACAATAAAAAGCCAACCATCGTGCACCAATGGAGGCTATACCACGTGGTAAAAATAACTTTCTCCATCTCAACCCAAACCAAACAACCCAATATGTATCAATAAATAGCTCAATAGGAATTTTCTCAAGATTTCCATACACATATGATGATATTCAAAATATACAAATACATCTTATAATTTAAATCACATGGTTCCACAAAGCAAGTGTATAACAAAATACTCATCAATATTACTCATTGAAATAATCTATAATATCCATATATGATTTTCAATCTCATAATCATTTTACAAAATACTCACAAACACACACCAACACACATAATAAGTGGAAAGTGGTTACCTCTCGCCAAAGCTAATTATTATCACACTGTTCCAAATCCAAGAGCTCAAACACACGCCAAAATCAATCTATCACAATCAATTTACTACCCGTTAATAATTTTCTAAAAAGTCAAAATTATAACTTATTTACAAATTCTAATAATAATATCCTATAAAAACTGAAAAATAATAATTTAGGGTTTAAATTATAAAATGACAGTTTAGTCCTTCGAATTTCATAAATGACAGTTTAGTCCTCCATATTTCATAAATGACAATTTAGTCCTCCGAATTTCTTAAATGACAGTTTAGTCCTCAGAATTTAAACTATACCAACTAAAATTTCAATAATATATCCATTAACACAAATAAATTATTTAATCTAAATTTAATCGGTTTAAAAGTCCAAAATAACATTATTTATAATTTGATTATATAGAAAATTCATTATAAAATCTTATATCAACTAAATACAAAAATAAACCGATTAAAATTAACTATTAATTATTAACTATATTCTTATAGTCATATACTGACAAAACTCAAACTTGTCCAAAATTCTAATCATAAAATATTCTCTAATCAGTATAAAATTAATATCATAAGAAAGAGAAAAGTATTTAGAAAATATTTCATAAAATAAGTTTTATGATTAGAAGAGATTTTGAGTACCTTATTGATCCCCGAAGAAATGAAAATACTCCTATCAGAGCCTTGCCCGTCACCCTATTACACAACACTTCACGCAGAATTTACGTGAAGTGTGTGTGAGAATGGGAGGTATTTATAATACCTCCCCTACCTACCTAAATAATTTATTATTATTTTTTTATTATTATTTTTTTTTCAATGTGTGGCACCTTACGGTGCCACACTTTCTTTTCAAAAGTGGGGGGCGCCGCCCCCCACGTTTTATATATATATATTATTATTTTAATAATATAATATAATATATTATATAATAATATTATATTATATTAATATTATATTATATTATTTAATAATATTATATTATAAAATAATATTTTTTTTAATTATTATTATTATTATTTTTAATTAATTATTTTTAATAAGTAAGTGTGAGTTTTGGCTCAGGGAAGTGAATTTCCTTGGCCACGTGGTATCTGCTGAAGGGGTAGCTGTTGATCCAAGTAAAGTGGATGCCGTGTTGAAATGGGAACCTCCAAAGTCGGTGACTGAAGTGAGAAGTTTTCTAGGATTGGCTGGTTACTACAGGAGATTCATTAAAGGATTTTCTCAAATTGCCATGTCTTTGACCAAATTGACCAAGAAAGATCAACCGTTTATATGGTCTGACAAGTGTGAAGCGGCTTTTCAAGAGTTAAAAGCAAAATTGACTACCGCTCCTGTGCTTACCCTTCCTGATCCTTGTCGTCCATACATTTTGTATACGGACGCTTCCCTTAAGGGTTTGGGTTGTGTGTTAATGCAAGAAGATAAGGTAGTCGCATATGCTTCAAGACAGTTAAGGCCTCATGAGCAGAATTATCCTACTCATGACCTAGAATTGGCAGCTGTGGTATTTGCCTTGAAGATTTGGAGGCATTATTTGTATGGATCTCAGTTTGTAGTATTCTGTGATCATAAGAGTCTAAAGTATTTGGTAGATCAGAAGGAGCTAAATAACAGGCAGCGCCGGTGGATGGAATTTTTGAAGGATTATGACTTTGAGTTAAAGTATCATCCCGGCAAGGCTAATGTTGTTGCAGACGCTTTGAGTCGAAAGTCGATACACTTGTTTCACATGAGCTTAGAAGAGCAGAGTTGGCTAAATGGATTAAGAGACATCCATGCAGTTCCAGATCAAAGAAGAGCTACTTTAAATGCAGTTCTTGGTGAATATGGGTTTTATCAGAACCTAAGAGACGCCCAGATGAAAGATGATCAGTTAAGTAGAATTCGAGAGGAATTAGAACATGGTGAAGTTCCAGATTACGACTTTGGGAATGCGGAAATTTTGAGATACAAGAAAAGAATTTGTGTTCCCAACAATGACGAGATCAAGAAAACCATTTTGGAAGAAGCTCATCGGAGCAGATACGCCATGCATCCAGGAATCACCAAGATGTATAATGATTTGAAGCAACAGTATTGGTGGCCGAAGATGAAGAGAGACGTGACTGACTTTGTTTTGAAGTGTTTGACGTGTCAGAAGGTCAAGATCGAGCATCAAAAACCACCAGGATTACTTCAAAATTTGGATATCCCTAAATGGAAATGGGATAGCATTTCTATGGACTTCATCATGGGTTTACCACTAATCCGAGCCAGTTATGATGCTATTTGGGTGATTGTAGACCGATTAACCAAGTCAGCACACTTTTTACCGATTAAAGCGGACTATTCTTTAGAGAAATTAGCTGAGGTATATATTAAAGAGATTGTTCGTATGCATGGAGTGCCAGAAAGTATCATATCAGATCGTGATCCAAGGTTCACTTCGAACTTTTGGAAGTCCCTACAGGAGGCCATGGGTACGAAGTTAAAGTATAGTACCGCTTATCATCCCCAGACAGACGGTCAAACAGAGAGGACTATTCAGACACTTGAGGACATGTTGAGAGCCTGCGCCATCGAGCTCCCAGGTAGTTGGGACAAGCACTTACCATTGGCAGAATTTGCATACAATAATAGCTACCACTCCAGTATTCAGATGGCACCTTTTGAAGCTTTATATGGGCGAAAGTGCAGATCGCCGTTGTGTTGGACCGAATTAAGTGAAAGAACCATTATTGGACCAGATTTGGTAGATCAAACATCACGAAAGATTGAGATGATACGACAGAAATTGTTGACCGCTCAGAGCCGACAAAAGAGTTATGCGGATCGTCGAAGGAGACCATTGGAATTTAGTGTGGGAGATCATGTTTTCTTAAAAGTTTCACCTGTTACGGGTATTGGAAGGTCAATTAAGGCGAAGAAGTTGACTCCCCGATTTATTGGGCCATACGAGATTTTGGAGCGGTTTGGGCCGGTTGCTTATCGAATTGCTTTACCTCCGCACTTGTCTAATGTGCATGACGTGTTCCATGTGTCACAGTTGAAGAAATATCATCCAGATCCGTCCCACGTCATTGAACCTGAGGAAGTTGAGTTGAGAGAAAACTTAACTTATATAGCAGAACCAGAGAAAATTTTGGATGTCCAAGACAAACAACTGCGGAGAAAGACCATACGGCTAGTAAAAGTCTTCTGGAAGGGTATGACACTTGGAGATGTGACTTGGGAGGGCTCATGCTGGCCAATGCTGGCAGTGTTATCAATGTCATAAGTTTGGCCATACCGCACGATACTGTCCAGAGTGGCAGCAGCAACAGACCAACCAAAGTGGTCGTCCCACTATTCCTGGCAGGGTGTATGCCATTACTCAAGAGGAGGCTGGAACATCTCCTAATGTTATCAGAGGTACTATTTCTCTTCAGGGTCATGACATTATTGCATTGTTTGACTCGGGTGCTACACATTCATTCATATCTTTTGATTGTGCTAAGAAGTATAATTTCCCTATATCTGTTCTACCATATGATATGAGAATTTCTACCCCTGCTGGAGTTGTGGTGATGACTGCACATGCTTGTATGGGTAATACTCTTCAGTTTGAAAACCGAGAGTCTATTGTGGATTTAGTGTGTTTGCCGCTAAAAGGGATAGATGTTATTATTGGTATGGATTGGCTAGTGGATAATGACGCCGTACTTCATTGTAAGAAGAAGGTGGTCACTTACGCCATAAATACCATATCCGTAGAAACCCCTACAATCCCTATGCTATTATCGACAGCTAAAGTAGATAAGTGTATTAGAAAGGGTTGTCAAGCCTATGTAGTTTTCTTTTCTGTTAGTGTCGATAAAGAAGTAGGGATTGATCATATCGATGTAGTAAGAGAATATCCTGGGGTGTTTCCAGATGAGATATCAGGGCTGCCTCCAGAACGGGAGGTTGAGTTCTCTATTGATTTAGTACCAGGTACGACGCCAATTTCTAAGGCTCCTTATCGGATGTCGCCATCAGAATTGGCAGAGTTGAAGAAACAACTAGAAGAGCTGCTCGAGAAAGGTTTCATTAGACCAAGTGTCTCTCCCTGGGGTTCGCCAGTATTGTTCGTCAAGAAGAAGGATGGAAGTATGCGGTTGTGCATCGACTACAGACAGTTGAATAAGGTTACCATTAAGAATAAATATCCGTTGCCTAGGATTGATGATTTACTAGATCAGCTCAAGGGAGCCACAATGTTCTCTAAGATTGATTTGAGATCAGGTTATCATCAGCTTAGAGTTAGAGCTGAGGACATCCCTAAGACTGCTTTTCGAACTCGTTATGGGCACTATGAATTTTTGGTTATGCCTTTCGGGTTGACCAATGCTCCGGCTGTTTTTATGGATTATATGAACCGGATTTTTATGCCATATTTGGATCAATTTATTGTAGTCTTCATTGATGATATTCTCATTTATTCTAAGAATGAGGAGGAGCATCGAGAACATCTTCATATTGCATTACGTATACTAAAAGACCATCAGTTGTATGCTAAGTTAAGTAAGTGTGAGTTTTGGATCAGGGAAGTGAATTTCCTTGGCCACGTGGTGTCTGCTGAAGGGATAGCTGTTGATCCGAGTAAAGTGGATGCTGTGTTGAAATGGGAACCTCCAAAGTCGGTGACTGAAGTGAGAAGTTTTCTAGGATTGGCTGGTTACTACAGGAGATTCATTAAAGGATTTTCTCAAATTGCCATGTCTTTGACCAAATTGACCAAGAAAGATCAACCGTTTATATGGTCTGACAAGTGTGAAGCGGCTTTTCAAGAGTTAAAAGCAAAATTGACTACCGCTCCTGTGCTTACCCTTCCTGATCCCTGTCGTCCATACATATTGTATACGGACGCTTCGCTTAAGGGTTTGGGTTGTGTGTTAATGCAAGAAGATAAGGTAGTCGCATATGCTTCAAGACAGTTAAGGCCTCATGAGCAGAATTATCCTACTCATGACCTAGAATTGGCAGCTGTGGTATTTGCCTTGAAGATTTGGAGGCATTATTTGTATGGATCTCAGTTTGAAGTATTCTGTGATCATAAGAGTCTAAAGTATTTGGTAGATCAGAAGGAGCTAAATAACAGGCAGCGCCGGTGGATGGAATTTTTGAAGGATTATGACTTTGAGTTAAAGTATCATCCCGGCAAGGCTAATGTTGTTGCAGACGCTTTGAGTCGAAAGTCGATATACTTGTTCCACATGAGCTTAGAAGAGCAGAGTTGGCTAAATGGATTAAGAGACATCCATGCAGTTCCAGATCAAAGAAGAGCTACTTTAAATGCAGTTCTTGGTGAATATGGGTTTTATCAGAACCTAAGAGACGCCCAGATGAAAGATGATCAGTTAAGTAGAATTCGAGAGGAATTAGAACGTGGTGAAGTTCCAGATTACGACTTTGGGAATGCGGAAATTTTGAGATACAAGAAAAGAATTTGTGTTCCCAACAATGACGAGATCAAGAAAATCATTTTGGAAGAAGCTCATCGGAGCAGATACGCCATGCATCCAGGAATCATCAAGATGTATAATGATTTGAAGCAACAGTATTGGTGGCCGAAGATGAAGAGAGACGTGACTGACTTTGTTTTGAAGTGTTTGACGTGTCAGAAGGTCAAGATCGAGCATCAAAAACCACCAGGATTACTTCAAAATTTGGATATCCCTAAATGGAAATGGGATAGCATTTCTATGGACTTCATCATGGGTTTACCATTAATCCGAGCCAGTTATGATGCTATTTGGGTGATTGTAGACCGATTAACCAAGTCAGCACACTTTTTACCGATTAAAGCGGACTATTCTTTAGAGAAATTAGCCGAGGTATATATTAAAGAGATTGTTCGTATGCATGGAGTGCCAGAAAGTATCATATCAGATCGTGATCCAAGGTTCACTTCGAACTTTTGGAAGTCCCTACAGGAGGCCATGGGTACGAAGTTAAAGTATAGTACCGCTTATCATCCTCAGACAGACGGTCAAACAGAGAGGACTATTCAGACACTTGAGGACATGTTGAGAGCCTGCGCTATCGAGCTCCCAGGTAGTTGGGACAAGCACTTACCATTGGCAGAATTTGCATACAATAATAGCTACCACTCCAGTATTCAGATGGCACCTTTTGAAGCTTTATATGGACGAAAGTGCAGATCGCCGTTGTGTTGGACGGAATTAAGTGAAAGAACCATTATTGGACCAGATTTGGTAGATCAAACATCACGAAAGATTGAAATGATACGACAGAAATTGTTGACCGCTCAGAGCCGACAAAAGAGTTATGCGGATCGTCGAAGGAGATCATTGGAATTTAGTGTGGGAGATCATGTTTTCTTAAAAGTTTCACCTGTTACGGGTATTGGAAGGTCAATTAAGGCGAAGAAGTTGACTCCCCGATTTATTGGGCCATACGAGATTTTGGAGCGGTTTGGGTCGGTTGCTTATCGAATTGCTTTACCTCCGCACTTGTCTAATGTGCATGACGTGTTCCATGTGTCACAGTTGAAGAAATATCATCCAGATCCGTCCCACGTCATTGAACCTGAGGAAGTTGAGTTGAGAGAAAACTTAACTTATATAGCAGAACCAGAGAAAATTTTGGATGTCCAAGACAAACAACTGAGGAGAAAGACCATACGGCTAGTAAAAGTCTTCTGGAAGGGTATGACACCTGGAGATGTGACTTGGGAGACAGAGGAAAGAATGCGTCGAGATTTTCCTAATTTATTTGCCTAAGTTGTGATTGTCGTTGTCTTGATTGAATTATTGTATTTTGATTGTATTTTTATTTCCCACTTGAATCGAATTTTGGGGACAAAATTCTATTTAGGTGGGGAGAATTGTAACATCCTCATTTTTATTTTTAGGATATAATTATAATTATCATTTTTATTAGGTAATTTTTAGTACTAAAAATAAATAATTAATAATAATAATAATAATAATTAAAAAAATATTATTTTTATAATATAATATTATTAAATAATATAATATAATATTAATATAATATAATATTATTATATAATATATTATATTATATTATTAAAATAATAATATATATATATATAAAACGTGGGGGGCGGCGCCCCCCACTTTTGAAAAGAAAGTGTGGCACCGTAAGGTGCCACACATTGAAAAAAAAAATATAATAAAAAAATAATTAAAAAAAAGGGTAGGTAGGAAGGGGTATTATAAGTACCCCTTCCTCACACACACTTCACGCAATTTCTGCGTGAAGTGTTGTGTAATAGGGTGACGGGCAAGGCTCTGATAGGAGTATTTTCATTTCTTCGGGGATCAATAAGGTACTCAAAATCTCTTCTAATCATAAAACTTCTTTTATGAAATATTTTCTAAATAATTTTTTCTTTCTTATGATATTAATTTTATACTGATTAGAGAATATTTTAGGATTAGAATTTTGGACAAGTTTGAGTTTTGTCAGTATATGACTATAAGAATATAGATGATAATTAATAGTTAATTTTAATCGGTTTATTTTTGTTATTTAGTTGATATAATATTTTATAATGAATTTTCTATATATATCAACTTATAAATAATGTTATTTTGGACTTTTAAACCGATTAAATTTAGATTAAATAATTTATTTGGGTTAATGGAGATATTATTGAAATTTTAGTTGGTATAGTTTAAAATCTGAAGGACTAAACTGTCATTTATGAAATTCGTAGGATTAAACTGTCATTTATGAAATTCTGAGGACTAAACTGTCATTTAGGAAATTCGGAGGACTAAATTGTCATTTATGAAATTTGGAGGACTAAACTGTCATTTATGAAATTCGAAGGACTAAACTGTCATTTTATAATTTAAACCCTAAATTATTATTTCTCAGTTTTTATAGGATATTATTATTAGAATTTGTAAATAAGTTATAATTTTGACTTTTTAGAAAATTATTAACGGGTAGTAAATTGATTGTGATAGATTGATTTTGGCGTGTGTTTGAGCTCTTGGATTTGGAACAGTGTGATAATAATTAGCTTTGGCGAGAGGTAACCACTTTCCACTTATTATGTGTGTTGGTGTGTGTTTGTGAGTATTTGTAAAATGATTATGGGATTGAAAATTATATATGGATATCATAGATTATTTCAATGAGTAATATTGAGGAGTATTTTGTTATACACTTGCTTTGTGGAACCATGTGATTTAAATTATAAGATGTATTTGTATATTTTGAATATCCTCATATGTGTATGGAAATCTTGAGAAAATTCCTATTGAACTATTTATTGATACATATTGGGTTGTTTGGTTTGGGTTGAGATGGAGAAAGTTATTTTTACCACGTGGTATAGCCTCCATTGGTGCACGATGGTTGGCTTTTTATTGTCCCACCAGTTCAATGAGGGACTGTCCCACTAGTTCAATGAGGGACTGCGACACCCCACCGGTTCAATGAGGGGAAAGACCCATGGTCTGGAAACATGCTCTGTGGATTTTGGCCAATCCTCATCATGTGACCGGAGAGCTCTTTGAGTAGCCAGTAACATGGATATTAACTTAGCCTATGGGTCTAGTCGGCGGAAATAAGGCGGTTCGGATGGATTGATGGGAGGCATTTGGGAATTGTGATATGAGATTTGAGATATAATATTATAATTTCTGACATGAGATTTGTGTACAAAACAATGATATTATATTTTAATATTTTATTATATAAACTGTTCCACTTGGCACCTCATGAATACATGTCAGCATGTGTAATGAGTTGGAAAGCTGGTTACTGAGGCTTTTGTCTCACCCCGTTGATTTAACATTTTTCAGGTGATAGTTTCCGTGCTGGAATGTCGGGAGGAGCTCCTGAGGCATAGATATATCTCTATGGCCTCTTGTGGTTTATTATGTGTTGAATTGATATATATTGCCACTCATAGGGCCTACATCCTATAAACTCTGATTTGTCTGCATACTTTGGATTACTGTATCATGAATTGAATATTATATTAATTAATAATTTGTGAGACATTATCTCTATTATGATTAGTCGTCGAGAGATAATATTTAATATTTTACAATTAAGGAGAGGATCTTACATTATCTCTATACCACGTGGTAAAAATAACTTTCTCCATCTCAACCCAAACCAAACAACCCAATATGTATCAATAAATAGCTCAATAGGAATTTTCTCAAGATTTCCATACACATATGATGATATTCAAAATATACAAATACATCTTATAATTTAAATCACATGGTTCCACAAAGCAAGTGTATAACAAAATACTCATCAATATTACTCATTGAAATAATCTATAATATCCATATATGATTTTCAATCTCATAATCATTTTACAAATACTCACAAACACACACCAACACACATAATAAGTGGAAAGTGGTTACCTCTCGCCAAAGCTAATTATTATCACACTGTTCCAAATCCAAGAGCTCAAACACACGCCAAAATCAATCTATCACAATCAATTTACTACCCGTTAATAATTTTCTAAAAAGTCAAAATTATAACTTATTTACAAATTCTAATAATAATATCCTATAAAAATTATCTCTCAAATATTAATCATAATAGAGATAAAATCACACAACTATTAAATATTATAATATCCAATCTATGATACGATAATACAAAATATGTAGTCAAAGCAGAGTTTATAGGATGTAGGCCCTATGAGTGGCAATATACATCAATTCAACACATAATAAACTACAAGAGGCCATAGAGATATATCTATGCCTCAGGAGCTCCTCCCGACATTCCAGCACGGAAACTATCACCTGAAAAATGTTAAATCAACGGGGTGAGACAAAAGCCTCAGTAACCAGCTTTCCAACTCATTACACATGCTGACATGTATTCATGAGGTGCCAAGTGGAACAGTTTATATAATAAAATATTAAAAATCTGATATAATTGTTTTGTACACAAATCTCATGTCAGAAATTATAATATTATATCTCAAATCTCATATCACAATTCCCAAATGCCTCCCATCAATCCATCCGAACCGCCTTATTTCCGCCGACTAGACCCATGGGCTAAGTTAATATCCATGTTACTGGCCACTCAAAGAGCTCTCCGGTCACATGATGAGGATTGGCCAAAATCCACAGAGCATGTTTCCAGACCATGGGTCTTTCCCCTCATTGAACTGGTGGGGTGTCGCAGTCCCTCATTGAACTAGTGGGACAGTCCCTCATTGAACTGGTGGGACAATAAAAAGCCAACCATCGTGCACCAATGGAGGCTATACCACGTGGTAAAAATAACTTCCTCCATCTCAACCCAAACCAAACAACCCAATATGTATCAATAAATAGTTCAATAGGAATTTTCTCAAGATTTCCATACACATATGAGGATATTCAAAATATACAAATACATCTTATAATTTAAATCACATGGTTCCACAAAGCAAGTGTATAACAAAATACTCCTCAATATTACTCATTGAAATAATCTATAATATCCATATATGATTTTCAATCTCATAATCATTTTACAAAATACTCACAAACACACACCAACACACATAATAAGTGGAAAGTGGTTACCTCTCGCCAAAGCTAACTATTATCACACTGTTCCAAATCCAAGAGCTCAAACACACGTCAAAATCAATCTATCACAATCAAATTACTACCCGTTAATAATTTTCTAAAAACTAAAAATTATAACTTATTTACTAATTCTAATAATAATATCCTATAAAAACTGAAAATAATAATTTAGGGTTTAAATTATAAAATGACAGTTTAGTCCTTCAGATTTTAAACTATACCAACTAAAATTTCAATAATATATCCATTAACATAAATAAATTATTTAATCTAAATTTAATCGGTTTAAAAGTCCAAAATAACATTATTTATAATTTGATTATATAGAAAATTCATTATAAAATCTTATATCAACTAAATAACAAAAATAAACCGATTAAAATTAACTATTAATTATCATCTATATTCTTATAGTCATATACTGATAAAACTCAAACTTGCCCAAAATTCTAATCCTAAAATATTCTCTAATCAGTATAAAATTAATATCATAAGAAAGAGAAAATTATTTAGAAAATATTTCATAAAAAAAATTTTATGATTAGAAGAGATTTTGAGTACCTTATTGATCCCCGAAGAAATGAAAATACTCCTATCAGAGCCTTAACGGTCACCCTATTACACAACACTTCACGCAGAATTTGCGTGAAGTGTTTGTGAGGAGGGTTATTTATACACCCCTCCTGCTTACCTTTATATTATTTTTTATTATTTTTTTATATTTATTTTTTTAAAAAAAAAACGTGTGGCACCGTAGGTGCCACACTTTGACTTTCAAATGTGGGGGGCGCCGCCCCCCACGTTTTTATTATATATATATATATTTTAATAATATAATATAATATATAATATATTAATATTATATTTATATAATAATATAATATTATAAAAATAATAATTAATTAAAATTTTAAAATTTTTTATTATTATTATTATTATTTTTAGTACTAAAAATTACTTAATAAAAATGATAATTTTCTCTAAATTATAATTATATCCTAAAAATAAAAATGAGGATGTTACAATTCTCCCCACCTAAATAGAATTTTGTCCCCAAAATTCGATTCAAGTGGGAAATAAAAGTACAATAATTCAATCAAGACAACGACAATCACGACTTAGGCAAATAAATTAGGAAAATCTCGACGCATTCTTTCCTCTGTCTCCCAAGTCACATCTCCAGGTGTCATACCCTTCCAGAAGACTTTTACTAGCCGTATGATCTTTCTCCGCAGTTGTTTGTCTTGGACATCCAAAATTTTCTCTGGTTCTGCTATATAAGTTAAGTTTTCTCTCAACTCAACTTCCTCAGGTTCAATGACGTGGGACGGATCTGGATGATATTTCTTCAACTGTGACACATGGAACACGTCATGCACATTAGACAAGTGCGGAGGTAAAGCAATTCGATAAGCAACCGGCCCAAACCGCTCCAAAATCTCGTATGGCCCAATAAATCGGGGAGTCAACTTCTTCACCTTAATTGACCTTCCAATACCCGTAACAGGTGAAACTTTTAAGAAAACATGATCTCCCACACTAAATTCCAATGGTCTCCTTCGACGATCCGCATAACTCTTTTGTCGACTCTGAGCGGTCAACAATTTCTGTCGTATCATTTCAATCTTTCGTGATGTTTGATCTACCAAATCTGGTCCAATAATGGTTCTTTCACTTAATTCCGTCCAACACAACGGCGATCTGCACTTTCGTCCATATAAAGCTTCAAAAGGTGCCATCTGAATACTGGAGTGGTAGCTATTATTGTATGCAAATTCTGCCAATGGTAAGTGCTTGTCCCAACTACCTGGGAGCTCGATGGCGCAGGCTCTTAACATGTCTTCAAGTGTCTGTATAGTCCTCTCTGTTTGACCGTCTGTCTGGGGATGATAAGCGGTACTATACTTTAACTTCGTACCCATAGCCTCCTGTAGGGACTTCCAAAAGTTCGAAGTGAACCTTGGATCACGATTTGATATGATACTTTCTGGCACTCCATGCATACGAACAATCTCTTTAATATATACCTCGGCTAATTTCTCTAAAGAATAGTCCGCTTTAATCGGTAAAAAGTGTGCTGACTTGGTTAATCGGTCTACAATCACCCAAATAGCATCATAACTGGCTCGGATTAGTGGTAAACCCATGATGAAGTCCATAGAAATGCTATCCCATTTCCATTTAGGGATATCCAAATTTTGAAGTAATCCTGGTGGTTTTTTATGCTCGATCTTGACCTTCTGACACGTCAAACACTTCAAAACAAAGTCAGTCACGTCTCTCTTCATCTTCGGCCACCAATACTGTTGCTTCAAATCATTATACATCTTGGTGATTCCTGGATGCATGGCGTCTCCCGTCTCCCACTCGGGGTCCCTAGGGTCCCTAGCGGTGCCGGACTGGGGCTTCACCCCAGCCAGAGCTTCATCCTGCCCCCAGCAGGATTATCCCCCCCATAAGGGGACCTCCCCAGGCCTCGAACGCTCAACCTGGGGGTAAGTAGAGCCTTAAGAGGAACCTGGTAGTAATAATAAAAAAAAATAATAAAAAATTATTTAGGTAGGTAGGGGAGGTATTATAAATACCTCTCATTCTCACACACACTTCACGCAAATTCTGCGTGAAGTGTTGTGTAATAGGGTGACGGGCAAGGCTCTGATAGGAGTATTTTCATTTCTTCGGGGATCAATAAGGTACTCAAAATCTCTTCTAATCATAAAACTTATTTTATGAAATATTTTCTAAATAATTTTCTCTTTCTTATGATATTAATTTTATACTAATTAGAGAATATTTTAGGATTAGAATTTTGGACAAGTTTGAGTTTTGTCAGTATATGACTATAAGAATATAGTTGATAATTAATAGTTAATTTTAATCGGTTTATTTTTGTTATTTAGTTGATATAAGATTTTATAATGAATTTTCTATATAATCAAATTATAAATAATGTTATTTTGGACTTTTAAACCGATTAAATTTAGATTAAATAATTTATTTGTGTTAATGGATATATTATTGAAATTTTAGTTGGTATAGTTTAAAATCTGAAGGACTAAACTGTCATTTTATAATTTAAACCCTAAATTATTATTTTCAGTTTTTATAGGATATTATTATTAGAATTAGTAAATAAGTTATAATTTTTAGTTTTTAGAAAATTATTAACGGGTAGTAATTTGATTGTGATAGATTGATTTTGGCGTGTGTTTGAGCTCTTGGATTTGGAACAGTGTGATAATAATTAGCTTTGGCGAGAGGTAACCACTTTCCACTTATTATGTGTGTTGGTGTGTGTTTGTGAGTATTTGTAAAATGATTATGGGATTGAAAATTATATATGGATATTATAGATTATTTCAATGAGTAATATTGAGGAATATTTTGTTATACACTTGCTTTGTGGAACCATGTGATTTAAATTATAAGATGTATTTGTATGATCATTTTTATTTTTAGGATATAATTATAATTATCATTTTTATTAGGTAATTTTTAGTACTAAAAATAAATAATTAATAATAATAATAATAATAATAATTAAAAAAATATTATTTTTATAATATAATATTATTAAATAATATAATATAATATTAATATAATATAATATTATTATATAATATATTATATTATATTATTAAAATAATAATATATATATATATAAAACGTGGGGGGCGGCGCCCCCCACTTTTGAAAAGAAAGTGTGGCACCGTAAGGTGCCACACATTGAAAAAAAAAAATATAATAAAAAAATAATTAAAAAAAAGGGTAGGTAGGAAGGGGTATTATAAGTACCCCTTCCTCACACACACTTCACGCAATTTCTGCGTGAAGTGTTGTGTAATAGGGTGACGGGCAAGGCTCTGATAGGAGTATTTTCATTTCTTCGGGGATCAATAAGGTACTCAAAATCTCTTCTAATCATAAAACTTCTTTTATGAAATATTTTCTAAATAATTTTTTCTTTCTTATGATATTAATTTTATACTGATTAGAGAATATTTTAGGATTAGAATTTTGGACAAGTTTGAGTTTTGTCAGTATATGACTATAAGAATATAGATGATAATTAATAGTTAATTTTAATCGGTTTATTTTTGTTATTTAGTTGATATAATATTTTATAATGAATTTTCTATATATATCAACTTATAAATAATGTTATTTTGGACTTTTAAACCGATTAAATTTAGATTAAATAATTTATTTGGGTTAATGGAGATATTATTGAAATTTTAGTTGGTATAGTTTAAAATCTGAAGGACTAAACTGTCATTTATGAAATTCGTAGGATTAAACTGTCATTTATGAAATTCTGAGGACTAAACTGTCATTTAGGAAATTCGGAGGACTAAATTGTCATTTATGAAATTTGGAGGACTAAACTGTCATTTATGAAATTCGAAGGACTAAACTGTCATTTTATAATTTAAACCCTAAATTATTATTTCTCAGTTTTTATAGGATATTATTATTAGAATTTGTAAATAAGTTATAATTTTGACTTTTTAGAAAATTATTAACGGGTAGTAAATTGATTGTGATAGATTGATTTTGGCGTGTGTTTGAGCTCTTGGATTTGGAACAGTGTGATAATAATTAGCTTTGGCGAGAGGTAACCACTTTCCACTTATTATGTGTGTTGGTGTGTGTTTGTGAGTATTTGTAAAATGATTATGGGATTGAAAATTATATATGGATATCATAGATTATTTCAATGAGTAATATTGAGGAGTATTTTGTTATACACTTGCTTTGTGGAACCATGTGATTTAAATTATAAGATGTATTTGTATATTTTGAATATCCTCATATGTGTATGGAAATCTTGAGAAAATTCCTATTGAACTATTTATTGATACATATTGGGTTGTTTGGTTTGGGTTGAGATGGAGAAAGTTATTTTTACCACGTGGTATAGCCTCCATTGGTGCACGATGGTTGGCTTTTTATTGTCCCACCAGTTCAATGAGGGACTGTCCCACTAGTTCAATGAGGGACTGCGACACCCCACCGGTTCAATGAGGGGAAAGACCCATGGTCTGGAAACATGCTCTGTGGATTTTGGCCAATCCTCATCATGTGACCGGAGAGCTCTTTGAGTAGCCAGTAACATGGATATTAACTTAGCCTATGGGTCTAGTCGGCGGAAATAAGGCGGTTCGGATGGATTGATGGGAGGCATTTGGGAATTGTGATATGAGATTTGAGATATAATATTATAATTTCTGACATGAGATTTGTGTACAAACAACTGAGGAGAAAGACCATACGGCTAGTAAAAGTCTTCTGGAAGGGTATGACACCTGGAGATGTGACTTGGGAGACAGAGGAAAGAATGCGTCGAGATTTTCCTAATTTATTTGCCTAAGTTGTGATTGTCGTTGTCTTGATTGAATTATTGTATTTTGATTGTATTTTTATTTCCCACTTGAATCGAATTTTGGGGACAAAATTCTATTTAGGTGGGGAGAATTGTAACATCCTCATTTTTATTTTTAGGATATAATTATAATTATCATTTTTATTAGGTAATTTTTAGTACTAAAAATAAATAATTAATAATAATAATAATAATAATTAAAAAAATATTATTTTTATAATATAATATTATTAAATAATATAATATAATATTAATATAATATAATATTATTATATAATATATTATATTATATTATTAAAATAATAATATATATATATATAAAACGTGGGGGGCGGCGCCCCCCACTTTTGAAAAGAAAGTGTGGCACCGTAAGGTGCCACACATTGAAAAAAAAAATATAATAAAAAAATAATTAAAAAAAAGGGTAGGTAGGAAGGGGTATTATAAGTACCCCTTCCTCACACACACTTCACGCAATTTCTGCGTGAAGTGTTGTGTAATAGGGTGACGGGCAAGGCTCTGATAGGAGTATTTTCATTTCTTCGGGGATCAATAAGGTACTCAAAATCTCTTCTAATCATAAAACTTCTTTTATGAAATATTTTCTAAATAATTTTTTCTTTCTTATGATATTAATTTTATACTGATTAGAGAATATTTTAGGATTAGAATTTTGGACAAGTTTGAGTTTTGTCAGTATATGACTATAAGAATATAGATGATAATTAATAGTTAATTTTAATCGGTTTATTTTTGTTATTTAGTTGATATAATATTTTATAATGAATTTTCTATATATATCAACTTATAAATAATGTTATTTTGGACTTTTAAACCGATTAAATTTAGATTAAATAATTTATTTGGGTTAATGGAGATATTATTGAAATTTTAGTTGGTATAGTTTAAAATCTGAAGGACTAAACTGTCATTTATGAAATTCTGAGGACTAAACTGTCATTTAGGAAATTCGGAGGACTAAATTGTCATTTATGAAATTTGGAGGACTAAACTGTCATTTATGAAATTCGAAGGACTAAACTGTCATTTTATAATTTAAACCCTAAATTATTATTTCTCAGTTTTTATAGGATATTATTATTAGAATTTGTAAATAAGTTATAATTTTGACTTTTTAGAAAATTATTAACGGGTAGTAAATTGATTGTGATAGATTGATTTTGGCGTGTGTTTGAGCTCTTGGATTTGGAACAGTGTGATAATAATTAGCTTTGGCGAGAGGTAACCACTTTCCACTTATTATGTGTGTTGGTGTGTGTTTGTGAGTATTTGTAAAATGATTATGGGATTGAAAATTATATATGGATATCATAGATTATTTCAATGAGTAATATTGAGGAGTATTTTGTTATACACTTGCTTTGTGGAACCATGTGATTTAAATTATAAGATGTATTTGTATATTTTGAATATCCTCATATGTGTATGGAAATCTTGAGAAAATTCCTATTGAACTATTTATTGATACATATTGGGTTGTTTGGTTTGGGTTGAGATGGAGAAAGTTATTTTTACCACGTGGTATAGCCTCCATTGGTGCACGATGGTTGGCTTTTTATTGTCCCACCAGTTCAATGAGGGACTGTCCCACTAGTTCAATGAGGGACTGCGACACCCCACCGGTTCAATGAGGGGAAAGACCCATGGTCTGGAAACATGCTCTGTGGATTTTGGCCAATCCTCATCATGTGACCGGAGAGCTCTTTGAGTAGCCAGTAACATGGATATTAACTTAGCCTATGGGTCTAGTCGGCGGAAATAAGGCGGTTCGGATGGATTGATGGGAGGCATTTGGGAATTGTGATATGAGATTTGAGATATAATATTATAATTTCTGACATGAGATTTGTGTACAAAACAATGATATTATATTTTAATATTTTATTATATAAACTGTTCCACTTGGCACCTCATGAATACATGTCAGCATGTGTAATGAGTTGGAAAGCTGGTTACTGAGGCTTTTGTCTCACCCCGTTGATTTAACATTTTTCAGGTGATAGTTTCCGTGCTGGAATGTCGGGAGGAGCTCCTGAGGCATAGATATATCTCTATGGCCTCTTGTGGTTTATTATGTGTTGAATTGATATATATTGCCACTCATAGGGCCTACATCCTATAAACTCTTATTTGTCTGCATACTTTGGATTACTGTATCATGAATTGAATATTATATTAATTAATAATTTGTGAGACATTATCTCTATTATGATTAGTCGTCGAGAGATAATATTTAATATTATGGAATTAAGGAGAGGATCTTACAATTTGGTATCATGTCAGAAATTATAATATTATATCTCAAATCTCATATCACAATTCCCAAATGCCTCCCATCAATCCATCCGAACCGCCTTATTTCCGCCGACTAGACCCATGGGCTAAGTTAATATCCATGTTACTGGCCACTCAATGGTACTTAACGGGTAGTAAATTGATTGTGATAGATTGATTTTGGCGTGTGTTTGAGCTCTTGGATTTGGAACAGTGTGATAATAATTAGCTTTGGCGAGAGGTAACCACTTTCCACTTATTATGTGTGTTGGTGTGTGTTTGTGAGTATTTGTAAAATGATTATGGGATTGAAAATTATATATGGATATCATAGATTATTTCAATGAGTAATATTGAGGAGTATTTTGTTATACACTTGCTTTGTGGAACCATGTGATTTAAATTATAAGATGTATTTGTATATTTTGAATATCCTCATATGTGTATGGAAATCTTGAGAAAATTCCTATTGAACTATTTATTGATACATATTGGGTTGTTTGGTTTGGGTTGAGATGGAGGAAGTTATTTTTACCACGTGGTATAGCCTCCATTGGTGCACGATGGTTGGCTTTTTATTGTCCCACCAGTTCAATGAGGGACTGTCCCACTAGTTCAATGAGGGACTGCGACACCCCACCGGTTCAATGAGGGGAAAGACCCATGGTCTGGAAACATGCTCTGTGGATTTTGGCCAATCCTCATCATGTGACCGGAGAGCTCTTTGAGTAGCCAGTAACATGGATATTAACTTAGCCTATGGGTCTAGTCGGCGGAAATAAGGCGGTTCGGATGGATTGATGGGAGGCATTTGGGAATTGTGATATGAGATTTGAGATATAATATTATAATTTCTGACATGAGATTTGTGTACAAAACAATGATATTATATTTTAATATTTTATTATATAAACTGTTCCACTTGGCACCTCATGAATACATGTCAGCATGTGTAATGAGTTGGAAAGCTGGTTACTGAGGCTTTTGTCTCACCCCGTTGATTTAACATTTTTCAGGTGATAGTTTCCGTGCTGGAATGTCGGGAGGAGCTCCTGAGGCATAGATATATCTCTATGGCCTCTTGTGGTTTATTATGTGTTGAATTGATATATATTGCCACTCATAGGGCCTACATCCTATAAACTCTTATTTGTCTGCATACTTTGGATTACTGTATCATGAATTGAATATTATATTAATTAATAATTTGTGAGACATTATCTCTATTATGATTAGTCGTCGAGAGATAATATTTAATATTATGGAATTAAGGAGAGGATCTTACAATTTGGTATCAGAGCTTTGGTCCTGCAATCTATGATGCATTGCATATAGTGGCAATATACTCTTTCACACATAACCTCCCTATGTTTTTGTGTTGTTTTTGGGTTTTATCCTTAATTGTTGATGGGTTTGATCCTTAGGTGGGGAGAAAATGGTAAACACGAGAAAGACTGTTTCTAATGCTAATCCACTTCCAAATGCTGCTGAGCCGCAATTGTCTCAAGAGAATGAGACTATGTTGGATCAATTCAAAAATGCAATACTGACAGCTATGGATGCAAGGTTTCAGCAATTCGAGGAAGATTTTCGAAAGAAGTTAAGAGAGGAAGGAAGTACATCCAAGTCGAAGGATCATAAGATTCCTGAACCCAGTATTGAGGCATCAAAGAGACATGAACAAGTTGGCTCAACTAATCATGAGAGCCCTGTAAAATGTACTGGAGGAGAGGGATCATCACAACCAACTCCAGAAGAACTAGCTATCAATAAGATATGGAAAGATATCCATGATCACGATCCTGAAAAGTTTTATGGAGATTTAAATCCTTTAAAGGCTGAAGCCTGGATCGAGGGTCTGGAAACCATCTTTCGAGCTGTTGTTTGTAATGAGTATCAGAAGGCTAGAGTGGCCATTGTTCTGCTGAGGGATCGTGCTCAGAGATGGTGGCAAAGCACAGGTGGTTTAGATGACTCAAAGACAACCTGGACAGAGTTCAAGACTAAGTTCTTCGATCATTATTTCCCTCCAGCATTAAGATATGAGAAGGAGACAGCATTCTATGCTCTTCGACAGGATGACATGCACGAGGATGAATTTATTGCAACTTTCATCGATCTGTCTAGATATGTGACCTACCTACAACAGAAAGATGACCCAGAATGGAAATCTCGTCAATTGATGATCAGGGCTAGACCAGAGCTAAAGCCTCTTGTGCCAATGCATGATATCAAGAATTTTGAGGAAACTTGCACCAACTTGAGGATAGCTGCACGCATGAAACGTGAAATTGAGGCTGCTAAACACCGAGACAATCAAGGCAGGTTTTCTACTTTTAGTAGACCTGTAACTAGGCCATCTGGGTTCCATCCTGGGAATGCAGGAAACTTCGGTAGGAAGAATCAAGGGCAAAGGAGTGGACCTTGACAGAGTAATTTTCAGAGTAACTTTCAGAGGAAACCAGGTCAGAGGAACCATGCTGGAGTAAGCCAACAATCTCGCCGTGAACCTGCAATGTCTGCTCCTAGCGTGAACGGTCCTTGCCCAAAATGTGGGAGGGCTCATGCTGGCCAATGCTGGCAGTGTTATCAATGTCATAAGTTTGGCCATACCGCACGATACTGTCCAGAGTGGCAGCAGCAACAGACCAACCAAAGTGGTCGTCCCACTATTCCTGGCAGGGTGTATGCCATTACTCAAGAGGAGGCTGGAACATCTCCTAATGTTATCAGAGGTACTATTTCTCTTCAGGGTCATGACATTATTGCATTGTTTGACTCGGGTGCTACACATTCATTCATATCTTTTGATTGTGCTAAGAAGTATAATTTCCCTATATCTGTTCTACCATATGATATGAGAATTTCTACCCCTGCTGGAGTTGTGGTGATGACTGCACATGCTTGTATGGGTAATACTCTTCAGTTTGAAAACCGAGAGTCTATTGTGGATTTAGTGTGTTTGCCGCTAAAAGGGATAGATGTTATTATTGGTATGGATTGGCTAGTGGATAATGACGACGTACTTCATTGTAAGAAGAAGGTGGTCACTTACGCCATAAATACCATATCCGTAGAAACCCCTACAATCCCTATGCTATTATCGACAGCTAAAGTAGATAAGTGTATTAGAAAGGGTTGTCAAGCCTATGTAGTTTTCTTTTCTGTTAGTGTCGATAAAGAAGTAGGGATTGATCATATCGATGTAGTAAGAGAATATCCTGGGGTGTTTCCAGATGAGATATCAGGGCTGCCTCCAGAACGGGAGGTTGAGTTCTCTATTGATTTAGTACCAGGTACGACGCCAATTTCTAAGGCTCCTTATCGGATGTCGCCATCAGAATTGGCAGAGTTGAAGAAACAACTAGAAGAGCTGCTCGAGAAAGGTTTCATTAGACCAAGTGTCTCTCCCTGGGGTTCGCCAGTATTGTTCGTCAAGAAGAAGGATGGAAGTATGCGGTTGTGCATCGACTACAGACAGTTGAATAAGGTTACCATTAAGAATAAATATCCGTTGCCTAGGATTGATGATTTACTAGATCAGCTCAAGGGAGCCACAATGTTCTCTAAGATTGATTTGAGATCAGGTTATCATCAGCTTAGAGTTAGAGCTGAGGACATCCCTAAGACTGCTTTTCGAACTCGTTATGGGCACTATGAATTTTTGGTTATGCCTTTCGGGTTGACCAATGCTCCGGCTGTTTTTATGGATTATATGAACCGGATTTTTATGCCATATTTGGATCAATTTATTGTAGTCTTCATTGATGATATTCTCATTTATTCTAAGAATGAGGAGGAGCATCGAGAACATCTTCATATTGCATTACGTATACTAAAAGACCATCAGTTGTATGCTAAGTTAAGTAAGTGTGAGTTTTGGATCAGGGAAGTGAATTTCCTTGGCCACGTGGTGTCTGCTGAAGGGGTAGCTGTTGATCCGAGTAAAGTGGATGCTGTGTTGAAATGGGAACCTCCAAAGTCGGTGACTGAAGTGAGAAGTTTTCTAGGATTGGCTGGTTACTACAGGAGATTCATTAAAGGATTTTCTCAAATTGCCATGTCTTTGACCAAATTGACCAAGAAAGATCAACCGTTTATATGGTCTGACAAGTGTGAAGCGGCTTTTCAAGAGTTAAAAGCAAAATTGACTACCGCTCCTGTGCTTACCCTTCCTGATCCCTGTCGTCCATACATATTGTATACGGACGCTTCGCTTAAGGGTTTGGGTTGTGTGTTAATGCAAGAAGATAAGGTAGTCGCATATGCTTCAAGACAGTTAAGGCCTCATGAGCAGAATTATCCTACTCATGACCTAGAATTGGCAGCTGTGGTATTTGCCTTGAAGATTTGGAGGCATTATTTGTATGGATCTCAGTTTGAAGTATTCTGTGATCATAAGAGTCTAAAGTATTTGGTAGATCAGAAGGAGCTAAATAACAGGCAGCGCCGATGGATGGAATTTTTGAAGGATTATGACTTTGAGTTAAAGTATCATCCCGGCAAGGCTAATGTTGTTGCAGACGCTTTGAGTCGAAAGTCGATACACTTGTTCCACATGAGCTTAGAAGAGCAGAGTTGGCTAAATGGATTAAGAGACATCCATGCAGTTCCAGATCAAAGAAGAGCTACTTTAAATGCAGTTCTTGGTGAATATGGGTTTTATCAGAACCTAAGAGACGCCCAGATGAAAGATGATCAGTTAAGTAGAATTCGAGAGGAATTAGAACGTGGTGAAGTTCCAGATTACGACTTTGGGAATGCGGAAATTTTGAGATACAAGAAAAGAATTTGTGTTCCCAACAATGACGAGATCAAGAAAATCATTTTGGAAGAAGCTCATCGGAGCAGATACGCCATGCATCCAGGAATCATCAAGATGTATAATGATTTGAAGCAACAGTATTGGTGGCCGAAGATGAAGAGAGACGTGACTGACTTTGTTTTGAAGTGTTTGACGTGTCAGAAGGTCAAGATCGAGCATCAAAAACCACCAGGATTACTTCAAAATTTGGATATCCCTAAATGGAAATGGGATAGCATTTCTATGGACTTCATCATGGGTTTACCATTAATCCGAGCCAGTTATGATGCTATTTGGGTGATTGTAGACCGATTAACCAAGTCAGCACACTTTTTACCGATTAAAGCGGACTATTCTTTAGAGAAATTAGCCGAGGTATATATTAAAGAGATTGTTCGTATGCATGGAGTGCCAGAAAGTATCATATCAGATCGTGATCCAAGGTTCACTTCGAACTTTTGGAAGTCCCTACAGGAGGCCATGGGTACGAAGTTAAAGTATAGTACCGCTTATCATCCTCAGACAGACGGTCAAACAGAGAGGACTATTCAGACACTTGAGGACATGTTGAGAGCCTGCGCTATCGAGCTCCCAGGTAGTTGGGACAAGCACTTACCATTGGCAGAATTTGCATACAATAATAGCTACCACTCCAGTATTCAGATGGCACCTTTTGAAGCTTTATATGGACGAAAGTGCAGATCGCCGTTGTGTTGGACGGAATTAAGTGAAAGAACCATTATTGGACCAGATTTGGTAGATCAAACATCACGAAAGATTGAAATGATACGACAGAAATTGTTGACCGCTCAGAGCCGACAAAAGAGTTATGCGGATCGTCGAAGGAGATCATTGGAATTTAGTGTGGGAGATCATGTTTTCTTAAAAGTTTCACCTGTTACGGGTATTGGAAGGTCAATTAAGGCGAAGAAGTTGACTCCCCGATTTATTGGGCCATACGAGATTTTGGAGCGGTTTGGGCCGGTTGCTTATCGAATTGCTTTACCTCCGCACTTGTCTAATGTGCATGACGTGTTCCATGTGTCACAGTTGAAGAAATATCATCCAGATCCGTCCCACGTCATTGAACCTGAGGAAGTTGAGTTGAGAGAAAACTTAACTTATATAGCAGAACCAGAGAAAATTTTGGATGTCCAAGACAAACAACTGAGGAGAAAGACCATACGGCTAGTAAAAGTCTTCTGGAAGGGTATGACACCTGGAGATGTGACTTGGGAGACAGAGGAAAGAATGCGTCGAGATTTTCCTAATTTATTTGCCTAAGTTGTGATTGTCGTTGTCTTGATTGAATTATTGTATTTTGATTGTATTTTTATTTCCCACTTGAATCGAATTTTGGGGACAAAATTCTATTTAGGTGGGGAGAATTGTAACATCCTCATTTTTATTTTTAGGATATAATTATAATTATCATTTTTATTAGGTAATTTTTAGTACTAAAAATAAATAATTAATAATAATAATAATAATAATTAAAAAAATATTATTTTTATAATATAATATTATTAAATAATATAATATAATATTAATATAATATAATATTATTATATAATATATTATATTATATTATTAAAATAATAATATATATATATATAAAACGTGGGGGGCGGCGCCCCCCACTTTTGAAAAGAAAGTGTGGCACCGTAAGGTGCCACACATTGAAAAAAAAAATATAATAAAAAAATAATTAAAAAAAAGGGTAGGTAGGAAGGGGTATTATAAGTACCCCTTCCTCACACACACTTCACGCAATTTCTGCGTGAAGTGTTGTGTAATAGGGTGACGGGCAAGGCTCTGATAGGAGTATTTTCATTTCTTCGGGGATCAATAAGGTACTCAAAATCTCTTCTAATCATAAAACTTCTTTTATGAAATATTTTCTAAATAATTTTTTCTTTCTTATGATATTAATTTTATACTGATTAGAGAATATTTTAGGATTAGAATTTTGGACAAGTTTGAGTTTTGTCAGTATATGACTATAAGAATATAGATGATAATTAATAGTTAATTTTAATCGGTTTATTTTTGTTATTTAGTTGATATAATATTTTATAATGAATTTTCTATATATATCAACTTATAAATAATGTTATTTTGGACTTTTAAACCGATTAAATTTAGATTAAATAATTTATTTGGGTTAATGGAGATATTATTGAAATTTTAGTTGGTATAGTTTAAAATCTGAAGGACTAAACTGTCATTTATGAAATTCGTAGGATTAAACTGTCATTTATGAAATTCTGAGGACTAAACTGTCATTTAGGAAATTCGGAGGACTAAATTGTCATTTATGAAATTTGGAGGACTAAACTGTCATTTATGAAATTCGAAGGACTAAACTGTCATTTTATAATTTAAACCCTAAATTATTATTTCTCAGTTTTTATAGGATATTATTATTAGAATTTGTAAATAAGTTATAATTTTGACTTTTTAGAAAATTATTAACGGGTAGTAAATTGATTGTGATAGATTGATTTTGGCGTGTGTTTGAGCTCTTGGATTTGGAACAGTGTGATAATAATTAGCTTTGGCGAGAGGTAACCACTTTCCACTTATTATGTGTGTTGGTGTGTGTTTGTGAGTATTTGTAAAATGATTATGGGATTGAAAATTATATATGGATATCATAGATTATTTCAATGAGTAATATTGAGGAGTATTTTGTTATACACTTGCTTTGTGGAACCATGTGATTTAAATTATAAGATGTATTTGTATATTTTGAATATCCTCATATGTGTATGGAAATCTTGAGAAAATTCCTATTGAACTATTTATTGATACATATTGGGTTGTTTGGTTTGGGTTGAGATGGAGAAAGTTATTTTTACCACGTGGTATAGCCTCCATTGGTGCACGATGGTTGGCTTTTTATTGTCCCACCAGTTCAATGAGGGACTGTCCCACTAGTTCAATGAGGGACTGCGACACCCCACCGGTTCAATGAGGGGAAAGACCCATGGTCTGGAAACATGCTCTGTGGATTTTGGCCAATCCTCATCATGTGACCGGAGAGCTCTTTGAGTAGCCAGTAACATGGATATTAACTTAGCCTATGGGTCTAGTCGGCGGAAATAAGGCGGTTCGGATGGATTGATGGGAGGCATTTGGGAATTGTGATATGAGATTTGAGATATAATATTATAATTTCTGACATGAGATTTGTGTACAAAACAATGATATTATATTTTAATATTTTATTATATAAACTGTTCCACTTGGCACCTCATGAATACATGTCAGCATGTGTAATGAGTTGGAAACAACTAGAAGAGCTGCTCAAGAAAGGTTTCATTAGACCAAGTGTCTCTCCCTGGGGTTCGCCAGTATTGTTCGTCAAGAAGAAGGATGGAAGTATGCGGTTGTGCATCGACTACAGACAGTTGAATAAGGTTACCATTAAGAATAAATATCCGTTGCCTAGGATTGATGATTTACTAGATCAGCTCAAGGGAGCCACAATGTTCTCTAAGATTGATTTGAGATCAGGTTATCATCAGCTTAGAGTTAGAGCTGAGGACATCCCTAAGACTGCTTTTCGAACTCGTTATGGGCACTATGAATTTTTGGTTATGCCTTTCGGGTTGACCAATGCTCCGGCTGTTTTTATGGATTATATGAACCGGATTTTTATGCCATATTTGGATCAATTTATTGTAGTCTTCATTGATGATATTCTCATTTATTCTAAGAATGAGGAGGAGCATCGAGAACATCTTCATATTGCATTACGTATACTAAAAGACCATCAGTTGTATGCTAAGTTAAGTAAGTGTGAGTTTTGGATCAGGGAAGTGAATTTCCTTGGCCACGTGGTGTCTGCTGAAGGGGTAGCTGTAGATCCGAGTAAAGTGGATGCCGTGTTGAAATGGGAACCTCCAAAGTCGGTGACTGAAGTGAGAAGTTTTCTAGGATTGGCTGGTTACTACAGGAGATTTATTAAAGGATTTTCTCAAATTGCCATGTCTTTGACCAAATTGACCAAGAAAGATCAACCGTTTATATGGTCTGACAAGTGTGAAGCGGCTTTTCAAGAGTTAAAAGCAAAATTGACTACCGCCCCTGTACTTACCCTTCCTGATCCCTGTCGTCCATACATATTGTATACGGACGCTTCCCTTAAGGGTTTGGGTTGTGTGTTAATGCAAGAAGATAAGGTAGTCGCATATGCTTCAAGACAGTTAAGGCCTCATGAGCAGAATTATCCTACTCATGACCTAGAATTGGCAGCTGTGGTATTTGCCTTGAAGATTTGGAGGCATTATTTGTATGGATCTCAGTTTGAAGTATTCTGTGATCATAAGAGTCTAAAGTATTTGGTAGATCAGAAGGAGCTAAATAACAGGCAGCGCCGGTGGATGGAATTTTTGAAAGATTATGACTTTGAGTTAAAGTATCATCCCGGCAAGGCTAATGTTGTTGCAGACGCTTTGAGTCGAAAGTCGATACACTTGTTCCGCATGAGCTTAGAAGAGCAGAATTGGCTAAATGGATTAAGAGACATCCATGCAGTTCCAGATCAAAGAAGAGCTACTTTAAATGCAGTTCTTGGTGAATATGGGTTTTATCAGAACCTAAGAGACGCCCAGATGAAAGATGATCAGTTAAGTAGAATTCGAGAGGAATTAGAACATGGCAAAGTTCCAGATTACGACATGGGGAATGCGGAAATTTTGAGATACAAGAAAAGAATTTGTGTTCCCAACAATGACGAGATCAAGAAAACCATTTTGGAAGAAGCTCATCGGAGCAGATACGCCATGCATCCAGGAATCACCAAGATGTATAATGATTTGAAGCAACAGTATTGGTGGCCAAAGATGAAGAGAGACGTGACTGACTTTGTTTTGAAGTGTTTGACGTGTCAAAAGGTCAAGATCGAGCATCAAAAACCACCAGGATTACTTCAAAATTTGGATATCCCTCAATGGAAATGGGATAGCATTTCTATGGACTTTATCATGGGTTTACCACTAATCCGAGCCAGTTATAATGCTATTTGGGTGATTGTAGACCGATTAACCAAGTCAGCACACTTTTTACCGATTAAAGCGGACTATTCTTTAGAGAAATTAGCCGAGGTATATATTAAAGAGATTGTTCGTATGCATGGAGTGCCAGAAAGTATCATATCATATCAGAAAGTGCGGCGTCCTGAGGGTACCACTTTCCCCCAAAGACCAGCCTTACCAGATACGGTGCCAACTGGTTTCGCCCTGCCATGGGCTCATCAGGGGGACGGCATCAGCCCCCTCACAGTGAGACCTTAGCGTCTAAGGAGAACAACGCCCAAATACTAATGTCGTCCTCCCATCACCCAATGGCAAGACCAGATGGCCCGTCTTTTATTTGGTCTTACACGGTCACACCAAACAGGTCGTGACATTCTCCCCCACCCAACATCTAGCACGCCCTCGTGCTAGGGGGAGAAGGACTCTGCCCAAGGATCTTCCTCGAACCAGCCGATGTGGGACTTGCCAGGGTTGTGGCACTTTTTGACGGTCCCAGCCCCTCCCACACAACCCTTTGTGGGTGCTTAGCGCCCCGCCTTTTATAGGCCCTAAAACCCCTGACAAGCTCCCCCACCCAAACCACGCGATGCCCCCATCGCCAAGTAGGGGTCCATCCCATTCCATCAACGGGAGGCCACCACAACGGTCATGGAGCGAGGTTGGCTCTGATACCAAATTGTAAGATCCTCTCCTTAATTCCATAATATTAAATATTATCTCTCGACGACTAATCATAATAGAGATAATGTCTCACAAATTATTAATTAATATAATATTCAATTCATGATACAGTAATCCAAAGTATGCAGACAAATCAGAGTTTATAGGATGTAGGCCCTATGAGTGGCAATATATATCAATTCAACACATAATAAACCACAAGAGGCCATAGAGATATATCTATGCCTCAGGAGCTCCTCCCGACATTCCAGCACGGAAACTATCACCTAAAAAATGTTAAATCAACGGGGTGAGACAAAAGCCTCAGTAACCAGCTTTCCAACTCATTACACATGCTGACATGTATTCATGAGGTGCCAAGTGGAACAGTTTATATAATAAAATATTAAAATATAATATCATTGTTTTGTACACAAATCTCATGTCAGAAATTATAATATTATATCTCAAATCTCATATCACAATTCCCAAATGCCTCCCATCAATCCATCCGAACCGCCTTATTTCCGCCGACTAGACCCATAGGCTAAGTTAATATCCATGTTACTGGCTACTCAAAGAGCTCTCCGGTCACATGATGAGGATTGGCCAAAATCCACAGAGCATGTTTCCAGACCATGGGTCTTTCCCCTCATTGAACCGGTGGGGTGTCGCAGTCCCTCATTGAACTAGTGGGACAGTCCCTCATTGAACTGGTGGGACAATAAAAAGCCAACCATCGTGCACCAATGGAGGCTATACCACGTGGTAAAAATAACTTTCTCCATCTCAACCCAAACCAAACAACCCAATATGTATCAATAAATAGTTCAATAGGAATTTTCTCAAGATTTCCATACACATATGAGGATATTCAAAATATACAAATACATCTTATAATTTAAATCACATGGTTCCACAAAGCAAGTGTATAACAAAATACTCCTCAATATTACTCATTGAAATAATCTATGATATCCATATATAATTTTCAATCCCATAATCATTTTACAAATACTCACAAACACACACCAACACACATAATAAGTGGAAAGTGGTTACCTCTCGCCAAAGCTAATTATTATCACACTGTTCCAAATCCAAGAGCTCAAACACACGCCAAAATCAATCTATCACAATCAATTTACTACCCGTTAATAATTTTCTAAAAAGTCAAAATTATAACTTATTTACAAATTCTAATAATAATATCCTATAAAAACTGAGAAATAATAATTTAGGGTTTAAATTATAAAATGACAGTTTAGTCCTTCGAATTTCATAAATGACAGTTTAGTCCTCCAAATTTCATAAATGACAATTTAGTCCTCCGAATTTCCTAAATGACAGTTTAGTCCTCAGAATTTCATAAATGACAGTTTAATCCTACGAATTTTAAACTATACCAACTAAAATTTCAATAATATCTCCATTAACCCAAATAAATTATTTAATCTAAATTTAATCGGTTTAAAAGTCCAAAATAACATTATTTATAAGTTGATATATATAGAAAATTCATTATAAAATATTATATCAACTAAATAACAAAAATAAACCGATTAAAATTAACTATTAATTATCATCTATATTCTTATAGTCATATACTGACAAAACTCAAACTTGTCCAAAATTCTAATCCTAAAATATTCTCTAATCAGTATAAAATTAATATCATAAGAAAGAAAAAATTATTTAGAAAATATTTCATAAAAGAAGTTTTATGATTAGAAGAGATTTTGAGTACCTTATTGATCCCCGAAGAAATGAAAATACTCCTATCAGAGCCTTGCCCGTCACCCTATTACACAACACTTCACGCAGAAATTGCGTGAAGTGTGTGTGAGGAAGGGGTACTTATAATACCCCTTCCTACCTACCCTTTTTTTTAATTATTTTTTTATTATATTTTTTTTTTCAATGTGTGGCACCTTACGGTGCCACACTTTCTTTTCAAAAGTGGGGGGCGCCGCCCCCCACGTTTTATATATATATATATTATTATTTTAATAATATAATATAATATATTATATAATAATATTATATTATATTAATATTATATTATATTATTTAATAATATTATATTATAAAAATAATATTTTTTTAATTATTATTATTATTATTATTAATTATTTATTTTTAGTACTAAAAATTACCTAATAAAAATGATAATTATAATTATATCCTAAAAATAAAAATGAGGATGTTACATATGCGACGAAATCATGAGGTACAGGGGACATGTGGCATTAATCAGGAAGAAGCAAGACACGTGTCGCAAAACCAGATTAGCCAATCAGAAGCTGAAATTTACAGATACACAATAGACATGTGTTGAAAAGCCAGTCTAATTCACCAGGCTCTGTCTCGGTCACATACTCGATTTTCCCAAACATCGCACTAGAAGCCAGATGAATTCATCAAATTTTCTTTTCCCTTACTTGGGAATTCGGTCAAGCATGATAAAGGGAGAGGAAGCACTGAATCTAACAGGGGCATTGGGCACCCTACAATTTCAAGAAAGAGCATCTAGTACATCAGGGCACCGGGTACCCTGTAATTTCCAAAAAGAGCACCCAACACCCCGAATTTTTAACATGTGACACATGTATTTAAAAATATCATCCAGTCCCTCTCCCCCTCATTAAAAGTCATTCAAAGCTTCATAAAATTAGGGGAAAATACAAAAAAATTCAAGAGAAAAAGAAAGAGGAGGGAAGTTTTGCATTTTTTAGCGTTCTTGTCGATTTCAAGCCCGAAATCACATTTTCAGCCAACGGAGCCTCTACAAATCTTCTTCTACTCATCGTAAGCTTCATTTCTACAGATTCAGATTTCTGAACAAAGATGTTTGGTGTCATCTTGGTGGAAGTATTTCCAGAATTACAAATCGATCGTAGAATCAAATAAAGGTAATCATAAGCTTCGATTTGAGTATAGTATCTTGATGTTTTGATGAGTATTTGTGAAGTTTTAGAACCTATAGGGTTTTTCCCAAGAGAGGAAATTAGAGCTTTAATGGTGTTTTGATGATAAATATGATGTTAGATAATGTTTTGTGTCCACAACCGGTCTAAAAATTATGTCTTTGTAGACTAGTTTTTTAACCAATCTAAAAAGTAACAGATTTTTTAGATCGGTTGTGTCAAGACCTTATTCAGAACCATTCTAAAAATTCATTTTTAATCAGTCTAAAAAGTGATTTTTGCAATAGTGAACACATCTTATGTCAATAAGGGTGAGATTTTGGCCAACCTTAGTTCATAGGGTTAGAGTTGGATTTTAGTAAATTTGAGGTTGAAGATGAATTCTATGGGTGAAATTATGTAAGAATAGCTTATGGATATGATCTTTGGATGATTGGTTATAAAATTCTAATTTTGAAGCTTAAAGTGTACAGGTCTAGATTCTTCCAGATTCAAGGTATGTATCTTTTGGATTGTTTTTGGATGGCCAAATTGTGTCTATTGATACTAAAATTTTACAGGGTATTAGTAGATATCTTAAGCTTTTAATTTATGTATAGAATGCATAATTTGGCTTGGTAGATTGTAAGTTCTGATCTGTTGAATTTGAGGCATAAACACTGGAATGTATTTTGAGGCATAAATGTTGGCTAAGAATTATTGAGGCTTTTCCACTATAATTAGCATAGAGTGATAGTTTTTCATAAAATAGGACTTAAAGATATTTCCATACGATTTGGAATATCTCATTTAGAATTTTCTAGATTAAGTTATGAATTTTTAAAGTTGGGTGTCAAATTTAGAAAATTAAGATAATTTATAAATTTGAGATATCTAAGGCACTTTATGGACCATTGGGTTCTAAAAGGTAAATATATATACTAGAGGCTAGTGTAAACCCTATTTGTTACCTATTTGATATAATGTAAGAGACTTAAAATTTGGAATGTGTAATAATACATTCTTTCGTAAATTCTAACCTATAGGATTCCATCTTTATCCAGTCACCCACAAGACTGGTAACAAGGACAAGTTGTCGAAAAGTGTTCATGCAGTAACTCTTTCTTCCATATAATATGTAATGCCCTGCATGTGTGTTTATCATCAAGAATGTTGTGTTTTGAGCATGTGAAGTATGTTGGGTAGACGTCCAAAACAACTCAGTCGGGTAGACGCCCAGGGTTGTAACCAAGTGCTATGGTAATATGATCTATGTAGATGTGCTGCATGATCTTGCATTAAAGTTTTTGTGTGATGCTCATTATGTTGTGATGATTTTTGTATAAGCTTTCTATACTTACATTTTATATGATTGAATGTCTCTTACTATTGAGATTCACCTGAATCTCATCCTTTACAAAATTCAATACATAGCAAGGACAAGTGGCACAAAGGGTAAAGAGGTGAGTGCTGATGGGTGAAGGAAGCGGATAAAGAAATGAAGTTATTTTGTTGGTTACTATAAATATTAATATTTTGCTAACATTAAATTATCATACGAGTATATTTGTATACGAAAGTTGGTAGACATAAATAGTGAGGATAATGTAAGTGATATCAGAACACTTGGTTATTTGATCAAAATATATACATATTTGGTAATATTGGCCCACATGAAGGTAAGATCAGAACATAAAAGAAGGGTATCAGTACTCGAATGTGGTATCAAAATTATCAAAGAACAGTGATATCAGAGTATACAATCAAGATGATAATATCATTATCGATATTATATTAATAAATTAGAGTGAATTAAGTAATAACGTATGCGTATATGTTAATTGAAGAGGGGTTTTACATGACTTTACTTTACGTTGTTGTTACAAGTTTCATGACCTTGATTATGAGTTACTATATAAAATCTACAAAGTATTGGTATGTCTATTGAGTGGCCCAAATAAAAAAAACTTATGTCTACCTTAATAATGATAATTTATGGCCACTATTTTCAGGGTTGAGTTTCTCTTATTGTCAATTTTCTTATTTTCTTCTCATACTCGCATATCCATTGTTAGATTAAAAAAATATATGGTTCAGATTCAATCTTTTATAAAATTATTTCTATAAACATGATTAATTAAATTTAAACTCTTAAATCTAATATATACCATTCATAATTGTAATCCATAAAAAATAAATAAATTTTAATTTATAAAATATTATAATAATAATTTTATAAAATATTAAATCTAAATCATCAATTTCATGATCTAAAGGTGAAGAAGAGATGATGAGAAGATAATGAGAGTATTTTCTTCCCTATTTTCAATACTCCCTTCGGTCCTGGTTATAAGAACCTAAAATTTAAATTGTCTTGATCTTTTTTATAAAAGCCCGATAAGAATTGTTTGAACATTTAATGAGTTTTTAATTAAGAAAAAATTAAGATTAGTGCCTTTATATATTTTTATACAGTTGTATCCTATTCATTCTTGTATACATGTTGATATTCTGGTGGTTCACACTATTTGTACACTATGCAATACCCATTATATAAAGAGGAAAAGGCTAAGCACATTGGCTATTATGTGACTCAGCATTGCAACATGTTTGTCTTATTCATATTTTACCTTAGCTCTTTCTTGCTATAAGAGCCATAATGGCCTCTACCTCATATCTAATCTCCTCCTTAGTTGCAAAATCTTATCCATTTTTAATTCCTCTGCACAGAGCACTACAATCAAGCTGGACTGTAGTAATTATCTTGTTTGGGAGTTTGTCGTATTGCCCCTTATTGAGGGAAATTAGCTTGAGTCACACATAAATGGCACTACCATTGTTCCTCCTCAACTGATCTCTGATAATGCAGGGAAAACAAAGTCAAACCTAGAGTATGAAATGTGGTATGCTATCGACCGTATGCTCGTCAGTTGGTTATGCAATACCATAGTGCCTGAAGTTAGCGCTCAATTGCTTCACTGCCAAAAGGGTGAAGAATTATGGATCGGAGCTTGAAACTTGACTTGTGCCTTCAACAAAGCTCGTGTGATGATGTATAAGATCGAACTTCACAGTACATGAAAGAATAGCATAAAGATGGATAAGTATCCTACCAAAATGAAGACCATCACCAATCAAGTCGCTCTTGCCAGTACACTTATAGCTACTAGTGATCTTATACTTCATACTTTGAACAGCTTAGGTTCCGATTACAATGCTATTATGGTGAAGTTGCAAGATCATCTTGACTTGACTTGGGTTGAAGCTCAAGACTTACTGTTGGCTTTTAAAGGACGACTCAAGCAATTGAATCAATTCTTAAATCTCACTATTCAATCGATTGATAATCTTACTCAAAAGGAAGAGCTTCAACTGAATGATGGGCATCACTCGTTCGACTTTGTTTCTGGACAAAATAGATGGCATGGATTTCATGGAGCACGTGGTGGTCGTTCACATGGCCGTCATGGTGGAGGTCACGGTGGACCACTATTTTTCTTTTACTGTGAAAGATATGGACATATTGTTGCGCAGTGCTATCAGGGTCCACCTAAATTCTATCAATCATCTGGCTATGCTCATTCGTCATATGGTTATTATCCACAAGTGTTTATATATACCCTTACTCAGTCAATGGCCCAACCTAATATATGGATAATGGAACTAATTATCATGTCACTCATTATTTTGATCAACTTGATCATATCACACCAATAGGTAAAACTTCTCATCTTCTTACATGTACTAGAGAAAAGAGTCGTATCATTGATATTGACTCTACCTCTATTCCTTGTTCTCAATCCAAGCTTCTTCCTAAAAGTTTTATTTGTTCCTACTACCACTAAGAATCTGATAAGTGTTAATAGACTGATTGAAGATAACTCAGTTAATGTTAATTTCACTAATTATAGATGTAATGTGAAGGAGAAGGAGATGGGTCGTCTACTACTACAAGGGACTCCCAGGAAAGGAATATACCTAATGGAAAGTAAGCTTCAACCTCAGATCAATGTTGCTCATTTTTCTTCTGGATATGCAGATAAGTTTGTTCACTGGCATTACACATTAGGTCATCCTAGTTACAAAGTTTTGAAACAAATTATGAATAAGTGTAATATGAAATTTTGAGTTAATGAAAAGTATATTTGTGAGGCTTTCCAATTTGGAAAGTCTAAGTTATTTCCTTTCCCTAATTTTGATTCTCATGCTTCTGATCCTTTGGAGTTAGTACATACTGATTTATAGGGTTCTTCTCCTATTCAATCAACAAATGATTATAGATATTATATTCATTTTGTGGATGACTTTATTCGATACATATGGTTATACCCATTAAAACATAAAGGAGAAGCAATTTCAGCTTTTAATGTTTTCAAAACTTTAATTAAGAAATAATTAAACACCAAAATCAAGACTCTACAATGTGACAATGGATCTGAGTATAAGCCCTTTACTCCTATAACTCAAGAAGAAGGAATTAATATTCGATATACTTGTCCCTACACATCACTACAAAATGGTAGAGTATAAAGGAAGCATCATCATATTGTTGAAATGGAATTGACTTTATTAGCACAAGTTTGAATGCCTATAATGTATTAGGTAGATGCTTTTCAAGTGGCTATGCATTTAATTAATCGATTACCAACTCCAGTTCTTAAAGCATCAACACCTCTGTCTCAATTATTTAAGATAAAGCCCGATTATAAGACCTTGCAACCTTTTGGATGTGCTTGCTATCCTTGCCTGAAGCCATACAATGAGTATAAATTTCAATTTCGTAGTCAAAGACGTGTTAGTTTTAGGCCAGCTTCACAACAAAAGGGATACAAATATTTGAGTACCACAGGTAAGATTTTTATTTCTCGACATGTAGTGTTTCACTCTACTTCTTTCCTTTTTCTGAAAGGATTTCTCAATAGGTCAGCTGGTGCTTATGAAATTGAATATATAATGATAATTATTATTTAGTCTCATTCGAGATTAGTAGCTAATCAAAGAGCAAATTCAAATTTAAACTTTGAAGCAAATGATTCTACGTTTTCATCAGTAGGTTCGTCTAGTCTACCTTCTAGTCCTGGTCATGAAACTCATTCTATTTTCAGCAGTTCAGACTCTCAGGCCATATAGTTGCCTTTACCAAATGCAAGCATTAATCCATAGGCTCAAGTAACACCACCCAGACCTGCTCCATCTCATTAAATGGTAATAAGGGCCAAGGATGGAATTCTTAAGCCCCATTATCCTTTTGTTGGGCTTATACAATGTGAAGATCCAGTAATGTTATCCAAATCTGCAAAACCTAAGTTGATTGAAGAAGCATTGGCTTCTCCCTACTGGTATTGTACCATGTGTGATGAATTTGATGCATTACAAAGGAACAAAACATGGGAGTTGATTCTGTATACAAGATAGAATCTTGTTTATTATCATTGGGTTTTCAAGACTAAATTTAAAGCCAATGGAAGCATATTGAAGCATAAAGCTCACTTAGTTGCAAAAGGATTCCAATAAACTATCGATCGACTATAGAGAAACTTTCAGCCTTATGGTGAAACCAACAATAATCCGTATTGTGTTTACTATAGTAGTAAGCTTTAATTAGGAAATTCATCAATTAGATGTGACCAATGGTTTTTCTTGCAAGAGAATGTTTTTATAAAGCAACTGGAGGGATTTATTGATTCAAAGCGTCCTAATCATATCTGTAAGTTTGTTAAAGCAATTTATGGTTTAAAACAGGTCCCAAGAGCTTGGTTTAATCGCTTGCGAGTTACTCTACTGCAATAGGGTTTCAAGAATGCTAAGAGTGATATATCTTTATTTATATTGAGAACAAATACTCTGATTGTTTTTGTACTGATCTATGTTGATGATATTCTTGTGACTATGTGAAGGCTTTTGTATAGAGGATGAATGCCTTGTTCTCTCTTAAGGATTTAGGTCCTCTTTATTACTTTCTTTGATTATAAATTTATAGAGATTATTCTTGAATTTATCTAAGTCAAGCCAAGTATACTCTTGATTTACTCAAAAAATTCAATATGCTTGATTGTGCTCTAGTGCCCACTCTGATAGTTATAAGGTGACATCATTCTTCTGAGGATGGCAAACCAATTTATCAATAAGCTATTAGGTCTCTTCAATACTTAGTTACTACACGGCCCGATATTGCCTTCTCGGTGAATAAACTAAGTCAATTCCTGCCTCAACCAAGAACTACTCACTTTGAGGTAGTCAAATGTATCTTGAGATACCTTAAGGGAACATATCATCTCAGTTTGCATTTGAAACCTTTTAATCAGTTACAATTAACTGCTTACACTGATGTAGATTAGACGACAGACATAGATGATAGGAAATCCATGGCTGGGTATTGTGTATATCTTGATAGAACTCTAGTATCGTGGTCTTCATGAAAGCAACGTGTTATATCTAGGTCTAGCATCGAATCCAAATACAAAGCTCTAGCAGATGGGGCATCAAAAGTAAAATGGTTGAATTCCTTGTTGTTTGAGCTGGGATTATTTCTAAGACAACCTTATGTTTTCTGGTGTGACAATTTAAGTGCAAACGCATTGGCTTCTAATTCAGTTCAACATACAAGAAGCAAGCACATTGAGATTGATGTGCATTTTATTAGAGATCAAGATCTTTCATGATATATTGATGTCAGATATATTCCCTCTTGTCAAATTGTAGATTGTTTGACTAAGTCCTTAACACATAGTTTACAAATCTCAAAGACAAACTTGGGTTGCATATCACACCCTCCCTTGATATTAAGACACAATTAGGATTAGTGCCTTTGTATATTTGTATACATTGTATCCTATTCATTCTTGTATACCTGTTGATATTTTGGTGATTCACACCATTTATACACTATGCAATGCCTATTATATAAAGAGGAAAATGCTGAGCACATTGGCTATTCTATGACTTAGTATTGCAGCATATTTGTCTTATTTATATTTTACCCTATTTCGTTTTTTTCATTTTTATCCCGCATTAATTATATGTATTACATTAATTAAAAAATTGTTGATCATTATATTTATTCAATTTCTCTCACTTACTTACCCCTCATTTGGTGGTGAAAATAGAAACAGCAATTGAATGCATCTTAAGATCGGTAGGATTTGATTATACATGTAAGACAAAAAGAATTGATAGCTAATGATCTTTTTATATTTATCATTTATTTCTGAAGAAAAAATCTTAAATTTCATTAACTATACTTTAAAATTTGACAACTTTACAATATTGTGTGTGTGTGTGTGTTATAAGAAAATAACCACATACAACACAATAATAAATAAAGGTAAAATAATATAATCAAGTAAAAAAATTAATAATATAACTTATAAATATGATTAAAAAAACATTCTCTATGTTTATAAATAGGATAAGAGGAGTGTTATTTAACAAAAGGAATAATTCTTACAAATTTTCATTGTCAAAGTGCCACATAATTGGTAGCAGGAGATTGGGGACATCGAAATTGTTCATGGTCGAAGTGTCACATGATTGACGTCTACTAAGAAACACATATATACACATACATATATAACATATGTAGATAAGTTTAAAGATAAATAAGAGCATAAGTGCTAGCCAAAATTGTAGTGTCAATTTTAGTTGAAGTTTAATAACATAAAAAAAGTAGGTTATAGAAAGGGAAGAGCCGAAAAAAAAAAAAGACGAGAGAGTTATGTCAACGAAAGTACGAAACCTCCCAAAAATATATAAATGGAAATGGAGGGAATATCAAATTAAAGTAGTTAATTAAACATAAATGAATTAATTATTGCTTGAACAAAGATAGCCTGCTTAGTTGTCACATAGTAGGTTTCACTATGTAAATGCATTTATGCTAAGTTTCTTTTTGATTGACCTCTGAAAAACAAAAAACAAAAGAATCAAACAAGGCTAGGCTATGCTTGTCCAATGCAAAACAAATATTTTTTAAAATAAACAAAAGCTATGATATATAAAAGCATTAAAAAAAGATTAACGAAAGATAGAAAGGACAATTGATAATATTACTACATTGTTTACATCCCTCAATAATTGAAAATTGAATATTTTATTTATGAGTTTACTTCTTCCCAATTGGTCGAAATGTTATTAGTTAGTGATTCCTAGAAATTAATTACTTGGATATAATGTTTAAGTATTCAATCCAGCCCAATTCAAAAGTACATCAGACCCAGTTATCCAAAAAAAAAAAAGTACATTAGACCCAACAAAAGGAGAAAAGGGGCAAAAAATTTCGAAATGCTATGAAAATAAAGAAAATAAAAGAGATTGAGAAAAAGAGAAATGAGGAGAAATAAGAGAGAATTGAAGAGAAAGAGCGAGTGATATCTTATTCATTTTGATACAACTAAAATAGAGTATATAATTTTTTATTTATAGGCCTTCAACCTCAATTAAGAGTTATATAATGTAAATAACAAATTAAATTTAATTCTTATGAGTGTACAAATTGTAAAATTTGAATTATGGGCATCAAAACTATTAAAGACTATTTATTAGAGATATTATAAAGTGTAGGAAATGAAAGGCCTAAAAGTTAGAGAATCTATGGGCATTCCACATATATAATATTTATAACATGAAAGTATTATTAATGTTTTACAGTATTAATGATAGCTGATATTTGATCCAATAATAACGTTTTGGATGTAACATAACAGTGATGATAGATAGAGTAATTATTAATTAACCGAATGTGGGAGAATTTTATTGAAATGATAAATATTCAATGCACGCGCATATGAATAGAAACAAAAATGCATGGAATTCCTGGAAGTGGAAAAAAAGAAGAATAAGATAACATGGAATTAGCTTGACAGGGAGGCAAAGAAAATTAAATCATATTCACACGCTTCATAGCCTTGAAGATAAAAGAACATGAATTTATTGGTGCTTAGAAAATGATCGAAAGTAGAGGCATTATTTTTATTGGCTTCTAAGGGAAACATGAAAATGATATTTTGAAAATAATGTGAATAGTTAGCGTCAAATAATAATAACAACAAAATAATAATTAATATGGCTAGCCATATGATATATCATATATGAATCTTGTC
The DNA here is from genome assembly GCA_037074505.1 of Albizia julibrissin. Taxonomy (NCBI): domain Eukaryota; kingdom Viridiplantae; phylum Streptophyta; class Magnoliopsida; order Fabales; family Fabaceae; genus Albizia; species Albizia julibrissin. Next base: position 38,337,834 of record CM073483.1, on the reverse strand, counting down.
AAAGCTGAATTGGGAGAAGGCCTCTCAAAGAGGGACTAATTTCTCTCATTTTCTATTTAGTGGATTCTAATATAGTTTTTGGTTCATTTAATACTTTAAAATATTTTTTTAGTCACACACCCACTATCTAACATTCATCACATTGAAATATTTTTTTAAAAACATTCAATATTATAAAATATTTTTTAATACATCTAGCATCGTAAAATATTTTTTTAGTAATATTTAATATTTTAAAATAATTTTTGATAATATTTTAGAGTATTTGATACACTAAAAATTAATTTATGATATTAAGTGCTATTAAAAAAATACTTCATGGTGTGATATGCTAGATACTAACCGATGTTATTGGAAAAACATTTTAGGTTGTTAAATATAGTAAAAATTATATTAAGATACTAAGTGTTATTAAAAAATACTTTAAAGTACTAGGTGATATAAAAATATAGTTTAAGATGTTAAATGTTAGTTTAAAAAACGTGTTTAACCTTAATTATTTCACACTAAAACGGTATAGTGTTAAATAAAGAAGAGTAACAGAGACGCTAAGGGAAAAAGAAAAGAAGATCGTTCACTTTCAAATTTAAGACTTTGTATTTAAGTGGCATAAAGGTCACGATGACGACAAGATGATTTTGAGGAGAACAAAACAATTGGAATCACTGCACCCTAATTGGTTACCCGATCGCGTTCTGTCTGTTCTTTTATTTCATTACATTTGTCCCACTCATCTTATTTTCCTCTTTGTTTTTATCTCACCATTGGCATCACTAGAGACCATACCAATTTCTCATAATTTGTCGTTTTCAATGGAACAACTTCGTTTCTTTTATTTTAATTTTTATTAAAACAACTCACGTAATCGTCATGTTGTTCCTTTTTCCCCCTAAAAAAAAGAAATCAAGAAATTAGATGCAAGCGACTTGTTTTTTCTATTTTTAAAATGACAAAAGATTCAGCAATGGCGATGATTTTCTATTTTTAAATAATAATTGTACATTTAATGGATTTTTTTTTAAAAAATAAATATTGTGATTTCTCAATTTTTCTATTATCAATTTAGATCCTAAAATCTAATTTGTTACAATTCAAATTATACGGATTAAGTTGTTTCAAGTCAATAAATTATAAGAATTAAATTATTTGGAATGAAAAAAATATGAAGACTAAGAACGCGTTTGGTTCAACATCATTGTACGACTATAATGGTAATCATAATTATATTATCAAGATAAAAGTGTTTGGTTGATTTTTAACATGGTGCTATAGTTTACCATATAATGATGATTACTAAAAAATTGGTAATCTATATTCATACCTCTCCTCTATAAATACTCATTATTACCCCATTATATGGTTAAAAAATCCAATTTACTCTTTAGTCTTATTTATCATTATTTTCACTTGTGTTATTCCACCTAACACGCCACAATCGCCACCACCATTACCTCATCCTCCTCCTCTATTGTCACTATCGCCGCCCCCATTGTAACCAACGCCACCTCCACAGCCATCGTCCACTAGTACAAAATACTCTTTTTAAATCGTAACATTTAGACCGGTTGTTGCGGATAAGATCTAAAAAATATGATATGTGGTAGTTTCGTAATTATAAAGAAATTTTAAAACCGGTTCTTAAAATATGCGATCTAAAAGATATTATTTAGACTGGTTATCTAAACAACCGGTCTAAAAATATAAAATTAATTAAAAATTAAAAAAATTGAAAAATTTTTAGACCGGTTATTACTAATAACCGGTCTAAAAGATAAAACTTTTTAGATCGGTTGTTACACAACCGATCTAAAAGTCACACTTTTTAGACCGATTGTTTGGAAAACCAGTCTAAAAAGTCTTTTTTAGACTGGTTCTCCAAATAACGGGTCTTAAAAGTCCGTCTTAATATTTCAAATTTTCTCTTGCGCGTCTAATTTCAACTTTGAAATCTAATATTTATCAAGCTTCTTGCAAACCCCTCCTTCGTGCCTCGACAGCTTCTCCTTCCCGCGTCTCTCCTCCGTTCTTGAACATTGCCGATATCGACGCAGAGGTCACTTAGTTAGTTCATTTGTTCTCTTGTTTTCTAACTCTTTTTAATTTGAATTCGCTATCCTAAGGCTCTACTTAATTAAAAACATTCTTTCAACTTGGAATCTAATTACTTTATTTTCTAACTCATTTCCTAATATTATTTCAGATATGCTATAGACTATCCTTTGAAACCTACAACAAAGCAGAATTATCATGTATGTGAACATGTTTTCTCTATGATGCTTGCTAATAATATGTTTTTGTGGTGCTCTTCTACATTTTGAAATATGATTTTGTTTTGTCTGGTTATTCATGATAGCGAACAAACCAATCTTTTGTTTTTACGACAATATATGTGAACCAAGGTTGATTCGGCCAACTGGTAAGTGTTCTCAGTAATTCATCCGTAGATTCTTATTTTTTGTAGGTATATATTGTTATCTAAGCAAATGTCAGCAGTTAATTGATGTTGTGTTTGACTAAATTTTGTTATACTTGTTTTTTCATTTTTTCAATGTTAATTTCTTGAGATCTGACCAATCAATTGGTATACTAACGAAATCAATGAACCAGCAAAAAAAAATAGACACTTTTTAGACCGGTTGTTTGGAGAACCGGTCTAAAAATTCTTTTTTAGACCGGTTATCCAAACAACCGGTCTAAAAAGTGTCTTTTTTTCTGGTTCATTAGTATAAAATGCGCACTTTTTAGACCGGTTCTCTAAACAACCGGTCTAAAAAGTGTGTCTTTTTAGACCATTTGAATAACCGGTCTAAAAAACATCACACTTTTTAGATCGGCTGTATTAAGACCTCATCTAAAACCGGTCTAAAAAGTCATTTTTACTCGATCTAAAAAGTCATTTTTCTACCGGTGGTCTCCACCACCACCACCTCCATTGTCACTACCACCTCTACCATGACAATTGTTGTCATTGTTACTATCGCCGCCGCTGCCGCCACTACGTCCTCCACCACCACTGCTACCGCTGCCACTTCTAGCACTACCTCCTCCTCCTCCTCCACTGTCGCTACTGCTGCCCCTCGTTGTTACTATTACCACCTCTACTATGACAATTGTCGTTATTGTTAGCATCACGCCGCCACTACCTCATCCTCTATTGTTGCCGCCGCCGCTGCCATACCACCATTACCACTACTGCCCGCCGCCGCCATAACTATCATCATTGGACGATCCTCAACAAGGTAGCGTAAAGGTTATCATAACAATTTTCCCACAAAGATTATGTTAACGTTGATATAGACTTTGAGATATATTAATTTTAAATAATTGTTAAAAAAATAATTCATTATCCATTACTTAAAAATCAAACAAAATACTAGCCATATGCATTATATCACCATTGCATCGCATTGCATTACATTGTATGGTGCAATGGAATCAAATCAAACCAACCCTAAATTGTTTCAAATTTTAATTTAAGAATTGAATTAACAACAACAACAACAACAACAAAGCCTTTATCCCACTAGGTGGGGTCAGCTACATGGATCACACGGCGCCATTGTGCTCTGTCAAAAATCATAGATTTTGATATATTATTAACTAAAAGGTCTCTCTCTATGACCTTATTGAGCGTACGTTTCAGCCTTCTTCGACCTCGTCTAACAGAACTCCATACTGCTTGATCAACCCTTCTCACCGGAGCACTCAATGGCTTTCGCTGAACATATCCAAGCCACCTCAAACGATTTTCTACCATTTTTGCTTCAATAAGGGCCACTCCAATTCATTCGCGTAAATGAGTATTACGAATCTTGTCTTTTCTTATATGGCCACACATCCGTCTCAACATCCTCATCTCAGCTACCCCCATTTGATGTTCATGTTGTCCCTTTAAAGCCCAACATTCATTACCATATAACATTGCTGGTCTTATAGCAGTACGATAGAACTTTCCTTTTACCTTATTAGGGACTTTACGATCACAAATAACTCCAGTATCTTTTCTCCGTTTATACCATCCGGCTTGAATTCTATGATTGACATCTCCATCAATTTCACCATCTTGTTGTATAATTGATCCCAAATATCTAAACTCCGCCTATGTTTATAGCCGGTCCCAAACCCGGGGAAAGGAGGAGGGTTGTGTTAGGCCCCGACAGCCAACGTAAAACTTTGTCGAATCTCTTATGATTATGGATCAACTAATAATTGAATTAATAACAGGAAAAAAAACATTTAAGAATCAAAGTTATATGGTGTGTCTTGTTTAGAGTTGGAAAATGGGGCTAACTAGTCACAGGCTTAGGCATAAATGGCTAGCCTGTTAAGGCCCGAGTAAGAACAAAGTACAGAATTTCAAGGCCCGACCCTTTTACTTAAGGGTTAAGGGCTGCCCTGCAGGCTTTAGACATGTTTAACATATTTTGACTTTTTACATATTTTTCAAAGAAAATTAAGTTAGAATAAAAAAATCTCTAATTTAAAATAGAAATGTTATCAAAATTAAATTAAAACATCAAAAGTTATCTATATTTAACAATACACACAAACACTAAGTCCAAAAATTACTTTCTACAATCAAATAAATAACTAGATAAAATCATATACCATAAACTAAACACAAACAATATGAATAAGATTATCATTTTCCTCTCCATCATCACTTTCAATATATAAAAATGATGATTAGCCAGAGTTCAAGTAATAAAGATCAATTTAAAAAAAAACAAAATAGGCTTAAATGGGCATAAAGACGGGGCATATAGGTCTAGCCTATTTATGCTTGATTCCATTTTGAAACCCTAAATTACAAGCTCAGTCTTCTACTTAAATGGGCTTAAAGGCCGATGTGATGAGCTTGGCACATTTTCTTGATTCTAGTCTCATTATACTGACAAGTAAAGTCTGAGGTGTCTGGTTTAAACATATGAGTAAACTTTTATCTAGTCACAAAAGTAATTTTTGAGAGTATTCCCGAACAATCCTGGATAATGTTTAATAATAAATTATTCTCAATTTTAAAAATTATGAAAAAAAATTTTCTTATATGTAGAGATGTACAGATAACATTCTCAAATTTTAATTAGTTTATGGATATAAATTTTATGATATGTGATCGTTTTAATGAAATAATAAACCAATGACCCTGTAAAAGTTACAAGCATAAATTTAAAAAATTTAGTTACGCTGATATATTGCCAAAGTTTAAAAATCATAATGTTATTTTAACATAATTTGAAAATTAAAAGAGTAACAAATTAACTTTTTTCTTTAAAAAAACAAGAGTCAAAGTGCAAAAACACCCATAAACTTTTACCAAAAGAGCATTCAATACCATATATTTATCATAGGGGTAAAAATACCTATAAATATTTAAAATGGATACAAAAATGATAGGACCATTAAATATAACATATCACTGTTGTTATATATGTATATACAAAAATAGTGTGAGTCCCATCATAAAAAGTACGAGTGTTATGTTATATTTAATGATCATGATAGTTTTATTCTTATTTTGAATGTTGACAAGTATATATATCAAAGCTTAGTGGTTTGGTCCTGTTACATTAAGGGGGGGTTTTAATGTACAATTTTGTAATGAAAGTTGTCACTGACGGGTAATTTTTTTCAGAAGTGTAGAAAAAAGAGTAATTTTGCCCTAACCACTATCTCAGTTAATTTTAACTGTTAGTTGATCAAATATGCTGAGCTGATAGTTTACATGTCATCCACATCATTTTTGTTAGGGTACAAATTTATTCCGAAAGCCTAAGTGTTATCTACTTCAGTTTAAAAAAAATTATATTTAAAACTTCTGAAATAATTTTACACTTTCACAAAAATGACATAAATAATATATGGTATTAATTTAAAATATTTGATCAATTAATAGTTAAAATTAAATAAGATAATGGTTAACACAAAACTCTCCCTTTTAAACATTTTTGGGGGCAATTTTTTAATGTTTCTGGGCAAAACTGTCCTAAAAAAATTTCCGATATAAAATTGTTCTTTAAAACTTAAAAAAACAAAACCATGTGATGGACGTACTTTGGATAAAAAGTCAAATATTTTTCTATCTTAACCCCAGAAAAACAATGTGCTTGTTTGGAATAGCGGTTGAAAATTTCAATCGTGCTTATGAATTGTAATTCACGGAATACGAAGTAACTTTTACGGTCTACGAGGTAGTTTTTACGGTCTACGAGGTGCTTTTACGGTCTACGAAGTGCTTTCACGGTCTACGAGATAAATATGTGGAGGAGATTTATCTCGATTTACGTGAATCGGGCTTATATAATAAGCCCGATTCAAATAAGCTCAAACAAACAACCACAATGTGTCGTAATTGTCAATTATCATAAAAGTTAAGCAGGAAGTCACGAGCCAAACAGTTGTACTAAAAAAGTGGAAGCCCATACATAAGATTCGATGTGAGATTCCCTTTTTCTCTCACATCAGATGCGGTAAACTATTCAATTTTGCCATCCCTAGTTAAATGATCGTAGTTTACTGGTTTGGGGGGAAAAAAAGAAGAAAGTTCTTTGTAAATAGAATGTGAAATTGTTAATAGTTTGATCTAGCTTGCAACAGATAAATATTTATATGTTTTAGGAGTACCATCTTATATTTATTTTTATTAATTAAATTATAAAAACTCATCTTATTTTAATCTTACATAATAAATAAATTATCTGAAAAAAATTTAAATTATATGATTTTAAAAAACATAAACTATAATTTAGGTAAACAAAAGAAGTAATTTCATCCCATAATTGTTGTTTTTTAATAGTTTATATACCATATAGGATTTAAATAAGATAAGTTAGTGAATTTTGATTAGTCAGAATACAGATGAGGTGTCGCTCCTAAAGTATATAAATATTTCTCGTTTGCAATCTCATGCCATTAGTGTATGTTTCTCTAATTAAAAATAATTAATTTTTCCAATAATTTGGTTTTCTTTTAAAATTTCAAAATAACAAGACATTCCTTTAGAATCAAACTGCTACTAAATGCAGTAATTTTCCAAGAGATCAACGGAAATTAAATGACATTTTCCCCCCTTATATTCGAGAATTGTTATATATGTGGTCATCGAAATGGCTCTATTATATCACTCTTATTTTATTTATAAGTTCTTTTTAGCTAAATCTCACATTAAAAAGAGGTAGTTAACTCAATGATTATAGGGTAAATTTCCAACTATATCATCATTTATGAATAAATACTTTTTAATTTTTTGTTCTCTATTTATCTTTCAATTATTTCTTTATTGGTATAATAAATAAGAGTAAAATTATCACAGTCTCATTTACTACGCTGAAACTAAACTTATAAATAGGACCAAATTTTTTGATCAAAAAAGACTTATAAATAATATCATAGTAGTATGCCAAAAGAAAATAATCAAACTACATTTCTTTTACATGAATAATCACACTCCTTCTCATGTTGCATTGTCTGTTAAAAATTTTATATATATATATATAGACACACACACACTTGCAAAAATCACATTTTAGACCGGTTCTGGATCAAGTCTTGATATATCTGGTCTAAAAAGTATCTAATTTTTTAGACCGGTTAAAAAACCAGTCTAAAATATATATTTTTAAGACCGGTTGTTAGACAACCGGTCTTAAATCTGACAAACAGAGGCATTCTTGTGGATTAAAATTTAATTTTAAGACCGGTTCTATTGAGAACCAGTCTAAAATAACTGCTACTTTAAGACCGGTTTTGTAAATAACCGGTCTTAAATATTAATCTAAGACCGGTTATCACAAGAACCGGTCTTAAAGTATCAGTTATTTTAGATCGGTTCTCAATAGAACCGGTCTTAAATCAATATTTAAGATCGATTATCTTGAGAATCAATCTTAAAGTATAGAATATTAAGACCGGTTCTCAATATAACCGGTCTTAAATATTACTTTAAGACCGGTTCTTATGAGAATTGGTCTAAATTTTTTTTTTCAATTTTGTTGTTTCAATCTTGTTGCCGAGGCAGTAAGTTATATTTAACAACAATCCCCTCTCCACACACACAAGAAACAACACATGCATGTATATTCACAATCAGAAGCAGTAACAACTCTCAGCTCTCAACAATCATAGAATGAACATTATGAATACAATTCACTTCCAATGACAACCAAAAACACATTATGAACTTGTTAAATTCTCAGCAACAGTACATATATGAACAATTTATAATCATCAGGCTTTACAGAGCAATGAAAAAAATGGAAGAAAATTTACAATAGTGATCCCATGCCTGTATTGACATCCATCTAGTATGACCAATATCCAAGAAATTGTCCTGAGCAGAGATATATATAAACCAAGTTAGATACATAGGAAAATCATAAGTATTATTAGAAAAACATAAGATCGCATTCAAAAACTTACTAATCTTGTAAAAGCTCATATATGAATTATGCACAACAACGGCGGATGAAATCAATATCTTCTTCAGGAAAGGGATCAGCAAGATCAAACATCTGTATGTGTAACACCGAAGCCAAACAAAACATTAACTTACTAATAAATTAAAAACAATAAAGTAATACAAAATTTTTAAAATATACATGTATTACCTCCTCGGTAAAATCAGTTGTGCCTAGGCTGATAATATTATAAATTTGCCTCAAAATATAAAGACCACATAAGTTGGACCCCGGTGGCTGCCTACAGGTCTGATAAAGAACATGATATCATCAAAGCAAGCATAAAAGCATAGCTTATGGAACAGATCTTAAAGAAAACAAATATGTACTAACATTTGGCGTGATCCATGTAGGGTCTTTTAAGTCACGAACATGCTTACTACACTTAACGTGTAGGAATGTCCGCATAGCCCTATCATCAAAATCACAAAGATTACTTATTCTGCACACAAACTTTGCACATAAAAGGTAATATTAATAAAGCAAGAAAACTTACGAGTTCATGGTCTTCTTCAAGTCACTTCCCGATTTTAAGTGGAGGGAGCACAAGAGGATGATTGTGTAACTAGCCTTACACAGAATAACCAATTGCCAATGATCCCTTAAAAAAAGAGATGAATGTTAAACAAATATATATAAAGAATTATGTGTTTTGGAATATAAATTTGATGTTTCTTACCCATGCACATAAGGAGCCAAGAAACACTCAGTTTCTGTTTCACTGAGCCTCTCTGATAAATATCTATGTCTGATGGCAGAAGTGGTCCCTTTCTCTTGTACTTGAGCCAAGAAACACTCAGTTTCTGTTTCACTAAGCCTCTCTGATAAATATCTATGTCTGATGGCAGAAGTGGTCCCTTTCTCTTGTACTTGAGCAGGGCACATGAATCCAAATTTATCGCTCAAGCCCGAGGAGACCAACCTACGATTCATGTACCTACAAAAATGCAAGCACACAAATTAAGGGGAAAACAAGGTAATTTTTAAGATATTTACTTCCAATTGAAGAAGATATTTACATCAAAAAAAGTTAGACAATCACAATCGTAAGTTGCTCTCTAGGAGCCACCAGGGACATTAAATCATCCCTCTCAAGATAGCATGCCGCCCCTGACGGCCCAGCAACTGAATCCATAGGCCAATTTCTTCGTGGGAAAGATGTATCATATGCCATCAGAATCACTTGTTGCATCACATTTAGTGGAGGCTGTGAAACTTCATGAGGGATGGGAGCTGGACTTGTGACTCTGATCGGGGAATCCATAGCTCCAACAGAAACAAGGTTCTTGGGCCATGATATGAAGGTACCCAAGACATCTCCTACAATCTTGAACTTCTCAGAAGGGATAGGGACAGGTGCGTCTGCGATGATAACCTCCTTAATTGACACCCTGACTTGATCATATGTCATTTGGAGGTGGTGAACAGTCGATCCTAGGTTGTGCACACTCCCCCGTGCAACTAATCGTCTCAAAGGATCTTTAACATATAATGGACAAGGCTCGGCATTGTCCTTTCCAGGACCCTCTGATGACCGTCCAATGTTGCAACAACTCCCTTTGGTGCTCTGCTTGTTAAGATCCAGTGATTGTGCCTGGGCAAGAATGATTTCTTGTCTTGTGCTGACCATGGCATATACCTCATCCCTCATCTTGCTCATCCGAGCATCCAATAGTGCATCAAACGATGCTTCTGCCTCGGTCTTTGCTTCTGCCCTCACAGTGGCCAACATACACTCCAATTCGTCTCTCGTGACCACGTTGGAGGAGGAACTGCGTGAGGAGGATCCAAAGTAATCCTTTGTACCCACCAGTAACAGTAAATTAGATATTTTACTTCGTTAATATTTCTGATTGCTACGTTTTTATATTATCTTGAGGAAGAAGACTTAGCACTCAACAGGTACGAATTAGCTACTATTATCAGAATCTTTCTTCGTCAAGCACAAAACAGGTATCTCTTAACACCCGTGCACAGAAGGGATCCAGTTTCATACATATATTTTTTGTGTGTATTGACTGTTTTGATTGTTCAGTTCTTAAATTGGTTAGCTAATCAGGAGCTTGAACGATCATCATACAGAAGAGATCTGATACAGCTAATACAGCTGGTATTAGAACAGGAAAATTGACTTTATCAAAGTACACCACCAGAATTTAGGAACGAAGATAGGCATCTGAAGTTCCTACAGTTTGTTCTTTTTATTATAGCTTCTTTAGAAATAATTTGATGTCTGTACATGATTTAAATTATAAAAAGATATTAAGAAGAACAGAATTAATTGGTGAACAGTCATGTAAGCCTGCTATAGGTTTGAGTACAGAACAAACAGAGTTAGGGGAACCAGCACAGGTAAGAGATAAGATCCTCATAAGGCAGAATAACGTTATTATTGAACAATTAATTGATATCAGGCAACTCTTAGGGGGTCTTAGTTGTTCAAACAACTCGTGATCCATAGGAAAATGCCTTATTAACACAGGTCACAGAACAGATTAAATCCTTGTCAATAGGGAAACAACCCAGGAGTGTATATAGTGGTCCTCGCTTAGTTTGGAAGAAAAATGAGTAATATGGAACTCACAAGAATTTCCACTTCTAGGGAAATAGCCAGAACATATAATATCTATGGAACTCACCCAGACGATTGTCACCTGTTGATACAGTATAAATATCATGGTGATTATCCTAAAATTTTCTTTAAACCCTTTGCATCAGAGTCGCAACGAAGCATGGTGGGTAGTAAAGATACAGATTGTAAAGATACAATTTCTATTTATATGAAGAATTAATAAACTGAGATAGGGGAAATTACCTAAATGTAGTGACCTTGGAGGCTTGAGGACCAGGAGGAGAGGGGTTGCACCGGCCTCACGATAGCGTATAAACTCACGACCTTCACGATGGTGACTCACATCGGAGTACTTCACGGAGGAGGGAGTATTGTTAAACAATGGGAATACGAACTGAAAAAGGAGAAGGAGGATGCGGCGGCGGCGGCGGCTGGAGTAGTGGCCGAGGATGATGGGGAACACTCACCAGAGAAGAAGGCGAAGAACTCAAACGGTGATATTTCGCGGATGTGTGGAATGAGAGGGAAAACGAAATGCAAGGCTGTTAGGTTGAAAAGAAGAGTTTTAAGACCGGTTATCTAAATAACCGGTCTTAAAGTTTAACACTTTTAAGACTGATTATCTAAATAATCAGTCTTAAAAGTGTTAAACTTTAAGACCGGTTATCTAGATAACCGGTCTAAATAATTACTTTTAAGACCGGTTGTAAATAAATCGGTCTTAAAAATATACTGATTTTTTACTTTGAATTTTAATTCCATATTTAAGACAGGTTTTTTAATAACTGGTCTTAAAATACTGACTTTTAAGACCGATTATCTAAATAACCGGTCTTAATAATAACGTGATTTTTTTTCAACAAAATTCTTTTGATTTTAAGACCGATTGTTTATATAACCGGTCTAAATAATTTTTTTAGACCGTTTTTTAGACAACCGGTCTAAAACATTGCTTTAATTACGGAATTGCTACCGCATGTTTCTTTTAGACCTTATCCGCAATAACCGGTCTAAATAATGCAGTCTAAAAATGCTATTTTGCACTAGTGATAGGATTATGGGGAATTTTGTCTTGAAAGTTTCAAAATGGGAAGCAATTTTACTACGACTATTAGTTGACCAAATATATTAAGCTGGTATTCACATGTCATCTACATCATTTTTATTAAAATGAAAATTTGCCCGGGAAATACATGTGTTATCTACTTCATTTTTTTAAAAGTTAGATTTAAAACTTTTGAGACAAATTTTCAACTTAACAAAAATGACATGAATGATATGTGGACTGTTAAATCAGTATATTTGGTCAACTAACGGTCAAAATTAGCTGAGATAACGGCCAGGACAAAATTGCTCCTCAGTGAAAATTTTGGAAGCAAAATTGACCATTAACCCCCTATATATATATATATATATATATATATATATATATATATTAGTTTGCTAAACATCACTTTAGCTCAATGTTTTAAAAGTCGAGCCGGAAAGATCAACGAGTCACGGTTCAAATGGTCAGATCGGTTGGGCCGTCCAGTTAGAACGATGATATAATAATTAAATTAAAATAATATTATATAAATGGGTTAATATAACTTTTGGTTCATGAAGTTTGATCCAATTTTGGTTTTGGTCCCTCAAATTTGAAATCGGTGGTTTTGGTCTTTGAAGTTTGTCCAATTTTGGTTTTGGTCCCTCAAGTTTGAAAATGACTTGATATATTATTTTAAACTTAGGGACCAAAATCAAAATTGGCCAAACTTGAGGGACTAAAATCAAAATCGGGCCAAACTTCAAAGACCAAAACCACTGATTTCAAATTTGAGGGACCAAAACCAAAATTGGATCAAACTTCAAAGACCAAAACCACTGATTTCAAATTTGAGGGACCAAAACCAAAATTGGATCAAACTTCAGAGATCAAAACCATCGATTTCAAACTTGAGGGACCAAAACCAAAATTGAACCAAACTTCAAGGACCAAAAGTTATATTAACCCTATGTAAATATATAATGAAAAAAATATAAGTAATTACTAATCAGTAATCCAATTTAATATTTTTTTAATAATAAGGCAAAAAAATATTAATAATAAAATAAAAACATTATAAAGTACTAGTTATGGTAGAACAGGAAAAAAATTAACCATATCATTAAGTAGATAGGGGGCTATAACCCAATTTAATAAAAAAGTTAGTAAAGTCATAAAATATATCCAAGATGAAGTAAGACATATTTTTTAATTATATATCACTTATTAAAAATAAAATTTAAATCAAAAAAATACATTTTGAATTATATTAGTTCACACTATTGAAATTAAACAAAATTAAAATTGTTAAAATTATAAATATATTATGACATATGTAATATAAAGATTGAGTGTTGAAAAAAAATATAAAAAATGAGTATTATTAAAATATTTTGCATTTCAAAACATGTATGTGGTGGGAGATTAAGTTATTTATAATAAATTATAAGGGTAAAAATTGAGTAAAAAAAGTTAAAATATTTTATACATATTTTTTATTTTCAAACCCTTTTATGTTGACCCGTCTAGTTTTTATAAAACTGTTTTGGTTTCCGGCTCAATAACGGCTTCCAGTCAAATGACCAATAAATTAAATAACGGCCCAAAGCAACCTAACTTCTGAAAAGGCCTTAACATAAAATTCAGACCGTTGTTGTAACTGACTAACAGTCCAAACATCTGATCCGATCCGACTCTGAAAAACTTACTTTAGCTGCTCATAAATACACACACCCACGCGCACACATATAAATAGTTTGTGGTATATATGCGATGCTAGGATTAGACGTAGTAACTTTCAGTTTCAGGCTTATGTTTAAAATTTAAATATTATAACTTTAATATAATGATCGATTATATCAATGTGTAAGCAGATTACAATAAATAGTCACAGCTGGCCTTTGAAGACAGCCAAATAACACATTAATGTGATGACCATCCACGTCTTGATCAATGTTTCTTAATCATATAATTTAATACTTCATCAGTTCTTTTTTATAAAATATAATCGTCACACATACCACATTTCTTTTTACAAAAAACATTTACAAAATGTCTTAGTTTTTATTTCTTATTTTACCATTTTACCCTTATTTAATTACCCCTATTTACTGTTAATATAATAAATTTTCACAGCCCTCAAAAACTTATTACTTCTACTATGTATATTTTCTTATTCTATCTCTTTTACAATTCTCCTTATTATAATAATTTTCTCATTCCCTATGTCAACATAAATAAGGGTATTTCAGTCAAAAAATATTACAATCTGGATACATGTTTATTGTTCTGACACTTCGAACCGCAAGATTCAGTTACACATTTCTTATAAAAAGCTACCAAGGGAGTAATTAAGGATTAATATATAAGGACTTGATTATTACCCGGCTATAACTATTGTCCAAAAATAATAACAACAAATAATCTCTGGCGAAGTTTAATTTAATATTAAATATAACTAATATGAAATGGTTTGAGCTTATTAATGGTTTTTTTTTTATATTGAATCGCCTAGCTCATTGCCTCGTTGTATGAACACCCTGTAGCTTAACAAGGATAACACTAAACCAGGGTTTTGAAATTATGCTTAAAATTCTCAATTATGGCATGACTTCATATGCAAAAAAGCGTTCTTTTTTGTTAAAATTTGAAATTTAATGATCAATAGAGTGTGTACACACTACCACATTCTTAATATAAGATTCATCTGACTAATTTAGAAAGTCTAAGAAAATTAAATAAATTACTTTAAAATATTTATATTTATCATTTTTCTTCAATTTAATTTTTGTTTTACCTTCACAGTGTAAATTTACTTAACTTATAAAAATATCTATATTATAATAGTATGCATAAATATTTTAGAGGGATTATGTGACATATGCTATAATTAAATAATTTATTTAACTTCTACAATATCTTTAAATTAGTCAACTGAGTTTTATATTAAGGATCAGAGATAATACGGTATATATTTATACAATATAAGATTTATAAAAATTAAAATTACATTATTTATAAGTGATGAATAATATTGTATATCTTAAATACTTCATGTAAAACATAGGTTCGCAGTTTGGTTTAATTCAATATAGATACATAGTGGTGTTAATAAAAATAGTAAAAATTCCATAATATATTTATACCTTAAAAAATAATTCATTATATATGTTATTTTTTGACCTTCATTCATAAAAATGCTCTTGCAATTTTGCTGGGAAAATAATAATAATAATATGCTCTTGTCACTTGCCAGCTAAAAGGAATAAGTCAATTTCATATGTTTCCATCTAATGACATTTGAATATATTAATTAATTAACTAAACTTTGGTGGCCTTTTGGTGACCTGAAACCATAATTTTGCGTTTTCATTTGCTTCGCTATTCCTCAGGGAAAGGGCCATCCAATGGCTATCTATCTGACCTTCCCATATCTCATATATAATATTTAGTTATTATTATATATTGTTAAATAAACACAGTAGCTAATGATTATTTTTAATAATTTATTCAAAAAAATGTATTAATAAAGATTGTAGCAAATATATATGTGTGTGTTACTCCTCAAGTCGTTGATATAAAACGTATTTAAAAAGATTAAAGAAATAAAATAAATTAGTTCATTATAATATATGTGGAATGGTCTCTCTAAAACATTTTTTTTTGGTAATGTTAAATTATACTCCCTCTAATCCTTAATATAAGATATTTTTAGGAAGTTGATATTGATCTTAAATAAAAGATATAGTTTTTTTATTTGTCAATCTTTTTTCTAATTTATCTCTATTTGCTCTCTCAATAATAATCAAAGAGGAGAGCGATTAAATGAATTAAGAAAGATGATTATGACATTTTAGAAAATACGTATCATATTAACTAATTTGATTAACATTCTTAATATAATTAAATTAGGTAAATATGGCTTATAATAAAGACGGGAGAGAGAATATAGATAAGTATTTAAGTTAGGCAAATTAGTTGAAAAAATGATAAGTATAAGAGATAAAATGCAAAAAAAAATCTTATATTAGCACCAAAATTCACATTCAAACTAGATCTTATATTTAAAATTGAATAAATAATATTTATTTGATTAAGTTCAGTCCGCATTTACGTTTTTATTAAATTATATAATGATTCATTCCACCTACCCACTGCACCTAACTCTGAAAATGGACATCAGAACATGCCTAGTTCCCATATATTAAACTAATTCTCCATTCCTAAGTTCATGATTATCATTATAACCAATGTCATTTTTCTTTCAAATTATCATATTTAAAAAAATTTCGAATAAAATACTTATTAATATACTTCAGTACAGCATGTGGATTTTCCAAAATACAAAAAAATAGTCATAAATAAAATAATATAGTTTCATTAAAAATATGTATACTTAACTTTTTTTTTCAATTAGTCATATAAGTTTTCACGTTAATATCAATTTTTTAGAATAAAAATAGTACAACTTCAGAATAATAATAACTTATATTTTTCTAAAATAAAAATAAATGTGAGTTCATTTTATTTTAGTTCAATCTCTTTTTATTTAATTTTTTCCCAACATGGTTTGAGGTTTTGTGGTGTGAATATATATTTTTGGGTTAAGGTGTAAAAATGCACATAAGATTTTACTCAGCTCAACACTAAATGCTCTTCGGAGATGCAAAAGCAACTATAAATTTTGAAAATGGAGGAAAAGTCACAACACTGCTTGTTTGTTTGGGCGTTTGGGCATGATATAAGTCCAATTGGGCAGGTATAAGCCCAATTGGGCATGATCCAGTTTTTTTCATGTTTGGTTAGACGATTAGCCTAACTAACTTATGCTGAAAAAAGAGCTTATTCCAAAAGTCACCTGATCCAGCTTATTTCGTTGAGCTTTTTTGAATTTATGATTGTTATTAGCATTAAATGCGTATATGTCATGTATTTCTCTCTCTTCTCTACTGTTCTTTCTCTAGTTCTTTTTCGAAGCTGAGAAACAAAAAGCCACTCTTCTCTCTACAGATCTTCCTTCTCTCGGCAGCCACCTGAAATCAAGGAACAAAAAATCGGACCGGTCAATGAACCGGTCACAGCACTGGTTTAAGGGTTAATGGTTCAACCGGAGTCGGACCGGTGGTCGAACCGGTCATATTAAAATATTATAATTTATTAGTGGTAATATATATATTAATATATTTTTAAATTTCTATAGATTAAAATAAAGATCTTTAGGTAAAAAATGCTTAAAATATATTAGTATTAGTTATGATGCCTATATTTATATAATGACATCTCCTTTCCTATAATTAATTAATTATTATATCCTCTCAAAATCATTTTTTTAGATTTATTCTTGTTTTACTTACTTTTCTCTTCATCTTGGTCTTCAAACTTTCATTTTTCCCTAAAAAATAATGCCCAATAGTAGATAGAAGAATAAAAAATGTATTTTATTAAAAAAAAAGGCAAACCAGTCGAACCACCGGTTCACCGGTTTTTGCCATGAACCGGACCGGATCACTGGCCTGACCGGTTGAACCGGCCGGTCCGGTCCGGTTTTTTTTTTCAATGCCTGAAACAAGTTCCAGCTGCATCTTTTCCTTCACCTCAGCCGTGTGTTTTGTTGGTCCTATTGTGGGTAGTGGTGAGCGGGCTGTGGTTGGGCCTCTCGATCTGTGTAGGTGCTGGTGTTAATCTTCGACAGAGTCTGGTAGGAAGCTTTTGACCCTCTAACCGCCCGATCTGTGCATGCGAGGCAGTTTGAGTGAGTTTGATCGGTGAAGCGTGGATTTGTCGCCGTCTCTCATCTGTCGTCGTCGTCTCTCATCAGTTTGGGTGAGTTTGGAAGGTTCTGACTCAATGACATTGACGCACAATGATAATGCAAGATCCTTGGAAGATGTGTTCATGGGTAGATATCACACAATGTTTGATTTTGGAAAGCAGAGAGTGGGGTTCGCTGAAGCAACTTAAGGAAAAAGGTTTATTTGATTATGGCTTTTGAATCCTTTGCAATCATAACGGACCTTTTTAAGTGTTAATGGCTTGTGTGTATACTGGTGACTTGTAATGGACTAAGGCTTAAACTATGGATTAAATGTTAAGTTAAAAATTTATATAATAATTGATATGTAAAAAACTAGTTGCCTCATGCACTTTAATCAGAACTTTGATTAAGTTGAAATAAAATTAAAAAGTTTGTGACACCATCAGGGACTTAATTGTACAGGACATTAGGATGAATTAGTTTTATTATCTTTTACTGTACCAAAGACTTTAACTTTTTATCATTTCTAATTTATTTGCATTTTCATTGTAATTCAATTATGTATTTTACCATTGCCAAATTTCTAAATATAATTTCTTCAATTTTCATAAATTTTACAATTTTTTCTCTTAAATATCACAAAAGTCACTTATGAAAAAGCCAAATCAAACACTCTTCATTTTCATAAAAAACACTTATCCAATCGTTAATCTAAACATAAATTACTTACACAATCTGACTTTTATCCAAAGCCACTTCTCTATAAGCCACTTTTTAAATAAGTCACTTTTCCATTGCTCATCAAAACACACCCACTGTTAAACCTTATCTGATGGTGTTAGCTTTTGGGAAGGGGCCATACTATTATTATAAAATTATCAAAATGCCCCTAACATAAAACTTTAAAGCAGTGAGGGCGCCGTTCTTGTATTAGGTTTCTTGGCTTCTTTCTCTTTTGGTTTTGGACCAAACTCAGAGCACACTGTTTTCACTTTTCACCCATAGAATGCTGTCTCAGACATCAACTATGCCTTGCTCCTTCCTCCTCCTACTTCTTCTTCAAAAGTAGTGCTCGCCATATGGATTAAGGAGGACGCCGTTTCATTCCCAGCTTTCCCTTTCTTCAATCGATTAATAATGCACCTCTCTTTCTCTTCAAACCTCCCTCATCCATTGGGATCATTTTTTTAAAAATAGTCTTGACTCGGGCAACTCACCCCACCCGATAGGTTGCCCTAGTCAATACCGATTTTCCCGAGTCAGCTCGAATATTCTTGAACTAATGCTTCTTTAAGTTCCTACGCAAAATTAGACTGAATTAGCATCGGCTCATCAGTTTTTCATTCTAACCGGTTGGTTCGATTCTTTTTTTTTTTTAATTGGGATTTTCACATGTGCAATAAATAAATTAAAGACACTTCATATATAGTGATTAACGAACACATAAAAACCCATCATCATCTGGGGAAAAAATCATCAAAAGTTGTCAAACTTACCTTTTGATAATGAAAGCTAATCATGCTAGTTGAATTAAAAAGTAACCAGAAACAATTGTTAGTGGGGAAACAGGCTGTTGTGGGTGACATCATTATCATTATTCTACCAAAAACACATTATTATCACCAATCAATTATATGATATTTATTTTTAGTTTTTAAATATTAGTATATCTTATTGAGATCGTGGGCCAGCACAATTATATATGTGTGTGTGTATAGATAATGTGATTATCGAATCTCTTTACTTCTTTCGGAAAAGTCTTAAAGGAGCAGCCAGGACAAAGTTTTGGCCAGTCCAACTTTCGAATAATGCATGTGCTCGCCTCTCTGATTTTTTTGTTCATAATATTTCTTAACATATCGCTCTTCAAAATAGAAGAAAATTTTACCCGTTATTTTGAAAACACAATTGATGGAGAAATAAGCTATTAAAATAATACATTAACTGTATATTAATTATCTATCAAGAAGAAAATGAGAGGAGAAATACTTACATATTTCAGGAGTGTCACATCATCTGTACTTTGATTAATTAAAATATAATAACTGATCTTATTTTAATCATATAAGTCATATGGAGAAATTCAAATTTTATAATTTTTTTTAAAAACAACTCATGGAGGGAATTGTGTATTTTATTTTTCTAAATTATGGAGTTTATGTTTTTTAAAATTATAAAATTTAAATTTCTCCAAATGACTCATCTGCCATATAAAATTAAAATAAGATGATTTTTTATATTTTAATTAGTCAGAATATAGATGAGGTGGCACTTCTAGAATATGTAAATATTTTTAAATCGTACAAGGAAGAGTTAACTTTATCCATTTATTTTTTAACAACTAAATGAAAAAAAAAATTTAAAAAAAAGTATGAGGATGACGAAGGACTTGGGTCTTACATGCACGAAAGAAAAGCATGGAAATGGCTCTTCCTTATGGGGCTAAAGCATGACATCAACTAATTATGGTCAATGAGTTTTTTAATATTATAAAACTTAGAAATGAAGTATAATTTTAAATTGTGATACCTGAAAATTTTTTATTTTTTTACCTGAAATGAATTATTTTTATGATACTTATAAAAGAGATTATAAAAATAATATTTTTCATATCAAATATTTTTCTGGTGGAAGTTTTTATTTTATTGGTTCGGCAGTCATGCTGAGAACTAAATTTTTAAGTAAATGCAGTTGTTACCAGAGGATTCTAGGCTTATTTAGTTACACTTATATATTTTAAATAATTTTGTGGTGTACGTGATAAATATGTGAAGATAATTTTAAAAAAAATTACAGTCAAGTCTTAAGTAAGAGGAAAAATAAAAAAATTATTCAAAAAAATTGTCAATAAAGCTTTTAAACTTGTCAATGATCCATTATTGAAGTTGTCAATGAGACTATTTTTTTATTTTAAAATTTTTAAAAACCATTTTTTTTATTTTATCTTTTATTTAAGACCTGACTATAATTTTCTCAAAATTTTATCTCCTACGCCCACCATTACTTTCTTAAACTAAACCAAGCCTGGTCATTACTTATATTTTACGGCAAGTAAGTTAATTATTAGGTGTATGGAATTATATATATACTACTATATATAGTAGGAAAAATTTCATTGCGCCAATTTGTAGCCATTTAATATAAAGAGTATTTAAAATTTTTTGAAACTTCACTGTATCCTTAGAATTAAATTGAAATTAATTTTTTGGTTGAAATGACATTTATGTCTTTATCTTGTACATGATCAAAATGGTTTTATAAAATCTCACATATATCTTATAAATACTCATATTTGACTTGTAAATTTTCACATGTGTTTTGTAAATATGATATATTATTGTGAATATACTTATTGTCTTCTACATTGCCGATATGGTCTTAATAATTTATTTTGTAAATAAGTATATTTGATTTATAAATTCTCATATGTATCTTGTAAATAATCATATTTAATTTGTAAAATGGGGGCATAATTGTCTTTTTATCCATAATTTTTAATTTCAATTTAATGTTAGGGCGTAGTAAAATTTCAAAAATTTAGAGGATTATTTGATATTAAATGGCTAAAGAAGGGTGTATTGAAATTTTCCCTATATAATATTTCGATACATAATATATAAAATTCAAAATTACGTTATCTAATCAATAAGGATTTGACCAATAAGTCACCAGATCATGAATTCAACTTCTATTATCAACACGAGCAACTTATTGAGTAGTGATCAATAAGCATTCTCAAATGTTTTTAAGCACATAGGAATTTCCTAAATCTTAAAAAGTTTTCAAAACTCTACTTATATAAACTCTTAGGGTCTGTTTGACAACATGTTTGGTGGGGAAAAAAGTCTATTTAGAGCCCAGAAGTTCATTTGGCACATTTGAACTCGTTTGGAATCACTTTAGTTCACACTGAACTTTTGGAAAAAATGGAGCTTCTGAAAGAAGCTCTTTTTCTTAGCTTATGCCACCATAAAAAATTGGCTTCTGCCACCATATGCTGAAAGGGTTGGGAGGCATGTTTGTGCAAAAACTGTGGAGTTGTATTTTTAAATTCTAGAGGAGAAGAATTTATCTTGGCCTTGTCGATAAAAGTATTATATATTTAAAGTGTGGCTGCTTGTCCAATGTATTTTCCTTTTTTTTAAAATAATAATTAAACTTATTTTATTTTATAAAATTTTATTTACATTTTTCCACATCAATTATAACAATATTTACACAAACAATATATATGTAATATTCAACAAGATTCATGCCCTTTTCAGTCATTTCTCATCTAAACAGGCTTTTCAAACGCTAATCCAAACATGTTCAACTTTAAAAAAAAAGTCATTTCTCCCACCGCCAATCCAAACATAAATCACATCTACAATCTGACTTTTTTTCAATCGGATTTCTACAAAAGCTCCATTAAAAAAAAGTTACTTCTCTACTGAGTTCCCAAACATGCACTTAGTTATAAAAAAATTATAATAAAATGTATTATTCATAAATAAATAATAAGTACTGTATCTAATCCATGAATACAATTGTCTAATCGAAGCTGAGAGTGTGAAAGGGCATTTTTTCATGGATCATGCATCAATCACTCAAAAATATTTTTTTTTAATGTATGTCTAGTATCTAAAATTATTTTATGATTTATCCAGTATATTTTTAGGTACGTACAGTATTCTAAAATATTTTGTGATTCATATAATACTCTGAAGTATTTTCTTAAATGTTTTCATTTTTTTATTCATATAATACTCTGAAGTATTTTCTTAAATGTTTTCATTTCTTAAAAGTATATTGAAATACTTTTTTATATACATCCAGTACCTTAAAATATTTGATAATACAATTTTATTTTTAAAGTATTGATTTGTTTAATAGAAATTTTGCAGGTGAGGTATTTTGTAAAAGAAATTTTAACTTCGTATACCTACACATATACAAGCATGACACTGGCATGTTACCGCAGTGATAGCACTGTGGACCACTACTGAGGTTTGGATGGGGGTCAGACTAATTTGAGTGACTATTTAAATTAGTTGTAAAAATTATTTTTTTAATATGATTTATGGTATATAATATAAATTTATGAGAAAAATTTTATCTTAATTTACGTAAACGAACTTTTCCATCTCGAACAGATCCATATAAAACTTGAATTGAATTATGCAACTTTCCCGCGCGTTTTGAATATTTTAATTTATTTTACTTTGTTATAATCATTAAAATATCAGTAATCACAACTCTTTTTAATATAAAATATATTTAATTAATTTAATTATATTAATAAAATTAGTTACTATGATATTTAATTTTTAAAACACTCTAATTATATTTTTTAATTCTCTCATTTAGGGGTGAGGAAATTAGAACCGAAACCGAAAACCGAACCGAACTCAATTCGATTTTTTCGGTTCGGTTTTCGGTAAAATTTTGGTTTTTATTTTTCTAAAAAGTCGGTGTTTGGTTCGGTTATTAAAAAAACAGTTAAAACCGAAATATTTAATATATATATTTATTTCATAAATGCATGTTTTTATAATTAAATAAATGTATATTTAGAATAATATTAGATAAAATCTATACATATTTTAAATCTAATTAATCTATTTTATATATTTTACACTTAAATATAATATTAAGGATAAAAATAATCATTTTTAAAAATTTATTTTTTATATATTTTATTTTATAGAAAATAAATAAAAAAATCAATTAATTCAGTTATTAACCGAACCGAAAATATTTCAATTAATTCAATTCGGTTTATTTTATTAATTAGTTTCGGTTCGATTTTTTAAATTGGCTTTATTTAGTTTTTCGGCTTTTACCAAAAACCGAAACGAAAAACAGAATACTGACCCTTACTCTCATTCAGTCCCATTTAACTATAGTTGAGGAAATATCAATAAAAAATAAATTAAAAAAATTGATAAATATAAGATTTATATCTTATATTTAAAATTAATATTAACCCTCTACACATATATTTTCATGAGGGAGAAATAATTGTGGCATGTGGGGGGTTTGTATATACAGATCTTTCATGGAGGCATGGAGCCATAGAAAATCCAAGAGGATGAGTAGGAGTCACGTGCTCTACTAGCGCGTCAACATTTTTGCCAAGAAAGTAGCGGCACGCTCCACTAATTCTGATGAATCGGGGACGGACTCCATAGGCATTTTCAATTGGTGAAATTTTCCAGGAGGGTGGGCCCCATCATAATTGACCTGTTAAACTGCGTTGAACGGCAAGTCTACCGCCACGTGTCGGTGGAACTCGATCCATTGCATTGCGGACGTAGAGTCCGTGCTGCCCCGTACGGGCACGTGAGATCCCAAACCAAACCACCTTTACGAATCTCTTCCCGACCCGACAGCCCAATGGCCACTAATGTGCTGTCAGACTTATAAATTTGCCGAAAATTTATAAGGAAATTAATAATGATTATATTTAAAAAAATTATGAATATCAATTTAAATATTTTAAAATAAAAATATTAGTGATAAAATTTTTAAAACTTAAATGACTACTGAAATATATAATTATTTAAATTAATAGTTACAACTCATTTTTTTTAAAAAAAACTATTAGGAATGAAACTATTATTGAAATTTAAATCCTTGTTTTTATTAAACATTAATTTCCTTTTCTTAATGCAACAATTACACCAATGAAATGCTAGACCATACTGGAATGAGGACTCATGAATGCATTATTTTTTGTTTTTCACAAGCACTTGTCTGCATATATTCTTTGTTCTAGAAGATGAGATTTTGTGTGTTACACAAAATTTAGAAATTAAATTATATAATAGTAACTAATGAAAAAATTTTGATTTCAAAAAATTAGGGAAAATTTAAACAAAGGACATACATAAAATAATATTTATTTTAAAAGCAGATAAAAATTATAATTATTTAGAGAGACAAAAATAAATTTAAAAGTAATAAATTATTCATAATTAAACATCCTACATTATCTCCTATATTCAGAATTAAAAAATAAATAAAATCAAAATTAAAGATGCACATTATCCACTTGTGAAATGATAATTATTTTTTCCAAATTTTCATGTCTCACCAAGTTCCATATTCATAAATATAATTATTAATGTCCAAAAATGTTTTGTGGTGTAGCAATATTTATCCATTTATATTGTTAAGTTTTTGGTACGACTTATATTCTCAAGCCGTTATCAATTAAACTCTTTTCATAAAAATAAAAAATTAAACTCACTTCATATCTTTACATAATATAATAGATTATCTAGATTCTTTTCAATGTCGTTGAAAAATAAAAATAAAATAAATTGATTTTTAATTCAAATAAATTTATTCTTAAATAAAAATAAATTGTAAAAAATTTCCAGGAATTTTTTAATATTTAATATTTTTATTTTTATTTTCTAGACATATATATCTTCTTTTTAACCAATATAATAAATTATAAAAGATCTTGAATTTTATTAAAAACGTATAATTTTTATTTTTAATTAAAGTTTGTATCATTTTTTAATAGATATCTAAAAATGACTAATATTTTGTATAAATTTAAAATGGAGCTTGGGAGAAAATTTATATTGGGAAAGTGGTAGATTTAGTTAGGAGCAATATAATATTTTTAATTTTATATTTTTGTATTTAATCATTCCAAATAATGATAATTTTTATGATCCATTCTGATAAACATAATTCTCCCACGTTATTCATCATTCATACCGATAATTGCTGCTCACCAGCATAAATATATCTATACACATTTGATAATTGCTCTTCCTCCGAAATAAAACATGTGTATCCTTTTTAGCTTTAATTATATGGAAAAGTTTTCTATTTTGCCTCTTAAACAAAAGACATTTATTTATGCTGTAGAAGGTTGAATGGAAAATACAGCCTTTTAAAATTTTGATTTTATGCACAAATCCGAAGTAAGTTAGACAATATTATATCCAGTTTCAAATATAAAATATAGTTAACTTTTTTAAAGAGATTAAAGAACTTCAATAAGTTATTTAATGATATCGTATATTATGTATAATTAATAATACATCAATTTATAAATTAGACCAATTAATTAAGAGAAAAAATGATAAATATAAATACTTTAAATTAATTAAAAATCTTTCTTAATCTCTAAAAAAAATCAGTTGAGTTTTATTTTTATAATTGAAGGTAGTAGTAATTATTTTAATAAAAAAAATTTCAGCAATTTTTTTTTCAATAGTAACCAATCATCTATCTATTACTAGGAAAGAATTTGAATCTGAACAAATGAATCTCTTATCTTTTTTGAACAAATGAATCTCTTATCTGTGATAGAATCATTCCCCAATTCTATTCTATTACATCCAAATCCAATCAAACACATACGTTTTTCCCGTATATTCTCAGGTCAAAAAAAAAAAAATCCCAAATATTCACGCAACAAAACCCAATTGCCGGAATCACGGCACGTGATTCGTTGCCGTTTGAACCCCTCTCTCCTTGCCCCTGCGGTCCAAACAACAAACAACGACAACTTGGAATCATAAATTATTCAATTTATTCATTAATTAATTACTAATTTAATAATTAACAATTAACAATACCTACCCTCAAATGAATGGCCGAATGGGAAACCGGCACAGCCAGTTCCCCTGACACCACCGATGGCTCAAGTGGGCCCCGCTAACCAGATTCCATCCCCATTCCAATTCCTCCATTTCATAAAATAAAAAAAAATGTTACAAAAGGGGGATTAACGGAAGTACCATGTGTTTTTATGGAAAGTATATGCTTACCAATTAATCTTTTAAGGTATTAACTTTTTTAATTTTGCGCAAAAAAGATACTACTAAAAAGACTAACATGGGAATGCTTTATTTGAGTTTGAGAGAATTGAGATATTGATTTATGAATATACTATTTAATATTATGTGATAAAAATATATTGATTCACTGACAAAAATGAAATAAATGTAACGTGAGACAAATTGCTGGTTGTACCACAGACTGTAGACTTCATTATTTCTTTTGGTGATAACTTTATTTTTTATTTAATTAATTCTCGTAATTGCAATTTTGCAAGTTGTTTTATACTTTCCAAGTAGGGGACGGCACTATAAAAACCTATGAAGGATTTTGCTCCGCTCACACCGTTTGTATTGAATCTGAAGAACGCAGAGAGAGGAGGAGGAGAGAGAGAGACGGTCAGTGTCTGCGCAAGGAGGGTGTGAGAGTTTCATAGTTGTGAAGACCACCTTCGTTTCCGAGATGTCTCTGCTTTCAGATCTCATCAACCTTAACCTCTCGGAGACCACCGAGAAGGTGATCGCTGAGTACATATGGTAGGTCTTCTTCTGTCGCTTCCGTTTATCCATGAATTACGTGATCGTCTGTTTGTTTCGTCTTTTTCTGATCGATCAGTATCTGTTCTTTGCTTTACTTTTCAAAACCGCTGGTTTCACTATGTACGGTTACTTGACCTCTGGAAAAAACTTACTAGAAAACAAGATGTGCGTTTTGATGATGATGAAGAAGAAAAACAGTGACTTTGACTATGTTTAGATTAGCTTTTAGAGATTTTGGAGATTAGTTTTTAGGATTTATTTATAAGGTAAATATTTGATAGGAGTTTTGTTAGCCTGTGGAAAAGGGCTTTGAAAGGGTGTTGAAGTTTCCCAAACACTCACTGTGTTTATGAGTATTGATCCTTTTGAAATTCCATTAAATCAAGCCGTACAAAAAGGGGGAAAGACCATTTATTCTTCTTTATGTTTCCCCTGTTTCTTTTTGGTACGAGCCTACTCTGTTCTCTTGTTTGATTTTCTATTCAGTCTACCGTTCTCCATCAATACGTTTTTTTTTTGGAGGTTTCTGAGATATTTTTTGCCTCTATGTTTTCTTTTTTCCCTTTTGCTTTTAAATGACGACAATCTCAACTAGCACAGTGATTACTTAAAACGACGCTGACTTCTTGCTCCGCTTCTCTCAACTAACTCCCCTGGTTACCTAACACACTTTTCCTCAATTTTTTCCACCGATCACTCATTAATTTATTTCTGATCCCTTCATGATATTTTAGGATCGGTGGATCTGGTATGGACCTGAGGAGCAAAGGAAGGGTAATTTAGTAATTAAATCTCTTAACCTTCAGGTGAAATTATTTTTATATTGTTTTGGTTTACTTATGCAAATATAAAATGTTTTGGGGTTACACAGACTCTCCCAGGACCAGTTAGTGATCCTTCAAAGCTGCCCAAGTGGAATTATGATGGTTCTAGCACTGGTCAAGCTCCTGGAGATGACAGTGAAGTCATCCTATAGTAAGCATTTTTTAATAAAGTACTTTGATTAGAATCTTTTCCTTAAATTAAATACTTTTAAGTAAAATGGCTTGGATTCTGTTTGTAATATTCATTTATGCTTACCAACAGCCCTCAAGCAATTTTCAGAGATCCATTCAGAAGGGGTAAAAATATCTTGGTAGGTTTTTGGCTTTTTCATCAACTTATGCAATATTTACGTTGTTTTCATTTCAATGATAATTGACTTTGAACGATAGGTTATATGTGACGCATACACTCCTGCTGGAGAACCTATTCCCACAAACAAGAGACACTCTGCTGCAAAAGTATTTAGCCATCCTGATGTTATTGCCGAAGAACCTTGGTATTTTTTGTATTTTAATTTAATTTAATGTTTGTATCAGAATAATCTTTTCACTTATGAAGTAATGCCTTTACCTACTCTTTACCTTTATTTCATTTGGAAATAGGTATGGAATTGAACAGGAATACACCTTGTTGCAGAAAGATGTGAACTGGCCTCTTGGATGGCCTGTTGGTGGCTTTCCTGGACCTCAGGTGAAAATTTTCTTTCTTTCAAGTTTTGTAGAGCCACTTAATTTGACTTTCAAATGCTACGTAGGAATTACTTGAATGTTTAATCTAAGTAATAGAGAACAATACAAGTGGCAAGATCCTCATAGGATACTTAAAGAGCTCTTAGTCCATGGTAGCGCTATGTGAATTGGTGCTACTTTCACATGTAATTAATATTCCTTTTCTCTGATTTAATTATATTATATTTATATTAAATTACATGTATAGAGATGATCAAGGTCAAAGTAGAGTTTTTATCTGTTAACTTCACATTTCTCTCTTATTACACCAGGGACCATACTATTGTGGTGCTGGTGCAGACAAGGCTTTTGGTCGTAACATTGTGGATGCACACTACAAAGCCTGCCTATATGCTGGCATTAACATGAGTGGAATCAATGGAGAAGTCATGCCTGGCCAAGTATATTTCAATCTTTCTATTTCTCATTCTCTTATTCTTCTTTCTTGTTGAACAAATCTTAATCATTTTCTTACTTTTTCAATATCTCTTTGTTCAGTGGGAATTCCAAGTTGGTCCTGCTGTTGGTATCTCTGCTGGTGACGAATTGTGGTGCGCTCGTTACATCTTGGAGGTACTTCATGGCAACCATTTAAAAACTAGAAAAAGAAATTGTTCTTCTATCACCATTGGATTACTTGTCAGATTATCTATTGACTAGGTCTAAAGGTTAAGTTTTTGGTTTATTCTTCTGCTAGAAGTATCCCAACTAACATCTATATTTCTGGGTAACAGAGGATCTGTGAGATTGCTGGTGTGGTGGTTTCCTTTGACCCCAAGCCAATTCCGGTATTAAAAAGAAAAAAAAAAACTCCTATTTTCAAAATATTTCGATTTCTCAAAAATCCATGTCCTGTTTTGACATTTCTCTTTTGGGTTTTTACCTAACAGGGTGACTGGAATGGAGCTGGTGCTCACACAAATTACAGGTAAAAACTTTGATGCTATATGGGAGGATTAGTAGTAGTATGAAGTTTATTTTCTTTGTTTTCCTCATGCCTGAAGCGTTTGATAATATGCCAGTACCAAGTCCATGAGAAATGATGGAGGATATGAAGTCATCAAGAAGGCAATCGAGAAGTTGGGCAAGAAGCACAAGGAGCACATCGCTGCTTATGGTGAAGGCAACGAACGTCGTCTCACAGGAAAGCACGAGACTGCCAACATCAGAACCTTCTTATGGGTAAGATTTATTTATGTCTCCCTTTATAAACTAAGTTGATTTATTTATCTTTACAACCCATTAGATTTGGATGATGTTTTGCAATAAAATGAACGAACAAATCTTGGAGTTGGTTACATGGATCACACCACTATTAACTCTTCTCCTAACTATAGAAGTCAGATAAGGGGTTCACTTTGGTTCTAAATGTAGGAATAAATCCACTTTTACCTCCCAAATTTATAATTTTCTTGCAGAAAGTATCTCACTAGTTTGTTAAATTGGAAATTGGACAGGGTGTTGCAAACCGTGGTGCATCAGTAAGAGTTGGGAGGGACACGGAGAAAGAAGGAAAGGGTTACTTTGAGGACAGGAGGCCAGCTTCTAATATGGACCCATATGTGGTAACTTCCATGATTGCAGACACCACCATCCTCTGGAAGCCTTGAAGAAGCCTGTGAGAGGGATCCATCCTTCCTTGTTTACTACCATTTGCTCTCATCCTCTATTGTTAGGATGAATGTGGTCATTTTCTATTAGGTTGTCCTTTAGTGCTTGTTTATGTTAGGATGATGATGATTAGCAATCTTCTTTGTGGTTCGTTTTCTGTTTGGCTTCTTGTTGGGGTACACGGGACCAAAGCAGAAGTGGTATTCGCTTCTTCCTATTCTCTCATTGTCACTCTTAAACGTGATGTAATAATGTAATGTTTCTTTTTTAAGGATATTATGATTATTAATAATAATTATGTGCCTCTTTGGAAGTCATTAATGGGGGTAAAAAAGCCTATTTGGACCCAAAAGTCTATTTAATGTCTGATTTTAATATGTCTGATAAGCGTTTGGAAACTCCTTGGAACACTGACAACAAAAAGAGCTTTTTACAAAAAGCTCTTTTTTTAAGCTTATAGTATGTTTGGGATGACTTATATGAATCGGGTTTATTATATAAGCCTGATTTACGTAAATTGAGATAAATCTCCTCCACATATTTACCTTGTAGGCCGTAAAAATATCTCGTAGACCGTAAAAGTTACTTTGTATTTCATGAATCATGATTCATAAACACTTATGGAGTTTTCATAAGTTAATTCAAACAATCTGCGGTTAGCTGCTTTTGTTTTTGTTTTTTCTTTAGACCGCTGGTATTCGCATTTATTACCATTCGAAACCTTATTAACTCTCAGTTCTCTCGTTAATCCTCTCAGCTCTCTCCTTCCTCACGAAAACAACATCAGCTCTCTCCTTCCTTTTGTAGGTTATGTTTGGCTCGATGGAGGGGAGGGGAGGGGAGGAATTTTAATGGAGGGGAGTAGGAGGGGAAGGTTTGAAAGGGATTTTGTTTTACCTTGTTTGGGTTGAAAAAAAGAGAGGGGAGGGCAGAGATTTTAATAGTATCATGTTTGGTATAGGAGGGGAGGGGGGAGAAATATTTTTATATGAATAACTTTGCTCTTATTTCATTTAATTTGTAATTAATAACTTTCTAACATATTTAATAAAATATAATTATATAAGAAATTTAATACATAAAATTATAATTTTATAATTATAAAAATTAAATAAATATAATTATAAATGGAATTTACTATATAAAATTATAATTTTGTAATTAAATAATGAAAAGGGTATTGTGAGAATATTTTAAAATGACATGGACATATTAGTCAATTTGAGTTTAAACATTAACCTTTCCCTCCAAATTCCCCCACTTTTGGAGGGGAGGGGAGGGAACTAAAATTTTTAGTTATCCAAATAAGGGGAGGGGAGTAAAATCCCCCATTCTCCTCCCTCCCCTCTCTTCCCCTCATACCAAACAGACCCTTAGGCTATGTTTGGCTTGATGGAGGGGAGGGATTTAAATGAAGGGGAGGGGAGGGGAGGGTTTGAG
Organism: Albizia julibrissin; assembly: GCA_037074505.1. Taxonomy (NCBI): domain Eukaryota; kingdom Viridiplantae; phylum Streptophyta; class Magnoliopsida; order Fabales; family Fabaceae; genus Albizia; species Albizia julibrissin. The sequence goes on along the minus strand of CM073483.1, from coordinate 38,306,094 downwards.
AGAGATTTTCTTTTATCTTGTTTGGGTTGACAAAAAGAGAGGGGATGCGAGGGATTTTAATAGTATTATGTTTGGTATAGGAGGGGAGGGGAGGAGAAATATTTTTATATGGACAATTTTGCTCTTATTTCATTTAATTTGTAATTAATAACTTTCTAATATATTTAATTAAATATAATTATATAAGGAATTTAATACATAAAATTATAATTTTATAATTATAAAAATTAAATAAATATAATTATAAATGACATTTACTATATAAAATTATAATTTTGTAATTAAATAATGAGAAGGGTATTGTGAGAATATTTTAAAATGGTATGGACATATTAGTCAATTTAAGCTCAAACATTAACATTTCCCTTCAAATCCCCCCAATTTTAGAGGGGAGGGTTAAAAATTCTCCCTCCCCTCCTAAAATTTTTAGTTATCCAAACAAGGGGAGGGGAGCAAAATCCCCCCATTTCCCTCCCCTCCCCTCATACCAAACACACCCTTAATGTTCTTAGCTACCACACAGCCAGAGAGCAGTCGTTCGTCATCGTTGGATCTTCAACACCGGTTGCCGCCGTTGAGTTAAGGGTCATCGGAGGTGCCAAGGTCGCCGTCGGTGGGTTGGTCGAAACTTGAGAGGGCCATTTTTTGCTTAGCTGTCCCTTGTTCATCGCTGCAAGCAAGGAAGGCATGAGCGGCGTTGAGTCTCAGGTTCGTCGAAGGTAGCAAGAAGGCGGTGGCGGTCGTTGGGTCCCCCTTCAGAGGTCGCCGTTGTGTGTCCCCTGAGTAGCAGAGCCTCCATTGTTGGTCCAATGCCCTGTCCTTAAGCCCAGTTGGTCGGATCTGTTGGTTGGTATAGTCATCAGGCGTCGGTAGGTCTGGTGTGGTGGCCGGAGCTGGTGTGGTGGTCAGATCATCAAGTGCAAAGGTCAGACTTCATTCTCATAATTCCTTCCTGCTTACTGCTGCATTCCCTGCTTTCATATCGCATCGTGTTTCCTGTTTCTGAACCCTCCGTTTGACTTTCATTTTCTCGCCGGAGTTGTTGTTGCTTTCATAATTCCTTCCTCCTTACTGCTGCAACTGGCTGTGGCGTGAGCGATTTTTTTCTGTTGCTTTCCTTGACCTTATATGGTGCCACGCTTCTCTCTGAGTCTCTGTTTCCTCCGGGAAAGTGAAAGTATAATCACATAGTAATTCATATGCAGGATGTGAAACTCTATTACTTCCTCAGTTATAATATCTTTGACCATTCAACAGTACAGTATAATTATGCAATCCACATTGTTCAGCAGAATATACAAAGTTACATGTAGCTTACACTTTCAATCTTCTGAGAAAATATATGGAGATGATGGGGATATACTGAACAACTTCCACTCTTGTTTAATATGATGTCTTGTTTGCTTCTTCTTCTCTGTTTTTATTTCCTTCTTTTATTTTTTGATCATTTGGTGATATTGGCTGACCCTATGCAAGGTAAATGCCTCCCTTGTTCATATGTTTCAAGTAGTAGTTTACAAGGGCCTATCTTATGAAGGAAATGAATCACTTACTTGATCTAAACGATCAATATATCAGAAACTAGAAGCAAAACTAGTGAGTACTTTGTTAACAAGAGGTTTGCATCATTGTTGCCAAAATTATCTTTCATGCTCCATTGTCATATTTGTTACTTTATTTGGGACTAGAAGCAATGAGTCGTAACTGTAATTGATTCATTTGAAATATGAAATATTCCTTATTTATGTATAGTAATATATACTGTTTTACGTGAAAAAAAATGATTGTTTTCAAAAGAAAATGTTATGTTGTTCCAAAAATAAAAAGGAATTGTTCCAGATTATCACTTGCTGAATGGGGAAGAAGAGTTGATCCTGTGCTGTATTCAAAACTGCTTGGAGAGTCTTCATATAGTTCTGGTTGCCTTTTAACATATTTAAGAACTATCAAATTTATTTTATTTTATTTTATTTTATTTTCAAGAATAAAACTACAGGTCGAGCCTGCATAAAGTGAAATTTTCAATAAACTTAAAAAGTACCTCCAACATTGCTTGAACATCTCGTTCACGAGCAAGTCAGAGGATTGCTTTTGTTTTTGATCCCGATCCTATGGTCATATGATGCTTTGAATTCAGGGAATGTATCTTCAAACTGATCTACGTTAGGCAGAATTATATACTGATTTGGCTGTGTGGATTTTTTTCCTAGAAGTGTGTATTTTGGAACTGATCTACTGCTAAGTATATACTGATTTGGCTGTGTGGGAGGCAAGAAAATTGTTAAGAAGCGTGTCAAGAAGTTCAAGAGGCCCCATAGTGACAGGAAAATCTATGTGAAGGTATGCCTTTAAAGATTTGTTCCCTTGGCCACTCTTGAATTAGGCTTTTGAGTTCTTTAGAATTCTTTGAGGGACGTTGATAGATAGCTTTTTCATGTGTACCAAATGGCTTTGCCAACAACAACAACAAAAATAAAATAAATAAAGGACACTCACTTATCTTTTCAGTGTGATTTAAATCATTTTTAAGTGCTAGCAAAGTTTCAGTGTGATTTAAATCATTTTTCATACCCAAAGATGTTGTAATTTGTAATTATATTTTTAAGTGCTAGCAAAGTTAAGGTGTAGATTTTGAAATTTCAAAGGTCATCCTATTTTACATATGGGCTATTTGTTTTTGTTTATTGGTTAATTGTTGGCACAGAAATATGAATAAGGGAAAGGAAAAAGCATCGTGGGATGTAAGTTGCACTGCGATTTTCATTGATCTGTGCATTGAGCAAATATACAACAACGAACAACAAGGATTTGCATTCACGAAGGATGGGTGGAAACATATTGTGTCTGCATTTAATGAAAAAACAGGAAAGTCTTATGACTGGAAACAATTGAAAAATTAGTTAGATAGCTTGAAGGTACAATAGAAGGTGTGGGACAAGTTGTTCTAAAAAAAGACTGGTATATTGTATCACCTTGTAAGGCAAATGGTGATTGCCGACAATGAGTGGTGGGAGAAGACAATAAAGATAAAAAAATTGTTATTGTTTATTATTATTATTATATGTGATATCAACATTATTACTATTACTAGTATTGTTATTATTATTATTATTATTATTTTAGATATGTCGTTAATTTGTGTAATTTGTATGCATTCAAGAGAATTCGGACTACGCGAAAGTATAGATACAAATGGCTCATGTTTGCGAGAGAATTAGACATCTTATTTAAGGGTGTGATGGCATCGGGAGAAAAAATGTTCACACTGTCTTCTGCACAGCGGATGTCACATGGTGGTGACGACGACAATGTGTACCGACCTACAATGGACCTAGAAGATAGTGAGGAAGATCTTGGACCTCCTAGTACTGGAGCTAGTGTGGGAGTGACAGTTGATCTTGAAGGAATTACCTTGACAACAAATACTCCACCTAGTGGGCCTAGTGCTTTGGGAGGCAATGGGAAGAGAAAGAGGGCTGAATGGTCGGGTCAAGGAAAAAAGAAAAAAATCGCAAACTTGAAAGTAATAGCATATGCGATTAGTAGAATAGCCGACGCATCTGAGGATAGAGTAGATGCATTAAAAAAGATCTCAACGGATGATATACAAATGAGCGATGTCGTCAAAGAAGTTGCTAGTGACAGGGACTTTTGTATCTACTGTTGTAATATGATGATGCACCAAGTTGCTCGCAACATGTATGTTGGGCTGAAAGATAATAAAGGGCTCTTGCTAGATTGGTTGCGCCTATATGCTTACAGTACCCTTGAATTTCAAAAACCCTCACCAACACGCTGAACTCTAATTTATGTCACTTGTTAAAACTTCGTTATGTATAATTAAAAAGATACCTCTAATCCATCAGGATCTTACTTTATTTTATGTCATTTGTGAATGTTATTAACCTATGCTATATGACATTGATTTTCTATTTGCACAGTGTTAAAATTTTACTTGTTTTCATAAAATCCTGGCATTGATTGCATCATGAATGACAAGTTCGAGTAGTGAGGATATTTCAGACGGAACGGAGGAAGCAGGATCGTCGCATGCAAATAGAAGGTCCCAACTCATATCCCTTATAGATCAAGAGATAACGGAGTATGAGCAGGTGGCTGCCTTGATGGCTTAATATGTCATGCCTTATGTTTGCAAAGAACCACATAGAATTAATAAGCAAACAGGTGCACAGTGGGTGTAAGAGGTAGTGGAAGGCTATGATAGAGTTTGCCCTGAGAATTTCCACATGGAAAAACATGTCTTCCATCTCTTATGCTCCAAATTGGTACAATATGGGTTACGGAGGACTAGGTACATTGGAATATAAGAAATGGTTGCCATGTTCCTATATACAGTTGAACATGCACAAGGAAACAAAATCTTACAAGACCGATTTCAACATTTTGGAGAAACTATTCACAGGATCTTTCACATGGTTTTAGATGCTTGTGTGAACCTATCGGCAGAAATGATCAAACAGCTTGATCCCAAGTTCCGTAATTGTCACCCAAAAATCTCTAACAGTTGGCGATATTACCCATGTTTCAAGGATGCAATAGAAGCAATTGATGGAATTCATATCAAGTGTGTGATCAGCCAGTCTAAGCTAGATAAATATATCGGCAGAAAGGGATATCCAACATAGAATATTATAGTTGTATATGATTGGGACATGTGCTTCGCTTTTGTGTTGGCAGGTTGGGAGGGAACTGCACATGATGCCCGTATCTTCCAAACTGCTATCTCTACTCTATCTATGAATTTCTCCTATCCACCTGAAGGTATCTCTTCAACACTTGCACCTACATTATGTGCTTGTTTTTTTTTGTGACATTCGCTATAATTTTACAATGTTAAACAAAATTGTGTATTTATCAGGAAAATATTATTCGGTCGATGTTGGTTATCAAACACCAATTGGATATCTTGGTCCGTATAAACGTGAACATTATCACATTCCAGACTTCAAGCGACAACACGGGTTTACAAGTGAGAATGAGATGTTCAATTATTATCATTTAAGCTTGAGGACCACTATCAAAAAGACATTTGGAGTATAGAAGAATAGGTTTCAAGTCTTGAGGGAAATGAAGTCATATAGTTTTGAAACACAAGTCCGCATTGTTTGTGCAACAATGAGTATACATAATCTTATCCGCAGAAATTCTCAAACAGATATGTATTTTCAACAAGCTGAAATAGAAAATGTAAATGCTGAAGGTAATAATGATTTAGTTGACGTAGCATCCACATCAACTATTCGTAGATTATTTTCAACGCATATGAATCATGTTCGTGACATGATCAAAGATGAACTTGTTAGGGGTAGATGATCCAATTATGATCCACTTCATATATGACATTATGATTGAAATATATATGTATCCTTTTTTTAATTAAGTGCTTTAGTGTATTTTTCTTCTTTTTCAATAATTATTGACTTTTTTTATTTTAAAAAATTTTATTTACATTTTGTAACATCAATTATAACAATATATACACAAACAATATATATGTAGTATTCAATAAGGTTCATGTCATTTTCAGTCATTTTTTATATAAACGGGCTTTTCAAACGTTAATCCAAACAGGCTCAAGGTTAAAAACAGCTACTTCTCTCACCGCTAATCCAAACACAAATCATATTTATATTATAAATTTTTTTCAATCTGTCTTCTGTAAATACCTCGTTAAAAAAATAACTCCTCCACCGCATTACCAAACAAGCAAATGTAATGATATCGTCAAGCCCATTGCATAATATACCGTTCATTAGTACTTTTCTTCTCTTCCAATCCTCTGAAATTCCCAGCTAGCACATACGTTTACTTTCATCCCATTTCTTTGTTTCCATCAATCCCTATCTTTTTCTATTTTGTTTTGTTTGGACGAGGATAGAAAATGGCAGGATGAGAAAGCTTTTAAAAAATTATTTTTTAGTCCTTTATCTTTGAATGAACATAAGAAATATAGGGGGGGGAATAAGAAGGGAAAATTGGTCACAGTCTCTTGCTCGAAAATTGGTCATGTCCTCCCATTTTTCTTTTCTTATTCCTTTTCTCTGTATTGGATGGAACCTTGAATGGCCTTCGATGACCATTTGTTCGGGGAATTGACGTTAGGATGAACTCATATACCCCCTTAAGAATTTCCATAAAAAATAAAATGGAAAATGTAAACGTCAACTGAAAAATAAGACGAGCAAATGGTACTATGACCAAATTATTTTCCCAAGATGGATTCCACGGTCAAGATGGCGCACTATGGTTAGGTGATCCACTCACCTGATTTTTTCTAATTATAAAATATCTACTCTTTAGATTATTTTTATTTTTTCTTAAAAAAGGATGGAATATGAGTGCGGGCTGCAGCTCCTTCAACACGGGAACTTTGAAGTGATTGTTACTTTTGACCCAAAAAAAAAAGTGATTGTTACTGACATGGTTTGATCCTCTCCGTTAATATAATCCAACGGATCACAGTCTCCTACTCTCCGCAACTTCAGTGATTCCTAACTACCGGGGGATCAGAATTCGGGAACCCTTTCCGCGTAGCACCAACCAATCAGAAAGACGGGCAGTTAATGCTTTAAATGTACTCCTCGGTTCTATTTATAAAAAGTTGAATTAGACGATTAAAGGAGTGATTAAAAATAGATAAAAATAATTGGTATATCTGAAATAAATTTTTATTTTAAAGTATATCCTTATTTATTACAAATAAGTAAGAAAGAGAAATAGAGTAAATATAAACATTGTCAATCTTTTAATTAATATAATATATATATAATGAGGGGTAAAAGTAAAAAAAAACTCATTAAAAGTTCATACAATTTTTGTCGGACTCTTATAAAAAAGATTAAGACAATATAAATTTTGGTCTTTTATAAAAAAGATCGGAAAGAGTATTATAGAATTATTATTATTATAATATCATATTACTAGATAAATAAAACCAAGGAACAAAAAACCGGACTGGGTAATGAACTGATCATGACACAGGTTCAAGGGTTAATGGGTCAACCAGGGTTAGATCGGTCATATTAAAATATTACATTTTATTAGTAGCAATATATATATTAATATATTTTTAAACTTTTATAGATAAAAATGAAGATCTTTAGAAAAAAATGTTTAAAATCTATTAGTATTAATTTTGATGCCTATACTTATGTAATGATATCTCATTTCTATAATTATTATATCCCCTCAAAATCTTCTTTTTTTTATATTTGTTCTTTCTTTACATACTTTTCTCTTCACCTTGATCTTCAAACTTTCATTTTTCCTTCAAAAATAGCGTGAGATAATAGTTAGAAGAATAAAAAAAATGTATTTTATAAAAAAATAATAATAAAAATGCAACCGATCCAATCACCATTTTTACTAGTTCAAATTGGTTCACGGGCTAAACCAAACCAGACCACTGACCGGTTCAACTGGTTAAATCGACCGATCCGATCTAAATTTTTTTTCATTGAATAAAACACATGAAGAAAGTCCCATGTGGAAAATTTTATTGCTGATAAAAACCTAATAAATTTTTTCTTATAAAAACAAGTGATACTACAAATATTTTATACACACAACCCTAGTATTTTAATTTGAGTCTTTTTTATTACTCTATCTCGTTCTTGATGTAAAATCTAATTAGGAGGTTAATGTTAGAACTAAATATAAGATTTATTTCACATTTTTTCCACCTTTTTCTCAAATTAATCCATTAATATTCTCTCAACAATAATTAAATATGAAATGGATGAGGAATTGAGGAAAATGATTACAATGTTTGAGAAAAACAAATCATATTAATTGATTTAATAAACATCTTTAATCTACTCAAATTAATTGAATATGTCTTATATTAAAGACGAGAACTACAATAAAACTTGCAATGAGATTTTCACCCAATATTTTCATAAATAAATTTAACAAGTTAAAATTTAATTTAAATAATTTATAGGACCAAAATGAATTTAATAGTTTAAATTGATTTATTTTTATTATTTAATGTTATGAGTGTTATAAAAACAAGAAAAATATAAGAGATTGACATGAGGGAGATAGAGAATATTGAGAGAAAGTTAGAGGAGAAATATGGAGGACCTCTCATTCACTGCATTGTTAATACTTTTCCCCCTTTCATTGTTAGTACAAATACATTGTCTATGGCCTCTATTTATAAGCATTTAATCATTGAACTCTATACTTATGGCTACAAGGAAATAAAGATGAGTATAATGGTATTTAATCATAAAAAACTCCACAAACCATTCATTAGGGAAGTTATAGGCTTAGAGCATTGAACACATATGGAATTCAAGAGTAAGATGAGTAGGATATGAAAAGTCAAGAGTTAGGAGTTTATGGATATCCAGATCATCTAGTATTTTTACAACACTTCCTTTTTGATGTCCATAAACAAATATTGTGCCTCATTAAAACCTTACTAGAAAAAACCCAGTGGGACAAAAATCTAGTAAAGAAAAAAGAGTACATAATGCATATCGTAGCTGCCTCATTAAAAACTTTACCAAAAAACCTTATGGGACAAAACATTTGTTAAGAAAAAGAATACAACTTGATCTTTACTTTCCCTAATAATAATACTTTTGCTCCTCCTCGTTGTCACGAAATTATTATATGATGTGAGAGTATATTGATTTCTCAAATGTGACAATCATCAATGATTTTTCAAGCAGCTGATTTCCTTTTCACTTGAACTATGCATGATGTATTGTGATCAATCAAATTATATATTATATGTTCAAATGTATCTGTCTACAATATCTTCAGGATATATCTTGCATTTGCATGTTTAACTTGTTTTGAACAAAAAAGGTTCATATAATAGTTTTATAGAACTATCACACCAAATATTAGAAATAAAAGTTTTATTATCCATTGCATACCTGAAGAAACTTAATTTTACCGGTAAGAACATAATAAATGCAATATCAACATGAAACACAAATATTCTCATAAAATATATGGTACTTTTAGACTATTAAATTAAATTCAATATATATTTTGTAGACAAAATTATCATAGCAAATATCTATGATCTTGAAACCATTGAAGCATCCAATAACTCAATCTAAAAGTCAACTAACATACAAAATTATTCGTTTTTCAATACATTTCTCTAACCAAATTATAGAGAGAATTACTCATAAAGACCTCATTAAAAACTTATTTGCTAAATATGACATAGGGAAGATTTTTTGCACATAAATGAAGATTGTTCACATATACATAGGGAAGATATATTGAACACATGATAGATTTTTTGAACATAAGGGAAGATCTTTTGCACACGAGAAGATTGTTTGCACATGAATGTCTTATTTGATAAATAAGTTTCCAATAAAGTATTTTTGAACAATTTTCTCTAAATTATATAAACTCGAATCATTTTTAAATCCCCATGACATTTTATACATAGAATAATTTTCTTAAATATGCTTCTGGCATTTTAGATCCTTCAATAATTATTGTATAAATCTCACTATTTATTGAGCTATATGTATATGCTATAATAATATCCAATATACGCATATTTTATTTTTATATATTGTTAGAGAAATAATATATGCAAATATTTCTGCATCAACCACAAAATAATATGTCACATCATAATCACCTACATTTGTGAAAATATTTATTTTCACATAAATATTCATATATTCCATAATAACTGTATATTTTAGTTGTTTGGATTGCAGGTCCATATTTATATTTTTCGTATATTGAAGTAATGCATTCATATTTTCATTCGGTCTTTTTCTTTCTAGTTTTTCTTTTGACCAACACCTTTCTTTTTACTTTGTATAACAGATTTGAGAGTTTATGAACATCCACATCATCCAGTATTTTTACAAGAATGATAATAATTTTATAGTGGGATGTTTTTTCTTAGAAATTTATTTGGGGAATGAGACTTGAAGTACTAAGGTCCTTTAGGAAAAATAAAATAATATATGAAATGATCACATTGCCCTCACTCCTTAACGAAAATATTCACATTTTTTTTAGTACGCAAGTCACCTATCCTAATGTGCAAATTCCAAATACTTTTTATGATCCATAATATAAGACACTTTTAAAATGAAGGCATAGTCTAAAATATAAGTCACTTTCAGTTTAATTAATACTCTTATTTATGTTTTACCCACGTGATTAAAAAAAACATTCTCTAATGCATTCTCTATATGTCATGTAAAAACTCTATATGCAAGTTACCATCCGCAGGGTACAAACTCCCTAATATGTGAATACCTTTCAAGTCACCATTCCAAATAAGCAAGTCATCTTCCTTAATATGCAAATCACCTTCTCTAATATGCAAGTCACTTTCCATTTTGGACAAATTCCCTTATATTAGGGAATTCACAAATATGCAAGTCACCTTTTATATTATGCAACTTTACAAATACGCCATGATAATTTGCATATAAGAAAATATGACATGCAATCATGCATACCAGGGAAGACAACATGCATATTTGGAAAATGTGACTTGCATATCTAAGGCATTTGCACGTTAATGGAGGTAACTTGCATATAGGAGGGACGGTATTCTCAAAGGTGAGTGTTTTGATTAGGGGAGGCGAGGGCCATTCCATACGCTGCTATTTTATTTCTCCGTAAGACTTTTGGTACTTAGGTCCATCCCCCAAAGGCCCTAATAATTTTCTTAAATATAAAACTGAATATCATTCTTTAAAATCAGAATATATAAAAGATCCTGCTCTAACCTACCCTCTAATAAATTTCTAAATGGGATGTATCATGCATGCCCAATTTTCCCTTTTTTTTTTATTCAAACTATGTTAAATTTATACTTGCTCTAAATATAATATATAATTGATTTTTTTAAAAGATTAAAAAAATTATATAAATTACTTAATTATATTATATATATTATGTATGATTAAATTATATATCAAATAAATATAAAATAATTTAATTAATTTTTTTAATAAAAAAAATTCATGGGCTTCATATTTGGAGTTAGTATCTTGAAAATTGAAGTTAAGATCCTGGAGTGGAGAGGGAGGAGGGGCCAGCCAACTCCATTAATGCCACCATACCATTCCTTCACTTAGAACTGCAACTAACTTCACTACTGAGGCTTGCTTGTTCAAAACCCTAAACCCTAATTAGTTGGTCTCATAGTGACATTCCCTGCCCTTAATTCGCTCTCCAACTTTAATAACAGTGAAATGAAATAAGTAAATCCATCAGTTTCTGTAATTCTGCATCTATCCCTCAGCTTTCTTGCTGGACGAATGTCTCTGCGCCTGGTAGCAGCAAATTTACTCAAAAAGTTTCGCTTTCCTCCTCTCAATGCTTCTTCTACTTCTGTAGTAACCTCTAATACGTTGCCCATCTCACTTTCTGGTTCGTTACTAATCACACTATTAATGTTTTATTCTTCACGTATTTTTATTTCTCCTAGTATCGTTGTTACTGTTGTTTGAAGATACTGCTAAAACCCAATACCTCATAAGATTACTGAAGTTCTTCTAATCAATGTGTAAGGTCTAACGAATGTCAGATATGGTTCCGAATTGTAGTTGTAATCTCAATTTTTTTGACTTTGTTTCAATATTTTTATTACAATCGTCGAGTCATAGTGACGAAGTAACAAACAATTTAGTGCAAAACGGGAAGAATGATATCAATTTGAGATTGCCTCGAAATTGCCTGGTTTGTCACCGCACTGCTTAATTTTAGAATGGCATAGTGCTTCTGGGGTCGTAGTTCAATTGATTTTGCGAGTTTGTGTGAGTGAAAATACACATTAAAACTTGTGCTTTGGAATCTGGATATGGGCTCGAATAAATTTCTCAATCAATTCGACTATCTTAGATGGCATCACATAGGACGATTGGTCGAGTTTCTGGGAAAATGATGAACATGTGTCCTGTAATAACGTATTGATGATTTTTTTTATAAGTAGCTTATTGATGATTTACCGTTTCTTGAATCTTAAACTTTTTGAATTTGCTGTATCCTATATATATCAGGTATCAGTCGTTCGAAAGGGATAATAATGTCTTGTTCTAATTGTCCCGCACAGTGATGACGACTACTTATTGTTGTTTTTTTATCATTTGGTGTTGTATCAGGCAAAAGTATTACTTTTCATTGGCATCGAACTGGTGCACATGGTTGGAAGACGGGCTCTACGGGTCCTTTCCCGTGGATGGTGATATATGGACATCTTGGTATGCTTTTTGAAATTAACACAAAAAATTGTTTTGTTCTTTCAGCTTGTAGTTTTGCTGTATTTTATTCTAAGAGCTGCATTATGTTACTTATTCATCCTTTTAATTCTCCTTCCATGCTTAAATTCATAAAAAAGCAAGGACTGCGCATACTATTGGAGGCCAAGTCTTGCAACCTGATATCTAAATTAAATTTATAGCAAGTCAGAAAAAGCTATATTTAGGAACCCAGGGAAACTGTACATGCAGTTAGAAAATTTATCTAATTTCTATAAATGCTTTATATTTTTATCATATTGACCATGAGGTATCTCATCTTTTTACCTTGTAACATCCGTCCTTTCCCAAGAAATTCTGTATTCTATCTACAGAAGATTCAAAAAAATAAGCACACAACCTTATAGCATTGCACATGGTAGTCTTTTTGTTCCACATGGAGATAACCTTTCCTTGATAGTAATATAGCATAGTTGGATGCCGGTTTTCCTTTTAAATGGAGAGGGAATTTGCTACTGGGAATGTAAAATAACATCACGATTGAAAATTAGCTTGTTAGCTGTCGGCTATTTTTCCTGAATCAATTTTTTGGGTTACTTTTCCCAGATAGCATTGAATATAATGCTTATTGCTCATTGCCTCTGTCTACTGTTATCTGCCTACTATATTTCTTGTTTCTATAATTTTATTAGCTTTTAGTGCATATGCACTATAGTAATGGCTGGCATTCCATCTGGATCAATATCTCAAACTGGCTGAGGCACTGTTTCATGGTTCAAATAGTTTGGATTGATTACCCTGATCTTTGTGCAGCATTAATTATTAGCATTAATGCCAACCCTGTGTTTGCAAAAGATGCATCAACAGAAGCAGTTTTTGATAGTGACACTGAAAAGGATGGCATAACCGGATTGCAAAAAATTGAGGATGGCTCTGTAGTATCAAATATACACACATCGAAATGGAGGGTCTTTACTGATAAAGGGAGAGAATTTTTTCTTCAGGCAAGCAGGTTTTCCTTTTGCTATGTTTCACTTTTCTTCAGTTATATCTTTTGCATTCCAAAGTTTGTTCTATGTCGACTGTCTGCCAGGGAAGAATAGATGAAGCTGAAAAGCTCTTCCTTTCTGCAGTACAAGAAGCTAGAGAAGGTTTTGGCCAGAGAGACCCACATGTTGCATCTGCATGCAACAATCTGGTCAGTTTATCATTAAGATGGTTTACACTTGATAATTATCTTCTTCCTAATTATTTGTGAGAAATTTGCAGTAAATCATTTAGGAATCCTCCTAGAGAATTTTTTTCTTAGAAACTATCATTTGGTTGTTATCTTATTTTTTAAAAATCTGACAAACGTATTCACTTTAATTGAAGTTGTGAGAACTGTTTTTTAAATCATTGAGGAATCTACCTGGAGAGTTTTCTTTACTGACCCTCTTTGAGTTGCTGTCTTTACTATTATTTATTTTCATTGTTAATTTTGTTCTTTTTTTTTTCATAATTAGAAAAAAATTGTGATGCCTTTCAAGGGTTTCTTATCCTTTATAAGTGAGAATATTCTACCATATATTCCCATACACATGGCATTTATTTATTTTTGGCCTGAGATTTGGTGAATTAGATCTGTGCTTGCATTTCTTTAAGAAATCTTGGTGCATGGTCATACTTCATATAGGCAGAATAATTAAAATGCCGAGACAGATTGAAACATTAGCAGTTGATGCATGACTTAAAGCAGTCAATTTTTATAGACATTAGATGATGTGATTGGTAGAAGTGTATGGAAATTTTGAACTTTTAGCAAAACTCATTCCTCTCTGTATTATTTCGAAGGACTCATTTTGGTTGATTATGCTTGGTCTAATTACCTCTATTTGGTATTACCCCATAATGATTGCTTCAGTTGCCTAAAGAGAGAAGATTCTGTCGTAAGACAACTCAATTGTTACTATGATTCTCATTTCAGGCTGAGTTGTACAGAGTCAAGAAGGCTTTTGACAAAGCAGAGCCGCTGTACTTGGAAGCTATCAGCATATTGGAGGAATCATTTGGACCTGAAGATATACGGTAAAGTGCATTTTCTGTAAAACCGTCATAATTATTGTTTTTGATCATTTAGGAGTAATAACTTGTTTATGGCAGCGGGCAGGGTGTGGCTGTTTCTCATTTCCATGAAGTTAATAGCCTTATGGCATATGCCACCACACAATGGAAAAAACAACATACAGAATTCATAGTTGAAATGATAATTATATGAATTTTCTTTTCCAACTCTCTTCTCTGCATAACAGTTCTCTGTTAGTTATTTACAGTTTACGCTAGAGGATTCTAGATTATCTTGAAATTTCCTCACTTTCATGAACCTCAATAATATAGGTGAAGGTTCCCCCTTAAAGCAACCATTTGCAATTGCGGGGAATCAAAGCAATTTTTCAACAAAAGTAAGGTGGAGAGAGACCCTCGAAAATGTGCAATGTTATCCAACAAAATACACCAATAGTGTATAGTATAAATTGTTAGACCATATATTGTTTGAAAATCATAGCATGTCAAGATGCTGTATGAATTGCTCCAACTTCGTGCATCTTGATCATTTCTTGAATTGGGTTGTTGTATTTGGATCATTTCATTCCCAGCATTACCTCTTTGACAAAACACCAAAATTAATTCCCAGTCAATGTCTTTTTGGAAGTTAAAAAAATCCTTCTAAGTCAGACTCTGAAGCTTAAGAAGGTCTTCATTTATTTAATTGAGATCTATCTTTTCTTCAGTTTGTGCTTCTCTAATTGCTCACACTAGCAAATGAAACTGTGATTTTGCAGAGTGGGAGCTGCTGCTCATAACCTTGGGCAGTTCTTCCTTGGACAGAGGAAGTTGGAAGAAGCTCATGTTTACTACTCGGTAAATTGTTATGTCTCTAGAGCTTAACTATCTTAGCGACATGTGTGTTAATTCTTAAAAATCCTGTAATCACCAAGAGGACTAATGACTAAGCCTTAGCCTAATTAAACCCCTACAACTTTATTGAATGTGCACATAGCACCCTTTATTTTCATTTGCAGCGATAAGCCTCTTCTGGTTATTGTGTTTGCTGAAAGAACAAAATTCATGTGCTTTGCACATGACAAATTGATTGATAGGGTCAGGGTTTTGCTGGTATTAAGGTTGAATCTTTGTCAGGATAAGAGCAAGGATATTAAACTCTTAATCTAATAAAGGCTAGGAGAATCTCCATAAGTGCAAGACAAACAAACTTTGCACTTATTTAAGTCAATCTGATATGGATAAATGTAACAGGCAGCTAACATCAAGACAACTAACAGCACAACTGAAGACACAAATAACAAACTCCTAGGAATTCGTCAGCACATAAAGGAAGTTATTCCCTTTTATATTGCTGATAAAACTGTCCCCTGTTACCTGGTTATTTTCTAATTTAGATATCTTCCTCCTCCTACTAGAGGTGATAAATAATAACAGTCAATATCCTATCACAAATGAATCCTTCTTTTGCTCCATTGTTGTTAAGGAGATTCCCTAGAATGGTTCATGATCAACCACCAAAACATGAGATCCTGAAGACTATTTTATCTCATAACAACCATGAAAATCCTAGCATTTAGTTCAACTCATCATACATTGGGATCTGTATGTGTGTCTACGCAGATGCGATAGAGCAATTGTTAGTGATAATTGTGCTTGAGTACTTCTGCGTTGATTCCTGTGCAGTAGCTTCTGTCATTTGGGTTTCTGGAAGATTTAAAAAATAAAAAAGAACTATTTGGAGATTGATTTCTGTAAAAACTTTAGGTAGGAGAATAATATGGACAAGTAAGATTGTAGAGGTGAATAAAGGATTTTATTAAGGAAATATTCCTCACTTACTTTTCTCATGACTATATTATGAGACCCATTATCCATTCTCAGAGCAATGTTGTCATGATCAATATCGGTTGATAGCTCATCTATTTATTGTTATTTTTTTGCTTCAGTCGTAGGGATCACATTTTTTCGTCCTTCCTTTTTTGACTCAATTTTCCTTCCTCCGGCTTTTGATTTTGACAGATGGCTTTCAAGGTGTGGACCTACTATACTCATTCACACATGATTTTCCTCTGATCAGCAAACGTTTATCATATTCACCTTAGCTGCTTCTTGTAATCATTTCACAATTCATATTATAACTGAACTAGGTGTTTTTTTTTTCTTTGAGAAATACTCAGATAAAAAGGCGGGTTTTGGGATATAACCATCCAGACTGTTATGATACAATGTATCATCTAGGAGTGGTAATAATTCATCCTTTTACTATATCATTCTTTCTTCTTATTGGTTTTATTATATATAAGACTACAATAGATATTCTATTGACAAGAAATCTAGATTTACATGTTGGAGTTAGAAAATTATCTGAAAATTATTTATCACGAATGTCAATGTGAAGGCTGCATTTGGACAAGTTAATTCTGTATAGCTGATTACAAAAATATGTTTGGATTTGAGATTTTTATATCATACATGATTATATGATACAAAATTTGGCATACTCCATAAAGAATTTTCTAATATTATTAAATTTGACCAAAGAGATGCCCAATTTATTATTCTGTTCCATAATAAACACCATTTTCCAATCTTCACCATATGATTGTAACATTAAATGAATTGAAGATAAGAACAACATGTGATAGATGGAGTTCTAGAGTCATCCTCCACTTCAGTTTCCCATGGATTAGGTTCAGAACCTCAACAATGTCCTAAAAATCTGGCTAACTATTTATCGTACTGATGACATGCATCATTTCCAGAATTTTGAAACTCGAAATATATGATTTAGTGGTTTTGAGTGGTGAGCTTTTAGAAGTAAAGTTCTATGCATCTCCTTGATGGATCTGATATTCATCTTCATTTGGGTGTCTCAATAGCTTGGTCTAAATTGAATAGCTTTTTTAGATAGCTTTATTTTCTTCAACGCATTCTGGAATTCGAGCTTGATTGGATTTTAAGTTGCGACAGAATTGAGTGTTCAGGTGCTGTATCTTCAAGGAAAGGAAGGGGATGCTGAGGCCTTTATTCTGGACTCTATAAGAATGCTAGAGGTGCATCTTTTTTGTGCCTGAAATAAGCCAAGTAGGTGCTTTTGTGATTTTGAATTGTTATCTTCATGGGACAAATTGTTTATCCGTGTAGGAAGGTGGTGAAGGGGAGTCCATTATATGCATTAGAAGACTTCGATACCTTTCTCAGGTTGTCTTTTTTTTATTTTGATGATAGACTTTGTTGATCATGGGTGATTCTTATTGTTCATGGATAATAAAGATGATAATTTGAGTATTTGAATTATCTGAAATTTATAGGGCCAAGCAAGATAAGTTTTTTTGGTTTGGTGGTGGGGTTGTGTGTAAGACGTGTGGGAGGGGTGGGGATAGACTAGTAATCATTAAAAGAAGGTTCTGGGGAAGTAACTATATGACCTAAAATGATAGAATCCAAGAAATCTGAAAGTATATTTTTCTTGCTGTACCTAAAAGACAGTCAGACACAGGACAAGACGATGAACTATATTCGACAGAATGAAAAAGTTTCTTGTGAGTGGTAGAAATTGGAAACCTATCAATCCAATGCATACATATGTCAAAGGGCCCACTGATTTGATCTCACACAGAAGATAAAGGGCGGCCCAACACACAAGGCTCCTACCAAGTGGGGTCTGGGGAGGACTAGATGTATGCAGCCTTACCCCCACAATCAAAGAGGCTGTTTCCAAAATTTGAATTTGTGACCTCCAAGTCACATGGTAGCAACCTTACCATTGTGTGAAGGCTCACCCTCTCTCACGCAGAAGATAGATCCAACAAAATATTGACTTGCACATTAATCATCAAACACAGTCACTTCTGGGCTAGCATTAATACAGCCCAACCTCTTCTCCATGAATCTGATACATGTCATTCTCTCCTAAGCCTACGAGGCACATCACACATCCTATCGATTAGGTCCCATGCAATCCTTTCTTGGGAGAAGCATTCACTTGAATCCACACCATCACACACACCCATGTCTGGTTTCTAGTAGTTCTCGCATTTCTGTTCCAGATCTTCAGGTTATAATTCCTTCTAGGTCTAATTTTCGGACTCATTAAGTTTTTGCTACTTATGTTCTAGATATATATGAAATCAAATCGACATGCTGAAGCTGAGATGATTCAGAGAAGGATTCTACATAAAATGGAACTATCAAAGGTTATTTATTGGAACCCATTTCTCTCTCTGTGTTTAATTTACTTATTGCTCTGACTGACGTGCTCATTTACTTTTAGCATTTGAAACTTGTTTTATCAAATCACAGATATATGTCTCTAGAAAGTTGATTATACTTGACAAACATTTTTAAGAGTTGAATTTCTTAGGTAATAATCTAGATTGAAGGATCCTTGGAACTATTGTTATGTATTGATGGTCATTAAAGGTATTATGACAGGCAAAACAACAGATAGGCGGTATATAGTGACCCTTGGCAGACCACCTACTCTGATTTTATTTTCATTTCCCACTTGCTATCTTCTACAATCAGTTGTTATCACCTTGTTTGGTTAGATAAATTATGTTGCATTGCAAGTAACAGTTATCTCATGAGATTTTTGTCTTGTCAAAAATGTGACGTGGTTTGTGGAAGGCAGGGGTGGAATTCTCTTGAAACTATCGCAGCGGCTGAGAGTTTGGCTCTGATTCTGCAAGCATCTAATAATTTAAAAGATTCACAAGAGCTTCTTGAAAGGTAATTTGTTATATTGTTGTGGCCTCAGAAATTTGGCTTTGACTTATCAGTTGATATCCTTTTGCTTTCCTTACAGATGTCTTAATGCCCGGAAAGGCATACTTCACCACGACCATATTCAGGTTTGTATTATTTTTTAGATACTATCTCCAGTCCTAAATATAAGAACTAGGCAAGGGGTTTACTTTGGTCTTAAATATAAGACCTCGATCCATTTTGTCCTCCAAGTTTATAATTTTCTCCCTAAAGTATTCCTATTGATTGCACATAGGAATAAGAATTTCCATTAAGGGTCGTTACAATACATATGATTAGAAATGATATTTTAGTTAAACCAATCCATATTTGTTACAAATAACTAACTTAACTAATTTCCTTAATATTTACAAATTAGTTATCTAACTCTTATATTAAGGATCAGAGGGAATATTATGAAGTGTAATTTTAAAGAACTGATCAACCTAAATTTAAAAGCTATGAATCGGTTTATTTTCTTGGGAATGATTATATTCCCAACTTGCCCCCTCATGTTTAAGTACACCAGGTAGTGGCAGGAGTTCTTATTCTGTGACAACTTGGATTTTAATTCACTAAGATGCCTTCAAGATTAAAGCCTGACTGACTGAGGCAACTTAATTATGACGTGGGGTTGTTTTATGAAAATAGCAGTCTACTGCAAACCATTGAAATATTTCATATAATAGGTTTTGTGGATGTTCTGATACCTTGTATTTTCAAATATTTGGATGATATTGGATTTTGATAGTTTTCTTTTTATTAGAGTTGAGATCCCTGCTCAATTTGTTTAATATTCTACTCTTGTAATGAAAAATTAGTTTATGCTTGTTATTTTGTAATCTTTCTTGTTTACATTTACCAAAATACACAAGCCTTACTTTTTTTACCCACGTTCAGATTGGTGCTAACCTGCTTCATCTAGCAAGGGGAGTGGTGCTCAACAGCAGCCAATTGCAGAAGTGGGATGCTTCTGGCGAAGCTGAGCTTGATAGGGCAAAGGATCAATTGAATGATTCCATAAGGTTTATTTTAGCTGGTCACATATAGCTCTTGCATGACTAAATTTTGACATCTAAATTTAGTTGTCACAGGTTTTCCCATTGCCAATTAGCCTTTCCTTCCAGATTTTCCATCATGTTGCTTTCTTGTTGATGCCCTTTTTTATGTATATTTTTATCCATGCTTCCTAGCGAGGTTCATGCCCATAATTTTCAGTCTCGACTTTACATCATGTAGATTTGGTTGGAACACTTCAGAAGAGTCAAAACATTCTCATCTGACCAGACTTAGTTTGTATGCAAGACATAATTTTTTCTTCATTCCTTAGAAATGTTACATAATTGGAAATGTGAGGGAGCATTCAGAGACTAGAGACATAAAAAGACAATAATAATGCGTTGCCCAGACAGACTTTTAGACATCCAGAAAGTCCACAGGTTTCCATCATGAAAAATGAAGAATAAACAGAAGCCAATCTTTTGTCTATGGTTTAGGTTTGTGTTTGGTTTGTTCTCTCAAGGAAACATGTTAGATTTTCATGAGCTCCTGATTAGTCTTTCACTTCTTAACTTTCATATGTGAAGTATAGGGCTGTCCTTTGTTTGTCTTGTTCCTTCACTTGATGTGTATGGTATGGGATTTGTGAGGTTTTTCCTCCATGAACTTACTACATCGATCATTTTCAGGGCATATAGAAAGAAAACCTAGGCTAAGATCTTTATAGGTCTTCCATGCAGTAGTTTGGTATCTCTTCCTGCTCTATAATATTTTAGGTTGAAAAACCAATTATCCAAGCAATTACAGATCTCTCTTATTCTGTTTGGTTTTGGTTTTGTAACGCTAACTTTTAGCAGGATTCTCTAATAGCTGTCGCAAAATAATCTTTTGTGAATAGAGTACCTTTCTTTTGCTTGCATTTGTGCAAATTATTGATAGGCTGTTATAAATTCAATCTCAGGATTGCACATCAAGTTTTAAATAAATTACTGAAACAAAAAGTCAACACAAAAGATTACAGTTCACTAGGACGTTCTACAAAGGAAAGACAAGCGGCATTAATCATGCTGGTTAGTTTTTTATTTTCATAATTCCTCATCTTTATGCATGCTTGCATGTTTGCAAACAGAAGTTAAATATCTGGCACTGTTGTGAAGGCTTCTGTCCTGAAAAGTTTTCTTATTTGAAGGTCATACATTCACTTTGGTCCCTATGCTCATAAATTTAGTTAACTAGTAGCTGCATGGCATATCATAATGATGTTACCTTTATATGTGATTTCTGTTATTGATATAATGGTGGGAAACATTATTTGGTAATATATAGATCATTGTGAAAAATGATATGATTTAACATGATATTCTTTTTCAAATTTTTAACTTGGTTATCCTAGCTCGTACCAGTTGTAGTGAAAAACATAGCCTAAATATGAGTGGCCAGTTGTATGTGCACCCACACAATAACTTCTTTCATGGTTATCATTTGTTTGAGAAGTAATACACCCTGACCTTGTGATGAGGCTCATAACGTTTAAACTGCAGATAACATGATTATTCATGTTTTCTGGTTATCTGATTGAATGTGTAATATGTAGAGGAGATGAATGAAGACATAGCATTTCTTATTATTTTTTGTTATCAGACTTTAATGGAGGAAATGGTTTTCTTTGTTTAAACAGGCACATCTTTGCCGGTAACATTGATTTTTGGTTGCTTGATTTTTTTGATATCTGCTTTGATTAAATTGTGACTATTAAGAGAGTGGGGCAGCTGCCCTTTAGTTGGGTGGTTTTGTTAGCGCAGTCATGTTTTCTTCTAGTTTCTTTGGTTCATATATGTACTGAGGGGATGAATTATTCTCCTTCGGGAATTTATTCAATCTACGAAGATTTTTTTGAATAGATTTTACTTGTTATTTTGGCAGTTGCAATCACTCAGTACTTTGGCGTCATTGGAGTTAGCTAAGCAAGAATTGCTGGGAACTCAGGTTAGAGCACAATACTTTGTGGCATCCGACTATTTTGCTTCAGAAGTAATAGATTGTGTAATTATATGTAATGTTGATCACTATGACCGCTCAAGGAAAAACAATGGATGCTGCAGTATCCAAAGGAGTTGTTTGTTTGTTCTTCTTCCTTTGCTTTAATTCATCTGTAAGCACAATTTGATTTATGTCTAACAGTTATGCAAGATATAGATTGATGTGCATGAATAGAATAAGAACACAAGATTTTAAATCATTGCTAGCTTTCGATTTTTGGGAAATCTACAGCATTCATCCCTCTGGAATAGATGTTACTATAAACCTTTTTAACTTGTAAGGCTTGTAATCGTGTACTCTTTACTGAATACGTTCATTTTGTTAAAACAGGAAGAGCATATGAATCTTGAAGCTCGGAAGGCACTTGTTCAATGTGTTTCCGCTTATAGGGAGGTAAAATTTAACCCCATCTCTCCAAAAAAATTTGAATACTTTATCTGAAAACAGTTTGGTGATAACTATAGATTGCTCTTGCTATACGCTACCAAGTGTTGTATCCGAAATTGTCTGGGAAATTTTGAAGATTTATGTGCACGTCCTTTCATTTTTTACATGGGGCTTTGAACATTCATCATGACAATTGTAAACTTGTTTACAGTATGTATCAGAGAAGTCAGTTGCTGATTCCCCTGAAATAAAGAAAGAGTACCTTTCATGCTTAAAGCGTGCTCAAAACTTGCTTGGTGATAAATTTGCTGAGGAGCCAACCAATTAAGGGGATTCCTGGAGCTGAACTAATCATCTTGAATACAATTTTTTTGGTTGGTAGACAAAAGTGGCCAAGCTGAATAGACATGTTTATTGCTGCTCGCTCTGTTAGAAAGGGATGCATGCCTGAATCCCGATGCGGGCCACGCTAAATTAAACTTGGATTGCTCTTTACTCGTTTATTTTGTTCAGGAAATAGTGTTTGTTCTTCAAAAAATCCGATGTTAAAATTCTTATGTAATCGAGCCCCAATAAATTATTCCCTGTGAAAAACTTGGATGTACTTCTCTTTTTATAGAGTTGATTTGAGATTTGAGTTCTTGGTCTTTTTACGGTCTGAATTGTGGAGAGACATCAAGGCCCTTCTGTAACCAGATGTTTCTACAGAACAGAGCAAACAATAATAATAATAATAATAATTATTTATATAAAAATGTTGATTATACTCACAAGTTACATCGTGCCATGAGTTGTCTTTCATGTTGCATCCTTTTTTTTTGGGGTACAAATGCGGCATCCTATTTCATTGAAGAATTTTATGCCGAATATCCAACGAAATTCTAATCAGGCCCAACTTTTACGAAACCGTAAGAATTTTTTCATATTATATAGGGTAATCACACAAGAATATGTTGATTTTTTTTTTTTGTGTAAACGCAAATATGAGTTTTTATATTATTTTAGACCCATTTCAACAGTTTCATTTAAATATTTTAAAAGGTCAGTTAGGAACCTCAAAAACGCAATTGCATCATGTAGATGTGAAATCTCGAGGACCCTTTGTAACCAAAGTGACGCCAATGCCACACGAAAGTGACTGGTTTTGTTGAAGAATGAAATATCTTGTCATGCAGACAATTCTCGAGAGTATACATTTTACCAGAACAAACCAGATGATCCAATTAGCTAGGACCATAATCAAGTGGGCCCTAAACCACCATTTTCAAAGTGAACGATGCTCTTAAATTCTGACAACTCCACGGAAACTTAGAAGTTGAAGCGAGCCAATTAAGAAAGTCACACACGCCTCCACATCCTCCTCTTCACAAATATTCAAACACCACTTTTCCACCAACTTGTTCTACTTTTTCTATATTGCAATTGCGTGGAGCTTGGCTTTCCCACAAAACTTCTTCTTCTTCTCTCCCTAGCTCCTCGTCATATCCGCACTGTTACCAACCTTGCATTTCAATATTCATGACTTCCAAGCTCTTGAGAAATAGAATGATGAAGCCTAAGGATCAGAAGAGGAGTGATAATGTGTTGGCACTTGAGAAGGCAGCTGCATGGGCATGGTACCAACATGGTTCTGGCTCTGATGGAAAAACTAGCATCAGAGAGTCTCATGTCCCAAGAATTCATCAACGCGATCACAGGCCTTCTCGTTACAAGTTAGAAGCCATGAGAATGGCTTCTTCTTCACAGGAAACCAAGGAAGACGAAGGATTATCATGCCCGGTTCACCACACCAAGAAGTCATTACCTCTTCTTGATGCGTATGAAGTACGTAGTATTTTGACGAGACTGGACAGTCTCATCGCAGAATCTGTTGATGACAAGCTTGATAATGGCTTTGGTTCTGCAAATAATGGAGGTCAAAGGAGGAGGAGGAAGAAGAAGGTGAGAAAAAGGATATGGGAAATGCCAAGAGTGAGAGTACTGTTATGCAGTCCAAGGAAAGATGATGTGGTGGATGGAACAAGAGTCTCTAAGGAGAGTCATCAGATTAAGTGTTCAATAATAATGCCAAGGGCTAATAATGGTGGCCGTGTCATGTGAAAATACTTGTTGCCCACGGTACACCCCAACTTTATCTGAGAATAGTTTTAGATTATGTTACTCGTCAATAACAAATACCTCCATCAGATCACCAGATAGACGCAGCTTTATAAAACTTGTTTTCTCTTTGGTGGGAAATATCCTCCATCATTCTCTCTTCTTGATCCTTTTGGAGTAACATTTTATTTTTGTTCTTTGTGGTGGTGAATATTTTGATTGTGTGATTATTGTAATAATTAATGGAGGTTATGCTCGCGAACCAATAAGACTACACTGATGAATATGATATATGACTGATGGGTTGGGTTGGTAAGCCATGAATCATAAGAATGCTTAACGATAATGCTTTCCAGTAATTCTGAATTTTAAAAAAAAAATCCATATTTTGGTAGTCGCATATATATGCTTTATTGCTGCAGGACGGCTTATTGTGGCTTACTTCCATGAAATTAAGATATTGTAAACAAGAGTGGGTTTTTGGCAGCCATCTTCTTCCCTCCTTTTTTTATTGTTGTTTAATTTGCACTAAGAAAGGTCTCTAACACCTAAGCAATTAATAAAGTTGGAGAGTTTGTAACTTTGTCATGCACATTAATTCCTGTTTGTGTGTTTGTCTTTTTGTTTTATTGGCCTTCATGTGATAATATGATTATGGTGTTTGACATCAGTAGCTTTGTTAGGAGGTGGAGGGAGATATATAAATATTCCTTCTCCTTGTTTAGCCTAATTGGATGGGAGTGATTTTGAGACCAACCTGAAAATTTAATATTATTATTATAAAAGTAGTATTATTTAAAAATGTTCCAATTAAAAAAATCTATCCTAAGAAAATCCCTACTTTTGGAGGGAATGGAGGAGATTAAAAACTGTTTAAACCAAACCAAGGGATGAGAGTTTAAGAATTTTTTTACCCTCCAAAAACCCCATACCACACAATATAATGCAAGTATAAACCAATATAAATCTGGAGGTTGCATAAGCATTGGATTGTAGACATTTTCATGAATATAATGTACAAACGTATGAATTCAGTGTACTGACCATGTGTCAGATGTTTTGGCCCTTCAATTCAAAAGCAATGACGTGCATGAAGTAAACCCACACACACATTATCATCAATTAATTCAGGTTGTTGGGTTTCAGTTATAATGTTACATATATAATAATTTCCTTTCTGTTAAATTGATTGATTAACTACATATGATATGAAATTGTGAATACGATTATTGGCCTCTTCCTTTTGATGCTGCTTTTTGTTAGCCCCAGCATTAGATATGTGGCATTTGACAATAAGAATACTACTAGTACTTAATTTATTACTGATACGCCCTTCATACATATTAATTAAGAGCTTTAAGAACTCTAATTTCCTCTAATCAATCAAAGCTTTGTTAGAAACAAAGTCACAAGAGGATTATTGTTTGCAGTGACGTAGCTCTATGAAGATTTTAACTGTACGTAATCATCTCTGCTGAGGAGCATTTTGCCAACCACCTTATTAACAATACTTTGGCTAAAATAATACTAGAGCCCATATGTTATGAGATAGAGTACTATGTATGAGTATGTATATGCAATTACACATATAAGCTCTTGTTTTTTAATGTATAGGTAAATATGTCCATTAATTAATTAATTAATTATTTATTTATTTATGTTCTTTACTCTTCTTTCATGTAGGCTTCTTAGATGGGCCTTTGCTCAAGTTCAACATCTTATTTAGTGTCTAAGCTTGGTGTGGGTAAAAGGGATTGATAAAAATGCAAGTTTACACGTTATGACTTTATAACAATGTCAAATTGTCCATGGCAAAAAAAAAAAAAAAAAGTCAAATTGTCTATAATTTCCTTAAAAATTATATTAAATAAAATGGTTTATTAGTATTTATAGTGTTTTAGATAGTCAATTATATTAGATGAAAAAGAGAGAAATATTCATATATAAGACAACAACACACATTAGATACCAACTTATAAGAAAGTTCACATGACAAATCATAGTAATCTCAAACACAATAAGTTAACAGCTACAAATATAATAAGTTAACACACACACACACACAACAACAACTACAGATACAATAAGTTAACAACCACACACACACAGATAACCAATGGTTGAATAAACAACTCCAACACACACACACACATAGATAACCAATGGTTGAATAAACAACTCCAACAACCTGATTACTTGAGGGATAAAATGATACAATAGTCAATATCTAACAACAAGAGTAAAATCGGGATTATAAGCCAAGCTGAAAAAAAATATGCTCTAGCAGTCAACTTCAAGAAAGGGAATATGAGCTTGATCAAAAAGTAGCATTGTAACTATAGATACAACACTCCAGAGAAGACACCTGCAAAACCAGAGGCCATGTGCAACATCCCTTTAAATCCCAATACATAATGGATAACACTTCATTTATGTGGTGAAAAGATGATAAATAGTAAAATAGTAGACTCAAATAAGTAACTTAATTAACAACTTTTTATAAAAAAATGAATATATTGATTTGATTTATTTTTTTAATTAAAAGTACAAACAATGTAATACTTTGAAATATCTAAGTATTTATACTACGTTTTCGGCTAACTAGAAGAATTGATAATAAGTTGCAACTTATGACCAAAATTATTTTCCCAACAAGATGGATTCCAAAGTGAAGATGGGTCGCACTGTGGTTTTGGGCTGGACGCAACTTAGGTGATCTAACTTGCCTTATTTTTTTTTAATTATAAAAATAAATGGCTTCCTTGAACTCTGAAGTCATTCGTGATCTACTTGTCTTTAGGGGCATCCGAAAAATTTGGATTTTGAACGGTATGATGCGATGAACAACTAGCTGAAACAGAAGACATGATCACCCAAATTCAGAAATTCTCGAAAGCCAATAACTTTTTATCTCAATCTTTCTACCTATCAAGCTCATCGTCCTCTTACAGCTACCTTCCGTCCAATTCCCGGTATATCCCAAAACGTCTCCGCAAAGACGACAATGACATTCTCTCAACCATCTCTGAAGCTATCAACAATTCCCAAACAGAGCCTCTCGATTCTTCTCTTCGAAGAATCCTCCCTTCTCTCAGAGCCTACCATGTCATTAATCTCATTAACTTCAACCCTCATTCTCTTTCCCCTTCTTCTCTCTTCTCCTTCTTCAATTGGCTCGCTTCTCGCCCCTCATTTCGCCACACTATTCAATCTTACTGCTCTATGGCTCACTTCCTCTGTACTCACCGGATGATCCCTGAAGCTCTATCCCTCATGAAATTCATTGTGTCTTGGAAAGGCAAGGACTCTGCTTCTTTATTGTTTGCTTCTGTACTTCAAACAAGAGGTACCCACAAATCCAATATTGTATTTGATGTTTTAATTCATGCTTATATGGATTCTGGATTTGTTGCGGATGCCATTCAGTGTTTTCGGTTGGCTAGGACAAATAATCTTCAAGTCCCACTTTCTTGTGGTGATTTGCTTGATAAGACGATGAGGTTGAAATCAGCTGAATCTGCCTGGGCATTCTATTTGGAAATTTTGGATTCTGGGTATCCTCCAAAAGTTTATAACTTTAATGTTTTGATGCATAGGTTTTGTAAGGAAGGTGATATTAGAGGTGCCCAGTTGGTGTTTGATGAAATGGCTAAGAGACGTTTGCGTCCTACGGTTGTTAGCTTTAACACTTTGATCAACGGGTTTTGTAAATCAGGAAACCTAAGTGAAGGGTTTAGGCTGAAGAGTGTCATGGAAAATGAAAAAATATTTCCAGATGTTTTCACTTTCAGTTCTTTGATCAATGGGTTGTGTAAAGAGGGCAGGTTAGATGAGGCAAATAATCTGTTTGATGAAATGCTCAAGAGAGGTTTAGTTCCAAATTATGTAACTTTCACCACGTTAATTGATGGGCAATGCAAAGATGGGAAAGTTGATTTAGCCATAAAAAATTTTCAGCTAATGATAGTTAAAGGCATCAAACCTGACTTAGTCACATACAATGCACTGATCAATGGCCTTTGCAGGGTTGGAGATTTGAAAGAGGCTAGGAAGCTTCTAGATGAGATGAGTGCAAATGAATTGAAGCCCGACAATATCACTTTCACTACGCTTATAGATGGATTCTGTAAGGATGGAGATCTTGAACTGGCCTTGGAGATCAAGCAGAGAATGATTGAAGAAGGGATCAAACTTGACGATGTAGCTTTCACCGTGCTTATTTCTGGACTCTGTAAGGATGGAAGAGTTCATGATGCCGAAAAAACGTTGAGGGAGATGATGAATTCAGGTTTCAAACCTGATGGTGGCACATTCACTATGGTTATTGATGGTTTTTGCAAGAAGGGTGACACCAAGATGGGATTTAAGCTGCTCAAGGAAATGCAAAGGGATGGACATGTTCCAGGGGTCGTGACATATAATGTGCTTATGAATGGACTGTGCAAGCAAGGTCAAATGAAAAATGCTAAAATGCTGTTAGATGCAATGCTTAATTTAGGGGTAGTTCCTGATGATATTACATTTAACATTTTGCTAGATGGTCATTGCAAGCATGGTAGTCTTGGAGAAATTGAGCTATTTAGAAGTGAGAAAGGGCTTATTACAGATTATGCTTCTTATACTTCTCTTCTTAGTGAAGCAGGTAAAGTTTCCAGAGATCGCTCAAAGAGATGATTGCTGCTACATTGTTATTTTCTGGAAATCCACACTTGGCGGATAAGATGGCTAAAATGTAAGTCTCCTGAGTTAACTGAAGCATCTTAATCAACTCTTCCATATTAGCTATGTTAATAGAGGACGTCTTCAAGATTTAGGTTTATTGCCCAAAAGAACTTTTCAAAAACCACGAGAAGCCTCTGCCGTATTACTAGACCATTGTCATCCTTGAAGTTCTCTCTCAACATAACTGGAGATTGGAACCATATGCCTCTAGATGTTTCAGTAATGGATGATTTATAAATGGAGGTTTGTCTTTTTGTTAGGCTCAGTTAAATGTTATCATCAAAGCTACTTGACTAGTAATGCTGGCATACTAATGAGCTGCTGAAAGCTAATTGTACAAGAAGGGCTCTGACACAGTGTTACTTGATGATTGGGGGAATATACCAAGGGCATAATTGGTAAAATGCAGTTAAAATTTTTTATTTAACTTTTTCTCTTATTCTCACCTATGTTTGGTAATCCGTTGGTTCTGCTTTGGATGATGAAGGCAACCGAATGCCCTTGTCCAAGTACAAAGAAAATGACTTCAAGGGCCTCATGTCATTATGGTGTTCCCTGGCTTCATTTCTTGACTTGGGATTTTCTTTAATGTTTAAGGAAGTCTAATGGTATACCATGAGATGGTGGTAAGCGGCCTCGTCCCTAAAAGAAAGAAAGAAAACGTAAGTTTGAATCTTGAGAAACATATTTATTGGGAGAGGCTAAAAGCTTAAAACTTTTTACATTATGAGCCTCAAAAGGTATTATACCCTTGACAAAAAAAAAAGGAGTCTAATGGTATTAAAAAAAGGGTGGAGTCTAGTGATCTAATACTTTTTACAGTAATCCTGCTAAGAGCACACAGCTGGAAGCCTCGTCTCGCATCTCATACTGTAATTCCGGTTAGATGTGTTCCATGCATAACAACAACAACAAAGCCTTTATCCCACTAGGTGAGGTCGGCTACATGGATCGCACGACGCCATTGTGCTCTATCAAAGACCATAGATTTCGATATATTATTAATTAAAATGTCTCTCTCAATGACCTTATTAAGCGTTCGTTTCGGTCTTCCTCGACCTCGTTTGACAGGACTCCATTCTGCTTGATCAACCCTTCTTACCAGAGCACTCAATGGCCTTCGCTGAACATGTCCAAACCATCTCAAACGATTTTCTACCATTTTTTCGTCAATAGGGGCCACTCCAACACGCTCACGTATATGAGTGTTACGAATCTTGTCCTTTCTTGTATGGTCACACATCCATCTTAACATCCTCATCTCAGCTACCCCCATTTTATGTTCATGATATCCCTTTAAAGCTCAACATTTACTACCATATAGCATTGCTGGTCTTATAACAGTGCGGTAGAATTTTCCTTTTACCTTATTAGGTACCTTACGATCACAAATAACTCCCGTAGCTTTTCTCCATTTATACCATCCGGCTTGAATTCTGTGATTGACGTCTCCATCCACCTCACCATCTTGTTGTATAATTGATCCCAAATATCTAAATTTTGTCACTTGCGGGATGACTTGCCCACCCAATTTAACTTCCACTTCACTTTGACTTTGTCTCTTATCAAATTTGCAATGCATATATTCAGTTTTGCTCCTACTAAGACGAAAACCTCTCAATTCCAAAGTCCGCCTCCATATCTCAAGTTTGGAGTTAATTTCTTCCCTAGATTCAGTCAACATCACTATATCATCCGCAAAAAGCATGCATTTAGGGATCTCCTCTTTAATAGGTTCAATTAGGACGTCTATCACTAGGTTAAACAAATAAGGACTTAAAGCTGATCCTTGATGTAGTCCAATCCTTATAGGGAAGTCCTTTGTAACACCTCCAGACGTTCTAACATTGGTTGTAACCCCCGCATACATATTTTGAATGACTTTAATATATGCAATCCTCACCCCCTTCTTTTCCAAGGCTTTCTAAAGCACATCTCTTGACACCCGGTCATAAGCTTTCTCCAAATCAATGAAGACCATGTGTAAATCTCTTCCTTTACTCCTATATTTTTCCATTATCCCCCTTAATAAATAAATCGCTTCTGTTGTAGACCTTCTTGACATGAATCCAAATTGGTTTTCAGCAACATCAGTCTCCAACCTCAACCTATATTCAATCACTTTTTCCCACAATTTCATTGTATGGCTCATTAGCTTAATTCCTCTATAGTTTGCGCAATTCTGAATATCCCCTTTATTCTTATAAATAGGAACCAAAGTACTTTTCCTCCACTCATCTGGCATTTTCTTGGTTCGTAAGATCTCATTAAATAATTTTGTGAGCCATGACACACCCTCCTCACCCAAACATTTCCAAACTTCAATTGGACTACCATCAGGTCCGACAGCTTTACCAGTTTCCATCTTCTTAAGAGCTTCTTTAACCTTGCCAATTCGAATCCTGCGATAAAATGAAAAATTGAGGTCACCTTCTCGAGTTGTCAAATCTTCCAAGTCACAATGCGGCCCTTCTCCACCATCATTAAACAACTTATAAAAGTAAGCTTTCCATCTATCCTTAATATCTCCATCAGTAACCAAAACTTTTCCTTCTTCATCCTTTATACACCTCACTTGGTCCAAGTCTCTTGATTTTCTCTCATTGTTCTTTGCGATCTTGTAAATCTTACGCTCTCCTGCCTTTGTCCCTAACTCCTTATAAAACTCTTCATATGCTTTATTACAAGCTTCACTCACTGCCTTTTTAGTCTCTTTTTTAGCCATACGATATTTTCCCCAATTTTCAGCATTATTACATAAGTGTATGGCTTTAAAACAATCTTTCTTATGCTTGGTTTTCTCTTGAACAGTCTCATCCCACCACCAAGTCTCCTTATCTTGCCGACCAAGACCTTTTGATTCTCCCAGAATTGCTTTAGCAACCTGCTGGACCTTTTTAGACATATTCTCCCACATGATATTAGGATTTCTTTGCAACTCCCACTCCCCCTCCTCCAAGAGAGTTCTCTTAAAAATCTCCTTTTCCCCCCTTTCAATTGCCACCACCTGACCCTTGGGTTTAAAACTTGCTGGCGTTTTTGTTTTACATACTTAATATTCACATCAAGGACCAGAACCCTATGTTGTGCTGTCACGCCATCCCCAGGGATTACTTTACAGTTAGTACAGAATCGTCTATCAGAATTCCTTACCAAGAAGAAGTCGATCTGTGACCTTGCAGCTCCACTCTTGTATGTTATTAAATGCTCCTCTCGCTTCTTAAAACAAGTGTTGACAATCTTGAGATCATATGCGAGGGAGAAATCAATAATAGATTGACCTTCATTATTGAGTAATCCAAATCCAAAACCACCATGCGCTCTTGCATGAGGTCTTGCCTCCTTACCAACATGTCCATTAAGATCACCTCCAATAAAAATCTTTTCAGTTAGTGGGATACTCTGAATTAGTCCCTCCAAATCTTCCCAGAATTTTTCCTTAAGATGTACTTCTGCCCCTACTTGAGGTGCATACGCACTGATAATGTTAATAGTATCATTTCCAACAATCATTCTTAAGGAAATAATTCTGTCCTCAATCCTCTTAACGTCCACCACATTCTTCCTCCATTCCTTGTCAGCAATGATACCAACACCATTCCGTCCATTGACCTTTCCTGTGTACCAGAGCTTAAAACCATTAATTTCTCTAGACCTTTCTCCTGACCATTTAATTTCCTGGAGACACAGGATATTAATCTTACGATCCTTCATTACTCCCACCACCTCCCACGATTTGCCGCTCAAAGTCCCAATGTTCCAAGTGCCAAATCTGATCCTGTTTTCATGAACTAGCTTCTTTAGCCGCCTCCGTTCAGAAGAAAGCGGTAGCCCTTGCTCATTTAACACTACATCCGGGCGACGATGCAGCGGCCCTCGCTCACTTCTCACTGTACTCGAGCCATACAACGCGTTACTTACAGGCAACGACCTAGTATTAGCACAATTTCTTCGTTGATCCATGTTCATAAAGATTCGACAGGGTTTTACGTTGGCTGTCGGGGCCTAACACAACCCTCCTCCTTTACCCGGGCTTGGGACCGGCTATAAACATAGGCGGAGTTAGATGTGTTCCATGCATAAGGTTAAGAATTAAACATCCAATTGATAATTGATTGGCCTTTTTTGTTCTTCTTGTACAATTTATATATTTCTCTTTTGATAAATGTTACTGGTTTTTTTTTCTTTTTTAATTGGGTCAGCAAATCTGTAGCTTTCCAGTATGGAATGGGACCAATAATACTGGATTGAATATGAGCCCTGCATGGTGGAAAAAATGGGCCCAATGAGTCATAATAGATGGATTTACATAGGCCTCATGCAAAACTTTTCATTCCCTTACAGTTAATTAACTAATAACTACGGCCCTTTATTTTTTCCCTCATTAATGAAAGAATCTCCATCTCTATCATTTTCCTAAGTAAATTCAACTCCCTTGGATTCTATTTAGTTCAAAGAGTTCTCGATTCAACATAAAGTTTTCGAAATTTTCGAATTCTCTCTCTACTCCTTTGTTTATCAGAAGAGTAGTAGCATATCAATATATCACTAGAATTGCCAGCAAGCAACCAAGGCACGTGGGAATTGAAAGAACAGACTTCGGCACAAAGATCCATCATGTGGATTTTTCCTCAACAAAATGTACATGAGTGGTTCACTACCCATTTCAAACAGTTCTTCCAACCCCTATATACGTGGAATCAGTTTTCCTGCTATGAGTAGGGAGATCTGGACTGTTCATATTTTTTTTTTACTTTTTATTTTTTTTAAAAAAATTATTTTAATGAGTATAGAATCTAAAATAAATATAATCTCTTAATTAACATTTTTTAAAAAAATAACATTTTTATTTAAAAATTATCAATTTTAAAAAATAAAATCTGGACTATCCAGACTTGAACGAGCAAGTAACCTTTCCCACACACATACTTAGCTTTTAGGCATTGAACCCATAGAGCTTCTAGCTTAGTAAGAAGCCCGCCATATTTTGACATTGCAAATCCTTGATTCCAAAATCCTACCATTTTGTCTTGTCTTCCTTCCTTCTTGACTTTGATTTTAAAGGAAATTTAATTTCTACTGTTTTCTTTTTTAAAGTGTCGTGAAGAACCCTTTTAGATGAAGCATCGTTTGCATTTAATAACTTGCCAAGACCAAGAACACAACTTCGATTCGGATGGTAGGATGGTTCTTCTTGTCATGGTCAGAAGGCTACCCTTCCATGTTGCCAGGCATCTTTGAGTTCATTGGATAATGGGCAGGTAGGTCATTTTGGTAGCCATTCTATGAAGCAAAGGAACACACCAAGATATATCTCCAATCTCCCATCATCTAGCTAAGCTCACTTGAAGTTAACAAACCTTGAGAAGAAGGCTTTGGATTTGATGAGGTTTATCTTATGCCTCAAGACTTTGCAAAACAATTGCATGATATCACGCATTACGTCAATCTGTTTACGTGAGGCTTCTCCAGACAACAAGATCATCCGCAAATTATAGATGAAAGATAGAAAGTTATTTGGTTGTTGCCTATTTTGATCTATTAATTAACTTTCTTGTTTATCATTTGTCCTAACTCTTACATGCACAGAACAAAGAGATATGGACTTGAAGGGTCTTCTTGTATAACTCCAGTTGAAACAAGTGAGACTCTTCTAATTACATGCAATAATAAGATTAACCAAATCATCCATAAGGCCTACGTCTATCAAGATCATTATATCTACTTTGACTGCTATATACCCTTTCTTCCTTCTCTTACTTCTCATGTTATTATCTATTGGCTTTGGGCAATTTGGCGGGAATTTCGTGTCGTTTTCAAGAACCCCAACTACCAAAAGCATCTTAGTGATTTTGCTCAAAGTCTCCAGCCATCTTCTTGAGTACACTATGATAAATAACCTATTTCTGTGTTCATATTGAATAGCTTCAATTTTCTGTCTTTATTATCTTTTCATTACATGGTCTAGGTATTCTTGTGTTACCATTGGATTGATTTAATGATCGGTAAGTATTTCCATGTCTGAAAGCAATTGTTGTCACAACAAAAAAGTTAGTTACAAACTGACGATTAGGTCACAGTAACGTTGAAGTCTGACTTTTCTTGAGCGGAATCTTGAAAGGGGTAGTATCTTAGAGTGGATTATTTTTGCTCTTTTTGGCATCATGTGTCCTTTCATCTTCATCCCATGCTAACTATTCTGGAAGTTGTCCAAAGATAATTAATGGAATTATTTAGTTAATTATTTGTAATAAATGTATATTATAATTTACTCCCTTCTTAATGATGTGCATTGGAACTACCTTGATGGGAAAACTCCCTTTATATATGTAATCAATAAGGATACTTTTAAGAAAAAATTATAAATTTAAAAAACAAAATGGGTTCATGTCTCATATTTAGGACTCAAGTGAACTTCTTGTCTAATTTTTTTGGTTTAGGACCGGAAATAATATTATATTAGTTATAGTTACTGAAGTTTAATAAGATGTTGGTGGATGATAGTGCTGGTCTGTTAGGTATAGTCTGTGTTATTGTTGTTATGCGGTATATATAGAATTGAAATGCAGGTTCAGGTTCTGGCTATATAGAAATACAGAAAAATTAAATCTTGGAACTATTTATGTCAGCCAGAATTAAAAATACCACTTGAACTCAGGTTTTGCATAGCCAGAACCCACAAGCAACTATTTATGTCAGTTTTATTGTGGTTACATTTTTTTTCTTATATTTGTCAATTTTTTCCTAATTTAATCATATTGATGCTCTTTTAATAATAATCAAGTAAAAAAAAAGGGGATAGAAAGAATGAAGGAAGATGATTAAGATGCTTTAGAAAATATATGTCATATTAACTAACTTAACTAATTTTTTTAATGTTATTAAATCATGTAAATATGTCTTATATTAATATCTAAAAGGAGTAGAAGACAGAAGGCCTCTTCTCATGGGTCTTTTACTCTTTTTTAAGAAACTGAAATTGAAACTTAATTTGCCGGCTTCGTAGTCTAGTTGGTCTCCCACTACCAAATAAATTTAATTACTTATCATAATCAATCTTATGTTATGGCGTTAAGATCATTTTTTTTTTGGGTTGCCTATCTGATATCTAAAACTTCACTCTAATTAATCTAAATCCAACCTGGGTCGCACACCTGGCTATGGTGGGTGAGTCTCAGCATATGGCTCGAACTCAAGATCTTATTTAAAATGAAACCGAGCTGCTTACCACTTAGACCAAGCATCAAGATCATGAACTCGTACATTTTGAATTTTTGTTACATGCATGCTCCTATGATGATGGGTTGATGATCCAAATTTTTGGGCTGATGCTAGCCCAATGGATTTGGGCTGAATCCGAATCAATAGGCCCAATGCAAAGTGATGTTGGCCTCTTGCCCTCCGACCATTTCAACCTCAACTTGATATTCCAAATCATGATTGAAGAGAATTTTCACGTTGTTTAAATATACATCAGAGTGAAGGACGCAAGTTGGGGTGAGTGACAAGGGTTTTGCATTTTCTTAAGCGTTCTAATCCCATGTTTGATCTATGAGGCAATAAGAAAATTCATTTAGTAGGATCATCTTCATCTTGAGTCCGACAATACCAGTAAGATTCATCATCAGACTCGTTCATATGCATAGAATATATATATATATATATATATATATATATATATATATATATATATATAGACACACACACATAAGAGTAACCTTAAAATCTGTTGAATAGGACGTACCATACACACAATGGTGCAGAAACATTCTGACAAGTATATAAAAAAGGGAGGTTGAAGAAAATAACGGTGGAGAATGAATATATCGGGGGGAGGGTGGCCCTAGGAAATAAAGACACTGGCCCATTTATTTGTCATTTACACTAAATGCTTCTGGGACGACATATCTGACTGATGAAGATTATTATGCCTTTCACATATAAAATTAAATAAGAATAATATATGTGAATATCTTTTGATAATCCTCTTCTTTTATTTTTTTTCTTGTTTTGGCGGGAAGGGAGGGTTTTCTTGCAACCAAATAAAGCAAGAATAGAATTATTCTGTCTTTTTCTTAGAAAAAAAATTGGGCTTTTGAGAATCCCAATTGCGTGAGGAGTGACAGCTGCAAATACTTTTAAAAGTCTTGAAAGGGAAGAAGAATACAAAAGGAAAAATAATGAGAAGAGAGAAATATCTGGAACGAAAGCTGGCAAGTGGCACGCCCTACAATAGAGTGAAGTTATTAAACCAAGCTTCTGAAATCCGATCGGTCATTCAATTCGTCAGATATTGAGTTAATGGTTAGTGGGTTATATTAGAGTTAAATTAGAGTTAAATTTAGGTCAAATCAGTGAGAAATTGAATATTTTAAGCTTATTAATATGAATTTTTAAAAAAAATTTAAAAAAATTAATTTTTCTTTAAAATAAAGAGTACCGAACTGGGCCGGTTAAGTGTAGTGGCCGGTTTCCAGACTAGACCGGCCTGTCAGATCCAGATTTCAAAACATGGTATTAAACCCCTAACAAATTAAAGCCAATTAAATCCCACCTACTCCCTTCATCTATGGGGAACCCCTTTACCTTTTCAATTGTCAACCATAGCATCTCTTACTTAAATTATGATACTACTAGCATGTAGGAGGGTATTACTGGTATTTTTTTTATACTTTTAACCGGTAGTATACAGTGTCTTTTCTGAATCCTATATATTATCAAGTATCTAAACAATTGATTACTCCAATTTTAGGGATTATGACTACTACTTCTAATATAAGTGTCCCTTCTAAAGCTCGAATTTAAGATTTAGAGGGATATAACGGACCTTACACCATTAGACTAATTCTATATTGATATAAGAATATATTATTTTGAATACCTTAGTACTAAAGCATGCATTAATTCTTTTTCTTTTTTTTTTCTTCGAAACATGCATTAATTCTAAACCAACAAAACTATTCATAAGTATTAGAGCTGGGAATCAAGGCCGGCCCTTGACGGGCCATGGCCTAAAAGGGCCAACCCTACAGGGCCCGAGGAAAGAAAAATTACTTTTTTTCAAAGCCCGGCCCGAAAGCATCAGGGCCAGAAGTCATTTTCACAAAATTTAACTATACGTTTACACAACTCATGCAATAAAATAAATACAGTTATTAATTTATAATCAAAGGTAAAAAATATTGTGTATAAGTAATTCATAGTCTCATATAAAGCATAAGAAGGTAAAAAGCTAAACACTCTAAGCAACATAATTATGAAAACTATCGTTTTCATCTTCTTCGCTACTATCATCAATTTCAAGGAATTTTGATTGTACTTCACTTTAAGTAGTAGACTCTGTTTAAGGGGTAAAAATATCAAGAATTAATAAATTACCATCATATGTAAATTTAACAATTTTTAATGTTCTTAGAGAGGAGACAGCAAGGGTATGAGTAGGAAGGGTAGTAAATTAAAATAAAAAATAAAGTTAAATGGCCTAACAGGGCCTTCGGCCCTCCAGGGCTGACCCTTTTAGGCTCGACTTCCTTTTAAAGCTCTATTTTTTAAGCCCGACCCGTAATTTAAAAGAGTTTAAAAAGGCCGAACCCGGCTCTAATAAGTATTAAGACAAGTTTTAATTTCCATGATCGTCTCCCCCAAAATCATGTTTCAAACCTGACCAGAAAGGTGTCCTAATCTAATTAATTGTACTTAGTAAAGTTAATTGGATATATATATATATATATATATATATATATATATATATATATATATATATATATATATAAGGATAAATATATATTTGAACAACAATGATTAGGGAGAGATGGAGAAAGTAGAAGAGAATTAAGTGCTGATTCGAAGGCAGGCCTTTTCTCATAGAATTGCGTGAGAAGAATGCAGGAAGTTTTCAAAGAAGACGGCAGTGATGTACAGAAAATATATAGACACACTGCTATTTGATAGCAATTGATTGGGAAATGATGGATTAGGGTTTTGCGGATGAAAGTGAAAAAGAAAGAGGTGAGCTGTGAATAGGATGGATGGAAGGTTATCTCACATCCTCCTAAAACCCTTCCTGTTTTTTGTTTGTTTAATTTTTTAGGGAAAATGGTTAAAAAATACATTTTAAGTAAATTAATTGCTAAATGGTACCAATGTGCAAACAAGCATCCATCATGTGCAATCAGCATCCACATGTGCAAAAAACATCCCTGCAAAAGTGCAAACATAATCCCTTGTATGCAAAATATCATCTTTCGTGTGCAACATATGATCCGCTTGTGTGCAACATATCACCCACCGTGTGCAATGGTCGCAATGAGCAATTAATTTGCTTGCAAGGTTTTTTTTAACAATTCTCCCAATTTTCTATGTACTGCCAGCAATATGTTGTGAGAAATTAATTTTTTAACAAAAACACATTGGAGCATGTAAGTTAAATTTTATTTATAAGTAGCGAATACAACATGAATAAGTAGAGTTTTACTTTTTCATCAAGTACTGTTTTGAAATTGTTTATAAGACTATTCTACTTGTTCATGATGTATTCGTTATTTATAAATGAAATTTGATTTGATCATACTCCAATGTGTTATTGTTAATAAATTAATTTCACTTGTTTATAGAACTATTCTATTTGTTCATACATAAGAGTATTCCACTTATTTATGATGGATTCCTCACTTCCAAATTGTTTCTTCTTTGATTTTTGCAAGGGTTATTTCTGTCTCTTTATCTTACAAACTAATTCCATTGCAGGGCCCACAAACTACAGTAAAATTTCATATTTTTTAGACGTAATGGAAATTAATTTGCTGTAGTGGTCTTTATCTAAAATTTTCCCTTTATATAAATATTTGTATCATCCAACACATGAACCAAAGTCATGATATAAACAAGGGTCAAACAAATTTTAATAATATTCTTAATGTTGACAATTTGATTATTAATCTTACATTAAAAAGGATAGAGAGTATTGAGGTTGGCATATTAAATGTGGGTACTGAAAATGCTGGCGGCAATGGAATTCATTGAGTAGGCTCCCAAACTTTTAAATATGCAAGCCTTGACCCTATGCTTCATCTTCAAATAGGGGAGTATGGCAAGGCGATCTACTATCATCACCATATCTCTTTGTACTTTGTATGGAAAAGTTATCTCACATGGTAGTGGATGCAATAAAAAGTAAATTGTGGAAGCCTCTGAAGTTTAGAAGGAAGGGAGTCCCGGTATCTTATTTGATATTTGCTGATGACTTGTTAATTATTTTATGAAGTAGACGTAGGTCAGCTTTGCAATCTAATAGGTTGCTTGGATCATTTTTGGAAAATTCTCAGGATAGAAGGTGAATAAGCAAAAGACAATTGTCTCTGTCTCATGAAACGTGCTTAGAAGAAAGCAGGATGAACTATGTACAGTTTGCAGATTCCAAAGAAAGGAGGATAAAGATAGTTCATAGGTGAGTAAATTTGCAGTTACATGTTGGTGGCAATGACATTGGAGGAATAAACTTGTGTCTGACGAAGGTCTTACAATGCCTTCTAGACCTGACCTTGTTATTTGCAGATATGTTCGGGAATTGCAGCACCTCACAGGGTAAAATAGTCCACTACGTCAAAGGAAACAATCTGTTGAAATTCGGTGGGTGGCACCTCTTGCTGAGGTATAGGAAGTCTTGTAGGCAGACTGCTTGGGGATTTCTTACCCAAGGAATATATTATATTGGTTGAATATTAGTTGATAGGGGTTTTGTCCCCATCTTACCAAAAACCAAAAAGAAAAAAAAAAAGATTGTGGTGTCTTAGAAGTAAAACAACACATCTTTTCTGGTAAAAAGAAAAAAAGATAGAGCAATATGTCATTAATTCCCTTTAAAGTTTTAATTTTATCCAGTATCTATATGTTTGATTCATTTGAAAGAGTGGTTAGAAATAAATGGTAACTGCATCCAAAGAGAGAGGATGACTTAAATATAATGTTCATTAAATTTTTGCATCTGTCTTGGTCGGCAAGATAAGGAGACTTGGTGGTGGGATGAGACTGTGCAAGAGAAAACCAAGCATAAGAAAGATTGTTTTAAAGCCATACACTTATGTAATAATGCTGAAAATTGGGAAAAATATCGTATGGCTAAAAAAGAGACTAAAAAGGTAGTGAGTGAAGCTCGTAATAAAGCATATGAAGAGTTTTATAAGGAGTTAGGGACAAAGGCAGGAGAGCGTAAGATTTACAAGATCGCAAAGAACAAGGAGAGAAAATCAAGAGACTTGGACCAAGTGAGGTGTATAAAGGATGAAGAAGGAAAAATTTTGGTTACTGATGGAGATATTAAGGATAGGTGGGAAGCCTACTTTTATAAGTTGTTTGATGATGGTGGAGAAGGGTCGCATTGTGACTTGGAAGATTTGACAACTCGAGAAGGTGACCTCAATTTTTCATTTTATCGCAGGATTCGAATTGGCGAGGTTAAAGAAGCTCTTAAGAAGATGGAAACTGGTAAAGTTGTCGGACCTGATGGTATTCCAATTGAAGTTTGGAAATGTTTGGGCGAGGAGGGTGTGTCGTGGCTCACAAAATTATTTAATGAGATCTTACGAACCAAGAAAATGCCAGATGAGTGGAGGAAAAGCACTTTGGTTCCTATTTATAAGAATAAAGGGGATATTCAGAATTGCGCAAACTATAGAGGAATTAAGCTAATAAGCCATACAATGAAATTGTGGGAAAAAGTGATTGAATATAGGTTGAGGTTGGAGACTGATGTTGCTGAAAACCAATTTGGATTCATGTCAGGAAGGTCTACAACAGAAGCGATTTATTTATTAAAGGGGATAATGGAAAAGTATAGGAGTAAAGGAAGAGATTTACACATGGTCTTCATTGATTTGGAGAAAGCTTATGACCGGGTGTCAAGAGATGTGCTTTGGAAAGCCTTGGAAAAGAAGGGGGTGATGATTGCATATATTAAAGCCATTCAAGATATGTATGCGGGGGTTACAACCAATGTTAGAACGTCTGGAGGTGTTACAAAGGACTTCCCTATAAGGATTGGACTACATCAAGGATTAGCTTTAAGTCCTTATTTGTTTAACCTAGTGATAGACGTTCTAATTGAACCTATAAAAGAGGAGATCCCTAAATGTATACTTTTTGCTGATGATATAGTGTTGTTGGCTGAATCTAGGGAAGAAATTAACTCCAAACTTGAGATATGGAGGCGGACTTTGGAATTGAGAGGTTTTCGTCTTAGTAGGAGCAAAACTGAATATATGCATTGCAAATTTGATAAGAGACAAAGTCAAAGTGAAGTGGAAGTTAAATTGGGTGGACAAGTCATCCCGCAAGTGACAAAATTTAGATATTTGGGATCAATTATACAACAAGATGGTGAGGTGGATGGAGACGTCAATCACAGAATTCAAGCCGGATGGTATAAATGGAGAAAAGCTACGGGAGTTATTTGTGATCGTAAGGTACCTAATAAGGTAAAAGGAAAATTCTACCGCACTGCTATAAGACCAGCAATGCTATATGGTAGTGAATGTTGGGCTTTAAAGGGATATCATGAACATAAAATGGGGGTAGCTGAGATGAGGATGCTAAGATGGATGTGTGGCCATACAAGAAAGGACAAGATTCGTAACACTCATA
Organism: Albizia julibrissin; assembly: GCA_037074505.1. Taxonomy (NCBI): domain Eukaryota; kingdom Viridiplantae; phylum Streptophyta; class Magnoliopsida; order Fabales; family Fabaceae; genus Albizia; species Albizia julibrissin. The sequence continues at coordinate 38,263,189 of CM073483.1, read as the reverse complement.
TACGTGATCGTGTTGGAGTGGCCCCTATTGACGAAAAAATGGTAGAAAATCGTTTGAGATAGTTTGGACATGTTCAGCGAAGGCCATTGAGTGCTCCGGTGAGAAGGGTTGATCAAATAGAATGGAGTCCTGTCAAACGAGGTCGAGGAAGACCGAAACGAACGCTTAATGAGGTCATTGAGAGAGACCTTTTAATTAATAATATATCGAAATCTATGGTCTTTGATAGAGCACAATGGCGTCGTGCGATCCATGTAGCCGACCCCACCTAGTGGGATAAAGGCTTTGTTGTTGTATTAAATTTTTGCATCTTTTCAAAACATTTTTGTGAAACAGAGCACTATATATATATATATATATATATATATATATATATATATATATATATATATATATATATATTATACGAGTTAATTCAAGTTTTAAAACATGTTCGCAAGAATACTTAAAATCAAACTCGGAGAAGTTTTGAGTATAAGTTCGTAAATACTTTAAGCATAGATATAGCATAAAGCCATAAATTAAACTAAAATGTTGACTTGAGCCTACGTCCAGAATATTTCACTTGAGATTTTTTCCACTATACTCCATAAGTTTGAACGGGGCACTTATAATTAATAAAGCCACTGTAATTCGGAAAAGGGTCGTCTCCATTTTTTTTCCCTATCTACTTGGCTCCACTTCCTTATTTATAGTAGTAGATAAATTCTGAATGTGGATATTTAATATCTTATAAAAAGTAAAAAAAAAAGAATATAAAAATACTTTAATAAAAATATAAATATATGAACTACTTAGATCAACTATTTAGATTAAATTTTAATGCTTTAAATTTATTTATTTATTTATATTTTTTATTTAATATTATAATAATATTTTTATAGGATATTAAATCCCAACTGTTAAAATTGATCTATCTATATAAATAAAGAAGTAGATTGAACTGGATGACAAGAAAAATTGAGACTTTCAAAAGATTCTTCACTCTTGAATATTTCTCATAGGGTTACCTCACCCTTGATTGCTCTTTAAGAGATACCTATACCCCTACTTTATAATATGTTTATAGGAATTGGATTACACGAGAAAAACTTAGCAAATAATATAGCTTAACAGTTCAGATTTAAAATTTTCAATTGATGATTTTTAAATTAAAAAATTATTTTTTAAAAAAGTTGGCCATTAAGAATTTTTTTTTATTTAGATTATGTACACAATAAAATAATTTTTTTGAAAAAAGTAAAACTAAAAAATTGAACCCTTAATTTTGGTGTTAGTCACTCTTGACGAACATAGAAATACTTCCATGGAAAAATATGCCGGATCATGAGAAATTAAAAGAGAAAGGGAGCGAAGAATGAATTGAAGATGCATTTTTGTGGTGTTGAATTTGATTTTACTTCATCTTATCTTTAATTTTTGACCCACTTTAATAAAAAGAAATTAAATTTTACAGTGAGACTTACTTTAAAAGACTGGAGGTAGTATTCATTTATTCTTTTATAAATGTCCGTTGGATTACACTTAAATTACATGACTGTCATAATCGTATTTATTTAATTATGAATGCCTGTTGGAGGTAGTACTTATTTATTTACTTAAATTACATGACTGTCATAATCGTGCGAAAGCAGACGGTATTTATATATCAAAAGATTATTGGCTTTCAATTTTAAACAAAATATGTAGTGTAGCAATACTAAAGCTAAAAGGTTGTATTAATAAAAAAGCCTAAAGCTAAAAGGCCGACATTAGACATATTAAACTCTTGTGGCAATATAAAACTTTGGGAATAACTTTGGACTAATAAATAAAGGTTGAAGACAACCTGTGGGTTTAATAAATAAAGTAGAAAAATATTAAAAACCAACAGGAAAAAAAATATATTTAAGTACCACTTTAACCTCTAAAACTCACAAACATCAGTTAAAACTTGTAAATGATAAAGAAGGGATGTGGTAAAAATCTAGGGTTTTTATCTTTTAGCTCAAAGACTCTTTAAGACTGATTTACAGATTAATCGAGTAATGAGATTACTAAAACAATAATATTTTAGACAAAAATAGCAATATTTTTCACAAAAATCGTAATGATTTTGATAAAATATCATTAACAAAATTAATCAATGCATTTATTTATTTTGTCAGTATTTAACGATTTTGTCAAAACCATTATAATTTTTGTCAAAATCATTAATGTTTTAATCAATCATATTACTCAATTAGTTATAGTTCAAAATTTTTGGACAATCATTTCACACATTTTATAGGTACTTATTGATTTTTTTCAAAATTATTAATATTTTAATCAATCCCATTACTCAATGGTCATAGTTCAAAACTCTTGGTCAATCTTATAAGTTTTAATGAGCTTTTTTAAGTTTTGAAAGTTAAAGTACTATTTAAATAGGGTTAATATAACTTTTGATTCCTGAAGTTTGGTCTGATTTTGGTTTTGGTCACTCAAATTTGAACTCGGTGATTTTAGTCCATGAAGTTTGACCCGATTTTAGTTTTCATCTCTTAAGTTTACTCTGTTTATAACTGTTGGTCCCTCAAATTGAGGGTAACATATCAAGTTATTTTTAAATTTGAGTGATTAAAACTAAAATCGGGTAAAATGGACTAAAACCACCGATTTCAAACTTGATGGACCAAAACCAAACTAAACTTCAAGAATCAACATCACCGATTTCAAACTTAAAGAACTAAAATCGAACAAAATTTCATAAACTAAAAATTATATTAATCCATTTAAATATCTTTCTCCTTAAAAACAACAACCATGATTCCTGCGCAAACATGTGCGCAGTATTGGCACTGTCTCAGATCGACAGAATCTCCGCAAAATACTATATCCTATACATATATGGTACGGTATTTCTATTTTTTCTATTCCTAATACCACGCCTCTTATGAATTTGCGTGCAACCCAGTATATGCTAATTACTAAACAGCCCCGCCAACTCGTTGCTTATCTTAATTCTCGTATTATGTTCATCATTAACTTCTCCAACTAGTTGCTTCACATAGCTCTCTCTCCGCCGTCTCACTCTGCTGCGCCACCCGTCAACTTCGACGGAGGATTACTCACTCAGCTGTGTACTAAAAAAACACCCCATGTAAGCGTTTTTCATAAGTGAGTACTCTTATCTTAATGCTTTTCGTAAATTTATAGCTTGATTAAATTAATTGATGTGTAAATTATTAATGGTATTGTTGTTTATATCGAGCTTTTTCTATAAAGGTCATTGCAAGATATTTAGTCATCCTTGTGTGTGTGTTTGTGTGTATGTGTTGCTGCTCAAGACCCTGGTATGATATTTATTGTTCATTGTTTAATGTCTTATTCAGATCACGGATGTCTGGCTAGGAACCTGTTTTTCTTTTTCTGTATATAAACCTTTTCCTTTTGTTTCATATGAAAATAGGATTGTTATTGAGCAAGAATACACCTTGGCGTCACTTGATGGTCAATCTCTCTTGTTTCTCTTTCCAGGGAATTGTGATTTCCTTTTATTTCATTAAGATGCTTTGACGTAACAAACTGCTCCAGAATTTGTGGCCTCAAAGTGGTCCATGAGGTCCTTCCATAGCTTTAGCTACGTTAAAATTCAGGTGGTTCGGGTGTTAGTTTTAGTATTGTATATTTAGCTTAGGATGTTAGCTTTAGCCTTAAAATTGTAATTGTGTAGCCTGTTGTAATGTTAGTCATAGTTGGTGATTACTGTTGTACATTGGAATATATATATATATATATATATAAAGTTTAAAATGTTAGGTGATAATAGTGCTGGTGTTCTGGATATAGCCTGCATTGATTCTGCTCTGCTATATATGTACATCGGGAATGTAGATTCAGGTTTTGGCTATGTTGAAATGCAGAAAAATGAATTTACAAAAGGATTTTTTACATTGATTCCCATAGAATTTTGATGTAAACTATCTACGTCGATCAGTTCTTAAGCAATACTGACATGTATGGTTGCTTATTTATGCCGGTTTTGCTTAAAAATCAGGGTAGAGATAAGCAACTATCTATGTCTGTTTTATTGTCAAACCTATATATGTTTAAATTGAAATTGATATACTGATGCAGGTTGTTCCCTTTTTAAGTCAAATAATAGATTCATATATGAAAGAGGCTGACAAAAAGTTTTTTTCAAAATTGACTATTTGTCCCTTTATTACTGGTGTTCCAGAAATATCTGTGATCAAGCAAATAGCTCTACCAATGAATGGATTGGATCGAATTGGAAAATGGAAAGATTTGTACAAGTTATGCCTTTCTTCACCACTTCTCACAAAATCATTAGGTACGGATATGTGAGATACTTGGGGTAGATGAGCTCGGTTCATAACGTTGTGAGAAAAGCTGATACACCCAAATGGCTCAGGTAAGTCTTATTACCAGTTAAAAAATTCTCGAAAAGTAATTTCTTTTTTGCGTGACAAGTGTTTAATAAAATGACAGTACATTATCCATGAGAAAAGCTGGAGGTTATGGGGACTCCCAGATCAAAGTTCCGAAGTTCAAGATGAAGCACTTGGATGACATAGCGGCTAGAGGAGAAAGCAATGACTTTGAGAGCATTTGGATGCTGCGTACTGTCTTATGGGCAAGTAATGAGAAGGATGCATAATACTAGCTCTATTCCTTAATATAAGATCTCGTTCACAGTGTAAATTACACTACGAATGAAATCTTATATTAAGAACGGGAGGCAATATCATTACATTAGGCATTCCTATTGTTAGAAAATGGGCTTGATTCATCCTGGTTGGTGAATGAAGCTCAAACCCATAGGCCTTAGAGCAAAAATATAATATCCAGATTTAGAGGATATTTATTAGAAATATTCCCCCACTTATTTCAAATGTGGGAACAATTTTATCGTGTGTCTTGGAGGAACAGTTTCTTACACATCATGGGTTTACGGGAGAGTATGACAAACTGATACATATACAAGAGATGCATCAGTTGTCAAAATATGAGAGTTTTTCTTAGCCTCCTAGCACAGAAAAAGTCTCTCAAGAATATTTCTCTTCCTCCGGTGCATTTGTTGTGTAATATATAGCCAGAGTCCACTGACGTGACCTGGTTTGTGTAGATATCTCGAGGGTATGAAGCTTTACTCCAGGTATGCCCGAAACTCTATATTGGTATTAGAGCATGAAATCTGTCCTAAAGCTGTATTTTTTTAATCCCTGCTACTCATGATAATGTTGCCTCTGCCATGACTGTGAACATGCTTTTTTCTTTGCGATTTTATCCTTCTACGAATTTTTTTTTTTTGGTCGAACCGGTTACTGCCTCTGTGATATACTGAATGTGACTTCACCTTATGTACGTATTTTTTGTTTTGAGTTTAGTTTCTAGTTTACTATGCTTACGTTTCTTGATGGTAGTGTGTTTATTTTCGGATGGATATAACATGTTCTTTTTGGTTTCGTTTTTGCCTATGTTCTATAAGAATATGTGCATTTAGAAGACTCATAAAACACAAAAGAAAACTATAGAATGAGGGAATATAATAGATGAAATCAAATATGAGAAAAATGAAACAAAAAACACAACTACATTAGATTGTGTCATCTAAAAATGAATTATTTAGGTGTCGGAAATGATCCCATTGCATAGATCTCGAAAAAATGAAGAAAATAACACCAAGAACGCGACGAACAGATGTCAAATGACAAAGATACAAAGGAGAGAAGAATCGGGTCCGACAAACTAGACCCATCTCGCCATCTGGGTTAGATCGACTTGAATAGAGGTTGAAGATGAAGTTAAAAAAAATTTAAATTGCGTCGTTTTTTGCTTTAAATGAAAAAGGGGGGGGGGTTTGGCACTGTGTCACTATTTCGAGTTGGTCCCGGGCCAGGCTTTAAGTCTGACTCAGAGATGCATTTAAATTTTTTTTTGTCATCGGATTAGCATTGGACAAAAAAAAAGAGAACTATGGACCTTTGGATCAGGTTATCTTTGGCCTAACCCGATCCAAATGAACACACACACACACACACACACACACACATACAATTATATCAGATTATTAAAAAAAAGCAAAAGGTCAGAAAATGCCACATGGCACGTAAGGTATGTGGCAGACCTTTTTGACACGTGGCGAATTAGGTCATACCGCTGCTGGCGGGTGGAGGACAATTGACCGGCACATGTTGCCACTTGAGGGTGCTGTGGTGGCATATGCCGGCATATGGAGGCACTGATTGAGATGCGGCTTGTTCTTAAAAATTTCTAAATTTGAGATCTTTATTATGATATGCTATTACCAATTTTTGAGGTAATTTGAGATATGTTTGTGAAAGTTTTAGTGCTTGTTAAAGTGTTTATATACATTTAAAAATTCCTAGGATTACCATAACGACTCATTAATTTTACATAGGTGAAAATGAAGCAAGGGGCTTCTGACAACATTGAAACTCTTGCGTATAGATCTTTGAGCATTGATTTTGTGGATGATCAAGCTGATATGGATGATCCTGAAGGAGACCCCGAAGAAGATGAATTTTTAGAGGAAGATCTCAATTCTATTCCCAAAGAATATCTTGAGGAGGAGCCTATGTAAGAGGAACCTCAGGTGGTCTACTCTGATTCTGGACTAAAGTCTGTACCGTCCTATCCTGATAAACCTCAAAATTCATACGAAAAGGTCAACCAACCTACTCTACTGCTATGGTTGAGAAGATAGCAGAACTTGATGCAAACAAAATAGCTAGAATAAAAAATATAAAAATTATACACTTAGGCTATGTTTGGCTCAATAGAGAAGAGGGGAGGGGAGGGACTTTGACATTACCTTGTTTGGTATAGGAGGGGAAGGGAGGGGAAACATTTTTATATGGATAACTTTACCCTTGTTTCATTTAATTTGCATTTTATAACTTTCTAACATATTTAATAAAATATAATTATAAATGCTATTCAATACATAAAATTATAATTTTATAATTATAAAAATTAAATAAATATAATTATAACTTTCCCCTCCCATCCCCTCATACCAAACAAACCTTTAATCATTGCGAACTATCTAGAAAGCATAATTGACAAAAAGAGTATAGAGTTCTACATGAGCATGATGATGAAATATCGCCCTCAGTAAGAGTAAGAGGCACCTTCCCCATGACCGTCTCTTAGGTTGATGCAATGAGAAAAACAACAAGATTCATGCTAAAAAAGAGAAGATTTTTTAGGGAACTAAGAAAAGCAATTTTTGACTATTGTTGTTCTGACATTTAATTGGTTATTCATGTTTATGCTTGTTTCTTATGTTAGTTGTATTGAGAATGTGACTCTATGTATTGTTGTTATTATGTTTTATGTATTGACATTGTATCTTTCATGTAATGAAATATGTTTTTTTTAAAAGTTAATGCTATTTTTGGATTATGCATTATGATACCATGCATCCCTGATAAGTGGGAGCTTTTAGAAGGCAGGACTTCGTGTATGTTTGGATTAGCGGTGGAAAAGTGACTTTTTTTTCAATCTGACTTTTGTAGAAGTGAGTTTGAAAAAAAAGTGAGATTGTAAATGTGATTTGTGTTTGGATTAGCGGTGACAGAAGTGGCTTTTTCTAACCTTGAATCTGTTTGGTTCAGCGTTTGAAAAGCCCGTTTAAGTGAAAAATGAATGAAAGGGCATGAACCTTATTGAATATCACACACACACATATAAATTGTAATAATTGATGTAAAAAAATGTAAATAAAATTTTATAAATTAAAAAAATTTCAATTATTATTGAAAGAAAAGAAAAATACACCGAAATACTTAATTTAAAAAGGAGAAATATATATTTTAATATGAATGACATATATGAAGTGTATCATAATTGGATTATCTACTCCTAACAAGTTGGTCTCTAATCGTGTCATAAACATCATTTATGTGTGTTGAAGATAATCTACGGATAGTTAATATAGATGCTACATCAACTGGATCATTATGATCTTTAATAAATACATTATGTGTTTCAGCTTCTCAAAAAATACACTAAAATATTTAATTTAAAAAGGAGAAACACATAATGGATTTAATTATTACAGTAAAAACCTTTTTCCCATGCAGCATACTATATTAAAGAGATAGAGAGGTATTGTTAAGCAATTATTAAATTTTAAAACACAGTGGGTTTTGATGTTTTTCTCAATTGGATGAAATATATTAGAAGTATTATTTAGCTGGTTGTACAGTAGCTAGCCGGTTTCACACATATTTGAAAGCTAGAACCTTGGGCCCCACAAGCAATAACCCCGTCATGTTACCTGTGCGCATAGGCAGGGGCCCCACTTTATCTTGACTGATCTTAACTGTGTGCGTAGGGTGCGGTAGGAATAAGCTAAGGGATTGGGCTTCTTGTAGAAGCTACGGTTGCAACAAAAGCACATAAAAAGTCAACGTGGATCCAAACACTCATCCAACAAGTTCACTGGGCTTTTGCTTCAAACCGTGCGTTTTGATGGGCCGAACGTGTTTCCAAACAGAGCCTTCTAAAAGTTGATGACTTATTTAAAGTACTTATATGAAGTTCTTGACAGAAAATAGTAAAGTTGCTAGTATTTACATAATAAGACGTATAAATGTATTCTCCTGATCATGGATTTAGTAATGTAATTATTTTCCAGTCAGGAATGATATAAGTACAAACATTATATACTGTGTTGTGCTATATAATCGTTTAGTTAAATTCTCTTAAAAAGAACAATGTGGAAAACCTTATCCCATAATTGACAAATGGCCATAAAAGACATCATTGTTGAACTAAACAAGGGGGAAAATTGAAAGGTAACAAATGGGACATTTGGTACTATAAGGTACAGTACATTTTGGAGGAATAGGAGGCTATTGAGCCATTGGCTACTATTTTGGTGAAACCTAAAACTGAAACGATTGCTTAGCATTGGAGAAACCTAGAAGCTTATTATGCATAGAAAAAGAAGAATAACACTCAAGAGTCACCTTGTCAAGCACTATAGAGAACAACTTGATGTCCCAATATAAGAAATACAAGATTGGACAAGCCATGTGAGCTACACTCGAGGACAAGTTTGGTATCACATCAACCACTAAGTTTTGGAGATTGACAATCAAGTTTGACACATAAAAGCTTAGAAGGAATACTCTTATGAATCCACATCTGAGAGAGATGTCTAACATGATTAGAGAACTTAAGAGAGTTGATCATACCTTGACTGATGAACAAGTTTAAGCTATAATCATATCACTCCCTTCTAGTTGGGAACACATGAAAGTGAAATTGAACTATAATGACAACATCGTCACTTTTGATAGTAAACACCTTGAGCTTGAGGATAAATGTTTGGAGACATGCAAGGCCTCTGGATAAGCTTACTATACTAAGAGTGATGGTCTTTCTAACATTAAGCCTGATTTCAAGAAGGGAAAAAAATTTGAAAAGAGAGGCAAGAAGGACGTCCTTAAGTTCAAAATGGGCAGAAGGAAATTCAAAAAGAAAGGAAAGAAGGCCAGTAAGAAGAAATTTGATATGAATAAGGTCAAGTGTCACACCTGTCTCAAAATAGGTCACTTCTCATAGGACTGTACCGAGCAAAATGACCATAAAAAGGTACTAATGAATTATGTGAATTCATACTTTTCTTTTGTTTTAAGAACTGCTTTTCTAACAGAACCTGTATGTTCTTCTTGGATTTTAGACTCATGTTCAACAAACCATGTGATGAGGGATCAGGGATCCTTCATAGAATAACGTCAGTTACAGTATCTAAGCAAATAGCTTTATGTGGGCAATAATGCAAAGATTGAAGTCAAAGGAAATACTTGCGGCAAATGTCAAATTAAGAAGTTGACACAAACAACAAGTATACGTGCGTTGTGACAAGGAATCTCTCAATAAGTGGGAGTAAGCTACGTCTCCCAGTGAGTGTGAGTAAGCTTCGTCTTCCAGTGAGTGAGAATATATGAAAGAAAATATTACTCATGATATGTATATTGAGACATTCGGCAATGTGATTCACCACGTTAAACTTGAGCATAAAAGATTGAGGGATCCGAGATCTATCAGTTACACGAACTTAGCTAAGGAGTAGGATGATTCATCCTTTAAGACTAAGGGTAAGAAACCTATGTGGTAAACTTGATCTAGAGGAGGTCAAGAATGTTTTCTACGAAGGTAAAGGCTACATTGATAATCCTTAAGGGTTGTAGAAGAAACAATCCACATGAGTAGTAGATGTTTCATAAAAGCATATAGCTTCATGTCAAATGCAAAGCAAGAAAGAGAAAGAATCAAAGGATTGGAACTTGTATGTTAACTCTGCATATATAAATCACCCTGATTCACTCTATACAATATGCTAGCGACAAAATCACATCTTTGTTATTTCTTTAGTTAAAGATCAATGGGGCTATGACTCTTAAATCTTTTGTTGGATTTAATATTTCCTTTTAGGGATAACAATTCCATTTTTTGCTATATGCACACATTGTTCAAAAAGAATAATCAAACTAGAAAAAAAGAATTTGCTAAGTAATATGTACTAAAGGATGAATGTCCTTATGAGCAGCTAACAACTTAGTCTAACTGATAAGAAAGATAAGGAAACATTTTGAGAATACATCCTCTGCAATTAGCAAACTATGAAGTTTGTGAACCAATAAAGTAAAGGCAATACACAAAGCCTAGTGTTTCATTAATGTCATGGATGTTTACTCGAAATACAGTTATATTAAAAGGATAAGGCCTTTACCTAACAAGGGTTAAGAACACCCATTTGATTAGTTCAAGATGCTATGTGTACAAGAAAATGATTGATAGGAAACTATCAATACCTAGAACACTTCAACATAATAGAGTTGTTGACATAGAGAAATAAACATCTCCTTTACATGGTTGAATAAACAATAGCATAAGTGAAACTATCAGCCATATGTTTGCATGTAAACTCAGCTATTTTCTTTACACTTAACCAAATGCCCTCCCAATCAGTCACAACCAACCCCTGAGAGTTTTGGATAAGCCTCAAAGCAGGTCTAAGCACGTTAAGACCATGAGGGTCAACAACTTAATATACATAATTTTTCCTATGAGTATAGAAAACTGAGGTCAAGGCATAAAAGATACGTCTTCACGAGGTGACTTGAAATTTTGAAATGATACATCTTCAGGAGTGAAAATAACGATGACTTAGTGACTGAGAGAACCAAGGAATGCAACGATCATAAAACACAAATTTCTTAGCAGGAAACGAGCATTGATTATAGAAAAAATCTATTTAAGAGGTTAACAATGACAAGGAATGACCAAGGGTTCCTAAGTTCACTAATCCGAATGGGAGGTTTGAGATCATTTTCACAATGAAAGAGATAAGAGGTAAGTTATAAGAAGAATACCTCACCCATACATAGGAAAGAGAATCTTATGAAACCTACCTCGGAGTAAATTGCCATTCAACAAATGACGATAAGGGGATAGATTTCCTAATAGATTAAATGCTCTCTTCATCATTTAAGAGATGATGATGACTGCCTATAAGTGTTTAAAAAACACTAAAAGGACCTGTTAAGAATAATTGCAAAATAAGATGTGGAGGTGGATTCTTTTTTAAACTAGCCAAGCACATATTTGGGCGATTTGTCACCTAGCCAAAAGGCAATTGGAACAAGTAGGTTCTCAAATCTATAAGGAAAATATAAAACATAAAACACTTAATAGCTAAGGGGTATTACAATGGGAAGATAGCCCATTGTGCATTTTAACTCTCAACAACTAATTTTGGTTATAATAACAAGCTTAGTCTTAAAATTATATCAAGATGATGTGAATACGACTTTCCAATTTGAAATCTAGGGAATTGCACTACAAAAAAACAGCAAATTTCTGACGGAATTTGAGAAGGAAAAAAATTATGTCTCAAAAGTTGTCCAAATTATGTTGAAAATTTTCCGACAGAATTTCTTGCGGAAAAGTTCGTCGCAAATTCAAATTTGCAATGGAATTTGGGACGGAATTTCCCACAGAAAAATTCAGTCGGAAATCAAAATTTCCAACGGAATTTGCTACGGAATTTGAGACGGAATTATTCTATGGCAAATTCCGTCACAAATATTTATTTATTAATTTTTTTAAATTTTTTGTTATGATTTATTTAATTAATTATTAATCTAATTACTATATATTAATTATATTATAATTTAAAATTTAAAATATTATTAAATTATAATATAAATAAAAACACTATTAATTCATATTTATTATTAAAATTAATACACACACAAATAAAAATAAAAATTTTATAAATACAATAAAAATAAAATGAATAAAAAGGATATTAATAATAAAAATTTGGATATAATATTTACGTAAAAAAATAAGGAAACTAAAATGTAATGTTTATATATATATATATATATATATATATGATTTTGCATTTAAATCACACATGTTCTTCCTAGCTCAACTGGCAAAGGCACTAGCACACGCGTGAGAGGTCATGGCTTCGAATCTTACATTGGCCACAAAATGCAACCATTTTGTGCTATCGACACGTGGCGTGCGACGGAGTGTGACACATGGCGCAACAGAGGACGAAACGTGGCAGTTGACCGGGACACGCGGCGGTTGACTGGGGCAAGTGGTCAGAGACGAGGTGGCGGTGGTCGGTGGTGGGTACACGTGGCGGCTGCCAGCCAAAGGTTTTTGTTGAAAAATAGCGTAAGCAAATTTGCCACTGAATTTGTTCCATAGTAAATTCCCTCGTAATTTGGGACAGAATTTTTTCTGTCACAAATTCCCTCTCAAGTTGCGACGGAAAATTCCGTCTCAAATTGTAAGGAAAAATTCCGTTTCAATTTGAGACAGAAAGCCATATTCCATCGTAAATTAATTTGTGACGGCACTATTTCTGATGAAATTTTTTCCGTCGGAAATTCTGTCGCAAAATGCCTCCATTCCGTCGCAAATTCCATCAGAAAATCTGTCAGAAATATCTTATTTTTTTGTAGTGTTGGATGATGAATTCTACATGCAACAGATTGAAGGCTTCATAGGAAGAATCATCCAGGCAGTAGTATATGAGGTTTCAAAAGGTGAAAGCCTCGCCAACTTTGAAATAATCGAAGAACACTGCATAAGTGCTAAACCGTCTTCAGATGATTCTTTGTGAAGTAATCATTTGTCAAATGACATATGTTCAGCTGAAACAAGTGTTAAGGGAGTTAAAGGAATAAATAATAAGAGTTATCCTTAAATTTTGAGTTGAAAGATAATGGGTTGAACAAAACATATCTTGAATGACAGGATAAATGGAGATTGCATAAAGAATGTACAACCTTTGCCACTTAAGACATATACAAGTGTGATCTTTAGGCATCTCAGTATGCTAAACAACAAACCCATGGATACCCCTGATTTATAAAGGGTGCCCTTGAATGCTGATCTAATATGAGGGATTTATAGTATCACAAGTATCAAATTTTGAAGACATTTTGCCTACGCGGTCACAGTAGACGCCAAGTATGAAACATGAAAAAGTAACAGACACATGATGGGAGCCCCATCAAGTGCGAGGGGGAGATGTTAGCCTTGGGGTCCAAATCCACCCTTAATGGGCTGGATTATTTGATTAAGATACAAATAAAAAAAAAATAGTATTAATTAGAGATTGGAAAACAAATTAGTATTAATAATGAGATTGTTAATTAAGAAATAAGTCATCATAATTCAAGAAATTAATTAAGAATTAATTTTCCTAATTACTAACTTGGAAAGCAAGAAGGAGTGCAATTAACTTCCTAATTAGTGGTCACCCTAAACCACTATAAATAGGATGTGTCTCCCTTAATTATAATTCATTTCTGTCATTGAGCTATCTGGTAATTTCTCTTCTCTCCTACCATCTTTCTTGTTCTGTTGATCTGCTATGACAATCCTAATTAAGCTTCAGTAGTCTAATAATTGTATGAACATTATTATGTTTGACTAATGGAACATTGAAGCTTTGACTTGGATTCGAAGGTGGATTCGCCCCGATACACAAGTCTATTCTCTCATTATTTTTCTTACAGACATTATCATAGAGGTATGCTTTAGTGACTACTACCGTAACATATGTCCTATGATCATGATAGATGCAATCCAAGATATTATGTTAGGAAAGAGGTTATTGCATGTTAAAATGATAGATGGGAAAAAAGAATATTACCTATAATATACACGCTTATGTTGTTGTCTGAGACATATATCTTATGATATTAATTTTGGTAATCTCATAAGTATTGACACTAAGTATATTAGAAGACGATCTAAGTTTTATCTTGACTAGAAAGAGATTAGATCTTCCATATGAAAGTATATATTGGTAAATCTAGTACATATAAGGCATAATATTAATTTTAATCTACACAAAGGAAGGTTGTTTTGTGCTGATCTTGTGAAAGGGATTTCTAGTACAGATACCTAGGAGATGCCATGCCCATGCGGTCACATCTGTAGGAGACTACCTCTTTGCCGGTAGCTACCATGTGTCCCCTCCTCGCAACGTCCTTGTGCTGCCACATGTCTGTGTCTCTTAATTCTTGAAAATGAGTCTCCTCCCGTTCAAACCCATGGCCTCATGCTCTTAGTGCCCTCATGTGCGTGCCGTTACCAGTTATGCTAAAATAAACATGCTTTATATTATTGCATAATGTTATATATATGTGTGCGTGTGTGTGTGATATTATTAAAAATAATAATAAATTAAATAAAAATTTGAAATAATATTTATACATTTATCATTAATTAATTTTGAATTCAAAAAATTTAAATCTTTAACAAATCTTCTTATAAGTATATTTTTAGCCATTTTTTTGAAACTGAATTTTATTTTTAATTAAAATTACTTAATAACTAATAATTTAATTTATTTTTAATAAAAATAAAAATATTAAATAATATAATAATGTTATAAATATTATTTTAGTAGAAAATTTTAAATATAATATTAATAAGTAATAATATACTTTTAATAATTAAAATTAAATAGAATTAATTAATAACTATATTAGTTACTAATAATATTTTTATTTTTAAATAAAATTATTTGACAACTAGTATTATAATATTATAAATAATTTTTTAATATAAATTTAATAAATTTTTTATTTTTTCCATGGAAAATAATTACCCACAGAAAAATTTCCAATTGATAGGGAATATATTGTAGTTTATAACTCTGCAAGTGCACAGGCCGTATCAAGTAATAGAGAGTGAATAAAGTATTGTTGTCAAGAGAATTTGGTACCTAAAAATAGTTGAGCAATGATTTTACACTTTGTTTAATTTGAGAAAACCAAATTGAATTCAAATGAGTAAAAAGAAATTAAAATCAAAATAAAACAAACTAACTACCACAATTGTCAAACAAGCAACCCAGGGTCACTAATTCCTTATTAACTTCATAAATATTGTTTTCACTAACTTAATTAACCTTAACATCAATTTTATTATTCTCAAGTATAAATAGTTATAAGTGCATGTCAGTCCACTTACAATCATCTCTTAAGTATAAATTGTTATATATGTCTAACATAATTACTTAAGAGGCAAGATAACTCAAACATATTCTTCAACAATTATATGGGACCATTAGGTATATGTCTATCATAATAGCAAACTAAAACGTACTTTAATCCCATATTACTCAATCTCAGAGCCAAAATAAAATTCCCTTTGTCAGGGTAAATCTTAATGCTTAAATTCATATTCAATGATGACCAGTTACTAAATAGACAAAGATAAATAAGATTTAGTAACCAAAATTAACATCAATTATAACTCCACAATGAAAACAAAGTCTAACTCACTCATAAGTTTATATCTCCTCTAGGTTGCAAAACAAGCTAATTAAATATAACTAAAGAAAATAATACATTCATAATTCAAGATATCAAGGAAAAGAGAAAAGAAAAGGGAACAAAGCATTAATTCAAATCCATCATCATCTTCAAGCTCTAGCTACTCTTCTTTCTAAGCAGCTATTCTAGTCTCTTCTCTTCTTCACAGTCATATCTTCCTCTCATGAAGAAGAAGAAGAATGAAACTTGAACTCATTTCTCTCTCTTTTCTTGTGATTGAAGAAGATAATCTAAGATATGTAGCTGCCTTCTCCTCCATTCATTTCAATTGTGACTTGGGACTTAGGTTCCTCACTTTCCTTTTATTCAAAAAGTAGCGTCCTATCAATCAATAGAAAAAGAAAAAGATATTATTTATTATAATAATACTAATAACAATAGTAAACTAAAACCACTCTTTTATTTTTTTAGAAACTTTCAATTATGATTTTCTTATTATTGTTTCTTTCCTAAACTTGAAAACTTATATCCTAAATTGAAATCCCACAAATGATGCACCCAAATTGATATCTTTTAAAGTTTTAAGAAAATCTCTTCAATTTAGCTTTGATAACTTCTCAAATATGTCAAAATATATCTCAAATCTATTAAAAATAGGAAGTAATTACTGACGGAGTTTTTGACAAATTTCTGATGCAATTTGCGCTCCATAAGAAATTGAGTATTGTTTTATAATGTCAATCCCAAATATAAGTTAAAATTTTTATACAAGACTAATCCTTTTTATAAATTACACAATTCATATGTCCAAAATTGTAATTCACTTTTTCCATTTTTATTGACTTTCATTATATATGTCTATGCATTATTGATACATTTTTATTTCACACGCATTCTTTCTCATAGTATTTCATTCATTCTCTCTCATCTGCATTCTCCATAAATAAGGATATACTTTTTTAATTTTATTTATAAGTCACTTCTAATATGTTTCACCATAATTAAGAAAAACATTAAACCTAATTACTACTATCTTAAAATTTAATAAATTTATAACTTGACCTCTATTTAATATATACTCTATATCAAAAGTGGACACAATAATAAATAAGTGATAAAATTCTATATTTAAAGGAAGAATTTAATAATCTGACTTGTAAACATGATGAAAATGAATATTCTCTCTTCCTTGTAATGAGAGCTCAGGAGTGTGTGTCTATAATATATATATATATCTTTCCCAGGCAATCATCATGCCATACAGAAAGCCTAAAACGGCGCCTACCAAATCGTGAATTATGGCTGCTATCGGCGATCCGACAAATCCTGCCTCCATGATGGAATCTGATGCATATACTCATGTCGTCTCAATATGGCAAGTATTTTCTTTACATTTTCGAATCGAATCTTTGTCCACAAAAGAGCCCCTCCAAGAAATATGGAGTGCTGTTTTATTTACTGTCTGAAAAAAGGTCATTCTGACACATTTTGGTTGGAGCAGGCCCTGGTTTCTGCTTCTGCTCAGTGAATCTTTAACTTCGATGCTTTATTCTTGTCTTTGTATGCAATATATATATATATATATATATATATATATATATATATATATATATATATAATTAAATATTAGATCCCTGCCAATCGAAGAAGGGTTATGAATGAATAAGAACAACCAATCCGTTTAATGGCAGCTAAAACAATGGTTATATTTAGCAAAACAAGAAACCCATTGACTGTACTTTTTTTTTCCTCTCCAATTTTTCATTGGTATATTTATGTCTCTAATCTTTTTATCTTTTTTCTCCTTTACAATTTGGCAGCCCCACTGAAACTCGTGGTCCGCTGTTTGTCATACGCGAACAGAAAACGGTAATAACATTGAACTTCTCCTTATTCCAGCCCCCTCCCTCTTAAAATTACAAAAAAATGAAAATGCTACATGTATTTTGTCTGGTTTAATGTATTACTCATGCAATGCCACGTGTTCTGAACATGAAGAGATTCCTCGGACCTGGTGAGAGCCTTTTAAAGTTGCTTCCCAATTGGAGTCATATGGTTGCAGTTCCAGGTGGCTCCATAAAAGCTATCTTACGGTCTGTCAAAAGATATCTGATATTTTATTATTATTATTATAAAACACTTTATACACTTTCTAAGACTATTGCTTTATGTCCGGCCATCACATGCAACAGTCCAAAACAAATATACCAGCATCCAGAAGGAAGGCAAAGCAATTTCTTGGTGAGAGCTTGAATTTGCTCATTATATTATGTCAGAATTTCCAGTGATGGTGTCATATATATAATACTAGTAGTAGTTAAGATTGTTTTACATTGTAACGTTTAATTCATTTTTCACTCATGTATCGACTTTAACTTCAGGTTCTGTGTGATGGTTACAATGATGTTGGAGATCCCCTTGCCTCGAACACCAGGTATGCCGCTGCAACGATCTTCCAGAATCGTGATGTTGCTTCTGCAAAACCAAGGTATTGTTTTGTAGTTTCTAAAAGTTTTGGCTTTTACATTACCGAAGTTGTAAATCATCATCATCATCAGTGCTTTTAATTTGTTTCATATGGAAATAGGTTTCATCAAATGAATCAAGATTTCATGTTCGTGCAAGGTGGCGGTTCTGGACCTCAGGTAAATTTTAATGGAAAGATTATTATGAGATTTATGATCACTAAAATTTTCACAGCAAGTATAGCAGCATGCAATGATAAGTTCCGATACAGGAAATAATATTTTATCTTTTTCACCAGATTTTTCTCATTCTATGCATGACAGGGACTACGCCCTTGGGATTTTAAGAATGCTAGTCCTGACAAGGATGCTGTGGGTAAAGTCATACAAGCAATTTCTGAAGGCTTTGCACATGCTGGCATCCAGGTATATGGATTACCAATCGTCCTACTACCCTTATCACCCCCTCTTTGTTTGTCCTTATGTGTTCAGTTGTTTAATTAGAAAATTTCAATGCATTCCCCCACATTAGCAAATTAATTTTCGTTTTCCCTCAAGGATTCTAAAATTTCACTGCATTCCCTTGTATCAAAATTAAATTTATCATTTTTGTGATTGAAAGACATTGGTGCCCTTCCATCTTGATTCCCTTATGTGTTGTTGTAAATTAGGTTGGGAATATGAAAATTGAGAGATGTTAATTCATTCATGTGAATTTACAACAACATGTATGTGAATCATAAGTAAATTTATTAGTTAGCAAATTTACAGCAACACATAAGGGAGTTTACAGCAACCGGCAACAATGAAACTTTTTTTTAAAAAAAAGAGTAAGGGAACTAATGTCTTTTCACCAACAAAAAATTATTTCTTTTTGATCCAAATGAAATTTTTTCGGAATCTTGTTGAGACAAATGGAAGTTAATGTGCTTTAATGTGGGTGCAGTAAATGTTCAGAATCTTTTGAGGGGTAAATGGAAATTAATTTGTTTTAGTGGGGGTGCAGTGAAATATTTCCTTGTTTGATTTTTTTTTCCAGGCGCGTAAACATATACATGTTTATCATATATCGCTTAAAACTATAATTAACCATTACGCAGGGTGGTGATCCATCTATCTTTCTTGCTGGCCATAATGTGTGCATTGCACGTTTCGGTGTTCAGGTAATTTGAAGATAGATGTGGCCATAATATGTTAGAGACCGCCCACTGTTAGTTTATTCTAGGAGAAAAAAAAAGGTGGACCCCATTGCCAAGCGGCTCCTGCACAATGTGGGTTCAGGGAAATGAGACCCTATATGTAGGGAGCTTTACCTTGGCATTATTGCCAAGAGGCTGTTTTCAGGGCTCGAACCTTAGACCTGGAGGCGGAAAGCCAGCGCAACCACCAGTTACGCCAAGGCCCACCTAGGAGAAAGAAGAATTATTTTACAAATTAGTTATTTTGATAAGGATGGTTAATTTGATAGTTATCTTGTATTAGAGAAGTTAATTATTAGTAGTTGTGTATCATGCATTATGTATATAACAGACTGAGTGTGTCAGCTACCCCTCAATTTTAGGCCATTCTAAATTTTTTTATGGTTCTTTTTTATCATTAAATTCTATATAAAATGAGTGATATTTTGACTTCTTATGGGTTAAAAGCAGTGTTGCTTTCAATTTTTATGATTTTTCAAATATTTAAAACTCCAAAATGGTGTGGTTGGTTTCCTTTTAATTTAGAGTCTTAAATGTTTGAAAATCATTAAAAATTGAACAAAATTCTATTTTTTTACTCATAAGATATCAAAATATCAACTATGTCATATAGAATCAATTAATCAAAATAACCACACCAAAAAAAATGGAAAGGGTCTTAAAATTGGAGGGCCGCTGGGGGCGCAACTAACCTAGTCCATGTATAACTCTTATCTATTACTGTTAGGGGTTATGACAAGTATTATTTAGTAACTGTTATCTCTTTCCTCTCTTACTCTATAATTTCATATACTGGTTCTAGGGATATATTTCTCTTCATTCTTCTAATCGGTCGAATCTTTAAACTCTTATGCAGGATACCTTTAAACCTATAATCCCTATTCATGAGACTGTGCAGGTAGCTTGATAATATAGCAACTATATATATTAATTCTCTAAAATAATTTTACATATTATTAGATTATATATATTTCTATCAGTTAGGAAAATTAGTTTGATAAATATATGTGATATATTTCTTAAAAAAAGTCTTACATTTAGGGTCAAAATCCTCCCCAAACTAGTCTTAAGACAGGAGGAGTACTCTTTTTTATTGTCATTTTTTTCTTAAATACTTCAATAAAAGCCCTTAATTGTTTATCTTCATGCAACACACACTTGAATACATGCTTATCACACTTCAAACTCTTGCATGCAGGGTGGAATATTGCTTGCTGACCATGTGTGTACTGCACGTTACATTGCGGAGGTACCTTGATGATATGGCTACAATATTGTTTCTGTCAGTTGCTTGTCATTTTCTTCCTAAGTACTTCAACAAAGGCCCTTGCTTCTATGTAGCAGATGTCCGCTAGGAAGCACGGGCTGAAGGTTTTTGACCCGAATATGATTCCGGTATCATGATGAGCGCTACAATTTTATAGATTATTTATTTTATTAGTTATCATTTAAGTATTATTTTATTTTGATTTAGACTGATTTTTCTATTAGATATACTTTTCCTTTTAGATAGATTCTTATCAAATTCATATCCTGATGAAATTAAAAGGGTGAATAGAAAGAGCGTACCAGGTTGGGTAACTGAAAGCAGAGCTCATGCATTGGGTTAGACTATAAGAGTCTAAACTGGGTATGCATAACAGTGCGCCAGAATAGAGGAGTGATTTTTCTGGTTTTGTCTTGTTTTATGATTCTGTTTTTCTAGTTCTGTCGAGTTCTGTCTTGTTCTCCTCCACCGTCAAAGTCACGCACCAGCATGTGATACCATTTTCTGGTGAGTTTTTGGTCTCGGTTTGGTCCGTCCAATGTCGCCAGTTTTTTTTCGACGTATCCCTGTGGTGATCAGGGTGAGGTTCGGTGGTTTTGCAATCTCAATTGATTTTCTCATCTGTGTTCTGTTTAGGTTCTGTGCTTTCTGGTCAGTGTGTTTAGGTGCTATGCTTTGCTCTTTTCTAAGCACAACAGGCTTTTTGGCTATTGCAATTTGAGGTGACACTATGTGTTAATTTCATTTTGAGGCTGCTAAGCGTTCTTTGGCTTCTTATGAGGAAATTTCTGGGATTGAGACAATTTCCTTTACTGTCAACTTTTCTAGTGTGATTTGTTTCATTATCTGCTGAAGCAATTTCTATTGGATTCTGTCTTTACTATGATTTTTCAGGAGTGGATCCCTCTTTCCAGGTGTGGGTCCCTTGTTTGTTAACTGAAGTAGTGACATTTTTGAAATTTCTTGGTGAGCCGATTAGGTTGATGTATGTGGCTCTCTGAAATTGTTTTTTTATAGTAGTTACTGTTCATCCAGCAGGTATTGTTCATATAGCAATATTGTTCATTCGATGATTACTATTCATCATTTTTTCCCTGACTATTGTCTTGTGACACTTTCTAGTTGACTCCTATGGCTGACTTTAAAGCAGTGTTACTATTGAAACGATTCATATTTCAAATAAAATTATTGATCATAAGCTCAATTGGATAAATCATTCGGACTGGAGTAAAACTATCCACATGTACTTGCTCAATATTGGAAAAGAAGGTCATTTAACTAAGACCCCTCCCAAGGATGATCCTAAATTGGTTTAGGCCAAAGCTAACACCTAGTTATTCTTACAAATTCAAAATTCCATTGAGCCTGACATCTTTTCCTCTGTTAGTCATTGTAACACCATGAAAGAAGTTATGGACTATCTGGAGTTCTTGTATTCTGGAAAAGGAAATATTACTTGCATTTATGATGTTTGTAAAGGTTTCGACCATGTTAAACAATAGGGCCATCCCCTGAAGAACTTCTTTTTGGATTTTAAGAAGATGTATGAAGAAATGAAGATGTTAATGCTCTTGACGATTGACCTTCAGGCATAAGTAGATAACATGGAAAAACAAGTGATAATTAGTTTTCTTATTATTCTTGATCCAGCTTATGAGACAGTTCGATCTCAGATCTTGTATAGTTTTGAGCTGCCATCTCTCCAAGATGTGTACTTTTGTATGCTGCGTGTTGATTGCTTATCTCAATAAACTTCTCATCCTTATGCCAGTGCTTTAGCTAGCTATGGCACTACTGATAACAGGTACCAGGGCTTCCCTAGACAAGGCAATGGTACATCGAATCTGGTTTCTACTGCCAATAAGAACCAAAGACAAGGTACAAATCCTCAGAATTTTGGGGCTATCGTCTA
The DNA here is from genome assembly GCA_037074505.1 of Albizia julibrissin. NCBI lineage: Eukaryota > Viridiplantae > Streptophyta > Magnoliopsida > Fabales > Fabaceae > Albizia > Albizia julibrissin. The sequence continues at coordinate 38,240,507 of CM073483.1, read as the reverse complement.
CTTCTACTACAAGGAACTAGGACATAACAAACATTATTGCCGCAAGCTACAAAATCAGCAGCAGCATAATAGTTTTGCTCATCTAGCTCGGTTCGCTGGTAATTTTGATATTGTTTAATCAACACCAACTGCGTTTGCTACAGGTAATTATAATTCTTCGCTTGCTACTTCTTCCTTAAAGTGGATCATCGACTCTGGTGCCACTAATCATATAACAAGTAATCATCATTTATTCTTTACGTATGCACCATATGCCAATCCCTTCTCGATAACCATTGCCAATGGCTCCTACTCCTATGTTCTTGGCTCGGGCATTGTTAAACCCACCCCATCTATTTCCCTCTCGCCTATTCTTAATGTTCCTGACCTTATTTTTAACATTATGTTCCCCTAGCAAGCTCACTCGCCAGTAAAACTGTTTTATCTCACTTTTCCCTGACCACTGTTTGATTTAGGATCTCACGACAAAGCGTATTATTGGTAGGGGATTTGAATATGGTAGCCATTACTTCCTTGATGATCAAGTTCCTCACTCTGGTGGTTCTTCTCTATTTGATGTTCATTGTCGACTAGGCCATATGTCATTGTCATTGTTAAAAAAATTGTATCCTCAATTTCATTATTTGATATCCTTAGAGTGTGAGTCATGTCAGGTTGCTAAATATCATTGTGTTTTCTTCTCACCTCGCGTTAATAAACGGGTTGCATCCCCCTTTAATTTAGTTCATTTTGATATCTGGGGTCCTTGTCTTATCGAGTCCATGACTGGTTTTAGGTACTTTGCTACTTTTATTGATGATTTCTCTCAAACAACCTGGCTTTATTTAATGAAAAATCATTCCGAATTGTTTTCTCATTTTTGCAATTTTTTTGTGAGATCAAAACTCAGTTTGTTATCTCTATTAAAACCCTACAAAGTGATAATGCTAAAGAGTATTCATCTGCCCAGTTTCACAACTATATGCTTCAACATGACATGATTCATCAGTCCTCGTGTACTGATACGCTTGCTCAAAATGGTGTTGCCGAATGAAAAAATTGACACTTATTAGAACTGGCCTAGGCTCTAATGTTTCAAATGAAAGTTCTAAAACCCTTTTGGGCTGATGCTATGTCAACACATGCTTCCTCATTAATCGCATGCTATATCCTGTTCTTCATGGTGACATTCTATACACAACTTTGTTTCCTTCTAAATCCTTGTTTCCTATTGATCCCAACATCTTTGGTTGTGTTTGTTTTGTTCGCGATGTTGATCCTACCATTAGCAAACTAGATGCTAGGTCTCTCAAGTGTGTCTTCCTTGGTTATTCTAGAGTTTAGAAGGGTTATAGGTGCTACTCTCTTACTCTTCGCCGATATGTTATGTCTATGGATGTCACTTTCTATGAGTCAAATCTCTCATCTAGTTTCACGTTCAGCCACCACCCCATGTCTTGATGATAACTTAGTGTATGAGGTTCGTTTATCAACAATGCAAGCATATATGCTGGTAATGTCCTCAATCATGTTCTTGACTTACCGGTACTAGCTTCGATGTCTGATTTGGATGTAGTTCCTCCTACTTTTGCATCTAAGCCTACAACAGTGCCTAAAAACCTTAATATTGATGCTCTTCTGTTGATCTGCCCATAGCCCTCCATAAAGGTAAATGTACTTGTACTTATCATATTTCCTCCTTTATTTCCTATAACCGCCTATCATCTCCATCTTGTTCCTTCATAGCATCCTTAGATTCTATCACCATTCCTACTACTCTTTATCAAGTCTTGACCTATCTTGGTTGGCATACTACAATGGAAGAAGAAATAACGATCCTTGATAAGGCTGGTACTTGGACTCTCATTGATTTACCCCTTGGCAAGATGGCTATTAGGTGTAAGTGGATGTTCATAGTTAAAACAAATGCTGATGGCACCATGGAATGTTTGAAGGCTCAATTGGTTGCCAAAGGTTATGCTCAGATGTATGGTATTGACTATTCCAAAACCTTTTCTCCTGTGGCTAAGATGTCCTATGTTCATCTCTTTATCTCTATGGCAACCACCTATGGTTGGGATCTTTATCAACTGGATGTTGAGAATTCATTTTTAAATGGCGACTTTCTTAAAGAGGTTTATATGGAGCAACCACCTGATTTTGTTGCTCAAGGGGAGTGTGGGAAGGTTTACCATCTTCAGAAATCTTTATATGGTTTAAAACAAAGTCCTCATGCTTGGTTTGACAGATTTAGTTATGTAGTTAAGAAGTTTGGCCTAAATCAAAGTAAGTGCGATCATTCTATGTTCTATCAACGAACGAATGTTGGCATGATTCTCGTAGTAGTAAATGTGGATGACATCGTTATTATAAGAAGCGATACTTTAGGAATCTTATCACTTAAGACCTTTCTTACATCTCATTTCCAAACAAAAGATTTGGGCCCATTGAAGTATTTTCTTGGGATTTAAGTTATGAGAAGCAACAAAGGCATCCTCTTAACACAAAGGAAATATATTATTAATCTACTAAAAGAAACGGGGAAACTTGGAGTAGCACCAAGTAGTTTTCCTATTATTCCTGATCCATTTTTGGACATTGATGATAGCGTATCATTTGATGAACTACTTGAGAATGAGAATGTGAGGAACAAGGTTGATCCAGAAAAGATTAAACCATTTGCATTTCCTGGAGATACTGTAGAATGATTGGAAAATTGAACTCTTTCACGGTAACTCGCCCTGATGTGACCTTTTCTGTTAGTGTACTTAGCCAATTCATGACAGCACCAACCGTTACGTTGCTCAGTAGGAAGCTTTTGTGCATGTCTTACATTACTTAAAAGGCTCACCTGGTCATGGTATACTTTATACAAATTATGGCCACACCAAGATCGAATACTTTTGTGATACAGATTATGCAGGAACAAAGGCAACTAGGAGATCTACTACATGATATTGTGTGTTTGTTGGTAGAAACTTGGTGTCCTGGAGAAGCAAGATATGGTGTCTAGATCTAGTGCTGAAGCTAAGTATAGAGCCATGGCTTAGTCAGTACAGGAAATTGTGTTGATTTATCAGTTAATGAAGGAAGTAGGTATTGCCATCTCATTGCCTGTAAAACATTGGTGTGATAATAAAGCTGCCTTACGTGTAGCCTCCAACTTAGTGTTTTATGAACGTACAAAATACATTGAGATTGACTACTATTTTGTAAGTGATAAGATCAAGAAAAGTTTTATTTCCAAAAAACATGTGCGATCTAGTGATCAGTTGAGTGATATTCTAACTAAGGCCTTAAATGGAACTCGGGTTAATTTTCTCTGTAACAAATTATGTTTGATTAACATCTACGCTCCAACTTGAGGGGAAGTTTCAGTGAAACGTCTTGCATTTAATAGATTGTCAGTAAAATGTCTGTATATGTTAGGAGTTAGGAAGAAGTTAGTCAATGAGCATTTATTAACATTTATTATTCTTAGTGTATGCTCCGTGTATATATATACCCATGATGTACCCCTTGAGATGAGTGTGAAATAAGATACATGTTTGTAAATCATTAGAACTGATTTGAATTGATCACAAATCCAGGGCTTTTTAAAGGAAGCTGGGATAACCATAAGGTTCAGGTAAATGCTGATGATACTTAATTATCCGGAGAGAATTTTGTGAATTAATCTTCAATTTCCTTTCTTCAAACATGACAATAAGTATTTGGTAATATGGCAGTACCGAGGCCATGAGAAATGCAAGAGGTTATGAGGCCACCTGTGTTGCTGTTGATAAGCTAGAGATGAAAGTCGCTCTTTTAGGTGGTGAACGCAATAGTCACTTTAAGGTAAGCATGATCAGCACAATTTATAGGATGTATCGATACTGGCTATTGACTAAACACGTTATTAATAACAAATGCATATTCTGCAGTGATATAAAAAGTATCAGAGAGTATTAATTTTACTCCAATTAATTTGTCCCTTCAACTCTACTTTCTCAATCGATTTCTCCTCTCTCTTCCTTGTACCTTCTATCATTCTTTACTTTCTCTTGTTTCCTTTTGATTTGATCAACGTTATAATCCTTTTCAAGACTTGGAGATTAAAGAGTTCTTCTAACAAGTGTGTTTCTTGGATTTAAAGTTATGTTCTCCTTCTTACGGGGTGAGCTGCTCACTAGCTCAACTAACAGTTTGTTGATTCCAATTGCTCATACTACACTATGCATTTTGACAAGGCATGTGAGGTCAATCTGGCTTGTGTTGGAACCCAAATTCTGGAAAAATAAAAGGCTGAAATAAAGAGGTTCATAGATAAATCTACTAGAAAGTTGAGCTAAGTATTTCACTCACAAACTTCTAATATCTGAGAGGTGGATATCTATTGAGAATGGGAGAAGTGTGCTGCCTCCCTGATAAGTGTGCTGCCTCCCTGATGCGCCCTTTGTTGCCGCTTATTTTTTTCCCCACTTTCTAAATATTTTTTTTATATCATTAGATTTTATATAAAATGAGTAGCATTTTAATATTTATGTTCAAAAATAGTTTGCTTTCAATTTATTAAATATTTTTAAAGATTTACATAAAAGTCTGTGTAATTTCTTTTTAATTTAAATTATTAAATCTTTAAAAAATTGAAAATAATACCATTTTCCCATAAGATATCAAAATATCATTCATTTTATTTAGAATCTAATGAAATAAAGAAACAAGGAAAAAAAACATTTGAGAAATGAAGTAAAAAAAAGGGGCAGCAAAAGGCACATTAGGGAGGGAGCATCGTCAACAACCAATAAGAAGAGAATATCCAATTAAGTCTAGATAATTCTTTGAAATTCAATCATCTTTCTTTTCTTTTCTTTTCTTTTTTTATATTTGATCAATTGTATCTTAAATAACTTTAAGCTTGAAACTAATATGATTTGAAGCTTCAAGCAAAAAGGATTTTCGCCTCTCCTAATTCTTCCTAGTTCCGTTTTCTACTTCTTGAACGGCTCAGACGTGGTCTTGGGTGGCCTCGACCTCTTATCTGGTTGCTTCATCTTCTTCCTTGTCAAGTGTCAACAGTAACTTTTGCTGACATTTTTACTAAACCCTTTGTCCCACTACTTTTTCTACATCCTTTCCAATTAAGCTGAGAATGATCGATGCGCATTCTTCAGGTTGAGGGCATTACAGTTAATATAACTGATTTAATTAGAATTTGTTGATTAGTTTGATATCGACAGCTATATTTGCATAATTTATTGGATGGCTCTGTATCAAATTATGTATAAGCCTGTGCACTATTAATAATAAGTTTAAAAAAGGGTTGATTGTACAGTGATCACCATCACTTGACATTCTACAGATTTGTGCAAATCATGATGGCAAAGGGAAGCCGATTGAATATTTTATTGAAGTCTGTATCCCTCCATATCATGAGATGGACCCCTACAAGATAACTTCCTGGATTGCCGAAACTGTCCTTCTGTGGAAGCCTACCATCCCTGAGGTTCTTCTTGCTAAATCTCACACTAATCCCTTCCTCCATGCTGTGGGGTAAACAACTATACCTTTTTCATTAAAGACATAAAATTAATTCCATGATCTTGTTACATCATGTTTGTTTCTCTTGCTAATACACAAGTGATTCTAAATCCAATACATTACTGTATTTGACTAGGGGTGTCTTTGGAATAGTTTTTAGAGTAGAGATGATGAAGAAATGTGACTAAATATTTGTATGGTTGTAATTTGAATCTCTCTTTTTATGTGTAAACTACTAAGAATGACGTAAGTTAATGAGATAATTAAACAAGGTATAAAAGGGTCCGCTATTGAACAAGAGGTACTCATCCTACCTCCGGTCTTATCCGCCTTGATAAAAAAATTAAACTACAAAATGAATGTTATATTATGGATAGGAGGAAGTATTATTTTTGGTACTCTGTTCTAACTACCTACTAAAATTCTTTTCAAGACCTGATCCAGACTGCTTCTATCACTGTGGTTTAGATTCTATATGTAATCAGTTTTTTGCTTTTGATCAGGTGTTTGGATATAGTTAGGGATAGAAACCTTGTTTTTGAGAAAAAGGCTCTTTTAATGGCTTTCCAAACACCCACGAAGTTACAATCATTAATGCTAATTGCATGCATGAAATGTTAATCGTTATGTTGAATATCATTCAAGTTTGAGGATATATACTCTTTCAATTGTTGATGAGTCTGATGTCATAGATGAGATTTCTAGTGTCTAGTTATTATATTGGTAAGTTATTGATATGTAATGGAGGGAGAGGCTATATATATTCATTTCATTCTAATAAGACCTCCTACTTCCACTAGAAGGTACAAAGAGGGACATAGGGGAGACAAAAGAAGACAAAAAGGAGGGGTTAAAAAGGATGATACTGAAGGTTCGACGAATTATTATCTTATAAGTCCTAGTTGTAAGGAAAAGCAATTGAATGACCTAGTGATGTGTTAGGTCTATAGGTGTATGTTTAGTGTCTTTGGTAACTTTTGAAGTTTTTAAATCTTTCTTGGGTTCAGAGAGAGGGAAGCTCAGTCTTTTGAAATCGAAAGTTGGTGAGGAGAGTCTGGCCTCTCGAATTATGCCTATGCGGGAGTGGAGGAAGATCTTCTTTCTTCATCATTTTATCCTTTTGTTCTAGTGTAATTTCTTGTGTCCCTACTGTGGTAACTTCCTTCAGTTCTTGGGAGGAAGAATATTGTAACTTTAATCAATTGCAGTGTTGTTTTGCCCACTCTTTTGTTGAGTTTTTCTTCATTTTTCAGTGTTGTCTTTCCTGTTGTTCTGTTGGGTTCTATCCCATTCCTTCGTTATTATATAAATATATTCTATAGTTTTCTTCTTGAGAGATTTTGTGATAATGAACAAGCTAAATCCAAACAGGCGTCCAAGCGCTTTTTCGAACTTATGACTGCTTAGTTAAGAATGGAACACCCTAACCAGCAAGCCACAAGTCCACAAGGCCTTCTTGAGATTTTTACTACTGTATAGTAATTAAATATTTTTTCAAAAATTTTATTCTTTTTAATACATGTGGTAGATAAATGCAATTATACGTATGTCTAAACCACGTGCAAGTGCCTCTCACACACATATCTAATGCTGTAATTACTAATTATATTGTTCTCTTCTAAGCATTAATTTTGTTAACCATACTAATGTCCTCTTAATTTGATGTTTTTCAGATCAGCTTTGAATAAGTTGAAGAGTTTCTGGACTCGCTCTTGCTCAGCATCTGCTTGATGCATGAGCTCTCTGCCTCGTTATTTGCGGCTGTCAATTGTCGGATACTTGACATAAATACTGTGAGCTGAGAAACAATAATTGTGATTGCATTTCCCCCCCCTAGAAACTGCCACATGACAGGTAAGATTGAGATTTTGAAGGATGATTTTTTTATATTTGTGTCTGATTTGGTATCTGCCTAGCAAGGTGCTTCAATTCATTGAGATGATTTTGACACAGACAACTAAGAAAAGCAAATCAAGCAGCTGATTGTTCACCATCATGGATAAATTGTAACATAGATAAATTGTAGCATATATAGACAGGGAATGATCCCAAATATAATATTTTATAGGCCACCTTATTCATTTATTTTGAGATTATTTTTTACTAATTTAGATTTATTACATAATCTCTGTATTGTTAGCCAATTTTTAAAAAGAATATAGATTTAAATTGATTATGTGATTATTTAGCTGCTAACTCATCCTATATTAGGCGTTAAGAATTGTTTATATGGTATCCTTGTCAATACCACATCAGCAAAAATGCCAGCTTCTCACTTCTTTCTTCTCTCCTCTTCCTTTGGCGTATCGTCCCATTCGTTTTCTTCCTCCACCTCCTCCTGGCGTTTTCCTCTTCCCAATCAAATTCTTCTGGCCGTGGCTTATTGGTTTTTGGTGGAAATTAAACCTTCTTGGGAAATACCAACACCACCACCACCACAAGAATATTGAACAAGACACCCAACTTTCCCCACTTGATTGATTTGACCTGTCCCTCTCCCTCTCTACTATTTTCTCTCTCTATTGAGATCTTGGTTCAGTTTCCCGGTGGGCCGGGCATCATCCTGCTACGGCACTCCCGCCATCTTCAATGGCTTACTAATGAGCTACTAAAAGGTAAGATCCCCATATGACCAAGTTAATTGTACAAGAAGGACTCTGATGGCAAATACCTAATGGCTCACTGATATGCCAAAATTGGGCTAGATGCTTCTTCTAGTCTCTTGGCTGCCTTTAAGACCGGTGTTGGGTATTTTCTTTCCAAGTCTTACATTATTGGAATTAAAAAAGAAGGAATAAAAACAAGAATTATAAAAGGACATTGAACCAACATGCATATGGACAACATCAAAGTAATGAGTCATGAGTCTGATATCCTGTTGTATAGTCCCCTTAAGAAATTCTGAAAAATATCTCTTGTTATGAACAACTTCTAAACACAGTTGATAAGTAAGCTCCTCTGATTAGATATTAAGCCTGAATTAAGAATCTAAGAGAGTGCAGCCCTTAAGCGTGATAGATAAAAAAATTTGATGCTGAAGAACTTCTTTGTCATACGAAGCATTGTAACGGAGTTCCTCTCAAGCATATAAAGCCATTGCAATAGACATTTGGTCCTTTCTTTTGCTTGTAGAGAATGATAGACCATCCTGATCACGTGGAATTCTTGAGATGATTGGGGCTAAAATCAAACTAATGGAGGAAGAGGAGTCACATAAGTGGGTTATTCAAAGCAATGAGACTGAAGGACAATTCATCTGAAATTTCCTTAATAACATATGACGGATGAGGGATGCGTCCTTCATGAATAACTGCATTATGCCTAAACCAAATAACATTGAGTAGCACCATAATTCCCTTTATCATGTCCGTACCGTTATCAGATCTAAGAGAAAGAATTGTTTGCTTGAGCCATGATATAAATTGAGTGAAAGGGATGTTTGGGGTCCCTAAGGCCCCCAAACATTTATCAAAAAAAAAAAAACAGAGAGAGAGAGAGAGAGAGAGGGTTTTTTTTTTCCAAGTTCAACTAATTTCCCTCAGGAGCACATTTTATGATGAGCAAAAATGTGATCATCATTCTTCTACACCGTTAGATTAATTTTGAACGGTCTAAATTTAATTTAATTTAATTTTCATATTTTAAATAAAATTTCATTTTAATATATGTAAAACTTAAAATAAAGATAATCTTATAACTATCACTTCTCATAAAAATAAATTTATTATTTAAAAAATTACAAATTAAAAATTTTAAATTTATACCATTCAGATTAAATTTAAATAGTTGAGATCTCATCAAAATGATAAAAAATTAGATGCTCATATTTGATTTTTTCTATTCGCATGTCTTCAATTAATGTGCGCTTTTTGCTTTCATGGGTGCCCCAAGGTTTTATTACTTTTGGCCATAGGCACAGAGAGAAATTGACCTTTAATTTGTTGATCTATTGAAACTCATATAGAAGTGGATGATAATCCTCATTGCTCATGTAACGACCCGCCTCATATATTCTCTTATTACTGACCTTACTCAGAGTAGCAATACGTAGTTCAGTGAGCACACATGAATAGCATGAATATACTGATAATATTAATACAATATTGCTTGATTATAATACAAAATTTTCCCCACCAGAGGTTTACACAATATTTACAGACCTTAATAACTAAAAGGCCTTCAAACAACCAACAACATTCCTCTTCGTACATACCTCTTTTCTGATCTCAGCACGTTTCCAATGCTCACCTGTCTGAATGGTTGGTTAGGAGGAGTGAGATTCGAGAGAATCTCAGTAACAAACATTACCACTATGCATGCCAGATATATATGAATGCATGACATGCTTGCCTACACTATTTCATGCCAACATAATGACATGTTGTATGCTCGATGTTGTGACATACATATGGTCATTGCACAAATATAACAGAGCTTCAACCAATCATACATGTTCCACACAAATAGGCAAAGCACTCACATAATCAATGCAAAACATACATATCACATACATGTAGAAAATGTAAGTTCACTACCTGGTGGACTATAGTCCCCTCTCTTGTCCCTTGATTCGCCAACCATTACTTCTTCTTTGTCACTTCATGGCCCTATATAACCAATCACATTATTAGAGCCATGATTCAATGCTCTATTCAACCCTCTTTAGGTCTATTTTCAAAGGAACATATAGCCATTAGCTATATGTGAACACTTTAACATGAAATTTCCCCTTTCTAATCTCTGTTTCAAAATTTTAGTTAACACGATTAGCTTTGAAAATTAACCATTAATTCTAGGAAACTCCAAATTGAGTGGTTCCAATTCTTATGTGAATATATTTGGATATAATTTCACATAAAAATACTAAATTTCATCTATCACAGCCACAAATTTCCCAAAATTTCTGCAAACGCAACCTGTCCAAATCACATTCCAGAAATAGGGCAGAAGTTTAAAAATTCATATCTCCCAACATACTTGTCCAAAAATTACAAACTACCCGTCCAATTAAAGCTCTATGTATCTACTTTAATTCTGAAAAGTTATAAAAATTTTGAATAAGTTTTTCCCTATGAAAAATTTCGCACAACATCACTGTTTCAGCTTCTTTCCAGAAAACAGGGCATATCTTCAACAATTCATATCTCCTACTATACTTATCCAAAAATTACAAAATACCTACAAAATTAAATCTCCACATGTCTACTTTAAGCCTGAAAATTTCATAATTATTGGATAATATTTGATTCCTCAAAAACTCGTTACAATGACATTGCCTCCAGAAAACGAAATTCACAGCATTTACTCTTCAACTTCCAAAAATTCTCAATTCATATACAAGCGTCCAAAAATCATAAACACTTGTATACCTACACAATTTTGCCTCCTAAAACCATTGGAAGCATCAAAATTATCAAATTCCCACTCTTTCTCCATGTCACAGTACAGGGCAGAAAATCAGATTCTCCGAAAAAGTTTGTTGTTTCTTCATTTTCTCTTACCTAATCACTTCCTTGCTACTCCTAATCAAATGATTAGCTATTTAAATACTCGTTGGACATCATTTAGCCATTAAAACATCCTTTAAACCAGCCATGAACAGTACCCCACTTCCAATTTACTCATCCAAACAACAAATCAATCGGTTAAAAAGGAAGCTTACGCTTACCTCTACCTGTTTCCACAAATGGTTTGGAATTCCAGCAACACCCCGACCGGTGAGACAACGGCAACCACCTTCAAATGAAAATCCAAAACTGTAGAAATGTAGCTCTCAATGAGTAGAAGAAGTTTCTTGAAGGGTACTTTGAGAGAGGATGCCGTTTCGGTAGTGTTTCGAAGGAAATAATTTTCTCTCTCCTCTCCCTCCATTTCCCTGCACTCTTTCTCTCTCTTCTTTCAGATTTTTCCCCGTGAAAATACTGAGGAAGATGATGATTTAATGATTAAATGGGTGTTAATTAGCTTTTCCACGTGTCACAAGCTCATTGGCCCAAATAATGAATTTTCGCACAAAATACCAAATTCTGCAGATTTTTCATTAACTTCGAAAATTCATATCTAATTGTAGAAATATCCAATTGAAGTGATTCTAAAGACTATGTGACCCTTATTGATTCTAGTCTTAAGGAAAAATATAATATTTAGCCAATTGGAAGCTCACTCTTCCCAAAATTTTAATCTTTGAATGCTGTCCCAGAAAATAATTAATTTCGCTGGGTTAAATTCAAAAATTCATTTCTCTTTGTGTACAACTCCAAATGACTTATATGACCTATCAAATTAAATCTTCATAAGTCTACTTTAATTCTAGAAAGTTTCATAATTTTTCATCATCATTTATTCATCGAAACATGTCACACAATCATCACTGTCATACCGGGAATTTCACCGATAGCAAAATTACTTTGTATTCCACTTTACTATATTGTGTGTGACTTCCAATCACTTCATTTTGTTATTCCCCAAGCTCTTTAGCTCACCAATATAATTAATTTTAATATCCAATGATATAAAGGAATTTTGGGGAATTTAAACATGCCTCATAGGGACATTTGCTAAACCGGGCTCTAGCAGTCCACTTAATCCAGGCTTAATCTTATGCCTCTAGTCCCAAAATTCAGGATATTACAGCTCATTCCTTGAATCATTGGGAATTCTATGGTAATGCTTGAGTATTGAGAATATGATTTCGCAAGTCTTGTCCGGTACTAATTCATTTTTTTTATATAGTGCTAATTCATTTTTAGTTGGTTGGTGTTTATGAGGAATGAATATATTGGAGTGAAGGTGTTGGATCCATTGCATTTCAAAAATGGAATTGACTTTGAAAAATATTTTGGATCCCAAATTTGCATGTTTCTCTTTGAAATATTTTTGTATGTTTCTATGACTTAAAATTGGGCCATAAAATCTAGAGCTTTTAAGTATGGAATTTGATGAATAATACTGAATTGAGTTTGAGCCCGTGTGTACTGGATTGTCGAATTTCGTTTTGATAAAATGGGCCAATGAGCCATATTAGATGGGCTGAAATGGTTGGTTGATTTACCAAAGGTTTAGGGTAGGGTTGTCTATGGACCGGACCGGACCGGACCGGGTTTAGCTGCAACCCGAGGTCTGGTCCTGATAGGACCTCGGGCTTGACAAGTTAGCCCTAGGTCCAGTCTGGTCCAGCTCTAGCCCAAGCTCGGGTTGGACCAAACCGGTCTAGTGGACTTCCTGGACAAGTTCAAGCAGTCCAGAACCTGTTTGAATCTTTTTTTCTTCAATGTAGGGATAGCGGAATCAAGAAAAATACATTACAAAATATTAAAAGTCAATCATAAATCCATAATAATCTTCAACAACATTGAACAAAAATAAAAAACAATAACATTGAAATTACTTTAATACAACTATTAAAAAAATTCATACAAGATATATATAAAAAAAATCAGGTCAGACCGGACTAGATTGAGGGGTCTAAACCTTTGGCCCGATGTTCGGTCTGACCCGAGCAAACCCGTCCAGTCCGGTTTGTCCAAAGTATCTCGGGCCAAATTTTTTTTCCCCCGGACCGGATCGGGTCAGTCTACCCAGACCATCAAAATTTTTGGACATCCCTAGTTTAGGGAACCTCTTGCAAAACTATTCATCTACTAAGGGCATGTTGAGTTGGTGGTGGAAAAACCCGTTCACGTAAGTCTAGAAAAAACTTATCTCACAAACTTACCTCATATATTGTAAATCATATTGAAAAAACAACTAATACCGCTAACCCAAACAGACACTACCAATTAACTAATAATTACTCCATCTGGTCCTCATTATAAGGCACCAATAAACAAGTGTATTTGGTCTTTTTTATAAGGCACTTGCTTGTTTTCAAAGAGTATTAAATATTTTTTTTCCATATATGCCCATAATTAATAAGGGTAGTAGGTGAGAGTAATAATTAATATAATATTAGAGTTTAGTATAATTAGTAGGGGTAATATTAGAAATTACTTAAATTTAATGACTTTAACTGTTTTTATTGGTTTGTGAAAATTGTTAATTGGTGCCTTATAATAAGGATAAGAGGGAGTATCTGTTTATAGCAAAAATAAAAACTAATAATTACAGAAATAAAAACTAATAATTACAGCTACCAATGGTGTTAGGTTTAGCAGGATGAGCTAGTCTCTTTCAATGTGTCAAACAAAAGTTTGAATCTCTGTTAGAAGGTGTTTATAGTTAGTGCTTAGTTGTGCTTCGAATAATATTGCTCCATTAGAAGGATATCTATACTTAGAAAAAAAAATTAATAACCAAAACTCAATCTAATTTTTCATGAGTAGAAGAATCTCCATCTCTATTATTTGCTCTAATTCTCTCAACTCCTTTACTCTTTCTCAGGTACATCTGGCCTTGGCTCAATTTTTCATTTCGTCATTCCAAGGCATCATGACTTGAAATTTTGTTTAACGTTGAAGCATGTATGTACAAGTTAGAAGCCACAATTCTATGATGGCATACCGATTAGTTCGCAAGATTATCATGAGAATAGCCTAATTAAATATGAAATCATTTTTGGGCCCAATCATTCCAACAAGATTCACGGGACATCAAACTGAGATGATTTCATATTCGCCCAAAATGATGCAATAATTGTGGGTTGATTATGCTAAAAGCCTAATCAATTTGGTGCCTTTCTTTTATTCCCCCCCCCCCCCAAAAAAATCCTTTTCTTTTGGTGCCTTTCTTAAGAATAAGGAAAACATCTAATTTTGGCCTCTCAAAATTTCAATATTGATCTCATAATTCAAATTATGAATTAATGTATTCTCAAATTTAAATATTTTTTGGAATAAAATGGAGATTTGTATGCATAATTTAAGTAGGGGACTACACATCTCCATGCGTTAACATACAATTATTCTGCATTTCCATTAATAAATTTAGAAAAATGAAAGGTTTAACATCCCATTTTGCCCCAAAAATTTTTACATGGGAGCTGTGGGTATCATGGCAAGCAAAGCAAAGCGTCGCCTCCTACAGCCGTTTCATTATCATCGGATGCCCCCTGGTCCCTTGCATATTTCTTTTGTTTCAACCAAACCTCATCCAAGATTTATAGTGGATCCAGACTCTCCAATTAATTACAGGAACTTTGTTTTTCGCCATCAATTACAAGAACCTGCAGCAAGGTATATATGTTGACGTGGAAGAAGGCAAAGTTGAATTTAGGTTGAAACTCCATTAAATAGATATTTTGATTTTAAGAAAAATCAAAATAGATCCAAGAAATTATGCATATATATTTGGCATTAAACGACCGGTCCAACACATGCATTATATTGATTGGAAAAAGGATATCTCTGTTTACTTCTCTCTCAATTTTCTCAAAATTGAATGTCTTCTTTATTGGATCAAGTTTTAATGGTTGAGATTTAATGTTATATTAATATTTTTATATAGCATTAAATCTCAACCATTGAAGCCTTAATATAATGGTAGAGACATTCAATAGAAAGGAAATAGAGATAGAGAGATCAATGGAAACATTCTTCTTACCATCTTCATTTGTATCTTGTAAAGAATCATTTGTTACCAATGAAGATTCATCTTGATTTTATTAACACATACCTTATGAGTCCCAAGTCATTTGAACCCCGTCCATTAAAAACACAACAAAAAAATATCATTTTAATCGTAATTGACTGATAATTCATCTGAAACAATTCACATTTTACTTTGTTTTTAAGAAAAAAATGATTCGCCAATATTTGTATTGAAAAAAAAAATGTGAAATGTTTTAAGTAAGTTATCAGTCAACTAAAATTAAAATGATATGAGTTATTGTGTTTTTATCAAACAAAGTTCAAATAACTTGACACTCTTGAAGTATGGAAGTATTTCTCTTACAAGAATACTAAATCAATTTATTAACAAACTTAGGGTCTGTTTGTCAGGAGGAAAATGGAGGGGAGGGGAAGGGAAGGGAAGGAAAATTTTTATCAGTTAGATTTTAAAAAATTGGAGTAGTGAGATTATAAAATTTTGATAAAAATAAAATAGTAATAAAAAGTAATTAAAAACTTTTAACTCCACTATTCTAATTTTTTTAAAGAGAAAATCCCTTAAAAAACCTTTTGAAATATCTAAATCTTGAATCAAACCCCTAAATTTAATAAATTCTAAATGAAGACAACTGACCCAATTTAAGATTTCAAAATTAAATAATTTTACTTGTATGCCATCTTGCTCCTTATATCTTCGTCGTCATTCTAATGGATTTTTTCCCAAGCCACTACTCTTCCCATTCTGAATCTATGCTTTCTTCTATAAGACCTCATTAATTCCCTCCATCATCTCTCTCTCCTCGCTCTCTCTTGTCTCATTCATCTACCGCCCAGCTTCACATGTAGGTATAGGCTAATTGTTTTTTAGCTTACAGACTGAACAAGGAATATTCTAATTTTTTTTCCTTTTCCATTTTCATTTCAAAAAGGACTCTTTTACAAGTATGAAATTGTAAGGTTGCTACAGGTCCATGGAAGAAACTTGTTAGGGTGGATCAATGGGCAAAATGAGGATCAAGAATGGATCCTATGGAATTTAGTGCGCATGGGAAAACTGCAATGGATTGGAATCAAATATTTGTAAAAATGAGCAACATGACAATAAAAGCAGCAAAAAAATTTAGCCACGGATGAATGAGACGAGGGAGATGGAGAGAGGACAAAGAGATGGATAAGGGAACGAGGTCTTGCAAAAAACAGAGAATTGGAATTAAACGAGTACCAACCCGGAAAAGAATCGGAGAGAGAAAATGGGGATAAAAAGAGCACGAGGGCATACAAGTGAAATAACTCATTTCTAAAATTATGACCTGAGCCTTTTGTCATGATTTAGAATTTGTTAAATTTAGAAGCCTTATTTAATATTTAGGTATTTTAAAAGGTTTTTAATGAGATTTTTTTTTTTAAATTTAACTTATGAAAATTTTTCTTCCCCTCCCTCTCTTCTAAATCCCTAAGATCAAACAGGCCCTTAATATATATATATATATATATATATATATATATGAATGCATGTTGGATTACACTTTATCAATTAAATATTCGTACGAAAGTAGACTGTATTTATATATCAAAAGATTATCAGCTTTTTTTTTTATTTTAAACAAAATATATTGAGACATTATTAATCTCTTGTGAAAATATATTAAACTTTAGGAATCACAGCTTGTAATAATAATTAAATTAAAGTTGTAGACAACTTGTAACATTTATAAAATATTAAAAACAACCATATATAACGCCTGCACAAACATCTGCGCGGCATCTACAGGATTTGTCTCAGATAGTCAGGACTTCCGCAAAATCTAACATATGGTACGGTGGTATTTCTATATTTTCTATTCCTAGTGCCACATCCTTCATTACATGAATGAGTTTGCGGGGGGACGGAGGAGTTTCTTCATTGATAATCCTTTCTATAAATTTTTCTTATCATTGGATCAATTTTTAATTATTGGGATTTAATATTTTATAATAAATATATTATAATCTTAAATAACAAAAAATAATTTTGATATAATTTTAATAGTTTAAATTTATTTATATGCATTTTTGTTTTTAATATTATAATAACGTTATTATAAAATGTCAATCTCTGCTATTTCTATGTAGTAGGTGATCGTCGGTATCCCTGGATACCCCGTGCAATTATGCATTGGTTTTATTGTGACTGACGTAGATTGATAAGTTTATTTGTTTTTGTTTTGTTTTGTCATGTTTTTTTTTTAGCATGTTGCAGCTAGTATCTTAAGGCAAGCCATCTTTTAGGCGGTCAACGGCCTCAGACTAATTTGATACGAGACATGACAGAAATCGTTAAGATTGGCGCCTCTTGCCCCTAGGGTGCTGCATTCCTACATACATTTCGAATTCGAGAACCCATGGTTAAATTAAAATAGTCTCAATTAGCTAATTTAACCTGTTGCACTTTCTCCGCTTTTATTTTTAGGCTCAACATAGATGAGCATATATAATTAGTATATAACACTCAAATGCGACTTAAAAAGTCCTACTTGATTTTGTGCCTATTAAAACTAGAGCACTTCAAATGAATGAGCTGATACACCCAAATGGCTCAGGTAATTAAGTCTTATTACCAGTTAAATACTTCTTGAAGATTTTCATTGACTTCTTTATGCATGTCTAGTGTTAAAACCTCAAAAGTAATTAATGGTGAAAGTGAAACTAACTTCAACCAAAATTGTGTATGTGTTTTCACAGTTTTCTGTATGTTTCGAGTGGACTATTTTCTTTTTTCTTTTTTTCCTTTTTGGTGAAATGTGGACTATCTTCTAAGGTGTGTGCTCTATAATTTCTTGTCCTCGCTAGGTTATTTTTATGATCACAAGCTAAAATGTTACTATCCTGTTAGTATTTATTATCAGTTACGTTACTTCCTAGATTTTTAGTTTGGTCTAAGTGTTTGTCACTTTGTTAGAAATTTGAGCATTAATTATTTGCATATATATGCCCTAAGTCTGTTTATAGATGGTTGTTTCATTTTATAAGGAGATTAAATGTGGAAAAATATGACTTACCTCGAGACCAAATAGCCAATAGGTCATGTTTTTATAGTTTAATGTACTTAATAAAGATGATATTAAAGATTAATGAATTTTTATTTAAACAATTAAAGACGTAATCAACTTTTTTTTCGTTGGCAAAAAAACAAAAACAACAACTTATTTTCCTTTTAATATGCGTAGTCTTTTTTCTTTTTTCTTTTTTTTTCTTCGGATGCGCAATAGAGTTAAGAGTGATTTATATATATTAGAGATGGAAGCTAAGGGAGTGAAATGAGGATTTTTTTGTAAAAGAAAACCTAGAAATGATTTTAAATTGTAATATACAGTTTAAATGAAAATTTTCAGTCTAAAAGAATTGATTTTTTCAATTATTGAAATAAAATAAGCTAAATTAAACGGCTAACAATTAAAACCAAGAAAACTTAATTGCATAATTAAAGTTGTCTAAAAATTGTTCTGATTTCTATCTTTACTCCTAAGAAATACCATAAATTTAAAAATATACATTTCTTGTTTCTTTAAGAATGATATATTTGTAAAGTTTGGAAAACGGACCGAGTCTGTCGGGCTGGCCTGTTTCAGCCCGTTTAGGCCCTGAATTTATAAGGGCAGGGCCTAAAATTTTTACCTCAAAAGTGAAAGTAGGCATGAATGAGTTATATGTTTTTTTTAAAATTATTTATATAATAATAATTTTATTGGTTTTTTATATTTTGTTAATGATGTTACAAATATTTAGTTGTTATTATCTTTTTTAGAATTAAGTTTTATAAGAATATTTTGTATTAAGAATCCTTAAAATTAAAAATCTAAAAAATATATTTCTTATTTTATAAGTATTATTACCAATTTTGTATTTTTTGACTTATTTACTAATGATAATTTTATTTATATCTTGTGTTGTTTATTTTTTTTAACTACTTACACTTTTCAAAATATATTTATAAGAAATATTTTTTATTTTTTTTAAATCCTCTCATTAATTATTTGTAATTGTGATATATAAACAATAATTTACCTTTGATTATTACTTAATGATTGTGTTTGTTTGTTACATGATGCATACCATTTACTTAAATTAAGACTTTCATTGTTGTAATTTAAAAAAACTAAAAAAATTAAAAATTATTAAAATAGCTTCGGCCCTGACCCTTAAGCTCACCGGTCGAGTCTCAAAAAATGATTGTTTTTCTTTAGTTGGGCTTAAAAAGGTCAGTCCTTTTTATCAGCTCTACTTCTTATGCTTTGTGTAAGACTTTGAATTATTTGTAAATACTATTTTTACCTTTGATTATAAATTAATAACTATATTTATTTATTGCATGATACATGTAGTTAAATCATATGAAAAGGGCATCCAGCCCTGCAAGCCAACCTTGATCCGCATGCTCTCGGACCGAACCTTGAAAAACAGTAATTTTTCTTACCCTGAGTATGAAAGAGTCAATCCTTTTAGGCCACTCAACTCTACAGAGTAAAGCACTTAATGCTAAAAAAAATTTTGCAAAGTGACTTATATTTAGGGTAAAAAAATGTATCTGGAAGACATTATATATTTCATCAAAATAAAAGAAGACGATTAGAAAAAGGCGGTAGAGTTGTAGACTTATTCCCACATGTTCATAATATATGGCGTTTTTTAAAAAATAACTTAAAATATAAATCATTTGTAATATAATTAATACTTATTTTTAAATTTTAGTTCTGAAATTAATACTCATTTTCAATTTTTTTCAATCATTAAATTTTCAAACACATGTTTTAATAATGATAAAAATAGAAAAAAATTTAATTTATAACATATTTAATAAGTTAAGTATTATTTTTTTTGTTTTTAATGAGTTAGTCAAAATGTCATATTTTATGAACTGAAGGGGTATTCAATTTCTAGACAAAATTAGTGATTTTATTTTTTTTCTTAATTTTAATGAATCATGAGGAGTTACTTTTAAATTTTAATGGGACTCGAGTGGCCATCAATGAAAAAAAAAAAAAGAACATGCGTGCGTCATCCGTCCGCTGGAAATCCGGACGGAAAGAAGGTCACTTTACTGCCGCTTACAAATCGGGACTAACGAAAATCGAAAAGACCCATTTCCGAGAAAATCGAGATGGCTTTGGTCTCTGATCAGACAGATCGTGTCTCTAAGGAATCGTATGCTAGTGTCGATGCTGTCATGCTGTAGTAAGTGTTTTACCGTTTGGAAGCGAATCTTTGTCTTTTCCTCTGAGAAATATACTATTTGTTGATACCAGAAATATACTATTTTATTTCTGAAGAAAGCTGCCAAGGATTTTGATCCTCTCTAAGTTCGTTTATATCTATGTTGTCTAAACGGGATGTTTAGTTCTTTCTTACGGTCTGTGTCTGCTTTGACTTTAATTCTAAGCTTTGTTTGTGTCGTTGTATTCCAAAAAAATTAATCTTGATCGATTCATTTTGCTTGGAGCTGAATATGTTTAGATCTAAGTTTCTTTAGCTTAAATATCTTATTTGTTTTGCGATGTGTGTATGTTTTTGCCTTGAATTTTAAGTTTTGCTCTTGCCTTATATCGATTCCTTTTACTTGGAGTAAATATCTTTAGATCTAGTTAAGCTATTTTAGCCCAAATTTCTTACTTGTTTCACGATCTGTGTTTGTTTTCATCTAACATTTAAGCTTTGTTCTTGTCTTGTATCGATTCCATTTACTTGGAGTAAATATGTTTAGATCTATAAAAAATTAATTTTGACTCCATATTAGCAGATCCCTACCTATCAAGTAGGGTTAGGAACACCCAATCCGTTTAATGTCAGATAAAATGGTCAATTTAGCAAAACAAGAATTAACTGCCTTTGAGATCAGCCGACCTCTCAATATCTGATGTTTTTTACCCCATTCAATTTATCATTCATTTATACCTCTAATCTTTTATCTTTTTGCCCCTTTCCAATTTGGTAGCCCACGGGGAACCGATGGCTCGTGGTTTGACTTGGGCGTAGTGAAAAAGGTAATAATTGCCCCCTCCCTAAAATTTAAAAAAAATGAAATTGCTATTTTGGGGGTTTCATTTAGGGAAAGTTGCACTAAGGTTCTAAATTAGAAAAAATATTATTAAAAAGTCTCTTAAAATCTCTAATTTGCAGGTAAGTCCAATGATACTTTTGAATAATATAATCGAAATGTTAAAAAACCTAAATATCCTTAGTGTCAGTTGTCTAACCTGTTAATGGTAGCCCATAGACTTGTCAATAGACGATTGATAAGTCCATGGGCGGCTATTGACAAGTCTATGTATCTGTGTTGACAGGTAAGGCAGTTAACACTATAGGTAATTGGATCTTTTGACATTTTGATTATATTACCCAAAAGTCTCATAGGATTTACTTGTAAATTGGATATTTAAGAGACCTTTCAGTAATATTTTTTGTTGCTTGGGACCTTAATACAATTTTCCGTTTAATTTATTACTCATGCAATGCCACGTGCTCTGAACATGCAGAGATTCCTCGGACCTGGTGGTACCATTTTATGGTGGCTTCCTAATTGTAATCATATGGTTCTAGATCCTGATGGCATCGTACAACTTCTCTTACGGTTTGGCAAAAAAGACGTTTTGTTTTTAACCCTGCTTCTTATTATTATTATTATTATTATAACACTATCCATACTTTCTAAAATTGCTTTATGTTCACCACATGCAACAGTGGACGACAAATATACCAGGATCAAGGAGGGCCAGGCCATATATTGGTGAGTTTGAATTGCCCAATATTATGGTTGAATTTTCCCCAGTGCATGATTTTGTCATCATACTAGCATAGCTAGTTAGTAATTAAGATTGTTTTGTATTATTGTACTGTTCAATTAATATTTATTTTTCCAATCATGTTTGTGTTGAAGTTCAGGTTGTGTGTGATGCTTACAATAGTGTTGAAGATCCTATTCCCTCAAACAGCAGGCATGCCGCTGCGAAATCGTTGAACCATCCTGATGTTGTTTCTGAGAAGCCATGGTATTGTCATGTAGAATCTAATTCAAGACAAAAGTATAACAAAAACTCAGTAATTTTAATTTGTTTCATATGAAAATAGGTTTCAAATGGATCAAAATTTCATGTTCCTGATAGGCGGCTGTACTGGACATCAGGTAAATTTTCTGGGAAAAATTAATTATCCTATGAGGTCCTAAGCAATGAATGTAATTAATAAAAATCTCACAACAAGTAATGAATAGCATGCAACAACTTCCATTTCAGGAGGTTATATATTTTTTACTTGTTGTGAGACTTTTTGGTAATAACAATTTTTTTTTTTACCTCATCACATTGATTTCCCCAATTTTCTTTCCTCAAAAAGATTGAAACCTGTTAAAGGAATAGTTCTCAAACCCCACATTAAATTATTTGATGATGATGATGATGACAGGGACCGCGCACTTGGGATTTTAAGAATTCTATTCCGGACAAGGCTAAAGTGGATAGTGCCATACAAGAAATTTCCCAAGGCCTTGCAGTTGCTGGCATCCAGGTATGGTATCTGAATTCCAATCGCCCTATAAGTACTCTTGTACTGTTGAGAAATTCTTGCATGCTTCTGCAGGTTCATCAACTCATTTATGCACTGGCTAATACGATTATTACAGCTCAAAGGATTTTATCTTATGTGTCAGCCTACATGGCACCATTTCCACCTTCTATTATTTTAATAATTGTTTTTAAAAAACTCTGTGCAGAGAGAGATGGGATGTGACTCGAGACATTCTTGCATCCACACAATGCACCACCTCACTTGTACACTACCAATGAAATTGTGACACCTCATGTATTTTTTATCCTATGTGTCAGCCATGAAGGGGGTGGATTTTTTTTTTTTGGGGGAGGTATGGTGGAGAGATAAGAGATGAGAGGAGTGATGGTGCCGGTAATCACAGAGAGAGAGAGAGTGTGTGTGTTTTTTAAAAGAAAAAACCAATCTGGGTGCGGAGTAGAGAATAAAGATGCACATTTTTTAAAAAGCTAAAAGGGTTAAGGGGCAAAAATATCCATAAACTTTTCTCACAAGTTTATCTAGCACTAAAAACTTTTTTGTGTGTGTAAAAGTAACCATGAAAAGAGAGAAGAGATTAGAAGACAAGAGAAGAAAATAATTCACGATTCTTATAACTGAAAAATGAGGCACAAACGATGGTTTAGAAGTTGCCGTCACCCGTCAGGAAACCCTTGAGGAGCAACTTAGTATTTGACGTATTGCTCTAAGACCCAGTCTAGGCTATTTATAACCTCCCATCAAGGCTTGTAACAGATTTACCGCCCAAGCAAGTGATTCTAAACCAAATCTTTATCCAAATCATTTGTGGGACATGATCGGGAGATATTTTATCTAAAATATATTAAACTGATAATAATATAATAATGTAACTTCATAATATCTAGAATATTTATTTGATCAAAATAATTAACTAGTATATCATTTAGATGATAAAAGAATAAATATATATTTAGATATAATTTGAATAAAAAAATAAAATATTATCATTTTAATAAAATATGTCACTGAGGGAGTATATTTAATTATTCCTCGAAATTGAATTCTGTCTTCAAACCTTTATGCAGTGTGGTTCTCCATCTACAATCTTTCTTGCTGACCCCAATATGTGGATTGGATGTTTCAGGGTGCAGGTACTTAAGGATATTACTCTCTTCTCGTCATTAATTCTTTTCTGCCTACATGTTTATATTATACATATATAGATTAAGGCTTTAATTAATCTTTTTCCTAATTGAATCTAATCTTCAAACTCTGTGTAGGGTGGTTTTGCTTCTACAATCTCTACTACTCCTGACGAGGCGTCGGCCACACGTCACATTGAGCAGGTACCATAACAATTTAGCAATTACATTACTCTTCTTCTCGTCTTATTTTTCCATGTACTTCTTGTTAGGAAATATAGATGTAATTAATAGAGTTAGTTGGTGTTAGGAGTTAGCATTTAATACCCTCTTTGTATAAAATATCTACCCATGTAAACTTTATATAAGTGAGTAATCAATGATTTTGTGAGTGCAATAACATGGTATCAGAGCATGGGGTTTTCTGAAATTGTTTTCCGGCAGTTATACTGTTCATTTGGTATTGTTGTTGTTCATTATTTTTCTGTTCATCGATATGTACTGTTCATCCGGGCTGTTACTGCTCATCGTTTTTACTGTTCATTCGATACTGTACTGTTCATCCGTTCTGTTACTATTCATTATTTTACTGTTCATTCAACGCTTTTATTATTCATCATTTGTTGTTCATCTGGAGATGATTTTTTTGAAAATATTGCTGAATGAGAACATCAACATATTGTTCTTGTATGTACTGCGTACTGTTGGAATAAAATGTGGGCATAAAATAGTTGTTGAGTCCTTTGGTAATTCTACACTTGCCCATAGAAATTGATTCATGCTCCCAGTTGCTGTTTGGTTTCTTCTCTAATTCCTGTAGCTGCTAATGCATAGTTTCTCATTGGAAAACCTTCATGTTTAGAAAAAAAACCTCTATTTGGTCTCTAGTGTGACATTTGCTATTGTGGTTGGAGGATCTTGAAGCCTTGTTTGGGATATTTCAGATTGTTGCTGAGGTTTATGATTTGTGGTGGTTCCCTTTATTTGGATCTATTTCGATAATTGAGCAATCCGTGAGGCTTTGTCTTGCACTTCGTTGGTTGGTTTTTGGGATGTTTTTTGGTACTGTTTGGTTGTTGTAATCTTGATGGCTGGTGATCTTTTTTTGTTTATTCTTGCTTGGAGAGTTTGTTGTGGAGCTTAACTTGCTTCTAGTGAGTATCGATGGTTGAATCTAAGCCTCGTCTTTTAGGTGCTCTTGTTATATGTAATATTACTTCTAGTCTTGCCACTTCTTCCTCAAAATGGATATTGATTCTGGTGCCACTGATCATATTATAGGTAACCATCATTTATTCTCCTCGTATGCGTCTTATGTCAATCCCTCTAGTATAACCATTGCCAATGGTTCTTATTCTCGTGTTCTTGGATCTGACACTATTAAGCCTACTCCGTCTATTCCTTTATCCCCTGTCCTTAATGTCTCTGACCTTGCATTTAATCTTTTGTCTCCTAGTAAGTATACTCAACAATTAAACTGTTTTATCACACTCTTTCCTGACCATTGCTTGATTCAAGATCTCACGACGAAGCAAGTTATTGGTATGGACTATGAATCTGGGGGCCATTACTTCCTTGATGATCAGGTACCGCATTTTGTTGCTTACTATAGTGGTTTGTTTCCTTTTGACGTTCATTGTAGTTTGGGTCACATGTCTTTATCCCCTTTAAAGAGGATGTATCCTCAGTTCCATTATTTGTCGTCATTAGACTGTGAGTCATGTCAGTTTGGTAAACATCATTGTGTTCACTTGGCACCTTGGGTCAATAAACGGTCTACGTCTCCCTTTGGTTTAGTCCATTCTGATGTTTTGGGTCCATGTTCTATCTAGTCAAAACTTGGTTTTAAGTACTTTGTTACTTTGGTTGATAATTTTTCTTGCACAACTTGGCTCTATTTAATGAAAAATTGTTTTGAGTTGTTCTCTTATTTTTGCAACTTTTGTGTTGAAATTCAAACTTAATTTGGTGTATCTGTGAAAACCTTAAGAAGTAACAATGTTAAAGAATATTTGTCTACCCAATTTCAAAACTATATTCTGCAACATGGCATACTTCATCAATTCCAAAAATATTTGGTTGTGTATGTTTCGTTTGAGATGTTCATCCCATTGTTACAAAACTTGATTCCAATTCTCTCAAGTATATCTTTCTTGGGTATTCTAGAGTTCAGAAGGGTTATCGGTGCTATTCTCCTACTCTTTATCGTTATCTTGTGTTTACAGATGTCACTTTCTATGAGTCGACTCCATTCTTCCCTGTCTTTACTCCATCTACATCTCCTGACATAGCCGAAGGTCTTAATAATATATTGGTCTTTGAGGTTCAGTTACCACCAGTGCAAGCGTCTGTTCTGACACCTAATAAACCACCAATCCATCATGTTTATCGGAAACATTTCAGGGAAAGTAATGTAGTCGATCATATTCATGGCCCACCAGTGCTTGCTTCGGCATCTGATCTAGAACCAATTCACCCCGCTCCTACCTCTAAACCAGAAATAGTGCCTGATACTCCTGATAGTTCTAATACTCCTGATACTTCTGATACCCATGATACTCCTAATACTTCTGATACCCATGATACTCCTAATACTTCTGATAACCTGCCCATTGCCTTACATAAAGATAAACGTATTTATACATATCCTATTTCTTCTTTTGTTTCCTATAACCACATGTCTCCTCCTTTATAGCATCCTTAGATTCTATCATTATTCTCACTATTCTCCACCAAGCCTTAGCCTATCCCGGTTCGTGTGCTACAATGGAAGAAGAAATGATGGCCCTTGATAAGGTCGGTACCTGGACTCTAGCTGATTTACCTCCTGAAAGAAGGCTATTAGGGTGCAAGTGGGTGTTCACGGTTAAACACAAACTGATGGCACTCTAGAGTGTTTGAAAGCTCGCCTAGTTTCCAAGGGATGTGCTCAGACTTACAGTGCTAAATATTCGGAAACCTTCTTCCCTGTGGTAAAACTGTCCTCTATTCGCCTCTTCATATTTATGGCAGCCACTTATGGTTGGGATCTTTATCAGTTGGATATTAAAAATGCTTTCTTGAATGATAATATTCTTGAAGAAGTTTACATGGAGCAACCACCTAGTTTTGTTGCTCAGGGGGAGTGTGGGAAGGTATGTCACCTTCAGAAGTCTTTATATGGTTTGAAGCAAAGCCCTTGTGCTTGGTTTGACAAGTTTAGCTCTGTGATAAAGAAGTTTGGTCTGAATCAGAGTAAGAGTGACCATTTTGTGTTTTATCAGCAGACGGATATAGGCACAATTCTCTTAGTGGTATATGTTGATGATATTGTTATTATAGGAAGCAATACTTCGGGAATCTCGTCACTCAAGGCCTTTCTTAATTCTCATTTCCAAATGAAGGATTTGCGTTTGTTAAAGTACTTTCTTAGGATCGAGGACATGAGAAGCAAGAAAGGCATCATCTTGATACAGAGGAAATATGTTCTTGATCTGTTAAAGAAACTGGGAAACTTGGAGCAGCACCAAGTAGCTTTCCCATGATATATAATCCTTTTTTGGACATATGACAGTGTACCCTATGACGAGCTACCTGAGAATGTGAGGAAAAGGGTTGATCCAGAGAAAATAAAAGTATTTACGTATCCTGAGAGATACCATAAATTGATTGGGAAATTAAACTATTTCATGGTGACTAGCCCTGATGTGACCTTTCCAGTTAATGTGCTTAGCCAATTTATGACAAAGCTGACTGTTGCACAGTGGGAAGCTTTGGAGCATGTCTTACATTATTTGAAGGGCTCACCTGGTCATGGTATACTCTATACGAATCATGGCCACACAGAGATTGAATGCTTTTGTGATGCAAATCATGCGGGGTTAAAGGCTACCAGGAGATCCACAACAGGATATTGTGTGTTTGTGGGGTGGAAATTTAGTGTCCTGGAGGAGCAAGAGATAAGTGGTTTCTCGGTCAAGTGCGGAAGATGAATATAGAGTCATGTGTCATGGGTTTTGAGTCCGGCGCAGCTTACAGCGCCCGTGCGGTGTCTCGAGGGTACCACTTCCCCTAGGGACCAGACTTACCAAATACGGTGCCAATTGGTTTCGCTCTGCCATGGGCTCATCAAGGGACGGCGTTAGCCCCCTTCCAGTTGAATCCTTAGATTGACTTTAGCCCCTCATAGTGAGACCTTAGCATCTAAGGAGAACAACGCCCAAATACTGATGTCGTCCTCCCATCACCCAATGGCAAAACCAGATGGCTCATCTTTTATTTGGTCTTACACGATCACGCCAAACAGGTCGTGACATTCTCCCCCACCCAACATCTAGCACGCCCTCGTGCTAGGGGAGAGAAGGACTCTGCCCAAGGATCCACCTCGAACCACCGATGTGGGACTTTCCAGGGTCATGGCACTTGTGATGGTCCCAGCCCCTCCCACAAAACCTTCATGGGTGCTTAGCGCCCCGCCTTATATAGGCCTTAAAACCCTTAACAAGCTCCCCCACCTAATCAAACGATGTCCTCCATCGCTCAGTAGGGGTCCATCTCATTCCATCCACGGGAGGCCACCACACCGAGAGTAGAAGGAGAGGTAGGCTCTGATACCACTTTGTCACGGGCTTGGAGTTCGGCGCAGCTTACAGCGCCCGTGCGGCGTCCCGAGGGTACCACTTCCCCCAAGGACCATCCTTACCAGATATGGTGCCAACTGGTTTCGCCTTGCCATGGGCTTATCAGGGGGCGGCGTTAACCCCTGACTAGTTGAATCCTTAGACTGACTTCATCCCCTTATAGTGAGACCTTAGCGTCTAAGAAGAACAATACCCAAATACAAATGTCGTCCTCCCATCATCCAATGGTAAGACCAGATGGCCCGTTTTTTATTTGGTCTTACACGGTCACGCCAAACAGGTCGTGACACATGGCTCAGTTTGTGCAAGAAATTGTGTGGATTCATCAATTAATGAAGGAAGTTGGCATTGTCACGTCTTTACCCGTAAAACTGTGGTGTGATAATAAAACTGCTCTACACATAGCCTCTAATTCTGTGTTTCATGAACGTACAAAACATATTGAGGTCGATTGTCACTTTGTATGTGATAAGAACAAGGAAAACTTTATTTTTACAGAACATGTGTGGTCTAAAGACCAATTGAGAGATCTTCTAACTAAAGCCTTACATGGGATTTGTGTTGACTATTTTTGTAACAAGTTTGGCTTGATTAACATTTACGGTCTAATTTGATAGGGAGTGTTAGGAAATATGGATGAAATTAATAAGGTTGGTTGTTAGTAAATATAGATGTAATTAATAGGGTTAATTGGTAGTTAGTAGTTAACATTTAATACCCTCTTTGTATAAATACCCACCAATGTAAACCCTTGTGTAAGTGAGTAATCAATGATATTTTTGAGTGCAATAACACTTCTCATTCAACATCGGTCCTTATTTCTCTTCAAGCACTCACACAAGAATAATACATGCCTATCATGTATGCATCGTTTAGTGCTATAATTAATGAATCTTTTTTCCCTATTTTCTTCTAATCGAATCCAATCTTCAAACTCTTGTGTTGGATGCTTCTTCACCTGTAGTCTTTAACATGCATACGGACAGTATTAAAAGGCTGAAGAAGATGACTGCGCGTGATAATGAGAGGGTACCTCAATCATATGGTTGCTGTATTACTCTTTTTTTCGTCTTTAACAAAAGCCCTTAATTGTTTTTCTTCATGCTACACAGACATTGATACATCGTTTAAGGCTACAATTGATATTTTTTCCCTATTTTCTTCTTATTGAATCCAATCTTCAAACTCTTGTGTGGTATGATTCTGCATCTAGAAATAAGTTTGACAGTAAGAAGTTGTTGGCTGCACGTCTTAATTAATGATATGACTACAACATAAGTCTTTTTCTTTTCATTTTTCCCTAGATAAAGTCCTCAACTCTTTCTCTTCATGCAACAAACACACACACACACACATGAATACGTGTTTATCATACATCATTTAAGGCTAGAATTAATCTCTTTCCCTATTTTCTTCTCACTGGATCCAATTTGCATCTGGAATCTCTACTCCTCAAGAGGTATTCACTACATGTATTATTAATGAGGTACCATGACGATATGACTACTAAATTACTTTTTTGGTTTGCCGTCGTTGTCTCTTTAGCTAGATATACTCCAACAAATTAAAAGCCCTTAATTGTTTCTCTTCATGCAACACACGACGCATGAATTAATACATGTTTATCATACATGGTTTAAGGATATAATTAATCTTTCCCCTATTATCTTCGTATCGAATCCAATCTTCAAACCCTTTTAATTTTGCACATTCTCAACTCTTGCTGATGAATTGTGTGATGCACGTCCCAATGTGGAGCTGGGAGATGATATATGGCTACAATATTACTCTTTTTTATCTTCATTATTTTTTCCTAGATGCTTTGACAAATTAAGTTATAGGTCCTTGTTTTCTCTTCATGCAAGAATACACAAGGTTATCATACATGTTGAAAATTAAGTCACTCTGCACCCAAACAAGATGAACAAATTACCCAGCCAACCAAAATTGATTGGCCTTACTCTTATTTATAGACAAAAGCATGTACATACAACTAAATGGGCCAGGGCCAAACCTATAAGCCCAAACCACACGCAACAATACATCAGTCCAATAATACCTAATATAAGTCCATGCTAACACGGACAAATAACACTTTCTAGCACTTCATTTAAGGCTACATATACATAATTAATATTTTTCTCAATTTTTTCTTTTAAATGAATCATATCTTCATGCAGGATGGAACATTCCTTGGTGACAACGTGTGTATTGTACGCCACCTTGTTACGGTACAATATGGCTACAATATTACTCTTTTTTCTTGTCATTTTATCCCTAATAACTTCAGCAAATTAAAGGACCTTGTTTTTATGTAGCAGACGGCGGCTGAGAAGCGCAAGCTGAAGGTTGTTGACCCAACTATGATTCCGGTATAAAGAATTCTCTCTCTTTATTTTATCCTGTCTTTTTTTATTAAGGATATATAGTCATTGGAATTGATCGAAATTGACAAAACCAGGGCTTCCTTCCTGGAGCTGGGATATGCATAATATTCAGGTAATTAAATGCTGTTACTTATTAGGAGAGAATTGTTTGAAATTAATCTTCGATTTTTTTACTTGGAATATGACAAGTGTTTGGTATTAATATGACAGTACCGAGTCCATGAGAAATGGATCAAAAGGTTATGAGCCCTGCATTGTGGCTGTTGATAAGCTGGAGATGTGGAACGCTCTTTCGGGAGGCTGCAGTATTGAGGTTAAGGTAAGCATACGCAATATAGGACGATGATATAGAAGCTGATAATATTAATACTCCCACCGTCCCTATATATATATATATATATATATATATATATATATATATATGATCTTTTTTATTTTTAATGGTTTATCCTTTTTATAACATCTCATTTAACTTTATCTGAATAATAAATACATTTTTACTCATTTTGCCCC
This sequence comes from Albizia julibrissin, assembly GCA_037074505.1. Lineage (NCBI taxonomy): Eukaryota > Viridiplantae > Streptophyta > Magnoliopsida > Fabales > Fabaceae > Albizia > Albizia julibrissin. The sequence continues at coordinate 38,209,266 of CM073483.1, read as the reverse complement.
CATTCTCTCACATCATTTATTTACCACACATTCTCCTTTTTTTCTCTCATCATTACTCTTCCTTTCTTACTCATCCATAAATAGAGGTATCTTTAGAAAAAAAAATTATATTTCCCATATATTTGTTGAAAGTGGGAAAGTCCCACATCGAAAAATTGAAGAGGGAGGGGGCGGACATTTTAGTATAAATAGGAGGCTCCCCTCCCTCCTTCAAATCATCCCTTCAACTTGCCTTCTTCCTTCTATAAGACATTTTGTATTTCCTTCTCTCTTATAGTATTTCACTTATAAATTGTTTAGAGTGAAATGAGATTCTAGTATTTTCTTTATTGTTGTCTTATTTATTTTTTATTAGCTGCTATTAGATATAGTAGTTGTGATTTATTATATTATTAAATTACTTCTAGAAACTTTGTTTTCTAGTATTGTGATTTTTTAGTATAATTGGTTACGCTCTATATATCCCGCTTCCGCAACAATTGGTATCAGAGCCAATGTTTTGTCTGAGTATGCTCTGTGGTTGCAGTATAATCTGAACTTCCACATCAGAAAAGAATTACCTTGAGGTTTTGCATTTGCATCTATTAAATAATATTTGGAGCAGAAATGGCAGACAAAAAGATTGAAGAATCCATATCAAGTGTCAACAATTCGTCGTCGGCATCTTCCCTTCTGATGAGAATTATGCCCAATGCGAAGTTTGCAGTTGAAATTTTTGACGGATCGGGACATTTTGGGATATGGCAGAGCGAGGTTCTTGATGTCCTTCTTACACAACAATTAGATTTTGCTCTTGAAGAAAGGAAACCAGATAAAATAGGGGAGGAAGATTGGAGGATCATCAATCGTGTTGCTTGTGGTACTATTAGATCGTTCCTTTCCAGAGAACAGAAGTATCCATACACAAAGGAAACTTCTGCTTGTAGATTGTGGAAGGCATTAGAGGATAAATTCCTGAAGAAAAGCAGTCAAAATAAGCTTCACATGAAGAAAAGACTGTTTCGCTTCACTTATGTTCCTGGTACCACAATGAATGATCATATCACTAGCTTCAACAAGTTGGTAACAGATTTGCAGAAATTGGACGTGACTTTTGAAGATGAAGATCTGGCCTTGATGTTGTTGGGATCACTTCCTGATGAGTACGAGCACCTGGAGACTACTCTACTTCACGACAAAGAGGAAGTATCTCTCAGAGATGTTTGTTCTGCGCTATACAGCTATGAACAAAGAAAGAGGGATAAACAAAGAGGCAGAGAAGCAGAAGCACTAGTCACAAGAGGGTGTGCTGAAAATCAATCGAGATCAAGGAAAGGGAGATCCAAATCGAGGTCCAGACCTAGTAAGGATGAATGTTCCTTTTGTCGAGAAAAGGGCCATTGGAAGAAGGATTGTCCAAAGTTGAAGAACAAAGCTAAACAGAACAATGGGAAGGCTGCTATGGATTCAAATGTAGCTGATTGTGATGATGAAAATTCAGATTTTTCATTATCTACAACGACGTTGTCAAAATCATCAAGCGTATGGTTGTTGGATTCAGCTTGCAGTCATCATAAGTGTCCCAACCGAGACTGGTTCACTGATTTCCAAGAAGGAGGATGTGGAGTTATCCACACAGCAGATAACACTTCACTTACCGCATATGGCATTGGTTCAATTCGATTGAGGAACCATGACGGATTGATCAGAACATTGACAGACGTTCGATATGTACCAGATTTGAAGAAAAATCTCATTTCTGTGGGAACTCTAGATTCAAAGGGGTTCAAGATCACTGCAGAAAGTGGAGTGATGAAGATACTTTCTGGTGCACTGGTGGTAATGAAGGGTATTCGGAAGAGCAATAATACGTACCACTATCAAGGTAGTACGATTATTGGAATGACAGCAGTGACATCCAGTGATGAGAAGGAGGCAGAAGCGACAAGGTTGTGGCATATGCGCTTGGGACATGCTGGAGGAAAATCCTTAAAAACTCTTTGAGATCAAGGGTTGTTAAAAGGATTAAAGCATTGCAGTTTAGAGTTTTGTGAGCACTGTGTGAAGGGAAAGCAGACAAGGGTTAAATTCGGAACAGCTATCTATAATACAAAAGGTATTTTGGATTATGTTCACTATGATGTTTGGGGTCCTTCCAAAACACCATCATTGGGAGGAAAACATTATTTTGCAACCTTTGTTGATGATTTTTCCCGAAGAGTTTGGGTGTATACAATGAAAACTAAGGATGAAGTGTTGAGAATTTTTCTCAAATGGAAGACGATGATAGAAACACAAACAGGCAGAAGGATCAAATGTCTTCGTACAGATAACGAAGGAGAATACATGAATGATCCTTTCCAGAAGATTTGTGAGGATGATGGCATCGTCAGACACTTCACCGTCAGAAATACACTACAGCAGAATGGAGTGGCAGAACGCATGAACCGAACTTTGCTGGAGAAGGTTCTGTGTATGTTGTCCAATGTTGGCTTGGGCAAAGAATTTTGGGCTGAGGCAATTACATATGCGAGCCACCTCATTAATCGTCTACCATCTACTGCTATTGGTGGTAAAACACCGTTAGAACAATGGTATGGTAAACCTGCTATAGATTACAATTCTTTACATGTATTTGGCTCAATTGCATACTATTATGTGAAAGAATCAAAATTGGATCCGAGAGCAAAGAAAGCTATTTTCTTGGGGATCACTTCTGGAGTCAAAGGATATCGTTTATGGTGTCCAGAGACAAAGAAGATTGTATTCAGTAGGGATGTTACCTTTGATGAATCTGCCATGGTAAGAAAGGTAACAGCTGAAGATACCCAGCAAGGTGATAGTATTTCAAAGCAGGTGGAGTTTGAAGGAAAGATGATTTTTCCAGTACAAGGAGCAGACGGGGAAACAAGACAAGACTTTCCTGAGGTAGAAGAAGAGCCAGTTGATAGGGAGGTTTCGACTCATAGACCTCAACAGCAACGTGAATCAATAGCAACCAGTAAGCTAAAACGAACAATAAGAAAGCCTACTCGTTTTGAAGACATGGTGGCTTGTGCAACCTCAATTGCAGCTGATGACATTCCTTCAACAAATAAATGGGTTATCCAGAGCTCAGAAAAGGAAAAGTGGAGGAATGCCATGAATGAAGAAATGCAGTCCCTTCATCAGAATGGTACGTGGAAATTGGTCAAACTCCCCAAGGGTAAGAAGGCAATTGGTTGCAAATGGGTATATGCAAAGAAAGAAGGATTTCCTAACCAAGTTGATGTGCGCCATAAAGCAAGATTGGTAGCTAAAGGCTATGCTCAGAAGGAGGGAATTGATTACAATGAGGTATTTTCTCCGGTTGTGAAACATTCCTCTATTAGAATTTTGTTGGCTTTGGTAGCACAGTTAGATTTGGAACTAGTTCAGATGGATGTAAAAACTGCATTTTTAAATGGAGACTTAGAGGAGGAAATCTACATGATTCAGCCGGAAGGATTCAGAGTTGCTAGAAAGGAGAATATGATGTGTAAACTTGAAAAATCGTTATACGGATTGAAACAATCTTCAAGGAAATGGTATAAACGATTTGACAAGTTTATGTTGCGACATAAGTACAGAAGAAGTAGATACAATCATTGTGTCTATTTGCGGAAGCTTGAAGATGGATCCTTTATATATCTCCTTTTATATGTCGATGATATGTTGGTTGCTTCAAAAAATCAGGCAGAAATTGAGAAGCTGAAGGTTCAACTAAAAGGGGAATTTGAGATGAAGGATTTAGGCGAGGCAAGGAAAATTCTCGGTATGGAGATAACAAGAGATAGAAAATCAAAGAAACTCTTTTTATCTCAAAAGGAGTATTTGAAAAGGGTGCTAAATCGTTTTGGTATGAATGAGAGAACGAAGTCGGTTAGCACTCCACTCGCCCCTCATTTTAAGCTCAGTGCTGATATGTCTCCAAAGGATGAAGATGAACGAGAGTATATGTCAAGGGTACCATATGCAAATGCCGTTGGTAGCTTGATGTATGCAATGGTTTGTACAAGACCTGACATTTCACAAGCTGTTGGAGTTGTGAGTAGGTATATGCATGATCCAGGGAAGGAGCATTGGAAAGCTGTGAAATTGATTCTACGGTATATTTGTAATACTGTAAATGTTGGATTGGTTTTTGAGCAAGAAAGTTATCGATCTTTAGTTGGGTATTGTGACTCATATTTTGCGGGTGATTTGGACAAGCGAAGGTCAACTACTGGTTATGTGTTTACTTTTGCAAGAGCACCAGTTAGTTGGAAGTCAACTTTGCAGTCAACAGTTGCTTTGTCTACCACAGAGGCAGAGTACATGGCAATTACAGAGGCTGTGAAGGAGGCAATTACAGAGGCTGTGAAGGAGGCAATTTGGCTTCAAGGATTGCTTGGAGAACTTGGTATTGGTCAAGAAAGCATCGTAGTTTATTGTGATAGTCAAAGTGCTATTCAATTAGCAAAGAACCAAGTTTACCATGCAAGGACGAAGCACATTGATGTTCGATATCACTTCATACGGGAAATTTTGGAAGAAGGTGGAGTCATGATACATAAGATACGGACAACTGAAAATTCTGCTGATATGCTGACAAAGGTTGTGACTTCTGTCAAATTTCAACATTGTTTGGATTTGATCAACATTGTTGAACATTGATTGTTGAATTGTAAGCATAAATTTGTAATTAGAAGAAATTAGGAATGTGGGAATTTTCCCAAGGTGGAGATTTATTGAAAGTGGGAAAGTCCCACATCGACAAATTGAAGAGGGAGGGGGCGGACATTTTAGTATAAATAGGAGGCCCCCCTCCATCCTTCAAATCATCCATTCAACTTGTCTTCTTCCTTCTATAAGGCATTTTGTATTTCCTTCTCTCTTATAGTATTTCACTTATAAATTGTTTAGAGTGAAATTAGATTCTGGTATTTTCTTTATTGTTGTCTTATTTATTTTTTATTAGCTGCTATTAGATATAGTAGTTGTGATTTATTATATTATTAAATTACTTCTAGAAACTTTATTTTCTAGTATTGTGATTTTTTAGTATAATTGGTTACGCTCTATATATCCCGCTTCCACAACAATATTTATTACTTTTAACTAATTTTAACTATTTTCTAGAATCTCGTGAATTGATTCAAAAGACTTTATATATAGGGATGGAAGGAGTATTGGTGATAAAAAGGAGAAGGTAGAAAGTAGAAACAAAGCAGAGTGGCACGATCAGTTTTTTAATTATAACAAGACTTGTAGAAGCTTATCAAATTCACATCATCTGGTTCTATTTATAGGGCGGACTATTTTGTTTTGTTTGTTTTTTTTTTTACCATCACTTGACATACCATGGGGACGTACAGATTCTTCCATATTATAATGCTCAAATTGAAGAAGATGATGGCAAAAGGAAAACGAGTGGATATGTTATTGAAGTAAAGATGCCTCCATCTCATGATATGGATCCCTATATCATAACTTCCAAGATTGCGGAAGCTGTCATTTTATGGAAGCCTACCGTCCGCGAGATTCTTACCGCTAAATCTCGCACCAATCCTTTCCTCCGTGCTGTGAGGTAAATAGTTACTCTCTTCCGGTTCTTTTTATGAGAAACAAGTCAAACAACTACTAAAATCATGTGATTCAAAATGTTAATTAAAAGTAATAAATGTATAAGATATGTAATTTTATTTCCAATTATATACTCTTATTTATAAAGTGACTACATGAAAGATGATAAATGAAAATTTAATGCAGAGAGATAATAAGCAGGTAAGTGACATATATTTAATGAGAATAAAAACGAAAAGAGGAGTTTAAAATTTCAAACAAAAATTAGATTTATTCCTTATATTAAAGATAAGAGAGATTGTTCTCTATAAAAAGAATTAAAGGGAGTATAAACCTTTTTTATGTACTTGTGTTTGTGTGTGTGTGTCCCCAAGGACATAAAATTAATTACTTGATTAAGATGCATCATTTTTAATTGGTTTCTCTTGATAATATGCAAGCCGACACTAAATCCAATGCTTTCTTGTTGGAAGTGATACCAAATATTTGATTAGAAGTGTGTTTGGATTAGTTTTTGGAGAATAGATTGTATATAACAAAAAAAGAGATAGTGACAAATTGAAAACTATTGGTTGTAACCTAAATCAATTTTTATGGCTAACTACTAAGAATGAGATAATTACATAAGGTAGCTATTGAACATGAGGTATTAGTTTTGCTCTGACTGCATACGAAAATCTCTTCAAAATCATATCCAGACTGCTTTTTTGTTCAATGTTTTATTGTATGTTTGTTTTAACTTTTTAGAGGTCCTTTTACCACGTTTAAGGTTAATATATAAAAGAAGTTTTATCTCAACTTGTAAAAAAATACTTATAAAAACACTTTTTTGAAGTTGCCAAACAAGACTCTGTTTAATCAATTTTAGCTTTTGTTATGTGTAGTGATAGTTAGAGATCAAAACTCGGGTTTTTTGTTTGTTTGAGAAATAAATGCTCTTTTAATGGCTTGAGGAAAAAAAAAAAGTGGTCGTTTAATGGCTTTTCGAACACCCACTAAATAATTAACAATCATAAATGATAACTGCATGCATGACAATGTTAATTTTTATGTTGAATCTCATTTTGGTTAAGTTTGATGATATATTCTATAGAGAGATTTTCACTGTATGCATGTGAATATTCATGTACATGTGCATCTTACACACACATCCAATGCTGTAATTATATTGTTCTCTTCTAAGCGTTAACTTTGTTAACCATAATTATGGCCTCTTTGATGTTTGTCAGATCAACTTGGAAGAAGTTGAAGCGTTTTTGGACTTGCTCTTGCTCAGCACCTGCTTGATGCACGAGCTCTATGCCTCGTTATTTGCGGTTGTCCATTGTTGGATAGTGAATAAAGAGAAACTTATCGATGAACAATAATTGGGATTGCATACTTTTTGACAAACTGTCACATGACTGGTGAGATTTGAAGGGCCATTTGTAACATCTGTGTGCTTATGGTACCTATTATATTTATTTTTCTCCATTTCTTTTACCATTTGATCAATGATAAACTTGCAATTTGTTATAAAAATTGAACACACACACACATATTTGAATTACATGTTCAAAAATCAATCAATACATTATTTCTAAATACATACACATATTTTTTATTGTTAATTATTAATATAATATAATGATATATATTTATATTTCTATGACTGTTTATATTATAATATTTTATTTGCGTCTAAAAATATTTTTGTTAGAAAAATTAATTTGAAATGGATAGCTTTTTTATATTTTAAATATTATATAATTTACATTTTCTTTAATGAATTATAACATATGTTAAAAATATTTATTTTTATATTTCAAATCTTCCTTTTTGGGGCCATATAATGATAGAGGAACTTTAAAATCTTAAAGAATAAGGACGGTAGTATTATAGATGTTCATAACTCCCAACTCTTAGCATTCTATATTTTTATTGTCCCAAATCTATATCTCTTGTTGATTTCTTTGTATTTTTTATGGTCAAATTTAAGTTAAGTTACTTATATACATAAGGTCAAGTTACCTAAACAGACTTGTTAGTTTTTATTTGTTAAAATGTGTTTGTGAACTTGTAAATTTACCTATAAACATTTATAAATTTTTGTATCACTTGTCATAATATAAATTAGGATTTGTAAATTTTCATATGAACACTTGGTATTTTACTATAGTTAGTTATTAAAATGTGTTTGAGCACTTGTAAATTTTTGTATCACTTCTTCTAATGTAAATTAGGATTTATAAATTTTTGTGTATATATTTGTTATTTTGCTATAGTTAGTTGTTAAAATTAGGATTTATAAATTTTCATATGATTAACATTCTTATTTTGATGATGTTAGTTGTTAAAATATGTATGTGCAGTTATAAATTCACTCATAAACTTGACTTAGTAGATATCATCAGACATAAGTGTTTTCCTTTTTAATTTATCAGCACAATTTTGTTCAAGGATCTCACGTAACCTTTTGAAAGATTAATATTTTATCGAATTTGTTGTATGTTATATGCACTAATTACGTATTAGTGGGTTTGATGTTATGAAAGTTTTACTCTTGAATTTGTTCTGTTTCCCATTTCTTGACTTAATGATTGTGGGATTCGAATTGGTATTTAGACTGCTTGCCTGTTTGTAACACTTGGGCAAGTTTGTGATTGGATATAATCGTCTACTTACTATGCATCTTTCTTTTCTTTTTTTTCAGGATCAATCAACCTTGGAAATCCTATATATATTTATTTATAATATATGTTGGATGTGGGATTTGGCTAGCAGAGTGCTTCAATTCATTGAAATTTTGACAAGTATGCATATAGGCACAGTCAAGCAAGAAAAGCAAATCAAGCAGCTGGTTGTTCACCATCATGGATAAATTGTAACATAGACAGCTGGAACATTTTCTCATCGTGTCATATATATGGGTTTTGATTAGTTATGCCTCTGCGTCTGTTTCTTCCTAATAACTTTGAGGTTAAAGCGGTTTTTATAATCGGCCTCAGGGTATTGCGATGCGTCAAGTCCATAACCCCAATAATTCAAATCATATATCGATCAATTCTTAGGAATAAGGAATGACGAAGAAAGGTATCTGATGATAAAGCTGTGTCGTTTTCAAATTATCTTTGAAATCACAAACAGGGTATGCTAGCTCTTCTAGATTGCTATTACGAGGAATTACCAAATGTAGTCCTTCTGAGAACTTGAGGACCAGTGGCTGAGACAGGCTTGTAAGTTCCTTGTGGAGTAACTCGATCCAGAGAGAGAAACAAATGGATCACTTTCATTTAGGATTAATTAAAATAATGGCCACATGTTTAATTTGACTACTTTTAGAGTATATTTACTTGTGTCAGCTAAAAGAAGAGTGCTACAACCCTATTCCAACACCACCTTGATGTGATAACTTTTTTTTCTCCCGCTAGAGACTTGCATCCTCCTATTACATGCAATTATATTTAAAGCACTGATGGGTACTAATATAATTATATTTTTTAGAAAATTTAAACCTTCATTTTCCATATTACAAGGAACTAGCCCTTCCTTTGGACTCATACTCCATTAGTAATATCATGCAATTTCAATTGAGCACTACATGTCAAATACCAAAGTACCAAACATTCTGTGTTGATTTGAGTGACACACAAGATGATCCAATTTTGTGGGCTGATGCTGACAGCCCAATGGATTTGGGCTGAATCTTTATCAATATGCCCAATTCTAAGTGTTAGATAATTATCTTGCTTATCATGTTGGACTTGCTTCCTGCCTTCTGACAATTTCAACATCAATTTGATATTCCCTCCGTTCACAATATAAATTGTTTCTAACAGAATAAATTGGTCTATAATAAAAGTCATTTAGAAAGCAATTAATACCTTTTTTTGTCAATTTTGCCATGTAATCAATGTTTCAATATGACTTATTGTATTCATTCCTCTTATTCAAAACCTCATTTAATATGGGTAAAGTTATAAATTTTCTTTAATTTAAGACAAATTCAATTAGTTAACTATTATTTCTTGTAGGGGTGGGAAAAACCCAAAATCTGATCCAACTCAGTTCGGTCTAAATAAGCAACATAATGAAATCAGACCTGTTTTGATATATTCAAAGTTTATTGTGTTTCATTTTTTGGCCCTCAAGTGGAACACAATGGCCTAGAGAGAGAAGCTCCTACTTCTCTCTAGAATTCCTCTAGCAACATGCAGCACTCTACACCCGTTGATTGAAAGCACACACAAACCTGAACCTCCTCGGCACCCACGAGACACCCGAAATACAAAGAAAGTGAAATTTGCTAATGATCAAGAATCAACTGATGATATGGAAGATGAAAGTTTTCCCAACCTTTCTACTCCAGAACAACATGTCTCAGCCATACAACTTACGGAGTTCTTTCTAGAAACTCCAACAACCTCTAAAACGTCCCAAATGTTGCGATTGACGCTGCTATGCATATTGACAATCCTCAGGCTGAGAATATAATCTCGTCTTTTAAAGACAAGTTGTTGAATACTGACAAGAACAGTGTTGAGGAGGAAGAAGAAGAAATGATTCTTCAACAGGGAGATGTAACAATCGGTGTGAACAGCAATATACCAACAATAAACTTTGTGATCACAATTTAGACATTCTCAACAAGAGAATGGGCTTTGCTGTCATCGTTAAGCTGCTAGGACGCACAATCGATATTCGACAACTTCGAACACAACTGCAAACTATATGGCATCCAACTCGAAAATACCAAGTAACCAACCTAGACGATGGATGTTTCTTAGTCACGTTCAAAGAGGATATTGATTTTCAAAATGCTCTCATCGGTGGCCCCTGGCAAATTTATAAGCATTACTTAACGGTGCAACCTTAGTCTCCCTACTTTAGTCCTCGGGACCATATGATTAATCAAGTTGTAGGGTGGATTAGGCTGCCACGATAACCGGCGAGATACTATCATAAGACTATCATCAGGTCCATTGGTAGTATATTCGGTGAAGTCATTCAAGTAGATTATAACACAGATTCAGGGGATAGAGGGAAATTTGCAAGGCTGGCTGTTCTGATTGACCTCACTAAACCTCTAACCTCAAAAATTCAGGTCGATGGAGAAACTATCTATGTAGAGTACGAGGGACTCTCCACAATATGTTTCAACTGTGGTCGCTATGGACACCTACAAGAGTCATGCCCAGAAAAGATGGAGAATGTCTGTGAAACTTTGGTGAACCAAAGGCAGAGCCAAGAAGCGCGTGAGAGCTCCCTTCAAACCGAAGCGCTTGAAAAAGTGCAATTTGGGTCCTGGATGCAGGTTCAATGCAGAAGATGTACCTATGACAGAGAAGGTAATGGCCAGGGATCTAGAGTGGTGGCGACAACGTCGCGTTTCAGCGTGCTTAGTGAACTGAAAAGAATAGATGAGGAAGGGTTGAAGTGTATGAACCTATCAGTTATGTGAATACGAGAGAGGCTGTTATACAACGAAGAAAAGGAAAGGACCCGAGAAGAACTAAGAAGAATGAGCATAGCACAAAACCTAGGCAGCAACCTCTAGGGACCCCAAATAAGGACGCCATCTTCAATACTTGAGCATATGCAACTATGAACAACAAGACAACTATGGATGCACGGCATAATTCAGTTGTCTCTATTACATATACGCGGCTAAAACACAAGTATTAAGGACCCTCAAGTAACCTAAACTAAGTGGGAAAGAATTCTCATCACTCCACTCACGCTCAAATAGGCCATAAAACTGTAACAATTAAACCACTGGACCCAACTGCATAGGCCAGAGGAATTAAAATAGTATCGAGGCTCATAATCCATAATCTGGGAGCCAAACCCAATATTTAGTCCCCTGGGCCATCCGTACGAGCCATAAAAGAAATTTCAAGAGGAACACAATAGTACTTTGACGAGCAAGAGGCAGCCATGTTGCTTGAGGGAGTGGATTTCAATACTACCCTTTCATCTTAATTAGTCTTTATGTCAATATTAATATGGAACTGTCAAAGAGCCTTTGACAAAAGGTTCCCTTCAATATTTAGATTTTTTTTGCTAATTACAAACCTGACATTTTTGTGATTTTAGAACCAAGGATTTCTGGAGTAAAAGCTGATAGAATTATTAAAAGGCTTGGTTTCACTCACTCCCATCGAGTAGAAGCTTCTGGCTTTTCTGAAGGAATTTAGGTTTTATGGTCAAATGTGGTGGATGTCACTATTCTTATAAATTACTTTCAATTTATCTATATGGAGGTTATTTATCGGGCAAGGCCTTCCAAATTCCTTTTTACAGCAGTGTATGGCAACCCACAACCTTGCTATCAGAAATTCTTATGGCAAGATCTCTCTGACCAAGCTCCAACCGACCCCACTCCATGACTTCTAGCAGGAGATTTCAATGCCATTGCAAGCCAAGAAGAGAGAAAGGGAGGCTCAAACTGTCGGGTTTAAGGCTGCCAGCTTTTTAAAAACTTCATTTGTCAACATGGGCTAATTGATTTAGGCTCAAATAGACCCAAATTCACATGGAAACGAGGCCTACTTTTAGTCCGACTAGACCAGGAACTTTGTAACACTTCCTGGGTCAACCTTTTCAATAACAGCTGGGTTGATAATCTACCAAAAATACTTTCAGACCATAGACCCATCTCTATAAATTTTAGGCCTTAAACCCATCGAAACAGTGGAGAGAAGACTTTTCATTTCTTAGCATCATGGCTATCACACCCTGAATTCTCAAGTCTATTTCAAGAGGCATGGGCTCAAGGTGATAATAATACTGTGGATTGCATGGAACATTTTAAACACAAAGCCTAACACTGGAATAGCCATATTTTTGGCAACATCAGCAAGCAGAAAAATCATCTACTAGCTTGTCTAAAGGGTATCCAGAAGAGTCTCGAAAATCACTCCTCCTCTGATTTTCTTTTTGAGCTTGATCAAACTCTCCAAGGAGAATATGAAGATATATGTTTTCAGGAAGAGTTGTTATGGCTGCAGAAATCCACTTCTGATTGGCTCTGTTTAGAGGATTGAAATACATCCTTCTACCACACTAAAGCACCGCTTAGAAGAAATCGAAATCGCATCACTTAATTGAAATTTGAAGAAGGAACGTGGATTACAGATGATAAGAAACTATCAAATATGGCCAGGAACTTTTTCCAAGACTTATATTTAATTGAAGAAGGCACCCCAATACCATACTCTACAAGAAAGGTATTTCCTCCTATCTCCACCTGTAATATCCTCTTACTGGAGTGTGATGCAACTCTTGAGGAAGTTAAAAGAGCAATGTTTGAAATGAAGTCTTTAAAGTCATCAGGAGTAGATAGGTTACATGCATTATTCTTCCAATCACAGTAGAATATAGTCGGCCCAAGTATGCCTTTGTTATTTCAAAGGCTATGGGAACGTAATCCTCTAGAACCGTCTCTCAATCACACTCTCATTGATTTAATCCTGAAAGTAGCAAAGCCAACCCAAATGAACCAATTTAGACCCATAAGCCTATGCTCAGTAGTCTATAAAACAATCACAAGAATTCTTGCAAATCATCTTCGGTTGATTCTCCCTAATCTTATTATGTAAGCATCATTGATAACATAATTATTGCGCAAGTAGTGCACTCAATGAGAAAGAAGAAAGGTACCAGTAGGTGGATGACCATCAAAGTTAACTTAGAAAAAGCCTTTGACTGAATGAGATGGGACTTCATTAATGATACTTTAAAGGATGTTGGGTTGCCAGACAAAATGGTTAAGCTAATCATGCATTGCATTACTACCTCAACAATGCAAGTGTTATGGAATGGATCCCCCTCTACCACTTTTACTCCACAAAGAGGAATTAGACAAGGTGATCATTTATCACCATATATATTTGTCTTGGGTATAGAACGTCTCTCACAAACAGTCTCAGCTGCAGTAAATGATGGCTCTTGGAAACCTATCAAAATGGGTCGGAAGGGACTCCTACTATCTCACCTCTTTTGTGTTGATGACTTTAATCCTATTTGGCCATACAACAAACTTCCAGGTTAATTTGATTCAGAAGATATTTCATGACTTTTGTTCTTCCTCTGGACACAAGGTAAGCCCAGTTTATATCTCTTACAAAAAAAATTATTTAGATGATATATGCCTTAGCTAATTAAAAAGATAAAGTAATTAAACTGGATACTTGTCACTTATTTCAAATCATATCAGAATAAATAAAAATTGGTTGGTTAAAACAATACAGTTATATTTAAATTTGGAAAGACCAATGGTTTTAACATGTTTCATTCTAGTTTATCTTAATTTATATGTTTAGTTTATTTATTGATTTGTGCCTAACTTTAAATATTATTTTCAGTTCGATAATTATAGGTATAAAATATCTGCTCATTTGTTTAAATTTTTTTAATAAAAATTACTTTAAATAAATTTTATTATATCTGTTTCAATTTTATTAAATAATCAGAATATTTAAAAAAATTATATTTTAAATTGTTTTGAGTAGATGCTTTAAGTGGATGCAGGCTTACATGAGAAAGAATGTTGATTAAAAATATCACTTTTTTGTTACAAAAAAATAATTCTGTAGAAGGTTTGTTTAAGCTTTTAAAATAATTAGAATCTAAAAAAAAAGGTATGCTAAGTTACTTTTTTTTTTTAATTACAAAAGGCCAAGCAAAGCTTGGTAAAAAAAATTATTCTAGAAAAGTGGCGTTTTCTGACTATAGATGATGTCTTCTCTCAGCTGCTGTCGACATCCTGGGTGCATCATTGGCAAGACCATCAGTCCTCCTATTAGGTGTTGTGCATCTCTGGCTAAATAATCGGCACACCGAATAGCCTGTCTTGGTGCATAGTGAAGCACAACATCCCACTCTGAGCATAGTAGGTCCCGAACCTTCCCAATCTCCACAGCCATAGGGTGATAATAACCTCTATCCCTCATCACAAGTTGATAGGCTTCCAATGAATCTGTGAAGACATGTACCTTCGGAAACTGGAGCTGCTTACATAATTGTAACCCGGTCAGTATGCCTAGAAGTTCAGCTCCTGTTGAGGGGGAGCTATCCAAGCGACGTTGAAAGCCAACAACCCAATTGCCGTTCTCATCCCGTAATAATCCTCCACATGCTGCCGATCCGTGAGATGAAGTAGAACCGTCCGTATCCAGTCTGAGGTATCCTGCTGGCGGTGGTTGCCATCTTGCATTGGTCTCCTCCTCGCTCTTGAAAAGTCTGTTCTTGAATCCACCGTATAATCTACTATCCAAGAGATGAAAAAACCCTTGATGAATAATGTCTTTTGCTTGCATTCGAGAACCCTCCATAACTCCCTTACATCTGTTCTTCCATAATAACCAGCAAATAAAACTGAAAATTCTCGCCCAAGGCCATCGTCGAAAACGAGCCAAGCCCATCTTTCGAGATATATTTGCCTTAAGCCAACCCTGCAAATCAGATTGGAAAAAACAAAAGCGTGCGTTAGGATGAATAAAATATAACCACACTTCTCTCGACAACTCACAATCTCGCAGAATATGGAGAATATTTTCGACTTTCTGACACTGAAAAGGACACTCCTCATACTGTGTTAATCCTCTCTGAGCTCTGAGATGATTCGTAGGAAGTCGCTCATGAATGGCTTGCCATAAGAAAATTTTCACTTTTTCCGGCACTGGGAGTTTCCATACCTTCGTCCATGGAAAATCAACTTTCTGTTCCCTCTTCCTGGAAAGTAACTTATAAGCAGCTTTGACACTAAAATTGCCATCCGAAGCATTTCTCCAGTTAAAAGCATCAGTCTCACTCCCACACGGTGGCCTAACTTGTGAAATGATGTTAATCACCCACTGGGGAAGAAACTTGCTCCACTCTTGTAAATTCCATCTTCCGTCTGGCAACACAAAATCTCTAACCTTAGCACTAGGGTTTAGAAGATGTAAGTTCCTGTCAACCAGATGGATGAGGGGCACATCAATAAGAGACCATAAATCCCACCATGCATTACTGGTCCTTCCATTATTCAATTTCCTACCCACTCCTTCGTAGAACCTTTCCCACACCATAGTAATACTATGCCAGACTCGGGATGAGTTCTGTTTGCGGTATACCATGGAATATGGACTGTCTCCACAACCATACTTCACTTTCAAGCATTTAACCCAAAGGGCCTCATGGTTTGTTAACAATCCCCAACAGAGCTTCATGATGTACGCCACATTCTGGTTATGCAGATCTTTAATTCCAAGACCCCCATTTTCCTTTCCCTGTTTGATTTGATCCCATGCAATAAGATGCATCTTTCTACCTTCATGCCCCTGATTCCAAAGAAAAGTGCGGCTTATCCTCTCTAGGTCTTGTAAAATCCCTTTAGGAAGAAGAATAGTCTGCATTTGATAGGCAGGTAAAGAAGATATGACAGCTTTAATAAGAACAGTACGCCCTGCCATAGTAAGAAACCTACTCTTCCAGCCAGCCAACTTCCTTCTGACCTTGTGAAGAATGGGGAAATAGGTAAGCTTAGTAACTCGACCATGGATAAGTGGCACACCAAGATATTTTCCCAGATCTCCTGTAATACCTATCCCTAATTCCTGACTTAAATCCAGAGCTCTATTGAAATTCACATTTCGAGAGAATAAAGCTTTAGATTTGGCCGAGTTAACCCGATGGCCAGAAACCTCACAAAACACTTTCATGATGTTCTTCATTACTTTAACCTGGTCTGTAATAATGGGACACAAGCGATGAAATCAAAGGAAATATGACAGCGTAATGGATAAGACTTATGTGTAGCTCCTTAGGTCCCTTACGTCCAGTACGCCAATGGGTTACTGCCACCAGGAATATTTTTCCACATCAGCCCAAACATTGTTAGCCTAGAGCATATGAAGTAGGTGGATTGGGGGGATCCGGTTCCTCTCCTCGTTATTTTGATAAGCAGTAAGAGCTACACAGATCTGATCTGGATGGTTTAGATTTAATTTTTTGTTATTTTTTATTTTTTTAAAAAAATTATTTTAATGGGTAGAGAATATAAAATAAAGATAATTTCTTAACTAACATTTTTTTAAAAATGATTTTTTTATTTAAAAATCACCAATTTAAAAAAATTAAGTTTAGACTGTCCAGATCTATGTAGCTCTCCCTGCTCATCAAAATGATGAGCAGGGAAACCGGGTACGTGGATTGGGGGGTGTCAGAGTTCTAGAGAGGAGCTCTCATGAAAGAGACTAAGAGAGCATGATAAATTATTCATCATAAATTTGTACTCTTTTAATCTAATATATATTAATGATTGTATAGTATGATTGCAATATCTTTAGTATCACCTTTTTTTTTTTTGGAAATTCTTTTCAATTCCAAGTGTAGTTTGGTTTAGCAGTAGTCCTTCTCCTTTTATATCAAGATAATGATGGAAAAGTGGGTTGTAAAAAAATTCTACAAGGTCTTGAAAGTGATCATGATATGATAAATCATTACTGATTCAAATCACTCCTCCAAAACCTTGGTCTAGCCAAGACATTGCTATAAATATCATTCAAGTACATCAATAACTTTGTGGGTGAGGTTGTCTCTTCAATCATGGGCTTTAGTTTTTGTTGGGGGTGAGAAGTAGACAATCCAAGAAAGAAGATTTTTGCAGACACTGATTTTTAATTTGATTTTTGACTATTTAGAACATACAAATGAAACTTTTTTTCTCAGGTAAGACTTGTCCCCAAAGGCTAAATTTTATGATTACATTTCTTTTGTATATAAGTTACAGAGTCTTTTTATTTTATTTTGGTGTTATTTGGACATTTTGTGAATTGATAATTTCTCTTTCTATTTTGCAATTTTCCATACTGATCTAAGCTTGATTAATTAATTAAAGAAATTTGTGAACATCCAAAGCTCTAAAACAAAATTATTGAAAGCCATTCTTAATGTCTTTTTTTTCCTTGTCATCTTGTGCTTCGTGCAAGAAAGGTGGCTTCTTTTTATTTTATTTTATTTTATTGGTGTATGTGATAAAGTATAATTTAATTTATATCCTCCAAAAGAATCAAGAAACGATTGTGTGATCCTTTTTATCCTTAAATATAAAATACCAAATTCAAAAAAAGAAGTATGCACCTCGAAAAAATCCCCTTATTGAAAAGAGAGATGCTACAACATGTGAATATAAAAGGCTTTGCACGCTGGTTGCCTTTTTTTTTTTTTAATGGGACATGTTGCTTGCTTTTTATTATAAGCATAATGTATATTGATGTATTGCCAACTTCTAGATTCACTCCCCATATAGACTAAATTTTTGGATAAAATCAACACTATTGTATCCTGACAATTACGACGTAAAGCTGAAAGTGTTATAGTCAAAGAAGAATCAAACCTTTTTGTGAAAAAGCACATGTTATATTAGAAGGTCGTGTTTAAGTCATCCCAAAAATTTACATTTCAGTTCATATAAATACTATAAAAAAGAATCTTTTTTTGAAAGTTATTGCAGACAAATGTATTATCTAAGTGTAAATGGAATTAGTGAGTGTTTATTATATTGATAATTTGCTAGGAATATTTTTTATATATTATGTTTTGGTCAATATTTCTTGTGATGTTGATGTATGTAAATTGTGAATGGTATACTAAATATTTGATATTAATGCTCCAATTACTTTTTAGGTTGAAGAATTGATGGTGTGTGGGTTAAACTCAATAATGCAACAATTAGGAAAGGCTATACTTTGAAACAATTGATTGAGTTCTATGCTTATTTATGTGGAAGCATTAAGATAATGCATTAATAGTTTCTAGTTTTTCAATTTCTTTATTATAAATGGGTTTAACCTAGTGTTCCATTTTTCTTTATTAGTAAAATTTAATCCGTGAAAGAAGTGCATCTTTATAACTTAGTAGAATAGCATAATATGTTATAATCAATGATGATATATATTATTATTAAACATAATAGAATGTGTTACAATTGATAATATATGCATCATTTTGTATCAAAGGACTTCCTTTATTTAGTTGGGACACACATTTTTGTGTATCAAAGGCTTGGGTAATAAAGATGTAATAACTCCAATTTTAAAAGCTCAAGGAGCAACAAATGTGGAGCACATGATATATTTAAAAAAAATAACCGTGTAACTTTTCTCCTATGTTTAATCTTTCACAGAAGTATATATAATTAAATTTCAGCTGATGATTAAGTCAAAGTAATAGTGTCATGACATTAAGATTGTCTATAATGACATCAATTTTAATTGAAGTGAAGAAGCAGAGAAATATAAACACATGTACAAACTCCCAGTATGCAGACGAGCACAATCTAGTAATTTTTAAAATTACACCTGTACCCTTTTATGAAACATTTTCTCTCCCTTTCTCGTCAACCAATAATAAAATTGACAACTATCAAATGAATAACTGATTACCAGCCACCCTTAGCTTTAGAGTGGGTTTAAGGTTAAAATAAAAAAATTCAATAACAAATATGAGTTAACCACTGATAATAGGTTTGAATAATTCAAAACATTAAAAAAATCAAATCTTTATAATCAATAATGTACAAAATATAAAATGACTCTATTAAATAATAAACTTACATTAAAAAAATGACTGATTTGAGGCAAATATGATATTTAAAATTCTTCCTCCTGGTATGCCACTGGCCCCCTTGTGCATATCAATGTGACTCACAGTCGCATTCCATTGTAGTAATAAATCTAGGAAGTATCCATTGTCAGCATTGTATGGCCCTATTTGGATATTCCCAAATAGTAGCTCCATCTTTGAAGGAATATATATCAACATCATGATAAAAACTACCCTTAAAATATATTTGATTGCCTTTAAAAATATTAGATGTGGAACAGTCTTTTTTAATATCAATAATCTCATAATACGAGTGATCTAGTAACATAATCTGATCTCCCAAATTGACCATCCTCACAAACTCTTCCTCATCATGTACCACCTTAAAGATCTCAAATTCAAAAACCTTACCAAACATGCATTGATATTCCATCACAATAAACATATTATCTCCTTTAGTATCCTCCACAAGATATTCTTGTCATAGTGAGTTCAATAATAAAAGATTAATAAAAGGGGAATATTCTATAACCCAATAGGAAAAAGCCTCAGATCATCATTGCCAACTTTAAATATGTCAACCCTTTGAAATTTCTTTCTCATAGCATACAACTTTCCATTGTAAAATGTTACGTTAACATAATCCGCCCCTTCCTCTTGACGATTAACATCATCATGAGCTTTCCATATATTGCCCCCATTAATCTTGCACAAAGCTATGTCCTCATATTGATCAACAATTGCAATTATAATAGGTCTCATAGATTTACATAACGATGAGGCAAAAGCTTGAGCATAGAGAAAGCAGCATTTAGATTTTGGTATAACCATGCTAGACAAAGATGAGAGATCAACTTGAATATTGGCAAAGAGATTCACAAGTTGGATCAAGTCACTTTGAAAATTAATAAACATGTAACCATCTTTTAGAGTATCTAAGAATGTTTATTTTAGAATGTTTAAATGGTCTTGTTTCTATTTGATAACATGTGACTTGATTAATGTATATTGTTTTGCAGAGTGTTGTTGAGTTGTCAGTGAGACCAATCAACCATGGGGTGTCCTTATGTGCTTTAGGGTTTGGTTGTTCATAAACCAAAGAGTAAGCTGACATGCAAACACTAGCAAATCGAGATTGATCTTTAATTGATAAGTTATAACACATGATCTCAAGAAAGTCTCATGGTAGAAGCTCAAAGAATCCCTTTTCCCTTCTCAATTCAACTAACTGCTTTGAATCTTCCATATTCCTAAGATAACAATCAATATATTAATTAATCATCAACAAATAAAAGTATAAAGTTTAGGATTAAGGTGCATATAACTCTAAAATATTTAGTTAGTAGTTATATCTTCCTGAGAGGAAAAAGAAAGCCATCTTTCCCTCTCAAACCCTCTCTCCCTTTTCTACTCTCCCTTTTCTACCAAAGAAAAAGTTCAGAGTTTGATCCACCGCCGCCCCCATCAAATTGCAGTACGATAGAAATTCCATAATTTTATATAAAAAGGCCCCTAAAGAATTTATTGCTAAACGAATTAGAAGAATAATTAAGTAAATAATATTACAGGGGATAGCAAAAAGGAAAAAAATAAATAAATGAAGAGGACATGGATGATAGCATCGGATGCTTTGGCTTCCATCTCCTGCTGACGCCTTCATACGGATCGGGGCTTTGGATATGCTCTGGCATGAGAACATAGGGAGGGTTTGGGAGGAAAAGATTTTTTTCCCCAATAAGAGATAACCCAAGGCAAGGGCTAGGTTTACGCTAAAATTAAAGTTGCAAAAACTTTTTATAATATATTTATTTTAAAAATATGTGATTTTTCATATGAACCAAAAAATCTTAAACAAACGGGATACACCTAAAAAAATGTTATAAAAATAAAAAAGCTAAAATTTAAAATTTTTAAATGATATATTCTTAAATAAAGTGTCAATATCATATTAATCTTAATATCTAAATAAAAATCAATTCAATTTAAGGATGTTTTTGAGGAGGAACATGAATCGATAACCAGTAGTCAAACAGTTGAGATGTGGTTGAGAAAATATGGTTAGGGTTAATTTTAAAAAGATTTATATTTTAATTTGTAGTTTTTTTAAATAATTACAACTTTTAAGGTCCTTATTAATAAATAGGGTTAAGGTGAAAAAATGCACATAAATTTTTTTAAAAGTGCATCCAACATCAAATATTTTTTTAAAGGATAAAAATAACTGTATAGTTACATAATAACGGCAAAAGTCACATTTTCTGTTAGCATACATGACAAACGTTAGTTTTGCTGTTAGCGTTGCTAGATGGAGTCATTACTCCTTTGACCTATGTATACGTGGTAGCTGGGTTTGAAATTGAGCATTAAACTCAACACCAACCACAACACAATGAATTAAATCTTCACTACAACTGAGAGGAAAGGGGAAACTGGGGAAAAAGCCGATCAGGAAAGGGAGACATTGAGAGGAAGGAAGGCTAAGACGAGGGACAAGGCAGGATCGGAGAAGAAGGTTGATGGCTTCGGGTTCGACATCGACTACTGGGGGTTGCAGATGAAGGGTTGTGCTGATACAACAGCCCTATCGTAAGGAAGATTACGAAGGTTTGATTCAGTATTGCCATTACAACTTAAAAAGGAATATAAGAGTTAAGAGGTGCAACAAATGTGGAGTGTTGGGGAGCAGAAAAGGGACGGTTTGCATATGCATCATGTTTTGGCTACTTCTAAGAGGCCAGAAGAACATTCTTGATGTGGAGCTCAAAAAAAATGTTAAATGCCAAACTTTTAAGGTTGAGCCTCGCTGCTTGGATTTGATTTCTTGGAAGAAGAGCTGGGTTTCTTCCTTGGAGGCATGTAGGCACGTCAATGGGCAGATATCAAAAGTTTTTACCCAATCAATACCTAAAGCAAAAACAGAACATCAAATTATTTGGCACGAATTGCATACAACAAAAAAACAAATAAATTAGAAAAGTGCTTATTCTAGCTAATTGAGCACGCACATCAAATTACAAAAAGAAATAACAAGTCAAGACTAAAATAGAAGAATCAAAAGAAGGGAGCAATTCAGAAAAGAACATTTTACACAGAAGGTAACCCATTCGATGATTCTTTCACCACACTACCTTTCTCAAACTCTATAGGTGATGATGCGTCCAATCTCACCTCCGACTTGCATTCGCTCACTCCACTTCTTTAAGTCTGTTTCGCATCTTCGTTTCACTCCTCTTGATTTCTCTTTGCACGAAAATGTAACCCTAGGTTCTTTCATTTAATTACAATTTTATTTGGTGAATTTTTCATTTATATTATATGATTCTTTCTTACCCAGATGTTATTTACCTTGCCCTGTCACCAACTGTTTATTTTAGTTGTATATTATTTATCCACATCATGCTCCAACTCACTTTTTTTTTGTCAAAAATGTTGAAACTCACGGTCAACATTCTACCACTAATGGAATATGTGACTTTTGCCCCACTTTTGTAACTACAGTCACTTTTGTCCCAAAAAAAAAATATTTGGTGTTGGGCGCACTTTTGACAAAAACACATATATATATTTTCACCTTAATCCTAATAAATACTTCTTTTTCTTGATCCTTCTCCCTAATTTTCCCTTTTTAATATTCTAAGGCAAAACTCAATTACACCCCCTAAGAAAAATATTTTATGATGAACACAAACAAAATATTGTATGATGAACTCAATATTTACAAGGACAATTTATTTGTAAGACTTCTTAAGTTAATGTAAAAGAACTCACATACTTGTTGGGAAGTAAAATCTTGTCTGAGTAATTCAAACTTCAAAACAATGTTTAGTGTATGTGGTTAAGCAGTTGTCTTTCTCTCCCTCTATATAGAGAGAAACCTTTAAAAATTATCGATATTCTTGAAAGGTTTAATTATATCCCTTATCAAAAGCAAGATGATGGTTTATTTAGAATATATATGCCTTATCTAATTAAAAAGATAAAGTAATTAAATTAGATAATTTTCACTTAATTCAAATCAAATCAAAATAAATAAAATTGGTTAGCTAGAACAATATTTTAAATTCGAAAAACCAATCATTTTAAAAGGTTTCGTTCTAGCTAGTTTATTTTTATATGTTTAGTTAATTCATTGATTTTCATATAAGATGAATTCAGATATTATTTCTAGTTGGATAATATGTGAAACTACTTTAAATAAACCGAAATAATTATATATGTGTGATGAAATCAAAGAAAATATTGATAAAAATAAAAATATATAAGAAAATATTGTAAAAATTGAAAATCGCTATAAAATAAATCATTTTTTAAATTATAACCAAATACAAAAAAAATTAATTTTTATATAATTTCTAAAAAATAAATTAGGGAATTATTTTTGCTTTTAAAAATTTGAACAAAACCCCTTATAGAATAAAAAAATAACAGGCCACCCTATACAAAAAAAAAAAAGTTGTATAAAATGAGACTAAGGATTTGTGAAACTTATTTTATTTATTTATTGGACGTCAAATTTTGATATTGTATCTTCATGGTGGTGGAGCAGTACGTACTCAACTTCCTTTTCACTAACTACTATATCAACTTCTAACGGTTAGATTTAACATTTTGGAACAATGTATAATTTTTGAAAAAATTAATTTAATTTTTTGGTCTTTCAATATTTAACTTATTTATAACTCAATGTTCCGATTATGACTTTATGCAACTCTATTTGATAAGTCTTGGACCAGCCAAAGACACGCTGAACCCAATTGCTTTTTACATACCCTCAAGAAAACATATACAATACCCTATATCTGTTATTACATTTTGTTCTCATATATATAGCACACAGCCCGTGCTAATTAGGCCAATATACAAAATACACACAATTACCATTCTACCTTTACTTACACCCCCCTCAAGTTTGTGGATTAAACAGATCCACATTCCCTAACTTGCACACATTCCCTAACTTGCACAACAGTTTATTCTGAATATATCCACTTACAACCTTTGTCAAGAGATCTGCTTATTGTTCCTTTGACTTAACATGTTGCAAGTCTATCAGCCGGCTTTCCCGCTTCTCCCTTATGAAGTGGCAATCAATCTCAATGTGCTTAGTACACTCGTGATATACAGGAATGTGTATTGTCGCTTGACTATAGCATAAAATCTTCATGGGACCTTTATGCGGAATGCGTAAATCCCTCAGCAAACCAAGCGCCCAAACAATATTTGACGTTGCCATACTAAGGGCTCTATATTCTGCCTTTGTTGACGATTTTAACACCGTACTTTGTTTCTTTGTCTTCCACACGACAAGTAACCCTCCAAACTTCAGCAGGTAACCAGTGACCGACATTCTAGTAGTCTTGCAACTCTCCCAGTCTAAATCACAATAGCACTCAAGTGCTAAGTAACCATCTGTACTCAACAACACCCCAAAACCAGGACTACCCTTTAAGTACTGAACCATATTCATGGCAGCTGCATAATGCACCTTCAATTGTTGCTGCATGAATTAACTAAGGGTCTACACAGAAAATGAAATATCAGGCCTTGTCATGGTTAAATATATAAGCTTACCTACCAATTTTCTATACCGATTTGGATACTTATACAAGTCTTCTCTTTTATCCTTCCCTTCTCTATATGTCATTAACTTCACATTATGCGCCATTGGCACAACACGAGGCTTACATCCACTCATTCATGTTTCATATAACAAATCAAGAACATACTTTATTTGACACAAAATAATAAATTTATTTGACTTAGCTACTTCAATTCCAAGAAAGTATTTCATTTGTCCTAAGTCCTAAATTTTAAAGTGGTTATGCAACAGGGTTTTAATTTACCCTTTTTAGAGCTCCCTGTAATCAATAAGTCATCTACATAAACAAGAACATATACTATACTATCATTACACTCTTTAATGAATAGGGAATAATCATTCTTACTTTATGAAAAATTTCCCTGTTTTAAAGTTTTAGACAATTTATGGTTCCATTGTCTTAAGACTTGTTTCAAGCCATAGAGGGATTTTCGTAGTCTGCATACCATGCCCTCCCCCTTACTATTAAATCCAGGGGGTATACGCATGTAGACCTTCTCATTCAAATCACCATGTAGAAATGCATTATGTACATCCATTTGATGCAATTTCCACTTATTAACAGCAGCTAACTTAAGAACCAAACAAATAGTAAGCATTTTAACAATTGTAGAGAAGGTTTCATAATAATCTATACCCTCTCTCTGGTTATATCCTTTTGCCACTAGCTTAGCCTTATATTTTTCTACCTTACCGTCTCAGTTGTACTTAATCTTGTACACTCATTTGCATCCTATGGGCTTCTTTCTTCTAGGGAGTGGCACTATTTCCCAAGTTTGATTGTTCTCAAGTGCACTTATTTCTGCATCCATAGCCTTAACACATTCAATATTTTGAATTGCCTCAGCATAGCTCACTGATTCTGCTACAGAATCAATAGAACATAGAAAAGACATGTGGTGAGAAGAAACATTATCATAGGAAATGTAGTCATCAATCGGATACTTACACTTGCCCTTGTATTTTCCTTGATTTCCTGTGGTTAGAGTGGAGCATACATAATCCGTAGACCATATAGGAGGTCTTTTATTCCTAATAGGCCGTGATGCATCTTGGTTAGAATTGGCCTTACTATTTAAGTTTTCTGAAGAGTTAATTAAGGTTTATTTATTAGTAATACTAGTTGATTGATTAGTATTCAGATTTTTATTATTAAGAGTCCCCAACAAGGTCCTCACAATCAAACCAGAACATGTTCTTCAATTCTCTAGAAATTCCAGGCTGTTTTTTTACCAATATTACCTTTAAAGGGATATTTTTCCTCCATGAAGCTCACATTCCCTGCTCACAAACAACCTATTATCTTTAGTATCAAGCAAGAGAAATCCCTTCTTATTCTTAGGATATCCAAGAACTATGCAGGGAATTGCTCTGGGCTCAAATTTATCATTGAGTGTTAGATCTGTTGCAAAGGTATCACATCTAAAAACTTTCAAATTAGACAAATTAGGTTTGGTTTTATATACCACCTTAAATGGGGTTTGATATCCTAGGACCTTGGAGGGAATTCTATTCAATAAATAACATGCCATTTTTACACATTCCCCCCAAAATTCTACTAGCACAAAAGACTGAATTATTAAACCCCTAGTGATTTGCATAATAATTATATGTTTCCTCTGTACAACCCTATTTTGCTCAGGGTTGTGAGGACATGTCATCTCATGTACAATTCCTTTTTTCCAAAAAATAAGACTTCAATTCATTCTTTGTTAATTAAGTACCATTGTCACTAAAAACACGTTTAATAGGAACAAAAAATTGGGTTAAGACATATGCACATAAATTTTTGATACAAGTAACTGTGTTGGATTTAGAGCTCATGAGAAATATCCAAGTAGATCGAGAGAAATCATCCACAATAGTCAAGAAAAAGTGATAACCTTGATGTGTTGGGGGTTTTATACGGTCTCCATATATCAACATGAATAAGTTCAAAGCATATCTTAGTCTTAATATAACTACGATTAAAGGAAAACTTAGTTTGTTTAGATTGAACACAAACTGAACAGTCTTTATTCATGTGTAAATCTTTATTAATCATGACATCTAGATATTTCATTACAGAGATTGGGGCATGTCTTAACCTTCGGTGCCACAAATCAGTATAGTTTCTCTATATTACTATTGCATTAACACTATCATGTTTCTTTTCAATTTTCAACATGTAAGGTCCTCCAATTTCTTTACCAATTAACTTCATCTTCCCATCCTGAAGGCCCTATATCAAATAGAGATAGGGGGAGAATGAAACCATACAATTATGTTCCTTGGTAAACTTAGATACAGCTATCAGGTTGAACTGAAGTTAGGGAGCATATAAGACATTACACAATGATATGTCATTAGCAATTCTAGCATTGCCTATGTAAGTAACAGGGACATGCCTTCCATTTGGTATTGTAATAGTTTTAATAGTCCCATTATATCTCTTATAATCTCTTAATAGACCTAAATCTCCTACCATGTGAGTTGTAGCTCTAGAGTCTATAATCCAATTATTGCAAGTTATAGATGAGTTAGGAATAGTCAAACATGTACCGGATAGGGCATGCATTGTTGACTCCTCATCTCGCTTCAGCAGCTCCAATATCTTCTCATACTAGGCTTGTGTGATTGTGGGAGCTAGGATGTTAGTTATTCCTACCAATGCCTCCTCGATACGTTGTGGGGAGTCTTTGGCTCCCTGACTAGGTTCTTTAGTCTACTTTCCTCTAAAGTTTGGAGGATAGCTAATGATCTGGTAGCATTTCTCCTTGGTATGCCCCTTCTTGCGATAGTAAGAGCATTGTAGACGTTGCCCCTACGGCCTCTCCCCTTTCCATGGCCTCTCCCTCTTACTGCCATGGCAATGCCGTTTGAGGAAGAGGAGAATTTCTTAGAGTTAGCAATGGAGCGTTGTGTCTCATCTTGCACAATCATTCCATACGCCTCATTAACAGAAAGCAATGGGGTCATTAATAGAATTTGGCTCCTTGCTTGGCTGTACGAATTGTCAAGCCCTAACAAGAACTGGAGGAGCCACTGTTCTTGTATCATGTCACTTGGAGCCTTTTATGCCTTACATTTACAGGACGGAAGAAAGATCAACGCTAATTGCTCTTCCCATAGTTCCCGGAGGCGTGAGAAATAGACAGAAACAAATGAACCCCTTGTCTAAGGGAGCTAATTTCACGATGCAAGGCAAAGATTCGTGTACCATTCTTTTTGTTGAATCTCTCCTAGAGATCATTCTAAACAATATGTGTGTTGTCGAAGAACACGATTCCGTTGGATAATTCTTTAGAGATTAAGCCAATCAACCAAGAAAGCACCACAGTATTGCAATGCTCCCACTGAGCATGCAACGGTGCCTCAAAGGAATCCTTCAAGTAGTTCCCATTGATGAACCCCAATTTCTGTCATTCTTTAAGCGCTATCTTCATGCCACGACTCCACACCGTGTAGTTTTTCATGCTGGTGAGGACATAAGGGACGAGCGTCGTTGCCTGCATGTCCGATAGATGAAGATAGAGTGGGTGGGTAAACGGCAATGTCGCAGCGGAGAGAGAATCCTTTTCTCCGCTCATGGTTAAGGCTATCGTGATTCAGAGCTGGATCTTGGGGCGAAATCTTGCAATGTGGTGATTGGGTCAAACCCAGGGTCTTGGTACCATGATAAGTCTTGAACCAGCCCAAAGACATGCTGAACCCAATTGCTTTTTTACATACCCCATAACAAAACGTATACAATAACCTATATCTATTATTACATTATGTTATCATATATATAGCACACAACCCGTGCTAATTAGGCCAATATACAAAATAGACACAATTACCATTCTACCCTTACTTGTACTATCTCTAAATTCTTGATTCACCTATGATTCAATCCATTATCTTTTAAATTTTTTATATTATTGTTCTTATCATCCATAAGTGCATTGGGAGTAATCCTCCTAATTATAATATTAAAAGATAGTAGGGCAGGATAATAAACAAAATTACAAAGAGGTAAATAACTCAATAAATCTTAAATGAATATCCTTATTAAAATCCTAAAGGATATTTTAGATATTCAATTAAATCCTAATTATCTCTTATCACTTGGCTTTAGGTAAAGTCATAGAACTTTACTGGTATTCTTATATCCTTTTTTAAAATTAAATTTGGGAGAATTCCAATTAAATCTAGATGAAATATCAAAATTTAAATTTGGACATACACTTTTGAATAACTCTTATTAAGGTCAAAAAGTTTAATTAGGAATTTCTAAATGTTGTTGAAAGATAGAAAAGCCCCTCTATTGTTAAAATAGAAACTTGAAGGTGAGCGTAAGCCTGATTTAGGTTTTAATTATTTCAGTTGCATTTAAATAGTATTTTCCCCATAGAAACAATTGAAAAATCAAGAAAATAAATAAATTATAAATGATAACGTCAAGATTAAGTTTATGATTTCATGAATTACATTGAGGCTATGATCTATTCATCATCTTCTTTTTTTATAGGAACAAAAGGCTCGCTGGCTCGTTATAATTTCTGTTACCGGCAAAGAAAAAAAAAAGGCGTGTTATAATTTATTAGTGCAAGGAAAATCGACAAAACAAAGAATAATTCTCTTTGAGATAATATTGCAAATACATTCACAATAGTTCCAAATACATCTTATTTTGAGTTTTCTAATAACCCCAACTCCTATGCAACTAAGATATGGGAATTCTTGGCAATCAGACATTATAATTGATTAATAAACTAAACGGGATTTTCCAACATGCGCTAAGTAAATATATCAATCAATGAAAAAGTAAACGATCCATACAAGATTTTCAATAAAGTATGGAAGAAATAATATACTATTGGCTTATGATTAATAATTAATAATTTTATTCCTAAAAGCAATAAATAGCTTCGACAATATGAGAAAGGAAGGTGTGAAAAGTATCAATAATAAAAACCATATGTAGAGAGAATAAATTTTTGTATTTTATATTTATAATCGATATTGTTATCAATTATATATTATCTAGATGCTGAAGTTACTTGTATAATCATTTACACGAGAATAATTTTTCATGCTCAGTTCGATGATTTTGTTAAACAAACGTGG
The DNA here is from genome assembly GCA_037074505.1 of Albizia julibrissin. Lineage (NCBI taxonomy): Eukaryota > Viridiplantae > Streptophyta > Magnoliopsida > Fabales > Fabaceae > Albizia > Albizia julibrissin. The sequence goes on along the minus strand of CM073483.1, from coordinate 38,179,445 downwards.
AATGACGAGCTTGAGTGGTCGGAGAACACTAAAAAATTTTCTGAGGCTTGTATGTGGTGGAACAAGAACGTGTTTGACCTCAACGCTCTCTTTTATCAAAACCAATGGAGTATGAGGAGTGGTTCTATTATTCAGTATGTTAAACACTTGTTTGCTAACTTGCAGGACATTAAAGTTATAAATGGGACGCTCATAGTTCCGATCTAAAGAAGAATCTGTTGGAAACTATGTGTGACTTTCGACCAATCAACCTGTGTAATGTGATTTACAAAATAATTACAAAGGTGATTGTTGGACGGCTGAAGCCTTTACTTTCAAAAATTATATCTCCGAATCATAGCAGCTTTGTTCTTGGACGACATAGCAATGTGAATATAATAGTGGTTCAGGAGTTTATTCACTCGATGCAGAATATGATGGACAAAAAGGGTTTTATGGAAATTAAAATAGATATAAAAAAGGGAGAATGACTAAAAAAAACCTTGCAAGAAAATTAATTGTTCATTGCTACCATTGCATACGGTGGGTGGTATGTTGCACACGAAGGATGATATTTTGCACACAAGGGATGGTGTTTATACTTTCGCAGGGATGTTTTTTACACATGTGGATGCTGATTGCATATGATGGATGCTTGCTTGCACATTGGTACCATTTAACAATTAATTTTCTTAAAATGTATTTTTTTAACCATTTTCCCTATAAAAAAAAGCTTGTGATCGTGTTAACTAGCGTTTTCTTAAGCTTTGTCTACAGGAACTTTGGCAGTATCTCTTCATCATGTGAGAGTTACTAAGGATACTTTCAAGGAGGTTGTGGATAGAGTTAAAAACCGTGTATCATCTGCAAATGAGGTAAAATAGTGTAAGAGAAAAGCGACTGTTCACATGGTGGTTTCAAGCCCCCTATCTTGAACATCTATTGGAAATAGATAAGGGGTAGTTGCTTTGAGGATTTCCTTTTGTATTGAAAAAAAAAATAATTTTTCATCATAGTTTCAATTGCAATTGACTTTATATTAATGTTTTTTAATTGTAGCTTATATTTTTTTATTTGCAGATTTCATATTTCTATCATTTTTTAGCTCCCACAATTAAGGTATTATGATTTTTTAACAACATTCAGAAATTCCTATTTAGATTATATGACCTAATTAAAAATTTGTTAAAAGTGTATACTTGAATTTGAATTTAGATATTTTAATTGGACTTAGTTGACCAATATCACAGGCTATGACCCTGGTCACCAAAACAATTTTAACAATCAAACCAACAAAGTCATTTATTATATTCTTTATTTATTTTTATCTATCATATTTTTATTTTCAAATATCTGAAAAAAAATCTGTGTTTATATGGACTTATCACCAAATTCAGTGTTTATTCTGTATATAGATTGATTTATATTTTATTGTTATTTTTCATATTTTTATTTGAAAATATTCAGAAATTCTTTTTTACGTAAAATAACTAAAAATTCTGTAATTTTTTTTTACTGAGGGATTATAAATTTTGAAGGAAGATTCATAAGAGTTGAATTGTGTTGTTGTTGTGGTAGTATAAGAGTTGAATTTTAAATTACAGCGTGAAGATTTTTAAATAATATTAATAAGATTTAAATTATCAAATAATAAATTATTGCTATTTTTAGAAAAGATATTATTAAAAAATATAATATCTTTAATTACTAAGCGATTCTAGTGCCAAGTGGTCGGATAAGCACTTGTAGCCTATCAAGATCATTAATCAAAATGATATTTTAATGTTTTACATTAGCTAAAAAAAATAATATTAATCTCTCAGTGTTTATTTATAATTTTATAGACTCATTCATATTAATTTCTTAAAGTAATTATTTACAATTTTATGAAAAAAATTTCTTATTTTCTAATCAAACCAATGTTTTTGAAATCAAACCAGACTGGACAGTCTAGCTGGTCCAGTCGCCACTAGGAGAAGAAGGCGGCTCGAGTTAGGCATGGAACCCGTCTTTCACGTTTAGCTGTTTTAAGCTGGCATATATCCGTCTTTAGCCTGGAAACTGGAGTTAATCCGGGAGCTGGAATGACTTTTCATTAACCATCCGGCCTAAATTTCATGGAGCATATGAAAGGAGAAGAAGCAGAGGTCATCAGAGTCGCAGAAGACAGGTGAGAGTCAAGGAAGAAATTAAAAACGTTTTTAAGGAAGAAAGAGAAATATTATTATATTTCTGCATATAACTTTTTTCTGACTTTGCGTGTTTGAATTTCTATCTTTTCAGACCTCAATACATGCGTCTTGATATGATCTTAACCAAGTTTTTTTTGCCTGAGATTCTAAGTTTCAAACAACATGTTTTTCTTAACAGAAGGATGTTAACAACGTTTTAAACTTTCTTTTATAATTTTATTTGTATATCATTTATATTCTGACATGTATTTCAGCTGCATTTTTTAATGCCATCTATTTTTTTATTTTACTTATGTTATGATATGATAATAATTTTTAACCATTTAAATTTTTATTTAATTTTATTACTGTAAACTAGTATAAAATATATTCTTGCCGTTTTATTTTATATTGCGTTACTTTGAATAATTTTATTGTGCTATGGCTTGGTATTTGGGACAGATGCTATTACATGTGAGTTTATTTTTATTTATTTTTTAATTTTTAAAATTATGTTACAATTAAATACTACCTCATGTTCTTAATATAAGACATAGTTAACATTTTTTTGGAGAGATTAATGAAGTTAAATAAATGATTTAATTATAATATATGTTGTGTATCATTAGATTATATATTAGTTTATAAGTCACACAAATTAGTTTAAAAGGAAAATGATAAATATAAATAATTTAAAGAAATTTATTTAGCTTCCTTAATTTTTACAAAAAAGTCAATTATTTTTATATTTAAGACATGAGGTAATATTTACTTCTTATATTTGCATTATTATATTTGTAGATTTTTTTAATTATTAAGTCACTGGTTCGACCTATCCAACCGGATGAACCATGGCCTGTTGATTTCTCCAGTTCAATATCTATCTGGTCCGACTTTTAAAACAGTGAGTCAAACAATGATAAATTGACAACTATATATTGAATGAATGACCCACTCACCCTTAACTTTAGGGTTGGCATGCGCTTAAAGTTTTTTTAAAAAAAGAGTTCAATAACAAATATGTACCAACTACTTGCAATAGATTTGAATAATTCAAAATATAAAAAAATAAAAATTTTTCTAATCAATAATACGCTGAATATAAAATTATTCTTTAAAGTATTAAAATTACACAAAAAAGAAAAACAAAATGACTTAATTGAGGCAAATATGATATTCAAAATTCTTCCTTCAAGTATGCCAATTGAAAGTTGAGTGTTGTATAGGATGACTTGCCTTACTTGACTCCTTGGTGCAATATCAATGTGACTTACAATCACATTCAGCTGTTGTAATAAATTTGGGAAATATCCATTGCCGGTATCGCATGCCCATATTTGGATAGTTCCAAATAGTAGTTTTGTCTTTAAGCGAATAGATACCAACATCATCATCATGATAAAAACCACCCTTGAAACATATTTGGTTGCCTTTAAAAATTTCAGAAGGGGAACAATCTTTAACATCAATAATCTCAGGATACAAGTCATCTAATAATATAATTTGATCTCCCAAATCGTTCATCCTTACGAACTCATCCCCATCATGTACCACCTTAAAGACCTCAAATTCAAAAACCTTACCATACATGCGTTGATACTCCATCACAATAAACATATTATTTCCTTTGAAATCCTCCACTAGATATGCTTGTAGTGTTGAGTTCAATAATGAAAGATTAATGATATTTTTATATTCTATAACCCCTATAGGGAAAAGCCTCAAATCGTTGGAGTCAACTTTAAATATGTCAACTATATGAAATTCCTGCTTTCTCATAGCATACAACTTTTCATGGTAAAATGTTATATTAACATAATATCCTTCATCTCGGCGATGATGTTCATGAGCTTTCCATGCACTGCCTCCATTAGTCTTGCACAAAGCCAAATCCCCATATTGATCAACAATTGCAATCATAAGAGGCCTCATAGATTTACATAGTAATAATGCAAAAGCTTGAGCATATAGAAAACGACATTTAAATTTAGGTATAACCATGGTGGACAAAGGGGGGAGCTCAATTTGAACATTGATGAAAAGATTCACAAGTTGGATGAAGTTGTTGTGAGAATAGTGAACGTAAAACCATCCTTTAGAGTATCCAAGAATGTTTGGTTCAAAATATTTGAATGGTCTTGTTCCTATTTGATAACATGTGACTTGGTTGTCGTATATTGTTTGGCAGAGCGATGATGAGTTGTCAGTGAGACCAATCAGCCATGGAATGTCCTTAAGTGCTATAGGGCTTGCTCGTTCATAAACTAAAGAATGAGCTGATGTACAAACTCTAGCAAATCGAAATTGATCTTTAATTGATTAGTTATCACACAGGGCGTCAACAACATCTCTTGGTATAAGCTCAAAGAGTCTCTTGTCCCTTCTCAATTCAACTAAATGCTTTGAATCTTCCATATTCCTAAGTTAACAAACAATATATTAAGCAATCACCAATAAATAAAAAGTTTCAAGTTTAGGGTTTATATACATCTAACACCTCATCATTATCAACAAATAAAAGTATAAAATTTAAGATTAAATTGCATCCAACTATCCATAGCTCTAAAATATTCTCTGGTATAATTTTATTATTAAAATTTTAAAAATGGAGCAATATCACCCCATTCTCCAACTCTTGTATCTCTTACTAAGAGGAAAAATAAAGCCATCCTTCCTTATCAAATCCAACCTCATTTTTCTCGTCGGAGAAAATTCAGAGTTCAAGTCACAACCACCACCATCAAGTTTTACCTCTTGATATTTCAGTAGGATATAAATGCCATAATTTTATATAAAATTTGTTGTTGAAAGAATAAAATAAATGACAACGACCCAATTTGAAGAGATGAGGGGATGTGCTGTCTTTGAATTTTCTTGAAGGCGAGAAAGGAGGAAGGGTTTGAGAGAAAAGGATTTTCTTAATGGGTTAGGGAGGGGTCAGTTAGGTTTAACCATTTGATAGTAAACTTGCTGATTTTTAATGTTTTAGGATAGAATTGCACCAATGAGGAAAAAAATATTTTAAGAAGCTGGGTGTACCGTAAATATAAAGTTTATAACTCAGGTATTGAAAATTATAAAGAATTCAATTACTGAAATATTTAAAAAGACAGTGTATTTATAAGACTTATTATAATAATGTAAAAGAACTTACGTACCTGTTGCGAAGTAAAATCTTGTTGAATAATTCCAACTTGGAAACAATGTCTAGTGTATGTTGTTAGGCAGTTATCTCTCTATTTATAGAGCCAAACCTAATTAAGATGAGTTATACTCCTTATGACAATTAAGATGAAAGTTTATTTAGATGATATATATCTTATGTAATTAAGAAGATAAAGTAATAAAATTAGATAATTTTCACTTATTTCAAATCTTATCGGAATAAATACAATTGATTAGCTAGAATAATATAATGATATTTAAATTCTATAAGACCAAAGGTTTCATTCTAGTGTTTGGTTTATTTATTGATTTTCGCATAAGATAACCTTCAATATTATTTCGGTAAGTTTAGGTATAAAATATCTACTCGTTTGTTTAAAATTTTTGAATAAAAGAATACTTTTAAGAAATTTTATTATATCTGTTTCAATTTTTTTAAATAATCAGAATCTTTTAAAATATTACATTTTGAATCGATGCTTTTAAGTGGACGAGCCGCGCGCTTACATGAGAAAAAACATTGATTAAATATATCACTTTTTTTAAAAGAAATACTTTTAAGAAATTTTGAGAAGGTTTGTTTAAACTTTAAAGTAATAAGAATCTAAAAAAATATAAGATATGTTAAACTACTTCAAATAAACTGAAATAACAGGAGAATTGTGATGAAATCAAAGAAAATATTATAAAAATTGAAAATTGCTATAAAAGTAAATCATTTTTTAAAATTATAACCAAATGTAAAAAGATTTTTATTTTTCATATAATATCTAAACAATAAATTAATAAATTATTTTAATGGAAAGGATTAAAGGAATGATATTTTAACATTGGGAAAATTAATCTTCTGATTCATATAATCTTATTTGATATAATTTAGTTCTTGAATTTTGACTTACTGTAATTTAATTCCTATAATTTTAATAGTTTTATAATTAAGTACTAGAGATAAAAAAAATTAATTTCCCTTTATTAAAATATCATTCCTTTCTTTTAACAAAAAAAACCACCCAAATTTAATAGGAAAATTGGGGAAAAGTTTCCCACTGAAAATTTTATAACTGAAGAGACCTAAGTCAAAACAATATTTTGTGTACAAATTTCATGCAACAACATTAATTTTTTACAAATAAAAAATCATTAGGTCATCTTCACTAATAAAATTTTAGGTTAAGGTGTGTTAAGTACAGTAAATTATTTTTGAAAATGTAATTAGTATTCTAAAATATTTATGGATGCAATTTTAATGCTGAAATAATAAAAATAGGGTAATTATCACCCTATGATAACAGAACCGTGAGCCCTGTTAAATTACTATTTATCATCTTCATTAAAGTCACGATTCTTCTCTTCACCTCTCGCTGATACATACCAAAGGAAAAGTAATTAACATTGTGGGCAAATAGTGAATTACCGAAGGCAGCCATGGCAAGAAAAAGGAATCTTAGTTCTGTACGTACGTTTTGCTCTCTTGAAAGAGTTGTCGTTGTTGGGTGTATTTAGTTGGACACAATTTTGAACATTCGACGCTCATGGCTGGTCAACTTTATTCATATTTATTAAGAACAAAAAGCGAAAGGCTATGTGAAGTGTCGCGCAATAAAAAAGAGAGCTGGGTTTACAAGTTTAGGTCAGCAATGAGGAACAGTGGGATTGAAAGGGCTAAGTGGGTATTAATATTATAATGGCTTTATGCGAAGGGAAGTAATGGAGGGCGATAAAAATTGAGAAGCAACAGATTCCCATGTAATATACTCAAGCCATGTAAAACAGTGAATTGCTGATACAGCAGATTCCTTTTTCTCGCCTTGGCTTCCTTCATTAATTCACTGTTTGGCCACAAAATTAATTACTTTTCCCTCGGTATGTATCATCGAGAGGCGGAGAGAAGAAGTGTGACTTTGATGAAGATAATGAATAGTAACTTAACGGGCTAACGGTTTCTGTTATCTTGGGTGAGAATGGTCCCATTTTTATTACCTCCGTACTCTTAAATATTTTAGCTATTAATTATACTTCCAAACATAATTCGCAACGCACCATAACGCTAAAATTTTTAATAGTCATTTTTTCCTAATTTGCTCAAATTTTATTTCGCTGAAGGACCTAAATTGACGTTCCAGAACTGAGTCTTTCGAGCTACAAGTACATTTGTCGAGGGCCTTGAATGAGATTCTCTCAAAGAAAAATACATACCAAAACCCAAGAAACAGGGGATTCTGATTTCGTGCGCGAATTGAAAAGGCAGGGGAAGTGCACGAACTGACGCTAATGGAATGCACAAATTTCAAGAATTCAATTGCAGCTTCAACGGCGCCGTGCATATCCGATCAGATCTTCATGTTAGGCCGGAAAATCAACATAAGAGTGATTCCGAGAGCAAGAATTGGACGGCGGTAAGGAGATAGGTTTCGACTTGACGAAACTGTGATTGAGGAAGAAGAGCACGAAATTGGAGGAGGAAAGTGCGAGAACGAGAGTCTTTGAGGAGAGATCGAGAAGGAATCAGCCATAACAGTCAAGCTTTGAGCAAAATTCAGAGTTGAAGGATCATCTTCACGCTTTGTCAGTTCAGGTAACTGCTTCTTGATATCCCTACATATATAAAACTGAATACAATCTGAAATGCTCAATAAGATTCATTTGGGAAAGAAATCTTGCTCTATCTTGAATGCTCTACTACTACGGATTTTTTTTTTTTTTTTTTTTGCAGGAGATTTGGATATTCATTTCTGGTGATTTTCCTGGTTTTTTATAAAGGGATATGCCATCCGGTGAAAATGGGCGCAGCAGTAAGTCTCCCATTTATTCTAGCAACAGGAATTTGGATCTTCCCTGTCGGAGTTGCTTGGTAACTTTTGTGATGATTCTGTTTGAATTATATTTTACATATTTTTGTTTATGGTTTTAGTTTATAAACTAGCCTTTAGCTTTGGTTTAGTCGTTCTCAATTAGTTGGTTGTTGTTTTTTATTTGGTTGAAGAGAGGCCAGGGATTCGTGTTTATGATTTCTCTCCACATTTCTTGCAGCTCATAAAAGTCACTCAAAACAATTTTTATTCACAGTTGAAAGAATCTCATTTTCTGATTTTCCTTTTTTTCACTCAGGATGGAAGAATTAAAGCAAGAGGAGTTGAGAATTGATAAGAGATCGTTTGACCTCATACCCAAAGGCATTTTTGATGTACCTATAGAATTCTTGAGCTCTTATTTGATCATTTATCGTTTACAGATCAACTTCAATTTGCTAGATGTTGCAAGGCACTGTACTTTTTGGCCATTAGAGGGCCTTACCCTAAGGCACGTGAGACACCATGGCTTATTGGTCTCACTGAAGACCCTACTTCCTTGAAAGAATATACAACCAGGTAACATGTTATCAGATAAGAGCAAAATCATTCAAGCATTCTGATCTACATATTATTGGATCCTTCAAGGGATGGTCATGTGTGCATTATGGATCATACAATTTAAGCCAGCTTATAAATATCTTCTCCAATGTTCATTATGATCTCCCACCTTTGTCCACCGTTAAGAATTTTGTACCTTCTAATATAAAGCACATTAGAGCCTTTGGAGCATCATTTTGCAGATTTATGATTGTTTCTGGTCTTGGAAACTAAGGCTTGTTCAAGATTGGAGGCAGTAAGTGGAAAGGTCACATCAGAGAAGAAAAATATGTTAACCTGACATTTTACATGGTGAAAATGTATGCTATGAGAAAGGAATTTAACCAGGTTGACATATTTGAAATTGATGACAATCTGGAGCTCTCTCTTGTGGGTGGTGCTATAGATTCTTCGGAAGTTATTAGGAATTCATTGCCACCACCCTTCCAGGCCTACCTAGTGGTGGATTCTAAAGATAATAATCTTTTTCTTGTGTTACAACATCGTAAGATGTTTGGCTCTGTTTAGATGGCCATTGAGTTGGGGATCTTTAAGACGAGATGGAAAACAGTTAGTGAAAGTGGATACTTTGGATGATCAAATTGTGTTACTGAGTGACAGATAATAGATGTTAAAGATTTGCCTTCCTTCTACTTTTTTTCCAGGGAAACCAAATATGTTTCACTACTGGTGGATTTGACCATGATTTTGGCATCTATTCCTTTAATGATGAAACTATTAAAGGGTTAAGGGATTAAAAGTATACTTAGGTAAAATTTAAAGGGCTAAAAGTATATTTTAGTCAAAATATTATATAAAATCAAAAATTGAAAATTGATAAAGTAAATCAACACAAATGAACACATCAAGGCAGAGATTGCAAGGTTAACCTACATGGTTGGGTTACGAAGAATAAGATGGAGCCGTCACTGGCTTTAGGCCAATTGAACAAAGAACAAGCAACGTCGTTGCCGATAAAGATAAACCGGTGATATGCAACAAAGAATTAATTTTTTAGTTCTTCAATTTTTATCTCTTTTATAACTCAATCCTTAGTTACGACTCAGTTTGATTCCCTAGTTACGATTTAGTTTGATCCAATCTATAAACTTTTACTTATTATGTAATTTCTCATCTTTCAAATTTTTTATATTATTGTTGCTATTATTATAAGCCATCCCGGCTTTTTCTGGAAAAAAAGTATGGTGGATTGATTTTTAGAAAAATAAGGTGTTTGGGTTGGCGTTTTGGCAAATGTGCTTTTTTTTTTTTTTCCTAAAAGCAGCTTTTAAGAAGAAGCTCAAAAATCTAGCGTTTTCAAAAAAAGTTATTTATGTCACCGTTAATCCAAACACAAATCACATTTACAATTTGACTTTTATCCTATCTGATTTTTATAAAAGTCGGATTAAAAAAATAATAATTTCTATCATCGCTAACCCAAACGAGCCCTAAATTGTCAATCATAGCATCTCTTAGTTAAATTATGATCCTACTAGCGTATAGGAGGGTATTATTTTGTTTTTTAAAATTTTCAACTGACATCTGATGCCTTTTTTTGGTTTATTATCAGGTATCTAAGCATTTGATTATTTCAATTTTAGGAATTATGACTTCTGCTCCAACCAATCATAGGTGTCTTCTCTAAAATTTAAACTCAAGATTTAAAGAGATATAATGGGTTTGTACCGTTTGACCAATTCTATATTGGTAGAGGAGTATATTATTTAAAGCATGCATTAATTTTTTTTTTTCCGAAACATGCATTAATCCTTAAACCAACAAAACTATCCATAAGTATTAAGACGTTAATTTCCATGATCGTCTCCCCCAAAATTACGTTTCAAACCTGACCTGAAACATGTCCTAATCCAATTACTTGTACTTAGTAAAGTTAATTGGATAAATATATTTGAACAACAATGATTAGGGTGAGAGGGAGAAAGTAGAAAAATTTTGTACTGATTCGAAGGCTGGCCTTTTTTTTTTTTAAATAGCATTGCGTGAGAAGAATACAGGAAGTTTTCAAAGAAGACGGCAGTGAAATTACAGAAATATATATAAATAGACACTGCTATTTGATGGTAATTGATTGGGAAATGTTAATGGGATGGATGGAAGGTTATGGCTAGGTGATTAGGTTTCTCGAGAAAAGGTTGACCCTTGAAAGCAATCCCCCTCATCTCCATCCTCCTAAAACATTTTCTATTATGTGAGAATTGTTTATAAATATATTATTGAAAATTTATTTGTTAAATGGGATTTAGGGAAGATTTTTTTACACATAAAGGAAGATTGTTCGTACATACATAGGGAAGATATATTGAACATAGAGAAGATTTTTTGAACACAAGGGAAGATCTTTTGCATACGGGAAGATTATTTGCACACGAAGGTCCCATTTGATAAATAAGTTTCCAATGAGATATTTTTGAATAATTTTCCCTTCTTTCTTTCTTTTTTTTCAAATTTTTATATTCTCTAACAAATCTTTAATATAATATATATTTATCTAATTTAATTAGATTAAATGAGTTAATTAATATAATATGTATTTTTTAAAGTACATTGATTATTTTTCTTCATTCCCTCTATCTATATATCTTTTACTTTATTATTTTTGAAGAAGTAATATGAATAAATTAAAAAAAATTGATAAATATAAAAAAAATATGTCTTATATATAAAATAAAGATTAACTTCCTAATCAAGTCATATATTAAATACTGATTAAATCATATATTAAGTACTTGAAGGAGTACTTGTGTATATGTGTGTGATAGAGAATATGAGTTTTAAAGCAATAACCAGAGCTTAAAGTTGGGACGGTGAGATTGGGATTGCTCGGATGAGTATGTGACGATTATAAGAAAATACAAGATTCCCAGTGAAAATATACAAGAAATAATTCACATGGCACCTATTGAAGAAGAGAAAACAGTAAAAAATTAGTATTTAAGATGATTCAAATGTGTAAGAAAAATATGCAGTAGGATTGCGAGATCTTTATAAATTTAGATAAAAGTCTATTGTTATTTATACAGTATAAATTGTATAATTATACAAATGCATATAAAAAAAGATATTATATAAAAAAAATTTTCAGCAAGTCCTATCATTCATAAATCAAAGACCTTATAATTTTTATTGTCTAGTTATAAATATTTAGATAATCCAACAACATTGCCAAATTAACATAAGATTTAATAAAAGGATTACAATATTTTTTTTAGACAAAAATACTGATGAGATTAATTTTTTTAAAATGTAAATTTTAGATATTAAAATGCTAATATTATTCCGTATAAAATTTTATGGGAAATTTCTTTGAGTTAAACTTTCTTTTGTTGTTTTTTTACCCCCACAACATTAAAATAAAAAGGTGAAAGTGAAATATGCTCCATGCTTGGTGCAGAGTCGCCAGCTGGCTCCTGTTGTCACGGCATTTGGAGACCGTCCCAACTTTCGTTGCCATCCCCACATCATCCTCCATTTCAGATGAACCCATGGGAGTAAATTAATTTCTATTAGGTTTTAATGAAATTTGAAATTTTACCGCAGTCATGTGGGGCTGGTGCGAGATTAATTTGTAAAGTAAAAAAAATAAAAATAGTCATTTTAAAATAAAAAGAAGAAACAACTTGATTTATAAGCAGCAAACACATCATAAATAAGTGGAATAGTCTTATAAATTATTGAAATTTATTTTTTTAATAAAAATATAATGGAGCATGATCAAGTTGAATTCTATTTGTTAATAGGGCGAACACAATATGAACAAATGAAATAATCCCATGAACAAGTGAAATTAATTTTTAAGAGAATTACATTCAAGTCTCGTTTAACAGAAAAGATGAAAATTGGTCTCATAAGCCTTATTTGGTACGAAGCACTAGTGGGTAGAGACAGGGATTGAGCTAGGGATTAAGCTAGAATATATCACTTGGTATGAGGGACTACGGATAACTAAGGATTGAGAGTACCACGAAAGTGGGATTGCTGCGAAGCCACCCCCCCGGTATTGCATTTTCAATCCCGGGATTGCAAATACCAGAGACAAAAATATCATTGTTTATAATTTTTTTAGACATAAATACCCTCTGTTAATTTTAACCTAAATTCTGAGACTTTGTTTTTTTGTTATTTTTTTAATAATAAATATATTTTAGCCTTTTCATAAGTTATAGAGGATTTTAAAATAAAATTAATTCAAGTATTCCATCTAAATATCACCGCATACCAAACGTAATTTTAATTCCTCAGTCCTAGTCTCAATACCAGTCTCAATCACAATTCCAGCCCTAATTCCAATCCATCAAAATCTAGTACCTCATACCATACAGGGCCATAGAGTTGTCAATCACGGTTTGGACTTGTCAATTCACACCTCTGGAGTTGTCAATATGACCATTTTTTTTATTTTTTCCCCTCTTGAGCGGGACCTAAATATAATTTTCCTTTAATTTTTTAACAAAAACACATTGGAGCATGATGAAGTTAAATTCCATTTGTAAATAGTGAACACAACATGAACAAGTGAAATAGTCCTATAAACAAGTAGAATTCCATTTTTTCACCAAGTATCATCCTCAAATTATTCATAAGATTATTTCACTTATTCATGGTGTGTTCGCTACTTGTAAATAAAATTTGACTTGATTATACTCTAATGTATTCTTGTTAATAAATTGATTTCACTTGTTCATGAAGTATTATACTTATTCATAATATATTTACCACTTGTAAATCAGGTTGTTTCTCCTTTAATTTTTGAAAGGGTTATTTTTATTTTTTTTACTTCATAAATTAATTATTCGCTGCAGTTGTCTTTATCTAAAATTTTCCCTTTATATAAATATTTGTATCATCCTACACATAAACCAAAGTCATGATATAAACAACAGTTAAGTTGGCATTTTGCGCTGAAGTTTTTGTTGTCTCGATGTTATCTAAGAAGTGCTAAAACATGAGTAAAATCGCCCTGATTGTATACTAACAACAATAAAATATCGTACTGGATAATGAATTGGTCAGGACATAAATTTACAGGTCAATGGTTCAATTGAGATCTAACCGGTGGTTGGATCGGTCATATTAAAATATTACAATTTATTAGTGACAATATATATATTAATATATTTTTAAAATTTTATAGATAAAAATGAATATCTTTAGAAAAAAACATGCTTAAAATTTATTAGTATTAGTTATGGTTCCTATACTTATGCAATAATATCTCATTTCTTATAATTAATTAATTATTATATCCCCTCAAAATCTTCTTTTTTTTTTAGATTTGTTCTTTCTTTACCTACTTTTCTCTTCATCTTGATCTTCAAACTTTCATTTTTTCCTAAAAAATAGTGCAAGATAGTAGTTAGAGAAATAAAAAAAATGCATTTCACAAAAAAAAGAGTAAAAAAATTCGACCAGTTCAACCACCGGTTTTATTGATTTTTACTGGTTCGAACCAGTTTATGGTTTGATACCTGCATCGGACCAGACTACTGACCGATTATTAGTTCAACCGATCGAACCAGCTGGTCCAATCTGATGATTTTTTGTACAATATTTACTATGATACAATAGTTTCTTTTGATTCTTTATGTAAGATTCAATTTTTGAACCGTTTTAATTCTTTTTTATATATGTATAGAGACAAATTTCATTAAAATACAATAAAATGATTACAACAAACTTGGGCTACTCTACATTGGTAGCGAAATCAAAATCAAGTAGCCCAAGATCACAAATTAATAGGGCAAAGAAAGAGACAGACATAAACTAAAAGCAACACACGTGAAAGCACATAAAAAACAAAGCAGCAAAATGCTTCTATAGACAAGAATCATAGCCGCCAAAAGAGAGCCACCAAGATCTACCGAAAAAGTAGATGGAGTCAAGACAGGTCGAGCAGGAGAAAACAGAGGGGGTGTTGCAGCACGCCTTCCAGAGGACATAGGCCACCCAAGTGAACCAACGAAGTTCAAAACTTCCCATAGGAAGAGAAAGTAGACAAATGGACACGTCCAGATGCTAGAAACAAAGAGGATTGAACAAGCCTGAGCTCCAGCTAAAGTAATGGGAGAGGTTGATGGCAAAGCTACAAACCGGCAGTAACACACAAGCAAAAACCATAGAACAACATGAAAGAAATCAACAAGCAGCCTAACAAACAAAAGAATAACCATGGCACTACCTATTCCATGATTATATAGAGATAATGAGGAATTATGATCAAATTAAAGTATCAGGGGATTTAGGAAAGCTAGAAAACCCAAGTTCGGATGTGTTAGTGTCAACGATTTCACCCAAGAGAGGGGTGAATTGGGTTATATTAAAAATTTAATAATCATAATTAAGAAACTTAATCAAAAGATAAGAGTTAGAGAAATTTTACCGAAGTGTACACCGGAATTTATACTGATTTGGTCTTAACCTTTTGACTTATGTCTAGTCTTCAGAGCACCTCTTAGATTTTCACTATACTTTCAAGATTCAATGGGTTCTTGGAACCACAGTACAAAAGAGTTCCTCAACATGATACCCACTCTCCCTTACACTTTGTAGAAAGTACCCTCACTCAAGGTCCTACTACCTTGAGATTCTCTTTACAAGAGTAATGAACAAGGTTGTAAAATATCTCTCAAAGAGAAGATAAATGAATATTGAAGAATAATAGGAATATCATAAAGAAATAGAACACTTCATGCACAGAATTGATTTTGTCATTAATTAGTTGCTTTGTCTTGAATGCTTTCCTATTTATAGGTAGAATATCTTTAATGACTGTTGAGAGCATTCAAATCTATCCGTTAGAGAATAAATGTAGCTATTGATGAAAGAGAGCGTTTGAGTTGGTCGAGACTACTTCGCATTTAATGCTTTTGATAACATTTTTCTTTTTGAAATTTTGAAGTTAATCCAGAGATTAAACACTTGTGACTCATATAAGTTTGATTAGTAACATTTGAAAGTAATATAAGAGATTATGGTATTAATCAAGATATTTTTTATAGGTATCAAAATTGTCGAGACGCTAATTTTAGATTCTGATGAACATTCAATTGTGACTTAATATCACTCGAGTGGTCTCTTATCACCCAAATGCTTACTCTATCACTCGATTGTTCAAGTGATCTTGTGTTGTTAATCACTAGCAAGTGACTTGGCAGTGATGTTTTTGAAAATAAATATCACTCAAGTGCATATTCATTTAATTGAGTGATCTTCCATATATTCTGAAAAGTTAAGTTCAATCACTACCGAGTGACCTACAAGTGATTCATATCACTCAAGTGATCTTTATTTAGAATTTTTCAGCACTTTCAAATCACTTACAAGTGCTCTGCAAGTGATCATGGATCATTCAAGTGATTTTCTCAATCACTCGTGTGATATTCACTAGAAGATCACATCACTCGCAAGTGATTGACATCACTCGAATAATTATCACATCACTCGAGTGATCTTGTCTTTGCTACACAGGTGATAAAGTGTATCACTTGAGTGCACAATTTTGTCACTCGAGTGATCTGTTTTATCATATCACAAACTCCTAGATCTCTTGCGAGTGACCTGTAGGTGATGCCTATCACTCGAGTGATTATCTCTGAACTCTTTACTTGATCTAATCACCATTGAGTGACTCGCTAATATTTTGAAGGTGAAGCATCATCGTTCGAGTACATTCACTATCACTTGAGTGATCCTCTTTAATAATCTTGATTCTTACTTGGCCATCACTTGAGTGATTCTCCCAAGGCAGACAAGATATATTCTACTTCATCCATGTCCTTCAAAATTCAAAAACAACCGTCATTAACCATTTTAGCTACTTTGAGGCTGGTTCATGTCACACCCCAAAATACTAACACGTGACTAACAAGAAGTATAATGTGACTTCACTTCGTAACCCTCTTTTTTTTCCCACTATTTCCTATTTACAATTAGTAAAATCTACTTCATTAATATAATATCAAATGACGTTGTAATATTAGTTCATGAATCTTTATTAAATATCAATCATATATCTCTTTAAATGTTGAATTTCCCAAACATATTTTGAAACAATTAATCTATCAATTTCTACAAATTAAAATATAAGATATTTTCCCTAAAACTATATATACACATACAAATAAGGAAATAGGCATGATGTCTACAAGTTTTGTAAAGCAACTTTTCTCTACAATGAATGAATAATTTAACCTTATCATAAAATTAGATTTACCATAATAGTTAATTTGATTATCCAATATGTAGATGATCCACTCTAAGATACAGATGATGGAGTAGTTTTATTCCTACTATCTTAAATACAAAAAATGATAATTAATTATAGCCTCATAACACAATTTATTACTCGAATAGTTCGAGAGTACACATAAATAAACATTGAATCATGATCAGGTTCTCAAGATGGAAGAATCAAGCCTTAATAATTCAAATATGAAAAAAAATAGTTGAAATAAATATGTCTAGAAGCATGTTCGTCAATGCAAACTTCAGAATATAAAAGATATAAAGGTCAACTGTTATACGAACAAATTTTCAAACATATTATATCTATACTTGTATTTAACGAAAATTGGAACCGGAGGAATAATCACAAATAAAAATTCAATAAAAATCCAGACTTTCATTTCAATAATATGAAATAAGCATGATTTGAAAATATTTTTTTATTTTTTTCCTTTTCTAAAAACTCGTTTGTAAGAGCAACTAACACAAAGTAAATAACAAGTGCAGCTTAGAGGCCACGATTACCAAGCGCAACACGAAGGCCACAAAACAAGTGTTGACATATAGTTCACAAGGATAACTTACCAAGCGCGACTCGAAACCACAAAAACAAACAAGGACACATAGTCCATGAGGGTAACTAATCAAACGCGGTTCGAAGCCACGAAAACGAGCGTGAACACACAGTCCATGAGGGTAAATAACCAAATATGGCTCGAAGCCACAAATACAAGCTCTACACAGAGACTGCAAATCACAAGCGCTTTGTGCTTAGTTCCTCTTAACAGAAAAAATGTTCTAAAACTTGTAAGGAATCTTTTTTTTTTTTTTTAACTTTTTTCCTTGAAAGTTTTCTTTAGTAAAAGATACAAATAAATTCTATAAAACATTCAAAAACCAAATTTCCAACTTGGCTAAAATGCATTATATATATATATATATATATATATATATATATATATATATATATATATCAATGAAATAAATCCAATCAATTATTAACTTATATTCTATTGTTTCTCTTCTTGTCTTTCCAATCACTCTAATATAATCCACAATATGAGAACAATTTGATCTTGCTTGTGTCTCAATGTATGACACATCAGTGAAAAATAAGACTTCCACATTGATGCCTTGCTCATTCTACTGTTAGTTCTCCCTCTCACGGTTCCTTTATTAGATATCATATAATATAAGAGTAAAATAATGATATTTGGACAATCCATTACCATACAATCACTACAAAAAAACTGGCCTTTGGCGACCACTTTCAACGACGACTCTAAAAAGTCACCACCAAAACTTGACTTTTAGTGGCGACAAGAAGAGTCATTGCTAAAAGTGACATTTTCAGTGACGACTCTTATTGTCGTCGCTGAAAGTTTGACTTTCAGCGGCAATATTTATTATCATCGCTGAAAGTGTGACTTTCAGCAATGACTTTTCGTTGTCGTTGCTGAAAGAGATTCTTTCAGTGGCGACTCTTATTTTCGCCACTCAAAAGTTAAACTTTTAGTCGCAACATTTATTGTTGCCGCTGAAAGTCACACTTTCAGTGGCAACTTTCCTTGTCGCCACTGAAAGTGTGACTTTTAGCGGTGACATTTATTGTCGTTGCCAAAAGTATCAATTTTTTCAATTAACTTTTTTCTCATCAAAAAATATTTTTTTTAAATATAATATTTAATCTCTCAAAATATTAAATATGATACTTATCATGAAGAAATAAAATAAGGTCCTAAGTTTACATTTTCACAGGGGTTATATTTAAATTGGCATTTTGATTTAAAATGAATGGTACATCCACAATTTTATTGTACACAAACATGCATAGTGAAGGAGTAAATTAAATATTTCAATTTTGATTTCTTTATCGTTATTGTGTGTACTTAAAAACAATCATTCTAACTAATTTAATATCTAAAATATAAAAAATATATTAGTAGTTTTTATTGTATGATTATAATCAATTGAAGAGAATAAAATATATGAAAGTTAATTAATTAGTTATAAAATATTGATAAATTTAATTAAATATAGCTTAGAATCTACACTTATTTAATTATAAAATATGTATATGATTCAACCCAATTTCTTTCTACCTCATAGTTGCAAAACAAGAATGAAAGAAAAATGTTATGTTTCAAAAAAGAATAAAATAAGTTAAAGAATATGTACTTCTCATATGCTATTATTTTGGCAAAATAACTTTCTAAATCACACACTCTAATAAAAATACAATTTAACGAATGTTAGTTAAAAAGAACGTGAATGGTTCATATGTTAGGTTATACGAGATTTTTTGTTCTTTCATACCTTGATTAAGATATCCTTATAGATAGATTTTATGTAATGACACTTTTTAACTAAAAAAAATCATATGACTCTCGAGGACAACTTTGTCAATGATTTTAGGTCATGGAAGAAGACAAATAAAAGATCTTATTTAAGAGGGCTTCCAACTATAACTTTAATCTTTTATATAATTTGAATAATCCAAAGTATATTTTAGATTTATTAGTAGTTTCCCTCTTAGGATATTATTCTATATATGAGTTGTTAAATAGGATCTCAAGGATATTATTTAATATCTTATTAGTGTATCATTAATTTGATGGATAACATCTTATCCTCAATAACTTTGAATATCTTAAAGTATTTTTTAAAAAAATATTTTGATTAGTATTATTTAATTCTTTATTTTTTATATAATAATTTTTTATTTTTTAAATATAAATTAAATGCAAACTCATTTATTGATTTATTATATAATATTATACACTCAATATAAAAAATAAAATTTATCAAATTAATAATATTATATTAATTAATCAACATTTTTATCCATATGGAAATATTATAAATATTATATTAATAAATAGATATTTATATTATATTATATTTTATATATATGTTTATATGAATATATTTTTTTTATACGTAATTTTAGATATGAGTATCATTATATATATATATATATATATATATATATATATATATATATATATATATAATATTCAGTTATGTGTGTGTATATTTAATTATGCATTTACATAATAGGATTCCATTACAGCTCATATGGTAGAGGCTCAAGACAATATCCAAGAGGTGGGGGGTTTGAATTTGGTGGAGGCACATTTGGGAGGAGAAAATATGGAGTGATGATGTGGCACGACGTGGCATGTGGCGATGATGTGGCAGATGGGTGGTGATATAGGCTGATATGACAGGTGATAGGTGGCATAGATGCTGACGTGGCTTTATTTATTATTTTTTCCTTAATTTCTAAATGTTAACTTTTAGCGTCGACATTTAAAGTCGCTGCTGAAAGTACTATATTTGTCGCTGCCAAAACTTTCAGCCACAGTCGAAACAGCAACGACTTGACGACAACTTTTTGTCATTAAGGTGTCAAGTCCACATAACAACATTCATAGTTTATGAAAGCACTATCCAAACCACTTTATGTATCAGCAAAGCTTTATTATACTTCTTACTTGATCAACAATTTCCATGTACTAAATTGTAATTCCTCAATTTCCAACCTGATTCAAATTAGAAATTGAAGAGAAATCAGATTTATAAATCTTGATTCTCCATCCAAACAAAACCCAAAAATATTATGATAATATCTCCTAATAGCTTACTTTTCTCCAATGCGTTAGTTAGACCAACAAGCCAAACTTCCCTTGCCTTGGACATTCAATAGCAAGGGGATAGGAAAATAAAATCCAATCCCACCCACGCACCCAGCAATATAATGGATAACCCAAGGAAGAAAGAAGAATTGAGGAAACAAGATGGATTATGCTCTATACACACCCACAAATCAACCCCAACAACAACAGACTGTCAGCAAATTTAAGAAGAAATGAAAGCTTATATGCGCATACCTACGAGGCAACACCATCCGAAGCAGAGAGAGAATATTCCATGACCCTTAAACGGATTTTGATGTCCAGCCATCCTAGATCAAACTCCCATACACCACGGACAAGAGGGAAGAAGTGGTCAGCCTTGAACCTCTAGAAGTTTTCTCCTTTTCCCTCTCCCCTTGCTTCACCGGCACAGAAAATAAAAAAGAGAGAGTGGGAGAATTATATTCAGGTCTCGTCTAAGAAAAAAAATTAAAAAATAGTCTTATTGACAACTCTAGAATGCGATTGATAACTCCATAGATCAATTTTTCATTTTTTTTCTTGGGACGAGACCTAAATGTAATTCTCCCCTAAAAAAATAATGAGAGAGAGTTTTGTTACGAGTGTAAATGGTTTATTAAAAAATGTAAGTGTACATTGTTATAAATAAGTAACATAGAAGTGAGTAGAGTATCGTTCCCACGAGGATTGATCACTAAGTACCAAAATTGGTAATCTTAATTCTATTTAGTCGATCAATTAGTTGGTGATTGAGATTACAAAATAAAAATGATTAAATATGAATGCAATTGATATGAAACAAATATGAGAAAAAACCATATGGATCAGATTCACTTAGCAAATTTTGGATTAAATCACCTATATATTATTGTCCAATTTATTCCACATGATTGATAGCCGAATTTCACTAATTTAATTACTAGCCTATTCCGAAGTCAAACAATTCTATAATTAATTGTTAATCCAATATATCCCTATATGAATTAAAACAATTAACTATGCATTAAGATTTATATAACTCATTAAGACAACATAACTCATATGAATATATTTTTATTTCATATGTAAGTTATGATTTTGATTATAGAATCGACACATATGCATCTCCTTCCGGTCTCAACATACATATTGAAATCATTTAAAAGATGATCAATCAATTGAAAGCATTAAGAACAATAATCAAAACTCAATCATGAAAGAAAAATAAAAACTAGATTTAATAAATTAAGATTCAATCCATCATTAATAAGCTACATCATCATCCTAAGAAAATGAAAATTTAGCTCATGATGAAATTAAAAACAAAACCAAAATAAATTGAAAACTTCATAAATATTGCATAAAATTTGATTATTAAATTCTAAAACATAAATATACAACTACAAGATACATGAAAATGAAAAAAAAATCTAACTACCTTATAAGAGGTAAAACCTTCAATGTAGGTGACAACCTATACCATCCATGAAGGAGGTCTACCTAAGCTTTCCAAGATTGAGGCATGCAAGAAACAATACAATGCATGGAATTAAACTCTAAGATGGTGTATATCCCTTGTGCCTTCCACTCCTCTATTTATAAATGAATGAGGTGCAAAGATTTCCACATGTTATGTAGGAATCTTGACTTTAAGACACCAATGTTGACCTTATGGCAATCATGCTTCTTAATTACAGCCAAATTTTAATAGTCAAAATGGTGGATTCTCATATTTTTATCTTCATGAAAATTGTAGATCTTGGTCTTAGCTTAAAAAAGCATGAGAACTACTTATTTCAACATTTGCAGCTCAAGTTATGGTCAAATTAGTAGGCAAAGGCCAAACTTGGACAAATTCACATTCTCAACTTCTAAGCAAAATTCAAAACTCTTGAAGGTAGAACTAGATTTTGGTCTCAACATAAAAGTTGTAGAAATTTTTCTTAATTTTTTATTCATATAAAGAACATCTCAATTCGACATCTAGAGCTCCAGATATTGCCTGAAAACCAAAATAAGGTTAAAATTTATTTTTTGATAAATTCTATTTTATGCCAAAATCATTATTTATTTATCAATTACACCCAAATTCATTAAATTAGGATCAAATATCATCCAAAAAATTATCATATAAGAGAAAAATAAATATAAAAATATTTTACTTATCAAGTTTTTTTCTCCCCAACATATCTAATGGGTTCATCTCTTTATTTTTGTTATATTTTTTTAAAGAAGTGATTTATGATAATTTCTTAATGCTAAGACATCTAAAATACCTATTTAGAACATCTTCCCTTTTTTATTCTTTTATTTTAATCTTATAATATCTCCTATCAAAATAAAAGGATATAATTAGATTTTATAGCAAGATTCATTTTTATCTTATAATCAATTTAAGAGAAGAAAATACATAAAATTTAATTAGATAGGTATAAAATATTTTAAATATTCATAAATTTGTCTAAATCGAAACATTTCCCAAAGTCTAGACCTATTCAATTATAATTTTATACTTATCAACACGCAAAATATTTGAATCCCCAACTTAATGGCAAAAAAGAAAAACAAACAAACAAACAAGTTTCCATTAGACCATAAATTAACTTCTGTTACAAATTTAAAAGAAATAATTAAAATTTTATTTGAGGATTTAATCATTGTTATATATTATTTCCAAGTTAGTAGAAAACAGATAAAATTTTGACAATAAAATAAATATTTATCTTATTTTATTTTATGGTTATTACAGTTTTAGACAGGAGTATGTTATCAATATAGAGAGATAATATTACAAAATCATCTCCCAAATGGTTTATGTAAACATAATGGTCTTCTTCGATCATTTTCAAGTTAAACAAGGTTATAGATTCATAGAATCTCAAATACCACCGTCCAGATGATTTATAAATGGACCTTAGGAATTTGTAAACCTTTTATTCACTACCCTTTTCTATGAATCCCTCAGGTTGTTCCATATAAATTTATTCATCTAGTTTCCCATTAAGGAATATGGTTCTTACATTCATTTGATACAACTCCAAATCCATACTTGTCATTATAGCGAGTATAAGTCTGATTGAGTTAAAACATACCTCAAGCGAGAAAGTGTCTTCATAGTCTATACCTTCTCATTGGGTATAACCCTTGGCTACTAGTCGTGCCTTAAGTTTATTAATTAACACATTTGTATTTGAGAACCCATTTGTTTCTGATTGCCTTTTGGCCAGGTGGTAGGTCAACTAATTCTCATACTTGGTTAGCCCTTATGGAATCCATTTCAGTGCTTTTTACCACTTTCCTTAGTGAGTCTTGTTAGCGCTTTTCTAACACTTTTTGGATCCTCCTTATTGTCTTCTGGACCGACGATGAGTAACTTTCCTTTAATAGAGAAGCGCCTTCTAAGGATGTTATCCCTTTAGCTTCTTTGTAATGGGGTTTCAACATGATTATTTTCCTGTGATTGAGAGAGGTTTCCACGTTGTAAAAATGACTCATCTCTCCCATTCAAATCAGTGACTTAGGGAATGCTTTCAAGTTCCTCACTCTCGTAAAGAGTTTTAGTTTGATTAAGGCTTCCTTTTCTAGGGAAAATTACTTCCATGAATACTACGTCCCTTGACTCTATCTTAGTCACTAAGCCATCTTCATTTTCACCTATGAAAACATAACATTTTGATTGCTCAGAGTATCTTATAAAAATACATTTCTTGCCCCTGGGTCCCAACTTTCCATATTTGTGGGAAGATCATAGATATAGGCTGCTGACCCCATGGTCACAAGATACTTAGATCTAGTTTGTGTCATGTCCATAGCTTATAGGGTGTAGAAGTGACTGATGTAGTGGGATGTAGCGGGCACTCAGTTAAGTATGAATGTCACAACCAAAAGTGCGTCACCCCAATAGGAGATTGGTAGTTCAGCTTGAGACATCATTACTCTAACCATGTCAAGAAGAGTTTTGTTTCTTCTTTCGGCTACCCCATTCTGTTGAGGAGTGCCTAGAATTGTCAACTGTCTTCTTGAACTGTTCAGAGAGGTGCTCTCGACCCTTATCAATTTTCAAGACTTTGACCTTGCTATTTAATTTATTCTTAAACAAATTTAGGTACTTCCTGAAACATTCCAAAGCTTTAAACTTGTGAAAGATCAAGTATACATGACCATATTGCAAAAAATTGTTAATAAATATAATGAAGTATCACAATCCATGTCGTGCCCTTATACTCATAGGTCCATAAATATCTAAGTGCACTAATTTAAGAGGGTATTTAGCTTTAAATGCCTTTCTAAAGGGTTTCCTTGTGCTTTTTCTAGCAAGGCAATGCTTGCATAGAGTTATTTTCTTATTTGACACTTCTCCTAACAAACCTTCATTTACTAGTCTAGTCATGCATTTTTTACCAATGTGTCCTAGTCTAGTGTGCCATGTATCGTTACTAATATTAGATGAGATCGCATAGCAAAAACTAGAATCAAAATTGTAATTCATTAATACAAAGAAACCATCTGAAATACAACTAGATCTGAAAAACATGATCCCATTAAAATTGCCAACAACACGATCATGAAAGTTAACGTTAAAACCAAAATTAACTAAAGAAACGGCTAATACAAGGTTTTGTCAGATTTTGGAGCGTAGAGGAACCAGGGTTTTCCCTCCTTACATTACTACCTTGCAAAGTACTCAAAATTGATGTGTGCTTCTATCGCTAAAGCAATCAATTAAACTTGGTCCTAATTAACTATGTAGTTAAGGGTCAACTTAGGTCATTCTCCCAAGGAGCAAGCTATAGGTTCTCTTTAGGATTGATTTTTAAATGACAAAAGATGAAGTAAAATGGACCTAAACTAGAATGCAAGACATTAATATCTAAATGCAATAATGCAATTGATTCTAAAACCTATATGAGATTGAATGAAATTTTTAGGGGGCTTTTTATAAAAGAGAAATTAAATTCCTAAGCAAAAGATTTATTAAAAGTAAGACAAACAACAAATGTTTAGTTCAGTTATGATGATAAAAGGGACAACTTAGAATTCACATGGAGTTAACTTTCTTAGCCCAAATTAATTAGTTAGACCCAAGGGATGTTATGAAAGATTGGAAATAATAAATCTAATCACCTAATTGAAACATGGGAAACCCTCAAGTTCAATAACACCTAATCCACTAGAAAACTCATAATAGAAAAAGTGATAATTAATTAAATCCATTAAAACCAATCAAAATAGTTTAAGATAGTTTTGAGAATCATGTTCACAATTGTCTAATTAAAAAATTTGACAATTAACTAACCTAATTAAACAATCAAGAGGTTAAACCCAAATTGACAATTAAAGTAATAATGAGAACTCAATTAATAAATTAATTGACAGTCAAGGGGATGCAAACAAAAATTCCAATAATCCTTTAAGCACAATTCAAATCCAAATTAAATAATAAGTCCACAATTTAAAACTAGATTGCTCTCAATAAAACAACTCAACATTATCTAAAACTAAATAACTTCAAGTCTTGAAACAAATTGATAAAAAGAAAGACACTCATTTATGGTCTTTAAGTGTAAGCTCCTAGGCTTAAGCTTCCTCCATGCTCATCCCAAATTGTCTCCAAAAAAAACTCAAGCTGCCATACAATTCTCCTCTCCAATCTCCTTATAAATTACCATTGTTGGAAATAGTTGTTAAAGGAGAAAAAGACAAGGATTGATTGTTGGATTCAATCCTTGCACACAAGGTACGTGGCGGAAGGAATGGACAGGAGGAAGGAATGAAATCAATGGATATTCTGTTTGCGTCCCAACTCTGTCCGTGAATGTGTGCGTTTTGAGAAATCGTGCGCTAAGCTTCGTTTTCAGTATGCCTAAGTGTGTTTTTATAGTGGAGGTAGTTAGGTTAAATGGGAGGAAGAGAGGCTTTGAGGTTTAAATTTGAGCTCGTTAAAATTTAGGTAGTCTAATAAAATCCAATCATTAGATTCTCTTTTAGCTTTCAAAAAAAATTCTACAATGTAGGATCTTTTAATCTGTATTTCCTTGCCCTGTAAGAATTAAATAAAATCGTAATCTATCATATATTTGAAAATATTTTTTTTAATCATGAGATAGCGATCAGAATATTAATAATTTAAACTAGTAATCTTATATTTTATTTAGATTTTATATTATTTCCTAAAATTGGATAATAATCTAAATATTATCTAATAAATTCAAATTAGCCTAAAATAGTCCCAAAAATAAATAAATTAAATAAGGTGGGATAAAATATATTAAATTTGGGATTTATCATAGGTACTAATCCCTTTGACCTTTATCATCGCATTGTATCCAACATAAATCCATATGCTCTTTGTTGGTAATCGACGATACTCTGAAAAGTTCCCACAATCTCTGGTTACATGGTCTGTTGGCCCTGAGTCAACAACCCACACAGGATTAGCCTTGGCAATAAAGGCAATACTAGAAACATAAGAATAGTGTGAAGTATCATAATCTAGTACCTTTTTCTTAGGGTAGTTTTTGGCAAAGTGGCCTTTCTTCTAGCAAAAAAAACACTTGACCTTTGAAAGATCTCACTTCTTCACACCTTTCTTGCTCTTTTTGAAGGTCTTCTTACCCTTTTGTTCCCCTGGTTTTCTCTTCTTCTTTTGGGATCCCTTACCCTTTTTGGACTAGCACTTCTATGAAGAAGCCATTTTTCCTTTAGTTAAGAGTACACAATCGTTAGTTCCATACGGTCATCCTCTAGGTGGATGTGACGAGCAACGGCAGTAAAGGTTCTAAGGTTGTTGTTGTGAGTTATCATGTGTTTCATGTAATCCTTGCTATCTGGGAATGATCTCACAACAGCTTGTACTTACTGTGCTTCAGAAAGGGTCCCGCCTAAATCTATCAGTTCTCTTATCATATTTTGCATTATCCTCAAATGTTTCCTGATAGAATTGTTGTGATTCAACTTGAAATTATCAAGCTTAATAGTGATCCTCTATAGTCTTGCTTCAGAGGTCCCATCAAATTCTTCCTTCAGTACTGCCCACATGGCAGAGGCAGTCGTATGTCTCTCAATTTGACATATCACAACATTAGTTATGGCAACAAGCACTAAGATTTGAGCGAGTACGTCCTTTCTTTTCTAGGTTGCATAAGCATCATGATCCCGACGAGATGCACTAACATTAGGTTGTTGAAGCACAATTGTCAGAATGTCAATGACATCTTATTCCTCTAGAACATATGAGATCTTACAACGCCACATGACGTAGTTCTCTTCGTTAAGCTTATCTCCTCTTACGAGATTAGCAACAAAATTTTTTGTGGGCATCTATGCCATTTCACTGTCAAATAGACAACTCCCATTTTTCAAAAAGTATGTGTAAACTTAGAAGGAAGAATAATCTGAATTTCTTAATTTCAAATACATATACAAGTCTATATATATACAATTTATTCCCCTATTCTATGGAAACATGTTTCCTTATTACATGGAAACATATCCCTTATTCTATGGGATTCTAACACTCCCCCTCAAGTTGGAGCATATATATTGATCATGCCCAACTTGTTACAAAGATACTCAACTCGTGTTCCATTTAAGGCTTTCGTCAGAAGATCTGCCAGCTGATCGTTTGATTTCATGTGCCCTGTAGATATAACATTTTCTTTGATCTTGTCACGAATAAAATGACAGTCGATTTCAATATACTTTGTACGCTCATAGAACACAGAATTCAATGCTATATGTAATGCTGCTTTATTGTCACACCAAAGCTTTGCAGGCAATGTCGTGGCAACGCCAACTTCCTTCATAAATTGAAATACCCACACAATCTCTTGTACTGATTGTGACATAGCTCTGTATTCTGCTTCTGCACTTGATTTTGACACAACACCTTCCTTTTTACTTCTCCATGATATCAAATTTCTACCAACAAACACACAGTAGCCTGTAGTGGACCGCCTTGTTGCCTTAGATCCTGCAAAATTCGCATCACAAAAACACTCAACTTTAGTATGCCCATAATCTGTATAGAGAATGTCACGACCTGGGGAACTTTTCAAATAATATAAGATATGTTCTAAGGCTTCCCATTGTGCCACTGTTGGAGATGCCATAAAGTGACTAAGTACACTGACTGAGAATGTTATATCATGACGAGTTACTGTCAGATAGTTCAGTTTCCCAATGAGTCTTTTATATCTCTCAGGAAATGCAAACGGCTTCAGCTTCCCTGGATCAATCTTCTTCTTCAAGTCATCAGGTAGCTTTTTAAACATGCTTTCATTAAGATCCAGGAATGGATTCGATATCATGGGAACACTACTTGGTGTAGCTCCAAGCTTTCCAGTCTCCTTTAGGAGATCGAGAACATATTTCCGTTGAGTCAAAAGAATGCCCTTCTTGCTTCTCAAAACCTCAATATCGAGAAAGTATTTTAATGGTCCTAAGTCTTTTGTCTGAAAGTGAGAGTTAAGAAAGACTTTAAGTTCTGAGATTCCAGAAGTGTTACTCCCAGTAATCACAATATCATCAACATACACTACTAAAATAATCATGCTTGCATTGGACTGCTGATAGAACACAGAATGATCACTCTTACATTGGCTCAATCCAAACTTCTGAACCATATTACAAAATCTATCAAACCAGGCACGCGGACTCTGTTTCAGACCATATAATGACTTTCTGAGATAGCACACTTTCCCATACTCCCCCTGAGCAACAAAATCAGGAGGTTGCTCCATAAACTTCCTCAAGGAGATCACCATTCAAAAATGCATTCTTAACATCCAACTGATGCAAATCCCAATTATAGGTGGCAGCTAGAGATACAAGAAGACGAACAGAAGTGAGCTTAGCAACTAGGGAGAAAGTCTCAGAGTAATCTATACCATAGGTTTGAGCATAACCTTTTGCAACAAGTCGAGCTTTCAACCCTTCTAAGGAACCATCAGCCTTAGTCTTAACTACAAACACCCATTTACACCCAATGGCCTTCTTCCCAGAAGGTAGATTAACAAGAGTCCAAGTACCAGCCTTGTCAAGGGCCATCATTTCTTCTTCCATCGCAGCACGCCAACCAGGGTGAGCTAAGGCTTGGTGAAGAGTGGTAGGGGTGGAGATGGACTCAAGGGTGGCTACAAGAGAAGCGGAAGCAGGGGACAAGTGCTGGTAGGACACAAAGGAGGAGATAGGATAGGTACATTCAGCATATCTCTTGGGAGGACAATGAGGACCGGTACCTTTCCGAAGGGCAATAGGTAGGTTATCAGATGGATCAATAGCAGAATTAGAGACAATTGGATCAGGGGCAGGAGTGTTAGGGTCTGGGGAAGGAGGGGCAGGTTCATGAACAGAATCCGTTGGCGAAGCAGTCACTGGAAAGGGAAGAGCATTAGTAACATCAGGACCATTGATGATATCAGGTTCTGGAACAACAACCTGTACTGGTGAGATAGGAACACAATAAACTAGAAAATCATCATGCACATCAATGACAGAATGAGACTCAGATAATACCGAAGACTTCAAGAAAAGAGACGACTCATGAAAGGTTACATCAGTGGACACAAGATAACGATGAAGATCAGGAGAGTAACACCGATAACCTTTTTGAATTCGAGAATAACCTAGAAAGACACACTTCAATGACTTTGGATCGAGTTTACTTATACTTGGACGGACATCCCGAACAAAACAAACACAACCAAAAATTTTGGGATCAATAGGAAATAACTTAGTTGTAGGAAACAAAATAGAATATGGAGCATCCCCACCAAGGACAACCGAAGGCATGCGATTGATAAGGAAACAAGCAGTAGACACAGCATCAGCCCAAAAAGATTTAGGAACACAAGAGTGAAACATGAGAGCTCGGGTAGTTTCTAAGAGATGACGATTCTTTCTTTCAGCAACACCATTTTGAGCAGGTGTATAAACACAGGAGGATTGGTGAAGAATGTCATGACTATGCATATAATCGGTGAATGGTGCGGAAAAATATTCTTTCGCATTATCACTTCGAAAAATTTTCACAGGAGTATTAAACTGAGTTTGAATTTCAGCACAGAAATTACGAAAATGTGTAAACAATTCAGAACGTTGTTTCATTAAGTAAAGCCAAGTGGTTCGGGAAAAATCATCAACAAAAGTGACAAAATATCGAAAACCAGTTTGAGACAAAACTGAACAAGGACCCCAGACATCAGAATGAACTAACTAAAATGGGGATGCAGCTCGTTTATGGACTCGAGGTGCCAAATGAACACGATGGTGTTTGGCAAACTGACATGACTCACAATCTAAAGCAGACACAGAAGAAAACTGAGTATATAACCTTTTTAGAGACGAAAGTGGCATATGACCTAGACGACAATGGACTTCAAAGAGAGATGACCCACCAGAACAAGCAATAGGACGCGGTACCTGATCATCAAGGACGTAATGCCCACTAGATTCATAGCCCCTACCAATAATCTGCTTCGTAGAAAGATCCTGGATTAAATAGTGGTCAGGAAATTGTGTGATAAAGCAGTTCAAATGGCGAGTCAGTTTACTAGGAGACAGAAGATTAAATGTAAGATCAGGAACATTAAGAACAGAAGATAATGAAATGGATGTAGTTGGTTTAACAGTGCCTGATCCAAGAACACGGACCGGGGAACCATTGGCGACGAGTATGGAGGATGGGTTGGCATAGGGGGCATACGATGAAAATAAATGATGGTTACCTGTCATGTGATCGGTAGCACCAGAATCAATAACCCACTTCATAGAAGTAGTAGCAAGACTAGAGGACCAAGTACCTGTAGCTAGGCCCCCTATAGATGATGGACTAGAATTGGAATTATCAGATATTTAAGCAATATGAGCAAGATTACGCTGCTGATCACGTTGCTGCTTGTTCTGTAATTTACGACAATTTTTCTTAATATGACTAGGCTCCTTGCAATAATTGCAGATGAAATTGCCAGTAGACATATTCGGAGTTCTATTGCCTTGTTTAGAACCATAATTATTGTCGTTAAAGGAACCACGCCTAGCCAAAACACTTGCATTGTGATCAACATACGGGCGAATTAAATTAGTAGTATGAAGAACCCGTGAGAACACATCTTCAAGAGATGGGAGTTCCTGACTAGACAAAATTTGAAAGCGAATAGTCTTATAAGAGGAGTCAAGAGCTTCAAGAAAATTGATGATATCAGAGTTCTTCGATTCAGCCATGGAAGAAATAACGTATCACGATTAACAGTGATGAAATAAAGCAGAAACCACTAACCGTACCGTGATAAACAGTAGTCAAACAGTACCGATGAACAGTGGAAAAACAATACCAAATGAATAGTGCAATGAACAGTACCCGATGAACAGTTATGAATAGTGCCGATGAACAGTGATGAATAGTGAACAGTACCCCCCCCCGATGAACAGTAGCTGTCGGAAACTACGCCGGAAACAGAAACAGATGAACAGTGTGATGAACAGCGATGAACAGTCCCTGAGAGACAGTGAAGAACAGTACGCCGAAACAGAAACGGAGGAACAGTGATGAACAGCGCAGTCGGAAACTCGCCGGAAACTGGAATTTTTTTTTTCGCCGGAATCTAGAAAATAAGAACCGCTGGAAAACTGGGTAACGTCGCCGGAAACAGAAACTGGAGGTAGTGCCGGAAACTGGAAATTTCTTGCCGGAATCTGGAAAAACTTCACCGGAATCTGGAAAATAAGAACCGCCAGAAAACTGGGTAACGTCGCCGGAAACAGAAACTGGAGGTAGTGCCGGAAACTGGAAATTTCTCGCCGGAAACTGAAAATTTCTCACCGGAATCTGGAAAAGCTTTACCGGAATCTGGAAATTCGTCGCCGGAAAATTCAAAGGCTCGCCGGAATCTGGAAAATTTTCAAAGAACCTTAAGGCTCTGGTACCATTTAAACTTAGAAGGAAGAATAATCTGAATTCCTTAATTTCAAACACATATACAAGTCAATATATATATACATGTCATTCCCCTATTCTATGGAAACATGTTTCCTTATTACATGGAAACATATCCCTTATTCTATGGGATTCTAACAGTATGCAATAACAAGGGATATTAAATTGTTTATTTAATTAAGAAGCATAAACTGATAGGATAGGGGTTTGCTAGCTTAATGTTCAGGAATTAACTAGGTTGACCCCATCGCACTAAGTCTAGATTGCCCTTATTTCTCAATTGCATTTGTTTAATTTAAACACATCCCCACAAAAATTCTGAGGGAAAAACTTATAAATTATAAATTCCAAAAAATAAAACTCCCACTCAAATAAAACATTAATAACAAAAGAGAATAAATAAGTCAACATTTATTCAGTGACCAATTAATGTTCCACAAAGAGTTTGGGGAATTCTTAAATAGAAGTGACAACAAAAGGAAAAACAAAAATTTAAAGAGGCACAATTATGCCAAC
The DNA here is from genome assembly GCA_037074505.1 of Albizia julibrissin. Classification (NCBI taxonomy): domain Eukaryota; kingdom Viridiplantae; phylum Streptophyta; class Magnoliopsida; order Fabales; family Fabaceae; genus Albizia; species Albizia julibrissin. The sequence continues at coordinate 38,146,408 of CM073483.1, read as the reverse complement.
ATCCTTAAAATATTTTCTAGCTTGGGCTCTAAGGGCTTTTGATTCAATTTTGATTAAGCCCCTTTTGAAAATGTGTTCCAAAAATCCTTAGCCAAAGCAATGACCCTTCTCTACTAGCACATCTCTGTACTCAATCATTGCCTTTGCAAAGTACACTGCATCACATTTGTTTGTGACTTGTGCACGCCAGTGATTCCAAAAGCACCTCTGAAACCTTAAAAACGATCGGCAGCTCTAGTGCAAGTGTTTTTGTTAAAACACCAGTCTCAGGTCTATCAACCTCTTACTCAACTAGCTATTTCAAAATCATCCTCTTCATCTGGTGAGGAATTTTGTAATGAAGGAGGGGGTCTGTGCATGTTGGTACTTTCAACTATATCGTCAGCTAAGTTCTTTTTGTCATCATCAAAAGCCAAGGAATAGTTGGGAAGCATCATGTCAAAAGAGTTCTCAATTGGATCAATTTCATTACTTAAATATATAAAAGAACATTTCAAAACAAATAGTTTTTAAAGAGTCAATTAAATAAATATTAGCAACTTAAATATAGTAATTTGTTTTCGAAAAAGTTTGAATTGCATATCAATTTGAAGATTAAGAATTTAGGAATTATTAAAGACTAACAGTGTCCAAAATACCCTCCTACTCGTCTTCACGCGCCTCTAGAAGCTCTCAGGGATGAAAAAATCACAAAAATTTGAAAAATTAAGCTTTTTCACTCTTGGTATAAGGAATGTTAGCTACACGCACTGCCTTATTAACCTCCATTTTCAATACGCGCCGTTCTCACTTCTCGCAGCTCTATCTCAATAAGACAAGTTTGACCATGTGGTCAACTGGACCATTGGAGCATGGGGTAGCCTTCATACACCGCCCTGGCGCGTCTGGCTACCTTTTATTAATAAACAAATATTTTTAAAATAAAAAAAAAATTGATCAGGTCGGGTGAGTTCTCCTTTGACTATTATATGTCGGGATGACCTGGAATGGTGCATTTCACCTCACGTGAAGCGCACGCCTCCCATTGGCCAAAACTGCGTCATTTTGGCCAGCCCAAAATGACATTGTTTTACTTAAGCAAAACTACTACGTCAAGGGGAAGGGACCAAATCGACGTTGATTTGGCCCCTCAAAGGTCATCTTCAACCTCTGTGGCCAGATCTACTTGATCCGGCCGGAGCTCCGACGGGTCAGTCACGACCTGCTACCCTCTTTCCTCTATATCTCCCTCATCTAACATCCATTTTGCATGATTTTAGTGTTATTGGGATCATCTTTGCATGATTTTCAAAGACCCTAAAATTGGAGCATATTGTCGTCAACATTAATACATAGAAAAACACGTTGGGTTCACTTCTTTGTTTTTTATGGCATTGGAGAAACAAAAACTTGGTTTTAGAATGATTACATGTTTCAGAATAAAAAAACTGAAGCCATACATTGAGAAACGAGGGGAGAGAGAAAAGTGTTTTATGTATGTTCAAAACCATTGAAACAGAATTTTTCAATAAATGTAGGAATGCTCCAAAACAAATAATCACAAGGGTTAGAGTTGTTTTAAACACATAAACAAAAAAAAACGCAAAAAGAACATGTGAAAAAACATGTCATCGGAGAAAAAAAAATGAACAGCAACAGGTGAGAGAGAATTATTCATGTTCATATGATCAGAGTACTAATACAGAGAGTATATCATGCATTTCAAAATAGCAGCGAAAGAAAAAACAATATGAACATGAGATACGGAAGCATAATAGACACATACATATAGGCATAGTCAAAAGGAAAATAACAACGCATATAAATATGTTCAATAGTGTGAGAGCATGGCAGGAGAAAAAAAAGAATATCACGGCCAACATGAATCATACAGGCTCTTATGTCAATAATATAATTAAAAGGGTAAATAGAAAGAGCATACTGGGTCGGGTCAAGTAACCGAAAGCAGAGCTCACTCACTGGGTTAGACTACATGAGTTTAAACAGGGTATGCACAACAATGTACCAAAACAGAAGAAAAGTGGAGAAAGAAGAGAAAGCGCAATAGAGTTTGATTGCTTTGGAGTGAATTGCAATGTTTGGTGGAGGCCTTTATTTATAGAGTTTCGGAGAGCAAATCTTGCTTGCCCATCAAGCTGCACTCAACATGACAATTATTCTTGATTGATTCTTCAATCAAGAGGATCCTCTTGTCAATCAAGAGGCTCCTCCTCCAAATCAGCATTTTTGCTGATTTGGTTGACTAATTATATATAAGTGTGCTTCTATCAGCACTAATTGTTGTTTTGTTCTCCGCCTCATTTGATTCAGACTTTTCAGGAATAAATAGTTTGGCCCATCAAGGGCGAATTGATGTGTACTTTTGTCTCTTAGCAATCAATTAAACTATGTCTTAATTAATTATATAGTTTAGGGTCAACCTGGATCATTCTTTTAATGAGCAATATAAGAGTTTTCTCTAGAATTGAATTTAGGTGATGAAAAATGTAATGGAATGGACCCAAACTAAAATGCAAGACTCTACTATCCAAATAAAAAATGCAAATGCCTATATAATAATAAAACTAACCTAAATGAATGCAAATGTAATTTTTGGGGGTTTTTCTTATGAAAAGGGGAATTAAAATCATAAGAAAAAGAAATAAACTAATATCTAAAAAATCAAATAAGAAAATATAACAAAGGTTTTCTTCAAATTAGGGGTGTTCTCGGGACGGGACGGGATCGGGAAATCCCATTCCCAATCCTGAGAAGGGTTCAATTCGAGAATGATTTTCATTCCCGATCCTGATCCCAATTCTTTTTTAAAAAAGAAATTCATATATTGAGTTTTTGTTGTATTTTCTTTAGCCTAGGGAAAATATATAATTTGTCTAATATCATATTGTATCAAATTAATCTAATACAAATATATAATTAGCCCAAAATATGCTTAAAATTTTAGATTTAGCTACAAAAAGCATAAGAACAAGAATAAAAAATTAGAATTATTTAATAAATAATAAATTAAATTAAATAAATAAACTAAAAGAATAGATATTACCTTAAGGGTGTTAGGAATTTTCACATTCTCTTTACATTAATATATTTTCGGGATCGGGAAAAAGTCGGGATCGGGAAGTCTCATTCCCGATCCCGATCCCAATCTCAATCCTGAAAATTTTTTCCCGATCCCAAATTTTTCCCGTCCCAAAAATTTCTCATCTGGAAATTCCCGTCCGATTTGCTCGGGATCGGGACGAGAAAATGTTGCACACCCCTACTCCAAATATAGTGGAGAAAATAACTTAGAATTTACATAGAGTTAGCTTTCTTAGCCTAAATTAATTAATTAGACAGTGGGGAGATTGATAAAAGAGAGGAATTAATAAATTTAATCAACTAATTGAAACATGGGAAACCCTTAAGCTCAATAACATTTAATCCATTAGAAAACTCATAATGGCTTAAATGTTGGATAATTAAACCCATTAAAACCAATCATAATTAATTTCAAAATAGTTTTGAAAATCTTGTTTACAATTATCTAATTAAACAACTAGACAATTAGCCAACCTAATTAAACAATTAAGAGAATAAACCAAATTGACAATTAAATTAATAATAAAAACTCAATTAATAATTCAATTGACAATCCAAAGGTTTATAAACAAAAATTCCAACAAATATCTCAAGCACAAAAACATTCTAAAATATTAATTTAATCCAAATTAAATAATATTCTACAATCTAAAACTAGATTGTTTTCCATTAATACAACTCAAAATTATCTAAAACTAAATAATCTCAAGTCTTGAAAAAAATTAATAAAATAGAAAAACACTCCCTTATAGTCTTCATATATAGGTCCTAGGCTCTATCTTCCTTCATACTCTTCCTAAATTGTCTCTCAAATTAGCTCAAACTTCCATGAATTTCTCCCCTTCAAACTCCCTCCCGCAAGTCATGCACATATTTGATGAATGGTGAATGATGACATTGGTGTAGAAGATGATGGTGATTTAATGATGGGCGGTGGAATGCACGTGGCTGTGCGTGAGGGAAAGGAAGAAATGAAGAATGAAATAAGAAGTGATGAATGTTGGAGAAGTGTCCGTGTTGGGCGAGAGGGGGACAGAGGTGATGTCATCACTGTGGTAATCTCCCGGCTGGTTTAAGTTAGTATAAGACAAGGTGTTAAGTACCTACTTAATTACATTTTTGTGGGAAACGTTGGGACCATTATAGTCAGTCCTTTAGTAGTGGTTAGGTATTTTTTTATAAAAGAATGAAAAAATTTAGGGTATAAGATTTGAATCTATTAGAATTGATTTGACCTATTTAAACTAAACTTAGTTATTAGATTCTCTTTAAATTTCCAAAAATAATTTTGTACCATAGGATTTCCCAATCTGTTTTTCCTTGCCCTACAAGAACCAAATAAAATCATAATCTATCATATATTTAAAAATATTTTTCAATCACAAGATAACACTCAGAATATTAACAATTTAAGATAAATAATCTCATAATCAATTCAGGTTTATATTATTTTCTAAAATTGACTAACAATCCAAATATTATCTAATAAATCCAAATTAGTCTAAAATAGTCCCTAAAATAAATAAATAAAATATATTAAATTTAAAATCTATCATGAACTCAGACCCAAAAATCCAACATATCCCCATCAATTTGTTGTCTATATAATGGCTTACATGTACACTTGTGTATTCAATGATCAATAATAGAAGTTCTTATTTTCTCTGTATCCAACACATGATTCATTGGAACTGATTCAAATTTATCACAAAACCAGGGCTTTTTCAAGGAAGCTAGGATAATCATAAGGTTTAGGTAAATGCTGATGATACTTAATTATCCGGAGAGAATTTTGTGAATTAATCTTCGATTTCCTTTCTTCATACATGACAATAAGTGTTTGGTAATATGGTAGTAACGAGCCCATGAGAAATACAAGTCGCTATTGATAAGCTGGAGATGAAGGTCGCTCTTTTAGGTGGTGAAGGCAATAGCCACTTTAAGGTAAGCATTACCAGCACAATTTATAGGATGTATCAAAGTATATAAATAAGTATGTACTTCATTTTGGACTGGCTATTGACTAAGCACGTTATTAATAACAAATGCAGATTCTGCAGTGATATATAAAGTATCAGAGAGTATGAATTTGACTCCAATTAATTTGTCCCTTCAACTTTACTTTCTCGGTCGATTTCTCTTCTCACTTCCTTACCTTCCATCATTCTTTCCTGTCTCTTGTTTCCTTTTGATTTGATCGAGGGTATAATCTCTTTTAAGGCTTAGAGATCAAAAGATTTTACCTCTCCTAATAAATGTGCTTCCTAGATTTAAAGTTGTTTTCTTCTCCTAACGGATGAGTTTGCTTACTACCTCAATCAACAGTTCGCTGGTTCTTATTACTTATAGTATATTATGCATTTTGACAGGGTGTGTGAGGTCAAACCAATTAAAAAATCTCTCCTAAGTAAATCCCTACTTTTGGAGGGAATGAGGAGATTAAAAACTGTTTAACCAAACCGAGGGATGAGAGTTCAAGAATTTTTTACCCTCCAAAAACCCCATACCACACAGTATAATGTGAGTATAAACCAATATAAATCTGGAGACTGCATAAGCATTGGATTGTAGAATATAATATGTACAAACGTATGAATTCAGTGTAGTGACCATGTGTCAGATGTTTGGCCCTTTAATTCTAAAGCAGTGACGTGCATGAAGTAAACCCACACACACATCTCATCATATCATCAATTAATTCAGGTTGTTGGGTTTCAGTTATAATGTTACATATACAATAATTTCCTTTCTGTTAAATTGATTGATTAACTACATATGATATGAAATTGTGAATACGATTATTGGCCTCTTCCTTTTGATGCTGCTTCTTGTTAGCTCCAGCATTAGATATGTGGCATTTGACAATGAGAATGCTACTAGTACTTAATTTACTGATACGCCCTTCATACATATTAATTAAGAGCTTTAAGAACTCTAATTTCCTCTAATCAATCAAAGCTTTGTTAGAACCAAAGTCACAAGAGGATTATTGTTTGCAGTGACGTAGCTCTATGAAGATTTTAACTGAACGTAATCATCTCTGCTGAGGAGCATTTTGCCAACCACCTAGTAACAATACTTTCGCTACAATAATACTAGGGCCCATATGTTATGAGATAGAGTATTATGTATGAGTATGTATATGCAATTACACATATAAGCTTGTTTTTTAATGTATAGGTAAATATATGACCAAAATGTCCATTAATTAATTAATTATGTTCTTACCTCTTCTTTCATGTTGGCTTCTTAGATGGACCTTTACTCAAGTTCAACCTCACACTAACTCTTACTTAGTGTCTAAGCTTTGTGTCGGTAAAAGGGATTGATAAAAAAGCAAGTTTACTCATTATAACTTTATAACAATGTCAAATTGTCTACAATTTCCTTAAAAATTATATTAAATAAAATGGTTTATTAGTATTTATAGTGTTTTAGATAAAATAGTAAATTACATTAGATGAAAAAGAAAGAGAGAGATTTATATATAAGACAACAACACACATCAAGCACCAACTTATAAAAAAATTCACATGATAAAACATAATAACCTTAGACACAACAAGTTAACGTACAACTACAGACATACTAACCAATAGTTGAATAAAAAACTCCAACAACCTGATTACTTGAGCGATAGAAGAAATATCAAACTATTTATACTACGTTTTTGGCTAACTAGAAGAATTGATAATAAGTTACAACTTATGACCAAAATTATTTTCCCAACAAGATGGATTCCAAAGTGAAGATGGGTCGCATTGTGGTTTTGGGCTTTTGGGGTGGACGCAACTTAGGTGAGCTAGTTGCTTTTTTTTTTTAGAAAAAAATTATATTATAACCCTAAGTAATTAAAAATAAGTATAAATGGTCTATTGAAATCACAAAATGAAAAATTAGTTCTAAGGAGTTGTTAATGGAGCCCTTCAAATTATCAATTAACAACTTGAAGGGCTTTATTAACAACTCCTTAAAATCAATTTTTTATTTTACGATTTTGTGGAACCATTTTTTTTTAGGACCTCGATATAATGTCCTTTTTTTTAATTATAAAAATAAATGGCTTCCCTCAGCTGTGAAGTGATTCGTGATTTTTTCTCTCATGTCTTAGCCATAGTTGGAGATTTTGGGAAGGGAGGTTAGGTGAGGGAAGGGTTAGAGGTGAGAAAATGTGTTTGGTTGGAGGAAGGGGAGGGGAATGGAGGTTAAAAATTTTGTCTTCTTTTGCTCCCCTTCCCTCCCCTCTCTACCCTCCAAAATTGGAGGTTTTTGGAGGGGAGAGAAACATTAGTCTCACTTTGATTAAAATGTCCATACTTATTTTTTTTAATATTCCAAGTTTACCCCTCTTGTTTAAAATTATGAGATAATATATAAAAATCAATAAAATATACTTTAAAATGTATACAATTTTTTTTATCATATATACTTGAGGTAATAAGTTTTTTAAGATTTATAAATTAAAAAATAAAAGAAGAAAGAAAATATATAGATAAAAAAAAAGGGTATATTTGTCAACTTATAATTAACTCACCTCACATACCCTTCTGAACCAAATAAGAAACCAAACTTCATCTCCCCTCTTCTTGAACCAAACAAAACTTATCATTTCCCCTAATTTAACTTAAATTAATTTCAACTAATCTGTTCAACCAAACACACCCTTAGGATCATCCGAAAAATTTGGATTTTGAACGATATGATGCGATGAACAACTAGCTGAAACAGAAGACATGATCACCCAAATTCAGAAATTCTCGAAAGCCAATAACTTTTTATCTCAATCTTTCTACCTATCAAGCTCATCGTCCTCTTACAGCTACTTTCCGTCCAATTCCTGGTATATCCCAAAACGTCTCCGCAAAGACGACAATGACATTCTCTCAACCATCTCTGAAGCTATCAACAATTCCCAAACAGAGCCTCTCGATTCTTCTCTTCGAAGAATCCTCCCTTCTCTCAGAGCCGACCATGTCATTAATCTCATTAACTTCAACCCTCATTCTCTTTCCCCTTCTTATCTCTTCTCCTTCTTCAATTGGCTCGCTTCTCGCCCCTCATTTCGCCACACTATTCAATCTTACTGCTCTATGGCTCACTTCCTCTGTACTCACCGGATGATCCCTGAAGCTCTATCCCTCATGAAATTCATTGTGTCTTGGAAAGGCAAGGACTCTGCTTCTTTATTGTTTGCTTCTGTACTTCAAACAAGAGGTATCCACAAATCCAATATTATATTTGATGTTTTAATTCATGCTTATATGGATTCTGGATTTGTTGCGGATGCCATTCAGTGTTTTCGGTTGGCTAGGACAAATAATCTTCAAGTCCCACTTTCTTGTGGTGATTTGCTTGATAAGACGATGAGGTTGAAATCAGCTGAATCTGCCTGGGCATTCTATTTGGAAATTTTGGATTCTGGGTATCCTCCAAAAGTTTATAACTTTAATGTTTTGATGCATAGGTTTTGTAAGGAAGGTAATATTAGAGGTGCCCAGTTCGTGTTTGATGAAATGGCTAAGAGACGTTTGCGTCCTACGGTTGTTAGCTTTAACACTTTGATCAACGGGTTTTGTAAATCAGGAAACCTAAGTGAAGGGTTTAGGCTGAAGAGTGTCATGGAAAATGAAAAAATATTTCCAGATGTTTTCACTTTCAGTTCTTTGATCAATGGGTTGTGTAAAGAGGGCAGGTTAGATGAGGCAAATAATCTGTTTGATGAAATGCTCAAGAGAGGTTTAGTTCCAAATTATGTAACTTTCACCACGTTAATTGATGGGCAATGCAAAGATGGGAAAGTTGATTTAGCCATAAAAAAATTTCAGCTAATGATAGTTAAAGGCATCAAACCTGACTTAGTCACATACAATGCACTGATCAATGGCCTTTGCAGGGTTGGAGATTTGAAAGAGGCTAGGAAGCTTCTAGATGAGATGAGTGCAAATGAATTGAAGCCCGACAAGATCACTTTCACTACGCTTATAGATGGATTCTGTAAGGATGGAGATCTTGAACTGGCCTTGGAGATCAAGCAGAGAATGATTGAAGAAGGGATCAAACTTGACGATGTAGCTTTCACCGTGCTTATTTCTGGACTCTGTAAGGATGGAAGAGTTCATGATGCCGAAAAAATGTTGAGGGAGATGATGAATTCAGGTTTCAAACCTGATGATGGCACATTCACTATGGTTATTGATGGTTTTTGCAAGAAGGGTGACACCAAGATGGGATTTAAGCTGCTCAAGGAAATGCAAAGGGATGGACATGTTCCAGGGGTCGTGACATATAATGTGCTTATGAATGGACTGTGCAAGCAAGGTCAAATGAAAAATGCTAAAATGCTGTTAGATGCAATGCTTAATTTAGGGGTAGTTCCTGATGATATTACATTTAACATTTTGCTAGATGGTCATTGCAAGCATGGTAGTCTTGGAGAAATTGAGCTATTTAGAAGTGTGAAAGGGCTTATTACAGATTATGCTTCTTATACTTCTCTTCTTAGTGAAGCGGGTAAAGTTTCCAGAGATCGCTCAAAGAGATGATTGCTGCTACATTGTTATTTTCTGGAAATCCACACTTGGTGGATAAGATGGCTAACATGCAAGTCTCCTGAGTTAACTGTAGCATCTTAATCAACTCTTCCATATTAGCTATGTTAATAGAGGACGTCTTCAAGATTTGGGTTTATTGCCCAAAAGAACTTTTCAAAAACCACGAGAAGCCTCTGCCATATTACTAGACCGTTGTCATCCTTGAAGTTCTCTCTCAACATAACTGGAGATTGGAACCATATGCCTCTAGATGTTTCAGTAATGGATGATTTATAAATGGAGGTTGAGGTCTTTTTGTTAGGCTCAGTTAAATGTTATCATCAAAGCTACTTGACTAGTAATGCTGGCATACTAATGAGTTACTGAAAGCTAATTGTACAAGAAGGGCTCTGACACAGTGTTACTTGGTGATTAGGGGAATATAACAAGGGCATAATTGGTAAAATGCAGTTAAAACTATTTATTTAACTTTTTCTCTTATTCTCACCTATGTTTGGTAATCTGTTGGTTCTGCTTTGGATGAGGAAGGCAACCGAATGCCCTTGTCCAAGTACAAAGAAAATGACTTCAAGGGCCTCATATGTCATTATGGTGTTCCCTGGCTTCATTTCTTGACCTGGGATTTTGTTTAATGTTTAAGGGAGTCTAATGGTACCATTGTTATAGGTTGATGTGGTAAGCAGTCTTGTCCCTATAAAGAAGAAAACGCAAGTTTAAATTCTGGGAAGCGTATTTATTGGGAGAGATGAAAAATCTTTTAGTTCTGAGTCTAAAAGGTATTATATCCTTGACAAAAAAAAAAGGGAGTCTAATGGTATTAGGGGGGTGGGGGTGGAGAGGTCCAGTGATCTAACTCTTTATAAAGCAATCCTGCTAAGAGCACACAACTGGAAGCCTCGACTCGCATCTCATAAAGTAAGAATTCAACATCCAATTGGTGATTGGCCTTTTTTGTTCTTCTTGTACAATTTATATATTTCTCTTTTGAAAATTGTTACTGGTTTCTTTTTCTTTTCTTTTATTTTTTTTCTAGGACAACATGTTCCTAGTTTCTCTTCAGAAAAAGGTCAGAATCGACTTGAAATTGGGCCAGCAAATCTGTAGCTTTCCAGTATGGAATGGGACCAATAATACTGGATTGAATATGAGCCCTGCATGGTGGAAAAAATGGGCCCAATGAGCCATAATAGATGGGTTTACATAGGCCTCATGCAAAACTTTTCATCCCCTTACAGTTAATTAACTAATAATAACCTTTTGTCCTTGGGTTTAGCCCGTGAAGGGGTCGAATTCTTTCACAACATGGAGGGTAGAGGTGGTAATATGGGTTAGAACCATGGGTCGAGCCCGCCCAACCCGTAAATATGGACGGTTTGGGTTCTGAAAAATTAGGACCATTTGGGAGCGGTTCTTTTGGGCCCAAACTCATATGGTCCCAACCCATGACGGGTTGGACCACCGGGTTGGTGGGTTGACCCATATTTTTTTTAATGTTGTCTAGTTTCTATTGGACAAGGGAGATTGGGTGAAAGGCCAAAGGCAAACAAGACCCAATCCAATTTGCGTAGCCTTTTGGGTCATTCATTATTGTCCATTCCATTGATGTTTTTTGGGGTTGTGACTTGCTGCCAGTTGTCTAGTTTAAGTCTTTGAGAGTTAAGACGTGGTATTCGTAATTTAGTATACTCCTCCTCCCTTGGATTTATGTTTTTTTTTAATTTAGTATACTAAAATACTGATAGCTTTTGGATTTATATTTTTTTTGTTATGTGTGAATTTGTGATTAATGTTTAATTTTTAATTTCTTTATGGTTTATGTTTGTAGAAAAAATTATTTTTAGTATATTGTGTTAAAAAAAATTTTAAAAAAATAATATGGGTTGGGCGGGCCAACCCACCAACCCAGTGGTTATGGGTTGGGTTGGCTAAATGTCAACCCATATTAATGCGGTTCTTTTGGGCCCAACCCATATGATCCCAACTCACGACGGGTTAGCCCAAACCCAGTGGGCTGGACCATATTATCACCTCCAATGGAGGGGGTTCAATCCTGGAGTTAATTGAGGCGTTTGGGGAGGCAACCTAGCTCCTGGATGTATAGATATATACCTGAGGGTAATTGATGGTTTGCCCTGCCTAACATTGATATTACTTAGGAGGAAGGGAGATTTCGCTCTGTCCTTGGATCGTGGGTGAGCCCAACTCCTTTTCTAAAATTTCTATATAAAAAAAATTAAATAATAACTACAGCCCTATATTGTTTTCCCCCATAAATAAAAGCATCTCCATCTCTATCATTTTCCCAAGTAAATTCAACTCCCTTGGATTCTATTTAGTTCAAAGAGTTCTCAATTCAACATCAAGTTTTCGAAATTTTCGAATTCGCTCTCTACTCCCTTGTTTATCAGAAGAGTAGCACATTAATATATCACTAGAATTGCCAGCAAGCAACCAAGGCACGTGAGAATTAAAAGAACAAACTTTGGCACAAAGATCCATCATGTGGAATTTTCCTCAACAAAATGTACATTAGTGGTTCACTACCCATTTCAAACAGTTCTTCCAATCCCTATATATGTAACCTTTCCCACACCCATACTTAGCTTTTAGGCATTGAACCCATAGAGCTTCTAGCTTAGTAAGAAGCCCGCCATATTTTGACATTGCAAATCCTTGATTCCAAAATCCTACCATTTTCTCTTGTCTTCCTTCCTTCTTGACTTTGATTTTAAAGGACATTTAATTTCTACTGTTTTTTTTTAATTTCGTGAAGAACCCTTTTAGAAGAAGCATCGTTTGCATTTGATAACTTGCCAAGACCAAGAACACAACTTCGATTCGGACGGTAGGATGGTTCTTCTTGTCATGGTCAGAAGGCTACCCTTCCATGTTGCCAGGCATCTTTGAGTTCATTGGATAATGGGCAGGTAGGTCATTTTAGTAGCAATTCTATGAAGCAAAGGAACACACCAAGATATATCTCCAATCTCCCATCAGCTAGCTAAGCTCACTTGAAGTTAACAAACCTTGAGAAGAAGGCTTTGGATTTGATGAGGTTTATCTTATGCCTCGAGACTTTGCAAAACAATTGCATGACATCACGCATTACGTCAATTTGTTTATGTGAGGCTTATCCAGACAACAAGATCATCCGCAAATTATAGATGAAAGATAGAAAGTCCTTTAGTTGCCTATTTTGATCTATTAATTAACTTTCTTGTTTATCATTTGTCCTAACTCTTACATGCACATAACAAAGAGATATGGACTTGAAGGCCCTGTTTGGTATAATGCATTGGATTTTGATGGATTGAAATTGGAGCTGGTATTAGGATTGAGACTGAGACTGAGGAATTAAAATTACGTTTGGTATGCGGTGATATTTAGATGGAATACTTGAATTAATTTTATTTTATAATCTTCCATAAAATATGAGAAGACTAAAATATCTTTATTATTAAAAAAATAACAAAAAACAAAGTCTCTGGATTCATGTTAAAATTAATAGAGGGCATTTATGTCCAAAAAATATTATAAACAAAGATATTTTTGTTTATGATATTTGCAATCCTGTGATTGAAAATGCAATACCAGGGGGAGGTGGCTGTGCAGTAATCTCACTTTCGTGGTACTCTCAATCCCTAGTTATTTGTAGTCCCTCATACAAAACGATATATTCTAACCTAATCCATGATCAAATCCCTGTCCATACCCTCTAGTGCTTCATACCAAACAGGGCCGAAGGATCTTTTTGTCTAACTCCAGTTGAAACAAGTGAGACTCTTCTAACTGCATGCAATAATAAGATTAACCAAATCATCCATAAGGCCTACGTCTATCAAGGTTGTTTGCAAGAAACCCCAATCAAGATCATTATATCCACTTTGACTAAATCATCCATAAGGCCTACGTCTATCAAGGTTGTTTGCAAGAAACCCCAATCAAGATCATTATATCCACTTTGACTGCTATATACCCTTTCTTCCTTCTCTTGCTTCTCATGTTGCATATAGCTTCTTGGTCTACGATCACATTATCTATTGGCTTTGGGCAATTTGGCGGGAATTTCGTGTCGTTTTCAAGAACCCCAACTACCAAAAGCATCTTAGAGATTTTGCTCAAAGTCTCCAGCCATCTTCTTGAGTACACTATGGCATTCTTGTGTTCCCATTGGATTGATTTAATGATCGGTAAGTATTTGCATGTTTGAAAGCAATTGTTGTCACAACAAAAAAGTTAGTTACAAACCGACGACTAGGTCACAATAACGTTGAAATCTGACTTTTCTTGAGCGGAATCTTGAAAGGGGTAGTATCTTAGAGTGTATTATTTTTGCTCTTTTTGGCATCATGTGTCCTTTCATCTTCATCCCACGCTAACTATTCTGGAAGTTGTCCAAAGATAATGAATGGAATTATTTAGTTAATTATTTGTAATAAATGTATATTACAATTTACTCCCTTCTTAATGATGTGCATTGGAGCTACCTTGATGGGAAAACTCTTCATATATATAATCAATAAGGATATTTTTAAGAAAAATTATAAATTTGAAAAACAAAATGGGTTCATATCTCATATTTAAGACTCAAGTGAACTTGTCTCGTTTTTTTTGGTTTAGGACCGGAAATAGTATTATATTAGTTATAGTTAATGGAGTTTAATAAGATGTTGGTCGATGATAGTGCTGATCTGTTAGGTATAGTCTGTGTTATTGTTGTTATGCGGTATTTATAGAATTGAAATGCAGGTTTAGGTTCTGGCTATATAGAAATACAGAAAAATTAAATCTTGGAACTATTTATGTCAGCCAGAATTAAAATACCACTTGAACTCAGGTTTTGCATAGCCAGAACCCACAAGCAACTATTTATGTCAGTTTTATTGTGATTACATTTTTTTTCTTTATATTTGTCAATTTTTTCCTAATTTACTCATATTGATGCTCTTTCAATAATAATCAAGTAAAAAAAGGGGGATAGAAAGAATGAAGAAAGATGATTAGGATGTTTTAGAAAATTTATAACTTAATTAATTTTCTTAATGTTATTAAATCATGTAAATATGTCTTATATTAAGATCTAAAAAGAGTAGAAGACAAAAGGCCTTTTCTCATGGGTCTTTTACTCTTTTTTAACAAATTGAAATTCAAACTTAATTTGCCGGCTTCGTAGTCTAGTTGGTCTCCCACTACCAAATAACTTAAGTACTTATCATAATCAGTCTTGTGTTAAGCATTAACACAAGTTTTAATTTCCATGATCGTCTCCCCAAAAATCACGTTTCAAACCTGACCAGAAACGTGTCCTAATCTAATTAGTTGTACTTAGTAAAGTTAATTGGATATATATATGGGGGAGAATTCTAAAAAAATACCATTTAAACTTTAAAATCCCAAATAGGTGATTTAACAATAAAATGATTTATTAATTGTATTACCATTCTTGTTAATTCCATTACCGAATTTGTTAACGCACTAGTATAAAATATAGATTTTATACCTATTTTTTACACCTGACAAAACATGACACGTGTAGAAAGTGTGACCGGTGGCATTTTCGTAAATATATGAAGATAAATGAATTTTCTACACGTCATATCTTACAACACGTGTAGAAAGTGGGACTTTCTACACGTGTTATGAGAGAACAGGTGTAGAAAGTAAATTTAAACTATTTTTTCTTTAATATTAATGGCTTTAATTTTAATTTTAATTTTTTTAAAAATAAATAACAACTTTCTACACCGGTTGGGTCTTAACCGGTGTAGAAAGTCTGATGTTTCTACACGGGATGGATGTCCAACCCATGTAGAAAGGTTTCTACATGGGTTGGACTTCCAACACGTGTAGAAACATCAGACTTTCTACACCGGTTAAGACCCAACCGGTGTAGAAAGTTATTTTTTTATTTTTTTTAAAGAAAAATGCCAACTTTCTACACCGGTTGGGTCTTAACCGGTGTAGAAAGTTACTTTCTACACCGGTTAAGACCCAACCGGTGTAGAAAGTTGGCGTTATTCTTTAAAAAAAAATAAAAACTCTCGCATTTGCTTGTTCTTCCTAAAAACTCATCGCCAAAACCTTCTGGATTTGCTATCTCGGTGTCCGACCTCTGCTTGGGCAAGCCGGCGTTGAAGCCGCTTCCACTGTTTGCTACCGTTGCCGACGCCTTAGCCGCCATCAAAACCTTAGACGACAAATTCATCAGCGTCTGGTATTGCAACGATCACTCCTTCGCTGCTCGAATCGGCTGCGCCTGTCTCTACGATTTTGCCTAAAATTTCAGGTCTCGTGAGGCATCTTGAGCCATCTTTTATGTACTTCTCACTTACCATATGATTTGTTCTGGAAATGTTACTCTTCCCCCTTTTCTTCTTTCTTTTCCCTAGATTCTTGTGGTGATTTTATTTATTTATTTTTAATTTTCACTAGGTTTACTGCATATCACTTGAGACTTCTGTGGAATTTTAATTGTTTGGTTGAAACTTGAAAAGCACGTAGTTTTGTTTTTTTTTCTCTTCAATTTTTGCAGTGATAACTGGAACAATGTCACTATTTAATGGCTTGTTTAGTTGACAAGTTCATTTATATCTGAAGTTGAACATATACGCACATTGGATCTCTAATTATCAATTGTTTATTAGCTTGTAGATCTGTAAATTTCACCAGTTCCTTTAGGTCATTCATTTGTATCCTTACAACTAAAGTCATAATTTTTATGGCTTTTTTAATAAGATTCATTCTGCGAGCATCTGTGTTCTGCCAATTTACTGCCTCATACTAGTTCTTTTGATCATTCATGACCTTAACAGTGCAGCTATAGCTGAGTCCTTTCAAAATTTTAGAAATTGTAACTTAGTTATATTGAAATGATCTACAAAGATAAATTTGTGTAAGCTGATAATGGGTTACATTGTTATTAATAGATCATGATTAGGAAAATGATTATATAGATTTTGGATAATACTTTTAACATTCTTACTGAATTCTTGTTTTGTAAATGTTCTTTTCAACATGAAATATGTAGTTTTGTGAATCACTGCTTGTGAGGATTGCTACGGCTAGAGAGGAAGTGAAGCATGTTAAGAATTTTGATTATGTAGTTGTGAATGCTAAAGGGAAGCTTGAAAATGCAGTAACATTAGTGAGTTCCATAATTGATGCTGAGAAAGCTAAGGTATGGCAAAGGAGTGCTGTAGTATAGGTCATTTCGCTACTATGATTGAGGATTTTTAAGCTACTCCATACTTATTAATTGCTTTTTCAGATACTGAATCAGTTGTCATTGGGATATCATTAAGTGAGATATGAATCAATTTGTGTAAGCTGATAATGGGTTACATTGTTATTAATAGATCATGATTAGGAAAATGATTATATAGATTTTGGATAATACTTTTAACATTCTTACTGAATTCTTGTTTTGTAAATGTTCTTTTCAACGTGAAATATGTAGTTTTGTGAATCACTGCTTGTGAGGATTGCTACGGCTAGAGAGGAAGTGAAGCATGTTAAGAATTTTGATTATGTAGTTGTGAATGCTAAAGGGAAGCTTGAAAATGCAGTAACATTAGTGAGTTCCATAATTGATGCTGAGAAAGCTAAGGTATGGCAAAGGAGTGCTGTAGTATAGGTCATTTAGCTACTATGATTGAGGATTTTTAAGCTACTCCATACTTATTAATTGCTTTTTCAGATACTGAATCAGTTGTCATTGCGATATCATTAAGTGAGATATGATTCTCTTATTTACTCTTAAGTGATATCTCTTATTTTTTTTATTAAATAAGGATATTCTACACCGGTTGAAGTCCAACCGGTGTAGAAAGTTTAGGACCTGACTTTCTACACCGGTTGAGGACCAACCGGTGTAGAAAAACTTACATTCTACACCGGTTGGGACACAACCGGTGTAGAAAGTAGAGTTTCTACACCGGTTAATTCCAGACCGGTGTAGAAAAACTGAAAACACTTACATTCTACACCGGTTGGTCCACAACCGGTGTAGAAACTCTACTTTCTACACCGGTTAATGCATCAACCGGTGTAGAATCTGAAAAAAAAATTATTAGACTTCCCTCCCTCCCTCCTTTTCATTTTGCCGCCACTTAAGCTCTCATCCCTCCCTCCCTCTCACGCTCAGCCGCGCGCCAATCTCTGCCCTACTTGAGTTCAGAGTCCTCTCTCCGTCACCACCGCCATCTACGTCACGCCATCTCTCCCTCACTGCCGTGATACCTCTCTCCGTCATTGCCGTGATAGCTCTCTCCCTCGCTGGCGTTGGCGCTTACCGGGATTTTAGGCACAAAAGGTTTCGTTTTGGGCAGAATTGGGCACTGGAGTGAAAGTAAGCATTTGTTTCTTATGTTAGATCTTGCCAAAGTAGAATTTTTTTTTGTTAATCAACTAACAAATGGGCTGCCTGGTGATTCTGCATCTGATAATTCTAAACCTCATGAATTCTTTACTCTCCTGGGTAAAATGATATATATGATACAATTGGGAGCATGTATTGCGTTCTATGTTTGTAAATTCTGTTCTGTAGAAGGATAAGAAGAAAGTTATAAGCCTTAATAAAAACCAATATAAGACGTTAGACTTTTGGAAACCCATAATATAGCTCGGGTTAGCTTCCCTATTAGAATAGGAGCCTTAATGAAAGGTTGTGGGTTGGCACTAAGGCTTCCCCATCCCCCCTCTTCCTTTTTTTGTTTTGTGTGTTTTTTTTGTGGGGGGTGGTTGTTCTGTTTCTCCATGCCTTGTGAAGCTTAGGCACTATGCCCCTGGTGTTCCAATAATTTTAGTTGGAACGAAGTTAGGTAATCATTTTCTGACTCTTTAAGCCAAAAGTTCCTCTTATGACTCGATCCTTCAATAAATTGGCATGCTGTAATTGATTCTTAACATGCCTGTTGCAAATGCTGTAAAATCTGTTTTTTAGCAAACTATTTACGTTAGACTGAAAAATATGCAAATATGGATGATGACGTCAAGAGTTACCTTCCTGGTCCAACAGGTTCTCTTGTATCATTTTCTGTTGAAGTTTGTTTGCACATATGGATCGTAGCTGGATCTATGCTAGACGAACTAGTGATGAGTACGATAATGGGGTGAAGAATTTTTTAGAATTTGCTATAAGAAATGCTGGTGGTGATAAATCTGGGAAGTTTTATTGTCCTTGTGTAAATTGCTTAAATTTGAGGCGACTATGTGTCGAAGAAATAAGAGAGCATTTGATATGTGATGGGTTCTTGAAGAGTTATACACGATGGGTATGGCATGGTGAATTAGTAGAAGACCTGAGTGCATCTAAAGAGGTGGAAGTTGATGTGGACATGGATGATCGACTAGAGGACATGATTCGTGATATTGGCGAAGAGGCCTTTGAACGATCACATGCATATGATAACTTGTCCAGTCATACAGAAAAGCCATTATACCCGGGATGTACAAAATTCACGTTGCTGTCTGCTGTGGTGAGATTGGTCCACTTGAAAGCAAGGAATGGGTGGAGTGACAAGAGCTTTACAGAATTGCTTGAGTTGTTGACAAGCATGCTTCCAGAAGGTAATGAATTACCCAACCGTAACTATGAGGCAAAGAAAATATTGTGTCCCTTGGGTCTACAGTACAAAAAGATTCATGCATGTCCTAACGATTGTATATTATATAGAGAAGAGTTCGAAGGGGAGCATAAGTGTCCAAAATGTGGTGCTTCACGGTACAAATTGAAAGGGAATTGCGATACAGACTTTGATGAGACTACTAAGGGCCCTCCTGCGAAGGTGTTATGGTATGTTCCAGTGAAACCAAGGTTCAAGCGATTATTTGCCAATGTGAATGATGCAAAGAACTTAAGATGGCATGCAGATGAGAGAATATCAGATGGGAAGCTTCGCCATCCAGCTGATTCTCCTCAATGGAAGAAAATTGATGACATGTTTCCTGAGTTTGGAAAGGAGCCAAGAAACCTCAGGCTTGGGATGTCTACTGATGGCATGAATCCTTATGGCAGCCTCAGCAGTACTCATAGTTCATGGCCTGTCCTCTTAGTGATTTACAACTTGTCTCCTCGTCTGTGCATGAAACGCAAGTATATTATGTTGTCTATGGTAATTTCGGGTCCAAAGCAGCCAGGAAATGACATTGATGTTTACCTAGCCCCTTTGATTAAAGACTTGAAAGAGTTGTGGGAGATAGGTATGGATGTGTTTGACGCGAATCGAAAAGAGGTGTTCAACATGCGTGCCATGATCTTCTGTACCATAAACGACTTCCCTGCATATGGAAACCTATCTGGGTATAGTGTTAAGGGACATAAAGCATGTCCAATTTGTGAAGCAGGCACATGCCACCATCAACTTAAACATGGAAAGAAGACAGTCTATCTTGGCCATCGGAGATTTCTCAGCCAAAATCACCCTTATCGTAGATTAAAAAAAGCTTTTTATGGCCATCAAGAGTATGGAGATGCTCCAGTGCCATTGAATGGAGAGCAAGTTTATGAACGGGTGAAAGACATCAATGTTATCTTTGGAAAGACGCAGAAGAGTGCATATGTTAAAAATATATGGAAAAAGAAGTCTATATTTTTTGATCTTCCATATTGGCAAAGTCTTGATGTGAGGCATTGTATTGATGTTATGCATGTCGAGAAAAATGTGTGTGATAGTATTATTGGGACACTTCTCAATATAAAGGGCAAGACCAAGGATGGTGTCAATGCAAGATTAGACTTGATTAAAATGGGAATACGAGATGAGTTACATCCACAGCCACAAGGTGAGAGAACTTATCTACCTCCAGCCTCTCATACCTTGTCTAAGCTTGAGAGAAGAAGCTTTTGTGATTGTTTACATGGTGTCAAAGTTCCTCAATGGTATTCTTCAAATGTTAAAAAGCTTGTGTCGATGAAAGATTTAAAATTAGTGGGCTTAAAGTCTCATGATTGCCACATCTTGATGCAACAACTACTTCCTGTGGCTATTCGGGGCATATTGCCAGATGATTTGAGACACACTATAACTAGACTATGCTTCTTCTTTCATGCCATTTGCAACAAAGTGATTGACCCTGATAAATTGGATGAACTAGAAAAGGATGCTGCTATTATCTTGTGCCAACTTGAGATGCTCTTCCTTCCTTCATTTTTTGATATCATGACACATCTGATTGTTCATTTAGTGAGGGAGATCAGGTTGTGTGGCCCTGTTTATCTACGATGGATGTACCCAGTTGAGAGATACATGAAAATCCTTAAAGGGTATGTGAAGAATCCATACAGACCTGAAGCTTCCATGGTTGAAAGATATATTGCCGAAGAAGCTATTGAGTTCTGTTCTGACTACTTGTCAAACGAAGAAGTTATTGGGCTTCCTAAATCTCGTCATGAGGAGAGATTATTAGGTAAGGGTACACGTGGGGTAACAGTGAAAACTAATATGGATCATGATGCAGTGTTACAAGCACACTTATACATTTTGAATAACACCGATGAAGTTCAAGATTATATATCTATTCACAAAGAAATTATAAGGGCACAACATGGTCGCATGACTGAGCAAAGGTTATTGCTTGAGCATAACAAGACTTTCCCACAATGGTTAAAAAAACAAGTAGCCAATGATAATAGTGTTTCTCAAACTATAAAATGGTTGGCACTGGGTCCACTACTAGAAAAAACACTTTTAACGTCCCTTATATGGGACTTTTAACGTCCTTTTATGAGGGGACGCGTATGCCAGCGACGTAGTAAATTTGGAGTTAAGACGTCCTTTGTAAAAAGACGCGTAAAGGGCTGGGTTTAGGCGTCCCTTTGACCAAAAGGGACGCCTAAAGTAATGAGTTTAGGCGTCCCTTTGGTCAAAAGGGACGCCTAAAGTCCCCGTTTAGAATTTTTTTATTTAAAAATTAGGGACTTTAGGCGTCCCTTTTGGCCAAAGGGACGCCTAAAGTCCTTACTTTAGGCGTCCCTTTGACCAAAAGGGACGCCTAAAGTAAGGACTTTAGGCGTCCCTTTGGCCAAAAGGGACGCCTAAAGTGTTTTTTTTTCAGAACCATTTTTATTGTTTCTGGCCATATCATTTTGAAAGCAAACAAAAACGTATACACAAAAAGGAAACATACAGCACGCAGTTTATAATTAACAAAACACAACATCCACCTCTAATGAAACATTATGCACTACATTGTTGACAGAAATGTTGTCCACTAATATAATAAACAACTACTAATAAGTAAATGTACAGGAAACGATAAACTTCTACAAATCAATGTGTTGAAGAATCCTCCCAGCCAACAAGTCTCTGATCAAATTAATGTCTTCATATAAGTAAGCAGCATCATTATCAAAGATCTACAAATTAGAAAATATGATTATATATACGAAATCAATGAAATTAAAGAATTGTTTAGCAATTCAATTAAAATACAACCAAAATATTATCATTTGATTAATTACCTGTTGAAAATCATTTGTAAAGCCACTTTGAATGATATTATACATGTAAAGTAGAACATAATAGCCACATTCAGTACCACCTGGTTGTTGAGGGCACTATAAATCAAAAGCAATTGGTTAAAATCAATAACATACATCATTTATAAAACAACCGTAAATAAAATAACTTAAATTATATTGAAACCACATACTTTGGGATAGAACCACTTTGGCTTGCGAACAACTCTACCCTCACGTGACCCGCCAAGCATTCTATATGTTTGGGTCGCGCTACCATTAAAATGTAAAACATTTTAAGTTAGAACCATTAAAATGTAAAACATTTTAAGTTGGAACAATTTATTGAAATCAAGCATTTCTTTAATTAATAAAAAAGAAATAACTAACGTGTTGAAGACTGATTTTGTGTCTTTGTCTGGCTTTTTTGTCAAGGAATCAAACCAATAGATTTCATTGAGGCGTGGGCAAACAACACACAAGCTCCAATGGTAACTAAAACAATACACAGATTAAAATGAAGTTTAGATTAGAAGAAAATTATTTCTCAAACATCCAAAAATAAAATTTTTTACTACATACCCTTGAACAATTGGCGCTAGATAACATCGCAATTTGGTCGCTGCCATTGTGAAGCCCACATAATGCGTCCTTTGTGCGACATCATTTTTATCTGATGTCGTATTTGCCGGACACAAGAATCCATATAAATTTGATCTTTGCATATCAATGCACATGTGGTAGAAGGACCTAAAATATAAATAAAATGACCAATGAATTATTGAACTTATGAAATCTTGAACTTAGAAAAGAAAAACTAACCAAATGGCAAGTGTGACCCATCCTGCATCTATCTCCTCCAAATGCATAAACTCCTTAAGATCTTTATTGTCGATCGTGTAGGGATACGTCAATTGTGCACCCACAATCCCTGGAGGCATATTGAAGTTGACTTGGGGAATACCTTTGTACATCTGTTGGAGCCGTGCTAAAAAGGGCCATTTTTTCGCATGTTGCTCCTCCTATAAGCATAGAAAACAAAACCAATTATATTACAATGATGCCAATAAATGTCAAGTGATATGAATATAATTCCTACCATTGGTGGGGTTCCCAACGTGCCAATAAGATATTGAGGCCAAAGGATGAAACCTCCAATTGCCTGACCCAGCGTGGCAATCTCAACGTCAGGGATAGGGATGGCTGCACCTTCTTCCCCCTCATGAACACGTGTCACTGTCACCCTACGTAAATACTGTGGAATTTGATTATGATGGTGGGTGGTAGCTTTTGTGTAAACGAGAGCATCGGCTACAACACGAATCATGTCTGTGGTGTCCAAATAAAGGATACACGATTCACCCGACTCCGGAGTGGCAGAAGGCTGGCCCAGTGGTTCTGTTATGTGAGAAGGCTGGCCACAGGGTTCTGTACTATGGGAAGGCTGGACAAGACTATGGAAAGGAGCAGCAACAAGTTCTGGAGTATGGGAAGGCTGGACAAGGGGTTCTGGATTGTGGAAAGCCTCGGCAACGAGTTGCGGAGTGTGGGAAGGCTGTACAAGGGATTCGTCCGGCGGGTTGTGACTTCCTTTAGTGCTGGGGAAGGCCGGGGATTCCTCGTTTCTAACCCTAGTAGCCTCCATGTGATGAAAATCAAACCACGATTTCATTTCACCACGTAGTTGTGTCATTAGCTCATCTCGGAGCTCCTCTCGGATTTGATCGCGAAGCTTATCCACAAACTCTTGACTGGGTTCAGCTTGTGAAGAATATAACGAGGCTTTACCAAAATACTTCGAAATACCAACTCCCCTTGGCTCCCCTCTAACACGGCCTGGGTATTCAGCCTTCCCAATCGCCGTGGCCAATATGTCCATCCGTCCACTTGGAGTGAACGAACCTTGGCTACTCTGCTCTTCGAGTTCGTCCTGTAGCATACAATTCGTTATGAATACCCATTTAAATGCTAGAAATGTGAAGAATTTTACAATTAATTACTTATGCTATTACTACTTACAATCCTCGAGGCAACCTCAGCAATAGTAGGATTTATATATTTCCCACCCTTAATCCTCCCTGCTTTCCATTTTTTGTGACGTGGAGGAGGAGCTGGCTCTTGCACAACAACGGAAGGATCCGATTTCGCAGCGTCCTTCATTTTTTCCAGCTCTTCTGCCATCATCATCCGCTCCAGCTTCCTGTAGCCACCCCGAGACATGCAATGCTGGTACTGATTTGCTTCTTGCCTCTGTGTGTTCGCCGCACTTAATTCCTGTTTAAGGGAAAAAGGGAAAAACAAGTCATTAGTGCATTAACTATATTGAAATTATAAATTTTCATACTGAAGACAGAAAATTTACCAAAAATTCAGGAGCTTGTCGTTTAGCTACAAACAACCTCCAGTCCTCTGGAGATAGATATGAATATTCCTGACAAGGATCAAGATGACTCTTGTCACCTCTAAGGTACTTCCTGGAGAGCTTATTTTTAAAATCCTTCCAGCGCAAACGAACCTCTCCCATCCAGTGGTTGTACATGTCTGTGGTGTCAGGAACATCGAACGTTTGCTGCAAAAACGGAGACAATTAAACTTGAATAGGAAGAAAGGTCTAAATACATAAAATGTATCGAAAGTTATGTACCAAAATCTGTTGCCATATCATGGCTTTCGTCTTTTTGGGAACCTGCCTCCAACTATCATAGATGATTCGGACTTTGCTTCGACCCAAAAAACCAAGATAACTAATGAAGTGATCTTCCTCAGGACCCATTGGATTCATGTTGGCATCAAACTCTATGTGAACCCTCTCCTGTTCATTGTAGTGGCGCTTCGCCAATACAGCCATCTTCGTGGCACCTCTTGTTCTTCTCGGAGCGGGTGGCTCTTCTTGCCTTCCATTATGCTGCTCGCTGTCGCTCCCTGAGTCACTGGAACTTGACATATTCCTAGACAAAAAAAATCATTGTCAGAGAGGTAAGAATCATGTCAGAGAGGTAAGTAGATTGCAGGTATCTGTATAAACTACATTAAGGGAAAAAAGCACATATGACATAATACAGTTTTATATAGTTAAAGGTCTTACTTCATATTGTTTCCCATATTCCTTCACAATGATCATTTCTTGCAGAATAATCTTCATCATCTACTAACTCGACCTCACTTCCTATAGGTGGATTTGTTGTCAAAGGTGGTGTGTCGTCAAGGTTGAAGGTTGGATCACCATACTTTTGTTTTTTGCTTTGAAGTACAATGGACATATTTTTATTTGCAGGATCTGTGACATAAAACACTTGCTTCGCCTGGCTGGCTAGAATGAAGGGCTCATCTCTATAACCAACTCTTCGAAGATCGACTGAGACAAATCCAAATTGTGGATCTATTACCACAGCAGCATTGCTAACCCACTTACATTTGAACAAACCAACTTTGAACTTGTTGTAGGTCATCTCCCATATTTCTTCTATAACTCCATAATAAGTCATTGATGCACATATGGGGTTTTTGTCTTTCGAACTGGAAAAGTGCATAGCTTCAGCTTCAACCATCACCCCACTATTTTGCATGGTACTTCTGTCATCTTGCTCTTTTGTGTAGAATGAATACCCATTTATGTCATAACCAGTCCAAGTAACAACCTGAAATGAAGGCCCCCAGGCTAGCCAGTTGATTGTGTCGGACACACCGATCTCATGCGAAACCTTCTCCTCAAACCACTGAACAAATGTCTTGTTTTGCTCAATAGCTATTTGCATGTCACTCTTCTTTGGATTCAAGTTCTTCAAAGTCTTTTTGTGCTCATCTATGTATGACTGAACTTCTTCCATATTATTCAAGATATACAAGTGTGCTTGCAACACCTCTTCACGCTCCGCAGTCTTCACTTTTAGTCCTCGTGTTCCCTTACTTCTCCCCTCTTCATGCCGAGACTGTTCCTTTTTACCAGATAGATAATCTTTACAAAAGTCCATAGCCTCTTCAACTACATATCGCTCAACTATTGAGGCTTCAGGTCGATAAGGATTTTTAGAATATCCTTTTAAGATCTTCATGTATCGCTCAAAAGGGTACATCCACCTTAAATAAACTGGACCGCAAAGCCTTACCTCCCTTACTAAATGAACTACTAAATGCACCATTATATCAAAAAATGATGGAGGAAAATGCATCTCTAGTTGGGACAGAATTGTATAACCCTCATTTTCTAGTCCATCCAACTTCTCAGTGTCGATGACTTTGTTACAGATAGCATTAAAGAAAACACACAATCTGGTTATAGTAGTTCGCACTTCTTCTTTCATAATGCCTCTAATGGCTACCGGTAACAATTGTTGCATTAACACGTGATAGTCATGGGACTTCATTCCCACTAACTTCAAATCGTCCATTGACACACACCTGCTAACATTAGAAGAGTAGCCCTGTGGGACCTTAATTTCATGCAGACACCCACACAAACTTCTTTTCTCCGCTTTTGATAGCGTATGCGCAGCTGGCTCCATATATGCCCTCCTACCATCATCTCTTAGTTGTGGATGCAACCGATCTCTTATTCCCATATCAACAAGGTCAAGTCTCGCGCTCATTCCATCTTTGGTCTTACCTGGGATGTGCAAAAGCGTACTTACAAGGCTGTCACACACATTTTTCTCCACATGCATCACATCAATACTGTGTCTTACATCAAGACAATACCAATACGGAAGATCAAATAAAATTGACCTCTTCTTCCATATATTCTTCTCACCCTTAGTCCTTTGATTTTTACCAAAGGTCACATTGACACGTTCTACCCGACTATAAACTTCCTCCCCGGTTAAGGCCCTTGGTGCAACTCCATGTTCTGGTAAGCCATCAAAACGCTTTCTCAGCCTACGATATGGGTGGAATCGAGGAAGAAACCTCCTGTGGCCAAGGTACACTGTTTTTTTGCAATGCTTAAGTTGTCGAAAGTGTGTGTCTCCTTCACAGATTGGGCATGCTTTATGACCCTTCACACTATACCCTGACAAATTTCCGTATGCGGGGAAGTCGTTTATCGTGGTAAAAATCATTGCACGCAACTTGAAAGACTCTTTCTTATAAGCATCGAACACATCCACACCTTCCTCCCATAACTTCTTCAAGTCCTCAATCAAAGGAGCCAAATACACATCGATGTCATTCCCTGGCTGTTTTGGTCCAGAGATCATCATAGAAAGCATAACGTACTTGCGCTTCATACATAACCAGGGAGGTAAGTTGTATATTACAAGGAGAACTGGCCACGAACTATGTATACTAGTAAGAGTTCCATACGGATTTATTCCATCTGTACAAAGTCCAAGCCGAAGGTTTCTCGGCTCGCTGCCAAATTGAGGGAACATTTCATCTATCTTTTTCCACTGTAGAGAGTCGGCCGGGTGCCGAAGATATGTTCCGTCACAAATTCTCTCATCAGAATGCCATCTCAACTTCTTTACTTTTGTTGCGGTCGCAAACAAACGCTTAAACCGTGGAATTATTGGAAGATACCATAACACCTTCGAAGGTTGCCGTTTACTTGTTGTCCCTTCTCTACAACCACCATCTTTCTTCACTTTATATCGTGATGTTTTACAGTTAGGACACTCACTAAGACCTGCATACTCCTTTCTATACAATACACAGTCATTAGGGCAAGCATGTATCTTTTTGTACTCCATACCCATCGTAGACAAGATTTTCTTTGCCTCATACATACGGTTTGGAAGTACATTATCTTCTGGAAACATATCACACAATAATTCCAATAGTAATGTAAAACTACTATCGGTCCATCCACAAGTTGCCTTTAAGTTCACCAAATGCAATGTTCCCGTCAGTCGTGTGTACTTACTCCCAGGGTATAATGGTGTCCCCGTATCACTCCGCAAGCTGTCAAATTCATGTGCCTGGGCGAAGGATTCAACCTCGGCATCGTGAATCATTTTCTCCATTCTATCTTGTTCCATAACATCCACTCCTTCCTTCTTGTGCGACGGACAATCAGTAATTACTTCCTCACCATGCCATATCCACCTTGTGTATCGAAGATTTATTCCATCACAAAGTAGGTGATCCCTTATATCATCAACATCTCGTCGACTCTCGTTTAAACAATTCACACAAGGACAAAAATACTTCCCATTTTTAGTTGGAGCATTCCTTCTAGCAAATTCAATAAACTCTTCCACCCCATTCTCATATTCTTCACTAGTTCTCAAAGCATTCATCCAACTATGATCCATTGTTTTACCACCTAAACCATTCCCAATAACACTCAAGTTTATAACAATTGTTAACTATGAGATTGCCTTTTATCACTTTTTTCAAAAAACATTTCGGGATCATTTCCCATTAAGTGTAATATCCCACAATTGTAATAACAAACCATTTCACCTTAATTCAAACAAAAAATAAATAAATAAAGTAACTTAGGCAATTAAGGACAATATCAACAATTTAAAATATCAATTTTTCTTTAGAGAACTAATATGTTTAAATTAGTCAAGTTAAAAGTTCTATGCACCTACCTAATATATTAAAAGTTCTATACATGCATTATTTCAAACCAATAAAAGTTCTATAGCACTCAGAGCTTCCTACACATGTTTTATATAATCAAATAAATTATATACTTATTTAATCTAATAAAATTAGTTAACTAGCAAAACTCCCATATGTACTTATGGAATCTAGCATACATATGTACTTATGGCATATATGAGTGGCTTATAGTTTCTAGCAAAACTACTATTTTAAATTAAACTGTCGATCATGACATTAACTAAAGTGAAATAAAATAAATCAAAATAAAAAAAAAGCTTACAGGTTGGAAGAAATTAAAATGGCGTGATGATGAAGAGGTTGGGAGGGAGGAGGCGCGCTAGCCACCGTGAGAGAGGAAGCTCCGATGCTGCAAACAATGAAAAGATCAAGGAATATGAGGCTTTCACTGGTGGGGATAGCTGATTAGCTAGTTGGAAAAAAAGAAAGAAGAGATCGAACTGTACCGTAATACTTCTCAGCTGATCAGCTCGCTGGAACAAGTTAGTAAGGCGGCGGAAGAGAAAGATACAGGGGGTGAGTATTGAAGTGAGATGATAGAAGGAGGAGATGAGAGAAAATGAAGAAAGAGGGATTGAGCGGTGGAAGGGATATTCGGTGGAAGGAGGCTAAGTGTTTTTTATCAGAGAGGGAGGAAGTAGAGTGACGAAAGGAATGGAGGGAAATGATGAAAATGTGGAGGGAAATGATGTTTAGGCGTCCCTTCATAGAGAAGGGACGCCTAATGTCCCTACATTAGGCGTCCCTTCTCAAGAAGGGACGCCTAATGTGGGGTGCATGCCAGCCACGTGGCTGGCATGCACCCTTTAGGCGTCCCTTCTGAAGAAGGGACGCCTAATATTGGGTGCATGCCAGCCACGTGGCTGGCATGCACCCTTTAGGCGTCCCTTCTGAAGAAGGGACGCCTAATATTGGGTGCATGCCAGCCACGTGGCTGGCATGCACCCTTTAGGCGTCCCTTCTCAAAGAAGGGACGCCTAATGTCCCGACATTAGGCGTCCTTTCTCTAGAAGGGACGCCTAATGTCTCCTTTAGGCGTCCCTTCTTCAATAAGGGACGCCTAAAGGTTAATAAGTCTCTCTTTATTTACATAAATGCCACCGCGTACACTTTTTACTTCCCTTTTTAAAGAAGGGACGCCTAATTGTGACGTTAAATCCCTTTTCTGTAGTAGTGGTCCTAACTTCAATGTCATATGTTGGAGTGGATACGATGTCAATGGGTATTCCTTCTATACGAAATCCCTGGATGACAAGAGTACTGTTCAAAATAGTGGCGTTATGGTTGTGGCTGAATCCATGCATTTTTCCAGTTCAAAAGACAAAAAGCCAAAGTTAGCAGCTATGCCTTATTTTGGGGTTATTGAAGAGATTTGGGAGGTTGACTATACTAAATTTAGAGTTCCAGTTTTCAAATGCAAGTGGATTGATAATAATAGTGTTCAAGTGGATAAGTATGGATTTACATTAGTGGATCTTAAAAAATTAAAGTACAGTGAGGAGCCCTTTATTTTAGCAGCCCACGCAAAACAAGTGTTTTATATAATCGATCCAGCAAATAAAAGTCGCTCCGTTGTTCTCCAAGGAAAAACCGTAGTTCACAGTGATGATAATAAGGAATTAAACTATGATGTTTCTGAGACTCCATGTTTCTCTTCAGGGTTGCCTGAATTAAATGAAGTTCATTTAGATGACATACATGCCACAAGAACTGACCACCATGAAGGGATATGGGAGAATATATTTACTCCTATGTGATAGACTTTAATTGAAAGTAAGAAAAGAAGAGTTCGTTGATTAAAAGTAAGAATATATTTACTCCTATTTGATAGACTTTACTTACCTTATTTCATTGTTAAATAGGAACATGGAGAAGGATCCCCCACAGATTGATGATACACATTCTGGGCATAGCAGCCAGTCTTCTCAGGGAAAAAGAAAGGGTAGACGTGGCACGACACTAAAAGAGTTGACCAAGAGTCGAACGAATGACCAGAAGATACCGATTCAATTTGATGGGAAATGGAGACCAATCGGGCCTACCAAGAGCAAGTTTATTAGCTTTGTTGCCCTCCAAGCACGTAGCAAGCCTAGCATAACGATTAAGGAGTGGAATGAAGTGGATCAATCTATCAAGGATCAGATTTGGAACACTATAGCGGTATAACACTATACACCTATGAACTTTTGTAACTATTACATTTATTCATGTTACTAACTAATATAATGACTTCACAGCTTACTTACGACGTTCCTCCCAGTCAAGTCTTAAATGATAAATTGTTGTCATATTGCGCGGAGCGTTGGACGGCCTTCAAGACCTCTCTAACTAAAAGATTTGTGCATGTCGAGGTAGCAGAGGGTCAGAATCCTCCTAATCCTTGTAATGAGTATACATTTCTTGACGAAGCTACATGGAAAGAATTTTACAGGATAAAGACTACACCAGAAGCCTTGGTTAGTTTTTATTCACTTTAATTAGTTACTTACTTTATTCTCATTTAATTTTATTGATTAATGATTTTTTGGTTTCTTATAAAAAGATTAAAAGGGAAAAAGCTATAGCGAGTGGTAGAAAGAATGATTGCCCCCACAGATTGTCTCGTGGGGGTTATGAAAAGCTTGAAGAAGTAATGATGAAGGAGAAGCAGAAGAGGCGACAAGAAGAGACTCAATCTGATCCATCTACCATTATATCTCCACCATCTCCAATATCTCGTGAAGAAAAATGGAGGGCCGCACGTCGAAGGAAGACTGGAGAGTATACGAGCGAGAAGGCACGCGTGATTGGTGAAAGGATTGTAAGTAATTTAACATCAATCCTTATTATTTTCTTTCTTGTATAGTAACATATTAATTATGTTTGTTATTTATATATTACAGGATCAACTTCAAGTAGAACGTGCCCAGGGAGCCTTCAGTTCACAGGGAAGCAGGGATGATATCTTGACGGTTGCCACGGGGACTCCGGACCATGGTGGTCGTGTTAGGGGCGTTGGACGAGGAGTAGGCATAAGAGACTACTTTGGAGCACATAGACGTTATGCCTCCCCGAGAATGGTCACCAAGCAAGAGATGGAATTGATGCTAGAGAATGAAAGGAAGCAGATGCAAGTAATATTAGAGAATGAAAGGAAGCAAACGGCCGCCCAGATGTTACAACTGAAGGAAGAAATGATGAGCATCCTAAGCTCACGACAGGACACAACTATCCATGCGACAAGTTCTCCTGCAGTTCAAAGTACAAATGGGAGTTGTGTTCTTGGGCGTAAATCTGAGGAATCTGGAGTCCAAAAAAATAGTGAACCTTGTGAGTTATATTTAGAGGACCCTGATAGACGCTTAGTAGCACTTGGCGCAATACAAAACTTGGGGCCAATCGTCCACCACGAGCAAATGCAAGATGACGAAGTGAGAGTGGTGATTGGAGAGGTAAAAATTCCAGATGCGCCTGTTCCATTTCCTAATGATGAGGTGAAGATTGTGGGTGAAGCCCTCAAAACATTCCTTAGATGGCCAAAGAGACTTGTCCGGGTTGTTCCAGCTGCAGTTCATCCTGAAGTATGAAAATATTTGTCTTCTTGATAAGCAGATGCAATTTTTTCATATTAGAAATTTATAACTTGCAATTATTACTAACTCTTATTAATTTTTGTTTATTTAGCAAACTACCCCATCCAATGAAGTGGTTCCACAACTCCAGCCCCAACCGCAGACCCACAACCAGGTGAAGCCGCTTCAACGTCTGTGTATGCTGGCGTTTGACGGATCCTTCTCAATTGAAGTATTGACGATGGATCCAGACGTTGTGGGTAAGAGGGACATATTCGTGCATATCGAGCAGGAGGATGTAGTGCGGATGTTAATGAAGGATCAGATTACCATACCGCACGTCCACTTGTTTATGATGTGGGTATATTTTTAACAATATTACTAAGTATTCAACATTTGATTCTGACATGCTTTAACTATTGTAGGTACCTCCATCGCCTTTATACTTTATCAGGGAACGGTGACAAGTTTGGATTCCTTTGCCCGATTCACATCCAGAAAAAAGGGAACACTTCCGCCATAAGAGAGTCATACCTTCGGCAGAGGCTCTGTGAAGATGGAAAAGAGTGCTACCTAGCGCCATATGTTCACGAGTAAGAAAAAGTTTGTAATTGATACCTTTCTTTTATGAATATATATAATTCATACCTCTTTTTGCAGCACTCATTGGCAGTTACTGGTTCTATGTCCAAAGCAAAATGTCGTCGTTCTTTTATGTTCATTACATTATAATCCGGGAAAGGATTTGAAGAAAACGATGGACACGTAAGTATACTTTGACAATGACATTTTATTTGCAAATATGTAAGTTTTTTAGATAACCTACCCTCTTTTATATATTTTTCTACAGGGCAATGGAAACGTACCAAAGAGTGGTTAAGAAAAAGCATACACATGAGCTTAGGGAGACTATCTGGATACAACCAAAGGTAAACAGTTTCAATCCTTCTATGAACATAGTTATCATGTTCACATATATAATTAATATAATATAATGCATGTTCAACTATAGTGCCGTCGTCAAACGGGGAATAATGCTTGTGGATATTATGTGATGAGGCACATGTTAAACATCATCCTCTTGGGTAGTACAGAATTTACAAAAGAGGTAATTGTATTTAATTATGTTTGTTTTATTAAGTTCATTTCTTAGTTATTAAATTGATGTGATTTTTTATTTTCAAATCTGTAGATGTTTGACATTACGGATGCATTTTCCGAAGAGGACATTGATGACGTTCGCACACGTTGGGCAACTTATTTTTTAGAGATCACAAAGTTGTGAGTGTAATGTTAAATATGTAAAGTTAATAACAATTTGGTATTAGACATGTTGAATTTTATTGTCACTGTTTGGTATTGGGTTTGACTATAATTGTACAAATTTCGTTGTAAAAATAAGGTCAAGTTTGTGTACCTTTATATGGCTTTGTTAATATTTTGGATAGAATTTGATATTTCACATTAATTTTGTTGCAAATTATTTTTTTTATCAGGTGTTTTGTTGTTTATTATTATGTAAATGAGTTTATACAAAAATAAATTTTTTTTTCTGAAAATGAGTTTCTACACCTGACTTAACATATCAGGTGTAGAAAGTGGAACTTTCTACACGTGACCCCTGAAGTCAGGTGTAGAAAGTCCCAACAATACCACTTTCTACACCTGACTTCAGGGGTCACGTGTAGAAAGTCCAAACTTTCTACACGTGACCACTGAAGTCAGGTGTAGAAAGTCCCAACAATACCACTTTCTACACCTGACTTCAGGGGTCACGTGTAGAAAGTCTAAACTTTCTACACGTGACCACTGAAGTCAGGTGTAGAAAGTCCTAATATACCACTTTCTACACCTGACGTGAGTGGTCACGTGTAGAAAGTGTGGACTTTCTACACGTGACCCCTGAAGTCAGGTGTAGAAAGTCCTAAAAAATACAACTTTCTACACCTGATTTCAGGGGTCACGTGTAGAAAGTCCACACTTTCTACACGTGACCACTCACGTCAGGTGTAGAAAGTTGACGTTTTACACCTATTTAGGAAAAGTCACTTGTAGAAAGTGTGGACTTTCTACACGTGACTCATCAAGTCAGGTGTAGAAAGTGGGACTTTCTACATGTGGTTTACGACACATGTAGAAAGTCTCGATTTTCTACACCTATTGTTTCTACACGTGTTTGATGTCACGTGTAAAAAGTCCATTCCGTCACATGTAAAAAGTCTTTTCTGCACTAGTGACGGGATTTTGAAGTTTAAATGATATTTTTTTGACATTCCTCAATATATATAAAGAATAAATATATATTTGAACAACAATGATTAGATTAGGGAGAGAGAGGGAGAAAGTAGAAGAGAATTAAGTGCTGATTCGAAGGCAGGCCTTTTCTTATAGAATTGCGTGAGAAGAATGCAGGAAGTTTTCAAAGAAGACGGCAGTGATGTACAGAAAATATATAGACACACTGCTATTTGATAGCAATTGATTGCGAAATGATGGATTAGGGTTTTTGCGGATGAAAGTGAAACTGAAAGTGAAAAAGAAAGAAGTGAGCTGTGAATGGGATGGATGGAAGGTTATCTCACATCCTCCTAAAACCCTTCATTTTTTTGTTTGTTTAATTTTCTATGTACCGCCTGCAATATGTTGTGAGAAATTAATTTTTTAACAAAAACACATTGGAACATGCAAGTTAAATTTTATTTATAAGTAGTAAATACAATATGAATAAGTAGAGTTTTACTTTTTGATCAAGTACTATTTTGAAATTGTTTATAAGACTATTCTACTTGTTCATGATGTATTCGTTATTTATAAATGAAATTTAATTTGATCATACTTCAATGTGTTATTGTTAATAAATTAATTTCACTTATTTATAGAACTATTCTATTTATTCATATATAAGAGTATTCCACTTATTTATGATGGATTCCTCACTTCCAAATAAGATTGTTTCTTTGATTTTTGTAAGGGTTATTTTTGTCTTTTTATCTTACAAACTAATTTCATTTCAGGGCCCACAAACTACAGTAAAATTTCATATTTTTTAGACCTAATGGAAATTAATTTGCTGTAGTGGTCTTTATCTAAAATTTTCCCTTTATATAAATATTTGTATCATCCAACACATGAACCAAAGTCAAGATACAAACAACGGTTAAACAAATTTTAATAATATTCTTAATGTTGACAATTTGATTATTAATCTTACATTAAAAAGGATAGAGAGTATTGAGGTTGGCATATTAAATGTGGGTACTGAAAATGCTGGCGGCAATGGAATTCAATTGAGTAGGCTCCCAAACTTTTAAATATGCAAGCCTTGACCCTATGCTTCATCTTCAAATAGGGGAGTATGGCAACGCTATCCACTATCACCATATCTCTTTGTACTTTGTATGGAAAAGTTAACTCACATGGTAGTAGATGCAATAAAAAGTAAATTGTGGAAGCCTCTGATGTTTAGAAGGAAGCGAGTCCCGGTATCTTATTTGATAGTTGCTGATGACTTGTTATTATTTTGTGAAGTAGACGTAGGTCAGCTTTGCAATCTATTAGGTTGCTTGGATCATTTTTGGAAAATTCTCAGGATAGAAGGTGAATAAGCAAAAGACTATTGTCTCTGTCTCACGAAACGTGCCTAGAAGAAAGTAGGATGAACTATGTACAGTTTGCAGATTCCAAAGAAAGGAGGAGCTTGGGAAGTACTTAGGTGCGTATATTACCAAGGGGCGAACTACAAGAAATAAATTTCAGTTCCTCATTAATAAGGTGCAGGCTAAACTTATCAATTGGAAGAAACAATGATTATCTGATCTCTAGTTGGGAGGTTGACTCTTGTACAATATGTTTGTTTCATCCCGGCTTGCAGTCTTTGCCATGCAGTATGGGATAATTCTGGTTGGGGTATGCAAGGAAATATAGAGGGTCCAAAAGGAGTTTATTTGGGGTTCCTCTTCAGAAAAAAAGAAGACTACATGCTATGAGCTGGTGCACGCTGTGTCTTGCGAAGGAAGCGGGGTTACGGCTTAAGGGATATGGAAGGTTTGAATAAAGCTCTCATCGGTAGAATTGCCTGCAATTTGCTGATAAAACCTGAGAATCTTGTATAAGTCATTTTAAGGGAGAAATATGGGAGAGGGGCTGATCTTCACAACGATTGTATAGTGAAAAATATTGATTCAGGCTTGTGGAAGGGGTTGGCAGGTTTATGGGAGACTGTAGTGGACCAGATTGTGTGAGAATGTAGAGATGGAAATAATATCAGCTTTTGGATGGACTTGTGGTTAAGTGATTATGTTCCTCTATTTCAAAAACCTGTGTGGAAACCTGTAGGTAGGCTAATTAATTATAAAAGATTATCTTGGGGAGCAAGAGTTATTGAAGTTAAGGGCAGTCCTGATTCCTTGTGCTGAGTTGGGGGCGGATGTAACAAGATGGAGAGGTGCTGGAGGAGATAAATACAATGTAACTGATGTATAGAAAGGTGAGAGGTGAGAATAATGCTAGTGCTGATGCAATTTGGAATAAGGTGTGGAAGTGGAGAGGGCCACAGAGAGTGCAAGTCCATCTCTGGATATACATCCATGACAGATTGCTCAGGGCTAGCAGAAGGTCGATTGGAGGGAGTTCGATTTGTGCTAGGTGTAATGAAGATCAGAGGAAGATGATTTGCTCCATGCTCTGAGGGATTGCAGGGTTGCAAGGGATATATGGAAGGAACTGGCTGGGTGGAGACAATATTGATGAACAATTCTTCCATTTGCAACACAGGGAATGGATAGCAAGGAACATGGATAAAGATAGTTCATAGGTGAGTAAATTTGCAGTTACATGTTGGTGGCAATGGCATTGGAGGAATAAACTTCTGTAATGCCTTCTAGACCTGACCTTGTTATTTGCAGATATGTTTTGGGAATTGCAGCACCTCACAGGGTAAAATAGTCCACTACGTCAAAGGAAACAATCTGTTGAAATTCGGTGGGTGGCACCTCTTGTTAGTTGGTTAAAACTCAACTTTGATGGTTCTGTTAAGAGAAGTTCAGGGCTTGGTGGCTGTGGTGGAGTTTTTAGAGATTGTCAAGGTAAATGGGTAAGGGGTTAAGCGATGAAGTTAGGCATGTGTAGTGCTTATAATGCTGAATTGTGGGAGGTGTTACGGGGATTATGAACGGCGAAGGACAAGGGAGCAAGCAACCTGATTATTATTGAAGGTGATTCTAAGGCGGTTATGACTGCTCTATCTGCTACGCAGGATAGGTATAATGCACAAGGTATTCTACAGAAAAAAGTTTGCTGAGATTATGCTTACTGATTAAAGAGAAGGCAACCAAGTCGCTAACAGGCTAGCGAATTTGACTGTGAGTTAGGAATTTAATTTTGTAACTTTGTTGGCTCCTCTTGCTGAGGTATAGGAAGTCTTGTAGGCAGACTGCTTGGGGATTTCTTACCCAAGGGATATATTATATTGATTGAATATTAGTTGATAGGGTTTTGTCCCCATCTTACCAAAATAAAAAAAAAAACCCCCAAAAAAAGATTGTGGTGTCTTAGAAGTAAAACAACACATCTTTTCTGGTAAAAAGAAAAAAGATAGAGCAATATGTCATTAATTCCCTTTAAAGTTTTAATTTTATCCAGTATATATATGTTTGATTCATTTGAAAGAGTGGTTAGAAATGGTAACTCCATCCAAAGAGAGAGGATGCCTTAAATATAATGTTCATTAAATTTTTGAATCTTTTCAAAACATTTTTGAGAAACAGAGCACTACACACACACACACACGAGTTAATTCAAGTTTTAAAACATGTTCGCAAGAATACTTAAAATCAAACTCGGAGAAGTTTTGAGTATAAGTTCGTAAATACTTTAAGCATAGATATAGCATAAAGCCATAAATTAAACTAAAATGTTGACTTGAGCCTACGTCCAGAATATTTCACTTGAGATTTTTTCCACTATACTTCATAAGTTTGAACGGGGCACTTATAATTAATAAAGCCACTGCAATTCGGAAAAGGGTCGTCTCCATTTTTTTTTCTCATCTACTTGGCTCCACTTCCTTATTTATAGTAGTAGATGTAGATACATTCTGAATGTTGATATTTAATATCTTATGAAAAGTTAAAAAAAAAGAATATATAAAATACTTTAATACAAGTATAAATATATGAACTACTTAGATCAACTATTTAGATTAAATTTTAATGCTTTAAATTTATTTATTTATATTTTTGTTATTTAATATTATAATAATATTTTTATAGGATATTAAATCCCAACTGTTAAAATTGATCTATCAATGTAAATAAAGAAATTGATAAAAGTGAATGGCAAGAAAAATTGAAACTTTCAAAAGATTCTTCACTCCTGAATATTTCTCATAGGGTTACCTCACTCTTGATTGCTCTTTAAGAGATAGCTATACCCCTACTTTATAATATGTTTATAGGAATTGGATTACACAATAAAAACTTAGCAAATAATATAGCTTAACAGTTCAGATTTAAAATTTTTTTAATTGATGATTTTTAAATTAAAAATTATTTTAAAAAAAATTTGGCCATTAAGATTTTTTTTGGGAGAATTTCAAAAAAATACCATTTAAACTTCAAAATCCCAAATAGATGATTTAACAATAAAATGATTTGTTAATTGCATTACCATTCTTGTTAATCTTATTAACGAATTTGTTAATGGTATTTTGAAGTTTAAAATATATTTTTTTGGCATTCTCCCTTTTTTTTTTACTTCGATTATGTACACAATAAAATAATTTTTTTGAAAAAAGTAAAACTAAAAAATTGAACCCCTTAATTTTGGTGTTAGTCACTCTTGACGAACATAGAAACACTTCCATGGAAAAATATGCCGGATCATGAGAAATGAAAAGAGAAAGGGAGCGAAGAATGAATTGAAGATGCATTTTTGTGGTGTTGAATTTGATTTTACTTCATCTTATTTTTAATTTTTGACCTACTTTAATAAAAAGAAATTAAATTTTACAGTGAGACTTACGTTAAAAAACTGGAGGTAGTATTCATTTATTCTTTTATAAATGTCCGTTGGATTCCGCTTAAATTACATGACTGTCATAATCGTATTTATTTAATTATGAATGCCTGTTGGAGGTAGTACTTATTTATTTAGTTAAATTACATGACTGTCATAATCGTGCGAAAGCAGACGGTATTTATACATCAAAAGATTATTGGCTTTCAATTTTAAACAAAATATGTAGTAGCAATACTAAAGCTAAAAGGTTGTATTAATAAAAAAAGCCTAAAGCTAAAAGGACGACATTAGACATATTAAACTCTTGTGGCAATATAAAACTTTGGGAATCACTTTGGAATAATAAATAAAGGTTGAAGACAACCTGTGGGTTTAATAAATAAAGTAGATAAATATTAAAAACCAACATGAAAAAATATATATTTAAATACCACTTTAACTTCTAAAACTCACAAACATCAATTAAAACCTGTAAATGACAGATAATGGATGTGGTGAAAATCTAGGGTTTTTATCTTTTAGCTCAAAGACTCTTTAAGATTCATTTACAGACTAATTAAGTAATGAAATTGACTAAAACAATAATGTTTTAGACAAAAATAACAATGTTTTTAACAAAAATCGTAATGGTTTTGATAAAATACTATTACTAAATTTGTCAATACCATTAACAAAATTAGTCAATGCACTTATTTATTTTGTCAGTACCTAACGATTTTGTCAAAATCATTATAATTTTTGTCAAAATCATTAATGTTTTAATCAATCATATTACTTAATTAGTTATAGTTCAAAATTTTTGACTAATCCTTTCACACATTTTGTCAGTACTTATTGATTTTTTTTCAAAATTATTAATATTTTAGTCAATCTCATTACTCAATGTAGCTCAAAACTCTTGGCCAATCCTTTTACACATTTTGTCAGTATTTATTAATTTTGTCTAAACCATTACGAATTTTGTCAAAAATATTATTTTCTTAGTCAATCTCATTACTTAATTGGTCATAACCCACAACTCTTGGCTAATTATTTCGTATATTTTGTAAGTACTTATTGATTTTGTCAAAACCATTACGATTTTTATCAAAAATACTATTGTTTTAATTAATTTCATTACTCAATTGATATTTAA
The DNA here is from genome assembly GCA_037074505.1 of Albizia julibrissin. Taxonomy (NCBI): domain Eukaryota; kingdom Viridiplantae; phylum Streptophyta; class Magnoliopsida; order Fabales; family Fabaceae; genus Albizia; species Albizia julibrissin. The sequence goes on along the minus strand of CM073483.1, from coordinate 38,106,049 downwards.
GTGAGTCTTAAGGGTATTTTGGTCTTTAAGTCAAAACATGAAAAACTCATATTCTCACCCCATCCTTCTCTTTCCTTTATAAGTTTTAATGAGCTTTATTAAGTTTTGAAAGTTGAAGTAGTATTTAAATAAGGTTAATATAACTTTGGGTCAATGAAGTTTGGTCTGATTTTGGTTTTGATCACTTAAGTTTGAAGTCGGTGGTTTTGGTCCCTAAAATTTAACCTGATTTTGGTTTTGATCTCTCAAGTTTACTATGTTTATAACTGTCGGTCCCTCAAATTGAGGGTAACATATCAAGTCATTTTCAAACTTGAGGAATCAAAACTAAAATTGGGTCAAACTTCAGGGACTAAAACCACCGATTTTAAATTTGATGGACCAAAACTAAAACCGGACTAAATTTCAAGAACCAACACCACCAATTTCAAACTTAAAGAATCAAAATCCGACAAAATTTCATTAAACCAGAAATTATATTAATCGATTTAAATATCTTTCTCCTTAAAAACAACAACCATGATTCCTGCGCAAACATGTGCGCAGTATTGGCACTGTCTCAGATCGACAGGATCTCCGCAAAATACTATATCCTATACATATATGGTACGGTATTTCTATTTTTTCTATTCCTAATACCACGCCTCTCTCTTATGAATTTGCGTGCAACCCAGTATATACTAATTACTACACAGCCCCGCCAACTCGTTGCTTATCTTGATTCTCGTATTATGTTCATCATTAGCTTCTCCAACTAGTTGCTTCACATAGCTCTCTCTCCGCCGTCTTACTCTGCTGCGCCACCCGTCAACTTCGACGGAGGAGTACTCACTCAGCTGTGTAGTAAAAAAACACCCCATGTAAGCGTTTTTCATAAGTGAGTACTCTTATCTTAATGCTTTTCGTAAATTTATAGCTTGATTAAATTAATTGATGTGTAAATTATTAATGGTATTGTTGTTTATATCGAGCTTTTTCTATAAAGGTCATTGCAAGATATTTAGTCATCCTTGTGTGTGTGTTTGTGTGTATGTGTAGCTGCTCAAGACCCTGGTATGATATTTATTGTTCATTGTTTAATGTCTTATTCAGATCACGGATGTCTGGCTAGGAACCTGTTTTTCTTTTTCTGTATATAAACCTACTCCTTTTGTTTCATATGAAAATATGATTGTTATTGAGCAGGAATATACCTTGGCGTCACTTGATGGTCAATCTCTTGTTGTTTCTCTTTCTGGGGAATTGTGATTTCCTTTTATTTCATTAAGATGCTTTGACGTAACAAACTGCTCCAGAATTTGTGGCCTCAAAGTGTTCCATGAGGTCCTTCCACAGCTTTAGCTACGTTAAAATTCAGGTAGTTCGGGTGTTAGTTTTAGTATTGTATATTTAGCTTAGGATGTTAGCTTTAGCCTTAAAATTGTAATTGTGTAGCCTGTTGTAATGTTAGTCATAGTTGGTGATTACTGTTGTACATTGGAATATATATATATATTCAATAAAGTTTAAAATGTTAGGTGATAATAGTGCTGGTGTTCTGGATATAGCCTGCATTGATTCTGCTCTGCTATATATGTACATCGGGAATGTAGATTCAGGTTTTGGCTATGTTGAAATGCAGAAAAATTAATTTACTAAAGGATTTTTTACATCGATTCCCATAGAATTTTGATGTAAACTATCTACGTCGATCAGTTCTTAAGAAATACTGACATGTATGGTTGCTTATTTATGCCGGTTTTGCTTAAAAATTAGGGTAGAGATAAGCAACTATCTATGTCGGTTTTATTGTCAAACCTATATATGTTTAAATTGAAATTGATATACTGATGCAGGTTGTTCCCTTTTTAAGTCAAATAATAGATTCATATATGAAAGAGGCCGACAAAAGTTTTTTTCAAAATTGACTATTTGTCCCTTTATTACTGGTGTTCCAGAAATATCTGTGATCAAGCAACACTACCAACGAATGGATTGGATCAAATTGGAAAATGGAAAGATTTGTATAAGTTATGTCTTTCTTCACCACTTTTCACAAAATCATTAGGTACGGATATGTGAGATACTTGGGGAAGATGAGCTCGGTTCATAACGTTGTGAGAAAAGCTGATACACCCAAATGGCTCAGGTAAGTCTTATTACCAGTTAAAAAATTCTTGAAAATAATTTCTTTTAGTGAAAATTCTAAAAAAATACTATTTAAACTTCAAAATCCCAAATAGGTGATTTAACATTACAATGTTTTGTCAATTGTATTATCATTCTTATTAATCCCATTAACGACTTTGTCAACAAGATTTTGAAATTTAGAAGGTATTTTTTTAAGATTTTCCCTTTCTTTTATGCGTGACAAGTGTTTAATACATTATCCATGAGAAAAGCTGGAGGTTATGGGGACTCCCAGATCAAAGTTCTGAAGTTCAAGATGAAGCACTTGGATGACATAGCAGCTAGAGGAGAAGGCAATGACTTTGAGAGCATTTGGCCGCTGCGTACTGTCTTATGGGCAAGTAATGAGAAGGATGCATAATACTACTTCTATTCTTTTAATATAAGATCTCGTTGGTAGTGGAAATTACATTATGAATAAAATCTTATATTAAGAACGAGAGACAAAATCATTACATTAGGCATTCTTATTATTAGAAAATGGGCTTGATTCATCGTGATTGGTGGATGAAGCCCAAACCCAAAATATAATATCCAGATTTAGAGGATATTTATTAGAAATATTCCCCCACTTATTTCAAATGTGAGAACAATTTTATCTTGTGTCTTGGAGGAACAGTTTCTTACCCATCATGGGTTTACGGGAGAGTATGACAAACTGATACATATACAAGAGATGCATCAATTGTCAAAATATGAAGGTTTTTACTTAGCCTCCTAGCACAGAAAAAGTCTCTCAAGAATATTTCTCTTCCTTCAGTGCATTTGTTGTCTAATATATAGCCAGAGTCCACTGATGTGACCTGGTTTGTGTGGATATATCGAGGGCATGAAGCTTTACTCCAGGTACACCCAAAACTCTACATTGGTATTAGAGCATGAAATCTGTCCTAAAGCTGTATTTTTTTAATCCCTGCTACTCATGATAATGTTGCCTCTGCCATGACTGTGAGCATGCTTTTTTCTTTGCGATTTTATCCTTCTACAAAATGTTTTTTTTGGTCGAACCGGTTACTGCCTCTGTGATATACTGAATGTGACTTCACCTTATGTACGTATTTTTTGTTTTGAGTTTAGTTTCTAGTTTACTATGCTTACGTTTCTTGATGGTAGTGTGTTTATTTTCGGATGGATATAACATGTCCTTTTTGGTTTCGTGTTTGCCTATGTTCTATAAGAATATGTGCATTTAGAAGACTCATAAAACACAAAAGAAAACTATAGAATGAGGGAATATAATAGATGAAATCAAATATGAGAAAAATGAAACAAAAAACACAACTACATTAGATTGGGTCATATAAAAATGAATTATTTAGGTGTTGAAAATGATCCCATTGCATACATCTCAAAAAAATGAAGAAAATAACACCAAGAACACGACGAACGGACGTCAAATGACAAAGATACAAAGGAGAGAAGAATTGGGTCCGATAAACTCGACCCATCTCGCCATCTGGGTCAGATTGACTTGAATAGAGGTTGAAGATGAAGTTAAAAAAAATTAAATTGCGTCGTTTTTTGCTTTAAATGAAAGGGGGGGGGGGACTGTGTTACTATTTCGAGTTGGTCCCGGGCTAGGCTTTGGGTTTGACTTGGAGATGCATTTAAAAAAACATTTTTTTTGTCATCGGATTAGCATTGGGCCAAAAAAAAAAAAAGAGAACTATGGACCTTTGGATCAGGTCATCTTTGACCTAACCCAATCCAAATGAACACACACACACACACACAATTATATCAGATTATTAAAAAAAAAGCAAAAGGTCAGAAAATGCTACATGGCACGTAAGGTATGTGGTAGACCTTTTTGACACATGGCGAACTAGGTCATACCGCTGCTGGCGGGTGGAGGACAATTGACCGGCACATGTTGCCACTTGAGGGTCCCGTGGTGGCATATGTCGGCACATGGAGGCATTGATTGAGATGCGACTTGTTCTTAAAAATTTCTAAATTTGAGATCTTTATTATGATATGCTATTTACCATTTTTTGAGGTAATTTGAGATCTGTTTGTGAAAGTTTTAGTGCTTGTTAAAGTGTTTATATACATTTAAAAATTCCTAGGATTACCATAATGACTCATTAATTTTACATAGGTGAAAATGAAGTAAGAGGCTTCTGACAGCACTGAAACTCTTGCGTATAGATCTTCAAGCATTGATTTTGTGGATGATCAAGCTGATATGGATGATCCAGAAGGAGACCCTGAAGAAGATGAATTTTTAGAGGAAGATCTCAATTCTATTCCCAAAGAATATCTTGAGGAGCCTATGTAAGAGGAACCTCAGGTGGTCTACTCTGATTCTGGACTAAAGTCTGTACTGTCTATCCTAATAAACCTCAAAATTCATACGAAGAGGTTGACCAACCTACTCTACTGCTATGGTTGAGAAGATAGCATAACTTGATGCAAACAAAATAGCTAGAATAAAAAATATAAAAATTATACACTTAGGTTATGTTTGACTCAATAGAGGGGAGAGGAGGGATTTTGACATTACCTTGTTTGGTATAGGATAGGAAGGGAGGGGAAACATTTTTATATGGATAACTTTACCCTTATTTCATTTAATTTACATTTTATAACTTTCTAACATATTTAATAAAAAATAATTATAAATGCTATTCAATACATAAAATTATAATTTTATAATTATAAAATTAAATAAATATAATTATAACTTTCCCCTCCCCTCATACCAAACAGACCCTTAATCATTGCGAACTATCTAGAAAGCATGATTGACAAAAAGAGTATAGAGTTCTATATGAGCATGATGATGAAATATCGCCCTCATTAAGAGCAAGAGGCATTTCCCCCTTGGGTTGATGCAAAGAGAAAAACAACAAGATTCATGCTAAAAAAGGGCATATTTTTTAGAGAACTAAGAAAAGAAATTTTTGACTATTGTTGTTCTGATATTTAATTGGTGTATTCATGTTTATGCTTGTTTCTTATGTTAGTTGTATTGAGAATGTGACTCTATGTATTGTTGTTATTATGTTTTATGTATTGACATGGTATCTTTTATGTAATGAAATATGTTTTTTTTTCCAGTTAATGCTATTTTTGGATTATGCATTATGATACCATCATCCCTGATAAGTGGGAGCTTTTAGAAGGCAATACTTCTAAAAGTTGATGACTTATTTAAAGTACTTATATGAAGTTCTTGACAGAAAATAGTAAAGTTGCTAGTATTTACATAATGGGAGGTACAAACGTAATCTCCTGATCATGGATTTAGTAATGTAATTATTTTCTAGTCAGGAATGATATAAGTACAAACATTATATCCCACGTTGTGCTATATAATTGTTTGGTTAAATTCTCTTAAAAAGAATAATGTGGAAAACCTTATCCCAGAATTGACAAATGGCCATAAAAGGCATCATTGTTGAACTGAACAAGGGGGAAAATTGAAAGGTAACAACTGGGACATTTGGCACTATAAGGTACAATACATTTTGGAGGAATAGGAGGCTGTTGAGCCACTGACTACTATTTTGGTGAAACCTAAAGCTGGAACAATTGCTTAACATTGGAGAAACCTATAAGCTTATCATGCATAGAAAAAGAAGAATAACACTCAAGAGTCACCTTGTCGAGCACTATAGAGAATAACTTAATGTCCCAATATGAGAAATACAAGATTGGACAAGCTATGTGAGCTATACTCGAGGACAAGTTTGGTGTCACATCAACTACTAAGTTTTGGAGATTGACAATCAAGTTTGACACATAAAAGCTTAGAGGGAATACTCTTACTAATCCGCATCTGAGAGAGATGTCTAACATGATTAGAGAACTTAAGAGAGTTGAGCATACCTTGACTGATGAATAAGTTTAAGCTATAATCATATCACTCCTTTCTAGCTGGGAGCACATGAAAGTGAAATTGATCTATAATGACAACATCGTCACTTTTAATAGTAAACACCTTGAGCTTGAGGAAAAATGTTTGGAGACATTCAAGGTCTTTGGAAAAACTTACTATACTAAGAATGCTGGTCTTTCCATTAAGCTTGATTTCAAGAAGGGCAAAAAAAATTTCAAAAGAGAGGCAAGAAGGACGACCTTAAGTTCAAAATGGGTAGAAGAAAATTCAAAAAGAAAGGAAAGAAGGCCAGTAAGAAGAAATTTGATATGAATAAGGTCAAGTGTCACACCTGTCTCAAAATAGGCCACTTCTCATGGGATTGTACCGGGCAAAATGACCAAGAAAAGGTACTAATGAATTATGTGAATTCATACTTTTCTTTTGTTTTAAGAATTGCTTTTCTAACAGAACATGTATGTTCTTCTTGGATTTTAGACTCATGTTCAACAAACCATGTGATGAGGGATCATGGATCCTTTATAGAATAACATCAGCTACCATATCTAAGCAAATAACTTTATGTGGGCAATAATGCAAAGATCGAAGTCAAAGGAAATACTTGCGGCAAATGTCAAATTAAGAAGTTGACACAAACAACAAGTGTACGCACGTTGTGACAAGGCATCTCTCAATAAGTGGGAGTAAGCTACATCTCCCAGTGAGTGTGAGTAAGCTTCATCTTCCAGTGAGTGGGAATATACGAAAGAAAATATCACTCATGATATGTATATTGTGACATTCGGCAATGTGATTCAACACGTTAAACTTGAGCATGAAAGATTGAGGGATCCGAGATCCATCAGTTACAAGAACTTAGCTAAGGAGTAGGAGGATTCATCCTTTAAGCCTAAGGGCAAGAAACCTTTGAGGTAAGCTTGATCTAGAGGAGGTTAAGAATATTTTCTACAAAGGTAAATGCTACATTGATAATCCTTAAGGGTTATAGAAGAAACAATCCACATGAGTAGTGGATGTTTCATAAAAGCGTATAGTTCATGTTGACTGCAAAGCAAGAAAGAGAAAGAATCAAAGGACTGGAACTAGTATGTTAACTCTGTATATATAAACCACCCTGATTCACTCCATACAATATGCTAGCGATAAAATCACATCTTTGTTATTTCTTTAGTTAAAGATCAATGGGGCTATGACTCTTAAATCCTTTGTTAGATCTGATGTTTCTTTTTAAGGATAACAATTCCATTTTTTGCTACATGCACACATTGTTCAAAATGAATAATCAAACTAGCAAAAAAGAATTTGCTAAATAATGTGTTAAAGGATGAATGTCCTTATAAGCAGCTGACAACTTAGTCTAACTGATAAGAAAGATAAGGAAACATTTTGAGAATACATCCTCTGCAATTAGCAAACTATGAAGTTTGTGAACCAATAAAGTAAGGGCAATACACAAAGCCTAGTGTTTCATTAATGTCATGGATGTTTACTCAAAATACAGTTATATTAAAAGGATAAGGCCTTTAACTAACAAGGGTTAAGAACACCTATTTGATTAGTTCAAGATGCTATGTGTACAATAAAAGGATTGTTAGGAAACTATCAATATCTTGAACACTTCAACATAATAGAGTTATTGACATAGAGAAATAGACATCTCCTTTACATGGTTGAATAAACAATAGCATAAGTGAAACTATCAGTCATATGTTTGCATGTAAACTCAGCTATTTTCTTTACACTTAACCAAATGCCCTCCCAATCAGTCACAACCAAGCCCTGAGAGTTTGTTAAGAACACCTATTTGATTAGTTCAAGATGCTATGTGTACAATAAAAGGATTGTTAGGAAACTATCAATATCTTGAACACTTCAACATAATAGAGTTATTGACATAGAGAAATAGACATCTCCTTTACATGGTTGAATAAACAATAGCATAAGTGAAACTATTAGTCATATGTTTGCATGTAAACTCAGCTATTTTCTTTATACTTAACCAAATGCCCTCCCAATCAGTCACAACCAAGCCCTGAGAGTTTTGGATAGGCCTCAAAGCAGGCCTAAGCACATTAAGACCATAAGGGTCAACAACTTAATATACATAATTTTTCCTATGAGTATAAAAAACTGAGGTCAAGGCATAAAAGGTACGTCTTCACGAGGTGACTTGAAATTTTGAAATGATACATCTTTAGGAGTGAAAATAACAACGACTTAGTGACTGAGAGAACCAAGGAATGCAACGATCATAGAACACAAATTTCATAGCAGGAAACGAGCACTAATCATATAAAAAATCTCTTTAAGAGGCTAACAGTGACAAGGAATAACCAAGGGTTCCTAAGTTCACTAATCCGAATGGGAGGGTTGAGATCATTTTCATAATGAAAGAGGTAAGTTATAAGAAGAATACCTCACCCATACATAGGAAAGAGAATCTTATAAAACCCACATTGGAGTAAATTTCCATTCAGCAAATGACGATAAGGGGATAGATTCCCTAATAGATTAAATGTTCTCTTCATCATTTAGGAGATGATGATGACTGCCTATAAGTGTTTAAAAAACACTAAAAGGACCTGTTAAGAATAATTGCAAAATAGGATGTGGAGGTGGATTTTTTTTAACCTAGCCAAGCACATATTTGGACGATTTGTCACCTAGCCAAAAGGCAATTAGGAACAAGTAGGTTCTCAAATCCATAATGGAAATATAAAACCTAAAACACATAGTAGCTAAGGGGTATTACAATGGGAAGATAGCCCTTGTGCATTTTAACTCTCAACAACCAATTTTGGCTATGATAACAAGCTTATTCTTAAAATTATATCAAGATGATGTGAATACGACTTTCCAATTTGAAATCTTAGGAATTGGATGATGAATTCTACATGCAACAGATTGAAGGCTTCATAGAAAGAATCATCCAGGCAATAGTATATGAGGTTTCATAAGGTGAAAGTTTCGCCAACTTTGAGATAATCGAAGAACACTACATGAGTGCTAAACCATCTTCAGATGATTCTTTATCAAGTCATCCTTTGTTAAAGGACATATGTTCAGCAGAAACAAGTGTCAAGGGAGTTAAAGGAATAAAGAATAAGAGTTATCCTTAGATTCTAAGTTGAAAGATAATGGGTTGAACAAAACATATCTTGAATGACATGATAAATGGAGATTGCATAAATAATGTATAATCTTTGCCACTTAAGACATATACAAATGTGATCTTTAGGCATCTCAGTATGCTAAACAACAAACCTATGGATACCCCTGATTTGTAAAGGGTGTCCTTGAATGCTGATATAATATGAGGGATTTATAGTATTACAAGTATCAAATTTTAAAGACATTTTGCCTACGTGGTCACGGCAGATGCCAAGTATGAAACAAGAAAAAGTAACGGACACACGATGGGAGCCCCATTAAGTGTGAGAGGGAGATGTTAGCCTTGGGGTCTAAATCTACCCTTAATGGGCTGGATTATTTGATTAAGATACAAGTAATCTTATCAAATAACAAACAAATCAGTATTAATTATAAATTGGGAAACAAGTTAGTATTAATTATGAGCTTGTTAATTAAGAAATAAGTCATCATAATTCAAGAAAATTAATTGAGAATTAATTTTCCTAATTACTAACTTGGAAGGCAAGAAGGAGTACAATTAACTTCATAATTAGTGGTCACCCTAAACCACTATAAATATGATGTGTTTCCCTCAATTATAATCCATCTCTGTCATTGAGCTATTTGGTAATCTCTCTTCTCTCCTACCATCTTTCTTGTTCTGTTGATCTGCTGTGTCAATCCTAATTAAGCTTTAGTAGTCTAATAATTGTGTGAGCATTATTATGTTTGACTAATGGAACATTGAAGCTTTGACTTGGATCCGAAGGTGGATTCGCCCCGATACTCAAGTCTATTCTCTCATTATTTTTCTTACAGACATTATCATAGATGTATGCTTTAGTGACTGCTACCTTAACATATGTCCTATGATCATGATAGATGCAATCCAAGGTATTATGTTAGGAAAGCGGTTATTGCATGTTAAAATGATATATAGGCAAAAAGACTATTACCTAGAATATACACGCTTATGTTGTTGTCTGAGACATATCTCTTATGGTATTAATTTTGGTAATCTCATAAGTATTGACACTAAGTATATTAGAAGGCGAACTAAGTTTTATCTTGACTAGAAAGAGATTAGATATGCCATATGAAAGTATATATTGGTAAATCTAGTACATATAAGGCATAATATTAATTTTAAGCTACACAAAGGAAGGTTGTTTTGTACTGATCTTATGAAAGAGATTTCTAATACAAACACCTAGGAGATGCCATGCCTATGTGGTCACATCTGTAGGAGACTTCCTCTTTACCGGTAGCTACCATGTGTCCCCTCCTCGCAACGTCCTTGCGCTGCCACATGTCTGTGTCTCTTAATTCTTGAAAATGAGTCTCCTCCCGTTTAAACCCACGACCTCATGCTCTTAGTGCTCTCATGTGCGTGTCGTTACCAGTTATGTTGAAATAAACCTGCTTTATATTATTGCATAATGTTATATATACATATGTGTGTGTGTGATATTATTAAAACAAATAATAAATTAAATAAAAATTTGAAATAATATTTATACACTTATCATTAATTAATTTTGAATTCAAAAAATTTTAAATCTTTAATAAATCTTCTTATAAGTATATTTTTAGCGATTTTTTTAAAACTGAATTTTTTTTAATTAAAATTAATTAATAGCTAATAATTTAATTTATTTTTAATAAAAATAAAATATTAAATAATATTATAAATATTATTTTAGTAGAACGTTTTAAATATAATATTAATAAGTAATAATATAATTTTAATAATTAAATTAAATAGAATTAATTAATAACTATATTAGTTACTAATAATATTTTTATTTTTAACTAAAATTATTTGACAACTAGTATTATAATATTATAAATAATTTTTTAATATAAAATTTAATAAATTTTTAATTTTTTCCATGGAAAATAATTACTCATAGAAAAATTTCAAACTGTTAGGGAATATATTGTAGCCTATAACTATGCAAGTGCAAATGCCATATCAAGTAATAAAGAGTGAATAAAGTATTGTTGTCATGAGAATTTGGTACCTAAAAACAGTTGAGCAATGATTTTACACTTTATTTAATTTGAGAAAACCAAATTGAATTCAAATGAGTAAAAAGAAATTAAAATCAAAATAAAACAAACTAACTACCACAATTGTCAAATAAGCAACCCAGAGTCACTAATTCCTTATTAACTTCATAAATGTTGTTTTCACTAACTTAATTAACCTTAACATCAATTTTATTATTCTCAAGTATAAATAGTTATAAGTGCATGTCGGTCCACTTACAATCCTCTCTTAAGTATAAATTGTTATATATGTCTAACATAATTACTCAAGAGGCAAGATAACTCAAACATATTCTTCAACAATTATATGGGACCATTAGGTATATGTCTATCATAATAGCAAACTAAAACGTACTTTAATTCCATATTACTCAATCTCAGAGCCAAAATAAAATTCCCTTTGTCAAGGTAAATCTTAATGCTTAAATTCATATTCAATGATGACCAGTTACTAAATAGACAAAGCTAAATAAGATGTAGTAACCAAAATTAACATCAATTATAACTCCACAATGAAAACAAAGTCTAACTCACTCATAAGTTTATATCTCCTCTAGGTTGCAAAACAAACTAATTAAATATAACTAAAGAAAATAATACATTCATAATTCAAGATATCAAGGAAAAGAGAAAAGAAAAGGGAACAAAGCATTAATTCAAATCCATCCTCATTTTCAAGCTCTAGCTACTCTTCTGTCTAAGCAGCTATTCTAGTCTCTTCTCTTCTTCACAGTCCTATCTTCCTCTCATGAAGAAGAAGAAGAAGAAGAATGAAACTTGAACTCATTTCTCTCTCTCTTCTTGTGATTGAAGAAGATAATCTAAGATATGTAGCTACCTCCTCCTCCATTCATTTCAATTGTGACTTGGGACTTAGGTTCCCCACTTTCCTTTTATTCAAAAAGTAGCGTATTATCAATCAATAGAAAAAGAAAACGATATTATTTATTATAATAATACTAATAATAATAGTAAACTAAAACCACTCTTTTATTTTTTTAGAAACTTTCAATTATGATTTTCTTATTATTGTTTCTTTCCTAAACTTGAAAACTTATATCCTAAATTGAAATCCAACAAATGATGCACCCAAATTGACATCTCTTAAAGTTTTAAGAAAATATCTTTAATTTAGCTTTGATAACTTCTCAAATATGTCAAAATATATCTCAAATCTATTAAAAATAGGAAGTCATCACTGACGGAGTTTTTGACAAATTTCCGATGCAATTTGCCCTCCGTCAGAAATTGAGTATTGTTTTATAATGTCAATCCCAAATATAAGTTAAAATTTTTATACAAGACTAATCCTTTTTATAAATTACACAATTCATATGTCCAAAATTGTAATTCACTTTTTCCATTTTTATTGACTTTCATTATATATGTCTATGCATTATTGATACATTTTTATTTCACACGCATTCTTTTTCATAGCATTTCATTCATTCTCTGTCATCTGCATTCTCCATAAATAAGGATATACTTTTCTAATCTTATTTATAAGTCACTTCTAATATGTTTCACCATAATTAAGAAAAATGTTCAACCTGATTACTACTATCTTAAAATTTAATAAGTTTACAACTTGACCTCTATTTAATATATACTGACACGGGAGATGTTGACAGCGTGAATGAAAACAGAGTATAGTGGCTGAAAGGGTTGGTGGTCGACAGAAGGAGTAGGTGGGAGCATACCATTTTTGACCACTGCCTTAATTTTTCCTTATTTAATTGTTGTTTTTCCTTTCATCTAGCAATATAAATAGGTGCCCGATATCATTGTAAAATGATCGAAGAGTGAAATAAACATTGAGTGTTTGGATTCTATACCAGTTTGGTATCAGAGAAAAGGGTTCCAGAGGAGAGAATCGCCAGAAAAATCAACAGAGAATGAGGATTTGAAGTTTTCGGTCACTAAAAAATTCAGGCATATTCAAAAATCCTATCTCTGGTCATTTTCAGGAAAGCAGACCCCGCCATCTTGTTCAGAAGACTGGAAAACCTTAGAAAAATGCCGGACATCGTCGAAAACAGCCACCACGCGTCGGCACAAGTTCGCCAGAAAGTTCGCTGGAAAAATTCTCGTCGTCGTCGAAATCTGGAGGTTAAAGACGACGCCACATCAACATCCCACGTCAGCGATAACTGTACAGTCAATGCTACGTCATCCCAATTAGAGGCTGCTACGTGTCCTTAGTGCCACATCAACTGACCAGTCAGCTGCATTTTTAGAAATTGTAATTTTGCCCCAGGTTTGGTTAAAATTAGGGTTTGTGACCCAAATCTTTCAGAAATTGTACATTTGGCCCAAATTTTTGCCAAAATTACAGTTTTGCACTAAAAATTTCTGAAATTATAGTTTTCCTCAAAACTTTGCCAAAATTACATTTTTTGCCCCAAAAACTTTCTGAAATTACAATTTGACCTAAATTTTTGCCAAAATTACATTTTTACCTTTCCTTACCAAAAACACTAATCCTATCCCTATATCTTTCCACCCTATACCTAATAACTGTGTACTTTAAGCCCTAACTTTATAAATATAGCCCCTAAAATGCCTCCAAGACGTAGAAACAAGCATGAGATTGAGATGGAAGAAATGAGACAACGGCTACAGGAGCTGGAAACTACTGTAGAAATGCAGCAAGCTTTGGTAGAAACTAGCAGAGAACCCCCAGAAGGCGATTTGGATAGCAGTAGTTCGTCATCCATTGATTATCGCCTCCGTCCTCGACAACCATCATTTCGCCCTAATGACATTAAGGTGGATGTGCTTGAATTTGAAGGAAGACTCTAGCCAGACGAATTCATTGATTGGCTTCAAACTATCGAACGAGTTTTCGAATATAAGGAGATTCCTAATGAGCAGAATGTTAAAATTGTCGCTATCAAACTGAAGAAACATGCTTCCATATGGTGGGAAAATCTCAAGAAAAGGCGTGAAAGAGAAGAAAAAGGCAAGATCAGAACGTGGGACAAGATGCGACGAGAGCTCTCACGTAAGTTTCTTCCTGAAAATTATTATCAAGAAAACTTTCTTCAATTACATAATCTTCGCCAAAAGTCTATGTATGTGGAAGAATGTACTATGGAATTTGAAAAGCTCATGATAAAGTGTGATATCCAAGAGAATGAGGAGCATACAATAGCCCATTATCTTGGAGGGTTGAATACCAATATTGCCCATCCAATGCAGCTCCAACAATACTAGACCCTAGACGATGTCATCCGTCTAGCCATCCATATCGAGAGGCAGTTACCCAAAAGATTTCCGTATCAACCGTCTTCCTCCACCAGAATTCCTTCTAATGAATGTAAGGCAAATATGAATCAGCCTAGCTCTTCATGCAAGCCTCCACCAAAGACCTCCAAGGAATTCAGCTCTAAACCAATTAAATGCTTCAAATGCTAAGGGTTCGGTCATATCGCTTTAGAGTGTCCTAACAGCAAAGTTGTTACCATTATTGAAGGAGAAGCTTCTACAATATCTGAAGAAGAAGAGGAGCCCCTGCCTGCTAGAGAACCAGTGTTTGATGAAGAACCAATTTTTGATGAAGAAGTTACTCTTACTAATCACGGTGAAACACTTGTGATTAGAAGAAGCCTTCATACAGCAATAGCAAAAGAAGAGCCTTGGCTATGTCACAACATCTTTCATACTTGTTGCACTGCTCAAGGTAAAGTCTGTGAAATTATCATTGACAACAGAGGTTGTGAAAATGTAGTCTCTCACTATATGGTAGAAAGTTACAACTACCAACTAACAACTATCCGTACCCTTATAAGCTGCAATGGCTTAACAAAGGAAGCGAGGTAAAAGTTTCTAAATGATGCCTTGTTACCTTCTCTATTGGAAAAAAGTATCACGATAAAGTTTGGTGTGATGTTGTTCCTATAGATGCATGTCATCTTCTACTGGGGAGGCCTTAGCAATATGATCGACGTGCTATGTATGATGGTCATGCCAACACATATTCCTTCCAGAAGGATGGTGTAAAGATTCAGCTCGCACCCTTACCACCAGATGAACACAACAAAGGCAAAACTACGTCCAAACCGTTGGTGTCTCTAGTCGAGAAGTCCCAATTAAAGGAACCAAATCTGAAGGCCAAGTCATGGGTCTTGTTCTATTGCTCGAGGAAAATAATGGAACTTCTATTCCACCAGAGGTTCAACCGTTGTTAGCTGAGTTTCCTGATGTGATTCTGGATGACATTCCACCAGGATTGCCACCCATGCGAGACATTCAACATGCGATGGATTTCATTCCAGGAGCAGTAATTCCTAACAAGCCAGCTTACAGGATGAGTCCCCAAGTTGAAGTTCAACGTCAAGTTGAAGAATTGTTGAAGAAGGAATTGATCCGTGAAAGTGTCAGCCCTTGTGTCGTGCCTGTACTCTTAGTACCCAAGAAGGATAGAAGCTAGAGAATGTGCATAGATTGTCGTGCAGTCAACAAGATCACAATTAAGTATCAGTTTCCGATACCTAGGCTCGATGACATGCTTGACCAATTATATGGCTCCATAATTTTTTCCAAGGTTGATCTTCATAGTGGATACCATCAAATCCGAATTCGTCCTGGAGATGAATGGAAGACCGCTTTCAAAACCAGAGATAGGTTGTATGAATGGAATGTGATGCCATTTGGATTATCAAATGCTCCTAGTACATTTATGCATCTGATGAACTAGGTCCTTCACACTTTCATTGGCAAATTTATTGTTGTTTACTTTGATGACATTCTTATATATAGCAAGAGCCTAGCAGAGCACTTAGACCACTTACGACAAGTGATGCAAGCTCTTCGTGAGCAGAAACTTTATGCCAATTTAAAGAAGTGTACTTTCTTGACAAGTGAAGTCATTTTTATGGGCTATATTATCATTGCAGAAGGTATACGGGTTGACCAAAGCAAAATTGAAGCCATTAAAAGTTGGCCAATTCCGCAACCTATCCAAGAAGTCAGAAGTTTCCATGGATTAGCTTCCTTCTATAGAAGGTTTATTCGAAACTTTAGTTCCATTGCCATACCCCTTACGGATTGCATTAAGGGAGACAAGTTCCAATGAACAGAGAAGGCTTAGAAAAGTTTTAAAGAACTAAAGAAACGCTTGACAGAAACTCCTGTGTTAGCATGCACTTCCTAATTTTGACCAAGTGTTTGAAGTTAATTGTGATGCTTCTAACACCGGAATTGGTACCGTTCTGAGTCAAGAAGGCCATCCAATTTCTTTCTTCAGTGAGAAGCTTAATGATGCTAAGCTCAAATATTCTACCTATGATAAAGAATTCTATGCCATTGTCCGAGCCCTGCAACATTGGAGCCACTATCTGTTGCATAAGGAGTTTATCCTCTATTCTGACCATGAAGCACTCAGGCATTTGAATTCTCAATAGAAGATCAATCGAAGGCATGCCGGTTGGAGTGAAACGTTGCATACCTATCCATTTTTACTCAAGCATAAGGCTGGTGTCCTGAATTCAGTAGCTGATGCACTTAGTCGTCGCCATACTCTATTAACGACTATGCAAGCCAAAGTGGTAGGCTTTAAAACTATAAAAGAGTTGTATCAAGATGATCCTGATTTCCAAGGTGCCTGGAGTGCCACTTAATCTCAGTCATTTCAGCAGTATTACAGGGAAGAAGGATTTTTATTTAAAGAAAAAACTCTTTGCATTCCTCGTTGCTCACTACGTGAGGCTATAATTTAGGAAGCCCATAATGGAGGATTAGCCGGTCATTTCGGTAGAGACAAAAATGTGGCCCTAGTAAAGGAAAACTTCTATTAGCCAAAGCTTGAACGGGATGTGAACAAATATATTCAAAGATGTAGAACATGTCATCTGGCTAAATCCAAAAACCAAAATACAGGGTTGTACATGCCGTTGCCAGTGCCTAAAGCACCTTGGGAGGATGTGAGTATGGATTTTGTCCTTGGGTTACCTCGGACCCAGAGACAAAAGGATTCTATAATGGTGGTTGTTGACCGTTTTTCAAAAATGGCTCACGTCATCCCTTGCCAAAAGACTGATGATGCAGTTTAAGTTGCAGATTTATACTTTAAAGAGATTGTTCGTCTTCATGGCATTCCTAAAACTATCACTTCTGATAGAGATATCAAGTTTGTAAGCCACTTTTGGAGGACTTTATGAAAAAAGATGGGAACTAAGCTTCAGTTTAGCAGTGCTAGTCATCCTCAAACTGATGGCCAAACAGAGACTGTTAACAGGATTCTTGGAAATTTATTACGTAGCTTTGTTGGAAAGAACTTGAAGCAGTGGGATCTTATTGTTCCTCAAGTTGAATTTGCTTACAATAATTCAGTCAATCAGGCAAACGGAAAGTGTCCTTTTGAAGTTGTTTATGGCACTCGACTCCTCAATCCATTAAACTTGATTCCTTCACCAGACAAGCAGTATTACAGTGTAGGTGCAGACCAAAGGGCCAGAGAAATCAAGAAACTACATGAACAGGTTCGTGATAGGATTCAAAAGCAAAAATGTGAAACTCAAGGCACAACAGGACAAGCATCGCAGACAGTAAGTCTTTAATGTGGGAGATTTGGTCTGGATACATTTACGTAAAGAACGGTTTCCAAAACAACCAAATGCCAAGTTGTCTCCTTGAGCTGATGGTCTATTCAAGATTGTGCAGAAAATTAACAACAATGCTTACAAAGTGGAATTGTCTGGTGCCTATGGTGTTTTAGCCACTTTCAATGTTGTGGATCTATCTCCGTATCTTGACGATGATGTTGATTCTGACTCGAGGACGAGTCCTGTCCAACCCTGAAGAATGACACGGGAGATGTCGACAGTGTGAATGAAAGCAGAGTATAACAGCTGAAAGGGTTGGTGGTCGATAGAGGGAGTAGGTGGGAGCATACCATTTTTGACTACTACCTTAATTTTCCCTTATTTAATTGTTGTTTTTCCTTTCCTCTAGCAATATAAATAGGTGCCCAATATCATTGTAAAATGATCAAAGAGTGAAATAAACATTGAGTGTTTGGAATCTATACCATATACTCTGTATCAAAAGTGGACACAATAATAAATAAGTGATAAAATTATATATTTAAAGGAAGAATTTAATAATGTGACTTGTAAACATGATGAAAATGAATATTCTCTCTTCCTTGTAATGAGAGCTCAGGAGTGTGTCTATACTATATATATATCTTTCCCAGCTAATCATCATGCCATACAGAAAGCCTAAAACGGCGCCTACCAAATCGTGAATTATGGCTGCTATCGGCAATCCGACAAATCCTGCCTCCATGATGGAATCTGATGCATATACTCATGTCGTCTCAATATGGCAAGTATTTTCTTTACATTTTCGAATCGAATCTTTGTCCACAAAAGAGCCCCTCCAAGAAATATGGAGTGCTGTTTTATTTACTGTCTGAAAAAAGGTGCTATCCATTCTGACTCATTTTGGTTGGAGCAGGCCTTGGTTTCTGCTTCTGCTCAGTGAATCTTTAACTTCGATGCTTTATTCTTGTCTTTGTATGCAATATATATATATATATATATAAAATTAAATATTAGATCCCTGCCAATCGAAGAAGGGTTATGAATGAATAAGAACAACCAATCCGTTATATAAAATTAAATATTAGATCCCTGGCAATCGAAGAAGGGTTATGAATGAATAAGAACAACCAATCCGTTTAATGTCAGCTAAAACAATGGTTATATTTAGCAAAACAAGAAACCCATTGACTGTACTTTTTTTTCCCTCTCCAATTTTTCATTGGTATATTTATGTCTCTAATCTTTTTATCTTTTTTCTCCTTTACAATTTGGCAGCCCCTCTGAAACTTGTGGTCCGCTGTTTGTCATACGCGAACAGAAAACGGTAATAACATTGAACTTCTCCTTATTCCAGCCCCCTCCCTCTTAAAATTACAAAAAAATGAAAATGCTATGTGTTTTGTCTGGTTTAATGTATTACTCATGCAATGCCACGTGTTCTGAACATGAAGAGATTCCTCGGACCTGGTGAGAGCCTTTTAAAGTTGCTTCCCAATTGGAGTCATATGGTTGCAGGTCCTGGTGGCTCCATAAAAGCTATCTTACGGTCTGTCAAAAGATATCTGATATTTTATTATTATTATTATAAAACACTTTATATACTTTCTATGACTATTGCTTTATGTCCGGCCATCACATGCAACAGTCCAAAACAAATATACCAGCATCCAGAAGGAAGGCAAAGCAATTTCTTGGTGAGAGCTTGAATTTGCTCATTATATTTTGTCAGAATTTCCAGTGACGGTGTCATATATATAATACTAGTAGTAGTTAAGATTGTTTTACATTGTAATGTTTAATTCACTTTTCACTCATGTATCGGCTTTAACTTCAGGTTCTGTGTGATGATTACAATGATGTTGGAGATCCCCTTGCCTCAAACACCAGGTGTGCCGCTGCAATGATCTTCCAGAATCGTGATGTTGCTTCTGCAAAACCAAAGTATTGTTTTGTAGTTTCTAAAAGTTTTGGCTTTTACCAATCGTCCTACTACCCTTATCAACCCCTCTTTGTTTGTCTTTGTGTGTTCAGTTGTTTAATTAGAAAATTTCAATGCGTTCCCCACATTAGCAAATTAATTTTCGTTTTCCCTCAAAGGATTCTAAAATTTCACTGCATTCCCTTATATCAAAATGAAATTTATAATTTTTGTGAATGAAAGACATTGGTGCCCTTCCATCTTGATTTCCTTATGTGTTGTTGTAAGTTTACTAATTGTAATTGTAAATTAGGTTGGGAATATGAAAATTGAGAGATGTTAATTCATTCATGTGAATTTACAACATGTATGTGAATCATAAGTAAATTTATTAGTTAGCAAATTTACAGCAACACATAAGGGAGTTTACAGCAACCGGCAACAATGAAACTTTTTTTAAAAAAAAAAGAGTAAGGGAACTAATGTATTTTCACCAACAAAAAATTATTTCTTTTTGATCCAAATGAAATTTTTTCGGAATCTTTTTGAGACAAATGGAAGTTAATGTGCTTTGATGTGGGTGCAGTAAATTTTCAGAATCTTTTGAGGGGTAAATGGAAATTAATTTGTTTTAGTGGGGGTGCAGTGAAATATTTTCTTCTTTGATATTTTTTCCAGGTTTCATGCAGCACGTAAACATATACATGTTTATCATATATCGCTTAAAACTATAATTAACCATTACGCAGGGTGGTGATCCATCTATCTTTCTTGCTGGCCATAATGTGTGCATTGCACGTTTCGGTGTTCAGGTAATTTGAAGATATATGTGGCCATAATATGTTAGAGACCGCCCACTGTTAGTTTATTCTAGGAGAAAGAAGAATTATTTTACAAATTAGTTATTTTGATAAGGATGGTTAATTTGATAGTTATCTTGTATTAGAGAAGTTAATTATTAGTAGTTGTGTATCATGCATTATGTATATAAGAGACTGAGGGTGTCAGCTGCCCTTGAATTTTAGGCCATTCTAAATTTTTTCATGGTTTTTTTTATCATTAAATTCTACATAAAATGAGTGATATTTTGACTTCTTATGGGTTAAAAGAAGTGTTGTTTCCAATTTTTATGATTTTTCAAATATTTAAGACTTCAAAATTGTGTGGTTGGTTTCCTTTTAATTTAGAGTCTTAAATGTTTGAAAATCATTAAAAATTGAACAAAATTCTATTTTTTTACTTATAAAATATCAAAATGTCAACCATTTCATGTAGAATCAACTAATCAAAACAACCACACCAAGGAAAATGGAAAGGGTCTTAAAATTGGAGGGCTGCTGGGGGCGCAACTAACCTAGTCCATGTATAACTCTTATGTATTACTGTTAGGGGTTATGACAAGTATTATTTAGTAACTGTTATCTCTTTTCTCTCTTACTCTATAATTTCATATACTGGTTCTAGGGATATATTTCTCTTCATTCTTCTAATCGGTCGAATCTCTAACCTCTTATGCAGGATACTTTTGAACCTATAATCCCTATTCATGAGACTGTGCAGGTAGCTTGATAATATAGCAACTATATATATTAATTCTCTAAAATAATTTTACATATTATTAGATTATATATCTTTTTATCAGTTAGGCAAATTAGTTTGATAAATATATGTGATATTTTTCTTAAAAAAAATGTCTTACATTTAGGGTGAAAATCCACCCCAAACTAGTCTTACATTTTAGGACAGGAGGAGTACTCTTTTTTATTGTCATTTTTTTCTTAAATACTTCAATAAAAGCCCTTAATTGTTTATGTTCATGCAACACACACTTGAATACATGCTTATCACACTTCAAACTCTTGCATGCAGGGTGGAATATTGCTTGCTGACCATGTGTGGACTGCACGTTACATTGCGGAGGTACCTTGATGATATGGCTACAATATTGTTTCTGTCAGTTGCTTGTCATTTTCTTCCTAAGTACTTCAACAAAGGCCCTTGCTTCTATGTTAGCAGATGTCCGCTAGGAAGCACGGGCTGAAGGTTTTTGACCCGAATATGATTCCGGTATCATGATGAGCGCTACAATTTTATAGATTATTTATTTTATTAGTTATCATTTAAGTATTATTTTATTTTGATTTAGACAGATTTTGCTATTAGATATACTTTTCCTTTTAGATAGATTCTTATCAAATTCATATCCTGATGAAATTAAAAGGGTAAATAGAAAGAGCGTACCAGGTTGGGTAACTGAAAGCAGAGCTCATGCATTGGGTTAGACTATAAGAGTCTAAACCGGGTATGCATAACAATGCGCCAGAATAGAAGAAAAGTGGAGAAAGAAGAGAGAGCACAAGAGAGTTTGATTGCTCCGGAGTGAGTTGCAATACTTGGTGGAGGCCTCCATTTATAGAGTATAAGAGAGCACATCCTGTTTGCCCACCAAGCTGCACTCAACATGGCAATTATTCTTGATTGATTCTTCAATCAAAAGGCTCATCCTCCAAATCAGCATTTTATATTGATCCGAATGACTAATCACACATAAGTGTGATTCTATTAGTACTAATTGCTGATTTATACTGATATGGTTAACTAATCACACATTAGTGTGATTCTATCAGCACTAATTGCTTATTTGTTCTCTCCTTCATTAGATTCGGACTTTTTTGGAATAAATAGTCTAGCCAATTAAAGGTGGACTTGAACCCAAAAATCCAAAATATTATCCCCATCAATTTATTGCCTATATAAAGGCTCATATATACACTTATTTATTCAAGGATTAATAATAGAAGTTCGTATTTTATCTATATCCAACATATGATTCATTGAAACTTGTCAGTGAAACGTCTATGTATTTAATAGATTGTCAGTAAAACGTCTGTTTGTAATTAATAAGTTAGGAGTTAGGAAGAAGTTAGTTAATGAGCATTTATTAGCATTTATTATTCTTAGTGTATGCTCCGTGTATATATACCCATGATGGACCCCTTGAGATGAGTGTGAAATAAGATACCTGTTTGTAAATCATCATGATATCAGAGTCAGGGAAGAGAGTGTTTTTGGGCTTTCTGGCAGCATAACACAGGAAGAGGGAAGAGAGTGTTTCTAGGTTCTGTCATAGAGTGGGAGGAGTGATTTTTCTGGTTTTGTCTTGTTTTATGATTCTGTTTTTCTAGTTCTGTCGAGTTCTGTCTTGTTCTCCTCCACCGTCAAAGTCACGCACTAGCATGTGATACCATTTTCTGGTGAGTTTTTGGTCTCGGTTTGGTCCGTCCAATGTAGCCAGTTTTTTTTCGACGTATCCCTGTGGTGATCAGGGTGAGGTTCGGTGGTTTTGCAATCTCAATTGATTTTCTCTTCTGTGTTCTGTTTAGGTTATGTGCTTTCTGGTCAGTGTGTTTAGGTGCTATGCTTTGCTCTTTTCTAAGCACAACAGGCTTTTTGGCTATTGCAATTTGAGGTGACACTATGTGTTAATTTCATTTTGAGGCTGCTAAGCGTTCTTTGGCTTCTTATGAGGAAATTTCTGGGATTGAGACAATTTCCTTTACTGTCAACTTTTCTAGTATGATTTGTTTCATTATCTGCTGAAGCAATTTCTATTGGATTCTGTCTTTACTATGATTTTTCAGGAGTGGATCCCTCTTTCCAGGTGTGGGTCCCTTGTTTGTTAACTGAAGTAGTGACATTTTTGAAATTTCTTGGTGAGTCGATTAGGTTGATGTATGTGGCTCTCTGAAATTGTTTTTTTTATAGTAGTTACTGTTCATCCAGCAGGTATTGTTCATATAGCAATACTGTTCATTCGATGATTACTATTCATCATTTTTTCCCTGACTATTGTCTTGTGACACTTTCTAGTTGACTCCTATGGCTGACTTTAAAGCAGTGTTACTATTGAAACGATTCCTATTTCAAATAAAATTATTGATCATAAGCTCAATTGGATAAATCATTCGGACTGGAGTAAAACTATCCACATGTACTTGCTCAATATTGGAAAAGAAGGTCATTTAACTAAGACCCCTCCCAAGGATGATCCTAAATTGGTTTGGGCCAAAGCTAACACCTGGTTATTCTTACAAATTCAGAATTCCATTGAGCCTGACATCTTTTCCTCTGTTAGTCATTGTAACACCATGAAAGAAGTTATGGACTATCTAGAGTTCTTGTATTATGGGAAAGGAAATATTACTTGCATTTATGATGTTTGTAAAGGTTTCTACCATGTTAAACAATAGGGCCATCCCCTGAAGAACTTCTTTTTGGATTTTAAGAAGATGTATGAAGAAATGAAGATGTTAATGCTCTTGACGATTGACCTTCAGGCATAAGTAGATAACATGGAAAAACAAGTGATAATTAGTTTTCTTATTGTTCTTGATCCAGCTTATGAGATAGTTCGATCTCAGATCTTGTATAGTTTTGAGCTGTCATCTCTCCAAGATGTGTACTTTTGTGTGCTGCGTGTTGATTGCTTATCTCAATAAACTTCTCATCCTTATGCCAGTGCTTTAGCTAGCCATGGCACTATTGATAACAGGTACCAGGGCATCCCTAGACAAGGCAATGGTACATCGAATCTGGTTTCTACTGCCAATAAGAACCAAAGACAAGGTACAAATCCTCAGAATTTTGGGGCTATCGTCTACTTCTACTACAAGGAACTAGGACATAACAAACATTATTGCCGCAAGCTACAAAATCAGCAGCAGCACAGTAGTTTTGCTCATCTAGCTCGGTTCGCTGGTAATTTTGATATTGTTCAATCAACACCAACTGCGTTTGCTACAGGTAATTATAATTCTTCGCTTGCTACTTCTTCCTTAAAGTGGATCATCGACTCTGGTGCCACTAATCATATAACAAGTAATCATCATTTATTCTTTACGTATGCACCATATGCCAATCCCTTCTCGATAACCATTGCCAATGGCACCTACTCCTATGTTCTTAGCTCGGGCATTGTTAAACCCACCCCATCTATTTCCCTCTTGCCTATTCTTAATGTTCCTGACCTTATTTTTAACATTATGTTCCCCTAGCAAGCTCACTCGCCAGTAAAACTGTTTTATCTCACTTTTCCCTGACCATTGTTTGATTTAGGATCTCACGACAAAGCGTATTATTGGTAGGAGATTTGAATATGGTAGCCATTACTTCCTTGATGATCAAGTTCCTCGCTCTGGTGGTTCTTCTCCATTTGATGTTCATTGTCGACTAGGCCATATGTCATTGTCATTGTTAAAAAAATTGTATCCTCAATTTCATTATTTGATATCCTTAGAGTGTGAGTCATGTCAGGTTGCTAAACATCATTGTGTTTTCTTCTCACCTCGCGTTAATAAACGGGTTGCATCCCCCTTTAATTTAGTTCATTTTGATATCTGGGGTCCTTGTCTTATCGAGTCCATGACTGGTTTTAGGTACTTTGCTACTTTTATTGATGATTTCTCTCAAACAACCTGGCTTTATTTAATGAAAAATCATTCCGAATTGTTTTCTCATTTTTGCAATTTTTGTGTGAGATCAAAACTCAGTTTGTTATCTCTATTAAAACCCTACAAAGTGATAATACTAAAGAGTATTCATCTGCCCAGTTTCACAACTATATGCTTCAACATGACATGATTCATCAGTCCTCGTGTACTGATACGCTTGCTCAAAATGGTGTTGCCGAATGAAAAAATTGACACTTATTAGAACTGGCCTAGGCTTTAATGTTTCAAATGAAAGTTCTAAAACCCTTTTGGGCTGATGCTATGTCAACACATGCTTCCTCATTAATCGCATGCTATCTCCTGTTCTTCATGGTGACATTCTATACACAACTTTGGTTCCTTCTAAATCCTTGTTTCCCATTGATCCCAACATCTTTGGTTGTGTTTGTTTTGTTCGCGATGTTGATCCTACCATTAGCAAACTAGATGCTAGGTCTCTCAAGTGTGTCTTCCTTGGTTATTCTAGAGTTTAGAAGGGTTATAGGTGCTACTCTCTTACTCTTCGTCGATATGTTATGTCTATGGATGTCACTTTCTATGAGTCGAATCTCTCATCTAGTTTCATGTTCAGCCACCACCCCATGTCTTTATGATAACTTAGTGTATGAGGTTCGTTTATCAACAATGCAAGCATATATGCTGGTAATGTCCTTAATCATGTTCTTGACTTACCGGTACTCGCTTCGATGTCTGATTTAGATGTAGTTCCTCCTACTTTTGCATCTAAACCTACAACAGTGCCTAAAAACCTTAATACTGATGCTCTTCTGTTGATCTGCCCATTGCCCTCCATAAAGGTAAACGTACTTGTACTTATCATATTTCCTCCTTTATTTCCTATAACCGCCTATCATCTCCATCTTGTTCCTTCATAGCATCCTTAGATTCTATCACCATTCCTACTACTCTTTATCAAGCCTTGACCTATCCTGGTTGGCATACTACAATGGAAGAAGAAATAACGATCCTTGATAAGGCTGGTACTTGGACTCTCATTGATTTACCCCTTGGCAAGATGGCTATTAGGTGTAAGTGGATGTTCATAGTTAAAACAAATGCTGATGGCACCATGGAATGTTTGAAGGCTCAATTGGTTGCCAAAGGTTATGCTCAGATGTATGGTATTGACTATTCCAAAACCTTCTCTCCTGTGGCTAAGATGTCCTATGTTCATCTCTTTATCTCTATGGCAACCACCTATGGTTGGGATCTTTAACAACTGGATGTTGAGAATTCATTTTTAAATGGCGACTTTCTTAAAGAGGTTTATATGGAGCAACCACCTGGTTTTGTTGCTCAAGGGGAGTGTGGGAAGGTTTACCATCTTCAGAAATCTTTATATGGTTTAAAACAAAGTCCTCATGCTTGGTTTGACAGATTTAGTTATGTAGTTAAGAAGTTTGGCCTAAATCAAAGTAAGTGCGATCATTCTATGTTCTATCAACGAACGAATGTTGGCATGATTCTCGTAGTAGTATATGTGGATGACATCGTTATTATAAGAAGCGATACTTTAGGAATCTTATCACTTAAGACCTTTCTTACATCTCATTTCCAAACAAAAGATTTGGGCCCGTTGAAGTATTTTCTTGGGATTTAAGTTATGAGAAGCAACAAAGGCATCCTCTTAACACAAAGGAAATATATTCTTAATCTACTAAAAGAAACGGGGAAACTTGGAGTAGCACCAAGTAGTTTTCCTATTATTCCTGATCCATTTTTGGACATTGATGATAGCGTATCGTTTGATGAACTACTTGAGAATGAGAATGTGAGGAACAAGGTTGATCCAGAAAAGATTAAACCATTTGCATTTCCTGGAGATACTGTAGAATGATTGGAAAATTGAACTCTCTCACGGTAACTCGCCCTGACGTGACCTTTTCTGTTAGTATACTTAGCCAATTCATGACAACACCAACCGTTACGTTGCTCAGTAGGAAGCTTTTGTGCATGTCTTACTTTACTTAAAGGGCTCACCTGGTCATGGTATACCTTATACAAATTATGGCCACACCAAGATCGAATACTTTTGTGATACAGATTATGCAGGAACAAAGGCAACTAGGAGATCTACTACATGATATTGTGTGTTTGTTGGTAGAAACTTGGTGTCCTGGAGAAGCAAGATATGGTGTCTAGATCTAGTGCTGAAGCTAAGTATAGAGTCATGGCTTAGTCAGTACAGGAAATTGTGTTGATTTATCAGTTAATGAAGGAAGTAGGTATTGCCACCTCATTGCCTGTAAAACAGTGGTGTGATAATAAAGTTGCCTTACGTGTAGCCTCCACCTCAGTGTTTTATGAACGTACAAAATACATTGAGATTGACTGCTATTTTGTAAGTGATAAGATCAAGAAAAGTTTTATTTCCACAAAACATGTGCGATCTAGTGATCAGTTGAGTGATATTCTAACTAAGGCCTTAAATGAAACTCGGGTTAATTTTCTCTGTAACAAATTATGTTTGATTAACATCTACGCTCCAACTTGAGGGGAAGTGTCAGTGAAACGTCTTGCATTTAATAGATTGTCAGTAAAATGTCTGTATATGTTAGGAGTTAGGAAGAAGTTAGTCAATGAGCATTTATTAACATTTATTATTCTCAGTGTATGCTCCGTGTATATATATACCCATGATGTACCCCTTGAGATGAGTGTGAAATAAGATACATGTTTGTAAATCATTAGAACTGATTTGAATTGATCACAAATCCAGGGCTTTTTAAAGGAAGCTGGGATAACCATAAGGTTCAGGTAAATGCTGATGATACTTAATTATCCGGAGAGAATTTTGTGAATTAATCTTCGATTTCCTTTCTTCAAACATGACAATAAGTATTTGGTAATATGGCAGTACCGAGGCCATGAGAAATGCAAGAGGTTATGAGGCCACCTGTGTTGCTGTTGATAAGTTGGAGATGAAAGTCGCTCTTTTAGGTGGTGAACGCAATAGTCACTTTAAGGTAAGCATGATCAACACAATTTATAGGATGTATCGATACTGGCTATTGACTAAACACGTTATTAATAACAAATGCATATTCTGCAGTGGTATAAAAAGTATCAGAGAGTATTAATTTTACTCCAATTAATTTGTCCCTTCAACTCTACTTTCTCAGTCGATTTCTCCTCTCTCTTCCTTGTACCTTCTATCATTCTTTACTTTCTCTTGTTTCCTTTTGATTTGATCAACGTTATAATCCTTTTCAAGACTTGGAGATTAAAGAGTTCTTCTAACAAGTATGTTTCTTGGATTTAAAGTTATGTTCTCCTTCTTACGGGTGAGCCCGCTCACTAGCTCAACTAATAGTTTGTTGATTCCAATTGCTCATACTACACTATGCATTTTGACAAGGCATGTGAGGTCAATCTGGCTTGTGTTGGAACCCAAATTCTGGAAAAATAAAAGGCTGAAATAAAGAGGTTCATAGATAAATCTACTAGAAAGTTGAGCTAAGTATTTCACTCACAAACTTCTAATATCCGAGAGGTGGATATCTATTGAGAATGGGAGAAGTGTGCTGCCTCCCTGATGCGCCCTTTGTTGCCGCTTATTTTTTTTCCCCACTTTCTAAATATTTTTTTATATCATTAGATTTTATATAAAATGAGTAGCATTTTAATATTTATGTTCAAAAATAGTTTGTTTTCAATTTATTAAATTTTTTTAAAGATTTACATAAAAGTCTGTGTAATTTCTTTTTAATTTAAATTATTAAATCTCTAAAAAATTGAAAATAATACCATTTTCCCATAAGATATCAAAATACCATTCATTTTATTTAGAATCTAATGAAATAAAGAAACAAGGAAAAAAAACATTTGAGAAATGAAGTAAAAATAAGGAGCAGCAAAAGGCACATTAGGGAGGGAGCATCGTCAACAACCAATAAGAAGAGAATATCCAATTAAGTCTAGATAATTCTTTGAAATTCAATCATCTTTCTTTCTTTTCTTTTCTTTTTTTATATTTGATCAATTATATCTTAAATAACTTTAAGCTTGAAACTAATATGATTTGAAGCTTCAAGCAAAAAGGATTTTCGCCTCTCCTAATTCTTCTTAGCTCCGTTTTCTACTTCTTGAACGGCTCAGACGTGGTCTTGGATGGGTGGCCTCGACCTCTTATCTGGTTGCTTCATCTTCTTCCTTGTCAAGTGTCAACAGTAACTTTTGCTGACATTTTTACTAAACCCTTTGTCCCACTACTTTTTCTACATCCTTTCCAATTAAGCTGAGAATGATCGATGCGCATTCTTCAGGTTGAGGGCATTACAGTTAATATAACTGATTTAGTTAGAATTTGTTGATTAGTTTGATATCGACAGCTATATTTGCATAATTTATTGTATGGCTCTGTATCAAATTATGTATAAGCCTGTGCACTATTAATAATAAGTTTAAAAAAGGGTTGATTGTACAGTGATCACCATCACTTGACATTCTACAGATTTGTGCAAATCATGATGGCAAAGGGAAGCCGATTGAATATTTTATTGAAGTCTGTATCCCTCCATATCATGAGATGGACCCCTACAAGATAACTTCCTGGATTGCCGAAACTGTCCTTCTGTGGAAGCCTACCATCCCTGAGGTTCTTCTTGCTAAATCTCACACTAATCCCTTCCTCCATGCTGTGGGGTAAACAACTATACCTTTTTCATTAAAGACATAAAATTAATTCCATGATCTTGTTACATCATGTTTGCTTCTCTTGCTAATACACAAGTGATTCTAAATCCAATACTTTACTGTATTTGACTAGGGGTGTCTTTGGAATAGTTTTTAGAGTAGAGATGATGAAGAAATGTGACTAAATATTTGTATGGTTGTAATTTGAATCTCTCTTTTTATGTGTAAACTACTAAGAATGACGTAAGTTAATGAGATAATTAAACAAGGTATAAAAGGGTCCGCTATTGAACAAGAGGTACTCATCCTACCTCCGGTCTTATCCGCCTTGATAAAAAAATTAAACTACAAAATGAATGTTATATTATGGATAGGAGGAAGTGTTATTTTTGGTACTCTGTTCTAACTACCTACTAAAATTCTTTTCAAGACCTGATCCAGACTGCTTCTATCACTGTGGTTTAGATTCTATATGTAATCAGTTTTTTGCTTTTGATCAGGTGTTTGGATATAGTTAGGGATAGAAACCTTATTTTTGAGAAAAAGGCTCTTTTAATGGCTTTCCAAACACCCACGAAGTTACAATCATTAATGCTGATTGCATGCATGAAATCTTAATCGTTATGTTGAATATCATTCAAGTTGGAGGATATATACTCTTTCAATTGTTGATGAGTCTGATGTCATAGATGAGATTTCTAATGTCAGTAGTTATTATATTGGTAAGTTATTGATATGTAATGGAGGGAGAGGCTATATATATTCATTTCATTCTGATAAGACCTGCTATTTCCACTAGAAGGTACAAAGAGGGACATAGGGGAGACAAAAGAAGACAAAAAGGAGGGGTTAAAAGGGATGATACTGAAGGTTCATCGAATTATTATCGTATAAGTCCTAGTTGTAAGGAAAAGCAATTGAATGACCTAGTGATGTGTTAGGTCTATAGGTGTGTGTTTAGTGTCTTTTGTAACTTTTGAAGTTTTTAAATCTTTCTTGGGTTCAGAGAGAGGGAAGCTCAGTCTTTTGAAATCGAAAGTTGGTGAGGAGAGTCTGGCCTCTCGAATTATGCCTATGCGGGAGTGGAGGAAGATCTTCTTTCTTCATCATTTTATCCTTTTGTTCTAGTGTAATTTCTTGTGTCCCTACTGTGGTAACTTCCTTCAGTTCTTGGGAGGAAGAATATTGTAACTTTAATCAATTGCAGTGTTGTTTTGCCCACTCTTTTGTTGAGTTTTTCTTCATTTTTCAGTGTTGTCTTTCCTGTTGTTCTGTTGGGTTCTATCCCATTCCTTCGTTATTATATAAATATATTCTATAGTTTTCTTCTTGAGAGATTTTGTGATAATGAACAAGCTAAATCCAAACAGGCATCCAAGCGCTTTTTCGAACTCATGACTGCTTAGTTAAGAATGGAACACCCTAACCAGCAAGCCACAAGTCCACAATTTTTTCTTGAGATTTTTACTACTGTATAGTAATTAAATATTTTTTCAAAAATTTTATTCTTTATAATACATGTGGTAGATAAATGTAATTATACGTATGGCTAAATCCACGTGCATGTGCCTCTTACACACATATCTAAAGCTGTAATTATATTGTTCTCTTCTAAGCATTAATTTTGTTAACCATACTTATGTCCTCTTAATTTGATGTTTTTCAGATCAGCTTTGAATAAGTTGAAGAGTTTCTGGACTCGATCTTGCTCAGCATCTGCTTGATGCATGAGCTCTCTGCCTTGTTATTTGCGGCTGTCAATTGTCGGATACTTGACATAAATACTGTGAGCTGAGAAACAATAATTGTGTTGCATTTTTTTCCCCTAGAAACAGCCGCATGACAGGTAAGATTGAGATTTTGAAGGACGATTTTTTATATTTGTGTCTGATTTGGTATCTGCCTAGCAAGGTGCTTCAATTCATTGAGATGATTTTGAAACAGACAACTAAGAAAAGCAAATCAAGCAGCTGATTGTCCACCATCATGGATAAATTGTAACAGATAAATTGTAGCATGGACAGGGAATAATCCCAAATTTAATATATTATATCCTACAAAAATTATCAGGTTATTTTTGATTAATTTGGATTTATTACATAATACCTAGATTGTTAGCCAATTTTTAAAGAGAATGTAGATTTAAATTGCTAATGAGATTATTTAGCTGCTAACTCATCCTATATGAGGCGTTAACAATTGTTTATATGGTATCCTTGTCAATTCAACATCAGCAAAAATGCCAGCTTCTCACTTCTTTCTTCTCTCCTCTTCCTTTGGCGTATCGTACCATTCGTTTTCTTCCTCCACCTCCTCCTGGCGTTTTCCTCTTCCCAATCAAATTCTTCTGGCCGTGGCTTATTGGTTTTTGGTGGAAATTAAACCTTCTTGGGAAATACCAACACCACGACCACCACAAGAATATTGAACAAGACACCCAACTTTCCCCACTTGATTGGTTTGACCTCTCCTTCTCCCTCTCTACTATTTTCTCTCTCTATTGAGATCTTGGGCCAGTTTCCTGGTGGGCCGGGCATCATCCTGCTACGGCACTCCCGCCATCTTCAATGGCTTACTAATGAGCTACTAAAAGGTAAGATCCCCATATGATGACCAAGTTAATTGTACAAGAAGGACTCTGATGGCAAATACCTAATGGCTCACTGATATGCCAAAATTGGGCTAGATGCTTCTTCTAGTCTCTTGGTTGCCTTTAAGACCGGTGTTGAGTATTTTCTTTCCAAGTCTTACATTATTGGAATTAAAAAAGAAGGAATAAAAATAAGAATTATAAAAGGACATTGAACCAACATGCATATGGACAACATCAAAGTAATGAGTCATGAGTCTGATATCCTGTTGTATAGTCCCCTTAAGAAATTCTGAAAAATATCTCTTGTTATGAACAACTTCTAAACACAGTTGACAAGTAAGCTCCTCTGATTAGATATTAAGCCTGAATTAAGAATCTAAGAGAGTGCAGCCCTTAAGCGTGATAGATAAAAAAATTTGATGCTGAAGAACTTCTTTGTCATACGAAGCATTGTAACGGAGTTCCTCTCAAGCATATAAAGCCATTGCAATAGACATTTGGTCCTTTCTTTTGCTTGGAGAGAATGATAGACCATCCTGATCACGTGGAATTCTTGAGATGATTGGGGCTAAAATCAAACTAATGGAGGAAGAGGAGTCACATAAGTGGGTTATTCAAAGCAATGAGACTGAAGGACAATTCATCTGAAATTTCCTTAATAACATATGACGGATGAGGGATGCGTCCTTCATGAATAACTGCATTATGCCTAAACCAAATAACATTGAGTAGCACCATAATTCCCTTTATCATGTCCGTACCGTTATCAGATCTAAGAGAAAGAATTGTTTGCTTGAGCCATGATATAAATTGAGTGAAAGGGATGTTTGGGGTCCCTAAGGCCCCCAAACATTTATCAAAAAAAAAAAACAGAGAGAGAGAGAGAGAGAGGGTTTTTTTTTCCCAAGTTCAACTAATTTCCCTCAGGAGCACATTTTATGATGAGCAAAAATGTGATCATCATTCTTCTACACCGTTAGATTAATTTTGAACGGTCTAAATTTAATTTAATTTAATTTTCATATTTTAAATAAAATTTCATTTTAATATATGTAAAACTTAAAATAAAGATAATCTTATAACTATCACTTCTCATAAAAATAAATTTATTATTTAAAAAATTACAAATTAAAAATTTTAAATTTAGACCATTCAGATTAAATTTAAACAGTTGAGATCTCATCACAATGATAAAAAATTAGATGCTCATATTTGATTTTGTCTATTCGCATGTCTTCAATTAATGTGTGCTTTTTGCTTTCATGGGTGCCCCAAGGTTTTATTACTTTTGGCCATAGGCACAGAGAGAAATTGACCTTTAATTTGTTGATCTATCGAAACTCATATAGAAGTGGATGATAATCCTCATTGCTCATGTAACGACCCGCCTCATATATTCTCTTATTATTGATCTTACTCAGGTAGCAATACGTAGTTCAGTGGGCACACAGGAATAGCATGAATATACTGATAATATTAATACAATATTGCTTGATTATAATATAAAATTTTCCCCACCAGAGGTTTAATTTACACAATATTTACAGACATTAATAACTAAAAGGCCTTCAAACAACCAACAACATTCCTCTTCGTGCATATCTCTTTTCTGATCTCAGCACGTTTCCAATACTCACATGTCTGAATGGTTGGTTGGGAGGAGTGAGATTCGAGAGAATCTCAGTAACAAACATTACCACTATGCATGCCAGATATATATGAATGCATGACATGCTTGCCTACACTATTTCATGCCAAGATAATGATATGCTGCATGCTCGATGTTATGACATACATATGGCCATTGCACAAATATAACAGAGTTTCAACCAATCATACATGTTCCACACAAATAGGCAAAGAAGTCACATAATCAATGCAAAACATACATATCACATACATGCAGAAAAGGTAAGTTCACTACCTGGTGGACTATAGTCCCCTCTCTTGTCCCTTGATTCGCCAACCATTACTTCTTCTTTGTCACTTCATGGCCCTATATAACCAATCACATTATTAGAGCCATGATGCAATGCTCTATTCAACCCTCTTTAGGTCTATTTTCAAAGGAACATATAGCCATTAGCTATATGTGAACACTTTAACATGGAATTTCCCCTTTCTAATCTCTGTTTCAAAATTTCAGTTAACACGATTAGCTTTGAAAATTCACCATTAATTCTAGGAAACTCCAAATTGAGTGGTTCCAATTCTTATGTGAATATATTTGGATATAATTTCACATAAAAATACTAAATTTCATCTATCACAGCCACAAATTTCCCAAAATTTCTGCAAACGCAACCTGTCCAAATCACATTCCAGAAACAGGGCAGAAGTTTAAAAATTCATATCTCCCAACATACTTGTCCAAAAATTACAAACTACCCGTCCAATTAAAGCTCTATGTATCTACTTTAATTCTGAAAAGTTATAAAATTTTTGACTCACAGCATTTACTCTTCAACTTCCAAAAATTCTCAATTCATATACAAGCGTCCAAAAATCATGAACACTTGTATACCTACACAATTTTGCCTCATAAAACTATTGGAAGCATCAAAATTATAGAATTCCCACTCTTTCTTCATGTCACAGTACAGGGCAGGGCAGAAAATCAGTTTCTCCGAAAAAGTTTGTTGTTTCTTCATTTTCTCTTACCTAATCACTTCCTTGCTACTCCTAATCAAGTGATTAGCTATTTAAATTCTCGTTGGACATCATTTAGCCATTAAAACATCCTTTAAACCAGCCATGAACAGTACCCCACTTCCAATTTACTCATCGAAACAACAAATCAATCGGTTAAAAAGGAAGCTTACGCTTACCTCTACCCGTTTCCACAAACGGTTTGGAATTCCGGCAACACCCCGGCCGGTGAGACAGCGCCAACCACCTCCAAATGAAAATCCAAAACCGTAGAAATGTAGCTCTCAATGAGTAGAAGAAGTTTCCTGAAGGGTACTTTGAGAGAGGATGCCGTTTCGGGAGTGTTTCGGAGGAAAGAATTTTCTCTCTCCTTTCCCTCCATTTCCCTGCACTCTTTCTCTCTCTTCTTTCAGATTTTTCCCGGTGAAAATGCTGAGGAAGATGATGATTTAATGATTAAACGGGGTGTTAATTAGCTTTTCCACGTGTCACAAGCTCATTGGCCCAAATAATGAATTTTCGCACAAAATACCAAATTCTGCAGATTTTTCATTAACTTCGAAAATTCATATCTAATTGTACAAATGTCCAATTGAAGTGA
The DNA here is from genome assembly GCA_037074505.1 of Albizia julibrissin. NCBI lineage: Eukaryota > Viridiplantae > Streptophyta > Magnoliopsida > Fabales > Fabaceae > Albizia > Albizia julibrissin. The sequence continues at coordinate 38,070,398 of CM073483.1, read as the reverse complement.
TTCCAAATACTATGTGACCCTTATTGAGTCTATTCTTAAGAAAAAAATATAATATTTAGCCAATTGGAAGCTCACACTTCCCAAAATTTTAATCTTTGAATGCTGTCCCAGAAAATAATTAATTTCGCTGGGTTAACTTCAAAAATTCATTTCTCTTTGTGTACAACTCCAAATGACTTATATGATCTATTAAATTAAATCTTGATAAGTCTACTTTAATTCTAGAAAGTTTCATAATTTTTCACCATCATTTATCCATCGAAACATGTCACACAATCATCACTGCCATACCGGGAATTTCACCGATAGCAAAATTACTTTGTATTCCACTTTACTATATTGTGTGTGACTTCCAATCACTTCATTTTGTTATTCCCCAAGCTCTTTAGCTCACCAGTATAATTAATTTTAATATCCAATGATATAAAGGAATTTTGGGGAATTTAAACATGCCTCATAGGGACATTTGCTAAACCGGGCTTTAGCAGTCCACTTAATCCAGGCTTAATCTTATGCCTCTAGTCCCACAATTTAGGATATTACAGCTCATTCCTTGAATCATTGGGAATTCTATGGTAATGCTTGAGTATTGAGAATATGATTTCGCAAGTCTTGTCCGGTACTAATTCATTTTTTTTATATAGTGCTAATTCATTTTTAGTTGGTTGGTGTTTATGAGGAATGAATATATTGGAGTGAAGGTGTTGGATCCATTGCATTTCAAAAATGGAATTGACTTTGAAAAATATTTTGGATCCCAAATTTGCATGTTTCTCTTTGAAATATTTTTGTATGTTTCTATGACTTAAAATTGGGCCATAAAATCTAGAGCTTTTAAGTATGGAATTTGATGAATAATACTGAATTGAATTTGAGCCCGTGTGTACTGGATTGTCGAATTTCGTTTTGATAAAATGGGCCAATGAGCCATATTAGATGGGCTGAAATGGTTGGTTGATTTACCAAAGGTTTAGGGTAGGGTTGTCTATGGACCGGACCGGACCGGACCGGGTTTAGCTGCAACCCGAGGTCTGGTCCTGATAGGACCTCGGGCTAGACAAGTTAGCCCTAGGTTCAGTCTGGTCCAGCTCTAGCCCAAGCTCGGGTTGGACCAAACCGGTCTAGTGGACTTCCTGGACAAGTTCAAGCAGTCCAGAACCTGTTTGAATCTTTTTTTCTTCAATGTAGGGATAGCGGAATCAAGAAAAATACATTACAAAATATTAAAAGTCAATCATAAATCCATAATAATCTTCAACAACATTGAACAAAAATAAAAAACAATAACATTGAAATTACTTTAATACAATCTATTAAAAAAATTCATACAAGATATATATAAAAAAAATCAGGTCAGACCGGACTAGATTGAGGGGTCTAAACCTTTGGCCCGATGTTCGGTTTGACCCGAGCAAACCAGTCCAGTCCGGTTTGTCCAAAGTATCTCGGGCCAAATTTTTTTTCCCCCGGACCGGATCGGGTCAGTCTACCCAGACCATCAAAATTTTTGGACATCCCTAGTTTAGGGAACCTCTTGCAAAACTATTCATCTACTAAGGGCATGTTGAGTTGGTGGTGGAAAAACCCGTTTACGTAAGTCTAGAAAAAACTTATCTCACAAACTTACATCATATATTGTAAATCATATTGAAAAAACAACTTATACCGCTAACCCAAACAGACACTACCAATTAACTAATAATTACTCCCTCTGGTCCTCATTATAAGGCACCAATAAACAAGTGTATTTGGTCCTTTTTATAAGGCACTTGCTTGTTTCCAAAGAGTACTAAATATTTTTTTCCATATATGCCCATAATTAATATAATATTAGAGTTTAGCATAATTAGTAGGGGTAATATTGGAAATTACTTCAATTTTATGACAAATTTAATGACTTTAACTGTTTTTATTGGTTTGCGAAAATTGTTAGTTGGTGCCTTATAATAAGGATAAGAGGGAGTACCTGTTTATAGCAAAAATAAAAACTAATAATTACAGAAATAAAAACTAATAATTACAGCTACCAATGATGTTAGGTTTAGCAGGATGAGCTAGTCTCTTTCAATGTGTCAAACAAAAGTTTGAATCTCTGTTAGAAGGTGTTTATAGTTAGTGCTTAGTTGTGCTTCAAATAATATTGCTCCATTAGAAGGATATCTATACTTAGAAAAAAAAAATTAAAAACCAAAACTCAATCTAATTTTTCATGAGTAGAAGAATCTCCATCTCTATTATTTGCTCTAATTCTCTCAACTCCTTTACTCTTTCTCAGGTACATCTGGCCTTGGCCCAATTTTTCATTTCGTCATTCCAAGGCATCATGACTCGAAATTTTGTTTAAACGTTGAAGCATGTATGTACAAGTTAGAAGCCACAACTCTATGATGGCATACCATTAGTTCGCAAGATTATCATGAGAATAGCCTAATTAAATATGAAATTATTTTTGGGCCTAATCATTCCAACAAGATTCACAAGACATAAAACCGAGATGATTTCATATTCGCCCAAAATGATGCAATAATTGTGGGTTGATTATGCTAAAAGCCTAATCAATTTGGCGCCTTTCTTTTATTCCCTTCCCCCCCCCCCAAAAAAATCCTTTTCTTTTGGTGCCTTTCTTAAGAATAAGGAAAAATCTAATTTTTGCCTCTCACAATTTCAATATTGATCTCATAATTCAAATTATGAATTAATGTATTCTAGAATTTAAATAATTTTTGGAATAAAATGGAGATTTGTATGCATAATTTAAATAGGGGACTACACATCTCCATGTGTTAACACATAATTATTCTGCATTCCCATTAATAAAATTAGAAAAATGAAAGGGTTAACATCCCATTTTGCCCCAAAAATTTTTACATGGGAGCTTTGGGTATCATGGCAAGCAAAGCAAAGCGTCGCCTCCTACAGCCGTTTCATTATCATCGGATGCCCTCTGGTCCCTTGCATATTTCTTTTGTTTCAACCAAACCTCATCCAAGATTTATAGTGGATCCAGAGTCTCCAATTAATTACAGGAACTTTGTTTTTCGCCATCAATTACAAGAATCTGCAGCAAGGTATATATGTTGACGTGGAAGAAGGCAAAGTTGAATTTAGGTTGAAACCCCATTAAATAGATATTTTGATTTTAAGCAAAATCAAAATAGATCCAAGAAATTATGCATATATATTTGGCATTAAACGACCGGTCCAACACATGCATTATATTGATTGGAAAAAGGATATCTCTGTTTACTTCTCTCTCAATTTTCTCAAAATTGAATGTCTTCTTTATTGGATCAAGTTTCAATGGTTGAGATTTAATTTTATATTAATATTTTTATATAGCATTAAATCCCAACCATTGAAGCCTTAATATAATGGTAGAGACATTCAAGGAAATAGAGAGAGAGATCAATGGAGATATTCTTCTTACCATCTTCATTTGTATCTTGTAAAGAATCATTTGTTACCAATGAAGATTCATCTTGATTTTATTAACACGTACCTTATGAGTCCCAAGTCATTTGAACCCCGTCCATTAAAAACACAACAAAAAAATATCATTTTAATCATAATTGACTGATAATTCATCTGAAACAATTCACATTTTACTTTGTTTTTAAGAAAAAAATGATCCGCCAATATTTGTATTGAAAAAAAAAAGTGAAATGTTTTAAGTTATCAGTCAACTAAAATTAAAATGATATGAGTTATTGTGTTTTTATCAAACAAAGTTCAAATAACTTGGCACTCTTGAAGTATGGAAGTATTTCTCTTACAAGAATATTAAATCAATTTATTAACAAACTTAGGGTCTGTTTGTCAGGAGGAAAATGGAGGGGAGGGGAAGGGAAGGTGTGACATTCTAAAAAAAAAATTTGTAATTAATAAAATAATAATTTATTAAAATAATAATATAATATAATAATAATATAATAAAATAATATTATATTATATTATATAATAATATATATATATATAATATATATATATATATAAACGTGTGGTAGGCGCCGAAATGCGCCAACCACAAACAAAGGGGGTTTGTCCCCTTTGTTTTATTTTAAAAAAAAATGATTGATGAAGGTTGATGAAACTGAGCGCAGGAGGTGAGGGGGTATTATAAATACCCCATCTCATAAACACTTCACATAAGTGAAGTGTTTTGTGGAGAGAGAAGAGAGTGAGGTTCTGATTGGGGTATTTTCGGTTCTTCGGAGATTAATAAGGTATACAAACTCTCTTCTAATCATAAAGCTTCTTTTATAAAATATGTTCTAAATAATTTTCTCTTTCATATGATAGTAATTTTATGCTAGTTAGAGAATATTTTGGGGATATGATTTTAGGCAAGTTTTGAGTTTTATCAATATAAGACTGTAAAAATGTAGAGAATAATTAATAGTTTATTTTAATAGGTTTAGATTTATTATTTAGTGGTCATGTGATTTTATAATTAATTTCTTTTATAAATAAGGTTTAAATTAATCCCTATAGGGTGTTTTTACCGATAAAAATTAGTTTAAATATTTTATTTGGATTATTGGAGGTATTATTGAGGTTTTAATCGGTTTATTTTTGTTAGATCTGAGTTATGTGAAAAATATAAATTAGGACTTAATATTTGAATTATAATTTGATATGATTTTAATTATGTGGATATTTGAGGAATTGTTTAATAATTATATTATATCCTTATAAATTATGAGAAAGAGATTTAATTATTTAGAAAGTTGATATTGGAGATTTTGTAATTATAGGTATATTAAAGGTTATTTAAGGATTTTTTAAGGAAATTAGAATAAATGAGGATAATAGTTGTAGAGAAAATTGGGTTGTAGGAATTAAATTATGTAAATTAATTATTTTATTGTTTTTTTTTGTTAATTGGTATCTACATTAATAATGTAGATTTTTCTTGTGATCGGTGATTGCACGAGTTTTACTATCCAAATTAAGATTAAGCTTGGAATCGAGGTAACTGGGGTTAATTTATTTTATATGCTTGTTTTGGACTGTAAGGTATTTTATAAACCTTACTTTTATCTATATTACTTGTATGTGCTTTGCAAGATTATATTTATGTTTGAATATGAATTTATTTCAGTGAAGCAGTGTATTTTCTAATTTACATATATAAGTGGAAATTATTATTAAATTGTTACTGTTATGACGGATATGTTGTTTAAGATGGAATGTTGTATAAGAATTTAGAATTCTCGTAATTGTTTTCGAAAGCTGTATTAATTTATTATTTTTATTACGGGATATGTTGGGTTGTGTGGAAGAGATATGGTGAATTGTGTGCCCATAGGCTCTCTCAATCCTGGCCCGGATTTTGGAGCTGAGTGTTTGGGCGGACACCTCCCTGTTACGGTATATCGGTGGTGGCATGGGAGGGGGCAGTATTCTTGATGTGACTAGCTAACATTTGGCCAGGTATACTAGCACTGATAGGCTGTACCAGTCCAGATGAGATAAGGAGGAGCAGGATGGATGAGTGGGGATGATTTTATTTATTGATTATATCATGTTAAATGTTAAATTATGAGAATATTATTATATTATTATTATGTCAGTTAAATCTGCTTCTCTGACTTACAATCTTTTCCTGCATATTTTGTAAATTGATTTTGGTTATTGAGACTTTATGTCTCACCCCGTCATTATAAATAATTTTTCAGGCAATACCTCTAATCTGGATAGAGGCCAAGGGAAGCAACCAGAGGCATAGACGTTGAGAATCTTGTAGGCCTCTTTTGGTATTGGTGTTGTATTAATTTCTATATTGCCATTATAGGACCCACATGTTTTTAAAATGCCACATTTACTATTTGGATAATTGTGTTGGAAATCTTTTTGTGACCCATGGGTTAATTGTGATGTGATATCAGAATAATAAATTTATCTGCAGTGAGTTTGTGCCCTAAACTCCGATATGTTGTGGAAGAGTTTGTGGGCGAGTTTGTGTACTAAACTCTGATATGTATTGGATTGAACTTTGATATGTAAAAAAAAATTATCACTGATTTTGTATAAATGTGGATAATTGTTGTTTGTGAGAAAGGGTCGTTACAGAAGGGAAGGAAAATTTTTATCAGTTAGATTTTAAAAAATTGGAGTAGTGAGATTATAAAATTTTGATAAAAATAAAATAGTAATAAAAAGTAATTAAAAACTTTTAACTCCACTATTCTAATTTTTTTAAAGAGAAAATCCCATAAAAAGCCTTTTGAAATATCTAAATCTTGAATCAAACCCCTAAATTTAATAAATTCTAAATGAAGACAACTGACCCAATTCAAGATTTCAAAATTAAATGATTTTACTTGTATGCCATCTTACTCCTTATATCTTCGTCGTCATTCTAATGGATTTTTTCCCAAGCCACTACTCTTCCCATTCTGAATCTATGCTTTCTTCTATAAGACATCATTAATTCCCTCCATCATCTCTCTCTCCTCGCTCTCTCTTGTCTCATTCATCTACCGCCCAGCTTCACATGTAGGTATAGGCTAATTGGTTTTTAGCTTACAGACTGAACAAGGAATATTCTAATTTTTTTCCTTTTCCATTTTCATTTCAAAATGGACTCTTTTACAAGTATGAAATTGTAAGGTTGCTACAGGTCCATGGAAGAAACTTGTTAGGGTGGATCAATGGGCAAAATGAGGATCAAGAATGGATCCTATGGAATTTAGTGCGCGTGGGAAAACTGCAATGGATTGGAATCAAATATTTGTAAAAATGAGCAACATAACAATAAAAGCAGCAAAAAAATTTAGCCACGGATGAATGAGACGAGGGAGATGGAGAGAGGACAAAGAGATGGATAAGGGAATGAGGTCTTGCAAAAAGCACAGAATTGGAATTAAACGAGTACCAACCCGGAAAAGAATCGGAGAGAGAAAATGGGGATAAAAAGAGCACGAGGGCATACAAGTGAAATAACTCATTTCTAAAATTATGACCTGAGCTTTTTGTCATGATTTAGAATTTGTTAAATTTAGAAGCCTTATTTAATATTTAGGTATTTTAAAAGGTTTTTAATGAGATTTTTTTTTTTAAATTTAACTTATGAAAATTTTTCTTCCCCTCCCTCTCTTCCAAATCCCTAAGATCAAACAGGCCCTTAATATATATATATATATATATATATATATATATATATATGAATGCATGTTGGATTACACTTTATCAATTAAATATTCGTACGAAAGTAGACTGTATTTATATATCAAAAGATTATCAGCTTTTTTTTATTTTAAACAAAATATATTGAGACATTATTAATCTCTTGTGAAAATATATTAAACTTTAGGAATCACAGCTTGTAATAATAATTAAATTAAAGTTGTAGACAACTTGTAACATTTATAAAATATTAAAAACAACCATATATAACTCTGCACAAACATCTGCGCGGCATCTACAGGATTTGTCTCAGATAGTCAGGACTTCCGCAAAATCTAACATATGGTACGGTGGTATTTCTATATTTTCTATTCCTAGTGCCACATCCTTCATTACATGAATGAGTTTGCGGGGGGGACGGAGGATTTTCTTCATTGATAATCCTTTCTATAAATTTTTCTTATCATTGGATCAATTTTTAATGATTGGGATTTAATATTTTATAATAAATATATTATAATCTTAAATAACAAAAAATGGTTTTGATATAATTTTAATAGTTTAAATTTATTTATATGCATTTTTGTTTTTAATATTATAATAACGTTATTATAAAATGTCAATCTCTGCTATTTCTATGTAGTAGGTGATCGTCGGTATCCCTGGATACCCCATGCAATTATGCATTGGTTTTATTGTGACTGACGTAGATTGATAAGTTTATTTGTTTTTGTTTTGTCATGTTTTTTTTTTAGCATGTTGCAGCTAGTATCTTAAGGCAAGCCATCTTTTAGGCGGTCAACGGCCTCAGACTAATTTGATACGAGACATGACAGAAATCGTTAAGATTGGCGCCTCTTGCCCCTAGGGTGCTGCATTCCTACATACATTTCGAATTCGAGAACCCATGGTTAAATTAAAATAGTCTCAATTAGCTAATTTAACCTGTTGCACTTTCTCCGCTTTTATTTTTAGGCTCAACATAGATGAGCATATATAATTAGTATATAACACTCAAATGCGACTTAAAAAGTCCTACTTGATTTTGTGCCTATTAAAACTAGAGCACTTCAAATGAATGAGCTGATACACCCAAATGGCTCAGGTAATTAAGTCTTATTACCAGTTAAATACTTCTTGAAGATTTTCATTGACTTCTTTATGCATGTCTAGTGTTAAAACCTCAAAAGTAATTAATGGTGAAAGTGAAACTAACTTCAACCAAAATTGTGTATGTGTTTTCACAGTTTTCTGTATGTTTCGAGTGGACTATTTTCTTTTTTCTTTTTTTCCTTTTTGGTGAAATGTGGACTATCTTCTAAGGTGTGTGCTCTATAATTTCTTGTCCTCGCTAGGTTATTTTTATGATCACAAGCTAAAATGTTACTATCCTGTTAGTATTTATTATCAGTTACGTTACTTCCTAGATTTTTAGTTTGGTCTAAGTGTTTGTCACTTTGTTAGAAATTTGAGCATTAATTATTTGCATATATATGCCCTAAGTCTGTTTATAGATGGTTGTTTCATTTTATAAGGAGATTAAATGTGGAAAAATATGACTTACCTCGAGACCAAATAGCCAATAGGTCATGTTTTTATAGTTTAATGTACTTAATAAAGATGATATTAAAGATTAATGAATTTTTATTTAAACAATTAAAGACGTAATCAACTTTTTTTTCGTTGGCAAAAAAACAAAAACAACAACTTATTTTCCTTTTAATATGCGTAGTCTTTTTTCTTTTTTCTTTTTTTTTCTTCGGATGCGCAATAGAGTTAAGAGTGATTTATATATATTAGAGATGGAAGCTAAGGGAGTGAAATGAGGATTTTTTTGTAAAAGAAAACCTAGAAATGATTTTAAATTGTAATATACAGTTTAAATGAAAATTTTCAGTCTAAAAGAATTGATTTTTTCAATTATTGAAATAAAATAAGCTAAATTAAACGGCTAACAATTAAAACCAAGAAAACTTAATTGCATAATTAAAGTTGTCTAAAAATTGTTCTGATTTCTATCTTTACTCCTAAGAAATACCATAAATTTAAAAATATACATTTCTTGTTTCTTTAAGAATGATATATTTGTAAAGTTTGGAAAACGGACCGAGTCTGTCGGGCTGGCCTGTTTCAGCCCGTTTAGGCCCTGAATTTATAAGGGCAGGGCCTAAAATTTTTACCTCAAAAGTGAAAGTAGGCATGAATGAGTTATATGTTTTTTTTAAAATTATTTATATAATAATAATTTTATTGGTTTTTTATATTTTGTTAATGATGTTACAAATATTTAGTTGTTATTATCTTTTTTAGAATTAAGTTTTATAAGAATATTTTGTATTAAGAATCCTTAAAATTAAAAATCTAAAAAATATATTTCTTATTTTATAAGTATTATTACCAATTTTGTATTTTTTGACTTATTTACTAATGATAATTTTATTTATATCTTGTGTTGTTTATTTTTTTTAACTACTTACACTTTTCAAAATATATTTATAAGAAATATTTTTTATTTTTTTTAAATCCTCTCATTAATTATTTGTAATTGTGATATATAAACAATAATTTACCTTTGATTATTACTTAATGATTGTGTTTGTTTGTTACATGATGCATACCATTTACTTAAATTAAGACTTTCATTGTTGTAATTTAAAAAAACTAAAAAAATTAAAAATTATTAAAATAGCTTCGGCCCTGACCCTTAAGCTCACCGGTCGAGTCTCAAAAAATGATTGTTTTTCTTTAGTTGGGCTTAAAAAGGTCAGTCCTTTTTATCAGCTCTACTTCTTATGCTTTGTGTAGTAAGACTTTGAATTATTTGTAAATACTATTTTTACCTTTGATTATAAATTAATAACTATATTTATTTATTGCATGATACATGTAGTTAAATCATATGAAAAGGGCATCCAGCCCTGCAAGCCAACCTTGATCCGCATGCTCTCGGACCGAACCTTGAAAAACAGTAATTTTTCTTACCCTGAGTATGAAAGAGTCAATCCTTTTAGGCCACTCAACTCTACAGAGTAAAGCACTTAATGCTAAAAAAATTTTTGCAAAGTGACTTATATTTAGGGTAAAAAAATGTATCTGGAAGACATTATATATTTCATCAAAATAAAAGAAGACGATTAGAAAAAGGGGGTAGAGTTGTAGACTTATTCCCACATGTTCATAATATATGGCGTTTTTTAAAAAATAACTTAAAATATAAATCATTTGTAATATAATTAATACTTATTTTTAAATTTTAGTTCTGAAATTAATACTCATTTTCAATTTTTTTCAATCATTAAATTTTCAAACACATGTTTTAATAATGATAAAAATAGAAAAAAATTTAATTTATAACATATTTAATAAGTTAAGTATTATTTTTTTTGTTTTTAATGAGTTAGTCAAAATGTCATATTTTATGAACTGAAGGGGTATTCAATTTCTAGACAAAATTAGTGATTTTATTTTTTTTCTTAATTTTAATGAATCATGAGGAGTTACTTTTAAATTTTAATGGGACTCGAGTGGCCATCAATGAAAAAAAAAAAAAGAACATGCGTGCGTCATCCGTCCGCTGGAAATCCGGACGGAAAGAAGGTCACTTTACTGCCGCTTACAAATCGGGACTAACGAAAATCGAAAAGACCCATTTCCGAGAAAATCGAGATGGCTTTGGTCTCTGATCAGACAGATCGTGTCTCTAAGGAATCGTATGCTAGTGTCGATGCTGTCATGCTGTAGTAAGTGTTTTACCGTTTGGAAGCGAATCTTTGTCTTTTCCTCTGAGAAATATACTATTTGTTGATACCAGAAATATACTATTTTATTTCTGAAGAAAGCTGCCAAGGATTTTGATCCTCTCTAAGTTCGTTTATATCTATGTTGTCTAAACGGGATGTTTAGTTCTTTCTTACGGTCTGTGTCTGCTTTGACTTTAATTCTAAGCTTTGTTTGTGTCGTTGTATTCCAAAAAAATTAATCTTGATCGATTCATTTTGCTTGGAGCTGAATATGTTTAGATCTAAGTTTCTTTAGCTTAAATATCTTATTTGTTTTGCGATGTGTGTATGTTTTTGCCTTGAATTTTAAGTTTTGCTCTTGCCTTATATCGATTCCTTTTACTTGGAGTAAATATCTTTAGATCTAGTTAAGCTATTTTAGCCCAAATTTCTTACTTGTTTCACGATCTGTGTTTGTTTTCATCTAACATTTAAGCTTTGTTCTTGTCTTGTATCGATTCCATTTACTTGGAGTAAATATGTTTAGATCTATAAAAAATTAATTTTGACTCCATATTAGCAGATCCCTACCTATCAAGTAGGGTTAGGAACACCCAATCCGTTTAATGTCAGATAAAATGGTCAATTTAGCAAAACAAGAATTAACTGCCTTTGAGATCAGCCGACCTCTCAATATCTGATGTTTTTTACCCCATTCAATTTATCATTCATTTATACCTCTAATCTTTTATCTTTTTGCCCCTTTCCAATTTGGTAGCCCACGGGGAACCGATGGCTCGTGGTTTGACTTGGGCGTAGTGAAAAAGGTAATAATTGCCCCCTCCCTAAAATTAAAAAAAAATGAAATTGCTATTTTGGGGGTTTCATTTAGGGAAAGTTGCACTAAGGTTCTAAATTAGAAAAAATATTATTAAAAAGTCTCTTAAAATCTCTAATTTGCAGGTAAGTCCAATGATACTTTTGAATAATATAATCGAAATGTTAAAAAACCTAAATATCCTTAGTGTCAGTTGTCTAACCTGTTAATGGTAGCCCATAGACTTGTCAATAGACGATTGATAAGTCCATGGGCGGCTATTGACAAGTCTATGTATCTGTGTTGACAGGTAAGGCAGTTAACACTATAGGTAATTGGATCTTTTGACATTTTGATTATATTACCCAAAAGTCTCATAGGATTTACTTGTAAATTGGATATTTAAGAGACCTTTCAGTAATATTTTTTGTTGCTTGGGACCTTAATACAATTTTCCCTTTAATTTATTACTCATGCAATGCCACGTGCTCTGAACATGCAGAGATTCCTCGGACCTGGTGGTACCATTTTATGGTGGCTTCCTAATTGTAATCATATGGTTCTAGATCCTGATGGCATCGTACAACTTCTCTTACGGTTTGGCAAAAAAGACGTTTTGTTTTTAACCCTGCTTCTTATTATTATTATTATTATTATAACACTATCCATACTTTCTAAAATTGCTTTATGTTCACCACATGCAACAGTGGACGACAAATATACCAGGATCAAGGAGGGCCAGGCCATATATTGGTGAGTTTGAATTGCCCAATATTATGGTTGAATTTTCCCCAGTGCATGATTTTGTCATCATACTAGCATAGCTAGTTAGTAATTAAGATTGTTTTGTATTATTGTACTGTTCAATTAATATTTATTTTTCCAATCATGTTTGTGTTGAAGTTCAGGTTGTGTGTGATGCTTACAATAGTGTTGAAGATCCTATTCCCTCAAACAGCAGGCATGCCGCTGCGAAATCGTTGAACCATCCTGATGTTGTTTCTGAGAAGCCATGGTATTGTCATGTAGAATCTAATTCAAGACAAAAGTATAACAAAAACTCAGTAATTTTAATTTGTTTCATATGAAAATAGGTTTCAAATGGATCAAAATTTCATGTTCCTGATAGGCGGCTGTACTGGACATCAGGTAAATTTTCTGGGAAAAATTAATTATCCTATGAGGTCCTAAGCAATGAATGTAATTAATAAAAATCTCACAACAAGTAATGAATAGCATGCAACAACTTCCATTTCAGGAGGTTATATATTTTTTACTTGTTGTGAGACTTTTTGGTAATAACAATTTTTTTTTTTTTACCTCATCACATTGATTTCCCCAATTTTCTTTCCTCAAAAAGATTGAAACCTGTTAAAGGAATAGTTCTCAAACCCCACATTAAATTATTTGATGATGATGATGATGACAGGGACCGCGCACTTGGGATTTTAAGAATTCTATTCCGGACAAGGCTAAAGTGGATAGTGCCATACAAGAAATTTCCCAAGGCCTTGCAGTTGCTGGCATCCAGGTATGGTATCTGAATTCCAATCGCCCTATAAGTACTCTTGTACTGTTGAGAAATTCTTGCATGCTTCTGCAGGTTCATCAACTCATTTATGCACTGGCTAATACGATTATTACAGCTCAAAGGATTTTATCTTATGTGTCAGCCTACATGGCACCATTTCCACCTTCTATTATTTTAATAATTGTTTTTAAAAAACTCTGTGCAGAGAGAGATGGGATGTGACTCGAGACATTCTTGCATACACACAATGCACCACCTCACTTGTACACTACCAATGAAATTGTGACACCTCATGTATTTTTTATCCTATGTGTCAGCCATGAAGGGGGTGGATTTTTTTTTTTTGGGGGAGGTATGGTGGAGAGATAAGAGATGAGAGGAGTGATGGTGCCGGTAATCACAGAGAGAGAGAGAGTGTGTGTGTTTTTTAAAAGAAAAAACCAATCTGGGTGCGGAGTAGAGAATAAAGATGCACATTTTTTAAAAAGCTAAAAGGGTTAAGGGGAAAAAATATCCATAAACTTTTCTCACAAGTTTATCTAGCACTAAAAACTTTTTTGTGTGTGTAAAAGTAACCATGAAAAGAGAGAAGAGATTAGAAGACAAGAGAAGAAAATAATTCACGATTCTTATAACTGAAAAATGAGGCACAAACGATGGTTTAGAAGTTGCCGTCACCCGTCAGGAAACCCTTGAGGAGCAACTTAGTATTTGACGTATTGCTCTAAGACCCAGTCTAGGCTATTTATAACCTCCCATCAAGGCTTGTAACAGATTTACCGCCCAAGCAAGTGATTCTAAACCAAATCTTTATCCAAATCATTTGTGGGACATGATCGGGAGATATTTTATTTAAAATATATTAAACTGATAATAATATAATAATGTAACTTCATAATATCTAGAATATTTATTTGATCAAAATAATTAACTAGTATATCCTTTAGATGATAAAAGAATAAATATATATTTAGATATAATTTGAATAAAAAAAATAAAATATTATCATTTTAATAAAATATGTCACTGAGGGAGTATATTTAATTATTCCTCGAAATTGAATTCTGTCTTCAAACCTTTATGCAGTGTGGTTCTCCATCTACAATCTTTCTTGCTAACCCCAATATGTGGATTGGATGTTTCAGGGTGCAGGTACTTAAGGATATTACTCTCTTCTCGTCATTAATTCTTTTCTGCCTACATGTTTATATTATACATATATAGATTAAGGCTTTAATTAATCTTTTTCCTAATTGAATCTAATCTTCAAACTCTGTGTAGGGTGGTTTTGCTTCTACAATCTCTACTACTCCTGACGAGACGTCGGCCACACGTCACATTGAGCAGGTACCATAACAATTTAGCAATTACATTACTCTTCTTCTCGTCTTATTTTTCCATGTACTTCTTGTTAGGAAATATAGATGTAATTAATAGAGTTAGTTGGTGTTAGGAGTTAGCATTTAATACCCTCTTTGTATAAAATATCTACCCATGTAAACTTTATATAAGTGAGTAATCAATGATTTTGTGAGTGCAATAACATGGTATCAGAGCATGGGGTTTTCTGAAATTGTTTTCCGGCAGTTATACTGTTTATTTGGTATTGTTGTTGTTCATTATTTTTCTGTTCATCGATATGTACTGTTCATCCGGGCTGTTACTGCTCATCGTTTTACTGTTCATTCGATACTGTACTGTTCATCCGTTCTGTTACTATTCATTATTTTACTGTTCATTCAACGCTTTTATTATTCATCATTTGTTGTTCATCTGGAGATGGATTTTTTGAAAATATTGCTGAATGAGAACATCAACATATTGTTCTTGTATGTACTGCGTATTGTTGGAATAAAATGTGGGCATAAAATAGTTGTTGAGTCCTTTGGTAATTCTACACTTGCCTATAGAAATTGATTCATGCTCCCAGTTGCTGTTTGGTTTCTTCTCTAATTCCTGTAGCTGCTAATGCATAGTTTCTCATTGGAAAACCTTCATGTTTGAAAAAAAACCTCTATTTGGTCTCTAGTGTGACATTTGCTATTGTGGTTGGAGGATCTTGAAGCCTTGTTTGGGATATTTCTGATTGTTGCTGAGGTTTATGATTTGTGGTGGTTCCCTTTATCTGGACCTATTTTGATAATTGAGCAATCCGTGAGGCTTTGTCTTGCACTTCGTTGGTTGGTTTTTGGGATGTTTTTTGGTACTGTTTGGTTGTTGTAATCTTGATGGCTGGTGATCTTTTTTTGTTTATTCTTGCTTGGAGAGTTTGTTGTGGAGCTTAACTTGCTTCTAGTGAGTATCGATGGTTGAATCTAAGCCTCGTCTTTTAGGTGCTCTTGTTATATGTAATATTACTTCTAGTCTTGCCACTTCTTCCTCAAAATGGATATTGATTCTGGTGCCACTGATCATATTATAGGTAACCATCATTTATTCTCCTCGTATGCGTCTTATGTCAATCCCTCTAGTATAACCATTGCCAATGGTTATTATTCTCGTGTTCTTGGATCTGACACTATTAAGCCTACTCCGTCTATTCCTTTATCCCCTGTCCTTAATGTCTCTGACCTTGCATTTAATCTTTTGTCTCCTAGTAAGTATACTCGACAATTAAATTGTTTTATCACACTCTTTCCTGACCATTGCTTGATTCAAGATCTCACGACGAAGCAAGTTATTGGTATGGACTATGAATCTGGGGGCCATTACTTCCTTGATGATCAGGTACCGCATTCTGTTGCTTACTATAGTGGTTTGTTTCCTTTTGACGTTCATTGTAGTTTGGGTCACATGTCTTTATCCCCTTTAAGGAGGATGTATCCTCAGTTCCATTATTTGTCGTCATTAGACTGTGAGTCATGTCAGTTTGGTAAACATCATTGTGTTCACTTGGCACCTTGGGCCAATAAACGGGCTACGTCTCCCTTTGGTTTAGTCCATTCTGATGTTTTGGGTCCATGTTCTGTCTAGTCAAAACTTGGTTTTAAGTACTTTGTTACTTTGGTTGATAATTTTTCTTGCACAACTTGGCTCTATTTAATGAAAAATTGTTTTGAGTTGTTCTCTTATTTTTGCAACTTTTGTGTTGAAATTCAAACTTAATTTGGTGTATCTGTGAAAACCTTAAGAAGTAACAATGTTAAAGAATATTTGTCTACCCAATTTCAAAACTATATTCTGCAACATGGCATACTTCATCAATTCCAAAAATATTTGGTTGTGTATGTTTCGTTTGAGATGTTCATCCCATTGTTACAAAACTTGATTCCAATTCTCTCAAGTATATCTTTCTTGGGTATTCTAGAGTTCAGAAGGGTTATCGGTGCTATTCTCCTACTATTTATCGTTATCTTGTGTTTACAGATGTCACTTTCTATGAGTCGACTCCATTCTTCCCTGTCTTTACTCCATCTACATCTCCTGACATAGCCGAAGGTCTTAATAATATATTGGTCTTTGAGGTTCAGTTACCACCAGTGCAAGCGTCTGTTCTGACACCTAATAAACCACCAATCCATCATGTTTATCGGAAACATTTCAGGGAAAGTAATGTAGTCGATCATATTCATGGCCCACCAGTGCTTGCTTCGGCATCTGATCTAGAACCAATTCACCTCGCTCCTACCTCTAAACCAGAAATAGTGCCTGATACTCCTGATAGTTCTAATACTCCTGATACTTCTGATACCCATGATACTCCTAATACTTCTGATAACTTGCCCATTGCCTTACATAAAGATAAACGTATTTATACATATCCTATTTCTTCTTTTGTTTCCTATAACCACATGTCTCCTCCATCCTGTTCCTTTATAGCATCCTTAGATTCTATCATTATTCTCACTATTCTCCACCAAGCCTTAGCCTATCCCGGTTCGTGTGCTACAATGGAAGAAGAAATGATGACCCTTGATAAGGCCGGTACCTGGACTCTAGCTGATTTACCTCCTGAAAAGAAGGCTATTAGGGTGCAAGTGGGTGTTCACGGTTAAACACAAACTGATGGCACTCTAGAGTGTTTGAAAGCTCGCCTAGTTGCCAAGGGATGTGCTCAGACTTACAGTGTTAAATATTCAGAAACCTTCTTCCCTGTGGCAAAACTGTCCTCTATTCGCCTCTTCATATTTATGGCAGCCACTTATGGTTGGGATCTTTATCAGTTGGATATTAAAAATGCTTTCTTGAATGATAATCTTCTTGAAGAAGTTTACATGGAGCAACCACCTAGTTTTGTTGCTCAGGGGGAGTGTGGGAAGGTATGTCACCTTCAGAAGTCTTTATATGGTTTGAAGCAAAGCCCTTGTGCTTGGTTTGACAAGTTTAGCTCTGTGATAAAGAAGTTTGGTCTGAATCAGAGTAAGAGTGACCATTTTGTGTTTTATCAGCAGACGGATATAGGCACAATTCTCTTAGTGGTATATGTTGATGATATTGTTATTATAGGAAGCAATACTTCGGGAATCTCGTCACTCAAGGCCTTTCTTAATTCTCATTTCCAAATGAAGGATTTGCGTTTGTTAAAGTACTTTCTTAGGATCGAGGACATGAGAAGCAAGAAAGGCATCATCTTGATACAGAGGAAATATGTTCTTGATCTGTTAAAGAAACTGGGAAACTTGGAGCAGCACCAAGTAGCTTTCCCATGATATATAATCCTTTTTTGGACATATGACAGTGTACCCTATGACGAGCTACCTGAGAATGTGAGGAAAAGGGTTGATCCAGAGAAAATAAAAGTATTTACGTATCCTGAGAGATACCATAAATTGATTGGGAAATTAAACTATTTCATGGTGACTAGCCCTGATGTGACCTTTCCAGTTAATGTGCTTAGCCAATTTATGACAAAGCTGACTGTTGCACAGTGGGAAGCTTTGGAGCATGTCTTACATTATTTGAAGGGCTCACCTGGTCATGGTATACTCTATACGAATCATGGCCACACAGAGATTGAATGCTTTTGTGATGCAAATCATGCGGGGTTAAAGGCTACCAGGAGATCCACAACAGGATATTGTGTGTTTGTGGGGTGGAAATTTAGTGTCCTGGAGGAGCAAGAGATAAGTGGTTTCTCGGTCAAGTGCAGAAGATGAATATAGAGTCATGTGTCATGGGTTTTGAGTCCGGCGCAGCTTACAACGCCCGTGCGGTGTCTCGAGGGTACCACTTCCCCTAGGGACCAGACTTACCAAATACGGTGCCAATTGGTTTCGCTCTGCCATGGGCTCATCAAGGGGCGGCGTTAGCCCCCTTCCAGTTGAATCCTTAGATTGACTTTAGCCCCTCATAGTGAGACCTTAGCATCTAAGGAGAACAACGCCCAAATACTGATGTCGTCCTCCCATCACCAAATGGCAAAACCAGATGGCTCATCTTTTATTTGGTCTTACACGATCACGCCAAACAGGTCGTGACATTCTCCCCCACCCAACATCTAGCACGCCCTCGTGCTAGGGGAGAGAAGGACTCTGCCCAAGGATCCACCTCGAACCACCGATGTGGGACTTTCCAGGGTCATGGCACTTGTGATGGTCCCAGCCCCTCCCACAAAACCTTCATGGGTGCTTAGCGCCCCGCCTTATATAGGCCTTAAAACCCTTAACAAGCTCCCCCACCTAATCAAACGATGTCCTCCATCGCTCAGTAGGGGTCCATCTCATTCCATCCACGGGAGGCCACCACACCGAGAGTAGAAGGAGAGGTAGGCTCTGATACCACTTTGTCACGGGCTTGGAGTTCGGCGCAGCTTACAGCGCCCGTGCGGCGTCCCGAGGGTACCACTTCCCCCAAGGACCATCCTTACCAGATATGGTGCCAACTGGTTTCGCCTTGCCATGGGCTTATCAGGGGGCGGCGTTAACCCCTGACTAGTTGAATCCTTAGACTGACTTCATCCCCTTATAGTGAGACCTTAGCGTCTAAGAAGAACAATACCCAAATACAAATGTCGTCCTCCCATCATCCAATGGTAAGACCAGATGGCCCGTTTTTTATTTGGTCTTACACGGTCACGCCAAACAGGTCGTGACACATGGCTCAGTTTGTGCAAGAAATTGTGTGGATTCATCAATTAATGAAGGAAGTTGGCATTGTCACGTCTTTACCCGTAAAACTGTGGTGTGATAATAAAACTGCTCTACACATAGCCTCTAATTCTGTGTTTCATGAACGTACAAAACATATTGAGGTCGATTGTCACTTTGTATGTGATAAGAACAAGGAAAACTTTATTTTTACAGAACATGTGTGGTCTAAAGACCAATTGAGAGATCTTCTAACTAAAGCCTTACATGGGATTTGTGTTGACTATTTTTGTAACAAGTTTGGCTTGATTAACATCTACGGTCTAATTTGATAGGGAGTGTTAGGAAATATGGATGAAATTAATAAGGTTGGTTGTTAGTAAATATAGATGTAATTAATAGGGTTAATTGGTAGTTAGTAGTTAACATTTAATACCCTCTTTGTATAAATACCCACCAATGTAAACCCTTGTGTAAGTGAGTAATCAATGATATTTTTGAGTGCAATAACACTTCTCATTCAACATCGGTCCTTATTTCTCTTCAAGCACTCACACAAGAATAATACATGCCTATCATGTATGCATCGTTTAGTGCTATAATTAATGAATCTTTTTTCCCTATTTTCTTCTAATCGAATCCAATCTTCAAACTCTTGTGTTGGATGCTTCTTCACCTGTAGTCTTTAACATGCATACGGACAGTATTAAAAGGCTGAAGAAGATGACTGCGCGTGATAATGAGAGGGTACCTCAATCATATGGTTGCTGTATTACTCTTTTTTTCGTCTTTAACAAAAGCCCTTAATTGTTTTTCTTCATGCTACACAGACATTGATACATCGTTTAAGGCTACAATTGATATTTTTTCCCTATTTTCTTCTTATTGAATCCAATCTTCAAACTCTTGTGTGGTATGATTCTGCATCTAGAAATAAGTTTGACAGTAAGAAGTTGTTGGCTGCACGTCTTAATTAATGATATGACTACAACATAAGTCTTTTTCTTTTCATTTTTCCCTAGATAAAGTCCTCAACTCTTTCTCTTCATGCAACAAACACACACACACACACATGAATACGTGTTTATCATACATCATTTAAGGCTAGAATTAATCTCTTTCCCTATTTTCTTCTCACTGGATCCAATTTGCATCTGGAATCTCTACTCCTCAAGAGGTATTCACTACATGTATTATTAATGAGGTACCATGACGATATGACTACTAAATTACTTTTTTGGTTTGCCGTCGTTGTCTCTTTAGCTAGATATACTCCAACAAATTAAAAGCCCTTAATTGTTTCTCTTCATGCAACACACGACGCATGAATTAATACATGTTTATCATACATGGTTTAAGGATATAATTAATCTTTCCCCTATTATCTTCGTATCGAATCCAATCTTCAAACCCTTTTAATTTTGCACATTCTCAACTCTTGCTGATGAATTGTGTGATGCACGTCCCAATGTGGAGCTGGGAGATGATATATGGCTACAATATTACTCTTTTTTATCTTCATTATTTTTTCCTAGATGCTTTGACAAATTAAGTTATAGGCCCTTGTTTTCTCTTCATGCAAGAATACACAAGGTTATCATACATGTTGAAAATTAAGTCACTCTACACCCAAACAAGATGAACAAATTACCCAGCCAACCAAAATTGATTGGCCTTACTCTTATTTATAGACAAAAGCATGTACATACAACTAAATGGGCCAGGGCCAAACCTATAAGCCCAAACCACACGCAACAATACATCAGTCCAATAATACCTAATATAAGTCCATGCTAACACGGACAAATAACACTTTCTAGCACTTCATTTAAGGCTACATATACATAATTAATATTTTTCTCAATTTTTTCTTTTAAATGAATCATATCTTCATGCAGGATGGAACATTCCTTGGTGACAACGTGTGTATTGTACGCCACCTTGTTACGGTACAATATGGCTACAATATTACTCTTTTTTCTTGTCATTTTATCCCTAATAACTTCAGCAAATTAAAGGACCTTGTTTTTATGTAGCAGACGGCGGCTGAGAAGCGCAAGCTGAAGGTTGTTGACCCAACTATGATTCCGGTATAAAGAATTCTCTCTCTTTATTTTATCCTGTCTTTTTTTATTAAGGATATATAGTCATTGGAATTGATCGAAATTGACAAAACCAGGGCTTCCTTCCTGGAGCTGGGATATGCATAATATTCAGGTAATTAAATGCTGTTACTTATTAGGAGAGAATTGTTTGAAATTAATCTTCGATTTTTTTACTTGGAATATGACAAGTGTTTGGTATTAATATGACAGTACCGAGTCCATGAGAAATGGATCAAAAGGTTATGAGCCCTGCATTGTGGCTGTTGATAAGCTGGAGATGTGGAACGCTCTTTCGGGAGGCTGCAATATTGAGGTTAAGGTAAGCATACGCAATATAGGACGATGATATAGAAGCTGATAATATTAATACTCCCACCGTCCCTATATATATATATATATATATATATATATATATATATATATATATGATCTTTTTTATTTTTAATGGTTTATCCTTTTTATAACATCTCATTTAACTTTATCTGAATAATAAATACATTTTTACTCATTTTGCCCCCATTCTCTCACATCATTTATTTACCACACATTCTCCTTTTTTTCTCTCATCATTACTCTTCCTTTCTTACTCATCCATAAATAGAGGTATCTTTAGAAAAAAAAAATTATATTTCCCATATATTTGTTGAAAGTGGGAAAGTCCCACATCGAAAAATTGAAGAGGGAGGGGGCGGACATTTTAGTATAAATAGGAGGCTCCCCTCCCTCCTTCAAATCATCCCTTCAACTTGCCTTCTTCCTTCTATAAGACATTTTGTATTTCCTTCTCTCTTATAGTATTTCACTTATAAATTGTTTAGAGTGAAATGAGATTCTGGTATTTTCTTTATTGTTGTCTTATTTATTTTTTATTAGCTGCTATTAGATATAGTAGTTTTGATTTATTATATTATTAAATTACTTCTAGAAACTTTGTTTTCTAGTATTGTGATTTTTTAGTATAATTGGTTACACTCTATATATCCCGCTTCCGTAACAATTGGTATCAGAGCCAATGTTCTGTCTGAGTATGCTCTGTGGTTGCAGTATAATCTGAACTTCCACATCAAAAAAGAATTACCTTGAGGTTTTGCATTTGCAGCTATTAAATAATATTTGGAGCAGAAATGGCAGACAAAAAGATTGAAGAATCCATATCAAGTGTCAACAATTCGTCGTCGGCATCTTCGCTTCTGATGAGAATTATGCCCAATGCGAAGTTTGTAGTTGAAATTTTTGACGGATCGGGACATTTTGGGATGTGGCAGAGCGAGGTTCTTGATGTCCTTCTTACACAACAATTAGATTTTGCTCTTGAAGAAAGGAAACCAGATAAAATAGGGGAGGAAGATTGGAGGATCATCAATCGTGTTACTTGTGGTACTATTCGATTGTTCCTTTCCAGAGAACAGAAGTATCCATACACAAAGGAAACTTCTGCTTGTAGATTGTGGAAGACATTAGAGGATAAATTCCTGAAGAAAAGCAGTCAAAATAAGCTTCACATGAAAAAAAGATTGTTTCGCTTCACTTATGTTCCTGGTACCACAATGAATGATCATATCACCAGCTTCAACAAGTTGATAACAGATTTGCAGAAATTGGACGTGACTTTTGAAGATGAAGATCTGGCCTTGATGTTGTTAGGATCACTTCCTGATGAGTACGAGCACCTGGAGACTACTCTACTTCACGACAAAGAGGAAGTATCTCTCAGAGATGTTTGTTCTGCGCTATACAGCTATGAACAAAGAAAGAGGGATAAACAAAGAGGCAGAGAAGCAGAAGCACTAGTCACAAGAGGGTGTGCTGAAAATCAATCGAGATCAAGGAAAGGGAGATCCAAATCGAGGTCCAGACCTAGTAAGGATGAATGTTCCTTTTGTCGAGAAAAGGGCCATTGGAAGAAGAATTGTCCAAAGTTGAAGAACAAAGCCAAACAGAACAATGGGAAGGCTGTTATGGATTCAAATGTAGCTGATTGTGATGATGAAAATTCAGATTTTTCATTATCTACAACGACATTGTCAAAATCATCAAGCGTATGGTTGTTGGATTCAGCTTGCAGTCATCATAAGTGTCCCAACCGAGACTGGTTCACTAATTTCCAAGAAGGAGGATGTGGAGTTATCCACACAGCAGATAACACTTCACTTACTGCATATGGCATTGGTTCAATTCGATTGAGGAACCATGACAGATTGATCAGAACATTGACAGACGTTCGATATGTACCAGATTTGAAGAAAAATCTCATTTCTGTGGGAACTCTAGATTCAAAGGGGTTCAAGATCACTGCAGAAAGTGGAGTGATGAAGATAATTTCTGGTGCACTGGTGGTAATGAAGGGTATTCGGAAGAGCAATAATAAGTACCACTATCAAGGTAGTACGATTATTGGAATGACAGCAGTGACATCCAGTGATGAGAAGGAGGCAGAAGCGACAAGGTTGTGGCATATGCGCTTGGGACATGCTGGAGGAAAATCCTTAAAAACTCTTTGAGATCAATGGTTGTTAAAAGGATTAAAGCATTGCAGTTTAGAGTTTTGTGAGCACTGTGTGAAGGGAAAGCAGACAAGGGTTAAATTCGGAACAACTATCCATAATACAAAAGGTATTTTGGATTATGTTCACTCTGATGTTTAGGGTCCTTCCAAAACACCATCATTGGGAGGAAAACATTATTTTGCAACCTTTATTGATGATTTTTCCCGAAGAATTTGGGTGTATACAATGAAAACTAAGGATGAAGTGTTGAAAATTTTTCTCAAATGGAAGACGATGATAGAAACACAAACAGGCAGAAGGATCAAATGTCTTCGTACAGATAACGAAGGAGAATACATGAATGATCCTTTCCAGAAGATTTGTGAGGATGATGGCATCGTCAGACACTTCACCGTCAGAAATACACTACAGCAGAATGGAGTGGCAGAACGCATGAACCGAACTTTGCTGGAGAAGGTTCTGTGTATGTTGTCCAATGTTGGCTTGGGCAAAGAATTTTGGGCTGAGACAATTACATATGCGAGCCACCTCATTAATCGTCTACCATCTACTGCTATTGGTTGTAAAACACCGTTGGAACAATGGTATGGTAAACCTGCTATAGATTACGATTCTTTACATGTATTTGGCTCAATTGCATACTATCATGTGAAAGAATCAAAATTGGATCCGAGAGTAAAGAAAGCTATTTTCTTGGGGATCACTTCTGGAGTCAAAGGATATCGTTTATGGTGTCCAGAGACAAAGAAGATTTTATTCAGTAGGGATGTTACCTTTGATGAATCTGCCATAGTAAGAAAGGTAACAGCTGAAGATACCCAGCAAGGTGATAGTATTTCAAAGCAGGTGGAGTTTTGAAGGAAAGATGCTTTTTCCAGTACAAGGAGCAAACGGGGAAACAAGACAAGACTTTCCTGAGTTAGAAGAAGAGCCAGTTGATAGGGAGGTTTCGACTCATGGACCTCAACAGCAACGTGAATCAATAGCAACCAGTAAGCCAAAACGAACAATAAGAAAACCTACTCGTTTTGAAGACATGGTGGCTTGTGCAACCTCAATTGCAGCTGATGACATTCCTTCAACTTATAAATGGGTTATCCAGAGCTCAGAAAAGGAAAAGTGGAGGAATGCCATGAATGAAGAAATGCAGTCCCTTCATCAGAATGGTACGTGGAAATTGGTCAAACTCCCCAAGGGTAAGAAGGCAATTGGTTGCAAATGGGTATATGCAAAGAAAGAAAGATTTCCTAACCAAGTTGATATGCGCCATAAAGCAAGATTGGTAGCTAAAGGCTATGCTCAGAAGGAGGGAAGTGATTACAATGAGGTATTTTCTTCGGTTGTGAAACATTCCTCTATTAGAATTTTGTTGGCTTTGGTAGCACAGTTAGATTTGGAACTAGTTCAGATGGATGTAAAAACTGCATTTTTAAATGGAGACTTAGAGGAGGAAATCTACATGACTCAGCCGAAAGGATTCAGAGTTGCTAGAAAGGAGAATATGATGTGTAAACTTGAAAAATCGTTATACGGATTGAAACAATCTTCAAGGCAATGGTATAAACGATTTGACAAGTTTATGTTGCGACATAAGAACAGAAGAAGTAGATACAATCATTGTGTCTATTTGCGGAAGCTTGAAGATGGATCCTTTATATATCTCCTTTTATATGTCGATGATATGTTGATTGCTTCAAAAAATCAGGCAGAAATTGAGAAGCTGAAGGTTCAACTAAAAGGGGAATTTGAGATGAAGGATTTAGGCGAGGCAAGGAAAATTCTCGGTATGGAGATAACAAGAGATAGAAAATCAAAGAAACTCTTTTTATCTCAAAATGAGTATTTGAAAAGGGTGCTAAATCGTTTTGGTATGAATGAGAGAACGAAGTCGGTTAGCACTCCACTCGCCCCTCATTTTAAGCTTAGTGCTGATATATCGCCAAAGGATGAAGATGAACGAGAGTATATGTCAAGGGTACCATATGCAAATGTCGTTGGTAGCTTGATGTATGCAATAGTTTGTACAAGACCTGACATTTCACAAGCTGTTGGAGTTGTGAGTAGGTATATGCATGATCCAGGGAAGGAGCATTGGAAAGCTGTGAAATTGATTCTACGGTATATTTGTAATACTGTAGATGTTGGATTGGTTTTTGAGCAGGAATGTGATCGATCTTTAGTTGGGTATTGTGACTCATATTTTACGGGTGATTTTGACAAGCGAAGGTCAACTACTGGTTATGTATTTACTTTTGCAAGAGCACCAGTTAGTTGGAAGTCAACTTTGCAGTCAACAGTTGCTTTGTCTACCACAGAGGCAGAGTACATGGCAATTACAGAGGCTGTGAAGGAGGCAATTTGGCTTCAAGGATTGCTTGGAGAACTTGGTATTGGTCAAGAAAGCATCGTAGTTTATTGTGACAGTCAAAGTGCTATTCAATTAGCAAAGAACCAAGTTTACCATGCAAGGACGAAGCACATTGATGTTCGATATCACTTCATACGGGAAATTTTGGAAGAAGGTGGAGTCATGATACATAAGATACGGACAACTGAAAATTCTGCTGATATGCTGACAAAGGTTGTGACTTCCGTCAAATTTCAACATTGTTTGGATTTGATCAATATTGTTGAACATTGATTGTTGAATTGTAAGCATAAATTTGTAATTAGAAGAAATTAGGAATGTGGGAATTTTCCCAAGGTGGAGATTTGTTGAAAGTGGGAAAGTCCCACATCGACAAATTGAAGAGGGAGGGGGCGGACATTTTAGTATAAATAGGAGGCCCCCCTCCCTCCTTCAAATCATCCCTTCAACTTGTCTTCTTCCTTCTATAAGGCATTTTGTATTTCCTTCTCTCTTATAGTATTTCACTTATAAATTGTTTAGAGTGAAATTAGATTATGGTATTTTCTTTATTGTTGTCTTATTTATTTTTTATTAGCTGCTATTAGATATAGTAGTTGTGATTTATTATATTATTAAATTACTTCTAGAAACTTTCTTTTATAGTATTGTGATTTTTTAGTATAATTGGTTACGCTCTATATATCCCGCTTCCACAACAATATTTATTACTTTTAACTAATTTTAACTATTTTCTAGAATCTCGTATTCAAAAGACTTTATATATAGGGATGGAAAGAGTATTGGTGATAAAAAGGAGAAGGGAGAAAGTAGAAACAAAGCAGAGTGGCACGATCAGTTTTTTAATTATAACAAGACTTGTAGAAGCTTATCAAATTCACATCATCTGGTTCTATTTATAGGGCGGACAATTTTGTTTTGTTTGTTTTTTTTTTACCATCACTTGACATACGATGGGGACGTACAGATTCTTCCATATTATAATGCTCAAATTGAAGAAGATGATGGCAAAAGGAAAACGAGTGGATATGTTATTGAAGTAAAGATGCCTCCATCTCATGATATGGATCCCTATATCATAACTTCCAAGATTGCGGAAGCTGTCATTTTATGGAAGCCTACCGTCCGCGAGATTCTTACCGCTAAATCTCGCACCAATCCTTTCCTCCGTGCTGTGAGGTAAATAGTTACTCTCTTCCGGTTCTTTTTATGAGAAACAAGTCAAACAACTACTAAAATCATGTGATTCAAAATGTTAATTAAAAATAATAAATGTATAAGATATGTAATTTTCTTTCCAATTATATACTCTTATTTATAAAGTGACTACATGAAAGATGATAAATGAAAATTTAATGTAGAGAGATAATAAGCAGGTAAGTGACATATATTTAATGAGAATAAAAACGAAAAGAGGAGTTTAAAATTTCAGACAAAAATTGGATTTATTCCTTATATTAAAGATAAGAGAGATTGTTCTCTATAAAAAGAATTAAAGGGAGTATAAACCTTTTTTATGTACTTGTGTGTGTGTGTCCCCAAGGACATAAAATTAATTACTTGATTATGATGCATCATTTTTAATTGGTTTCTCTTGATAATATGCAAGCCGACACTAAATCCAATGCTTTCTTGTTGGGAGTGATACCAAATATTTGATTAGAAGTGTGTTTGGATTAGTTTTTGGAGAATAGATTGTATATAACAAAAAAAGAGATAGTGACAAATTGAAAACTATTGGTTGTAACCTAAATCAATTTTTATGGCTAACTACTAAGAATGAGATAATTACATAAGGTAGCTATTGAACATGAGGTATTAGTTTTGCTCTGACTGCATACGAAAATCTCTCTTCAAAATCATATCCAGACTGCTTTTTTGTTCCATGTTTTATTGTATGTTTGTTTTAACTTTTTAGAGGTCCTTTTACCACGTTTAAGGTGAATATATAAAAGAAGTTTTATCTCAACTTGTAAAAAAATACTTATAAAAACACTTTTTTGAAGTTGCCAAACAAGACTCTGTTTAATCAATTTTAGCTTTTGTTATGTGTAGTGATAGTTAGAGATCAAAACTCGGGTTTTTTGTTTGTTTGAGAAATAAATGCTCTTTTAATGGCTTGAGGAAAAAAAAAAAGTGGTCGTTTAATGGCTTTTCGAACACCCACTAAATAATTAACAATCATAAATGATAACTGCATGCATGACAATGTTAATTTTTATGTTGAATCTCATTTTGGTTAAGTTTGATGATATATTCTATAGAGAGATTTTCACTGTATGCATGTGAATATTCATGTACATGTGCATCTTACACACACATCCAATGCTGTAATTATATTGTTCTCTTCTAAGCGTTAACTTTGTTAACCATAATTATGGCCTCTTTGATGTTTGTCAGATCAACTTGGAAGAAGTTGAAGCGTTTTTGGACTTGCTCTTGCTCAGCACCTGCTTGATGCACGAGCTCTATGCCTCGTTATTTGCGGTTGTCCATTGTTGGATAGTGAATAAAGAGAAACTTATCGATGAACAATAATTGGGATTGCATACTTTTTGACAAACTGTCACATGACTGGTGAGATTTGAAGGGCCATTTGTAACATCTGTGTGCTTATGGTACCTATTATATTTATTTTTCTCCATTTCTTTTACCATTTGATCAATGATAAACTTGCAATTTGTTATAAAAATTGAACACACACACACATATTTGAATTACATGTTCAAAAATCAATCAATACATTATTTCTAAATACATACACATATTTTTTATTGTTAATTATTAATATAATATAATGATATATATTTATATTTCTATGACTGTTTATATTATAATATTTTATTTGCGTCTAAAAATATTTTTGTTAGAAAAATTAATTTGAAATGGATAGCTTTTTTATATTTTAAATATTATATAATTTACATTTTCTTTAATGAATTATAACATATGTTAAAAATATTTATTTTTATATTTCAAATCTTCCTTTTTGGGGCCATATAATGATAGAGGAACTTTAAAATCTTAAAGAATAAGGACGGTAGTATTATAGATGTTCATAACTCCCAACTCTTAGCATTCTATATTTTTATTGTCCCAAATCTATATCTCTTGTTGATTTCTTTGTATTTTTTATGGTCAAATTTAAGTTAAGTTACTTATATACATAAGGTCAAGTTACCTAAACAGACTTGTTAGTTTTTATTTGTTAAAATGTGTTTGTGAACTTGTAAATTTATCTATAAACATTTATAAATTTTTGTATCACTTGTCATAATATAAATTAGGATTTGTAAATTTTCATATGAACACTTGGTATTTTACTATAGTTAGTTATTAAAATGTGTTTGAGCACTTGTAAATTTTTGTATCACTTCTTCTAATGTAAATTAGGATTTATAAATTTTTGTGTATATATTTGTTATTTTGCTATAGTTGTTAAAATTAGGATTTATAAATTTTCATATGATTAACATTCTTATTTTGATGATGTTAGTTGTTAAAATATGTATGTGCAGTTATAAATTCACTCATAAACTTGACTTAATAGATATCATCAGACATAAGTGTTTTCCTTTTTAATTTATCAGCACAATTTTGTTCAAGGATCTCACGTAACCTTTTGAAAGATTAATATTTTATCGAATTTGTTGTATGTTATATGCACTAATTACGTATTAGTGGGTTTGACGTTATGAAAGTTTTACTCTTGAATTTGTTCTGTTTCCCATTTCTTGACTTACTGATTGTGGGATTCGAATTGGTATTTAGACTGCTTGCCTGTTTGTAACACTTGGGCAAGTTTGTGATTGGATATAATCGTCTACTTACTATGCATCTTTCTTTTCTTTTTTTTCAGGATCAATCAACCTTGGAAATCCTATATATATTTATTTATAATATATTTTGGATGTGGGATTTGGCTAGCAGAGTGCTTCAATTCATTGAAATTTTGACAAGTATGCATATAGGCACAGTCAAGCAAGAAAAGCAAATCAAGCAGCTGGTTGTTCACCATCATGGATAAATTGTAACATAGACAGCTGGAACATTTTCTCATCGTGTCATATATATGGGTTTTGATTAGTTATGCCTCTGCGTCTGTTTCTTCCTAATAACTTTGAGGTTAAAGCGGTTTTTATAATCGGCCTCAGGGTATTGCGATGCGTCAAGTCCATAATCCCAATAAATCAAATCATATATCGATCAATTCTTAGGAATAAGGAATGACGAAGAAAGGTATCTGATGATAAAGCCGTGTCGTTTTCAAATTATCTTTGAAATCACAAACAGGGTATGCTAGCTCTTCTAGATTGCTATTACGAGGAATTACCAAATGTAGTCCTTCTGAGAACTTGAGGACCAGTGGCTGAGACAGGCTTGTAAGTTCCTTGTGGAGTAACTCGATCCAGAGAGAGAAACAAATGGATCACTTTCATTTAGGATTAATTAAAATAATGGCCACATGTTTAATTTGACTACTTTTAGAGTATATTTACTTGTGTCAGCTAAAAGAAGAGTGCTACAACCCTATTCCAACACCACCTTGATGTGATAACTTTTTTTTCTCCCGCTAGAGACTTGCATCCTCCTATTACATGCAATTATATTTAAAGCACTGATGGGTACTAATATAATTATATTTTTTAGAAAATTTAAACCTTCATTTTCCATATTACAAGGAACTAGCCCTTCCTTTGGACTCATACTCCATTAGTAATATCATGCAATTTCAATTGAGCACTACATGTCAAATACCAAAGTACCAAACATTCTGTGTTGATTTGAGTGACACACAAGATGATCCAATTTTGTGGGCTGATGCTGACAGCCCA
This sequence comes from Albizia julibrissin, assembly GCA_037074505.1. Taxonomy (NCBI): domain Eukaryota; kingdom Viridiplantae; phylum Streptophyta; class Magnoliopsida; order Fabales; family Fabaceae; genus Albizia; species Albizia julibrissin. The sequence continues at coordinate 38,039,362 of CM073483.1, read as the reverse complement.
ATGGATTTGGGCTGAATCTTTATCAATATGCCCAATTCTAAGTGTTAGATAATTATCTTGCTTATCATGTTGGACTTGCTTCCTGCCTTCTGACAATTTCAACATCAATTTGATATTCCCTCCGTTCACAATATAAATTGTTTCTAACAGAATAAATTGGTCTATAATACAAGTCATTTAGAAAGCAATTAATACCTTTTTTTGTCAATTTTGCCATGTAATCAATGTTTCAATATGACTTATTATATTCATTCCTCTTATTCAAAACCTCATTTAATATGGGTAAAGTTATAAATTTTCTTTAATTTAAGACAAATTCAATTAGTTAACTATTATTTCTTGTAGGGGTGGGAAAAACCCAAAATCTGATCCAACTCAGTTCGGTCTAAATAAGCAACATAATGAAATCAGACCTGTTTTGATATATTCAAAGTTTATTGTGTTTCATTTTTTTGGCCCTCAAGTGGAACACAATGGCCTAGAGAGAGAAGCTCCTACTTCTCTCTAGAATTCCTCTAGCAACATGCAGCACTCTACACCCGTTGATTGAAAGCACACACAAACCTGAACCTCCTCGGCACCCACGAGACACCCGAAATACAAAGAAAGTGAAATTTGCTAATGATCAAGAATCAACTGATGATATGGAAGATGAAAGTTTTCCCAACCTTTCTACTCCAGAACAACATGTCTCAGCCATACAACTTACGGAGTTCTTTCTAGAAACTCCAACAACCTCTAAAACGTCCCAAATGTTGCGATTGACGCTGCTATGCATATTGACAATCCTCAGGCTGAGAATATAATCTCGTCTTTTAAAGACAAGTTGTTGAATACTGACAAGAACAGTGTTGAGGAGGAAGAAGAAGAAATGATTCTTCAACAGGGAGATGTAACAATCGGTGTGAACAGCAATATACCAACAATAAACTTTGTGATCACAATTTAGACATTCTCAACAAGAGAATGGGCTTTGCTGTCATCGTTAAGCTGCTAGGACGCACAATCGATATTCGACAACTTCGAACACAACTGCAAACTATATGGCATCCAACTCGAAAATACCAAGTAACCAACCTAGACGATGGATGTTTCTTAGTCACGTTCAAAGAGGATATTGATTTTCAAAATGCTCTCATCGGTGGCCCCTGGCAAATTTATAAGCATTACTTAACGGTGCAACCTTAGTCTCCCTACTTTAGTCCTCGGGACCATATGATTAATCAAGTTGTAGGGTGGATTAGGCTGCCACGATAACCGGCGAGATACTATCATAAGACTATCATCAGGTCCATTGGTAGTATATTCGGTGAAGTCATTCAAGTAGATTATAACACAGATTCAGGGGATAGAGGGAAATTTGCAAGGCTGGCTGTTCTGATTGACCTCACTAAACCTCTAACCTCAAAAATTCAGGTCGATGGAGAAACTATCTATGTAGAGTACGAGGGACTCTCCACAATATGTTTCAACTGTGGTCGCTATGGACACCTACAAGAGTCATGCCCAGAAAAGATGGAGAATGTCTGTGAAACTTTGGTGAACCAAAGGCAGAGCCAAGAAGCGCGTGAGAGCTCCCTTCAAACCGAAGCGCTTGAAAAAGTGCAATTTGGGTCCTGGATGCAGGTTCAATGCAGAAGATGTACCTATGACAGAGAAGGTAATGGCCAGGGATCTAGAGTGGTGGCGACAACGTCGCGTTTCAGCGTGCTTAGTGAACTGAAAAGAATAGATGAGGAAGGGTTGAAGTGTATGAACCTATCAGTTATGTGAATACGAGAGAGGCTGTTATACAACGAAGAAAAGGAAAGGACCCGAGAAGAACTAAGAAGAATGAGCATAGCACAAAACCTAGGCAGCAACCTCTAGGGACCCCAAATAAGGACGCCATCTTCAATACTTGAGCATATGCAACTATGAACAACAAGACAACTATGGATGCACGGCATAATTCAGTTGTCTCTATTACATATACGCGGCTAAAACACAAGTATTAAGGACCCTCAAGTAACCTAAACTAAGTGGGAAAGAATTCTCATCACTCCACTCACGCTCAAATAGGCCATAAAACTGTAACAATTAAACCACTGGACCCAACTGCATAGGCCAGAGGAATTAAAATAGTATCGAGGCTCATAATCCATAATCTGGGAGCCAAACCCAATATTTAGTCCCCTGGGCCATCCGTACGAGCCATAAAAGAAATTTCAAGAGGAACACAATAGTACTTTGACGAGCAAGAGGCAGCCATGTTGCTTGAGGGAGTGGATTTCAATACTACCCTTTCATCTTAATTAGTCTTTATGTCAATATTAATATGGAACTGTCAAACAGCCTTTGACAAAAGGTTCCCTTCAATATTTAGATTTTTTTTGCTAATTACAAACCTGACATTTTTGTGATTTTAGAACCAAGGATTTCTGGAGTAAAAGCTGATAGAATTATTAAAAGGCTTGGTTTCACTCACTCCCATCGAGTAGAAGCTTCTGGCTTTTCTGAAGGAATTTAGGTTTTATGGTCAAATGTGGTGGATGTCACTATTCTTATAAATTACTTTCAATTTATCTATATGGAGGTTATTTATCGGGCAAGGCCTTCCAAATTCCTTTTTACAGCAGTGTATGGCAACCCACAACCTTGCTATCAGAAATTCTTATGGCAAGATCTCTCTGACCAAGCTCCAACCGACCCCACTCCATGACTTCTAGCAGGAGATTTCAATGCCATTGCAAGCCAAGAAGAGAGAAAGGGAGGCTCAAACTGTCGGGTTTAAGGCTGCCAGCTTTTTAAAAACTTCATTTGTCAACATGGGCTAATTGATTTAGGCTCAAATAGACCCAAATTCACATGGAAACGAGGCCTACTTTTAGTCCGACTAGACCAGGAACTTTGTAACACTTCCTGGGTCAACCTTTTCAATAACAGCTGGGTTGATAATCTACCAAAAATACTTTCAGACCATAGACCCATCTCTATAAATTTTAGGCCTTAAACCCATCGAAACAGTGGAGAGAAGACTTTTCATTTCTTAGCATCATGGCTATCACACCCTGAATTCTCAAGTCTATTTCAAGAGGCATGGGCTCAAGGTGATAATAATACTGTGGATTGCATGGAACATTTTAAACACAAAGCCTAACACTGGAATAGCCATATTTTTGGCAACATCAGCAAGCAGAAAAATCATCTACTAGCTTGTCTAAAGGGTATCCAGAAGAGTCTCGAAAATCACTCCTCCTCTGATTTTCTTTTTGAGCTTGATCAAACTCTCCAAGGAGAATATGAAGATATATGTTTTCAGGAAGAGTTGTTATGGCTGCAGAAATCCACTTCTGATTGGCTCTGTTTAGAGGATTGAAATACATCCTTCTACCACACTAAAGCACCGCTTAGAAGAAATCGAAATCGCATCACTTAATTGAAATTTGAAGAAGGAACGTGGATTACAGATGATAAGAAACTATCAAATATGGCCAGGAACTTTTTCCAAGACTTATATTTAATTGAAGAAGGCACCCCAATACCATACTCTACAAGAAAGGTATTTCCTCCTATCTCCACCTGTAATATCCTCTTACTGGAGTGTGATGCAACTCTTGAGGAAGTTAAAAGAGCAATGTTTGAAATGAAGTCTTTAAAGTCATCAGGAGTAGATAGGTTACATGCATTATTCTTCCAATCACAGTAGAATATAGTCGGCCCAAGTATGCCTTTGTTATTTCAAAGGCTATGGGAACGTAATCCTCTAGAACCGTCTCTCAATCACACTCTCATTGATTTAATCCTGAAAGTAGCAAAGCCAACCCAAATGAACCAATTTAGACCCATAAGCCTATGCTCAGTAGTCTATAAAAAAATCACAAGAATTCTTGCAAATCATCTTCAGTTGATTCTCCCTAATCTTATTATGCAAAATTAAACCAACTTTATTTAGGGGAGAAGCATCATTGATAACATAATTATAGCGCATGAAGTAGTGCACTCAATGAGAAAGAAGAAAGGTGTCAGTAGGTGGATGACCATCAAAGTTAACTTAGAAAAAGCCTTTGACTGAATGAGATGGGACTTCATTAATGATACTTTAAAGGATGTTGGGTTGCCAGACAAAATGGTTTAGCTAATCATGCATTGCATTACTACCTCAACAATGCAAGTGTTATGGAATGCAAGAGTAAATGATGGCTCTTGGAAACCTATCAAAATAGGTCGGAAGGGACTCCTACCATCTCACCTCTTTTTTGTTGATGACTTAATCCTATTTGGCCATACAACAAACTTCTAGGTCAATTTGATTCAGAAGATACTTCATGACTTTTGTTCTTCCTCTGGACACAAGGTAAGCCCAGCCAAGACAAAAATATACTTCTCAAAAAATGTAGATGCTAACCAAAGAAGAATTATTTGCCATCAATTGGGATATGGCTAAGCAGATTCTTTAGGAAAATATTTAGGAGTACCTTTGATTAATGGAAGAGTCTCCTCATCAACCTTTAGTTATATTCTTGAGAGATTACAGTCCAAGCTAGCTAGTTGGAAAAGTCATGCCCTTTCTTTGGATGGGGGAATCACCTCACCAAATTGGTCTTATCAATACCATTCTTCACAATGCAGAGCGCACTATTACCATCCACCTGTTGCAAAAAAAAATAGAAAAGCTGGTCTAAAAATTCATATGGGGATTCTCAAAGAGCCGTCATAGGATCAGTTTGGTCAAGTAAGAGGAGTTGTGTCAACCCCTTAACAATGGTGGCTATGGTTTACTCAAGATGGAATCCTAAAACAGAGCCTTTCTTATGAAGCTACTCTACCAAATGTGCCATAAACCTGACACTCTATAGGTGCAAGTGCTAAAAAGGAAATATAACATCAGTGATAGACTGGAGGATATAGCCCAAAAGTATTCCTCTTATTTCAAGCAAAATATGACGAAGGTTTGGGCAAAAGCTTCACTTTACATTAAATGGAATCCCAATGCTTCTATTAAATTCTGGTCGAATTATTGGGTAGGTGAAAGTGGACCCTTGAAACTCCTATCTTAGCCTGAGATAATGGAACTTGATATAGGAAAACTATTAACTAAGTTCATAGATTATAATGGTCAATGGAAGAGCAACCTATTTGAAAAACTGCTTCCAGCTAAAATGACTAGAAAGATTCTAAAGATACTAGGTAGGCAAATTCCTCTGAACGCGACATGCTCATGGGCATGATCATCATTGGGGATTTTCTCAGTCATGTCAACTTATCAAGCTCTTGGAATACTAGTGAGTCTAAATAGAGGTCACTATGGAAATTGCCAATAGCTCATAGGATTAAAACATTTATTTGGCTTTTTCTTTAAAGCTTCTGACAAATGAAGAAAGGCATAGAAGAGGAATGGCCGTCGATACCAGGTGCACTCTTTGTCAAGGAGGAGAGGAGAATATTACTCATGTTTTTTGAGACTGTCACATGGTGACATCTGTATGGAAAAAAATCTTACCTATAAACATGTCTCAAGCTTTTTTCAGAAGGAATATCACTGACTAGGTCTGTGCCATCCTTAAGTCTAGGAAGTTAAATATCTCATGGAAGATAGGGATTTGTATTACTTGCTGGAAGCTATGGGAAGTCCAAAACCACAATCTTTTCCCAGGAGTCATACACAGTTGATGAAATCCTTTCACAAGTTAGAGCTTTAATTACTCACACACTTAAAAGCTTTTCTCTAATTAAGAGCATTTTGTAAAGTTTACTCTCACCGGATTTTACCATACAAACATGTACAGATATATTGTAAATTTTTTGTTCTGAATGAAATCGGACCCGGGCTGGACCGGGTTGTGGACCAGGGGACTGGACCACTTAGACTAGTCAGGTCTGGTCTAGGTCAATTTCTTAAAAAAATATTTTTATAATTTAGATATTACTTTTTATATTTTATTTAATGTTGTTAGAGTTTTTTTAAGGATTTAAATTAAATTTTATTTTTTATGATGATTTTTATATGATTATAGGTATTTTTATTATTTTAATTGTATTTATCATGTTTAAATATTTTTTTCAACATATTTTTATTATTATTGTTAGATATTCTTATAGATTTATGGTGTTTTAATTTTATGTGACGCATTTTATATTATTATAGATATTTTTATAGTCTTAATTTTGTTTAATATGTTTAAATTTTATCTTCTAAAGAAAAAAATAAAACTAAAAAAAATAAATTTAGGTTCTAGACTACTTGGACCAGTCCAGAGAGTCTACCAGATCCAGTCTAGGCTAATCCGACCTCATGTTGATACTGAACCAGACTAATCCATACTTATCCCTAATTTATTAGTTATAATAAATTAGTTAAAATGACTTCTACCGAAAACCCAAAAGGTATTCCATATCATGAACGAAGAGATTTTTCACGGTTATTAACGTGACCTTGAAATTTGTATGGTACGTACATATAACACACACAATAGTGCAAAAACATTCTGACAACTAACAAGGGTATATATAAATAAGGGATGTTGAAGATAATAATGGTGGAGAATGAATATATCTGGGGAAGGGTGGCCCTAGTAAATAAAGACACGGGGCTATTATTTGTCATTCGCACTAAATGCCTCTAGGACGACATATCTGACTAATGATGATTATTCCTTTCCCATATAAATTAATTAAGAATAATATGTATGAATATTTTTGAGAAAATTTCAGAAAAATACAAATAAAATTGAAAAAGGATAAAATGGTACGGTGAATTGTTGAAATACCAAATTAGACCATAAGTAGGAATCTGGGATCTAAAATTGTAAACAAAAGATGAAAATGCCCTCAGTGAAGTGACATGTTATAGTCTTGTTTCTAGAGAGCTGCCCCAATAGCGGGGAGAATATTGATGATACCGTCCCTACCACCACCATCGATTTGGTCTGCCAACGTTATCGCAACCTCCTACACGATGTTGCCGAGATTGATGCCGGTTATGGTCCTGATTCATGCCTTCCCTAACTTTCCCTCTGATGTTGAGCTCTCCTCCTTCGATTGGAACTCCTCTAATCAAATTTTGTTGAAACCGAAGCCGCCCAAGAATGCTGACACTAACAAAAAGAAGGGCATGCCCTGGACTGAGAAAGAATGTGGGTATGTTGCGAAGTTGATAAAAAAGAAAGTGAAGTCGTTAATATAGAAGATGATATTGTTAATAGAGAGTGAGGTGTTGTTATTCGCCTCCCCAAATTGTTAATTTGGCACTTTCCCATATGAAGTTGTTAAATAAAAAAGTCAAGTCGTTAATATAGAAGATGCTCTTGTTAATAGAGAAATGTGTTGTTATTCACCCTGCCAACTTGTTAATTTGGCACTTTTCTATACAAAGTTGTTAAACAAGAAAATCAAGTCATTAATGTAGAAGATGATGCTGTTAATAAAGAGTGGGGTGTTGTTATTCACCTTTCTAACTTGTTAATTTGGAACTTTTCCATACAAAATTGTTAGACAAGAAAGTCAAGTTGTTAATGTAGAATATGATGTTATTAATAAAGTGTTAAATTAACAAGTTGGGGAGGCCAATAACAATACCTCTCTCTTTATTAACAAAACAATTTTCTACATTAACGACTTAACTTTCTTGTTTAAAACATTCGTATGGAAAAGTGCCAAATTAACAAGTTGGGGAGTCCAATAACAACACCTCTCTCTTTATTAACAAGACCATCTTCTACATTAATGACTTGATTTTCTTGTTTTACAACTTTATATGGAAACGTGCCAAATTAACAAGTTGGAGAGGCGAATAACAACCCTTTTCTCTATTAATAAGATCATCTTCTATATAAACGACTTGATTTTCTTGTTTAACAACTTCATACAGATAAGTACCAAATTAACAATTTAGGAAGGCGAATAACAACACCTCTCTTCATTAATGACACTATCTTCAAAATTAACGACTTCTCTTTCTTTTTTACCAACTTCACAACATACCCACGTTATTCTTCAGTCCAGGGTATACCCTTCTTTCTATCAATGTCAGCATTCTTGGGAGGCTTCGATTTGAACGAAATTTGATTAGAAGAGTTCTAATAGGAGGAAGAAGGCTCAGCATCAGAGGGAAAGTTAGGGAAGGCGGGAATCAAGACCTTCACCGGCATCAATCTCGGCGACGTTGTGTAGGAGATCACGATACGTTGCCAAACCAAATTGACGTTGGTGGCAAAGACGGGTCGGCAATATTCTCCCTATTGTTGGGGTAGCCCTCTAGAAAACAAAACTATAGTCTGTCACTTCACTCCAGGAATTCTTGTCTTTTGCTCACAATTTCATATCCCAGATTTCTACTGACGTTCTAATTTAAAATTTTAGCAATTAATCACACCATTTTGTCTTTTATCAACTTTGTTTGTATTTTTCTAAAATTTTCCTAATATCTTTTGATAATACTCTCTTTTATCATTTTTTTTTCTTGTTTTGGCGGAAAGGGAGGGCTTCTTGCAACCAAATAAAGGAAGAATATAATTATTCCTTTTTTTTTTAATTTGGGCTTTTGAGAATCCCTGACAGCTACAGATACTTTATAAGTCTTAAAAGAGAGCAAGAAGGGCATAAGAATACGAAAGGAAGCATAATGAGAAGGGAGAAATATTTGCAACGATAGCTGGCAAGTGGCACGCCCTACAATAGAGTGAAGTTATTAAACCCCTAAGAAATTAAAGCCAATTAAATCCCACCAACTCCCTTCATCTATGGGGTACCCCTTACCTTTTGAAGTTGTTAGGCTGCTGCCTCTCTATTAGAAGTGGTAGTTTGGGCTGAGCCCGTTAGCCCGGCCAAATAAACGGGTTCGGGTTTGAAAGTCCGAGCCCGTTTATTATTCGAACCGAGAGTTAAACGGGCCGGCCCGTTTAACTATTTAAAAAAATAAAAATATATATTTTTTATATATTTTTTAAATAAGTTAGATCTCAATGTTTTCAATTCTTAGTGATGTTGTATTTAAAGACTTCCTATTTTTTTATTTGACACTTTTTTCATATTATATCTATTTATTTTACTATTATTAAATTTTAAAAAAATGTATTCACATGTTTTTGTGATGTAAGTAGACAAAAAAAAAGGAAGGTAAGAACAAAATTAGTTTTGTAGAACGAATATATAAAAGAAAATAAGTATGACATGAATGGATGAAAGAGAAAGGGAGTAAATTTTTTTTTTTAAAAATAAACTAAAAAAAAATAAAAAAAGGCGGGCTAACGGGCCAGCCCGTTAGCCCGTCTAAACGGGCTCGGGCTGGCATTTCGCCAGCCCGTTTATAAACGGGCTAAACGAGCTTGGGCCCGTTTAGCCCGTTAGCCCAACGGGCCAGCCCGATGGGCCCGGGCTGGCCCGTTTTCCCAGTGCTACTCTCTATATAGAGCGAAACCTTTTAAAATGATTGGTATTTTTTATTAGTTTATATCTCTTACAAAAAAAATTATTTACATGATATATGCCTTAGCTAATTAAAAAGATAAATTAATTAAACTGGATACTTGTCACTTATTTCAAATCATATCAGAATAAATAAAAATTGGTTGGCTAAAACAATACAGTTATATTTAAATTTGGAAAGACCAATGGTTTTAACATGTTTCATTCTAGTTTATCTTAATTTATATGTTTAGTTTATTTATTGATTTGCGCCTAACTTTAAATATTATTTTCAGTTCGATAATTATAGGTATAAAATATCTTCTCACTTGTTTAAAATTTTTTAATAAAAATTACTTTAAATCAATTTTATTATATCTGTTTCAATTTTATTAAATAATCAGAATCTTTAAAAAAATTATATTTTAAATTTTTTTGAGTAGATGCTTTAAGTGGATGTGCGCTTACATGAGAAAGAATGTTGATTAAAAATATCAATTTTTTGTTACAAAAAAATACTTCTGTAGAAGGTTTGTTTAAACTTTTAAAATAATTAGAATCTAAAAAAAAAGATATGCTAAGTTACTTTGAATAAGGTGAAATAATGGGACACAAGCGATGAAATCAAAGGAAATATTACAGCGTAATGGATAAAACTTATGTGTAGCTCCTTAGGTCCCTTACGTCCAGTACGCCAATGGGATACTGCCACCAGGAATATTTTTCCACATCAGCCCCAAACACTGTTAGCCTAGAGCATATGAAGTCGGTGGATAGAGGGGGGTGTCAGTGTTCTAGAGAGGAGCTCTGATGAAAGAGACTAAGAGAGCATGAGAAATTATTCATCATAAATTTGTACTATTTTAATCTAATATATATTAATGATTATATAGTATGATTGCAATATCTTTAGTATCACCTTTTTTTTTTTTTTGAAATTCTTTTCAATTCCAAGTATAGTTTGGTTTAGCAGTAGTCCTTCTCCTTTTATATTAAGATAATGATGGAAAAGTGGGTTGTACAAGAATTCTACAAGGTCTTGAAATTAATCCTGATATGATAAATCATTACTGATTCAATTCACTCCTCCAAAACCTTGGAATTGTGAAAAGAAGCTAAATAGAAAAAAAAGTCATATTGTTAATGTGATTTGTGTTTGAATTGACAGTAGGAGAAGTGAATTTTTTTTTCTAAACCCAGTGAAAAAAAGTCAAAAGCTACTTCAATGAGTTTATAAAAAAGTAGCTTTTTTTTCTAAAAGCCCAGTGAAAGTTAATGTGTTCACAAACGTATTCGCATATGTCAAATGTGATTTTACCCTCCAAATGAATTTTTCCTCTTCTCAAATGAGATCTCAAAGAGACCCAATTTAGAACATACAAATGAAACTTTTTTCTCAGGCCAGACTTGTCCCCAAAGGTTAAATTTTATGATTACATTTCTTTTGTATATAAGTTACAGAGTCTTTTTATTTTATTTTGGTGTTATTTGGACATTTTGTGAATTGATAATTTCTCTTTCTATTTTGCAATTTTCCATACTGATCTAAGCTTGATTAATTAATTAAAGAAATTTGTGAACATCCAAAGCTCTAAAACAAAATTGAAAGCCATTCTTAATGTCTTTTTTTTCCTTGTCATCTTGTGCTTCATGCAAGAAAGGTGGCTTCTTTTTTTATTACTTTATTGGTATATGTGATAAAGTATAATTTAATTTATATCCTCCAAAGAATCAAGAAACTATTGTGTGATCCTTTTTATCCTTAAATATAAAATACCAAATTTAGAAAAAGAAGTATGCACCTCGAAAAAATCCCCTTATTGAAAAGAGAGATGCTACAACATGTGAATATAAAATGCTTTGCAAGCTGGTTGCCTTTTTTTTTTTTTTAATGGGACATGTTGCTTTCTTTTTATTATAAGCATAATGTATATTGATGTATTGCCAACTTCTAGATTCATTTCCCATATAGACTAAATTTTTGGATAAAATCAACACTATTTTATCCTGACAATTACGAATTAAAGCTGAAAGCCTTATAGTACAAAGAAGAATCAAACCTTTTGTGAAAATGCACATATTATATTGGAAGGTCGTGTTTAAGTCATCCCAAAAATTTACATTTCAGTTTATATGAATGTTATCAAGAAGAATCTTGCTTTGAAAGTTATTGCAGACAAATGTATTATCTAAATGTAAATGGAATTAGTGAGTGTTTATTATATTGATAATTTGCTAGGAATATTTTTTTTATTATGTTTTGGTCAATATTTCTTGTGATGTTGATGTATGTAAATTGTAAATGGTATACTAAATATTTGATATTAATGCTCCAATTCCTTTTTAGGTTGAAGAATTGATGGTGTGTGGGTTAAACTCAATACTGCAACAATTAGGAAAGGCTATACTTTGAAACAATTTATTGAGTTCTATGCTTATTCATATGGAAGCATTAAGATAATGCATTATAATAGTTTCCAGCTTTTCAATTTCTTTATTATAAATGGGTTTAACCCAGTGTTCCATTTTCTTTATTAGTAAAATTTAATCCGTGAAAGAAGTGCATCTTTATGACTTAGTAGAATAGCATATGTTATAATCAATGATGATATATATTATAATTAAACATAATAGAATGTGTTACAATTGATAATATATGCATCATTTTGTATCAAAGGACTTCCTTTATTTAGTTGGGACACACATTTTTGTGTATCAAAGGCTTGGGTAATAAAGATGTAATAATTCCAATTTTAAAAGCTCAAGGAGCAACAAATGGGGAGCACATGATATTTTTTTAAAAAAAAAAATCACCGTGTAACTTTTCTCCTATGTTTAATCTTTCGCAGAAGTATATATAATTAAATTTCAGCTGATGATTAAGTCAAAGTAATAGTGTCATGACATTAAGATTGTCTATAATGACATCAATTTTAATTGAAGTGAAGAAGCAGAGAAATATAAACACATGTACAAACTACCCGTGCGCAGAGGAGCACAATCTAGTAATTTTTAAAATTACACCTGTACCCTTTTATGAAACATTTTCTCTCCCTTTCTCGTCAACCAATGATAAAATTGACAACTATCAAATGAATAACCGACTACCAGCCACCCTTAGCTTTAGAGTGGGTTTAAGGTTAAAACAAAAAAGTTCAAAAACAAATATGAGTTAACCATTGATAATAGGTTTGAATAATTCAAAACATAAAAAAAAATCAAATCTTTATAATCAATAATGTACAAAATATAAAATGACTCTATTAAATAATAAACTTACATAAAAAAATAAAATGACTGATTTGATGCAAATATGATATTTAAAATTCTTCCTCCTAGTATGCCCCTGCCCCTCTTGCATATCAATGTGACTCACAATCGCATTCCGTTGTAGTAATAAATCTGGGAAGTATCCATTGTCAGCATTGCATGGCCCTATTTGGATATTCCCAAATAGTAGCTCCATCTTTGAGGGAATATATACCAACATCATGATAAAAACTACCCTTAAAACATATTTGATTGCCTTTAAAAAATATTAGATGTGGAGTAGTCTTTTTTAACATCAATAATCTCAGAATATGAGTGATCTAGTAACATAATCTGATCTCCCAAATTGACCATCCTCACAAACTCTTCCCCATATCATGTACCACCTTAAAGATCTCAAATCCAAAAACCTTACCAAACATGCGTTGATATCCCATCACAATAAACATATTATCTCATTTAGTATCCTCCACAAGATATTCTTATCATAGTGAGTTCAATAATAAAATATTAATAAAAGGGGAATATTCTATAACCCCATAGGAAAAAGCCTCAGATCATCATTGCCAACTTTAAATATGTCAACCCTTTGGAATTTCTTTCTCATAGCATACAACTTTCCATTGTAAAATGTTACGTTAACATAGTCCGCCCCTTCCTCTTGACGATTAACATCATCATGAGCTTTCCATATATTGCCCCCATTAATCTTGCACAAAGTTATGTCCTCATATTGATCAACAATTGCAATTATAATAGGTCTCAGATTTACATAACGATAAGGCAAAAGCTTGAGCATAGAGAAAGCAGCATTTAGATTTTGGTATAACCATGCTAGACAAAGATGAGAGATCAACTTGAATATTGGCAAAGAGATTCACAAGTTGGATCAAGTCACTGTGAAAATTAATAAACATATAACCATCCTTTAGAGTATCCAAGAATGTTTATTTTAAAATGTTTAAATGGTCTTGTTTCTATTTGATAACATGTGACTTGATTAATGTATATTGTTTTGCAGAGTGATGTTCAGTTGTCAGTGAGACCAATCAACCATGGGGTGTCCTTATGCACTTTAGGGTTTGGTTGTTCATAAACCAAAGAGTGAGCTGACATGCAAACCCTAGCAAATTAAAATTGATCTTTAATTGATAAGTTATAACACATGGTCTCAAGAAAATCTCATGGTAGAAGCCCAAAGAATCCCTTTTCCCTTCTCAATTCAACTAACTGCTTTGAATCTTCCATATTCCTAAGATAACAATCAATATATTAATTAATCATCAACAAATAAACATATAAAGTTAAGGGTTAAGGTGCATATAACTCTAAAATATTTAGTTAGTAGTTATCTCTTCTTGAGAGGAAAAAGAAAGCCATCTTTCCCTCTCAAACCCTCTCTCCCTTTTCTACCAAAGAGAAAATTCAGAGTTTGATCCACTGCCGCCGCCATCAAATTGCAGTACGATAGAAATTCCATAATTTTATATAAAAAGGCACCCTAAAGAATTTATTGCTAAACGAATTAGAAGAATAATTAAGTAAATAATATTACAGGGGATAGCAAAAAGGAAAAAAAAATAAATGAAGAGGACATGGATGATAGCATCGGATGCTTTGGCTACCATCTCCTGCTGACGCCTTCATACGGATCAGGGCTTTGGATATTCTCTAGCATGAGAACATAAGGAGGGTTTGGGAGGAAAATATTTTTTTTCCCCAATAAGAGATAGCCAAGGCAAGGGCTAGGTTTACGCTAAAATTAAAGTTGCAAAAAAAAAAAAATTTATAATATATTTATTTTAAAAATATGTGATTTTTCATATGAAAAAAAAACTCTTAAACAAACGGGATGCATCTAAAAGAATGTTATAAAAATAAAAAAAGCTAAAATTTAAAATTTTTAAATGATATATTCTTAAATAAAGTCTCAATATCATATTAATCTTAATATCTAAATAAAAATCAATTCAATTTAAGGATGCTTTTGAGGAGGGACATGAATGGATAAACAGTAGTCAACCAGTTGAGATGTGGTTGAGAAAATATGGTTAGGGTTAATTTCAAAAAGATTTATATTTTAATTTGTAGTCTTTTTAAATAATTACAACTTTTAAGGTCCTTATTAATAAATAGGGTTAAAGTGCAAAAATACACATGAGTTTTTATAAAAGTGTACCCAACATTAAATACTTTTTTGAGGGATAAAAGTAACTGTGTAGTTACATAATAAGGCCAAAAGTCACATTTTCTATTATCATACATGACAAACGTTAGTTTTGCTGTTAGCGTTGCTAGATGGAGTCATTGCTCCTTTGACCTATGTATACGTGGTAGTTGGGTTTGAAATTGAGCATTAAACTCGACACGAACCACAACACAATGAATTAAATCTCCATTACAACTGAGAGGAAAGGGGAAACTGGGGAAAAAGCGAGCCGATCAGGAAAGGGAGACATCGAGAGGAAGGAAGGCTAAGACGAGGGACAAGGTAGGATCGGAGAAGAAGGTTGATGGCTTCGGGTTCGACATCGACTACTGGGGGTTGCAGATGAAGGGTTGTGCTGATGCGGCAGCCCTATCGTAAGGAAGATTACGAAGGTTTGATTCTGCATTGCCATTACAACTTAAAAAGGAATATAAGAGTTAAGAGGTGCAACAAATGTGGAGTGTTGGGGAGCAGAAAAGGAACGGTTTTCATATGCATCATTTTTTGGCTACTTCTAAGAGGCTAGAAGAACATACTCGGTGTGGAGCTCAAAAAAATGTTAAATGCCAAACTTTTAAGGTTGAGCCTGGCTGCTTGGATTTGATTTCTTGGAAGAAGAGCTGGGTTTCTTCCTTGGAGGCATGTAGGCACGTCACTGGGCAGATATCAAAAGTTTTTACCCAATCAATACATAAAGCAAAAACAGAACATAAGATTATTTGACACGAATTGCATACAAGAAAGAAACAAATAAATTAAAGAAGTGCTTATTCTAGCTAATTGAGCAAGCACATCAAATTACAAAAAGAAATAACAAGTCAAGACTAAAATAGAAGAATCAAAAGAAGGGAGCAATTCAGAAAAGAACATTTTACACAGAAGGTAACCCATTCGATGATTCTTTCACCATACTACATTTCTCAAACTCTATCGGTGATGATGTGTCCAATCTCACCTCCGACTAGCATTCGCTCACTCCACTTCTTTAAGTCTGTTTCGCATCTTCGTTTCACTCCTCTCGATTTCTCTTTGGACGAAAATATAACCCTAGGTTCTTTCATTTAATCACAATTTTATTTCTCCAATTTCTTTTTCATTCATCTCATATTTATTTGGTGAAGTTTTCATTTATATTATTTGATTCTTTCTTACCTAGATGTTATTTTCCTTGCCATGTCACCGACTGTTTATTTTAGTTGTATATTATTGATCCATGTCATACTCCAACTCACATTTTTTAGTAAAAAATGTTGAAACTCATGGTCAACATTCTACCACTAATGGAATATGTGACTTTTGCTCCACTTTTGTAACTACATAGTCACTTTTGTCCAAAAAAAAAAAATATTTGGTGTTGGACGCACTTTTAACAAAAACACATATATTTTTGCACCTTAACCCTAATAAATACTTCTTTTTCTTGATCCTTCTCCCTAATTTCCCCTTTTTAATATCCTAAGGCAAAACTCAATTACATCCCTAAGAAAAATATTTTATGATGAACACAAACAAAATATTGTATGATGAACTCAATATTTACAAGGACAATTTATTCGTAAGACTTCTTAAAGTAATGTAAAATAACTCACATACCTATTGGGAAGTAAAATCTTGTCTGAGTAATTCAAACTTCAAAACAATGTTTAGTGTATGTGGTTAAGCAATTGTCTTTCTCTCCCTCTATAAAGAGAGAAACCTTTAAAAATTATCGATATTCTTGAAAGGTTTAATTATATCCCTTATCAAAAGTAAGATGATGGTTTATTTAGAATATATATGCCTTATCTAATTAAAAAGATAAAGTAATTAAATTAGATAATTTTCACTTAATTCTTATCAAATCAGAATAAATAAAATTGGTTAGAACAATATAATAATATTTAAATTCGAAAAGACCAATCATTTTAAAAGGTTTCGTTCTAGCTAGTTTTTTTTTATATGTTTAGTTAATTCATTGATTTTCATATAAGATGACTTCAGATATTATTTCTAGTTGGATAATATGTGAAACTACTTTAAATAAACTGAAATAATTATATGTGTGTGATGAAATCAAAGAAAATATTGATAAAATTAAAAATATATAAGAAAATATTGTAAAAATTGAAAATTGCTATAAAATAAATCATTTTTTAAATTATAACCAAATACAAAAAAAATTAATTTTTATATAATTTCTAAAAAATAAATTAGGGAATTATTTTTACTTTTAAAAATTTGAACAAAACCCCTTATAGAATAAAAAAAATAACAGGCCGGCCACCCTAAACAAAAAAAAAAAGTCGTATAAAATGAGACTAAGGATTTTTGAAACTTATTTTATTTATTTATTGGATATCAAATTTTGATATTGTATCTTCATGATGGTGGAGCAGTACTCATCTTCCTTTTTACTAACTACTATATCAACTTCTAATGGTTAGATTCAACATTTTGGAACAATGTATAATTTTTGAAAATATTAATTTTTTGGTCTTTCAATATTTAACTAAACCCAATTGCTTTTTACATACCCTTAACAAAACATATACAATACCCTATGTCTGTTATTACATTATGTTCTCATATATATAACACGCAACCCGTGCTAATTAGGCCAATATACAAAATACACACAATTACCATTCTACCCTTACTTACACTCCCCCTCAAGTTTGTGGACTAAACAGATCCACAGTCCCTAACTTGCACAACAGTTTATTTTGAATATATCCACTTACAGCCTTTGTCAAGAGATATGCTTGTTGTTCCTTTGACCTAACATACTGCAAGTCTATCAACCGACTTTCCCTCTTCTCTCTTATGAAGTGGCAATCAATTTCAATGTGCTTAGCACACTCGTGATACACAGGATTTGCAGCAATGTGTATTGCCGCTTGACTATAGCAGAAAATCTTCACGGGACCTTTATACAGAATGCGTAAATCCCTCAACAAACAAAGCGCCCAAACAATCTTTGACGTTGCCATACTAAGGGCTCTATATTCTACCTCTGTTGACGATTTTAACACCATACTTTGTTTCTTTGTCTTCCATATGACAAGTAACCCTCTAAACTTCAGCAAGTAACCAATGACCGACATTCTAGTAGTCTTGCAACTCTCCCAGTCTGAGTCATAATATCACTCAAGTGCTAAGTCACCATCTGTACTCAACAGCACCCCAAAACCAGGACTATTCTTTAAGTACTGAACCATATTCATGGCAGCTGCATAGCGCACCTTCAACGGTTGCTGCATGAATTGACTAAGGGTCTACACAGAAAATTAAATATCAGGCCTTGTCATGGTTAAATATATAAGCTTACCTACCAACTTTCTATACCGATCTTCATACTTATACAAGTCTTCTCTTTTATCCTTCCCTTCTCTATATGCCATTAACTTCACATTCTGCGCCATTGGCGCAACATGAGGCTTACATCCACTCATTCCTGTTTCAGATAATAAATCAAGAACATACTTTCTTTGACAAAAAATAATACCTTTATTTAACTTAACTACTTCAATTCCAAGAAAGTATTTCATTTGTCCTAAGTCCTTAATTTTAAAGTGGTTATGCAGCAGGGTTTTAATTTAAGATATACCCTTTTTAGAACTTCATGTAATCAATAAGTCATCTACATAAATAAGAACATATACTACACTATCATTACACTCTTTAATGAATAGGGAATAATCATTCTTACTTTGTGAAAAACTTCCCTATTTTAAAGTTTTATACAATTTATGGTTTCATTGTCTTAAGGCTTGTTTCAAGCCATAGAGGGATTTTCGTAGTCTACATACCATGCCCCCCCCCCCCCTTACTATCAAATCCAGGGGGTATACGCATGTAGACCTCCTCATTCAAATCACCCTACAAAAATGCATTATATACATCCATTTGATGCAATTTTCACTTATTAACAGCAGCTAACTTAAGAACAAAACAAATAGTAAGCATTTTAACAATTGTAGAGAAGGTTTCATAATAATATATACCCTCTCTCTAGTTATATCTTTTTGCCACTAGCTTAGCCTTATATTTTTATACCTTACCGTCCAAGTTGTACTTAATCTTGTACACCCATTTGCACCCTATGGGCTTTTTTCCTCTAGGGAGTGGCACTATTTCCCAAGTTTGATTGTTCTCAAGTGCACTTATTTCTACATCCATAGCCTTAACCTATTCAAGATTTTGAATTGCCTCAGCATAGCTCACTGATTCTGCTACAGAATCAATAGAACATAGAAAAGATATGTGGTGAGAAGAAACATTATCATAGGAAATGTAGTCCTCAATCGGATACTTACACTTGCCCTTGTATTTTCCTTGATTTCATGTGGTTAGAGTGGAGCATACATAATCCGTAGACCATATAGGAGGTCTTTTATCCCCAATAGGCCGTGATGCATTATGGTTAGAATTGGCCTTACTATTTAAGTTTTCTAAAGAGTTAATTAAGGTTTCTTTATTAGTAATACTAGTTGATTGATTAGTATTCAGATTTTTATTATTAAGAGTCCCCAACAAGGTCCTCACGGTCAAACCAGAACATGTTCTTCAATTCTCCAGAAATTCCAGGCTGTTTTTTTTTACCAATATTACCTTAAAAGGGATATTTATCCTCTATGAAGCTCACATTCCTGCTCACAAACAACTTATTATCTTTAGTATCAAGCAAGAGAAATCCCTTCTTATTCTCAGGATATCCAAGAAATATGCAAGGGATTGCTCTGGGCTCAAATTTATCATTGAGTGTTAGATTTGTAGCAAAGGTATCACATCTAAAAAATTTCAAATTAGACAAATTAGTTTGGTTTTATGTACCACCTCAAATGGGGTTTGATATCGTAGGACCTTGGAGGGAATTCTATTCACTAAATAACATCTCATTTTTACACATTCCCCCCAAAATTCTACTGGCACAAAAGACTGAATTATTAAACCCCTAGTGATTTGCATAATAATTATATGTTTCCTCTCTACAACTCCATTTTGCTCAGGGGTGTGAGGACATGTCATCTCATGTACAATTCATTTTTCCTAAAAATAAGACTTCAATTCATTATTTGTTAATTAAGTACCATTGTCACTAAAAACACGTTTAATAGGAACAAAAAATTGGGTTAAGACATATGCATAGAAATTTTTGATACAAGTAAATGTGTTGGATTTAGATCCCATGAGAAATATCCAAGAAGATTGAGAGAAATCATCCACAATGGTCAAGAAAGAGTGATAACCTTGATGTGTTGGGGTTTTATACGGTCTCCATACATCTACATGAATAAGTTCAAAGCATATCTTAGTCTTAATATAACTACGATTAAAGGAAAACTTAGTTTGTTTAGATTGAACACAAACTGAACAGTCTTTATTCATGTGTAAATCTTTATTATTCATGACATCTAGATGTTTCATTACAGAGATTGGGGCATGTCCTAACCTTCGGTACCATAAATCAGTACAAGATAGTTTCTCTATATTACTACTATTCTCAAGAGCATGAAATGCATTAACACTATCATGTTTATTTTCTATTTTCAACATGTAAAGTCCTCCAATTTCTTTATCAATCAGCTTCATCTTCCCATCTTGAAGGCCCTACATCAAACAGAGATAGGGGAAGAACGAAGCCATACAATTATGTTCCTTGGTGAACTTAGATACAACTATCAAGTTGACTAAACTTAGGGAGCATATAAGACATTACACAATGTTATGTCATTAGCAATTCTAGCATTGCCTACGGGAGTAACAGGGATATGCCTTCCATTTGGTATTGTAATAGTTTTAATAGGCCCATTATACCTCTTATAATCTCTTAATAGACCTAAATCTCCTACCATGTGAGTTGTAGCTCTAAAGTCTATAATCCACTTATTGCAAGTTATAGATGAGTTAGGAATAGTCAAACATGTACCGGATAGGGCATGCATTGTTGACTCCTTATCTCGCTTCAGCAGCTCCAATATCTTCTCATACTAGGCTTGTGTGATCGTGGGAGCTAGGATGTTAGCTATTCCTACCAATGCCTCCTCGATACATTGTGGGGAGTCTTTGGCTCTCTAACTAGGTTCTTTAGTCTGCTTTCCTCTAAAGTTTGGAGGATAGCCGATGATCTGGTAGCAGTTCTCCTTGGTATGCCCCTTCTTGCGACAGTAAGAGCATTGTAGACGTTGTCCATGGCAATGCCGTCTGAGGAGGAGGATAATTTCTCAGAGTTAACAATGGAGCGTTATGTCTTATCTTGCACAATCATTCCATACGCCTCATTAACAGAGAGTAATGGGGTCATTAATAGAATTTGGCTCCTCGCTTGGCTGTACGAATTGTCAAGCCCTAACAAGAACTGGAGGAGCCATTATTCTTGTATCATGTCACCTTGAGCCTTCGATACCTTACATTTACAGGACAGAAGAAAGATCAACGCTAATTGCTCTTCCCATAGTTCCCAAAGGCATGAGAAATAGACAGAAATAAATGAACCCCTTGTCTGAGGGAGCTAATTTCACGATGCAAGGCAAAGATTCGTGTACCATTCTTTTTGTTGAATCTTTCCCAGAGATCTTTCCAAACAAAGTGTGTGCTGTCGAAGAACAGGATTCCGTTGGATAATTCTTTAGAGATTGAGCTGATCAACCAAGAAAGCACCACAGTATTGCAACGCTCCTATTGAGCATGCAACGGTTCCTCAAAGGAATCCTTCAAGCAGCTCCCATCGATGAACCCTAATTTCTGTCATCCTTTAAGCGCAATATTCATGCCACGACTCCACACTGTGTAATTTTTCATGTCGGTGAGGACATAAGGGACAAGCGTCATTGCCTGCATGTCTGACAGATGAAGATAGAGTGGGTGGATAAACGGCAATGTTGCAACGGAGAGAGAATCGTTTTCTCCGCTCATGGTTAGGGCTATCATGATTCAGAGCTGGATCTTTAGGCGGAATCTTGCAATGTGGTGATTGGGTCGAACCCAGGGCCTTGGTACCATGATAAGTCTTGGACCAGCCCAAAGACATGTTGAACCCAATTGCTTTTTTACATACCCATAACAAAACGTATACAATAACCTATATCTATTATTACATTATGTTATCATATATATAGCACATAGTCCGTGCTAATTAGGCCAATATATAAAATAGACACAATTACCATTCTACCCTTACTTGTACTATCTCTAAATTCTTGATTCACCTATGATTCAATCCATTATCTTTTAAATTTTTTATATTATTGTTCTTATCATTCATAAGTCAATTGGGAGTAATCCTCCTAATTATAATATTAAAAGATAGTAGGGCAGGATAATAAACAAAATTACAAAGAGGTAAATAACTTAATAAATCTTAAATGAATATCCTTATTAAAATCCTAAAGGATATTTTAGATATTCAATTAAATCCTAATTATCTCTTATCACTTGGCTTTAGGTAAAGTCATAGAACTTTACTGGTATTCTTAGATCCTTATTTAAAATTAAATTTGGGAGAATTACAATTAAATCTAGATGAAATATCAAAATTTAAATTTGAACATACACTTTTGAATAACTCTTATTAAGGTCAAAAAGTTTAATTAGGAATTTCTAAATGTTGTTGAAAGATAGAAAAGCCCCTCTATTGTTAAAATAGAAAATTGAAGGTGAGTGTAAGCCGGATTTCAGTTTTAATTATTTCAGTTGCATTTAATTAGTATTTTCCCCATAGAAACAATTGAAAAATCAAGAAAATAAATAAATTATAAATGATAACGCGTCAAGATTAAGTTTATGATTTCATGAATGACATTGAGGCTATGATCTATTCATCATCTTCTTTTTTTATAGGAACAAAAGGCTCGCTGGCTCGTTATAATTTCCGTTACTGGCAAAGAAAAAAAAAAAGGCGTGTTATAATTTATTAGTGCAAGGAAAATCGACAAAACAAAGAATAATTCTCTTTGAGATAATATTGCAAATACATTCACAATAGTTCCAAATACATCTTATTTTGAGTTTTCTAATAACCCCAACTCCTATGCAACTAAGATATGGGAATTCTAGGCAATCAGACATTATAATTGATTAATAAACTAAATGGGATTTTCCAACATGCGCTAAGTAAATATATCAATCAATGAAAAAGTAAACGACATACAAGATTTTCAATAAAGTGTGGAAGAAATAATATACTATTGGCTAATGATTAATAATTAATAATTTTATTCCTAAAAGCAATAAATAGCTTCGACAATATGAGAAAGGAAGGTGTGAAAAGTATCAATAATAAAAACCATATGTAGAGAGAATAAGTTTTTGTATTTTATATTTATAATCGATATTGTTATCAATTATATATTATCTAGATGCTGAAGTTACTTGTATAATCATTTACACGAGAATAATTTCTCATGCTCAGTTCGATGATTTTGTTAAACAAACGTGGAATGACGAGCTTGAGTGGCCGGAGAACACTAAAAAATTTTCTGAGGCTTGTATGTGGTGGAACAAGAACGTGTTTGACCTCAACGCTCTCTTTTATCAAAACCAATGGAGTATGATGAGTGGTTCTATTATTCAGTATGTTAAACACTTGTTTGCTAACTCACAGGACATTAAAGTTATAAATGGGACACTTATAGTCCCGATCCAAAGAAGAATCTGCTGGAAACTATGTGTGACCTTCAACCAATCAGCTTGTGTAAGGTGAGTTATAAAATAATTACAAAGGTGATTCTAGGACGGTTGAAGCCTTTACTTCCAAAAATTATATCTTCGAACCAGAGCAGCTTTGTTCTTGGACTACATAGCAATGTGAATATAATAGTGGCTCAGGAGGTTATTCACTTGATGCAGAATATGATGGGCAAAAAGGGTTTTATGGCAATTAAAATAGATAAAAAAAAAGCTTGTGATTGTGTTAACTAGCATTTTCTTAAGCTTTGTCTACAGGAACTTTGGCAGTGTCTATTCATCATGTGAGAGTTACTAAGGATACTTTCAAGGAGGTTGTGGATAGAGTTAAAAACCATGTATCATCTGCATATGAGGTAAATTAGTGTAAGAAAAAAGTGACTGTTCACATGGTGGTTTCAAGCCCCCTATCTTGAATATCTATTGGAAATAGATAAGGCGTAGTTGCTTTGAGGATTCCCTTTTGTATTGAAAAAAAAAAATCATCATAGTTTCAATTGCAATTGACTTTATATTAATGTTTTTTTAACTGTAGCTTATATTTTTTTATTTGCAGATTTCATATTTCTATCATTTGTTTAGCTCCCACAATTAAGGTATTATGATTTTTTAATAACATTCAGAAATTCTTATTTAGATTATATGACCTAATTAAAAATTTGTTAAAAGTGTATACCTGAGATTGAATTTAGATATTTTAATTAGACTTAGTTGACCAATATCACAGGCTATGACCCTGGTCACCAAAACAATTTTAACAATCAAACCAACAAAGTCATTTATTATATTCTTTATTTATTTTTATTTTCAAATATCTGAAAAAAAAAATCTGTGTTTATATGGACTTATCACCAAATTCAGTGTTTATTCTGTATATAGATTGATTTATTTTTCATATTTTTATTTGAAAATATTCAGAAATTATTTTTTACATAAAATAACTAAAAATTCTGTATTTTTTTTTTTTACTGAGGGCTTATAAATTTTGAAGGAAGATTCATAAGAGTTGAATTTTTTTGTTGTTGTGGTAGTATAAGAGTTGAATTTTTAATAAGATTTAAATTATCAAATAATAAATTATTGCTACTTTTAGAAAAGATATTATTAAAAAATATAATATCTTTAATTACTAAGCGATTATAGTGCCAAGTGGTCCGATAAGCACTTGTAGCCCATCTAGATCATTAATCAAAATGATATTTTAATGTTTTACATTAGCTAAAAAAAACAATATTAAGGGAGAATTGCTAAAAAAAACCTTGCAAGTAAATTAATTGCTCATTACTACCATTGCACACGGTGGGTGGTATGTTGTACACGGGCTGATGATATGTTGCACACAAGGGATGGTGTTTGCACTTTCGCAGGGATGCTTTTTACACATATAGATACTGATTGCACATGATGGATACTTGCTTGCACATTGGTACCATTTAGCAATTAATTTGCTTAAATGGTATTTTTTAACCATTTTCTCTAATATTAATCTCTCAGTGTTTATTTATAATTTTACAGACTCATTCGTATTAATTTCTTAAAGTAATTATTTACAATTTTATGAAAAAAAATTTCTTACTTTTTAATCAAACCAATGTTTTTGAAACCAAACCGTATTAGACGATCTGGCTGGCCCAGCCATCGTCCGAAGAAGAAGGCGGCTTGAGTTAGGCATGGAACCTGTCTTTCACGTTTGGCCGTTTTAAGCCGACATAAATCTATCTTTGGCCCGGAAACTGGAGTTAATCCGGGAGCCGGAACGACTTTTCATTAACCATCCGGCCTAAGTTTCATGGAGCAGATGAAAGAAAAAGAAGCAGAGGTCGCCAGAGTCGCAGAAGAAAGGTGAGAGTCGAGGAAGAAATTAAAAACGTTTATGAGGAAGAAAGAGAAATATTATTATATTTCGATATACAGTACAGTAACTTTTTTCTGACTTTGCGTGTTTGAATTTCTATCTTTTCAGACCTCAATACATGAGTCTTGATATGATCTTAACCAAGTTTTTTCGCTTGAGATTCAAAGTTTCAAACAACGTGTTTTTCTTAATAGAAGGATGTTAACAACGTTTTAAACTTCCCTTTATAATTTTATTTGTATATCATTTATATTCTGACATGTATTTCAGCTGCATTTTTTAATGCCATCTATTTTTTTATTTTACTTATGTTATGATATGATAATAATTTTTAACCATTTAAATTTTTATTTAATTTTATTACTGTGAACTAGTATAAAATATATTCTTGGCATTTTATTTTTTATTGTGTTACTTTGAATAATTTTATGGGAAAATTATAATAAGGTCTCAAGCAAATGAAAATATAAAGAAATGGTCCCAAGGGGTTGTTAATGATGATCATTATGTTATTAATGGAGGATTCTCATGTTATCATTAACAACCATTTGAGACTATTTCTTCATATTTTTATTTGCTTGAGACCTTATTGTAATTTTCCCTAATTTTATTGTGCTATGGCTTGGTATTTGGGACAGATGCTTTACATGTGAGTTTATTTGTATTTATTTTTTAATTTTTAAAATTATGTTACAATTAAATACTACCTCATGTTCTTAATATAAGACATAGTTAACATTTTTTTGAAAAGATTAATGAAGTTAAATAAATGATTTAATCATAATATATGTTGTATATCATTAGATTATATATTAGTTTATAAGTCACACAAATTAGTTTAAAAAAATGATAAATATAAATAATTTAAAGCAATTTATTTAGCTTTCTTAATCTTTACAAAAAAGTCAACTATTTTTATATTTAAGACATGAGGTAATATTTACTTCTTATATTTGCATTATTATATTTGTAGATTTTTTTAATTATTAAGTCACCGGTTTGACCTATCCAACCAGATGAACCATGACCCGTTGATCTCTCAAGTTTAATATCCGGTCCGACTTTTAAAACATTGAGTCAAACAATGATAAATTGACAACTATATAATGAATGGATGACCCACTCACCCTTAACTTTAGGGTTGGCATGCGCTTAAAGTTTAAGAGAAAAAAAAATCAATAACAAATATGTACGAACTACTTGCAATAGATTTGGATAATTCAAAATATAAAAAAATAAAAAAAATTCTAATCAATAATACGCTGAATATAAAATTATTCTTTAAAGTATTAAAATTACACAAAAAAGCAAAAACAAAATGACTTAATTGAGGCAAATATGATATTCAAAATTCTTCCTTCAAGTATGCCAATTGAAAGTTGAGTGTTGTATAGGATGACTTGCCTTACTTGACTCCTTGGTGCAATATCAATGTGACTCACAATCACATTCAGCTGTTGTAATAAATTTGGGAAATATCCATTGCCGGTATCGCAGGCCCATATTTGGATATGTCCAAATAGTAGTTTTGTCTTTAAGCGAATAGATACCAATATCATGATAAAAACCACCCTTGAAACATATTTGGTTGCCTTTAAAAATTTCAGAGGGAGAACAATCTTTAACATCAATAATCTCAGAATACGAGTCATCTAATAATATAATCTGATCTCCCAAATCGTTCATCCTCACGAACTCATCCCCATCATCTACCACCTTAAAGACCTCAAATTCAAAAACCTTACCATACATACGTTGATACTCCATCACAATAAACATATTTTCTCCTTTGAAATCCTCCACTAGATATGCTTGTAGTGTTGAGTTCGATAATGAAAGATTAATGATATTTTTATATTCTATAACCCCTATAGGGAAAAGCCTCAAATCATTGGAGTCAACTTTAAATATGTCAACTATATGAAATTCATGCTTTCTCATGGCATACAACTTTTCATGGTAAAATGTTACATTAACATAATATCCTTCATCTCGGCGATGATGTTCATGAGCTTTCCATGCACTGCCTCCATTAGTCTTGCACAAAGCCAAATCCCCATATTGATCAACAATTGCAATCATAAGAGGCCTCATAGATTTACATAGTGATAATGCAAAAGCTTGAGCATATAGAAAGCGGCATTTAAATTTAGGTATAACCATGGTGGATAAAGGGGGGAGCTCAATTTGAACATTGATGAAAAGATTCACAAGTTGGATGAAGTTGTTGCGAGAATAGTGAACATAAAACCATCCTTTAGAGTATCCAAGAATGTTAGGTTCAAAATATTTGAATGGTCTTGTTCCTATTTGATAACATGTGACTTGGTTGTCATATATTGTTTGGCAGAGTGATGATGAGTTGTTAGTGAGACCAATCAGCCATGGAATGTCCTTAAGTGCTATAGGGTTTGCTCGTTCGTAAACTGAAGAATGAGTTGATTTACAAACTCTAGCAAATCGAAATTGATCTTTAATTGATAAGTTATCACACAGGGCGTCAACAACATCTCTTGGTATAAACTCAAAGAGTCTCTTGTCCCTTCTCAATTCAACTAAATGCTTTGAATCTTCCATATTCCTAAGTTAACAAACCATATATTAAGCAATCATCAATAAATAAAAATGTTAAAGTTTAGGGTTTATGTACATCTAACACCTCATCATTATTAACAAATAAAAGTATAAAATTTAAGATTAAATTGCATCCAACTATCCATAGCTCTAAAATATTCTCTAGTATAATTTTACTCTTAAAATTTTAAAAATGGAGCAATATCACCCTCATTCTCCAACTCTGGTATCTCTTACTAAGAGGAAAAATAAAGCCATCATTCCTTATCAAATACAACCTCCTTTTTCTCGTCGGAGAAAATTCAGAGTTCAAGCCACAACAAACGCAATCAAGTTTTACCTCTTGATATTTCAGAAGGATATAAATGCCACAATTTTATATAAAATTTGTTGTTGAAAGAATAAAATAAATGACAACGACCCAATTTGAAGGAGATGAGGGGATGGGCTGTCTTTTAATTTTCCTGAAGGCGAGAAAGAAGGAAGGGTTTGAGAGAAAATGATTTTCTTAATGGGTTCGGGAGGGGTCAGTTAGGTTTAACCGTTTGATAGTAAACTTGCTGATTCTTAATGTTTTAGGATAGAATTGTACCAATGAAGAAAAATATATTTTAAGAAGCTGGGTGTACCGTAAATATAAAGTTTATAACTCAGGTATTGAAAATTATAATAAATTCAATTACTGAAATATCTAAAAAGACAGTGTATTTATAAGACTTATTATAATAATGTAAAAGAACTTACGTACCTGTTGCGAAGTACTTGTTGCAAAGTAAAATCTTGTTGAATAATTCCAACTTGGAAACAATGTCTAGTGTATGTTGTTAGGCAGTTATCTCTCTATTTATAGAGCGAAACCTAATTAAGATGAGTTATACTCCTTATCACAATTAAGATGACAGTTTATTTAGATGATATATGTCTTATCTAATTAAGAAGATAAAGTAATAAAACTAGATAATTTTCACTTATTTCAAATCTTATCGGAATAAATAAAATTGATTAGCTAGAATAATATAATGATATTTAAATTCTATAAGACCAAAGGTTTCATTCTAGTGTTTGGTTTATTTATTGATTTTCGCATAAGATAACCTTCAATATTATTTCGGTAAGTTTAGGTATAAAATATCTACTCGTTTGCTTAAAATTTTTGAATAAAAAAAATAATACTTTTAAGAAATTTTATTATATCTGTTTCAATTTTTTTAAATAATCAGAATCTTTTAAAATATTACATTTTAAATCATTTTGAGTCGATGCTTTTAAGTGGATGAGCCGCGCGCTTACATGAGAAAAAAACATTGATTAAATATATCACTTTTTTTTAAAGAAATACTTTTAAGAAATTTTAGAAGGTTTGTTTAAACTTTTAAAGTAATAAGAATCTAAAAAAAATATAAGATATGTTAAACTACTTCAAATAAACTGAAATAACAGGAGAATTGCGATGAAATCAAAGAAAATATTATAAAAATTGAAAATTGCTATAAAAGTAAATCATTTTTTAAAATTATAACCAAATGTAAAAAGATTTTTATTTTTCATATAATATCTAAACAATAAATTAATAAATTATTTTAATGGAAAGGATCAAAGGAATGATATTTTAACATTGGGAAAATTAATCTTCTGATTCATATAATCTTGATTTGATAACATTTAATTCTTGAATTTTGACTTACTGTGATTTGATTCTTATAATTTTAACAATTTTATAATTAAGTACTAGAGATAAAAAAAATTAATTTCCTTTTATTAAAATATCATTCCTTTCTTTTAACCAAAAAAACCACCCAAATTTAATAGGAAAATTGGGGAAAAGTTTCCCACTGAAAATTTTATATTTGAAGAGACCTAAGTCAAAACAACGTCTGTGTGTACAAATTTCATGCAACAACATTAATTTTTTACGAATAAAAAATCATTAGGTCATCTTCAGTAATAAAATTTTGGGTTAAGGAACGCTAAGCACTTCGAATTATTTTTAGAGGTGTAGTTAATATCCTAAAATATTTATGGGAGCAATTTTAATCATAAAATAATAAAAATAGGATAATTATTACCCCCAAGATAACAGAACCGTTAGCCCCTGTTAAGTTACTATTTATTATCTTGATCAAAGTCACCATTCTTCTCTTCGCCTCTCGCTGATACATACCAAAGGAAAAGTAATTAACAGATTCCCATGTAATATACTCAAGCCATGTAAAGCAGTGAATCGCTGATACAGCAGATTCCTTTTTCTCGCCATGGCTGCCTTCATTAATTCACTGTTTAGCCACAAAATTAATTACTTTTCCCTTGGTATGTATCAACGAGAGCTGGAGAGAAGAATTCTGACTTTGATGAAGATAATAATAGTAACTTAACGAGGGGTAACGACTCTATTATCTTGGAGGTGAGAATTGTCCCATTTTTATTACTTTCAGATCAAAATTATATTTATAAATACTTTAAAATGTAAATTACACTTCTAAGAATAATTCATGAACGCACCTAATGGCTAAAATTTTTAATAGTCATTTTTTCCTAATTTGCTCAAATTTAATTTTGATGAGGGACCTAAATTGACGTTCCAGAACTGAGTCTATCGAGCTGCAAGTACATTTGTCGAGGGCCTTGAATGAGATTCTCCCAAAGAAAAATACATACCAAAACCCAAGAAACAGGGGATTCTGATTTCGTGCGCGAATTGAAAGGCCAGGGGAAGTGCACGAAGTGACGCTAATGGAATGCACAAATTTCGGAATTCAATTGCAGCTTCAACGGCGCCGTGCATATCCGATCAGATCTTCATGTTAGGCCGGAAAATCAACATAAGAGTGATTCCGAGAGCAAGAATTGGACGGCGGTAAGGAGATAAGTTTTGACTTGACGAAACTGTGATTGAGGAAGAAGAGCACGAAATTGGAGGAGGAAAGTGCGAGAACGAGAGTCTTGGAGGAGAGATCGAGAAGGAATCAGCCATAACAGTCAAGCTTTGAGCAAAATTCATAGTTGAAGGATCATCTTCACGCTTTGTTAGATCAGGTAACTGCTTCTTGATATCCCTACATATATAAAACTGAATACAATCTGAAATGCTCAATAAGATTCATTTGGGAAAGAAATCTTGCTCTATCTTGAATGCTCTACTGCTACGGATTTTTTTTTTTTTTTTTTTTTTGGCAGGAGATTTGGATATTCATTTCTGGTGATTTTCCTGGTTTTTTATAAAGGGATATGCCATCCGGTGAAAATGGGCGCAGCAATAAGTCTCCCATTTATTCTAGCAACAGGAATTTGGATCTTCCCTGTCGAAGTTGCTTGGTAACTTTGTGATGATTCTGTTTGAATTATATTTTACATATTTTTGTTTATGGTTTTAGTTTATAAACTAGCCTTTAGCTTTGGTTTAGTCGTTCTCAATTAGTTGGTTGTTGTTTTTTAGTTGGTTGAAGAGAGGCCAGGGATTCGTGTTTATGATTTCTCTCCACATTTCTTGCAGCTCATAAAAGTCACTCAAAACAATTTTTATTCACAGTTGAAAGAATCTCATTTTCTGATTTTCCTTTTTTTCACTGAGGATGGAAGAATTAAAGCAAGAAGAGTTGAGAATTGGTAAGAGATCGTTTGACCTCAAACCCAAAGGCATATTTGATGTACCTATAGAATTCTTGAGCTCTTATTTGATCATTTATCGTTTACAGATCAACTTCAATTTGCTAGATGTTGCAAGGCACTGTACTTTTTGGCCATTAGAGGGCCTTACCCTAAGGCACGTGAGACACCATGGCTTATTGGTCTCACTGAAGACCCTACTTCCTTGAAAGAAAATACAACCAGCTAACATGTTATCAGATAAGAGCAAAATCATTCAAGCATTCTGATCTACATATTATTGGATCCTTCAAGGGATGGTCAATGTGTGCATTATGGATCATACAATTTAAGCCAGCTTATAAATATCTTCTCCAATGTTCATTATGATCTCCCACCTTTGTCCACCGTTAAGAATTTTGTACCTTCTAATATAAAGCACATTAGAGCCTTTGGAGCATCATTTTGCAGATTTATGATTGTTTCTGGTCTTGGAAACTAAGGGCCTGTTTGGTACACTGGAATTGGTTTTGATGGATATGGATATGGAAATGGAAATGGAAATGAATATGGATATGGAAATGGAAATGTGGTTTAAAAGTGTGTTTGGTATGTACATGGAATTCAAATATTATTTTTATTTAATATTTATATTTAAAATGTAAAACTACCAATATGCTAATCTAAGAAAGTGGAATGAGATAAAACCATTGTTACTAAACCCGGACCGGACAGATTTTTTTTTAATAAAAAATTATTTTTATTTTTTTTAAAATAAATTCATATTAATAAGACTAAAATATTCAATTTCTCATCGGTTTAACCCTGATTTAGCTCCAGTCTGACCCACTAACCTTTGACCTAGTACTTTGACTGTTCCAGTTAGGTTTTTTTAATAAAAAATTATTTTTATTTTTTTTAAAAAAGAAATTTCATATTAATAAGCCTAAAATATTCAATTTTTCACCGGTTTGGCCCTGATTTAGTTTTGGTTTAACTCCGATCTGACCCAGTAACCCTTAACCCAGTACCCTGTCCTAGATTTAGGTACATGGAATTGCAAATCTTTGCTTTTTAGGTGGAAGCCAATTTGATGGAATTGGAGAGATTTGGCTTCCACATGGAATTGCAAAAATTTCCAATTCCATCCTACCAAACAAACTTAAGCATGGAATTGATTTCCAATTCCAATTCCAATTCCATACCCCCCAATTCCATCATACCAAACATGCCCTAAGGCTTGTTCAAGATTGGAGGCAGTAAGTGGAAAGGTCACATAAGAGAAGAAAAATATGTTAACCTGACATTTTACATAGTGAAAATGTATGCTATGAGAAAGGAATTTAACCAGGTTGACATATTTGAAATTGATGACAATCTGGAGCTCTCTCTTGTGGGTGCTATAGATTCTTCGGAAGTTATTAGGAATTCATTGCCACCACCCTTCCAGGCCTACCTAGTGGTGGATTCTAAAGAAGATAATATTTTTCTTGTGTTATAACATCGTAAGCTGTTTGGCTCTGTTTTGATGGCCATTGAGTTGGGGATCTTTAAGACAAGAGATGGAAAACAGTTAGTGAAAGTGGATACTTTGGATGATCAAATTGTGTTACTGAGTGACACATGTTCTGAGATAATAGATGTTAAAGATTGCCTTCCTTCTACTTTTTTTCCAGGGAAACCAAATATGTTTCACTACTGGTGGATTTGACCATGATTTTGGCATCTATTCCTTCAATGATGAAACTATTAAAGGGTTAAGGGATTAAAAGTATATTTAAGTAAAATTTAAAGTACTAAAAGTATATTTTAGTCAAAATATTATAAAAATCAAAAATTGAAAATCGATAAAGTAAATCAACACACACATCAAGGCAGAGATTGCAGGGTTAACCTACATGGTTGGGTTACGAAGAATAAGATTCTAGCTTTAAGCCAATTGAACAAAGAACAAGCAACGTCATTGCCGATAAAGATGAACCAGTGATATGCAACAAAGAATTAATTTCTTAGTTCTTTAATTTTTATATCATTTACAACTCAATCCTTAGTTACGACTCAGTTCGATTCCCTAGTTACGATTTAGTTTGATCCAATCCATACACTTTTACTTATTATGTAATTCCTCATCTTTCAAATTTTTTATATTATTGTTGCTATGAGCTATCCCAAAGTGGCTTTTTCTAAAAAAAAAAAAAAAAGTATGGTGGATTGGTTTTTGGAAAAATAAGGTGTTTTGGTTGGCGTTTTAATAAGTGTGTTTTTTTTTTCTAAAAGCAGCTTTTAAGAAGAATATCAAAAATCTAGCTTTTTTAAAAAAAATCATTTCTGCCACCGTCAATCTAAACACAAATCACATTTACAATCTAATTTTTACCTTATTTAACTTTTATAAAAATCATATTAAAAAAAATTAATTTCTGACATCGCTAACTCAAGCGAGCCCTGAATTGTCAACCATAGCATCTCTTAGTTAAATTATGATCCTACTAGTGTATAGGAGTGTATTATTATTATTATTTTTTTCAACTGATATCTGATGCCTTTTTTTGGTCTATTATTAGGTATCTAATATAACATCCCAAAATTTATTCAAAGGCTAAGGATTAATTTATGGGAGTTAGATAGTAAGCCAAATTATGGAAGCTATGAAATTTAAGGAATCTTAAATTAAACAAAGGGAAAAATAAAGACCTAGTGTGTGTAATTAATATGATAAAAATATACCTATATATATAATAATAATTAAAACACACACACCCTCTTCCCACACATCACACGCAATACACACACACACACAATTCATATAATTAAATAACACACACACTACCCACATGGCACACACATACACATTTTTAATTAAAAAAAACACACCCTCTCTCTCACTCTCTTAATCACACGGAAGCGCACACACACACTTCTCATTCTCTTCAGCCAAAATTCAAAAAAAGAAAGAAAAGAGAGAGTGAGTGAAAAAGAGAGAGAGCAAGAGACACATAATAGAAAAAGAGAGATACGTAAGAGTGATCGGTGCTACCAGAGGAAGGAAGAAGTGATTACAAATTCTACATACAACTCCATATCCTAATATAGGTGATTTTCCTTCCCATATTCTTAACTCTTTCTAATTGATTTGAGATTATTTTTGGGTAATTTGGGAAGCATAAGAACCTAGTATAATGAATTGTTGTCTTGTGAGGTTTTGTTTTAGGCAAAATAGTACATAAGGAAAGAATGAGAATTTGATAAATTTGAGGTTTCCAATGAATTCTATACGAAAAATTATATGGGAATACATGAGATTATGATTTTTGGATGATTATATATAAGTCTAGAATTTTTAGAAAATAAGAAGAGTTGTTGTTCGGTTAGTTTCTCTGAAATCATATTGGTTGTAAAATAAATTTCGGTAACCAAACCTGGTCATAAAATTATGAAAGTTTCCAGAAGGAAAGTAGACATCTTAAGCTTTAATTTGATATATAATATGTATCATTTGGGTTTATAAATAGTGAGATATGAATTTTTAAAGTTAGATGATGAATCTGGAACGTTTTATGGTACAAACGAGGTTTGACGAAATTATGGGAATTTTTTAGCTATAATTTATGAATGGTAATATTTTTCCCTGAAAATATATTTAAATATGATCATATAAGATTTTGAACCATCCCATTTGGAGTTCTAGATATTTAGTTATGAATTTTAGAAGTTAAGCTACTGAAACTGGAAAGATTTTCTGGCAGTGCGAAACAAATTTAAAACTGGGAATTATTCATGGATAGGTGGTAGTTAAAAGTATTTTTATATTAAAATAGACTTCATAAGTGACACATAGAATTTGGAACCACCTTAATTGGATATTTCTAGGCCAAGATATGAATTTTCAAATATTATTGAAAATTCTGACAGAATTGAGTTATAGTGAAAAAAATAAAAAGTAAGGGTATTTTTGAAATAATTGGGACTCTAAGGGTCAAATTAAATACTTAGATTGGTATGAGTCCATTAAATACCTATTGGAATTAAGGTATTAGCTATAATGATAACCTACCAAGGTGTATTAAATTATTTTGGAATAAGTAATAATTCGTCGGTCCGTAAATTATAAATTATAGGATTTGACATTTGCCCGGGACGCCTAAGAGACTGAGAACAGGAACCAAATTTGGAAATACTGTCAGGTAGTACCTTATCTCTTATATCATATGTGATGCTACGTATGTGTATCA
Source organism: Albizia julibrissin (assembly GCA_037074505.1). Classification (NCBI taxonomy): domain Eukaryota; kingdom Viridiplantae; phylum Streptophyta; class Magnoliopsida; order Fabales; family Fabaceae; genus Albizia; species Albizia julibrissin. The sequence continues at coordinate 38,003,592 of CM073483.1, read as the reverse complement.
TATCATCTGTATATGTATGGGACAGATAGTCCATAGGTGGTAAGACCCGTAAGTACAAGTTACACCGGGAGTTACCCGGGGGCGTCTTAAGCCAGGTAGGTTTGAAACAGAAAGCCCGTGATTGTACCTTGTATGGGGCAGAGGCCCTGGGCAGCCAGATTGTGAATCTCAAGCGCTGTGAGTATGAGATAAGGGACCAGTTAGGCCATTTTATGTGCTGCATTTATGTAAGTTGTGTTGTTTGATGATTTGTTTTACATGCTTAATATTTGCATATTATATGAGTGATCTGTGTACTACTGAGATTCTTTTGAATCTCACCCCTTTTTCAACCAATGATATACAGCAAAGGCGTCCAGCTCTAAGGGCAAGAAGGTAATATAGACGGACGAAGAAGAGGCAAATAAATTATGGACTGTTGGTTATCATTTTATTTTGGATGACTGTAAAATATTTACAAGTAGTTGTAGCAGCGATAGTAGTACTAGTACTCGCGATGCAGACTGTATACGTTGTAATCCGTACGCTAGACTTTCGATAACGTACTGGTATCCAGAAACCCATAAGTTAACCATCACGATGCGAACTATAGATAGAAAATGCCCTGTATTTTAAATAAAATATTTTTAAACTGATAAAGATAATGAATTTACAAACTAAAATTTAGACCATACATAGTTATTTTAAAAAGTTTTTGAAATTTTTATACAAATATAAGATTAAACTCTGTCTTAAATTGGGAATTTAAATTGTTTTGGTCTCAGGTTTGAAACCATTATATATTTAAATTAATCTAAAGGCTTTAGAAATTAAGGTGTTACATCTAAGCATTTGGTTACTTCAATTTTAGGAATTATGGCTTCTACTCCAAACATAGGTGCCTCTTATGAGATTTGAACTCAAGATTTAAAGAGATATAATGGATCTTATACCGTTGGACTAATTCTACATTGGTAGAGGAGTATATTATTTAAAGCATGCATTAATTCTTTTTTTCCCCCAAAAAACTGCATTAATTCTTAAACCAACAAAACTATCCATAAGTATTAAGACGTTTTAATTTCCATGATCGTCTCCCCCAAAATTACGTTTCAAGCCTGACCTGAAACATGTCCTAATCCAATTACTTGTACTTAGTAAAGTTAATTGGATAAATATATTTGAACAACAATGACTAGGGTGAGAGGGAGAAAGTAGAAAAATTTTGTACTGATTCGAAGGCTGGCCTTTTTTTTTTTAATAGCATTGCGTGAGAAGAATACAGGAAGTTTTCAAAGAAGACGGCAGTGAAATTACAGAAATATATATAAATAGACACTGCTATTTGATGGTAATTGATTGGGAAATGATGGATAAGGGTTTTGTGGATGAAAGTGAAAGTTAAAGTGGAAGTGAAAGCGAAGGAGTTGAGCTGTTAATGGGATGGATGAAACGTTACGGCTAGGTGATTAGGTTTCTCGAGAAAAGGTTGACCCTTGAAAGCAATGGAGAATTGTTTATAAAGATGTTATTGAAATTTTATTTGTTAAATGAAATTTAGGGAATATTTTTGGGAAAATGACTGTGAGGTCCTAAGGGACCCAATTAATAGTAAAAAAGTCCCAAGAGAAATTGCTCTGGCAAAAAAGTCCTAGGGACTTTTCTGATATGAATTCCCAAAGCTAAAAGACGATCATGCCCCTAACTAAAAAAAGAAAGGAAAACCTAGAGTTACTCCATAATAGATAAATTTAATAAACTCTTTTGACCTTTTTGTTTGACATGACACTGTTGAAACGCAGGAAAGGGAAGGAGTCTGGTCCTCCTCCAACTCTGTGCAGTCATCTCTTGGGTATATCCATTTTTTTCATCAAGCATACCCGCTGGTTGGCCTCTTCCTTCAGCCTCGGCCATAACCTAACGACAAGACCCCAAATTGCAGCGCCCAATTACGTTCCCACTGAACCTTCTCTCTGCAGCTCATGATACAGACGCAAGGACCACGTCCGACACTCCATCGTAGCCATCATTGCTTCAACTATCAGGTAAACATTTCTGTTTTTTTTTCCTACTCCTTTTTTACCTTATATTTTCTATTCTTTTTCCTTTCAACCATTCGAATTCATGGGCCTTCCTCGTCATGATTTCCCGTTTGAGTTTGGTGAGAAAATGATTCCATAGTACCACTGTTACTGAAAATTTCATGGCTTCCCTGCAATTCTGATTGAGTTGGTGAAGTTGGGAGATAATTTTGGTGCCCTGATGTTGACTTGATGCCTTTGCTCTCTTTCTCTTCAAGATTGATTCTTATTCATGTCTATTATTACGGGATGCTTTTGCTATGGGCCAAGAAGATATGCAGAAGCTGTTGTAAAGAAGAAAACCATATTTTCTGATATGGTTGATCTCATGTGAACCGACGCCATGGGCCAAGAAGATGCATGATGTTGTGAATGTGACCAAAAATGTTATTAGACTAAACTGAACAAGTTGTAAAAAAATGACAATGGCATTTCTGACTTGCTTCATTTCATCTTAATGTACTGAATAAGCTGTACATGTGACTTGGTTCATGTCATCTTACTGATTAGTTCATCTGACGTTAACCATGGAAAACTGAAAAGGTTGTTAATAAAGCTTTCGAAGTAGTTAGAACGGACTAACGAAGTTGTAAACACAGCATAAGCCAATTCCGGATTAATTCATCTGATGTTAACCATGGATACTGAAGATGTTGTAAATAAAGCTTCCAAAGTTGTTAAAACGCACTCAGACAGTTGTAAACACAGAATAAGCCAACTTCGGATTAGTTCATTTGATATTACAACATGGAAAGTGAAAAAGGTTGTAAATGAAGCTTTACAAGTTGTTAAAACGTACAAATAAGTTGTAAACACAGCATAAGTCAATTCCGGATTAATTCATCTGATGTTAACCATGCATACTGAAGATGTTGTAAATAAGCTTCCAAAGTTGTTAAAACGCACTCAGACAATTGTAAACACAGAATAAGCCAACTTCGGATTAGTTCATCTGATGTTACAACATGGAAAGTGAAAAATGTTGTAAATGAAGCTTTACAAGTTGTTAAAACGTACAAATGACGTTGTAAACACAGCATAAGGCAATTTTTGGTTTAGTTCATCTGATGTTAACCATGGAAAATGAAAAGGTTGTTAATAAAGCTTTCAAAGTAGTTATAACGGACTCATGAAGTTATAAGGTTGTAAATGAAGCTGTCGCAGTTGTCAAAACGCACTCAGAAAGTTGTAAACACAGCGTAAGCCAATTCCGGATTAACTCAACTGATGGTAAGCATGGACACTGAACAAGTTGTAAATGAATCTTTAAAAGTTGTTAACACGTACTCATAACATTGTAAACCCATCATACGCTGTTTCTCAGTTGGTCCATGTGATGTTAACAATTTAAACTTGTAAGGTTGTAAATGAAGCTGTCGCAGTTGTTAAAACGCACTCAAGAAGTTGTAAACACAGCGTAAGCCAATTCCAGATTAACTCAACTGATGGTAAGCATGGACACTGAACAAGTTGTAAATACATCAAATTACATTTTCTGACTTTGTTCATGTCAGCTTAGCCAGTAGCCCAGGAAGACTGATGATGATATAAATATGACTAATGAAGTTGTTAAAACCTACTAAATAAGTTGTAAATACACTAAATCACATTTTATAAAGTTTCATAGGCAGTCATTAAATTTCAAATGCCTCAAGGAATTATTATGTAGTTGTAAATATAACTCATGATGTTGAGAATATGACTGACTCACTTGTAAAACGTGGCAGGATATATTGTTTAAAACCATATAAACAGTAAGGACATATGGTTGCGGAACTGAAAGTGCATATTGCATAATTTGTTATAACTTGCCACAAACAATTGTCATTGTCACAACAAACCTTTCCTTCAAAATAACATAGAGCTAACAAAATACATATTTACATAACAGGAAGGCTTTGGTACAAAATAATAGAACAAGTCTTATGTCTCTTTTCTCCTCTTGTCTTATTGGTTGCCAGCTACAATAGACAGAACATTCTGTGTATGTTTGTTCCTCTCATATATTACAAGCCACTATAAGCAATCTGCCTTCTTCTGAAGGAGTTTCTGGAATAGATGGTTATGGTGATGAGCCTAATAACCAACGTTCATCTGTTGTGCCTGAGATTATTTTGACACCAGTACTCATAAGTGTTCAGCTTCTTGGTCTCCATCAACATCTTCGACATCATTGTCATCATCTTCTTCAGGTGCATCTGGTAGAAAAACTTAAAAAATGTTTTCTAAGTGGTAATGTTTAATTAGGTGCAACATAGCAACGACAAATTTTTACCATCTTAAGTACAACTTACTTGTAGCCAACGACATGACTCAAAATGATCATATTGAGCTCTCCCACCTCTATTTGGATTCTGACATCAAATGGTTAGGCATCAATCACAAATAATTAATTGGAAAAAATGCAAAAATAGATGAGAAAAGTACTCCTATTAGTACATAAAGATGGGACAAAATTAACAAATCCATAAAGCTGAACGACACATGAAGCAGGAAAAATACCCCACTGATGATAATGCACCACTGAAACAGAAAATAAAAAGGATTTAAAACATCCTCAAACTTATATTTTCAGCTTGTTTTATTCTCTTCCTACCAAGAAAACTTAATGGAATAAAAGGAAGCCAAAATTCCTCAAAACAAAGTAAAGAAATACTTTCATTGCACTAGGGTCATATGTCTTATATCTTCCCTATATCAATTTAATACTACCAACAAATTAAACCACCAATTAATTTAATTTATAGAATTTCACTTGAAAAACCTTAGACATTCTTTGTAAATGGCAACAACAGCTTGATTATGTCTAGAATTTCAAAAAACCTTTGACAATAATAAATTCATCTGCAAATTTCTGGCTTTACTTGGAATTCCTTCCATCTGTAATGTGCAAGTGACAAATAATTAGTGAAACATGAATGAAATGATAACAAAATAAGAATGTATAAAAAATTATAACTCATAATAGCATAACATCTTTCCCATCACAAAATGAGCCTTACAAGTGAGCAAATATACAAAACAAAACCATTTATAGCAAGAGTACATACAAACCTTGATAAGAGCTGCCTTATTTTCATTCAGAGAATAGTGGCATGACGCAATTTTGAACTTCACATGTTCATCGATAAAAAAGGGGGAAAACAATTTGAACATACGATTCTTTTAAAGTTTTTACAAATGAACTTCAACAGAGAGCAACTATAAATAAAGGGAAGTAAATTACTTCACCTCATTTTCATTGCTTGCTGATACATTGTAAGAATTTGGAGAGAAAGACCTGTTTGATGACAGAGAACTCCAGGATGAGGGAGTGTTTTGTTTGGGAAGCATCTTGTAGTATTGCAAAGCTTGCTTGTAGTTGTGCTACTCATCATATTTAATCTTCCTTCTCATCTTTTCCAACAAATTACATTTACATCATCGAAGACAAAAAAACAACTACAACACATAAATAAATAAGGCTGCTAAGAGGGGGAAAACCAAACATCTAAGAGCACTATATATTTATGCCTTATATACTATTTCAATGCTCCCAAAGTACTGCATCTCAGTCACAAATCACAAGTTTGATGCCCAAACATAAATCTTGCATGACATTACTTCTCATAATAAATAGCTCATTCCAACAGCTCTTTGAGTTAGAAAAATGAACATGTAAATCTATCATATTTTTGAACCTGCTTTAACTCCAAGACACTAGCATAAAATTGAAATTATAAAAGTTCAATGCCTCTTTGCGACTTGGCTATGTAAATTATGTCTCTTCTATGGAGTAAATTGATTCTAACATAAAATTTAGTTGCTTTATAATTCTCCAATAGCCAAAGAAACACAAACTAAAAATTTGAGAGGTAGACAAACAATCACACATTTGCTTCAAAAAAATAAGGCAGTCCTACAATTTACAATAAGTAGTAGATAGTCTATAACCTAATTGAACAAAATAAAATAAAGAGGACTATAACATTGATCAGCTGATTGGGATTTCCGTATTGGAGAGAACATATCCTCCCCTAAGAATACACAACACTCAATGTTCTAAAAGAATGTCACCCTTGTCTACAAATAAACTTGACACCGGGGGATTATGGAATCTCTCTAATAACAGTGTTGTTTATCAGATGAAATTACAATCACTTTAATATTAAGCTCTCATGAAGCTGACCAAACATCATCATCATTTAAGTTGGCAATTGCAATTTTTCCCACCAATCATCATTATTGTGCAGGCATACTTAAATTGAGGGAAACCTGTACTTCAAAATCTTGAAATTCCACTAATTCCAAGCTTGTGAAAATTTCCTTATTTTACTTCCACTAGAATTTTGGCACACAGACATGAAGAATAAGTTATAACAATGACCATTATAGTGATTTCTGCAAGATACAGAATCCAAAACAGATAGTTTCAGTTCAAAAAGCTACCGACCAAATACGATGCACTCTGGGGCAAAGGAGGAGCAACGACGCCTGCACTTTCAGACCAACGACGGCTGCTGCACTTTCGGACGAGCGACAAAAGCTGCACTTTTGGACGAGCGACTATAAAACGAGTCACTATGGGGCTTCGGATGAGCGATGGCCGAGAGCGTACGCTGGTTCACAACCAAGAACCTAGAACCTGCTGCTTTTCCAATGTTTTCAAATTTGAGCACACTGGTTTTCATTTAAACAAAAAGGGTAAGATGGTCTTTTTGTATTGTGAATTCATATCAGAAAAGTCCCTTGGGACTTTGCTATCATACCAATGTGTAATGGAACTTTGTTGCTATTAATTGGGTCCCTTGGGACTTGAGAGCAATTTTTCCAATATTTTTTGTATATAAAGGAAAATTGTTCGCATATATATAGGGAAGATATATTGAACACGTAGAAGATTTTTTGAACATAAGGGAAGATCTTTTGCATACGGAAAGATTGTTTTCACACAAAGTTTCTATTTGGTAAATAAGTTTTCAATAAAGTATTTTTGAACAATTTTCCCTTCTTGCTTTCTTTTTTCTTCAAATTTTTATATTCTCTAACAAATCTTTAATATAATATATATTTATCTAATTTAATTAGATTAAATGAGTTAATTAATATAATATGTATTTTTTAAAGTACCTTGATCATCTTTCTTCGTTCCCTCTATCTATATATCTTTTACTTTATTATTTTTGAGGAAGCAATATGAATAAATTAAGAAAAATTGATAAATATAAAAAAAATATGTCTTATATATAAAATAAATATTAACTCCCTAATCAAGTCATATATTAAATACTTGAAGGAGTACTTGTGTATATGTGTGTGATAGAGAATATGAGTTTTAAAGCAATAACCAGAGCATAAAGTTGGGACGGTGAGATTGGGATTGCTCGGATGAGTATGTGACGATTATAAGAAAATACAAGATTCCCAGTGAAAATTAAAAAAAAAAAAATTCACATGGCACCTATTGAAGAAGAGAAAACAGTAAAAAACTAGTATTTAAGATGATTCAAATATGTAAGAAAAATATGCAGTAGGATTGCGAGTTCTTTATAAATTTAGATAAAAGTCTATTGTTATTTATACAGTATAAATTGTATAATTATACAAATGCATATAAAAAAATATATTATATAAAAAAAATTTACAGAAAGTCCTATCATTCATAAATCAAAGACCTTATAATTTTTATTGTCTAGTTATAAATATTTAGATGATCCAACAACATTGCCAAATTAACATAAGATTTAATAAAAGGACTAAAATAATTTTTTAAAACAAAAATACTGATGAGATTAATATTTTAAAATTTTAAATATTAAAGTACTAATATTATTCAGGATAAAATTTTATGGGAAATTTCTTTGAGTTAAACTTTCTTTTGTTTTCTTAACCCCACAACATTAAATTAAAAAGGTGAAAGTGAAATATGCTCCATGCTTGGTGCAGAGTCGCCAGCTGGCTCCTGTTGTCACGGCATTTGGAGACCGTCCCAACTTTCGTTGCCATCCCCACATCAAACCTCTCAAGTCCCATCCTCCATTTCAGATGAACACATGGGAGTAAATTAATTTCTATTAGGTTTTAATGAAATTTGAAATTTTACTGCAGTCGGCTGGTGCGAAATTAATTTGTGAAGTAAAAGAAATAAAAATATTCATTTTAAAATAAAAAGAAGAAATAACTTGATTTATAAGCAACAAACACATCATAAATAAGTGGAATAGTCTTATGAATCATTGAAATTTATTTTTTTAATAAAAATACAATGGAGCATGATCAAGTTGAATTCTATTTGTTAATAGCGAACACAATATGAACAAATGAAATAATCCCATGAATAAGTGAAATTAATTTTTGAGACAATTACATTTAAGTCTCGTTCAAGAAAAAAAAATGAAAATTGGTCTCATTGAGTTATCAATCACGCCATAGATTTGTCAATTCACGCCTCTGGAGTTGTCAATGAGACCATTTTATTATTTTTTTCCCCCTTTTGAGCAGGACCTAAATATAATTTTCTCTTAATTTTTTAACAAAAACATGTTGGAGCATGATGAAGTTAAATTCCATTTGTGTGAAATAGTCCTATAAATAAGTAGAATTTCACTTTTTCACCAAGTATCATCCTAAAATTATTCATAAGATTATTCCACTTATTCATGGCGTGTTCGCTACTTGTAAATAAATTTAACTTGATTATGCTCTAATGTATTCTTGTTAATAAATTGATTTCACTTGTTTATAGAGTATTATACTTATTCATAATATATTTACTACTTGTAAATCAAGTTATTTCTCCTTTAATTTCTGAAAAGGTTATTTTTGTTTTTTTACTTCATAAATTAATTATTTGCTGCAGTTGTCTTTATCTAAAATTTTCCCTTTATATAAATATTTGTATCATCCTACACATGAACCAAAGTCATGATATAAACAACAGTTAAGTTGGCATTTTGCGCTGAAGTTTTTGTTCTCTCGATGTTATCTAAGAAGGGCTAAAACATGAGTAAAATCGCCTTGATTGTTTACTAACAAGAATAAAAAATAAGACTAGATAATGAACCGGTCATGAGATAAATTTAAGGTTCAATGGTTCAACTGAGATCTAACCGGTGGTCAGATCAATCATATTAAAATATTATAATTTATTAGTGACAATATATATATTAATATATTTTTAAACTTTCATACATAAAAATAAATATATTTAGAAAAAAAATGCTTAAAATCTATTAGTATTAGTTATGGTGCCAATACTTATACAATGATATCTTATTTCCTATAATTAATTAATTATTATATCCTCTCAAAATCTTTTTTTTTTAGATTTATTCTTTCTTTACCTACTTTTCTCTTCATTTTGATCTTCAAACTTTCATTTTTCCCTCAAAAATAGTGCAAGATAGTAGTTAGATGAATAAAAAAATGTATTTCACAAAAAAGAGTAAAAAAATTCGACTAGTTCAACCACCGTTTTATTGATTTTTACTTGTTCGAACCGGTTTATGGTTTGATGCTTGTATCGGACCAGACTACTGACCGGTTTTCGGTTCAACCAATCGAACCAGCTGGTCCAATCTGATTTTTTGTACAGTGTTTACTATGATACAATAGTTTCTTTGATTCTTTATGTAAGATTCAATTTTTGAACGGTTTTAATTCTTTTATATATATATATATAGAGAGAGAGAGACAAATTTCATTAAAATACAGTAAAATGATTACAACAAACTTGGGCTACATTACATTGGTAGAGAAATCAAAATCAAGTAGCCCAAGATGACAAATTAACAGGGCAAAGAAAGAGACAGACATGAACTAAAAGCAACACACGTGAAAGCACATAAAAAACAAAGCAGCAAGATGCTTCTATAGACAAGAAGGTTAATAGCCGCCAAAAGAGAGCCACCAAGATCTATTGAAAAAGTAGATGGAGTCAAGACAGGTCGAGCAGGAGAAAACATAGGGGAGTTGCAGCACGCCTCCCAGAGGACATGGGCCACCCAAGTGAACCAACGAAGTTCAAAACTTCCCATAGGAAGAGAAAGTAGACAAATGGACACGTCCAGATGCCAGAAACAAAGAGGATCGAATAAGCCTGAGCTCCAGCTAAAGCAATAGGAGAGGTTGATGGCAAAGCTACAAACCGGCACTAACACACAAGCAAAAATCATAGAACAACATGAAAGAAATCAACAAGCAGCCTAACAAACAAAAGAATAACCATGGCACTACCCATTCCATGATTATATAGAGACAATGAGGAATTATGATCAAATTAAAGTAACAGGGGATTTAGGAAAGCTAGAAAACCCAAGTTTGGATGTGTTAGTGTCAACAATTTCACCCAAGAGAGGGGGTGAATTGGGTGATATTAAAAATTTAATAATCATAATTAAGAAACTTAATCAAAAGATAAGAGTTAGAGAAATTTTACCGAAGTGTACACCGGAATTCATACTAGTTTGATCTTAACCTTTTGACTTATGTCTAGTCTTCAAAACGCCTCTGAGATTTTCACTATACTTTCAAGATTCGATGGGTTCTTAGAACCACAGTATAAGAGAGTTCCTCAATAGGATATTCACTCTCCCTTACACTTTGTAGAAAGTACCCTCACTCAAGGTCCTACTACCTTGAGATTCTCTTTACAAGGGTAATGAATAAGGTTGTAAAATATCTCTCAAAGAGAAGATAAATGAATATTGAAGAATAATAGGAATATCAGAAAGAAACAGAGCACTTGATGCACATAATTGATTTTGTCGTTAATTAGTTACTCTGTCTTGAATGCTTTCCTATTTATAGGTAGAATGTCTTTAATGACTATTAAGAGCATTCAAATCTATCCGTAAGAGAATAAATGTAGCTATTGATGAAAGAGAGCATTCGAGTTGGTCGAGGCTACTTCGCATTTAATGCTTCTGACAACATTTTGCTTTTTGAAATTTCGAAGCTAATCCAGAGATTAAGCACCTGTAACTCATATAGAAGTTTGATTAGTAACATTTGAAAGTAATATAAGAGATTATGGTATTAATAAGGATATTTTTTATAGGTATCAAAATTGTCGAGACGCTAATTTTAGATTTTGATGAACATTCACTCAGGTGTGACTTAATATCACTCAAGTGGTCTCTTATCACCCAAGTGCTTGCTCTATCACTAGATTGTTGTGTTGTTAATCACTAGCAAGTGACTTAGCAGTGATGTTTGTGAAAATAAATACATATTCATTTACTCGAGTGATCTTCCATATATTCTAAAGAGTTAAGTTCAATCACTAGTGATTCATATCACTCGAGTGATCTTCACTTAGTATTTTTCAGCACTTTCAAATCACTTGCAAGTGATCATGGATCACTCAAGTGATTTTCCCAATCACTCGTATGATCTTCATTAGAAAATCACATCACTTCAGAATTACTTGCAAGTGACTTGCAAGTGATTGACATCACTCGAGTAATTATCACATCACTCGAGTGATCTTGTCTTTGCTACATAGGTGATAAAGTGTATCACTCGAGTGATCTGTTTTATCATATCACAAACTCATAGATCACTTGCGAGTGACCTGTAGGTGATGCCTATCACTTGAGTGATTATCTCTGAACTCTACTTGATCTAATCACCATTAAGTGACTCGCTAATATTTTGAAGGTGAAGCATCATCGTTCGAGTACATTCACTATCACTTGTGATCCTCTTTGATAATCTTGGTTCTTACTTGGCCATCACTTGAGTGATTCTCCCAAGGCAGACAAGATATATTCTACTTCACCAATGTCCTTCAAAATTCAAAGACAACCAATCATTAACCATTTTAACTACCTTGAGGCTGGTTCATGTCACACCCCAAAATACTAACGCCTACGTGACTAACAAGAAGTATAATGTGACTTCACTTCTTAAGCCACTTTTTTTTGGTACTATTTCCTATTTACAATTAGTAAAATCTACTTCATTAATATAATATCAAATGACATTGTAATATTAGTTCATGAATCTTTATTAAATACCAAGCATATATCTCTTTAAATGTTAAATTTCCCAAACATATTTTGAAACAATTAATCTATCAATTTCTACAAATTAAAATATAAGATATTTTCCCTAAAACTATATATACACATACAAATAAGGAAGTAGGCATGATGTCTACAAGTTTTGTAAAGCAACTTTTCTCTACAATGAATGAGTAATTTAACCTTATCATAAAATTAGATTTACCATAATAGTTAATTTGATTATCCAATATGTAGATGATCCACTCTAAGATACAGATGATGGAGTAGTATTATTCCTACTATCTTAAATACAAAAAATGATAATTAATTATAGCCTCATAACACAATTTATTACTCGAATAGTTCAAATGTACACATAAATAAACATTGAATCATGATCAGGTTCTCAAGATGGAAGAATCAAGCCTTAATAATTCAAATATGAAAAAAATAGTTGAAATAAATATGTCTAGAAGCATGTTCGTCAATGCAAACTTCAGAATATAAAAGATATAAAGGTCAACTGTGATATATGTATATGAACAAATTTTCAAACATATTATATCTATACTTGTATATAACAAAAATTGGAACCGAAGGAATAATCAAAAATAAAAATTCAATAAAAATCCATTAAAAGACTTTCATTTCAATAATATGAAATAAGCATGATTTGAATTTTTTTTTATTTTTTTCCTTTTCTAAAAACTCGTTTTATAAGAGCAACTAACACAAAGGGAATAACAAGTGCAGCTCAAAGGCCATGATTATCAAACGCAACATAGAGGTCACAAAACAAGTGTTGACACAGTCCACAAGGATAACTTACCAAGCGCGACTCGAAGCTACAAAAAGAAGCAAGGACACATAGTCCATGAGGGTAACTAATCAAACGCGGCTCGAAGCCACGAAAACGAGTGTGAACACACAGTCCATGAGGGTAAATAACCAAACACAGCTCGAAGCCACGAAAACAAGCTCTACACGAAGGCTGCGAATCATAAGCGCTTTGTGTCTAGTTCCTCTTAATAGAAAAAATGTTCTAAAACTTGTAAGGAATCTGTTTTTTTTTTTAAACTTTTTTCCTTGAAAGTTTGCTTTAGTAAAAGATACAAATAAATTCTATAAAACATTCAAAAACCAAATTTCCAACTTGGCTAAAATGCATTCTATATATATATATATATCAATGAAAGAAATCCAATCAATTATTAACTTCTATTCTATTGTTTCTCTTCTTGTCTTTCCAAGCACTCTAATATAATCCACAATATGAGAACAATTTGCTCTTGCTTGTGTCTCAATGTATGACACATAAGTGAAAAATAAGACTTCCACATCGATGCCTTGCTCATTCTACTGTTAGTTCTCCCTCTCACGGTTCATTTATTAGAGATCATATAATATAAGTAAAGTAATGATATTTGGACAATCCATTACCATACAATAAATCTGGGACACATGCACGCCGCAACACAAGCACAAACAACATCATTGAACAAGTGGTGACATACTTATGTTACCTGATTCATGAGCATTACAAACATAATGAAACAATCATGTCCTTAAAGAAAATACCTAGAATGAGGGTGGTACCCTATATTAAGGTTAAACAAACTATTCCTTTCTTATATATATATATATATATGATCACCCTCCAGATACACATAAATGTGAATCAACCCCATCGAGTCTTTGAACAGGCAATTGACCAATTGAACAATATACATCACCAATTCCTATTTCATTATAACATACTAATCAAGAGAAAAGGATATTATCAGCTTTAGTTACTCCTCTGATAAGATGGCTTTTTCCCCCGAGCATTTTGACAAACACTTAGTAGACATTAAGGTTTCAAGTCCACATAACAACATTCATAGTTTATGAAAGCACTATCCAAACCACTTTATGTATCAGCAAAGCTTTATTATACTTCTTAATTAATCAACAATTTACATGTACTAAATTGTAATCCCTCAATTTCCAACCTGATTCAAATTAGAAATTGAAGAGAAATCAGATTATAAATCTTGATTCTCCATCCAAACAAAACCCAAAAATATTATGACAATATCTCCTAATAGCTTACTTTTCTCCAATGCGTTAGTTAGACCAACGCGCCAAACTTCCCTTGCCTTGGACATTCAATAGCAAGGGGATAGGAAAACAAAATCCAATCCCACCCACGCACCCAACAATATAATGGATAACCCAAGGAAGAAAGAAGAATTGAGGAAACAAGATGGATTATGCTCTATACACACCCACAACTCAACCCCAACAACAATATACTGTCAGCAAATTTGAGAGGGAGTGAAGCTTATATACGCATGCCTACGAAGCAACACCATCCAAAGCAGAGAGAGAAGATTGTAAGACCCCATCTTATTATTGATATTGCTCAGAGTAGCAATTGCGTAGCTCAGTGGGCATATAGAAATAGCATAAATATATTGATATATTGAAACAATATTGCTTGATTACATACAGAATTCCCCATAGGGGTGTACAGAATAATACAAACCTTAACAAATATAAAGGTCTTCAGATAACCAACACCTCCTCTCGTATTGTCCTGGAACCTTTTGTCGCCGGTAATTACGATTATGCTCTTTGAGACGCTGCCTGCTGCTGGAAACTTTAAATGTTTATGGAAAGGGTGAGATTCGGAGGAATCTCAGTAGTAACATGCTTTCAAACATATAGAATATGAAAATAGATATGCTATGTCATGTCATGTAAGATGATCCAAATTATGTGTACACTTGTCCAAGGTCAAACTACAAGTTTACACCTTGGTCTACTTTGCGCCCCTGTTGGATCCCTGACCACAACATGGCAGATTGGTGTATCTAAGACACTAACTCATGTTACAATGAATGACATATAAAAACATAATAAGAATCACATAGTATATGTAAGAAGAAGTTACTACCTGGAATGTCATTTCCTTGCCTGTTAATCGGTCCAGCTCCGTCTTCGGCTCGGCCTATCGGTATATCCTAAAATATTAAATTTAGGATAAATGAGTTATTATTTATTCATAACTCATGATAAACTCATTTTTTTGGTTATCGTGACTCAAAACTGTAAAATTACAAAAATACCCCTGGGAACCCGATCTAAGCCCCTTTGTACCCGATCAAATTGTAATATTCCAAAAATCATGACTTGGGCTAATCCTACACAATTTTACGTGTAGAATCCAATTATGATCTCAAATTAGTCAAACTCAGGGTGAAATTACAATTTACCCTTGGCAACCCCTATTAAGGGTAGTTTGGTCATTTCGCATTCTAGGGCTTTTCTCACTTCATAGTCTACATGAACCCTATACAATTTTTCCTTTTAAACTCAATGGAACCATCCAATTGATGAAATTTCAGACCAAACAGGATGAAAATTCCCCTGGTCCAAATATGAAAAATTAAGGAAAAATATTGTTTCTTGATTTTAAATCTATAAACCTCCTTCTTTTCACCTCTAATAACATGTTTAATCACTTAAACACCTTTCCCCCATGATTATTAGAAAATTAAGCAGCATAACCCCTTATGGTTTGAGCTTCCCAAAATCACAAACCATGCTAAAACAACAACAACAACAACCAAGAATAATCAAGAATCAACAAAATAAGCATGTTCTTGAGTTTACCTTGGATTTCATGACTTTCTCTCTCTAAAACATCATTGTTCACTCTCTCCTCTCTCTTGATTTGTCTTTAAAAACATGGATTTCATGGAGGAGGAGAGGTTAGAAGAGGTTTCTAAGTGATTTAGAAGGCATAAGCACTTAAAATCACACCTCTTATCTTTAATTCTTGCTTCTTGAACCCTCGCTCTTCTCTTTGTGCCTTTAAGCTTCTTGAACTCTTCTCTCTTTCTATTTGTTTGCTGCTGATCGTAAATGAAGAGGAAAGAAGAGGTAATGAAATGTTATCATAATACCTCCCTCTTGCTTTTTACTTTAGCACATGTGCTTATCTTTGATTGGCTCTTGTTTTTTCCCTCTTGAATTAATATATATGCCAAGTAATCATATATATTATTTCTCTTCCAATTTCCCTTGTTTTGACCGAAATGCAATGGAGAAAAAGAGAATATTTTTTTTTCTTTATTACTCTTCTCAAGCAATTAATTGAAGTCATGTTGCCTTTTTGTTTTAACACATGCTTTCTTGTGATTGGTCAAGAATTGTCTTCTTGAATTAAATATGGACCAAGAAAATTAATTTCTCTTTCTTTCTCCCTACTTCAGCCATAATTCATCCCAGTTAAAGGGAAAAATAAATGGTTGTTTTCTTTATTGTTCAAATGATCATTTTGCCCTTACATTTTTTTCCATTTTTGCATTAGCTAAAAAATGAACAGAATTTTTATCAAACTTTGAAAATTCTTATATAATTGTATAGATATCCAATTGGGGTAGTTCTAAAGGCTATGTGACCATTATTAACTTTATTTTTAAGGAAAAATATATCATTTAGCCAATTGGAAGCTCAACATTCCCATAATATTTGTTTTTGGACGCTGCCACTAAAAATCACCATTTTTTCTGGGCTAAATTCAAAAATATATAACTCTTTGTGTACAGCTCCAAATGGCTTATGACCTATCAAAGTAAATTTTGATAAGTCTACTTTTAATCTGGAAAGTTTCATAATTTTTCGACATCATTTGCCCATTGAAAAGTGTCACACAACATAGCTGCCTTGTTGGAAAACTCACTGGCAGCAAATCTCTTTTGTATTCCAAATATAATTATGTTATATGTAACCCCTAATTGCCTTGTTTTATCACTTATTGTGCTCTCTAAATTTTCATTCAATTCCCTTTAATTTTAGGGAATAAAAGTATTCCTTACTGGGATACTTGTTAAATTGGGGCTTAGTAGTTTACTTGAATCAGGCTTATTTTCAATCCACTTATCTAAAAATTTGGGGTGTTACAAAGATTCCATGACCCCTAAACCGATTTTGATGTCCAGCCATCCTAGATCAAACTCCCATACACCACGGACAAGAGGGAAGAAGTGGTCAGCCTTGAACCTCTAGAAGTTCCCTCCTCTCCCCTCTCTCCTCTCTTTGATTGGCACAAAAAAACAAAAAGAGAGAGAGAATTATATTCAAGTCCTGAAATAATACAAAAATGATGTCATTGACAACTCCAAGAATATGAATTGACAACTTCAGGGACACGATTGATAACTCCATAGATCAATTTTTCATTTTTTTTTCTTTTGGGCGAGACCTGAATGTAATTCTCCAAAAAAAATATCGAGAGTTTTGTTATGAGTGTAAATGGTTTATTAAAAAATTCAAGTGTACACTGTTATAAACAAGAAATATAGAAGTGAGTAGAGTATCGTTCCCACAAGGATTGATTATTAAGTACCAAAATTGGTAATCTTAATTCTATTTAGTCGATCGATAAATTGGTGATTGAGATTATAAAATAAAAATGATTAAATATGAATTCAATTGATATGAAAATAAATATGAGAAAAACCCTAGGGATTGGATTTCACTTAGCAAATTTTGGATTGAATCACCTATCTATTTTAGTCCAATTTATTCCACATGATTGATAGCCGAGTTTCACTAATTTAATTACTAGCCTATTCCAAAGTCAAGCAATTATATAATTAATTGTTAATCCAATATATCCCTATATGAATTAAAAAAATTAACCATACATTAAGATTTATATAACTCATTAAGACTACACAACCCATATGAATATATTCATATTTCATATACAAATTATGGTTTTGATTATAGGATCGACACACATGCATCTCCTTCCGGTCTCAAGATATATATTGAAATCATTCAAAAGATGGTCAATTAATTGAAAGCATTAAGAACAATAATAAAAATCAATCATAAAAGAAAAATTAAAACTAGATTTAATAAGTTAAGATTCAATCTGTCATTAATAAGCTATATTATTATCCTAGGAAAATGAAAATTTAGCTCATGATAAAATTAAAAAAAAACCAAAATAAATTGAAAACTTCATAAACATTGCATAAAACTTGATTATTAAATTCTAAAACATAAAGATACAACTACAAGATGTATGAAAATAAAAAAATCTAGCCTACCTTATAGGAGGTAAAACCTTCCATGTAGGTGGCAACCTATACTATTCATGAAGGAGGTCTACCTAAGCCTTTCAAGAATGAGGCATGCAAGAAACAATACAATGCATGAAATTAAACTCTAAGATGGTGTGTCTCCCTTGTGCCTTCCACTCATCTATTTATAGATAAATGAGGTGCAAAGATTTCCACATGTTAGATATGAATATTAACTTTAAGCCACCAATGTTGACCTTATGGCAACCATGCTTCTTAATTGCAGCCAAATTGTGATAGTCAAAATGGTGGATTCTCATGTTTTTGTCTCCATGAAAGTTGTAGATCTAGATCTTAGCTTGAAAAAGCATGTGAGAGCTACTTATTTCAACATTTGCAGCTCAAATTATGGTCAAATTAGTGAGCAAAGGTCAAACTTGGACAAATTCACATTCTCAACTTCTAAACAAAATTCGAAACTCTTGAAGGCAAAACTAGATTTTGGTCTCAACATAAAAGTTGTAGAAATTTTTCTTAGCTTTTTATCCATATAAAGAAGATCTCAATTTGAAATATAGAGCTCTAGATATTGCCTGAAAACCAAAATAAGGTTAAAATTTATTTTTCAATAAGTTCTATTTTATGCCAAAATCATTATTTATTTATCAATTACACCCAAATTCATTAAATTAGGCTCAAATATCATCCAAAAAATCATTGTATAAGGAGAAAATAAATATAAAAATATTTTACTTATCAAGTTTTTTCTCCCCAACATATCTAATGGGTTCATCTCTTTATTTTTGTTATATTTTTTTAAAGAAGGGATTTATGATAATTTCTTAAGCTAAGACATCTAAAATACCTATTTAGCGCATCTTCCCTTTTTTCTTCTTTTATTTTAATCTTATAATATCTCCTATCAAAATAAAAGGATATGATTAGATTTTATAGCAAGATTCATTTTTATCTTGTAATCAATTTAAGAGAAGAAAATACATAAAATTTAATTAGATAGGTATAAAATATTTTAAATATTCATAAATTTATCTAAATCGAAACATATCCCAAAGTCTAGACCTAATCAATTATAATTTTGTACTTATCAACACGCAAAATATTTGAGTCCCTAACTTAATAGCAAAAAAGAAAAACAAACAAACAAACAAGTTTCCATTAGACCATGAATTAACTTCTGTTACAAATTTAAACGAAATAATTAAAATTTTAATTGAGGATTTAATCATTGTTATATATTATTTCCAAGTTAGTAGAAAACAAATAAAAATTTGACAATAAAAGAAATATTTATCTTATTTTATTTTCTGGCTATTACAGTTTCAGACAAGAGTATGTTATCAACATAGAGAGATAATATTACAAAATCATCTTCCAAATGGTTGATGTAAACACAATGGTCTTCTTCGATCATTTTGAAGTTAAACAAGGTTATAGATTCATGGAATCTCATATACCACCGTCTAGATGATCTATAAATGGACCTTAGGAATTTGCAAACCTTTTATTCACTATCCTTTTCTGTGAAGTCCTCAGGTTGCTCCATATAAATTTCTTCATCTAATTTACCATTAAGGAATGTGGTTCTTACATTCATTTGATGCAACTCCAAATCCATACTTGTCATTATAGCGAGTATGAGTCTGATTGAGTTAAAACATACCTCAAGCGAGAAAGTGTCTTCATAGTCTACACCTTCTCGCTGGGTATACCCCTTGGCTACTAATCGTGCCTTAGGTTTATCAATTGACACATTTGTATTTAAGAATCCATTTGTTCCCAATTGCCTTTAGGCCTGGTGGTAGGTCAACTAATTCTCATACTTGGTTAGCCCTTATGGAATCCATTTCAGTGATTTTTGCCACTTTTCCTTTGTGGGTTTTGTTAGTGCTTTTTTAACACTTTTTGGATCCTCCTTATTGTCTTCTGGACCAAAGATGAGTACCTTTCCTTTAATAGAGAAGGGCCTTCTAAGGATTTTATCCCTTTAGCTTCTCTGTAGTGGGGTTTCAACATGATTATTTTCCTGTGATTGAGAGAGGTTTCCACATTGTAAAAAGGACTCATCTCTCCCACTCAGATCAATGACTTGGGGAATGCCTTCAAGTTCCTTACTCTAATAAAGAGTTTTAGTTTGATTAAGGCTTCCTTTTCTAGGGAAAACTGCTTCCATGAATACTATGTCCCTTGACTCTATCTTAGTCACTAAGCCATCTTCAATTTTACCTATGAAAACATAACATTTTGATTGATCAGTATCTTATAAAAATACATTTCTTGCCCCTAGGTCCCAACTTTCCATATTTGTGGGAAGATCATAGATATAGGCCACTGACCCCATGGTCACAAGATACTTAGATCTAGTTTGTGTCATGTCCATAGCTTATAGAGTGTAGAAGTGACTGATCTAGTGGGCACTCAGTTAAGTATGAATGTCACAACTAAAAGTGCGTCACCCCAATAGGAGATTGACAGTTCAGCCTGAGACATCATTACCCTAACCATGTCAAGAAGAGTTATGTTTCTTCTTTCAGCTACCCGATTCTGTTGAGGAGTGCCAAGAATTGTCAACTGTCTGGAAATTCCTTTTTCTTTATAGAGCGTCTTAAACTTTTCAAATAAGTGCTTTGGACCTCTATCAGTTATCAAGGCTTTGACCTTGCTATTTAGTTTATTCTTAACCAAATTTAGGTACTTCCTGAAGCATTTCAAAGCTTTAAATTTGTGAGAGATCAAGTATACATGACCATATTGCAAAAAATCGTTAATAAATATAATGAAGTATTGCACTCCATGTCGTGCCCTTATACTCATAGGTCCACAAATATCTAAGTGCACTAATTTAAGAGGGTGTTTGGCTCTAAATGCCTTTCTAAAGAGTTTCCTTGTGCTTTTTTCTAGCAAGGCAATGCATGCATAGAGTTATTTTCTTATTTGATACTCCTCCTAGAAAACCTTCCTTTGCTAGTCTAGTCATGCATTTTTTACCAATGTGTCCTAATCTAGCGTGCCATGTATCGTTACTAACATTAGATGAGATTGCATAGCAAGAACTAGAATCAAAATTGTAATTCATTAATACGAAGAAACCATCCGAAATACAACTAGATCTGAAAAACATGATCCCATTAAAAATATCAACAACACGATCATGAAAGTTAACATTAAAACCAAAATTAACTAAAGAAACGACAAATGCAAGGTTTTGTCATAATTTTAGAGCGTAGAGGAACCAGGGTTTGCCCTCCTTGCATACTACCTTGTAGGTACTAATCACTTTGACCTTTATCATCGTGTTGTTTCCAACGTAAAGCTATATGCTCTTTGTTGGTAATCGACAATACTTTGAAAAGTTCCCATAATCTCTTGTTACATGGTCTGTTGGCCCTAAGTCAACAACCCACACAGGATTAGCCTTGGCAATAAAGGCAATACTAGAAACATAAGAATAGTATGAAGTATCATAATCTAGTACCTTTTTCTTAGGGTAGTCCTTGGCAAAGTAGCCTTTCTTCTAGCAAGAAAAACACTTGACCTTTGAAAGGTCTAACTTCTTCGCACCTTTCTTGCTCTTTTTGAAGGTCTTCTTACCCTTATGTTCCCCTGGGTTTCCCTTAGCTTCTTCTTTTGGGATCCCTTACCCTTCTTGGACTAGCGCTTCTGTGAAGAAGCCATTTTTCCTTTAGTTAAGAGTACACGATTGTAATATCCCAAATTTTGGGACTAAAGGCATAAGATTAAGCCTGGATTAAGTAGATTGCTAGACCCCGGTTTAGCAAATGTCCCTATGAGGCATGTTTAAATTCCCCAAAATTCTTTTATATCATTAGATATTAAAATAAATTATATTGGTGAGCTAAAGAGGTCAGGGAATAACAAAACGAAGTGATTGGAAATCACACATAGTATAGTAAAGTGGAACACAAAGTAATTTTGCCACCGGTGAAATTTCTGATGTGGCAGTGGTGATTGTGTGACCTTTTTCGATAGGTAAATGATGGTAAAAAGTTATGAAACTTTTCAAGATAAAATTATACTTATCAAGATTTAATTTGATAGGTCATATAAGTCATTTGAAGTTGTACACAAAGAGAAATGAATTTTTGAAGTTAGACCAGTGAAATTAATTATTTTCTGGGACAGCATTCAAAGATTAAAATTCTGGAAAGAGTGACCTTTTAATTGGCCAAATTTTATATTTTTCCTTAAAACTAGACTCAATAAGGGTCGCATAGCTTTTAGAATCACTCCAATTAGATATCTACAAAATTAGATATGAATTTTTAAAGTTAATGAAAATTCTGCAGAATTTGGTATTTTGTGCGAAAATTTATTATTTGGGCCAATGAGCTTATGACACATGGCAGATGAAATATCTAATTCATATATCCATTAAATCATCATCTTCCACCTCCATTTCACGCACAAAACTAGAAAAGAAAGAGAGAGTGATCGGATGAGAAATGGAGGGTGAGGAGAGAGAAATTCTTTCCTCCGAAACACTGCCAAAACGACATCCTCTCTCAAAGTACCCTTCAGGAAACTTCCTCTACTCATCGAGATCTTCATTTCTACGATTTTAGATTTTCATTTGGAGGTGCTTGGCACTGTCTCACCGGCTGGGGTGTTGCCGGAATCCCAAACCGTTTGTGGAAACGGGTAGAGGTAAGCGTAAGCTTCCTTTTTAACCGATTGATTTGTTGTTTGGATGAGTAAATTGGAAGTTGGTACTGTTCATGGCTAATTTAAAGGATTTTTTAATGGCTAAATAATTTCCAACGAGTGTTTAAATAGCTAATCACTTTATTAGGAGTAGCAAGGAAGTGATTAGGTAAGAGAAAACAAGAAAACAACATATTGTACCTAAAAATCTGATTTTCTGCCATGTTTTGACGTGAAAAAGGAGTAAGAATTTGATGATTTTAATGCTTCCATTGGCTTTAGGAGGCAAAATTGTGTGGGTATGCAAGTGTTCATGAATTTTGGATACTTGTACATGAATTTAGAAGTTTTAGAAGTTAAAGGGTAAATGTTGTGTATTCCGTTTTCTGGAGGCAGTGTTATGGTGACGTGTTTTTGAGTGGTCAAATGTTATCCAATGATCATGAAACTCTCCAGTTTGAAAGTAGACACATATGCCTTTAATTTGATAGGTCATAATGGTTAATTGGACAAGTATGCTATGAGATATAAATTTTTTAAGTTGTGTCCTATTTCTAGAATGAAATCTGGAACAGTGTCTGTTTGCCAAATTTCTGGGAACATTATGATAATAATAGTCATACCAAAGTATTTTTACATAAAACTAAACTTAAAGGTCTTCAAATATAGCTTTGAAACACCTCAATTAGAGTTCTATAGAATTAATTATGATTTTCCAAAGTTTGGTCAAAAATGATGGTAGATTGAGTACCATGCGAATTTAAGTAAGAAATTGGCCAAATATCATTGGAATGAACTCCAAGGGTGAAAGTAAGCCTATAGGGCTAATGTGGGCCATTGGGTATTCACTTTTCATGGCTCTAATGATGTTATCACTTGCCTAGAGCCATGAAGTGATAAAGAAGGAGCAATGGTTGGCGGATCAAAGGACAAGAAGAGAAGAATATAAAGTCCGAGAGGTAGTGAAATTACCTTTTCTGTATGTATGTGATATGTATGTTTTGCATTGATTATGTGACTGCTTTGGCTATTTGTGTGAAACATGTATGGTTGGTTGAAGCGTTGTTATATTTGTGTAATGGCCATATGTATGTCATGACATCGAGCATGCAGCATGTCATTATGTTGGCATGAAATAGTGTAGGCAAGCATGTCATGCATTCGTATGTATCTGGCATGCATAGTGGTAATGTTTGCTACTGAGATTCTCTCAAATCTCACTCCTCCCAACCAACCATTCAGACATGTGAGCATTGGAAACGTGCTGAGATCAGAAAAGAGGTATGCACAAAGAGGAATGTTGCTGGTAGTTTGAAGACCTTTTAGTTATTAAGGTCTGTAAATATTGTGTAAACCCCTGGTGGAGAAACTTTTGTATTATAATCAAGAAATATTGTATTAATATTATCAGTATATTCATGTTATTCCTGTGTACCCACTGAATTACGCATTGCTACTCTGAGTAAGATCAGTAATAAGGGATATATGAGGCGGGTCTTTACAACGATCATTGGTTCCATATGGCCATCCTCTAGGTTGATGTGACAAGCAACGTCAGTAAAGGTCCTAATATTGTTGTTGTGAGTTATCATGTGTTTCATGTAATCCTAGCTATCCGGGAAGGATCTCACAACAGCTTGTACTTATTGTGCTTCTGAAAGGGTCACACCTGCCTCTATTAGTTCTCTTATCATATTTTACATTATCCTCAAATGTTTCCTGATAGAATTGTTGGGGTTCAACTTGAAATTATCAAGCTTAATAGTGATCCTCTAAAGTCTTGCTTCAGATGTCCTATCAAATTCTTCCTTCAGTACTACACATATGGCAGAGGCATTCGTATGTCTCTCAAACTGACATATCACAACGTCAGTTACGACAGCAAGCACTGAGATTTGAGTGAGTAAGTCCTTTCTTTTCTAGGTTGCATAAACATTATGATCCCGACGAGATGCACTAACATTAGGCTGTTGAAGCACAGTTGTCAGAATGTCAATGACATCATATTCCTCCAAAACATATGAGATCTTACAACGCCACATGACGTAGTTCTCTCCGTTGAGCTTATCTCCTCTTACGAGATTAGCAACAAAAGTTTTTGTGGCATCTTTGCCATTTCATTGTCACATAGACAACTCCCATTTTTAAAAAAAGTATGTAATAACAAGGGATATTAAATTGTTTGTTTAATTAAGAAGCACAAACTGATAGGATAAGAGTTTGCTAGCTTAGTGTTCAAGAATCAACTAGGTTGACCCCCATTGCACTACGTTTAAATTGCCCTTATTTCTCAGCTTCTTTTTTTTAATTTAAACACATCCCCACATTCTCAGGGAAAAATGTATAAATTATAAATTCCAAAAAATAAAAATCCCACTCAAATAAAACATTAATAACAAAAGAGAATAAATAAGTCAACATTTATTCAGTGACCAATTAATGTTCCACAAAGAGTTTAGGGAATTCTTAAAGAGAAGTGATAACAAAAGGAAAAACAAAAATTTAAAGAGGCACAATTATGCCAACATCCTTAAAATATTTTCTAGTTTGGGCTCTAAGGCTTTTATTCAATTTTGATTAAGCCCCTTTTGAAAATGTGTTTCAAAAATCCTTAGCCAAAGCGATGACCCTTCTCCACTAACACATCTCTGTACTTAATCATTGCCTTTGCAAATACATTGCATCACATTCCTTTGTGACTTGTGCACCATATTTGCCAGTGATTCCAAAAGCACCTCTGGAACCTCAAAAATGATCGGCATCTCTAGTGGCAAGTGTTTTTATTAAAACACAAGTCTCAGGTCTATCAACCTCTTGCTCATCTAGCTATTCCAAAATCATCCTCTTCATCTGGTGAGGAATTTTGTAATGAAGGAGGGGGTCTGTGCATATTGGTACTTTCAACTGTGTCGCCAGCTGAGTTCTTTTTGTCATCATCAGAAGCCAGGGAATGCATCATGTCAATTTGTTTGAATACAGTAATTTGTTTTCCAAACAGTTTGAATTGCATATCAATTTGAAGATTAAGAATTTAGGAATTTTTGAAGTCTACTAGTGTCCAAAAATACCCTCCCACGCGTCTTCACGCGCCTCCAGAAGCTCTCTAGGATGAAAAAATCACAAAAATTTGAAAAACTAAGCTTTTTCATTCTCGATATAAGGCGCGTTAGCTACATGCACTGCCTTATTAACCTCCATTTTCCATACGCGCCGTCCTAGCAGCTCCATCTCAACGAGACAAGTCTGACCATGTGGTCAGTTGGACCATCGGAGCATAGGGTGGCCTTCATACATCACCTTGGCGTATCTAGCTGCCTTTTATTAATAAAACAATATTTTTAAAATTAAAAAAAAATTGATAAGGTCGAGTGAGTTCTCCTTTGACTGTTCCAAGTCAGGATGACCTGGAATGGTGCATTTCACCTCACGTGAATCGCACGCCTCCCATTAGCCAAAACTGCATCATTTTGGCCAGCCCAAAATGACATTATTTCATTTAAGTGAAAGGAGAGGGGACCAAATCGACATTGATTTGGCCCCTCAAAGGTCATCTTCAATCTTTGGCCAGATCTACTTGACCCGGCCCGAGCTCCGATGGGTCAATCTCGACCTGCCACCCTCTTTCCTCCATATCTCCCTCATCTGGCATCCAATTTGCATGATTTAGTGTCATTGGGTTCATCTCTGCAAGAGTTACACGCTTATGGCTTTAGTTTTCATAGCGGCTTGCATTTTCAAAGACCCCAAAATTGGAGCATATTGTCATCAACATTAATACATAGAAAAACACGTTGGGTTCACTTCTTTGTTTTTTATGGCATTGGAGAGACAAAAACTTGGTTTTAGAATGATTACATGTTTCAGAATAAAAAAACTGAAGCCATACATTGAAAAACGAGGAGAGAGAGAAAAGTGTTTTATGTATGTTCAAAACCATTGAAACAGAATCTTTCAATAGGAATGCTCCAAAACAAATAATCACAAGGGTTAGAGTTGTTTAAAACACAAACAAAAAAAAACGCAAAAAGAAAATGTGAAAAAACATGTCATCGGAGAAAAAAAAAATGAACAGCAACAGATGAGAGAGAATTATTCACGTTCATATGATCAGAGTACGAATACAGAGAGTACATCAT
Source organism: Albizia julibrissin (assembly GCA_037074505.1). Taxonomy (NCBI): domain Eukaryota; kingdom Viridiplantae; phylum Streptophyta; class Magnoliopsida; order Fabales; family Fabaceae; genus Albizia; species Albizia julibrissin. The sequence continues at coordinate 37,976,650 of CM073483.1, read as the reverse complement.
GCATTTCAAAATAGCAGCGAAAGAAAAAACAATATGAACATGAGATACGGAAGCATAATAGACACATACATATAGGCATAGTCAAAAGGAAAATAACAACGCATATAAATATGTTCAGTAGTGTGTGAGCATGGCAGGGGAAAAAAAAGAACGTCACAGCCAACATGAATCATACAGGCTCTGATGTCAATGATATAATTAAAAGGGTAAATAGAAAGAACATACTGGGTCGGGTCGGGTAACCGAAAGCAGAGCTCACTCACTGGATTAGACTACATGAGTCTAAACTGGGTATACACAACAATGCACCAAAATAGAAGAAAAGTGGAGAAAGAAGAGAAAGCGCAATAGAGTCTCGGAGAGCACATCTTGCTTGCCCACCAAGCTGCACTCAACATGGCAATTATTCTTGATTGATTCTTCAATCAAGAGAATCCTCTTCTCAATCAAGAGGCTCCTCCTCCAAATCAGTATTTATGCTGATTTGGTTGACTAATCACATATAAGTGCTTGTTTGTTATCACTTTTACCAATCGGGCTTATTATATAAGTCCGATTCACGTAAATCGAGATAAATCTCCTCTACATATTTATCTCGTAGACCGTGAAAGCACCTCGTAGACCGTGAAAGCTACCTCGTAGACTGTAAAAGTTACTTCGTATTCCGTGAATTACAATTTATAAGCACTTATGAAATTTTCAACCGCTATTCCAAACAAGCTCTAAGTGTGATTCTATCAGCACTAATTACTATTTTGTTCTCTCCCTCATTTGATTCGGACTTTTCCGGAATAAATAGTTTGGTTTATCAAGGGCGGAATCAGACCCAAAAATCCATCATATCCCCATCAATTTGTTGTTTATGTAAAGGCTTTTATGTACACTTGTGTATTCAATGATCAATAATAGAAGTTATTATTTTCTCTATATCCAACATATGATTCATTGGAACTGATTCGAATTTATCACAAAACCAGGGCTTTTTTAAGGAAGCTAGGAATTAGGATAATCATAAGGTTTAGGTAAATGCTGATGATACTTAATTATCCGGAGAGAATTGTGTGAATTAATCTTCGATTTCCTTTCTTCAAACATGACAATAAGTGTTTGGTAATATGGTAGTAACGAGCCCATGAGAAATACAAGTCGCTGTTGATCAGCTGGAGATGAAGGTCACTCTTTTAGGTGGTGAAGGCAATAGTCACTTTAAGGTAAGCATCACCAGCACAATTTATAGGATGTATCGAAGTATATAAATAAGCATGTACTTCATTTTGGACTGGCTATTGACTAAGCACGTTATTAATAACAAATGCAGATTCTTCAGTGATATATAAAGCATCAGAGAGTATTAATTTGACTCCAATTAATTTGTCCCTTCAACTTTACTTTCTCGGTCGATTCTCCTCTCATTTCCTTACCTTCTATCATTCTTTCTTGTCTCTTGTTTCCTTTTGATTTGATCGAGGGTATAATCCCTTTTAAGGCTTAGAGATCAAAAGATTTTTACCTCTCCTAATAAATGTACTTCCCGAATTTAAAGTTGTTTTCTTCTCCCGACAAGATGAGCCTGCTTACTACCTCAACCAACAGTTTGGTGGTTCTTGTTACTCATAGTACACTATGCATTTTGACGGTGTGTGTGAGGTCAAACCAATTAAAAAATCTCTCCTAAGTAAATCCCTACTTTTGGAGGGAATGAGGAGATTAAAAACTGTTTAACCAAACCGAGGGATGAGAGTTCAAGAATTTTTTACCCTCCAAAGAACCCATACCACACAGTATAATGTGAGTATAAACCAATATAAATCTGGAGACTGCATAAGCATTGGATTGTAGAATATAATATGTACAAACGTATGAATTCAGTGTAGTGCCCATGTGTCAGATGTTTGGCCCTTTAATTCAAAAGCAGTGACGTGCATGAAGTAAACCCACCCACACATCTCATCATATCATCAATTAATTCAGGTTGTTGGGTTTCAGTTATAATGTTACATATATAATAATTTCCTTTCTGTTAAATTGATTGATTAACTACATATGATATGAAATTGTGAATACGATTATTGGCCTCTTCCTTTTGATGCTGCTTTTTGTTAGCCCCAGCATTAGATATGTGGCATTTGACAATAAGAATGCTACTAGTACTTAATTTATTACTGATACGCCCTTCATACATATTAATTAAGAGCTTTAAGAACTCTAATTTCCTCTAATCAATCAAAGCTTTGTTAGAAACAAAGTCACAAGAGTATTATTGTTTGCAGTGACGTAGCTCTATGAAGATTTTAACTGTACGTAATCATCTCTGCTGAGGAGCATTTTGCCAACCACCTTAGTAACAATACTTTCGCTACAATAATACTAGGGCCCATATGTTATGAGATAAAGTATTATGTATGAGTATGTATATGCAATTACACATATAAGCTTGTTTTTTAACGTATAGGTAAATATATGACCAAAATGTCCATTAATTAATTAATTATGTTCTTACCTCTTCTTTCATGTTGGCTTCTTAGATGGACCTTTGCTCAAGTTCAAACTCACACTCAAACTCTTATTTAGTGTCTAAGCTTGGTGTCGGTAAAAGGGATTGATAAAAAAGAAAGTTTACTCATTATAACTTTATAACAATGTCAAATTGTCTACAATTTCCTTAAAAATTATATTAAATAAAATGGTTTATTAGTATTTATAGTGTTTTAGATAAAATAGTCAATTATATTAGATGAAAAAGAAAGAGAGAGAGTACACACATCAAACACCAACCTATAAAAAAATTTACATGATAAACATAATAACCTTAGACACAACAAGTTAACAACTACAGACATACTAACCAATGGTTGAATAAAAAACTCCAACAACCACCTGATTACTTGAGCGATAAAATGATACAATAGTCAATTTCTAACAAGAAGAGTAAAATCGGGGTTATAAACCAGGCTGAAAAAATATGCTCTAGGAGTCAAATCCAAGGAAAGCAATGAGTTTGATCGAAAAGTAGCATTGTAACTATAGATACAACACTCCAGAGAAGACACTTGCAAAACCAGAGGTCATGTGCAACATCCCTTTAAATCCCAATACATAATGGATAACACTTCATTTATATGGTGAAAAGATGATAAATAGTAAAACAGTAGACTCAAATAAGTAACTTAATTAACAAATTTTTATAAACATGTGAATATATTGATTTGATTTATTTTTTTAATTAAAAGTACAAACAATGTAATACTTTGAAATATCTAAGTATTTATACTACGTTTTTGGCTAACTAGAAGAATTAATAATAAGTTACAACTTATGACCAAAATTATTTAACCTTTCCCACACCCATACTTAGCTTTTAGGCATTGAACCCATAGAGCTTCTAGCTTAGTAAGAAGGCACGGCAAAGTTTCATGATGAAACGCCATATTTTGACATTGCAAATCCTTAATTCCAAAACGGCAAAACCCTACCATTTTCTCTTGTCTACCTTCCTTCTTGACTTTGATTTTAAAGGAAATTTAATTACTACTGTTTTTTTTTAATTTCATTAAGAACCCTTTTATGCCCCGTTTGGTATAATTGAATTGAGGAGATGGAAGTGGGATTTTAGCTTGTTTGGTTGGTGATAACACACTTCTATATAGAATTCACGTGAGTTTCTTGGGTCTATCCAAGGAATTTATATAAGTTTCATGGAAGTAAACTTAAAATGATAAAAATGTCCTCATTTTAAGTTTTTTGGACAATTCTGCCCATCTCATTTTCAATTAAAAAAGGAAGGGTATATTGGTCATTTTATAATTAAAATTAACATATTAATTAAAATCTATATCACACTTTCATGATCATACCAAGTATACTTTTAATCTCATTTCTACTTCTATTTCTATTTCTAGTTCCACTTCCATTTCCATCAAAATATCTTCCCTCATACCAAACGAGGCATTAGGAAGAAGCATTGTTTACTTACCTGTTTGGATTAGCGGTAGAAACTGTTTTTTTAACGTGATTTATGGTATACGAGGTAAGCTTGTGAGAGTAGTTTTGTCCCGACTTGCGTAAACGGATTTTTCCACCGCCAACCCAAACATGCTCTACATTTGATAACTTGCCAAGGCCAAGAATACAACTTCGATTCGGATGGTAGGATGGTTCTTGTCATGGTTAGAAGGCTACCCTTCCATGTTGCCAGGCATCTTTGAGTTCATTGGATAATGGGTAGGTAGGTCATTTTGGTAGCCTTTCTATGAAGCAAAGGAACACCAAGACATTTCCCCAATCTCCCATAAGCTAGCTATGCTCACTTGAAGTTAACAAACCTTGAGAAGAAGGCTTTGGATTTGATGAGTTTATCTTATGCCTCGAGATTTTGCAAAACAATTGCATGACATCACGCATTACGTCAATCTGTTTACGTGAGGCTTCTCCAGACAAGAAGATCATCCGCAAATTATAGATGAAGAGATAGAAAGTCCTTTGGTTGCCTATTTTGATACCTTTCCTCTTGCATTAACTTCCTTGTTTATCATTTGTCCTAACTCTTACATGCACAGAACAAAGAGATATGGACTTAAAGGGTCTTCTTGTCTAACTCCTGTTGAAACGAGTGAGATCCTTCTAAGTGCATGCAATAATAAGATTAACCAAATCATCCATAAGGCCTACGTCTATCAAGATCATTATATCTACTTTGACTGCTATATACCCTTTCTTCCTTCTCTTACTTCTCATGGTGCATATAGCTTCTTGGGCTATGATCACATTATCTATTGGCTTTGGGCAATTTGGAGGGAATTTCGTGTCGTTTTCAAGAACCCCAACTACCAAAAGCATCTTAGAGATTTTGCTAAAAGTCTCCAGCCATCTTCTTGAGTTCACTATGATAAATAACCTATTTCTGTGTTCATATTGAATAGCTTCAATTTTCTGTCTTTATTATCTTTTCATTACATGGTCCAAGCATTCTTGTGTTACCATTCGATTGATTTAATGATCGGTATGTATTTGCATGTTTGAAAGCAATTGTTGTCACAACAAAAAAGTTAGTTACAATCCGACGATTAGGTCACAATAAGGTTGAAATCTGACTTTTCTTGAGCGGAATCTTGAACGTATCTTAGAGTGGATTATTTTTGCTCTTTTTGGCATCATGTATCCTTTCATCTTCATCCCACACTAATTATTCTGTAAGTTGAATAAAATTATTTAGCTAATTATTTGTAATAAATGTATATTACAATTTACTCCCTTCTTAATGATGTGTACTGGAACTACCTTTGATGGGAAAACTCCTTTCATATATATAATTAATTAGGATACTTTTAGGAAAAAATTATAAATTTGAAAAAAAAAATGGGTTCATGTTTCATATTTAGAACTAAAGTGAACTTCTTGTCTAGTTTTTTTGGTTTAGGACTGGAGATAGTATTATATTAGTTATAGTTAATGAAGTTTAATAAGATTTTGGTCGATGATAGTGCTGGTCTGTTAGGTAAAGTCTGTGTTATTGTTGTTATGCGGTATATATAGAATTGAAATGCAGGTTCAGGTTCTGGCTATATAGAAATACAGAAAAATTAAAACTTGGAACTATTTATGTCAGCCAGAATTGAAAACATATACCACTTGAACTCAGGATTTGCATAGCCAGAACCCACAAGCAACTATTTATGTCAGTTTTATTGTGATTAATTTTTTTTTTATATTTGTCAATCTTTTCATAATTTACTCATATTGATACTCTTTCAATAATAATCAAATAAAAAAAGGGGATAAAAATAATGAAGGAAGATGATTATGATGCTTTAGAAAATATATGTTATATTAACTAACTTAACTAATTTTCTTAATATTATTAAATTATATAAATATGTCTTATATTAACAACCGAAAGGAGTAGAAGACATAAGGCCTCTTCTCATGGGTCTTTTACTCTTTTTTAACAAACTGAAATTCAAACTTAATTTGCCGGCTTTGTAGTCTAGTTGGTCTCCCACTACCAAATAACTTTAAGTACTTTTCGTAATCAGTCTTATGTTATGGCGTTGTGCATTAAGATCTTTTTTTTTTTTTTTGTCTATCTGATATCCAGAGTTTTTCTCTGACTAATCCAGATCCGACCTGGGTCACGTAACTGCCTATGATGGATGAGTCTTCCAGCGGAGATTTTCTGCATACACAAGGCTCAAACTCAAGATCTTTTTTAAATGGAATCGAGCCGCTTAGTACTCGGACCAACCCCTGTTAGTCGTGCATCAAGATTATAAACTCGTACATTTTGTATTTTTGTTTCATGCATGCTCCTATGATGATTGGTTGATGATCCAAATTTTTGGGCTGATGCTAGCCCAATGGATTTGGGCTGAATCCCAATCAATAGGCCCAATTCAAAGTGATGTTGGCCTCTTGCCCTCTGACCATTTCAACCTCAACTTGATATTCCAAATCATCATGATTGAAGAGAATTTTCACGTTGTTTAAATATACATCAGAGTGACGGAGGCACGTAGATGTAAGTGATAAAAGGTTTACGTTTTCTTAAACGTTCTAATCTCAAATTCGATTCTTGAGGTGACAAGAAAATTTATTTGGTAGGTCATCCACATATTAATCCTGACAATATCTAAAAGATTAGTCATCATGCTCATCTCCATAAAAACCCTGCGAAAAAAAATATACACACATCAGAGTGACCTTGAAATCTGTAGAATAGGACGTACCATACACACAATGGTGCAGAAACATTCTGACAAGTGTGTATATAAAAAATGGAGGGTGAAGAAAATAATGGTGGGGAATGAATATATCGGGGGGAGGGTGGCCCTAGGATATAAAGACAGTGGCCCATTTATTTGTCATTTACACTAAATGCTTCTGGGACGACATATCTGACTGATGAAGATTATTATGCCTTTCACATATAAAATTAAATAAGAATAATATATGTGAATATCTTTTGATAATCCTCTTCTTTTATCCCCCCTGTTTTGGCGGAAAGGGAGGGGTTTCTTGCAACCAAATAAAGCCAGAATAGAATTATTCTTTCTTTTTTTTTTTTTTTTAGAAAGAAAAAATAGGGCTTTTGAGAATCCCAATTGCGTCAGGAGTGACAGCTACAAATACTTTTAAAAGTCTTGAAAGGGAAGAAGAATACAAAAGGAAACATAATGCGAAGGGAGAAATATCTGGAACGAAAGCTGGCAAGTGGCACGCCCTACAATAGAGTGAAGTTATTAAACCCCTGACAAATTAAAGCCGATTAACTCCCACCTACTCCCTTCATCTATGGGGCACCCCTTTGCCTTTTGAATTGTGTACCATAGCATCTCTTCAATTAAATTATGATACTACTCGCATGTAGGGGGTATTATTTGTACTTTTTTAATACTTCTAACCTGTATACAGTATCTTTTATGAATCTTGTTATTAGATATTTAAATAATTGATTACTTCAATTTTAGGGATTATGACTTCTACTTCTAATTTAGATGTTTCCTCTAAAATTTAAATTCAAAATTTAAAAGGATATAACGAATCTTATATCGTTAGACTAATTTTATGTTAATATAAGAATATATTATTTTGAATACCTTAGTACTAAAGCATGCATTCATTCTTTTTCTTTTTTCTTCTTTGAAACATGCATTAATTCTAAAGCAACAAAACTATTCATAAGTATTAGATGTCTACGAGGATTTGATTGAACTTATATTTATATATAAGTCCGATTCACCTAAATTGAGATAAAACTCCTCCATATGTTTACATTGTAGACCATAAAAAATTTTTCGTAGACTATAAAAGTTACCTCATATACCATAAATTACGGTTAAAAAGCACGATTTGAAGTTCTACCCGCTCGTTTGGATTAATTTATAGAAGCTCCATAAGTGCTTATAAATCATGATTCACGGAATACGAAGTAGCTTTTACGGTCTACGAGATAGCTTTTACAGTTTATGAAGTAAATATGTGGATAAAATTTATCTCAATTTATATAAATCAAACTTATAAAATAAGCCTGATTAAAAATCATATTTCCAAACGAGCTATAAAATTTTCATGATCGTCTACCCCAAAATCACGTTTCAAACCTGACCTGAAACATGTCCTAATCTAATTACTTGTATTTAGTAAAGTTAATTGGATAAATATATAATTTGAACAACAATGATTAGATTAGGGAGAGAGGGAGACAGTAGAAGAATTAAGTGCTGATTCGAAGGCAGGCCTTTTCTTATAGAATTGCGTGAGAAGAATGCAGGAAGTTTTCAAAGAAGACGGCAGTGATGTACAGAAAATATATAGATACACTGCTATTTGATGGTACTAATTGATTGCGAAATGATGGATTAGGGTTTTGTAGATGAAAGTGAAAGTGAAAAAGAAAGAGGTGAGCTGTGAATGAGATGGATGGAAGGTTACGGCTTAGGTGATTAGGTTTCTCGAGAATAGGTCGCCACTTGAAAGCGATCCTCCACGACAAAATCTCGCATCCTCCTAAAACCCTTTTTGTTTGTGTGTTTTTTTTTTAAATTTCTATGTATTGTTATATGTTGTGGGAAAAAATTAAAAAATATAAAAATATATTTTATATTTAAAATCAAGATCTATTCTACAATTAAGTTATATATTAAGTATTGGAGGTTCATACTTGTGTGTGTGTGTGAGAGAGAGATAAAAAATGTGAGTTTTAAAGTAATGACAAGATTATAAAGTTGGGGTGCTGAGATTGGGAATGTTGAGATTAGAGCTTGTATGAAGGGTTGGTATTTTTAAGTCTGATTAAGTAAAAACAGTCATTTTTTCATAAGCATAAGGGTTAGAACTGACCCTACAGGATCGAAATTATTTTAATAATTTTTATTTTTTTTCAGTTTTTTTTAATTACAACAATTAAAGTCCTAATTTGACACATAAATGTTATCAAAATTAGGGGGTAAACAGTATGCACCAATATATCATGTAATAAACAAACACAATCATTAAGTCATAATCAAAGGTAAATTATTCTCTACATACCACTATTACAAATAATTAATGAGAAGATTTAACAAAACTAAAAATACTTCTTATAAACATGTCTTAAAAAGTGTAAGTAGTCAACAAAATAAACAACACAAGATATAAACAAAACAATCACCAGAAAATAAGTCAAAAAATACAAAATTGGTAAGAAAACTTATGAAATAAGAAATATCTTTTATAATTTTATAATTTTTAGGATTCTTAATACAATATATTCTTATGAAACTTAATTCTAAAAAATATAATAACAACTAAATATTTGCAACATCATTAACAAAATATAAAAAATTAATAATATTATCATCATATAAATAATTTTAAAAAATAAAAAAAATATACCGACCTAAAAAGGCCAACGCTTTTAGGCCCGCTTTCACTTTTGAGGCAAAAATCATAAACCCAACCCTTATAAATTTAGGGTCTAAACAGGCCGGCCCAACAGACTTGACCCGTTTTCCTTGCTCTAGTTGACATGAGCATGTGAATATTACAAAAATATATATTATTCCTAATAAAAATATACAAAAAAGAATTCACATGACATATATTAAAAAGAAAATAGTATTTAAGATGATTCGAATATGTAAAAAAGTGCAGTTGGATGTGCCAATGGAGATGGTAAATTAGACCCTATAGATTTTTTCTTAAAAAACAAAGTAGAGAAGCCAACATACATACATACATAACCCAATTCAATATCAATATATAATTTTTATTGTCTAGTTATAAATATTTAGATGATTCAACAACATTGCCAAATTAACCTAACATTTAATAAAAGGATTACAATAATTTGTTAGACAAAAATACTGATGAGATTAATTTTTTTTAAATGTAAATTTTAGATATTAAAATACTAATATTATTCCGTATAAAATTTTATGGGAAATCCCCCCCCCCCCAAATTAAAATAAAAAGGTGAAAGTGAAATATGCTCCATGCTTTGTGCAGTGTCGCCAGCTGGCTCCTGTTGTCACGGCATTTGGAGACCGTCCCAACTTTCGTTGCCATCCCCACATCAAACCTCCCAAGTCCCATCCTCCATTTCTCATTTATAATGGAGCATCTCTGATATTGACCATACTAGCAAATTAATTTCTATTAGGTTTTAATAAAATTTGAAATTCATATGGATGTAGTGAAATTAATTTATGAATTAAAAAGATAAAAAATAACCCTTTTAAAATTAAAAAAGAAACTTGATTTATAAGTGACAAACACATTATGAATAAATGAAATAATCTCATGAACGACTGAAATCAATCTTTTAATATAGACATATTGGAGCATGCAAGTCAAATTTCATTTATAAGTAGGGAATACAACATAAATAAGTAGAATTTCACTTTTTCACCAAACACCATCTTGAAATTGTTTATAAGACTATTTCACTTATTTATGATATGTTCATTATTTACAAATGATATTTGATTTGACCATACTCTAATATATTATTGTTAAAAAATTAATTTTACTTGTTCATAAGACTATTATATTTATTTATATATAAGAGTATTCCATTTATTCATGATGTATTCCTCACTTATAAATCATATTTTTTCTTCTTTGATTTTTGAAAGGGTTATTTTTATTTCTTTATCTTACAAATTAATTTCATTGCAGGGCCCACATGCTACAGTAAAATTTCATTTTTTTTAACCTAATGGAAATTAATTTTCTATAGTGGTCTTTATCTAAAATTTTCCCTTTATACAAATATTTGTATCATCCTACACATGAACCAAAGTCATGATATAAACAACGGTTAAAAAAAATCTAATAATATTCTTAATTTTGGCACTTCGATTGTTAATCTTTCATTAAAAAGGATAGAGTATTGAAGTTGGAATATTAATTAATAATTTGTTTGTTTTAACTTATATTTATACATAAGTCCAATTTACCTAAATCGAGACAAAACTCATCCACATATTTACCTCATATACCATAAAAACTACCTCATATATCATAAAATACGATTAAAAATTTCAATCACTATTCCAAACATACTATAAATACTGAAAATGATGGCGGCAATGGAATTCAATTAAGTAGGCTCCCAAACTTTTAAATATGGAAGCCTTGACCCTATGCTTCATCTCCAAGTGGGTTTCTTTGCCTCTCCTTCTCCATCCTCTTCCCATTTTGTGTCCCCACCTTTTACTTTTGTTTGTGGCTTACAATTCCATTTCGAACTCTCCCACTATTTAATTTTATAAGATCCATTAATTTATATTTCAAAGCTTGCTGGGGTATACAATTAAAATAAATCAATCACTTTTTTTTAATGAAAATAAGGAACTTATATTTTTATTTTTGAAAATATTATTGGAAATAAAAAGCATCCCACAACAATGACAAAAATAAAGTAAATATTACTTAAAAGAATCTCTTCTTCCCCGACATATGATCAAATAGAACCTTGACTTTAATGAGAAAATGTACAATAAAAAGGCTGTTTGAAATAGCTTATGAAAATTTTATAAGTGCTTATGAATTGTAATTTACGGTCTACGAGATAACTTTTACGGTCTACGAGGTGCTTTCACGGCCTACGAGATAAATATGTGGAGAAGATTTATCTCAATTTATGTGAATCGGGCTTATATGATAAACCCGATTTAAAAAAGCTATCACAAACAGCCCCAAACTATGTTAGGCAACACGTTGGGTCTATCTATGTTTCATGGAGTTTATGTGTAAAAGTACTAACATTACTAGTTGGTGATTTAGTGGATAAGAACTTGGCTCATAATTTTGAAGCGTATGGATTATTTAAATTGAACATTTCATGTGAAAATTTTATTGATGGATAATTTATATGTATTTCTATGAACAGTTGAACACTTTTCAAATCTAAAGACATATTTGAACCTAAAGCTCTAAAGACACTCTCTCTTGTCCATATTGTATGGCATCTTTTAAAAAGAGTTTTTGCCCTTTTTTTTATAAGATGTTTTAATAGTTTTAATAAATATTATATATATATATATACGCGCGCGCGCGCGCTCATATTTAATAAGACTAATAAGAGATGGTATGAATTAATTAATATGATGTTGGAATCTAATCTGGTTAATAGGAGTAATATTAAAAATTACTTAAATTTTTATAATAAATTTAATATTCTAAACTATTTTTATTAAAAAAATCTTATAACAAAGATTAGAGGGAGCACAAGTGCGCAACCTCATCTTCATTTTAAGTTATCAACGTACACAACCTCATCTTCATTTTAAGTTATCAACGTACAGCCTCAACAATTTTAAAAATTATTTTGAAATATTGATAAGAAAATTTAACCTAAGTTTGTGAATTTTAATTTTTGAAGTAATTATATTTTTATCGTAAACAAATTTAAATTTTATTTTATTTGGTACTAATAATTTAATTTTAAAATCCTAAATAGTTTTTACAGTTGTCCTCAGCATATTAAATGTAGTTGACTATTTCGCTCTCCAGTCCTTGCGCACGCGCGCACTGTCTCCAACTACTCCTGGGTTTCCCATGAACCCCACCGTTCAAATTCTTCAACTATTTAATTTGTGAAATAAAATAAAAAAGTAAACTAATAAATTTAAAAGATAAATAGTTTATGTTTTATTTTTAATTTTAATGTGTACATTAGGTGAGCGACTTTATTTATTTTTTTTGGGATTACTTTGGTGAGCAACTTATACATTAAGCAAAGATTTTACAATGAGATCAATAACTCATAATTTTTTAATAATATAGTTTGATAAAAATTTGATATTTGAGATATTGTTTTACAAATATTTAATATTAAAATTTACTAATTTTTTAAATTCGTACATAAATTTGAACAGTTTAGAATGGCAAGAAATTTAAAATTTAGACAACGCACAAAAAGGAAATTCAAAACTTAGACAATGGCAAAAAAAAAAAGAAGAAAATTAAAATTTAGAGCCTCTGAAATCAATTAAAAAAAGGGTAAATTTAAGTGATAATTTGAGATATGATGTTCTGTATATTAGGGAAAATTGCAAAAAAAAAAAATGAATGTGCACAAAATGTAAATGTCTAGTGTTTTGTATATAGTTGTAAATAAGTTACACACAATTAAAAAAAAAAAGTTGCATCTACTTAAAATAGGAGACAGCTATATGTTTAAACAAATTTCAGATATTTTTTTTACCAAAAATTTACAAAGAAAAAAAAAATCAAGAGAATGAATGCATTAATTGGATTAGCGGACACGAAAGGTTGGAAAGAAGAAAGAATAAGGACAACCTTCCCTATAATCTCATGACTCCTGTGAGCCTGTCCTGTCACTATTCTATTTATGGGTTATAAAACCACCTTTCTTTTTAAGTTTTTAAATATTTAGATCATTTTTAATTTAAATTTTTTTAAAAAAATAATAAACACATCTCTATAGTTTCACCTAATTTTTAATTATATTTTTTTAGTTTTTTTATTTTTATCTGGTCATTATAATTTTACCTAATTTTAATAAGTAAGGAATTTTTTCCCTTTTTGTCAAATTATGTATTTGTAGTTTCAAGTTGTATGTGACTGATAAAAAAGAAAAAAAATCCTAATTAAAAATCATCTGATATTATAGAATTTTTTTTTGAAATATAAGTACATGTATATTAATTTATCAAAAATGTTGATCCAATGTGCTAACATAGTTTTTTATTGAAAACAATTTAATTACACCTTTAATTAGAGGCCTTTTTTTGAAAAAAAAAACTCATTAATTACATTTGGGATAATTAATCTGTAGCTTCTTATAGTTTCAACCAATTTTTAAAACGGTCCTTGTCGATTTTTTTATCAAGTCTTTATATTTTTATTTATTTTTAATTAAGTCCTTATAATTTTTTTCTTTTTTATCATATCTTTATAATTTCATCTAATTTTTAATTAGGTCATGTAGTTTCATCTAATCTTTGTTGAAAAAGTCTTGTATTTTTCAAACACGAAGCTTAAATAATGTCTTATTATTTTAACTTAATGGAGTATATATTATTATTATTATTTGATTCCTCATTGTTTGAAGTTTGGAGGGGAAGTAAACGAACAGTAAATAAAATGGTGAAGCAAAAGTAAAAATGTTCTCGAATTTTAACTTGAAAAAGTTTACTTGCATACAAAGAGACTTGATGGGCGAGCAAATATAAAGATGAACAAATAATCGAATAAATAAAAACTTAAAGCATAATACTCCCTCCAGTCTGTTTTATAGTAAGATGAGTAGTAATTCACAAGGTCCTGCTCTGAGTTTGTGCGAATATTTTTATTCAGATTTGATTTAATTTACTGGATTCGGATTAGTTAAAATTTAACGTGACTCTTAAACATACGTTAAAAAAATACAGGGTTAATGTATAATTTTAGTAATAAAATTTTATTCCAAAAGTGTATGGCACAAATAAATTTTAGAAATAACAAAAATAACAATGAATAATTAAAAATAGTATAAATTTAATAAAACTGTTAAATTTAATCTAACATTGTTTGGGGTTTTTATGATAATTTAATCCCATTGGTTAAATTTGCCCTTTTTGTTAAATTTATATATTTTTTAATTATTTATTATTATTTTTATTTATGTTAAAATTCATTTATGTCACACGTCCCTTAATTAAAATTTTATTGTTAAAATAGTTTAAGTCAAAACTTTACTAGTAAAAGAGGAGTGAAGAAAAATGAAGCCACGTGGAATGGGAAAAGGAGTAGGTCAATGAATCGTGAGACGGACGAAACGACGCACAAGTTTTGAGGATGCGATTTGAGTGTCGGGAATTATGTTATGTGGAAGCCTTTTCGTGATTTGGGCGGCCGTCTGATTCTTTATTTTCTTTCCTAAATATCCATTATTAAATTTATTTTTATTCTAAATCGATATATTTAAGTATTACAAAATCCAATTGAGAGTAATTTGTAACAAGCAAAATTTTATGGGAGAGCTTACTCTCAAAAGATCAATCTATTTAAAATCTATTTAAAAGAAAGAATTACTTAAATTTATAAATTACAATTCTCTTCAAAACTCTTTAATGTAAGATTTACATTCATCGACTCTCAATAATAACATCAATATAATTAACACAAGTTTAAAAAAGAGCTTAATCCCAAAATATTAATAGTTTAAAAAGAAAATTTAATCTTAAAATACTAACTTATTTAAAAAAAATCCCTTAAATTTATAAATTTCACTTTTATTGTAAGACTTCATAACATTGACTCTCTCAAATGTGCCTTTTTTTTTTTTGGGTTCCCCCCGAACTTGATCCCTTTCTTAGCCTCTGTGGATAAGATGAAGTGGAGCACATGTTTTTATTAGTTTCATACTCTTATTTATTTATTTCTATTTTACTCAGAATCCAAATTCAGGTTTGTGATTTCAATAAATTCCATGAGTTTTTCATTGCAACACTCCTTTCAGTCTTGGATTAATTAGGTCACTTCTATCTAACTACTTTATAACTAATGATAGTTACATTATTAAAATTATCTTTAAATATTTTAATCTTATTCTTATTTAAACTGGAAATTTAAAAAGTTTGTTAATATTCCATTTTTTATTAAGAAATTTATTAATATATAAAACCATCAATTTGATCATAAAATGACGAATATATAATATCGAATGGACTATAAAATCATGGGAAAAATCATAATGTTAATTATCTATAAATGTTATGATTTTATTATACATGTTTGATTATTTTCTTTTTTTGCCAACACGTGTTTCCATATGTATATAAAGTTGAAAAATAAATTCCATAAATATATTCTCTGGAAAATTCTAATGGTAAAAAAAAGGGGTTAAGGTGTAAAAATAGTAATAAATTATTTTTGAAAGTGCACCCAACGCAACTAACTATTTTAGGGTGTAAAAATAGACATTATGGATTTTTTAAATGCAAAAGTAAACATTATGAATTTTTTTTGGAGTAAAAATAACAATTTTTGCATCCAAAATAGATAACGAAATTGATATTTTTATTCTAAAAAAATTTTATAATATCTACTTTTGCACCCTAAAAATTCATAATATTTATTTTTATATTCTAAAATAGTTAATTATGTTTGATGCACTTTAAAAAAAATTCTTTAGTAAATCTGCACCTTATCCCTAACAAAATTGTCATACAAAAGTTGCAAGTATGCAGTGGAAGGCCGGAAGCATCTCTTGCACCAATAATGCTTTTGTGGCATAAATATTACCATAAATATTATTTTTTTAATATTTATTTTTTCATAAATACAGAAAAATAATTAATTAAAACATGAATATTTTAACATTTCAAATTTATAATGCAATTAAAAAAAGAAGGGACTAGACTAAGGTAACATTGTCTTTTCATAAAAGCTATACTTGAGATGAAGGAGTGTTCAAGTGAAATTAGGAAAATACCCATAAAGAAGTAACTTGTCTTTTTTTAAAAATGTTGAGATATTACCTGTAAAGAGGATAAGGTGAGTCCAAAATTTGCCATATGAAGAACACTTTTAAAAATTTTAACGTTGATCAAAAGCAGAGTTGGTTAACTTTATTTGTGTGGGGATGAAACGAAATCATGAAATTCTAAAAAAAAAGATAGAAACTTGGGGAAAAGAGCAAAATTAGAGGGTAAAATGAAAAACTGACGTTAGTTGCATAATTGTGCAAAGAAAATGACTGAGAAAGAGATCCATAAACATACAATTATTATCATATTTACTAGTCCTCATATATACATCACTCACTCTCTAGTGTACATGATTATTACCACATTCCATGCATAACTTTTTTTTAATAAAGGAAAGATTAGAAGAACCAAACCCCTACCCCCACCTCCAAAACGATTGACGTGTACTTTTCGCATCACCCATGCCTCTCTTTTTCCCTTCACTCTTCCACCGTCCGATCCCGGACAGTTGTAGATCTATCAAACACGTTTACCGTCTTAATCACTCTTATTGTAAAACGTGGATTATGGTTTGCAGTTCTAGACTATACGGTTTGTCCACGTCAACACGACGATATTTTGGGACTCTACTGGGCTGATCTGGTACAGTCGGCCTTACCGAAACCCACTCTACGATTGGCCAGATCGAATTCTACCCATAGATTTTGCTGATGGAAATTTCCTATAATGTTGCTGGCCGCACCGAGTCTGTCAGACCGTCCGATGCCGACGCATTTGACCCCACCACCCACGTCAGCGAGAATCTGCTCTTTCGGGATCACTATCTGGACGCCTTTCTCGAACTCGAACGCCATGTCGCCTATCAGCCGTCCGATCTCCATTGCGTTGCCGTCAAAACACATGTCGGAAACTCCGCCGTACACGTAGTCCTTCTTCAACTTGGGCCCAGCGAGTCTGACTACTTCTTCTCGCACTCTATTATAGGCCTCGTCCACCAGATAGGTGAACTCGGATCCGGAGTCGATCATAGTCTGACCCGACCCGCCTGCGTTGGGATGGAAAACAGAGGGAAGGATGTTCAATCTTTTTGCTCCGATTCGAATGCCCTGCATTGGGAGTGTGAAGGCCAATGGGTCCAGGTTCGGCATGCGTTGACTTTCACGGAAGGTCAATAAGGGCACGTACTGGAAGCCAGCGGAGCTCGGGTTATCTCCTAGGATGAAGGACCCGGTCGGGAGATATCCGGGTCGGGTCATTCTGGTCGGCACACAGTAGGAGAACTTAGTGAGTTTGGCCTGGGAAGCGAAGGAGAGACGGCCGAGATTCATTCCCAAAATACCCTTGGAGTCGCTGGTCTCGGTGGCGCAACCGAGGATGAGAGGAGGCGTGCTGACGGCGGAAGGCTTGAAAGTGAATTTCTCTCTTACCAAATTGCCCTCGGCGTAGGTGCCGTCGGCGTAGAAGTACGAGTAGTGGCAGAGGCGGTTCTGGTCGCAGGAAGTGGGAAGGGTAAAATCGGGAACTCTGGGTTTACAGAGTGGGTGGTTACAGGGGAGGACAGAGAAAGTGGAGGAGAGAGAAGGGTCGAAGGAAGACGCCGGAGGAGGCTTGGCCGGCGCCTTCTTGTGACACTGAATCCAAGAAAGTTGGCTTCCGGTGTCCAAAACCATTTCTTGAGCCTGTGGGGGAGTCCCTATGGGAAGAGTGACGATGAGAGCCATGGAGTATTTGAACGACAACCTGACGTTATATGGCGAAGCCGCTACCATGGGTTTTGGGTTTCGCCGGGAATTTGCAAGGACAGACGCAGAGAAAAGCCTATCAGAGACATTGGTGGAGAGAGGAACTGAAGTAAGAGGGAGAGAGACAGAGAAAGAGTGACTGTGAGAACTGTTTCTGTTGGGTCTGGCTGAGAGGGCAAGAGAAACACAGCTTAAGAAGAAGAAGAATCGGAAACAGAGTGATGAAACAGAGAGAGCCATTGTAGAGAGAGAAAAACAGAGGAAGATTTGAATTTAGCTGAGAGGAGAGAGAGAGAGTGAGTGTGAGTGTGAAGGTGAAGGGGGAAGAGTAGGGGAAGTGAGGGGTAGTATTTATATTGGAGGGAGGGAACAAAGAGAGGCCAAAAGAAGCAAAGTAAATTAGCCCAAAAAGAAGACGCGTTTTCTTAGGTTGAGTGGGTGGATCTTATAATTCATACCACAAAAGAAAAAGAAAAAAACAGAGCATGAGAGGCAGAAAGAGAGAAAGATAGAAGCTTCACTTCACGATTCACATCTCTTCTAGACCATGATGATGCATTTTTGGGTTCTCTTTTCCTTTATCTATGCAAGGTTTAAATTTAATTTAAGTTAATTATGGTCGGTTTTTTTTTACCCATAATTATGGTGAATTTAAAATTTTAAATTAATTTAAAAATTATAAAATAAATATATAAAAAGAGTTTTATTTCAATTTATTAAAAAATATTTTTAAAATTATGATTTTAAAAAATATGATTGATTTTTTGAGTATGTACGTGGTTTATCTCACACACCCTTCTTTATTTCGATGTACCTAATCAAGGGGTCAGGAGCAGGAACAAGCACATGCGTGTGTGGGGGATAAAAATAGGAAAATAGAGATGTGGGTACAAAGATTGTGTCTTGGACAGAAACAATGTAAGCATTCATTGGTTCAAACAGATTAGCTGAAGTAGGTTTAATCAAACTATATATTTCCTCATAATTTTCATGTGGAAGAGTTATTACTACTTATTATCAGTAGTGAAGTTAAGAAAATTAAGCTCACATGGAAATCAAAATCACAGTACCGCGTCAGGAGTAGAATGGTAAATCCATCCCAATTATAAAAGGCCTCAAAATAAAAGAATAACCAAGATAGATTTGGTGTGTGTATGTTCCCTGATCTTATCGTATTAGTTGTTTTCAACATATTTTATATAAATTAATAAAAAATTTAAATCTTATTAACTTTATTTTACAATTTAACAACTTTTCAACTTTACTTAATATACATAATAGTCCTTAGAACAAGTATGTACAACAATAAATGAAGGATAAATTTATAAATTCACACAAAAATGTAACGATAAATTAAGAGAAAAAAACCTTCTTTCTCTTGTTGTCAGTCTTATAAATAAGAACAAAAGAGTTTATATTATAAATTTAGTGAAAAATCTGGGAATTGAATTTAATTGTTTAGAATTTTAGGGAAGGGCGTCACAATGGGATGCGTTAAGATTGATGAACTGTACCATCGCAATCGATGGAGTTTCATTCAACACTTGCAAGGATGCAACTGGCAAGCAACGTAACGAATGTTGTCCAATTCAATGACCCGAATTCAAGTGTTTGACACTTCGCTTTTTAATAATAATTGTTTTGAAGTTTTTGTTTTGGGATAATTAATTCCCACATCCTCATAATTTAACTCAATTTTATTTTGTAGAATCTATATGTATCCCCATATGGCAGTTAGAAGTTAATCATCCTGAAGTGTAGATCTAATCGAAGTAGATTTTACCTATCCCAACAAAGTTTTCTACATGTATACTAAATTTAACTCAATTTTAAATCATATATAAATTTATTTATTTTGAATTGGGTTTTTTTTATCAATTAAGCCGATCCATTTTTAAGGAGTCTAAACTTGTTATAACAACACAAAACTGTTTTTATTAAGGGATAGTTTCAATACATATAAATGTATTTTAGGAAAAATAACATATTTTTTATAAATAACTTTTTTTTAACTAGTTTTCTTAATTTCTGAAAGTTAGTTATCTAATTCTTAAACCAAATATTAAGAAAAGCATATAATGCCTCCAATTCTTAATATAATATCTTATTTATAATATAATCTATACTAGCTACAAATACGATCTGTATTAAAAATTAGAGGTAATATAAAATAGCAAGTTCCATTTCACCATCATTTTTGTAAACTCCCGTCAAAATCATAAATGATCGAGAATCATAACAGGAGGATTATTATATGGAGAATTGCTAAAAACTACTTTGTAAGTAAATTAATTGCTAATTGCTATCATTGCACATGGAGGGTGGTAAGTTGCATATGGGTGGATGATATTTTACACACAAGGGATGATGTTTGCACATTCGCAAGGCTGAATTTTGCACATGTGGATGATGCTTGTACATAAGAGGTGTTTATTTACACCTATGGTACCAATCGGTAAATAATTTTTTTATAAAATATTTTTAAGCCATTTTCCCATTATATGGAAGCTACAATAAATAATAATGTATAGGATTGAAAATAAAAAATGAAAGAAAGTGATTGGGAAGTAGTGGGATATAGGGTAATTAAGAGGGATAGACATATATATCTGAGAAGTGAAGTTGGAAGTACAGCTGGTGGCCAGCTTTGATTTAGCCAACCAAAACCAAATGAAGTGAATAGGAAGGAAGTGGTCAAAAACCAGACGCTATGTACCTCGAACCCCTCTCAACCCCACACACTTCATTTTTATTTCCATTTCACTCATTATCCATTTTATCACCTATTTTTCCCAATTAACACTACAATACCCCCTTAATTACTTTCTTTCTTCTTACCATTACGTGTTTAAATAATCATATATATGTATATGTGTGTGTGTATTTAGGGTGTGTGAATTTGCACATAGATGGGATTGTGAAGGGCCAACCAAGATAATCTGATTAGAAATGATAAAGGAGAATGGCTAGGGGTTTTGTGAATAAGGTTTTCAAGAAGGTTATGGTTGAATTCTAATTCACTTATTGTTGTGTAGTGTCTATTTTAAACGATATTTTGTTTTACATAACAAAAGTTAAAAACATATTTATTTATTTATGTTCGAGCGTCATATTAGTGTTGAGGTTGAAAATTCTCCAACTTGTCACATGTTCAAATATCACATGCTCTAGGAAGGGATGCTAAAAAAACATGTTTATTTGTTAGATAGATCTGAGCTTGTTTGGAATAGCGGTTGAAAATTTCATAAGTGCTTATGAATTGTAATTCATGGAATACGAAGTAACTTTTACGGTCTACGAGGTAGTTTTTACGGTCTAGAGGTGCTTTCACAGTCTATGAGATAAATATGTGGAGGAGATTTATCTCGATTTACATGAATCAGGCTTATATAATAAGTCCGATTCAAGATCGCTCTACCAAACAAGCACAGAGAGAATGGAGATAGAAGAATGGGAAGTATGATTTGAGCACACGTTGTGTTTATTTAGGATTATATTTGGGACTCTAAAACTACTTATTTATGTAAATCAAGACAATTAGGGTTTTGATGCTGACTGTTTTATTAAGTTTTTAGATATTTTATAATTTACATATATTTTAAATTTAAGATTAATAGCATTTAATTGTATAGTTATCACTTAAAACTTACATCTATATCAGTCTTTTCCGTTAACAAAAATAATGATGTTAGAATTATAGAATCAAAAGTATATAATTTATAAAGTATCTCATGTAAATTTAAAAAACTAATACTATAATTTAGGCATTTATTTTCTTATGAGATAAATTATTTGGCACCCCTTATTGTGTGGTCCATACATCGCAATGTCTTGGGTCTTTCGTATAAGGAATAGTTCCACTATATTCCCACCAACTGATGTTGTGGAATTTGCCTCCCCCAAAATATGAGTGTGGTTTATACTAAAGCCTACCTTTGCGGATAAAAAAAAAAAAATTCAATTATAAACACCATGTTTGATTCAATTATTGTTACTCTCTGTGTAGAGGTATTTATCGATAGATTGCTATTTCATTTACAATGATTGTACATATTAATATTTCTTATGCATAAATATATTGGCTAATGTAATTTTTCCCCAAAAAAATCATTTTTTTATTAAATGAAAATAGCAGGCATATACTTTAAAGAGTAGGGTGATTAGAAAAAGACAAGCGTTTTGAAGGCTTGAAATTTCTTATAAAGAAAATAATTGTGGTTCAAATTAATTAGCTAAGAACGTTACTACTTTAAGTGTATGCCTATGAAATTCGGAAAAATTTTTCCAAATACTAAAAAAAAAAAAGGATACAGAATTTTTGGTTTAAGGAAAGAGTAAACCAAAGAAATATAATCCTTGAATGTAAAGGGAAATAAACTCCAGTATAGATGAGATGGATAATTTTCTTCTTAAAATCCCTCTCAACCATACAAAATGAAAGACTCAAATACTTTGTCATGTGAGGAAATTAAGTATTGGAATAGATAAACCTAAATATTATCAATCAAATATACTCCCTCCGGTCCTACTTATAAGCAACTTTCTCTTTCATGGGGTTGGTCCATTTTATAAGTAACTTTCACTTTATGTCTGAAAATATAAGCTCATTTTTCCTATTTTACCTTAATTAAATATATTATTTATAATTAATTATCACACATACCAAGAGTTATATTTAAGAGAGATAGAGAATTCAAAGCATTAGAAAAATGTATTTTACTATCTCTCATATTTTTTATGCATTATCGCTCTATTTCATAAATAGGGGCATATATGGAAAAAAATATGGCATTTTTGACACATTTATTACTTTTAACTACTAATTTTTTTTGCGCAATCAAGGAGAAAGTTGCTTATAAATAGGACCGGAGGGAATAGTATATATTTATACATTAAAATGAGATTAAAAAATAATTCATTATATTAAATGAAAATGTTACTATTTATGAATAATGAGATCGATCTCTCTCTCTCTCTCTCTCTCTCTCTCACACATATATATATATATATATATATATATGATAAATTACATGCAATTAAAATAGTCACTTAACACATTCTCCGAACATCAATTCATGGCTTGGAAATTGAGGTCTTCTCGTGGTCTCCTAACTTCAATTCATGTGTTTGAAAAAAATTTCCGACAAGACTTCTGAAATCCTTAGAAAATGTTTTGTCACTAGGTAGCTAGCTAGTCCTAATGTCTCTGAAGGTTATAATATATTCAATCCGGTCTTATTTATAAATAATTTTTTTTATAGAATTAGTCAATTTTATAAATAATTTTCACTTTGTGTCTAAAAATATAAGCTCATTTTTTAATTTTACCCTTATTAAATACATATTATTTATAATTAATTATCACACACACCAAGAGTTATATTCAGGAGAGAAAAAGAGAACTCACTAGGTGAATGGAGTCAACAAAGCATTGAGAAAACGTTTTTCATTATCTTTCATACTTTTTATACATTATTTCTCTATTTTCATAAATAGGGGCATTTATGAAAAAATACATGACATTTTTGACATACTTATTGCTTTTAACTACCAATTCGTTTTGGCGCAATCAAAGAGAAAATTGCTTAGAAATAGGACCGTAGGGAGTATATATACTCCCTATGATCCTTAATATAAGACACCAACTAACAATTCTCACAAACCAATAAAAATAGTTAAAAAAAATTAAAGTTGTCTTAAAATTTAAGTGACTTCCAATATTACCCCTACCAACTACACTAAACTGAAAAATCATACTCCCTTCGATCCCATTTATAAGCAACTTTCTCCTTGATTGCGTAAAATGAATTGGTAGTTAAAAGTAATAAGTGTGTCAAAAATGCCATATTTTTTCCATATATGCCCTTATTTATGAAATAGAGAGAGAATGTATAAAAAATATGAGAGATAGTAAAATATATTTTTCTAAGGCTTTGAATTATCTCTCTCTCCTAAATATAACTCTTGGTATGTGTGATAATTAATTATAAATAATATATTTAATAAAGGTAAAATAGAAAAAAAAAGAGTTTATATTTTCAGACATAAAGTGAAAGTTGCTTATAAATGGAGCCGGATGGAGTATTAATTATTACTATCTCCTACTACTCTTATTAATTATGGGCAAACATGGAAAAATAAATTTAATACTCCTTGAAAACTTACAAGTGCCTTATATATAAAAGGGACAAAAAAATTTTGTTAGTTAGTGCCTTCTAATAAAGATAAGAGGGAGAGAGGGAGAGAGGGGGGGAGAGAGAGAGAGAGAGAGAGAGAGAGTGTGTGTGTGTGTGTGTGAGAGAGATTCTTCAGAAGACAATCGAATGGATTCTTTGCCATGTTCATATACTGTGAGATTTTTTTTTTTTTTAGCCATCACAGAAGGATTTTCGTCCTTTATACATAAGAGGCGTATATGCTTACCTTCAAAATGATATTTAGATAACTTAAATGGCCAAAAGATTAACTCTTTAATTTTAATTTTTAAAATTAATAAATAATTTAAACAATTAATATATTTATTTTGATCATTATATTGTTATTAAAATTAAATTTATTTTCTTAAAATAGATAAAAATCGAGGCCATTCAATTTTGAACTCAACACTAATTAATATAGATAAGTATTTATGTATTCATCTTAATCCAATCACCTAGAACAGTCCTAATTAAAATGACCGATCATGCACGAGAATTAGGTAATTCTTGGCCTTCGGTATAGTTTAATTTGTAACTTATGTTTTGATTTCACGAGTCTAAATAATTTGTATTTGTTATAGGGGAAGTGTGATTACTCTTAAATATATTTAATAAGAGTTAAATAATATTAATGAATGATTATATGTTGGCTTGATGATCGTGATGAGAAAGAATATATACATCAACTCTCTATAACCAAGAAGTCTCAAACTTCCAAACAAAAGATCCATATATGAGCGTAAGTACTTTATACATAATGATATACGAAATAGTACTTCTGGTTCTTAACAGTATAAACATGATCTTATATTTAAATCTCGAAACTGTCATTGTTTCTATCTATTGTCAATAAATTGCACTTTCTACTCAATTAACCTTATCTTTTGTACTATCCAAATGAAACCAAAGCAAACAAAAGTAATTAATAAGAAGCACTAGTTCATAATTAAACGGATTGTTTACAGTTTTGTACGTATAGTAATTTTGTATGATTCCACCAAAGGAATTTGCTTGCACATTGAATGTACGCTTCGATCGATGATGACACGTAACATTTCGTTTGTCACAAAGTATACAAAAAAATTAATTAAGTAAACAAGAAATTTAGTAATTTTCTTTTAAAAACCATAAATGATGCAGGGTTGAGAATATTTTAGAAGTTTTTGGTATAAATCAATGTTTTAAAAGCTTTAACTCACGTCAAAACCAGAAATGTCAGTGTGTCTCATTTTTATGGCTCAACCATTACACCAGCGATGAAATTGATGATATAATAATTAAATAAAAAATAATTATATGCATATATAATTATAAATATAAGAAATAAATCTATAATAAGTTTAGTTGTCAATATATATGATAACACTACAGTGTATGAAGATTTTAATGAAATAACATCCATATGGTTATGAAAATATATTTGGTATTTCAAGAAAATCAATTTTATTTTTTAATAGGATTTTTAATCTTTTCAACTTTTTTCCGTCAAACATAAAATCTGCCCGATTTTCTAAAAATAGTTCCGTTATTGATATAATTTCAGATTCCAACTCAATAACATCTCAGCTTCAATTCAGTCCAACTCGACTCAACTATGAAAGCGATTTTCTGACCCAAATTGAACTGCTAACGAGAGTCGGATCGATCAAACTATCCGGTTCATTTCGTTCTTTAATCATTGATATTTATATACTCATACCTTGTGAGAAGATATATATTAATTGTCCGTTTTCATTAAAGTCAAGAAAACAGACCGAGTCTGTCAGACTTATTTTTTTAGGTCTTGAATTTATAAAGGTTGTGTTTAAAATTTTAGCCTTAAAATTAAAAGCAAGCCTAAAAGGGCCGGCCTTCTAGGCCCTTGTATATATTTTTTTATTTTTTAAATTTATTTATATGATAATAATATTATTGATTTTTTATGTTTTGTTGATGATGTTGCAAATATTTAGTTGTTATTATCTTTTTTAGAATTAAATTTCATAAGAATATCTTGTATTAAGAATCCTAAAAAAAAATTATAAAATATATTTCTTATTTTATAAGGAAAATACATTATATATTTCTTATTTACTCCAAAGTTTCACATACGATGGTAATTTACTAGTTTATTTGTATTTTATATTTGTTATAGAGTTATTTATCATTTTGGTTTATTATTTGTTACATATAAAGATTATGGATGTATTCATGATGTGAAAGAAGAAATTCTTGATATTTTTACCCCTCAAGTAGACCTTACTACTCAAAGTGAAGTACAATTGAATTTCTTTGAAATTGATGATAATGATAAAGAAGATGAAAATGATAGTCATCATACACATATTTCTTAGAGTGTTTAACTTATTGTCATCTTATACTTTATACAAGACTGTGAATTATTTGTGGACATTATTTTTTACCTTTGATTATGAATTAATAACTATATTTGTTTTATTACATGAAGTATGTAAACGTGTAGTTAAATTTTATAAAAATAGCTTCCGACCCTGCGGGCCGGCCTTAGCCCTTATACTCTCGGGCCAGGCTTTTAAAAAAAGTAATTTTTTTTTATTTCAAACCCTATAAGACCGGTCCTAACCCTTCAAAAATTGACTATGTAAAGTCGGGTCAGCCCTAATTCTCAACTTTAATTTTCACCTACTAATTGTTGTTGCACTGTCCACTGTGTCGTTTGCTACTAATGAGTAAAACGGCGCTCTGTTACGTTTCACGCCAAGGTTGCATCGATAAGGTGATGTGACAAGAAAGCAAAAAATTAAAATGGACGGTGCAATAAGATTGAACTACCAAATTACATATAAAGACGTTAAATTATGAATCCATTGAAAAGGAACAAGAAAATTAAGGTAAAGGAAAATGTGTGAAGAGAGTTCACGGATCATGTATATGATCATGAGAAAGTAATCGATAAAGTTGTAATATCACGGGGTATGTCAAAACAAGGTACATTAATTAATTAGTGATACTACATATTTTACTCACACACTTCGTGTATGATATATTAAATACAACGACAAGGACAGATGTTTCAAGTTAATTATCATGCTTTGATCCATCATCATTAGTGTGAAAAAAACACTTGTTTAATTTGTCTGGTTTAATCATTTAGCTAGGTTTTCATGTCAAGCATTGATGCTTTAAGAAAAAAGACATTAATGTAATGAATTTGGTTTTGGACGAACTATATATATATATATATGCATGGCTGGCTGGCTGGCGGGCTAGCTGCATTATATCCTAAAGGAATTAAGCAATTTTTTAAAGAAATCTCGTGATTAGACCTTTAAATAAAAAGTTGTTCAAGTTGGTTAAAACCTGATCTAGATTTAACATATAGATTCTATTGCTAATGTATATAGACTCCAAAGGGAGAGGTTTTCGAGGATATCTCAGTCCAATTTGGCAATCTCACACTACTTTTCCTTTTTGATATAAAAAGCTGCGACTGTACTGTAATTAAAACTTAAAACGAAACTTATATTGAAGATCATATATGGATGAGAATTGCCGGTGATAGTTCGATCACATGATATAATTCTAATTTATTGGTTTTTTCTTTACATTTAATTAGATAAAACTTAAAAGTTTGTCAAACTAAATTATATAACCCCAAAGATTATTTGACAATTGTTATAAATATTCCAATATTAAGAGTGAATGTACATAGTCTTTTAAAAGTGTCTTTTGGAGTTTTCCAATCAAAGCTATATAACTTACAAATCAATGGTTTTTTTGGAGTTTCTTATTATTAATACACAACCTCCTAATGTTATATATTTCACAATTATATAGATTTAATTTTTGTGTAACTCTTGACATGTAATTTAAGAACTTATGGCTTATAAATAATGTACATGCACCAAGTGATTGTAAGTCTTAAAATGAATGAGAATCATCCCCATTCCTCCTCCTATTTTCTCGTATCTTCTCCATCTCTCTCACCTTCAATCTCTTGTTTATTTTTTCATAACATATTAGCACGAGCCTTTAACAAAGATATATTTTTCTCATCATTGCCTTAATAATTTCCTCTACCTTCTTTTCTGTATCTCTATTTGATTTATTTGTGATAATCAAAGTTATTATATGAAACTAAAATGACTATTTTACTTATTATTTTATATATCGGGTTCCATGGATAAAATTAGAGATTGTTGTTGCTTTTCTATTTTATTTTAATCTCCTTCACAAGTTTTTTTATCTATGAATCTCTTATTTATACAACATTTATATTTCGTTATTTTACATTCTATTGTTATTTACACTTTATTTTGTTATGCTATGTTATTTCATTTTATTTACATTTTTTGTTTCATTGTTATTTTATTTACATTTTATTTATTTATGTTGTTTATATGATTTATTTACGTTAATATATAATAGTATTATATATGATTATATGATATGATCTATATGATCATGGGCTTATATATTGTTTATATTTAATTATGAATTTTCATATACTTAATTTATTTTAAGGTATTTTAATTTTATTGAATGGCCAGAAACCATAATATTCTTAATTTTATGATTGGGTGACTAGAAGTCCCATCATTTTTGTAATGATTCATATGTAAAATAAACCTATTGGTTCTAGTAAATGATATGACAAGAAAAATTTTGGCATTTTGACGATCTAATTATTATAAATATCAAAGCCTTGAAGGCTAAATAAGATTCAAATATCAAATTAAACCAAGAAGAAAAAGCTCTTTAGCTTTGAGATATTTTTGTTATGGCCATGAAGATCAATATTTGTAGAAATTAATGATGTGTTATTAAAAGCATGGAACATATCTATGGGAGTGATATTGAATATTAACACATTATATTGGTGGAATTCATAGTTAAAAGCCAATAATGTTTTGTATTGGCTATTAAAAAATAATTATCTTGCTATAATTGTGAAAAAAATAATATCTTTGTGGTCACTAAAGTTGAAAGCAAATATTATAATATGACCAGAAGTCGTATAGACAAATATGTACCAATTTATGGAAAGGCCAAAATGATTATAAAGCCAAAAAGACACCGACAAATTGTTGGAATGAGATAATACTTGGAGTTTGATAAGCAAAAGAAGACGTATTATGTGAAATGGTGTTTATGAGAGGCTACCTAACAAGCCTAAGCATTGAGTCATAACTCGCTTTGGGTACTTGGGCACGACCACCAAGCAAATACTTAAAATTGGTGGCAAACTTGAGCCTGATAAAAGTTTATGTTGAGGCAGTGTCCGATAATGGTTGTCAATAACATTGAGTTATGGGCATGTGTTATATGCTTAAGTAGGCCATGGTAAAGGTGAGTAATGGGGTGGGCAGGACTGCCCTGTGGGCAAACTCGTATCCCGCCCATTTTTAGTATATGGGTATAGGGCAGCTCGTACCCATACACTAACCTGTTTAACCCGTATCAAAATGAGTATGGGTTAAATAGGTTCCAGGAATCGGTTTATGACCAACCAAGCCCAGCTTACCATTTCGGGCTCAGGCCCACTTTTCAGCTTTTTTTTGGGCCATTGTCTTTTTTCCCCTCTCGTTTTTCCTTCTTTTCCCCTCTTATTGAAGTCTGTTCTCTCCATACTTGCTACATTGTCGGCCTAGGTGAAGGTGAAGGACTGAAGGGTTGTGGATCACACTGGCACGCCTCGACTACAAGGCTTTGCGACAGCGAAGAGAGCTAAGCTGGTGGTGAGTGAGGAGAGTTGAGTTGGTGGCAAGTGAGCGGTGAAGGATTTGAGCGGTGACCGGCGATACGGCGATTACAAATTGGGATTGGGCACTGACGAGTGTTATGGCAGGTCTAAGGCGAAGGACTGGTGGTGGGCTAGTGCTTGGTGGCAAGGCGAGTGCGCATCAATGATGGTGTCGGTGAGGAATTAGGGGTCACGGACTCACTCTGTCAGATCAGTCACACACGGTGTCGGTGAGACGGTGATGATGATGATTGATGAAGGCTAATGAAGACGGTGTCGGCAAGTGCTAATTGCTAAGGCCATTAGGGTTCACTTGTGTTTTCAAACTTTCCCTTTCCCATTTACTTTGGTTGGTGGCATGCTGCATGTGTGTGAAGAAGTGAAGAACTTTAGATTTTTGAAAGCTTTTTTTTAAAAAATAAATATATTGGTATGGGTAGGTAACGGGTGCCCCGTGGTCTTATCCTTTACCCACCCGTTTAATATAGACGGGTATGGATAGCCTATACCTGTTACGGGCCTTATTTTAGTCGGGTTAAAAACTTCGGGACGTGAGCTATGGGTTCTTTGCGCACCCCTAGGCCATGGTGATTATGAGAACCGAGTGCCAAGTCTGGCTCTTTAACTGGACATACTTTAGACCTTAAAGACACCGCTTTTAGGACCAAATATCTAGGCATAAATACCATGTTCATGGTGAAGATACTTGGAGTTGCCAATATACATACAAAGATATTGGATGTGAGCTGTTGGACAAAATTTTGTCAAGTTTGGTTTATCTTTTTGCACGTTGATTCACTTTTCAGGTATGCATATATCAAATTCAGAATATTGAATACGGATCGATGGACATATATAAATGATTTGTTATTTATGCAATTTTTTTGTTTTGATCCATGGATATATTAATTATGTTTTAATAATTGGTAACCTCTCCTAAAACTGCCTCTCTCTCCTTAAATAATCCTTTAATGTGCCATTGTTTTCATATAAAAATATACTGTACGTAGGTAATTTTATGTGCCAGTTATATTGAGAATATTCTTTTGAATTTCGAATCATACATGTGCATGATGAATAAAATATATGGTATCGATGGATATACCTTTACTTTGAGGGCTTAAGGTATATGTATACTATGCAAAACCCATAAAATAATTAAGGCTTGCTAATACCGGGGTTGCCGGTGAATCCTATACTTGTTTGATTTAATAATTAATATATCCACGAGATATATCACTTGGAATATTGGATTGAATTTATGAATATTATTTTAATATTTTTCATGAATATTTATTATGTTATATTTATTGACATGAGAGAAATAATAATAAGCACATAATTTTTGTATTTAAACATAACATATGGTGAAGACAATTTACTTTATAAATATTGTTTTGCAACGTAACATATTGCTAGTATTTTTCCTGTGAATAGTTACTTTATATTGCAAAGTAACATATGAGCATGAATATTCACTTTATGAATATTTTATTTGTTAAAAAAATTGTCTAGTTGTATCCATTACTTGTTTAATTTGGCATAATATACCCTTATGAGTTATAATTTGGCGTGTAGGCTAAATTTATTGTTTGCTATATACATATATTGTGATTATTTGAGAAGGATAAATGTAACTTTTATTTAATTTGTTGGCAGAAATTTTATGACTAAGTAATGATTATTGATTTTGTTTAGTAATTTCTATAATTGAGATATGAGATTCAATTCTACTTATTATGATTTATTGAATTATCATATAAGATTATGGGAAAATATATATATTATAGATAATCTTAAATATGTCATAGTCATGTGTCAAATGTGTATCAAAAAAAGCCAAATTGAAGTATATTATAAATAAGTAACGGAATCGTATTTTGATGAATAATATGTAGTAGTTGTTCAAGAAATTTATATAACAAAATTGATATACTTCCTGAAAAACTAATAAATTTTTTTTTATGGGCAGAAAAAGAATTGATCATGAAAATTTATGACCCACAAATATACAACAAAGTTTCAATTCATTAAAGGGCTAGAAAGTATAGCCCAATTGGATTGAAATCCATGATTGTATGCGAGGTATGAAGTGTTTGAGCTTCCATGTGAAAGTTGGTTATTTGTCTACTATATACTGAAGTATATTTATATAATTCACACTTGAGGGGGACATTGTTAGAATACAAGTGTGAGTTAATATTGAAAGGCTCTATTTATATACTTCCTAACAAATTATAATTGATCCCTAAAAAATGAATGTCAGATTAAGATTTTAAATCAATATATTATGAAAATTGAAAAGTTTACTGTTAGTTGAAAAATATGTTATAGTAAACTAGAAGTTTACTGATCCAAAAAAAGTTATTGTTAGCATGACTTGTTTGATCATTCGAGTCACATATATAATATAAAAATTATTAAATATTACGTATTGACATCTATTGGAGATCAGAATATTTTCCTGAATAGCCAACATATTATATAATTCAATAATTAATATGCGCTGCTTATTCTCAAACAAAATTGATTACGAAAATATCATTAGTTATGATTTGGAATGGATCTCGATATCAAACTCATATATGGGCCTATTCAAATAACATATAAAC
Organism: Albizia julibrissin; assembly: GCA_037074505.1. Classification (NCBI taxonomy): domain Eukaryota; kingdom Viridiplantae; phylum Streptophyta; class Magnoliopsida; order Fabales; family Fabaceae; genus Albizia; species Albizia julibrissin. Next base: position 37,943,983 of record CM073483.1, on the reverse strand, counting down.
CATACAAGTATTCAATAAATTTAAAAGATGCATTTATAAGATGACTAGATGTAAGATTACTAGAGTTATTAAACCCGGACTGGGCTGATAACCAGGAAACCGGTCTGGTTCGGGATTTTTTTTAAAAAAATTGATTTTTTTTTTATTTTTTCTTTAGAATATCATATTAATAAACTTAAAATATTCAATTTCTCACCGGTTTGGCCCTGATTTAGCTCTGGTTTGACTCCGATCTGACCTACTAACATTTGACCCAATACCCCGACCGGTTCAATGACCAATCTTGATTTAATTACCTTGAAGATTACTGTTAGTTTACAACCTAAAGTTTGCAAAATTGTTATATTGTGTGGGCAATTTCCAGATTATACAATTCAGAAATCATTTATTGAAGCCTCTATAAATAGTTAGATCAATTCTTCTAAGAACAAAATTTCTATTTTAATGTTGGCATATTTAATCTTTTACAGTACTCATACAAGCTAACAAAATTCTCCCAATAAAATTGGCTTTTGGTTAGGAGCCATTTTTTTCCCATCTTAAATTTTTGAATATGCAATGTTTATTCCTATTAATACACCATAATAAACATAGATCAACATTTAAAGAAAGTTAGGATAAATTGTTGGGTAAGGGCTTCTTCATTCTTCATTGTCTTTGAATGAAATAAAAGGATATTTCTAAATGAAACAAATAGATTTAGGAGACTTATACCGTATGATTAGTCAATTGTCATTTGATAAAGTTTTCCTAACATGAGGGAGAGAAATTGAATAGTTAGAAAAGAGAACAAAATGAATGCATTGTTACTACCAAATATAGTAGTATAAACTAGCAGTTTATCAGGTTTTGCATTCATAAAATATTAAATAATATCTGCCAGATGAAATTACTGACCTAAATGAGAATTACCAGATCTTATATTTCAGTTGAAAATACTCCAATCAACATAAATGAAGTGAGACATGCCCGAGGCATGATAGAATAATCGGTTCTAAAAAAAAAAGAAAGGAGCAAATAATCAAGATTGTCAAATTGATGAGACAGTATTCAAGAAGAGGCCAAGACATAATTAATTATAAAAACTTCAAAAGAGGTTCAAGTACCTGAAAAATAATATAGATCTCAATAAGCTATGTTACAATAAGAAAAATGGAATAAAAAAGATAAAGTTGTTGACAACGATTTTGATAATAATTTCACAAGATTAAGTGAGGATCTTATACATAAATCTAGCATGCAAAGTATACATAAAGGTGATTGGCCAAAAGGAATAGTAAAAATGAAAAGATGCAATGCAAAGAGGATTGAATTATTTCAAAATGTTAAAATTATAGACATGCAGTCCAAACACTTGAAATATAAACCATATGTGATATATGAGTAGTTACATGAAAATAAATATTTTCACAAATGTTTAATGATGATTGTGATGAGCTATATTATTTGGTTGTGGATACAATAATTTTTGTATAAATTATTATTTTGACAGTATATGAAAATAAAATTATGCATCAATTCATTATAGATAGTGAATTTTATATAAGAATCTTTAAATGATCTAAAATACTAGAAGCATGTTTAAGAAAAGTATTCAATATATAAAATGTTACATGAATTAAAATAATTTGAGTTTGTATATATATAATTGATTGAAAAATGTATTGAAGAATGAATATTTTTGCATTTTACTTATTGTAGATTGAGTTATTGAATGCTATAAAAATTTCAAAATCACAAATTTTGCTATGATGATTTTTTTTTTCAAAAATGTATTGAATTTAATGGTATAGAAGCACCATATATTTTATGAATATTTACATCATACTAATATTATATTTATTATGTTTTTAGTGGTAAAATTTAGTTCATCTACTAGGAAACTGAAATTTGGTGTGATAGCTCTATAAAACTATTCTATAAAATCATTTTGTTCATAGTAAATTGAATATATGAATGCAAGATATATCAGGATTATTTTTAGAATAACTTTTCTCTTTATTTTTTTTCCACAGTGCATAATGTAAGTGGGTATATTGATAACCTAACATAGATATATTAAAGAACTATGTTCCAGGAATACATTTTGATAGGTTATTTGGTGACAATCAAGCATAGTTTGGCTAAAAATGAGATATGCTCAAAAGCCACAATAAATAATGCACTTGAGAAATCAACATATTCTATTGAGATAAAAGGGCAAAGAGTGATGTTATCATCAGGAGGAGTAAAAATGATGTTACAATGAGAAGAAGTAAATATGATATTATTATCAGGGGGAGTAAAGATCATTTTGTACTCTTTTTCCCACAACTAAGGTTTTATCGCATAAGATTTTCTTGGTAAAGTTTTTAATAAGGCAGCTTTAATATGTATTATATATATATTTTCCTTCACTAGGTTTTTTTCCCATTGAATTTTTTATAATAGGGTTTTAATGAGGCATAATATTTATTCATGGAAATCCAAGGGGGAGGATATAAATATTTCTGTATTAACACTACTACAGAATATATATATATATATATATATATACACACACACCCTAAAAGATGTCTCTTTTTGAAAAAGAGAAGTAAAAAATGATCTGAGTGTCAATTTTGTAATTTCAGACCGTAATTTTGAACTTTAGGCGTCCCTATTAAAATTTAGGACGTGGAAAGAGAACTTTAGGCGTCCCTAAAATTAATTAAGACGTCTAAACTTTGACTTTGAGCTCTAGAAGCCCAACATCTTGGCCGGCGAATTTAAATTGTTGAATATAAAATTAGGGACACCTATACCCTATTTTTTTTTAAAAAAAACACTATGCATGTCAGCTTTAACTGTCATGTATTGGGCAATAGACGAGGTTTTGTTTTAAAATAAAGAAAAAGGGGAATAAGTGTCCCTAATTTCAATTAGGCACGCCTATTCCCATTTTTTTATTTTAAAAAATAACCAGCCCAATGCATGTCAGTTTTGACTGACATGCATTGGGAAGACGCCAAAATAGGCGTCCCTAATTTCAATTAGGGACGCCTATTCCCATTTCTTTTATTTTTAAAAAAGAGCTGATAATAGGCCTTCCTATTATATATTAAGGACGCATAAGTGTTGTCATTTCATCTTTGAATTGCAAATAGTCATATGCTCTCCTCTCTTTCGGCATTTCCAATCATTTGCTCTCTTGTTTATCTCCATTCACTTAAAACTCTCTTTTGGCATCTCCTTAGCTCTCTTCTTCTTTCTCTGTCACCCATTCATCACTTAGAAGTTAAAACTCGCACTACTACAAATAAATATAGCGGTGGCGCTTGACAAGCGCTACATATCCTAACGTCACTAAAAGAAGCTGTGCCACAACATGTGTATATATATATTTTATTTAAATACCACTTAGGGTGGTGCTTTTTTGAGGAAGCGCCACAAGAAGTTCAAACTTTATGTAGCGCTTCCTCAAAAGTGTCACCCTAGGCTTTTTTAAAATTTCTTTTATTATTATTTTAAAAATATTTATTTGTTTTAAAAATATTTTTTTAAAAAAAATTAAAAAGGGCCTAGGGTGGCGCTTCCTTGAAGAAGCGCCACATGAAGTCACTTCCTGTAAGACTTATGGCTTATAAATAATATACATGCACCAAGTGATTGTAAGCCTTAAGATGAATGAGAATAATCCCCATTCCTTCTCCTATAATTTTCTCTTGTATTGATCTCCATCTCTCTCACATTCAACCTCTTGTCTAATGTTGCATTTTCATAACAACAATCGATTAAATAGTCGGCGGCATTTCACAATATTGACTCAAAATATTGTTTGTGTTCTACCCAATTACCATACATGTTCAATGTATTTGTGTAAACATTTTCATTTCATTTTTTTTATTTTTAAATATCTATGTTATTTCAATTATGATTTCATAATAAATGTATCAATTTAATATATATTAAATTTTATAGGCAATTCTCTACCTCTACACGCGCGCGCGCACATCTATTTACCTTTTTTTTTTCGCCTGACTAACTAATATCTATATACTTAAAAAATGATAATCGTCTTCTTCTTCTTCTTTTAATTATATGACCACGGCCTAACCGTGGAGCAAGAACAGGACTAGTTTTAATTATTAATCAAATAAATTCCTGCATTCTGAGGGCCGATCATTAAAAACTTTAATATTCCAACAATTATGATCAGCTTGATGTCGGCAAAAAAACAAAAAAACAAAAAAAAAAACAAAAAGATGAGCTTGATGGGTCGTGAGCCAATTCGTGCAAAAGTTTGCTTTGAAGAAGAGAGGGTGATTCTGACCGAGATAACTCATTTACATGGTGTAGGTTTTTTTTTTTTTTTTTGCCCATCAAAGGTTGAAGCCTAACAACATTTCAGAGAGTTTAATTAGCCACAGTACTAATTAGGTTGGAAACCCAAAAATTTAATGAAGCACTCAAATCCAATTTTCTTGAAAATTTTAAATAAGTCCACTACATGTTGCTGCTCTATTTGATGCAAATTAATGATATGAGCGTGCAACTTTTTTGTAATATGTTCTTTTCTCATCATTTTGCTTTACTCATAAAAAAAAGTTTAGATTAATTGAATTCAGAATAAGCTCATCATATTGATGTTTGTAGTAGACCTCACAATTTAAAGAGAACACATGGAGAGAGAAATATATATAGACTATACACAGACATGGCAATAATTAAAATTTGAATAAATTTTTTATGAAATATTAAATTAGTTATCTCTTTATAATTGAATCAACCTTTTTGTATGATGAATAATTCTAAATTTCTAACTCTCGCTAATCAAATGTCCTTTTTCAGGGACATATCATTCATTTATTTTGTTTTCATTTTTTAAATGGGATTACTATTATGGTAACCTTTAGTTTTAAAGTAAATAAAATATATTTTATTAAAGAATATTCGTAAGTCTAGTAAGCAGTCAACATCCTTTCTCATCTGTAGACTGTCCATATAGGGGGCAAGAGAGCAAGATACATAAATTAAAAACAAAATCAAATTGCTAAAAAATTAAAATACAATTTATTAGATGACCTAATCTATTAGCACTGTTCGAATAAATAAGAATTAAATTATTCGCCATCCACTACCATTTTAAATTATTCAGGGCATATTTAATTAAGCACTTCATCCACCACTTCTAACAAGGGAATTGAAAAAAAGTATTTATCACTATCGATCTTTTTCTAATTATTGCTATGTATTATATAATAAAGTCTTATGTTAATCAATTTTTTTCTCAATAGCGAGTACTTTTGAGTGAATATTGAAGGATGAGATTCAGATAAAACTATTTACTGATTGCTATAAATTTTTTTTATTAAACATATATGTGGATAGAAATATTTAAAATATTCAGTTACGAATATTCTTGAGTTTGTAAAACTATTTATTTACCATGCCTTGCCATTTGTAATAAAAAAACATAAGAATTGTAATTAAAACTTCTCCAACACTAACTAAACTAGATTCAGTCAGATTGTTGGTATGTTGTCCCTCTAAAAATTAAAAGAAACGTTAATTAGATGATGGAATATTCCATCAAGTGTTATAGAAAAAGAACTAACAGAGGTTCTTAAATATATTATTATTGAAGTTAAAGACATATTCACTGGTTACACTAAACATGATTAAATATATGATTAAGCACTCTGCAGGTTAACAATATTAGAGAAATATTTTCATTATTAAAGGATATATTAAACCAATCAAAAGAGATCGAATTAAAACCACGTCGCACCTGCCATTTTGACTAAAAACATAGAGAGAGAGAGAGAGGGAGAGAGAGAGGGAGAGAGTAGTTTATTGAATTAATTAACAAGTAGATGACACTACACTACACTACTAATTAAAGACCTACATGGCCCCTAATTTAAATACACACACAGAGATATATAAAATATAAAGGAGTGGGCGAGAATGAATAATGATGATGCAAACATAGATTTATTGTCGTTTTTGTTCTTATCCATTGAACCCAAACTTATTAGTGTTCCTACATCAGCACATGTTATTACCTACGTTGTATTTTCTGCAAAAAAAATTCCACTCAGATCGCCGCATTTCATTTTCTTGTTCTTTTTCTATAACACAACAGCGACACATTAATATCATTCGCCCATGTTTCGTGTCCAACATTTGTATTATCTCTTGTGTGTATGTGTGTGTATTCGGTGATATATATGCATACATACATACATATTACAGTTTCTGTGTCCAAAAATGATATGGAGGCATGAAATAAGGTTTTGCTATAGATTGAAATCATACAAAATAGTTCATGTGCTGAAGCAATGTCCTAAGCCATATGGATATTGATGATGGTAACGTCGGTTGTTCAGTTTTGTATACACTGCACCAAAAAAAAAAAAAAAGTTCCTAAGGTCTGAGTATTGGTAACGTGGCTCCTGTATATTTTGGAAGTTTGAACGAGGACTCTGAATGTCAGTATTTATTGATGTCTTCTAAGGAAAGAAAAATTTTGTCGCTTTGAATTATTTTCAATGGCCAATATAATACAAGTACTATCACCTACAATCTTTCTACAAGCCATCACTATATATATGGTTTCGACTTTTGGGGGCTTTCATAATGGGCAAAAAAGACTATTTCACAATGAGTCAAATAACTCTTCCTGTGACAATAATGAAGAAGTGACTCCAAGGTAAATTTTAGTTTCTTATTACGATATATCAAATTATGAGTAATATGGCAGCACGTTATCAAGGTGCATGTTATATAGAATTTTTTTCACTTTAATTCAAATATGAATGAATATATATATATATATATATATATATATATATATATATATATATATATATATATATATATATATATATATAGTGACTAGCTACTATAATTAGAGTTTAATATATATAGTATAGTAGTAACAGAAAATGATTAGTGTTAGAATCATTAGGTTAAGTTCATGAAGGGCGTGTGTGTTGTTGATATTGAGTCCTTATCTCTTAGAAAGAGATTTAAGTCCTTTTCTCTATGAAAATGATTTGTTTGAAATTAGATGTGTGTGTCTGTGAATAAAATGACCCTACAATAATTGAAGCGAAGAAGATAAACAAAATGGTTGACCCTGTGCTTGACCGACACGGAAGCAGCCTCAAGGACCATAGGTTAGGTGGAGCTTTATATATACTCAAACCAACTATGGGGATATGAAAATGATATAATATTAAATTAATTATAAAAAGATAAGAATTGGTAAAAACATTGATCTAGTCAATTTGGTCTTTTATTCTCAAAAGTCTTCCCATGCATGCATATTGTTTATTAACTGGAGGGCCTATGCTTTCATATCAATCTATCAAAATATATAGTATTAAATAATTTCCAATTCAGAGGCCATGTTTGACTTGTAAATAGTGAAACTCAATTTCAGTTTTTGCAATCACTCCATCAACATTTAATGATTTTTTTTTATTTTTATCCCTCATTAATTATATGTATTATATTAATTAAATGGTTAGTGATACTTATATTTACTTTATTTCTCTTATACTTTCCCCTCATAAATAAGGACACACTTGCCCCTTATTTACTTTATCTCTCTCATACTTGTCTTTAATAAATAATGGCATACTTAAAAATAAAGTTTATTTCAAACATTCTTCATCCGATACACAATATAAATCATTTTAACTAATTCATCAGAATCAAGAAATGGTAGTTAACTCATTAAATTTGTCCTAAATTAAAATAAATTTTCAACTTTACCCATATTAAATGGGATAATATTAAAGGAGAGAGAAAAATATAAGGAGCCATATTTAAAATTAATTACAAGGGCAAAATTGACAATAAGCATTAATTTCTCCCCATGTAACTTATATTGTGGGCGGGAAGGAGTATTTATTATTTTTAATTATTTTCAACCACTTTCTTAAATTGAGATTTTATAAATAGAATTGGAAGGAGTACCTAGAATTTGATTAATTTCCTAATTATATAGTATACTCATAGAGTAACCAATAAATGTTGGTTCAGTTGGTAAAGGGGTTTTGGTTCATATATAACTATAAGTTTGTGAGTCCAAATCCCACCGATATAAGAACCTTATTAGTGAGCAATCTATAAATATCTCTGTAAGCACTCTTTGTGTCCGGAGGCATGTCCTAGCCTTGGTGATTCCTCGGATCCAACTCACATAAACTTGTTGTTATATATATATAAAAAGAATTTTAGAAAGTCGTACTGCACATATATATAAAGATAATAAATATTAGTTAAATCTCAAATTTTTAATACCGAGAGCACGCCTAATTACTCAAATAAATCAGGTGCATAAACAATAAAAAGATATAATTATTCCCTTCGGTACTTATGATGTAAGAATTGGATATATTTTGCAAATGTTAAAGAAACTAGTTAAGTTAATCATTTATAAAAAAATGTGTGTTTATGGTTTTTCTAAAATAGCCTCATTAATTGTTTGTATTGAAATTATCCCATATATTGGTGAAAACTTCTTGAGAACAAAGGGAATTGATCTTATATTTAAGATTAAAATAAACCCTATAACTAATTCTTATATTTACAGCTAACAGAAAGTAATATTTCTATGATTAAAACTATAATCTTTTAGATTCATGGACGTTACAATGTTATTCAAAGATAGTGGATTATTGAAGAATGGTTAAGAAACAATTGATGATTGGAAGGCATATAAAACGTTTAATGCAAGTTGGAGAGTTTTTTTTTTTGGGCCAAAGCAAGTTGGAGAGTTAAAGGAGGAACAAATGGACTAATATGGATTAAGTACTCATTTTTAGAGACAAGGATACAGATGGTTCACTCATTGTGTTGAGTAACTAGGGCCACGCGGCTATATTCCTCCACACAAAGCTTTTTCTTTCTCCAAATAATTATTCTTTAAGTTTCCTTGGAAACTTCTTATCCCCTCAACAACCAGCCATCTTCAACTCATCTATAATTATTTTATCACTCTCCTAAATATGATCATTATCTTTAAGGCTATATTTCATATAATACAAAGTTAGGTAACAAAAGTTGAGAGAAAAAATAATGAGATCGAGAGATGGAAAATAATTCTCGTACTTTTACTAAAAGCTACTAAAAATATAAATATAACTGAATAATAATAATAATAACAGTAGTAGCAACAACCACCAGCCATCTTCAACTCATCTATACTAAATATAATTGAATAATAGTAGTAATAGTAGTAGTAATAGTCACAACCAACCATCTTCAACTCATTACTAAGTAGTAATAGTAGTAATAGTATCATTATTTTTTTAGTGTGTTTGAACGTCTATTTGAAACACTTCATTGTTATATATAACTAATTTATAGAAATTAGTTAATTTAGTTGTTTGTAATAAATATGTATTTGTTTTTCTAAAATACCCTTTTAATAATTTGCGTTAGAAACCATCCTCATTGATGAAAACTTCTTTTAGTATGAGCAATCAATAGGATTAATTGTTTGAGAAAAGAATTATAAATTTATAAGATAAATTGAATTGATATATTATATTTAAGATCAAAGTAAACTTTAAAATTTGCTCTCACATTTTAGATAAGAATTAGACTCTTGATTGCTAATATCAAGAGAGATGAGATCTCAAAAGCAAATTCATGCAGTAAAATGGAGACTTGAAAGAGATATAAATTAAAGAGAGTGAGGTAGACCTTTTTTTAACCACGAGATTCACATGTGAGAAAGTACATATATTGTGACACAACAAGTTTAACACGCACACACAACTTACCATGTCGAACTGTCAATATGACTTGAACATGAAACCACATATTAGTGATCGATAAGATATATATAGCGGTGAGATCTTCTAGAGGGAAATGGGAGAAATATAAGATAAACATGAAGTGTGAGTGTAGTGAGATTGGCATAAAGATCTTCAGGTGCTTGTGGGGGTAGGGTTAGGGTTAGGTGGAAGAAGGCAAATGATTGACAGAGTGGTCCTGAGAAGAGGAGGCAAAATATAAAGGCTAAGGTGGGGGGTAAATTAGGGTTTGGCATGTGATGTGTTCCCATAACATATATTGTCAAAGGCACATTAGGGCATATGAGATGTTTCATACTCCTTTGTTCCTATTCAAAGAGCAGGGAAAAAATGTTTATTTTAGTCACATTATTAAATTTTTTCATATGATGAATGTACAATTATATCTTTCATTTATTATTAAGTATGTTGATTTTATTTTCATTGGGTATATTATATATTAAATAGGGTTAAAGTTAAAAATTTGTTAATTTTTAAGTTAGGGTTAATAAAGTTTAAGGTTGTTTCTTAGTCTATATAAAATATACCAGAAGTGACTTATAAATAAGATATAAGAAATATTTCATATAAAGGGAAGGGGGTTGTGCTTCCTTTTTCCCTTGTTTGTTTTTTTTTTATTTTCTCTTTTATGTGTTTAGATCTTTTGTTGAACATGGGATCCATGTGCCTCCCCTCATCTCATTAGCTCAGCTACTCTTTGTTTAAAAAGTGATATTTCCTCACTCTCAATCTTTAATACCGACAATGCACTTTTATTCCATCCACCCAATCATATGTACTATTCTGTCTGATCTAAATGTAAAAGCTAATTAATTAGGGTTACTTCGATATTAGTTAAATATAAGATTTCAATTCTTTTTGTATACCAAATTTATAATTTTTTCCCAAAACTATTCATATTAATGGCATATATTAAAGATGTTTCGATTAAATGGTAGTTTCCAACGCCAATGATTAAGGATGATATTATTAGATTAAGAAATTTAATTTATTTACTTAATATGACATATTTTTTCTAAATCACCCTAATCATTTTCCATAATTCTCTTAATCTCTTTCTTACTTCATGGGAGCATTAATATGGGTAATTTTAAAAAAAATTGATAAATATAAAAAATATATCTTACATTTAAGATTAGGATCAACTCCCAATTAGGTCTAATATTAAGAATTGGATGAAAATTTTGGAAAACTAACACAAATTTAACAAATAACTAACTTATATTAGTCATTTTGCTTATATGAAAAGGTGGAACATTAATAAGCTTTTTCCAAAATCACCCTTATTTAATTTACAACTTCCTAGAAAGTTTCTTTTTTAAAACTTGAAAGTTATTTTATTTTAAAACTATTTTAATTATATAATTACCCTTCCTTAATTACGGTGAGAAAGTAAGAAGTCTCCATATTTAGGATTGAAAGAAATTCACACAAGTAGAGGGATTGTGACTTGTGAGCAAATAGTGATTTATTATTTAGATGGTAAGAACTTGTACCTCACATAAGTGTAAGAGGGCCTCATTATTGTATAATCTATAATACTACCTCAGGTTCTTAATATAGATCCACTCTTTTTAGTTCAATTTTATTTTCATTAAAATGAGTCTTAAATTAAAGAGACAAAGGAGTAAGTATTTTTTTCCCTTAAAAAAAATGCTTTTAGTGGTAAGGCTTATATTAATCTTAGCAAACTCTTAAAAGGCTCAAATCACATAATTTTCTTATATATATATATATATATATATATATATATATATATATATATATTATGTTTGAATATAAAAGACATGTTTGAGATTATAAAGGTAGTTTATGAGTGCTTTGAAAATAAAATTAGGATCCTATAGTATGCCACATTATACGTACAGATACTATTTCGTAAAATAAAAGTCAAATTAAATATAATTGAATTTTGTATTTCATTATCTTTTACAGCACTATCAAATTATTGTTGTTGTTGTTGATAGTCAATGATATAATTTCATTTCCTTTTATATTTGACAGTGCATAGATGCTTGGTGATAACAGTTTCTTTGCCCCCAAATAATTAATAAATTAATCCCTGATAATTAATCAAACACGTAGGCCCCTCAATTGAAGAAAGAAGAAAAGCAAATTCCCTAGGAAGGTTTCGCTTGTTTACGTCTCAAAGCAGCAAACAAAAGGGGGAAAACACATGACAAGTGTTGAATAAAGCCCAATAAAGGTCCAAACTATCAGTACACTTCTTAAAATGCATTCTGGTTTCTTACCAAAAAAAAAAATTTAAGTTTATTTTACAGACCAAATGGTTTGTTTGATTAATTCAAATATTAGAATTGACATTGAAAAAAGCACACATTCAAAATGACGGGTTTAATTATCGTTACCATTCTCTTCATCCTCATGCTGCCATTTCCATCCATATAGCTTTATATCCACTTGATCTCAATTAAAATATCTTTTACTGCAACTATAGAAATAGAATCTTTTTAATATTTATTATCTCTTTTAACTATCAGTGAACCTTATATCTTTATTTTTTTTCTTCCTTTTTGTTTTATATCCAAAAAAAGCCAAAGTAAATTTCTTTACAAGCTGTGCACAAGAATTTCGGCACCTTTTCTTTCTTCTTTTTATGCCTCTTAGCTAATGGTTAAATGAAGAACCGGCAGTTTTATAGTGACAACTTCGTCTTATCTTCAACAAGAATCAATCAGTCATCATTGTGTGTGTGTGTATATAATTTACAATAAACCTTAATAATTATAAATCATAAATGATGTATATAACTCATCACTTCAAATTCTATGCAATGCTAGGCTGCTGACATCTTTCACGTTATAGTGAGAGTAATTATTACAGAATCCCCCCAAAAAAAAGTTGAAAACTGTTGATGATTTTCCACTTTCAGAGAACGGGAGCTGGAGATGAAGCTTAAGGCGAACTCTAGAATTACTTCAACCCAAAATTTTACACTCAACAAAATGTGATGCTTTTACATTGCATAATACATACATATGGAACAAATACTGTTTGATTTAAGTTTTATTATGTAATTTCAATCTGGCCAAGCACTGTGGCTTGAACGTCTGGGAAAAGAAATAAGAGAATTTGTAGAATCTTTGATGCATTTCTATTCGCCATTTTTCTTCCTTAAGTATACGTGCAGGTCGTAAGTAGCATAAAAAGTTGTCAGTTTTCATGAGGACTAAGATAAAATTAGGCTAATTAATGCAATTGTGCTCTTAATTAGGTTAGGCAAAATCATTTTAAATATTTCAATTTATGAAAACAATTTTTTGTTCAAAACAAGGTAAGTTAGACAAATTAAGCAAGATAAAATTTGATTCTAATTTCAAGAAAATGAAGCTCTTGCTTCACTTCTCCCCTCTATGCTTAAGAGATCAATTACTTTCCTCTCAATTAGCTATAATGAAACACCATGTGTTTGTCTAAGATTAACAAATATTGGAAAAGCTTTCTCAAGTCAAAATCAACATCTATTTTCAAAGAATTCATTTAATTATCTTATAACAGACTAGTTAAAATAATCATTAAGACTTAATTTTATGATAATAGTACTAGGTCAATATACAAATCTCTTTTTTATTAACAAACTATCCATGCAATTATGAATTTTAAGACTAGCATGACTTCATCCAAGTTTTTAAAATAAGATAATCTCTCTCAAGCATCATCTCATTCAATGAATCAATCCAAGTGGTGGCCAAACACTAAGAAGCATGAAGCATAGAATAAAAATCAACACACGATTTACTTCATTAAATGCTAGAAAAGAGAAAATAACAAAGTCTCAATCCATATAGAGGTTTAAAGTAATCCTAGAAATGTGATGTTTAGTACAAATAAATTGAATCCATAGCTAAACAATAAGAAAAGAGAGGAATAGTGAATAAACCAAGGTAACAACTCTAAGATATCTCTTAGAATCACCACCCATGACTCCAAACTTGGTAAGAACTCATTCCTAAGCTCTCTCCTTTTGTGCCTCAAGTTTCCAAAGTGTAGAATATGTGTTTTCGGCGCTTTTTCTCAGGTTAAATAACCTTTTTCTACTTCAGAAATCAAAATGAGTAATTGTACTTTTCCTTATTGGCCTCGGCAAGTTTTGCAACATGTTGTCGCTAGTGACACAAAGAACAATTTTTTTTTTTCATATTCTTTACTTGCCCCAACTAGTTTGCCACTTGCTAAGGCACATGACACAGAAAGTAAACTTCAAAGTTCTTCTTGTCTTGGTGAGTTTGCCACTTATTGAGGCCAGTAACATGGAAAGTAAACTTGTTTTTCTTCCACTTGCTTAGGCAAGTTGGACAAGTTCTTTCCTTCTTCTACTTTTGTGATGCTTCACTTCCTTTGCTCTTTACATGCTTCTTGGTTCTTAGAGAGCTTCCAAACTTGCCTCCATCCTCCTACAAAAGAGAGAGTATTTATAAATTCCCAATTGAATAATAAATTATATAGGATATTAACAAGAATTTCTTTGATTTTTGCTTGATATTTTGATAGTCACATTTTCTTATATAAACTTCTTTCTATGCACATTTTGAATCCAAAAAATAGGTAAAAAGAAAAGAAAAGTGTTGAAATGTTATCAATTTATAAGAGTTAATTTCTTACTTGGACTCTATAAAAGGGCAAAAATATCAATTCTTTACTTCTTCAGTAGCATATATAGAACGGCATTGTGCCATTATCTTTTCCTTTATCTATGCAAAGTTTAAATTTAATTTAATTTAAATTCTGGTCGGTTTAAATTTACACTTAGTGGAAATAATTTTTGTTTTCTTGACTTAATAATGATATATACGTACGTGGCTTATATCACACACCCTTCTTTATTTCGATGTACCTAATCAAAATGGGGCAGGAACAGGAACATGAACATGTGTGTGTGTGGGGAAAAATAGGAAATTAGAGATACGGGTACAAAGATTGTGTCTTGGACAGAAACAATGTAAGCATTTAATTGGTTCAAACAGATTAATTGAATTAGATTTAATCAATTATATTTCCTCATCATAATTTTCATGTGGAAGAGTTATTACTACTTATTATCAGTAGTGAAGTTAAGAAAATTAAGACCACATGGAAATCAAAATCACAGTGCCGAGTCAAGAGGAGAATGGTAAATCCGTCCCAATTATAAAGAAGGCCTCAAATTAAAAGCGTGATGAGGATAGATCTAGTATCTCTCTCTGACACATGTAGTTTCATCTAAAATCTAATCCTAATTATAAATCACTTTCAGTCTTCTAGCTAACAAACATGTTTCAAACGAGCCAAGGAACAACTTTATCTTAAAATTTAACAACTTTCTAAACTTAATGTACACACTACACAATACCCATAGAACAAAGTCTATATAAATACAATGATAACAGAAGAGTAAATTTGTAAATTTATATGAACAATTTAATAAAATGCTTTATAAAAAAGACAAAAAAAAACCTCTATATCCTACATGTACTTTATAAACTGGATCAGAGGAATCTATATTGTAAATTTAGGGGAAAATCTGGAAATTGAATTTAATTGGCTTAAATTTAAGGAAGGGCAGCACAAGGGAATGCGTTAAGTTTGAAAGGTGTGTAATGAACTATACCGTTGCAATCGATGGAGTTTCGTTCAACTCTTGCAAGGATGCAACTGGCAAGCAACGAACGTAGCGAATGTTGTCCATTTATCCTAATTTATTTCTTTTTAATTGGGTTCTTATATCTTAATCCGTTAAGCCCATCTATCCTTAGGTGTTTAAACTGTTATAGCACTGCTAAATTTAATGAGTTGGAGGCTAACTGGTCCGACGTGTTGAAAAATTTACAAGTTTTCTTCAAAGTGTATATACTTATATAACACCACTAAATTTAATGAGTTGGAGGCTGAGGGGGCTAACATGGAAAAAAATTAACAATTTTTCTTCAAAGTGTCTATACTAATATAATTCCACTAAATTTAATCAGTTGGAGGCTGATTTGGCTAACATATGGAAAAAATTAACAATTTTTTTTTTATAAATTAAAGAAATTTTTATCAAGGGGTGGTTTCAATACATATAAGGGTATTTTAGAAAAAATTACATACACTTTTTTTTATAAATTTTTTAACCAAGTGTCTTAATTAATTTCTATAAATTAGTTATCTAACTCTTAAATTAAATATAAAAAAAGTATATACTACCTTCAATCTTTGATATAAGATCTCAATCATAATGTAATTTTCCATATGAACAATATCTTGTATTAAAAAGGAGAGGTAGTAGAAAATAGCAAGAGTTATACCTTAGGTAAGTTCCATTTCACCATCATTTTTGTAAGCTCTCTCTCCTCAAAATCATAGAATCATAACAAGTGGATTGTTATATGGAAGCTACCATAAATCATAATTTATATATATATATATATATATATATATATATATATATATATATATAGGACTGAAAACCAAAAATGAAAGAAAGTGATGGGGAAGTAGTGGGATACAGGGTAATTAAGAGGGATAGATAGATATAGGAGTCGTGAAGTTGGAAGTAGAGATGGTGGCCAGCTTTGATTTAGGCAACCAAAACCAAATGAAGTGAATGGGAAGGAAGTGGTAAAAAACCAGACGACGCTATATACCTCAAACACCTCTCAACCCCACATACTTCATTCTTATTTCCATTTCACTCATTATCTCACTTTATCCATTTTTACCTATTTACACTACAACAACCCCCTACTTTCTTTCTTCTCACCACTACATGTTCAAATAATCATATATATATATATATATATATATATATATATATATATATATAGAAGTTGAACATAAATGGGGCTGTGAAGTGCCAACCAAGATGGTTTGATTAGAAATGATAAAGGAGAATAGCTAGGGGTTTTGTGAATAACCTAGCTAGGCACTTTTACAACAAGTGTGGTCAGTTTTCCACTTGCTTTACTGTAAGGGTTTCAAGAAGGTTATGGTTGCATTCTGATACACTAATTGTTGTGTAGAGTCTATTTTGAAAGATTTTGTTGTAAATGACAAAGTTAAAAACATGTTTATTTGTTTATGTTCGAGTGTCATGTTAGTGTTAAGGCTTAAAATCCTCCCATATGTCCATGTTCAAATCTGACGACTCTAGGAAGGGATGCTAAAAAAAACATGTTTATTTGTTAGATACATAGAATGGTTACAGAAGAATGAGAAATACGATTTGAGCATAGTATAGGGAAGGTAATTCAAATATTCATTGATTAGCTAACTGAAATTTGACAAGGGACACTGGCTTGCAATTGTTATGGGAACCTCCTGAGGGGTTACATAGCTTGTTATATGGAGATGCAATGGGCGCATTACTTAATCTAAAATTGATTGCTGCAACCCTTATTTATTTATTTTGGGGGGGGGGGGGGGTTGGGGTTAGCCCCATTTTATACCAAAAACATCTCTCTCTCACATACACACAAATTTACTTTTTTATGAGATAAATTCTTTAGCATCCCTTATTGTGTGGTCCATGTCCGCAACGGTCCGCAAGTGCACGGGTCGCACCAAGTAATAAAGTGATAAGTAAGATATCGTTCCCATGAGGATTTGGTTCCAAAACCCGGTTAAGTAGCGATTATTGCACTTTCGTCTAATTCGAGTTAGACAATGATCATGGTTGGAGGAAAACAAATTATAAACTAAAAGAAAAATATAACAAATGATTCATGGACTAGAAATGATAATGCAGTGGACGTTAGGATTGTTTATCCCCCTTGCATTTCATAGGTACTCATTCAAATCCCACAATATGAGCTCTCAAGGATAGATTATGCTAACCAAGGTCACTAATTTACCCATAAGTGCTCTCTCAAGTCTCCAAACAGGTGTTTAGCTTAATTAGTTCATTAATTTCTTAACTAAAGAATTAAGCCCAGCCTACATTGCAGAACCTATGTAGTTATGTGGGGTCAATGAGTGTATCTCTACCTCATCAAAAAAAACCATCCATCCAATCCCTGAATATCAAGTTTTCACATGATTAGACCCAAGTTCTACGCTCAATCTAGCCCTTTCAGGCGTCAACCAAGTGAACCCAACAGCCTCATTGGTGGCCAACAAAGAAGGAGCATTAAGAATAGAGTGAAATCAACATAAACCAACCATTCAACATAAATATAAAGGGGAAATGAGTACTCAATCCATACATGGGTTCAAAACAATCCAAACAATAAAACTCTAGCTATACATGTTCATAAATCAGTTACAAAGCAGAACAAGAGGGAAAGATAGCAGAAAGAGAGGAAAAACCAAGAGGAGAAGCTCAAATCTCTTCAAATCTTCAACGTCTAGCTCAATTTCTACCTCCAAGCTCCAAATCCTAGTAGATCATTGTCTCCACAGCGCCTCCTAGGTCCAGAATGAGGCTCTGATATGTTAATTTTGTATTTATAAGCCCTATAATCCGTGTTGTCATCAAAATATATTTTTGCTGTTTTTGGGCGTTGGCCACAGCCAAAGGATTCTTGACCGCTGCCAAAATGTTTATGGAGGGATTTTGGCCACGGCCAAAAAGTTTCTGAAACTTCTTTGGCCGTGACCAAGCTTTCAAGATGATCTTGGTCGTGGCTAAGGAAAATCCTTAGCAGCTGCCAAGCTTCCATATGAAGCTTTTTGGCTTTCTTCACCATTTTTCTACTCTTCCATGTAGGGGTGTTCAAAGTATCCCGGTCCCGGCCCGGTCCTGGAGATTTTAATATCGAGAATTTCCCGTCCCGGCCGGGACTGGGACTGGGATAACCGGGACCGGGATTTACCGGAACTGGGATAGGGATCACCCTTGGTGATCCCGGTCTTGGTCCCGGTTTTTTTTTTTAATTTTTTACTTTATAAATTAAGTTATCATTTGATAATATGTGTATTACATTTTTAATTGGAGCTAAACCGTATATATCCTAATACTAATCCTAACTATATGATGTATAAAGTTAATAACAAAGATGATAAAGATGATAATAATAATAATAATAAAATACTATTCTTCAATTCTAAATCAATTTATGTGATTATTATGGCATTGTTAGTCGTTAAATGATTATTTTAAATACCATATTATGAAAAATTTAACTAATATAATAATATATTTTAAATTTAATTTTTTTTAAAAAAATCGGGATATTTTTGTTAAACCAAATATCAAATTAAACCAAGAAGAAAAAGCTCTTTAGCTTTGAGATATTTTTGTTATGGCCATGAAGATCAATATTTGTAGAAATTAATGATGTGTTATTAAAAGCATGGAACATATCTATGGGAGTGATATTGAATATTAACACATTATATTGGTGGAATTCATAGTTAAAAGCCAATAATGTTTTGTATTGGCTATTAAAAAATAATTATCTTGCTATAATTGTGAAAAAAATAATATCTTTGTGGTCACTAAAGTTGAAAGCAAATATTATAATATGACCAGAAGTCGTATAGACAAATATGTACCAATTTATGGAAAGGCCAAAATGATTATAAAGCCAAAAAGACACCGACAAATTGTTGGAATGAGATAATACTTGGAGTTTGATAAGCAAAAGAAGACGTATTATGTGAAATGGTGTTTATGAGAGGCTACCTAACAAGCCTAAGCATTGAGTCATAACTCGCTTTGGGTACTTGGGCACGACCACCAAGCAAATACTTAAAATTGGTGGCAAACTTGAGCCTGATAAAAGTTTATGTTGAGGCAGTGTCCGATAATGGTTGTCAATAACATTGAGTTATGGGCATGTGTTATATGCTTAAGTAGGCCATGGTAAAGGTGAGTAATGGGGTGGGCAGGACTGCCCTGTGGGCAAACTCGTATCCCGCCCATTTTTAGTATATGGGTATAGGGCAGCTCGTACCCATACACTAACCTGTTTAACCCGTATCAAAATGAGTATGGGTTAAATAGGTTCCAGGAATCGGTTTATGACCAACCAAGCCCAGCTTACCATTTCGGGCTCAGGCCCACTTTTCAGCTTTTTTTTGGGCCATTGTCTTTTTTCCCCTCTCGTTTTTCCTTCTTTTCCCCTCTTATTGAAGTCTGTTCTCTCCATACTTGCTACATTGTCGGCCTAGGTGAAGGTGAAGGACTGAAGGGTTGTGGATCACACTGGCACGCCTCGACTACAAGGCTTTGCGACAGCGAAGAGAGCTAAGCTGGTGGTGAGTGAGGAGAGTTGAGTTGGTGGCAAGTGAGCGGTGAAGGATTTGAGCGGTGACCGGCGATACGGCGATTACAAATTGGGATTGGGCACTGACGAGTGTTATGGCAGGTCTAAGGCGAAGGACTGGTGGTGGGCTAGTGCTTGGTGGCAAGGCGAGTGCGCATCAATGATGGTGTCGGTGAGGAATTAGGGGTCACGGACTCACTCTGTCAGATCAGTCACACACGGTGTCGGTGAGACGGTGATGATGATGATTGATGAAGGCTAATGAAGACGGTGTCGGCAAGTGCTAATTGCTAAGGCCATTAGGGTTCACTTGTGTTTTCAAACTTTCCCTTTCCCATTTACTTTGGTTGGTGGCATGCTGCATGTGTGTGAAGAAGTGAAGAACTTTAGATTTTTGAAAGCTTTTTTTTAAAAAATAAATATATTGGTATGGGTAGGTAACGGGTGCCCCGTGGTCTTATCCTTTACCCACCCGTTTAATATAGACGGGTATGGATAGCCTATACCTGTTACGGGCCTTATTTTAGTCGGGTTAAAAACTTCGGGACGTGAGCTATGGGTTCTTTGCGCACCCCTAGGCCATGGTGATTATGAGAACCGAGTGCCAAGTCTGGCTCTTTAACTGGACATACTTTAGACCTTAAAGACACCGCTTTTAGGACCAAATATCTAGGCATAAATACCATGTTCATGGTGAAGATACTTGGAGTTGCCAATATACATACAAAGATATTGGATGTGAGCTGTTGGACAAAATTTTGTCAAGTTTGGTTTATCTTTTTGCACGTTGATTCACTTTTCAGGTATGCATATATCAAATTCAGAATATTGAATACGGATCGATGGACATATATAAATGATTTGTTATTTATGCAATTTTTTTGTTTTGATCCATGGATATATTAATTATGTTTTAATAATTGGTAACCTCTCCTAAAACTGCCTCTCTCTCCTTAAATAATCCTTTAATGTGCCATTGTTTTCATATAAAAATATACTGTACGTAGGTAATTTTATGTGCCAGTTATATTGAGAATATTCTTTTGAATTTCGAATCATACATGTGCATGATGAATAAAATATATGGTATCGATGGATATACCTTTACTTTGAGGGCTTAAGGTATATGTATACTATGCAAAACCCATAAAATAATTAAGGCTTGCTAATACCGGGGTTGCCGGTGAATCCTATACTTGTTTGATTTAATAATTAATATATCCACGAGATATATCACTTGGAATATTGGATTGAATTTATGAATATTATTTTAATATTTTTCATGAATATTTATTATGTTATATTTATTGACATGAGAGAAATAATAATAAGCACATAATTTTTGTATTTAAACATAACATATGGTGAAGACAATTTACTTTATAAATATTGTTTTGCAACGTAACATATTGCTAGTATTTTTCCTGTGAATAGTTACTTTATATTGCAAAGTAACATATGAGCATGAATATTCACTTTATGAATATTTTATTTGTTAAAAAAATTGTCTAGTTGTATCCATTACTTGTTTAATTTGGCATAATATACCCTTATGAGTTATAATTTGGCGTGTAGGCTAAATTTATTGTTTGCTATATACATATATTGTGATTATTTGAGAAGGATAAATGTAACTTTTATTTAATTTGTTGGCAGAAATTTTATGACTAAGTAATGATTATTGATTTTGTTTAGTAATTTCTATAATTGAGATATGAGATTCAATTCTACTTATTATGATTTATTGAATTATCATATAAGATTATGGGAAAATATATATATTATAGATAATCTTAAATATGTCATAGTCATGTGTCAAATGTGTATCAAAAAAAGCCAAATTGAAGTATATTATAAATAAGTAACGGAATCGTATTTTGATGAATAATATGTAGTAGTTGTTCAAGAAATTTATATAACAAAATTGATATACTTCCTGAAAAACTAATAAATTTTTTTTTATGGGCAGAAAAAGAATTGATCATGAAAATTTATGACCCACAAATATACAACAAAGTTTCAATTCATTAAAGGGCTAGAAAGTATAGCCCAATTGGATTGAAATCCATGATTGTATGCGAGGTATGAAGTGTTTGAGCTTCCATGTGAAAGTTGGTTATTTGTCTACTATATACTGAAGTATATTTATATAATTCACACTTGAGGGGGACATTGTTAGAATACAAGTGTGAGTTAATATTGAAAGGCTCTATTTATATACTTCCTAACAAATTATAATTGATCCCTAAAAAATGAATGTCAGATTAAGATTTTAAATCAATATATTATGAAAATTGAAAAGTTTACTGTTAGTTGAAAAATATGTTATAGTAAACTAGAAGTTTACTGATCCAAAAAAAGTTATTGTTAGCATGACTTGTTTGATCATTCGAGTCACATATATAATATAAAAATTATTAAATATTACGTATTGACATCTATTGGAGATCAGAATATTTTCCTGAATAGCCAACATATTATATAATTCAATAATTAATATGCGCTGCTTATTCTCAAACAAAATTGATTACGAAAATATCATTAGTTATGATTTGGAATGGATCTCGATATCAAACTCATATATGGGCCTATTCAAATAACATATAAACCATACAAGTATTCAATAAATTTAAAAGATGCATTTATAAGATGACTAGATGTAAGATTACTAGAGTTATTAAACCCGGACTGGGCTGATAACCAGGAAACCGGTCTGGTTCGGGATTTTTTTTAAAAAAATTGATTTTTTTTTTTATTTTTTCTTTAGAATATCATATTAATAAACTTAAAATATTCAATTTCTCACCGGTTTGGCCCTGATTTAGCTCTGGTTTGACTCCGATCTGACCTACTAACATTTGACCCAATACCCCGACCGGTTCAATGACCAATCTTGATTTAATTACCTTGAAGATTACTGTTAGTTTACAACCTAAAGTTTGCAAAATTGTTATATTGTGTGGGCAATTTCCAGATTATACAATTCAGAAATCATTTATTGAAGCCTCTATAAATAGTTAGATCAATTCTTCTAAGAACAAAATTTCTATTTTAATGTTGGCATATTTAATCTTTTACAGTACTCATACAAGCTAACAAAATTCTCCCAATAAAATTGGCTTTTGGTTAGGAGCCATTTTTTTCCCATCTTAAATTTTTGAATATGCAATGTTTATTCCTATTAATACACCATAATAAACATAGATCAACATTTAAAGAAAGTTAGGATAAATTGTTGGGTAAGGGCTTCTTCATTCTTCATTGTCTTTGAATGAAATAAAAGGATATTTCTAAATGAAACAAATAGATTTAGGAGACTTATACCGTATGATTAGTCAATTGTCATTTGATAAAGTTTTCCTAACATGAGGGAGAGAAATTGAATAGTTAGAAAAGAGAACAAAATGAATGCATTGTTACTACCAAATATAGTAGTATAAACTAGCAGTTTATCAGGTTTTGCATTCATAAAATATTAAATAATATCTGCCAGATGAAATTACTGACCTAAATGAGAATTACCAGATCTTATATTTCAGTTGAAAATACTCCAATCAACATAAATGAAGTGAGACATGCCCGAGGCATGATAGAATAATCGGTTCTAAAAAAAAAAGAAAGGAGCAAATAATCAAGATTGTCAAATTGATGAGACAGTATTCAAGAAGAGGCCAAGACATAATTAATTATAAAAACTTCAAAAGAGGTTCAAGTACCTGAAAAATAATATAGATCTCAATAAGCTATGTTACAATAAGAAAAATGGAATAAAAAAGATAAAGTTGTTGACAACGATTTTGATAATAATTTCACAAGATTAAGTGAGGATCTTATACATAAATCTAGCATGCAAAGTATACATAAAGGTGATTGGCCAAAAGGAATAGTAAAAATGAAAAGATGCAATGCAAAGAGGATTGAATTATTTCAAAATGTTAAAATTATAGACATGCAGTCCAAACACTTGAAATATAAACCATATGTGATATATGAGTAGTTACATGAAAATAAATATTTTCACAAATGTTTAATGATGATTGTGATGAGCTATATTATTTGGTTGTGGATACAATAATTTTTGTATAAATTATTATTTTGACAGTATATGAAAATAAAATTATGCATCAATTCATTATAGATAGTGAATTTTATATAAGAATCTTTAAATGATCTAAAATACTAGAAGCATGTTTAAGAAAAGTATTCAATATATAAAATGTTACATGAATTAAAATAATTTGAGTTTGTATATATATAATTGATTGAAAAATGTATTGAAGAATGAATATTTTTGCATTTTACTTATTGTAGATTGAGTTATTGAATGCTATAAAAATTTCAAAATCACAAATTTTGCTATGATGATTTTTTTTTTCAAAAATGTATTGAATTTAATGGTATAGAAGCACCATATATTTTATGAATATTTACATCATACTAATATTATATTTATTATGTTTTTAGTGGTAAAATTTAGTTCATCTACTAGGAAACTGAAATTTGGTGTGATAGCTCTATAAAACTATTCTATAAAATCATTTTGTTCATAGTAAATTGAATATATGAATGCAAGATATATCAGGATTATTTTTAGAATAACTTTTCTCTTTATTTTTTTTCCACAGTGCATAATGTAAGTGGGTATATTGATAACCTAACATAGATATATTAAAGAACTATGTTCCAGGAATACATTTTGATAGGTTATTTGGTGACAATCAAGCATAGTTTGGCTAAAAATGAGATATGCTCAAAAGCCACAATAAATAATGCACTTGAGAAATCAACATATTCTATTGAGATAAAAGGGCAAAGAGTGATGTTATCATCAGGAGGAGTAAAAATGATGTTACAATGAGAAGAAGTAAATATGATATTATTATCAGGGGGAGTAAAGATCATTTTGTACTCTTTTTCCCACAACTAAGGTTTTATCGCATAAGATTTTCTTGGTAAAGTTTTTAATAAGGCAGCTTTAATATGTATTATATATATATTTTCCTTCACTAGGTTTTTTTCCCATTGAATTTTTTATAATAGGGTTTTAATGAGGCATAATATTTATTCATGGAAATCCAAGGGGGAGGATATAAATATTTCTGTATTAACACTACTACAGAATATATATATATATATATATATATATACACACACACCCTAAAAGATGTCTCTTTTTGAAAAAGAGAAGTAAAAAATGATCTGAGTGTCAATTTTGTAATTTCAGACCGTAATTTTGAACTTTAGGCGTCCCTATTAAAATTTAGGACGTGGAAAGAGAACTTTAGGCGTCCCTAAAATTAATTAAGACGTCTAAACTTTGACTTTGAGCTCTAGAAGCCCAACATCTTGGCCGGCGAATTTAAATTGTTGAATATAAAATTAGGGACACCTATACCCTATTTTTTTTTAAAAAAAACACTATGCATGTCAGCTTTAACTGTCATGTATTGGGCAATAGACGAGGTTTTGTTTTAAAATAAAGAAAAAGGGGAATAAGTGTCCCTAATTTCAATTAGGCACGCCTATTCCCATTTTTTTATTTTAAAAAATAACCAGCCCAATGCATGTCAGTTTTGACTGACATGCATTGGGAAGACGCCAAAATAGGCGTCCCTAATTTCAATTAGGGACGCCTATTCCCATTTCTTTTATTTTTAAAAAAGAGCTGATAATAGGCCTTCCTATTATATATTAAGGACGCATAAGTGTTGTCATTTCATCTTTGAATTGCAAATAGTCATATGCTCTCCTCTCTTTCGGCATTTCCAATCATTTGCTCTCTTGTTTATCTCCATTCACTTAAAACTCTCTTTTGGCATCTCCTTAGCTCTCTTCTTCTTTCTCTGTCACCCATTCATCACTTAGAAGTTAAAACTCGCACTACTACAAATAAATATAGCGGTGGCGCTTGACAAGCGCTACATATCCTAACGTCACTAAAAGAAGCTGTGCCACAACATGTGTATATATATATTTTATTTAAATACCACTTAGGGTGGTGCTTTTTTGAGGAAGCGCCACAAGAAGTTCAAACTTTATGTAGCGCTTCCTCAAAAGTGTCACCCTAGGCTTTTTTAAAATTTCTTTTATTATTATTTTAAAAATATTTATTTGTTTTAAAAATATTTTTTTAAAAAAAATTAAAAAGGGCCTAGGGTGGCGCTTCCTTGAAGAAGCGCCACATGAAGTCACTTCCTGTAAGACTTATGGCTTATAAATAATATACATGCACCAAGTGATTGTAAGCCTTAAGATGAATGAGAATAATCCCCATTCCTTCTCCTATAATTTTCTCTTGTATTGATCTCCATCTCTCTCACATTCAACCTCTTGTCTAATGTTGCATTTTCATAACAACAATCGATTAAATAGTCGGCGGCATTTCACAATATTGACTCAAAATATTGTTTGTGTTCTACCCAATTACCATACATGTTCAATGTATTTGTGTAAACATTTTCATTTCATTTTTTTTATTTTTAAATATCTATGTTATTTCAATTATGATTTCATAATAAATGTATCAATTTAATATATATTAAATTTTATAGGCAATTCTCTACCTCTACACGCGCGCGCGCACATCTATTTACCTTTTTTTTTTCGCCTGACTAACTAATATCTATATACTTAAAAAATGATAATCGTCTTCTTCTTCTTCTTTTAATTATATGACCACGGCCTAACCGTGGAGCAAGAACAGGACTAGTTTTAATTATTAATCAAATAAATTCCTGCATTCTGAGGGCCGATCATTAAAAACTTTAATATTCCAACAATTATGATCAGCTTGATGTCGGCAAAAAAACAAAAAAACAAAAAAAAAAACAAAAAGATGAGCTTGATGGGTCGTGAGCCAATTCGTGCAAAAGTTTGCTTTGAAGAAGAGAGGGTGATTCTGACCGAGATAACTCATTTACATGGTGTAGGTTTTTTTTTTTTTTTTTGCCCATCAAAGGTTGAAGCCTAACAACATTTCAGAGAGTTTAATTAGCCACAGTACTAATTAGGTTGGAAACCCAAAAATTTAATGAAGCACTCAAATCCAATTTTCTTGAAAATTTTAAATAAGTCCACTACATGTTGCTGCTCTATTTGATGCAAATTAATGATATGAGCGTGCAACTTTTTTGTAATATGTTCTTTTCTCATCATTTTGCTTTACTCATAAAAAAAAGTTTAGATTAATTGAATTCAGAATAAGCTCATCATATTGATGTTTGTAGTAGACCTCACAATTTAAAGAGAACACATGGAGAGAGAAATATATATAGACTATACACAGACATGGCAATAATTAAAATTTGAATAAATTTTTTATGAAATATTAAATTAGTTATCTCTTTATAATTGAATCAACCTTTTTGTATGATGAATAATTCTAAATTTCTAACTCTCGCTAATCAAATGTCCTTTTTCAGGGACATATCATTCATTTATTTTGTTTTCATTTTTTAAATGGGATTACTATTATGGTAACCTTTAGTTTTAAAGTAAATAAAATATATTTTATTAAAGAATATTCGTAAGTCTAGTAAGCAGTCAACATCCTTTCTCATCTGTAGACTGTCCATATAGGGGGCAAGAGAGCAAGATACATAAATTAAAAACAAAATCAAATTGCTAAAAAATTAAAATACAATTTATTAGATGACCTAATCTATTAGCACTGTTCGAATAAATAAGAATTAAATTATTCGCCATCCACTACCATTTTAAATTATTCAGGGCATATTTAATTAAGCACTTCATCCACCACTTCTAACAAGGGAATTGAAAAAAAGTATTTATCACTATCGATCTTTTTCTAATTATTGCTATGTATTATATAATAAAGTCTTATGTTAATCAATTTTTTTCTCAATAGCGAGTACTTTTGAGTGAATATTGAAGGATGAGATTCAGATAAAACTATTTACTGATTGCTATAAATTTTTTTTATTAAACATATATGTGGATAGAAATATTTAAAATATTCAGTTACGAATATTCTTGAGTTTGTAAAACTATTTATTTACCATGCCTTGCCATTTGTAATAAAAAAACATAAGAATTGTAATTAAAACTTCTCCAACACTAACTAAACTAGATTCAGTCAGATTGTTGGTATGTTGTCCCTCTAAAAATTAAAAGAAACGTTAATTAGATGATGGAATATTCCATCAAGTGTTATAGAAAAAGAACTAACAGAGGTTCTTAAATATATTATTATTGAAGTTAAAGACATATTCACTGGTTACACTAAACATGATTAAATATATGATTAAGCACTCTGCAGGTTAACAATATTAGAGAAATATTTTCATTATTAAAGGATATATTAAACCAATCAAAAGAGATCGAATTAAAACCACGTCGCACCTGCCATTTTGACTAAAAACATAGAGAGAGAGAGAGAGGGAGAGAGAGAGGGAGAGAGTAGTTTATTGAATTAATTAACAAGTAGATGACACTACACTACACTACTAATTAAAGACCTACATGGCCCCTAATTTAAATACACACACAGAGATATATAAAATATAAAGGAGTGGGCGAGAATGAATAATGATGATGCAAACATAGATTTATTGTCGTTTTTGTTCTTATCCATTGAACCCAAACTTATTAGTGTTCCTACATCAGCACATGTTATTACCTACGTTGTATTTTCTGCAAAAAAAATTCCACTCAGATCGCCGCATTTCATTTTCTTGTTCTTTTTCTATAACACAACAGCGACACATTAATATCATTCGCCCATGTTTCGTGTCCAACATTTGTATTATCTCTTGTGTGTATGTGTGTGTATTCGGTGATATATATGCATACATACATACATATTACAGTTTCTGTGTCCAAAAATGATATGGAGGCATGAAATAAGGTTTTGCTATAGATTGAAATCATACAAAATAGTTCATGTGCTGAAGCAATGTCCTAAGCCATATGGATATTGATGATGGTAACGTCGGTTGTTCAGTTTTGTATACACTGCACCAAAAAAAAAAAAAAGTTCCTAAGGTCTGAGTATTGGTAACGTGGCTCCTGTATATTTTGGAAGTTTGAACGAGGACTCTGAATGTCAGTATTTATTGATGTCTTCTAAGGAAAGAAAAATTTTGTCGCTTTGAATTATTTTCAATGGCCAATATAATACAAGTACTATCACCTACAATCTTTCTACAAGCCATCACTATATATATGGTTTCGACTTTTGGGGGCTTTCATAATGGGCAAAAAAGACTATTTCACAATGAGTCAAATAACTCTTCCTGTGACAATAATGAAGAAGTGACTCCAAGGTAAATTTTAGTTTCTTATTACGATATATCAAATTATGAGTAATATGGCAGCACGTTATCAAGGTGCATGTTATATAGAATTTTTTTCACTTTAATTCAAATATGAATGAATATATATATATATATATATATATATATATATATAGTGACTAGCTACTATAATTAGAGTTTAATATATATAGTATAGTAGTAACAGAAAATGATTAGTGTTAGAATCATTAGGTTAAGTTCATGAAGGGCGTGTGTGTTGTTGATATTGAGTCCTTATCTCTTAGAAAGAGATTTAAGTCCTTTTCTCTATGAAAATGATTTGTTTGAAATTAGATGTGTGTGTCTGTGAATAAAATGACCCTACAATAATTGAAGCGAAGAAGATAAACAAAATGGTTGACCCTGTGCTTGACCGACACGGAAGCAGCCTCAAGGACCATAGGTTAGGTGGAGCTTTATATATACTCAAACCAACTATGGGGATATGAAAATGATATAATATTAAATTAATTATAAAAAGATAAGAATTGGTAAAAACATTGATCTAGTCAATTTGGTCTTTTATTCTCAAAAGTCTTCCCATGCATGCATATTGTTTATTAACTGGAGGGCCTATGCTTTCATATCAATCTATCAAAATATATAGTATTAAATAATTTCCAATTCAGAGGCCATGTTTGACTTGTAAATAGTGAAACTCACTTTCAGTTTTTGCAATCACTCCATCAACATTTAATGATTTTTTTTTATTTTTATCCCTCATTAATTATATGTATTATATTAATTAAATGGTTAGTGATACTTATATTTACTTTATTTCTCTTATACTTTCCCCTCATAAATAAGGACACACTTGCCCCTTATTTACTTTATCTCTCTCATACTTGTCTTTAATAAATAATGGCATACTTAAAAATAAAGTTTATTTCAAACATTCTTCATCCGATACACAATATAAATCATTTTAACTAATTCATCAGAATCAAGAAATGGTAGTTAACTCATTAAATTTGTCCTAAATTAAAATAAATTTTCAACTTTACCCATATTAAATGGGATAATATTAAAGGAGAGAGAAAAATATAAGGAGCCATATTTAAAATTAATTACAAGGGCAAAATTGACAATAAGCATTAATTTCTCCCCATGTAACTTATATTGTGGGCGGGAAGGAGTATTTATTATTTTTAATTATTTTCAACCACTTTCTTAAATTGAGATTTTATAAATAGAATTGGAAGGAGTACCTAGAATTTGATTAATTTCCTAATTATATAGTATACTCATAGAGTAACCAATAAATGTTGGTTCAGTTGGTAAAGGGGTTTTGGTTCATATATAACTATAAGTTTGTGAGTCCAAATCCCACCGATATAAGAACCTTATTAGTGAGCAATCTATAAATATCTCTGTAAGCACTCTTTGTGTCCGGAGGCATGTCCTAGCCTTGGTGATTCCTCGGATCCAACTCACATAAACTTGTTGTTATATATATATAAAAAGAATTTTAGAAAGTCGTACTGCACATATATATAAAGATAATAAATATTAGTTAAATCTCAAATTTTTAATACCGAGAGCACGCCTAATTACTCAAATAAATCAGGTGCATAAACAATAAAAAGATATAATTATTCCCTTCGGTACTTATGATGTAAGAATTGGATATATTTTGCAAATGTTAAAGAAACTAGTTAAGTTAATCATTTATAAAAAAATGTGTGTTTATGGTTTTTCTAAAATAGCCTCATTAATTGTTTGTATTGAAATTATCCCATATATTGGTGAAAACTTCTTGAGAACAAAGGGAATTGATCTTATATTTAAGATTAAAATAAACCCTATAACTAATTCTTATATTTACAGCTAACAGAAAGTAATATTTCTATGATTAAAACTATAATCTTTTAGATTCATGGACGTTACAATGTTATTCAAAGATAGTGGATTATTGAAGAATGGTTAAGAAACAATTGATGATTGGAAGGCATATAAAACGTTTAATGCAAGTTGGAGAGTTTTTTTTTTTGGGCCAAAGCAAGTTGGAGAGTTAAAGGAGGAACAAATGGACTAATATGGATTAAGTACTCATTTTTAGAGACAAGGATACAGATGGTTCACTCATTGTGTTGAGTAACTAGGGCCACGCGGCTATATTCCTCCACACAAAGCTTTTTCTTTCTCCAAATAATTATTCTTTAAGTTTCCTTGGAAACTTCTTATCCCCTCAACAACCAGCCATCTTCAACTCATCTATAATTATTTTATCACTCTCCTAAATATGATCATTATCTTTAAGGCTATATTTCATATAATACAAAGTTAGGTAACAAAAGTTGAGAGAAAAAATAATGAGATCGAGAGATGGAAAATAATTCTCGTACTTTTACTAAAAGCTACTAAAAATATAAATATAACTGAATAATAATAATAATAACAGTAGTAGCAACAACCACCAGCCATCTTCAACTCATCTATACTAAATATAATTGAATAATAGTAGTAATAGTAGTAGTAATAGTCACAACCAACCATCTTCAACTCATTACTAAGTAGTAATAGTAGTAATAGTATCATTATTTTTTTAGTGTGTTTGAACGTCTATTTGAAACACTTCATTGTTATATATAACTAATTTATAGAAATTAGTTAATTTAGTTGTTTGTAATAAATATGTATTTGTTTTTCTAAAATACCCTTTTAATAATTTGCGTTAGAAACCATCCTCATTGATGAAAACTTCTTTTAGTATGAGCAATCAATAGGATTAATTGTTTGAGAAAAGAATTATAAATTTATAAGATAAATTGAATTGATATATTATATTTAAGATCAAAGTAAACTTTAAAATTTGCTCTCACATTTTAGATAAGAATTAGACTCTTGATTGCTAATATCAAGAGAGATGAGATCTCAAAAGCAAATTCATGCAGTAAAATGGAGACTTGAAAGAGATATAAATTAAAGAGAGTGAGGTAGACCTTTTTTTAACCACGAGATTCACATGTGAGAAAGTACATATATTGTGACACAACAAGTTTAACACGCACACACAACTTACCATGTCGAACTGTCAATATGACTTGAACATGAAACCACATATTAGTGATCGATAAGATATATATAGCGGTGAGATCTTCTAGAGGGAAATGGGAGAAATATAAGATAAACATGAAGTGTGAGTGTAGTGAGATTGGCATAAAGATCTTCAGGTGCTTGTGGGGGTAGGGTTAGGGTTAGGTGGAAGAAGGCAAATGATTGACAGAGTGGTCCTGAGAAGAGGAGGCAAAATATAAAGGCTAAGGTGGGGGGTAAATTAGGGTTTGGCATGTGATGTGTTCCCATAACATATATTGTCAAAGGCACATTAGGGCATATGAGATGTTTCATACTCCTTTGTTCCTATTCAAAGAGCAGGGAAAAAATGTTTATTTTAGTCACATTATTAAATTTTTTCATATGATGAATGTACAATTATATCTTTCATTTATTATTAAGTATGTTGATTTTATTTTCATTGGGTATATTATATATTAAATAGGGTTAAAGTTAAAAATTTGTTAATTTTTAAGTTAGGGTTAATAAAGTTTAAGGTTGTTTCTTAGTCTATATAAAATATACCAGAAGTGACTTATAAATAAGATATAAGAAATATTTCATATAAAGGGAAGGGGGTTGTGCTTCCTTTTTCCCTTGTTTGTTTTTTTTTTATTTTCTCTTTTATGTGTTTAGATCTTTTGTTGAACATGGGATCCATGTGCCTCCCCTCATCTCATTAGCTCAGCTACTCTTTGTTTAAAAAGTGATATTTCCTCACTCTCAATCTTTAATACCGACAATGCACTTTTATTCCATCCACCCAATCATATGTACTATTCTGTCTGATCTAAATGTAAAAGCTAATTAATTAGGGTTACTTCGATATTAGTTAAATATAAGATTTCAATTCTTTTTGTATACCAAATTTATAATTTTTTCCCAAAACTATTCATATTAATGGCATATATTAAAGATGTTTCGATTAAATGGTAGTTTCCAACGCCAATGATTAAGGATGATATTATTAGATTAAGAAATTTAATTTATTTACTTAATATGACATATTTTTTCTAAATCACCCTAATCATTTTCCATAATTCTCTTAATCTCTTTCTTACTTCATGGGAGCATTAATATGGGTAATTTTAAAAAAAATTGATAAATATAAAAAATATATCTTACATTTAAGATTAGGATCAACTCCCAATTAGGTCTAATATTAAGAATTGGATGAAAATTTTGGAAAACTAACACAAATTTAACAAATAACTAACTTATATTAGTCATTTTGCTTATATGAAAAGGTGGAACATTAATAAGCTTTTTCCAAAATCACCCTTATTTAATTTACAACTTCCTAGAAAGTTTCTTTTTTAAAACTTGAAAGTTATTTTATTTTAAAACTATTTTAATTATATAATTACCCTTCCTTAATTACGGTGAGAAAGTAAGAAGTCTCCATATTTAGGATTGAAAGAAATTCACACAAGTAGAGGGATTGTGACTTGTGAGCAAATAGTGATTTATTATTTAGATGGTAAGAACTTGTACCTCACATAAGTGTAAGAGGGCCTCATTATTGTATAATCTATAATACTACCTCAGGTTCTTAATATAGATCCACTCTTTTTAGTTCAATTTTATTTTCATTAAAATGAGTCTTAAATTAAAGAGACAAAGGAGTAAGTATTTTTTTCCCTTAAAAAAAATGCTTTTAGTGGTAAGGCTTATATTAATCTTAGCAAACTCTTAAAAGGCTCAAATCACATAATTTTCTTATATATATATATATATATATATATATATATATATATTATGTTTGAATATAAAAGACATGTTTGAGATTATAAAGGTAGTTTATGAGTGCTTTGAAAATAAAATTAGGATCCTATAGTATGCCACATTATACGTACAGATACTATTTCGTAAAATAAAAGTCAAATTAAATATAATTGAATTTTGTATTTCATTATCTTTTACAGCACTATCAAATTATTGTTGTTGTTGTTGATAGTCAATGATATAATTTCATTTCCTTTTATATTTGACAGTGCATAGATGCTTGGTGATAACAGTTTCTTTGCCCCCAAATAATTAATAAATTAATCCCTGATAATTAATCAAACACGTAGGCCCCTCAATTGAAGAAAGAAGAAAAGCAAATTCCCTAGGAAGGTTTCGCTTGTTTACGTCTCAAAGCAGCAAACAAAAGGGGGAAAACACATGACAAGTGTTGAATAAAGCCCAATAAAGGTCCAAACTATCAGTACACTTCTTAAAATGCATTCTGGTTTCTTACCAAAAAAAAAAATTTAAGTTTATTTTACAGACCAAATGGTTTGTTTGATTAATTCAAATATTAGAATTGACATTGAAAAAAGCACACATTCAAAATGACGGGTTTAATTATCGTTACCATTCTCTTCATCCTCATGCTGCCATTTCCATCCATATAGCTTTATATCCACTTGATCTCAATTAAAATATCTTTTACTGCAACTATAGAAATAGAATCTTTTTAATATTTATTATCTCTTTTAACTATCAGTGAACCTTATATCTTTATTTTTTTTCTTCCTTTTTGTTTTATATCCAAAAAAAGCCAAAGTAAATTTCTTTACAAGCTGTGCACAAGAATTTCGGCACCTTTTCTTTCTTCTTTTTATGCCTCTTAGCTAATGGTTAAATGAAGAACCGGCAGTTTTATAGTGACAACTTCGTCTTATCTTCAACAAGAATCAATCAGTCATCATTGTGTGTGTGTGTATATAATTTACAATAAACCTTAATAATTATAAATCATAAATGATGTATATAACTCATCACTTCAAATTCTATGCAATGCTAGGCTGCTGACATCTTTCACGTTATAGTGAGAGTAATTATTACAGAATCCCCCCAAAAAAAAGTTGAAAACTGTTGATGATTTTCCACTTTCAGAGAACGGGAGCTGGAGATGAAGCTTAAGGCGAACTCTAGAATTACTTCAACCCAAAATTTTACACTCAACAAAATGTGATGCTTTTACATTGCATAATACATACATATGGAACAAATACTGTTTGATTTAAGTTTTATTATGTAATTTCAATCTGGCCAAGCACTGTGGCTTGAACGTCTGGGAAAAGAAATAAGAGAATTTGTAGAATCTTTGATGCATTTCTATTCGCCATTTTTCTTCCTTAAGTATACGTGCAGGTCGTAAGTAGCATAAAAAGTTGTCAGTTTTCATGAGGACTAAGATAAAATTAGGCTAATTAATGCAATTGTGCTCTTAATTAGGTTAGGCAAAATCATTTTAAATATTTCAATTTATGAAAACAATTTTTTGTTCAAAACAAGGTAAGTTAGACAAATTAAGCAAGATAAAATTTGATTCTAATTTCAAGAAAATGAAGCTCTTGCTTCACTTCTCCCCTCTATGCTTAAGAGATCAATTACTTTCCTCTCAATTAGCTATAATGAAACACCATGTGTTTGTCTAAGATTAACAAATATTGGAAAAGCTTTCTCAAGTCAAAATCAACATCTATTTTCAAAGAATTCATTTAATTATCTTATAACAGACTAGTTAAAATAATCATTAAGACTTAATTTTATGATAATAGTACTAGGTCAATATACAAATCTCTTTTTTATTAACAAACTATCCATGCAATTATGAATTTTAAGACTAGCATGACTTCATCCAAGTTTTTAAAATAAGATAATCTCTCTCAAGCATCATCTCATTCAATGAATCAATCCAAGTGGTGGCCAAACACTAAGAAGCATGAAGCATAGAATAAAAATCAACACACGATTTACTTCATTAAATGCTAGAAAAGAGAAAATAACAAAGTCTCAATCCATATAGAGGTTTAAAGTAATCCTAGAAATGTGATGTTTAGTACAAATAAATTGAATCCATAGCTAAACAATAAGAAAAGAGAGGAATAGTGAATAAACCAAGGTAACAACTCTAAGATATCTCTTAGAATCACCACCCATGACTCCAAACTTGGTAAGAACTCATTCCTAAGCTCTCTCCTTTTGTGCCTCAAGTTTCCAAAGTGTAGAATATGTGTTTTCGGCGCTTTTTCTCAGGTTAAATAACCTTTTTCTACTTCAGAAATCAAAATGAGTAATTGTACTTTTCCTTATTGGCCTCGGCAAGTTTTGCAACATGTTGTCGCTAGTGACACAAAGAACAATTTTTTTTTTTCATATTCTTTACTTGCCCCAACTAGTTTGCCACTTGCTAAGGCACATGACACAGAAAGTAAACTTCAAAGTTCTTCTTGTCTTGGTGAGTTTGCCACTTATTGAGGCCAGTAACATGGAAAGTAAACTTGTTTTTCTTCCACTTGCTTAGGCAAGTTGGACAAGTTCTTTCCTTCTTCTACTTTTGTGATGCTTCACTTCCTTTGCTCTTTACATGCTTCTTGGTTCTTAGAGAGCTTCCAAACTTGCCTCCATCCTCCTACAAAAGAGAGAGTATTTATAAATTCCCAATTGAATAATAAATTATATAGGATATTAACAAGAATTTCTTTGATTTTTGCTTGATATTTTGATAGTCACATTTTCTTATATAAACTTCTTTCTATGCACATTTTGAATCCAAAAAATAGGTAAAAAGAAAAGAAAAGTGTTGAAATGTTATCAATTTATAAGAGTTAATTTCTTACTTGGACTCTATAAAAGGGCAAAAATATCAATTCTTTACTTCTTCAGTAGCATATATAGAACGGCATTGTGCCATTATCTTTTCCTTTATCTATGCAAAGTTTAAATTTAATTTAATTTAAATTCTGGTCGGTTTAAATTTACACTTAGTGGAAATAATTTTTGTTTTCTTGACTTAATAATGATATATACGTACGTGGCTTATATCACACACCCTTCTTTATTTCGATGTACCTAATCAAAATGGGGCAGGAACAGGAACATGAACATGTGTGTGTGTGGGGAAAAATAGGAAATTAGAGATACGGGTACAAAGATTGTGTCTTGGACAGAAACAATGTAAGCATTTAATTGGTTCAAACAGATTAATTGAATTAGATTTAATCAATTATATTTCCTCATCATAATTTTCATGTGGAAGAGTTATTACTACTTATTATCAGTAGTGAAGTTAAGAAAATTAAGACCACATGGAAATCAAAATCACAGTGCCGAGTCAAGAGGAGAATGGTAAATCCGTCCCAATT
Source organism: Albizia julibrissin (assembly GCA_037074505.1). Taxonomy (NCBI): domain Eukaryota; kingdom Viridiplantae; phylum Streptophyta; class Magnoliopsida; order Fabales; family Fabaceae; genus Albizia; species Albizia julibrissin. The sequence continues at coordinate 37,906,496 of CM073483.1, read as the reverse complement.
ATAAAGAAGGCCTCAAATTAAAAGCGTGATGAGGATAGATCTAGTATCTCTCTCTGACACATGTAGTTTCATCTAAAATCTAATCCTAATTATAAATCACTTTCAGTCTTCTAGCTAACAAACATGTTTCAAACGAGCCAAGGAACAACTTTATCTTAAAATTTAACAACTTTCTAAACTTAATGTACACACTACACAATACCCATAGAACAAAGTCTATATAAATACAATGATAACAGAAGAGTAAATTTGTAAATTTATATGAACAATTTAATAAAATGCTTTATAAAAAAGACAAAAAAAAACCTCTATATCCTACATGTACTTTATAAACTGGATCAGAGGAATCTATATTGTAAATTTAGGGGAAAATCTGGAAATTGAATTTAATTGGCTTAAATTTAAGGAAGGGCAGCACAAGGGAATGCGTTAAGTTTGAAAGGTGTGTAATGAACTATACCGTTGCAATCGATGGAGTTTCGTTCAACTCTTGCAAGGATGCAACTGGCAAGCAACGAACGTAGCGAATGTTGTCCATTTATCCTAATTTATTTCTTTTTAATTGGGTTCTTATATCTTAATCCGTTAAGCCCATCTATCCTTAGGTGTTTAAACTGTTATAGCACTGCTAAATTTAATGAGTTGGAGGCTAACTGGTCCGACGTGTTGAAAAATTTACAAGTTTTCTTCAAAGTGTATATACTTATATAACACCACTAAATTTAATGAGTTGGAGGCTGAGGGGGCTAACATGGAAAAAAATTAACAATTTTTCTTCAAAGTGTCTATACTAATATAATTCCACTAAATTTAATCAGTTGGAGGCTGATTTGGCTAACATATGGAAAAAATTAACAATTTTTTTTTTATAAATTAAAGAAATTTTTATCAAGGGGTGGTTTCAATACATATAAGGGTATTTTAGAAAAAATTACATACACTTTTTTTTATAAATTTTTTAACCAAGTGTCTTAATTAATTTCTATAAATTAGTTATCTAACTCTTAAATTAAATATAAAAAAAGTATATACTACCTTCAATCTTTGATATAAGATCTCAATCATAATGTAATTTTCCATATGAACAATATCTTGTATTAAAAAGGAGAGGTAGTAGAAAATAGCAAGAGTTATACCTTAGGTAAGTTCCATTTCACCATCATTTTTGTAAGCTCTCTCTCCTCAAAATCATAGAATCATAACAAGTGGATTGTTATATGGAAGCTACCATAAATCATAATTTATATATATATATATATATATATATATATATATATATATATATATATATATATATATATATATATATATATATATATATAGGACTGAAAACCAAAAATGAAAGAAAGTGATGGGGAAGTAGTGGGATACAGGGTAATTAAGAGGGATAGATAGATATAGGAGTCGTGAAGTTGGAAGTAGAGATGGTGGCCAGCTTTGATTTAGGCAACCAAAACCAAATGAAGTGAATGGGAAGGAAGTGGTAAAAAACCAGACGACGCTATATACCTCAAACACCTCTCAACCCCACATACTTCATTCTTATTTCCATTTCACTCATTATCTCACTTTATCCATTTTTACCTATTTACACTACAACAACCCCCTACTTTCTTTCTTCTCACCACTACATGTTCAAATAATCATATATATATATATATATATATATATATATATATATATATAGAAGTTGAACATAAATGGGGCTGTGAAGTGCCAACCAAGATGGTTTGATTAGAAATGATAAAGGAGAATAGCTAGGGGTTTTGTGAATAACCTAGCTAGGCACTTTTACAACAAGTGTGGTCAGTTTTCCACTTGCTTTACTGTAAGGGTTTCAAGAAGGTTATGGTTGCATTCTGATACACTAATTGTTGTGTAGAGTCTATTTTGAAAGATTTTGTTGTAAATGACAAAGTTAAAAACATGTTTATTTGTTTATGTTCGAGTGTCATGTTAGTGTTAAGGCTTAAAATCCTCCCATATGTCCATGTTCAAATCTGACGACTCTAGGAAGGGATGCTAAAAAAAACATGTTTATTTGTTAGATACATAGAATGGTTACAGAAGAATGAGAAATACGATTTGAGCATAGTATAGGGAAGGTAATTCAAATATTCATTGATTAGCTAACTGAAATTTGACAAGGGACACTGGCTTGCAATTGTTATGGGAACCTCCTGAGGGGTTACATAGCTTGTTATATGGAGATGCAATGGGCGCATTACTTAATCTAAAATTGATTGCTGCAACCCTTATTTATTTATTTTGGGGGGGGGGGGGGGTTGGGGTTAGCCCCATTTTATACCAAAAACATCTCTCTCTCACATACACACAAATTTACTTTTTTATGAGATAAATTCTTTAGCATCCCTTATTGTGTGGTCCATGTCCGCAACGGTCCGCAAGTGCACGGGTCGCACCAAGTAATAAAGTGATAAGTAAGATATCGTTCCCATGAGGATTTGGTTCCAAAACCCGGTTAAGTAGCGATTATTGCACTTTCGTCTAATTCGAGTTAGACAATGATCATGGTTGGAGGAAAACAAATTATAAACTAAAAGAAAAATATAACAAATGATTCATGGACTAGAAATGATAATGCAGTGGACGTTAGGATTGTTTATCCCCCTTGCATTTCATAGGTACTCATTCAAATCCCACAATATGAGCTCTCAAGGATAGATTATGCTAACCAAGGTCACTAATTTACCCATAAGTGCTCTCTCAAGTCTCCAAACAGGTGTTTAGCTTAATTAGTTCATTAATTTCTTAACTAAAGAATTAAGCCCAGCCTACATTGCAGAACCTATGTAGTTATGTGGGGTCAATGAGTGTATCTCTACCTCATCAAAAAAAACCATCCATCCAATCCCTGAATATCAAGTTTTCACATGATTAGACCCAAGTTCTACGCTCAATCTAGCCCTTTCAGGCGTCAACCAAGTGAACCCAACAGCCTCATTGGTGGCCAACAAAGAAGGAGCATTAAGAATAGAGTGAAATCAACATAAACCAACCATTCAACATAAATATAAAGGGGAAATGAGTACTCAATCCATACATGGGTTCAAAACAATCCAAACAATAAAACTCTAGCTATACATGTTCATAAATCAGTTACAAAGCAGAACAAGAGGGAAAGATAGCAGAAAGAGAGGAAAAACCAAGAGGAGAAGCTCAAATCTCTTCAAATCTTCAACGTCTAGCTCAATTTCTACCTCCAAGCTCCAAATCCTAGTAGATCATTGTCTCCACAGCGCCTCCTAGGTCCAGAATGAGGCTCTGATATGTTAATTTTGTATTTATAAGCCCTATAATCCGTGTTGTCATCAAAATATATTTTTGCTGTTTTTGGGCGTTGGCCACAGCCAAAGGATTCTTGACCGCTGCCAAAATGTTTATGGAGGGATTTTGGCCACGGCCAAAAAGTTTCTGAAACTTCTTTGGCCGTGACCAAGCTTTCAAGATGATCTTGGTCGTGGCTAAGGAAAATCCTTAGCAGCTGCCAAGCTTCCATATGAAGCTTTTTGGCTTTCTTCACCATTTTTCTACTCTTCCATGTAGGGGTGTTCAAAGTATCCCGGTCCCGGCCCGGTCCTGGAGATTTTAATATCGAGAATTTCCCGTCCCGGCCGGGACTGGGACTGGGATAACCGGGACCGGGATTTACCGGAACTGGGATAGGGATCACCCTTGGTGATCCCGGTCTTGGTCCCGGTTTTTTTTTTTTAATTTTTTACTTTATAAATTAAGTTATCATTTGATAATATGTGTATTACATTTTTAATTGGAGCTAAACCGTATATATCCTAATACTAATCCTAACTATATGATGTATAAAGTTAATAACAAAGATGATAAAGATGATAATAATAATAATAATAAAATACTATTCTTCAATTCTAAATCAATTTATGTGATTATTATGGCATTGTTAGTCGTTAAATGATTATTTTAAATACCATATTATGAAAAATTTAACTAATATAATAATATATTTTAAATTTAATTTTTTTTAAAAAAATCGGGAATTCCCGATTTCATCCCGGTCCCAGTCTCGGTAATCCTGGGACCGGGATCAAACCGGGACCGGGATTAGGGGATCCGGTCCCGGTCCCGAATTTGAACACCCCTACATCCATGATGCTTTAACTTCTTTAGCTATTTTCCCACTTTTTGATCATCTTCTTGTGCCTCAAATGACTCCTTTGTGGCTCAATTGTTAACCTATTAATATAATAAAATCTATAAAAATAGTGTTGATATAATTTTAATACAATTTAGGGAATTAAACAGATAATTTATATCATTTTATCACAAATGTCCATGGGCACATTACGTTTGCACATTTATCATCAATTATCTATGAATTTACTTAAAATGCATGCAAAACTAAAGGTAATTGTGCCAATTTAACAGGAATTTTACGAGGTTAACACACCCCAAACTTGAACTTTTACTCGTCATCGAGTAAAACCCATCGGGCAATAAAAGAGCTGGACTAATTAATCATTGACTTGTAGCACATGCATGATGTTGTCCTCATTGGATGCTCAAGATGTTATACTCTATAGGAAGAACAATGAAATATAATGGAATGCAAGTTTCATAATTTAAAATAGGTTTCCCAAAAACTTTCAAAATGTGTGTATGTGAGGAGAGTTGGTCAACAATTCTCTTGCAAATATCAAGATCAAATGCAACACTTCAATATGTATAAATCAGACTCAATATATATCATATCTTTAAATACCCATATCATCCTATCTCTCCCCTAATAGATCATTCCACACAATTTCAAAATCAATGAGACTTTATAAGCTTGTAATGTGGCCAGTGGTTAAGCTACTTAAAAGAATGGGAAAACATAGGATTCAAATCTCTTGAGATAATATGACATAACATAACTCCTCTCTTTATACTACACAAAATTTTCTTTCCAGAAGCCTCAGCACTCCCCCAAATTTATCTCAAATTGATTTCTTTGCACTCTAAGTTTTATTGAATTTAACACTCTTTCTTTTTCTTCTTCTTCATTTTCTCTTTATATATATATATATAGGAATTAAAAAAAACTACAAACATGCACTGCATTCCTTATACCCAGCATTTCAATACAAATCTCTTCTAACTCCTATACAAATCCTTACCTCCCATAATCCTCACCAAATCATCATTCATCTCAAGATTAGGGTGATTCATAGTTTTTCAGGCTACAAAGGTTAAGGTTTAGTGTAGGTCTTTAAGAAAAATTAAGTATATGTTCTTTCTTTTTTATAAGGCTAAAATGGGGTGCAAATGGAATAATTGTCATAGGTAAGCTTGAAATGCACAATCGCATTTGAAAAAACATGCCCAAATCATTTTTCAAAAATGTGTAAAATTTTCATTTTATTTCAAGATATTCCAATGTAAGTTCTAAAATTCTTCAATGAAGAAAGAATACACACACCAATTTGCTACAAAATCTTTTAACAAAAGCATTCAAATCATTCCCAACTCTTGTGCATAGTATTTATTCCGAAAGTATTCAGGAAACAAGCTTTAAAATCTAAATCATGCAATCAAAAATATTTTCCATCATTTCCCATAAAACATAAAATCTAAGCATCCTTTCTATCATTGGATCATACATTCATTCTCAAAGATAATTAATCAATCTAACTCAACTTTCAAAACAGAAGATAAGAAATAGTTAACATTTTTAAACTTGAAATCCTTGTCAAATGAGCCAAACACACCCATATCCCCAAACTTAAAATTGACAGTGTCCTCATTGTCATAAGGGAAAACTAAGGGTCTTATCTCATGTAAGAATACATTTACACTAGCAACAATATTGCATGAAAAAGGTGGTGAGTGAAAGGAGTTTTAAAATAGAGTGAGAGAAAATGGCTGGGGCAAAATAATTTTTTTTTAGAGTTTGGCTGCGGCCAAAATCTTTCTGAGCTCACTTGGCCACAGCCAAGAACCTTCAGACCCCTTTTTTCTCTACAGTTTTAGATATCAGCACTCTATTTCAAACATTGGAGCATATTTTTAACATGATCAAAGGTTAAAACAATGCAAAAGTTAATTTTCAATTCAATCCACAACAATAAGCATACTTTGATCAGAGGTTAAAGAAATGGTGATTCAATGACAAGCATTATCACATATGCATGGCATGTCTATATCATATTAAAATCAGTAAAGCATGGTAAATGATAGACTTCCCTGAAAATGCTCATCCAGCACCCAATTGTTCCATCTTTCCTTAGTTCCATACTTGTTGCACCTATCTTCTTATGGGTTTTATTTTCACATTCGGTTGCCTCCAAAGAAGCGCTAAATTTATAGTCTTCAGCCAGACTGTTCTACACAAAATACTAATCATAAGTATCAAAAATCATGATCACCTCATCTTCATTCCTCTTCAGGAAGTAGGGTTTGAAGATGAATGGGCGTTCATGAATCACCTGTACTTTATCAATCATTAGTAATTTCAAAGTACAAGTGTTTAAAAAATTAAAAGAAGGAAAAATAAACTTATTCACAAAAATAAAACTAGAAACTTTTAAAAAATTAGAACACCCAATAAAATCTACATGGCTCTCATCAGTAAGAGCCAAAACAAGATCAATTTGACTCTCATCAGTAAGAGTCACATTAGTAGTAGGGGAATCAAGATCACAAATTGTAGGGATTTCCTCTTTGAATTATTGTTTAGAACAACAAGGTGCAGGTTCCAAAATTGAAACCTCAGCTAAACAATCGGTATTCTCCTCCTCCACAGTAGTTTCCAATTCAAAATCCTCCTCAAAAGTGTTGCAAACTGTTGACAACACTTCCACACTCCCTATAGTTGCTTGTTCACTTAAGTTTTCATGAAAGTTTTCATTTTGTTGCAAAGACTCAAGTGTATAAGCTATTTCACTCACATGTATTGTTAAATTTTCAAGAGCAGATGCATGTGCATGAAATTTTGTTTTTGTCCAATCCCTCATTTTAGTTACATTATCAAGAATAAACTGAAGCTTTTCCTCTATTGAGGGCTTCTTCTCATGAATGAGGGTGGTTTCTTCTTCATAGGTATGGAGTGACATGTGAGGATATAATGTACGTGAAGGAAAAGAATTAGAATCCCAAGACAACGAATGATTTTGATTTCCACGAAGGCTAAAATTATTATCATACAAATTAGTTTGAGCCTCCATGTAATCCCAGGTTAAAAAATGGGGGCATTGCTCACTATAATGATTATTTCCACAATAATTACAACAAATGTACTCATATTGAGTATTAGAAATGTAAGGGTCATAATAAGAACTGGGATAATCATTATCATGAGCAAATCCACCACTTGATTCATTTAACTACTAAGGATTATCCATGTACAAAAAATAAAATCAGAACAACTAATAAAACAAAGAAAAACATAACTACACAGCAAAAACAGAGAAAAATCAGTAAAAACAGAAAAATGCAACAACAAGTATATACAAAACTTAAGCTTAAGCTAGTAGTGCTCTAATCAAGATCAACCAAAGGCGGTTTTGGCACACAAATCCTCGGCAACGGCGCTAAAAACTTGTCCATAATGGTCTGCAAGTGCACGGGTCGCGCCAAATAATAAAGTGATGAGTAAGATATCATTCCCATAAGGATTTGGTTCTAAAATCCGGTTAAGTAGCGATTATTGCACTTTCTCCTAATTCGAGTTGGACAATGATCATGGTTGGAGGAAAACAAATTATAAGTTTTGTGAAAACCATCATGGGTTTAGTCATTTCCATTATTAGTTTTGTGAAAACCATTACGAGTTTTGTTATTTCCATTACTGAATTTGTCAAATGTGTGAAGAGGTGACCAATGTATATCATTTTGTCAAAACTGTTATGGGTTTAGTCATTATCATTAGTGAATTGGTCAGGTCTCCCCTCTGCGTCAATACTTTCACACATTTGGTGAGGAGGTCATACACTAGTTGTCATTTTCATTATCGTTTTTGTTAAAACCATTACGGATTTTGTCATTTCCATTACGGGTTTTGTTAAAGCCATTATGCCTTCATTTATATATATATATATATATATATATATATATATATATATATATATATATATCAAATGAGCTCTAGTGGCCACCAGGCCCCTTTGGTATTAGGATGGGGGTGCACTTTAGCCACTTTTTTCAAAAAAATACCCCTCCTCCCAAAAAGCTCATGTCGGTGGGTCTCAGGCAGTCGGCCGTTCGAGGGTCCCAGCCGCTCGCCTGCCTGGCCGCGGCGGCCGACGGTGGTGCTTCGGCAAGGGCATTATTTATTTTGTATTTTTTTAATTGAATAGAAAAATAGTAAAAGTGTCAAAACTTTAAAATTTCAATTTGGTACTTGTCACCTTTAAGTCATTTTGAAGTGTTAAAAGACTTTTAGGGGGTTTTGCAAATTTACTTGGCATTTATCTGGAGTTTTCCCAACGAAGTAATAGTGGTTCAAATTAATTAGCTAAGAACGTTATTACTTTAAGTATATGCCTAAGAAATTCTGAAAAAAATATTCCAATTATTAATTTTTTAAAAAACGATACGGAATTTTTGGTTTAAGGAAAGAGTAAACCAAAGAAATTCTTGAATGTAAAGATAAATAAACTCCAATATACATGAGATGGATAATTTTCTTCTTAAGACCTCTCAGCCAAACAAAATGAAAGATAAAAATACTTTGTTATATGAGGAAATTAACATTATTGAACTAGATAAACCTAAATATTGAGATAAAAATTTGTTATATAAATCAAATATATCATATATTAAAATGAGATTAAAAAAATTCATAATATTAAGTGAAAATGTTATAGCTTCTTATTAATAATGAGATTTCTCTTTCTCAGGTATATGTGTGTGTATCCATGCATCTTTAACAAAACTACTGCTCTTATTTTATTTATAAGTCTAAATTAGAAAATATTTTTGACCCTTATTACAAGTCCACTTTTAGAGTAATAAATGAGAGTATTATATTTTTACTCATATTAATTGTAATAAAAGGTACAGAGAGAAAAAAAAGAAGTTTAAAATATCAATTCATATATGATAGCAAAATTGAAAATTTAGATTATAATTATTGAGTTAACTAATTCTCTTTAATATATGAGAATTAAGTAATTTAGACTTATAAATAGATTCAGAGTGTTAAAATATAGTTGTTGCACAGATATATATGACCAACATATTAAATTAAAACAGTCACTTAACATATTCTCCTAACATCAATTCACGGTTTGGAAATTGAGGTCTTCTCGTGGTCTCCTAACTTCAATTCATGTGTTTGAAAACTTTTCCGACAAGGCTTGTAAAATTCTTAGACAATGTTTTGTCACTAGCTAGCTAGCTAGCTAGCCCTAATGTTTCTAAAGCCTAATATTCATATATATATGGCTCTCAAGAAGACAATTGAATGGATTCTTGGACATGTTCATTGAATCTAGTCCGATATAACTGTGATAATTTCTTATTGAGGCCTCATAAGGATTTTCGACCTTTATGCATATAAGGAGTATATGGTTACCTCCAAAATGAGATTCAGAAATTTTAAATTTAATTTAAATGGCCAAAATTTTAACTCTTTAATTTTTAATATTTCAAATTAATTTTTTATGAAAATAAATAATTTAAGAAATTAAAATTTTTATTTTTATTCTTTTGTTAATAAAATGAAATTTATTTATTTTTAAATAAATAGCATTAAATTTTGAACTCAACACTAATATAATTAATATTTAAGATAAGGACTCACCCTGTAAGGATGAGAATACAAGTTCCTACCCCGAGAAGCGCACTTGTTAGGAAAGACGAAAACCCTTAGCAATCTAAGCCTCGAAATGGAAAACCCTTATGTTGTACCAAAAAATATATATAAGGATTTATGTATTCATCTTAATCCAATCACATGGAATAGACCTAATTAAAATGACCAATCATATATGCACGATAATTATGTAATTATTGGCCTTCAGTATAGTGTTTGCAACTTATGTTTTGATTTCACGATTCTAAATAATTTGGATTTGTTTTAGGGGAAGTATTATTACTCTTAAATATATTCAATAAGAGTTAAATAATATTAATGAATGATTATGTGCTTGTTTGGGAACACAGTGAAAAATTGGCTTTTTTTTTAATGTGGCTTTTGTAAAAGCCAAATGGAAAAAAAGTCATGTTGTTAATGTAATTTGTGTTTGGATTAGCAATGGGAGAAGTGACTTTTTTTTTTCTAAACCCAGTGAAAAAAAGCCAGAAGCTACTTCAATGAGCTTCTAAAAAAAGTAGCTTTTTTTTCAAAAGCCCATTGAAAGCTAATGTGTTCACAAACGCGTCTGCAGATGTCAAATGAGCTTTTACTCTCCAAATGAGCTTTTTTCTCATTCTAATGAGATTCCAAACAGGCCCTATATATTGGCTTGACGAACATCATGAGAAAGAATACATATTAACTCTCTATAACCAAGAAGTCTCAAACTTTCAAACAAAGATAATATATGTGTGAATACTTTATATGTAGTGAACTATGAAACACTATCTCCTATTCTTTATATAAGATCTCATCATAACGTGATCTTATATTAAAAACCAAAGGTAGTAGATAAAACTCTCATTGTTTCTATCTATTATCAATAGATTGCACTTTCTACTCAATTAACCTAACCTTCTGTACCATTCTACTGAAAAGAAAGCAAATAAAAGTACTTAATAAGAAACACTAGTTCATACTAGTACATAATTAAACGGATGACTTAGAGTTTTATTGTACATATAGTAATTTTGTATGATTCCACCATAGGAATTGCGTGCACATTGAATATATATACATTCTTAGATGAAACGTAACATTTCGTTTGTCACAAAGCCTACAAAATTTTTTTTATTAAGCTAACAATAAATTTAGTAATTTTCTTCTAAAAAATATAAATGACGCAGGGTTGAGAATATCTTAGAAGTTTTTGGTATAAATCAATGTTTTCAAAGCCAAAATCGATGTCAAACCGGAAAAGTAATTGGGTCTCGTTTTTATGGTTAAACCAGCAATCCAACGGTTTGGATAATAATTAAATAAAAATAATTATATGCATATATAGTTTTATATCTAAGAAATATATCCATAATTTTAAGGGGAATGTGTAACCAACATCTTGAAGTATTTTTTAGGTGTGTCCATCACCATGAACTACTTTTTTGTACAATTTTACACTTAACAATTTAGATAATTCAAGATGCTAGATACACCTGAAAAAATACTTTAGGATGTTGGATGCACTAAAAAAAATAATCCATAGTATTAGACGCACTTCAAAAACTTTTTCAAGGTGCTGGGTGTACCACAAAATACTTTAGAGCATTAGATGCACCTGAAAAAAAATACTCTAGAGTGCTGGATACATTTTAACTCTAATTTTAATTTTCAATAAATAATAACAATAAAACTTGCCCACTTTACCAACAGAGTTAGTCTAATGGATTACATCTCTCTAAGTCTCCATTTCAAGTCCTAGAGAAGACACTTGTAGTATTGAGAGGGGCAGCCATGAACTCCAAACTAGATCCCAAATGATAATATAAAAAAAATGCCCATTTTGATAGGGTCAATTTTTATTTTTTATTTTTTTACAGGTTTTTAAACTTTTTTTTTTCTATCAAACCCAAAACTTGCCCGCTTTTCTAAAAATAGTTTTGTTTCCGGTATAATTTTAGATTCATACTTATTGACATATCAACTCCGGTTAAACTGATCGATTCAACCATGAACATAATTTTCTGGTCCAAATTGAACTGCTAACGAATTCAGTCGATAAAATATCGGGTTCAATCCGTTCTTTAATTGTTGGTATAAATACCTTGTTGGAAAGATATTAATTGTCCATTTTCACGCCAAGGTTGATGTGACAAGAAAGAAAACAAATTAAAATGGACGGTGCTATAAAATTGAACTACCAAATTACATATATATTACGTACGTTAATTAATTATGAATCCATTGAAAAGGAACAGGAAAATTATGGAAAAGGAAAATGTGTGAAGAGTGTTCACGGATCATATATATGATCATGAGAAAGTTATCGATAAAGTTATAATATCACAGGGTATGTAAAGACAAGGTACATTAATTAGTGATACCATATATATTATTCACACACTTCGTGTATGATATATTAAATACAAGGACAAGGACATATGTTTGAAGTTAATTAGCATGCCTTGATCCATCATCATTAGTGTAAAAAACAAGAAGAATAAACGCTTGTTTGTCTGGTTTAATGATTTAGGTTTTCATGTGTCCAGCATCGATGCTTTAAGAAAAAAGATATTAATGTAAAGAATTTGGCTTTGGACGAACTACACACACATATGCAAGGCTGGCTTCTAGCTGGATTATCCTAAAGGAATTAAGCAATTTTCAAAGTAAATCTGGTGATTAGACTTTCAATATAAGGCACAACACAATCATTGATAATAACAAGATAATAATATTAAATAAAAAAAAATTTATTGTATTCAAAATTCAATACATTATAGATAAACATAATACAATTTAAGAAAAAATAGTCACTTAAACACTAACCTATTTTATACATTTTTTAATTTTAAAATAAAAATTTATTAATAAAAAATTCTACAATATTCTCCAATGCCTTTATTGTAGATTGTCCATAGATCAAATATACTTCTACAGTTCCCGTCACATATCTTTTAACTATGAAAAGATAATATAAATAGGAAAATAAGAATATATATATATATATATATATATATATATATATAAGAAAATATAAAAAATTGAGCAAATATCAGAATATAAATATGAAAATCAGAATATATATATATATAGTAAAAGTTAGAAAATATAAAAACTTAAGTAAATCTCAAACTTTATTTAGTTGCTAAAGTTTAGGAATGTGTGATACTCAAAATTAAGTAATTAACCAACATTCAAATAGATCATGATTTAATTGCTAAAAATTATGAAAAATATTTGTTATTGAATTTTAGTCCATATAATCTAGTGTATTCAGAACTATTTTCTCTGCAATATCCCAATGTCTTTTCTGTGCTCTTTACTTTTCTCTAACGGCTATAATTAGAAATTAGATGTCATTTTTGGTTTGCGATTCATCTTCTTAGATAATCTTGACCACGACCTTAAGACTCAACTAGCGAACTCTTGTTATAAAATAAAAATAAAATAATACTAAAAATGTTAATTGGAAACACTACTATAGAAAATACTTTTAACGTCCCCTTTTTTTGCCCTTTCTGCGTCCTTTTATAGGGGACAACTATGTGAGTGACATAGTAAAATATGACATTTAATGTCCGTTAAAAAAGGGATGCCTAGAGTATGCTATGGCATCCCTTATTCATTATAGACGTTGAAAGGTTTTTTGTTTCAAAAATATTTATTTATATTTTTTACTGCCCAACAAATTTTCATAAATCACAGAAATAGGATCAGATCTAAAGGGCGACGGGCTTCAATGGAGAGAGGAGGATGACGAGCTTTAACATGTAGCTCTTTAGCTTTTCAGTAGCTTATTTTTATCTCCTTTCTCTTTAGGTTACCAATGGTTTTTCTCTCTCTCTAAACGATGTTACTTTCCTTCTTTTAGTCAAACTTCTGAATTCAAAAATCCACTCTTTTCATCTCCATATGTACCAAACTAGATCTGATTGTGAAAAAGGAAAGAAAATTATATAATAATAATCATAAACAAAAGAAGAGTTAGATCTAAATGCGAAGATAATGTAAATAGAGGCTGACATGTTAGATTTGAGAAGTGATGAAGAGAGGATTCCGTCACAGGTAGGGGTAGCGGTGGATTGAGCATGAATAATAGAGGGTATGACGAGAGCAAGGATGAGAGAGAGGAGGATGGTGAGAACACCGAAGGAAGAACTGAAAGAAGCTAAGCCATTTAAATCTATGAACTGTAGGTCTCTCTTTGCAACTCGTCTAAAAGAAACTGAGAAATGTCGCGGGGGAGAAAGAGAGAGAAAGTCCATTTGAATCTATTCAGCAATAATATTTAAAAAGATAACACGCCACTAATATTGAATGTTAGGGACGCCACTTTGGTGTCCTAATTGGGAATTAAGGACGCCAAAGTTGATGTCCCTAATATTTAAATATTAGGGACACCACCTTTGACGTCCCTAATTAAAAAAAATAAAAAAAAGGTATTCTATTTTTTTTTTATATTTTCCTCCTTGGTGAAGTGCCAAAAAAAAGGAGAATGCGTGTCTCAAAAATAATTTTGGGACGCCTAAAAGTACCATTTAGGTGTCTCTAGTTACATTTGGAACGCCTAAAACTCTAAGTTTATCTCTTATATTACGAAAATGTCACCGCGTTTCTTTTTTACTTTATTTTTTAAAAAAATGGACGTCTTCTAGAGTTATAAAATATATTTTCTGTAGTAGTGAAAAAAAACGAAAGCTTACATATGGAAGAATTATGAGAAGAGGGAGCTCCAGAGTGAAGAACCATGATAGTGTGGAGGATGAGACCCATATCGGTAGAGCAAAACCCATGAAAAAAAAGAGTATATGACCCAAGGGAAGCTCACAAAATGTCTAAGAATGAGTTGCAAGAGTTGCGTCAAATAAATTTTTTTCAAAGTCACTCCTTATATTTGACATTTTTTAGAATCTTGCTTATTAAAGAATACATAATGGTTCTTTGGAAATAATTGTTAAGTATTATCAAATAAAATTTTTTAAAATCCCGCCTCATTATATTTGATATTTTTCAGAATCCCGTCTTTTTGTATATAACGGTTATCTTGTTTAATTTAACCATTAAGTATTCTTTAAGAAAAAATAACAATTCTTTGTGAAAAACCGTCAAGTATTGTCAAATAAATTTTTCTCTCCTTATGTTTGATATTTTTCAAAAACCCACATTATTATATATGACAGTTATTATTTTTAGCCGTTAAGTATTCTTGAAGAATAAATAACGGTTCTTTTAGAAGAAAAGTCAAGTATTGTCAAATAAAATTTTTCAGAATCTCATATCCTTATATATGATATTTTTCAAAATTTCGTATTTTTATATATGACCGTTATCATTTTTAACCATTAAGTATTTTTGAAGAATAAATAACGGTTCTTTGTGAAGAACTGTCAAGAATTGTCAAATAATTTTTTTTTCAGCACTCAGTTTTATTATATATGATGGTTATTATTTTTAAACATTAAGTATTTAGAAATCATAATTTACAGTTAAGTGTTATAACCATTATATTTTTATTTTCGCTAAGACAAATCGTTTGAAGGTATTACATGGCAACTGTTTCATAAGAACCATAATTTTTGTTAGTAAATATATGACAGTCAATAATTATATTACAATTGTTTTTTTTTTTTTGAATTTTGCCTCTCAATACTTGACGGTACGTATATTTAACTGTTATGTTTTAGTATTATATATTATTGCCCTCCATCTCGAATAGTTATTCACTATAACAATTATTTATTAAACATTATATCTGCGCGATTTTAGAATTCGAAAAATACAAGCATTTTGAAGGCTTGAAATTTCTTGTAAAGAAAATAATAGTGGTTCAAATTAATTAGCTAAGAACGCTACTACTTTAAGTATATCCCTAAGAAATTCAGAAAAAAAAAAGTCTTCCAATTACTAATTTAAAAATAAACGATACAGAATTGTTGGTTTAAGGAAAGAGTAAACCAAAGGAATATAATCCTTGAATGTAAAGAGAAATAAACTCCAGTATACATGAGATGGATAATTTTTTTCTTAAGCCCTCTCAACCAAACAAAATGAAAGACTGAAATACTCTGTCATGTGAGGAAATTTACTATAGGACTAGATAAACCAAAATGTTGAGATAAAAAGTTGATATATCAATCAAATATATTATATATTAAAATGAGATTAAAAAAATAATTCATAATATTAAGTGAAAACGTTATACTATTTCTCTCTCTCTCTCTCACACACATATATAAATCCATGCATCTTTAAAAAAAACTAAATTGTAATTGTTGCACAGATATATATGACCAACATATTAAATTACATGCAATTAATATAAAATAGTCACTTAACACATTCTCCGAACATCAATTCATGGCTTCGAAATTGAGGTCTTCTCGTGGTCTCCTAACATCAATTCATGCGTTTGAAAAAATTTCCGACAAGACTTCTGAAATTCTTAGACAATGTTTTGTCGCTAGCTAGCTAGCCCTAACGTTTCTTGTGTATGTGTCTCTCTTAAGCACAGATGGGACAACCGGCCGGTCAATCAGTCTTAGGTTTAGGTCTAAATGAGCCGTCCTATTTAGACCCAACATAAATGTCTTTATTTTAAAGTCCGGCCCATGGGCTTCAAGCCTTTTAATAAAAAAATATTTTTTTATTTTCTTTACAAAACTAAATTAAAACACTAAAAATTTTAATTTACGATGAATATTTTTAAAATATTAAATGTTTTATATTTTTGGATAAATAGAATAAGTGATCATTTACCTTAAAATAAAATTTGTCATGAGATAAAGACTCTACTTTCTTATTTTTCAATGTGCACTATTATTAGCATGGGACAAAAAAATGGACCGGACCAGTCGGTTGAACTGGTGATTTGTCGGTGATCCGGTCTGGTTCATGTATCAGACCAGTGAATCGGTTTGAACCGGTGGTTCGACTGGTCTGATTTTTTAATTTTTTTTAATGAAAATACATCTTTTTATTCCTCTAACTACTATTTCGCACTATTTTTGAAGGAAAAATGAAAGTTTGAAGACCAAGATGAAGAGAAAAGTAGGTAAAGAAAGAATAAATCTAAAAAAAAAGATTTTGAGGGATATAATAATTAATTAATTATAAAAAATGAAATATCATTATATAAGTATAGGCACCATAACTAATATTAATAGATTTTAAGCATATTTTTTCTAAAGATCTTCATTTTTATCTATAGAAATTTAAAAGTATATTAATATATATATTGTCACTAATAAATTGTAATATTATAATATGACCGGTCCGACCCCGGTTGACCTATTGACCTTTGAACCTGTGCTGTAACCAATTCATTGACCGGTCTTGTTTTTTGTTCTTTAATGATTAGTTTCTCTTTTTGATATAGTTTGCATAATATTCGGACTTCTTCAAATACAATTAACAAAAATTGTTTTCTCTGTTTATCTTACATCAATTAAGAAAATGATTCTTTCAATATTTCATAAGGAAAAATTTATTTGTAGAAATATTAAGAACCAAATGAAAGATTCTTAAAAATTGAGCAATTTTTTTTTTAAAAAAAATCAATTAGAAGACTTTTAACTAACTATAGTATCATCAACAAGCTTTTCTTAAGTTTTTAATAAGAATATAATCAATTTTTTCCTTTAAAAATGTTCAAATAGCAACATTATATGATTTGAAAAACATTTTCAATTTTAAAAAGTCATTAGCCTCAAAGCAAATCTCAACTCATAGTTATTTAATAAAAATTTAAAAAATTGGTGGGCTTAAACAGGCTGGCCCATTTAAGCCCGTGACCCTATATGGTTGACTTTTTTTAGGTCTGACTTCTTTTAGAGACTCTAAATCATAAACCCAATCTTTAATTTAAATGAGCTCAAATGGTCGAGCCCGACGGACTTGGCCTGATTTCCCAACTCTACTCTTAATAAGACAATCGAATGGATTATTTGCCATGTTCATTGAATCTAGTTCGATGTAATATGAGGCAATATGTTTACCTTCAAAATGAGATTTAGATAATTTAAATGGCCAAGAGTTTGACTCTTTAATTTTAATTTTTTCAATTAAGTTTTTTATGCAAAAAATAATTTAAACAATTAATATTTTTATTTTGATCATTATATTGTTATTAAAATGAAATTTATTTTATTAAAATAAATAAAAATCGAGGCCATTCAGTTTTGAACTCAACAATAATTGATATAGATAAGTATTTATGTATTCATCTTAATCCAATCGCCTGGAATATACCTAATTAAAATGACCGATCATAATATTACCCAAAAAAAAAAGACCGATCATGCACGAGAATTAGGTAATTCTTGGCCTTCAGTATAGTTTAATTTGTAACTTATGTTTTGATTTCACGAGTCTAAATAATTTGAATTTTTTAAGGGGCTGTGTGATTACTCTTAAATATATTTAATACGAGTTAAATAATATTAATGAATGATTATATATTGGCTTGATGATCATGATAAGAAATAATATATACATTAACTCTCTATAACCAAGAATGCTCAAACTTCCAAACAAAAGATCCATATATGTGTGTGCAAGTACTTTATACAAAATAATAAACGAAATATTAACTCTAGTCATTAACACTAAGAATGAGATCTTATATTAAGAACGGGAGGGAGGTAGTATATAAAACTCTCATTGTTTCTATCTATTATCAATAGATTGCACTTTAATTTCTACTCAATTAACCTAATCCTTTGTACCATTCTAATGAAACGAAAGCAAACAAAATATTTAATAAGAAGTATTGGTTCATAATAATTAAATGGATGATTTAGAGTTTTGTACGTATAATAATTTTGTATGATTCCATCAAAAGAATTGCGTGCACATTGAATGTATGCTTCGATGAAAGGTAACATTTCGTTTATCACAAAGTCTATACAAAAAGTTAATTAAGCAAACAAGAAATTCAGTAATTTTCTTTTAAAAAACATAAATGACGGAGGGTCTAGAATATTTTAGAAGTTGTTTTTTTTTATATAAATCAATGTTTTAAAAATCAAAATCAATGTCAAACCAGAAAGGTCAGTGGGTTTCATTTTTATGGTTTTACTGGTTAGACAAGATGTTGAACTAATGACATAATAATTAAATATACACATATATAAGAAATAAATCCATAATAAGTTTAATTGTCAATAAATAACAACACTAAAATATATGAAATTTATAAGTAGATAACATCAATATGGTTACAAATGGTCTACAAATATATTTGGCATTTTGAGAGGGTCAGTTGTTTTATTTTCTTTTTATAGGTTTTTGAACTTTTTTCCATCAAACTCAAAACCTGCCAGATTTTCCAAAATAGTTTTGTTCCCTATATAATTTTAGATCCTATATACTCAATGACATCTCAACTCCGGTTGAACTTGACTCAACTATGAAAATTATTTTCCGGTCCAAATATTGAACTGCTAATGAGTTCCGTCCATCAAACTGTCCGGTCTAATCCCTTCTTTAATTGTTGGTATAAATACCTTGTTGAGAAGATACACACACATATTAATTGTCTATATTGTTGGGTTTTGAGCTCCCTTTCAATGTAGAGAAAGACCGGATAAGCCAGAGAGGTCTAATTGTGCAGCCATGTGAGAGAAAAGAAGAGAGAAAACGAAAAATGTAGCTTCACAAGGCTGTCTCAGTAAATCAGCATTTGCGCATTTGTTGACAGTTGGATCGAGATTAAATCTGGTCATAAGGTTCATAACATATAGTTCATCATTTTCAACGGTGGGATCATCATAGCTTAGGCTCTGTTTGGGAAGGTGGTAGGGGCAAACAAAAAAAAAAGCCCAGTTGAATGGAAAAGCTGACAAAAGCCTAGTTGACACATATTTCATCCATTTGGGTCGACGATTGATTGCACCGGGCCTATAAAAAAAAAGAAGCTTCTCGAATAAGTTGATTGCAGGTGCTTCTCGGGTGGGTGAAGAAGCAGCTTCTCAGGTGGCGTGAGACGGCTAGAGGATGAGAACACCCATATGTATCGTACTTCATTATTTCTTGGGAGCTTCTAACTATGAATGACATTGCCATTTACTCTCTGAATCATCGTATTTTTTATCCCTATCTGGCTACTTTCAACCCCCCAACCCATGCAAGATCACCCTCTCATACTCTTGCCTGATGTATTTTCTCCTATCCTTTTTACTAGCTTCTACTAAAAGGTGTTTTTATGTTTTATGAGACGTTTTAATAGTTTTAACGAGCATTAAAATATGTTTTTTCCCATACACTACCATACTTCTCTCGTCTTGTTATAGGACAAAACATATTTTTTGGTCTTATTTATAAGACATTTTATTAATTTTTTATATAAATGTATAATTTTACTTTTCATTTATTTTTAGTTTATCTATTAATGATCTGTTTAATGTATGCATTCTATTTTAAATACAACTCTCTCAATCTTATAATTAAGTACTTTAGTGTATTTTCCTTTTTTTAAAATAAAAATTGAACTTTTTGTATTTTATAAAAATTTGATTTTAATTTTTTACTTCAATTATCATGACACACACACACACACACACACTATTCAATAAGATTTATGCCATTTTCAGTCATTTTTAATCTAAATGGATTTTTCAAACACTAATCCAAACAGGTTTAAGGTTAGAAAAAAACCATTTTTTCTACCGTCAATCCAAACACAAATCGTAAAAAAAAACCGCTTCACCGCTAATCCAAACGGGCACTTTAGTGTGAGATATTGAGTTTGTAGTGAGTTATGTTTTTCTATGTATTTTCAATTTCTCTATTCTCTATTGTAAGTTTGTAGCTTTAGTGGTTTGGCTGGGTGATTACATATTTGTGCATCTAGTTGAGGCTTAATGTACCATATTTTGACCATAATGGATTTATTGGTTTAACAACCCGTAACTTTTACTTTTGAATTGAGAAGTTTTTCACTTTAATAATTATGGTGTCTTTAGTTTTATTTAATTTCTGCCATATACTCTTTGTTTGTTTATTTTTTCATAAAACTCTTAAAAGTGATAGGAATATTCAATATCCACTGCCCTCTTTCTAACACTTTTCACCTTCTGATTATTGTTTCACTCATTTGCTACCATGAGTTAAACGGCGCTCTGTTTCACGCCAAGGTTTGGATCAATAATGTGATGTGACAAGAAAGAAAGAAAAAATAAAAATAAAATGGACGGTGCAATAAGAGAGAACTACCAAGTTACATATATATTACGTACGTTAATTATGAATCCATTGAAAAGGAACAAGAAAATTAAGGGAAAGGAAAATGTGTGAAGAGAGTTCACGGATCATGAGAAAGTAGTTATCGATAAAATTATAATATCACGGGGTATATATGTAAAAACAAGGTACATTAATTAGTGATACCATATATATTATTCACAGACTTCGCGTATGATATATTAAATACACGGACAAGGACAAGGACAAGGACAAGGACAGATGTTTGAAGTTAACTAGCATGCTTTGATCCATCATCATTAGAGTAAAAAAAGAAGAAGAAACACTTGTTTGTCTGGTTTAATGATTTAGGTTTTCATGTCAAGCATATATGCTTTAAGAAAAGGACATTAATGTAAAGAATATTGGCTTTGGACGAACTACACACACATGCATGGCTGGCTTCTAGCTGGATTATGCTAAAGGAATTAAGTAATTTTCGAAGAAAATCTGGTGATTATACCTTTAATGTTAAAAAACAGTTCAAGTTGGTTAAAACCTCTTCTAGATTTAATATAGAGATTCTATTGCTAATTTATATAGACTCCAAAAAGAGGTACTTTTCGAGGATATCTCAGTCCTATTTGGTAATTATCTCACACTACTTTGCTTTTTGATATAAAGAGCTGAGGATGAAACTTAAAAAAATTGGATTGGGATTTTGATCATATATATGGATGAGAATTGCCGGTGATAGTTCACATGGACATAGTTCTAATTTATTTAGTTTGTTCTTTACATTAATTAGATAAAAGTTTGTCAACTTAAATTATTGAACCTCAACAATTATTTGACAGTCGATTAAATATATATTCGGCGGCATTATTTACAATAGTGACTAAAAATATTTAGGGAAAATGGTTAAAAAATACCTTTTAAGCAAATTAATTGCTAAATGGTACCAATGTGCAAGCAAGCATCCATCATGTGCAATCAGCATCCACATGTGCAAAAAGCATCCCTGCGAAAGTGCAAACACCATCCCTTATGTGCAACATATCATCCGCCCATGTGCAACATATCACCCACCGTGTGCAATGGTAGTAATGAGCAATTAATTTGCTTGCAAGGTTTTTTTTAGCAATTCTCCCAAATATTTATTGTGCTCTACCCGGCCAATCATGCGTATTCAATGAATTTGTGTAAGCATTTTCACTTGATATTTTATTTTTAAATATTTATATTATTTTAATTATGATTTTATAATGAATGTATCAAGCTAATTGTAAGTGTTATATGCAATTCTCTACACATACTTATATCTACATACTTGAAAACACATGATAATCTTTTTCTTTTTAGTTACATGGCCGCGGCCTAAACTGAAGAACAAGACTAGTTTTAGTTATTATTATTATTAATCAAAAAATTCCTACGCCCTAAGGGTGGACAATTAAAAACCCTAATATTCCAACCATGATGATCTCGAAAACAAAAACGAATCAATTAATCTCGCATAATACAATTCCTTATCCTTTTGATGAAGTTGATAATCAAGAGGGCGATTTTGGGAGAACTCATAATGGATGAGATACATCATATATATAGCTTCTATAGAGTCATAGTAAATATTCACATGTGTGTATTTTTTTGTTTCATCAAAAGTTGAAGCCTAGCTAACAAAATTTCAGAGTTTATTAGCTGTAGTACTAGGTTGGAAACCCAATTTAATGAAGCACTTATCCAATTTTCTTCGCTGGCCAAAAAAAAAATATCCAATTTTCTTGAACCTATGTTTGGACATGAAAAAAATTAGAAAGGAAAGAATACTAAAAAGGAAAACTCCCAAAAATAATAATTTTTTTAATTATTTTAATAAGTTTTCCATCATAACATTCATCAATCCCCTACTTTTCAAACATAGCTTGAAAATTGTAAATAGGTCCACCACATGTTGCTGCTGTATTGATGCAGGTAAAAGAAGCCAAGGTGGGTTCTAAATAATGATGAGGGTGCAATTTTTTGTAATATGTTCTTTATCATTTTCTTTTAATTTACTCATAAAAAAGTTTAGATTAATTGAATTCAGAAGCTCGTCATATTGATAGTAGGCCTTACAATTTAAAGAGAGCACATGGAGAGAGAAATATACATAAACTATACACAGGCATGTACAATAATTAAAATCTGATATGAAATATATTCAATATGAGTTATCTCTTTATAATTAAATCAACCTTTTGTCTATGATGAATAATTCTAACCTTTGTTAATCAAATGTCTTTTGACAAGGACATACGGTTCATTTAGTTTGTTTCCATTTTTTTAAATGGGATTATTCTTATGGTAACCTTTAGTTTTAAAATACAAAAGATATTTTATTAAAGAATATTTGTTAGTCTAGTAAGCAGTCAACATCCTTTCTCATCTGTGGACTGTCCTAGGAGGCAAGAGTAGTGCGAGGTATAGAAATTAAAAACAAAATCAAATTGCTACAAGATTAAAATATATTTTATTAAAAGATGACCTAATCTATCAGCACGGTTCGAATAAATTGAATTGTTTGCCACCCAGTACCATTAAATAAATTATTCAGTGCATATTTAATTAATCACTTGATCCACCACTTCTAACGAACAGACTTAGAGTCTGTTTGGGAATTCGGTGGAGAAGTGACTTTTTTTTTAATGAGGCTTTTACAGAAGCCCAATTGAAAAAAAGCCAGATTGAAAATGTGATTTGTGTTTGGATTGGCGGTGGGAGAAGTGACTTTTTTTTTTTTTACATTGAACCTGTTTGGATTAACATTTGAAAAACCCGTTTAAATAGGAAATGACTAAAAAATGTATAAACCTTGTTGAATACTACATATATATTATTATAATTGATGTTAAAAAATATAAATATATTTTTTAAAAATAAAAAATTCAATGAAAAAGTTCAAAAGCCCATTGATAGAAGCTCAAAAGCTAAAAAAAAATGAGCTTAAGGAAAAAAACTCTTTTTTATTAAAAGCCCATTATAAGCTAATGATTTTCCAAACACTTATCATGTGCTCTAATGAGCTTTTGATGTCAAAATGGGCTTTTTTCCTTATCTAATGTGTTTCCAAATACACCCTTAGTTTCAAAGCTAAGCACTGTATTTAGTACTTCTAACTCATTAGATATGAGTGTTAGATCTGATTTGGATGGTCCCATCTTTTAAAAGTCTATATTTTTTGATAAAAATTATTTTAATGGGTATAAAATTTAAATTAATGATAATCTCTTAATTATTATTCTTTAAAAAATGATTTTTTATTTAAAAAATCATCATTTAAAAAAAACTTAAATTTGAACCATCCAAAATTAGATCGGGTAGACTCAGATCTGATAAGTTAGAAGAGTTAAATACAGTGTTTAACACTAAAACCAAGTCTCACTTCTAACTAGGGGAAAAAGTATTTGTCACTATCGATCTCTTTTCTAATTATTGCTACGCATTATATAATATATTCTTTCGTTAATCAATTTTTTCCTCAATGGCCAGTACTTTTGATTGAGTATTTAAGGATTAGACTAAACATGATTAAATATATAATTAAGCACTCTGCAGGTTAAAAATAGAGTATTAGAGAAACATTTTTCATTATTAAAGGATATATTAAACCAATCAAAAGAGATCGAATTAAAACCACGTCGCACCTGGCATTTTGACCCACCAAAAAAATAAAATAAAAGAAACAGTGTCGTTTAGTGAATAAATTAACGAGTAGAGGACACTGCACTGCACTACACGACTAATTAAAGACCTGAATGGCCCCTGGCCCCTATCTTAAATATTATGTGTGTGTGTGTGTAAAGGAGTGGCCGAGAATGAATAATGATGATGAAGCAAACATAGATTTATGATGTCGTTTTGTTCTTATCCACTGAACCAAAACTTACTGCTACTAAATACATCAGCACTTGTTACCAAACGTTGTATTCTGCAAAACTAATTCCACTCAGATCGCCGCATTCCATTTTCTTGTTCTTTTTCTATAACACAATAGCGACACATTAATATTATTCGCCCACGTTTCGTGTCCAACATATATATATATATATATAGAGAGAGAGAGTATACTAGCAGTAGTCCACAAGTAAATTTTAGTTTCTTACTATATGTGAAATTATGAGTAATATGGCAGCACGTTATCGAGGTGTGATATATAATTCTTTTCACTTTAATTCAAATATGAATGAACTTATATATATATATATATAGTGCCTAGCTACTATAATTAGAGTTTAATATAATATAGTAGTAACAGCAAATGATTAGTGGTAGAATCATTGGGTTAAATTCATGAAGGGCGTGTGTTGTTGATGAGTCCTTATCTCTTAGAAAGGGATTTGAGTCCTTATCTCTTAGAAAAAGATTTGTTTGAAATTAGATGTGTGTGTGTCTCTGAATGAAATGACCCTGCAATAATTGAAGAGAAAAAAATAAACAAAATGGTTGACCGACACGGAAGCAGCCTCAAGGACCATAGGTTAGGTGGAGCTTTATATATACTCAAACCAATTATGGGGTTAGGAAAATGATATAATAATAATAATAAATTAATTAAGGAAAGAAAAGAATTGGTGAAAACATATGGATCTAGTCAATTTGGTCTTTTATGCTCAAAAGTCTTCCCATGCATGCATATTGTTTATTAACGTCCTGGAGGGCCATTGCTTTCCTATCAATCTATAAAAATATATATTAAATAATTTCCAATTTAGAAGTCATGTTTGACTTGTAAATAGTGAAACTCAATCTCATAGTTTTTGCAATTACATATAATCTAATTAATTTCCTAATTATATATTATATTCAGAGAGCTTGAAATTTTTTTAGAAAGTCGTACTGTTTATATATATATATATATATATATATATATATATTAGAGAAAATTACATTAAGGTCCCAAGCAAAAAGAAAAATGAAGAAATAATCCCTTAAAATTGCAAAATGAAAAAATGGTCTCATTCACAATTCCAGGTGCTGGTCATTTACAATTTGAAGGGCCTCTATTAACAACTTTTTGGGACCATTTTTTCATTTTGTGATTTCAAGGGACTATTTCTTCATTTTTCTTCTTACTTGAAACTTTATTGTAATTTTCCCTAAATATTAGTTGAATCTCAAACTTTTAACACCACTCTGCCTAATTACACAAATAAATCAGGTGCATAAAAAATAAAAAATATAATTATTCTCTTCAGTACTTATGATGTAAGAATTAGATATATGTTGCAAATGTTAAAGAAATTAGCTAAGTTAATCTTTTATAAAAAAATGTGTGTGTCTATGGTTTCCTAAAATAGCATCTTTAATTGTTTCTATTGAAATTATCCCATTGATGAAAACTTCTTAAGAAACAAAGGGAAATGAGATATCATATTAAAGATAAAAATAAACCACATAACTAGTTCTTATATTGACTGCTAATATAAAGTAATATTCAGTGATTAAAACAACTTAACTACTAGTATAATCTTTTAGATTCACACATGGACATTATTCAAAGATAGTGGACTATTGAAGAATGGTTAAGAAACGATTGAGGATTGGAAGGCATCTAAAACGTTTAATACAAGTTGGAGAGTTAAAGGAGGAACAAGTGGACTAATATGGTTTAAGTACTCATTTTCAGAGACAAGGATATACAGATAGTTCAATCATTGTGTTGTGTAACTGGGGCCACGCGGCTATATTCCTTCACACTTTCTTGTACAATAGGCAAATGCATTAATATAGAAAAATGGTGTACATTATGGGTTTGTTTGTTATGAGCGGAGGGGAGGGGAAATTTTTTTGAATTGAATTTAGAAAAATGAGAAAAGTGGGGTTAAAAGTTTTAAATTTATTTTTTTACTCTTTTATTTTAAATATTCCCTATATTAAAATTTTGTAACCCCACTTTTCCAATTTTTCTAAATTTTACTCGTAAAAATTTTCCACCCCTCCCTTCCTCTCTAAATCTTTCGTACCAAACAGACCCTAGAAGTGCACAATCATAGAAGGACATGATTGTAACGACAATTGGATATGAGAACTAATACCATGAACAAATAAAACATGACTGAATTTAAAATGCATAAAAGGATGTGTCCTTGTAAATCATTTAGTGGAGTTGTCTTTAGTTCCTTCTTGAGGCAACAATCGCTTTTTGGAGCAGATGTCTTGAAGGTTTTCTTTGGTGGTATCTCTAAAAAGATGACATTTTGTGATCTAATGAAGACAAGCTCTAAAGCAGTTGAACGCCAAGAATGGCTGATTTGATACTCTTTTCCAAAGGAATGATTGAACTAATTGACCTTCATAACAGTTAGAATTTGAAGGATTATAGTATAGAGGAAACAAGAGCCTCTAAATATTATTGAACCTTTAATACTTGATCTTTTAATCAATAAGAGTACAAGAGCCTTTATATAGGCAAAGTATATCATAAACTAATCCTAAAATATCATATAATCTAATATAAATAAATCTTAATCAAATATAAACTCTAACAATAATATTTCTAAGATATATTGAATATCAACAAAGGATATATAATAGTTCAACATAAGAATATATCAAATATTAATATAAGATATAATAATATCTTAACAATAACAAATCTAAGCTTTGCAACAGTTATACCTTCCTTGTGTTTGTTTCTCCATAATAATAGTCCATCCAACTGAACGAATTCTTTCCACATCAGGATCAATGGACGAAGAGGATGTGCAATGGTATGACGAATGAATTTCCTGTTGGAAGGCCAGGGATGTAAGGGATGATACATGCTGAATTCCCTTTATCACCAAGGTGGGAAAGAAGTTGAGTCCTTCATGCATGCACTGGTTTCGCTTCATCCATTTTTACTGAAAAGAGCTTGATAATTTTAATAATCGTTGTCATATGGCCATCTCTATAAAGACTTATCCGACAAGTCTTTAGCCTATGTTTGAGACAATTGAAATATTTTGAAAAGAAAACCTTATGGATAAGCCACCAAACCAAACAGCCTTTGTAAATGGACATGTAACAAAAAGATGGTCCAAAGTTTAAGCTTCTTGACAGCTAAAAGTGCACGTTCCTGTGATATTTAAATGATGTTTCCTAAGGACATCCAATGAGGGCAATGCTTCATTGATTAATTTCCAAATGAGCAAAAGATCCTTTAATGGAAGCGACATAGACTATAAGAATTTCCAAAATGACTCTGTTGGCCCCCGGGTTAATGAAGAATGAAAATATTTATAGCCTACTCTTGCTAGGTATTCACCAGATGAACTCAAATTCCGAATAATCTTGTCCTGAAAGTTGTTGAAGGACAATGGGATTTTAAGAATGATATTTGCAACAGGCTCAGAGTATATTTGTCTTACAAGATCAGTATTCCATCTCATTGGACACCAGCAAGATGGAAGATGCAGTAATAGGTCTGATACCATCCTTAAAGGAAAAGAAGATGCAGATTCAGATTGCATGGGCCATGGTGGTTTGAAGGAATTAAGGATCCATTTCCAAGTTTCCAAGCTAGATGATCTGAAATGATCTGAGAACATTGGTAGATTCCTTTCCAAATCCAAGAGGAACTATATGGCTTTTTAATAAAAGGCTCATTATTGATGTCTATATGCTTGATCTTCAAAGTTTCTGCAGGAAGAGCTCCCGGAGGAGAAGAAATGATTCGCCAAATCTGTTTTGCCAATAAAGCATTGTTTACATGACTGAACAATCTATTGCCTAACCCTCCTTCCGAAGTATGCCTAAATATGGATTCTCTATTTGCCCAATGAATTCTATTTCTATCACCATTAATTCCCCAGAAAAAATTTGCACACCTTGAATCAAATTGATCGCAGATATACTGTGGGATCGTCATGCAAGATCATTACATACAGGTTTAACTCCAGAGAGAACATATTTAATTAAAGTGAGCCTTGATGCTTGTGAGAGTAATCTTGCTTTCCAAGCAACAGTCCTTTGTTCAAGTGAATGAATGACTTGAGAGTAAATCTGGGATTTATTACGACCTGGATCTACCCCCAAGTTCCTAGGTATTTACCTAGCCGATCTATGAAGTTTACACCCAAGAAACGTGAATAAGCAACTTTCTGCTGGTGTGGAATGTTAGCACTAAAAATGATACTTTACTTGGATATGTTAATTTCCTGACCATACCAAAGACTGTAAAGATCTAAAGAAGCTCTTACAGAGTTGATACTCATATCGGTTCCTTCAAAGAAGAAAACAGAATTATCTACATAACGAAGGCGTGACACTGGTTGAGCATTACTGCAGACTCGTATTCCCCTTAGATGTCAAGAGTGTTCAAATGATTTTAGCAAGCAAGATAGAACATTAGCAACCAAAATGTAGATGTAGAGAGATAGCGGATCTCTCTGTCTAACACCTCTGGTTGGACTAATAGAGCTAGTAACTTGGCCATTAAAAACTACTTGATATTGCACACTATTAATACATTGCATGATTAAAGCAATCCACTTATAAGGAAAATTCTTTTTCTTTAGAACAACATAAATAAAATTCTATGAAAGTGTATCAAAGGCCTTCGAGAAATCAACTTTGAAAGCAACTAGCTTCTTTCTACCTTTTGTAGTAGAGCGTATTTGATTCATCAGATCTGCGGCCAGCAAAATGTTATCAGAAATGACCCTTCCTTTCAAGAATGCACATTGAAAAGGAGCAATATAGTCACTCAAAACCTTCTTCATTCTGAGACAGGCTATATTCCTCCACACAAAGCTTCTTCTTCTTCTTTTTCTTTATGAAAATAATTATTCTTTAAGTTTTCTTGGAAACTTCTTATTCCCTCAACAACCAGCCATCTTCAACACATCTATAATTAACTTATCATCCTCCTAAATATGATCATTATCTTTAAGGCTATATTTCATGTAATACAAAGTTAGGTAACAAAAGTTGAGCGAAAAATAATGAGATCGAGATATGGAAAATAATTCTCGTACTTATACTAAAAAATGTAAATTTAATTGAACAACAACAACAATAATATATAATATCATTTTTTTCTATTGTGTTTGTACTTCTATTTTTACCATGAAACCCTTCATGGTGGATGAGTAATTACAGTTTAGAAAACAAAAGGTTAGAAAGATAGAGTTTAATCGTGAACCCAACTCTCTTTCAATAGTTTATTCTTAGTTTGATGCGTCATATAAAAAAAATGTGTTTGTTTTTTAAAATACCCCTTTAATCATTTGTGTTAGAAACCATCCTCATTCATGGAAACTTCTTTTAGTATGAGCAATCAATAGGATTAATTATTGTTTGAGAAAAAAATTATAAATTTATAAAATAAATTGGATTGAGATATTATATTTAAGATCAAAATAAACTCCAAAACTAGCTTCTACATTTAGGATATGATAGAGTAATAAATATTAGACGCCTGATAGCTAATATAAAGAGAGATGAGATCTCTTAAAAGTAATTCATAGCCTAAAATCGAGACTTGAAAGAGATAAATTAAAGAGAGTGAGGTAGACCCTTTTTTAACCACGAGACTCATAAGTAAGAAAGTCCATGTATTGTGACACAAACAAGTTTAACATACACACAACTTACCAGGTCGAACTGTCAATATGACTTGAAACATATGAAACCACATAATTAATGATCGCAAAGATAAAATACAGCAGTGAGATCTTCTAGAGAATCACTGTTACAAAGAATACCATAAACGGCACTTATTTTTATAAATATTATGGCGTTTGAGAAGCGTCGTAGCTTCCAGCGCTATAAAAGTAACTTATAGTGCTTTTTGAATTTCTAAAAGCGTCATATGTTTGTTTTTTATTCTTTTTTTAAATACACTTCCTACGGCACTTCCCCACAAAAACGTTGTAGGAAGTCATACACCTCTTATGGTGCTTCTCCAGGGAAACGCCGTAGAAAGTCTTTTTTTTTAAATAATTCTGCGTAATTATTTTCTTTTCCTAATGAAAATCTCTGTATTTACAATCCAAATCCACAAAAATTTATAATATAATCCATAGCAAAATGAAATTACTCGAAACAAATAACTAGCTAATTCATAAAATCACTACTAAATAAACAATATTAGCTACGTACCTAAATATTAGCTAATTATCTGACCATATATTATATTTGTAGAATGATCCATAATCAAACTTGCAGGTATCCTTTGCAATATAATATTGAATTCATGTCTTCATCTATCAATCATGGAAAAACTCCAGCATTTAAGTTACGTTGTTTAAACTTGAGCCATACACGTTACTCATACATGTAGTTCTACGAAGGACTAAACTAGTATTATTATATTTGTAAGCTCAAAAATTAAAAAACTTACAATGTATAGGAAGTTTAAGAAGGCAGAGTTGAAACTTCAAGTAAATACCTGGAAAAAAAATTAAGTATACATATAAGATTTATGATAGATTTTAATTAGAAGAAGAAAAAAATGTACGGATTTAAGCTTCTGTATATTTAAAAAAACACTTACAAACTAGAGAGCTTTTGTAGGAGGCCGGGACAATAAGGAAAAAAACACGTTGGAGACCAAGCTTTATAGGAAATGGGGACTAAGATAATAGAGTGGAAACTGAAGGGATAAAACAAGGTGGTGGAGCAATGAAGTTCTAGGAAATGGGGACCTGAAGGGCGCGTGAAGAAGATGATAATGACGGGTTGGTGAAAAGTTAAAATAGAACCTTATATGACACTTGATGTATAAGTGTCATACAAGGCCTAGGAAGCTTTGACGTTTTCCTAAACAAGCGTCATAGTTTTTAATAATTGAAAAAAAAGAAGCAATGGCCTTAAATTCAAATGTTGCTATAAAATTAATAAATATATATTTATTTCCTTCAATGACGCTTGGTCACCAAACACCGTTAAAGGCAATATAATATTGCCTTTTCTTCATTGCCTTTTTTTAAGGCAATATAATATTGCCTTTTAAGAAGCCTTCAACCACGCTTGATCAAGGTCTCTTAAGGCAGTATATATTGCGTTGTCTTCAATGGCCCTTGGTGAGCAAGCGCATTTGAAGGCCTATAAGGCTATTTTGAAGCTTAGTCTTGGCTTTCAAAGATCTATATACGATGCTTTAAAACTTTTAAGGGTGATTTTATATGACGCTTGACTAGGTAAACGCCATATAAGTCCTATATATATATTTTTAAAAAAATAAAGTCATCTATGGCGCTTGTCTGAGTAAGCATCATACAAGGGGTCAATTTATTTTTTTAAGAAATAACCCCTTGTATGGCGCTTCCTCATGCAAGCGTCATACAAGGTATTAGGCAGTTACGACGCTTACCTGATCAAGAACCATAACTATCACATTATTATTTTTTTTAAAAAAAATAAAAGTCTCTTCCAACGCTTGTTTGAAGAAGTGTCATAAGATTAGCACTGCTAAATCTATATTTTGTAGTAGTGGGTAATGAAAAATCTAAGAGAAACATGAAGTTGTGAGTGTAAAGAGATTGGCATAATGATCTTCAGGTGCTAGTGGCGGTAGCGTTAGGATTAGTGTTAGGTGGAAGGAGGCAAATGATTGAGAGAGTGGTCTTGAGAAGAGAAAGCAAAATATAAAGGCTAAGGTGGAGTGTAAATTAGGGTTTGGCATGTGATGTGTTCCCATAACATACATATTGTCAAAGGCACATTGGGACATATAAGATGTTTTATACTCCTTTAGTCCTATTTATAGAGCATGGAGAGAATGTTTATTTTAGTTATATTTATAAGTCCCGTCATTAAATTTTTTATATGAATGTATAATTATACATTTCCTTTATTATTGTGTAACATTTGCTTTATTTTCATAGGATATATTGTAGATTAAATAGGATCAAAGTTAAAAAATTATTAAATTTTAAAGTAGATTTAATGAGGTTTAAGGTTGTTTTTTAGTCTATGTAAAACATACAAAAAGTAACTTATAAATAAGATAAGATAAGTATTTCATATAAAGGGAAGGAGGTTGTGCTTTCGTTTTCGTATGTTTGTTTTTGTTCATTAGCTCAGCTACTATTTGTTTCTCACAAAAAGTGATATTTCCTCACTCTCAATCTTTAAAACCAACAATGCAACTTGATTCCATCCACCCAATCATATTTACTACTCCATCTAATCCTATGTAGAAGCTAATTAATTAGGGGTTACTTTGATCTTATTAGTTAAATAGAAGATCTCAATCCTCTTTATATACCAAATTTATAATTTTTTCCTCAAATTATTCATATTAATTGTACATATTAAAATATTTCCATTAAATGGTTTCCAACGCAAATGATTAAGGATGATATTCCTCTGGATTAAACAAAAAAAGTTAGTTTATTTAGTTAATATGACATTTTTTTAAATCATCATAATCATTTTCTTTAATTCCTGCCCATTTGATAAGGAGTATCAATATAGGTAATTTTGAAAAAAAAATCGATAAATATGATAAATATATCTTATATTTAAGATCAAAATTAACTCTCAATTAGATTCTATATTAAGAATTGGATGAATATTTTAGGAAAACTAACACTTTTTTAACAAATAACTAACTTATATTAATCATTTTGCTCATATGTAAAGGTGGAACATTAAAAATATTTTTCCAAAATCACCCTTGTTTAATTTACAACTTCCTAGAATTTTTTTTAAAAAAAATTGAAAAGTTACTTTATTTTTAAAAAAATATTTTAATAATATAATCACCCTTCCTTAATTGCGGTAAAAAAAAAAGTAAGAAGTTCCCATATTTAAAACTGAAAGGAATTCACACAAGTAGAGGGATTGTGAGCAAATAAAGGTTTATTACTTAGTAAGAACTTACATCCCACATAAGCGTAAGAGGGCTTTATTATTGAATAATCTATAATACTACCTTGGGTTCTTAATATAATAAGATTAACTATAGTTCATTTTTTTTCAATAAAATGAGTTTTATGCTAAGCACACAAGGGAGTAAGTAATTTTTTTTTTCAAAGATGCTTTTAGCGGCAAGGCCTGTCAAATTAAATATAATTGAATTTTTTTATTTAATTATCTGTTACAGCACTATCACATAATAATAATATTTGATATCCAATTATATAATTTCATTTCCTTTTACTTGACTACCCAAATAATTAATAAATTAATCCCTGATAATTAATCAAACATGTAGGCCCCAATCAATGGAAGAAAGAAGAAAGCGATTTTTTTTTTTTTTGGTAATAATTGCCTACCCTAATCTAATCCTACTGTATGCCACAATTATACGTATAAAGCAGACCCAGTGTCAAGCGACTCCCGCACAATACGGGCTCAGGGGAAAGAGACCATATATGTACGCAGTCTTACCTTGGCATTATTGCTAAGAGGCTGTTTCCAAGGCTCGAACCTTAGACCTGGGGGCGGAAAGCCAGCACACCCACCAGTTGCGCCAAGGCCCGCCTTCCCAATCATTATACGTATATATATACTATTTCATAAAATAAAAGTCTAACTAAATATAATTGAATTTTTTATTAAGCATATTTTTTTAGTAATAATAAAGGTTTTCCCTTTTGAGGTTTAGAAGGTAAAATATTTTCACTTCTCTTAATAAATACATTTTTTAAGATTTAAATTTATATTCTTCTAGTGAAACCTCTTCCTACCTCAACCAACATATTGTTGATAGAAGAAAGCGAATTCCCTAATCAGATTTTGCTTCCTTAGGTCTCAAGCATTAAACAAAATTGTTAAAAACCCATGACAAGTGTTGGATAAAGCCCAATAAAGACCCACACTATTAGTACACTTATTATTATTATTATTATTTGGGTGGAAAACTATTAGTACACTTCTTAAAATGCATTCTGGTTTCTTACCAAAACAAAAAGTTTAGTTTATTTTACAAACCAAATTATTTGTTTGAATAATTTAAGTTTTACAATTAAGTCAATTGACATTGGAAAAAAGCACATTTAAAATGAAGGGTTTAATGAACTTTACCATTTTTTTCATCCTCATGCTGCCATTTCCATCCATATAGCTTTATATCCACTTGATTTCATCTCAATTAAAATATCTTTTATTGCAGCTATAGAAAATAGAATCATTTTAATATTTATTATGTCTTCTAAATTATCAGTGAACCTTGCATCTTTAATTTTTTTCCTCTTTCCTCTTGTGTCTTTGGGCTAATGGTTAAATAAAGCACCGGCGGTTTATTTATACCAATTTTTTTAAAAAAAAAAAGAAAAAAAGAAAAAAAGAACCGGCGGTTCATCTTGAACTAGAATCAATCAGTCATCAACACACACACACACACAATTTATAATAAACCTTAATAATTATAAATCAAAAAAGATATAACTCGCTTCAAATTCTATGCAATGCTAGCCTGCTGACATCTTTCACGTTATAGTGAGAGTATAATTACAGAATCTGGAAAAGAATGTTGATAACTGTTGTTCCACTTTCAGAGCATAGGAGCTGGAGATGAAGCTTAAAGCGAACTCTATAAATTAGTTCAACCCAAAATTTTACACTCTACAAAATAAGATGCTTTTACATTGCATAATACATATGGAACAGATACTGTTTAATTTATTATGCAATTCCAATCTGGCCAAGCACTGTGGCTTGAACGTCCAGGAAAAGAAATACGCGAATCTGCAGAATCTGCATTTCTTATTTGGACTCCCAAAAAAAGGGGAAAAAATATCAATTCTATACTTGCTTCTTCAATAGCATAGCACTGCATTGTGCCATTATCTTTGAAGCCCTGGTAATGGAGTCAGTCATGTAGAAATTCTCCACTGCATTTCCAAAAGGAGTCTTCAAATCCATTTTCCCAGTGACTTCAGGTTTCAGAGAAGCTGGAAAAATAGCAGGCTCCCTTTCATCCATGTGCACGAGATTCGGCGCCACAGTTCTAATCCGAGAGCGAATGGCTCCGATTGTATCATAGGGCAACCTCACTCCTGCAACCTCAGACAGAGCCCTAATTATCTTCCAATCATCTCTGGCATCACCAACTGTTGGAACTGCAGGCAATGTCAGTTGAGTGCATCCTTCGGTATTTTCATAAGTCCCTTCCTTCTCACTGAAAGTTGCGGCCGGCAAGATGACATTAGCGCGATAAACACTTCTGTCCCCGTGATGACCTTGATATACAACAAAAGCATCATTTGGGATCTTGTCTAAGTTTATATCATCAGAACCCATCAAATACACAAATTTTGCTGACTCGATGCTGTTTTCGGATTGTGGCACAAGCCCAAGGTCCAGTGCAGCAGCCTGGGCAGCATGGAGAAGCAGTACATTAAGGCCATTCCAGTCAGGTCTGACAGCCTTCGCCTTTTCTGCAATGGTATCAACAGCTGCGAATATGGCATCCTTGTCATTCCTCTCAAAAACCCCAGCACCCACAATGATGGCAGGGTTTTCAGCATTTGAAATAGTTGTAGAGAATGGATGTTGACCCTCTGCAATTTCAACTAGTGTTTGGGGGTTGGTACCAAGATGTTGATGATCATAGTTGAAATCAGTGGCAGGTCCGATGTACCCAACCTTAGCCTGGGAAGCTCTCACAGTCTTACGTATTCTGGCATTAACCATGGCAGCTTCTACCCGTGGCTGCAAATTTGAAAATCAGTATGCAAGGCAAATTAACGAATTTGAATTCTCTTCATTTGAGGCAGGAAAATGGTTTGTTTTAACCAAATCTTTGCTGTACAGTCTATCTAGATGGTTCAGATTTTCCCCCCAACTGACAGTAAACAATAATTAACAAATCCAGAATATATAATTCTAACAGTCGGACAAAAAACATACCTGGGTTCCAACCAATAGGAAAACGTCTGCTTTCTCAAGACCAGCGATGCTTGTATTCATAAGATACCCTGACCGTAAATCAGCATTGGTATTTACACCTATTTCTTCACAACATACATTATTTGATCCCATTTTGTTCATGAAATCTTTTAGTGCCATCATAGACTCAGCATCAGAAAGTTTGCCAGCAATCCCAACAATTTCTTCTGCTTTAACTTGGTGGGCAATCTCCGCAACCACAGCAAGGGCATCACGCCAATTTACAGCCTTAAAGCACCCATCAGGACCACGAACCATAGGGTCATTTAATCTCTGCCTCTTCAAACCATCATAACAAAAGCGAGTCTTATCTGAAATCCATTCTTCATTTATGTCCTGCAATGGGCAAACAGGCTTAGAGACAGTGGGTACAAATAAAATTCACAAGTTTTAGCTCATACTCCATATAGTTCCTCCTCCGATGTGTTTCAACAAAAAAACCCAGGGGGTGGGGGATGTAATATATGGAAGCTCAAAATGCTTCACACATACCAGCAAAACATAAGATACAAACTTATCATACACTTTACCAAAAGAAAATACAGTTAAAATGGTAAAAAAAATTTAAAAAAAAAACATAAATCACAGAAGTAAGACACTAGAGTCCCAAAGAGGCCACAACCAAAGAAATATGGACAAGACAAAAATTATACGAATCTAACCTCGTTTAAACGAGGTAAAATGCGCATAACTTCTGGTCCTCTGCTATCAATTTGAATGTTGGATCCAACAGCATCAGTAACATCAATGCTCTCAGTTCCCTTCAGCTCCCAATTGCGAGCTTTAAATGCAAAAGGCTTTGAAGTAAGTGCTCCCACAGGACAGATATCTATCACATTTCCAGAAAGTTCACTAGTCATAAGGTTTTCAACATATGTTCCAATCTCCTCTCCACTGCCACGGCCTAGCATGCCAAGATCCTGAACTCCTGCAACCTCTGTTGCGAACCTAACACACCTATTGGATAAAAGAGATATTCAGTCAAGAGTTTTGTAAAGCTTACAAATAAAATAAATTTACATGACTGAATAATAAAAAAAAATATCATCAAGATATTTTAAATGATGTTCATAATTCCTGAATCATCATAAATCTCATAATAACAAATCTCTTTAGAGGAAAATAGAAGGTGCTACCAAATCTAGATCCACTTTAGCAATAACAAAAATACATGAGTTTCAATCTCGGATAAAGCCTTGAAACCTAATAATACTAAGAAATCACAAATAATTGGATCACTAAAATGCATTAGATATCTAGACACTATGCACTATAGAGTTCAAACTTCATTTTATGTTCAGACTTCGAGGAAGCAAGAAGGCTTTTAGCTCAAAATTGGGCTTCCTATTTTGATTGGAATCATATCAATTTTGTACATTTTGCTGAAGACTTGCTAACTTAGCTCACTCTAGTTATGAAACATTTTGCACCTTAGATCAACCTCCACCTTGTTACATGGAGGTGGAGGTTGATGATAGGAGAAGAGACTCTTAATTCACTTGATGTAATTATGTTTTGGCATATCGTAATCCATTTTTATTTTTTTTTAAAAAAAAGAACTTTATTATGAAGTCACACTCAACAAATTAAGGTATATAATTATACTGACCCCTCAAATATCCTCAGAGATCCCTTGTTCATTGAGGGATTTTACAGCCCCAATAGCAGATTCTCTAACATGTTAAATGGAAGTTTTTACATGTCTAAGGCAAAAGTTTTGACATTTTTAACACAAGAAATTTATCAATTGTAAAATAACTACTTTTTTCAAAAAGAAAAACATAAAATAGAAAACTCAAATCTGACAAGGGTATAAGCTTATTATTAGCTCCCATCCCCTTCCCTTCTAAACTGTATAAGGAATCATTAAAATTCATCCCCTTCCCTCCATTGAACCAAAAACACTGTAAGATAAACAGGATGAACTGGCAAAGTATAATTATAACGCATACACTGCTTCAATTATATGGAAAGTCGATAGGAATTTGCACTTTGTTAAAATCAGGTCAGAACTGCATAAAAGTGTAGGAACTAAGCCCAGTACTGACCTTGTACATTGAATACACCTAGTCATCACAGTCTTCACCAAAGGACCAAGGTTTTTATCCACCACAGATCTCTTCATTTCGGTGAACCGACCACGATCAGAGCCAAATGCCATTGATTGATCTTGTAGATCACATTCCCCACCCTGATCACAAATTGGACAGTCCAATGGATGATTCATTAAAAGGAATTCCATCACCCCTTCTCGAGCCTTCTTTGCCAGAGGTGTGTCAGTCTTAATTTTCATACCTAAAGACCAACATCTAATTAGATTACATCATCCAGAAAAATAAAGTTAATAACTGATAAGAAACCAATTAAAGCCAAATAAAACTTAAATTTAAAATCATATCAGCCATCAATGAAATCACAGAACTCCCCCCCCCCCAAAAAAAACTCTCTAAATTGAAAAAGGAAAAGTAAATTATAACAATAGTGTAATGAAGAAAGAAATAAAACCAATTGAGGGAAGATCAGCGTATGATTTTTTTTTTTAAAAAAAAAATGACGTGAGCATGCACCAAGTAGTGTCTATTAAATAAACGAAGCACAACAAACAGAATAATGATTTCTACATACAGAAATGTGAGCTCAACGTTTGATAGGTAAAATTCATCAAACTCAAACGTTTAGAACAAAAGATTATTGGTTCCCTGATATCAATAGCATTTGCAATGTACAAATAAAGTATACTAATAAAAGTTACAGAGCAAATACTAGACTCAACCGAATGATGATGAAATAGGAATGAATTGAAAATCAATATTCCAGAACATGCAGATTAATCCTCACAATCAACATGATCATACAAAAGCCAAACATTTCATCAACTTATCAGACACGAGAAAGGTAACAAAATCAACCCAAATAAAAATAAAGTAATAAAATCAACCGAAACAAGACACAGTTAAACTAATAAAGATAGGGAACAAAGCCCAGAGTTCAGTAAAACATGGGGCCAAACTAACCAGGAAGAGCAGGCATGGCGCAAGAAGCAACAGGCTTAGGAGACTTCTCTACTTCTACAAGACACATACGGCAGTTCCCGGCGATCGATAGCCGACTGTGATAGCAAAACCGTGGAATGTCAACACCCGCAGCCTCACACGCCTGTAGAACAGTCATGCCCTTGGGGATTTTCACAGGGTACCCATCAACAAAGACCTCAATGGCATCATCCGGGTTGGGGAAGTGGATTCTAGCACCGCCGACTGGAGTTCGCGGCGGAAGATCGGGCGGAGGCTGTTCCGGTTGGGCTTGAGCAGCCGCAGCTTCCGGCTTCCGAAGCTCCGGTTTGGTAACTATGGTTCGAAGGAGCAGGTTCCCTGGATTCTCGGAACCCAGCATCCTTGAGGTGGGTCGCACAACCTTCGAAGCTAACGCCCCCAACCCCATTTTCTGCGTGCCTCAATCTCCCCTCTTTCAAATCTTTACCTCCTCCAATGTTATACTTGACTCTTCACGATCTCTGATCACAGTTTTCCCCCCAGAATCTTCAACCTGTTTGCGTTTCTGAGATTAAACAAAACAGAAATTGCAGAGAGACGGAGATTAACAGTCGCTTACTAACCCATTGATGGATATTCCGGCCCCTACTCGGTTCTACCCGACCTGATTTAAAAGAAGAAAATAAAAATCAATACTAGTAATCTTTTTGTTCAGAATTTTCTTGACCCTTTGAAGTTGTTGATGTTTTTGGTTGAGCAATGAGCATGACACAAGGGAGCATTTAGGCCTCAATCAAATAAATAATTTTGCGTATGGTTTCAGCACTCTATGGATATTCTATCGCCCCTTCGAACTTTTTGGAAGAGGACTCAGTTAACCGACTTACACCTGGGGAATAAAGTTTCCACGTCAGGATGAAAAAATTATCAAGCTTACATGCACAATTAACACATGGATACGACGATCTGTTGAATAATGCTTGTAATTATCATAATTCATAATCTTATCATGAAATATGAACCCGAGAACTCAAATTTCAGGATTTTAATATTTTTTTAAGGAAACATGGTCAAGAATTTTTTTTTTTTTAAAAAAGGGAACACAGTCGAAAACCCAACCGAGCTTCTGGATGAGTCAAGAAAAAGCAAGCATCCTACGGCAACAGTGAGCGCTATATATGCGCGCGCGCATAATATAAAGAAGTGACATTTATATATGGAACTAATTTGTGGTCTCCGTGCGTTGTATTGGGTGTTTGTACATAATCAACAATATTATACTTAATGTTATGAACACTCATATGAAATCATCCTTTTCAATATATAATATAATAAAATTAAGGCTTACATATAAAAAACGCTATCATATTAATAGGCTTAATATGATTGATTGATATGCAAATAATGAGAAAACACTATCTTATTAATAGCCCTACTATTATAATAGATACAATAGATATTACCGTGAATCGATAAGATGAAAAATATATGTTAAGAATATAAATAAAGTGGTTCTTCAAACTCATATATGTATTGAGGCATATATGAAAAAAAGTTTAATTGAAGTGTTAACATGGTAAACGAATATCTTTAAGAAATATATACATTAAATACTTTGAAAATGATGGAATAAATTGGATGCTACGTGAGATATATCTTACAAAAATGATTACAACTTTTGTTGCCTGCAAGCCTTTTTCTTTTTATTTAGGAGACCAGATGAAATATTTGAATATTTTACATTCCCTCCATAATGTTGCAAACATTCTTTTAGACATTTTCGGGCAACAAAGAGTAACTAATAAGTTCTTACTATGCTTCCAACAAAATCAGAAGTGTAAAGTCATAAGTAAGAACACAATTGAAAAATAAAGAGATCATATTATACATGAATTAACAAAAAGTATAAACTGATAACTTTATTTAAAAATGAATAAACTGAATTCATAATTATGACTCATTTTCTCAATCTCTCAAATGTTTAAGGGTAAGTGTTTCGCTCGAATTCAACTAAAAAAATTGCACTAACATAAGCTTGCTAAAAATCTCAATCTCAACTACGTAATTTACATGCATAATTCAAATCAAAAAGACTTATTAAGAGTTATAATGAGTTTAAGGTAAAAAGAATGTAAATAGAGCAATTGAAAAATGGGCCAACTTATGAATAAATTTATCTTCTCACAGCAACCCATAATTTTAATTCAAATACTCAATATCTTATTATTCTTCTTCTTCTTCTTCTTTTCAAATTTTTGCAACTCTAAAGTTGATGATATGTACACCCCCACACTTGTCAAAAGCTTATTTCACAAGAATTTCAAATGCTCTACCAATCTTCCGAATGAGGTAAAAGCACTTGATATGTCATTAAAACACATATTAATGGGTTGAGAACAAACAAACAATCAATTAGGCTAAAAGAGGTTTATCAATGATATAATTACAATGTTGGCTATTTGGCTTTGATTAAAGAAAGAAAATGAATGCCTTTATCATTTTTAAATATGCATGTGAAATGTAGTCTTAACCATATTTAAAGCAAGTTCTAAAGTGACAACTTAATAGGTGAATATCACATACAAGAAAGATAATCCTTATTGATCAAATAGGCTCAAAAGCTCACGATCAAGGGTTTTAAAACTTAGCTCATTCAATCTCAAAATTTGGAACCAATCCCAACAATCAGTTGTTCAATCATGATATGAAATCTCTAAATTTAATTAATCCATACTTAAAACTTATATGCTTCTTAAAATCATTGAAAAACATCTAGACAATATTTTTTTAGGTTGGGCCATTTTTTTTTAAAGATGAAACAAAAACATGTAATTAATAAGATGCATCTCAAGCGTTAAGAATAACTCTTTACTCTGTCATCTTTACACACCCCATGTATCTAATAGTTTTACTAACTAACTATCTAATGAAGAAATTAGATTTATTTTTTATACTCATCCCCCCAACTTAAATCAGACATTGTCCTCAATGTCTTCTATATATTATAGAAATTTTTTATTTAAAAACCTAAACACACAATGAAATAAACCAAAATATTAAGAGTAAAACCATAAGATTAAGGAAAGTAACAACTGGAGAGTGATATCTGGATTCTGCTTCTAACTGTTATCTGAATATTGCCCACCTATTTACTTGACTAATAGATCTTATTTGGGTTCATAGATTTGCAGTTGATCAATCAACTGATCAGCAGTTAGTGCAAAAATTATAGTATGGCGAGTCTGTTAACCTTATGAAATTCCTATCAAATTGGCATAATTACCTTTAGTTTTGCATGCATTTTGGGTAAATTCATAGATAATTGATAATAAATGTGCAAACGTAATGTGCCCAGGGACATTTGTGATAA
Organism: Albizia julibrissin; assembly: GCA_037074505.1. Taxonomy (NCBI): domain Eukaryota; kingdom Viridiplantae; phylum Streptophyta; class Magnoliopsida; order Fabales; family Fabaceae; genus Albizia; species Albizia julibrissin. The sequence continues at coordinate 37,863,319 of CM073483.1, read as the reverse complement.
AATGATATAAATTCTCTGTTTAAGTCCCTAAATTGTATTAAAATTACATCAACACTGTTTTTATAGATTTCATTATGTTGATAGATTAACAATTGAGCCACAAAAGAGTCATTGGAGGCACAAGAAGATGATCAAGAAGTGGGAAAAGAGCTAAAGAAGTCAAAACATCATGGAAGAGCAAGAAAAAGGTTAAGAAGGCCAAAAAGCTTCAAATAGAAGCTTGGCTGCGGCCAACCAATGTTTGGTAGCGGCCAAAAAAGTTCCAGAAAACTTTTTGACCGCTGCCAAAACCCCTCCATAAACATTTTGGCCGCGGCCATCGCCCAAAAACAGCAGAAATGCGTTTTGATGACAACACGGAATCTATGGCCTATAAATACAAAATTAACACATCAGAGCCTTATTCTGAACCTCGGATGCGCCGTGGAGACAATGCTTTGCTAGGGTTTGGAGCTTGGAGGTGGAGATTGAGCTAGATGTTGAAGATTTGAAGAGATTTAAGCTTCTCCTCTTGGTTTTTCCTCTCATTCTACTGTCTTTCCCTTTTGTTCTGCTTTGTAACTGATTTATGCCCTGTTTCTCAAGGGTTTTATGAACATGTATAGCTAGAGTTTTATTGTTTGAATTGTTTTGAACCCTTGTATGAATTGAGTACTCTTTTCCCCTTTATAATTATGTTGAATGATTGGTTTATGTTGATTTCACTCTGTTCTTAATGCTCCTTGTTGATTGTCCACCAATGAGGTTGTTGGGTTCACTTGGTTGTCGCCTGAGAGGACTAGATTGAGTGTAAAACTTGGGTCTAATCATGTGGGAACTTGATATTCGGGGATTGGATGGATGGTTTTGTTGATGAGGTAGAGATACACTCATTAACCCCACATAGCCATATAGGTTCTGCAATTTTGGCTGGGCTTAATTCTTCAGTTAAGAGATTAATGAATTAATTAAGCTAAACACCTGTTTAGCGATTTGAGAGAGCACTTATGGGTAAATTAGTGACCTTGGTAGCATAACCCATCCTTGAGAGCTCATATTGTGGGATTTGAATGAGTACCTATGAAATGTAAAGGGGATAAACAATCCTAACTTCCATTGCATTATTCGTTCTAGTCCATGAATCATTTGTTTATATTTTTCTTTTAGTTTATAATTATGTTTTCCTCCAACCGTGATCATTATCCAACTCGAATTAGGCAAAAGTGAAATAATCGCTACTTAACCGGGTTTTGGAACCAAATCCTCATGGGAACGATATCTTACTCATCACTTTATTATTTGGCGCGACGCGTGCACTTGCGGACCGTTATGGATAGAGTCACTTAGGGTATGAGTCTCATTTCCATAGCATGGTCAAAAAAAGACAGCATATCATCATAAAAACTATTAACATTTAACAATCATAATGATTTTTTGTGAAAGTTCAGCCCAATATGCAATGCTAGAAATCTCATCTAATGTTTCCAAACCATCGAGTAAAGCAATAAAAGCTTCAGCATGGTAGAATACACGTCTCATACGTTCAGCCAAGCTTGAAACTTGCAACTCCTATCTGACAAAAAAGATGTAACCGTCCAACTCCTTCACACGAACATCCAAACCCTTGCTTCCGTTAATGCTTGCAGAAATAACAACACTTCCCCTTAGGCCTTGAATGCCTCCCCCATATACAAAGTTGATCTTTCTAGCAGCTAATGTATTTCCAAGTTCTCTTGTTGTAGGTAGAAACTCTCCATCATTTCCCAAGTCAGTTTTCACAAAAAATGCAGATAGATTTAAATCTACATTTTAGTGTGATACAATTTTTCTCTTCTTTACTCTCATACATTTTGTGTTTACAAGTGGAAGAGTATATATTTATACTACTAAAGCAACGACAACAAGATCATGCAAATAATATATTTTTCAAAAATTTTTGAAAAAATTTCCTACAAGGATGACCAGTGTAATGTTGCGTGAAGAAATTAAACAAAAAGAGTAAATAATGTCAAAATTTAATGAAAAGATAAGTCAGATTAGACAAAAGTATGATTATATACGGTAGTTGCGATTATAGCTCACATCTTTCTATGGTTTTACATCTAACGGCTTGAACACTTTCTATGAATCGATGATTTTCTTCCTTTCCAATTTTCTTATAAACTGGCAAGTAAGGTCTTTTAATGTCAGATTCCCAAGACGATAGCGTTCTTTTTCTTCGTTAAATAAGTTTATTAAATCAAGAAGAATAGCATAAACATCACCATTAGGATGCGTCTCAAGAGTCTGAATAATATCCAATGACTCCTTACTCAGCCCATCCTTTATGAATTGAATTTTATCTTATCCATTTATAGAAACCATATATTTTCTCCGACAATACTTATCATATGTCTACCTTGCACATTTATGGCAGACCTTTATTCTTTTAGCTCTTCTCTTTTTGGAGTAAGAACTTATTCCCATTCCTGACATATGTTTAATAAATGACTCATGAATCTCACATGTTAAATGTACCTTAGCTTTAATGATCCAGCGTACATCCTCAAGAAGGTCCAAACGCTTGAATGTATTTATTCTTTCAAGTTGATAGTTATAGATCTTCCTGAGCACATCTTTGAAAAGAGTGGGGAACCTATTTTTAAGCTTTGCAAAAGATTCCTCTATGGGAATTATGAAAAATAAAATTTTTAACGTAGTGCAGTGTGCTTCAGTGAGTAGGAAAGAAAGATTAATGATATGGGTGCTTGATCTAAGTCTTTTTCTCAAATTCCATTGATTTGTTTTTCACAAAAAGTGGTCTTCTTTGAGGGATGGGGTAGGAAGGTATAGCTCAGCATATTGGCAGCTTATAAAGTTTAAGATTTATAGCTTTTTGCCATTTCATTTTCTCACACAGCTTTGTGATGTTAAAGATGGCGATATATTGAAAAAACAACGCCATGAGATAATTATCATAGCAGATTTTTTTTTAAAAAAAAAGAAAAAAATTATCGAGCATTATTTAACTTCAAAGAAACAATGTTTAAAAGTTTTTTTGAAGAATAATTTTGTCCCGAAAAATAACCTAGATGTAGCAATTTTATCCATTGCCTATAAAAATATTAACCTTCAATATCAAATTTTCAACTGTCAATATTAATTTTTTATGGTTTGAGCAAATTTGCTTCATTTTAAGCATTTCTCATACAAAATTACTTTTAAAAAAAACCTTTAAATACCTAGTCTCTTGAAAGGTTACTTCTGATATAAAATTACCCAATAACTTTAAAAATTTTGCAAAATGTCTCAAAAGTTAAAATATATTATAAGTAATTGATCATACTATATCTATTCTTAAATTTCATACCACCCGTTTATGTACTTGTTAGTTTCTCCTTTTTAATTAAATTAGATATATTTTCTATATACAATGGGAAATTAATAATTGAATAATATGAAACTTAATTATGACCTATAAAATATTTTAAGTGTGGGTCCGAGATTATGGACTGCCATTTGTCTTTATTATTTTCAAATTTTAATTTTTGTAAGATAGTAGTAGGAAATAAATTAAGAAAAGACTTTGATTTTAAATTAAAAAAAAATTTAATTTACATCTAAAACTTTATTGCAACTCAAATTTTTTTAAATTTGTGGGAAGATTTTTTTTTACAAAAAGTATCAAAATATTTTATTTATTTTTTATTAAAGCCTCAAAATATAAATCTTACAGCATTATGTGAAATATATATTTTCACCTCAAAAAATAAATATCTTAAATTTAAATATCCAATTCATCATGAGATAAGATTAATCATTTTAGCATATAATCTAATGTTGGTATATGAAATGGTCAATAAAGTGGGTATGAGACAGTTGACATTAATTTTCTTTCTTTCTTTTTGCTTGTAGCCTTGTATTTCTTTTTTGGGCAAAGGGGCAAAAATGCCCTTATGTTTTTCAGAGAAGGGCACCCAGCACCAAATGTTTTTCCTGGGAGCATAAATGCCCATCAACATTTAAAAAGGGAGCTAAAATGCCTATCCATCTGCCACATCATCATTTTTTTAGGGGAAAATAACCATTTTGCCCTACAATTTTGTGAAATTTTATAATTTTACCCTTAACAATTGTGTGACACTTTTAAATTAGTAAATGACCTCCAAAAATTCTAAAATTTTTCAGAATAAAAGTAGACATGATAAGCTTTAATTTGATAAGTCAAATGAAATTTTATTTGGTCAAAATGACCATTTTGCCCTTACAATTTTCGCAATACTTGAAAAATTGGCAGATTTGTCACCAAACTTTAAAAATTCATATCTAATTGTATAGATATCCAATTGGGGTGGTTCCAAAGCCTATGTGACCCTTATTAAGTCTAGTTTTATGGAAAAATATAAATTTTAGCCAATAAGAACCTCAAAATTCCCAGAATTTTGAATTTTGAAGTCTCCTCTAGAAAAATTTTAAATTCGCTGGGAAAAATTTAAAAATTCATTTCTCCTTGTTAAATTCGCTGGGAAAAATTTAAAGCTTATCATGTCTACTTTTATTCTGAAAAATTTTAGAATTTTTGGAGGTCATTTACTAATTTAAAAGTGCCACACAATCTGAATGCCTCAACAGAAAATCACATTGACAACAACTTCAACTTGTGCCCAGCGAATTTAACAAGGATAAATGAATTTTTAAATTTTTCCCAGCGAATTTAAAATTTTTCTAGAGGAGACTTCAAAATTCAAAATTCTGGGAATTTTGAGGTTCTTATTGGCTAAAATTTATATTTTTCCATAAAACTAAACTTAATAAGGGTCACATAGGCTTTGGAACCACCCCAATTGGATATCTATACAATTAGATATGAATTTTTAAAGTTTGGTGACAAATCTGCCAATTTTTCAAGTATTGCGAAAATTGTAAGGGCAAAATGGTCATTTTGACCAAATAAAATTTCATTTGACTTATCAAATTAAAGCTTATCATGTCTACTTTTATTCTGAAAAATTTTAGAATTTTTGGAGGTCATTTACTAATTTAAAAGTGTTACACAATTGTTAAGGGTAAAATTATAAAATTTCACAAAATTGTAGGGCAAAATGGTTATTTTCCCCTAAAAAAATGATGATGTGGCAGATGGATAGGCATTTTAGCTCCCTTTTTAAATGTTGATGGGCATTTATGCTCCCAGGAAAAACATTTGGTGCTGGGTGCCCTTCTCTGAAAAACATAAAGGCATTTTTGCCCCTTTGCCCTTCTTTTTTTCTTTAGCTTTTCCAGGTCTCCTCCCTTGAAGCTCGTGATCTCATTTTATTATTTAATTTAATATAAAAATAATAATATATTAAAAGGATGACGTGATCAAAGCAATAAAGTTGTAAGCGGTGGTTTTTTTTTTTTGGAGAAAAAATCCACAGAAGCAGTGGAATTTTTTTATTTTTCGTACATTTCCAACATTCTAGAGCAAAATTGTGTGGGAAAAAAAAATCTAGGGTAAATGAAAATTTTCGTTAGAACTAACGGAAGATTAAAAATTATGTATACTATGCTTAGTTTTAAAAATATTTTCTTACTTTTTAAATAGACGTTTTTCATTTTTTTGGAAAATTACAGTTAGGTCCTAAATAAGAGATAAAATGAAAACTTAGTTCATTGAAATCTCAAAATGAAAAAAGAGCCTCAGGAACATGTCAATAGAGCCCCTAGACTTATCAATGACTCAATCCTGGAGTTGTCAATGAGACTATTTTTTTATTTTGAAACTGACATTTTTGAATTAAAATTTTAAAAAGCAAGACTGTGGAGGGATGATGTGGTGAAAATTTGGATTTAAATTTGAATATGACAATGTGATTCCCTTTAATTAATTTGGTGGGGGGATTTTAATTTAAATATTATAATTTTCATTGTTTTGAAAATTTCGAGAGTCGTGGTTTCAAAAAGTGAAGTCTGGTTAAGTGAAAGTAGTTGAACTCTCTGAATCTGTGTCAATGCGCATATTCACTGCTCATTGGTCAAGTTTTTGCGTGCCAGCCTCTTTTCACAAATTCTTCATCTGCTTGTATAAATTGTATACTTTGATTTGCCTTTTCAAAATTTTTGCCCTTCCCTAACTTTTTCTTGGGGGAATAAAATCAACAGCATTTGCAAATGCAATGCATATTGGTGGATTTCCTTTTGTTGAAGAAAATTAACTAAAATAATGAAAATTATCAAAAAAAAAAAGAAGTTATTTTAAATTGGTTTTATCTTATCTTTTATTTTATCTACTTGTCTTGATAATAATCCCTTGAGTAGCCAATCGACTTTTACTATAAACATCCATTGGGGTTTTAACATTAGACTTGTGGCCCATAACTTCACTTTTTGACCCAATTTTTTAATCTATTTATTTCTTCTTTCTTATAGTATTCTCACGTGATTTAGGGGGCGTGATTTTTAGCTTGATTGAGTAATATTATCACAAAGAGGATCACAAGGCATGCTATGCAATATATCAACATCACCATCAATATGATTAATCTCATTTAGAGGAAAAAATGTTGACCCTGCAATATATTAACATCACCATCAGCAAGGGCGGGTATGTTTTAGAATTTATGATCTTAAGGCATCTATTCATATAAACTAACCTCTGGTTTTAGGAAGCTGCTCAATTCTGCTTCCTACAGTGTGGGGTTTAAGGAAATCAAATGGGGTTCCTTTCACTGATTGGAATTTTCTGGTGGGAATGAGCTGGGAATCGACAGGTGTGATCTTGGACCCAAAGATTTGAACCACCTTGTTCAGAATATTACCAAGAGGTCACCGGGAAATCCTGAAACACAAATCATGGTAGTTCCATTTATTAGATTGTCTATATATATATATATATCACAGAGGAATTTGAACTATTAAGATTGTTTGTTTTACCTAATCATTGGCAAAGTAAAAGGATTTTAATAAAGAAAAACGTGTGTTTAGTTGAGGGAATATAATGATAATCAGATAATGAATGTGTACCATGAAGTAAGCAGTATGATAATACAAAAAGGTACCACACCGTGTTGTCTTCACAGATTCCAGGTTTGAGCTGCCAGAGGCACACCATGGTCCTTTTGCTTGCCATGTCGTCAGAGTCTACGTTGAAGAAGGACGACTTATGTGAGGTGAGAAGGGTGTCGAAATGAAATGTTTAAATTGGTAGATGATAACTTATTTTAACCCGTGACTCTTATTGATTCTATGGTGAGAGATAAGTCAGAGGTTGGTATTCCAAGAAGCAATTCTATTAAAGGGAGAGGTGAGAGAGGTTGAAATATTTAACAATATTTCCCACCCTTATTATTGCTTTGTCGTGATTCTATGGTGAGGGATAAGTAAGAGGTTCAAAATTCAAATATTATGAGGGACATGTGTGATTTAAAGAAGAATGGTTAACACGTAGCACGATATTCAATTATTATATGATGGGAAATAAGCATCCGGCTTGTGAACTGTGATGAGTCTGGAGTCAGTCATAAGCCGAGGTGCAGAACGGCTTGAGAGAAGAGATATTTATAATAGATTGATTAAAGAGCTATTTTATCCTTAAAGTGGTCATATAGGAGGCAATTTTGGTCAAGAACTGTTGTGTATTTATTTAGATTAGAGATAGGAGTCTTTAAAAATAGTTTTTTTAATCTTGATTTACGATATATAAGGTAAATATGTTAGAATAATTTTGTCTTAATTTATATGAAAAATACTTATAAACTTTTCAAAAGCTATCCCGAACAAGTTTTTATAAATTTGGAGCAATTTTGCGTGGGCTATTATCTAAGTTAAATTTGACTATTAGTTAACTAAATATACAAAACTGACAATTTACGTGTCATGTACGTCATTTTTGTTTTTGTTTTAGATGTAAATTTGTTTTGGAAGTTTTCATTCAAGAGCAATGTTGCCTTAAAAGTTTCTAAATCGTGAGAATTTCACCCTGACTGTTATTTAGGTTAAGTTTACTCATTAGTTAGCCAAATATGCTTATTTGACAAGCTCATGTATCATCAACTTCATTTTTTTACAATTAGATTAAAAATAAGTAATTTGTTTTTTAAAAAAGATTGCATCACGTCTCAAGGATTAGAGACAATTAAAGATGCGAAAACATTTTTATGGTGAAGAGAAAATAAAAAATGTACTTACCTATCTCAGCGTCATTGGGGCACAGTGGCAGAAAGTTTTTTATGATCTTGTTCTCGGCAATCTTCTATAGTGTGTTATGCATTTAGTGATTGAATCTTTTTTTTATTACTATTTGGTGAATGTGAGTTCCACCTCCATATGTAACTTTTTTTCTTTAATATTGTTCACACTGCTAGATTTGACATTTTCAAAATAAAATTGTTCCAAAAAAAACTGTTGGGGCTTCCTTCTGTAACAACTTCCAAGAGAAAATAGCTATATAACCCTTATATATGTGGTTAAAATTTTAAAAAAGTATATTTATATTATATATAAGACGGAGTTAATTCTCACAAGTTCATTCTATTAGACTTTCTCAACAGAAATTGTTTTGTATGTTTGGATTAGTCTTTAAGAAGTGATTTTATGAGGTAGGAAGCAAATATATTGAAAGTGCTTCTAAAATGATAGTTTGGGGGTATGCCAAAAAGTACAATTATTTTTGTCTTTCTGGGTTAATTTGTCATGCATATTACTGCAATAGGGAATGAGAGTACTTAGAATCTTTTGCTTGCAGCAGGATCATCCAACCTTCGAACTAAAGCCTTATTCCAGCACACCTTTGGTCCACCCATTTGGATCATGAAGCATCACTTTTTACTTATATGTAATGAATTTGGCGAATGTTGCTGAGCTCAAGTCCACAATTTGCATAGGTCAAAGATCAATGATGGACAGCTCAAATTCCAAGACCAACTTTATGAATAAGGGTGAACAAAATATCCTTTTTAAAAATTTACATTTTCCTTTTTTTACTCCTTTTGTCCAATTATAGGACAAGTATTTGATCTTGATCCTAAATATAAGACATATTTTACATATTTGTCAATATTTTCATAATTTACCTCTATTAACGCATTCTCAATAATAATCAAGGAGAGGGAATGAATGAATTAAAAAAGATTCTTAGGATGTTTTAGAAAATATATGTTAAATTAACTAATTTAACTATCTTCGTTAATCTAATTAAATTAGATAAATATATCTTATATTAAAGACCAAATATATATGTTCATAACCACCCCCCCCCCCCACAAAAAAACCCACCAATTTAGCATACATAATGTTGCAGATCTTAAATGTTGGAAGCTGACAATCCTGGCTTGATCAAGGTCAGTCTGAGAGAACAAATTAGCATTTAATCAGAAGCAGCCTCGATTTTTTCTTCCAAATTTCTTTAGCAAGATGGGAAAAAATAAAAAACATAATTTCTACCTCAAACAATAATAGAAGCGACAATTTCAATAGTAACATTACAAATCCATTTTGATCATTCTTCCCTCTGTACTTAAATACTCCACCATTAGCTACATTACCCCTATTTTTCTAACCATCTTTGAAATAGAAATGCTCTCCTTTTCTACACTATCCTCCCCTCCCTCCCTCCCTTGAAGTGTCTTCCTGCACACTTCATTTTTCTCTCTTAATGTGTTCACAAATGAATTTGACATTCATGATTAAAATTGAGACAATAAGAAACTAGGTTAACATTTATACACGTACCATAAAAGAAATTTACAACACAACAGGGGCAAAGGAAAAGACTGACATATCACCAGAGACCCTCCAGTTTTTATTAGTCCTTCAGTTCTAAGAAGCTATGCTTTGCCCTATAAGCTGTGGTAATGACAGACTTCTTAACACAATTCACATGCAAAAGGATGCAGCTCAAATAATTCACATCCTTCAAAATTCAAATCTAGAAAATTTGACTGTCAAATAATCCTACTTGATTCAACCCTAGTCACCAAATATTCCGAGCAGGTCTTCCAAGTTTTTTTTTTAAAAAAAAAAAAATCAATCCCTCTTCAAGGCTTTGGTGATATAAGCTCTCGTAATTTCTATTACAACGTATGCCAAGATTGTAATGGTGATACCCCCAAAAAGAACAAGATGATCATAAACTGCATTTTGGACAGTGTACACTTGAATCCCAATTGTGTTCCAATTGCTTTCTGTCCAGACTGGGTCCACAACTCCCATTTCGTCAGATGAATTAGGGGGCAAAACATTCCATACTCCTGATTCATATTTTAATCGCGTTGAATATGCTGGAACATACCTGCAAGGATTACCATTTTTTTTTTTTTACCCGATCAATGTTTATCGATAGATGGCAGCTTATGATATGAAGAGGTTAAAAAGAGAATAAAACAATTCCCAAACTTCATATGGAGGATAGATATTACTGGTAAGGGAATTAAAAATGCATAGTAACAAATAGATTGAACACAGCACCATCAACAATCTACTGTCATTGAAGATCAGAAGTTGCACCAATAAATATAAAGAAGCAAAATACCTGGTTGTAGAGGTAACACAAACCCCCTTCCCATCAGTCTCTGCTTTAATGCAAACTTTATCCCTACTTTTGCAATCTTCTTGACAACCGGTGCCACCATTTTCCTTTGAAATAGAGGTTTTGTCAGATAAAAAATTCCAGATAAATCTGGGAACATCGTTAATGTATTCTGGATATGGTGTAAATGAAGGTTCATCCGCCATAACACCAACATAATGGCTAGGGCAGGCTGATGAAGGTGAAATATAGCTCTTCACTAATTCACAAGAAAGGCCAGGATCACAGGTCAATAAGCAACCCATAAGTTCTTCAACAAGTGACGCATTTACATTTATAGCAGATAAAGCTGAATCTCTCACATCTTCCTTTCCACTAGCAAGAATGTACAGAGTTCGGGCAATAAGAGAAGCAGCAGCAACTATAGCTGATGAGTTTACATTTGCTGCATAAACCAATCAAATGAAAAGATATGTGACTCGAGGATAAGAGGCAAATATCATGAGAAGGAAATAATTAAATAAAAAAAAAGCCAATCTTATAATCCAGCTCACATAAATCATCAAGGTGACTATGGTAGAACTTGTTAGTGAAGACAGCATCAAAATCTTCCAAGACAATCCCAGAGAGTGCAGGATTCTGCAAAAACGAAAAGGTAATACAAAGAAAGGAACTGACTTTAGAAGACCAACCATTTGACATAAGCATTTAGCAATAATTACCAGTTCAAATGACGTTCGAGTAAAGTAAAACTAAATAAAACAGGTTTCAATAAAATAAATTAATTCAAGTAAATATAATTTAAGCCACAAATGAGCAGGCAAAGGGCACTTCTCAAATATATGCATACATATAGGGAACTCAAACCAGAACTTCATTTATGACATTCTGGCAATGAATACATATACGATATTCTCGAGGGTAAGGCAACTGGCAATTGCTTCAAATCTGGCCAATAGAAAACAAAGAAGGTGCTCTATCATCTAATTTTTTCTTCCTTTGCATCCTCTTATCAAAAGCTTCAGGGAATGTCACTTTTCTTTATCACTGACCATTTGTCCCTCTAAATAAGGAAGATTTCATTTATAGCGTGCAGGGTTGGATTAGGATCAGATATATCGAGAGCAAAAGAGAGATTTGGGAAAAGTAGACAGTAAATACTAAACACAAAGGTACTGTTACATAAAGCAACTATAAAGGGAAATTTAGAGGTACAACCAATTTTGCACAATCTAGGATAAAATATGGTGCAAATAGTAACAAGGCGACTTTAAAAAAAAAATCTTATTACTTTCAAAGCAATGTTCACAAACTTAGAATCATTAACATCACTTCATCCTTCTCTTTTGCTTATACAAATCTTATTGATGAGACATTGTCTTTTAAAAAAACACCTCCTCCTCCAGACATCGTCATTCATATGATGGCAGTATTCATTGCTCTGCTCTTTAGCTGTATTTGGATAATAATGTTCTTATAGGCAAACTAAAAAAGAAAAAAAGGTATCAAATACCTTTTTCAAAAATGCCATAAAGGATGACGGAGGTATCCCAGGATTCGAGTCACTTGGAGATGTGATCTTAATGTTCTTGGATAGCAGTGACTCTTGCGCATGCCTCAAGGCTGCCAATGTCTCATTTGTAGCAGAAGATACCTGCATTGATATGCTATTAGTAATCGGTAAAATTGGCAATATCCTCTATATCACGCAATGTAGAAAGAAAAATCAAGTACCACCATATATCAAATGAAGTCATATGGTTCGAATACATAGTTTGGTTAACATGTTTTTTTTTTAAAAAAAGAAAAAGAAAAAGAACACATCGTTTGGTTACAGGCACATCAGGTGAAGGGAACAAAAGGTTACTAAGATTACTTGCGTTGAACAAATGAACCACACAAGAACTCAATCCAACAATTCCTGAAATTCACATCAAGATTCCAGATTTTACTTGCTCACATTGCATCAAAATTCATGTTTTCCAAGAAGCAGCAGCAAAATTTGCAAAATAATTGTTATCGCTAACTGGCTGTAGAGAATTGAAGTAAAAGATAGAAAAAGTATTAATTATGAAGAAAGTCAGATGCATTGTATCCAATTAGAAATTTCAGAATTATTTAGAAGAGGCACGGAAGTCACAAAGCTAATAGAACAACCAAGAACTCACCTCTGATGTATGAGTAAAAAATCTATGAACACCTTCACTGAAGCCCTTTCCAACAGAACCAATTTCAATAACCTGTTAATATCAGTCAAAAAAACCAGAGTCAGCTTATTAATTAACAACATATATATGAAAACAATGATAAAGTAACAAAAATAATGAAAAAAGAACATCGTACTTTTCTATTTTACAATTGGGAGCTCTTATGAGTAGATGCCCAGATCATGATGGAATTCAATAAAGCAAAATTTAATGCCAAAAGGGCATTTGTAAGAATACTATTGATTAATTTATAGGTGGGACATACAATCACTCTTCAGCACAAACCTAATAGTCATAAACACGAGCAGAAATATACCATTTCAACTTGTGAGTTATTAAGCCCATGGACAGCTTCTGAATGCATATCAAGCTCAAGCAAAAATCTTCGACTTCCAAGGTAGCCCCATGCCTCACCAGTAAAAACCACAAAAGCAAGCTGCATTGGGGTTAAGATGGTATTAGCAACAATGCTTCAAAAAGTATTAATGGCATGCATGTAAAATAAATGGTCCTTTTCTATTGATAATTTATATTTTCCAGAAAAAGCAACCCATGATTGTTGTTGGATGTCTCAGATTAACAAGTATACCGGATATTGCCACTTGCAATCACAAAGGGGTAGAAAAATACTAGTACTCCCGTTTTATAAGTATTTGTAAGCTAAAACACATTATATAGTCATTGCGGAAGAGATGGGGACACATAAAAAGCTTATAATGGTTTGCAAAATCCAGAACAATACCAAACCCAATGTTTCAACCACCAGTTGAATCCCATGAAAAATAATCCCAGAAAAAGGAATGAAAACAGAAACAATAAGGTTTCAGGTAGTTGGATAAGGACTTTATAAAGTAAAACTGCCAGTTTAATGCCAGTATAATCAGGTATTTTAAAACAGCAGCCAAGGCATACATAGCCATTTTGAACAAGGTACAAGAACTTAATGAACAGAACCTGCAGCATCTATAATTCACCTGTTTCGTAAGGTCGCCAAGACCATTCACATGAGAGAGAGTATCAACTGCTGCCAGCAACGCAATCAAGCCCTGTAAAACAGTTGATGCATCACATTATGCTTTTGATTTAGGGATTATTAAAGATTATAAACATTAAACTCCATTAGTAATTGCATTTTTGGACCATAAATAAATTAACTAAGTTCCGCAACTAATTCAAAATACTTGCACTTACAGAAATAGGAGACTCGGCCCCTAGGCTCTTGTCCCGAAAAAATGAAGCAGAATCCATTGATGCCATTGTCAATATTATGGGTTTAGAATGATCAAAGGCTGAAGTGTTGATTGGTGGAAGTGATGACCAGACACTGCCTTTCATATGAAACGTGCAAAAAGTTAAAATTAAGGATGCGGTCAAGTAGAATAGAGGGGTCAGGTCAATAAAATTAAAATATTCTTTAAAAAGCTTCTAGACATTCTACCATATAAAAGATATTATGCTTAATCTCGTTTGCTTTCCTGGCAATATCTTTTCATTCTACTGAGAATAACCCATTGTCGTGTTCAGATCAAACTGGGTGAGGAGTTTTAAATCATGTTAAGCCTAATTTATAGTTAACATGCTAACTGAAGGCTGAAGCTGGACCTTTGGTTAAAATATGCACCCCAAACAAACCTATAGGTCAGACAGGTCAGACAGGAAAACGATTGAGGATAATCCATCTTTGAATATCCATACCTCTAATCAAGTCAATGGGGACTAAGAAAATCCCATTGGAATACAAAAGGCTGGATGATTCTATTATCAAAAGAAGTAGGGCTAACCCAAATTGGGATCCCAGCTAATAAATTGTATGAAAATCAGTATTTATCTTTTATTTCTTTAAGCTGTATTGGCATGCCTTTTCCTGAATCAAATCCAATTTATTGCATTTCTAGTTCCAGGAACTAGGAATTGAGCAGATTAGTTCCTTTACTTAACTGGGTATTCTAAAAGCCCAAGTACCCCATGAAAACCCAAAAGGAGAATGGAAGTGATTTTCATACTCAATCTTTTTAAAACACTGGCACCTGAATAAAAACATTAAAATTAATCTCAATACCCTTTCCAAGACTCACTGGTTCTTACCAATCCAAATTTCCTTCAATAGACCTACTGATTCTAAGGTAGGGGAACTTATAGTTCCAGTTGCATCATTATCCTTGTCTCTAGCTAATAAACCTGAATATCGGATACTCTTAGCCTAGTGTAAATTCTCCTTAATGTTCAGCCAATCCATAGGGGACTATGTTGAGAGACCAAAGCACGTGTGTTTTCTTCTGAGTTTGTGTTTCCGTGTGCGTTACTTCATTTAAGATTATTATCCATCCTCCATTAATGGGCTTTCATTGATAAATTATTTCATTTGAATATTTATAAGGGGACAAGCAACATTAGGCATAAGTTGCCAAAATGATGCCCCAAAAGTTCAAAAATATATATTACAACCACATTCATGGCATAGAGTATAGTCCAAAAAACTTCACCTGTATCCACCTAAAGGAAGGCAAGTAGCTTCTTTCAAGCAAGACTCTGAACCACGATTTTCAGATTTTGTTACCTAAAACAAAATTACCAGAATAACAAAATTCAATCATTTGTATTTTTCATGCTAAAGAAAAGCACGTCTAAAGAATCTGGATATACCTGCATCACCAGATCAAACTCGGCTACATTAACTGTATAACCTTTCCTGTTGTTCTCATTCTTGGTTGCAACCTGTATGAACAGGGAATAACAAACCAAACTTTTGAAATAAGAAATTCTTATAATAACTCAGTTATATCTGCATTAATTAAATAATAAGTTGAAATATCAATGTAGATATGACCTAAAAATATACACGTTGAACAGCCTAGAAAAATTATACAAACCTCATCGCTTAAATAAACACTCACAAGGGAATTTATAGGTTATTTACTAGCAAGGTTCTCACACAGGGAACTTAACTTGAACCCGCACCCTTGTGCCTAGTCCGTACAATCTAAACATTTTAAACATTAGCAAAGGCTCAAGAATGCGATGCAACTACAGCATGAACTCACACTTGACATTTCTTAGGGTTTGGAAGGTGGATAGATCAGAAACTACAAAACTATCACTTCCGCACTACTGAATGCAAAAATGTGACCTGAATATAGAATATTAGAATGCGGATGCTAAAGACAATACTTGACTGCTTAAATGGATAGGCTTCAGTATCACGTGTACGAACCACTTCAACATGGTTCCAGACAGTAAATATGTTAAGTGAAACAAAATCATTTCCAAAATAAGACTGAACACTGTATCAAACTGAAGTTATTAGACAATCAGCAGTACTGCACTACAAAATCAATAAGTGACTCAGCATTACCTCATGAAGAGTCTCCGTGCTACTATCTGAGAGAAGGAAAACAGGAAAATTGTAGGATTTCCACATGATACCAGAACCCTGCAGAAGTTGAGGGTGAAAATAAAATGAATTGACAATTATAAATGACTCATTGTGTCATTGTGCTGTTTCAGAACCATATTAGCATAAGCAGATATCCAACTTGGATCAAGCATAAATATTCAAAAAGTAATTCAGAATAAATTTGTTTCATCCATGAGTGTTTTTATTCAAGATAAAAATTTCTTTGCTTATTTTACAGCAGAGCCACCTGATTTCCAAAAACGTGCTAGAAAAAAAATCATAAAGGAAGAACTTAAAGATCAAGACCTCTTTCACAATCAGAGTACAAGCTAATGCCAAGTTGTGAATCGTGATACAAATATGCAAGTCTAGGTAAAAAGTCTTATCGTACTGTTGGGTTCCATTGATATCCAGTGTTATGGTAAGGAGCAAAGTCATTTTGTGGAAACTTTAATTCTGGAGAGAATCCTACAAGTCACAAAATAAAAACTATTATACGCAACTTAGCATTGCTTCAACATATTGAATGAGTAAAAAGAAAATTAATTACCCTTCAACTTATTCTGCACTCCAGCACCTGCCTCAACAAGCACACCAGCAACCTTACTTGCAAAGCTTGAATCGCCAGATATTCTAAAAGAGAAATTCATGTCCAACAAATGGATATGATTTCATGGATGATAGATGAATATACGAATTTAAAAAAAAAAAAAAAGGTATAACAATTACTCCTCAAACACAACTATGCAAGGAATTGCTTTGGATGGCAGAAAATATTTTCCACAACTTTACCTTGAACTTCCTAACAGAAAAATAAAAATATCAATGATCAATCCACATAAAATAACCTAAGTCACACATATCAACAACTTTTGATTTTACAAGACAATAAACAGTTATTGAACCCCATAATAATTAGCTTACCCAGAACATTCTTTGCAAGAAAGTCATTGATCTTATATTTTCAAGAATTCACTTCTATTTTTTTTTTGTTAAAGAGGTCAGAGTTCAAAAGAATGTTTAGTAGTCAAAGTTTTTCAAGTAAAAATAATATAATAAATCTCTAGGCTCTTCAAATCTACGATATTTAAAAGAACCAACAAAAAATAGCTTATACATGGTGTAGGGAGTATATAATTATAACAAACACAAAGAATGTCCAAAAATAAAAGAGAGAAAAAATGACAAATCAAAAGGGAAAAGTTATTTTGCAAATCTTGAAAATATACCCCCCATACACACTAACCAAGGATACCATTAAATAGTACAAGTTAGATCTGAGAAAAAGAAATGGCAGGCAAGAAAGAAAAGCTCCACAGTAGATCTATATGAAAATATGACATACGTGCCTTGTTAAGAGACTTTCAAACTCATCCAATGACACCAGTATAGCAGATGACTCTGCCAGTTGATTAGCACTTTTGAATGTCACTATTGGGGCGACAACCTTGTCTCGTCCAGGATCTAAGTAATACATTGAGGGAAGAACAATGAACCAGATTATTATCACAATGACATTCTTTTTGTACTCAGCATTGTGGATAATGTAAGAAATAAGACAAGTTTCTGAAGAGACTCACTGGAACAACCGATAGGTCCAGAAAGACTTAGTAGCCGCACACAAGGATATCCATCAACTACCTTGTACATAGACTTCTGAAGATCAGGAACTGATTCCATGGAGCTAGATTGTCCTGAATTGTACCGAAATCAGAACAGGACATGACAGCAAATTATATTACTATGAATTTAAAGAAAGAGAAGAGAAAACAGGTAATTGGCTGTTTCATAATAAAATTAGTCGCACTAAGTTACACATTAAAAGAGAGAAGGCAGTAATTTTGTAATTATTCCACATGATCAATTGAAGTTAGTTATCCCTGAGGAGATTTGATACTTGAGGCTCCAGTATACTGAGTCACAAATGGTTAGCCAAAAAATATACTGTGTCAAAAATGGAATGGCTGAACTCTTTTTTCTCTCTAGTCTCTATACCTCTTCTCTCATCCCTCCTCTTCTTCCATTCCCATCATTGTTTTCAAATCCTAACAATGGTATCAGAGTGGGCAATTCACAGATCTATGGTGGAAGCAATCAGATGCTAGTGCCAATAAAAGACATAGAACAGTGATTGAAGAGTGCAATGGAATAGCATGAAGCTCAGCAGGGGAACAATAGGTGTTAGTAGACAAGATTGTTCAAATCAAGAATCAGGTCAACAACTTGCAAGAGAAAATAAAAGGCTTTTCATTATAGTGCACCAAATTAATGCGTGAACAGAGACAAAAACAACCACATGTTAGGACCAATTCGATTTCAGAGAACAAACAATTACAAGGAGTCAATGATATTGACAAAGATCAACTTTCCAACATCTACTAAAGATGGTGTTGAGGGATGGATAACTAGGAGTGAACATTTCCCGTTTGACAGAATATCAGGAAAAAACCTAGTGGTGATTGCATGCCTGCCATTGGATGAGCAGTCTGTCCAATTATTCTAGGCTTGAAAACAGCAAAGATGGACAGCTAACATGCAGTGAGATCACTCAACCTCTCAGGTGATATTCGATGATCCCTGGAAAAGAGCCCATGCAGCTTAGGCAAACAGGACCATTATAACAATGGACAAGGATAGCTTCAATAAACTGATATGTACGATGGAACTGACTGAGAGCCAAAAACTCAGTTGTTAGACTGCTAAACTGAAATCTGAGATTGCTAAATTGTAATATAATTTAATAATGCCAAAATTGCATAGAACCCCTTGAATTTCAAAGTTAGACAAGGAACTTTTCCGAGCTGTTAAATTTGCAAATATCACCCCTTGAACATAAGCATAACACGTCAAAGAGCTATTTGTACATAACTTATAAGTCAAGAAAATGATCCACATATACATCAAAATTTAGAGTAGTACGTACAAAAAGTATAGAAGTTTAATATCACTTACGGATCACATTCATTAGTAAAATAAAGAACTCTCGAATGTTAGTTAGACACAGTTTAGAATGTTTGTTATCAAGTCTCAACTGTTATCATTAGGCTCAAAGTTCACAGTGGTTTTAACCTTTTATAATTAAATAATATAAGCTACAATAATTTTAAAATAATAAGAATAATAAAGTGAGGATATGAGCGTGAACTTTTGCGACTTCATTAGTGAGCCTAACCGTCCGAAGTGCAAACATTATCGCTGTGTCTCCCAAACTAAAACCCCATCCATTAACTAGAAACCGGAGACAAGGTATAAGCACGTGTAGTTACTAGATTTCACAGTGATAGAGAGACAAAGCGAATAAGCGAATAAAAGCTCTAATTTCCAAAAGCTCCTCCATTTTTCCAGCACCCAGACCAGGTTTCTGCTCAAATCTCGTTAAGCCAAATTTTACTCAGGGTTAGAGGTAAAATTAGAGGTTTATCCCAAAAAAACAGAACTAGAGACCAAATCAGTCAAGCAGAATGGCCACAGTAGATCGAATGAGCCTGAAACTGATACCAGAAAAGGACAGGCGAACGCCAAAGCATAGGAGCAAGCACAGAGACAGAAATGTTGGCGCCATGGCAAGAATTCTTGATACGGGAAATCCTCACAAGCCGTGGACTGAGACCATGGAGGAGTGATTAGTGAAGACTGACGCAGAGGCCCCGTAAGTCCTGAATGCGGTCTTTCTTCTTCGCCAGAAACCCCGCGATGAAGCCAATTAGAGCAAAACGAATCCAACGGCTTGGGTTCAGTTTCGACTTTCGAAATTGAGTTATATCTATGGTTGGAATCCGGTTGGTCAACCAAAACCAAACCATTCATGTCCAAAAAACCCAAAAAAAAAAACCATGTTTCATATTCCTACAATAATTTGTGTGGTCTGTTATAAACAAAGAGAAATATAGCCGGGAATACGAGGGGAGGAAATAGAGGAAAGAGTAATTCTTATTTATTATTCAATGTCTCTCTAATATGTTTTTTATTTATAAGCATAATTCTATAATCTATAATAAAAGAAATTATATAATCATAAGAAAATAATGGGGAGAAGTAATAAGAATATGGGAGAAATAATAGGGAGATGAACATTCATATTAATATATTTTAATATATTATTCATAAAACACTCTCCCTTAAATATCCAAGACTAAACATGTGCCTAAAAAACTTCAACTAAGAAACACTCAATGGGATAAAAACTTAGTAGAAGAAAAAGAGTACATTGTTTAGTGATACACTTAATAATGTTGACTCATTAAAAACCTTATTAGGAAAACCCAATGAAAAAAAGAATAAACGTATATCAACTCCCATCTTGACAACATCAATTGATATCTTTGAATTTACGATGTCTGATGCCACGAACGAGCATTTCAAAGATTGTATCAGAAAGTGATTTGATAAATAAATCTGCTAGATTTTCGTATGAAAAGAAAAGGCTGATTTTTGGGTTCTTCAAATTTAAATGAAGTAGGTGATAGGTCAATAGAAGGGGAAAAATCATTTTATCCCTTAACCCAATAGTACAATAATGTAAATAAATAAACAAAAATATAAGGTATAGATATGAGGTAATCCTTCAGGGAGACCGCAAATATAGATTGAAATTTCAAGTTATGTCAAATATAGTGACATTAGGTAATCATGAGAGGAAAAAAAAACAAGATATCGATTGAAACTTCAGGTTTCATTAAAAACGATGACTTCAGGTCACATGGGAGTAGAAGAAAAAAAGAAATAGTGGAAAAAAGTCGAAACAAAAAATATTAAAAATATCATACCCTGATTAGAGCTTCGTGTTGATAATGTGTTATAAATATAGAGAAAGATAGCAAAGAATATGAGAGGAGGAGGATAAAGTAATTTTTATTTACTATTTAAGGTATATCCAACACATAACATATGCCTCCTATTTATAGGCATAACCATATAATCTACGATAAAAGAGATTACATAATCATAAGAAAATAATAGGGAGAAATAATAGGAGGATGAGAAAAATAATAGAGAGATGGACATCCATATTAATATATTTTAATATAGGGCGAATGTGCAATTATACCCATAAACATTTTCTAAAAGAGCTACCAGCACTGTAAATATTTTTTGTATATAAAAATATCCATGAACTTTAAAAAATAAACCGATAATGCCAATTCCGTTAACTTTGCTTGACGAAGTTAGTTTTTCGTTAAAAAATAGTGGGGCCCACATGAATAAAAAAATAACGCCGTCAAGTAAAGTTAACGGAATTGACATTATCGGTCTATTTTTTAAAGTTTATGGGTATTTTGCACCCGAAAAATGCTTATGATGCTGGTAGCTCTTTTAAGAAATGTTTATGAGTAAAATTGAACATTTGCCCTTTAATATATTATTCATAACATGCACTAATTTTTTACAACCGAGTTTTGAATAATAAAATATCAAAAAAATATTTGAATAAAAAAAACCTAAAATTATGAATTGATGGGTAAAATAATGATTATCTATGTATACATAATTGCCCTTAATTAAAATATAATATGAAAATGGTTTTTTTGATAGCAAGAAGCGCCCATCAAATCTTAGTTGTTTCTTTAATCTCTCTCTCTCTAATGACCTGTTTGGTATGATGAAATTGACCATATAAAAATGGAATTCAATTCCATGCTTTAAACATGTTTAGTAGCTTGGAATTTGATAAAATTTCATTTCCATATCATCAAAACACCATGGAAATGAATTCCATGTAAAAACCTTATATTTACAATTCCATATTCTCCTCCCCTTTTTGCCCTTGTCTCTTCTCTCCTAATTTTCACACCACCATCTCCCTTTTCCTTTCATCACACCACTGCCCTACCACCCACCACCTTCTGAAGAGGTAACGTCATTGTCGTCCTTCTCATGCCACAACAACATCGTCGCCTTCTCCCCCTCCTTCGTTTTTTGTTGGCTCACTTTTCATCCTTGTTAGGAAATGGGTTTGATCCACCTTTGGTGGATTAGGTCTAAACCCATTGGCCTAAGGATCAAAATAAAATACCCAATTTTATAGGGTATTTATTGATAATATTCTGAGGCTTTTATTGGTAATATTCTCCAAATATTTGAAACAAATGAAGGGAATGGTTTTCCCGTAACATTTGGTGGGAACAGTTAATTTTTATGTGGGATGTGTGATTGAAGTACGATCGCTTTGTAGAAATAGGATACATTGGTAGAAACTCTCTCATAATATTTTTCTCTCATTCCTTCAGTGCATTTGATGTGTATTATAGATGGACTCCGCTGTGATCCGATTCGCGTTGGTATTTTGTGAGTATGAAATTACACTCCAGGTACACCTGAAATTCTTCATTGGTATCAGAGATTGGTTATTATCTGTCCTGAGGCTAAATTAATTTTTCTAAACGTGTTCATGAACAATGAATTTCTTTTTTTTAGAAAGCATGTGTGTGTGTGTAGAAAGATATTCTCTCCGTCAATTCATGTTCATAGATATATGAAAATATAGGATTCTAATTCAAATATATATATTTCTGTATGAGATTAGTTTCTATTCATCGTGTTTAACAGTGGATATAATTTTCTTCTGTGTTTTCATTTATTTTTCGGTGTTATACTGTGAACTCCAGTTTCTGTCAATTCTTGTTTTTCTTCGTCTATGCCTTGTTTCTATAAGTTTAAGTGTATTTAAAAGCTTCATAATACACATAACTAAACTCTGGATTGAAGGAACCTAAAGGTTGAACAGAATCCATGTCGAAAAAACATAACAAAATTCAATTGGGTCATCTGAAAACGAGTGATTTAGGCTTTAAAAATGATTCTATTGTGTATAGCTCAAAAAACGAAGAAAATGACACCAAGAACACGCAAAATGGATGTCTGACGGCGAAGATATGGAGGAGAGAAGAATTGGGTCCGACTGACCTAACCCATCTCTCCAGTGAGGTCAGGTTGACCCGGCTGGAGGTTGAAGATGAAGTTTAAAAAAATTGAAACAGCGTTGTTTTGGGCTTCAAAAAAATGGGTTGGTCCCTGATCAAACACTGGATCTGACTTGGATCTATTAAAAAAAATCGGATTGGGCCAAAGTTGGCCCAACAGAAAAAAACAAACAAATTGGATCAGGTCGGCTAGGTCTGAAGGCCCTACCCGATCCAAACAAAAAAAAGCAAATTTGATCTGGTCGGCTGAGTCTGAAGGCCCAACCTGATCCAAAACCAAAAAAAAAATTATAAAAAAAGGGGTAGAAATGCCACGTGGCGCCTGAGGCCACGTGGCTGACCCATTTTACACTTAGTAGGCATAACCAAACTACAAACGGCGCGTGGAATTTGGATTAGCGGTGCGTGTTGAAATCGGAGTCCTCCAAGGTGGCGCAAGTCATACACGCACCGACACCGAGAGTGAGATTGTCCTGTTTTTCTATTTTTCTAGGATTTAATCTTCTCAGGGCGTGTAAGACCTTCGGTTGAGACACATTTTGTTTCTAAAAATTCCTAAATTCAAGATCTTCTTGATAGTATGTTATTTGCCTATTTTTGTGGCAATTCAAGATCTGTTTGTGAGTTTTTCAGTGCTCATTTAAGTGTTTATATGCATTGGAAAATCCCAAAGATTACAATTATAACTAACATTTATTTATTTAGGTGAAAATGAAGCAAGAGGCTTCTAACAGCACTGAAACACATAAGTATGAATTATTGAGCATTAAGTTTTTGGATGATCAAGCTCATATGGATTATCCTGAAAAAGATCCTGAAGAAATTGAATTTTTCGAGGAAGATCCCGATAATGATCTTTTTTCTTATTCCTGAAGAAGATTTTGAGGAGTCTATACAAAAGAAACCCCAGGTGGTCTATTCTGATTCTGGACCAAAGTCTGAACCCTCCTGTCCTAATGAACCTTAAAACTTAGAAGAAGTGGTCAACCAACCCTATTCTGCTGCTATGGTTGAGAAGATAGTGGAACTTAATGCAAACTAAACAGCTAGAATAAACAATATAAAAATCATATACTCAATCATTGCGAACTATATAGAAAGTATAATGGACAAAAAAGAGTGCAGAATTCTACGTAAACGTAATGATGAAATATTGAGCAGCTGTAAGACCAAGAGGCACTTTCTCTATGACTGTCTCTTGGGTTCATGCTGTAAGAAAAACAAGAAGATTCATGAAGAAAAAGAGAAGATGTTTTAGGAAACTAAGAAAAACCATTATTGACTAATGTTGTTCTGACATTTAATAGTGTATAATGTTCTTGTTTTCCTTTTATATTGGTTGTATTGAGAATATGACTCTATATGTTATTGTTATAATGTTTTATGTATTGACATGATATTTTTCATGTAATGAATTATGATTTTTAGTCAATGCTACTTTTAATTGTGCATTATAATACCATGAATCCCTGATAAGTGAAAGCTTTTAGAAGGTGAAACTTCTAAAAGTTTGATGACTTATTTAAAGTACTTATATAAAGTTTTTTTTATAGAAAATAATAAAGTTTCTAGTATTTGTGTGATGAGTGAAACGACTCTTTCTCATAAACAATTATTATCCAGTATGGTTTTATAAAACCCAATTAACCAATGATAATTGTAAGCTATTTTTTCTCAATACATATCAGAGTTTAAGGCATAAAATTCGCCTACAAACTCTTTCATGACATATCAGAGTTTAGGCACAAAAATCACCCACAAACTCTATCAAGATATATCAGAGTTTAGGGCATAAAGCTCACCCACAAACTCTGTCAAGATATATCAGAGTTTAGGGTACAAAACTCACCCACAAACTCACTATAGAGAAATTGATTTTTCTAGTCACGCAGCATAAATAGGAGAAAATCATAGCCCACGAGTCTTAGAATCCACACAAAACAATTTCCAATACAGATATGGTTGTAGACCTACCAACATATCAGAGTTAACAAGGATTAAACCTTTATTCCAAAACAGTTACCCAATAGTAAACATGACATTGCAAAAACATGAGGGCCCTATAATGGCAATATAGAATTAATATAACACTAATATCAAAAGACGCTTACAAGATTCTCAACGTCTATGCCTCTGGTTGCTTCATTGGCCTTTAGCCGAGTTAAAGGTCTCACCTGAAAAATTATTTATAATGATGGGGTGAGACATAAAGTCTTAATAACCAAAATTAATTTACAAAATATGCAGGAAATGATTATAAGTTAGAGAAGCAAGTTTAACTAACATAACAATAATATCCTCATAAATTAAGCTTCACATAATATGATCAATAATAAGAATCATCCCCACCCATCCATCCTGCTCTTCCTTATAGCTTCTAGACGTGGTGCAGCTTGTCAATGCTAGTATACCCGACCAAAGGTTGGCTAGTCACTTCAAGAATACTACCCCCTCCCATGCTACCACCAATATACCATAACAGGGAGGTGTCTGTCCAAAATACTCAAATCAAAATCTAAGTCGGGACTGAGAGAGCCGATGGGCACAATTTCACCATATGTCTTTCACACAACCCAATATATCCCATAATATAAAAATAATACATTAATATAGTTTTTATAAACATCTACAAGATTATCATTTCTTATATATTTCATCCCAAATAGCATAATCACCACAATAGTAACAATCTTATAAATTATTTCCGCTTATATATAAATTGGAAAATACACTGCTTCACTGAACTACGTTCATATTCAAATATACACATAATCTTTCAAAACACATACAAGTAATATAGATAAAAGTAATGTTTAGAAAACACCTTATAGTCCAAAACAAGCATATAAAATAAATTAATCCTAATTACCTCAATCCAAATATTAATCTTAGTTGAATAGTAAAGCCCAAGCAATCACCGATCACAAGAAAGTTCTACATTATCAATGTAGATATCAATTAATCACAAGTAACAATAAAATAAATAATTTACGTAATTCAAATCATACAAACCCAATTTCTTTTACAACCCTTATCCTCAATTATTCAAATTTCCTTAAAATCCTTAACCATAAATCATTCCTCATGAACCCAAATCACTCATTAAAATCCTAAAATAATCTTTATACTATTTTCTCATATCAACCACTCAATTTTATAAATTAAAGTTTCACCTTTAACATACCTATAGTCATAAAATCATCAATATTAACCTTTCATACCAATTAAATCTCTTTTTCCTAATTTATATGGATATAATCCAATTATTAAATAACTCCTCAAATCTCCACATAATTAAAATCATATCAAACTCTAATTTAATTATTATGTCCTAACTCATATTTTTACATAGCTTAGATCTAACAAAAATAAACCGATTCAAACATCAATAATACCTCCAACAATCTAAATAAATTATTTAGCCAAATTTTTAATCGGTAAAACACCCTATATAAATTAATTTATATCATTTTTATAAAAGAAATTAATTATAAAATCACATAACAACTAAATAATAAATCTAAACCAATTAAAATTACTATTAATTATTCTCTACATTTCTATAGTCATATATTGATAAAACTCAAATTTTGCTTAAAATTATATCCTCAAAATATTCTCTAACTAGAAGAAAATTACTATAATAGGAAATAGAAAATTATTTAAAACATTTTTCATAAAAGAAGTTTTGTGATTAGGAGAGAGTTTGAGTACCTTATTGATCTCTGAAACTGTAAAAACTAAGACCTTACACCGCTTCTCTCCAAAATCGTTGCTCCATTTTGTCCCTGACAAAGTGAAGAATTGGAGGGGGTATATACAGAACATCCCCCTCCCTTACCACCTACCATATTAATTAATTAATTAATTTTTAATTTTTTTATTGGATGCTGCCACTGCCATTCAAAAATTATTTCGGCACCTCCCATACATACATACATACATACATACATACATACATACATACTATATATAACATTTCTTAATAAGATCCCTCTCTTTTTTATCCAAAAATAAAATTACTACTAAAATCATAATTATCTCTAAATTATAATTATATCCTAACAATAAAAAAATAAGGATGTTACAATGGGAGGTACAGATGTATTCTTCTGATCATGGATTTAGTAATAAAATTGTTTTCTAGTCAAGAATGATATAAGTACAGATATTGTATACCATTCTATACTATATAATCGTTTGGTTAAGTTCTTTTAAAGAGACCAACATTTCTAAATGTGAAAACATTGCTCCAGAATTGACAAATAGCCATGACAGGTATTATTGTTGAACTGAATAAAGGGGAAAATTGAATGGTGACAACTGGAACATCTGGCACCGCAAGGTTCAACACATTTTAGAGGAACAGGAGGCTGTTGAGTTACTGACCACTATTTTGATAGAATCTAAAGCTGGAACGACTACTCAACACAGAAGAAACTTGGAAGCTTACCGTGCATAAAAAAAGAATAGCATTGCAAGAGTTACCTTATTGAGCACCATAGAGAATGATCTGATGTGCCAATATGAGAAATACCAAACTGCTCAGGCTATGTGGGCTACACTCAAGGATAAGTTTGGTGGCACATTAACCACTAAGCTTAAGAGGTTGACAATCAAGTTTGACACCTCCAAGCTTAGAGGGAATACTCCTATGAAGTAGCATCTTAGAGAGATGTCTAACATGATCAGAGAACTTCAGGAAGCTGGATATACCTTGACTGATGAATAGCAAGTTCAAGATGTGATTAGATCACTCCCTTCTAATTAGGAGCACATGAAAGTAAACTTGACTCATAATGACAACATCATCACTTTTAATGATGCAGTGAAACGCCTTAAGCTTGAGGATGAATGCTTAGAGGCATATAAGGCTTTTGGACAAGCCTACTACACTGAGAATGCTGGTCCTTCTAATGCAAAGCCTAATTCCAAAAAGGGTAAGAAATCTCATAAGAGAGGCAAGAAGGATGGCTCTAGGTTCAAAAAGGGCAAAAGACAATTCAAGAAGAAAGGAAATAAGGGCAACAAGAAGAAAGTTAACTTGAATAAGGTCAAGTGTTACGCCTTCCTGAAAATGGGTCACTTCACACAGGACTGTACTAAGCAAAACGACCGTGAAAAGGTACTAGTGAATTATGTGAATTCACACATTTCCTTTGTTTTAAGTACTTCTTTTCTAACAAAACCTGTTTGTTCTTCTTAGATTTTGGATTCAGACTCAATAGACCATGTGACGAGGGATAGAGGATCTTTCATGGAATATCGTCGGTTTCCATATCTAAGCAAATGGCTTTACATAGGCAACAATGTAAAGATCAAAGTCAAATGAATTAGCACCTACAAGTTAGCTTTGCGTGGTGGAAAGACTTTAATCCTACATGATGTCTTTCATGCACTTGATATCTAACGGAATTTAGTTTCAGTACTTTGTCTTTTAGATTATGGGTTTGATGTAAACTTTCATGGCAAAATTGCAGACATTTTTAGCAATAAGACCTTTTATGGTTTAGCTTTCCTTTCTAGAAAGTTATTTGTTATGGATATTGTTGGTGATTTTTATGTGTATGACTGTTTCATTACTTCCTCTAATATAACTGTTGACATGAATATATGGCATGCTAGGCTAGGACACATTAACCAAAATAGAATGATTAAATTAGCTAGAGAGGGCTTGCTAGGTGAAATTTCAAATATGGAAATGTCTTTATGTGAGAATTGTCTAGCTGATAAGGTAACCAGAAAATCTTTCGGTAAGGGAACTAGAGCTGAGATTCCATTGTAATTAATCCATTCTTATATATGCGATCCAATGAGTGTGAGGGCGAGACACTGAGCTTTGTATTTTATTACCTTCACTGATGACTATTCACGATATAGTCATGTCTATTTGATCTCACACAAGTCTAAAGCTTTTGAGTGCTTTAGATGATACATAAATGAAGTAGAAAATCAAACATACTATAAAATTAAAGCGTTTTGTATTGATCGAGGTCGTAAATATTTATCTGATCAATTTAAAGAGCTCTGTGAAGAAAAAATGATAATTAGGCAACTAACCATCCTTGGTACTCCACAACAAAATAGAGTTGCAGAAAGAAGAAATAGAACTCTTCTAGACATGGTTAGGTCAATGATGGCTCAAGAAAATATGCCAATTTCATATTAGGTGATGCTTTATTGACGACTATCTTCATTCTTAACCGTGTGCCCTCAAAATCAGTCACTTCTACAGCCTATGAGTTATGGACAAAACGCAAGCCGGATTTAAACATTCTTAAACCCTGGGGGTCGACTACATATATCCATAATGATTCCCAGAGGTATGGAAAGTTGGGTTCTAGAAGAAAGAAATGTATCTTTATAAGATACTCTGAACAATCAAAAGGATATGTTTTCATAGGTGAAAACAAGGATGGAACCATGACTGAAATTGAATCAAGAGATACTGTATTTCTATAAAATGAATTTCCTAGCAGGGGAGATATTGATCGTACAATATCTCTTTATGAAACGCAGGAACAAGGTAGTGCAAAACAAATAAATGATCATCAATCATCTCAATACATTGACTTGAGTGAGAGCTTAGAAAGGTCTTTACAAAGGCCTAGATAAGAGAAGCAAAAAAGACAAGAAACTCCCATAAGAAAGAGTGATAGGAGAAATGTACTTAGGAGACACTTCTCAATAGAAGGAGAGGCACTTATTGTTACTCCAGATGGAGATGATGAACCATGTTCTATACAAGAAGCCTTATTAAGTCCTGCTAAGGATGAATATAAGAAGGCAATAGAAGAGGAAATTGATTCAATGAAAAAAAATGAATCAAATTTAGAAACTAGTTGATATACCAAAAGGGTGAAAAGCTATTGGGAACAAATGAGTTCTCAGAATAAAAAGAAAAGTTGATGGATCATTGACAAATACAAGGATCAATTAGTTGTAAAGGGGTACACACAATAAGAAGGTATAGATTAAGAGAATACCTTCTCACCTGTTGTGCGTTTCAATTCTATAAGACTTATTCTGGCAATAGTAAATAATTTAGGTTTGGAACTGCATCAGATAGATGTAAAAACAACATTTCTAAATGGTGATCTGGATGAAGAAATTTATATGGAACAACCATTATGTTTCATTAAGAGAAGAATGGAGAGTAAAGTTTATAAGCTTAAGAGGTTCATTTATGGACTGAAACAATCATCCAGACAGTGGTATTTGAGATTTCATAGAGCGATAACCTCTTATGACTTTAAAATGATTGAAGAGGACAACTATGTCTACATTAAGCGGTTTGAGGGTAATTTTGTGATATTATCCTTATATGTAGATATGTAGATGTCACACTATTGGCTGAAAATAGTCTAAATTCAATCTTAGCTATTAAAGAATGCCTATCATCGAATTTTGAGATGAAAGACATTGGTAAAGCAGAGTATATACTTAGAGTTAAGATCCAAATGGATCGCTCTAGAAGAATCCTCTCTCTTTCATAAGAGAATTACATCAAGAAAATTCTTGAGCTATTCAATATGAAAGACCGTAATCCCTTAAATACTCCAGTAGCTTATGGAGTAACCCTGAGTCTTGATATATGTCACAAAACTGAGTCAGCAAAGAAAAAAATGGAAAGGGTCCCTTATGCTAGTGGTATTGGAAGTTTAATGTACGCAATGATGTGTATAAAGCCAAATAATTGTTATGCAATTGGACTGGTTAACAGATTCCAGTCAAATCCTAGTGAGCAGTATTGGAAAACAGTGAAGAGGATTTTGAGATACATGAAGGGCACATCAAATTATGCATTATGCTATTAAGGAAGCGATCTATGTTTGGTTGGATACTTCGACGTTGATTTGGGTGGAGATGAAGTTGAACAAAAATCAACTTCAGGTAATACCTTCTTGCTAAACAATGGCGCCATATGTTAGAGCAGCAAGAAGCAGACATGCATTGCCCTACATCCTATGGGAGTTGAATTCGTGGCATGTATCTCAGCAATGCAAGAGGTTATATGACTCAAAAGATTTATTGAACACCTTGGATTTGAAAATGAAAGCACCAATTCGGTGTTAGTGTATTGTGACAATACTGATGCCATAACTTATATGAAAGATCCCAAATATCATAGTAAGATCAAACACATAGATATAAAGTATAATTTTATGAGACATTATGTAGCACAAAAAATTGTTATTGTACAATATATTTTGACCAAGAGTATGGTTGCAGACCCCCTAACCAAACCAATAGTTAAGGAAATATATGATAAACATGTACATGTTATTGTGATGCATAAAATGTAAAATTATAGACACTATGTAATATGTTTATGATTAGTGAGAGCCTTTCTTTATAAATTTATGTGTCTACATTAAGGTATACGATGTCTAGTATGTCGTATAGGCAAGTAAGGTTAACTCTCTCATATAAGCAACCGCCTTTAATACTCAGGAGGAGAATATAAAGATGAGACATTTGTATTCACCAGTAAAACAACAGGAATGTTGATATGGTATTAAACACAAATTATGTTGCCTCGACAAGAGTGTAGTGTGTCGAGATGAGATCTAATAAATATAAATAAATATAGATTGAATCATGGACGCCTGTTTCCATGTTGCCTGTTGCTAGACAACAAATTATTCAACATTGATGTCATAAGAGATAAATGGAGTAGAAGAATTTGGGTTTAGATATTGGGAGTATCTAAACTTATGTTTGTACAATGTTAATAATAAGATTCAAAACGATGTACACTCTTATAGTGTAAGAGAAACAACGTTGTATGTGATTCATACCACATATGCGAAAGAACCGTAAATGGGAAGCAAGTTAATGGATCCCTGCTTCGTTGCTGTATGAGTCCCAAGAAAGTTAAACACTTCTATGTTGTCTTTTTGACTTTGACATTGTCATGGATGTATACTTACATGACTGCTACCTTAACATTCATCCTATGATCATGACATATACGATCCAAGGTATTATGTTAGGAAAGCGATTGACACATATCAAGATGATATATGAACGAAAGGAAGATTATCTGAAATATACACACCTATGCTGGTGTCTGAGACATGTCTCTTATGATATTAATTTTGGTAATTTCATAAGTGTGGGCACTAAGCACATGAAAAGGCAATCTAAGTTTTATTTTGATTTGAGAGGGATTAAATAAGCTATGTGAAAGTGTATATTGGTAAATTTAGGACATATGAGGCATAACACTAAATTTAAACTACACAGAGATAGGTTGTCTTGAGCTGGTCCTATGAAAGGGATTCCTAGTACAGGCATCCAGGAGACGTCATGCCCATGTGGTCACGGAAAATCATCTAGTATGGAAGAAAGAAAAGAGAGAGACAAGGCTTATAGTATCTAATCTACTAAGTGTGAGTGGGAGATGTTGGGAAATTGGCTTGATCAACCCTTGGTGGATTATGCTCGAACCCATTAGCATAGGGGTCAAAATAAAATACCCAATTTTATAGGCAATTGTTGATAATATTCTGGGGGCATTTATTGGTAATATTCTCCAAATATTTGAAACAAATGAAGAGAACGATTTTCCCGTAACATTTGGTGGGAACATTTAATTTTTACGTGGGCTGTGTAATTGAAGTACGGTCGCTTTGTAGAAATAAGATATATTGGTAGAAACTCTCTTATAATATTTTTCTCACATTCCTTCAGTGCATTTGTTGTGTATTATAGCAAGACTCCATTATGATCTGGTTCGCGTGGGTATCTCGAGAGTACGATATTACACTCTAGGTACACCCAAAATTCTTCAATCCCTATTTAAACCTTCCCTTCTCAAATTTGGCCATCATAACAAGCTATGAACCAAAATGTCAGATTTAGACCTCTTCCCTCCTACCTTTCGAACTTGTCCACATCACTAATGGAATCACAAGCAAGACGTCGCCCTTGATCTTCTATAATGACAACCCCCTTGAGGTTGAAAAACACAAACATTAGCAGTTATAGCTTCCTTCAACCTCATTTTCTTTTTTTTTTCACAGTATTTTTGGTTTTGGAATATGGGTTCATCATCTTTGTTAATTTTCAAATTACTTATTGAATGCATTTTTAGTTATTGTAAATTGATTTGAGGGACGATGCTAGATCTAACTTCCATGAGTAAATCTAATTTCCATGGCTGATGTTGAGGTTTTTTTTTTTAATTTGAAGGGTACTTTGGTATTTTTTCATTTAAAAATAAGGACTCATTTTTATGACACACTAAACTCACTTTTAAACACTATATTTATTTCTATTTTCATATCCATATCCATCTTTATTTTCATTTCCATAAAAAACAACTCCAACACATCAGACGAGGCATAACTTCATTAACGGCTAGGATTTGATGAACGCTCTTTATTGAGCACTTTGCTTAATAAGGAAACCATATTCATACAATGTTCTTAATTTTTTTCTCTAATTTCGTAGAATAAAACGCAGAAAAAATATTTAAAAATGTTTTGATTATTTTTCATAACACTTAACCAACGCATTTTTGACAAGTTTTTTTTTCTCTTTTTTATTTTTATTTCAAAAAATTATTTGTTAAAAAATAAGAAATTAAACATGCCACCTACTTTTAAAGATAAGTAAATAAGCTGAAATTGTCAAAAGTCAAACCAGGAGATTGAAATGCACAAATGACACCAAAGCTTTTTGTTTCTAAAAAATTAAAAACCATCAAGCCACGAAAATTTTCTATGTGGTAAAAACTAATTTATAAAATAATTATCAAGTTTTAAGACATATAAGATGACTAAAACAACTAAGTGGATAACAACAATTAAATAACAAATGATTATCTAATCGAGTAAGTATTTTCTACTTAAAACTTGTTGATGGAAAAGCACACATAATCTATTGCTTGTCAAGTTGTTTTTTGGTCATTCATCATGCACAAGTTATCATTTGCTAAAATATTATAGTCATTTCATATATCTCAAAACTTGTGATTTATATTATATAATAGTATTTTTCTAATTTATTAACAACTTTTAGTAACTCAATAGTTGTATATCTATTTGAAAATAAGAAGATAGGTGGTGGTATCAAATATCATCTTAATCAATCTTTGCCAAAAGGTCTTCAATGGGTGGGAGTTTTTTCAGGTGAGGGATAGTAAGATCATTTCATATAAATATTAATTTCATTATGGATGTGGATGTGGATGTAGGAATTTTGTGTCATTTGTGCATTTTATGATGCTAATTTGATTTTTGTATATTTCAGGGTACTTATTTGTGATGTTTCAAAAAAAAAAAAAAAAGGAAAAAGAAATCGATGGGATCGGGTCCCCGATCCTAAACCCTACGACCTTACCAAACAAACAATAATGTTACTTGTTCTTCTTAAACCCCTATCCCTTCTTTTGTCTTCCGGCGGCCCCCTTGCGGCCTTCTCCGTCGCTAATCTGATCTGCATCCCGTCGAGAGCTGCGCGTCGACGCTCCATCGCCTTGTCCTCCGGTACTTGGTCTTCGTCCCTCAGCTGCTGTTCTTTCCTTGTCTTTGCCTCCGTCTTCACTTCGTCACTGCGCCGTCACTCCCCGTGAAAGCTGTTTTCTAGGTGTGCAGTGTTCCTTTCACCCTCTCTGTAAATTAAATGTATGTGAGGATGACTATATGTTCATAGGCTTCAGATTTAAGTAGGCAGTTGATAGAATTTGCAGTTATTGTATGCACTTATTGTGTCTTATAAACATTGATTATGATGACAGAGGAAAACCATGAGGAAGCTGAAGTTTCATGAGAAGAAGCTATTGAAGAAGGTAAATTTCTTAGAGTGGAAGAGAGAAGGAGGTCACAGAGAAAATCATGTTATGCAACGCTATCATGTTACTGGACGTGATGATTACAAGAAGTACTATTCTTCATTACATTATGTTTCTCATTGTTCTGAATTTGGATTGTTTACTATGTTTGAAATTTAACTTATGCAATTCATTATTTTGGCCATTGGGATGGTGAAAATACTAATAGATATTCGAGTCTGTGCCGGATGGTGCAAAAGCTAGTAAACATGCTGAAGCAAATGGACCCAAAAGATCCATTTCGGATTGAGATGACTGATAGGCTCTTAGAAAAGCTGTAAGTTTTATTATATATGAAATTTCCAAATTTTGATCGAGTAACTGCATTTAATATTGTTTCTTATTTGGTTGAAGTATTTACTATTGTTTTTGAAACAATATGCGCGCGCTAATACTGGGCCAAAGTTCCTTATTCATCAATAAATCATTCAGTAGTTTCATTTCAACTTTTGGGCTTCTGTAGCATGCATTTGGATTACCAAAATTTATCATGAAAATGGCTGCAAATTACATGCCAATTGTTGCACAATTTGCGACTAAAAAAACCCTAATTTGTCTCTCACAACTCATTTTTTCACTAAGCCTCGGTAGGCAGAAGGATGGCATGCGTTGCTGGTAATAGATAGGCTTGTTTTGAGTTTTAGGGCTTCCTAAGGTGTTGTAAGTGGATGCTGTAAAGCTGATGTCCGTGGCAGTTCTTGTACAGGTAACGTTGAGTTGTGGTTGTGGAGGTGACAGGTGATAGTGGGATATTGGAGGTGGTGATGATGGTGATAAATATAGGTGAGGGCAGTGGGCACTAACCAGGGGACAGGTGATGAAAGAGTTTAGGTTATCATATGCTTGAGAAATCAATATATAAATATAAATATAAATATAAAAAAGCTACACTATTCATAAGCTATGAAGAGTGCAATATGTTTTAGCCCCCATCTAGTTTAACCAAAGAAATAACCATATTGGGGATTATAAAGGTTGGAATGAAAAAGTGCCTGATTTATTCGTGTTATTGTTCAATCCATATCTTGGAGTAATCCAGTTGGTTACAGATTTTTCTTTCTTTGTCCCTTGTACTTTTGCTTGTTTACTGATTTTTTTAAATGTTTTTTGTTAAACTTCTGTGTTCTTTTTGACATTTTTATGATTGAGAGTGGCGTAGATATTCATTGTTTTCATCCTTTTACTGTTTGAGTTCAGGACAGTTTTTGATTTATTACTCCAATTGCTTTGGTTTATTAATTATCTATCATTGGAATACATTTCTTACCAACATTTGGCAATGCAGACAACGGAGATTTACTCTCACTCTCTCTTGTGTTAATTGTAGGTACAATATTGGTGTGATTCCAACCAGGCAAAGTATTACACTTTGTGAACGTTTAACAGTGTCATCCTTTTGTAGGTAAGAAAACCATTTCATTCCTTCATTATTTTAAATGAAAGATTAATTGTTAATTTGTGGTTGTGCACCAATGGAATGAAAGGGAGTTGTTTTTATGTTTTAAAATAAAAAGGTATTACGGTATATTAGCTTCTGTTAAAAGGTGTAATCTGAAGCTTATAGTGTCCAGAAATGTAAGAAAACCTAAAAAGAAGGTTTTGTATATCACTAAATGCTGAATTATGAGACAGTGGTTTCTTGGTTTTTTAGTTGCTTTTTTTAACTCCATGCTAATGCATGTCAGTTTTGTTACTCAAATAGTGTAATAACCTTGGGCTTACATCTCATATGTTTTCCAACAACCTAGATTTTGTCAATGGGATAAAAGTGATTATAGCAAGGAAAGATGATGCAAATGCAGAGCTTGGGGTATCCTAATGTCCTTCAGAAGGAAATGACTGAACACCTAAAATTATAAGATATAAATGAAAATGTAAACTTAAATACGCAGGAAAGCTACCTAATCTTTCTGCATATCTAACAGAGACAACCCCTTATAAAAGCTCTTAGCCAAATACCGTATGAAAGCTAAATTCAATATCCTAGCCCTTCAAACACTGCTCAAAATGTGAGTACGCTGCTTTTGTCAAATATTCCCATATGCTGGGAGAATTGGGCATTGCCACAATGTTCTACCCTCCTTTCATCCAAAAGCCTTGGAACTATCTAATGGCTATCCCTCTGATACACCTATCTCTTACTGACTCCAAACAACTTATTTTCACAAGCGGCAATGGCAGTGTATTGTGAACTTCAGCTTCTGCATTGTTCATACACGAGATGCCAATATTAGAAGGAATAGTTGCGGGAGGACTGCAAATGAACATGCCATTTGCATTGACTTTATTTAGTGTTGGTGTCCAAATAAACGTCTTTGTCTCTTAATATTTAGGTTACAAAGGAAACACAATACAAGGGCTTAGGACTGAGGATTAGGTAGACAAAGTGGGGTAGGAATGAAACCTTGTGCAAATACTAACTACGATTAACATGTAACCTAGAATAAAATTATAAAATGAAGACTGAGAAATTAATGTCATATCTAAATTTATGATATTGCTCCTATTAATGATGCCTAAAGAAAACCATTCATTTTTCTTTCTGTTTCTTATTTAGCTTTCCTGTTGAATAAAAAATTTCACTGGGAATCCTCTTTATCTTTTTGACTGAGAAATAGCTATACAGTATACTTCTAAGGGTTCTAGAACTAGAAATACTTTTTGAGATTATTAAGCTGTTCTAATTTACTTATATATATTGTTTTAAAAAAACTTTTGCAGGCGAAGGCTGGCAACTGTTTTGGTGCGATTAAAATTTGCAGAGTACTTGAAAGAAGCGGTGACGTACATTGAACAAGGGCATGTAAGAGTTGGTCCAGAGACAATCACTGACCCAGCATTCCTGGTAACCAGAAATATGGAAGACTTCATCACATGGGTGGATTCATCAAAGATAAAGAGAAAGGTTCTACAGTACAATAACAAATTGGATGACTATGATTTAATGAACTGAGTGCTGATAATGCATGGATTTTGACGACGCCAGATCATGGTGGCCAACTACTTCTGAGTTGAAATGTCAGTTCTTTATTTTATTCTTATTTTTTAAGGAAAGCACAATGTACTGTTAGCATTTGGAGGGATGAAGTAAGAATTGAATTCCCCAGTGATGATATATTTTCAGGTAAATTGTTACTTAATCTAATGCCAAGTTGGACTCTATTGGATTTCTTCCGAATTTGTATTTTGGGTATTTATGTGGCAAGTTTTTGGTATTTTGGTGATCACGCCACGCTGTATTGAACGTGAAAATAGTTACATCCTCATGTCGACGTGGGTTCACTGAGTGTTTTAGTGCTACAGAGTAACTCATTAATTATAACGATAATCCGATTTATAAACATAGACCCATTAAGTTTCCCTCTTTTTTGAACAACCCCCATTCAGTTTCCACTAATTTATTATATGCTAATTGGACTAATATTAACTATTTAACTAGTCGGTAACACAAAAAAAAACCTATTTAACTAGTCATTTTATTCATTTTTTATGGATTGTAAATTCAGCAGAGCCAATCGGGATTAAGTTTAGATGATACAGGCCGGTGGGGTGTGAGTAATGGTTTAAATTTTCCTTATATTTAGATCAGTGTCTGTTATGTTACTCTTCAAGTTATAAATATAAAATATGTATAGGAAGTTAATTTTTATCTTAAATATAAGACAATTTTCATATTTATTAATCTTTTTACAATTTAGCTTCATTGTTACTCCCTTATCAATAATCGAAGAGGAGGGAAAATTAAGGAATTAAGAAAGATAACTAACATATTTTAAAAAATACTTATTTTATTAATTAACTCAACTAACTTCCTTAATCTAATTAAATTAAATAAATATCTTGTGTCAAGGACACGATTATATTTTCTAACAGATTAGCATTGTGTTCGAAGTGAAGTCATAGCGTGGGTATTAAACCCCAAACCCAAAATATTATTAAAACTGCTGTCCTCCCTTTTCAATCTGCGAAACAATCAAATAATTTAAACATGTTTCCAATCTCCCATGGAGAACGCAAGAACCGCACAATTTACGACAACGGTAATGGGATGTGGTAGGGCTGCGTCTCCTACTCTAAAATACCACTTCTGTAAATCCCTAAAAAAGGTTGGACGATTATTAAAAGAAGGACAACCTAGGGGGCTCCAAAATTTCTCCCAAAAATAATTACTTTGAAAAACATTCAACAATGTCTATTCTGGCACCATTCGCCACCTCCCATATCTCATACAGCAACATGAAACTGACTACTCCTGTTAAAACTCTCTCCAGCAGAAAGACGAGCAGCAAGCAAGAGAGACATTCAACTCCGAACTTGAGTGGCTATTATACAACACTTTGGATTTTCCACGTTCAGATGAATAAATCGGCCCAAAGTCAAAATTTTCCCAAAAAAAGTGACAAGAACACTCTTCTCTGAATATGTTAATGCAGAGAATCTGATTTGAGTATAGAATCTTTGGAGGGATTCTGACTCAATTATCACAACCCGAAGTCAAGTTCAGCTCGTTTCAACACAGCAGTTACTCTATTGTAGAATTCTGGTTCTTCTTTCTGTATATCATCGATTGTTCGTGACTCATGCTCATCCGCCTGAGAACAGATAAAGAACTAAATTATCCATCTAAATAGTTTCAAGTAATGAAAAACAGAGATCAAAGCATCATCTAAAAGAGGTTATCTTCCCAATGATTTTGACAACTCTGATACAAGGATGAAGATAGAGCCACTACAATGGGACAGCAGGAAAAGATAGGCACTTGTTTGATAACTAAAGTTACTAAACCATAGACAATCAAATCTTTCAGCCAGCATCTTTCCAATTTAGCAACCAGGTGCGGTTTCAAAGCTATAATTTGCCATGTAAAGTAGCTTATGGTTAGTTTTATTTTATTTTTCAACAATACTAGTTATAGCTAATCGAACACAATTTTGAATTTTCATATATCACCTAAATAATCTTCTAAAAAAATTTCTATGACCTCACCATATAATATTCTAAGAGCATATGAAATCCAGAGGTCCACTGTCCGAATAGGCCCCAAGTAACAAATGATGCTGAGTTCAGAAAAGTCACATTTCATGATTGTCCCCTCTCTGAATCTGTGACTGTGTCACTGGCAATGCCTTCCAGTGCTCTCTCTATTTAAATAGGGTGTGTATATAGAATTGATATCTATGCATGGAATAAATAGGCATTCAAAACAAAATGAAGCTCTCAATTGCAGGATGACAGTTAATTACCTCCTTGAATTTTAAAAGAATTAGATTTGAAACACTGGCCGGTTTTGTGCAGTCCCACCTGAATAGTCAAAGCAAAAGGCATTTTAAACGAGTTCAAGTCACTAGCCACACATGAAAAATTTTACAGTAAAGAGAGAAAGAGATCAAAATGTGGGGTCAGATTAGGTTGCCAACTCACCTACACAACACTAAAGCTTTTAGACATCGCTTTTCTTTGTCTTTTTTTTTTTTTTTAATTTTGTTTTGTTTGGGGGGGGGGGTTGTTTCTGTAAGTTCGCTAATGATTTAAGCATATTGTTTGACACAAAAAAGTTACCTTTTCTTTGGGGAGAAGGAGGAAACAAGAGAGTTATCTCAAATGTTTAGATGGCATGAATATGAATGTTTCCAGCAGGTGTAATTTGATAGAAAATCAAGTGTAAGTTCAAGACTTCAGAATCCTACTGATACAAAGAGCAAGCCACCAGAGCACCCAACGGGGTGCAAAACTAGAGTAGGTATTTGTCAATTGAAAGGAACTGGCCTTATGTTTAAGGGAAAGAATACATGTAATTGATTAAAGCATCAAAATGACACAATTAGAGTACAACAGAGTCACCCATACCTCACAAGCATCAATTCATTAACCGATCGCCACATTCCTCGTCCAACATCTTTTGCAAACTGCTCCCTAGCACTTCTTCCATGCCATAATTCTTTGGCAATGTACATCACTTCTTCCACATCTACCTTTGAAGTGGGAATAAAGACAACAGAAGATAGAAAACAAGTGTAACTCTTTTCTGTGGATAATAACACAATCTACAAAGAGGGGCCTAAATTCTTTATTCTCACAAAATCTGACAACCCCACTTGAAATGAGTATGTCAAAAAACTGACAGATAGTAGGAGAAGTAATAACACACAAAATACATGTTTCAAGTAACACAGAATGGTTTAAATGTACAGAGAAGGAACATAAATATATAAATTATTCAGATTCCCCACCGTCCACCCATTCCTAGCATGGATAAGTTATCCAACAATAAAGTTTTATACTTTGACTAGATGTTAATAAGGTAAACTCCATACCTGCACATGCACAGCTGAGCCATACAATGACTCCTCATGCTCAATTAGGCGCTGATGAAGAGTATGGTAATGATCCATGTCAAAATTGACTACAGGTTCTGTTTGAACTTGCAACTCTGCTAGTTGTGTCACAACATAGGAGGCCATGACTTGTCCAAATATTGCAGGGATGGAGCCCAGCACAGGTATGATACGGACCCTAAAGCCTGGTACAATCTAGCAAGAGAATAAGATGTCAGCAATCTAAGCCATCGAGTGTTTCACTGTTTTGACAACAGACTCATGATGATCTATGTTATTGAGCAACATTACAGAAATGATAATAATAAGCAAGGTCTGAACAATGTTACCCAACAATAACAAACATATCAGTGGTATTATCAGCAAGTCAAAAATTAACATAACCAGTGCTCTCACCTGATAGTCTGAAGGGTTTTCTTCTTCTCCACTTGGACCTTTAAATGGGAGCAACTTTACTTTGGGTTTCTCTAAAGAAAATACAACAGGAATACCACCTTCAATGCCATGATCTTTCCTCAACCGGTGTCTTACCTAATAAAGGTATGATTATATAACTATTGTGGGAGAAATTAACAATAGCAATATAAGCATAAGGGAAACATCATGAAAAAGCTTTGTTCTCATGTTGGCTTTTATTTTCTTTTCATAATAACACTCATGTTGAACATCAAGCATTGATATTCCAAGTAACATGAAAAGTACACCTAGAGGACAATCTTGTCTAGATTACCCATGAATCTAGAAACTGATCTATAATATATTGGTCTTTTAAAGATTCTTGCAGCCACATGAATGATAACTTGTGTGTGCGCATGCATTTTTGTGTAAGCATTTTGTTGAGTATATAATTGAATGAGAGAGAAGGCAAGACATTGGCTTACACTTACATAGGTATTAGTACATACAACTGAGATAGGAGAAAATAAGTTGCATGTTAGACTGCCTAAACAACTACAATATGTGATTTAAGGTCCAACAAAATATAATATAAAAAAAGCAAATGTCAAAGTATTACAGCTCGAGATAATGGATCGTTTGTGGACTCTCTTAGATCAGCAATGCGTATTCTTGATGGATCAGCCCTGGCACCAGCTCCTGTAGCTGATAGAACCTTCAATCCCCTACGCGCACATGCAGCAAGAAGGGCCACCTATTACAATCCACAAATCAAGCAATTGAAAATGAACTCATGATTACTACATATTTGTATAAAAATGATCGCCAATGACAGCTTGAAAAAGGTAAAACGAGCAGAAGGTAGCACTGTGTTATTGGGTTTGGAGAACCACACCCCAAAAGCTAGCTACTGGGATGGGAGAGCCAAGACATTTAAGTACCCCATCAAGCAGCCCA
The DNA here is from genome assembly GCA_037074505.1 of Albizia julibrissin. Classification (NCBI taxonomy): domain Eukaryota; kingdom Viridiplantae; phylum Streptophyta; class Magnoliopsida; order Fabales; family Fabaceae; genus Albizia; species Albizia julibrissin. Next base: position 37,820,806 of record CM073483.1, on the reverse strand, counting down.
TACTACTTAATGTGGGGCTTTGACAGCCCATACTACCTTGGTCCCTATCAATACACCCTCTCCGGAAAGCCGACGTCTCGGCGGCTTCACTAGGCGGCACTTCACTCGACCTCCTTGCCGATTAGAACCCTCCGTCGGTAGTCCTCTCCAATCCGCCAACCACTGGCTCTGATACCAAATGATAGGTATTTAAGTATCCCATCAAGCAGCCCATACTACTTAATGTGGGACTTTGACAGCCCATACTACCTTGGTCCCTATCAATACACCCTCTCCAGAAAGCCGACGTCTCGGCGGCTTTACTAGGCGGCACTTCACTCGGCCTCCTTGCCGATCAGAACCCTCCGTCGGTATTCCTCTCCGGTCCGCCAACCACTGGCTCTGATACCAAATGATAGGTACCCAAACACCTTGTAGAACCACACCCCAAAAGCTAGCTATTGGGGTGGGAGAGCTAAGGCACTTAAGTACCCCATCAAGCAGCCCATTCTACTCTATGTGGGACTTTGACAGCCCATATTACCTTGGTCCCTATCAGTCCCATCCTTCCAGGGAGCCCAACCATATTGACTTGTGTACACATATCTAAAATCTTGCTTGACACATGCTCATATACATCTTATAACTCAGCAATTCTCACATCTCTCAGTGCAAGCATTCAAGTGAATTAAAAATCAATCATTGATATAAAATTAAAAAACTACTTTAACAGTATACTATCCAAACTTGCAGCAAAGCAGTAATTCCATCAAACTGGGGTATGTCTATGATGTATGAAAAATATTTCTTATACGGGGACAATACTAGCACACGTCAATATACTAAAAAAAATGAGTAATTCAATAGATGATACCTTTGTATCAATGTTGTCAATGCAGTCCAGAACAAAATCAGGGTGGCCTGAGAGAATTTCTTCTTCAGTAGATGAATCATATAATATAACTTTTGCATCTATTTGACACTCAGGAAATATAGATAAGAAATGCTCCTTGAGGCACAGAGCTTTTGGGATGCCAACATCTGCTCTTGTTGCAACAGCGTGTCGATTTAGCGAAGAAAGAGAAACCTTCTCATTTAATAAATAAATGAGTACATCATTGTATCAAAATATCTATAAAGATTCTAATGCAATCAAATATGACATCAAATTGACAGCTCCTTCCTAATTTATTACGTGTCTCAACCCCACCCCCCCTCCCCAAAAAAAAAAAGAAAAAAAAAAAGGATCTACAGGCTTCTTAAGCCACATGATGGCATGCACTAGGGTAAATAACAACAAAGGCTTGTAAAGGTTTAATATATGAAGCTTCTAACAATATTATGAGCAGGAAGTTAAAAGCAAAAGTATTAGTTGATTTGATTTAACTCCGGTTTCTTAAACCAACAATCAACATCATTTACACCTTTATTTTTTACTTGTAGATTTTAAAACTTACATTTATCATGATTTATTGCAGAGGGCTTCTAGCAACTGAAGGAAAGCTGCTATAAATTAAATTAACACACTTGGAACTATGTTGGACAAACTGACATCATGAAACATCATAATGTAACGTAAGTTGGCACAAAAACCACCACTTATGGCACTTGGACAACAACAACAATAAAGCCTTGTACCATTAGGTGGGGCACTTGGAAATTTTTTTTTTTTTAAAAATACATCAGGAAAAGTAAATTAATTACAAACTAGCCATCGGATAGAGGTTAGGACAGAAGTAGTTTGAGGTTCTACAGTTCTACCAATCACAAGGAAATGAAGAGCACAAAACGAACGACACATTGAAAACCTACTAAAAAGAAAGAAATGAAGGGGGGGGGACATTAAGAAGGAAAGATATTGCAGAAAAAAAACCTGGTCAAAGTCCACTAGAAGTAGCTTGCCAACCCCTGACCTCAAAAGCATAGATGCGGCATGACTACCAACCCCTCCAAGGCCAATGACCACAACATATGATGCAGTCACTTTCCTTTGAGATTCAAAACCAAAGAACTGAATGTTCCTATTAATACCATGAATGTTCCAAGGGAAAAAATGTTTGATAAGTAAAGACTCAAGAGAAGGACATCTCCCATAAGCATGATTCATATCCCTAGAATGTGACGATGTAATATTAATAAGTTTATAACATTAAGTGATGATTTAGAGAATAAAGGAGATGCTGTCCTAGTAGTTACAAAAGACAAAGACAAAGACAAAGACAAAGAAAGCTTCATTCTCACTCAGCAAAACACAATCCCTAAAAATAATAACTGCTTTCTAATCAGCTTAGCTGTTCACATTAAGCAGGTCTAAGAAACAAGCCACAAGCCTGTGCAACAATGGTAACTCAAATTGTCTGATTTATTAGTCTCAAGACTCGTTAAATCAAATAAAGTAACAAGCAACAACCTTTAATTGCCTATCAAAGCTAGTGGGACAATACAAAATGCATGAGAGGAATCTTTGAAGTGACATTCAGACTAAATTAAATGTCTAGACATATATAATAACAACCACATTATAACAACTAAATTAGCCAATTACCAAAAGGCCAAAAAAATTTAGTCATGAGATTTGACAGTGGCCTACACAAATATAAGGTTATTAGCTAATGGTCTAAATAAGATTGTACATACATTTTGCCAAGAAGTTCCACAGTATGAAACAAAGGGAGCTAGAGAAATAATTTCTTAAATGGAATTATGAGATTTGAAATACCTAGTCAGGTGTTCAGAAACAATCTCATCATTCAGAAGATCTTCATTAGCCACCTTATCATTCCTTTTATGAGCAGCAGTGCACCCCTCCATACCTGTAAAAGACAGACCCAGAGTAACAAAACATAGAACAACAACCTATATTAATTATATGACATGAAGTAGAATCTTGTGGATGTAAGAGAACAAATTTCACATTACAACCTAGTTTATAATTGGAACACATTGAAAGGATTCCTTAGCATATATGCATGCCAAAATGTGCATGACCCTGCAACAGAAGGGCAGGATAATTGCCATAATAGGTATAGTCATCTCTGTGCCATCACTATGATCCATAAACCTAAAATTATCTTAACTGTGGTCTTTGTTAAGCAAAAGTACAAACGCCACATAATAAATGGAACGGATTGCATCCCACATAACCATATTCAAATTCAACCTACAGTTTCATTAGCCATCCCCTACAAAACCCGTGTTTAGCAAGAATTTGTTATATGTATGTGGCAATGACAGAGTACTATAACTTGCTCATATCGATGATCATCAGAATGTTACTGCATATGCTATTTTTTTTTCTTTTTTCCACATTCCCCCCTATTTTTTGCTTTACATCGATAAAAACCAAGAAATTTCTTACTAGGCAAAAGATTAAGGGCATCAAATAAGAATAGGACTAACTTAAACCAGACAAGTTGAAGACCGCAGATCACTGACCATTTAATTCAGTCGTATTCTTACTCCATTGCTGCGCATCTCGTCTGCAAAAAGTATAGTCAGTACCATTAAACGTTGCATAGCATTTGAAAAGTCCTCTTTTCCTACCCTTAGTTTTCTTCTTGGCAGGCAACATCAGGCATCCAAAGAGATAAAAATTATGTCATTGGTTAGGCTCAATTAAATGGATACAAGGTTTCAAGTTTTCCTTTTCAACCCAACTTTTTCTCCCGGAACTCACTCTACCCCCGTCACATATACATTTAGACCCAAAGAGAAAAGGCACGAAGCAGTACACTTGCTCGTGCTACATACAGGTGGGGAACAAACTTAAGTGTCCAAAAAGATAATTTTTTTGACTCATACATTTCTCGAGAGACAAGCAGGTAGAGACAGAGTCACCTTTGAAGAAGCTTCAGAACGAAGATGGTAGACACAGAGCCCAAGAGAGCCCCAGCTCCCACCAATGCCACATACTTGGCTCTGTCCATCGGCTTCTGTATCCTTTTATCTTTGCTCGAAGAATAAGTTCATGCCAAAACAGCGTCTTCGAGGTTTCCGAGTCCTCGGGATTAAACCGCACGCCGCCGTCCCTTCGCGGTTGTCCGGTTTGGGTGGGTTCTATTGTTGAATCGTGAATACGCCGTCAGCGGGCTCGAGTGATTTCGACCGGAATCAGCCCATTTTATTTTATTTTATTTTTTATTAAAATATTTATAAAATGCTGTAGTCATCAACATCTAAACTATCATTTGGTTCGATTATATGAGACATGATTATATATAATTTTAATGTAATAGCATAATTACAGCATTTGGTTAGACTTATGTAATGTAAAGAGGATTACATTTTGTAATCCTCATTACATCATTTGATGTAATCAGGATTACACTGCTAGGACTGATGAATGAGGATGCATGCATCCTGTAATCTAGTGAAAATGACACTATTGCCATTATAATTTTTTAAATTGACAAAAGTGCCACCCATAAATACAGTTAAATATTGAATAATTTTAATTACCACAATTAAATATTAAAAAATAATTAATAATATAGAAATTTAAGAAATATTCTTAATTCAAAAAATTAAAAAATTATATTCAATGGTTAAAAAAATATTAAAATATCTCATTAAATAATATTTTTATAATTAAATATTAAAAAATTAACATAAATCCAACCTGCATAATATTTTCATCATTAAAAATTAAGAAATTACTATGAACCCAACGTGTATACTGCATGGAATGAAAAAAAATTATCATGAACCCCATGTGTACATTATTATGTGTAAAAATGGGTAATTTTATTATTTGCTATATTATTCTCATATATTCTCATGTTCGATGTAATACAATCAAACGTTTTTATACATATGCATCATCTTTCCCTAATGACAAATCAAACAAATTATGTAATCATTATTTTATTACATTACTTCCAATTCCGTAAACCAAACGGTCACTCATAGATAACAAAAATGATTTTGGATTTTGATATTTTAAAGTCATTTTTCTAAAATTTTGCCTAGATTTTCTTTCAGGATGGTGTATAGCATCTGCCTTGATGACAACAATTCTTTTAAAAAAAATCAGGCCAAAAAATCCATGTAAAAGACGGGGTAAAGAATTCCTTGTAAAAAATATTTATAACTCATTTATTTCTAATCATAGTTATGTTCTTAATGAAGGCAATTTTATTCAAAAAATTACCGAAGACAAATGTGAAGCACTAATGTGGGTTTTCACTTGTGTATTAGAGTGTCTGAAAAAAAGATAAATCACACTATTGAACATTTGTTACTTTTTCGTACTATATATACTTGTATACATGCATGAGGTTACTTGCTTATTGAGAGTAAGTAAAGGGGAAAGTAATTTTTTTTTTAAAAAAATCTCTTGATTGGTTCAATAAAAAATAAAAGCCTCAACTTGATGGCAGGACAAAGCCTCAACTTCCCAAATATTAGGGGTTGTTTGGTATGAAGGGAAGGGAAAAATAAAATTTGAATTAAATTTTAAACAAAATTGAAGTGAAGTTATGAAATTTTGATAAAGAGACAATATTAGATAAAATAGTATGAAAAATTAATTTAAAAATTTTAATATTACTCTAATTTTTATAATCTAATACTTCATTAGTATATATTATATAATTCTGAACTTATTTATTATAAAATAAAATTCATTTAAAAGAATACTTTTTTGCCCCTATTTATAGGGTAGAAAAAGAAACTTTTTTTGTCCTATTTATAAGTTACCTTAAAGTTTTGATGTAAATATACAATTTAAAAATTTATTTATTATTGAGTTAACTTTGTTTTCATATAGTATTTATGTATAATAAATAAGGATAATGAAGTTTAAAGTTTTTCTTGATTAGTGTAAAAAATGTTAGAGATGCCTTATAAATAAAAATAGGGTAAATGGGTAAAAATACTCATGCTTTTTAGAAAAGGGCACCCAGCACCAAATTCTTTTACTGGAAGTATAAATGCCCATCAACATTTAAAAAGGGAGCTAAAATGCCTATCCATCTGCCACGTCATCATTTTTTTTTGGAAAATAACCATTTTGCCCTATAATTTTGTGAAATTTTGTAAGTTTACCCTTAGCAATTGAGTGACACTTTTAAATTAGTAAATGACCTCCAAAAATTCTAAAATTTTTCAGAATAAAAGTACACATGATAAGCTTTAATCTGATAGGTCAAATGGAATTTTATTTGGTCAAAATGACCATTTTACCCTTACAATTTTCGCAATACTTGAAAAATTGGCAGATTTGTCACAAAACTTTAAAAATTCATATCTAATTGTATAGATATCCAATTGGGGTGGTTCCCAAGCCTATGTGACCCTTATTAAGTCTAGTGTTATTGAAAATATAAATTTTAGCCAATAAAAACCTCCAAATTCCCAGAATTTTGATTTTTGAAGTCTGCTCCAGAAAAATGTTAAATTCGTTGGGGCAAAATTCAAAAATTCATTTCTCCTTGTTAAATTCGCTGGGCACAAGTTGAAGTTGTTGTCAATGTGATTTTCTGTTGAGGCAGTCAGATTATGTGACACTTTTAAATTAGTAAATGACCTCCAAAAAACCGGAAATTTTCCAGAATAAAAGTAGACATGATAAACTTTAATTTCATAGATCATATGGAACTTTTGGAATTGTATACAAGGAGAAATGAATTTTTAAATTTTTCCCAGCGAATTTAACATTTTTCTGGAGTAGACTTCAAAAATAAAAATTCTGGGAATTTTGAGGTTCCTATTGGCTAAAATTTATATTTTTATATAAAAATAAACTTAATAAGGGTCATATAGGCTTTGGAACCACCCCAATTGGATATCTATACAATTAGATATGAATTTTTAAAGTTTGGTGACAAATTTACCAATTTTCAAGTATTGCGAAAATTGTAAGGGCAAAATGGTCATTTTGACCAAATAAAATTCCATTTGATCTATCAAATTAAAGTTTATCATGTCTACTTTTATTCTGTAAAATTTTAAAATTTTTCGAGGTTATTTATTAATTTAAAAGTGTCACACCATTGGTAAGAGTAAAATTGCAAAATTTTCACAAAATTGTAGGGCAAAATGGTTATTTTCCCAAAAAAAAAATGCTGACGTGGCAGATGGTTAGGCATTTTAGCTCCCTTTTTTAAATGTTGCTGGGCATTTATGCTCCCAGTAAAAGAATTTGGTGCTTAGTGAGTGCCCTTTTCTGAAAAACATATAGGCATTTTTACCCCTTTACCCATAAAAATAAGACCAAAAGAGTATTTTTATCTATTGCATTAAAAAGCCCACCCCTCCCCAGAAATATGCTTAAGCTTGAGTTCAAGTCTTCTATAACCAAAGATAAACGAAAGTACTGTAATGCAGTTCTCCGTTGGTACAAGATTGGCTGCTCTAAGGCAGGAGTTACATGAAAAGTGTTACAAATTCTTAGTGTCCTACATATGAATGTACACAATACTTAAGGTTAGGAACCACATGATCTCATATTCTCAAGTATTAAGGGGGAAAATGGAAATTATTCACAGATGTTGAGCTCTCCAGTCCACAGCAAAATTATCATCACTATCATCATCATTTGATGGTTCCTCCTCATGTTTAGACTCCATTACCACGTCAGAAGTTTTACTACGCTTTGCATCTTTAGCAGCCTTCAACTCCAATCTCCTCTTCCTCAATTTCTCCACTCTCTCTCTGTTGTTCCTATAAAAAGGGAAGAGGATAGGATAGAGAGTTTTAGTAAAGGATGGAGATCAGAACAAGATGAAGCAAAGATAATAGAGTTTGTGAAGTATCAGAAAGCTAAGCGTACCTCTGCTCTACAGTTTCAGCTTCTTCAATCATTTCAGCAGCATCAATCTGCATTTTATAAATGACAAACAAAATCATTTTGCATGTTTGTAGTGCAAACATATTTCAAAGGTCAATGAATAATAATTAGAAATAGAGCAATGAGGATATAGTAGTTATCACCTCCTCCTCTTCAAACCGGTCATCCACCTCCTGCAAGTCGTCTTGAATCAACTTTTCAAATTCCTTGTACTCGTCCCTTTAGAGGATTTAGCAAAATTCAATCTTGTTCTGTTTCAATCTCTTGAATAACGAAGGAAAATAGTGCACAAGACAATTAATAATTTAAGAGATAAGTAGCAGCATATTCCACAATAGAATTTATTCAGGAACTCGTCAATTCAGAGCTGAGTACTGATAATCAAAATAACATATGATAACATGGATCTTGCTCACCACCTTATTAAATTGGACCCCAATTTGTTAATCAAAAGAACCATGAAATGGTACCAGAGAAAAAGGGTGGAAACTCCGAATGGGTGTAACTTGACAGTGACCAGTGTAATCATTCTTGAAGAATCACCACCATTCTTTACAACAATACCTACCAAGATTACATATGGTTTTTACTTTCTAGAGCCATTAAGGACCTATTTATAATGTATTTGGTTCAGACCTCCATCACTTTCTGATCGTGCCCATGTATTATTTGTTACAGTGGTGCAGCATAGCTACAGGCATTCTGCTCAACAGAGCTAACATTAGTCGACCAGCCAACAGCTTGATGTTTGATAAACTTTCCAAATGGTGTCAGCGTCCTTTAGATCCTTCCAGAAAATTTCTTAGCCAAATAATATAACTAACATCTAAATGGGCATGATAACTTTGGCATCACATCCATCATCCATAACAATCATATAACTGCTGCTTAAAGGGGCTATCTATCACAAGTTAAAAGTTTAAGCAGTTTAATTGACAACATTAAAATAGGAAGTCATTTGCCTTGGAGTCAAAGTCGAGTCAGGCCATTTGCAATTTAGCCTAACGGAAATTAGTACTTCCATTAACCTTAAACCACCTTTTCTTAATAGTTTTTTTCCAAGCTAAAACTAACAATTTTGAATCCCAGTTCTCTCCTTTCACTTCAAAAGTGCTTCCATCAACTTTCAAACTGGAAAACTGATGCTTCAACTCTTTCTTTTGTACAGACAATTGCACCATAGGAAGCTTCTAATTCAGGAAACTAAAATATATATAAACATAACAAGAAGGAAAACAATAAATTAAAGCATAACAATCATTATCATGTTTCAACTTAAAGGAACCATTATAGTAGAATAAATGCAAATACATCATGAAACATGAACCTACTTGACATCAGGCTTAACAGGTTTTATGCCGCGAGCACGCAAATCAGCATCCTTGTTGTCAAAAAACCCTTCAGGAAGAACCCCTTTTACTTGTTGGGCTCCAGTATCAGCAGGCGTGCTTGATGTCTGCCTAGTCTCCATTGCTTCCTGACTTCCCTTTGGCTGTGCTGCATTATTGCTATGCAAACCACCTTTTACCTTCTCAGAGTTTAATGCTTGACTCTGAGCAGAAGTCCCTGTCCTTTTATTGGAATCAGGATCCACCAACTGGACAGAGTCCTTTTCTGCAAGCAAACAAGGCATTCAATTCTTCAACATGATTATTAAGCAAACAGCCAATTGAATGAAAGTGTCAAATAAAGGGTCATCAAAATACATTAAGCAACAGAAAGAAAGAAGGCCAAAGGCATTCTGAAGCACAAATGGGACATAAATACAGCCTACAGGCTCATGAAAGATCATATTTTGAGCATTACAATTTTTGTTAGAAGGGGCTCGGGATCTAAAATTATTGAAAGTTTGAGATATTAAAGATTTAGGACAGAGTTAGTAGAAGCACATCCAATTTAAGAAGTATCAGTATCAAGCTGTGGTTATAGTATTAGACTTTTAGTATCAATAAAGTTGGCGAGAAAATATTACATGCAACCGCATTGAGCCTTTCAATGAAGAACAGACTCTAGGATTCTTTTTTCTTTTTTTTGGAGGGGGGGGGGAATTAAATGTTCAAACTTAGCAATATATATATATATATATATAGTGAACAATAAAAAAAAAAGAAATAATTCCTTCATATTGATAGAGATAGGAGACATAATTTACATGGATATAGTAAGTCTCGCTTGAATAGAACTTATAACAACAACAAAGTCTTTATCCCATTAGGTGGGGTCGGCTACATGGATCGCACAACGCCATTGTGCTCTGTCAAAAATCATAGATTTCGATATATTATTAATTAGAAGGTCTCTCTCTATGACCTCATTGAGTGTTCGTTTCGGCCTTCCTCGACCTCGTCTAATAGGACTCCATCTTGCTTGATGCACCCTTCTCACCGGAGCACTCAAAGGCCTACGCTGAACATGTCCAAACCACCTCAAACGATTTTCTACCATTTTTTCTTCAATAGGAGCCACTCTCACTCGTTCACGTATATGAATATTACGAATCTTGTCTTTTCTTGTATGGCCACTCATCCATCTCAACATCCTCATCTCCGCGACTCCCATTTTATGCTCATGTTGTCCCTTTAAAGCCCAACATTCACTACCATATAGCATTGCTGGTCTTATAGCAGTCTGATAGAACTTTCCTTTTACCTTATTAGGTACTTTACGATCACAGATAACTCCAGTAGCTTTTCTCCATTTATACCATCCGGCCTGAATTCTGTGATCGACATCTCCATCAATTTCACCATCTTGTTGTATAATTGGTCTCAAATATCTAAATTTTGTCACTTGTGGGATGACTTGCCCTCCCAATTTAACTTCCACTTCCCTTTGGCTTTGTCCTTTATCAAACTTGCAATGCATATATTCAGTTTTGTTCCTATTAAGACGAAAGCCCCTCAATTCCAAAGTCCGTCTCCATATCTCAAGTTTAGAATTAATATCTTCTCTAGATTCAGCCAACAGAACTATATCATCCGCAAAAAGCATGCATGTAGGGATCTCCTCCTTTATAGGCTCAGTTAGGACATCTATTACTAGGTTGAACAAATAAGGACTCAATGTAGGGATAGAACCTATAACAGGGTCTCGAAAAATAAGTAATTTCTGCCGGGCCATTATCTCTCTCTCTCTCTCTATATATATATATATATAAAAGTTCTACACTGATATACATAAACATAAATCTGTGTGCATGTATGATGAAAATACATATAAACATTTTGATAGTAACACAATGTGAGAGCAGTCCTTCAATAATAAGTCACATCTCATAGTAGGCTTATGCTAAGCCTAAAATGTAACTGAAAGGGGGGAGATTGAGTTTAAAACTAAACAGATAATTCAAAATGGTCCAAAGTCCAATTTAAAATTGAATTGTTCTATAATGTTAAAGTAACTAGATAGTTGGACCAGTGCATAGTATAAAGTCCCATATATAGATTTATAAGATATATAGGGGAGTTTGAAGAGAAATACATTACTCCCTCCGGTCCTATTTATAAGCAACTTTCTTCTTGATTGCGCAAAACGAACTAGTAGTTAAAAGCAATAAGTGTGTCAAAAATGCCATGTTTTTTCCATATATGCCCCTATTTATGAAAACAGAAAGAGAATGCATAAAAAGTACGAGAGATAGTAAAATATATTTTCCCAATGCTTTGTTGACTTCATTAACCTAGTGAGTTATCTCTCTCTCCTGAATATAACTATTGGTGTGTGTGATAATTAATTATAAATAATATGTATTTAATAAGGGTAAAATAGGAAAAATGAGCTTATATTTTCAAACACAAAGTGAAAGTTGCTTATAAAAAGAATCGCCCCATGAGAGAGAAAGTTACTTATAAATAAGACCGGAGGGAGTATATGAGATTGAAATGGTCAAACAAGAGGTATGAAAAGATAATAATGCATGAAAATAAGTCGCAATAAATGTAGCAGGATACTGCTAACTGTATAATATTCTGCACAAAATGATTTATTTTGCAATCCTCAGTATTCCAAGCAAATAAGGTGCCCTGTATTATTGAATTGCAGTGTAAAGGAAAATCTAATAAATTAATACATCCATATCAAATCAACAACGTATGCATATCAAGATAGATATTTATGTCTCTATGGGTTCGTATATTTTTGAATGAGCAAGAGTGTAAATGTACAGCTTTATTTGTTAAAACTAAATCCATACCCGATCTTGGCTTTCTAGCATCATTTTTATCAAAAAAATCTGGCGGAAGCATAGATGATGATGGGGGTTTCAGCTGTTCTTGTGAACGACTGGGCATTTTAGATTGTGCTTCTGAAGCATGCTCAGGTTTAGGCTTAGGCAACATGGTATCTGTAACAGGCTTTGCATGACTTTGCTGGGCCAATGCAGCTGCGTTAGCTTTAAGATTACTTATTGCCTGTCACCATTGGAAAAGCCAAAAAAGAAGTATCAGATTTATTCCGTTAAATCCAATTGAGGAGGAAAAATTTCGATGTGAAACAAAGGGAAAGGAAAATAGACCACTATAAGATCTTGCAAAAAAATTTTGTGCGTACAATTATAAAAAGCTAGTGCCGTCAATGTTTTGACATGTCGTGACATATGCCTAACATAAATGAGATGGTAAGATATCATCACCTCACGATGCTTGCGAGAAATTTGGTGTGCATCCCAATTTGATTCATGCTTCAGCACAACATCACAAACCCGGCAGACTGGCTGATCAAGTTCATTATACCTGTTAGAATATGCACAAAAAGACAGACACATTCAGTAAGTTCTTCTTAAAAGGAAGATGCCTTTGTGATAATTAGAGACAGACCAACTATAATTTGATGAATAGTAGAGACTATGAGCCACTGAAAATAAATAGCTAGCAGCATATAAGTTAACAGTAAAACACTAAATTAGCGGCATATAACTATCTGGCCAAAAAAAAAGCAGCATATAACTAATTGTTAAAGAAGAATACGAAAACTAGTTAGGCAGTGAATCCAGCACAATACAAGTATGATAGCAAACAATCCTAGAAGCAAACTTATTAACAGCTTGTTAAAATGAAATTTATGAGTGAATGAGCTGAGGATCCATTTGGCTGAGCGGAGCACACCAACCTCACAAGAGGGGATTCTATGCGCTTTTCCTTCTTCTGAGCATTCAATTTAGCACGAAATAATGCCTTTTTCTGGGCTTGAGCATCCATTTTCTATTCTTCAAAGAAAGCACGACGTAAAGGAATCGAGAAGCGAAGGATAATCGTTCGATTAAACAAATGGAAGAATTGGATTATTCATCTTTGCAATTCGCCCTTGAGGATTCTACCTAATTTCAAAATATGCTAGTATTGCCTCAGACGAATCAAGGGTTCAGTTTTCTTTTCTTTGCGCCTCCGACATGGGCTGGCAATTTCATGGAGCTAAGGTAGTCCTTGCCCTTGCCGTACGATAATTTTATTTGCCCGCGAGATGATACAGTAATAAAATTACTATTCTTGTAAATTAAGGTCACTCTACTTGTTTGGTTGGGTTTATATTTATGTATAAGCCTGATTTATGTAAATCGAGATAAAACTCTTTCACATATTTACTTCATAAACCGTAAAAGTTACCTCATAGACTGTAAAAACTACTTCATATTCCGTAAAATACTATTGAAAAGCACTTATGAAGACTATCTAAACTAGCTGTTTGGGACAACTTTTCTATATCGGGCTTATTATATAAGCACAATTTACGTAAATCAAGATAAATCTCATCCACATATTTATCTCGTAGACCATAAAAGCACCTCGTAGACCGTAAAAGTTACTTCGTATTCCGTAAATCACAATTCATAAGCACTTATAGAGCTTTCATAAGCTAATCCAAACGAGCTCGAAATCATTCTCCATAAATATCTTTTGTTTTATAAAATGAGTTTGCATCAAAACATCAACTATCAAAACATATTTTTGTTTTTTAACTAAAATATATTTTTATAAATAATTAATTTAACTAATTTTTTAAATTTAAATAAATTAGTTAAATAAATATTATATTAAACACTAAGAAAAATTGTAAAAGGGTATATTAAATTATCAAGGATAAATTTACCCATACACTACAAACCAAAATACTACGTGATAAAAAAATTTATCAAAATAATACACTTAATATCGTTTTTGACAAGAATGATTTTAAAATTACAGAGTCATTCTTCATGATAAGAACAATTTTACTTTATTGTCTTTATGGCGGGAAAAAAAAATTTATTACTATCATTTCTTTCTCTATCACATCACTGACACCTCCTTTCAATCTTTCTCCCACTTTTTTCCTTTGCCTCGCTTCTAGTTCCGCCCTTCTCCCATTTGCAGGACCTGTTTTGTTTTGAGGGGAGGGGGATAGAAGAAAATTATAGGAGGTTATCTGGTTTGATTTGATAAGAGGGGAAGGAATGAGAGATATGTTTAATATCTTTTGTTTAGTTTAGAGGGGATATGAGATGAGGTAATAACTAATTTATTATGTTATCTTTATATGTTATATTATATATTTTTTTTACTTATATAAATTAGTTTACACCTTAATTTAGACAGCATAATTTATAAAAATTCACTCTCATCTCAACTTAAAGGTAATATACATATAAAAACTGATATGATGATTTTTTTATCATATTTTCAAAAATCAAATTAATAAATTTTATTTTTGAATCACAAAACTTTAACTTTATGATGAATTTATTATTTTTTTGAATGAGCAAGTTGTTCCCTCGACGCGTTATCTGATGGAATATCATATGGGCGAGTGGAGTTTCTTTTATTGATGGAAGTTCTATAAGTGCTTATAAATCGTGATTCACAGACGGTTTATGAGGTAGTTTTTATGGTCTATAAGGTGCTTTTACAGTCTACGAGGTAAATATGTGGAGGAGATTTATCTCGATTTACGTAAATCGGACTTATATATATAAGTCATCCCAAACATACTAATAAAATAATATAAGGAGGTAAAAATGGTCACAAAATTTGACTCTCCAAAAAAAATTTTAATTTAGAGGGGATCAAAATAAGGGGAGAGGGGCATATTTTTACGCATTTTTTTTCAAAATTTTAAACTAAACATAGGAGAGGCTCATTTTTTTCTCTCTTCACATCCCCTCCCCTCTAACCAAACAGGCCCTCACTAACATAGACACACAATATCATATGAGATGGGGATAGTAATTGGAAACTCCTTTTTTCCCACAAAATTAAATATGTAAATGTAACAAATCAGGAATTTTTTTAAATATGATTAATTAAATTACTCACTTCATAATTTTAAATTTAATAGCAGATCTTCTAAATTATATTTTTTTCTGAAATTTTATCTATAAGATTTATTAGAAAATCAAATATTTTCATCTATTATATTTTGTTAAATCATGATTTATTAGAGAAGATAGATTGATTTTTTTTTCTTTAACAAATATTTAAAAAATGCTTAGATGCAACTGAACCCTATAAGATATACTTTGATAAATCAGGATTTATAACAAGATATAGATTATTTTTTCTTTAAAATTATTAAAAATTGCTATATATTGATTTTTTCTTCACAAATATTAAAAAATGCTTTGATGCAACTCAACCCAATATAATTTATTTTGTGAAATCAGGATTTATTACGGCGAAATATTGATTTTTTTCTTTACAAATATTGAATAGAAAATGAAATATCATTATCAAAATATTATAGATCAAATTTTCAAAAAAAAAATAATTTAGAATATTTTCTATCAAATTTAAAATTATAAATTATGCAATTTAATTGATTTTATTAAAATTGTTTGGTTGATTTTTATATTTCTATATTTAATTTTGTGAAGAAAAATGAGTTTCTAATCAACGCCTTCATATGTCATTGTGTGAGTGTGTCCACTCAGATTCACAGTCCCACTCCCAGTGTTTAAAAGGTCAGTGTAGACTGAACCGGGTTTCCTCCTTTTCTTTTTCCTTCTTTTTTTTAATCTGAACTATTGAATTAAGATTTCAATGATCTAAATTTAATATATTATAAAAATATTATTATATTAATAATAATATTTTTTAATATTTTATTATAATAAATATTTTTTTTATAATAAAAAAAAATTTGAAGCGTTAAAATTTTAATCCAATGATTTAGATTGAGGAAATGAGAAAAAAAAGGAAAAAAAGGAAAACCGGTTACATGAGAGTGTGGGTAGAAGCAGGAGAGAGACAAAAGAAAAGGTTGGAGAGAGAGAAGTAAGAGAAGGTGTTAACGATTTGACTTATTTGGATTAGTTTATGAAAGCTCCATAAGTGTTTATAAATCGTGATTTATGGAATACAAAGTAACTTTTACAGTTTACGAGATTGTTTTTACGATCTACAAGGTGCTTTTACGGTGTACGAGGTAAATATGTGGAGGAGATTTATCTCGATTTATATAAATCAGGTTTATAAAATAAGCTCAATTATAAATTGAGTTTCCAAACATACTATGGAGAGAGAAGTGATAATAAAGTAAAATTGTTATTGTCAAAAATAACTTTTTTGCAATTTTAAAATCATTCTTGTGATTTTTTTTTTTTGACCTGGATTGTTAAAAATGATTTCACACGTAGTATTTTGATACATTTGTATCACAAAAAGTACGAGTGTTATGCAAATTTTGTAAATATAAATACTAGCATTCTAATTTAACTATTCAAGTCATTCTCAATCCTCCCCAATAAAATTTTTTGTAGAGGACTTTTTTCAATTTTCCCCTTTTATTTGTATAGATCAGAATCACAACCACTGTTTCAACCTAGAACTATTATTTGTAAGTGCACGATTAGTGGTGGAGAAGTAACTTTTTTTTTCAATATGACTTTTACAAAAGTCAGATTAAAAAAAAGTCAGATTGTAAATGTGATTTGTGTTTGGATTGGTAGTGACAGAAGTAAATGTGATTTGTGTTTGGATTGGCAGTGACAGAAGTGGCTTTTTTTCTAATCTTAAACATGTTGGGATTAGCATTTGAAAAGCCCGTTTAGGTGGAAAATGACTGAAAATGGCATAAAGCTTATTGAATAATATATATATATATATATATATATATATATATATATATATATTGTTATAATTGATGTTTAAAAATGTAAATAAAATTTTATAAAATAAAAAAAGTTCAATTATTATTGAAAAAGAAGAAAAATACACTGAAGTACTTAATTAAAAAAGGATAAATATATATTTCAAGACGAATGTCATATATGAAGTAGACCATAATTAGATTATCTACCCCTAACAAGTTAAGAAATTCTTCTTCTTTATAATTATGAATTATTAATGGTTATATTGAAGCAAAAACCAACATAAGATCATAAATATAAGCATGCAAGGTCGATCTTCCCAAATCCCCCATGGGCACGTATCACGTAGCTTATCATCTCTCCAACCAACAATATATATATATATATATATATATATATATATATATATATATATATAAACATATAATAGCACCAAACCATTATATTAGAAGCTGCAATAATATAGTGTTCTGTCAAACAAATTCACTCCGAATGAGAACTCATAGTAATCTCTATACCAAGATGATGGAGATGAATATCATCTCCACGGCGACTTGCAATGAAGAGTCAGAAGCTGATGGTGCTGTAAATAGTTGAATATTTTGACGTACGTTTTTGTTAACATTAAAAAAACCTTCAACTCCCAACTTTGTCTTTGATTTTGAAGATGCCAACAACAACACAGAGAGTATTAGCAGGCATTTTCAGACATGAAATATTGGACTAGACATAGTTACTACATTATTATTATTTTGTCTGAGTTGGTGTTATAGTATATAAAGCTCAGTGAGATAAACTGATGATGATATGGGATTAGAGATGAGAGTTATATATCTTCCAAAAGATGTTATGGGGTTTGTGTCTAATTAATGAAGGTCAGTTATAATATATATATATATATAGACACACGTATGTGTGTGTAATGATCTGATGAATTGGAAACCCCACGCTTAGATTACATTTATGTTTAGTATCAGATGACATGAGCAACAAAAGCAAAGACCAAGGACATGCTAATCATCATTAAGTGCAGAAGGAAAAAACGTTGCAACTTCAACTTACCAAGCACCCGATAATCCTTTACTCTGCTACAGTATCAACGGCCACCGTTGCACCGTGCACCTCCGGCTACAAAGGGAACAACTGACGCTACAAGTATCGGGAGACAAAAAACAAAGTGAAACAGAGGTCATCGGGAAACCACCGTGACCTCTGACAACCACCACCGTACCGCTGGTCTGACTGGGAAGCAACCACAGAAGCCAACGTCTGGCCATAACACACTGTCGTATCAGATCACAGAGGAAACTTGGGTGCTGAAGAGAGGAAGAAGAGATGGAATAAATGGCTCCAACGGTCACTGATTTCAAGCAATGAATGCTCTGACATGGCTCAGAAGCTCAAAATAGTGGCTTCTCCAAAACGTGGCGATGATGACTGAAGCGCAGTGATGTCCAATGCCCTCCCAAACATGTCCACACTTCTGCTACAGTGGCACAACTCCCTTCAACGCGTTCACAAACAGACCCTAATGGCTCGTTTGGATTAGCTTATGGAAGCTCCATAAGTGCTTATAAATCGTGATTCACTGAATACGAAGTAACTTTTACGGTTTACGAAGTTACTTTTACGGTCTACGAGGTAAATATGTGGTGGAGATTTAAGTAAATCGGGCTCATAAAATAAGCCCGATTGGAAACAGAGTTTCCAAACAAGCTTTTAATGTCAATGACTGACATATTTTATTCACGGTTATTAAAAAAAAGTAAATATAACTTTTTGATCTCTCAAACTTCATTTATTTAAAATATTGATATTATAACTCAATAAACAACTTCTATTATTAGAAAAACCAAAACTAATGATTTAAAACTTAACATTGATTTGATTTAGGCAGACTCTTCAAGAATTGCGTGTTATATATAATATCATACAAAAATATAGTTTGATTGATTTTATTGATAGGCTCTATAATTGAAATAGTAGTAACACATATTTAAAAGAAAAATTACTTAACAAAGTCTTTAGATCTTATTATCAATTACTTTTTAATTATATCATGTGATGACTCCGAGTATATTCTTGAAAGGGTAAATGAATTTTCAACTCATAAGATCATATGCTAGCATTGAACAATGGGTCCAAATTTAAGTTAATCTTAGACCTTCGTGATGAAAAAGATAAAGTATACCCCAATTAATTATTAATTATATTATACTCATACTAATTTGCTTTTGGTGAGCAATTTGAACCATATCTTTTATTGTGTTCTCAACCATCCTCTATTAGGATTAAAAGGTATTTTTACTTCAAAAGATTTTACGAAGGAGTACTGGACACCTAGAAGTTAGTAAAAATGTAGCAATATCACCCATCATTAAAAATGTTAATTTTAATCGTTAAATTTAACTTTTATACACACATGGCACTCAGTTAATGCCACGTCATCATCCCAAATGCCAACCCGCCTTGTCTCCCTTGTAACTCTCCTTTTCCTCCTCTCTCATCCTTTTCCAATGAAAACTATCGCCAATAATAATTCCTTGCAAGAAACCCAAAGTCCCAAATCCTCTCTTCCCTCTTCAAAGCTCCTCCAAGAAAGCATCTGTTAAGAGAGACATGGTTAAGTGAGATTTATTGTTGTGCGTTGTTAATTGTATTTGGGTTTGGTTGAGATGTTAAGGATGTCCAAGTTAAGTGAGATTTATTGTTGTGCATTGTTAATTGTATTTGGGTTAGGTTGGGATGTTAAGGATGTCCAAGTTAGTGTTTTTATTTTCATATTTTTGTCTATAAATAGTCAGAGACCCTACTGTGTAAGTTGGCCCAATTTATTGAATAAAGATGTTTTCTATTTGGTTACGTTAAGGTCCAACATGGTACCAGAGCCTAAGCTGTAACGGGCCAAGATTGGGCGGGTTGGATCTCCTATCCGGTGCAAATTCAAGATCTGGTCTCTTTAATATCTGCTCGAGATTTCTTCGTCAGCAAAGGTTTGAGTCCTTTCCCTACACCCATAGTAACAACAAAGAGTATGCTAAACTATTAGCAGGAGTAGAGATCAGAATAGTTAAGAAGTTGCAACATTTCAAATAGGAGCTAAGTTAGGAATGTTTGGTATAGTTGTAACTTAAAAAATAAGGTTAAGGTGCAAAAATATACATGTGGTTTTTCCAAAAGTACGTCCAACATCGAATGCTTTTTTTGGGGGGCAAAAGTGACTATATGGTTACAAAAGTGGGGCAAAAGTCATAGTTTTTGTTAGTTTGAAAACTTCAACCGTGAGTTTAAACTTTTTTAACTAAAAAGGGTGAGTTGGAGCATGACGTGGATGAATAATACTCCCCATAGCAGTGGTTGTTGGAGTACATACCAGACTATAAAGGAACCCATAAAACATGTGAAGAAGAAGAAGAAGGTGATGATGATATGCACTAGAGCATAATAGCGGAGGCTAGAGAAAGGAGAACAAAACCCTAATTGACCCACTATGATTAACCATCATGACATGTTCAGGATGGTCGCTACTCTTCAGCTTCAGCGCCTCACTCATCACCATGTGAACCATCAGCACTGTCACTGATATCCATGCTATCACCATGATCTTGCTCTACACCTTTAAGAATTTTTGGATCTGAAAGTTCATCGTGTACGCGAACAACTAATGGATATTCAGCATCGCTAGCACCCCAGCCACCCCCAATATCGCTGCCATCTTCCCTATCATTATCAGGATTTTCCTCGCCAAGATTTACAATAGACACAGAATCAGTGCCGTCATGTTCAAAATCACCCATAACCATCACTATGAGCATGCCTGCATAGCGTCTCTAACGCGCTTCCCATCCCAAGTTGTTCGCATTAAAATTCAAACTCAAAATCAAAATCAAATTCAAAATCAATTGAAATCAAAATCAAAATTACTTGATTCTCTAACTAACTTAATGTTGAAGAGAGTAGTTTCTATATTTTACCATTAAGCTAAAGCAGAACCTGACGATGACGGAGTTTTCTATAGAGATAGTGGCGAGTTGGATGGTGCCAACATGAACGCAACCCATCTTTTGCATCTCTTTGTCGTCAACATTGAAGACGATGCCAACGTTGAAGATAAAGCCATCGATCTTCCTTTGTGCTTCTTGGTTCTAAATGCTCGACCAATTCCTTTACCTGGGTATCTTTATCGATAAGGATTAATGTTGAGTAGTAGGTTTAATTAATTTCCATGTCTTCCTTTAACAAATTAGCCATGAATAACACATGGATAACAATTGACACATTTAAGGAGAATTAAACGGACATCATCAACATTTAACGGAATTTGTGACTTTTGCCCCACTTTTGTAACCACATAGTTACTTTTGCCCCCAAAAAAATATTTGATGTTGGATGCACTTTTAGAAAAACTACATGTGGATTTTTGCACCTTAACCCTAAAAAAATAAGTATTTTTCACATAAATCGAGACAAAACTTCTCTCACATACTTACCTAGTAAATCCGTAAATTACGATTGAAAAGCACTTTTGAAGGTTCCAATCGCTATTCCAAATACCCACACAATCTCAATGAAGTCTCTTCCTGCAGATTGTGATTCTCTTTTGAATCTATCTCGTGGTGACGTTTCTTTCCGCCGTTTGTGCTTCTCTTTTCCAATGAAAATCACGGTGACATCTCTTTATGCCATTTGTGATAATCTTTTTCACCACGAGAATATCTCCTTCCAATCTTGGTGACCTTTTTCCATCGAGAACTTCAATTATATGCGCCAATCGTGATTCTTGTCAGTTGTTATTTGATCTACAGAAGGAACATCTTCCAAGTTAGTGCTTTCCATTTCGCTTCCTCTGCGTGTTATCCTTCTTGAGCTCACGGTTTCTTCTCGAAATTTGGGCTTACAACACAAACACTTAATGCCGAGATTAATAGGTCAAGATTGATCAAAGATTAACAGGTAGAGATTAACGGATCTGCAAAAAAACGAATTCCTAGGTCGCTCACAAATTCAAGGGCGAAATTAACAAGTCTGTACCGTGGCAGTAAAAGATAATATATGTATGCATGAAATCTTAAGCACATAATTTGATTACGTCTTAAATCAAACCAATTGTTGAATCTACATCTCTCACAGTTGCAAATCAAGCTTGATCATTCACACCCGTAAATCAAGCCGTGCATCAAGCCTGAAATTTTCTGGTATAAATTTCTTTCCAATAGCTGGTGATGACCCAAAAATTTGTCATCAATTTCCAACACCCACTTTACCTCCATCCCTCTGACATTCAACCAGTCTCCCTAGTACCTTATCTTCTTACTGGGTCGACTAATTATTCCATTTGGAGAGAGGGATTCGTTTAGCATTGCTTGTTAAAAGGAAGGTGGGGTTCATTGATGGAACTTATAGGCGCAGTGATCAGAAGCCAGACCTTTAAGCTCAGTGGGACAGGTGTAATGCAGTCGTTCTCTCATAGATTATTAGCTCTATTGATAAGGAGTTCTCCAATGGGCTCACCTTCTCTGACTCTTCTTATTTTGTTTGGGAAGATTTAAAAGAATGCTTTGATAAGAAAGATAGAGCACTTATTTTTGCAATTCACAAAGCTATCAATAATCTGACCCAAGGTTTAATATCCATATCCCAGTACTAAACTAAATTGAAGGACCTCTGGGATAAGTATTCAGCCATGGTCATGCTTCTAGCTTGCCAATGTCAAACATCTAAAGAGTATGGCAAGATTATCCAAGAGCAACTCTTATTTCAATTTCTGCTGGGTTTAAATGATTCGCACCCGTAAGTATGAAGCCACATCCTTTTTCTATCTCCTCTCCCATCTGTAAATCAAGCGTATGCTTTGGTTTCACAAGACAAAGAACAACGATCAATTACCTCTGTACACCCTGCCTCTTTCAGTGACACCACAATTATGGTAGCTAAAGGAGGACAAAACGGGGACATAGAAGGAATTCTAGCTCTGATGGATGTTCCTACTATCAAAGAAAATGACACACAAGGGAAAATTGTTATCAACTTGTTGGATTTCCTACTAACTATAGAAGCAATCGTGGCAATAAGGCATCTGAGGAACTTACTAACCAAATCGTACATAACCCACCATGAGAGGTCTTAGCATAGCTGAGAACAATTCAATGACACCTTCACTCACTCAAGAGCAATATGACCAAATTCTGTAGTTTCTCAAGAAAGACAAAAGATTCAAGCCAAGGAATAGTAGGTGTTATTGGGCATACTACAGGTTTGCCCTATCCTAAATACTCTAATTTTCTCATAAATGAATGATTAATAGACTCAGGGACTTTTACTGATGTAGTAAGCAGTTTAGAATATCTAAATAGTGTTAAAAGGTATAAAGGAGATGTTAAAAGAATTAGAATACCTAATGGGCAATTACTCATTGTAACACATGTAGGAGAAATTAAATTGTGTGAATATATAACTCTGAAAAATGTGTTGTATGTGCTCGGATTGTGTTCCAACTTAATATCGGTGTCACAACTAACAATAGACAATTATTGCATAGTGTCATTTTATTTAAACCTTTATACTGTGTATGACATCTTGAGTTGGAAGGTTATAGAGATTGGTACAATGAATAATTCACTCTACTTGTTCAAAGGACCTAAAACTTTGAAATATGAAACATCTCTTGTTACTGAAAGGAATGAAGCCATGAAAAAGAATATGATTCTACACTATAGATTAGGGCACCCTTCTTTTAATGTACTCAAATATGTTGATGGGATTGAGAATGATATGCATGATGATGTTGTATGAAGGCTAAACAGCCTCGATTTCCTTTTACTTCTAATAATAAATGGTGTTCTTCTTGTTTTGAATTATTGTATTTAGATGTTTGGGGACCATATAAGGACATCGTTTCTTGTTTACCATTGTTGATGATTAATCTCGTGGTACATGAGTTGTCTTGATGAAGAATAAATCTGAAGTAAGAGATCACTTGAAAGTGTTTCTTGCTTATGTTAAAAATCATTTTCATGTTTATGTTAAAACAATTCGAATTGATAATGGAACCGAGTTTGTAAATAATGAAAAGGGTTAATATAACTTTTGGTCCCTGAAGTTTGGTTCGATTTTGGTTTTGGTCCCTCAAGTTTGAAATCGGTGATTTTAGTCCTTTAAGTTTGACCCAATTTTGGTTTTGGTCCCTTAAGTTTGAAAAAGACTTGATATGTTACCCTAAACTTGAAGAACTAACAGTTATAAATTGAGTAAACTTGAGAGACCAAAACCAAAATCAGGCCAAACTTTAGGAATCAAAACTACTAATTTTTAAATTTGAGGGACTGAAACCAAAATTGGACCAAACTTTAGGGACCAAAACCACCGATTTCAAACTTGAGGGACCAAAACTAAAATCGGGCCAAATTTCATGGACCAAAAGTTATATTAACCCTAATGAAAATAAAAGGCTTTTTCAAGATAATGGCATTACGCATCAAACTTTATGTCCCCATACACTTGAATGGCTTGGTCGAACTAAAACTTAGGCATTTGCTAGAAGTAGTTAGGAGCTTGATGTTTCAGGCTGGAATACCTCTCAAAATTTGGGGGGAAAGTGTAAAAACAGATGCATATTTGATTAATAAGACCCCTTATCAAAGTTCTACATTTTAAGACTCTATATGAATTGGTTCATCAAAGAATTCCTGATCTAAAACATTTGAGAATCTTTGGTTTCCTTGGTTTTGCCTCAAATCTGCATAATACTGACAAATTTAAACCAAGAACTGTGCTTTGTGTTTTTTTAGGATATTTTGTTACCAGTAAAGGATACATTTTGTATGATATGAAGGCTGACAATATTTTGGTTAGTAGGCATGTATCATTTGTTGAAAACAGGTTTTCCGTTTAAGTATCACCTGGATGCAAATCTAGGGGGAGTCAAAATGAAACACATGTACATTTTTTTGTATGATGATTACCATTCTATAGATATACATAGGGAAGCGATAAATCAAGATCCACCAACATAAGAAGGGAATAATCACCAGTTTTGAGCCCAAATATGATATATAATTGTAGATAATTAGGATACATGGAGGTATTACGGGATAAGTCTATGAGTCCTCCTTGGTTATTAATTAGTAGGTTCTCGAGTACTAAGGTACTAAGGCCCTGTTTGGTATGTGGCACTAAATTTAGCTGGATTGTGATTGAGATTGATGCTTTTAAAATATGTTTGGCACGAAGTAATAGTTGGAGGGAATAATTTCATTAATCTTATTTAATAAATAGCCATTAATTATGAAAAGACCCAAATACTCATACCCTAAATCTCAAACAGCTTAGATGCAAACTCCACCTTCATCGTCCATCATAGATGGTTTTTGGAATTCGACTTCTGTCACAGATGGGTCTTTGACTTTGACATGTGGTTTCTCTTTCATAATTCTCTTCTACTTTCTGGAATTCAAATTTTTTGAATGGCTTCCCATAACTTCTTTGAGGAACGCAAAATGGTATTACTCTACTTTCCACAATGTCACCGCCATAGTTGGCGCCGGCGTCTTCAGTCTCCCTTCTGCCTTGGCAACTCTGGGCTGGTACGTCTTATACACTCACCATAATAAAAATACCATCTTTAAAATACTTATCGATTTTCTTCATTCAAACTAAAAAACAGGGGACCTGGTGTGGTGGTTTTGATATTATCATAGGTAATAACTCTGTAATAACTCTGTACACACTGTGGTAAATGGTAGAGATGCACGAGATGGTTCCAAGAAAGAGGTTTGATAGATACCATGAATTGGGGCAACATGCCTTTAGAGAGAATCTAGAACCGTGGATTGTGGTGCCACAACAACTGATTATGTCGTTGGCGAGGAGAGAGAGAGAGAGAGAGTGAGTGAGTGATTATGTGAGAGGGATGAATGGATTCTAGGTTAAAATCAAGGGGTTATTTTTGTCCGAAAAATATTTTAATCAAGGATATTTTTATCTTTACAATTTTGCAGTCCTGGGATTGAAAACACAATACCAGGGAATGTGGCTTTGCAGCAATCTTACTTTCGTGATACACTCAATCCCTGGTTATCTATTGTCCATCCTACCAAATAATATATTCTATGCTTTTGTACCAAACAGGGCCTAAGGGGTTACGAGTACTCGAGTGAGGTACTTGAGTACTAAGGAGTTACGGTACCTCTTCGTAGTACTCGATACTCGAGTACCCACGCTGATAGGAAACTGTGTGAGTGTTTAGTGTTACATATTAGTTATTTATCTTCCATATTTAGAACCAATAGAAGTATAAAAGCATTTTTTTTATATGGCTATCCGATTGAATTAGATTCAAGCAAGCCCAATTGAAGGTAGCTCCGGACTGACTCAAACTCAAGATTTTATGCTTAAACGACTAAAACATTTTTTCACTATGACTCATGCTGATTGGAAACTATATAAACTTCAAGGTTGAATGGTCCATGGCATTTTTCAAAATTTGACATGATTAATTGACACACTATCCTCTTTTCCATTATCATATTGAAAATTTGAATCGGGGTCACGTCGCAACGGAGGAAATTTCTTGGGGCCTATAATTAATTCATTATAATTGTCATTATTCCTTCTGTACTCATCATGATTTTATATTTGTTGCGCTAGATTGAATAAAATTCGAGAAATGAAACGTAGTTTTTAAACATTGTAATATTTTACTCCGTTATAAACTCTATTATTCATAGACATATTGGCAAGTTTCAACTTACAAATGTTACTCTTTTACTAGAATAAATATTTACAAAATTTGTGTAAGTCATGAATTAGAAGCCGCTCAGTGATAAACCATATTAAAGTTATAAATCATAATGTCTGAAATATAGTTTTTGTAAACTAAACAGACGGAATTAAGAAAATTGAATACAATCGTAATAATGAAAAACATTTTCTTAATTATTTGATTCTTCATTCCTATAAATCATATTGCATCTCTTTCAATTGGAAGTGAGTGGAGAAATTGAAACAGAGAAGCTAGAACTCTTTCAACATCTAGTTTTATTTATTTATTATATTTGAAATGAAAATCTTGCATTAAAAATTAATTAAATTTCTAATAACTCAAAATTAGTTGAGAAAATAGTGAAAAGTCCATGGTTGAACATTTTATTGTTTAGAAGAATTTGATATGTTTTTATAAAATAAAAGTATTAATACTCTAAAAAGACAAATACCTGTACCCGATTCAGATGCTTCTCGTCAATTTTATTGGCAAACAATGACTCTCCACTCATTTTTCCAAATCAGTTTGATATATCCCTTTTTTTCCTTTTTGACTTGTTCTCCAAGTTCAGTGTCCACACTTGCTTGTGGAAGAAGGTGGATGTCTCCAAAGTCAATTGTTGTAGGCTTGACCAGTTGCACTTACCAATTACTAAGGCGCTTCCTCTGTCTATGTCTATACTCTCTATAAATAAACCTTAAACCATCATCTTCCTTACATGAATCAATAAACAAAAGCCAGAAAGCTTTGAACCCAACTTAGCAAAATCAAAATCCTTCAAACTTCAATCAATCAGCCATGAATATCAGACTAGGAGGATTTCTCCTCTGTTCATGCTTCCCTCTCTTGAGCTGCTTAATGGATTCCATAGGTCAACTTTTCTCTGCTACTTCTCAGTCACAGCTCACTGCAGATTCTGGGGAAGAACAAGACGCTGCTGCATCAGCAAATGTCCAAGCTCAACGGCACTTCAGACAAATTCAACACATAAGTCAACCATAAATTCTGTGGTTTTAAGAATATGTGAGATTCAAGAAGTTGAATTTCATATAGTCAAATATTATTGGCTACTACAATAACCTCCCTTGATCATGTAGCCTGAACTTCTGTGATCTAAGTTCCTGTTTGGTTTCATGTTAGGAATCAACAAAACCATTGGTTTTGATGATTTTTTCAACATGAAATCAAACATACTTGAAATCACTTTGCCCTTGGATCCATATTCATGTAGTCAGTGATGGAATGAGTTGTATAACTATGAAGTCGTTAAAATACAGTAAAACTTTTTTTCTATGTTGCTGGCAAATACTGGGGATGAAGCGTCAATTGAATGATGCATCAGGAGTTCCTTGATTTTTACCTTTAGCATGCTAAGTATTTACAATAAAACAGAATATTCATGTTGAAGAAGAGATCTTCTACCATTGGAGATGGGTAATTTGTAAAACCCATTGTTGATGAACATCATCATTAGCATGTGTTCAATGGGCAAACAACGAGTCTAAAGCCAAATCTGCTAGTTCACTATCTTATTGGAGTTGAATTAAATAGATATAAATTCAAATAGCTTATATAAAGTTATAGTAACAGGCGTTCTTTAATAAACTATTGAGGCGGCCCCTCCGTTAACAAGTAAGGAAGCAACCAAGCAACCGTGGTGTATTCCCAAAGTTATCTACAAGTTTTTGCCATATCAATTATGTTAAAGCTCTTAACTTTTTCGTGTTCTTCCGTCATTTTTTAGTCCTGTATTTATTTGTTGTGTTAGTACATTTCGCTTTTTCAGTGGTTTTTTTTTTTTGAACTTTTCCAGTTTTCACATAAGCATAGATATCCTCTCATATTCAAGTAACTGTTCAAATAACTGTTGGGTATTAGATGTGACCACCTCTTTTGGCAGGAACTTAAATCTTAATTTGCCAAGGTTTTACGCATTGGTATCCTTCTTTTAGAGACAATCCTATTCAAGTCATTATCGGATATTAAATATGAACTCCTCTCTCAACAAGAATTTAAAACTTAATTCGTCAAACTGTAAGAGACCATCCCTTTATGTCGAGCTAAACTCCAGTATTGGTCTTTTAATTTTAGTTTAGTTAATGGACTTCTCTTTAGGACTAGATTTCAAGCCCAACAAAGCAATATAATTGGCCCATCATTAGATCATATAATAACAGCCCAAAGTTTTGACCGATATAGTTCCACTTCTACCCCACCCGCCAACCGACAATAACGATTTGATACAATTACGCCCAACCTCCTAATCCTTTCCCATTTCCTCTCCCGCCTCACATCCTTTCTTTCCTGCTCAGTAAGTTCGTCTCTCTTAGCTCTTTGGTTTTCCGTTTTTTTTTTTTCTTTTTATTTATTTCTTCATATTTCTCAACTCTTGTCGAGGGTAGAAGCTGCTGTTATCCAATCACGTTGATTTTTTGTTTTTAATGGCTTCAGTGTTGTGAATTTCCTTATGTCGATTCTTTACAGATTGTAAAATTATGTGTTAGACGAGTTTCTGATTTTAGACTATGTTAGAGACTGCCAAGCTCTTGTGAACCAATGATTTTCATATGTTTTCCCTTGTTTGGGTGATTTCTCCTTCTCCTCCGCTGTTTTTTTTCCCCTTCTCAAATAATTTTTTTCCCTATCAAAATAATACTTCATTTCAATTTACGTCTCGGACTCTAGTTTATTTGGGGAATGCATGATGAACCATAAGACAGAAAGAAAAGGGTGACAGACCTTTTTAGTTTAGATGGTATTCTAGAGGGCTAACACATGAGAAATATGATTTTTGAGTATATAATATTGGAAACAGCTTCTTGGCCAGTCATTAGTGATGCTTGTCAACTTTTTGTCTGTCAGAATGAACAATGTTTCTGGTACAGTACGTTGTTCCTTTTTTGTTAGCTTTCGCTCCTTATTTCAAATTTTTTTTTTTTTTCATACCATGAATTTTCTAAACTGTAGTTCTCCATCTATTTTGCATATGCGCACTCATGTATTTTCATGTCCCCTTTTTTGGGCAGGACATTTTTCAAGGTCATCAACTCCTTTCACCACCAAATTAGAACCTTCAGGCATGGCAGAAGAGGCTGGTATGTTTATGGCTTATGTCTTACATGCATCCATGGCTCTGACACAGGAACAAAATTTGGAGCTTTACATGGAAATCTGTTAGATCATAGTCATATGTTTGACCTAACAATATCTTGCTTACCTGCCTAGTTTCACCCTGGAATAAAAAATTTCATTGGTTGGACTGTGACATTTATAGGTCCTAGAGATTCAAAGCTTTAAACCTTCGGTAGAATCTGGCTATCAGAGAGTCTCCTCAAGATGAGCACCATAGCCACAAATTTTCCTTCTGGCCTGAGACCAGAGGAGCACTCAGCAGCAACACAGAACAGTGCTCTCACATCAAAGCTCTCACACAAGAAAGTCCTGGATATCCTCAATAACAAATGCAGCAATTCTCTACAATATCTCAGACAGGTTCATGCTATCATCCTCAAAACTGGGCACTTTGAAGATCATTATGTATCTGGCACCTTGGTCAAATACTATGCAGATACTCATTTCAACAACTTTGCCTTGGCAATCAAAGTTTTTCGCCAAATCCGAAGCCCCAATGTGTTTGTGTGGAATATCCTTCTTAAGGGATGCCTGGAGAACAATGAACCACAAATGGCCATATCATCTTATAAAAACATGTTGGTCTTCAATTCTAGGCCTAATAAGTTCACTTATCCTACTTTGCTCAAGGCTTGTGCCATGGCTGGTTCTGTTGAAGAAGGGATACAATTTCATGCCCATGTGATGAAACATGGGCTTAGTGGGGATGGTCACATTAAGAGTGCTGGGATTCAAATGTATTCATCATTTGGGCTTGTGGAAGAGGCTAGGAAAATTCTTGACGATGAAGATAGCCAATCTGACATCATTTGTTGCAATGCCATGATCGACGGATACCTTAAGTGTCAACAAGTGGAAGCTGCTTGTGAGGTGTTTGAGAGCATGCCGGAGAAGAACATAGGCTCATGGAATGCAATGATAAACGGGTTAGCTAAGTGTGGGATGATTGATAGCGCGAGGAAATTGTTCGATGAAATGAGCGAGAGAGATGAAATTTCTTGGAGTGCTATTATAGATGGCTACGTCAAAGAAGGGGGTTTTAAAGAGGCTTTGGAAGTTTTCAACGACATGCAAAGACAAAACATAAGGCCAAGAAAGTACATATTATCAAGTGTGCTAACTGCTTGTGCTAATTTGGGAGCTTTAGATCAAGGTAGATGGATTCATTCATTTATGGAAAGGAATTCTATTCAAACAGAGCCAGTCTTGGCGACTGCTTTGGTTGATATGTATGCCAAATGCGGGCGGTTAGACATGGCATGGGAGGTGTTTGAGAACATACCGGCGAAGGAAGTTTCAACTTGGAATGCTATGATAGGAGGGCTTGCAATCCATGGCCAGGCAGATGAAGCAATCAAACTCTTCACCAAGATGAATAGGGAAAAAATGCTGAAGCCAAATGGTATTACTTTTGTTGGCATTCTTAATGCCTATGCTCACGCAGGAATGGTCGATCGAGGTCTAGCCTTGTTCCATTCGATGAAAGAAGCATATGGAATCGAGCCAGGTATAGAACACTTTGGTTGCATAGTTGACCTCCTGGGAAGGGCTGGACTATTAGAAGAAGCAGAGAAGTTTATAGATTCTATGCCAATGAAACCAAATGCTGCAATTTGGGGGGCACTTCTAAATGCTTGTAGGATACACAAGAATGTAGAACTAGGAGAAAAAGTGGGGTGGATTTTGCTTGACATGGAACCTCAAAACAGTGGTCGTTACGCATTATTGTCAAACATATATGCAAATGCAGGGAGATGGGAAGATGTTACAAGAGTTAGAAAGTTGATGAAGGAAAGAGGAATAAAGACTGTTCCTGGAAGTACTATGATGGATTTGGAAGGTACAGTTCATGAGTTTAAAATGGGAGATAACGGATCACACTCAGAATGGGAAGAAATTTATTTGATGTTGGGAAATATGATGGAGAAGCTGCATATGGAGGGTTATTCTCCAGAGACTTCTCAGGTTTTATTTGATGTTGGTGAGGAAGAAAAGGAAGTTGCATTAAGTTTGCACAGTGAGAAGATTGCAATTGCTTTTGGACTTCTTCGTACAAAAGCAGGAACAACGCTTCGTGTTGTGAAGAATTTGAGGGTTTGTGAGGATTGCCATTCTGCTTTCAAGCTCATTTCTCAGATATACAGACGTGATATCATTACGAGGGACCGTGTGCGCTATCATCATTTCAAAAATGGGGTTTGTTCGTGTAAGGACTTTTGGTGAGGTGTATAAATGAGATTTCAACGTTATTTATTTGATCAAATATGTTGAGCAATAGTGAACAAGAAGAAACCACAAAGGGAGGAAGAGCCCACTTCACAAGAGAGTAATGAAAAAAAAAAATTAATTATTGGATGCAAGAAATGCTGAAGGAGATTGCTGATAACAAGGCCGTAAAAAACCCTCTGTCGTACCCTTAGTCCCTAGTAATGATAAGATGGGCGATTACCTCTTCAATCTTCTCTTTATTACATAAAATGTTTTTACCTCTCTTTGATTTTTTTCAATTCTTTATAAGAAATGCATTTTGAATTTTTTTTCTTTATTTATACACCTAACTTTAAAAAAAATGTAGATGATGACATATGAACTTACCAAATCAATATATTTGGTCAACTAATAGTTAAATATAATTTATAAAACAGTTAGGCGAAATTGTTACTATTAGAAAATTTCAGGGGCAATATTGCTTTTAAGTAAAAACTCTTTGGACACATTTGCACCTTAACAAAAAGAATGATGTTGATGATACATAAACCTATCAGCTTGACATAATTGGTTGGTCAAATTTAACTTAGATAATGATTAAGGCAAAATTTTTACGATTTAGAAACTTCTAAGACGACATTGCTCCTCAAAAACCTTTCGGGGCAACATTGCTTCTAAGTGACAATTTCCAAGATAAAATTGAATCTTAACCCTTAAATTTTCATGATCAAGAATTTTGGATATTCTTGTGTGCTTGTGGAACAATATTGATTATTTCTAACTTAATTGCTCCTTCCGGTCTTAAATATAAGATAAAGTTAATTTTTTTTGGAGAGATTAAGGAAATTAAATAAGTTATTTAATCATATCATATGTTGTATATCTTTATATTATATATCATTTTAGAAGTTAGAAAAAATAGTTTGGAGAAAAAAATGATAAATATAAATATTTTAAAGTAATTTAACTAATTTCTTTAATATCTCAAAAAAAAACCAGCTCTGCCTTATATTTAAGATGAGAGGGAGTATCATTTTGATTAAACTAAAACAATTATAAATTTTAATCTTTGATGCTTTTTCTTTGCCAACAGAAATATACATTCACTATTTCTAATTTTCTACATAGGAATGGATCCGAATTCACCAAACACATTGCTAGATTTTCCTTGAAAGTTTTATATTATATTAATAAAATACTATCAAATAACAAATGTGTTATACTATTCAAAAGTTATAAATAATATAGTCTTATAATGCTCTATAAAAATTTTAGATTTCATATCTAATTTGATTTGATAGGAATAATATTGCGTGTTAAAAAATAGAATATAATTAAAAATCAATTTTAATTTTTTTATTAAAAACCAATATCATTTACGTTTTAGTATCAATTTTAGTTCATTTTTAAATTTTGAATGTAGAATAAAATATAGATAGGAGGTGATTAGAAATATTTTAGTATTTTTTAAATTTATATTTTATTATTTAATTTCTCTAATAATTTTTATGAACCTCCTTTCAGTAAATATTATTTTCTCTATATCTTTCACACTTCACTCACTCCGCCGAAACCATTAGGATGACTTTACTATTGAAAGTTACTAGTTTCTTATAATTGTCATCGAATTCATCCGATATCTTTGGAATCATTCTTTCTCCTTTTTTTTCATAGAAACATAGCCTCCATCTTCATCTTGTATGATTTGACAAAGACCATATTTGTTTGCTGTAACAAGCATTTTGAATTTGACTTTCAAAAATCAAAAGTGTTCTCCACAAAATCTTGGAGGTCTAGTGATTGAAGCTCCACTAAGAAGTATATATTCACCTATGCTTGCCATTGGATCCTTCTTAGACTGTTAAACCTGAAACAAGAAGACTAAGCTTTGATACCAGATATTAGTGTAAGATTTTCATCCAAGAAAAGGGGTGAATTGGGTGACTTAAAAAAATTTAGACTTTAATACAAGCTAAGTAAGGAGAGGAGAGTTAAAAGGATATCACCGAAGAAGAACATAAGAGAGTTATACTGATTTGGTCAAATCCACTTGACCTACATCCAGTCCCCATAAGGCCTTTCTAAGATTTCCACTGTCTTTCAAGATTCACAAGGCTTTTGAAACCTTAGTACAAGCTAGTTCTTCTTCAAAGAACACCCGCTCCTCCTTACACTTTGCGATCAATGCTACTTAAGGTCCCATTACCTTAAGTATCTCAGATGAAAATAAGTGCTTAAGTATATCATCTCACAAGAGTAAATGAATAATCACTGGAGTACAAATTCACATAGAGAGTTTTTGAGATTTAGCAAAATGAATGTAACACAGTAAATGCACATTTTAGTTAGTTGCTCCGTCTTCAATACTCTTCTATTTATAGTGTGATAATGTTTAAAGATTGTTGCTCTTTGATTATAGCCATTAGAGTGTATGGTCTTGCTTCTATCCAATTAAAATGTCAAATTGTTATTTGTGTCTTTGAATTTATCTGTTGAGAGAAGAGAGAATGTGAAGTGTTTGAACTTTGGTGCATTTAATGCTCTGACATAAAAGTGCTTTTTGCTAATCTTAGTTTAATCTATGATTAATCACCTGCAATATGATTAAACTCAAGTATAATGAAGTGTTAGATCAATTCAAAGAAAACAGAATAAGTTTAGGATAGATTTGAATGTATATCAAGATTTATGATATAATGCTTTATTTTTTGAAGAAGCATCACTCGAATGGTCATTGAAATGATTTTCACTTAGTCATTTGAAAACAAAGCATATCACTGGATAATTCACTGTGATGATGTGATAGTAATGCTCCTTTTACACATCACTTGAGTGATTCAACCTTAGAAACTTTTCAGAAATCATGAGTACTACCTAAGTCACTATGGTGTTGTGCTAGTAATAATCTTTTTTCACATATTACTTGAGTGATCTTCTTTTAGAAATTTTTTTAAGAAATTGATCACTAGGATAGAACACTATAATGTTGTGATAGTTATGAGAATTTTCATATCACTCGAGTAGTCATTATAGTGATATTTTCTTAGAAATATTTTTGAAAAATGATCACCATAAGGTATGACTGTGGTGAAGTAATAGTAATGAGAATTTTCACTTCACTCAAAGGGTCACCATAATGATCTTCTCTTAGAAATATTTTTAAAAACTGATCATCGTGAGGTATCATGTGGTAAAGTGATAGTGATAAGAATTTTATCATATCACTCGAGTGGTCACCATAGTGATATTTTCTTAGAAATATTTTTGAAAATTGATCACCATGAGGTATCACTGTAATGAAGTGACAGTGATGAGAATTTTATCATATCATTTGAGTGGTTACCATAGTGATCTTCTCTTAGAAAATTTTTAAGAAATCTGATCACTAGATGATTCACTGTGGTAATTTGATAGCGATGCACTTTGTAGCATATTACTTGAGTGGTCACCGTAATAATCATGGTTTAACACTACTAGTGATCATTGTGGTAATGAATTGATTTTTCAAGGACCACTTCATCACTGT
Source organism: Albizia julibrissin (assembly GCA_037074505.1). NCBI lineage: Eukaryota > Viridiplantae > Streptophyta > Magnoliopsida > Fabales > Fabaceae > Albizia > Albizia julibrissin. Next base: position 37,785,354 of record CM073483.1, on the reverse strand, counting down.
TGTAGAAACGAATTCACAGGCTTTTGTCACATAACTTGAGTGGTCACTATAGTGATAATTGTTTATCACTAGGGGTGTGCATAAAATCTGGGTGCCCAGTGTGCCCGCCAAAGCCCGTAGAAAAATCAACATGCCCAGCCACACAAAAAAAACAACCCAAAAAAATTGGGCACATTCGGACTGGGCCGGGTATCGAGCAGGATATACTGCCCTGCTCATTTGGCCTTGCGCTGTATAATATATATAATACACACACACATATATGTCTCTTTGTGTGTGTGTGTCATGTGATGTAACTATTATATAATTTATATATATTTAGTCCCTAGGTATACAGAATTTATGCAATGCACATCACGACGCGGCATAAGGCAACTTGCAAGGAATTAATGATTAACTTTTACCCATTTGACCATTTCAACATATATATATCTCTCTCTCTTTTAATTAATAGTGAAGTTTTGCATATTATGTTGAAATGTTTTCCTTTTTGCTATCTGAAGTGAAACAAGGCAAAGATATCGAATATGTCATAAAATATTTTTATGTTAGCCATGGAAACATTGCTAGTCAATAAGGGTTGATTTTTTTACCCAAAAAAAAATAGGGGTTGATAAATTTTGGGTAGGGCGAAGCCCACCGTACCCAGCCTAAAAATGTTAGAGCTTGTACCGGACAGGGTCGGGTATCGGGCTATAAAATGTAGCCCAGTGATCTTTTGGGCAAGGCATCAGGTTCGTCCTTGGCCCTGCCCATGTACACCCTTATTTATCACTACTAGTGATCACTATGGTGATGATGTTTTTTCTCAGAAAAAAATATTTTTAGCTACAATACCCCTTTCAAACATTTTCTTAATTATTTTTAAGCTTTATTATCATCAAAACATAGGCTCTAACAATAAATAAGCAGAAAAGATCGATGTCACAGATTGTGTCCCCTTTGGCCTAACTACTCCTATTTATAATGTTGCCTCTTAGATGTGGTGAGTCGGTCCGCTTATTTTGGATTTGTCCATATGATGCGTTAGTTTTGTTTATTTCATATACACCCATCTAGTGCTTTAGTACTAGTTCCGCTTACTTCGAATTTACTGGTATTGGAGGGAGTTGCGCTTTTATTTCGAGTCAAACGTTCCACGTCAACTCCTTTAACTAGGTATGCCTTGTAGGCCTCCCCACATGGACTTCCTTGCCCAAGCTTGAAAGTTTAGCCCCACACACATGTACACAAAAATATATATATTAAAAAAAAAGGAAGATAACTGTACTATCTTCAAAATATTTAGAGATTCCTAACTAATCATGAAAAGACAAGTAAATCATATTTTGTACGAGCGGGCATGATTTGTTTTGCATAGGTGGGTTTTTGGTCTTATTATTTTTTCACGAGTGTTGTTTAAAGATCTCAGGTTATCTTCCTTATTCAGGGGAGAAAAATAAACTTTGTTCTGGGCGTTTTGTTATTCATGACCTCATCATTTATCAATATATAATATCAAATTTAAAAATATATATGTAGCATATTATATTATTCACTAATAGTAAAAAAAAATGTAAGGGAATGTACCTAATTAAATATCAAATTTGGTATAAAAAAAAACTAAAGATCAAATTACCCAGATAATTTTGAAGCTTTGAATTATATTTTCAAAATTTGTTTACAACTTGCTTCTTCGCGTATTGAATTTTAACTTTCAAATCCTTATATCCCGCTATAATTGTTAAGTGGATTGTATTTAGTCTTACCATTAACCAAGTGGTCAGATTTTTTTTTTCAAGTTATAAATTTTAAAATTAAGATAAAAGTCATAATTGTGATTGTAACTTGTAAGATAAATATTTTAATTATGAAAATAACTATCTTTAATCAAGGAGTAACTACTCCAAAAAAAATGTTTAACCGACGATTGAAAACGTCAGTTAAAAATAATAAATATGTTAAAATTTTTAAATTTTTTTTTACTAAAATTGCCTATTTATAAGGACATATGAAATAAAAGAGAGAATAAAGAAATTATTATAATAAAAGGATTGTAAAAGAGAAATAATAAGAAAATAAATATGTTAGAAGAAACAGGTCTTTAGGGGTTATAAAAATTTATTATATTAACTTTAAATAAGGTAATCAAATAAGAGTAAAATAAGAATGTAAAAAGTAAAAAAATGAGATATTCACTAAATGTTTCTTATACAAAGGAATGGAATATATGTAATGATTGTTTGTTATAAAAAAAAATAGAGAAGGAGTAATAAGGAAGTAGATATCACTACTTCATTAACAAATTTTCTCTTTCACGCATATTATGTGATTAAGAAAAGTTATATTTGAAAGAAATTTTTTGTGAAAACATTTTTTTGTTATTAAATACTTAATTGTTTTTTCTTATGATAAATTATAAAAATACTCATGAGCTTTTGTCAAATGTGCCTCCAGTATCATATACTTTTCAGAGGTGTAAAAATACTCTTGAATATTCAAAATGATAACAAAAATGCTAGGGTTTTCAAATATAACCTAATACCATTACATATGCATAAGCAAAAAAAGTATGAGTCCCACCACAAAAGTTACATTGTTGGGTCACATTTAACTATCATAGAATTTTTGCTCCCATTTTAAATGTTCATGAGTGTTTTTACATATTAAAAAAGTATATAATGTTGAGCACACTTTTGATAGAAGCACAAATATATTTTTACACCTTAACTTTTTTTCCTATGTGGCTTGAATCTAACAAAATATGAATATTAATTATTTTGGTACATTTTCTTTTATTAATGCATTTACACTTAAAAGTGGAATTTTTTTTCACCATGTTGTGTGAAAGGAATCTCAATCTTTCATTGCTTTAATGGAGTATCCAAAGTTTTTATTGTTGAACACAAATTTAAAGGGAAACAAACATAAAAAAAAAAAGCACATTTCATAATTAAATATACAAAATTAGCTTTGTATTCACTTATACCATATCTATCATAATTAAAGCTAGCCATAAATGTTTAAGATTTCCTAAGAAAATCAGCAATAGTAATGATGTTATGATTTACATTTATTCAGAAATGTTTGTAATATGATTGAATATTAATTGATTAATTGTATCTTGTTCACTGCTTGGAAAGAAACACTGTATCTTTGTTCACTGCAATAATTGCGTCATTAATAGCAATAAACACAAAATATGAACTAAATGCATTTTTTTTTTACCAGAACTAAATGCATAATTGAAAACTAGCCATTGTTTTCTAATTCAATGAGAGTTTACAATAAATATTTCTTATAGAAGGGAAAGAAGCAAAATAAAAGGACTAAAATTAGGTTTTGGCTACTTCAATTGATGGTATGTAATATTATGTATATTAAAACATGGATAAAAAATATAATAAAAGTTATTACACAAACTTTTTTTTTCCCAAAAAAAAAAAAGTTTAAGCAAGCATGCATTAACTAGATGAAGATGATAAAAATCTAGCTTTCAAAAATATAGATAGTATTATTTATCGGATAATAAATCTTATGAGCTTTGTGACTTTATGAAAGGGAAAGTTATTAACAATGTTAATATATCTTTCATGTACAAATAGAAATAATAGCTTATGCTGCCGAATTTATAAAATTTATACTAATTAGAAATAAAAAAAATGAAAAATTATTGACTACATTAAGAAAGAATTTTTGTATGCTCCGATGAATTATACTTGACATTTAGGTATCACGTCAAAAAAATAAAATAAAAAATCTAACCCTACCTATAAATGGTACAAATCAAGTTATTGATGTAAAATAGGTTCATTAAAAGAAAAGTGTTATAGTTATAAACTTATAATTTAGAAACTATCCATATATCACAGAAATGTGGAATCAAAGTAGGTGATAAAGTGATTAATGTATTGTTTCCAAAATTTGTTCTAGACTGGATATGGCTAGTTAGAGTAAGATTTTTTTCCCCCAATAATATCAATGGTTTATACAAGTAAGATTAACCCCAAGAGCCCGGATAATCCGAATCGAATTAGGCTAAACTATGTATGTAAAAGTAACTTTTTAAAGAAGAATAATTGCCAACTCACTTGAATTTAATATTATCATTAGTAAATTAAGCAATTTTAAGAGGGAAAAAAGAATTCTGTTTAAATAAAAAGTATTAGAAACTCTACTCTTGAAATAAAAAAACTTAATTATCAGATGAAAAATCGTGTTTGTTTGGTTAAAGGAGAAATTGTTAATATTATTAGAAAGCTTTTCACTTGTATAAAGACTTGATAGCTTAAGTATACAACTCAAAATCTATAATAAAAAAATATCTATATGTGATATATCTCAAATCACCAACACCTTTTCTTTTTAATTACTTTTGTAAGTGAATAAATGATACTCCTCCTGTTGAATTTTATAAAATATCTCTAAAAGATCTTAGTGTCTCCTATTTATAAGATGTTTTGCAAAATCGAAGCAGTAATTACTATGTTCTTGGAGAAAAAAAATGCCTGTCAAAAGGGATGCTTTTAATTGTTTTAGAGAGTAGGAGTGATGCTTTTAATTATTTCAATAAGAAAAGAAGAGTGGGAGTGAGAGAGATACGAGTATTTTATGATGTTTGTAGAAAATGTAATGGTTTTAAAGACATTATCAAAATTTGTTGATTTATGTAAAATAGATAAATTATTCTTATAAAAAAGAGGAACTAGTCTTAACTTCAAAGTGATTTTGGGAATACCATTGACCAATTTTTTTTTTTTAAACAAAAAAAGAACAGAGGGAGTGTATCAAAAGTTCCTTGTCACATACTCCACTTTACAGACAAAAATCTACTTGTTCAATATTCCTCTTACAGAAAATTTTCTCACCAGTAACCAACTCACCCCAATGAATTTCCGTTCATTGTAACTTTTCTGAATTTGAGAATTAAATTTTGGATTTCCTGTATCTAGCACATTTATGGTAAAATGTTTTAACCTCAGAATTTAATGAGAACCCCTACATTTACAGCACACAGAATTCATCACAAAATATTGTGCTAAACCACTACACATACCCCTCCAAATTCATCTATATAAAGCACATTCTGTGAACAAAACCAAACCACACAACCATCTCAACTTCCTCGTTCTTCCCTCCAGATTTCTCCTCTAATCACCACCATGACCCGAAGGAAGGTGAGGCTCGCGTTCATTTGCAACGACTCTGCGAGGAAGACAACCTACAAGAAGAGGAAGAATGGGATGGTGAAGAAGGCTAGTGAACTTGTCACCCTTTGTGGGGTTGAGGCCTGTATGATAATATACAGTCCTTATGAAGCTGAGCCTGAGATTTGGCCTTCCACCATGGGAGTTGAAAGCACAATTGTGAGGTTCAGGCAGATGCCGGAGATGGAACAATGCAAAAAAATGATGAACCAGATGAGCTTCACGAGGGAGCAGATCCAAAAAGTCAGCGAGCAAGTGAAGAAGATGAGGAAGAGCAACAGGGAGAAGCAGCTGACCCAGATCATGTATCAGTACATGAGCACTGGGATTTTTCTGCAGAATTTGACTGTCAATGATCTCCATGATATGAAATGGCTGATTGAGCACAACCTGAGGGATGTCACTAGGAAGATGGAGGCTATGGATATTCAGCCTCAGAATGAAACCCAAATCCAAAGTCAGGAACAAGAACAACAAGAAGCAGGAGAAGATAACAACAATGGCAAGGGAATTATGGAGTTTAACATGAGCACATTGCAGAGGCAGCAGAATTTTATGGAACTGATGAACTATGCTGGAGAGGAAACAATTCCATTTGGAGATGCCAATCTCTACAATGCTTGGCCTAGCCCCTTTTACTTCTGAAAATCGTCCTTGGGCGATTTCTAAGGAGACTAGGCAAAAAGTTAATTTGAAGCAGAGTTTAGTATGAATAGATAAGTAAATGGGTCAAACCTTGACTTAGTTACATGTCTATTCATAATTTGTCTAATCTACAAAGTTTCTTTTGTAGATTAGATCTATCTGCAAGTTTATCTTTGGTGTCTGTTTTCAATAATGCACTTTTTCTTTAGATTTCCAGAGCTGCAGTAATAATGCTTCATGGCCTAGTCTACCTATTTAAGTTTCTGATTTCTGTTGTCAGAGTTGTTAATCTGCATCTTCAATGATGCTGGTTATTTGAAATCATTCAATCAATAAGCTCTATTGTCTTAGTACAACTCTCTCTCTCTCTCTCTATATATATATATATCACATTACTCCTATCATAGACGCTACATGGATTTCATTGATATAAACAGGAACAGCGGCAACAATGCTGGTTCAGATGTATTATGCATGAATATAAAGGAAAGGGGAGTGATGAAACAAAGGGAATAATTTTATTATACCAGGCTCATATAATGTAGAAGTATCAATATAAAAAAGAATCGTCAAATTTCAATTGAACGGATCTGTTTGTATGTAGTTTATATTTGTATGTGTTTACATTGTGTTTTGTTTCTATTGTTTTATAGAAAAAAGAATAAAATGTATGAAATCTCAATGAATATATCGATTAGAGAATCCATCAATTAGAAGGGCTTCTTCTTAAGGTAATTCTTATTTTTCCCTGTTGCTACCGTCATAAACATATTTCTTGTTTGTCATGTCAAGTGTCTGTTATTTGGATGGAATAATACAGAGAAGTATAGTTTCTATCAGATTCCCAAGATAATTGGTAGCTTAAGTACTACTTCCGGTCCTTAATATAACATTTAGCTGGAGATTGAATTTAGTTCTAAATATGAAACCTCAACCCATTTTGTTTCCCCAATTTTGTAATTTTCTTCCCAAAGTATCTATTAGGATCCTCCTCTAAACCAGAAAATAAAAAACTGAAAACAGAAATAAACAAGAGGGAGGGGAACAACTTTCGACTGATAATATAGTTATATGGAACAACACATTACATTCAGAGATGCAACACTATTCTGCTGCACATACAGACACACCAATGGAACTAACACAGGGAGGATAATGATTACAAAACACAATGGAATAAAGATTACAAGACACCTAGACACAATAAATGCAAATACACATAAACTCTTAACATAAACACATAGGTTGCCAATCTTTCGAGAGGAATGGCACTCTCCACTCCAAAGGCCCAAGCCGCAATTCAAAATTCTTGTCTGCCCCTTTCTCTGGATCAGTATGACTCACAAAGCCCTCTTCTCATAGGCTTAGACCATAGCAACCTTATAGCCTCCCTACTTATCTATTTCTTTCTCCTAATTAGCAAATCATAGTCTTGACCAACAAAAGGTGCCCCTTTCCATTATGATCTATCTTCCTAGGTATTGAAAAGTGGCCATAACAGTATTGTTATTGATTACACACATTAAGGAGTTTCTATCCTAAGATAGTCATGATGAGAGATGATATTTTAGGAAAATCAACCTAAATTTGTTACAAATAACTAACGTATCTAATTTTCTTAATCTACTCAAATTAGTCAACTAGCTCTTATATTAACAACCAGAGGTAGTATTATTTATGTTATTGTTTGGAGCCCCCCTAGTGGCATGCCAGCAAATATCATTTCAATTTCTCTAGCATTAGCTCAACTGCAACTCCCTCAGTGCTTGTGGAACTCCTATCCCAATTATATCTCACTCTGAACATCTTTAACATACTCTTCAGAAAATCATGGCAGCATTTAAATCCCAATTATATCACTCTTTTTGCCATCCCATTTTAGTTTCTAACATGGTAAATACCTTAAACGAAGCCTTCCAAACCTACAAAGAGTGACTTGTTGTATCACTATATAGGAGGCCATGACTTGTCCAAATATTGCAGGGATGAAGCCCTGCCTGCATGAGTATGATATGGACCCTAAGGCCTGGTACAATATAGCAAAGAGAATAAAATGTCAGCAATTTAAGCTATTGTATGTTTGTTAACAGACTCAGTGATTTATGTTATTGAGCAACATCGGCGAGGCGCAAACTACATTACCAAACAATAACAAACATGTCTGTGGTACTATCAGCAAGTCAAGAATTAGCAAAACCAATACTCTCTCACCTGATAGGTCTCTGAAGGGTTTTCCTCTTCTCCACCTTGGAACTTTTGGGTTTCTCTAAAGAAAATACAACAGGAATACCACCTTCAAAGCTGTGATCTTTCCTCAAGCTGCCTTACCAAATAATCAAGGTATGTTTATATAACAATCATAAGAAATATTAACAATAGCAATAAATGCAAAAGGATAACATCACCAAGAAAAACTTTGCTGTCATGTTGGCTTTTATTTTCTTTTTTATAATAATAGTCAAGTTGACCATCAAATATTGATTTTCCAGTTAACATGAAATGTGCGCCAAGAGGACAATCTTGTTTAGATTACCCATGAATCTAGAAACTGAACTATATTATATTGGTCTTTTAAACATCCAAACGAAGATAATGAGTAAAATATTTCTTAAAAAGGGAGAACGCTAGCACACATCAATATAGTAAAATAATGAGTAATTCAAAGGAAGATACCTTTGCATCAATGTTGTTCAATGCAGTCCAAAACAAAATCAGGGTGGCCTGAGAGAATTTCTTCTTCAGTAGACACATCATACAATAGAACTTTTGCATCTATTTGGCACTCAGGAAAAATAGATAAGAGCTGCTCCTTGGGGCACTGAGCTTTTGGCATCTGCTCTTATTGCAACAGTGTGTCGATAGAAAGAGAAACTTCTCATTTAATGAGTAATGGCACATCGTAGTATCAAAATATCTCTAAAGAATCTAATGCATCCAAATATGACATCAAATTTACAGCTCCTTCCTGATTTATTGCATGCTTCTATGGGGAAAAAAGATTTATGGGCTTCTTGAGTCATACAATGCATGGACGAGGGTAATTAACAACACAGGAAGTCAAAAGCAATAGTACCAGTTGATATTTGTTTTGACCCGAGTTTTACAAACCAATTATCAACATCATTTACATCTTTACTCTTTACATATAGATTTTAAAACTTATAATTACCATACTTGCTCCTTGTTACAGAGGGCCTCCGGCAACAGAAGGAAAGATGCTCCAAATTAAATTGACATACTTGGAACTATGTTCGACAACTGACATCATAAAACATTATTACTATAATGTAAAGTTGCCATAAAAAGCCCCACTTATAGAGATTTCGTCATTGATATTACATGAATTATATTGATATAAACAGGAACAGATGTAACAGTGCTGGTTCAGATGTATTATATATGAATACAAGGAAAGGGAAATGATGAATAAAAGGAAATAAATTTATACCAGGCTCATAATGTAGAAGTATCAATATTGTCAAATTTCAATTGAAAGAATCTATTTGAATGTATTGTATATTTGTATGTTTTTACATTGTGTTTTGTTTCTACTGTTTTATACAAAAAGAATGGAATGAATGAACTCTCAATGAATCTATCTATCAGAGAATCTATCAATTAGAAGGGCTTCTTAAGGTACTTGAAATCCAAGGATGAATCGACACATTCCGCTCTGTTTCTATAGGCATTCAACAGTTTCAACAATTCAGTGACCTTCTCCTTCAAGCTTTCTTCACAACCCACCTGCAACAAAACTAGGAGCTTCTGAAAAGCTCCAAGTTGAACTGTTTCAACTAGAACTTCTTCATCTTCCTTGTCACAGAGCTTCCAGAGAATGGACACCGAAAACTGGGTGGCCAATGGTGACACCCTTAGGATCTTCTTAGTTGCAAGAGGCAGGGTCAGAGCATTAGCCATGGCCACTTCCTTTCCTTCTTTACAATCACAGATGCAATCCAACACACCCAAAGCCTTCTCACATATGCTTTTGTCTGCATCAACAATGGCCTCCAGCAACAAAGAAACCAAACCCAGTTCCACAAATCTCCGTGAGATTCTCTCTTTGTCATCATCTGATGAGGAAACCAACTGGAAAATCTTGGTCAAGCTTGCTTTGGTTGCATTAGGTCCTATAGGCTCTTTAATCATCTTCACCAAAGCTTCAATTACACCTTCAGTTTTAGCAATAGCTCCCACAGGCATTTCCTTGAGCACCATGGCTGCATTTTGCCTTGCTGAAAGGTCGTTCCCATTCAGAAACCAAACCAAGCAATTCAAACATGTCTCAGACCTCAATTTCGATCTTGCATCTTCTTGGGAATGATTATTCATCACCCATGGGAGTACCCCCAAGATCTCCTCTAGAACAACCTCGTTTTCCTCGATGTTCCCATGTGAGAAAGAATCAAAGGCAGAGGCCAACACTGCACAAGCACCATTTTCCACTATACACCTCTTGTTCCTCTCGCTCTCTTTACCCCAATTCTTAATCTTCCCCACCAATTCTTGACACTTTTTCACATCCCCATTACGTGTGGCAGCGATTATCCTCGAACAAGTCTCCGAAACCTCGTACGGCGCGACGGGGATCCTCGGAGTGGGGATTCTTTCGATCCCGCAAGACTGGTTTTCCACGCACCAGTCTTGGATCATTCTCCGAATGGCGTGATTTGGGATCATGTGAGTGCTCGAAAGAACCTGCTTGGTCACTGGGCAAGTGTTGTTCCCAGATTCAATCCACCTCTCGATGCTGTCCCTGTCGTAGGAGATTCCGGTGCACAGAGTCACCGGATCTTTCATCAGTTCAAGGCTCACAGGGCACCGGAAGTGAGTCGGAATCACAGGTTCCAAGTCGAGTTCGCCGCCGGGAAGGGCTTTCACTTTGTGGGCACGTCTGAAAACTTTCCTCAGCGTCCCTGACAAAACCATACTTGTATTATAACCTGTATAAATGAATACTGTTGTTCGTTTGTTGGTGTTTATGTTGAACACTGAAAGTTTGCGATTTGAAGTTTTGATGAACCGTAAGATGAAGCTAGATGGGTGAAATGGAGGTATTTATAGGGAGAAGACGAAGGAGTCATCCATTACAACGCGGTCAAAGCGAGTAATTGATAAATAATTATGCCTATAATAATAATAACAGGATGAAGAGAGAGATTCAAACTTGGTCAAGGAAAAGGAAAGGGGAGATATTAAGGAGTTGTTTATTATAAGGTGAAAGGACATGTGGAACGTTGACCGTTGAAAGATTCAAAAAATTTTCCATAAAAAAGAAGAAAGATTAGGGTTAGGATTGGTGGGTTTCAGGGCTTGGAGCCGACAGGACGGTGGTGAGATTGTTTGTTTGGGTGGGTCTGAGTCAAGAGAACCGTGTGGCGGGGCAGCGTAATGTCCGTGTGCCAGTGCAACCCCAACTTGTTTTGCACTTTGCATGTTTCAACTTTATAAAATATTTATTTAATTTAATTAGATAAAAAATTAATTAAATTAAATTAATATATATATATATATATATGGTCCAAAACACTATATTCATATTCTTTAATTCACTCACTCTCTCTTCTAAAGGTTAATTATAAAAAAATTGACAACTATAAAAATTAAGTTTCATATTTAAAATTTACATCAACTTTCTAAATATATATGACTTATATTAAAAAAACGAGGGAGGATTAGATATTAGATTTGGTTGATATTTTTTCCTGGCCGGGATTTGTAGGTTCGTTAGAGTTAGATTAAGTGCTTGTTTGGAACAGCGGTTGAAAATTTCAATCGTGCTTATGAATTGTAATTCACGGAATACGAAGTAACTTTTACGGTCTACGAGGTAGTTTTTACGGTCTACGAGGTACTTTTACGGTCTACGAAGTGCTTTCACGGTCTACGAGATAAATATGTGGAGGAGATTTATCTCGATTTACGTGAATCGGGCTTATATAATAAGCCCGATTCAAATAAGCTCAAACAAACAAGCACTAAATGCTCATCCAATGAACAAAGACACTGTAATTTTTGAGATTCTATTGATCGGGTAAAAGGTTAAGTGAATGTTTGTCAAACACTAAAATTATGGTTTCAAAAGTCCCTTTTTTCATAAATCGAGTAAAAATCCTCTCATATATTTACCTCATAAATTATAAAAATTATTCTCCAAAAACTAATCTAAACACATATTCAAAAGCTAATATACGGGTCTTTGGTATAAGTCACATTTGACCATCTTACCTGATTTAAAATTTAAAATGGAGTGGTTAAATTATTGTCTTTCTTAAAAAAAAACAAAGAAAGATTTTTTCAATGTTATCCGAGTATTGAGAATCGCTACATTAGACTTCAAATTTCTTCTTAATAAATTATAATAGAGGTAATATTTGAAAAAACAAAATTAACCAATGATTCATCAAGTAATTTATATTTGGAACCATAATTCCTTTTAGAATTCGCCCTATATAAAGGATTAGATGGATGGAGTGTATTTCTTTCTGTTTCTGTCCCTATTATATTAATACGCTTCTTATCACCTTATCAAAATTAAATAGATATGGTTAAATCATTAACTTTGTTTTAAAATATAATAAATTCTCTATTATATCTCTATTTAAATAAGAAAAAAAATTCAAATCTGTACCACGTTATTTCTCATATTTAATGACATTTCTTAATAGGATCATAGTTAATGACTTTAAATAGGAATAATATTAGAAAAACTAAATAACTATCAAATAACTTGCAATAAAAATTATCCATCCCTTTTTAAAAGATAGTGCGTTAATTATAACAAGGACATAAGGGATGTGAAAAAAAACAAGAACATAAGGGAATATGTGGGAAATGTAAGTTTTTAAATTACTTAGCTGTTATATTTTCATAGTATTTTTATTTTTTAAGAAAACAGTTAGGTTGAATATCATTTTATGCTCTACATATTTGGAAGATGAAAGAATTTGCTAATTAGATAATCAAAGTGGCGCATGTTACTAAAGATTAGTTTGCTACTTTCATAAATTCGTCCTTTAAAAAGCCTAAAAGATAGGAATGGGCTGGCCCCATGTCTTAAATTTATAAAAGTTGGGTTTAAAATTATTACCTCAAAAAAAAAAAAGAGTTTAAAATGATTTACTCTGTAGGGTTTAGAGTTTAAAAGTGCCGTATACTTTTTTTATAAAAAAAATTATTTATATGATAATAATATTATTGATTTTTTATACTTTATTAAAAATGTTACAAATATTTAATTATTATTATATTTTTTATAATTAATTTTTATAAGAACATCTTGTATTAAAAATCCTAAAAATTAAAAACTTATAAAAGATATTTCTTATATCATAAGTATTCTTACTAATTTTGTATTCTTATTTTTTTAATGATTGTTTTGCTTATATCTTGTATTTTTTATTTTGTTGACTACTTATACTTTTCAAAAAATATTTATAAAAAATATTTTTAATTTTGTTAAGTCTTCTCATTAATTATTTGTAATTATGGTATTTGGACAATAGTTACCTTTAATTATGATTTAGCGACTGTGTGTTGTTTATTTCATGATGCGTACTATTTACACCTTAATTTTAACAATATTTATATATTAAATTAAAACTTTCATTGTTTTAATTTTATTTCTTTAAAAAAATCTGAAAAAAAACAGTAAAAGATTGTTAAAATAGTTGCAGAGCCGACCCTGACCCTTAAACTCAAAAGTCGAGCCTTGAAAAATAACTATTTTTTAGGCCATGACTTGTGAAGGGCTGACTCTTTTTATCAGCTCTAGTAGAAATAAATAAAAAGAGTACCTAATATATTCCAAGTTGTTATCCTATCTCATACAGGAGTATTTTTTCTTATTAGAAATAATGAAATTGCTAGTAAATTGTCACAATTCCACATATATTAGAGGCAAAATTTGTGTTTTCGATCATTAGTACCTTGATAGGGGTATTTTTTGGCCAAATGTTTAGGGGTAATTTATATATTTGCTTTTAAAAAAATAAATGTGAGGACATTTCCTAACAGAAATTCTAACATTAGTTTGCCAATTTGTTCATTCTATCAAACCCAAACTTTTTACCCTATTATTTTTTATCGCTTTCATTTTGAAAAAAATATGGGAATATTATATTATTGTGTTCAAATTCTTGCAAATTATTTTTGGAGGGGATTTTGTAGTCATATGCTCGTCAACTGCTTAGAAACTATTATTTTCGGTCTTAAATATAAGATCCAGTTGATTTTTATTTTTTTAGAAATTAAAGAAGTTAATTAAATTACTTTAAAGTATTTATATTTATGATTTTTATTTAAATTAATTTGTATGACTTATAAAATGATATATAATTTAATCACACACAACATATAATATGATTAAATAACTTATTTAATTTCTTTAATCTCTTCAAAAAAATCAGTTAAATCTTATATCTAGAAACGAAGGTATATATTTAATATGATTCCTTGGATTCCATTTCGTTTTATTATATCATCATGAATTTTGGAAGTCAATAACGAATACTTAATTAATCGGAGAAAATGTTGCTAATTACAACCTGCAGATATACTTTTTTCATGTACATACAATTTGTAGACTAATCATAATTCCAAAAGCTATTTTTCTTAAGTTGAGAAAAAGCTCGTTTCACATATTTATTTTATAAATCGTAAAAATATTTTTAAAAAACTAAAACACTATGAATGCTTCAAGAAAGTAATAGATTAATTTTACAAAATCTAAGGTTATTCAATCCTTCCTTAGGAAAGGGGAATTTTCCAATTATATATATATATATATAACTCTGGACTTCAAAGCTTTACCGCGTATCTGGCAAAAAACATAATAATAATTAATTAATTAAAGCTTACCGCGTAATGGTGTCTGTAAATTAGATAGGGTATATTATATACTGAGATCAATTTTGACTACTGTTCAACAATGTTCATATTATGACCTTCCATATTCCTTTTTTTTTTTTTAAGAAAAAGAAAAGAAAACTTTTCTCATAGATTATTCAAACTAGGACAATTCTATTGAATGTTCGAATTAATGTTGAATATTCATTTATTGATTTTTTTTTCATGTTTAGTCAGGAACAAAACAAAGATTAAGAAAAGTCGCACAGAAAAGTACAACAGTGTTTATTATACGAGATAAAAAAAAAAAAAGAGTAAGGCTTTGTTTGGTTGGAAGTTTTGGGAGGGGGGTTAGGTGAGTGGAGGGTTGGAAGTGGGAAAAATGTGTTTGGTTTGAGGGAGGGAAGGGAATGAGAGGTTAAAAATTGTCTTTTTGTGCTCCACTTCCTCTTTACCCTCCAAAATTAAGGGTTTTTGGAGGAGAGAGAAACATTAATCTCACTTTGATCAAAATGCTTATACTTATTTTTTAATATTCCAAGCTTACCCCTCCTGTTTAAAATTAATGAAATAATATGTAAAAATCAATAAAATATCCTTTAAAATGTATACAATTTTTTTATCATATATATTTGAGGTAATAGGTTTTTTAAGATTTATAAATTAAAAAATAAAAGAAGAAAGAAAATATATAAATAAAGAAAAAATGATATATTTGTCAATTTATAATTAACTCACCATACCTACCCATCTCAACCAAACAAGAAATCAAGCCTCCCCTCCTCTTTTCTTTTTTTGAACTAAACAAAATTTATAACCTCTCATAACCTAATTTTAATGAACCTCACATAACCTAACCTTCATTGAACTAAACACACATTAAGGGAGAGGTTGATTCCTTATTTTAAGGAATAAATATATTAGAGGAGTTCCTAACAAATATTTTTTTTAATACAGCTATCCAGTTAGATTAGATTTAAGCATTGTGGGAAGCTCTTTCAAAAGCATTTTATACCTTCACACGTATTTGAATTCAAGATATTATATTTAAATCGTCAAGATCTGTCTCAACAGGACCAATATCTACTAGCATGAAAATATTCTTTTAACTAAGGCAAACACACTAAATACTCATCAAATTTTTAATGTAAAGAACTATTTAACTAATTTAAATAAATTAATAGAATTATTTTTGTCAGGAGGACTCCTTATACCGTGTAAGGGAGAATACTGCGCACTTCTTTGATGTTATTTGCGTGAAACGAAGCGTTTAGTCTCTTTAAAAAGTCATTGTACAAGTCAAAGGCATCAGGTCAATGACATATAAATTAAAAATTTTCAAAATTTTACTTTACTTTTATACTATTTTATTTTCAAAGTATATGAACTTGCGAGCCAGGCGTGTGGAAAAACCGAAAATGGCTTAGCTTGCCGCAGATAAACCGCAGTTATGTACTTATATATTGACCTGATTTTATATATGGAAAAAAAAAAGAAAAGGAAAAGGGGAAAAAAAGATCTGAATCTATATATATATATATATATATATATATATATATATATATATATATATATTGACTCAATTTTCAGGTCTTTAAGTGAACAGCACCAAAGTCAAATATCTAGTGCTTGATTTACAAATGCTGCAACTTTTTTAAATATATATTAGGGGTTGTATTGTTAAAACATATGGGTTTTGTGAATTAATTGGATGCGTGTGTTCAAAATTCAGCTACCATGTTCCCAAGCACATGGTCATTGACCTTCAAACTTACTTGGGGGAATGAAATTAGTCGGTGGAAACTTAACCTGTTCAGTTTTGGATTTCAATATATTTAGAGAGGTGTATTTATTATTATTTTTAATTAGATCTTAAACAAGGTTTATGTCCTCTTTTGTAATTTCCCGGTATTGGATTTTTTTAAAGTTAAAGTGTAAATTTGTTCTGAAAGTTAAAGTTAAAGAGCAATGTTATCTTAATTTTTTTTTTTCTATTTTCAATATTGCACCAGAAGTATTAAAGTGGAGCGATGTTGCCCCTTACCATTAAAAAGTTAACTGTTAATATTAATTTTTTAATGTCAACGTTATTTTCTTAAGCATCAACATTAATTTCTTAACGATAGGTAATATTACTACATTTTAAAACTTTTTAAATAATATTACTCCTCAAGCAAAACTTCCATAACAAATTAACCCTTTTTTTTAATATTTTTTACATTTTGTCTCTTGATTATTTGTGTGTTGCGTTATCCTTTTTTTAGGTGCATTTCCTCGGTATCAAATATCAATAAGGTCACTGTACATAGCGTGACGCATACTTATTTTTCTCTTTTTGGTTATAAGCGCGACACATATCTCTAATTTTATGATTTTTTTTTGGCATTGAAATAGTTTAATTTGTCTTCTTCTTCTCTCTCTCTCTATTTTTTTTTTTTATTACATATGGCCAAGAGAACTTTGTAATATGACTATCCTAGATAGCTAAACACCCTCACTATATATGAGATCATCTCTCATGTATTGTCTATATCCTAAGTATATCATTGGCAAAACCATAAATCCTCTCATTAGTTGTTGTGTGTCCCTGACTGAGTAATCGGTACACCGAATAGCCTCTTTGGGTACATAATAAAGCTTAATATCTCAATCTGATAATAGCAGATCATGAACCTCCCCTCTCTACAACAAGAGGGTGATGATGTCCTTTGTCTTTCATGACTAAGTGATACGTTTCCAATGAATCTGTGTAGGCATGCACCTTTTGAAATTGGAGCTGCTTACATAATTGTAGCCCAGTCAATATGCTCATTAGTTCAGCGCTTGTTGAGGAGACGATATCCAAGTGATGTTGAAATCCAACAACCAAATTACTAGTAGCGTCACGAACCAATCCTCCACATGTAGCCGAACCATGAGATGAAGTATAGCCGTCCGTATTTAGTTGAATATACCCTACCTGCGGCGGTTGCAGTTTAATTTGTCTTCTTAATGTTATGGGGTGGGTTTCTTTCTTTGTCTTTTGTTAAAGAGATTTCATTTCAGGTCCTTTTTGTTTTTGTTTTTGGTTAAAAAGCCAAATGACGTTAATAACAAAGGTTCAAGACTTCAAGTACATCATAGCGACAATATTAAAGGTAAGAAAAAAATAGATTAGTAAATACGAAGGATTAACTACCGCTATATCTAATCTAATGAATATTGAGAGAAAGGTCATGATATTCTTTAAGAAAACATGTCATGTTCCTTTCATGTGACTAGGCATCTGAGCAAATTGCTTGTTTGACGCCCTGGAGACAATAAAGAGGATTTGATATCATTCAAGAAAAAGTAAAGCAGAGACATTTAAAATTAAACAAGTGATCCCCATTGTATTCGAACCTACTAAAAATATTATAAAGATTGACCATCAAGATATATCCATGAATGACAAGGAGTACCACTTTTTTTTGCCTTTAACTCTATATAGAATAATAGACCAACCACTATTATTCGGAACTAGATGCTGAGACCGCGCAGAATTACTAAGAGCCACAAATGAATTAACCTTGTTATGAGAGAATGCTAGATTTGAGAAGAATAAAATACTCTTGATCTCTTATACAAAGCCAACGGGTTTGATAGATTCTTCTTATGTAAGGCAATGTTTTCCTTCCTCCATATAACATTAATGAGAATTATAACACTCTTCACAAGAGTCAAATGACCATCTTAATACAAAAGAGATTTCAAGTTTCTTCTTAACTACACACGAATCTCGATCATGTCTTTGGGCATACAAGATATATTAGACATATAAACTATAAAGTTTTCATAAGATTTTCTTGTACATAGATCAAGAAAAACCAACATGTAAAATTAAATTGGCCCACTTTCTCTACTTCTCTCAGTATCTATTTCCCTCCACTTTTATATTCTTACTATTAGGTCAACTCTAAACGGTTAAGATTTAATATGGTATAGAAAGTGTGTGTGTGTAAACAGTATTTTAATAAAATTATAAACATATGAAGTATTTATATCAAATTTAATTTTTTTATATATTTTTTTTATTCAATATTATAATAATATGTTTATAGTTTATTAAATCTCAATCATTAAGAGTTAATCTAAATCTAACGATGAGAATGAAAAAGTTGAGGGAAGTGAACAGTAAGGGGAAGTTGAGAGGTTCATGTTTAGGGCCGCTTACATATATATGTTCAATCTAGTGGTTAATTAGAGGTTTATTTTGATCTTAAATGTAAGATCTTAGCCTACATTATCTCCTAAATTTATACTTCCTACGGTCTTTAATATAAGACATAATTACTTAATTTGATTATATTAAAAAAATTGATTAAATTAGTTAATATGAAATGTATTTTTTAAAACACCATAGTCATTTTCCTTAATTTTCTCCCTCCCTATTCTCATTAATTATTGTTGAAGGAGCAATAGGAGTAAACAAGGAAAAAATTGATAAATATGAAAACTATGTCTTATAATTATGACTAACATCAACTCTCTAAATACGTCTTATATTAGGAATATAAGGGAGTAATTTTTTTCACAAATTATTCCTATTAATTACACATGTTAAAAAAGTTTCATCATAGATATTTTCGATGCAAATGATTAAATATCACATTTTACATAAATCAACACATATTTGTTGTATACATAACTGACTAAATTAATTTTGTAAGGGTTAATATAATTATTGGTCCTTACATTTTGATTAAATTTTGGTTTTGGTCTCTATAATTTTATAAGGACTTAATCTGAGTTTAAATATAGGGACTAAAACTAAAACTTGTTAAAAGTATAAGGATCAATTGTTAAATTTAGAGTCTCAAATCAAATCCTTATAAAATAATAGGCATCAAAACCAATAATTTAAAACTATAAAGATTAAAATCAAAAAAATTTGTAGTAGAAACTATATTTCATTAACTCAAAACAAGATAAAACAACAACTAAGATCATAAGAACCTACCCCTAGTAACTAGTAACCCCTCCTCAAAAGTGAGGTGGTGGTTGCTCAAAAAAACAATAATTACCCACCAACCTATAAGCTATTTTGGCTAAGAAATCAGCTACCCTATTTTCTTCTCTATGTAAATGACAAAAAAATAACCTATCAGTCTCTATATACAATTGACCTAGCTTCATCTATGATATCTCTAAAAGAATGATCATTCCCACTTCCTCTAGTAATTAAGTTACTAGCATGAACACAGTCAGATAGAACATATATCTTCCGATAGCCTCTCACCTTGCAGATATTAAGGCCATGAATGATTCCAATTAATTCTACGATCGCTGAGGGAACTAAAGTCAATCTATAATTAAACTCATATATCCTTTGATTATATTCTGGTGGTCTCGGATGACTCCACCGCATCTACTCCGTCTGTCATGCTTAACCGAGCCATCTATATCCAGTTGTATCATATCCTCTCTCTCTGCTCCTCAGTGTTGTTGACACTTCCTTGAACATATGTGTGAAATTGACATTTGTTCAAGTGGTCTTGGATGGATATAGCACGATATAGGTTATCCATAGCATTCTGTGAACAAATTGTGTCACCTCTACAGCTGATTGCATCTTGAAACCCAAATGTCCCAGCAAATGTAACCGAACAAAGTTGACCATTGAATTTTTTTGTGCGAGTCATCCCTGCTTCGCTTTGTAGGATCCATCTAACCCAATCCTACCCCTGAAAGGTTAAGAACACATGCCACTTTTGGGGCAACACTACATATTTCAAACGATCAATTGCATTCGAGCAATCCTTCATCATGTACATTGAATCCTCCTCCGTATCACATCCAAATGGGCAGGGTGTTGTCTCACTAATTCCTATGCTTTGTTGTCGTTGAGCTATGTAAGCTCAACCATGGGAGAATAGCCACATGAAGGATTTGATCTTCTCCGAAACTAATCATCTCCATATTAGCTTCCAGACGCTCTCTCCATGCTATTGTGTACCTACAAGAAGAAAGTGATACTCATATTTAACAAAAAAAGTCCTATTAGTATATGGTTTCCATATGAATTTATCCTCTCCTTTCTCCTCAGGGGATGGGTGTGCACAAGTAGTATGCTCAAGAATATTAGGAGGTAGCTAGTTATTCATCCTCTCTCTATCTTACTCACCATACTTATTAACATAATCAGCCACTCGATCATTCTCATTGATAACTCCTTCTAATCCAGGTATCGAATCCACCATTGGGTTGTTCATCTCAAACCAGTTGTCAAGCCAAAAAAGATAAAGACTTGCCATTTGCAATCTTCTTTCTAAGGCCACTGTTAGATATGATTAGTTTTGATGATGACAAATATATATGTCAAATATTAAGAGCAAGAAGTTTGCATAGTATACTTCTTTAATATATTGACTAACTACTATATTTAATATTATATATCTTGTATATTAGTCAAGCAATGGAAGAAAGAAATTAAGGAATGAAGAACTTGCAAGAATTAATGAAAAACATCAAGATTCAAGTTCACTCGAGTGATTGTTATTTAACAATCACTCGAGCGATTTTCCAGAATCACTCGAGTGATTCTGGAAATAGTGAAAATCACTTGAAGTGATTTACTATTCACTCGAGTGATGTTCATTTTTTCATACTCTGTTTTCCGTCCAACTAGCGAGGTCTGAGAATTCAATCATATTTCTCAAAATACAATTCCGATTGAGACGAAACCAGCTGCATATGAAAATAGACTTCCAATGTGTCATTTGGACACTAGAAGAAACATCAAAGGATCTCAGATGAAGGAGATATAAATATTGCAAGTTGAAACTCAAATCAGTGTCACATTCCAAAATAGCTTTGGTATTTTATCCATAACTCTCAAACCACTGATCCTATTAAGCTACAACCAGTGCCATATGAAACAAGACATAAACATATTTCCATTGATATATATAATATGAAAATTTTAGAGCTGTATTCGAAGAGTTATACCATCTGGAAGTTGACCCATGTTTGTTGTCAAATTGGAAGTAGAGCTACGAGTTCAATTGATTTGAACAGAGAGCACCCTAGTAATTTGCATAATCACTCGAGTGATCAGGAAGATCACCCGAGTGATCATTAATAATCACTCGAGTGAAATGCGTCAGATGACAGATCACTCGAGTGGCATCAGAAATCACTACAAGAAAAGTTCATTGTTTCAAAAATCACTCCCAGTACAGCTAAATTCACTCAAGTGATATGAGATTTCTCAGAATCACTTCCAATGCAAGCCAAATCATTTTCGATAAATTTCAATGTACACGAAATCACTTCCAGTGCTATGATGATTTTTGACAAAAGAAGCCTGAACGCACTGCCAGTGAATTCCAACTAAATCAGTATTGCTTCTGGTGAATCTCAATCAGGTCGAATGATTTGCTTGTTTCTTGAAATCACTTTCTGTCAAGTGATATGCCAATTTCTCAGCATCACTTCCGATGAACTTCAAACCACTGCCAGTGAAATGCTTCTGCAAAATCTCTTCCAGAAACATGACAGAAATAAGGAAACAACTCAAATGATTTCATGGTACACTCGAGGGATGCTGATCATTACCATTGGAATATTGCTCTATCAAGATCACTGCCAATGGAATATTATTTTCTGAGAATCACCTCCAGTAAAATCAAAATCACTTCTAGCGATTCTTCAGTTTTTAGATATCACTGCCAGTGAAGTCTGTAATCACCTGAGTGATGTTTTCTAACGGCTATTTCTCTGAGTGCTTTTACAGGTATTATGCACTATCAGTGACATGGCAAGCAACGAATCAATATTCAGCGACAACAAATCATGGGCAACAAGACTATTCAATAAACGATTCAACGAATGTGCAAAATAGAAAGAAAGCAACGCTGAAACATTTTTCAGAGCACGATCAACAGAAAAAGCTGAAGTATTTGTCAAAGTATACTATGGGTTTCAACGGAAAAATATTTGAATAGATACAACGGCTCTCACAGCTTCTGCTATATAAGCTCAATCTTTCGAAAACCAAAAAATAGCATAAGTCATTCTCAACCCAACTACATCAATGTGCTAATAGCATAAGTCATTCTCAACCCAGACACTCTCTGTGCTTATCTATTTTTTGTATCATGTACATGTGAGAGTGAAATTATTTGTATTGTACTTCAGTGATAATCATATCCACTCTGTGAGAGAGCTTGTAAATACTTCATCTGTATTTTAGAAGTGATCTCAAGGTAGAGGGAACTTGAGAGGATTGATCAACTTACGGGGGAAGTTGTAGAGTGAATTGTCAGAGATTTTCTGCTCGTAAGACTTACAAGGTGCAAGCAGTAGAGAACGTTACTGCTCGTAAGACTTACAATGGTGTAAGCAGGAGAGAACGTTGTTGTTCATAAGATTTGCACGGGTAAACAGGAGAGAAAGGTTTTTGAGATTGCTTTGCTCGACTTGCCGAAAGAGGGAGTTAACCTTACAGCGTGTAAGGGGGAGTAACTCTTGTAAGTTTTGTAAAGGCTTTTCTTATGCCCGGTTAAGCAAGAAGATAGTAGATTGAAATCTCAGAAGGAGCCTGGGGATTGCTTTGCTCGACTTGCCATAAAAGGGAGTTAACCTTATAGCATGTAAGGGGGAGTAACTCTTGTAAGTTTTGTAAAGGCTTTTATTGTGCCTGGTTAAGCAAGAAGATAGTAGTTTGGAAATCTCAGGAGGAGCTTAGAGACTGGACGTAGGTCATCGTGGATTTGACCGAACCAGAATAAAACACAGTTTACATCTTCTCTTCCCTAAGCTTTTATATTTCCAGCATATATGATTTACATAATTGCTACATCCATATATACTAAGTGAACAATCTGTGAAAAGATTTTAAAAGATCAGACATTATTACCATACACCCAATTCACCCCCTCTTGGGTGTCATCCATTTCTAACAGCCACTTCTAAACAAAGTCCACACTTTGCAGGTACTCTTCCACGTGAGGGAAGCATTCTAGTTTTTCTTCACTTTTGGATAGGGGCTTTTTTGGAATTATCGCCAACTCCTCTTTGAAATTTAGATTTCGTGATTGTTCACCACAATCAGATGCATCTATAGGGTCCACTTCCAAGTTTAAATTGCAGCACAAATTTTCAGAGGGAGTTGGGACTGCATTATTGTCGTGACCCAATTTTGTGACTTTTTGTCCACTGGTCTCAGGAACAGATGCAACATTTGAGCAACTCTCCTTATCTTATTTTCTTCTCCACCTTTTTACAAGTATATTCATGGTAAAAAGGTTTGAATTTTTTAAGGATTTAACGGGATTCTCCATCTCTCTCAACACATCATATCTTGTCTCATGTTAGCTTTTCCCTCTTTTATAGTTGACATCTTTTCCTCAAACCCTTTTGATTGTACTTTCTTCTCTATATCAACTTTGATATGTCTTTGTCGAAAATTACTCTTTGCCTTTATCTAAGAACCGTACACCTCCTCAGCAATAACACTAAGCACGCTAAACAAATTATTCTTTTCCGGTGAACATGCCGCCAGTGTTTGTTGAGTTCCCTCTGCTGGTTGTTTTTCCTAAGAGTTTACTGCATCTTGGGAATTGAGTAGGCATGCTTCCTGGTCGTGTCCATAGACACCACACTTGAAGCAGATAATCTCTAATCCTTCATATCTCACTGGGTAAATGGTATTTCAGATAACAACTCTTGATTATAGCTGCTTTTACAAATTTCCCTCGTTCTACTACCATACTATTATTACATTAGGCAAGACTATTCATGTCTACTTTTAATGTCCTTCTAATCATGTTACCCAACTCAAATCTTCCATATAGCAGTGCATTGGTAAAGTAGGAACTCTCACCCATATTGCAACTTTTCTGACCTTATTGCAATAAGGATTGAAGTTTGGGCTCCAACGTTGCACTGCCAAATAGCATCCCTGAATGAGCCATGATCCTTCAAAGAGTAGTCTATGGCATAACTCGAAGTTTTTTGTGCGAAAGACATAATAATTATGTGGTAAGTCTATCAATCCCTTGATTTCACCAACCATTGAATGCAGTCTTTCATCATTCTTAGGTTTGTTTTCTTCCCTAGCAAAGTGAAAATTAAGGCATCTTTACATGGTCTAAACAGTTCTTTTGACCTTTTATTTGAAATATTCAATTTTGGAAGGCTATTTGTAAATTTCTTCTATTCCTCCGAGAGTATTGAGGCAATAGCTTCCTTCATTTTCATCTTTTCTACCAAATCTTGCGTGAAGGACTAATCATCTTGTCCCATAAGTTTTACTTCACAAGGAATCTGTGTTCTGGTAACCCCATTTGGTTTTTTAGTCTGTTGTCTAGCTTCCTCTCCCCTACTCTGTTGCATCTATCATTTCTTTGTCTTTCTTGATATGGTCTTCCTTTACTTCTTCTAAGATCTTTCCCAACCCATTCATCCTCTTAATATTCCTGTCTCTCAATTCATCCTCCTCTTTGGATGTACCCCAGGCTTCCTCCAACGTTGATACATTAGTACTTGGTGAAAACTTATGCACACACCCTCTCTCTCTCTACACTCTCACTCATGTCTCCGCAATCAAAATTCCATCTAAAGGCAAGAACTAGTAACAATTTTATTAATATATTTCTTAATATTTATAAATTAGTTATACTTTTTATTAGCTTATAAAACTCAGATTACATTGATAGTAAATGAGTACATTATGTGTGTGCATTTATAGGGAAAGAAACTGAATAGTGCGGGAAGAAAATAAACACTAGTGGAGTGAATTAAGGGTAATGTTAGAGACATAGTGCAGAAAAATAAGGAATGTTTTAAGGCACTTGCAAGTCTACTAAGTTGTGTCTACATAGAAAGCTTTTTGTCTTCTAACACTCCCCCTCAAGCTGGAGAGTATATGTCAATCATTCCCAACTTGCACCGGAATTCTTCAAACTTAGTTCTACCAAGAGGTTTTGTCATTATATCTGTAATCTGATTTTCAGATCTGATATGGAATAGACTCATGATGCCTACTTCAATTTTTTCTTTGATAAAGTGCCTGTCTATCTCAACATGTTTTGTCCTATCATGATAAACTGGATTCTTAACCATTTCGATACTAGCCTTGTTGTCACACCAAACTTGTATTGGTCCCTCGTGTGGAATACCCAACTCTTTAAGTAATCTAATGACCCAAATTCCTTCACAAACTCCATTGTTAACTGCTCTCAATTCTGCTTCCGCACTACTTTTTGACACCACAGTTTTTTTCTTGCTTCTCCACGTAACCAGATTTCCCTACACATATGTATAATACGCTGAGATTGATCTTCTAGTCTCTGGATCCCTTGCATGGTCTGCATTAGTGTAGATTTCGATATTTCTGGTGGTTCCTTTTCTGAAAAAAATTCCTCTTCCAGGATTAAATTTCAAATAGCTTAGGATTCTATACACTGCAGTCATATGTTCTTCTTGTGGTTGGTGCATGAATTGACTTACTATTCCAACCGCATATCTAATGTCAGGGCGTGTGTGAGTTAAGTATATGAGCTTCCCTACAAGTCTTTTGTATCGTTCTGTGTTGACTGGGACACCTTTTGGTTTGATCTCCAGATGACAACCTTCTTCCATCGGTGTTCCTTCAGGTTGTGCTCCCAACATCCCTGTCTCGTGTAATAGGTCTAGTGTGTATTTCCGCTGAGATATACTAATGCCTTTGTTAGTTCTTGCCACTTTCATGCCTAGGAAATACCTCATTTGTCCTAGATCTTTTACTTAGAATTCAATTGACAAGTTATGTTTTAGCTGTGCAATACAATCTTCATCATTTCCTGTAATGACTATGTCATCAACATAGACTATCAAGATTGTGACTTTTTCATTAACACGTTTGATGAATAAAGTGTCATCTGCTTGTCCTTGGGTATACCCAAGTCCCTTCATTGTTTTGGTGAATCTACCAAACCATGTCCTGGGTGACTGTTAAGTCCATATAACGACTTATTGAGTTTGCATACAGAGTTGTTAGGAGCAGAAATTCCATCTGGAATCTCCATATATACTTCTTCCTCCAAATTTCCATTCAGAAAGGCATTTTTCACGTCCAGTTAATGCAGTGACCAATCCAAATTAGCTACTATTGATAGTAGTACCTGGATGGTATTAAGTTTAGCTACTGGAGCGAATGTCTCCTGATAATCAATGCCATATGTCTGAGTATAGCCTTTTGCAACAAGTCTTGCTTTATATTTGTTGATACTTCCACCAGGATTGAATTTAGGTGTGAAGATCCACCTATATCCGACTAGCTTCTTTCCTTAAGAGAGCATTGTAATCTCCCACGTTTTATTGTCCTTTAGTGCCCTCAATTCTTCTTCTGCAGCTTGTTTCCATTTTGGATCAGTCATAGCTTGTTGGAATGTGTCGAGAACTTTTATCTGTGCACTGTTTACAACAAAGCTTTGCATTTTCATAGACAAGTTACCATATGAGACAAAGCGTTGAATTGGATGTTGAGTGCAAGTTCTTACCCCTTTTCTTAATGCAATAGGCCAACCCAGTTCTTCAGGATTTAATCCCAAATTGGAGTCTTGGTCGTTCCTTTAAATGGGGGGATAGTACTATTAGTGTCTGGTTCTTCCCTTCCTTGTAGTCCGATATCCAACTCTGAATTGATCTCAACATTTGTTTGCAATTCCCTAGGTGTGGGTTCGGGTTGAGGTGTTCTTTGTTCATGTTCAGGTTGAACAAACGAGTCAATATGGTTATTGGATTAGGTGGAGGCAGTAATGGTGTATGTGTCAAGCCCTTAGAGTTTTCCAAACTTAGCCATTCAATGTTAGTATACTCCCCCTGAATGGGTAATTTAGGATAAAATGCTTCGTCTTCCAGAAAACAGTATCCCGGGAGATCATGAGTTTCTTGGAAGTAAGACAGTAGCATTTGTACCCTTTTTTAGTAGAGGAGTAGCCAAGAAAGATACACTTGTCTGCTCGAGCAGTAAATTTATTACCATCATTTTTATGAATAAAGACAACACACCTAAACACATTTGGAGGTAAAGAATTGATCAATGGGCAAGTTGGAAATTGGTCAAGTAGTTTTTGGATAGGAGTGGTGTAATTGAGGACTTTGGACGACATACGGTTAATGAGATAAGCTGCAGTGAATACAACATCACCCCAGAAGATGGTAGGCATATGTCGTTCCATCAATAAGGCTCGGGTTACTTCTAATAGGTGACGATTTTTCCTCTCAGCTACTCCATTTTGTTGAGGGGTGTAAGGGCAGGAAGTTTAGTGATGAATTCCATGTTTAATGAGGAAGTCGTTAAAGGCATTACTCATGTATTCTTTTGCATTATCACTTCTTAAAACCTTAATGGAAGTATTGAATTGAGTTCGCACAAAGGTATAGAAGTTTTGAAATACTTGAGCTATTTCGGACTTGTCTTTTATTAAATACACCCATGTCATTCTAGTATGATCATCTATGAGAGTAACAAACCACCTGGCATTGGTGAGAGTTTTGATTCGGGCAGGACCTCAAATGTCACTATGGATTAGTGTGAATGGTGAGGAGGGTATGTAAGGCTGTTTACGATATGAGGACCGAGTTTGCTTGGCAAGTTGACAAGTTTCACAATGAAAAGGAATGGAGTTTTTATTGAATAAAGTAGGAAATACATGATTCATATACTCAAAACTAGGATGACCTGAACGACAATGCCACAAGTGTACATTATGATTTTAAGAATTGGAGCTAACCAGTGTCCTTCTTTCCTTCCTTGCATCGATCTTCAAGTTTGATCCTTCAAGATAGTACAATCTATCCCATTCTCTAGAAGTCTCAATCGTCCGCCTCGATTTTAAATCCTGAAAAAGACAACAATCACCATTAAATGTTACTCGACATGATTGACTTCTAGTCAATTTACTCACAGATATAAGATTACAAGTGAGTGTTGGCACAAACAAAACATTTTTAAGTTCCAAGTCATTAGATACTATGACCTTGCCAATTCCCTCAACCTTTGTGAAAACACCATTGGCAACTTTTACTTGAAGAAGTTCATGACAAAGTTTAAGGTTGTGGAATAAGGTTTTGTTACCTGTCATGTGATATATAGCTCATAAATCTACAATCCAAGTATCTTTACTAGTTACTGTAGTGTTAAGGGCAATAATGGAATTACCTGATTGTACTAGATTCACACTAGGAGTAGATTTGGACTTATTCTGTTTTTCAAGCATTTGACGAAACAATTGTATTTCTTCAAAGCTTAGGTATACATTATCTTTATCTCTTCGTTATGTCGTAGTGAAGTTGATATTAGGAGTCAGATGTTGTTTTCTGGTTGGTGGTTTACCATGTAGCTTCCAGCATTCCTCTCTGATATGACCATTTTTCTTGCAATGGTTGCACCATTTGCTATTCCTCCGTTCATCTTTTGGACCTTTTGCTGCAAGAGCTAAATTTTCAATTTGGATGGAAGGGCAGCTTTTAGTCAATAATTTTCTGCTTTCTTCAAATTGCACATGGTTGACAACTTCACTTAAGGAAGGTAGGGGTTTTAGCCTCATGATTCGACCTCTTATCTCTTTAAAAGAATCATTGAGCCCAAGCAGAAAGTCATATATTCTTCCCTCGTCTATTAGTTTTCTATGTAACTGGGCATCTTTGACAGTATCCCATGGATGTACGTCATAGAGGTCTTGTTGTTGCCATATTTTCATTAAGGCATTATAATATTCGGTAATTGTTAAGTTACCTTGCCTTAAATCTCGAAGTTGTAGTTTCAAGTGAAGCAACGCAACAATGTTTTCAAGGGAAGAGTAAGTTTGTCTTGCTGCATCCCAAATTTCCTTTGTTGTTTCTTCTAAAAGATAGCTTTCACTGATATCATTTGTCATAGAATTACACAACCAAGTCATAACTTGATTGTTTTCAGTAAACCATGTGTCAAAATTTGGATCATTTGGAGCAGGTTGAGGTGCTGCTCCATTGACATATTTTTCCTTCCTCTTCCCACGAATATACCTTAGCACAGTTTGGGACCATTGAAAGTAGTTTCTCCCATTAAACATGTGGTTAATGGCACTTATTTGACTATCTGAGACTTCTGGAGACGTCATTGTTTTGTTGGTCGAGGTATGAGTGGTGGAAGAAGAAGAGTCTTGGTTTTCAGAATTTGTACCTGACATAAGTGCTATTGGAATAACCCTTGATTTCATTGGATTTTCTGGAAAAGAGCCGAAAAGAGGAGGAAATTCAGAAGTGCTCATGATTCTAGAAAAATAGTGGCCGGGAAACACTGTTCACAGCGGCGCGTGCAGCTCACGTGCTGGTGAAGACGTCGGCGCGTAAAGGTCACGTGCAGGGTGCTATGAAGGAGCGTGTGAACCACGCGCCGGCCAAAATGCCGCCGTTTCTCTAGGGATCGCCGATCGGCGTCTTCCATCCCTTCCTATGGTGGTGGTGTACTTCAACGCGCCACAGTTGCTGAGAAACGATCTTCAGCTCCTCCCTCTGATTTCTCGTCTCTGTCGCATATTCCCTCCATTTCTCTGGTTCACCGCCGTTAGCTTTAGCCGTGGAGTGTTCTTAACCGAACTCTGATACCATATTAGCTTATAGAACTCAAATTACATTGATACTAAATGAGTACATTATGTGTGTGCATTTATAGGGGGAAAACTGAGTAGTGCGGGAAGAAAAGAAACACTAGTGGAGTGAATTAAGGGTAATGTTGGAGATATAGTGCAGAAAAATAAGGAATGTTTTAAGGCACTTGCAAGTCTACTAAGTTGTGTCTACATAGAAAGCTTTTTGTCTTCTAACACTTTTTTATGGAAAAATTCTAGAAAAATACAATGAAAAATAGGAAAGGACATATCAAAGCTCTGAAATTACAAAATCTTATGTTAGTTCGATGTCAGTACAGTAGAGGAATATGAGATTATGAAATCTCGGTGAAAAGAATCTTCTGCCCTTCAGCTCTCCCGCTCTCTCAGCTCGGTATAACAACATTGACTTTTGATTAACAACTCCACTTTCTTCTTTCACAACTCCATATCTCAAAAACCAACACATGTTTACAAGTTTCAAAGGCCAATAACAACATTTATCTCTATATTAACAACATTATATTTTACATTAACAACTTCATTTTTTTTGTTTTACAACTTCGTATTTAAAAAACCAATACATGCAAAGGATAAAATTGAAATTCACAAGTTGTAAGGGCCAATAACAACACAAATCTCTATATTAACAATATCATATTTTACATTAATAACTTCATTTTCTTCTTTCACAACTTCGTATCTCAATTTCAAACTTATCCCTATGAATGTGTTGGTTTTTGAGATACAAAGTTGTGAAACAAGAAAGTGGAGTTATTAATATAAAATATGGTATTATTAATATAAAGACCGGTATTGTTATTAGCCCCTAAAACTTGTGAATTTCAAATTTATCACTAGCATGTGTTGGTTTTTTAAATACGAAGTTGTGAAATAAAAAAGTAAAGTTGTTAATGTAAAATATGGTGTTGTTAATATAAAGACGAGTGTTTTTATTGGTATATGAAACTTGTAAACATGTATTGGTTTTTGTGATACTAAGTTGTAAAAGAAGAAAGTGAAGTTATTAATGTAAAATACAGTGTTGTTAATAAAGAGACTGATGTTGTTATTCCAAACTGAGAGAGGGGGAGAGTTGAAGGGCATGAGCATATTTTCACTTAGATTTTATAATCTCAGATTCCTCCACCGTACTGAAATCGAGATTTTATAATTTCAGATATTCGACTTATACTTTACTATATTCCATTATATTTTTCTCAAATTAGTTATACTTTTTTATCTGGTTTAGGAAAAATGAGTAGAAAATTTAACTTTGTCGTCACGGTCACATCAAATATTTTGCGTGACACGTTGCATGGAAGCCAGTTGTTAAAGACTACAAATGGAATAAGAGGACAACTTGCTTTTTATGTTGAGCTGTTTAAAAAAAAGCAAAGAAGAAAACAGCACAAGTTCAACTTGCACGTGGGAGTAGATTCATTCATTCCAGTGTAGCCTTTTGTGGCTACAGGTTGGAAGCCACTTTCCATGTTTTATTCCATCCTTACCCTTACTCCTCAACCTTTTCGTCGTTTTCACTATTTTATATTCACATCCCCACCCCCCTCCCCCAAAAACGACAACTCCTTCCGCTGCGTTTGATTCCCTGGTCCTCTTTAATTGACACCTGCCTCACCTCCCTGCCAGTTGTATCCTTCATTCTCAATTGTAAGGTTCAAAATATTTATAATTTGAACTTTGAAGGGAGAAAGGCCCAGAAAAAATTACCGAAACTTCAGAATTTTAAAATAGTCTCTAAAAAATGATAATTTCTATATACTCTCGGGATATTTTGTGGTTCTCATTTGATAAATTAAAGTTATTACTTATTAAATTGTTGTTGTAATTGATACTCAATAAAGTATTTAGGGTCATCATATAATTTTACTAATAAAAATTTTTTTAGGAACATTTAACATAAATAAATTTTAGAATGAATAAAAAAATCATATTTAATAAAGGGTTAAGATGCAAATTTAGCAAAGAACTATTTTTTAAAGTGCACCCAACACAACTAACTATTTTAAAGTGAAAAAATAGACATTATGAATTTTTAAGGTGCAAAAGTAGACATTATGAATTTTTTTTAGAACAAAAATAACAATTTTTGCACCTTAAAATGGATAACGAAATTGTTATTTTTGCTCCAAAAAAATTTATAATATCTACTTTTACACCCTAAAAATTTATAATGTCTATTTTTACACCCTAAATTAGTTAGTTGTGTAAGATACATTTTGAGAAATAGTTCATTGCTATTTTTACACCTTAAACTTTTAATAAATAAGGATAACTCTTTGAACATAGTTTTTCCTCTTAATCTACGAGAATTAAATCAGTTACAGAGTTTAAGAGCTTTTCCTTGCAACTCAACAATCTTGGTTAACATCTAATAATTGGAATATCTTCAACTTAAAAATCTTCAATTATAATTTTATACCCTAATTGTACCCGCCCCATCATAATTAGAAGTACTCTCGGATTCAGGCTTTGCGTTATTCATGATAGCTGAATATTTTAAGATTATTTTCAACGTTATTATGTAATAAGTGAATTATTTGCACTTTTAACTACCTAAATTATAATATCAGATATAGCCAAAAGAATTATTTAGAAACATTTTCTTAATGTCACCAGCAGAAATGACTAGAACAAAACTCGAACAGCCTTCTCATATCAAATGATCATAATATACAACTAAAGAGTTCAATAATAGGTAAATTCACTTAATTAAGATTAAAAAATTATTAAATTATGAGGTCGTCTTCACAGATTTAAATTAGAGTATTTATGACGATAAAAATGTGCACTTGAAAAGGTCCAGCACAGAAGTCAAATAACAATTCCTGATATACAACTCAACACAGCAATACAGACAGCAAAACATGATTAAGCAGAGAATCTATTCTCACTTTTGTCTACAAAAGTCACTAGACAAGTGC
The DNA here is from genome assembly GCA_037074505.1 of Albizia julibrissin. NCBI lineage: Eukaryota > Viridiplantae > Streptophyta > Magnoliopsida > Fabales > Fabaceae > Albizia > Albizia julibrissin. The sequence goes on along the minus strand of CM073483.1, from coordinate 37,752,135 downwards.
TCATGAAAATGCAAGATTACCCTCAGGAGAGAGAATGCTACAACACATGAAAAAAAGCCAGCAAGATCCAAATGAGAAATCCATCCTTCAATGTAATTCTCAAGTTCTTGAAACAAGGATTTTCGATAGAATTATAACACGTAAAAAAGATAATACTTGGTTGGAGAAAAGGCGCACGTTATATTTCTACCGAAGAACCTCATAACAAAAGCTTGAAGATTTTTTTCTTAACCTTGGCTTTGTTTGAAGCAAATTAGGATGAAGATACAGAAACAACACTAACACTTATAATTTACAAACCAGCCTGATTGATCACCTCCCATCTGCTGATGTGAAAGACTCGGCAAAACCATATGGGCATGTCGGTATGCTTGTCTGCGTGTTGTCCAGGCTCGGAAGGAGTGAAGAAGAAGATGAGTCCACTGAGCCTCCTCCTCCTCCTCCGCCTTCATAAGCCTGCCATTTCTTAAGGGCTTGGGGCAAAGACATGTCAAGGTCAATCCCATATATATCTTCAGAACTCTGGTCAGATGGCTTCCAGAGTTCTGCCAAAGAGGAAAGGACATTCACGGCGTGACCCATGTCTGGCCTTTGATATGGCTCTCGTGCACAGCAGTGGCCTGCTAGCTCAGCCACTGTGCGAATGCTGGCAAGAGTTTCCTCATTGCGATCGATCGTTGAATCAATGGCCTTGCTAAATGATTCTTCGTTTATGTACATTCTGCGGAACCATGTTACAAGGTGCATGCTGTCCTCGGGTTGGGTTTCGTCAAGCGCTTTCCTTCCAGTTATGATTTCCATCAGTATCACCCCAAAACTGTATACATCTACTTTAGTCGTCACACGGCCAGTAACTGCAATCCATAAACACAGATTCATATTTAATTAAGATGACCTGAAGCCGGAAGTTTGGTATAAACCAACAAAATAATAATAATACAACTGATATCAGTCACTGTGAATGGGGAAAAATAAGGTTTGTGCCAAGGATTTGCTCTATTCAAACCATGAGCCAATAATTGTTCGAGTCCAGTTGGTAATGTAGAAGCACTAGTGCTATGTTAACTAATCATTCATCTCAAAATCCTAAATTATCATGTGAATGCCGATGCATAGGTCTACTATCATCTTGTATTAACCTCTCAATAAGTTAATTGGCCTAATCTTGAATTGGCACATATTAGTTGCACAAGTAAATATCTATACGGATAAATGTGTAGTTATCTTTCTAAGACGTCATGAATGTTAAAATAATTTTTGAAAATTCCGGATGTAACCATTTCCCACGAGGATTAATGATATACAGAACGTAAATCTAAAAGATACCTGCGTATTCTGGTGCCAAGTATCCAAACGTTCCTGCAATTCGTGTTTCTATTGAGGCTTTTCCTTCTGGAGCAAGACGGACAAGACCAAAATCTGCAACCTTTGCTCTCATATCATCTCCAAGAAGAATGTTTGAGGGCTTTAAGTCTCTATGTATAAAGCTTTGATGGGCTAAGCCATGAAGATACTCAACACCCCTAGCCACATCTAAGGCAATGGTCAACCTCCTATTCCAGTCCAAGGGTTGTAATCCTTCTTCTGGCCAGTTAAACAGATGCCTACTTAGTGTACCCTGAGGCATGTATTCATACACCAAAAGCTTTTCATTCCCATCCAAGCAGTAGCCAAGAAGGGCAACAAGATGCCGGTGGCGAACTTTTGTCAAAACAGCAATTTCTGACTTAAATTCTGATGCACCCTTTCCGGTTATTGCTCCAGACTCCATTCTTTTCACTGCAATTTTGGTGCCATCATGCAGTTCACCTTTGTATACAGTTCCAAAACCACCTTGTCCCAATATATTCTTTTCACTGAAATTGTCAGTCACGTTCCGAAGGACTTGTATGGAAATGAACATGTTTCCAGCTTCAACCATTTGGATGTCTCCTCCTGCCTCACTGCCGGGTACGGTTTGAGTTTCACTAGCAGTGCCAACACTGACACTTGAGCCTGCAACTGTTATTTTCAAACTCTCGTTATCTGATCCAGAATGACGAGGGTGAATTACCATAGCATTAGGGCTCTGTACCCTGCTTAACTTCTTTTGCTTCATTCTATACAAGCAGAAAACTATGACACCGATAATTGAAACCAAAAATACACCCCCAACTACAGCAATTACAATTACTGCAACATGAGAAGATTTTTTGCCGCCATTTGCAGAAATCCCACCATCTTCTGCTGTTGTACCTTGACCAGTGGGGTTCAGAGACGCTGAACCCGGAGGGGTTGAACTGCTTCTATCCTTGCCTATGTCCTTGTTACCCTTAGTGTTAAGGATTATATTACTCCTAAAAGATGGGACCTTTCCATAAAGCTGATTATTTGCGAAATTCAGTTCAGTGAGCATAGGAAGTGTAGTGAGCTCCACGGGAATCGTGCCGGTGAGATCATTATCAGCAAGCATGATTCTTTGCAGTGATTTGATTGAGGCAAACTCTGGGGATATGGTACCAGACAGACCCATCCTCTGAAAATTAACAACAGTAATGTTCCCATTACTACAGGTAATCCCAAGCCAATCATTACATGGATCATTGCCTTTCCATTCCTTAGCAAATCTTTGAGGATATCCCATAAGCTTAACAATGGAAAGCAGAATGTTCACCCTAGGATCACAATCCCCAGGACTTGGCAAGCAAAAGTCATTCGAATCCTTACTCATATCCACTTCAACTCCTGGACCGAACACTGGCAAAGGCCCTTGAAGTAAGTTATTAGTCAAATTAACAACCTTCAACGATTTAAGACTCATCAGTGACAAAGGAACAGGACCAGTAAACGAATTATCCCTTAAACTCAGGGTCTCCAAACTCTTCAAGCCCGAAAAATCTGGTAATGGACCCGAAAATGCATTTGAATGCAGCCAAACCTCCTTCAAGGAAGTCATATTCTGCATAAAATCTATGGTTCCGTTAAGTTTACCTGTCTGCCCATTAACCCACAAAGTCTCGATCGGCAAACCAGAAAAGCTCGCCGGAAACCCACCCTCGAGGTTATTGAAGGACAAATGCAAAAGGACCAAACCAGGAAACACATTTCCATCAAGAAAATCTGGTATCTTGCCAGTGATATTAGCCGAGTTGGCCGAGAAGTTCTGAAGAGACGAAGCGTATCGAAGACTTTCAGGTATCTCCCATTCCTGAAATGGGTTTTTGTCGATCTCCACGGATTGAAGTTGAGACATGCCAGTAAAAAAATCGCTAGGGATAGAACTAAATTGGTTGTTACTAAGAATAAGCACTTGCAAAGAACCCAAACCCTTTAAGCTAGGAAGAGGACCGGAAATGTTATTATACTGAAGCTCCAAGCGCTGTAGCTCGGTGAGATCTCCAAGACTCGGAGGAAGCGTACCTTGAAGACCTAGACGTCCGATTTGGATACGCGTGACCCGACCTTCATCGCAGACAACATGGTTCCACTTGCAGTGGTCCGAATCAGACCATCCAATAGAATCAGGTACGTTGAGGCTTTTCTTGAGAGCTTCCATTACAGGAGCATCTGGGCTAGGGTTTGCCTGAGACTCAACGAAGACGAAGACTGAAAATAGCCCAGAAAGGGAAATGAGTAAGGGCTCGAACTTTACACGCAATTTTTTCCTCATGTTCGTTCTCCGGTGGAACAAAGAGAGAAAGCGAAGGAAATGACGAGAGAGAATAACAGAAGAAGAAGAAGAAAAGATGAGTAAATGGCGGTAAAGGGTATAGCTGGAAACCAGAGCAGAGAGTGATGAGAAAGCGAGAAAGGAGAAGAAGGAACAGAAATGCACATGGAGGTGGGGCCCGCATATCCGAAACCTCGGGTTGTCACGACATTTTGTTTGAGATGCTGGAAATTGAGATAGGAGGAGTGGGTATGCTTTGGGTCTGTGGGGTCCACGGCAGGCCACGGTTCTTTTTATTTTATCTTTTTTTAATATGGGAAACTATGAGGTAGTTTTTATGGTTTAGGAGATGATTTTACGGTCTATGAGGTGTTTTTACAGTTTACGAAATAAATATGTGAAAAAAATTTATCTCGATTTACATAAATCAAACTTATTATATAAATCCGATCTAAAAAAATTGTCCCAAACAACTTCTAAAATCAATCCCATCTAAAAAAATTGTCCCAAACAACTTCTAAAATCAATCCAATCTCTCTTGGTTGAGCTGGAAAGGGACACCCAATAATGCGCTGGAAGATGCTATACCTATATCCCAGGAATGAAAATGTGAAGAGAATTTTCTTCAGAGAGAATTTTAAAAAAATATTATTTAAATTTTAAAATTTTAAATAAGTGATTTAATAATAAAATGATTTGTTAATTGTATTACCATTCTTGTTAATCTCATTATCGAACTTGTTAACAGGATTTTAAAATTTAAATAGTATTTTTTTGACATTCTCCTATGAGAATAGTTATATGAAAAGGAAAATCAGAACGGGGTACAAAGGGAAACTGGATATTGCAGAATTATTTGGGATTATCAATGGGCTAAATTTGTTGGTGAAAGGGTTTTAACTTTAAGAATATTGTACTTTATTTAGTTGATGTAGGGTTTATTTGAGTTTATGTTTAAAAAGTACGTTTATATAAGTCAAAATAAAACTCATTCTATATACTTATTTAATATAATATAAATCAAGTCGGAAAAATAGCTTCCATCGCTAATCCAAACAGACACATAGAAGCCTTGACTTTTATATCGGGGGAAATTAGGATAGTTTTGCATAAGGATTGGAAAGTTTTACTTAGAGCCTGTTTAAGTTGCCGGTAAAAAAATTCGTTTACGTAAATCGAAATAAAACTCATCTCATATTTTATAAATCACACTGAAAAAACAACTTCTACCACTAATTAAAATATGCATTTAAACATACATCTAGTTAAACATTAGTTACAGCTGTTTTTTGGCAAAATCCTCGCATAGCTTAGAAGGACATATTTGTATCCTTCATCAAGTTACACTTAATTACTCTCGATGAATCTTGACGAGGGTGGTTAAACTCTTGCTCCCTTTTTGGCGGAATCAATTGATATCCACTGTATTATTCAAAAAAAAAAATCAGACAACTATTTTTTGTATGATTACGGACTGTGTCATATTTAAAAGGGTTAAGGTTCAGATTTAGAAAAGAACTATTTTTTAAAATGTACCCAACATAACTAACTATTTTATAGTATAAAAATAGACATTATGAATTTTTAGGGTGTAAAAGTATACGTTATGAATTTTTTTTAGAGCAAAAATAGCAATTTTGGCACCTAAAATAGATAACAAAATTGTTATTTTTGCTCTAAAAAAATTAATAATGTCTATTTTTACACCCTAAAAATTCATAATGTCTATTCTTGTACCATAAAATAGTTAGTTGTGTTGGGTGTACTTTGAGAAATAATTCATTATTATTTTTACACCTTAACCCTTATTTAAAAATTGTTGAACCTAGTTATAAATAACTCTTTCAAAGAGGCATCCACATGCACTAAAACTCAAGATTTCATGTTAAAACAATCAATCTAACAATTATAAGGAAATGATATAAAAATACAATTTTAATTATGTTTCATAGTTCAAAATCTAGTTTCATGTATATATTTAATTCAAGAAAAATATTTTTTGTTTAGTTTTTTAAATTTATAATTATGTCTACAATTTATATAGCTTTCAATATAATTTTAATAATTATATTTTCATATCTCTATTTTTTTTATAAGCAAATGCCACACAGTATCTAATGCTTTTTTTAAATCTTATTATCAGATATTCGAGATCGAGGCTTTGTAACCAATATGTCTCTCTAAGGTCATTACTTTCATATTTTGTTTTATTGTTAAAATTTTTATTTTGATGCAATATATGCTAATGTTTGTTTGATAGATATTTGACTACAAAAATAGGACAATTTTAATATAGCATCTTTTTAGATTTTAGACAAGTTATTTCAAATAAAGTGTAGAGGATTACAGGGGGAAAATTTTTCCAATATGATATATGTATATGGAATATGTAACACAAGAGGTCACCTATAAAATAAACTATATGTATATGGTATATGTAATACAAGAGGTTACCTACAAAATAAACTAAGTTTTCAAATTGAGTCTGGGTGGACATGGCATTTCAGCAAGACTTACTTATCAATTCATTCATTAAAGGAACTTGTTAATAATACCTTTCCCAAATCTAGTCTAGTTTATTTGTTACCATACCAAGCGGACTTGTTAAAATCCTAATGTAACCTGTGGTTTTAGTAATTATTATTTATCAGTTTATTAGGAGAACTTGTTAACCATATACTTTATTTATTCAATTTTGTTTACTTGTTATAATATTAAGTGAACTTGTTAAAATATTAATTTAATTTGATATTTAGTGACTCCTTCCAAATTATCAATCCTTGCTTTTAAACGAAACCGACAGAACTGTCACCTCTATGGGGGATTAGAATTTAAATTGAACGTCCCTTTGATATGAAGCATATCATCTATAACAGGTAGCAGAGTCAAAGTCAAGCACTTACATTATTGGGTTGTAAATAAAGGGTTGGGTTTAAATATTTTATTGTCCATGTAAAAATATAATCTTTTAAAATATTACAAGTGGCTTTCTTAACTTGTAACAACTAACAAGTAATTCTCCAAATTTAAAACGATCGGTATTATCTTGTGTTTTACCTTTATTTTTAAATTTAATTTTATTTAAGTTAATAGCAGTATAAATTTGATTTGATACAGTTTAATAAAGGAAAGATCACTTAAAAAGAACTTTAAAATGTCAAAAGATAAAAAGGTATTCTGACTATTCATAATGTCAAAAAAAGTTAGAGTATAATTCGTCTTTTTAAAAATTAAAAGGAAATGACAAAATTATCCATTGGAGTTTATTTTTCACTTTGACACAATTAATTGTGAAAATCTTATTTAAACTTATGAAACCCTTATTATATTTTGTGAATTTTGATTTGCAACTTGTGAAATTCTTCAAAGAAGTTATGAAATTCTTTTTAGAATTTCTGAAAACTTTACTAGAACTTGTGAAACCTTTTATTAAAACCTGTAAACCCTTAGCAGATACTGTAAATCAAAATTTGCAACTTGTAAAATTCTCTAAGGAAGTTGTGAAATTATTTTGAGAACTTATGAAAATCTTATACGAACTTGTGAAACCCTTATCAGATCTTGTGATTTAAATTTGCAACTTGTGAAATTCTTTTGAAAACTTATGAAAACCTTATATGAACTTGTGAAACCCTTATCAAATCTTGTAAATTTTGGTTTGCAACTTGTGAAATTCATATCAGACATTGTAAAAACATTATCTAAACTTATGAAAACCTTTATCAGAATTTGTGAAATTGCACCTTCCTCTGTGTTTTTAATTTTAAACTTAGAGGGGTAATTTTATCATTTTCTTTTAATTTTGGAAAGGACAAATCAAATCCTAACATTTCTTTATACGAGATAAGCATTTGGGAAAAGTTTTATATTAACTTACGTGAATGTGTTTTTTAAATGCCAATTCAAATAACCCATTAAAGTTTTGATTGAATCTTCTTATAGATTTTATTTTTTCCTAAAGAGTAGTAACGTATAAATTTATAAATATGAAATATTCTCATTATATCTAAATGGTGTGTGCGGGGTAAGTAATGACTTATGGGTGGGGTTTAAATACTTCCACATCTATATAAAAAAAAAAATCCAACTTTTTTAAATGTTACAAGTGGTTTTCTTAACTTGTAACAAGTAATTATCTAAATTAACAATTGGTTTTATAATGTTTTTCACATTTATTGTAAGTTTAATTTAATTTAATTTTATTTAAGCTGATATAACTTTGAATTCAATATAAATTTGATTTAATAAAATAAAATAAATTCTTCATCTGATATAAAATACAAATGATTAAAATTGCAAAAAAAAAAGGAAAAATCCCTTAAAAAGAACTTTAAAAATGTCAAGAGATAAAAAATATTCCGAATATTCATAATATCAAAGAAATATTAGGGCCTGATTTGTCCTTTTCAAAATTAAAAGAAAATGACAGAATTATCCCTCTAAATTTAAAATTAAGATCAAAGAGAAAGGCGCGATTACATCAGTTTTGACAGAGGTTTTCACAATTTCTCATAAGAATTTTACAAGTTATAAATCAAAATTCATAAGATTTGATAAAGGTTTCATAAGTCTGGATAATGTTTTCGCAACTTCCTTAAAGAATCTCACAAGTTACAAATTTGAAATCACAAAATCTGATAAGGGTTTCCACAAGTTTTCAAAATAATTTCACAACTTTCTTAAAGAATTTCATAAATTACAAATTTTGATTCACAATATCTGATATGAGTTTTATAAGTTTTTATAAAGGTTTCACAAGTTTGGGTAGGGTTTTCATAAATTCTCAAAAGAATTTCACAACTTTCTTAAGAAATGTCACTAATTACAAATTTTGATTCACAAAATGTAATAAGGGTTTCACAAGTTCTGATAAAGGTTCGATAAGTTCATATAACATTTTCAAAATTAATTCTGTCAAAGTGAAAAATTAAACTCCGATTGATGATTCTATCATTTCCTTTCAATTTTGAAAATGATGAATCAAGCCCTAACATCTCTTTGACATTATGAATATTCAAAACACATTTTTATCTTTTGATATTTTTAAAATTCTTTTTAAAAGATTTTCCCAAAAAAACTTTTTTCTATCGTTACCTCCATTTTTAGTTAATTGGTCAATGTTACTTCTTTTGTTCTCATATATATATATAATGAAATGTTTCACTTTTTGAGGTTTAGAGTATAAGGGGTTTTCACTTCTTTTAAGAAATACGTTTTTTGGGATTTAAACTTGTGTTCTCTTTTTTATGAGGGCAAGACTGCTTATCACCTCAATCAACAACTTAATTCTAATTAAAAGGCCAAAATACCAATAACCCATTCGATATAATAATGACCAACTTCGATGTAAAATAAGAGTTTAATATTTTTAACCTTTTTACAAAATATCTTTCATTTTAGACCAACAAGTACAACAAAAAATGTCTTAGGGCCCGTTTGGATTAGTGAAGGTAGAAGTTATTTTTTTTTTCAATTTAACTTGTATAAATTTAAGATAAGATAAAAGTCAGATTATAAATGTAATTTATATTTGGATTGGCGGTAGTTAAAATAAATTTTTTTAAAAAAGCCAGACTTTTAAGTTTCTTTTTATAAGCTACTTTTGGAAAAAAAATTTCAATTGCCAAAATGGGAATCCAAACACCTTAAAATGACACCAACAAGATTTGTTTTTATAAAAAAACAACTTTTAGAATGGCATAACGTCATCCAAGAGACTCTTATATTGTAGATATAGTGGCATGGTTTGAAAATCGAATTGAACTAATAGGTGAGTCCGCATTACATGCTCAACGTATCTATAAGCTTAGGAGCTTATCCTGTAAAACGATGCTTTTTTGCTACCAAAATGATTTTGGTGGATGAGTCCAATGAGCTTAGCACATAATGAGCTTAGAAGTGAATTTTAATACTAAATATAAGATTTTTTTTAATATTTTATCTTTTATATTTTATTTTTTCTAAACTAATTTATAATTTGTGTTACTTATTGATTGATATAGAATCTAATTACATATATAAATATTTTAAAAATATCATATAACATATACGTTAAATAATTTTAGAAGAGGCAGTGGAAGCAGAAAAAAGTCAAAAAACAGGTGCCTCTAAAAAAACAAAAACTAAGAAAACAGATTTTAATCCCTGAAAACCCGAAACTCACTGTGCCTCCGCGTTCGGCGGTTCTCATCCCTTTCGTGAGACTCGGCGCCCTAAATCAGTAAATCCCAAAATCTGATCGGCTCGTACTTCGACTGTGAGGGAAACTCCGGTTCGTTTGTGCTTGTCTCGTGCTTGGTCGCTACTGCTCGTGCTCGTCTTCACTTGCTGTATCTCCAGGTCTCCTCGAGTTTTGGCCTTTTCGTTTCTTCTATTATGGATTTATTTATGGTTTGCTTCTTCTTTTTGTATCACAACTATGGTGCCACGGTATTAGTGCGTGTTTGGAATCGGTGAAAAATTGATTTTTTTTTAATGGGGCTTTTGCAGAAGCCCGTTTAAAAAAAAGTCAGATTGTAAATGTGATTTGTGTTTGGATTGGCGGTAGGAGAAGTGACTTTTTTTAAAGTAAACCTGTTTGAATTAACTTTTGAAAAGCCTGTTTAGATAGAAAATGACATGAATATTATTGAATACTACATATATTTTGTTTATGTACATATTAAAAAATGTGAATAAAATTTTTAAAAATAAAAAAATTTTAATAATTATTGAAAAACAAGAAAAATTTACTAAAACACTTAATTAAAAAAGGATAAATATATATTTCAATCAGAATGTGATACATGAATTGAATCATAATTGGATCATCTACCCCTACTCCTAGTCAGAAGTGATGAAAAGCTGTGGGTAAAAGCTGGCTAATGGGGCTTCTTAAGAAAAACTCTTTTCATCTATAAAGCCCATTGTTTTTTGATGTATTTCCAAACATATATATTTAAGGCAAATGAGCTTTTTTGGGTGCTAAATGTGTTCCCAAACAAAGCCTTAGCTTGCAACAAAATTTTTGGTCTCTCAGCTCGCCTGTGTTACATTTTTAGTCAATTTTAATTCTTTTGTCTAATTTAACATAGTAAGAGGTTAAGGTCATTTTTTAATTACTTGAAAAAAAATTTTCAAAAGCATATTTGATATAACCAAAAATTTAGACAAAAATCATAAAATAATATTTTTTAAAGTACAAATTAATAAAATACTACTATTTCATCCCAAAAAAAAAATACTACTAAGCCTTAGTATTATTTGGGGTAATTAGTTTCGTATTTTTGTTATTTGCAAAATTCTTTTTTTTTTTATAATATGAAGGGTGTTATCTTTCGAGGTTTAGGGTGTAAAATGTTTTCACCTCTTCTGGTAAGTGTGTTTTTTTGGGATTCGAACTTGTGTTCTCCTCTTTACAGGATAAGGCCACTTACCTCATCGACCAACAATTTGTTGGGATTTACGTAATTCTTTTTTCTTGTTTGAGTAATTGAACCATGCTAATCCTCTCTAAAAATTTAAGGATAAGGTCCAACAATAACAGTGATTTTTTACCAAAATGCATCTTTTTTTTTTACTAGAAAATATATTTTATTAAAACTAACCCAATAAAAGATACAAGCTCAAAATAAAAAGTTTGCAAAATAAAAGTCCAAATATATAATAATGTAAAGAACCTTAAAAATAAGTTAACCCTAAAATAAGTGAAAGAGAGCCATTGCCATAGTTACAGCCAATAACCCTATCAGCTCCATAATCCCTTTATTGGAATCTGTAGGTAGAAAAGCTCTGTCTCCGGCAACAAAGCCATTTGTAAGAAGTGGTTGTTCGATGAACCATTCTAAAGGATTCACCGCTTTTATTGGCAATAAAACAACTGGATTGGTTGTTGAAGAAACCTCATGAAAAGATCTCATAAAAGAAAAAGCACCCAAAAGCACCAATAAAAAGGATGAAGACAAAGAAGTGTCAATTGCATAACGAATTGCATGGTCTCGACCATGATATACACTTCAGATTCGCCGTTGCCAACAATCCATAATAGTCTTTTGAAAAATAGAGCCAACAATATATAAGATTATAGTTACCGATTCTCAATCCTCAAAACCAGGAAACGTAACCACTAGATGAGATTTGCTGCCATTGAAACTCTTAATTCGATTTATTACCGCAAATAAAATCAACACCACCATAAAAAGCAGAACAAAACATAAAAATAAATAGAGATCAACACAAAATACGGACGTTTCCACCTCTGGCCGAAACCAGCGAGGGGAACATCATGAAAAAAACTCGCCAAACGAGTAGAGAAAAGCTCTTACCATCCTAACAGTTGAGAGGAGGGGGAGAAAAAAGAGACACCACCAAAGTTTCTCTTTTTCCTTTTACCAAAATGCATCTAACACTATATCTTTTGGGAAGCTTCTAAAATACATATGAACATTTAAAATTAAAGCAAAAATGGCTAATGTTAGGAACCTTAAATATAGGGTTTAGACTACTTTTACAAGTTATGGGTGTTTTTGGGACGGGATTGGGATATCCCATTTCCAGTCCCGATCCCGAAGAAGGCTTGAGAAGAAAATCATTCCCAATCTCGATCTCAAAATTTTTTTGTCTCAATCAGGATCGGGATTTCCCGAGTAGGGATCAAGAATTCCCAAAAAATGTTGTAGGTCTTTTTTTTCCGTAGTTTTGGGTTATGATCCTAGGCCAGCTAAATTGACCTTATGTTCTTTTATGTTATTATTATGCGCAAAAGCATTAATAGAACTTCATAGAAGAAAAAAAAACCTTTATACCATGGTTATCAGACCCGGATCGGACTGGGAACCGACGAACCGGTCCGGTCCGGTGAATCGGTCTTGGTCATTTTTTTTATTTTTTTTAAAAATCAATTTTTTTTATTTTTTATTTAGAATTTCATACTAATAAGCCTAAAATTTTTAATTTCTCATCGGTTTGACCCCAGTTTAGCTCCGATCTGACCCACTGACCCTTGACCTAGTACCCTGACCGGTTCAATGACCGGTCCAGGTTTGATAACTTACTTTATACACAAAACAAAAGTATAGGTGTGTTTGGAATAGCGGTGGGTAATCGGGCATATTTGCAATCTGACTTATGAAAAAGTCAGATTGAGTAAAAGTCGAATTGTGTTAAGTGATTTATATTTAGATTAGCGATTAGATAAGTGCTTTTATAAAAATGAAATGTGTTTGGTTTAGCTTTTGCATAAGTGACTTTTGTGATATTTAAAACAAAAAATTGTAAAATATATGAAAAATGAAAACAATATATTTAATCACATTTGACAATGGTAAAATAGATAATTAAATTACAATGAAAATGCAAATAAATTAGAAATTATACAAAGTTAAAGTTTTTGATACATTCAAATATAACAGAACTAATCATATTAAAGGTCTCGTACAATTATGTCCCTGATGACATAAAAAACTATTATAAATCATATGAAGTTTGAAGATTAATGACCAAATCAAAAGGTTCACAACAAGCCACATTTTCAGCTGACCAGGCAATATCACCAAAAGCACAGTAACATATCATATATCATATGATCCACATAAAAAAAAAAATGTAAATGGGACAAACCAGAGGCAACGATGCAAATAAATCATAGTAGCCACAAAACATAGTAAGCAACGTTTGGTTCCTTTAGTAGAGACAAACCAGAGGCAACGGTACAAACCACACCAGTTGGCAGAGCATATGAACAAATGTAATTGGGACACGAGAACTTGGAGAAATGTTGCAGACGACAGCGGTGGAGAGGAGATCGCCGGCGAGAAAGAAGCTTGAAGAGATCGCCGGTGTTGAGGAAAGCACGGTTGAACAGCTCACGCCACAGATCGGAGGGGAACACAGATCGAAGACGTCGAAGCACTGTTGGACAGATCCAAAGTGAAGATGAGATGCTCTTCAGATCCAAGGTGAAGAGAGAGCCGAGAGTCGAACACACGAGCTTAGGTGAGATGGATAGAGGAGAGGGAAGAGATGTCCGATTGAAGAGTGATTGGCGAGATGGATAGAGGAGAGGCAGAGATGTCGAACAGCCGCTCTTCAAGTTTCAGTTTGGTCGCCGACGGAGGGAAGAGAGAGCCGACAGTCGGACACACAAGCTCAGGCGAGATGGATGGAGGACAGGTCGGAGATGTCGAAGGGCCAGAGAATCTTGCGAGAATGGGAGATGGATGGAGAAGATGCCAAATGTCAAATGGAGGAGAGAGAGAGAGAGAGAAGAATATTAGGTTGGTGGAAGAAATAATTACACTTAACGGTCAAAAAATACATAAGTCCAATTGCTAAAAGCTGAAAGGAGGGCTTTTGTTTAAGGTTACTTATTTTAACATAAGCTCTTTTGTAATAAGTCCACCCAAACACCAATTTGTATATGCCTACGTTTGAATTGGGCTTTTGCTAGTGTAATCGGGTTTAAGGAGCACAAAAAGCTCGCCCAAACACTCCTATATATGTGTAAAATATATACCTATCCCAGATTTTCCCTCCTAGAAATTTTCGGCCCGATATGAAAACTTTGAACACTCCTAAAATATACATGTAATAGTGATTAAGTTATATTTAACATTTTATATTTTTTTCCTCCCTTTAAATGTTCAAATTCAAATCATGTATTGCTGGAAGCACTTTCGGGTAAAAGCTCTAGCATGTTTGGATAATCTCTATAAGTGCTTTTCAATCGTGATTTACAGAATACGAGATAGTTTTTACGGTCTATGAGGTAGCTTTTACGGTCTACGAGGTAATTTTACGATCTACAAAATAAATATATAAAAAAAATTTATCTAAATTTACATAAATAAGACCTGTGAATAAACCTCATTCAAATAAACAAGGATTTGTCCACCAAATCGTTGGGGATAACCCCAACACCCCACAATCTCGCGAGTAGCGGATCATTTTTCTTCGTCGATGAACAGACAATCCAGGCTCTGTTGGAGTCCGTTCAACGTGTTCTCTGGTAAGTAGTGAAGAAGATTCAAACCTAGGGCTTTTTTAACTCCCAAAATCCGGTGAGATTGAACAAGCTTTGAATCTATATTTGAATTTGTTCCCCGCGTCATCTGTTCATTCTTGCTTTGTTTTCAATTTTGTTTTCATTTTACAATGAGCTAAATTATGATATAAACTCATTTCATCTTTGAGTTTATTGAGTTATGACGTTCCGATTTGTTCCATGAGCGTCGAATGTATTTCCTTGAAATGCAGAAGTCAAGTGTTTGATCATGGCTATACTGGGAAAGGCAAGAGAAGCAGGGTTTCTATTGACATCTCATGTTAAGTTGAAAGGAATTCCTATTTTGCAACAATTGCATTTGGAGAAGTGGCTGATTCGAACTAGCTCAGACAGGTTATGCATTAGAAATGATGGAACCGGTTCCCTGCCTTTGTAATGGGCTTGTCTGGTTGTTTCTTTTTATGCTGTGGTCCTCCTCCTGATTACCATGTTCTGGTTATAATAATCTCAGATCTCAAGTTTTTCTGGCAGTGTGTTTGGCATGCATTATATGACAATTTGAAAATTCATGGCTAAACCACTGCTTGCCCTAAAGTTTCCACCACTCACCCTTACATTCGGTAGGTACCTCGCACAATTTTTATCTCTAGAAGACATGGTTAAGCTTTTGAAAGGGTTAGCTGATACTAAAAGTCTAAAACACGGTAAAACTGTACATGCCCAGTTGGTTGTTAGGGATCAAAGTTCAAAAGGTAGTGACATCTCTCTAATAAACTCATTGATCAATCTATATGTCAAATGTAATCAAATACAGCTTGCTCGAAAGCTATTTGATAGAATGCACAAGAGGAATGTAGTATCTTGGAGTGCTTTAATGGCAGGATATTTGCATAGGGGGGACGAATTGGAAGTTCTTGGACTTTTTAAAGCTTTTATATCCTTGGAAAATTCTTGCCCTAATGAGTATATTTTTACTACAGTTCTTTCTTGCTGTTCTGATGGTGGGAGAGTTGAAGAGGGAAAGCAATGTCATGGGCATTTGTTTAAGTCTGGATTGTTGTTTCATCAATATGTGAAGAATGCCCTTATTCATATGTACTCAAGGTGTTTTCACGTGGAATTAGCAATGGATATTTTGGATGCAGTGCCTGGTTATGATATTTTTTCGTATAACTCTATCTTGAATGCACTTGTAGAATCTGGTTATACAAGGGAAGCTGAAGCAGTTTTAGCAAGGATGATGGGCCAGTCTGTAGCTTGGGATAATGTCACCTATGTTACTGTATTTGGCTTTTGTTCTCGTATTAGAAATTTGCAATTAGGTTTGAAAACCCATGCCCAGCTGTTGAAATCTGATCTGAAGCCTGATGTCTTTGTTAGTAGCACAATGATAGACATGTATGGGAAATGTGGAGGAGTCCGGAATGCGAGAAAAGTTTTTGATGGCTTGCAAAATCCTAATGTGGTTGTGTGGACAGCAGTCATGACAGCTTACTTGCAGAACGGGTATTTGGAGGAAACCCTGAACCTATTTAGAATTATGGATCTTAAGGGCACTGCAGCAAATGAGTGTACTTTCTCAGTGCTGCTTAATGCCTGTGCAGGTCTAGCATTATTGAGCCATGGTGATACATTACATGCTCGGGTTGAGAAGGTGGGTTTTAAGAATCATTTAACTGTTACAAATGCTTTGATAAATATGTATTCCAAGACTGGCAGCATTGATTCAGCATATAATGTGTTCTCAAATATGTTGTATCGAGATGCCATCACTTGGAATGCTATGATTTGTGGATACTCCCATCATGGTCTTGGTAGACAAGCTTTAAAAGTGTTCGAAGACATGATTTATTCTGGAGAACAACCAAACAACATAACTTTTGTCGGGGTTCTTTCTGCTTGCGCACATTTAGGCCTTGTAAACGAAGGGTTCTACTATCTGAATCATCTCATGAAGAAATTCGAAATTGAACCAGGATTGGAGCACTACACCTGTATGGTTGCACTTTTGAGCAAAGTTGGTCTTCTCAAAGAAGCTGAGAACTTCATGAAGACAACACAGGTCAAGTGGGATGTTGTTGCCTGGCGCACTTTGCTTAATGCTTGTCATGTTCATCGAAATTACGGCTTGGGGAAACGAATTGCAGAACATGTCATACAGATGGACCCTTGTGATGTGGGAACATATACATTGCTATCAAATATGCATGCCAAGGCAAGGAGGTGGGATGGAGTTGCAAATATTCGGAAACTGATGAGGGACAGAAACATCAAGAAGGAACCCGGGGCAAGTTGGCTTGGGATTAGAAACGAAACACACGTCTTTCTTTCAGAAGTCAGCAATCATCCAGAGTCTAGTCAAATTTTCGAGAAGGTCCAACAATTGTTGGCAATGATTAAGCCATTGGGGTATGTACCAGATACTGCTGTTGTGCTGCATGATGTGGAAGATGAGCAAAAAGAAGGTTATCTCAGTTATCACAGTGAAAAGCTTGCTATAGCTTTTGGCCTCATGAAAATACCTCCACCGGCACCCATCCGAGTAATAAAAAACCTTAGGATGTGTGATGATTGCCACAATGCTGTAAAACTAATTGCAAAGGTCTCAGACAGGCTGATCATTGTGAGAGATGCTAACCGTTTTCATCATTTCCAAGATGGGTATTGTACTTGCACAGATCACTGGTAGGAAATTATTGATTTTCCTCAGTTTTGGTTTTCTGATTTGAACGTGGGACATTATAGGATATACAGGCACTGTCTCTGGTGAAGTTGCCTTATACTGAAGTTTTATACTTTCATGTAATTTATTGAGCATTAATTGTTTTTATTTCAAAAATGCCTTTCTTGTCCATTTCTAATGAAGGGATTGGAGAAGAGTATATGTTTCCCAAATTTATGGTATATGTGACTTGTATTAAATACCAAAGAAGGTTCATTTGGTCATATTCGGAGAAGCTTATAATCAGGAAGCCATTGT
Organism: Albizia julibrissin; assembly: GCA_037074505.1. Classification (NCBI taxonomy): domain Eukaryota; kingdom Viridiplantae; phylum Streptophyta; class Magnoliopsida; order Fabales; family Fabaceae; genus Albizia; species Albizia julibrissin. The sequence continues at coordinate 37,734,525 of CM073483.1, read as the reverse complement.
TATTACTCATGGGAAAGAGACTTCTTTTGTATATCCACAAATAGTCAAGTGTGTGTCTCAAGTGAAAGATAATTTTATAGGAAAAATTGCATTTAGGTCTTGTAAAAGAGAAAATATAAAAAAATGGTCTCTTGAAATCTTAAAATTATAGTTAAGTCTCGTGGGATTTTCTTATAATAAATTTTAATTTCGCTGACAATTCTATAGATTCTTTATTGACAGGTCTAGAGGCATCTATTAGCAAGTCTATAGGTACTTGACATTTGAAGTTTATTGTAAAAAAGTCTTACTAAATTTAAATGTAATTTTAAGATTTTAAGGGATCATTTTTTTTATATGTTCTCATATCAGGACTTAAATGTAATTTTCTCAATTTTATATTGAGATAAATGCATTGGCTGGTTCAATTAGAAAACCAACAAACAGGTCATTAAGCTAACAAACAGGTCATTAAACTGCTTTTGACTTAAAAAATGGATTTTTTCAAATTCTCAATAAAAAATCAAATCCTATATGGAAGGCCTTTTTTTTAAAAATAGGTTTGTTCCTTTTTACAAAGTCTTATTTGATTTTGTCTGAATAATAAATACAATTTTAATAATTTTATTCTCATTCTTTTACATCATTTATTTATCATACATTTTCTTTTTTCATTTATTTATCATTATTTTTTCTCTTTTACTCATTAATAAAATAGGGGTATCTTTAAAAAAATTATATTTTTTATATATTAATTATTTTTAACTAATTTTAATTACTTTCTAAAATCCTACGTTATTCTTGTTTGTTTTTTTTAATGACATAAGCGTTATTCTTTCCTTGGACAATTTGTTCACAAATATTTTGTTGGTCATTACTAAGTATATTTGTAGCCCATTTACAAGTAGTTAGCCCAAAAAAGTGTTTCAAAACAACAGCCTAATTACCCTACACGAAGCTACGAGCCCAGCCCAGTTCATTGTCCCTTTTGAAGGGTTTTAATTGGGCTTATGGGCCTTTTTTACTTGAGTAAAATAAGAAAAAGCCTCTATGTATTGGACAGAGATTAGGCTCTACATCTAATCTATAATGTCAGGAAGGGCTTAATATACTATATATTTTTTTTATGAGACGAGAAGGGCTTAATGTTGTGAAAATTCATTTTAGATTGGTTGTATTAACATAATTAATTTTTTATCTGAGAAGAAAATTACATTTAAAAATATTCAAAATTTAAAATCATTTGTCTATACACACTCAATCCTGAACCGCTGAACGTATAATTTCTTCCCAATTTCTTTAGATCCTTGGTCGAATTAGGCTTGGTGGCCGGAAAAAAAAAACTAGGAATGTTACTTCATATTAATAATTTACAGTGTTTTTTTTTATATAAAAAGACAAAATGATATTAACCCAAATAACAAGGTCTGCAAATTAATTTACAGTGTTCCACTGTTCCTTCCCTTTGAAGACCCATGGTACTAACACCAAACCCAAACCCCCCCCCCCAAAAAAAAAGAAAGAAAGAAAGAAAGAAAAGCATGTATGAATGAGTTTCCAAAAGTTGGTGCAAATTAATTTTTGGGCGAGGAACACAAAAAAAAACTTTAAATTTATAAAGGGAGAATCTCGAATAAATCTAATTCAAATATCAAAATTTAAATACAGGCATATACTTTTAATAAATTTCTGATCAGGCTAATAGATATTATTAATAATTTTTAAATATTGTTAAAAGACTATGATACCTCTCTATAGTTAAAAAAAAAAAAAATTGAGACTAAACTCATTTCGATTTCTTTTGGATAGAACTACAAACTAACGTTGAAATCTTTGCTCGATCTGAATTTTTGAATCAAACCAGCATAACTGGTTCGCATCATGGTTTGGCCTAAATGTTTGGTTGCTATTAATAATCAAATGTATGCGATTTTTGTAACTTCGGCTTTTGTTGCTATGGGTCAAATCCTCAGAGTATTGAAGAGGTTGTCTCTTGTTTTTATGGCTGCTTCATCGGTGTCCCCCACCCCCATAATATAATAGGAATGAATTTGTAAAATTAAAGCAAAATTAAGGAAGAAATTAAAACAAAAAAGGAGTATCTGTTATGATAAGAATGTATATATAGATAAATTTAAATAATTTTATATATAAATGAACAGTACATTTTAAAGACAGATATTTCATATTTGTTTGTTTTACCTAAAAAAAATAATTAATCTTAAAATAATGGGAGAATCCCCGACAAAATGAAGTTGAAATAATCAACACAAAAATCAAGCATTACCTACCATCAATTTTCCTTTTTAACTAAAGAAGGGCATTACGGTCTTTTAACAATATTCAAATTCCTAATTAAAAATTTATTAAAAGTATATATCTGAATTTATATTTTAATATATCAACTGTATTTAATTGGGATTTTCCCATTTGTAAAATTCAATTAAGGATCATGATTAGTGACAAATCTCTAAGGATTTGTTTGAGATTAAGTTGTGCAGCAAAATTTCCTAGATGCCCTCAATTTGAAATCAGAAAAAGGAGGGGGGAAAAAAAGAAAACAGCAATTTAATAAATAGCAACTTTAACTAATTCAATGACGACGGATAATAAAAACCAACTTCATAAAAATTTCTTGTTGAGCATCAATGACAACAATAGTGTGACAAGTAAAAACTTGAACAAATAAAGTGACAACAACAATTAAGACAATTTCCACTAAGAATAATTAAGTAATTTCACACAAGGTTTAGTTCAGAATAGTTTCTCAATATTTCATAGATGTCAAGTCACTTGGAGAAGTATTTTAGAATTCTCATATTTTTGGTCATCCATAAATGTCTTTTTCTAAAAATACTAAGATTCACTCACCGTAAGTTCATTATTTTGAGACTTATTCACCGGGCACTACAAAAGATTTGAAGAAATAAAACTAAGAGAAATTATCAATTCATGGATTAAATTATTAGTTTATTGGTTTCATATCCATAAGATATGATCCACACACCCAAAGAGACACAAGCATCAAAAAACACCAATAGGCTTTGACTTTAATGAAGGCTAAAGCACCATTTTATTTTTTTTGGGGGACAAAAATGCTGAATCACCATTGGTGAGCACGCAACACTAAAATATATAATTTGGGAATAGCCTCATTTTTATAATAAAAGGCAAGTGGAGTGAAGTGGATTCATCATCATAATGCATAGTTAAGATCTAATAAGGCCTCATTGGTGTATTAGTGGACTCATAATGGCAAATAATCTTAGTTAAATAGTCTCACACACACACACAAGACCAAGTTGTGGCAATCAAAGTTGGAATCATGAACATGTGGTTGTCGACACTTGACAGTAAATAATATAATTAGCTAAAGAGGAGCATGCTTAGAGAGAGAGAGATGTGCCACTAATCTTGATTACTGTTGACATTGTGCCTTCTAACCAAAATATTAAAAATATGACCGGATATTGAATCGGTCGAAGCATTAGATTAAGTGTCAGTAGTTTATATAGGCTCAAACCTAATATTTCATACTTAAACAAACATAGCCCATTCTATAAAGATCTAGAATTTATTTGGGGTTGGAGTACCATATTGTCATTAGGACAAGGGTGTTGGCTAATTATTATTATTATTATATGTTTATTTATTTGATATATTCAGAAATATTTAAATGATTAAAATATGGGAAAATGGTTAAAAAATACCATTTAAGTAAATTAATTGCTAAATGGTACCAATGTGCAAGCAAGCATCCATTATGTGCAATCAGCATCCATATGTGCAAAAAACATCCCTGTGAAAGTGCAAACACCATCCTTTGTGTGCAACATATCATCCGCCCGTATGCAACATACCACCCACTGTGTGTAATGGTAGCAATGAGTAATTAATTTGCTTGTAAGGTTGTTTTTAGCAATTCTCCCTTAAAATATTTGTTGTTGCAGTTAGTGGTAGAGGCGGCTCATGTTGGGCACTGTGCTACGCGGCGGAAACATGGACATGTACGTATTACTATGTCTTAAATAATCCTTAAAGTCAATTGTATATTCCAACCTTTTATTACCTTTTTTTAAGTAGCATTTAAAGGATGTGGACCGGATTAAATTTGAAAGGAGTTATTAAGGTCTAATGTCTTACTATTGTGCTACAAGGCGCTAGGCTTTTAGTACCTATTTTAATTTAAATTTTTAAGCATATCTTTCAATAAAAAATTACTACTTTTTTTATCATAAATAGTTTCATCGCTCAGCTCACTGATTTTTTTTAATTGTGCATTTGTGCTTTATATATAAATATAAGATTAATCATAACTCGTTTCCTAACTTGTAAATGTTATGGATTAACTTTGTTTTATAAATTTAAAATTATATATAAATTGTGTGTGTAATGAGATGCATCTCTTATTCCCCTACCATTAGTTATTCATCATGTCCTATCGAGTATGGCGACGTGAGGATGTCACTTCTTAACGTGCACAAAAATTAATGGAAAAATTATAATAAGGTCCCAAACAAATGAAAATATAAAGAAATGGTCCTAAGGGGTTGTTAATGATAATCTTCATTTTGTTAATGGAGAATCCTCATATTGTCATTAACAACCCCTTGGGACAATTTCTTTATATTTTTATTTACTTGGGATCTTATTGTAATTTTCCCAAAATTAATTGAGATATTGAGTATTATCGTAAAAAATATCTTAGAGTATTAAAAAATATTTTAGATATTATATACACAAAAAAAATGAATTTAAGATACTGAGTACTAATTAAAAATGTAATACCCCGAATTTTGAGATTAAACGCTTGAGGTTTAGCCTTGATTAAGTGGACTGCTAGACCCCGGTTTAGCAAATGTCCTAGTGAGGAATGATATTTATCCCAAAATTCCTTAATATATTTGGATATTAAAAGAGAAATAAAAGGTGAGGGCAAATGGTAATTTTACCATAAGTTAGGAAATGATAGATTTTCCCTAATATTCCCAATAAGTTAAGTTGAATGGGAATTAAAAGGAAGGAAATGACTAGTTGGTAATTAATGAGGTCACATTGGTAAATAATTATCAAGTAAAGTCAATAAGAGGAAAAACTCAAGGTTTTGGAGGACCACTTGAGGTGGCATAATGTGATAATTTGAGAGTGAATTATACTCTCTTATTCCTCATTAATATTAATGGAATGATGAAGGAAAAGAGAAAGGAAACTTATTATGCAAGAAATGAGATAGATGGATTAATTGAGTAAAGACCACCTAGATGATTTTAATTAATCATCAACCTTCATCATTTATTCTCATCCCTTCCTGCGGTCAGATTAAAAAGGGAAAAGAAAGAGAAATCGGACAAAACGAGAAAGAAAGAAAGAAGAACGAGAACGTGATGGAACGAGAGGAGAGAGAGAAAGTGTTGATTCACCGAAACTCGTCCGAAACTGCGTTTTCTCTCGAAATGTCCAGTACAAATGTTGTTCTACTCATCCCAAACTTCGATTCTATGGTTTCGGATTCTTGTTTGGAGGCCGTTGGTGCCGCCTCGTCGGCCGGGGCGTCGCCTGAATTCCGAACCGAATTCAGAAGCATGTAGAGGTAAGCGTGTGCTACCTTTCTGCCATTTCAGTTTATCATTTGGATGAGTATTTTGGGAGTAGTGTACTGTTCATCTCTTGTTCTATTCGTGTCTTGGGGCCAAAATGATGTCCAATGGATGTCTAAACGGCTAACCATGTAATAAGGAGTAGAAAGGAGGATATTAAGTCAAAGAAAGTGAGGAACCGACACAACTCTTTTAAGAACTCTATAATGGCTGCCCTATATGGTTTATGAGGGTAGAGTTGGAATTTCATCGATTAGATGATTCCATTGAGTTCAGAAGAGAAAATTGTGTAGGGTTCATGTTGAAGAGAAAGTGAGAAAAGGCCTGGGGTGTGAAATGACCGAATTACCCCTTTTAGCTCTAAATAAGGGTTGTCAAGGGTATTTCCATCATTTAGGCTTGAATTTGACTAATCCAAAGTCATAAATGGATTCTACACGTGAAATTGTGTAGGATTGGCCCATGTTGTGATTTCTGTAAAAGTACAGTCGGGCCAGGCTTCCGAAGGCATTTTGGTAATTTAGCGTAATTGTGCTAAGTTATCAACTAATACGAGTCTAGAATGATATAAGAAAGAGTAATGACTTATGTATTGAATGTTTGGGAATTCTAGGACTCGATGGATGGTTGTGCCTGAACTGGAGCAAAGACGAAGGATTGAGGACGGACGTGAGGTCCGACAAGTAGTGGACTTACTTTTCCTGCATGGGTGTGATATGTATGTTATATGCATTGATTGTGTGACTGCTATGCCTATTTGTGTTGAGCATATTTGATTGATTGAAGCTCTGTTATATTTATGCGATGACTATTGGTATGTCATAACATTGAGCATGCTGCATGTCATTATGTTGGCATGAAATAGGGTAGGCAAGCATGTCATGCATTCATATATATTTGCTATGCATAGTAGTACTGTTTACTACTGAGATTCTCTCGAATCTCACTCTTCCCAAACAACCATAGTGACAGGTGAAGATGCACGGATGAGGTATGGAGACGTGAAGTGAAGAGGAGGCCATAGTGCGGGGCACTACTTCTTGTATTTGATATATGTGTGTCTATATAGATGTATGTGTATGTATGAATATTGTATAAGCAGAGAATCACTTTAATGTATTTGAGAAATTTTCTAGCATCAATAAAAGAACGGCTTTTAGTTTATTTATATATTCGCTCGCTTACTCTGATATAATGGAACTAAGAGCAGGTAAGGTAAGTGTATGGAAGGGTGCTTACATTTATGGTATCAAAGCTATTGAAAATGAGGTGTTACAAAAAAAATATGTTAAAATATTGTATGCTACTTAACCCATTTAATAGATAAAGTGTATTAAGGTATTATATTTAGTATCAAATCTAATATCTAATTAGTTCATATATTAGGGATAATATAGATCATCATTTTTTAAAATTGTGTGGTTCTCAACTCTTTTGAATGTTGAAGAAACTCTTCTGAATCTTAGGTAATATTTCAATGTGTAAAATACCATCAAACACCATTATGTTACTTCTTAGTAGCATTCAACACATTGTTATTATTTTTCATATACATTAAATACCCATGATATTAATTTTTACTTACATCCAGTATTTTAATCTTACTTATGATTTAGGATGCTGGATATAATATAAATAAGATTAGAGAATTGGATGTAATTGAAAAATAATATTAAGTGCTTGTTTGAGTTAGCATTTAAGAACTTGTTCATGTAAGTCAAAACAAAATTCCTTTCACATATTTACCTCATATGCCATAAATCCTGTAAGAAATCAGAGTTTCTACCCCGTAACAAAAAATATGGATCTACCCAATACCAATTCCCTACCGTGGATAATGATGTACGGATATTGAAAAATAAGTTAGGATAATAAGTAGGGTTACACTGCTAATTATAATCCAAATCCCAATTCCAATGAAACCCCACTTGGGCAGACGGAACAAACAAAAGATGAAACACACGTGGATACGATGAAATGTTGAGGTTTCATTGGAGGAACGTTTTTCAATTCTGATTTAATTATCTCTAAACATGTGCTTAGGTCTTAATTACCTAATTAGTAGGCATGTCCCCAGCCTATAGGAACTGTTTTTTATTTTATGTGCCAAAACCCATGACCAAACGAAACAAGACACTGTACTATTTGTATTATTCTTCATTAAAAACACAAATTGTGATATTAATTAATAATAAAATTTGCTTTGGGTTTGACAAGCTAAGCATGCACCGTCTCTCTCTCTCTCTCTTTCCCCCACCACTTTGTGCTACTTTTTATTCTTTGGCTTTTGCAAGTGTTCAAAAGACTAGTCCCCTTTTGACATGTGCTTGTGGATTCTAATTCTCCAATTAATTAATGATATAATCCAGATTTACTTGAGGGGAATTTTTCAGTTGATTCTCCAACTTATGAAACACATTAATTATTTCCTTTTTTTTTAACTTTTTGCTGTATTTTCCAAAACATGATATTTTTTTTCAAGACTTGTGGCAACTGTTATAAAAATTAAAAATTGATGTATGCGTGTCTGTGTCGTTTGATGTTGAAAACAACAAATACTATGATTTTAATAATGGAAACACTGTAGATCATAAACATATACCATTTTCATCTTCCCAGTCACTTTCAACGTATTTTCTTGCTTGAATCAAGAAAACCATTAATGTTAGTTTATAATAGCGATTAGGGTTTTTAAAAATAATTTTTTAATCATAATTTATGAAATATGAGGTAAGTATGTGAGATGATAGTTGTCTCGACTTACGTATTTAAACACTTATAAACCCCATAAAAAAATGATACCAAACATGCTTTCTACAAAGTTTAAAATCTGATTAATTTTATCTTAGCATTTAATAATTTTTCACCTTTATCATTATTTAAAACACTCCACCCTAGAGTACAAAGTTAATACTTTCTCTTGTATTTGATATGAGACTTATTTCGAAGGATTTAGTTTCTCTCCTGTACCCCTTCCCATCATTTTTCCTTTCTTATTATTGGATTAAGATCTCAACATTCCAGATTTATCATATTATAAATATATTATTATAATTTTACCTATTAGATACAAAAATAATTTTAAGAGTTCAAATTTATTTTGCATCTTGTAACAAAAAAAATTATTTTTGTATCTTTTAGATAAAATTATAATAATATTTTTATAATATGTTAAATCTAAACCGTTCAAATCTTAATCCAATTGTGTAAAAGGGAAAAGGAGGGAAAAGGATGAGAATGGGTATAGGAGAGAAGAAAATCCTTTAGAGAATTGATCTTGGTTCTAAATATAAGATCAAGTTTTTCACATTTGTCAACATTTCCTAATTTACCCCTATTGATGCTTCTTCAACAATAATCAAGGAGGAGGAGGAACAATGAAATTAATAAATATGACTAAGGTGTTTTAGTAAATACATTTCGTATTAACTAACTTAATCATCTTCCTTAATCTAATCAAATAAAGTAAATATATCTTATATTAAAGATTGGGGGAGTACAATAAGGAATGAATGGTAAATTTGTATATTCATGTGAAAAATTAAATAATGTGACATATAAATATGACAAAAATATATTCTCTCTGCCTTATATATAAGATTAGATGTAACAATAATAAAATTTAATACCTTTTAGTATAAATTTTATTCAAGTCCTTGGATGACAATTTTCTAAAATATTATTTTGTGATAATTTTTTTAGGAGTTTAATTAAAAATTTAGTCTTTAGATAATTCAGAATAAAATTTTAAATTTTTTATTGTAAATATTTTTAATTTTGCGCCATCAACTTTAATCTTCACTTTACACTAGCTGCCTATATATGAAGCATATTTGAGGATCCAAGTGTTATATTCTTAATGGGAAAGTGAATTTTGTAGGATAAGTCTGGTTTTTTTTGTAATCACTTGCTTTGTCATCCCATTACACAAAGTGCTTTTATATTTATATCTTCATTTCCCAACATTCATATTCTCTCCCGGCCCCCATTGCTAAGCTAGCGTTTTCAAGGCAAAATTATTGGCTCTTTGATATAGAAAGCTCGTTTTTTTTTTCTTAAAAAAAAAGTAAAGAAAAGAAAAAAGAATGAGATCTTTTACTTTTTAGTATTTCACATTTCTTGTCAAAATTTGTCTCAAGAAGTTAAATATTTTCAGAACTTTACATCCAACATATTTTTTTGGATGAATATCCAATAGTTTTTATATGAATTATTTTTTAAAAAAATTGAATGAATAATCTATAAATATTTATTAATGTAATCATAATAGACAAACACACACACATAAATAAGGTTTGATTCAAAACTCTAACATATTTATCTATTAAAAATTTATTTATTCAGATTTTCTTCCATATATCATGTATATATACCATAACAACGGTGTTTCGCTAAATGTTGTTTATTTCATTAATAACAGTGAGATCAAATAGTAATAGACCTAACCCCTTTTAAACAAGATATGGTGTTTGTGTTTGGTAAATTTTTTTTGGGGGGGGGGGAATGTGAGAAGAGTTTCTCACAATATAGCAATAATGGCTACGAGATCGATAATTAGTGTTATATATATATATATATAGAGTTAATGTGTTAAAATAACTTTCAAATTTTATCAAAAGTTAAAAAGTAACTCTAAACTATTTTTTAGAGTAAAAATAAACATAAACTTTTAATATTGGGGCAAAATCGTTAAACTCAAATAACTTTTATCTATTACAATGAAGAAAATTAATCTTTTAGCCTTTAAAATTATAACTCACTTATAACTTAGTCTCTTAACTTTTGACTCACTTACAACTCAGTTCTTAATATTTTTTGAATCATATGTGGCAAAAAAAAAAAGTTAAAATACTATTTAAAATTACTCGCATCCCCGTCCGCCTTTGTTTTCCAGAAATCTTACTAGGCATTTGCAGCTTCCAGGTCCTTCAAAGGTTACTTTCAAGCATAAGATGAGCTCAATTTTGTTTTATATTAAAGGGAATTCAAAATTATGAGCATTATGTAAATGATCTATAGCTCTATTTGTTATTAAAAAGATAGATTATGCGCCAAGTATATTGTGAAGTAGATGTGCTTTAACTTTTTCTAACATCATCCTCTTTCAAGCGCTATTCATCATTTATTATTCAAAAATTAAGAAATCTCTTTTTTCCATAATGATTTTTTCTTGCATACTTAGGTGCTTTATCAAAGTTAAAAGCATTATAAGTAGTTTTAACCTGTTCTTTAATCTAGGTGGTTCATTGGCCCTTAGTGCTTCAAAAGGATCTGTTATAGACGTCGAGGGTGCCCAGCGAGGATTTTAGAAAACATAGGCAGAGGGGGTGTGCGTTGGTGGGGATGGGGACACTATTTTTTTTTAATTTATGTAAAATCTACTTAATTAATTTTTAACAATATTTTTACTCTCTCTTTTTTGACACATAAGATGACTTAAAAATATTAGGGACTAAATTGTAAGCGAGTTAAGAATTCAGAGATTGAATTATAAGTGAGTTATAACTTTTAGGGCCAAAATATTAATTTTTCCCGTTGTAATAGATGGAAGTTAATTGAGTTTAACAATTTTGCTCTAATTTTGGAAGTTCATGGCTATTTTTACTCCAAATAATAATTTATGATTACTTTTACATTTTTGATAAAAATTGAAAGTTATTTTAGCACCTTAACCCTATATATATATATATATATATATATATATATATATATATATATATTACTTAATTTGCTTTAAATAAACTTGCTTGAGAATATCTTACAAGCCGCTTTGTTTATTAAAGTGGAGCGCAATTGGGTGATGCAAAGAGGCCCGAAAGAGCATATAATAATGGTGTCACATTGTAGATAGGCTAACATACAATTTGGGGTTTGAATATTTTACCACTTTGAGGCTGTTTGGATGAGTTTTTGTGAATCGCGCTTATTATATAAGCCTGATTCATATAAATCAAGATAAATCTCCTCAACATATTTATCTTGTAGACCGTAAAAGCACTTCGTAGACCGTAAAAGCTACCTCGTAGACCGTAAAAGTTATTTTTATATTCCGTGAATCACAATTCATAAGTATTTATGGAACTTCCATAAGCTATTCCAAACTAGCTTTTTAACTCATGGAACCTTACCAAGTGACAACCTTCAACTATTAGATCCCTAGTCTATGAAAAAAAATTAGTGAAAGATTTGTGGGAAATTTAGTATTGAAAATTTTTAAGGCACAGTTATTTGTATAAAAAAATTATAAGTTCGAAAAATTTTTTCTTGGAAAAACTCTCATAAAATATTTAATATAAAGTCTTTATGCGGCTCATTTTTTAATTATAGTTTTCCATCTTTATATCTCTAATTAATAAATTTTTACATTTTCATCCATTACACAAAATTATACTATTTAATTAAAAGATAAATTATGTACTCTTTTCAATCTTAAATATAAGAATTAAATAATTAATTTACATATACTGAAAAAATTAATTAAATACACACAGTTAGTTATTTGTGATGTATTGGCTTCATAGTATCTCATTTAATCACTATTTCCACATATGAAAACTCTACTTTAATATATGTAATCTATAGCAATAATTTAGAAAAAAAAATTATAAGTTGAGATTTATATTTAGAATCAAAATATATAATTCCTGTATTTAGGATAGGAAAGAGTTTAATTTATTATAAGTTGAAGCGAATAGAATATAAAATGGGGCTTTGGTTTTTAAATGTTCAACGGTAACAAAGAGTCCGTACGGGCCATTAATGTACAATTAATTTTTTTAAATGCATGGATTATGGAATGGATTGACAAATAGAATCTCAAAATTCGAAAAATCCACAATTATGCTTGATCCTCGACATCGGTGTTTCTTGTTTTAAAAAAGTTATTTGACATGAAAACTTGTTTTAAACTTGCATAAATTCAAACAATATATATGTATTACATTTATTCTCAATGATTAAGCCATTTGAAATTATTCTGTAAACAATCCTTCTTGCTTTAGCAGCAGCAACAACAATAAAGCCTTTATCCCACTAGGTGGGGTCGGCTACATGGATCGCACGACGCCATTGTGCTCTATCAAAGACCATAGATTTTGATATATTATTAATTAAAAGGTCTTTCTCAATGACCTCATTAGGCGTTCGTTTCGGTCTTCCTCGACCTCGTTTGACAGGACTCCATACTGCTTGATCAACCCTTCTCACTGGAGCACTCAATGGCCTTCGCTGAACATGTCCAAACCATCTCAAACGATTTTCTACCATTTTTTCGTCAATAGGGGCCACTCCAACACGATCACGTATATGAGTGTTACGAATCTTATCCTTTCTTGTATGGCCACACATCTATCTTAACATCCTCATCTCAACTACCCCCATTTTATGTTCATGATATCCCTTTAAAGCCCAATATTCACTACCATATAGCATTGCTGGTCTTATCGCAGTGCGGTAGAATTTTCCTTTTACCTTATTAGGTACCTTACGATCACAAATAACTCCCGTAGCTTTTCTCCATTTATACCATCCGGCTTGAATTCTGTGATTGACGTCTCCATCCACCTCACCATCTTATTGTATAATTGATCCCAAATATCTAAATTTTGTCACTTGCGGGATGACTTGCCCACCCAATTTAACTTCCACTTCACTTTGACATTGTCTCTTATCAAATTTGCAATGCATATATTCAGTTTTGCTCCTACTAAGACGAAAACCTCTCAATTCTAAAGTCCGCCTCCATATCTCAAGTTGGGAGTTAATTTCTTCCATAGATTCAGCCAACAACACTATATCATCCGCAAAAAGCATGCATTTAGGGATCTCCTCTTTTATAGGTTCAATTAGGACGTCTATCACTAGGTTAAACAAATAAGGACTTAAAGCTGATCCTTGATGTAGTCCAATCCTTATAGGGAAGTCCTTTGTAACACCTCCAGACGTTCTAACATTGGTTGTAACCCCCGCATACATATCTTGAATGGCTTTAATATATGCAATCCTCACCCCCTTCTTTTCCAAGGCTTTCCAAAGCACATCTCTTGACACCCGGTCATAAGCTTTCTCCAAATCAATAAAGACCATATGTAAATCTCTTCCTTTACTACTATACTTTTCCATTATCCCCCTTAATAAATAAATCGCTTCTGTTGTAGACCTTCCTAACATGAATCCAAATTGGTTTTCAGCAACATCAGTCTTCAACCTCAACCTATATTCAATCACCTTTTCCCACAATTTCATTGTATGACTCATTAGCTTAATTCCTCTATAGTTTGCGCAATTCTGAATATCTCATTTATTTTTATAAATAGGAACCAAAGTACTTTTCCTCCACTCATCTGACATTTTCTTGGTTTGTAAGATCTCATTAAATAATTTTGTGAGCCACGGCACACCCTCCTCGCCCAAACATTTCCAAACTTCAATTGGAATACCATCAGGTCCGACAGCTTTACCAGTTTCCATCTTCTTAAGAGTTTCTTTAACCTCGCCAATTCGAATCCTGCGATAAAATGAAAAATCGAGGTCACTTTCTCGAGTTGTCAAATCTTCCAAGTCACAATGCAACCCTTCTCCACTATCATTAAACAACTTATAAAAGTAGGCTTCCCACCTATCCTTAATATCTCCATCAATAACCAAAACTTTTCCTTCTTCATCCTTTATACACCTCACTTGGTCCAAGTCTCTTGATTTTCTCTCCTTATTCTTTGCGATCTTGTAAATCTTACGCTCTCCTGCCTTTGTCCCTAACTCCTTATAAAACTCTTCGTATGCTTTATTACGAGTTTCACTCACTGCCTTTTTAGTCTCTTTTTTAGCCATACGATATTTTCCCCAATTTTCAGCATTATTACATAAGTGTATGGCTTTAAAACAATCTTTCTTATACTTGGTTTTCTCTTGAACAGTCTCATCCCACCATCAAGTTTCCTTATCTTGCCGACCAAGACCTTTTGATTCTCCCAGAATTGATATAGCAACCTGCTGAACCTTTTTAGACATATTCTCCCACATGATATTAGGATTTCTTTGCAACTCCCACTCCTCCAAGAGAGTTCTCTTAAAAATCTCATTTTCCCCCTTTCAATTGCCACCACCTGACCCTTGGGTTTAAAACTTGCTGGCGTTTTTGTTTTACATATTTAATATTCACATCAAGGACCAGAACCCTATGTTGTGCTGTCACGCCATCCCCAGGGATCACTTTACAGTTAGTACAGAATCATCTATCAGAATTCCTTACCAAGAAGAAGTCGATCTGTGACCTTGCGGCTCCACTCTTGTATGTTATTAAATGCTCCTCTCGCTTCTTAAAACAAGCATTTATCCAAAATAATTGCCTACTTTAATCATTTTCAATTTAGGATTTGTGTGGTATTTAAAATGAACAAATGAACAATAATAAAAAAAATAATTAAATGATATTCTTTTTTTTTTCTGCTAACGATATACCATTATTTTTAAGTAGCAAAGAAACATGAAATAAATGTTATATATTTTCATTTTTCATCTCCAAATTCCAAATAGAACATTAAACTGCCATTGATGGAGCTAAACTGCTTTAAAAGTCGAGATTCTGTAAAGGAAAAGCAGCTTTTACCCTTCCTTCTATCTCAATCTGAATTCGCAACCCCATAAAAAGTCTTCCAAAGCACTGATGAACTCATTCTCTGTTTGCATTTTTTCCTAAAAGAATTAATATTGTCTCTTCTTGTTAATAACTTATTGATATGATTTTTTTTATAAGTAATACACACACAACACAAGATACTATGAAGATATGATGTAAACCAAAAAAGTAAAACAACGGCAATAAAGTGTTTATCCCGTTAAATGGAGTAAGTTATTTATATGTCATGATGTTATTGTATTATATCAACAACTAAATCTTTAAATAATTACTTTCTACCAACATTAAAAATTTTGGATAAATTATTAACTAAGAGATCTTGTTTAATAGTTTCATTGAGTGTTTTTTATATTATATGGTCAATCTCTCTACTGATGCATATAATGATCTTTTTTTAATGTGCACATACCGCCACGTTAAACAATTTTTTATCTTTTTCTCTTAAATAGATATCACTCTTACTCTTTGTTGCTATAGACCTTATCATTTCTTGTATACCCACAAATTCATTTTAACTATCTCCATTTTATACTGCAGTTGTCCCTTCAAAACATTCATTACCACAAGGGATTGAAAATTGTGAATTTTCTTTTATTATTGGAAAGCTCAGCATGAGAAATACGTGAGACCCATTTGTTTTCTGGTGTAGTGATTTGGTGATGATACTCGCGTGGCTGAAATTCAATGAGGATGAGAGAAGAAGAAGGAAAAAAAGAGAAAAGAAAAGGGGGTTCGTTTCAAATTCAACAAAAATGAAAGATCAAACAATATCGGAGTTATATATGGCCCTGATGCTTCTATAATTTCGAGTGTATTATTATTATTATTATTATTATTATTATTATATGCTCCAACAAAAAATTGTGAGCTTAGTAGTGATAGAGACTGAAGAAGGGGCCATGGTGGTGTGAAGAAAGAAACCTTCCAATCCCTTTCTGCCTTGGTGGGTTTAAGAGGATTTGTCATTTCCCAACTTGGCGCTTCCAATATTCTTGGTAAATAATTACAAGTCATTGCTTTCGTTGTTGTTATCCTCTTTCGCTACCGCTGAACCAAGAAGAACCACAAGCTTTGAACTGTGCTTTTTGTTATGCATGCTACCTGTTTGATTATATTCCCAAGAGAAAATTCTGAACGAGGTAACTTGTGAAATACTACTACTGAAATCGCCGTTGTAGTGAAGAACTGAAGATTTATGCTTTCCCACGTGAAGTTAGCCAGTAAAAGATTCTCCAAATCTTTGGGAAAAACATGAGGGTTGATTATATTGTGACTATATATTGATTTAATTCCTCTAAACAATATTGTTTGTGGTTGAAAGTGATGAGATAAAATGAACAAAAAAAAAAAGGGAATAAGTGAGGTCTACTTCTGTAGTCTTTCGGTGGCATAGGGGGATTTTTCTTATAAAAATTCATTCAGATAATTATATTGTTCTACTTTATATGCATCTTTCTTTTATTTGCCTCTTTATTTTTTTTTCGTAAGTATGATATGCAATTATTTCTATATTGAAGGGTTAAGTAGAAGTAACCGGTTTGAACAATAATTTGATTTCCATTTGAAAGAGAGTAACTAATAATAAAATTTTTGGCTGTAGTGGAGCTTGAGCTTTCTTTTGTTGAGTTATTCTGATCAAGATTCACCAAATCTGGGGAAAGAAATATTGAGCCCATAAGAGCTAGATTTGGGATGATAAATAATAATTAGCTGCTTCAACCTTACTTTTACTTCAATATATTAATGATTAGTTGCTTCAACTGTGTTGTGTCACTTTACAGTTAAATGTTGAAAGACAGGGGCATCAACCAGTAGAATATAAGGGTATAGAACAAAAGGAAAAAGTGATCACAATAATTCAGAATATAAAATGTTTGTTCGGGGGGGAAGGATATGTGCTCTATTATTTATGTTGAGTAGTGGAGTTGTTAAGTTTAAAGAATAATTAAAAAAAATAAAGGGAAACATATGATGTTCTAGTAGTATAGTATGTAGGGTAACTGTGCAGTTATGGCATTGAATTATTTTTAGAGGTGTAAATTTGATCTTGAATTATTTTTAGGTGTAATTTTGACTATGAAATAATAAAATTGGAGTAATTGTGGACTTCAATTAACGGTATGTTTGTCACATTATCATTTTGTTTGGGGAAAATAACAATTTTGCCCTTAGCAATTGTATGACACTTTTAAATTAGTAAATGATCTCAAAAAATTCTGAATTTTTTCAAAATAAAAATAGACATGATAAGCTTTAATTTGATAGGTCACATTGAATTTTATTTGGTCAAAATGACCATTTTGCCCTTGCAATTTTCACAATACTTGAAAAATTGGTAGATTTGTCAAAAATTCATATATAATTTTATAGATATCCAATTGGGGTAGTTCCAAAGCCTATGTGACCCTTATTAAGTCTATTTTTATGAAAAAATATAAAATTTAGCCAATAGAAACCTTAACATTCCCAGAATTTTTATTTTTGAAGTCTGCTCCAGAAAAATATTAAATTCGCCGGACAAAATTCAAAAATTAATTTCTCCTTGTATACAACTCCAAAAATTCCATATGACCTATCAAATTAAAGCTTATCATGTATACTTTTATTTTGAAAAATTTCAGATTTTGTGGAGGTCATTTACTAATATAAAAGTGTTACACAATCTGACTGTCTCAACAAGAAATCACATTGGCAGCAACTTCAACTTGTGCACCAAATAACTATGATGATGTGGCAAACGGACGTTTCACTTCCGTTAGTTGAAAATAGAACCCTGAACTATTTTCTAAGGGTGCAATTTTGCCCCTAATGTATTTTAATTGGATCAATGAGCACCTGTGCAAACAGAATACAAACGTCCGTTTCTCACCTATGTAAAAAAAAACAAATTTACATGGAATCATTGATAAGTTATTTGGTATACAAGTTGAAGTTGCTGCCAATGTGATTTTCTGTTGAGGCAGTCAGATTGTGTGACACTTTTAAATTAGTAAATGGCCTCCAAAAAATATGAAAATTTTCAAAATAAAATTAGACAAGATAATCTTTAATTTGATAGGTCATATATAAATTTTAGAGTTGTATACAAGGAGAAATGAATTTTTGAATTTTTCCCAATGAATTTAACGTTTTTCTGGAGCAGACTTCAAAAATAAATATTCTGGGAATGTTGAGGTTACTATTGGCTAAATTTTATATTTTTTTATAAAACTAGACTTAATAAGAGTCACATAGGCTTTGAAACCACCCTAATTGGATATCTATGTAATTAGATATGAATTTTTAAAGTTCGGTGACAAATCTGCCAATTTTTCAAGTATTTCGAAAATTGCAAGGGCAAAATGATCATTTTGACCAAATAAAATTTCATATGACCGATAAAATTAAATCTTATCATGTCTACTTTTATTTTAGAAAATTTTAAAATTTTTGGAGATCATTTACTAATTTAAAAGTGTCACACAATTGCTAAGAGCAAAATTGTAAAATTTCACAAAATTGCAAGGGCAAAATGATTATTTTCCCCAAACAAAATGATGACGTTGCAAACGTACCATTAGTTGAAGTCCACAATTTCTCTAATTTTATTACTTCAGGGTCAAAATTGCACCAAAAAATAGTTCAGGGTCAAAATTGCACCTCTGAAAATAGTTCAGGGCAATAACTGCACCTTTACCCTAGTATGTATGATGAATAATGGATATGTGTTGTGGTCTGAATAAAATGAAGAAAGTGGTTATGATGGACGTGAAGGATGGAACCAAACATGAAACTATGAAAGCTGACCCCATGCATTGTGGAGTTATATGAAACAATTTAGAAATGGAGAGAGAGAGAGAGAGAGAATCTTTTTGCTTTCTATTTTTTTCTCAGTCTATGAACAAGCCAGTTGTGTTGTATATGATTATATAGTTTAAGAAGATGTTTGGTTCATCGGTTAAAATGACTTTAAGCCCGATTGACTACCGTAAGCGCTTATGAATCGGGAATTTTTTTTCCAATGTTTGGTTAGCTATAGGTCCATAAGCCCGATACTGGAGGCAATTTGAAAAAAAATACTTCATTGGATTCCCTCATTTTGACCGTTTGTGCATGTGAGTGTCCTATTCCCTTTTTCAGCTTTTCCATCTGCTTCTCTGAGGTATGGTTCTGTCCGTGCGAACCTGTTTCCAAAAGCCTTTAACTCAGCATTCATGAAGCCATCTTCCCCCAACCACAATGCTCTCCACTTCTCGCTATCGTCCATCTATATTTTACTTCTTCATCAATCTGCTCTCCTTGCTGTTTCATCTCTCTCAGTGTTCGACGAGTAAGCTTCGACGTCCGATGAGTAAGCAATTATCCATCTCCTCCCCTTCCTGTTTCGGCTGCTCTGGTCCTCTCCCATCCACCAGCATCCTCGTGTGAGCTCTACCGTGGTGTCGCTGTTACGAACTTCGTGCTCCACCAATCACCTCCGTCGGGTCGTTCACTGCTTCACCTGCTCCACTGTTCAAAGGTTTTCAGACAGTTGTTTCAGTCTCAAGTGCAGTCCAGATCGGTACCTACTGCCAAATCTCCAGCTGCTGCAACCTCTTCTCTTCTTCCCTGTTTCGGCTGCAGGAGCTTTTTCAATCATTTCAGGTTCGTTTTCTCAGCCCTCTGTCTTCATCTTCCAAGGTGACATACGACTTCTTCTCCATCACCGGTAAGGTTTGTCCATGGCCGTTTGTGTTGGAACCAATGTGGGACTATCGGCCTTTTTTTTCCCTATTATAGTCTACTACGATTTATGATGCACTTTTAAGAAAAGTTTGCAGAGACATTAATAGAAAGCATATAAATGGTTGTTGATCATGGGTGTGGTAAATGATGATGAAACTTATTTATTTTATGTTTGTGAATGGAAAATGAAGAGGTCAAGGCTTGGCAACACGCATTTACTGCTGCACTGAGATCAGTGAGTGGAACGTGGCGCCATTGCATTCCCATGATTTTGTTCCCATCCCTTTATGCATACACTCTATTGACCTGCGAATTACATCTCTGTTTTGTAGGCAACTTTGGTTGCTGAAATATCTAGGTAAAGGATTATAGTAAGTGAATATAGGTAAGCTAATATGATCATTTATCTCAGCTTGTATCATGAACCTCGCAAGGGACCAAAAATATCCGACGGCCTAATTAGATTGCTTCTTGAATGTAAATGTCATAGGATTTTGTAAGAAAGCTTTAGGTTGTATCTCAGATTCAATTTTCATCATATGTGTTTGTGTTGGACCCCATATAAGTAAATATATTTAGTAGGTTAGTTAGGGAGTTAGCCATTAGCTTAATTCTATAAATACATCCCTTTTCAATTGTAATCCTCAGACTTGTGATTGAGCTCGTGTGTTTTTCAGCTTTATTGCCTCTGCTTGTCTGAGTTGAAGAGTGACGTGTGAATCTCTCTACCAGGTTGAAATTCATTAAGCCATCTGCCCCCCCAACCATACCGATTTCTAGATCTTATTGGACACTTATTCATCATCATGCCCAGCTCTCATCACTCTCCTCTCCGGCAAGTTTTTTCCGTCTCAGCTCCATACTCTCCTGTCAGTCAAGTTTTTCCCGTCTCAGCTCTGTATAATCTGATGGTTCGACGAGTAAGTGTAAATTCACTAGTAAGATTAAA
This sequence comes from Albizia julibrissin, assembly GCA_037074505.1. Taxonomy (NCBI): domain Eukaryota; kingdom Viridiplantae; phylum Streptophyta; class Magnoliopsida; order Fabales; family Fabaceae; genus Albizia; species Albizia julibrissin. The sequence continues at coordinate 37,713,659 of CM073483.1, read as the reverse complement.
TTAGATAGCAACAATTAGGTTTCTCGTAATGGTACAAGCTAGTATGTTGGTCATTTACCATATTGTGATACCGCGCAACATTTTGTAGTTACACAGACGTATTTAGGTTTCTTACACTGCTAAAACATAGTTAACGTAACAGTACTTAGGTAGTTTGTGTGTTTCTTACCAACAAAGTTATGGTCAATTATCCTTGAAATTTTTCCTTAGAAATATGAATGACAAAGCGGCATGGGACGATGACTCCACTAAGGTTTTTATACATGTTATGATTGAGAAAATTTATGCAAAATAACATCGCGGCTTGTCGTTCTCAAAGAAGGGATGGGAAGCTATTGTGGCGACGTTCAACGCACGGACAGGTCACGAGTATGACAGGAAACACCTAAAAAATAAATTTGATATCCTTCGAAAGGATCTACGAACGTGGGAAATGTTGCTTAATGAGAATGGCCTGGGAGTAGATCCTCAAACGAGGGCGACCGACGCAACGGCTCAGTGGTGGTCCCAGAAATGTCATGTGAGTTATCTTCGTTTAACAAACTTGAATAACAAGTAAAGCAACTCATGTTTATGCTTATTTGATTGTTACCTTTGTTTGCTTATTTGATTGTAAGAGAATCCGGCTTATAGGAAGTTTCGCAAAGCGCCGTTGAAGTGGGAGACGGAACTGAGGATCATATACAAAGATCCGTACGCTACTGGGGTAGAAGTTATTGTCCTTCAGGCCGGCCCACACAAATAGATGACATGGAGCCGAAAGATGTCTACCGCCCGATAATGGACGAATAAGAAGGGTCCAGGGATAGTGAGGATGACTCATTTGGTCAACAACCGGTACCCAGCACCAGAGTGACAGACGACATGGTCGGCATGAGGGTCGCATCCCAGAGTGATGCATCTGGTCTTGCTGACTCAGGAAGTTCTGGCAAGCGGAAGCGGGTGATTCGTCATAATCAGAGGAAGAAGCTGAAGGCGCCACCGGCCTCTTGGATTGCAGATGCTTTCAGTATCATCGCTGATGCTACGAGGGATAGAGCTACTGCTGTGAGTCTTAGCGAGGAGCGCATCGTTGATAGTGTCATTACGAACCTCCTTTCCCTAGAGCAAGTTAATAAGGATCCCGCGTTCCGATTGCAGTGCATTGAGCTTCTTTCTGACTGCAAGAGTACATGGGACACTTTTGCTTCGTTGTTTCCTCAGAATAAGGAATTGTTGGTGGACTGGTTGTGTTTTACCGTATCCTGTTATTTCAGCTAGCTTTTTATTATCGTTGTCGTCCATGTTGAATCATTTATGTCTGTTTATTTAATTTGAAACTTGTATGAATTGTTTGTTGGATGCCTATCCACTGACAGTATGTTAAATTTAGTAGTTAATGTATGTATGTTATGACGTGCAAATATGTTTTGTCCTGCCTAAGTTTGCCCAATCTGTACAGGTTTGCCCTTTTTGAATCATAATTGCATGGACGAAGAAGATGATGACTCCCACTTGGCAGCCCTTTTGGATGAACAGTTAACGGAGTGTGCAGAACTTACCTTTGTTGTGTTTGTATTGGGTGCTGTACATTTGCAAACAACCGCGTCGAACAAGTTAGCGCACCGGCCATTTATGGGTGTAGGAGATTTTGGCCGACACCACCGGAAGTTGTCAAGAGATGTTTAGAGTTGACAATAACATGTTTTATATCTTGTGCGCTAAATTAACAGAACATGGCCTATGAAATTTGAAACACGTGGGTGTTGAAGAAATTGTTGCCATGTTTTTTGTAACAGTTGGACACGGAATGAGAAATAGGGTAGTGCAAGAACTCTTCCAACATTCAGGGAAAACTGTAAGCCGCCATTTGCATAGGGTTCTTAATGCTTGCTTGTGTTTGGCCGAGGAAAATATCAAGCCTATGGATCCTTAATTCCGTGAATGCCACCCACGTATCTCCGGCGATTCACGATATCATCCATACTTTAAGGATGCAATTAGTGGTCCCGAGCGGGTTAAGTACATTGGTAGAAAGGGTTATCCGACACAAAATGTGATGACAGTATGTGATTGGGATATGTGTTTCACATTCGTGTTAGCGGGCTGGGAAGGATCTGCACACGACGCTTGTGTGTTTCACGCTGCTATGTCAGATCCCGCCATGAATTTCCCTCATCCACCTCCAGGTAACATATGGTACCAATGAACCAAAGTTTATTCGTTATTTACTTTCAATTTCCTAACATTTGTACAATTAATTATGGTTTTGGCAGGAAAATATTATTTGGTTGACGCTAGGGATCCGACGCGAGAAGGATATCTTGGCCCTTACAAATGTGAGCGTTATCACATGCCGGAGTTTAGGAGTCAACCTGTATTTCAAAATGACAACGAGACCTTCAACTTCTTTCACTCTAGTCTGAGGTCTACAATAGAAAAGACTTTCAGAGTCTGGAAGAGTAGATTCGCTATTTTGGAAAAAATACGAAAATATAACTACGACACGTATGTCCGCTTAGTTTGTGCAACTATGGCCATTTACAACTTTATTCGCAGAAATGTCTCATGTGACATTCACTTTGACCGAGCTGATAATGAGAATATGGGCCATGATGCTGATACTATTGCCGAGTATGATGTTTCGTACGCCTATAATGTTGGGACTTCTACAACTACAATTAATGACATTCGGGACATGATTAGGAACGAAATTGCACGTAATTTATGATTCTATTTATTATGTTATTAGCTGTCAAAATTGATGTATGTTGGCAAAACATTATTTACATTAAGTTTTGATGCTATGTTCGGACTCATTATTTTTTTTCCCATTACGTATACAACAAAAACATGTGCATAATAGCGATTGGAAGCTCCATAAGTGTTTTTCAATCGTGAATCACAGAATACGAGGTAGCTTTTACGGTGTATGAGGTAACTTTACGGTTTATGAGGTAAATATGTCGAGGAGTTTTGTCTCGATTTACGTGATTGCATAAGTCAAACCAAACATCCTCAAACTTTACTTCTAAAAAGCACTTTTATATATTTCAATCCAAACATAAATCACAATACACAATCGCACTTAAATCAATCGTACTTTTTCATAAACCCAATTGTTATAAGTCATTTTATCCACCGCTATTCCAAATATCCTCTAAGTTTGCAATTGTTTGTTTCTGTAAAAGCCCAAAATTCCACAAAGAAGAGGTACAATGCCTCAGGCTTTCAAAGCAGTAAATGCATTTTATATAACCTGTGCAAATATGACACTTCTTTGATATATTTATATTAAAATTATGTGTTTCCCATATATATATATATGCATGAAATTTATTACTTAGGAATAGTATGATTTGTTAATTATACATATTGATATTTATTTTTTAATGTGTGTGTATATATATATTTATATATAAATGACATGTAGTTGAGACAAGTATACCTAAGTATTGAAATCAGTCAACTATTTTATCCATCAAAATATTTTTTTTTATTTGATTAAGGATGTAATTCCTTTTGAAGTTTAGAGCGTAAAAGTCTCTCTTCTCTCTAATTTATCAAAATCTTTTGAAAATTACCGTTGTTTCCTATGTCATCAATTCATCTTTAAAATATTTGTTTTTGAAAAAAGTTAGTAATTGAGATGAAAGAATCCATTCACTTAAAATGTTTTATGTAACATTATACAATTACTCAATGTGAAACTTAAATATCTCATATTGTTATAAAAATGTTGATAATAAGAGAGTAGAAGAGAGAAATTCTAGAGAGATAAATTAGAGAGATATTCTCATTCACTTGTACATCAAAATACATAACCCAGGACCCCTATTTATAGAAATTTTTCAGTGCTACAGTAACTTGCTACAGTAACTTTTCCGTGTTGCTACAGTGATTCCGTGATGCTACAGTAATCTCCCCCGTGTGCTACAGTGATGCTACAGTGATGAATAGTAATGAACAGTATTTGCTACAGTGATGAACAGTGATATTTAATCTTACATATCATATTGACTGGAAGAGCAGGTTGGCCTGAATATGAGATAATGGACATCCACATAATTAATATTCATAACACTCCCCCTTGGATGTCTATTATGAATGTGCCTCATTAAAAACTTTAACTAGGAAAAACCCAGTGGGATAAAAACCTAGCCAAAGAAAAGAGTACATCATTCATTGATATACTGTTCAGTGCTGCCTCATTAAAAACCTTTCTAGGAAAACCCAGTGGGACAAAACCTAGATAAGGGAAAAAGAGTACAGCATGTATTGACTCCCCCTCTTAACATTATCAATTGATATTTCTGAATCTCCGAAGGCCAATGTCATAGATAAGTTTTTCAAAAATTGTACCTGGAAGTGACTTTGTGAATAAATCTGCTAGATTTTCACTTGAACTAATTTGCTGGACATCTATTTCACCATCCTTTTGAAGGTCACGAGTAAAGAAGAATTTTGGTGAAATATGCTTCGTTCTGTCTCCCTTGATATAGCCTTCTTTAAGTTGGGTAATGCATGCAGTATTATCCTCATATAGAACAGTTGGTATCATTTTGCCCAAAGATAAATGACAAGTTGTTCGTATATGATGTATTACTGACCTCAACCATACACATTCTCGACTTGCTTCATGTATTGCTAGAATTTCTGCATGGTTTGATGATGTGGCTGATATAGTCTGTTTCATTGATCGCCATGAAATAGCTGTACCTCCACATGTAAACAGATAGCCTGTTTGTGATTTACCATCATGTGGATCTGATAAAAATCCAGCATCTGCATATCCTACCAGTTCATGCTTAGATACATTTGAGTAGTATAACCCCATATCCATAGTGCCTCTTAGATAACGAAAAATATGTTTTATTCCATTCCAATGCCTTCGTGTTGGTGAAGAACTAAATCTTGCTAATAAATTAACAGCAAATGATATATCAGGACGTGTATGATTAGCAAGATACATTAGTGCTCCAATAGCACTAAGATATGGTACTTCTGGACCAAGTAGTTCTTCATCACCTTCTTCGCTGATTACTCGCGGTCGGAATGGATCTTTATCTGGCTTTAGAGACCTTACAATCATTGGTGTGCACAATGGATGAGATTTATCCATATAAAATCTCTTTAGGACCCTTTTTGTATAAGTTTCTTGATATACAAAGATCCCATTTTTGAGATACTCAATCTGTAATCCAAGACAAAATTTTGTTCTTCCCAAATTCTTCATCTCAAATTCTTTCTTCAAACAATGAATTGCCTTTTGGAGCTCTTCAGGAGTTCCAATAATATTGATATCATCAACATAAACAGCAATTATAGCAAATTCACTATTAGATCCTTTTATAAAAATGCATGGGCATATTGGATCATTTTTGAATCCTTCTTTCAACAGATATTCATTAAGACGATTATACCACATGCGCCCTGATTGCTTCAGGCCATACAGGGACTTATTTAACTTAATTGAATATTGTTCTCGAAAACTTGAATTAGATGCTTCTGGCACCTTAAGTCCTTCAGGGACTTTCATATAAATTTCATTGTCAAGTGACCCATATAAATAGGCAGTCACGACATCCATTAGATGCAGATCAAGCCCTTCTTTTACGGCTAGGCTAATTAAATAACGAAAAGTAGTCGCATCCACTACAGGTGAATACGTTTCTTCAAAATCAATGCCAGGTCTTTGTGTAAAGCCTTGGGCTACAAGACGTGCCTTATATCTTATTATTTCACCCTTTTCATTTCTCTTTCGTACAAAAACCCATTTGCATCCAACTGGTTTTACATCTTCAGGTGTAAGAACTACAGGTCCTAACACTTTTCGTTTTTCCAATGATTTCAATTCTGCATTAATGGCATCTTTCCATAGGAACCAATCTTTTCTTTGTTGGCACTCGCTAATGGATTTTGGCTCATGATCCTCAATATTATTCATTACATCTTTTGCTATATGATAAGCAAAAATGTCGTCAACGTTGACTTCATTTCGATCCCATCGGATTCCATTCATAACATAATTTATTGAGATCTCATTATTTTCACATATATCAGGTACCTGGGTCTCTCCTGGGACTACAACATTCTCTTCTAGAGATATCTCTACTGGAGATAATAACTCTTCAGGAGATGGCTCTTCTGGAGCTATTAAATTTTCTTGATTATCCTCAATTTGACCATCTATATTCTTTGCTCCTTTTCTTTTTCGAGGATTTCTATCTTTGGAACCGATGGGTCTGCCACGCTTCAGGCGTGCTTTAGATTCATTCATAGTAGATTGTCCTTCAGGGACATCAATTTTAACAGGAGCATTAGCAGCTGGGATATGTGACTTTGTCACTTTCTTAGGGTCAGTAAATGCTTCTGGCATTTGATTAGCTAAATTCTGTAAATGAATTATCTTTTGAACTTCCAGTTCACATTGATTTGTACGAGGATCAAAATGAGCCAATGATAATTCATTCCAGCTAATTTCTTTATCCAACTGCTTGTTTTCTCCCCCTAATGTTGGAAAAAGTGATTCATCAAAATGACAATCGGCAAATCGTGCCGTAAATAAATCTCCCGTAGATGGTTCTAAATATTTTATGATTGAAGGAGATTCATACCCAACATATATTCCCATCCTTCTTTGAGGACCCATTTTAGTGCGTTGTGGTGGTGATACTGGCACATATACCGCACACCCAAAAGTTCTTATATGGGAAATATTAGGTTCCTGACCAAAAACCATTTGTAAGGGGGAAATCTTTAAGTAACTTGTTGGTCTGATACGAATTAACATTGATGCATGCAAAATGGCATGGCCCCAAGCAGAAATTGGGAGATTAGATTTCATAAGTAAAGGTCTTGCAATTAGTTGCAACCTTTTAATCAATGATTCTGCAAGTCCATTTTGTGTATGAACATGAGCTACAGGATGTTCAACATCAATTCCAAGGGACATACAATATTCATTAAAAGCTTTTGAAGTAAATTCACCAGCATTATCAAGACGTATTTTCTTGATAGGATAATCAGGGTAATGTGCTCTTAATCTAATTAATTGAGCAAGTAATCTCGCAAACGCCAGGTTGCGAGAAGATAATAAACACACATGTGACCATTTAGTTGATGCATCAATTAAAACCATATAATATCTAAATGGTCCACATGATGGGTGTATTGGCCCACAAATATCTCCCTGTATCCGTTCTAGAAATGTGAGAGACTCACTTTCTACTTTGCTTGGTGAGGGGCGAATAATTAATTTTCCCTTGGAACATGCAGTACATGAGAAATCATGGGATTGTGGTATTTGTTTACACTTCAGGGTATGTCCACATGAATTCTCAATTATTTGTCGCATCATAATTGAACCAGGATGGCCTAACCGGTCATGCCAAACATTAAATTCATTTGTAAACTTCTGGTTTACATTAGTAGATTTCTGGTCTGTATTAGTGAACTTCTGGTTCTCAATAACATGTGTTTCAATTGTGTTTATAAATGTATAATATAAACCAGAAGAAAAAGAAGGACACTTTTCTAATATGCATTTTTTACCAGCAACTATTTTTGTAACAACAAGATATTCTTTATTATTTTTAGTTGTTGTTTCTATATGATATCCATTTCTGCGGATATCTTTGAAACTTAATAAGTTTCTTCCAGACTTGGTAGAATAAATTGCATTATCAATGCATAATTTTGTTCCTTCAGGTAATAGAATATTAGCTCTTCCGGAGCCTTCAATCAAATTTATACTACCAGATATAGTCTGAACATTAGCTTTTTGCATTACCAAGGAAGAAAAATATTTATCATTTCTGAGTATGGTGTTGGTTGTTGCGCTATCAACGAGACATAAATCTTCAGGATTGATGCCGGTAAGATTCATTCTTCATTAAAAGAAATATAAAAAAAAAATAATTAAGATAAATACATTCGATAAAAGTAACATAAAAATTCAAATAGATAAATAATTATGCTAAGAAATCAGCAACATCCAAATGGGTAAAATCCATGTTTTCATACTCAAAATTCTCAGCCTGATCCACATGATTTACTTCAGTTATTGATCCTTTACCATTATTTTTTTTATTGATTCTTAGTAAAGTTCAACTAGGTGTCTTAGTGTACGACAGGTACGAGACCAATGATCTTTGCCACCACAGTGATAACATAGACTTTCAGCATTTTTATTTTGCCCACTATTTTCTCTTTTATGGTTCTTATCAATCTTTTCCCTACTTCTGGTAGGAATTTGAACCACCACGTTTTCGACCATGGCCATGCTTACGGCTATAGCCACGTCCACGACCACAATTAGATTCATTTATTACTATATTCGCTTCTGGGAATGGAGTTAAGCCTATTGGACGAGATTCATGTTTTTCAATAAAAGCTCATTATTTTGTTCAGCCACAAGGAGATAAGAAATTAATTTAACATATTTAAACCTTTTTTCACAATATTGCTACTGCAGGAGCAAATTGGATGTATCCATTTATACAAGCTTTTGAAAGGATGACCATCTTCTGGTGATCATACATTTATTTTAAATTGTTCTAAAGAACAAGTGGGTCTTTCACTGTTAAATATTGAATTTTTAAACTTTCATGTAAATGGTGGCGTAGAAAAATCATGGATTTGGCCTTTTCCTGATTGGATGCATGATTCCCTTCTTTAATTGTATCTTCTAGACCATGGGCATTTAAATGGATTTCCGCATCCAGCATCCAAGATAAATAATTTTTCCCAGTAATATCCAAAGCCACAAATTCAAGTTTTGCAAGATTTGACATGGTTCACACTATTAAAGAAATAAACGAGAATAATTAAAATATGAAATGTAAAAATGCAATAATATATAAAGACAAGAAATAAATTAATAAGGCAAGGTAAGAAAATTATGGCTTCAGGCCATTCAGTTCTTATGGCTTCAGGCCAATTAATCTCATGATAAGAAATTAAATATATATAGCATCTGACTTTTTATCTTCAGGATAAATAAAAGTTATACATAGCTTCTGGCTGTGATATATATGGCTTCTAGTCATATAATAAGGAATCATATAGATATGGCTTCTGGCCATATAATAAGGAATCATATAGATATGGCTTCTGGCCATATAATAGGAGATCATAGAGATATAGCTTCTGGCCATATCATAAAAATTCAAATAATATGACTTCTGGTCATATAATTTCAGAAATTGGATGTAGATGGCTTCTGGCCATAATCATAATAATAATATAAATAAACTTGTAAATGATATATATCAGATATAACAACAATAGTGATCTCCAATCCTAGCCATGGAACCCGATGTTCACAACAATCGGTAAATATATATTTCTTAATTCCATATAATGGCTCAGACTATCCCAGATCTATGAAATAAAGATATTATAAAATAAAGTATAAATTATCAAAGAAATTATAAGAATATCATACCTTTGGCAGAGCTTCGTGCTGATAACGTGTTATAAAAATGTTGATAATAAGAGAGTAGAAGAGAGAAATTCTAGAGAGATAAATTAGAGAGATATTCTCATTCACTTGTACATCAAAATACATAACCCAGGACCCCTATTTATAGAAATTTTTCAGTGCTACAGTAACTTGCTACAGTAACTTTTCCGTGTTGCTACAGTGATTCCGTGATGCTACAGTAATCTCCCCCGTGTGCTACAGTGATGCTACAGTGATGAATAGTAATGAACAGTATTTGCTACAGTGATGAACAGTGATATTTAATCTTACATATCATATTGACTGGAAGAGCAGGTTGGCCTGAATATGAGATAATGGACATCCACATAATTAATATTCATAACACATATTATTATGTTAGTTGCCATCAAATTGTTTAATATTTTATTGGATTACAGTATCTAATTTTATGCTTTTTAAACTTTTTCAAGGTAAAAATTTATCAAAGACCTTCCTCTGACTTCTCTGATGCCCCACCACTGTCCCCCCAACCCTGCAGTCTCTTCTCACCTTTGCTTTCCCATAATTAAACATCAATACCCACGATCTCTCTGTCTGTCTCTCTCTCTCACTTTCTCTCTCCGCATTTGCTCTTTCTCCATGTTTGAAACTTTTTCATTTAAAAAATAAAAAATGAAAAAAAAGGAATCTCCTCTCATCTTACCCCCTATTAGTGTTCCGGAAACATAGAAAACTCAAACCTGTTTGTTTTGTCTTTTGATAAATTAGCCATACAAGCAACAACACTGCAAGTAGATGTCTCCAATTTCAAAGCAGTTCTCAGGTGATTTTCAAAGCAAGCCACTTCAAACTTGAAAGGATATGAAGTACTTCTCCTTTATACAGTCATGCTTATATATCTCTACTCATTGTGTTCTTGTTTCTGTTTTTCTTTAGTGTCTCTCTTTGTTTTGTAGATAAGTTAGAATCACTGAATAGAGGAATTTAGTTTGTGGATTCTATCTTCAAACCTTCTAAAATCCATTCTTTGGTTCTTGTCTTTATCCTCCACTTCCCAACTTTTTTTCTCTATACAGGCGTTCTCGAGAAATTTTTATACTTTGGAATATCCCATAGAAGGCTCTCTGTGTCTCAAAAATCCGTCTTTGTTTCATATGTAATGTAAAGTGAAGATAATGTTGTCCCAGGATTGTCAAGGAGGAAGATGAAGCAAGTATCTTTCTGCATGCAGTTCTCTGTTTTTGTGTATAATACTAGAGATGTTATTTTCTCCTTCCCCTTAAACTGGGAGTCTGAGGTTTCTTCTTTTTCAGTGTTAATGGATTGAAGCTCACTCAATTGTGGTGGTCAATCTCTTGGAGTCATTCTTTGGTTTGCTGGAAATCTTGGATTCTAGATTGATTTGAGGTCAGATGCAAGTAGCTAATGTTACTAAAAAAGATTTGAACAAAACTTAGTGATCAGATTTGTTTATTCAGGTCATGTTGAGAAGTTATAGAACGGTATTATGGTGTAAATCTATATTCGTGCCATGACTCCTTGGCAATTAATTCCCATAACAGATGGTTTTGCGTGCTCCATGTGTCATGTTTTGGGGTTTTTCTTTGCCAAAGAAAGAGGAAAAATCCCTGTCAACTCTGAATAAACAGAATACGTTATAGGAAGGATTATGGAAATTTATGATGCTGAACTTGTTTATGAAAGGCATAATCAATTTCTATTGCAGCAAAAATCCCCCCTTTTGAGTCACAGATCTTTAGATGTGGCTTTTGTTTTGAACTTTGCTATCTATCTCTAGATCTACAATTAACACAAATCCATGGATTTATTTTATATCAACCTCTACTTCATGAATGTTGAGCAAAAGGTAGAAAAGTTGGTTTTGCTGGTATCTTTCACTGATGTGGGTATGATCAATTATATATATATATACCCAATTGCTGGTAATAAGGTACCTATAGCTTATGCATTCTACCATAAACATAAGCTCCTTCTCTTGCTTTCAACTTTCATGAGTAATCCTACTTCCCAATTGGTAGAAGAGGCTATAAAGAACGAAATACTTTCGGCCATGAATATTCATGGTCAAGGCGCTTTGATCATGAGACGTGTTTAGGGAAAAAAAAAAAAAATCCTAAGACTAATATGTACTGTTGACTTGTTTTCACCTCATGCTGAAATTCAGTTATGTCTCACTTGGGTTTCCTAGAAATTTTTTATTCTCTGTATCTTTATGTATCCTCTCTCTGTGGGGACAAATTGTTTTACATACGATTCGCGACCAATTTATTAGAATCCTGTGAAACTATTCCTCAGATTAAATCTGAGTCTGATATTTCTTATTTTGATGCTTAACTACATATAACTAATGGATATTCATTATTGCATGCCAAAATTCCAGGACTAAATAATTCTTCTGCTTCAAGCTCTTATTATTCTGATGGTTGATTGCTGCATTTGCTTCACATATCATCATCTTGCAATTTAAGCACAGCCAAGCCAAGTCATGAGACCTAAGTTGGATCTTGAAGTGGAGGCTTCTGCAGAAAATGAATCCGAAATTAGCAGCCAGGTTGCATCCAACATATTCATTCATGAAATATCTGCAGGTCCTTCTAGTGACAACAGCCTCAACAACACATCAGACAACACAAACAACATAGGATTTCAGCTAAACAATGCATATCCTCTTTCACTTGACTTAACTCTCAGCTTCAGTAACAACGAGCTAGGCCACGCTGGAGACTCCTCCGTGGGGCTCTCATTCTCTAGCACTAGTGAGAGTAGCAATGAACCTGCCTCTCAAACCACATCGACCACCATCCAAAGAGTGTTCTCTTGCAACTACTGTCAGCGCAAGTTCTTCAGCTCACAGGCTCTTGGTGGTCACCAGAACGCACACAAGAGGGAAAGAACACTTGCAAAGAGAGCCATGAGAATGGGGTTTTTCTCTGATAGGTATACAAATTTAGCATCCCTCCCTCTTCATGGCTCTTTCAGGTCCTTAGGAATTAAAGCACACTCCTCAATTCACCATGGCTTTTCACCATCAATGGTAAGGCCTTATGAGATGAAAACTAATGCGAGATTTGATCAAGGGTATGCCGGAATGCCTGTGTTCGTGGAGGATGATGAGTCTGAACTGCTATGGCCTGGTAGTTTCCGGCAGGTTGGAGAGGTAAGTGATAATGATGATAATGATCATCATCGTCATCATCAGAAGTTCATGGTCACTGGAAGTTCAAATTTGAGTTTTGCAGAAGTGAATCCAGAAGTACACCTTGAGCTAGAGGACTCAACAACACCAGATTTAACGTTGAAGCTTTGAAGGAGTTGGGTTTATCATCTTAATTTATAATATTTTTGTACAGTAAGACTTGAATGCAGTGGCAAGATTGCCAGATTGATTTTTAACCCTATTTGAGCTTTTCTCTCTTTTTCATTTTCTCCATCAGTTTTTCTTTTTCCCCTGCCTGCTCCTAGGAATCCCCCTGCTTTGGTGTTTCACTCTTTTATTTCTCCCTGTATAAGAGCTCTGAGATGTCACTTTTGAGAGCTTATGTGCTTGTTATATAAATCATGTTTTTGTTTAGTGTAATTTCTGAGCTTCCAGTTTGTTTCTTCATCTTTTGTTTCCATTATATTATGAAGCATACTTGTTGATGAGCTTATACTTGATCACTAAACTTCAATCTGTGAAGAATGTGATAAAAGCTCTGGCGTACAGAACTGAACAAAGCAAGTTTCTTGATCAAATAGATTTTGATCCAGGAGAAAAGGACGACAGCGGACGGAAAAAGAAAAAGAGAGAAGTCAGATTTAGTTGAATCATTAAAATCTCCAAAAGTCAAAGCCTACTGTGAAATGTTGCTACTAATGGACAGCAGCATGGTTCACACTTGTTGGCTCACTTGTCAGTCACAGCTGTCTTCAATTGTTGAAGCATAATTTGGATGTGTGATCCTCTTTTTTTACCTACTTATCTTTTTAATTAGATCATATAGTGCCATAAAAGAGTGGTCCTGAGTAAGAAGATCCCACCAGATAGGATCTTAAGAAGGATAGATATACACATTCTTATCCTGAAAGTAATTGTTGCTGCAAGGCTCATCTCCATTAGATCATATATTGCCATCATTAGCAGGGGAAAAAAACTATGGTGGGGCAACTTGCATGTCACATGTTTTTTGTTTTCATGGTCTGGTACATTTTTTCTGGTGATTTGATATGGTAGCTATGAAATGTGACAAGAAAATTGGGCCCCAGAATTTAATGTAATGGAGATTTTATGTACTTTTTTTTATATATTGATTTATTGGTTAATGTTAAAGGAGCTTAATAATATTTATAAATTAAAAGGGATATTACATTTAGTAATTAAACTTGATTAATATGCAGAAGCAATTTTACCTAGAAAAAAATAACAAAGCTGAGTTGCAAACTTACAATTATGTGCCGATGTTGCCTATGCAGTAGGCATGCTAATGTGGCAAGTTAATGTGCAATTGTTTCTAATTTAGATTGGTATCAATGAATCTTCAATTTGAATGCCAGCTTTCACATATGTTCTAATTGATAATTGGTTCAATTGTAATAAGAAATTAGTTACATTTATGCTTTCATCCCTCAATTTCACATCAGCCCTTCTAACCTGAACATAAGGATATTTTCCTTAATGGGTTTATCTTTGCTTCTTCAGCTTAATTGCCAGGTAAAAATCTTAGTTAATGATAGCCAAAAGTTTATGCCAGTTTGGACTAACTGCTCATTAGAACAGGTCTTGTAGAATATGAGAGGTGTATTTTTATCAATTAAATTAACCCTTGTTGATGAAAAATATTCGTTTTTCAGGTAACAAACTATGACTTAATTGATTAATTTGAATTTGAATTTTATTAGGCCTCAATTAAGAGAAACTTAATCAACATAATTTTTGAATTATGAATTATTAACTTTCATACACACACACACAAACACAAACACACACATATATATACAAGTTTTTTTCCTAGCGCTAGGGTGAAATAATTATGTTTGAATTGCTATCAGATACTATATGTCTAAATGTAAGTATACAACGAAGACTGAGATCTTAATTCATTATATTGTGAAAGATTACCCTTTTCCACTATAAGATTAAAGCTTGTTGGTATTTATAAGTTTATATCTTTTATTTTTATTTTTTATTTTTTTTATACATAAATTTTAGGATAGGGGTTAAATTCACTTACAACCCAAGGACAGGGATTACATTTTTTATTTGTTGGTGTGGGTAAGTTGTCATAACAAAATTAAACCTACTTGAAAAAAGAGAGAGGAAGCAACAGGTTTACAGAGAGAAAGTTAGAGAGAGGAAGTCTGAGAGCAACAGTCTTTCGACGCCACCGTGGGCATCGACGTCGCTGCTCTCGACAACTTCGCCGTTGCAGCTAGCAGCTGCAGCTTCGCCATCACAGCTAGCATCTCGAGCATCCTGTTCTAAACGTTGCTGGAGAAAAAAACTCGGTGACGCTACTGTTCCTGTCTTCAACCTCAGTGACGCTATTATTGCTGTTTGATCTGTTCTCTGCTGCTTCGCCGTTGCTTCCGTCATCACTTCCAGACACGATCGCTGGCATTGAATTAACTTCAGAGACTTCACTCACAGTCATTTTGGGTTTTTTTTGGAGAAACAGGAAAACAGAGTCATTATTACACGCTTGGCATGCCTCTTGCCGTCGACATAGATGGTGTCTTTTGCCGCAGCCTCCGTCAGGATGGCTTTAGGGCTGCGGTGGGTAACGTGACCGGAATTGACAGAAACCTTGAATCCTAAACGTCAGGTTCATTTTTCTGGTTTAAAACAGAGTGATAGAGATGAGCGAACAAGAAAGAGAACGCAGTCGCGAGAGAATGAATCCAGAAACGATGCTTGAGGAGTTTGATGCCTTGGAACGTAGTAGGAAAAAAGTTTGTGATGATGATGAAGAGTTCACACATAAGCAATTTTTAACCCCACGAGTAGAAGACTAGATGAGTGACGATACTATTGGAGATGAAACCACCATACTATTGGAGAGGCATATCTAGATAAAGCGGGGGTTGTGAAGGCCATCTTGGATTACTTCTGTGTAAGGTTCTGAAATCTGGATTGGTCATTAAACTGGTTGGGGTACTGGATCAAGGGTCAGTGGGTTAGATTAGAGTCAAACTGAAGCTAAACCGGGGCCACACTGATGAGAAATTAAATATTTTAAGCTTATTAATATGAAATTCTAAAGAAACATTTAAAAACATTGATTTTTTTAAAAAATAAAAAAATACAGAATTAGACCGGCCTGGTTTAGTGGCAGGTGGCCGATTCTTGAGCCGGACCGGTCTGAATTCCAAAACATGGCTTTTGTGACATTTTCAAGTCAAAAAGTAAACGCAGGAAAGTCAAGAATTTACTTCTCAAAGAATGTGAATCATAACAGGTGTAAGGAAATCAGTGACTTTTTGAACTTTATTCTGATGTCGAATCTGGGTAAATATCTGGGAATGCCTATATTACATAAACAGAGTTCAAAGGCAATGTATAACTTTCTCCTAAATAAGATGGATGCTCGCTTGACTAATTGGAATTCAAACATGTTATCGATGGCGGTCAGGCATACTCTTGTGTCTTCTGTATTGTCGGCTATACCATCCCATGCTATGCAGA
Organism: Albizia julibrissin; assembly: GCA_037074505.1. Lineage (NCBI taxonomy): Eukaryota > Viridiplantae > Streptophyta > Magnoliopsida > Fabales > Fabaceae > Albizia > Albizia julibrissin. Next base: position 37,697,550 of record CM073483.1, on the reverse strand, counting down.
CATTGCCTCTTCCTTTAATTATTTGTGATGAAATTGATAAACGATGTCGTAACTTCATCTGGGGGAGTAGCTTAACCAGTAGAAAACCTCATATAGTCTCATGGGATTTGGTGTGTGCACATAAGGAGGATGGTGGCCTAGGCCTTAAGAAGGCTTGCTATCTGAACTAGGCATTCATGATAAAGTTTGGATGGGGTATGATTAATAGACGAGACTCGCTCTGGGTCATGTTCCTACAAGAGAAGTACAAAGCCGACAATGATATTATTTCTAAAGTTAAGAAGCGCTGATCAGAGTCTAATATGTGGAGAGGTATTCGTAACAACTGGGAGAAGGTTACAGATAATATAACATGGAGAGTCACCAATGGCCAGAACATTTATTTTCGGAAGGAAGTGTAGGTGTTGTTGGAAATTGTGCTTTATGGGCCAATCATTGTACTATAAACATTATTATTTAAATGAATTTCTCTATTTTGTTGTCCTATTATTTGCATGTTTATTATAATAATTGTATCCTTGAATTAATCATAAAAATTGTAAATGTCCCTGGTCAGACATCTATGCGGGAGAAAAAAAATGAAATAAGACCAGTATGACTTTGATAAGGTATGGAGATACGAATCAAAGTCTTAGAAACTTATAAGAGTACAAGGTACTGTACTGACCCGCTATGAGAAAGCTGCATAAGCTTATTTCATGTATAACCACGTCACAATGCCCTTTGACCTGAGATCATCATGGATTCCTACATGAAAGTCGCTGAGATTTGACCTAGTCAAAAGTCACTTTTGACTGGGTGATGATAAATGCTATAATCGGGCTTAATGATTTTCATGTAGAGGAATGTGAATGGTCAAGATGGAATTTATTCCTCACATTAGTAGAGAGATATTACTGGGCCACTCGATGAGTGAGTCTGAGAAATGTATGGCCATACTACGATGAAAATGAGTTTCTATTTCTATAGTTAGACTGTTCAGGAATCGGGAAAGTAATGGTCAGGAACAGGAGGATGACACTATTCATGCCTCATCTATGACTAAAATATCGTGTAATAAAAGGGATGTGACATAATTGTATGATAGGTTGTATCGTGTTAACGATCCTTATATAAATTTGGTAGTCATAATGTCTTGCTAAATGCCACTTGCGACTTGTGGGCTAGTACAGTTATTGGCCCACTGCCAACTCTATATGGGCCTATAGGGTCACACATAAGAATAGCCCAACACGAGCTATAATGTCCAAATTCATTGAATCTAAGATATGTCTAAGATTCAATGAATATAATGTTTAATTTAGGGTGGATAAATTTTATATATATATATATATATATATATATATATATATATATATATATATATAATGTGATATAAGTTTGAAATTAATAATATTATATATAATAAATATTATTATGTTATGTTAATTACAGATTTAATTTATTTGATAAATTAAATAACTAACATTGATAGAGATATTTAATTAAATCAAATTTATTTAATCCAATACGGATTTCAAAATTAATTAAGATTAATTTTGAAGATTCAATACGTCCCACTTTAGTTATAAAAATGAAGGGATAGAGAACCCTAGGGGTAGAAGAAAAAAGAGAACTGCAAGAAAACCCTACAAGGGCATTAGAGGCGCTAGCATGCTACCGATGTTGGGTCATGTTCGTGTGGATACCAGTAGAGGGAGCTGATATAAGCAGTTGGCTTCTAAAGATCGAAAAGAAAAAAATTTTAAAAGGTACTTCTCCTTCTAACTTGATTTAAACGCCATTGATAGATTCACAATTAAGATTGGAAATACTTTTGCAATTAATTTTAAATTCTTCTACTGTGTGCCTCCCAATCCCAACAGGTGCCACACTTGGATAAGCTAAAGAGTCTAGTAACCTGGCCTTTATCTAGAGATATTACTGAATGGAGAGTAGCTGATTGCATCACTCCCTCCGGACAGTGGGATATGAGCAGGTTTGATCACCTACTACTAGGGCATGTATGTGCAGCTATCAAACGTGTTAACATTCATAAGCTAAATGAGCAGGATTTCCTGGCATGGAGATGGTCTTCTGATGGAAACTTCTCCATGAGCTCTGCTTACAAACACTTAGTGGGTACCCCACAACATCATATTAGATACCGGTAGAGATGTGTCTGGAAAATGAAGGCCCCTCTGAGGTGTCATACTTTCTTGTGGTTGTGCTTTTATGGCCGCCTAATGACAAACTTGTTATGGTTTTATCGTGGTAGTCATCCCACAGGTAATTGTGAAATATGTCATATTTCACGTGAGTCAATACTCCACGTCCTACAGGATTTCCCGGTGATTTCTAAATTCTGGAATGGTTTTTTGCCGTCGGGATGGTGTGATCTATTTTTTCACATGTTGGATAGGAATGATTGGCTTGCATGGTGTCTGGGATGAAAAGACATAGTACAGGGATTTGAGTTTCGTCTTTGGTTTACAGTCATATACCGGTATATCTGGTTGGCTAAAAATGATCGCTACTTCAATAATAATACTTGGAGTAGTACGACCATTTTAGCTTGTGCTCGTGCCTACTTATCATAGGGCAATACAAACATATTCCGAAATCAAAATGAGGAGGGGAGCAATCCCTATTGGAAGCTACCACTACCTAGGTGGGCGAAGATCAATACTGATGGATCTAGGAATGGCAACTCTAGGATATGCACTTGTGAAGGTGTATTTCGAGATCATAATGGGGAGTTATTGCAGGGGTTTATATATCGGATTGGGCAAGGGACAGTAGTATCCGCTGAAGCTTGGGGTGTTTTGTGAGGACTTAAATTTGCATAAGATAGAGGATACAAACAAATCTTGGTTGAGTGTGATTGTACGAAAGTCATGGAGCTAATTCAAGCTACAGTGTCTCAGGAACACCCTAATTTTCACCTTATTAGGGAGGTTTGTACGTTGTTGAATTGACACAGGGAAGTGGAAATGTTACGATGTATTGAGATGTTAACATAGTTACGGACGCTATAGCAAAGGAAGCGTGGAGAATGAAGATGGATATCCATATTACTGAATCACCTCCTGAAGTTATTAAGAGCTTATTACTTACCGATGAAAAGGGGTCAAAAATGTTGTTTGACTCAGGAGGATAATCCTGAGGAGTTTTGTAGTATACCATGTACTATAAAAAAATAGACCTATTTGTATAAAAGGGGTTTTGGGCCTCGACTCTTTTATAACCCAACCTTCACTAGTGCATAAAAGACTTTTTACATGTGACAGAAATAACTTTTTACACTTGACATAAGATAGGTGTAGAAACAACAGGTGTAGAAAGTTCAGACTTTCTACACGTGTTATAAAACATATGTAGAAAGTGGGACTTTCTACACCTGACGTGAGGCGTCACGTGTAAAAAGTCCTACTTTTTACACGTGACGGCTCACGTCAGGTGTACAAAGTGTGGAAAGTGGGACTTTCTACATCTGACGTGAGGCGTCACATGTAGAAAGTCCCACTTTCTACACCTGATTTCTCATATCAGGTGTAGAAAGTGTGGAAAGTTGGACTTTCTACACCTGACGTGAGACATCACGGGTAGAAAGTGGGACTTTCTACACCTGATAGAGGCGTCAGGTGTAGAAAGTCTCACTTTTGACACCTGATTTGTCACGTCAGGTGTAGAAATTAATTTTTTGAAAAAAAAATTATTTTTTTATTTTGCTAGAAACTCATTTATATGATAATAAACAATCAAACACCTGATAAAAAAAAATCAATTACAACAAGTTTCATGGAGGCTCATGAATAGGAATAGTTATCTCATACAAATCTTAACCCCGAAAGTCCACACGAGTAAGGAAGCTCAACAATTGATTCACTTCAAGCCCTCGACCCAATATTCCCCTCTTCTTTCCTCCCCTCAAACCCAACCCCCTTCCCATCTTTTTACCCATCCAAAGTCCCTAGCCACTTCAGACATAAGTCTCCATGATACATTAGTCTCGAGAGGAATACAAAAGTAAATGAAGCAGAAAGGTGAAAAAACAAGATAAAGGATAATAAAGTAAAAAACTATAGTCATAAATAAGAACTTCACTTTCCAAGATATGAAATTTATGCAGAACAGAATTCCTATCATCTGTATATTTGTATAACATAAAACTGTCATTAATTTGAAACTAGTAAATTTGCTTCTAATACTCATGAATCATGACCACAAATCAATATGTAATAATAACTATATTGATCATGTGAGAAATTTTTTTTACCTATTTTTTATCTTACTTGTGATGTCCATTCTTCAATAATCTACATGGTCAGGAAAAATTGAGGCTGTGAAAATTAGTTATCAAGAGTTGCCAACCAAACCCAAAAAAAAAACAAAAAAGAAATAATTATGTATGCCTAGCAAAAGGAAAGTCACCTAAGGAATCCTTGCTTGGATGAATGCTAAGCAAAGGCCGTACTTAATCTTGGTTGCTTGCTGGCAAATAGTGCAAAAACTATAAACACCATTTGGAAAATAGGCAACCCTTTAAGATGGCAAGAGATATGTGTATAAATTATCATCACATTCATGATCCACTTTGATAGGCCCAAAATGGAAGATAGTATATTACACTTCTCCTCTGCGAAAACCTCAGTACAAGTATTTGAAAGACTGCACAATAAAGCCATTCATAAACTAAGATGTTCTTGATTTACGGGATGTAAATATTTCTCACAATTGTTTAGAATGATTAGGAAAATGGAGGACTGGGAATTAAACATCTTATATATGAGTAAAGCTTCTTCTATTCAAATATAATTGTGGTGAGTGAAACTCTTCCTGAAATAATAAAAAGAAAAATTCAGAAGCCATCTTGGAGTATTATATTGATCTTGGGTCTAGATTTTGGGAGTTTGATCACGAACGACCTTCAACTTCAAGAAATCTTTTAAGGTTGTTTGGTTATTCTATTTGTCTTCTGATTGTACTATTGTTCTTGTACCCATTTGAACGAAAATTCACACATTTCCATATTAAAAAATAAATATGCGTATACAGACAAAAAACCCAATGTTTGAAATATCATATACTGATGAATTTCTATATTATAAACAACAGATATAGAAGGCATCAAGATTACAGGAGCAACCAAAATATTTAAGCTTTTTTTGCAAATTCACTTCCAACACATGTATATCAGCATCAATCAATAGGCATAAGGCTCTCTGTGTAATTGAAAATGAAAAATTGTAATACTTATCTGTTTAATCTGTCATGTTAGCCTTTCCTTCCCTCTTAGCATATTAAGTGGTCAATAGAACCCAAGAGAGACTGTATAGCAGCAACTATACTATATATTTGTATCCAACTGTAGAAATTGAATAATTTCATTATCCCATGGCAATCTTGATTTTTGGAGCCACTCACCTCCAATCATATGCAAGGAAAACATTAACAATAGCGTGTATTTAAAATAGAAAGGAGCCACTCTTCTTTCCTTTCATTTTTATAACAGCCAATTACCTGCTTGAAGTTAGTGAATGCATAGTCATCTTTATCAGTGAGTAAGGTACCCATGGTTGCTCGCATGCGCTGTACTAAATCTCTGTTCTCAAACAGAGTTCTCTGACCCTCATCGATCATGTCCTGAATGCCCAATAGCAGTAACTTCAAAATGAGCAAGGAACCATTATGCATACATCGATTTTAGTCTACTAAGAATATGGGAAACAAACTTTCAGTATATCAGCAGGATTTTCAGTTGTCCGTATCTTTTATATCATGACTCCACCTTCTTCCAAAATTTCTCATATGAAGTGATATCGAACATCAATGTGCTTTGTCATTGTATGGTAAACTTGGTTCTTTTCTAATTAAATAGTACTCTGACTGTCACAATAAACTATAATGCTTTCTTGACCAACACTAAGTTCTCTAAGAAATCCTTAAAGTCAAATTGCCTCCTTTACAACCTCTGTAATCACCATGTACTCTGCCTCTGTGGTAGATAAAGCAACTGTTAACTGTAAAGTTGACTTCCAACTAACTGGTGCTCTTGTAAAAGTAAACACATAACCAGTAGTTGACCTTCGCTTGTCTAAATCACCCGTAAAATATGAGTCACAATACCCAACTAAAGATCGATCACCTTCCTGCTCAAAAACCAATCCAACATCTACATTATTACAAATATACCGTAGAATCCATTTCACAGCTTGCCAATGCTCCTTCCCTGGATCATACATATACTTACTCACAACTCCAACAGCTTGTGAAATGTCAGGTCTTGTATAAATCATTGCATACATCAAGCTACCAACGGCATTTGCATATACTCTTATTCATCTTCATCCTTTGGCGACATATCAGCAATGAGCTTAAAATGCGGGGCAAGTGGAGTGTTAACTGGCTTCATTCTCTCATTCATACCAAAACGATTTAGCACCCTCTTCACATACTCTTTTTGAGATAAAAAAAGTTTATTTGATTCTCTATCTCTTGTTATCCCCATGCCGAGAATTTTTCTTGCCTCACCTAAATTCTTCATCTTAAATTTCCCTTTTAGTTGAACTTTCAGCTTCTCAATTTCTGCCTGATTTTTTGAAGCTATCAACATATCATCAACATATAAAAGGAGATATATAAAGGATCCATCTTCAAGCTTTCACAAATAGAAATAATGATCGTATCTACTTCTTATGTACTTATGTCGCAACATAAACTTGTCAAATCGTTTATACCATTGCCTCGAAGATTGTTTCAATCCGTATAACGATTTTTCAAGTTTACACATCATATTCTCTTTTCCAGCAACTCTGAATCCTTCCAATTGAGTCATGTAGATTTCCTCCTCCAAGTCTCCATTTAAAAATGCAGTTTTTACATCTATCTAAACTAGTTCCAAATCTAACTGTGCTACCAAAGCCAACAAAATTCTAATAGAGGAATGTTTCACAACTGGAGAAAATACCTCATTGTAATCAATTCCCTCCTTCTAAGCATAGCCTTTAGCTACTAATCTTACTTTGTGGTACACATCACCTTGGTTAGGAAATCCTTCTTTCTTTGCATATACCCATTTACCTTCTTACCTTTCGGGAGTTTGGCCAATTTCCACGTACCATTCTGATAAAGGGACTGCATTTCTTCATTTATGGAATTCCTCTACTTTTCCTTTTCTGAGCTCTGGATAGCCCATTTATAAGTTGAAGGAATATCATCAGCTGCAATTGAGGTTACACAAGCCATCATGTCTTCGAAACGAGTAGGCTTTCTTATTGTTCGTTTTGGCTTGCTGGTTGCTATTGATTCGTGTTGCTGTTGAGGTCCATGAGTCAAAACCTCCCTATCAATTGGCTTTTATTCTACTTTAGGAAAGTCTTGTATTGTTTCCCCATCTGCTCCTTGTACTGGAAAAATCATCTTTCCTTCAAACTCCACCTGTTTTGAAACACTATCACCTTGCTGGGTATCTTCAGCTGCTACCTTTCTCACCATGACATATTCATCAAAGGTAACATCCCTACTAAATACAATCTTCTTTGTCTCTGGACACCATAAACGATATCCTTTAACTCCAAAAGTGATCCCAAAAAAATAGCTTTCTTTGCTCTTGGATCCAATTTTGACTCTTTCACATGATAATATGCAATTGAGCCAAATACATGCAAAGAATCATAATCTGTAGTAGGTTTGCCATACCATTGTTCAAACAGTGTTTTACCACTAACAACAGTAGATGGTAGACGATTAATGAGGTGGCTCGCATATATAATTGCCTCAGCCCAAAATTCTTTGCCCAAGCCAGCATTGGACAACATACACCGAACCTTCTCCAGCAAAGTTCGATTCATGCGTTCTGTCACTCCATTCTGCTGTGGTGTATTTCTGACAGTGAAGTGTCTGACGATGCCATCATCCTCACAAATCTTCTAGAAAGGATCATTCATGTATTATCCTTCGTTATCTGTACGAATACATTTGATCCTCCTACCTGTTTGTGTTTCTATCATCGCCTTCCATTTGAGAAAAATTTCCAATACTTCATCTGTAGTCTTCATCGTATACACCCAAACTCTTCGGGAAAAATCATCAACAAAGGTTACAAAATAATGTTTTCCTCCCAATGATGGTGTTTTGGAAGGACCTCAAACATCAGAGTGAACATAATCTAAAATACCTTTTGTATTATGGATAGTTGTTCCGAACTTAACCATTGTATGCTTCCCTTTCACACAGTGCTCACAAAACTCCAAACTGCAATGCTTTAATCCTTTTAACAACCCTTGACCTGAAAGAGTTTTTAAGGATTTTCCTCCAGCATGTCCCAAGTGCATATGCCACAACCTTGTCACTTCTACCTCTTTCTCATCACTGGATGTCACTGCTTCTATCTCAATAACCATACTACCTTGATAGTGGTACGTATTATTGCTCTTCTGAATGCCCTTCATTACCACCAGTGCACCAGAAAGTATATTCATCACTCCACTTTCTGCAGTGATCTTGAACCCCTTTGAATCTAGAGTTCCCACAGAAATAAGATTTTTCTTCAAATCTGGTACATATCGAACATTTGTCAATGTTCTGATCAATCCGTTATAGTTCCTCAATCGAACTGAACCAATGCCACATGCGGTAAGTGAAGTATTATCTGCTGTGTGGACAACTCCACATCCTTCTTCTTAGAAATTAGTGAACTAGTCTCGGTTGGGAAACATATGATGACTGCAAGCTGAATCAAACAACCATACGCCTGACGCTTTTGACATCCTCAGTGTAGATAATGAAAAATCTGAATTTTTATCATCACAATAAGCTACATTTGAATACATAGCAGCCTTCCCATTGTTCTGTTTGGCTTTGTTCTTCAACTTTGGACAATCCTTCTTCCAGTGGCCCTTTTTTTCGACAAAAGGCACATTCATCCTTATTGGGTTTGGACCTCGATTTGGATCTCTCTTTTCTTGATCTCGACTGATTTTCAGCACGCCCTCTTGTGACTAGTGCTTCTGCTTCTTCGCCTCTTTGTTTATCCCTCTTTCTTTGTTCATAGCAGTATAGTATAGAACAAACATCTCTGAGAGATACTTTCGCTTTGACGTGAAATAGAGTAGTCTTCAGGTGCTCGTACTCATCAGGAAGTGATCCCAACAACATCAAGTCCATATCTTCATCTTCAAAAGTCACGTCCAAATTCTACATATCTGTTACTAACTTGTTGAAGCTGGTGATATGATCATTCATTGTGGTACCATGAACATAAGTGAAGTGAAACAATCTTTTCTTCATGTGAAGCTTATTCTGACTGCTTTTCTTCAGAAATTTATCCTATAATGCCTTCCACAATCTACAAGCAGAAGTTTTCTTTATGTATGGATACTTCTGTTCTCTGGAAAGGAATGATAAAATAGTACCACAAGCAACACGTTCGATGATCCTCCAATCTTCCTCCCCCTTTTTATCTAGTTTCCTTTCTTCAAGAGAAAAATATAATTGTTGTGTAAGAATGACATCAAGAACCTCACTTTGCCACATCCCAAAATGTCCCGATCCGTAAAAAATTTCAACTGCAAACTTCGCATTGGGCATAATTCTTATCAGAAGCGAAGATGCCGACGATGAATTGTTGACACTTGATATGGATTCTTTAATCTTTTTGTCCACCGTTTCTGCTCCAAATATTATTTAATAGCTGCAAATGCAAAACCTCAAGGTAATTCTTTTCTGATGTGGAAGTTCAGATTATACTGCAACCACAGAGCATACTCAGACAAAACCTTGGCTCTGATACCAATTATTGCGGAAGCGGGATATATAGAGCGTAACCGATTATACTAAAAAATCACAATACTAGAAAATAAAGTTTCTAGAAGTAATTTAATAATATAATAAATCACAACTACTATATCTAATAGCAGCTAATAAACAATAAATAAGACAACAATAAGAAAAATACTAGAATATAATTTCACTCTAAACAATTTATAAGTGAAATACTATAAGAGAGAAGGAAATACAAAATGCCTTATAGAAGGAAGAAGGTAAGTTGAAGGGATGATTGAAATGAGGGAGGGGGCCTCCTATTTATACTCAAAACCATCGCCCCTCTATTACAAAGTTTCCGATGTGAGACTTTTCCCACATATTCAACAGTCCTAAGATAGCCATCTTCGAATGCAGCACTTTCCCGAACCCTTTCCTTCTATAACACTCTCACAAACAAATCCTCCCCATACAGAATACCTGTTTTCCTATAAGCATAGAGTAATTGGTGAAGAAGAGCACAAATTCAACAACCACAACATCATCGCCCTCCGATTTGAACGTTTCTCTCTTCAGATCCTCGATCAAAAGGTCCAGATTCAAAATCTGAACCGTCTGAATGACGATTCCGAGAAAGGATCAAGGGGAACTTCGAGGATGATGAGGTGGCAAGGAAGAGAGGGGGTAGGGGGGATGATTAGGTGGCTAGGATTGGCTGCCATGCATGTGCATTATTCAGCCTTAATGGTAGGGTCAACATTACTTCCTTTTTCATACTACATGCTCCTGTGGGTAGAAACTTATGGGCATATTTATACATTAACCCTTTTTAAAACAATAACAGGCTAAGCTAGATCTAATGTTATAAAATAATTTTTAATGATCTATTTTTTTAAGATTCATCTGTCACCCTCACAATTCAGATAATTTGGAGTTCTAGATACACCTAAAACAATATTTTAAGGTGTTAAATACATCAGAAAAAAATAGTTTATGATACTAAACATACTTAAAAAAATATTTCAAGGTTTTAAGTGCATAAACAAAAAATATTTTAGGTTGCTGGGTGCACTGCAAAATACTTTAGGATATTAGATATATCTAAACAAAAATATTTTATGGTGTTGAATGCAACTTAACCCAACAATAAATATACTAATTTTTAATTTTGAAGACACACGTATATATATATTCTTCTTTCAGGTTTTGAAGCTTTAATTGAGGATTTATTTGGAAAGTTAATTCTCAAAATCATTTTTGTGAAATTCCTAGAAATTTATGCTTTTTTTAATAAGTACAAGCCTACAAGGAAATCTTGAATTTTTATCCTTTTAACTTCTTTCATATCAATTATCAAGTCATTAATCAATTACCCTTGTGACCGACCTCCGTTGGCGTCCTCTCCTTGGCGGTTGCCGAGGGAGAGTGAGTCTAGTATGCATGTGTTAGTGTGTATATGAGGTAGAGATGAAAGCAAGATCCGAAGTTACACTGATTAGGGATTGATGGATATAGATATGTAGATGATACGTCTAAGAGGCTCAACTATAAGGGTGAGATTGAAATCATAACAGCTAAGGGCGAGATCATGATCTGGACTGGTGAAATCAAAATAAAAGATGATGAGATCTGAGATCTGAGATCTATTATGGGCACGGGAGGTTAGGTGAAGTTAGAAGTAAGGATACTGGTTGTTTTGAAGGAAGCCAAACAACTCACTCTTTAAGCCTTGTGGGTGACGGGTTGAAGAATCTCATATCAGCAAAAATATTTTCACAATGCTTGGATATAGATTGGTTTAAGTAGTACTCTCCGTCTTGGCCTTGTGAGGTAAAAAGCTTTTGTACGGTTGTATGGTCTGATTACTCTTTTATAGAGTGAGCGTTGTGCTAGATAGGTTGATGTATGTGTCATGGTGGGCTTGGAATATATTGAGATTATGTGCAATTTTAATCATGGTTTCTGTTATATATAATTGTTGCTGTTATGAATTAGTAATGGTATTAATGGAGACAGTGCTTGCCATACTCTTTCCAAAGGTTATTAGGGGTTTTAGTTTATTCTTCTTCTAAGATAGGGATGTCATTAAAGGAGATGATTTTGATTTTGAATTTCATACTAGCTCATTTGTTTAGTTTACATCAATCTTTGATATAATATTGAAGCCCTGGAAGTCTAGTGGCAAGATGAGCTTTTTTGGAGCTTTCAGAAGGACTATTATGAAAATTAAGGATGATTTGCGATGGGTACCACTTGGATGGTTTTGGTGTTTATTTGTTTTTAAGAAACTAGTTATGATAGTTTTTGGAGATGTTGGTTCTAGAGTAAGAGTAAAGAGTGCAACTAGTGTGGCTTTGAAGACAAATGCTTGGTTGATTGGAAATCTAGAGGACAAAAAGCTTCTAGTTCTATATATTGGATATGTTCAGCCAAGCTGTGGTGGGGGGAGTGCTTTTTCTTGAGCACATATTTCACTTGGAAAATGTTGCTCAAGGTTGTAACTTAGCTTTTTTGAAATTAAAAGAGCCAAGGAGTTGTTCAATGGGTTTGTGGCATTTATGGTTATGTTTTAACCCCCCCAATCCCAATTTTTTCTTTGAGTTGTTTGTGACTCCTCTAGATGGATGTTTGGCTAGTGTTTATCTTCTTTGCTTCTATTAGATTGGGACTTAATTCAATTGTAGCTTCAATGAGGATGTTTGGTTTAGCTTATACTTATGTATAAGACCGATTCATGTAAATCAAGACAAAACTCCTCCACATATTTACCTCATAGACTGTAAAAGTTACATAGTAGACCGTAAAAGCTACCTCGTATATCGTAAATCACGATTAAAAAATACTTTTGGAGGTTCCAATTGCTATTCCAAATACTTGAAAAGGATTAGCTAAAAAAAGGACATTTGAAAAGGGAAGAGACTTTTTTTAACCAAGTGAAAAGGATATTTCAATCTAGCTCTAAGGGCATTCTTTCTTCTCCAATTGGTTGAAAAGAACTCTATGCACTTCACTTAGATGGCCTCCACAGTACTATTCAAGAAACAATTATCCTACTTAATATTATCTGTATAAGAGAAACATTGTTGTTTATAATAGTATCATTCAGACTTTATATAAAGTCTTTAGAGAAATTCTTAGCGTTTTAACTTTTTCAACTATAGCTTTCTCTAATGAGAAGATTGAGTCACTACTTACATCATCTAGACCAAGTGATCCACTGATAATTACTTCTTTTCAAGAAGATTGGTTCATATTGATCAAGATGTGCAAATATCATAGAAAAAATACAATGTGAGCTGTCAATAAGTGTGGGTCTAGCTCTAAAAAGTTAGCCATTGACGGGCTTGGTTTTAAAAGGTCAGGTTTAAAAGGCCTGCTTACCATAAACCTTGTTATTTTCAAATCCCCGCCTTTGAACAAGTGGGTTCAAAGTTGGCCCATGGGCTTTTACTAAATTGCATCAAATTTTTATTTTTTAAATATTCACAACAATAATGCAAAATATAGTTGAAAAAAATCAGAAATGAACTAGTATATACCCTATAAACATTATATCATCATGTAATTATTGTTGTTACATTTATTATTCAAAACAATGTCAGGTTAATTACTATTCTACAACCATACAATAATTAACAACCATATGATAGTTAAGGAAAAGAGGGGCAGGGAGAATGTGAGAGAACTTTTTGTTTTTTGGATTATAAAAAGCAAGATAAGAAACTTAAAGTTCATCAATCACATCAATGTGAGAGAACTTTGGAAAGATGAATCTATCTCACAATTTTCTGGGAAAACTCCATAAAGAATGAGATAACAAATTTCATTTTACCAGTTTATATGAACATGTGAGGTGGATATACTGTGGATAAGAATTTGAACAAGGGCAAATTCAGGTATAATTATAGGGAGCCTTGGCTAGCAAAAAAATTCCTTATAATGAGCGGCAAAAAAAATTTAAATTATCATATTTTATTAAAAAAAATATATTGTGGGCTTAAACAGGTGGCTCTAGGCCCTAAAGGGCCAACACGTTTATTTTTTATATTAAATGGGTTAGCCTATTTAAGCCTGAGTTTCTTCTACATCCCGAAAAAGGCAAGCATAGCCCTCAACTTAAACAAGCTCAAACGGGTCAGCTCGATAGGCTTGGCCCTATTTTGACAACTCTAGGTGTAAATTATTTGTAACTTAGGACAACAAATATTGCATGTTTGCTAGGGGGGAAAACTTCTTCTAGTTATTTTTCAAGCACCAGTTTGCATGCTACTCTCTATTAGGTTATTAGCAAAAGGGGAACTTATGTCACTACTTAGGATTCTTTGAAAATCATTAACGTCAAAAAGAGCTTTAATTTAACTTTTTTTTTCATTATCGATCGGTTATTCGGTAAGATTTACGAATGATGCGGTCACATTTTACTAATATTTCATCTTCTTTAGCTCTCCTCCCTTTTTAGTTTTATTATTAATAATAATATATGTCCATATTATGAAGGGACTTTGTAAATATTTGCCAACATCATTTTGACTTTCATTAAAAAAGAAGAAGATAAGCTTGGGTGCTTTTATCATATAAAATAGAACATATAAATTTTAAATTTAAAAATAAATTAGCAATTTTAAGTAAAAATAAGTGGAAGAATTATAATACATGAAAAAACTTTACCAGTTTCAATTTTTTTAGCATTGTGAGGTTTAATTAGGGGTATCCAAGCTTTTTCTGCATTCACACACAAATTTAAATTTAAGGGTTGGTGCTTAATTGCCCAAAGCCCTTTCCACTATGAGTAATATCTATGAAAAAAAAAGGAGCAATACCTATGACTATTTATTTCAATTTAATTGAAATGTTTCTCCATTCAAATATTAAACAATTTAGCATTGCGTATTCCAAGCATTTTACGCACACTAAAATTAACTATGAACCCAGAATCAATTATAAATTTAAAATTACGATTACCTCATAAGTTGTCACTCTATAAGTGTCAAAATTAATAATAAATCTAAAAGCCTACTTATTTCATAAGCTACCATTATCAGTTTTTTTAGTAATTGAATTTAGTATGTACAAGTGTGTGTAGGAACTCACGAGATAAACATGACTTTAGTTTATACTTATTTTTGGGTAAAGATTGAATCTTATAATTTTATACTTTTTTTGCCTGATTCTTACAATTTTATACAAAGTTTCATTTTGGAATCTTAATTTTAAAAAGCATGTTTTAAGTCTATCAACACTAACAATATTTGTCTCAAATCATAATTTTTTTGTAATAGTATGAATAAAAAAGATAATTTTTTTGTAATGGTTATCTTACTGTTATTCGGCCATCAATTTCTTTGTGATAGTGAATGTTGGGCTTTGAAAGGGCTACAAGAGCATAAAGTGGGGTTGTTGAAATAAATATGTTAAGATGGATGTATGGTCATATAAGGAAAGATAATATTCATAATGAAATTACACGAGGAAGAGTTGGAGTGGCACCTACTGAAGAAAACATTGTAGAAAATCGTTTGAGGTGATTTGGACATATACAACGGAGGCCATTGGTTGCGACAATAAAGATGGTAGATTAATTTGTTTGGAGTCTGGTTAAAAAGGATAAAAGAAGACCAAAGAGAACGCTCAATAAGACTATTGAGCAAGATCTCTTAGGTAATAATTTATCTTAAGATTTGGTTTTTGACAGAATACAATGATATTGTCTAATCTATGTAGCCGACTCCACCTAAAAAGATTAAAGTTATGTTATTGTTATTGTTGGTTATAGTTATTTTTGAAAAATAAACCTAACATATGGATATTTGAAAATATTTTTTAAAAATTTCAATATCAACTTTTTTTTACCAACAGAAGGATGTATGCTTTAAAGGAGCCTAACCTTTAAAGCTATAAATAGGTATGAATAAACACCAAGGAACAAAAAATCGGATCAGGCAATGAACCAGTCATAGCACTAATTTAAGGGTTAATGGTTTAACCAGGGTCGGACCGGTGGTATAACCGCTCATATTAAAATATTACAATTTATTAGTTACAATATATATATTAATATATTTTTGAATTTCCATAGATTAAAATAAAGATCTTTAGACAAAAAAATGCTTAAAATCTATTAGTATTAGTTATGGTGCCTATATTTATATAATGACATCTTCTTTCCTATAATTAATTAATTATTATATCCTCTCAATCTTTTTTTTAGATTTGTTCTTTCTTTACCTACTTTTCTCTTCATCTTGGTCTTCAAACTTTCATTTTTCCCTAAAAAATAATGCAAAATAGTAAGTAGATGAATTAAAAAATGTATTTTATATAAAAAAAGGCAAACCGGTCGAACCACTGGTTTTGACCGGTTCGAACCTGTTCAAACCGGTTCACCGGTTTATTTCATGAACTGGACCGGATCACCGATTGAACCATTCGGTCCAGTTTTTTTTTTCAGTAATAAACACAGCTAGTGTTAGGGTTAAAAGATTAAAAAGTCTATAAAATTAAATAATTAAAATAAAACCAGTTAACGGAGCATGTGTGCTTTTTGACCTAATTTTGATATGCATATAAACAAAAGCATGTTTTGTGGGGGGAAAAAGCATCGCTTTCTGTTGCAGCCGCCCATTCTATTTAATTTTTATCATTATAATATAATTATAATTATAATTTTTCATGTTCGCGCCTCATTCTTACGTGAAGCCTCGCTGACACACTCAACCCCAACACTTGCATTCTCCGTTCGTCCCGAATCCAAAATCTCTCCTCTACCTTCCTCTCATTCGCCATCACAGCCTCGCAACGTTGCTGTGATGAAGATGGATTCTGAATTCTCTTCTGAATTGGAGTCACAGGTCTTCAAGATTCTAAGCTCTAACGACAATAGCCCCATGGAGGTTGTCTTCTCCCTTTTCTTCTCTTCCGACCAATCCCAAAAATCCCAGGCTGTCGTCTTCCTCGAATGCTCCAAGAAATTATACCCTGATTTTCTCTTCATCAAACTCTGCTTCCTCGTACGATGTGGCTCTGATGTCTACATCCGCGCCAAAGCCATTCGGATCCTTCAATTTCTTCGAATTTGCGATTTCTGGGCTACATTGCGAGAAACGGCAAAATCCACTCTGAAAGGTCATTTTCTTGCGTATCTCAATGAAGAGGATTCAATGCCGGTTTTGAGGATGTTCTGTGATGTGGTGGCTGAAACATTATGTGAGATTTACAAGGATGGCAAGAAATGGCCAGAGCTTCTTGAATTTCTTTTGACGTCTCTTGGAAAGACGAGCGATGGCAAATTTCTGGAAATTTCCCTTTTGGTTTTAGCGAAATTTCCTAGGGATTTCCGGTCGTTTATTTGTGATTCTCTGAAGGACAATGTTCAGGTTTTTCACTCGTCGTTCTTGGATGGGTTGGCTTCGGCGAGCCCTAATGTTCAGGTTACTTCTTTGGGAGCTGTAGTGACATTAGTGCCTTTATTTACTGATCATTCCAATCCAGGGTTGTTTCATGAAATTTTGAGGGCTATTATGGTTGGGGTCTTTACACTGTTGAGAAGTTCTCAAAATAGCCATGTTTTCATGGCTTTCAAGGAGTTGATATCATTGGTATCAGAAGGGCCTCAATTACTGAAGCCATACATCGGTGATATGGTTTCAGACATGCTGCAAATTGCAGAGAACTCAGCATTGAATGAGGAAATACATTGTTATGCCGTGAGATTAGTCATCACCTTGACAGAAAGAGAAGATTTTAAATCCATATTCTTAAGTTTGCCTTATCACACTATGGTTAGGCTGTTCTTAGTCCCCGTGAAAATGTTGCTCTGTATTAAAGAAGATATGACAAGTAATGAATTGAAAGGCAAAGAGGATGGAAGTACTGGGAAGACTAATGTCTACAGTTTTGGATTAGAAAGTTTGTATCATCTTTCAGTCATCCTTGGGGGGAATAAACTTATTCCAATTGCTTCAGAACTGTTGCCACTTTACTTGGAATCTCCAGAATGGCAGAAGCGTCATGCAGGAATTACATTGCTTGCTTTAGTTGCCAAAGAGTTCTCATTTGAAACGGTGAACTGATAATTCTCTAGTCCTTCCATAAATTGTACTGATTTGTTGTGCTGACAGACAGTACAATAGGTGAACTATGGAAAATACAATAGGACAGAAGATGCATGGCAGTAACATCTAATTTTTATTCTGATTTCTCTACCACCATATAGCCCTGGATGTACTTATTAGATCCTTGGAAAACAAAGATTCTACCCTACCACATGAAACAAAAGAATGGTTAATTAAAAATAATGAAAAAGAAATCAGAATAGGAAAGATAATTTGCTTCCTGAAGGGACCCAGATTAAAGTAAAAAGGTGAGAAAATTGAAGACTGCCTTAACCATAATGCATTTTCAGTGAGCTTCGTTGAGTTAACTCTGATTTAATTCTTGTCTGAAAGAGATGGTTGACACATATGCACCTCAGAAAATAATATCATATACATTTGAAGTATGGAATCAATTACAGCTTACTCATATTTTCATTTCAATTTAGTCATTTAGTTTATGGTCCTTTCACTGGACTTGGTTGTAAAATTTTGTAGGTCGTTCATGTTGGTTCGGTTTCACTTTCTGGTGGTGGTTTCTTCTCACTGTCTAACATAGAATAATGTGCTTACATTCCAGCTGGAGTTTATGGACAATTCTTTGAGGATAATGTTCACCAAATTTATGAAATTATTTCAAGACACCCAATTTCAAGTTCGGTTGGCAGCTTTTAACTTTATGGCGACACCTACAATTTTCGTCCAAATGTTGCAACTGTATTATCATTCTATGCTTTTGCCTGCATTTGTCACGGCACTTGACACTGAACAGAACGACAAAGTAAAGGTGCGAATGGAATGATTTTAATGTCATCTGTTCACTGTTTGAATGGATTGATTTTAATTTTATGTTAATTTCTTTTAGATCTTGGCGTATTATTGATAGTGAAGATCCTGAATTAATGAGTATTTGATGGTTTAACAAAACTCGAAACAACAATAGCTTCTTGCTTTTTAGTTAAAGAAACAATGTTCCCCCGCTAAACTGTCAAGTTCTCCTTGTTCAGTTCAACTATCCCCCCTGTTTTTGAATTATTGGAACATGTGTAGAAATTCTTTTTCTCATCTAATTGGTTCTTCCTCTTTTGCTTTGAAATTTTTATACAAGTAATGATTCTCCATTCATTTCATTCTCACACCTGCCAAGTTCGACATTAATGTTACATGTACCTTCATTATAAATTTTTTTATGATTATAATATTAATTTTATATTGCTTTAATAGGAACAAGTTGCTTCTGCAATTCTATACTTCCTAAAGAACACTCTTCCAGATAGCTTTTCCTTTTGTGTGGTCCGGGATACGTTAATAAGCAAATTGCTGGTATCGTTGCAGGTAGAAAACTATAGTTCTATTTGATTCTGGATTCTTTTCATCACACATAACAGTAAGAAATCATAAATTTTTATCCAGAAGATCTGGCTGTCGCTAAACTGAATTGGTACAAGTGAAAGGTTCAGTTCTGCGTAAAACATTAAGGCCCGTGACTTCCATATCATACAAGAATTCCTTTGGAGCCATACTATAATGTTTCTTAGGAAATCCTGATATTTGTTTATCTCAGACTTCAGTTTCTATGGACAAGTTACTGCTTTTTTTTTAAATCTTAAAGTAGCACCAACCTTGTTATTCCTCAATTTTCTGTTTTAAGAAAATCCAAGTGAATGTTTTCTATAAGTTACTTTATGTCCTTCAATTTGATTCTTCCCAGCTTTCTGGACGCAGGGTGAAGTGACTCCTAAACATAAAAGTATTCTTTTGTCAGCTTTTAATATTGTTGCCGAGAAGTGTGCTACAGTAGCTCTAAAGTAATATTTTCGATCTTTCGTACGTTTTTATTGCCTGTTTGATTCATGGGTAAATGAAATAATGTAATTTTTAATATCTTTTATTGCCTGTTTGTCAACTTTTAATATTCTTGCTTTCTCAGAAGTTACCATAGTAGTTATCTTCCAATCTTACTGGAAGCGTGCAATGACGAGAATTATGAAGTCAAAGAGGTTTCTTGTCTTCCCATTTCTAGGTTTTTATTTTTGTGGAAGTTATTCCATTTTCAAATATTTCATATGAATTTTTCAGGAAGCAGCGCGGGGAATTCGAATTTGTGCAGAGTCTGGATCACTGCAATTCAAGCCTCTCATCAACGGTATCTTAGTTTATATATATATAATTTGTCAACTCAAAATACTATTAAGAACTTCATCTTTGTTCTTAACTAAGGTTTATATACCCATCTCTACTTCAGGGATACTGTCCAAACTCAACATTTTGATGCAGCACCCAAACCAGCCACTTCGGAGTCTGGAGAATGCAAAAGCAAGTGATATTGCAGTCTCTGCTCTTGGAAGAATCTGTAAATGCCACCGTGACTGCATCGATGCTTCAAAAGTAATATATTTTTTCTTTTATCAACATTTTCTGGCAGGAGTAACTTCGGCTTTTGTTATTGGCTGATAAGAAGAAACATCACATTTATATTTATGCATGTTCATTTTGAATGACGTTATGTTCAGGTTCTTAGCTTTCTTTTATGCACGACATAAAGCTATATCTTTGTATTTCTGTAGCATTTTTCTTCCAGTTAAAAATATTTACTTTTCTGTTGCATAAGTAGCTATGAAATAAGAGAATATAGAAAGAGAGCAATCAGAATTTGCCATGTTTTGAGCTTAACATTTATTTATATTGAAGAGATCGTGATGCTATAACTAGTTTCTAATAGTTAAAATTCAGATTTGATTAATACTTTCATGGTGCTATTAAGCATCGTTAAAGATCCAAATAACAGCTGTATAGAAAGCGAAGTATTCATAATTTTATACATGGTTCCTAATGCAGACATTATTAGGGAAAAAAGGACAGGGAGGGATGGGACTTAAAGTAACAAATATCACTGATATGTCAAGATAACTGTTAGGAATTAGATAAATATATTAGCGGGCTTCATTTATGAGATCTTAAGATCTTGAGTTAAAGTGAGCATTGACTTAATATTATAACCTCTATGATTATAGTTCGAAATTCTATCCTTGTTGCCTCCAATTGGTCATAATGAAATGAAACTTCATCACAAGGTAAGGTAGGTAAGTATTGCTTTGTCCATGTTTCAGCCTAAGAATTTTCATGTCAAGGAGTGTTTTGTGGATCATGATGAAATTATTTGTTACCCTTCACTAAAACTTTGAAGTTTCTTTGAAAATAGTATGCATGATCGACTTATGCTACTTTTTCTTTAGGTGACATAACCAAGTGATAAAGAAAAGGTTTGACCCCGTTTGCATAAATCTGCAGCTTGTTCCTGTCTGGTTAAGCTTTTTGCCCCTTCAAGAGGACTTGAATGAGGCCAAGATTATGCATGAACAGTTCTGTTTAATGGTTTCAGGGTGAGAAAACTTTAAACCCCATAAGAAGAATCTTTTATGAAAATGATAATTAATCAATAAAAAATCAAATAGTTTTGAATGCTACAGCAATTGATTAATTGAATGCTTTATTATATTTCAGGTCAGATATGGATCTTTTAGGTCCTGGAAATCAAAATCTTGCCAAGATCATAGCAGTATTTGTTGAGGTGAGTTGACAGCGTATATACATTACCTCTGCTTTTCTTTTCATGTTAAATGAAAAAGCAAGCAAAGCACTGGATAGGATATACCAATTTATGTCATGGGGCAATTTTGTTCGAAATTAATCTTGTGGATCTAGAGAGTGAGCCTTGGAACATCGGTAAAGTTGTTACCTTGTGATCCAGAGGTCATAATTAACAGCCTCTACGTTTGCAGGATAAGACTTTATACATCTATGCCCTTTGAAATCCTCACTTAGTGGGAGTCTTGTGTATTGCGCTGTCTTTTTTAGTCTTGTGCATCTCATGCTCTCAAACCAAATCCATCCCCCTAATGATAAACAAGAACTAAAATACGTGTAAGATTGAAATGGATATCCCAAAGCATAAATAATATCCACATGAATTCAAAAGAAGAAGAAACCTTACCTTTAGGACTAGACTTCTCTTCCTCTGTTCATAGCTTTATTTGTTCCTTTTTATGCTGTATGATTTTGTTTTTATGTTAGGTTATTGATGCGGGTAACAAATTAGCTACCCCAGAAACTGTGAAGACGATGAGTCATTTGCTGAGGGAGTTTAGAAGGGCCATTCCTCGTAGTTCTTGGGACTTAATGTTGTTGTCCATGAATTCCCAACAACAGCAATTGTTGTTGTCCTTGGTATCATCTTAAGATCAGTCATCTTGATGAGAGGTATTTGGAATATCTGACTACATGAAGATGAATTTGTTTGGTACATTTGTACATGTGCAAGTTAACAAGTGTTATCCAAAATACTAGAATGTCATAAAATGATTGTATTCAAAATTCCTGAGAGCATGTGAGATATAGGTGTACCAAATGCTTCCTAGTGTTCATATATTTTTCTTTTTTTAAGAGAAGAGATATATCATCACTCTTGAGGCATAAGCGTGTTTCTTGTATTTTTTGAGGCATTGCCATGCTGAGAGACAAGAGAGTTAGATATTTTCTTCTTTTTTTGGGGTGATTGAGGCATATTCTTGCAGGGTGTAACTGTTTGTACAGACTGGCATACATAGTTACATTCTAACTTTTGATTATTATATTCTTTACATTCACATAACTCAAATGCAAGATCATGTACGCTTAAATGAAAGCAACAACTTCTATTATGATCAGCACCTACAAATAAAATAATGTATTTTTCAAAACTTTAAAAGAGGTTTTACTTTTTTACTCTTCCTTTCAAGATATAGATACTTTTAAAAACACTCCGGGAAAAAAATAGAAATTTTTTTTTGAATTTACAAAATTCTAAATAAGGTATTTTTTAAAAAATGAGTTGTAAATTGCTTATCAAATTTTGTTATTTCCTTATCAACTCTTGATAACAAACATAATTTGAGATTTTGTAATTTCAAAGCTTTTTTCCTGTCTTTTTCTCAAACAATTTTTGTTTCATTTTATATGTTCCTTTAAATTATAGTTTAACGTATTATTTATTGATACTTTTTTTTATTATATCTTCATTTATACATTTAATATAATATATGAGTATATTTGTTCCTTTATCATAAAATGAATTTAGGATAAATTTGAAAATGAACGAGAAATTCGGCTATATTAATTATATAGACAAAACTTAGGCCCATTTATTTAGGTCCAATACTCCAATTGAAATTTAGCACACTATTTTTTCATTTTTTTTTATAATAGAAAGTTTAGGTGAGTTGGGTCCAAGGACTTACCAGGGGTCAAAGTATATTTTTAAGCAATGTACTAAAACCCGGACAGGACCGGCCGGTCTAGACCGGAAACCGACGAACTGATTAGTAAACTGGTCCGATCCAATCTGGTCACCAACCCGGTCCGGTTTTTTAAAAACAAATCAATTTTTTTAAAAAAAAATTGATTTTTTTTATTTGTCTTTAGAATTTTATATTAATAATCTTAAAATCTTCAATTTCTCACGTTTTTGTCTCAAGTTAGCTCCGATACTACCCACTGACCCTTGACCCAATACCCCAGACGGTTTAATGGATGGTCCTGGTTTAATTACCTTGCTTTTAAGCTCAATATAGATCGCTTACTAACAAGATTATCACATCAGCGAGATTCGAACTCACAATCTTAAGATTAAATTCAATAAACTAATTGATAAATTTAATTTGATTATAAATATAAGATTTTTCTTTATTATTGTTTTTTATATTCTTATTTTATTACACACATTAATGCGTCTAATAAATAGGAGTAGTTTTTAACATAAATAATTAAGAATGTATATCTTTAAAAAATTAATATACAGTTTTTATAAATAATTTTTTTATTTTTTAAAATGTAGTGTCAGTTATTAATATTAACAGATACTTAATAGACAATTAGAAAATAAAATAACAAAAAAATTCTAAATTTTTTTATAATTTAAAACGGAAGGAGAATAATATAAAATTTTAGATTTGAGAATAAAAAGACAAGTGTTAAGGTGTAAATTTGTTTTGAAAATTTTTTGTTGAGGAGCAATGTTATTCTGAAAACATTTTTAGATTAATGTTGCTCTGAAAGTGTTAAAATATAACAATATTGTCAATTTTTATTAAAAAGTTAACGGTCAACGTCAACATTTTAACGGTTAAAGTTAAGTTGACATTGTTATATTTTGAAACTTTCAACATGACATTAACCTTAAAAAACAACATTACTCCATAGCGAAAACTTCCATTTTGGAGGTTAACCTAAAAGACAATTGAGAAGAATTTGAGAAAAATAACAGTGAAGTCATAAAGATCATAAAAAATTATTAAAAAAAAAGTTCTATGGCAAATTTTCCTAACAAAAAAGACCTAGGGATTGCATTGTGATTAATTCTGAAGGTAAATTACTTTGTTGCCCCATTAACTTTCCATTTCTTAACTTATCAAAGTGGGAAAATGAACTTGTCAAAATAGGTAGACGAAGTTGTCAAAATTGACACAGATGTTTGTGAAAATAGACACATTAACTTGCCATTTTATAACTTATCCAAGTCGGAAAATGAACTTGTTAAAATATGCACACTCATTTATCAAAATAGGCAGATGAAGTTGTCAAAATTGACATAGATGCCTATGAAAATAGGTACATTAACTTATCATTTTATAACTTGCCGAAGTGGGGAAATGAACTTGTTAAAGTAGGCACATGCACTTGTGAAAATAGGCAAATAAAATTGTCAAAATTGGCGTAGAGGCCTGTTAAACTAGACACATTAACTTACCATTTTATAACTTGTCGAAGTAGGAAAATAAACTTGTCAAAGTAGACATATGCACTTGTCAAAATATGTAGACGGAGTTGTCAAAATAGGCACATTAACTTATCATTTTTAAATTTGTTGAAGTAGGAAAATGAACTTGTCAAAGTAGGCATATGCACTTGTCAAAATAGGCAGACGAAGTTATTGAAATTAGCACAGAGACTTGTGAAAATATGCACATTATTCAATGGGGGCAACAAAATAATTTCACATTCAGAATTAATCACAATTTAGTCTCTAGGGGCTTTTTTAATAGGAGAATTTGCTATGAAATTTTTTATATTCATTGGGTCTTCACTATGATTTTTCTAAGAATTTGTTTGAAGAACCGGTGGCGCCCATGGTAAAAAAAGAAGAACTGAGAGCCACACTGGAATTAGCCTATAGTAGAGGTGGTAATATAGTCTGGTCCACCAGGTTCGGGATAATCTGCCAGGGGTTAGGATCATATGGGTTCAGGCCTGAAATGATCGCATCAATATGGGTTGGCTAACCCATAACCGGTGGGTTGACGGATTAGCCCGCCCAACCCATATTATTATTTTTTTTCAAATTTTTTTACACAATATATTAAAATTGTTTTTTCTACAAACATAAACCGTAAAAAAAATTAAAAAGTCATTATAAATTAAATAGTCATTATAAGTCCACACATGAAAAAATAAATATAAATTCAAAAGCTATCAGTACTCAGTAGAACTTAAAAATAATCAATAATTAGTTAATATTAATGGTATTCGAATTTGAAGTATGATGTGAAGCTGTAAGATTTTCTTCAGCTCGATCAATTTGTTTTTTTATAAGTAAATTTGTCATTGCTACAAATAATAAAACAAAGTGAAAGATAATATTATGCTAATTTGGATCTTGCCAGGAGTGATAGGAGACTAGGGTAGGAGAGGAAATTGGATGATCTTTCGGATGAACTTGGATCTTGCAATTTTAGACTCTTACCTCTTAACCTCTTAATCTTAAGTTATATATATATTAAAAAAATATATGGATCAACCCGCTAACCTAATCATCCGATCCTCTGCTAGTTGAGACTGTTTGTCATTGCTTTTATGAATCAGACTTATTATATAAGCGCGATTTACGTAAATCGAGACAAATCTCTTCCACATATTTATCTCGTAGACCGTAAAAACACCTCGTAGACCGTAAAAGCACCTCGTTGACCGTAAAAGCTACCTCGTAGACCATAAAAATTATTTCGTATTCCGTAAATCACAATTCATAAACACTTATAGAGCTTCCATAAACCATTCCAAACACCCTTTATATATGAGTTCGGCCTTAAAAACACAGCTCCCAATTATCCACCACGCTTTTGTCAGCTTGCTAGACCGACGATCCCAACAGTCCATAGCCGATGTGTATAGCAAAATCATAACGGTATGAGTAAATTCAGGAGACAACCCACCTGAGTTGTTAATTGCATGACATTCTCTCTTCTTCTTCATCTTCATCTTCATCTTCCTTTCCAAATTCTTACAGTTACTCCGTTTTCATTTTCATCTCCAACGATCTCCCCGGTCTCTCACTGGAAATGGCGGAGTACTATGATTATTATCTCGATCAGCGCAGCCTGAAAGCAAGAAACGCCGGAAAGAACGACGTAGATGGACCCTCTCAGACGACAACAAAGGACGTAGATGGAGCCTCTCAGACAAAAACAAAGGGTGGCTCCGTCAGAGAGAGGGAGACCTTGTACGAAATTCTTCACCATATGGTTTCCGCAATTTTCGTCGTTAATCAGGGTTACAACCGTGCAACCTTGCTGCACCAAATCAAGACC
This sequence comes from Albizia julibrissin, assembly GCA_037074505.1. Lineage (NCBI taxonomy): Eukaryota > Viridiplantae > Streptophyta > Magnoliopsida > Fabales > Fabaceae > Albizia > Albizia julibrissin. Next base: position 37,671,095 of record CM073483.1, on the reverse strand, counting down.
TCCGTTTCTCAGTACGCTCCTCGTATTCCTAAAGCTTCCATGAACACCGCTCAGGATGTTCTTCTCTGGACTCGCCAAGGCAGCCCTCTCCGGGCTCTCTTTGTCATCTTTGTAAGTATTTGTGATCGCTTCTGTGTGTTGCATCACAAATTTCGCAATGCGTTGTTTATGAGAGGTTGTAAATTGAATCTTGTTTGTGCATTGTGAAGGATTGCGTGAATCTTAGGCGAATACCTTGTGAGATTTGATATTGAATTTGATTTACTGTAAGTTTGGATGTGGAGCTTGTGATTTATGAGGATATTCGGTCGCTTCTGTGATTTGCATCACAAATTTCACAATGCATTGTTTATGTGAGGTTTTAAATTGAATCTTGTTTGTGCATGTGGTGGATTGCGTGAATCTTAGGCGAATACCTTGTGAGATTATTCACTCTAAGTTTGGATGTGAAGCTTGTGATTTCTGAGGATATTCGGTTTATCAAATTTTTTTCCTCAGAACAATGTGTGTATGCATGATGCGAGCATAGCAACAACAGAGGAAGGCACTAGATGATCTTTACAGTATTACATATGCTAGTGAAATCGCTTATGGCCTCTCTATCGGCTTAAGCTTCGGGGATTAAATATTCACATTGTTCTTGACAAATTAGTGTGCGATTTGGGTCCCACGCTAATTATATAATCCCGATTTTTATAATCGATCATCCATGATATGTTCAGTTTCTTGTGGATTAGCAGATATTGTTCATACAACTTTTGCTGGATCATAATAAACTGAGTCTAAACATTTTTGGTTTTTGATCCTTGCTACACCATGTGGCTGTACGAATTTATCCTCAAATGTCTGTTTTCTAATTTTGCAGAATCCCTCTTTGAAATTGTTTCATTTTTATTCTCTTGGTATCGTTGGGTGACAATTTGATGATTCTTCTTCCTTTTATTTTTCATCTATCTATTATATTCTTCACATGTGGGATAGGGCCATCTCATCTGTTGCTCTTCTTTGGCCAAAGGCCAAAATCTCTTGCAGTTTGAATTTCCTTGGCTTATCCTTGTGCAATGAACACCACATCTTAATCATTTAAAGCTGATGAAGAGATATGTTCTTGAAGAAAGATACTCCTGGCTGATTGTTTTTCTAAAGACCTATAAGCATGTCTGCCCTGTTCTCAAGCTGCCCAAGTGAGTGAGTGTTTTGAAAACGGAAATACAATTGTATTTCGTTTATTCACAAACCTTGTTTTTCAATCCCACAACTTACACTCTTTTGAGAGAAAAAAGAATGTTATATGATTGCCATTGCAGTTCTAGTTAGATTTGAGGTTTGATAACTCTGCCATATGGTAATATCGAAATGCTACAAATCTGATCTTCAGGACCCTTTTTTAAACCCTTGGAAAGATTTATCTGATTTTTTCCCCTGTATGTTTTATTCCCATGTCTTATATGATGTGATGCTGAATTTCTAGATGTTACTTCATCTATGGGATGCTACCATCCATTTTATTAATAACATACTTTTGCTATTTTGAATCTCAATTTTTGTTTGGCTCATTGGACAGGTGAATAGGAACTTTCCTTAAGTTCATGGGGTACTAAATGCATGATTTGTGCTTATGTGTGATTTCACCATATTACCTGTGACGATGTAGACCTTAGGATGTCTTAATGGCCTTCATGCAATTTCAAAGTTCAAAATCATCTTGCTTATCCTATACTTTATAGCCACAAAACCAACTAGTTGCCTGCCTAAGATTCCTGCATTGTGCCTCTCTGTTGCCTATAATTTATTTGTTTTGGCCAAACGATGAAGGATTTTCTTGTAACATTGTGAGAACAAGAATTCATATTGTTGCCATAAGCTGCGCAAATCAATTTGTCTGCCTGTCTATTCCAAGAAGTACCCGGATTGTGCTAATATTCATGCTGTAGTTGGGCTTTACTGACGGAGACTAAGACCATAACTCACATATTGGAATAGGTCATCTGGCACTTTCATTGTTTGGATGTTCCTTCAAGAAGAATGATATAAGGATAGCATATTCCACAACACGGGTAATGCATCAGACATTGATATGGCGGGTTATATCTAAAGTTGAAAGTCTCTTGAAATGTTTCCAACCTTTTTCCTCAAAAATTTGCAGTTCATTTTAAAAAATTATGTTCTTATTTTTTTAAAAAAATAATAAGAATGATGCTCAGAGGCACTATACTCCAATCATTCACCTGTTCTTAACCTTTAGTAATTTACAATGTTGACATGAATTGTTTTCACTACCTATGCATGATACATAAATAAATAATTGCCTCTCTGAGAGGAGATTGTTTGGCAGTAAGATTTCCATCTGTGAAGTTATAATATCAAGAAAATTCAGTTTGTTTATTTTATTTTTCTATTGCTTCGAATGTTGTATATCTCACTTCGTTTCTTATGATTTGCTTCCCGGTTTGTTGCAGGTTGGGATGATGGCTCTTGTTACCTTGGGTGCAACTTTCCACGCCATTGTTATTTCACTTTTCGTGTTATTGGCAATAGCAGGAGGATTCTTGGCACTTCTCTTTGCGTGTGTAACAGCTATATATATTGGAGCATTATCAATTGCCATATTTGCTATTTGCACTGTTACATTTTGGGCAAGTGTGGCCATACTCACAGCTGCAGGTAAGAAGTTGTTTGATCATCTCAATTATATGATCTGGCATTCTGGCTTAAACTTTTTAACTATTTCATGGCACATTTGCCTTTATAAATTCATAACTCTAAATAGGAATTAAAGCAATACGATATGAATTTCAGCTGAACCCAATTAGAGATCAGGTTAATGATTAAACAACGAACATGGTTATTGTCGTGCCCACTAGAGATAAATTTTAGCCTACAAGACATAACATCTGGTCATGAAAAGTAAACAAATCAAAATAGGTTTTGGTAACTTAATGTATGCCTACAGTTTTCCATTAATTTCATTGACAGTAGGCATATGTGCTTGTATGGAACCCATGTCTACAAATTTGCATTAGCTTCAATGATACTAGGCATATGTGCCTGTAAAGGGCCAGCTATCGAACTTTTTATTAGGCTTATATATGGACAGATTAGATAATTGCCCATGGGGAAATGTTCTGGCATCACCATACAATTCCACTGCAACAACATTTTCTTTCTTCCATTAGATGATGATTTAGGTTACCCCCCCCCCTGGATTTCCTATAATGTTGTTTATCTCATGGGTTAATATTAATGCTACAATGTTTCTGGTTGGCGCCCTTTTCTAAAAATATTGAAACCAATGAATCAGGTTGGATTGGATTCTTCTGCATTTTGTGGTTGGTTACTATCAAGAGCTATGAACTGGGCCGACAATTCTTGACTGTGACCAGCTCTGCCATTGCAAATTATGCCGATGCTCGGTATCCTCCCAAGATAGAAAACAAGGACTCAGATTGAGTCTTTATCATACATAGAAGGTTATGCACAAATCTGCATATTGCTGCTTGGTAATCACGCTTTTTGAGGAGTCACCATCTCCAGTAGACCTAACTCCAAACTAGTCTTGTCGTCCATACATACCCCTCCTGGATCTTTCGTGGCTTTGATGTAGCATATTTTCGCCAATAAGCAAGAGATGGTATGATAGGTTGATGTTTGTGTGACTCGAATTAAATACTGGGTTTTCTTTCTACCACACAAAATTTTCCAGCTCACTCTTGTTATGCTTGTCAATTTTATCTGACATGTCTACGTGTTGTTTTTTTGTTTTTTAGGCCAACCATGTCTAGGATCCTGGAGGTTGATTAAATTTAAATTTTCTTAGAAAATATTTTAAAAGATAAAAAATAATAAATATTACGTTAGTGAACTGATTTTTTTTTTTTGGGGCCCTTTTTTGTGTCCGAACCGATTTTTTTTAATTGGCTTGAAAAATAGAATGTGAGTATTTTTCATTTATTTTTTTATGTAAAACAACTAGAAAATACGCCCTCACACTTGTGAAATTGATCCTGAACAATCAGGTAAAAAAAAAAAAAAAATCCTGAAGTCGTTGGCTTTTTGTCAATTTTTTTTATTTTTATTTTTTGCCATATGGCTTTTTGTCAAGTTACTTGACAGTGTTAATAGAGAAATTTTTTTACCATATTGTAAAATTTGAAGGACTAGTAAGAAATTGTATGAAGTGAAAGGACCGGAAACGTTATGTGAATTTAAGAGGTAAAAGTATACTTTTGCCTCCATGTTATAGATCTTGCACTACCTGCCTAGTGATGTGACTCATTGGCCTAGGAAAAAAAGCGATTAGCTTGGTTTTTATTTATTTCTTTTTCAAAATAATTCTTAATGTTTATAAAATAATAAATACGTAACAAGTCAAATAATAGTGAATGATACATTTTTAGATAAAAAATATACATTTAGTTCCTTATTTTTGAATTAGGATTTACAATAGAAGCTTTTAAAAAAACAACTTATTTATAATTTTAAATGTCCTTAATTATCCTATTTTAAGTTAATAATGGGTTATACAGGCTTATTGGCTTGACCTCATATGGGCCGGACCATGCCGGCTTGTTTTAATCACTCTCTGTTTGTATCTCTTAGGTAGAGTCAATTCTTAAAATGTCTGTATAACAAAAAAAAAATGTCTGTTTTTTAACTATGTCACTTTTTTTTATATATAAAACAGTTTAAGTGATTTAGGTCTCGGTACCAATAAAATCCTCATATTGGTGAAATTTAAACTCATAATTTTATGATTATGAATAAACATTTTTATCAATTGGACCCATCTTTTTTCTCTTGTAAATTTTTAATAATAGAGTATTATAATTAAAAATGATGTACACACATTTAAAATGATGAGATTAATGAGAACTCCTTATCTTACCTCAAATTTCTCGTCATCTTCGTCTCCCTCATTCTAATTACTTGTTTTTTAAGTTTTCATAACATGTTCATGACAAAAAGTTTTTTTAACCACATTTTTAAAGCTAAAAGATTAGCATAAAACAAAATAAAATTAGACCAAAGGTATAATTCACTTTTTGCCTACATTTATATCCTATGTCATAGAAAGTGAATGTCCTTGAGGCATAACTCATTAAGTGGTAAATAAAAGGGTCTGTTTGGGAATACAATAGGGAAGAGAAAAAGCTACTCAAGGTCTGTCTGACAACGCTTTGGAAGGAAAAAAAGCCCATGTGGAGAACAAAAACTTATTTGATATCTGTAGACACGTTTGGAAACACGGTAGCATTCACTGGGCTTAAAAAAAGTTGTTTTTCCTAGAAGTTCATTGAAGTAGCTTCTGGCTTTTTTTCACTAGGTTGAAGAAAAAAAAATCATTTCTTCCACCGCCAATCCAAACATAAATTACATTTACAATAAGACTTTTTCTTTTAATCTGACTTCTGCAAAAGCCACATTAGAAAAAAAAAACTATTTCTCCACCACTAATCCAAACAGGCATTCAGTTGAGAAAAATATTGTAGTTTGAACTGTTTGGGATAACTTTTGACTTTGATGGGCTTATTTATAAAAAGGGCTTTTGATTGAAGCCACTTTTTTCAGCTTCTAGCATCAGTTAGAGACATAGCACTTCAATGTTTTTTTTATTTTTTTAATAATAATTTAAATTTTTTAACTTTAAATTTTTATCTTCAATTATCACATAATATACAACTAATATATATAGTATTTAATAAATTCATACCATTTTCAGTTATTTTCCATCTCAACTGACTTTTTAAATAATTATCCAAACAACCCATAAGGTTAGAAAAAAAAAGTCATTTATGTCATCGCCAATCCAAACACAAATTACATTTATAATATGACTTTTATCCTACCTGACTTTTGTAAAAGTTATATTGTAAAAAAAGTTATTTTTTCATTGTTAATCCAAACAGGCACTTAATTGGGAAATTATTCGCCAACCTCTCGGGGTTTGTTTGGGAACATGACAGGGAAGAGAAAAAGCCCAGTGCATAGTCAAAAAAGCTCAATTGAGAAAAATATTGTAGTTTGAACTATTTGGGATAGCTTTTGACTTTGATGGGCTTATTTAAAAAAAGTGGCTTCTGATAGAAGCCATTTTTTTTAGCTTCTAACGTCAGTTAAAAATGGAGCACTTCAATGTTCTTTAATAATAATTTAAGTTTTTTTAAATTTAAATTTTTATCTTCAATTATCACATAATATACAATTAATGTGTGTGTGTGTGTTGTATTCAATAAGATTCATACCCTTTTTAGTTATTTTCCATCTTAACTAACTTTTCAAATAATCATTCAAACAACTCATTTAGGTTAGAAAAAAATCACTTTTGCCACCACCAATCCAAACACAAATCACATTTACAATCTGACTTTTATCTTATCTGATTTTTACAAAAGTTAAATTATAAAAAATATTATTTCTCCACCGTTAATCCAAACAGGCACAATAACAGCAAACTTGAAAATTGTGGTATAGAACATACATCTTAATCCAAACTTTAAAAAAAAAAAAAAACACAGACAGCACCTATGGTAAGCCCAACAAAGCCCAAATCTTCCTAGACCACTTGACACAATATACCCATTTTTGTTTTGAAAATTGGGAGAATTGCTAAAAAAAAACCTTGCAAGCAAATTAATTGCCCATTGCTACCATTGCACACGGTGGGTGGTATGTTGCACACGGGCGGATGATGTGTTGCACATAAGGGATGGTGTTTGCACTTTCGCAGGGATGCTTTTTGCACATATGGATGTTGATTGCACATGATGGATGCTTGCTTGCACATTGGTACCATTTAGCAATTAATTTGCTTAAATGATATTTTTTAACCATTTTCCCTTGAAAATTTCAGGCTTTTTTTTTTTTTTGCTTTTCATGTTGTTCAGTTGGACTGGATCAAACCTTGGGCTCTGAAGTGTATCAATACATTAACAATAACACACACGAGATGAATTATTGTACCAAAAATATTTAAAAAGCATTAAATTATTTATAAAGAGCTAAAAAAATTAGTGTTCAATCCCATTTATAAATTTAACCGTTTAACCTATGCTCCTTTAATTTAAAAAAAAAAAACAGTTTTATATATGCTTTTGAGTCAGTTTATGATATTTTAAAAAAAATACATATTACACTAAGTATAGTACCTGTTAGGATATCGATCTCTTCCTATTCCACATTCTCTCATTGAAATATTAGTAAAGGATCAATTCCTCATAGATTAATTAGTTATTTTTTTAATATTTAATAATTCAACATACCAGTAAATAAAATTTATATTTCATTTAGAGAAAATGACATTAATGTCCCAACTAAAAAAATAATATAAAAAAAAGGTTCATAATTTATCAATGTCAAATGAAAGAGCAACTATTAATAAGTTATAGGACTTTTGTAATATTATTATTTTTAATTGGAATCTTGATGTAATTTTCCTTTTCATTTATCCACCAATCATCTCTCTCTTTCTCTCTTACTTATTTCCTCAAATTAAATACCTATATTTGTTTGGGGAAATTATTATGAGATCCATAGAAAAAAATATAGATACCCAAAAATCCAATTGCCCTTGTGATTAGAAAAATCTTTCCTCATCATTATTGCATCACAAGAGCAATTTCGTAATTTTTATTCTAAACTTATTTACATGAGTCCTAGAGACTTTAGAGTTACTTATCCTATATTTTAACACCTATACTTTCCCTATTTACTTTGCACATTAAAGCATATAGTGAATTAGATCGAACTGAAACAATAATTTGATCAGAAGCAACCATTTTCTAATATACACACGTAAATATGCCCGAGTACTGTATCTTACTAAAAGATTCTCCTAACTAGAGGTGGTAATATGGGTTAGGACCACGGGCCGAGCCCGCCCAACCCGTAAATATGGGCGGTTTGAGTTCTAAAAAATTGGGACCATTTGGGAGCGGTTCTTTTAGGCCCAAACCCATATGGTCTCAACCCATGGCGGGTTGGACCACCGGGTTGGTGGATTGACCCATATTTATTTTATTTTATTTTTTTATGTTGTGAACTCGAATAGATAAGGGTGAATGACCAAATAAGACCCAATCCAATTTTCGTAGCCTTATAGTTCTAGGTCATTTATCATTGCCCATTGATGATTTGGGACTTGGGGTTGCGACTTGCGAGTTCAAGACGTGGTATTCGTATACTCTTTGAGTCCTTATCTCCTCCTCTAAACCAAATAGACCAAAAAGTTTAGTTTCTCTCTCTCTCTTCGTGTTCTGATAGTCCAATCTCCGATCCCTTGCTCAGTGCCTCAGTCCCTCGCTCTCTTCTTGCTCAACTTAGCACCTCAGTCTTTTGAACCAAACAGAACAAACCCCGCTCGTTTTCCTTGTCGTTCAAAAATATCGTCTGATATTTTAAGCATTCCAATAACTACAATGGGTAGTGAATCAGCTTTTATTATTGGTTCATGAGTTCTCACAAAGTATAGAAGTTCTCTTTTTCCTAATAATGTTCAAGCCCTTATCTGTACGCGTAATTGGATGCTTAGTTTCCCAGTGGAAAATGATATTGATGATGGTAATATATTTATATTTACTCATTGTTATTTACTCTGTTATTTAAAATTAACATAATATTATCTTTCACTTTGTTTTATTATCTATAGTAGTGAGAGATTTACCTGTGGAAAAGCAAATTGATCGAGCTCAACAAAATCTTACAGCTGCACACGATACTTCAAATTCGAATACTATTAATATTAAATAATTATTAATTATTTTAAATTCTACTTAGCATTGATGGCTTTTGGGTTTATGTTTCTTTTGTTATATGTGGACTTATGATTAATGTTTATTTTTTTAATGAATTTTTAATTTCTTTATAGTTTATGTTTGTAGAAAAATAATTTTAGTATATTGTGAAAAAAAAAACTTAAAAAAAAATATGGGTTGGGCAGGCCAACCCACCAACCCAGTGGTTATGGGTTGGGTTGGCATTTTGCCAACCCATATTAATATGGTTTTTTTGGGCCTAAACTCATATGGTCCCAACCCATGACGGATTAGCCTAAACCCGGTGGGTTTGACCATATTACCACCTCTACTCTTAACCAGTGTAGTTTTGTCCCTTACAGGACGAGCAGTCGAGCTCAGATAGCATAATAGTTGCTCATGAAGTTAGTTATTCCATGATTGGTAGTAAGAGATTCATGACCATTAAAATTAATTTGGAAAAAGTGTACGATTGGCTAAGATGGTATAACATTATAAAATGCCTCGAGGGTAACTTGGGGCTAGTGGAGATCAATAAATGTTGCTTAGACTAATTCTGTGCTCTTTCAGGATGTAAATCATTCATCCCAAAATCAAGATATTCTTCTAAAGAATGTGAATCATAATAGGACAAATCATAGTAGTAACGAACTAGGTATCTCTAAAATTGAAGATCTTGGTAAATACCTGGAAGTTCTTTTACACCATGAGCACGTTTCAATAATGACTTATCAGTTCATTATTGATAGTCAAAAGTCATTTAGGAAATTAGAAAATAAATAACATTTCCTTTGTTGGACGAGCTACAATGATTAAGTGAGTAATTAATGTTTTACCTAGCTACCTATACCATGCAAACTTCTTACCTACCAAATAGCACTTGTGAATCCATTATTGAGAAGAAATTAAACCTTGAGAGTTTCTTTAGGGGAGGTTGGAGAATTAGCGAAGAATGTATCTTATATCTTGAGACAATGTCTGCTGAGATAAGTGAAAATGATGACTTGACATGCGCCATATAAAGCAACATAATAGAGCTTTCATGATGAAGCTTGGATGGGGACAAATAAAAGAGTGAGATTCTCTTATTGGGTGAAGGTGATGTGAAGTAAATATGGATGTGGTGAAGATCTTATTCCGTCTATTAAACCCTGGAGAGTAGGATCAAATATATGAAGAGGAATACGAAACAATTGGCAGCATGTGCTCGTAGGGTTGTAGGTGGAAATGGGAGACGGACAACTACTTTTTACTACTAAATTTGCATATAGGGCTCTTGATCTAAGGAACAATGTGCCCTCCCGAAGCTATTTGGAAATTGAAAATCCTCTAGAGATATAAAACTTTCTCCTGGCTACAGGGACACACACGAACCATAACAAATAAATGCAAATGGAAGAGAGGGCTTCATCAGAATGGTTATTGTGTAAAGTGTAAAGAGGTAATGGAGGATGAGCTTCATGCACTGAGGGATTGTCATCAAGTAAAATTGTTTTGGAAATATATTTCATTACACCCAAATTTCACAATGGTTTCTTGCATTTCACTATCTATTGGCTTCTATATATGGTGAGACCGTCATGAAAACACCCATAATGGATCTGAAACAAAGTTGAATAAGATTCTGGCACGAGCCATAATGGGATGAAGATTAACTCACAGCAACTCCAACCACCTGTCCTTGCTACTGAAGAGACAAACGGAAGGCATGTGGTTGAGGTCAATGGTGCATTCTCACACTATTTTGGTAAAGTTGCGTGTGGTAGTGTCGTGAAAAAGGGAAACGTCTCCTTGATGGAAGATTTTGTATCCAGGTTTAAAGAAGGTGATTACTTCATAACTGAAATGTAGAGATGTCTGATGGGACTCAAAACAGCTTAGGATTTGGGTGTTAGAAAAATAATCCCAAAATGTGACTCTGCTGAAGCTGTTCAACTGATCAATTCTCAATGAAGTTCTGGTAACTCATGAAGACTATAGAATGATCTCTACATGATACAACATTCTTAGTAAGTAGTGGAAATCCAACATATGAGTAGAGACGTGAATATCATGGTGGACTTTCTTGCAAAAAGGGCTCTAAACGAAGTCATTACACTACAACTTCTCAATCCAAAGTTACTAATAGAGATTTTAGCCTATGATGTTGATTCTTAATTTTCCAGTGTTTAAGTTTTTCCCTTATTTCTGGTGTATTAAAAACAACAAAAGTATTGCATGGGATTTATTTATTTATTTATTTTTAAAAGTGACTATGAACGTTCCCTGAGTTATGAAGGCAGTAACTTTAAACTCATAAAAGTCATGGGTTGAAAATAAGAATTAGACTTTATTAGATCTAATTTCTTAGCTCGTTGTTGCATGCCACCTTAGTAGTAGAACGAAAAAGACAGGGCACATTATTCTTTACCCCTCTTTAATTACTTTTAATCTTCACAATCTATATAAAATCTAAAAATTGTAGGGAGTCGCACAATTAATCTTATGAGCAAGTTGTGTCGGTGATTGGAATCAATAAGAAATATTTGAAATTGTAAGATGTTTTATGTTGAGAGAATGGTGTGGTTTCTTTTGCATTTTATGAAAATGCACATACCTGTGAATCTTATTTCTTTTTTTATTGGAAAAAAATATAGTTCTTACTTTTTAATACTTCTGGAGTTACGGTCAATTTGAATCAAAATTCCTATATATATTTTTTTCATTACAGAATCAATCCTTATAATTATGGTTAACTTTGGTCAAGACGGCTAAATATCACACACACACACACATTTCTTATGCGACAATGATATTTGGTAATAATATAGAGGCTTTAACAAAAAATTGATGACAATTCTAAATACTTCCTTTGGTCTTTAATTAATGCACGTAGGATCTAATTAGAAAGTTTATATTACTCCTAAATATAAAACATATTTCACATTTTCATTCATTTTTTTAAATTAACCTTATTAATATTCTTTTAATAGTAATCAAATATGAGAGGGGAGGAATGTATTAAGGAAGATTATTAAGGTGTGTTTTAGAGAAAAACCATATCATATTAACTAACTTAACTAATATTCTTAACCTACTCAAAATTAGTTAATTAAATCTTACATTAAGAGCAAGATAAGTACTAAGTTAGTCTATGAAAAAATTTTGGTAATTAAGGGTCATTTACTTGAATTGACGACAACTCTATGGATGAAATGCACAATGAGTAAGCCAATTAACACAAAAATTAGCATATCTCTATATATGTTTTTTATTTTTTATTTTGGTTTAGATTTAAGGCACATGTATTAATTATAACTCCCTAAAATTACAAATAAGATCGAACACACGACTTCTAGCTCATGTGAGCTTTCATGCTACTAGTCGTTATAAGGCGATTGACAAAATTAACATCTCTCCTTGAATGTGTTATCATACATGATCATCCGATACGGTAGTTTCTCTAATTAATTTTGATTAATATTAATTAGATTAGTGACTTCATAAGTAGTCCTTAATTAGCAATCAGATTGAGGACATGTTCCTTTGTCCCAGTTCAGTAAGGCAGGTATACTTTCAGCTTCACATATATATGATCAAAAGTTGCCTTCACTTTGAAGTGATGATTCTACCTGAAACTACTTATACATGCCTCAATCATTACTCCCTCTAGTCATTCACATAATATTTATTTGAGAAGTTGATCTTGATCCTAATATAAGATCTATTTTTTATATTTTTCAATCTTTTTCTAATTTTTCCTTGTCGATACTGCATTTGGTTTCAACAATAATTAAGGAGGAGAGAGAATAAATGAATTAAGAAAGATGATTATTGTATTTTAAAAAATACATGTCATATTAACTATATTAACTTCCTTAATCTAATCAAATTAAATATGTCTTATATTAAGAATTAAAGAGAGTATTTACTATCATATATATGACATGTGTAGTTTGCTGGATCATATAACTGAATTAAGTACAATGGAAGTAAATGAGAAGAATCTGTGAGATATTCTCAAGACATCCACACATGCAATAAGAGATATGTGAAAAAGACAATTGACATAATTTAATGTATCTCCACCTCAACTTGTCTTTCTTTATAAAGTAATAAATTGCAAAGCATCTTTTATTATTAATTCATCACAATTTTTAATTTCAAGAACATGAGATCTCCAATTCCAACTCAAACTTTATATCAATTAATTAACACGTAATTATATATTGTGCATAAAAATAGAAAAATGTTTGTTAAAATTTCAAACGTCAATTAAATTTATCTCATAAATAGAATCAGATCATCCCAAAAATTTGTATCTTATAAATAAGAAAGGAGGGAGTGTACTTGTTAGCACATCAAATATCTCAATCACACCTTTTGCGTTTTAAGTTTTAAAAGGAATTAGTGTTGAGTCCAAAATTATTTAAGAATATCTTTAATCAAATAAAAAAAAATCTTAGATCGAACAGACATGTGTGTGTTTTCATCCTCTTCTATACATAAATCAATGCAATTCCTCTTAAAATTTTAACATAACACACATTTGAAATAACATAAGTGAGCAAGAATCACTCTCATTTTTTATTCTCCAGTTCTCTCTTGTCTATTATTCTAATGTTTTTTGTCTTATTTATTTTCTCTTATATTTGTTATTTTGCATGATCAGGGGCACTTAGCATCTCATTGTAAAGCTCAAACCCTTCAAACGTTCTTTCTTAGACACTGATTTTCCACCTAAAGCATAGAAAATGACACTAATTTCTTCTTCACAAATGATATACACAAAATATTGCATCCATATTATAAAACACACGGCTTTTATGATAGAAATGATTTTGTGGACTAGTTTTGGCCAACTTGATTTACTTAAAACAATTGAGAGACTGATTTAATTATTTATCCCTTTTTCAAACATATTGACGCGATGGTTTGCTTGCTAATAGCAAGTTTTGGACTTTGATGTTGTGCTTAATTTCAAGCATTGAAAATACTGTCTTAAAAAAATTAATAAGTGTTGTGAATTGTATTGGTTAGAACACACGTGACTTGTTTAGTTGTGTGATTAGTTATACACGTGTGACTGTTTACTTCTATTGTATGTATATATTGGAACAAGTTGTAAGATTTTATCATTCAATAAGATTTTCAGTATTATTCAATTATTTCGGGCTTCCCTGTTTAACATGGTATCAGGTAGGTTATTTTTGGGCCAAAAGTACCAAAGCCCAGTTCTTTAGTCTTTCTTGATCTATCGCCTCATGTAGCCCAGGCTCTTATTTTTCCACTGTGATCTCGGCACGATGAGTCAACATCATGAAAATCGCCTTGAAGATTCTCGACTCCATCCCTGTTAGGATCCGTCTTGAAGACTAGCGAAGAAGCTGGCACCGATGACATTATTCTCAAGCTCTGCAAATCCACTCGTGTTTTTCCAGCACTGACGATGCTGTTATCAGGCTCTGTAGATCTAGGTTTTTCTTGATCTTGATTATGCTTGAACACACTCGTGCCCTTCTTGTTAAAGAAGCGTTCATCTGCCCCCGTCGACGATGTTTATGTCGAGACTGAAGGGAGAGTATTGTAATCACCATTGAGACCAGTCGGTGCTTTCTCGTTGATCTAGTTTCTTCCCTCTTGTCGTGTTCTTGTACCGGTAAGGAATCTCACCGCTCTTTGCCTGTGGTTTGCTGAAATCTAAGTAAGTCTTTCATGATTCGTGAATTAGTGTATGGTTGGTGAATTTCATGAATCTCTGGATGTCTTATCCTTTCTGTTTTGTCTTAATCGATTGATCTTGTTGTTGCTACCAAGAAGAGTGTTCTTCATTTTTCATGGGTGTGTCCCTGTTTTTAATAGACTCTGCTCTTCTAATTCCCTTGTTCTTAGTCAATTTCAAATTTTACATTCCCACTGGCTTTAGTATCTGCATTTATGGCCAAATCAAACAACAACCCCTTAATCTATGCATTTTAATCACCCTCTCTACTTACACCCAACTGATACACAAGTCATGACCCTAGTCTCTCAAGTTCTGGTTGGTTCAGAAAACTATGCTACCAGAGTCGAGCAATGAAACTTACCCTCCATGGGAAAAATAAGTTGGGATTTATCGACAGGACTTGTACTCGAGACAAATAAGATGAAAAACTGAAAGAACTCTGGGATCGTTGCAATTCAATGGTTCTTTCTTGGCTGGTAAACTCTGTTGATAAACAAATTTCCTTTAGTATGGTTTTCTCTCAATGCCTATATTGTCTGGTTGGATTTGAAGGAACGTTTTGATAAAACAGATGGTAAGGTATATTCCCTGCATAGAGCTATAAATTTACTTACTCAAGGAACTACTAGTGTATCTGCTTATTTTACAAAGCTAAAAGAATTCTGGGATGAGTATGATGCTCTTGCTCCTATTCCAAATTGTCAATGTGATTCTGCTATTCAATATTCTAAAGTTTTTCAGAAGCAAAGGCTATTTTAGTTTCTAATGAGCCTTAATGAGAGTTTTCAGAGTATTAGAAGCCAAACCTTAGTCATGAATCCTCTTCCTTCCCCAAATCAAGCTTATTCGATAGTAATTCAAGAAGAAACACTACGACAGATTGCTCTTAACCCCTCTGATTTCCTACTGGACAGTTTAGTTATGGCCACCAATAACATGAAGGGTGGGAGAGCTCGTGGTAGAGGAAGGGGGAGAGGTCGTTCTCAAGAAGATTGTACTTATTGTAGACGAAGAGGACATCGTCGTGAGACCTATTATCAACTTATCGGTTTTCCTACTAACTCTTCTTTCCAATGTGGGAAAACAACTCTGGATGACAGAGCAAATCAAGCTCAACAGACACCTCATCCATCCTCTTCCAAGAAGAGCACCAATTCTGATCTCATCACTTCACAAGCCCCAGTTTTCACTCATGAACAGTACAAACAGATTCTAGACCTACTGAAGCGGGATCCTGATCCTAAAGAGGTTGCTATCAGTATTCAAGCAACAACCCCAAGTTTGCACATAAATAAACTTATTAATGATTGGATTATAGATTCTGGGGCTAGTTGTCACATAATAAATAGTATCACCCAACAATTGGATAAATACAAACCTATCTTAGGACCACTTAGGTGGGTAAGAGTTCCAAATGGATAACGAATTAGAGTCACCCATGTTGGAGAAGTTCAGTTAACAAAACACTTAAAATTAACAAATGTATTATATGCAAAAGAGTTTTGCTACAACATAATTTCAATGGTAAGGTTAGCTCTGTATTGTTCTTGTGCAATTTCCTTCTTTCCTCACTTTTGTTTATTGCAGGATTTGAAGAGTGGAATGAACAAAGAGATTGGTAGACTATCCTCAGGCCTTTACTTACTCAAGCGTGATAATAGTACTAGACTTGTTAATCTAGTAGATCAGCACTGTAATAACAAATGTTTCCTGTGGCATCATAGGCTAGGCCATGCTCCTTTTCATGTTTTGAAATACCATACGGATGTAAGAAAGGACTTAGGTCCAATGGATGATTTGAATAACAATAAATGTGAGATCTGCATTCAAGCTAAACATACAAAATTGCCTTTTTCTCATAGCTCTTCTAAAAGTACAACATCTTTTGAATTGTTGCACATGGATGTGTAGGGTCCATATAGGACTCCCACACACCAAGGATATCAATTCTTTTTTTACCATTGTTGATGACTACTCTAGACATACATAGATTTTCTTATTAACTCACATGTCTGAAGTTGTTAAATTCCTAA
The DNA here is from genome assembly GCA_037074505.1 of Albizia julibrissin. Taxonomy (NCBI): domain Eukaryota; kingdom Viridiplantae; phylum Streptophyta; class Magnoliopsida; order Fabales; family Fabaceae; genus Albizia; species Albizia julibrissin. Next base: position 37,654,608 of record CM073483.1, on the reverse strand, counting down.
AGATTTTTGTTGCCTATGTTGAGAATCATTTTTCAGCTAAGATATAAACTATAAGGTCTGACAATGGAATCGAGTTTACAAATCAAGATGTGCATGATATTTCAATTCTAAGGGCATTCTTCACTAGAGAACTTGCCCAAAGACACCACAGCAGAACAGGGTGGTGGAAAGGAAGCATAGGCACCTTCTAGACGTTGCTAGAAGCATCATGTTTTCTTCTCACACTCCCATTAAATTTTAGGGAGAGGCAGTGAGGACTGCTGCTTATTTAATCAATTTGACTCCATCCAGAAATCTAGGTAATGTTACACCATATGAGTTGTTGCATAATAAACCTCATGATTTGTCACATTTAAGAATATTTGGGTGTTTATGTTTTGCTGCCAATTTGAATTCTAATGATAAGTTTGCACATAAGGAAAATCCTTGCATTTTCCTAGGATATCCATCTACTTAGAAAGGTTACATATTATATAACATCAATACTAAATCATTAATTGTGAGTGGACATGTCACATTTTTGGAAAACCGGTTTCCTTTTAAGAACAAAGAGAGAGAAAATTTAGATAGAAACTGTGAGCTACATCTGGACCTATTTAGAATGTTGTATGATTCTCACCCACTTCATTTAGGAAATCCTCAACATAGTCCTGTAGGTATAACTAATAGCGAGCAAACAAAATATATTTTGAGAGAAACTGCGGATAGTTTTAGTGAGCTGCCTTCACAAGAAAAATCTCAATTAAGAACTGTTAGGGAAAGGCGTCCCCCCTCACATCTTAAAGACTATCATTGTGATTACTTACCTTCATCACATCCTATTACAGAGTTCAATCTGATTTAGTAAATGAAAATACTTTTTTTAACAATGTTTGTCTTAATCATCTTTCTTATCAGCACCAACACTTTATTGCTTCTATTGATAAGACTGTAGAACCAAAATATTACATAGAGGCGGCCAAGGATCCTCGATGGGTCAAGGCTATGTAAAATGAAATAGAGGCTTTAGAGAGGAATAAGACTTAGGAAATAGTTTCCCTACCCAAAGGTAAGAGACCTATAAGTTGCAAATGGGTATACAAAGCCAAATATAAGGCTGATGGCACTTTGGATAAGTTTAAAGCCCGGTTGGTTGCTAAAGGTTACAGTCAAAAGGAAGGGATAGACATTTATGAAATATTTTCTCCCGTTGTGAAGATAGTCACTATTTGAATTATTCTTTATCTTGCTATCATTCATAACTGGTTGTTATGGCAAATAGATGTCGATAACGCTTTCTTGCAGGGAAACCTCCATGAGGAGGTGTATACGTCTTTACCCCCAGTTATCAGTCAAAGGGGGAGCACAGTTACAATGTATGCAGATTACAAAAGTCTCTTTATGGCCTCAAATAGGCCTCAAGGCAGTGGAATGAGAAATTGACACAATCCTTAATCAAGGGAGGTTTCTCTCAGAGGAAACATGATTATGCCTTGTTTCAAAAGAGGACAAGTTCTGATCATATTATATTTATTTTAGCTTATGTGGATGATTTACTAATCATTGGAAATAATATTCATGCTATTAATGAAGTCAAAAGATATTTGCATAGTGAATTTAGAATTAAGGACCTAGGCTCTTTAAAGTATTTTTTGGGTCTTGAAGTTTTAAGGTCTACTCAAGGTATATTTCTCAATCAAAAAAAGTATGCAACATAATTGATTGAGAAAACACTAATTGATGATTCAGTAACTTATGTTACACCTTATGAGCAACACCTTAAGCTCACTACAGAAGAAATTAAACCAGATCCGCCGAACAAGGAAAACACTAAATAGGATCTCTTCCTCCAAGATCCAGTGTCTTATAGAAAGCTGATTGGTAAATTATTATATTTAACATTGACCAGACCTGATATTGCTTTCACTGTGCAGGTTCTAAGTCAGTTTATGTATTTTCCAAAGGATTCTCAAATGGTTGCAGCACTAAGGCTAGTTACATATCTAAAGAATTGTCCAGGACGTGGTATTTTCCTATTGGCAGCAAGTTCACTATCCATGGAGTGCTATTGTGACTCAGATCATGCCGGCTGCCTTGATACAAGAAGATCGGTTACTGGTTTTCTGGTAAAGCTGGGAGACTCATTGGTCTGTTGGAAATCGAAAAAGCAAAATACAGTTTCTAAGTCTTCAACTGAGGCTGAATATAGGGCCTTAGTAATGGCTATTTCTAAATTATTTTAGATTGTTGGATTAATTAAAGAGTTACATGTACATGATATTAAGCCAGTGTTTATTGCGGCAATAAGGCTACAATTCATATTGCAACAAATCCAGTTTTTCACGAGCGCAAAAAACATATAGGTTGATTGCCATTTTGTGTGTGAAAAGTTTTTGAAGAAAGTTATTGCATTTGGTTATTTGAAGTCTTCAGAACAGCTGATAGATATCTTGACAAAAGGTCTTGGAGGTCCTCAACATCAATATATTCTAGGAACATGTGATTATAGAGTTCCTAACTTGAGGGGGAGTGTTAAGAATTGTATTGGTTAGAACACACGTGAATTGTTTAGTTGTGTGATTAATTAGGCATGTGTGATGATAAGTAAAATATTTGCATATTTATTTTCCCTTATATGATGATTTTGTGGATGATATTTGAGCTTAATGTAATCAATTTGGGTGTAATTCATAAATAAATAATGATTTTCTTACAGTCACAGTCAGTACCGCATTAAGAAGAATTAACGAAGGCATTTAAGAAAAGACTATTCATGTTGTACTATTTACTATTCACTGTAGCAAAATACGGATGGTGGATACGGTCACTGTAGCGTGCGGTAGGTGAAACGCGGCACTGTAGCAGACGACTTTCACTGTAGCAGCTACTGTAGCACCCGAAATGAAGCCTATAAATAGAGCTTCTTGGCATGAAAAGAAGAGAGGAGGAAGGAAGAGAGAGAGAGAGCTTCTATTTTAGAAAGAGTTGTTATTTTAGAATTTATTTCTTGCATTTTCTTACTTATTGCATGTCTCCTGGATGGATGGTTTTACCTCCTATATGGAAGGCTAGATAGTCATTTCTTGCATTGTATTACTTTTTGTATGCCTCCTGGATGGATGGTTTTACCTCCTATATGGAAGGCTAGATAGTCATTTCTTGCATTGTATTACTTTTTGTATGCCTCCTTCATGGAAGGTTTTACCTCCTACATGGTATTCTAGATTTTCCATTTTCATGCATCTTGTAGTTGTATTTTTATGTTTTTGTAATTAATTTTTATGCAATATTTATTATGTTTATAATTTATTTTATTTTTTTTTAATTTTATCATGAGCTAAATTTTCCTTTTCCTAGGGTGATGACGTAGCTTATTAATGACGGATTGAATCTTAACTTATTAAATCTAGTTTTAATTTTTCCTTTATGATTGAGTTTTAATTATTGCTCTTAATGCATACAATTGATTGGCCACCTTTTGGATGATTTCAATATGCATGTTGAGACCGGAAGGAGATACATGTGTGTGGATCCTATAATTAAAACCATAATTTGCATATGAAATATGAATATATTCATATGGGTTGTGTAGTCTTAATTGAGTTCCATAAATCTTAATGCATGATTGATTGCTTAAATTCATATAGGAATATATTGGGTTAGCAATTAATTATAGAATTACTTGACCTTGGAAGAGGCTAGTAATTAAAACAGGGAAACTCGACTATCAATCATGTGGAATAAATTGGACTAGAATAGATAAGTGATTCAATCCGGAATTTGTTAAGTGAAATCTAATCCCTAGGGTTTTTTCTCATATTTGTCTTTATATCACTTGTATTCATATTTCATCATTTTTATCTTGCAATCTCCATCACAACTAATCAACCGACTAAATAGAATTAAAATTACCAATTTTGGTACTTAGTGATCAATCCTCGTGGGAACGATACTTTACTCACTTCTATATTACTTGATTACGACAGTGTATACTTGCACTTTCTAAATACACCATCCTACACTCTTAACATGTGACTATTTGCTTTTGTTGTATGTATATATTGGAACCAATTGTAAGATTTTATCATTCAATAAGATTTCAAGTATTATTCAGTTATTCCAAACTTCCTTGTTTGACAGTTATATATGTAATGTTAGATATTTTAATATATTATAATTATTTTTAGTTATTATTAATTAGGTAATTAATTAAAATATCATGAGTGTGGCTTGTGAGTCAGATTTAAGCCCAATTCATGATTAGGGTTATTGGCTATTAATGTGATTTTCTGATGACGGAAAACATATTTGAGTTTACGGCCAAATGAGATGAGCGTAAGGAAAACCTAGTCTACTCATATGAGGTTCCTTGACTGGTGACGGCTCTTAACCCAGTTACCATCACTGTGCCCCACAACCAGTCAGAAAGAGACTTGACAATCTACTTCTGTCTCTACCTTTTGTTTTGTAGCTCTCTTTTATCAGGATTTGTTCTCTATTTGATCAAAGCCTAGCAATGGCGAGAGGTAATTCCTATAAGTCTTTCGCTAATTGATATAGGAAAATTCATGTACTCTAATTTATTATTTATTTGAGAATTCTTGAGTTTTGTCCTACATGTGATATCAAAGTCAAGTTCTCTGATCCTCTGCCTTTTACTCTTTGATCGGGGATTATCCAAGCATGGAATTAAATTAAATTTACCGTAGTAATTTTACACAGGTTCCATTTTTTGGATTGGAGATTGAATTTCTTTAGTAGATGAATTATATCATTGCTAAAAGTTAATTCATATAAGTTTCTAATTTATTATTAATAAACTGCCTGTGTGTTTTTTCCCTTGAGATCAATGAGATATGAGGATGATTAATTTCATCTAGGGAATCATGTTCGTCGATGAATTTTAGGAAATTTTCTAATTCTTGTTTAAATATGTTTCAGAGCTATTTGAATTTTAATCTAGGTTTTCAAAATTATTCTTTTTGAATTTACGTCTGAGCTAGTACAACAGAAGAATGATTTAGTTCCTCTGTGATCATCTTTGCCTCTGTCATAGTGAAATCGAAGGCACATGAAACGACTATATGTTTTGTTTTTGATTTGTTGTTTCCATGTTGTGATAGTCGCTGGTGTACGAACCCTTCATAATCGCCATCGGAACCAAGAGTTTACTTCAACCCAATTCATTTGGCGAGAGTTTTGTTTCAATTTTGATTATATGAGAGATGATGAATTATGTCTCAGTGGACTACCATCTCTGTTTTCATAGAAACAAATCGAAGGAATTGAAATGCTTCTCCCTTTTAATGTTTTAAATTGCAGAAATCATGCTTGTATGCAAATTTTTGCCCAGATCTTGTTGCACGCTACCATGAAAATGATCGTTGAGATCATCATTTTTGAGCTTCGAAAATGTGGCCTGAACTCACGGCAAGTTGTAGACCCATCAGGGTTTGCAATCAGGTCACGATGCGCTTAAGTCGGGTCTAGGGTTCCTAAACCGGGTAGGAGAGATGACAGAAACGATGACGTTTTGACTTAGTCAAAACGTTGCCGTCTCGAGTCATCATGAGAGCTCTCTCGTACGCATGAAAACGACGGAATTTTGCCCTTTAGTGAAACGCCGCGTTTCACAGACCTGGGGGAAGGGTTTTTGGGCCGAGTTTAAGCACTCTCAGCCGACTATTAATATTTCAATTTGGGCCGAAGGAATTATGCATTTTATATTTCCTACCATTTGACTATTAAACGTATCATGGGCCGGAGCAAATTGGGCTTACATTTTTTTTTAAATGGACAATTAATTCGTTCTAGGCCGAGGCTTTTATGATATCTTTTATAACAGTGATGTTTTGAGGAATCTTTTGGGCCTTATTATGTTTTGATTTTTCTAGGCTATAGATTTTAAATTTCCAGAAAAGATTATTGGGCTAAATAATGAATCTTTTTCCTTCACTATTTAATTAAATTGACTTTTTTTATTTACAATTTTAATTATATCACATTAAACTGTTTAAATTAATGAAAATGATTAATCTTGGCAATTTTTACATCCCGAAAAATTTGCAAAATTTTTTTAGAAGTTATTTAATTGTCTAAACATTTAGAAAATTAACTTTAGGCAATTATCTAAGCATTCAAATTTTGTAAAGCTTAATTTAAGTCAAAAAGTGCCAAAATTAATTCTTTAAACAATTTTTTTATACATAAAACATGAGGGCTTTCTAATTAATTATTTAGGGTCCTTGTTGATCAAATTAATTAATTAATCCCTCCATTAAGATGTGCATATATTGGATTTATTTTGAATGCATAAAATAGTGGAAGAGTTTATTTTTTGTTGATTATTTAGTCACATTTTATTGATTAAATTAATCTATTAGATAGATTCTCATTAAGAATTTGTGCATATTTAGAATTTAAATGCACAAGGTTGGTATTTGTGATTACTATGCATCTTGGGGAATAGTCACATCATCCTCTAGTGCATGTGTAGATAATCACTTATGTATTTTAACATATCAACTCTATTAAATGGGTAATATTAATTTAATCAAAGTGGAAGGATTGTATTTAGTTACTTATGTTGATTAAATTAATTGGTTAAGTCCTCCATCAAGTTGTGCATATACAAAATTTAAGTGCACATGATTGATATTATAATTCACTTGCATACTAGAGTGGTAGATACAACACCCTCTTACAACATGCAAAATAATCACATATGGATTTTCGAATATCAATCTTTTGAAAGTGAGTAAATATTATTTTATTCACGTTCATGATTTAGTTGATTAAATTGATTAACTAGGATTCCCATTGACATTGTGCATATACATATGGTATTTAAATTATACATATTTGATGTTAGTAATTAGTATACATATTTTGTTTAAGGAATAGCTACAGCATCCTTATGCACATGTTGTATGCATATTTAATCATATAAGGTTTTACATATCAAATTATGATCATATGTACAATTAGTATACACAATGATGTGATCTCTTTGTGATATGTATGTAGAATCGAGGAGTAGCCACAATATCCTCACTAGGTACATACACTTTATTTTGTTCTAACGAACAAAATACATCACACAAAGATTTAAGACATCATTATAATTAAATGTATGGTTATAATTAATCTTTACCCACAGGTAGATAATTAAAATCATAGTTTTAATTAGGGTGGAATGGAACGTCATTATATTTTGTAAGTAGCCCACAGGTATTAGGGGATATAACTGCATTCTAGTTTCACCAATTTGAAATAAATTCATGATATGCTAATGTCTTTGCCCACATGTAGACATTAGTGATACGAATTTATAATTGTATGATTTATATTGGTAAACATACGCTTACATGCGATGGTTTCTTGCCTCTTATAGTAAACTTTGTAAGTATGATTTACCTTTATTTTGACTTTGCAGCATGATTGCTATCTGTTCAATTATTTAGTTTGATATAATTTATTAGAGACAAATTAAGCCTATAAGGAGAACTCCTACCATTAGAATAAAATTGACATTAAGAAAAGTTCTAGTTTTTATAATACTAGCGTGAGAAATGAGATAACATTATTGTCTCAATAAAGTAATCTCAATTAAGAGCTAATTAATATAAGTACATAAAGAATGGTACAAAGTCAATGGATGTTGATAGGTTGAAGGACAGATTTAAAAAATTTCATAAATGTTATTGCATTGTTTTTGTTGACTATGAAGTGATTCTCCGTAATAGAGTAAAATGTCTCCATTAATCTAGGTGGGACAGTTCCTCAGTTTATTATCTCATGAGTCATTACTCTTTTTCATGAATACATGTATGTACATCAAGTATTCATTAAAAATGTGTATATATAAATCTTGCTTTCTTTTGGAAAAGCATGAGATTTTAAATGAGAGCTATTTAGCTACCAACCCAAAGGCCATGTGTAACACCTTAATTTCTAAAGCCTTTAGATTAATTTAAATATATAATGGTTCAAACCTGAGACCAAGACAATTTAAATTCCCAATTTAAGACAGAGTTTAATCTTATATTTGTATAAAATTTTCAAAAACTTTTTAAAATAAATATGTATGGTCTAAATTTTAGTTTGTAAATTCATTATCTTTATCAGTTTAAAAATATTTTATTTAAAATACAGGGCATTTTCTATCTATAGTTCGCATCGTGATGGTTAACTTATGGGTTTCTGGATACCAGTACGTTATCGAAAGTCTAGCGTACGGATTACAACGTATACAGTCTGCATCGCGAGTACTAGTACTACTATCGCTACTACAACTACTTATAAATATTTTACAGTCATCCAAAATAAAATGATAACCAACAGTCCATAATTTATTTGCCTCTTCTTCGTCCGTCTATATTACCTTCTTGCCCTTAGAGCTGGACGCATTTGCTGTATATCATTGGTTGAAAAAGGGGTGAGATTCAAAAGAATCTCAGTAGTACACAGATCACTCATATAATATGCAAATACTAAGCATGTAAAAAAAATCATCAAACAGCACAACTTACAGAAATGCAGCACATAAAAGGGCCTAACTGGTCCCTTATCTCATACTCACAGCGCTTGAGATTCACAATCTGGCTGCCTAGGGCCTCTGCCTCAAACCTACCTGGCTTAAGACGCCCCCGGGTAACTCCCGGTGCAACTTGTACTTACGGGTCTTACCGCCTATGGACTATCTGTCCCACACATATACAGATGATATGGTACACATACATGGCATCACATATGATATAAGAGATAAGGTACTACCTGACAGTCTTTCCAAATTTGGTTCCTGTTCTCAGTCTCTTAGGCGTCTCGGGCAAATGTCAAATCCTATAATTTATAATTTACGGACGGGCGAATTATTACTTATTCCAAAATAATTTAAGACACTTTGGTAGGTTATCATTATAGCTAATACCTTAAATTTAATAGGTATTTAATGGACTCGTACCAACTCTAAGTATTTAATTTGACCCTTATAGTCCTAATTATTTCAAAAATACCCTTACTTTTTATTTTTTCACTATTACTCAATTCTGTCAGAATTTTCAATAATCTTTGAAAATTCATATCTTGGCCTAGAAATATCCAATTAAGGTGGTTCCAAATTCTATGTGTCACTTATGAAGTCTATTTTAATATAAAAATACGTTTAACTACCACCTATCCATGAATAATTCCCAGTTTTAAATTTTTCTCGCACTGCCAGAAAATCTTTCCAGTTTCAATAGCTTAACTTCTAAACTTCATAACTAAATATCTAGAACTCCAAATGGTATGGTTCAAAATCCTATATGATAATATTTAAATATATTATCATGGAAAAATATAACCATTTATAAATTATAGGTACAATATTTCCAGAATTTCTTCAAACCTCGTCTGTACCATAAAACGTTCCAGATTCATCATCTAACTTTAAAAATTCATATCTCACTATTTATAAACCCAAATGATACATATCATATATCAAATTAAAGCTTAAGATGTATACTCTCCTTATGTAAACTTTCATAATTTTAGGACCAGGTTTGGTTACCGAAATGTATTTTACAACAAATATAATTTCAGAGAAACTAACCGAACAGCAACTCCTCTTATTTTCTAAAAATTCTATACTTGTATATAATCATCCAAAAATCAAAACCACATGTATTCCCACATAATTTTTCGTGTAGAATTGATTGGAAACCTCAAATTTGACAAATTCTCATTCCTTCTTCATGCACTATTTTTCCCAAAACAAAACCTTACAAGTCAACAATTTATTATACTAGGTTCTTATGCTTCCCAAATTACCCAAAAATATTCTTAAATCAACTAGAAAGAGTTAAGAATATGGGAAGGAAACTCACCTATATTAGGATATGGAGTTGTATGTAGAATTTGTAATCACTTCTTCCTTCCTCTGGTAGCACTGATTCTCTTACTTATCTCTCTTTCTCTATTATGTGTCTCTTACTCTCTCTATTTTTCACTCACTCTCTCTTTTCTTTCTTCTTGGATAATGGCTGAAGAGAATTGAAAATGAGGAGTGTGTGTGTTCGTATGATTAAAAGAATGAGAGAGTGTGTTGTTTTTTTTTTATTATTAAAAATGTGTATGTGTGTGCCATGTGGGTAGTGTGTGTGTGTTTTTTAATTATATGATTGTGTGTGTGTGTATTGCGTGTGATGTGTGGGAAGAGGGTGTGTGTGTGTTTTAATTATTATTATATATATATAGGTATATTTTTATCCTATTAATTACACACCCTAGGTCTTTATTTTTTCCTTTGTCTAATTTAAGATTCCTTATATTTCATAGGTTTCATAATTTAGCTTACTATCTAACTCCCATAAATTAATCCTTAGCCTTTGAATAAATTTTGAGATGTTACACCATGAAGTTATAGACATATAAAGTTTAATCTGTCTACAATTGGAGGCTTGATTAGAGGCAGTAGTTGCCATTGTTTTTGTTCTAACAGATAAAATATTTCATCCTGATTACAGTTGACTCTTCACAATACTTGAATACTATTTGCTTTATAATTAAGCAATGTCTTTTAACACTTTTAGAGAATATAAAGCAGAAGTGGGTAATTTAATCTGGTAAACAGATTAATATAGTGAAGTCAATTAGAAGAGATGGATGACATTATGGGTACATGACAGAGAACAGTAACTTAGCCTATATATTTTCCTGTTAAGGAATGCACTCAAGACAATTATATATCTTAGATGAGTTTCCAACAAAATTGTGTTTAAACCCTTTTTAAAATCAGAAAGTTGAAAACTCAGTTTATATAGAATTGTCTTATAAATGGAAAAGTGTGGAAGGAAAACATTTCAAGGACTAAGATTGCACATTTTTGTGAAGATGCAGAGAGATCTTAGGAATTCTATTAAGTTGTCCATGTCATTTTAGAAGTTGTGTAGTAATTTTGAAATGCCAAATTATCAAGAAATGGCATGATTAGCAGGAGTGATCAAATTCATTTAGGATGATCACACATAACGGATTGTAACCTCTAATCATGATGGAACATTAGATTTACATGATACTCTTCTCATTGAGGTAAATGTGAAACATCATGAAGTTTTGAAATTCTCAATTGGTCAAGCTTGAAATAAGAAGTATCAACATTAAGGACTCTATCAATTATTAGGAAAAGAATCCCGAAACGAACAAGGAATATTTCAAATTAATAGATGATGCTCTTATTATAAAACTTCAATCTTAACAGATTGGGTTGAGATCAAATGACAATTCAAATTTGGTAACTACTACCAACTATACATCATGTATTTCAAGTAATCTGACTAGAGCATAAACAATGTGAGTAACCCTAAATTCCATTGTCATCTTTCCATTATAGAAACAAGGACAGATGTATGTGAATTAAAAGAAAGGGTCACATAAACTATAAGAAAAATTTAGTTAGCAAAACTGAGAAATCGTATTCACAAACATGTTTCACAGTAGTGATAAATGTGTTATGATACGATCACATACATGATAAAGTTGAAAGTATCATAGTCTTTTTTGTATCGCTAGATTAGTGGGAGCTGAGTCATCTATATCGAACAAAATGATGATTCACTTATTGCTTGTGAATTTTGACATAAGGTGTTGCATATAACAAAATCACCATTGTTCAAGTTTGTTATATAACTAGGATAAATGTAGTATTCTTCTATAATACATAAGGGGATTGTTCTCAAAACACTTGAGAATGTCACAAGTAACCTACGATCACAAGTATTTGAACATTTATGGATAGATGGTAGTTGTTATGAAAATACAATTAGATTGTTCATATGTCTCTAATATATATAATTGAATTTCTTCTAATTTAATTTCCTAGGTGCAGGCTTCCTTAAATGTGCACACAAATAGGCAATGCCATTGGAAGGGAACTTTAGGAGGATTATCAGACATATTCTTGCTTGAATAATAATTGAAAAGTTGCAAGTCACGAAGTACATTACAAAATGTACATTGTTACGAGTGTAGGATGATGTATTTAGAAAGTGCAAGTGTACACTGTCGTAAACAAGTAATATATAAGTAAGTAGAGTATCGTTCCCACGAGGAATGATCACTAAGTACCAAAATTGGTTATCTTAGTACTATTTAGTCGGTCGATTAGTTGTGATTGAGATTGCAAGATAAAAATGATGAAATATGAATACAAGTGATATGAAGACAAATATGAGAAAGCCCTAGGGATTATATTTCACTTAACAAATTCTGGATTGAATCACTAATCTATTATAGTCCAATTTATTCCATATGATTGATAGTCAAGTTTCCCTAATTTAATTACTAGCCTCTTCCAAGGTCAAGTAATTTTATAATTAATTGCTAACCCAATATATTCCTATATGAATTTAAGCAATTAATCATGCATTAAGATTTATGGAACTCATTAAGACTATACAACCCATATGAATATATTCCTATTTCATATGAAAATTATGGTTTTAATTATAGGATCCACACACATGCATCTCCTTCCGGTCTTAACATGCATATTAAAATCATCCAAAAGGTGGCCATTCAATTGAAAGCATTAAGAACAATAATTAAAACTCAATCATGAAGGAAAAATTAAAAACTAGATTTAATAAGTTAATATTCAATCCGTCATTAATAAGCTACACCATCACCCTAAGAAAAGGAAAATTTAGCTCATGATGAAATTAAAAAAAAAACCAAAATAAATTAAAAACATCTTAAATATTGCATAAAAAATTAATTACAAAAACATAAAAATACAACTACAAAATGCATGAAAATGAAAAATCTAGCCTACCATATAGGAGGTAAAACCTTCCATGTAGATGGCAACATATACCATCTATAAAGGAGAACTACCTAGACATTCCATATAGGAGGTAAAATCATCCATATATGAGGCATGCAAGAAGTAAAAAAATGTAATAAATAAATTCTAAAATAACAACTCTCTCTCTAAAATAGAAGTTCTCTTTCTCTTTCTTCATTCCTCCTCATTTTAGGATGCCAAGAACCTCAATTTATGAGCTTTAATTTTCGGGTGCTGCAGTAACTTTGCTACAGTGCTACAGTAAAACGCATTGGAATAGTGAAAAAGCACTTATGCACCGACGCTACAATGAATCCGAACAATGACGTATGAACAGTAAATTCGTATGAATAGTATTTCGCTACAACGATATCTTCTTAATATGGTACTGTACGAGGCTGTAAGAAGAAAATTATTATTTATTTATCAATTACACCCAAATTCATTACATTAAGTTCAAATATCATCCCTAAAATCATCATATAAGGGAAAATAAATATGCAAATATTTTACTTATCATACATTAAGCCTCATCCTCTACATATAGGAAAATGATTATCTTTGTTTAGTTTCGTATGATGTGTTAATTATAAAATAGTTAATATTATGATGCATCTTTATGTTTATTGAACAAAACGCAACATGGAGGAATACAAGATTGCTAAGTAGTCACTGATTGCTTAGTTTCACCATGAATTGTTTAACCTAGTCATTCTTCGAGGCAAGTTATAAGATTGCCGGTTAAAGAATTTCATTTTGTGGTTTTAAATTAATTTAAACCCATTAAGGGTGTTGTATGACCATAAAGTCAATAGGTCATAAACACATAAATCATTGATCCTTGAATGAATTGCATGCATTTATAGACATTAAAGGATCAAATACCTTATCTCTAAGTTAGATCACATTGAGTGATCTGAATAAGGTATTGTCAAACGATGAAATTCAAGTTGAAGTTTGTTCTCTCATATTGGTACATAGTTATCGAGATTGACAAACATTTAAGTAGGAACCGAATAAACAATTAAGGTTTATTTATTAAGTTTTAACCCATTAAGTAAGGGTACTGCTATGTAATACATGGAAGATAATACTCGACCAATGGGACTTATCGTCATGATTCTTGCAACATAGCCTTAATTAATCTGGATAGGGCAACTGACGTAAATTTACGGGCCAAGTGGGAGAATGTTAGATATTTTAATATATTATAATTATTTTTAGTTATTATTAATTAGGTAATTAATTAAAATATTGTGAGTGTGGCCGTGAGTCAAATTTAGACTCAATTCAAGATTAGGTTATTGCCTATTAATGCTATTTTTCTAATGGCAGAAAACACACTTGGGTTTACAGCCAAATGAGACGAGCGTAAGGAAAACCTAGTTTGTTTATCTGAGGTTCCTTGACTGGTGACGGCTCTTAACCCAATTGTCATTATTGTGCCCCACAGCCAGACAAAAAGAGACCTGACAATCTACTTCTATCTCTACCTTTTGTTTTGCAGCTTTCTTTTATCGGGATTTGTTCTTTATCTAATCAAAGCTTAGCAATGGCGAGAGGTAATTCATATAAGTCTTCCGCTAATTGATATAAGAAAATTCATATACTCTAATTTATGATTTATTTAAGAATTCATAAGTTTTGTCATGTAACGGATATATAATCTGCAAGATTTGATTTCCTCAGTTAGAGAAAATATATTAATTCTTCTAGCCATTGTCAAGTTTTTGTAAGTTAGTTATATTATATTGCGAAATTTTACCTGGTGTCATAGTGTACTGTAATATAAATGCAATATCTCATCATCACCAACTTTAAGACTTGATTATAAAAACATTCACGCTTTCCGAATCTTAAAGAAAGCAAATTCGGTTTATCGTACGAGATACATTATGCTGATTCCTAAATTAATTATATTTTAATTATTTATTTTCTTTTTCAAGAGAGGATATTTGTTCTCATTCCTTAATAACCTTTTTAAAACTATTGGGCAAAGGGGAGAAATATAATAGTGGAGAATAAAATTGAGAAATTAAAACAAGAAAAAGTTTTCATCCATACCTTCTTCATCTATCCTATGAAAGCTTCTTTTTTCCTCCTTCTTGTACATTTTGCCTCCAATAATCAACAAAAAATAATGAAATAAAAAAAACTACTCAACAAAAATGTCCATGAAATGATCATAATTAATAGACTTCAAGAAAGAAGCTAATTAAATCACCAAGGTAGAACTATATATAAAAGTGTACAAGAAGGCCCTTTAATTGATAATCTTTCTCCAATTGGAAGCAATAATTTATATATCTAACTCCCCCCTCTCCTCCATTAATTCATGAAATTAAGATGATGAAGAAAAGCATAAGACTATTAGCTAGTATAAATTTGTTGGATCAATCATGATATGGATTAAAGAGGTAATAATAAACTCATTAATTAATAGTCAAAAATTATTAAATAATTAGGCATGTCATTTGCCATCCCAATCTGGTCTTCCCAACGTAAACTCCAAGCTTGGGTTCTTGCACTCCAAATTAGAGCTTGATATGTTGTTCTTCACATGCCTTGAATCACACTCCTGCACGTTTTGTTGTTATTTTCCAGAATTTATGAGAAGAAATTAAATGTAAATAAAGCAATTATATATATATATATTAGAAATTAATTAATGGTACCTGAATTTGATGCCCTGATGATGATAATGGTGGAGTCTGAAAGGCAGGTCTCAGAGTATCCATGTCTTTGGTACTATTTTGAAGCCATGGCTCTCTACTACTGATTATTTCCAAAAGAATAACAAATTAATTAAGAAATGCCTTAACTATATATAATCTGATAATTTTGATAATGCTTAATTAATCATACCAAAATTCTATGTTTTTGAATAAACTACACAGAGATTAAGGAAGTATAAAAGTATAATGAGATATATGTAACTCTAACTTGTGGGGAATCTTGTGATGTTATTGAACCCTTTTCCATTCCAGACATTTAAATAGAACGCATAAATCAGTTATTATATTATGAAGTTAGTTAATATCATACTTAGTGGAAACTTATATATGAACGTAATTATTATATTCTAGCTATATATTGTGTAATTCAAATTAGATCTCAGCTTTCCTACAAAGCATTAATAATCTGCAAGTTCATAACTTTTATATATCACGACGAGCAACTTTTTATTATATTGAAATTAAACTCAAATATGTGTTATTATATTTATTTAATTTATTGGGGAATCTTTCCAGAATTTTACCTCACTGTCTTATATTATATTACGATTCGAGGAGCATTGTCTTCCCTGATAAAATTTCTTCTACTTAAAAAACAAGCAAAAACTAACACATTCACACACACTTTTTCCCCTAACTAATGAGAATATTTAATTTGAAGAAATAAGAAGCGCTCAAAATGAAGGAATTAATCTTTTTTTTCTTTTTGTTATTCGCAATCTCCATGGAATAAGAGAGAATAAGAACCATATTTTTGACAAAATTTCATACATAATAGACAAAAAGCATAATTAATTAACTATATATAGACATGTAAAGGAAGAAAAAAAAAGAAAAGAAAAGGTGAGTATGTGCATGCATATATTCAGGTGTATGTGGGGGATGCCTTTAATCCTAATTAACGTTTTGATTATGTCTTGTAGCTTTCCTTTATCATACCCCAAAAAAAAAAAAAACCTACATATGTTCCTACGCAGAAAACTTCTTTGAGACACACACACACATAAAAGAAGCAAAAAAGAAATTAAAGAAACAAGAAGAAACCAAACACACAAGTAAAGCAAAAGCTGCCACACACAAACAAACCCTTTTTATTCTTCAAGAAAAAAATATAAAAATGTACCATACAACCAAGGACGTGGGTTTCTCATTGGGTTTTAACAGTAAAACCATGCAAATTTAAAGCAAAAAAGCAATGCAAATTGCAAAGTCGTACTAGACAGCATCTCACAACATAATTATATATATTAATCAGAATCTATTGAGATATATATAGATATAGATATGAACTTCTAGAAGAGTAACGTGTGAATCATATTATATCATTATTCAAACTCAGTCCAAAGATATATACTTGATGACTCTTCTCTGAATATTATATTATTCAAATGTATGTATGTATGTATGTAATTTGTAGGTACCTTGAAGAATTGCTCCATAGTATAGTGGTAGTAGAAGAGTAGTCCATTTCATGCTGCACTGACCTATCTGTTTTGCTTCCTCTTTGATCTGCAAATATTTCATCTTCTCCAGACCCATCTGAGTGGCCTGCATCATAAACCCAAAGCCTCCAACATCAAATCCCACACACACACACACACATATTAATAATGCACTTTTAGATGTGATGATTATTTATGTGTCTATTAGTGTGCGCGCGCGCGCCAAGGTTTTGAAATGTAATGTGAAATCTATTGCTAAAAGGACTAAAGGGGTTTGAGTTTAATTTGAAGTAGTGTAAAGGTACATATAGAAGAGAGGCAAAAGAAAGGAAGGAATGGTGTAATGTGTTTACAGTGTGAAATTTGAAAAGCCAAGGGTAAAAAGACAAATGGGTTCTGAAAAGAAACACACACACATGTGATCAGTGGCTCATTTATCTTTCTTTTCTTTACTTGCTTCATTAACATTCATATGACTTAAGTCTCTGAGAGAGAAAAAGAAGATAAGGCTGCTAAAATCACAATTTTATTGAAGAGATCGAGAATTATATAAAGGGATTAAAGCAACTACGAATTACCTGAAGAAGCTGCAGGCTTGTCAGTGGTCTTAACAGTTCGATACATCTGCACACATACATTTAGTTACAACAAATCCATTTTTACTATATCAGGCTAGAATAATAATCAACATATATAATAACTCTTAAAAAAAACCAATCGTTAACAAATTCTGAATTTTTTTTTTTTAAAAAATCGATTCTATACTATATTGTGGAGTTGAAATGAGGAGAAGAGCGTGGGTTTTGGTCATTAATCACGAGGTCGATGTTTGATAAGGTTGTAATTGTAGAAGTATATTATTGGGAAATGATGATTTTTGTCTTGTTATTTCTCTCTCTCTCTCTCTGTCTCTCTCTGTCGTATTGAAAGCTGAAGAAGGCTGTGTGTGTCTGTGTGGTCGTCTCAGACACACAGACCTTAAAACTTAAAGGCTCCTTCCTAACTCAGCTCACTCGCTATACATCGCTAGTCCCTTTAACTAATATTCATTCACTGCCTTTTTCTTTCTTCATCGGCGTCTGTGCCGCAAGGATTAGACCATAAGGCCATAACACAAGAAACACATGACAGTAGAGAGAGAGAAAATGAGATTAAGAAAATGATGATGGTGTTGGATCTATGAAATTAATAATAGTAATAATCAACTAATAATTTAAACTAACTAGCTGGCTATGAGTATAGTCTATATCTATACCTGTAAATGGCTTTTGACATGAGCTAAGGTAAGATCCTTCACATCCATCAGCTCTAGAACTGATTTCGGAGTTGCTCCTACATTCAAATTCACACCTTTTAAATATCAATACAAGTACCTCGTACTCTTGTGTGTTTTAAGAAAAAAAAATTAAAAGATAAAATTGTAATAAAGCAACCTAATTCATCATGTACTAATGTCTAATAGTAATAATAAGCGAATGTAATGTAATATAAGAAGAAGAAGGAAAAAGTGTAATTAGTTGGTTAATTACTGACTTTCGTGGCCGCCGAGGAGCTCGACGGCGTGAACGAAGCGAGCGTGGAGGGTAGTGGTCCACCGCATTCTGGGAGCTCTCATGCTGCGTTTAGTGGGAAGCTTAGGCAAGAATCTGGATCTCATCATCATGAGCCCACTACTGCTCGGAGACGACGAAGAAGCCTCATGTGAAGAAGAAGATGGTCCCACCATATTCCCATACTGGTGATGATGAGATTTGAAGGCTTCACCAGAAATCCCATTATTCAACCTGCCGCCTGCCGCCGTCCTGTATGCCGCCGACACGGGATCCAAGCCCCCGGAGGCCGCCACCGCCATGTACGGAGAAGAAGCAGAAGGAGGATTGTAGAAGCACATCTTGGTTTGCTGGTGGTGGTGGTGGTGGTTATCCACCGCCGGCAAGAAAGGGAAGGAGCGGTTGTGATAGACGGGAATCCCTTTGATGGGCCTCAATCCGTCGGAGGAAGAAGAAGGAGAGGCATCAAGCAATGAGATTCCTCCATAGTTATTCATATTCTGGTGGAGGAAATGGTGGTGGTGGTGGTGGCGGGCGGTCTGAAAATAAGGGTTGATGGTGTTGTTTTTGGTATGGTGGTGGAGGGTTAGTAGTGGTTCCTGTGTTGAATTAGAAGTGGCGAAATTGGTAGCGAGTGAGAGTTCAGTGTGGGCATGAGAGAGGGAAAGAGAAGAAGAAGGAATATAGTGCCGAGCTTCATAGTTGTTGTTAATGTTGCTGCAAATCAAAGAAGAAGAAGGAGGGCTTATGTGAAGGGAAAGATCAGGAGTAGCAGAAGAAGAGGTTGACGAAGAAGAAGCAGGTGGCTCTATGAAAATCCCTGCTTCCAAGGGCATCTTCTTGAGAGAGAGAGAGAGAGAGAGATGGATATATATGCCTCCTCCTTGATGATACAAATATGTCTCACAAAGAGAGAAAGAGAAGAGAGATTTGGCTTTTTATTTGTGTAGAAAAGAATAAATCTGATGATGATATATATGAAGCAAACACTAAAGCAAAGTGCAATAGTAATTCACAAGCTACCTAGCTATCTATACCAGACTCCTCATCACTACTGCAATCTATATGTATATATATAATCCTTTTGTCCAGGAGTCGCCCAAGATTATTGCAGTCTCTCCCTCTCTCTTGCTTGTTTTTCTTTTCTTTTTTTTTTTTGGGTTCTGCAATACTCATAAAAAAAGGATCTGGGTTTCGAGGAGAAGACAACTGAGAGAGAGAGAAGCAACAAGCTAAGAAGCAAAGTAATTGAACTGAGTTGAGGAATTGGCGATGAAGAAGGAAGGTAGGTAGGAAGCAAAGAGAAGGAATTAATGGACAAGAGAGAGAAAGGAAGAGAGAGAGAGAGAGGGGTGGGTTTTGGGGGATACTGTTCTCCTCGAGAGTATATCTCGGAAAATGACACTACTACAATAAGCAAGATGATGATGCTGATGAAGGCGATGATGAAGAAGAAGGAGAAGATAACATTCTCTCTCTCTCTAAGAACAATTCATTATTAATTTATTGAGAAAAAAGAAAATGGAACCCAAAAAATAAGGTCACTTTGGATTTCCCCTTCTCCGGGGACGACGGGATAAAAAAATATTACACCCTCATCTCTCATTCCTTTTCCCCCACACTCTTCGCTCTCTTTCTCTCTCTTTCAGTGTTCATGTATACATTTATATATATATATATATATATATATATATATATATATATATATATATATTTGTACTGGACACTTATTTCTTTGCCCAAATGGGAAGGCTAAGTCATAGCACTGTTACTTTCCTGTCTCTAGATAAGTCATGTAATTTCAATACTTATTTTCTTTTTAACTTTACTTATTCCTCGTCAGTCTATAATATGTGTGTATACATATACTTTTTAATAAAGTATAAGAAAGTACCATTTAAATTTTAATATTTTAAATCACTTTTGTTGCCTATAAAAGTATTGACTACACTCGAATAGTAATTAAAAACTTATTTTAAGTTGTAAAAAAGAAAAATTATTTAAAATAAAATTATTGATTTAAAATTTTAAAGTTCAAGTGATTTTTTTAATCTTTTTCACTGTATTTTTCTGATTTTTTATAAGTTACAAATTTTTGAATCACTTAAGTATTTTTTATATGTTTACACCTTAAAGATGTTTAAAATTTTAATACTCTTTTTTTTAATTTTTACACCAAATTAATCATAAGCCCATGCGTTAATTATCACAATTGGTTACTTGTTCCTTCTTTCTTTCACTCACCCTCTCTATAAATAATGGTGTATTTTTAAAAAATATATGTTTTACATATTTATTAATTTTAATTGGCTTCTTAATTTACGTGGGTACATATATTAATCTCCATTGGTGTTTTCTCATAATTAATTTTCTTTGAGTGGGTAAAATATTTTTTTTAAAAAAATAAGGTATGCACGTTGGACTTTTTTGGGTGATCCATGTGCTGGGTAAGACAACACAGTGAGTAAAAGCACTGACCTCAGTGAAAGTGAGAAACAACCAACCACAGAGGGCTTTTTGTTTGCTTCTCCATTTGTGTGTAAATATGTATATATGCTTCTCAATTCTTAAACCATACTATTACCCAAATTTTGTAAATACTTCTATTACACACACACACATATTCCAATTCCTTGTAGAATGCCTTCCATCCAATTATTTCTAACTACATATTCCTTGAAGGAAAAACCAATAATTGATGAATTCTCAGATTTCACAACCCAAGTGTATGGTCTTTTCTTTCTTTTTTTTTATATTATTATCTGATATTTGGTTTAAGGTTCGTGGTTGTCCCTCTCAACACAAATGACTCCTTTATAACTTGAACTCGAGACCCAGAGAAATCTAACGGGGCGTTACACCACTAAACCAACTCTATATTAGTAGTGTATGGTCTTTTCTATGTGCATGGGATTTATAAAAAAAAGTTTAGGTCTGTTTTAGCACTAAATTTTAAATTTTTAGGTATTATGAAAAATTATTATTATTATTTACAATGTTACTCAAATATATAACAAATAACTGGATGAACATCTCTTTTACCAAAACCAAAAACTAAAATAATTTTTCCCACCATTACAATAGAATTTTAGACTTAAAAAATGAGAAAAAAATAAATCACAGTAAATAAAATAAAAATACCAATTAAAAATTATATATATATATATATATATTCTAATTAGGTCCCTACAAAACCAACTTCTGTAATTAATCCCTGCTTTATGTCCTTCAACAGAAAAAAACCAGTAACGAAATTTCAAATCTATGCCCTTTTAAAAAATATTTTAATTTGTGTGTGTGTGTATAATATTACTATATAACCTATTAATTAATATTAAAAATAATTTATTTTTTTTATTAAGAAGGTTTGAACTTCGTCCTCTATCGTTTTTATTTACTTTGCCCATGACCTTTGACCTCTCATCACACCCTTTTTTTATTATGATCCAAGTTAGCTTAAATTATTTACAAATATTTACAAGTATTTCTTACAAGCAATATCATGGGATCATTAGTTGGGCCGAAAAAAAAAATCATGGGATCATTAACTCATTGGGAACCACTAAGCCCTTCTCTTAATTGCTGACAACGTAGATAACCTAGCAATAGCACTAGGGCTGTCCACATATAATAGTAATATTTAATAATTAATCAAAACTGTTAGTAATTAATTAATGGAGGTTTTTATGTACAGTAGTGTGCCAGACGACAACACTAATTCATAGGCAGTGTTTGGAAGGTTCAATAAATGCCAAACAAAAAGGTAAAACAACTCCTCATGAACAGTAGTATCTACTAACTCATCATCAGTAAATATTGCCGTTTGATTCTTATTAGAAACCCTTTATTTATATGTGTGTGTTCTTCTTCTTCTTCTTTCTCCATTCTCTTTCCTTTTTCTGCCATGTTTTTGACTCTTTGTGTAAGAAATGGTCTTTGCCCGACATACACAGAGAAGTAGTTAAATACTTCATTCAAATTGTTCGTCGTATAATGGCAAATATTAAATATATAGTTACAACCTCTTCACTACTACATCACCTTGGAGTTACATTATCAGACTTTTGTCCTCATCACACTAAAATTTTTGGAAATATTTTACAGGTGTTTCCTTAAACTCCTCAACTTTTTCCTTCTTCCAAACAAGTTTATCCTATATTGGACTTTCCCTAGGGTTTTTAATTTCCCCCATGCAAATTGGTGGTAATTTAGTCCGACTTCTCCAAAAACATACTCTTCAGGTTGTATTTATAAATTAGAGAGAAGATTTTTTTTTTCTATATTTATAAGCCACATTATTAAATTAAATTTTTCATATGGATATATAATTTTATCTTTCATTTATTATTGTATAGATTTTGTTCTTATAGGATATAATATAGTATTAATCTGGGATAAAGTTTAAAAAAATTAAATTTTAAAGCATAATTAATAAGTTGTTCGGGTGAAAATATTAGAAGTGATTTATAAATAAGATAAGATAAGGATAACACTGCTTTGGTCCTATTGATTATGGATCCCATTTTGGTGCTAAGCACCTTGATGAGCTCAAGGCGCTAACCATGAAGTGTGCCATTTCATTTGATGGGCATATCATGTTGGCCGTTGGCTGAATTTTAATATCAACTGTCAATTTTTTGATGGGCAATTTCATTAATCTCTTAATGAAAATCACTCTAATTCAGTCGTTGCGCAAAGAAATCAAAGATTTTGTGGATGCATAGTTTGATAACAAATATTGAAGTCTCATCTAGCTGGATACTAATAATTCTTTTAACACCTAAATTAAGGTAATTTCATATTCAGACGCTACTAATGACAAAAGACGATCTTATTACGTTCAGTGCCGCGGTGTGCCTCTACACAGCTTGTCGGCTGAATTATAGTGATTTTCATTGGGGAATTAATGAAAGGGAGAATTTCAGTTAGCCTTTATTTCAGCCAACCTCCAAAAAAATCCGATACTTTATTATACTTTTTAGGTCAAAATGAAATTAAATTTTGTGGATAAAACGATAATGATGCCCTTCTTTTGTTTTTTTTAAAAGAGCATTTTACAAGACAAATAAATACATTTACAAAACCAATAAATGGATTTAAAAGAAACAAGAGAATTAGTAAGAACATTTTGACCATTTACAAGATAAATAAAGAAATTTACATGATAAATAAAGGGATTCAAAAGAACCCATGGAGTTAAAAATATTTTAGTTATTTACAAGATAAATAAAGAAATTCATAAGATAAATAAAGTAAGGACATTATTATCTTTTCACCCACAAATAAAGTAAAGAAATACAGTAAAGTTTTATATTTTTTTGGAGGTTAACTGAAATAAAGTCTCACCTATAGAAGCTAATTGAAATTTTCCCTTAATGAAATTGCCCGTTCAAAATTTGACAGCTGATATTAATTTTCAGCCAACGGCCAGGATGATGTGCCCATAAGCTGAAACGGTGCGCTTCATAGTTTGCGCCTTGCGCTCGTCAAGGTGCTTAGCACCGAAACGGGATCCTATTGATTATAGGGCAAAGAAAGAGTATCTTGTTCCTCAACATTAGTTACCACGTTAAATTTATTATATGAATATATTCCTACCATCTTATTGATAAAGTAAAATGAGAGATTTTTTTGTTCTATTATTAAATCACATTATTAAATTTTTCATATGAATATATAAGTTTATCCTTCATTTACTATTATGTATGTCATGTTCTCATGTACTCCCTCGAGTTCTAAATACAACACTCAATTGAATTTTTTTTTAGAGATTAAGAAAACTAATATTACTTAATCATAGTATATATTCTATATCATTAAATTATATTTTAGTTTATAAGTCAGGCTAACCAGTTTGAAAAAAAAACAACATATATAAATATTTTAAAATAATTTATTTAACTTCATTAATTTCTCAAAAAAATCAAATGAATCTTATATTTAGAACCGATGGTAGTAGTATATAGTGCATATTAGTTAAATAAGAGTAAAGTTGAAAAGCTGTTGAATTTTAAAGTAGATGTAATGAGTTTTAAGATTTTTTTATTCTGGTAAAATATGTTGAAAGTGACTTATAAATAAAATAAAAGGAGTATAATTTTACCTACAATTTAGGGTTAATATTATCTTTGATTCTTATAGTTTACGGTCATTTTAATTTTAATCCCTGAAGTTTTAAACAAGTGATTTTAATCCTTCAAATTTATTCCGTTTCAAACTTTTAGTCCTTATAATTAAAAAAGTACATTGACAAGTTAAATTTTATGTTGTGTCATTAATGCCATTAAAGTTGCTTGTATGGGCGGCTAAATAATTTTGCTGACTAGATAATGAAAAATTGTTATTTAAAAAAAATAAAAATTATTTTCCATCTACCGCCCCTCCTCCCTCTTTCTCACAGATTTGGCTACGGTCCACTGCGCAGCGGACCGCTGCCAATCCTTTTCATTAAAACTACTCCGTTTTGATGTAGTTTTAATGGAAAGGGGTTATTTTTTTTAAAAAAATAATATATAATATTTTTAAATATCTTTATGGACTTATCAATTTCTTAAAATATTTTTTAAGTAGTGTGCAGTATCTTAAAATAATTTTTAGTGCTTTAAAATATTTTTTTAGTTGTACCTAATATCTTAAAAGATTGACTACAATTTTACCGTTAATGCCTTTTTTCAACTCTAAAAATTACTTTAAAATATTTTGTTATACTGGACAATTTTTTAAAGTGGATGGAAATTAATAAATTAATATCTTAAGTTTGGGTGCTCATTGATACTAATAAAAATACATTAATGGTAAAATTGTAGTCAGTCTCCTAAGATACTGGGTACAACTGAAAAAATATTTTAAAGCACTAAAAATTATTTTAAAATAATGCACACTACTTAAAAAATATTTTAAGAAATTGATAAGTCTACAAAAATATTTAAAAATATTATATATTATTTTTTTAAAAAAAAACTCTTTCCATTAAAACTACACTATTTTAGTGTAGTTTTAATGAAAATGATTGGCAGCGGTGCGCTGCGCAGCGGACCGTAGCCAAATCCCTTTCTCACACCCTCTCCCTTCTCTCTTCATCTCAGAAAGGATCTGCGGCCGGCGAGCGTCTGCCTGAAAGCTTCAGCAAGGAAGATCAAGTTGGAAGAATGTCCAGCTCCTTAGATGAAATTAATAGATTTCTCTTGCCAAAAGCACAGAAACACACAGAAATTTTTTTTTTTTTTTAACCAAGACATAGTAATAGGATATATTATCTTTCAATCCAAAACAACTTTTTCGAGACGTTGCTGATTTCGATCATTAACAACCCCAATGAGCAATAAATAGAAAGCGCGCTCCTTTTCCTCCGAAGACTTTTTCTTTTTTCTTTCATATTTCTTTCTCAGGAATTGTTTGTGTGAAATTTCTGTGTGGATTTGTGCTTTTGGTTTGATTTCAGCGATTACCTGTTCAAGCGTTCTGGCAGAGGCTTCTGAGAGGAAGAAGAAACGAAAGAAGAGAGAAAAGCTTAATTTATTCAATTCCAAATTAAATATATTCAGAGATGGTCGGCGTTCTTGCAGAGGTTTGCCGGCTGCAGACCGTTCCTGAGATGGAGATGAAAGGAAGAGGGTGTGAGAAAGATGGAGAAGGGGCAGTAGAGGGAAATAAATTTTTAGTTTTTTAAAAATAACAAATTTTCATTAGTAAACAAAATTACCTAATCATTTTGCCCAATGCCTAAGTAACTTTAATGTTATATCATTAAATTTAACACTGTCAATATTTTTTTTACTTTTTTTAAATTTTAGTGGCTAACGGTTTCAAACAAAGTAAATTTAAAAATTTAAGACAAAAAATTTAAAATTTTAGGGACTAAAACTAATATGAATGTAAATTATAAGGATTAAAAAAGTATTAATACTATAATTTATTATTTCTCAACTTCTCATCAATTCTCACTCATTCATTCGTATACTCTCTCAGTTCAAAATATAAGTGAAAAATTGTGAAGGGGTTTAGTTTTTTATATAAGCTTAAGTTTAGATTTATATGCTCATTTATTGAGTTTTTTCTTTTCTTTTCAATTTTGCCACACTCTCATTACTCTTTTTTTCATGCATACTTTTTTATCTTTTTTTTTTCCTACTTATTATCTCTTTGACATATTCTCTTAACAGACTAAATAAGAGTCTATTCGGAAAAAAATTATATATCTTACATATTTATTACTTTATTTTTTTTAAGTGGATAGAGTGCTAAATATGGGTAAAGTTGAAAAGTTACTCCTTCTAGTCCTTTTTATAAAAACATGATAATTAAATTATACAATTTAAAAAATGATTAAAATTGGTTTAAAGTAATAAATATGTAGGAAATTAACTTTTTTTTTTAAAAGCACGCCCTTATTTATAAAGAAGTAAGTAAAAGAGGTAAATAGAATAGTAGTAATAATGAGAAAAAAAATATAAAAGAGAATGTGGTATGGAAAAAAGAAAGGGAAAAAGAATAGAATCAATTAGGTGTAAAAATAGTAAAGACACATTAATGTTTAAAAAACTCTAAGTAAGATTTTATAAAAAGGAAAAAATAATTCAAAATTTATGTTATTAACTTCTTATAAAAATGATATGAGGAAGTATAAAATTTTAAGACAAATTCAATGGGCTATAAAATTCATCTTAATTTCCACACACACACACACAAAACACGTTGGAAGTCCTTATTAACTTTGGTTTACCGCGTGGCCCTTTCTTAGTGCCATCTTATTATATTACTTTATTATATGAGGAGATCTTCCACAAGCAATAGAAGCTAATTTCAACCTCTCATGATATAGTGATATCATGAGTAAAGGGTAAATTTCTTTCGATTAAATTTCTTTCATACACAAGCGATGAGAAATCAAACCCTAACTATTACTATTTACTTAAGGAATGAAAGTTCTGCCACCTGCCTTCACTTTGATTGGTGTGGCTTATTTTTAAAAGAAATTTATGCTTTTTTTCTGAAAAACTATATTAAGATTTTTAAGTATGTATATATGTAATGAGATTTATTGGTTTTTATAATTTATTTTTAAAATAAAATCTTAAATTGAAATTAAAGAGACGGAGTATTGAGACAATTAGCACGATCATTGCAACTTAGGGGAAAATTATAAGTGATTGGGACATAATTAATCACGTTCATTGATTATGAGTAAAACAGCATAACCATTGAGATATAACGTTCCCCCCAAAATCTCCAAATTGAATGAGGGTGCTAATTTAGCCAGTAGGTGTCAGATCAATCAAATGACGAATTAAATCAATGTTCTCATCATCGAGTTTTATGTTATAATCATGATTCATGAATTTGAGGCGATTTTGTACTTATTTCAGCTATATTAAATTAATTCCCATACTTGAATGACATCTTCTTCCATCCATTTCCATGAGTATTTATTAAATACTGAAATCATGATTTTAAAAGTTTTTTTTTAAATTGAGATAAATTTTTTTTTATATACTTATCTTATAAAATATAAAAGTTATTCTCTAAAATCAATATTAGAAGTCTAGTTTTATCAAATTTCACATTCTAAGAAATAAAATTTAAAGTATTTAATATGATTAAATTAATCAAAATTTTCAAGTTTGCCCGTATCTAAAAATAAGTATTGAAGAAACAAATGTCATTGTCCATATTTTTCTCACCTATTCAATATGTGTAAAATTAGAAAACAATCATTAATTAGAAAACATTCATTAATGGCTGTCAGAGTGTATTTATACTTAGGAAAGCAAATTTTTGACCAACTAAACTTATAGTAATAAGTACCCGAGTGGTATATATGCCTTCTGAAAAGTATTTCTCGTCTTTTTCATAAAAACATTTTGATAGTTTTAATATAAAAATACTCATGTATTTTTTTCGTATATGTGTCTGACACCATATATATTACTTGGGTGTAAAAATACCCATGGACATCTCTAAATGTCAGCTCCTTAATCAAGTCAAACGTCCATTAAGTTTTGGTTTTGTGAGCCCCACACTAATTATTTTTAAGGGTTAAGGTATAAAAATGCCCATATACTTTTTTCAAATATACATTTAGCACCATATATATTTCTTGGATGAACAAATATACATCAACTTCTTCAAACAGAGAAAAATGTCATATCAAATGTACCATCATACATGTTGTTAATGCTAATTGATCATTTTCTCATTTGCTAATTGAGAAAAGAAATAAGGAAGATATTGAGATCATAAAAAATTCTCCGGACACTGAACTCCATAAAGGTAGATTAGAGATTTATATGATAAAATATAATCATATGATAAAGTTGTCAAAATGAGCCACCATGTTCAATAAAAAAAGATTTATTTTTCTTTACCGATCCTCTTTTTTTCTTACATACAACACCATAGATCTATAAAAAAAAATACAGAGATACGAAGTGTGATGTCATTCTCTTCCAGTTAACTTTTTTTTCTTTTAAATATTTAAAAGTAACAAGCTATAATTATTGTACATGCCTAGATTATTATAATCAACTTGCATTAAGACTTTTAAATCATCACCAGGAGTTGATATCATCTTTAAACTGTGTTTTGATTCTAGAGCCTGGTGAATTAGATGGTTCACTATAATATTAGCTTAAATAATGAAAATCCAATTCAACAATAATTCTACGGCAACCAAAACAAAACCTGGTGAAAGAGTAAAAGAGTTAAAGAGAGGGTAATAAACCAGTGGCATTAGGTGAAAAAGTGAGGGGGGGAGAGGAAGGGTGAGTCAGAGGAGAAATAATTGATAGAGATAAGAGAACATGAAAGAAGGAGGGATTGATACTTGGATAAGCGTTGGTGTGTATTTTTACACCGAAAAAATATATATGGTATAAGATGCACATTTGATAAAAGTACATGGGTGTTTTTTTACCTTACTGGATTGATATTTGTAAAATAATGGGGGGCCCACCACTAAAAAGTAACAAACGTTAGCTCAAACAAACGGAGTTGACATTTTTATAACTTTTTATAATATTTATTTGTATTTTTGCACTTAAGAAATATATATGATGACATGTGCATTTCAGAAAAGTGTATGGGCATTTTTGCGCCCCTAATCTAACATTAAATATTTTTTATTATATATGCTCATATTTAATAAGGGTAGTAAGAGAAAGTAAAAATTAATTTGATGTTGGAATTTAGTTTGATTAATAATTATGATAATATTGATAATGACTTAAATTTTATGATAGATTTAATATTTTTAATTATTTTTATTTTTAAGTGTACATTAGCTAGAAAAGTTTTATAGAACGGATCAGATGATGGAGTACAAGTTTTGATAAGCACCACAATTATATTATTCATATCGCGGACATCTGATCCCAAAGATCTTACTAACATAAATTGAACCAACCACTTCCAGGTCAATGCATGCAATTCTATCAATCCCTCGGGCTAATTGTAATTTCAACTATCTCTGCTTTTTAATTATTTTTTCTTTTTTATCGATTTGATTCAGAATAATTATGAACAGTCTAATTAAATTCACTCTATTAATTATAACATTAAATAATACATTTGAATTATAAACCTCACGCACACGTATGTATGAATAATTAAATTATTTTTCCCCCTAATACCTAACTAAATACGAGTATATTGAGTACTATCATCAACAACGAG
This sequence comes from Albizia julibrissin, assembly GCA_037074505.1. Lineage (NCBI taxonomy): Eukaryota > Viridiplantae > Streptophyta > Magnoliopsida > Fabales > Fabaceae > Albizia > Albizia julibrissin. The sequence continues at coordinate 37,624,409 of CM073483.1, read as the reverse complement.
AAAGAATCAGTAAAATTAAGGAGTGCTAAATTTATTAAATAATTTATTTGGGTGGCATTTCTAACATGCATTTTCAATTATATTAATGATAAATCAATTTAATGAGTTTAACTCTTTTTAATGATGTTTTCTTATATGAGATAAGTATGATGCCCTACATATAAGACTAGAATTAATAATCTTATCAAAATTAAAACGATCTGATTATATTCCTTAATTTTCATGGATGTTAAAAATCCAAACTGGTTAATTGATAATAAAAAAATACAGGAAGTAATTGAATTCTATAGAAATATAATCCACGCGGCGGCCATGAGATTAATATATAGGTAGCCACAAATGAAGAAAAATTACCGTTTGAACTTGATTTGTCAGGTCATTTGTGATCTAACAAGTTAAATTATAATAATTCAGCTAACATTCATCATAATTAGTTACTCATATATTTTATATTTTTATTTTTAAAAAAATGAATCATTTTACCTTCCAAACTTCCAAAGGGAAAATCTTTGATATCATCCAAAAAATCCCTTAAATAATTAAAAAGTGAATCTTATAAAATCTATTAATTATATTAATATGTCAGCTAATAATCAGAAGCTGCTAAATCAGTTCACGAATTATTGTATTTTAATTAATCATACCTTAAATAACGTGCCAAAACCAAATTCATTCAATAATTTCCCACAAATGAAATGGTGAAAATGTCAAGATGGTAATTAATTTATTTGGACTTTATATTCTAGGGATCAGAAAAATGGCGTACACGCATAAATCTGCAGGTCGGCAACTAAAAACTATAGGTCCTTTGAGGTCAAATTAAAATAAAAAAATACAACTATATGACTTGTATTGGATGAAAATTAACATATCCTCATCGATTCCTAAGGCAGAGAAATAATGTTTTGTTTTAGTCCTATTTATTAGTCAAACCATTAAATTTTTAAATGAATATAGAATTTCAATGTTGATTTATTATTGAATTAACTTTTTACGCTTAGGGTTGATTGTGTATTGAGTAAGAATAAACTTTCAGAGTTAATTAAATTTTAAAATAAAATTAATACTATATCTGATCCTAAATATATATAAGACCCAGTTGATTTTTTTTGGGGAGATTAAGGAAGCTAATTAAATCATTTATATTATTAAATAACTTATTTAAATTTTTAAATCTTTTTTTAAAAAAATCAACTAATAGATTTTATATTTAGGATCGAAAATAATAAGATTTAAAGTTTTCTTAGTTTCAGTTAATTAAACATGTTGGAAGTGATCACTTACAAATAGGACTAAGGAGTAATGAGGGAGCCTATGAATTTTATTTGGAGTTACTTTCTCTAATTCTTAATGTAGGAACTAAATAACTAATTTATAGAGGTTAAAAATTAGTTAAATTAATTATATATATAAAAATATGTGCTTATTTTCCTAAATTATGTTATTTAGTAATTATTTGCATTAAAACTACCTAATGATGCAAACCTCATGTAAGAGATCTTATAATTAAAGTCAAAATAAATTTCATAACTAGTTTTTATATTTAAAACTACAGAGAGTGTAGGCGTAAAGCAATTTTATAGAAACAATTTTTTAAAATTTATTTTATATATAAGGATGATTTATATATATAACGACAATGATGAGTTATATATGTTGGCAAAAAGACAATGGCGAGTCATGAGAGTAAACAAGAGAAAAGTTTAATTAGCAATTAATTTGTCATCACTTTCTTTTTCCCTCTTTTGGTATCTACTATATATATTTAATAGCTGTATATAAAATCACATTTTTATTTTATAGCCACGAGTGTCCTCTTACTTGAGCTTTTGTCTTCTGTGTGTATATATGTGATATAAATTTTACTAATTTTATTTGAACAACCTCACTTATTTCATACTTGATTTTTTATATAAAATAAATATGACTTCTATTTTATAACGAATTGTATTTGAACAATAAATCTATCTTCTGTGTGGTATATATGTGATATAAATTTTACAACGAATTGTATTTGAACAACCTCACTTATCTCAAACTTGATTTTTTTATATAAAATATATGACTTATATTTTAGTTTGAATAATTGTAAATGAAGCAAGGTAAAAAAATGTAAATGAAGAGAAATAACTTAGAGAGAAGGAATTTTTTGAGAAGAAAACAGAAACCAACAAACTATAATTTCTTTGAAAAATAAATCTATCTTTTTTAAAGCAATTATTTTGGTGATTTTGTGGTTCAGACTTGGAAAAAGCTCCATTCAACTTATAAATGGCTGCACTAGTATTCATATTATACGAAAAAGATGTGTCTAATTTAAATACTTATTTAGAATAATAATTGAAGCTTTTAAAAATAATTTTTTATTTATGATTTACGATATACGAAGTAAGTGTATTATGAAAGAAGTTTTGTCTTGATTTATATGTAAAGCACTTATAAACCCTTCAAAAACCTATCAAACAAGCTATTATATTTTTTTAAAAAAAAGGACATATCGCGCATAGAAAAGATATGAAACAAATCAACATAGGTTAAATTTTTTTTATTTTAATGAAAAATAACAATCAATCATAATAATTTCACATCATTTTTTAAAGCTTTCCTCCCACTAATTCTCTTCTAATTTTCAATTTGGGAAAAAATATTTTATGACGCTATTATTTTAAAATTTATTCTTTGAGCTCGAATTCTATATATTATTTTCTTGTACGTTAGTGGGTCTTTTGCATTTATGGATATATTTTCTATATAGGAAAATAAACATAATGCGGTTGAGGCAAGGTTTTATTTTTGAAAAAAAAAATAAAAAAGGATCAAAATACACAAAACCCCTACATTTAGCCCAATTGCATATTATCTCCCTCATTTTTTTAAAGTTTGAAAATCACGCATGTGACTTTTAGATTTTATTCAACAAACCCCACTGTTAAAATAACCATTAAATTTAGCGAAATGTTACCCACATTATATCATTTAAAATTACTTAGTAGATTGTGCTCGTTTGGAATAGCGGTTGAAAGTTTCAAAAGTGCTTTTCAATCGTGATTTATGGAAAACGAAGTAAGTTATGTGGTGAGGGTTATCTCGATTTATGTGTTCAAAGAAAAAATGGTAGAAAATCGTTTGAGATGGTTTGGACATGTTCAGCGAAGGCCATTGAGTGCTCCGGTGAGAAGGGTTGATCAAGTAGTATGGAGTCCTGTCAAACGAGGTCGAGGAAGACCGAAAGGAACGTTCAATGAGGTCATTGAGAGAGACATTTTAATTAATAATATATCGAAATCTATGGTCTTTGATAGAGCACAATGGCGTCGTGAGATCCATGTAGCCGACCCCACCTAGTAGGATAAAGACTTTGTTGTTGTTGTTGTTGTACGTGTCCAAGTTCATAAGTACTTTTCAATCGTGATAATAAGTTAAATAATTTTTTTTTAAAAAAACTGATTTTTCTCAAAAAGCTCAATATATTTTCACATCATTCATAGTCATATATGATGCTATTTCATTGAAAATTTCATACAATGTAGTATCACTACTACAAAAAGAAGAAATTGTGGCGCTTATAAAAACAATATTAGTGGCACTTCACAAGCGCCACATATTGGAACGCCACTAAAACTAGCTGTGACACTCCATCAAAAGCGCCACAGTAAGTATTTTTTTTTAATTCAATAAACCAAGGGTGAAAAAGCGCCACATCTGATACTGCACTTTTTGTGGCGCTTTCTACCATAAGCGTCACCCTATATTTAAGATCAATAAAAAAATTATTTTTTAATTAAAATTTTTTTAAATTTTGTTGTAACCTTGGGTGGCGCTTTTCCAAGAAAGCGTCACCCAAAGTCAATTAAAAAATAATTTTTTTAATTGCAAAATTTTTAAAATTTTTTTGTAACCTTGGGTGGCGCTTATTCAAAAAAGCGCTACCCAAGGTCCCTCAATTAAAAAAATAATTTTTTTAATAGAAAATTTTTTTAATTGTTTTTCTAACCTTGAGTGGCGCTTATTCAAAAAAATGCCACCCAATATAATTTTTCAAAAAAAATTGTAACACGTCTTTTTTAAAGATCAATTAAAAAAATTATTTTTTTAATTATAACATTTTTTTAAATTTTTGTAACCTTGGGTGGCGCTTATTCAAAAAAAGCGCTACCCATTGTAAATTATTTTTAACACATATTTTTTAAAAATTAAAATATATATGGTGGCGCTTGAAAAAAGCGCCACCCTAAGTCTTTTTTTTATATAATTTTTTCTATATTTTTGTCAAACCATGCCTGTAACACAAATTTCTATACCCATGTAAACCACAATGGAATAACTAAATTGACACATACAGATGGGTAATTAACAAAATCACCTCTATACAAGTATTTAGTCAAATGTGAATACACACACACACACACACTAATTAAATCAGCTATTTAAAACCACAGTAAATGCAATAGGCAAATAAACAACCTAACACTTGCTAGCCAGGACAGTGTCTCAACAAATACTCACATCATTCTTAAATAAGTTCATTGATTTGGTTGTCAGTCAAACTGTCAGAACGTTAATCTTCATAATACTACACCAATACAATGATGCAAATAATGAATTAATATAACTAAACATTAGTTATCAGACAATTAATTAAATCTAAAACACAATATGTATTGTACTAAAATGACTTACTTTTAGTGGAACCTGAAGCTGATCATGAGTAATGACATCCTTCATGAATTTCATTACATAATACCCGCAATCATCGTTATTGGGCTGGAAAGGGTACCGTAAAAATATAGTAAAATAGTTAAATAAATTTGAAAATACAATTTTGTTTAAATTAAAATGCAATTAAATTCCTAAATCAGTACCTGTATCCTCTTCCAGGTATAGCTATGGGCATGATCTGCAGATTTATAATAGCTCAAGCTGGCAGAGGCTCTATATGCAGTCAGTGCACTAAGAAAACAAATAAATGTTGATTAAGTTAGGGTATTTAATGGCTTGCACAAATATATATTTACGCACTGCATATATATGCTCACCTATTAATCAGCCGCAACAAATGAGGGCGTTCTGAAGGAACACCTCCACTTAGAGGATCTATATAGTAAATGTGAGGGCTAGAAGGTGTCAATGCATTGATCACAATCAAGATCCAATGTGCCCTAAAATATTTTGAAAGTTTTTCTTCGATCATGGATAGTAAAAGTAATACAATAAAGAAATGCAAAGTAAAATACGACCAGTAATAATAGATTTATTACCCCGCATTGTATGACACCAGAAATAACATATTTGGGTTTGCTCTTTGTCTAAAGTATTCTTTTAGATCATTGGATTGAACATTGGGATCTACTCTACCCCCGTGCTGTCCAATGAGATAAGGGTTGACAAAGGAGAACTGGACCTTTTGTATGTGTACCAAGATGTCATGGTACAAGTGCCTTTACAAAGAAAAAAAAATGTGATGATGACACAAAAATTGAAAGATGAATAATAATAACAATGATAAATTATGACAATAAAGTACCTAATCCAGATATTGATGATCGAAGCACCAATCCATCCACGATTGAAAATTTCACCAAACACATTAGCAGTAATATGTTCCTCTATGCCCTGAACACCATAGATGTCTCTATCAAATGGCAATGACAGACTTCCTTCATGTATCAACCTAGGTGCAATGCATGCCAACTGATCGCAATATGAGATCGTTTGTTGATTACTCCTTTGGCTAGCTGAGGGGTTGGTATTCAGCTGTGTGGTCGAACACTTTGAAACCTTGCCATGTAGTTGAACTTGTTTTCCTTTAGAACGTTGAACCTGTAAAAACAAAGCGTGAAATGAAATGACCTTGAGCATAGGAAAAATAGAAGGAATTGTGTTCTTGACTACCTTCTGACATGGCTCTATCAAACCTATTGGCCAAGCAACATAACCGCTGACAACATCTTTAACCATTGTATCGTCATCCAGAGAAGGGATGGGCAATAGCGCATCATCATCTGTGCATACGTCGACCCTTACTCGGATAGTGTTCTCCGGCAATGGTGAATTGTGGAGGGTATCATTATCTGTGTTGTAGGCAACACCCACCGCAACTGCGTGCTTTCCAGAATGTTCAACATATAACTTACACTCTAACTCGCCCTGTGAAAGATAGATCAGTTTAGGATGTTATGTTATATACTAATTGACAATGTAACAATTAATTAGATAAGAAATTAATTACCGAAGGGAGATGTACTTTAGAGATAGAAGTACAACTATCTCTCACACTTGAACTGTCACAAGAAGGAACATTTGGCATTGCCTTAGACTGCATGAGCTGATCAATGTTCGCCCTTAGCTGCGCGTTTTGCTCTTGCAACAAACGCATTTGCGAATCAAATTGTTCTTGCATTTGATGCTTGAAGTTGTTCATCTCCTCACGTAGCTGCAAAAAGTCACTCTTATTCGGGCGCTTCTGATGTCCGAAGTATGATGTCTGTGTCACGCCAAAACCAGTACCTTGAACACGACCATGGTACTCAGGTACACCCAGCGCTCTGCTCAGCAAATCATCATGGCCAACATAAGCTGCCAACTCTGGCACCTCTTGTGTCATTGATTGCTATCACAAAATAAATTACAACATTATTATTAGTAGTTAATATAAACCAGAATCATCTAAGCAATGAGATTATTGTACTTTCGAGATACATTTCAATACTTACACAATATTCTGCAACTCTTCTTGCTTCTTGACTGTATTGGAGCGATTCTTCTCACTTAGCTCCTGTTTACATGCAAATGATACATATTAATAAATATTAATTACAAATATATTACAAGTAGTTTACAAAGTATGATGTCACATCAACTGAAATTCTTGACTTGTATGTGTTCTCACAAACTCATCCCACGTTTCTTGACTGATGATCCCGTCGTATAATTCCGGTAGTGTTAGAATGATATTCTCATTATCATCCCTCAAGAAATATTTCACAAGATCGGAACGAAACTTTCTCATGAGTTTGCCGGCTTTTCTAAGCACGAAGTTCTTGTGATCATCATCATCAATAACAAAACAAGACTATGCCATAGAACCAAAGCTAATTTGTTAGATTGTAATCATATGAAACAAAACAACCCGAATAATAAATTAATTAATGTCTTACATGGACTTCACCTCATATTATATTCCCATATTGTTTTTTCACTCATCTCCGATCTTGAATGGTAATAGGAACTCTATCACAGACTGTAGTCCCAATAAAATTATTAAGGGAGCTATTGTTCGGTCCAATTAGATTTCCTTTTTCATTCCAATCAAGTTCTAACTTAATGCCATTGCTTCTCATTTTGATCAACCTCGCCATTACAGTCCTCCCACGGGCGACATATTCAACAAATCTTTGTCTACCAACATGCATGGGAACATCGTCATCTTCACGCGGAGAATCTATTTTCCTAAAAGTTAAACAAATAAAAGAAAATATAAGTGCACAACGACAATCATGTCAATCAAAGTAAATGAATTTGACATATGTACAGGTAAAACATACAAGTAAACAAATCAGGAACTCATTATCTTTTCCTCTTTCTTGTTGAACCGACAGTTGTGTATCCCTTGACTCTCCTAGTGGTTAGTTGCTATATATGAGGAAGTCATCTATGCCTTCAACCTATATACACACTAAATAAGAAAACTATCTATTACAAAGGGTATGTGAGTCAATTTATACCAATTGGTCACCATAGGTTTAAATGAAAAAAATAGACTTCATTAAAGATACAATAAAAATAAAAATAAAAAGTTAAAAAAGGGAACTTATTTGACATTATTTATGTCACTATAGAATCCAAATAAATAATTAGTTGTTATATTTAACTAACAATCATGATAAATTAATACAATTACTTAAAATTAAAAAAATAACAAAAAAGGGCAGGTCTCAGTGGATAAAGTATACAGAAAAGCAATACAGATATATTAAAAAAAATAAAAGACAAAGTTACAGATCCAAATAAATAAGTAATAAAATCCTAGTTTATTTTTTTGGTAACAAAATAAATCCTAATTCACTATACCAATTATGCATAAATCTAAAAAAAATAGACTTTATCCAAGATGCAACAAAAAAGGACAGCTGAATTCTTAGAGAAAATAATAAATTTTTATAGTATGTGAATTCTTAATTGTTGACCAATATTTCCTAATTTTTATTTTTTAATTATTGAATTAAATTAATTAGTTGTTATATTTAACTAAAAATCATGATAAGTTAATAAAATTACTTAAAATTAAAAAATTAACAAAAAAGGGCATGTCTCAGCGGATAAAGTATACAGAAAAATAATACAAATATATTTAAAAATAATAAAAAACAAACTTATAGATTCGCAGTGGGGACCAAGACCAAAAAGGTTGTTTTTGGCAATAAATAAACAGACACGAGGAATTTAAAGTTGTTCAGCAATAAATAAATTAAAGTCATCAGAAACAACACTTAATTATAAAAAAAAAAAAGAGGTGACTACTAATATAAAAAACCCACCTTAAAAGCTAATGAGACACCTGAGGGCGAGAGGTGGAAGGTCTATTAAAAAAAAGGAAGAAGACGACTAGCTAGGGGGAGCTGGGAGCGGCGGTGGGGGCGGGGAACTGGGGGTCAGGGGCGGCGGTGGGGGCCGGGAGCTGGGAGTTCGAGGGACGGAGGGGGCGGGGAGCTGGGAGTCCGGGGGGAGCTGGGGGACGGTAGGGGTTGGTGAGCCGGGGGTGGGGGCGAGCTGAGGGTTTAGGATGAAGGTGATGGGGCCCGGGAAAATAAATTGAAAGAGGAAATAAAATAAATTTTTGGCGGGTATACATTGGGTGACGCTTATCCCAATAAGTGCGACCCAATTTATTTTTTTTTATTTTCCATATATTAATAATATATTAATAATTATATTTTTTAATGATAAAAGGACTTTGGGTCGCGCTTTTACCAATAACCGCCACCCAATGTATTTTTTTTCATATATTAATTAATATATTAATAATTATTTTTTTAATCATCATATTATTAATAAATAAATAAATAATAAAAGGATATTGGGTGGCGCTTATTCCAATAAGCGCCACCCAATGTATTTTTTTAAAATTTTCTATATATTAATAATTATATTTTTAATGATAAAAGGACTTTGGATGGTGCTTTTACCAATAAGCGCCACCCAATATCTTTTTTTTTATTTTTCATATATTAATTAATATATTAATAATTATATTTTTTAATAATCATATTATTAATAAATTAATTAATAATAAAAGGACATTGGGTGGCGCTTATCCCAATAAGCGCCACCCAATGTATTTTTTTTATTTTCCATATATTAATAATTATATTTTTTTAATAATCATATTATTAATAACCCAATGTCATTTTTATAATTTTCAGTATACACATAATTTTTGTTTTATTAATTCATATATATATATATATATATATATATATATATATATATATATATATATATATATATATATATATATAATCATATTATTAATTTATTTAATAATAGAATATAGTTTTGGTCTATTTTGGGTCAATAAGCGTCACTCAAGATATGTTTATACATATTAGTTATATATATTATTAAATTATTAATTAAAAAATTATTATTATTTATTTATGTTTATTAATTAATATAATAGATCTAATATATGTTTATTCATATTAGTTGTATACGGTATTAATATTTATCATTTGTTATTTTATTATAGATTTTAATTTTTATAATCAACACCCTCGTGTATAGTTTTCATTTCAATAAGCAGAAATTTTAAATAAATAGAAAAATAGGAAAAACTATTGGGTGACGCTTATTTGAATAAGTGCCACAACTTCTTTTAATTTTATTTTTTTAAATTTGTTTTTGGAAAAATACATTAGGCGGCGCTTAATTAAGAAAGCGCTACCTAATATCACAAACTAGTTGTGGCGCTTATGTAAATAAGCGCCACCTAATGTTAATACAAAAAAAAATTTCAGATCAAAAAAATTAGTTATAGCTATGACACTTTTTCAAATAAGCGTTACAAAAGGTGCGCCACTAAATCTGATTTTTGTAGTAGTGTATATCATTATGTTGGTAATTAGAATTATTATGAATTTATTTCTTATATCTTTCTTTATTCCTTTATATAATATTCAAATAACTGTGTAGTTTAATAAATCTGTTAAAATTAGTTAAAAAAGTAATAAAAATGAGGGGGGAATGAAAGAGAATTTGTGGATAAAACATTCATGCACATATATAATACTCATTCTAATCCTTTTTATAACATCCAAATTTTTAAATTGGTTAATTCTTTTTATAAGATTTTTTTGGCCAATATTCTTTTTAGTTTTTACAAGATATAGTTTGAACTTTATGAATATTAAATGCATTTTTACCATGGTTATTAAACTCGGACCGGACCGGCCGGCCTGGCCCGGAAACCGGCGACCCGGGCAGGAAACCGGTCCGGTCCGGGTAGTGAACCGGTCTACCTTTTTTTTTATTTACAAAATCGATTTTTTTTATTTTTATAATTTCATATTAATAAGCCTAAAATTTTCATTTTCTCACCGGTTTGGTCCCGGGTTAGTTCCGGTCTGACCCACTAACCCTTAACCCAGTACCCCGACCGGTTCCCTGACCGATTCGGGTTTAATAACCTTGATTTTTACTGATTTTACCTTTAACTAATTCTATTATCACTCATTATCTTTTATCCACAAATTCTCTTTCATTTCCCCCCTCATTATCTCTTTCTCTCTTTACCCTCTTATACATAAGGCATATTGAACAAATTTATTACTTTAACCCCCTTAATTAATACTAATGACCTGAGCATTGTTGTTAAACTTGAAAAGACCCTTTTCTCATAAAACAAGACTTTTAACCTAATTAATATGTATTAACAATCTGACCGGGATTCATAAACAATTAACCATAATAGAAAAGGTTCAAACCATATCTTCTAAAACACTATAATAATAAAAAGCATTTGAACCACAATTAGAAATAAAATCATGATAGAAAATAATTTATAATTAATTTCAAACATCCCTCTTAATCATCAACACCATTAAAACATGTTCGTCCAAAAATCCCACAAGATTAATTCATCGGGGTCCAGGGCACAAAACCTGCCCACAAACCCATTACAATAAAACAAATACAAGAGTAAGGGCATAATCAGAATAGGGATTAGAAACCCAGCCCACTAGCCTGTATTGCAACATATCACTGAACCCCACAATAAAAAGTATTTTAACACAATAGAACATAATAATAATGTAGTGGATCCATAAAATCGTTTGAATGCACAAGTTAGGGCCTCAAGCCTAATAAAATCTTCACAGATACCCAAAACATAGTTTATACTGAATATAAGGATGCCTGCCCTAGATGGTAATATGATAATCATTATAAATCAATAAAATAGGAGACTTACATAGGCTACCAAAGGTTATGTCTCAGTCTACTTCCCTTTGCCCTTAATTAAAAATAGGGATAAGAAAAGATTGCAAATCAGAGAAACGAGTTTAACTAACATAATAATAATATTCTCAATAATTAAATATTATATTATAATTCCAACTAATATAACCATCCCCACTTATCCATCCTACTCCTCCTTATATCTTTTGGATATAGTATAGCCTATCAATATTAATATAGCCGGCTGAAGGTTAGCTAGTCACTTCAAACATACTACCCCCTCCTATGTCACCATTGATATACCGTAACAAGGAGGTGTTCACCTAAAACACTAAACTCAAAAATTCGGGCCAAGAATGAGAGAGTCGATGGACACAATTTCATCATATTCCTTTCACATAATTCAACATATCCCATAATAGAAAAACAATATATCATTATAGTATTCAAAAACATATTACAATATTATTATTCCATATACAATATCCCATCACAAACATCATAAATATCACAATAGTAACAATCTGAATAATAATCTACTCCTATACACAAGTTGAAAATATATTGTTTCACTAAACTACGTTCATATTCAAATATACACATAATTTTTCGAAACACATACAAGTAGTATAAATGAAAGTAAGGTTAAGAAAATAACTTACAACCTAAAATATGCATATATAATAAATTAACCCTAGTTACCTCAACTCTAAGCTTAACCTTAACTTAAAGAGCAAATCACGAGCACTTACCGCTCACAAGAAAGCACTGCATATCAATATAGATATTAATCAACCACAAGCAACAATAAAATAAATAAGTTATACAATTTAACCCCCAAAAACCCAATTTTTCTACAACCATTATCCTCAACATCCCAATTTTCTTAACAATCCTTAACCTCAACAATCCAAGGTTATAGATCACTTTTCATGAGCCAAAATCACTCATTAAAATTTTTAGATAACCTTTAAACCATCCTCTTACATCAATCACTAGTTTCATAAGTTAAAGTTTTATCTCCAATACACCAATAGTCATAAAATCATTAATATCAACATCCTAGACCGATTAAATCTATTTTCTAACTTATACGAGCATAACTCAATTATTAAACAACTTTTGAAATCTCCACATAATCAAAATAGTATCAAACTCTAACTAAAATATCAAATCATAACTTATAATTTCATATAACTCAAGATCTAATCAAACTAAATCGATTAAAATTTTAATAATACCTCCAATACCCCAAATTGAATTGGCCAAAAACATCCTAAAAGTATAATTTATGATTTTTTTTAAAAGAAATTAATTATAAAATCATAAAACAACTAGATAATAAATATAAACCGATTAAAATTAATTATTAGTCTTTATCTATATATCTATAGTTATCCGTTGTTAAAACTTAAAACTCTCTTAAAATCTTAACCCTAAAATTTACTCTAATCATTATAATATTACAATCAATAGAAACATACAAATAAGCAGAAAAACTTTCATAGAAGAAAGTTGAAAAAAAAGTGAGTTTAGTTGCCTAAATGATTTTATAAACTTACCATAAATCGGAAATTGCTAACAATGCCGATGGAGTAGGAAGAAGTCACGCCCCTCCGGTCCTTCCTGTAGCCCGCATAAATGAGAAAAAGTGGTGGGGTATATAATAATATACCCACTGACTACAAACTAAAGGGCCACATGCCCTTTAGTTTATTTTTAATTTGTTTTATTTATTTATTATTATTTCAACATTTTTATGCTACTAATTTTTTATAAATATATTTATCATAATTAATTATTTTTTAATTATAATTAATAGAAATAAAAATAAAGATATTACAAAACTAGCGAATTGACTTTCTGACTTTACTATTTTTATATTTTTATCTTACAAAATCGAGTCGAGTCAATGGTAAATTCATAAATTTTGTAAACTCGGTTAAACACATGAGTTTATATACTGAGTTTACTTACGTTTATAGTTTACAAAACCTTATTAACTCACTCTTAAACTTGTGTTAACTTTTTTGATTTGATCATGCTTAACGGTTTTATGTATAAATTTTACAAAAATTTTCTTATTAAATATGATAAATTATAAATTTTGATGGATTTAATTTTAATTATTTAGATTTAAAATATATTTCAATAAAATTATTTTCATTTTTTATATTTTAATTATTTAATTATACACTATTAATACATATTTAATGATAACAATAAACTCTTACGAATTTACGATACGAGTTTATATCATTATCAAAAATTTGTTTAAACTCGTAAGTTTGATAACCTTGGACATAAATATTACCGATGCAATAATTTGTGCATCTATGAACTTTATTGTTTTTCCCGTATTCTTCAAGTTAAATTTATCAATAAAATGTGCATCTCTGTTTTAATCATTGACTATATATGCTTTTTTTAATATTTATATAGATTCAAAAAGAAAAATCCAATTTTATACAAAAATTTGAAAATGGAAATTTAAAATTCACCTCAAATAACATACAGACACATAAGTTTATCAAGTCATCCTTAATTCTTATAGTTTTGCAAAACTACTATGTATTGAGAAAGATAATGCTTTTTTTTTAATTTCTATCTTATCTTTTAAATATTTTCTTTTAATTATAAATTTATATAAAAAATAGGACGCATGATCATATATGATTAAATAACTTGATGACATAATAGGTGTAACTAAGATAAGTTTTGTCTGATTAAAAAATCATTAATTAATAAAGTATTGCTCCACATGAACTAAAATATCTTTATTCAGTCACCCATTAGAGAGTGGACAAGAAATATAATTATAATTAGTTGAAATCGAGAGTATTAACATTAAGAATATGAATTTTTAAGTCTTATTTTTTCTATTCTTTATAAACATTTTTAATATTTTTTCATCAGCTAATTCAGTACTAATTATACTAATTTTTATTTCAGGTAGGGGTCCATCAAATAAATGATGGTTTTGATATATCCTTCTCTTTTTAATACTTTCTTCCTGTTAGTTGATGATTGAGCAGTCATGACCGTTATAATTAATATATTTTATTTTAAGCATAATTTACGTCCTTTGAAAATTCAGAAACAATTATTGCTGCTTATAAATCATTAGAAGAAAGAAAACAAAAAAATTGAGGCATTAGTTATCCGTACTACTCCGTCATATTTTGTTAAATTTCAAAATGCCAACCTTTTGATTTTATGCTAAAAATATATTTTTCTTTCAATAATATTTTTAACGATATATGCAGTTATGTCCAATAAAAGCATAAGCCGACTAATAAATTTTGGTGTATGTTTATAAAGGAATTAAATTATTTTTTAAGTTGATAAATATTTGCCCATTTGATTAGATATTGGTTCTTAACTCAGAAGGTCGTTGGTTGAAATCTTACTACCAATAAGAGGACTTTATTAATGAACGTTTTGTAAGTTCTTCTATAAATATTTTTTGAATCATGGATTTGATGGCCCGAAACCCAAATTATAAAGTATTCGTTTGGGATAGCGGTTGGAAGCTTCATAAATACTTTTCAATCGTAATTCACAGAATACGAAATAGGTTTTACGGTATACGAGGTAAATATGTGGAGGAAATTTATCTCGATTTACATGAATTGGGCTTATAGAAAAGCTAAAGCTAAAGTGAGATCAAATTTTTATTTTATAACTGTTATATATCTAAAAGCAAAACACAATTTAAATGTTTTTGTGCGTGGTTTCTTTAGCCCCTTCTCGCACCATCCAAGTTGATTTTGGATAGTAAATATCCCACTTTAATTTTTTATGTTTTCAATAATTTTTTGTTTTATTAATAGATTCATAATTTAAAATAAAGATAATCTTATAATATATACTTCTTAAAATTTTGTTGATCATAAAATTTATTGATTAAAAATATAAAATTTAAACTGTCCAAATCAGATTTTGGATATACTCTTAATATCTCCCTTCATATATAATCTTATATTTGTCAATTTGATTGTCCATTTGGCGACCCATAGCTAACTGTGATACTGAACTAAATATCTTATTTATTTAATTACAAATTATCTTGTTTTAAGAAATATTTAAGTGATAATAATAAATGTGTGACCATTAAATCAAATGGATGGATGAGATAGTGTATGGAGAGGGATAAAAAGAATGAAGAGAATACAAATTCAAATTGAACCCTTAATCACTATCTACATCCCACTTCATCTTTACTATTCCCTTCGATTCTAAACAACATACTTTATAGTTCAATTTGAACCACAAATTGGGTTTTATAGGAGTAACTAGTAAATAAGCTAGTCCCTAGTGACTTTTGTCTTTATATCATTTTATTATATATAAAATTTTAATATGATAGTTGTGCAAAAAAAAAAAAGCCTAATTTTTTTACTTCAAATAAAATGTCAGTTTAAATATCTTACGATAGCAAGCCAAGGAGCACACATCTCACAGACATGAGCTGTCCATGAGTTTTATTTTATTTTATGAAATATTTACTCCCAAGTTATGTTTATTTTACATGACAAAATTTCAAATGTGCGAGAGAGAGTAATTTTCTTTTTCTTTTTTAATTCCAAAAGTAGCCTGGATATATTGGATAACCAACAGAAACCAAAAATAAAAGAGAGAAGTAAAAACTACTCCACACCATTAAATTCTTTCCTCATTTATCTAAACAACTCTACCATATTTCGAAAGATCAACCAGGTTTCTTAAGTCTTCATATATATATATATATATGGCATTTTTCCTTTTACAAGAGAGTTTTATAAAAAGAAGGGGTATAATGGGAAGTTTCGTGATTTTATGAGCACATTTTTTCTAGTTAAAGAGCTTATAAATTAAATGCATTATGTATGCTATTATTGTTTAAGCTGGAATATCAATTAGAAATAATTAATAATGAACTAGTTGGTTGCATGTAATGGAACATCCCATAATTGTGATGACATTAAATTGGTTAATAAAAACCACACAATATTGAACTTAGCTATATAGTATATAGTTTGGGTTTGTCCATTAATTATAAATAATATTGAATTAGTGGATTATATGGCTTATAATCTATTTAACATGAGTAATATATCAATCATCTTGTTGTTGTGTGTGTCTATATATATATATAAGATCTATAACTCAAAGTTCAGGACGACATTATATTGTTGATTTGCTTCACCTAGTGGCAAGACAATGAATTTAGATATAAATTGAATATCTTATTTTTATTTAATTTATTATTTTTTTATGGTGACAGTTAAAAAATAATTTTATTGAATATATTATATTTTATATAATAATAAAAATAATAAATCATAATATTTGAAATTTAATTTAAATGGTATGAAATAAAATACACATACAATTAGTCCATAGATTGTGACTGAAGGAAGAGAAATTAAAGGTTCATCAACAAATGAAAGTAGAGGAGAAATGTGGTGTGGTGTGTAAAGTAAAAATAGTGAAATTAATCACATTGAAATTTATCTGAGTAACTTTAATATATATATAAGCACATTTTTAAGTTAATTAATTTTTTAAAAATGTGTACATGCTTAAATTAAGTGAGAATTACAGAAAATTAAAGTTCTTTAAGTGGGTTCCTATATGTGTCTTTTATTATCAACATTTGTAGGGTTGTCAAAAAATAAACAGAGAAAAATAACAAACCCTTATGTTTAATTCGATTAATAAAATGTCAATACACTTTTTTCAATAAAAAATGAAAATTAAATTTGTATAAGATAAAAAAATATGTAATATCCAATCAATAAATGTCTAGATACTTATACAAACTCATTTACACATTATTCTTCCAAGACAAGACAGATACACACACGCAATTAGATCAATGAAGAGATTCATTAACCAACTAAAATTAGTTACACATATATTTCAATATGGCATTAAGAATAATTTATTATATGCACGATAATTTAGTAAATTTTATTTTCATGCAACATGTAGTTAAGAACTTTAGTCATAAAAAAATTTAGAGCTCATCATGAATTTCCAAAAACAGCCCTAAAAACTTTGAATTTAACTAATTAATTAAGAGGAGGCGGAATTGAGGGAAAATGTAGAAGCAAAGAGGGATGATCTATCCTATCTCTAAGAAATCCCAAAAATGTGATATGACAAAGTACAAACGAAACCAAACTAAGAAAAGTGTTAAAGAGGGATGAAAGGAACACAACATCATTTTTAATTTTGTGAAGCTTAATAAGAGAGCAACCAAACCACATGACACAAACATCCATTCATGTCTCTTTTAATGGCAAAAATTCAATCTCCAACGTCTTCTTCTCTCTTTCTTCCTTCTAATTATTAATGCTCCTTTTCTTTCATTCTTTTATGCACCTAACTTCCCACACCAAACCACACTCACCCACTTTCAAATTTACCCGAAAATATATTTTTTTTAACATCTTTTCAAAGTTATGTGTTTATCCAATTTGAACTACTTGGTCTTGTTTTAATTTTTCATTTTAAAAGATATAGATTATATATATATATATATATATATATTAACACTGATCTAAATCGTTCATAATAGATGCATATACTTTTTTGGACAAAAAAATATAGGTTGGTTAGATTCCACTTATTTGTTTATTTATTAAAAAAATCAAATCATTCAAATCTAATTTAAATGAGTTGCACAAAAAAATGATTCAAATCAAAGTTTTGAATAGGATTTTGGTCTAATACGTCAACTCAAATGGTGTAAGAATTCAAAGGTAAAAATGTATCTTCAGTCCTTTTAACGTCATATACCATTAATTTTAAAATAAGGTTTTTTAAATCATTTATCCCTATTAGATATTAATAAATGCTTATATTAAAATTTTGATGTTGGCAAACTATTATCAAATACTAACCTCCTATAAATTTTTATTTTCATAATAATTATAATTATTATAAAGAATTATCGTTTGAAACCAATGATATTAGAGTTAAAGGATTTAAAAGATGCATTTTAAAGTTAAACCTTGTATATAATTAGAGAATCAAATGTATATACTTTCACCTGACTCAAATTATTCGTATTAGATTATATGGTTTAAATTAATTTTGCTCATTTTTTTAATCTAAACAAGATTTGTTGACGAGTCAGATAAGATGTGTATTCTGTATATATTGTTAAGGATGCAGGGGATTCACGAATATGGGTTTGCCTTTTTTGAAGTGATAGGACATTGGCTTCCAAGGTGATTGAAGCATCTACTTACAAAGGGGTATTATTGGAAACTTAGTTTGGATTTTTATGTTGAGAGGGTTTGCATTTTTTCCCTTTTGTTGTGTTTAGTGGTCACCATAGCTTTGTGCCTTTCTAATGGTGTGTAACATTAAAAAGAGTCTATTCTTAAATACACTATTGTTTTTTTACAAGTCATTTTCAATATATGTTACTAAAATAATTGGAAATCGTCAGTTTGGTATGAGGAAAATAGTTAGGAGGGAGAGAAATTTTAATGAGTTTGATTTTTTAAAATTGAAAAAGTAGTGTTAATTAAAAAATTTTAATTATTTTTCTTACTCTTTAATCTTACATATTTTTGTTAAAACTTTATGTAGCCACTTCTCTTTTTTTTTTTTAATTAAAATCACTGAAAATTTTCCTTTCTTCCCTTTCCCTCCTCTCATAACAAACAAGCCCGGAGGGGAGGGGAGGGGAAGTGAGAGGAGGAAATTTTTTTTTTTTTGGATTTAAAAAAAAGTGTAGTTAAAATTTTTTTAATTACTTTTTCTTAATTTTTTATCTTATATTTTCTTTAAGTATTAAAATATTGTAACCTCACTTATCTAATTTTCTTAAATTCAACTCAAAAAAAAAAAAATTTCTCCCCTCCCCTCCAAAGCTCTAATATCAAGCATACCCTAAAACTCATTAACTTTTTCTAAAATTTGATAATTTTTCAAAATTTTCAGTATTAACTATACATACTTTAAAAGTTAAAAAACAAAATACATATACAAACGTCTAACAACGGATAAGATGGGAAACTAGTAATAAAAAATTAGTAACATTCCTTATAACTATTAAAAGTAAAAAATTTCTTCTCTTTCTCCTTTATAAATGAAACCATAGTGGTATTAATTTTATAAAGTATGAATTTAAATTTTACTCCATCATACCTTTATTACTAGGTCTTCTAGCATGTCTCTTGATGTAACATCAACATGTCTACAATGAATGATTGTAATTCAAAAATTATTCATGATATATTTAAGAGAAATGTTGAATGTTGACCATAGGTGTGTGATATCCTATATCAGTTGAGGAGGGGAACAAAATACGTCTTATAAAGGTCTGGATTTTAAAACCATGAGAGGTGGTGCATCTTAAAGCGGACAATATCGAAAGTAAGGCGTTGAGATGTATGACATGTTTTTTTTCCCTAAAACATCATAATTATCTCTCTTGATGCCCTCATTCCCTCTACTATTTGATTATTGTTAAAGAAATGTTAATAGGGTTAAGTTGAGGAAAAAATGATAAATATGTAAAATAAGTTTTATATTTAGAATTAATATCAACTTCTCAATTAAGTCATATATTAAGTATGGTAGGAGTATTTAAAAAAATGTGCACATAGAAACTAAATTCTCACGCAAATTTAACTAAAGAGCAAGTGAAATATTGAACTGAGATATGAAGAATATAAATTTTTCCTAATGCATATATGTATCTTTAAATAAGTTAATTAAAGGAGTCGGATCTCTAAAATCTAAATAATTAATTAAAATGTTTGGCTCCTTCTTCTTTTGTTGATTTGAACACTTATTTGTTCATGTTGGATATGTTTGCCCTAAAAATCTCTGAGAAAAACAAACAATTTTTAGGTATAAATGTAAGTATCGAATGCATGTTTTTCAAATTAATGAGATTTGTTATGAAGTCAACATCATATAAATGATTAGGTTATCAATCAAATTTGTTTAAATAATAATTGAGATTCACTGTCTCCCTCTCCCAAGTGATGGGAGATTAAAACCACAAGGGGCCTAAAAAAATCAATGGCAATAATATATATAATAATAATTCGACCAAGTACACACTTTAATTATAAACAAATAGAATTTTCAACCTCTGTGCTATTTATAGTAGTACTTGACTACCTGGCGAATTACTTGTGTTTTTTTTACCCTTTTCAAAATAAATCTATCATTAATAACTTGTTAGGACGGATATGATTATTCATATAATTGATGCCCTAGCTATCATATTAATTATTGAATAATTTTTTTGATAAATTGAGTAGTTTTTTTTGTATTTTTCAAATAATAGTTTAGTTCAATGATTTGGCCTTAATGATAGTGGAATTATACTTTTAGGGTTGGATTTTCTCTACACAATATAAATTGAAGATCATAACTTAAAGGGACAATTGCTAAAAACTACCTTGCAAGCAAATTAATTGCTAATTGTTACCATTGCACATGGTGGGTAATAAGCTGCATACGGGTGGGTGATATTTTGCACACGAGGGATGATGTTTGCATATTCACAGGGATGAATTTTGCACATGTAGATGATGCTTGCACATAAGTGGTGCTTGCTTGCACCCGTGATACCAATCAGCAAATAATTTCCTTACAAGGTATTTTTGAGCTATTTTCCCTAACTTAAAAGCCTAACTTTGGAATATCATAAAAACTTAACTTTGGGATATTATACTTACCTTTCTGACCTGTGAACACTGTTATTCACAAATAAAAAGAGCATTGAAATATGTGATGAATGAAAAAAAGAGTAAGCAAAGTTCACAAAAAAAACCCAACTAAACATGGTAAAAAAACCAACCAAATGTGTTAATTTTTTTTAAAAAAAATCTATGAGTTTAATAGTTATTGCATTATAAATTTTTTTTTTTACAAATTTAAGGGTTAAGAGTTTATTTTGCCTTGGAAGTTGTCATGATGGAGCAATTTTGCTATGAAATTTTTTTTCAAATTGTAGTAATTTTTCCATGACCATTATCTCAATTAAGTTTGACCGTTGTTTAATCAAATATATTGAACTGACAGTCCGTATATCATCCACATTATTTTTGTTAAGGTACAAATTTACCCGAAAATTTTCAGTTAAGAGCAATAATGTCCTTATAATTTTTCAAATTATAACAATGTCACTCTAACAGTTATCCAGGTTAAGTTTGACTGTTAGTTAATTGAATATATTGAGATGACAGCGTGAACAACAAGGAAGAAGTTACATATGGAGGAGGAGCTCACATTTGCAAGAGAGTAATTAAGAAAAAGATTCAATCACTAGATGCATAACACACTAAGGATGATCGTCGAGAACAAAGCCATACAAAACTCTCTTTTGCCGTACCCCAGTGACACCAAGATAGGCAAGTATTTCTTTAATTTTCTCTTCATCGCACAAGATATTTTCACTTCTTTGATTTTCTCTTTATCGCACAATATGTTTTCACTTCTTTGATTGTCTTTAATCCTTCAAATGTGATGCATTTTTTTACTTATTTTTTTACTTAAGTGTTTGACATATAGACTTGCCAAATAAGCATATTTGATCAACTAACGGATAAACTTAACCTGGATAACAACTAGGGTGAAATTGCTATGATTTGGAAACTTCCAATGCAATATTGCTCATGAGTGGAAACTTCTAGGGGGAAATTTGCATTTAAACCTAAAATAAAAATGATTTAGATGACATACAAACTACCAGTACATTCATATTTGAATAACTAAAGGTTGAACTTAACTGAAATAACGGTTATGACATAATTACCATGATTTAGAAACTTACGTGGTGACACTGCATATTGAAAAACTTCCATGACAATATTCCTCTATCATGACAAATTCCAGAGCAAAATAGACTCTTAACCCTAAATTTAAAATTTTATATGATAATACAAATCAAAATTAATAATAGTCAGAATCAACAAAAGTATATTAAAATTAGTATAATCATTTAAAAATTTGCAATATACATACATACATATATATATATATATATATACACATATATATATATATATATCATTATTTTACATATTTTAAATGTAAAATTATTTAGTCTGTATTTGGGGGTTCTAGAGAGGCATGCATATGAATGGTATTTCTCATGTCCTTAATATAGGAGATATTTAGAAGAATTGGTCTTAAATATTTCCATTGATATCTCTCTCTATTTAACGTCTTCACAATTAGATCAAATTTTAATAGTTAAGACTTATTCTATTTAATATGGTAGAATTTTATTATATTTAGTATTATAATAATATTTTTATATAGTATTGAATCTCAACCATTACAACTTTTTAATGGTGGAGACATTAAATAGATAAAGAAATCAATATATACATTCCTCTCCCAAGTTATATTTACAGTACCTATGCTTTTTAATTATTGTATAACATATTGATAACTAATTTGCAAAGATTAAGAAAATTATTTAAGTTAATTATTTATGAAGAATGTGTTTTGGTTTATCTAAAGTACCATTTTTAATTATTTACATTGTAACTATCAATCGATGAAAATCCACTTAATTTGTACAATCTATAGATCATAGTTTTAGAAAAAAAATTAGAAGATAAACTAGATTAAAATTTTATATTTATGATTAAGATGAATTTACTCACTAATTCTTATATTTAGAACTGGATGAAGTATCAATCAATTAGTTTCCAAGTACGTAAACCATATAGTTTATCATGTATTCTCTCTCACACATGTATGTGAACGTTAGGAAACTTGAGAAAATAATAATTAATAATAATTCCAAAATTTTGTCCTTTAACTAATAAAAAAGAATTAATATCACAGTTGGTTAGACATATGTGGAGAATAAATTATATAATTTCATAGTCACGACATTCACTAAATATTCTTGATGGTAATATAATAATGAGTAGTCAAATTCAGAATTTGGAACGTTTGGCTATTCATATTTCCTTCTCTGACGGGAGTTATCTGTAAAGGGGTCCCAACTCTCCAATGGCTTATGAAAAGTCATTTTATAGACTTTTCTCCTTCTTGTCTACTATACAAATGAATGAATCATCCTACTGTAATAAAAATAAATAAATAAATATAACTAAATTAGTGCAAGAAAATCAAATGGGCGTAGACTTTTTTGTGTCATTCTCTTTTATTCCCTCTGATTTTAAATGTTAGTGTGAGATAACTAATTTACAACGACTGTGCTAGTTATTTGAAAAAAATATATGTTGATTTTTTAAAATATTTATTTTAATTGTTTGCATTGGAAACTACCTCCTTCATAGAAAAACACTTAAATATGTGCAATCAATATAAATAGTTTTAAGAAAAAAATTATAATTTTTGAAGATAAGGTGGATTGAAGTCTTATATTTATAACCAAAATAAAAATTATATATACCAGCTTTTACATTTAGAACTTAAAAGATTACTTTATTGCAATATTATAGGAGATTTTCCCCCTATGACAACCTTTTAAATGCTGTCAGCATATTATAGATTTGAGAATTATGAACTTCAAATGAGATCATTATTTTTCATTATGATTTTTGTTTTCTTTTTCAAGATTTGAATTCTGGAAAAATTACAGTTAGATCCCAAACAAAAGGTAAAATAAAAAAATGGTCCCTTAAAGTCTTAAAATAAAAAAATGGTCCTAAAAATTTGTTAATAGAGCCCCTGACACTATTTTTTCATTTTGCTTTTTGTTTGGGAGTTGTCAATGAGACCATTTTTTCATTTTGAGATTTTAAGAGACTAATTTTTTATTTTGCCTCTTGTACTTGACTGTAATTTTCCCTTGAATTTTTTTTCCATGTCACTTAATGCACATGCATGCATGGCCAAAACAGATCCATACACAAAAAATGATAGTGAAATATCATACACTACAACTGCATATATTGCCCCCTTTGATTTGATCTATTCATAAGAGGAGTAGGACAATTTAATGATTATCTTTGGAGGATTTTATACCTCAAACATTTTCTATATAAGAAAATTATTAATACTGTAAATTAAATATCTTACTGCACAGTAAATTTACCACACTTGTCTTGTTAAGATAATGGTTTAACGACAGTTATTTTATCATGATTTTTTAATGTGATACTTATTAATAATGTATGCATATAAAGTTATAAATATATGGATTACTTTTTTTTACGCAATTTAAATTTTTCAAATAAAATTATGATGAACAAAGTACGAAGCAGCATCAAATTGATAAAAGACAATATTGAAATTTGAAGATAAAAAGATATGCTTTTTAAGTTTCCTAGCTAAGAAAAATGCATGGGGCTTCAACGACTACAATAAATGGTTTTTGGCATTACATAAAAACCCATATCTCTCATTATATAATGAGTGGATTTAATAATTATATAATACTTTCTTGTTTCAATTTCTTGAAAAAACTTTGTTGGTGCTTGTAAGCAAGGATCTGCTACAAGACCCACAAGTGATATGAATGAGGGCCAAGTGGGAACATGCTGGTAGCTTACATAAATGGCCCTGAGTTCTGTTATCTCAACTTCCAACCATCTTTTCATTTCCATAATTCTCTTATATATAATTTCTAAATTATAACTTGTGGGGATTGAAGTATAAGTATGATCCATGGATTCTCATCACAAGAGGTATATACGTTTATTTGAAAATAGTCGAAAAATATATATTTCTGAAATTCGTTTGTCAGATTCACACGATGTCTATCATTCCATCTCCCTTATTGATTGCTATGATTCATTTTTTATTGATTATATATATATATATTGCAGCTGCAGGGCTAGTCATATAGAATCCATGATTATTTTGATATCATATAAACATATAATAAAAGTAATAGTTTTTAAAATGTTTTTGCAATAGAAATTCAACCTTTTGTTTATTGGAAAGTCGGTAAAAATTTTCCTATTTGAAGATTTTATTGACTAGAAGAACTTAATATATTTTTATACACAGAAAGTAGTATGTAAGATTTCATATATATATATATATATATATATATATATATATATATATATATATATATATATACACACACACACACACCAGTTTTCAAATTTAGTTCCTTCTTACTAATAAAATTTTTAAATTGAGACTTTTCATTGATTTCCACTTTGTTTAAAGATTCTTAAGTTTAATAATAATTAACGGTAATTTAACAATTTAACCTGATTTTACTTTATTGCATATAATTATGATCAGTTCCTATATAGAAGATAATTCATTGAGCTAATTAGCAGTCCTTATCTTTCATTTTATAAAATATTTACTTATTGTTGTTGTTGTTCTTCTTCTTCTTCTTATTATTATTTTTTAAAATTAATCTCATATATATAAACCAATCAATTAAAGGATATGATATGAAAATATTTGTAGGCCAAGAGACTCATTCACATTTATGTATAGAGCCACGGTTTTAAAGGAGACACACCCATAAATAGGATGATTCATATGAAATGACAATTATGGACCGCAAATGCATGGGACCTAACACAGACAGGAAAGTCAGAATAGCACAAGTCACCATTGACAAGCTTGGCATCTACATAATTCTAACTAACACCAATATGGAGTACACTTCACCTTTGTTTTTACCTAGCTTCCATCTAAAAAAAATGCTTTTTATTTTTCCAATTAGAGCAATTTATAGTTATTTAATTATGAATGGTTCTCCCATTGGAATAACTTTTTTAATTAGTTGCACTTGGATAATTAGTAGGCTTTCATGACTCTTTCTTCACACAAAGGCTCATTTAATTAAGTTGCACTACAATTATATTATACCATTTATTATTTAGGTCATATTTAATCATATTACACAGACGACCATGGCAATTATTTGATGTCCTTGAAACATTTCAATCTTTCTCAATATGCATTTCATTAAATACAATTGACTTCCTTACTATGAATGAACCAAATTTTTTTTATATTTATCCGGATCATTTTGCTGCTAGGTACAATTATTTTTTTATTCGAGGCAATCATATTCAATGCAGACACTAAATATGGACACCTTTTTCAATAAAAATTCCAATCTTGGCTCCCCACATAACTAAATTCTTCTGTTAGACCTAACTCTGTTAGTACCTAGAGCATGTCTAGGATAAATACATCAATTACTCGTCATATTTTGTAAAATGACTTGTAGAAAACTCAAAATCTTTCAAGATGCCTTTGGGGTATTATTAACAATAATAAAAGGATTGGACTTTAACAGTTAAGTTTTTGATTGTACACCAGCCCCATGGTTAAGATAAAAACAATAGGATAAACACTGCCCCTATAATTAAGATAAAAACAATAGGAAAACTTATACACTTCAATAATATACAAAATAACTTTTTACTGCTCATTTACTTCTTAAGCCAGCAATTATTAATACATTATATAAAGAAAGAAAAACATTACTTTTTGCAGCAAGAGCATCCGATGGTAAACACAGCACACCTAACAGTAAGACCAATAAATGTGGTGTATTTAATCGGTACTCTCTCAGTACGTGTATTTGTCAATGTGGTAGTAGAGAGAAACCAAGCTAAGGGTACGTAGGGATATATTTATTTTCAGAAGAACCCCATCTCCTTATAAAAGCACTGTATAAACACACACACACACACACACACACACACACACACACACACACGGTACTGATGAAAGCAACCGTTGATATAATGAAACCATACATGTTGATGGCACAACGGATTGACTTTAGGGAGTCACAGGAACACATTCTGAAGAAGATGTGTACCAAATAGAAAATTAAAAGCAAACCAATGGTTGGTCCCCGCATATAGTGGTCAGTGTGGGTGAATGAAATAAAGGAAATACATATATATATATATATATATATATATATGACAAACACAATAGTCCAAATAAATTAAAAGGATGACTTATTTTATTTTATTTATTTATCTATTTATTTATTTTTTGCTTTGCTTTTACCATGAACCCTATGAAGCCACAGGTGAAAATTAACTGGCCTAAGAAAGTGCTCGTTGAAATATTATGCAAAAGGAAACAAGAGTACAAAACAGAATAAAAGCAAAGCATAGCAGAAATAAAGAGAACATGAATGCTCGCTGACTCTGTTTGTGAGAGAGAGAGAGAGAGAGAGCTAGGTAGTAGCTAGAGTGAAAGTGAACATCCCCCCTTTATAAGAGGGTATTCTGAACTTTACAGCAATAATTGAGTGATGATGGCAATAAGAGTCAAAAGAGAAAGATGCAAATCAGACTTAGCTTGTTGGGGGAAAAAGGAATTTGGGATTAAAAAGAAAAGGAATACATTATAGTTTTGTGGATATTGCTTTTTTGTTCTATGTCTTCTATTCTCCAAAATAAAAAAAATATACAGGGGAATTCATAAAAACCACAGTACTTTAATATTGGGAAGCTAGCTAGATTCCCGGAAGTCATATGTAGAGGGGAGAAGAAAGAGGAAAAAAGAAGAAGAAGAAATTAAGATGTCGTCATGTTAACAATCATAAACAAAATATATGTATGTGTCGGAAAATGTTAGTGTATGAGTAAAATTTGTTTGATGAGTAATACAGAATTAACTACTCCAATATATTGTGCTTATAATATAGTATTGGTTTGTGTGTGTTGGTACCTTCTCAAAGCAAACTTCAGAGAGAGAGAGAGAGAGAGAATATATTGGGGAATGAAAGTCTCCGATGATTCTGCCAGACCCTACCTTTTGACTCCTCCAAATTCCAAAACAGATATTATTTTTTGTGTAGAGAGAGAGAGAGAGAGAGAGATATCCAATCAAATTGTGCATAATATATTTTGTTTCTGTGCTTCTTGTGCATGCAGTGGGATGAGTATATATACATTATAAGAGTTCAATTTCAACATTCTTTGTGGATTCAAAGCAACAACACATGAGAGTATGGTGTCCAACACAGCTGTCCCAACCCTCATCTCTACGTGATTTATAATGCCTTTTCGTTTTGGCCCCACTTCTGTCTCGTATCCTAATATCACTTTGGAAAAAAAATAAAGACTTTGCTTCCCATTCTCTCTCTCGCTCTTTTTCTGACTCAGAGGGGTGAGAGAGAGAGAGAGAGAGAGAGAATGAGAATAATGATAGAGAAATATGTAAAAGAAAGGTAAGAAAAATAGCTTTCGTGATTCCCAAAACCAAAGAGAGCATTATGGGAAGGTCCTTGTTCTTTCTTTTTCCCTCTCTGCCTGCTCTCTCACATATATAAAATGCTTTTCATTTTCACCAAAGCTACTTCACCCCACCCAACCATCCTCTCCTTTCCCTAAAGTTATATACTATTATATATAAATATTCATCTCTCTCTCTCTCTCTCTCTTGCATGGAGGAATATTTCAATGTGTGTCTTTTCTTCAGTAGAAAATAACATCTCCATGTAATAAAGCCACATATATATCCTTATAACTACTAGATTTGGGTAAACTTGGGACTTTCCAATCTTCCATGCACCTTCTTTCAAAAAGTCGTCTCAATTTTTCAATCAACATATAATAAAATTAAAATTCTATAATACGCCACGCTGCTCACAAGTTGAAAACATTGGGGCTCTTTTTCTTTTTCAGATTAATTTTTTGAAATGCACAAGGCCTCTACATATATATAATTATTTCTACAATTAAATTTCTCGTGTGGAAGCTAAAGCTAAGCAACGACCGTAAGTCTATGACAGCCAAAGAATAGAGGAGGTCAGGTTTATATTAAGAATCTTATGGCTTCTTTTATGGTTTAGGTTAAATTCATATTTAATGATAACTCCCTATCGCTTAAAAAAGAGAGATTAATTTGTCAATTAAATACTACTATAAACGAAAATAATTTGGTCTCAGCCAAAATGTTGGTTATTTCAGCAGCAACTAGCTAGTGTGGAAATATATATTAAAACATCATTGACTCGAACACGTGACGTTATAATTGAAAATTGAAATTGACTTTACCAATGTAGCCATTTTATTACATAAGAATATATAAGTCTTATTTATAAGAAACTTTCTTCTTATTGCACAAAACGTACTGATAGTTAAAAGCAATAAGTGTGTCAAAAATACCATATTTTTTTTTCATATATGCCCATATTTATGAAAATAGAGAGATAATATATAAAAGATATGAAACATAATAAAATACGTTTTCCAATGCTTTGTTGACTTCATTCACCTAGTAAGTTTTCTCTCTCTTATGAATATAACTTTTGGTGTGTATGATAATTAATTATAAATAATATGTATTTAATAAGGGTAAAATATGAAAAATGACTTTATAGTTTCAGACAAAAAGTGAAAGTTGCTTATAAAAAGGATTAGCCCCATAAGAGAGAAAATTGCTTATAAATAAGAACAAAAGGAGTGTGTATTCCTTCATTTTAAAATAACAGACTTCGATTGCAAGGTTCGGAGACCTATGTTTGTGACCTTGAAGATGATGATTTTCCTAATCTTAAGGAGAGCATCTCGGTGATTTCTTTGGAGGGGGTTTAAAGAACAATCAATTAAGCTAGTGTTTTAGTTGCCCAAAATCTAGAAAAGTTGGTAACTTCTAATCCATGAGTCTAAAACATTAAAAAGAAGGGGTAAAATAAAAATAAAAATAAGAAAGAATACAAGAGAATAAAGACTAACCTCAACAAATTTGCTGGATCTTTTAAGCAAACGTACTTGAATCCTTGATTCTTATATATATATATATATATATATATATATATATATATATATAGGTAGAAATATGTAGTAAATGTAAGCTCGTGGGTCTGCATGGTCGATTTCAGAATAATGTACCTTGCAAAGGACAATGTATTATACTGGCATGCATGAATAATAACCAACAAAAGAAAATGGCCACCTGAACTTTGTCTACCCAGGCAAATATCACAGTTATATATTGGATAAAATATCAATTATTGTTGGCTAAAATTTACAGAATCTCAGTAAAACTTAGATATAAAAAATCAGATTTTAATCTAGAAGCTATGCAGTCCAAATTTATGAGTTAAATTTTAAATGGGCTTACATTTCAATTCTAGAAAGCTATACAGAAGTTGATATCGTCAAAATGGTAAGCATTGAATTTTCTTTGAAATTAAATTACACTCAGTTTTGCGGTATCCATGTGTAAGAAACTATGTAAAGTAAAAGTCACTAATATATAAGCATAGGGCCACCTGAAAAATTAACATATCTTCTATTAACCTTGGTTCCATAATTGAGGTGAGATTTAATTTGTTACTTGATTATTAAATCCGCTATGAAAAAGAATAGTTCCATCCAATCAATTAATCAAAATACCCAAACCATAGTCTTGGATCTTAGTACCTTACTGTTCTTAATATATTATTTGCAAAACCAAAATAGGCAAAGTGTTCCTTTTGTACCTAGTTGTGTTATAGCCAGATGTCATCAAAGCCAAAACCAAATCAGTCTGATATATATGAAAGAACTTGATCTAAATATTATAATACAAATGGTGCGCAGTTCCAAATTCTTACTGAATCCAACCTGGGATTATTCTAACGTGTAACATAATCTCTTCAAATAAATAATTGAGGCATAGAGTTTTGGCTTCAAAATCTAGATGCTTTTGCTACTACTAAATGAAGTTTTTTAATTAGTGCATTGATTGGTGTAGGCATCAATTCTCTCTCACTCGCACCTGATTTGTACTGCTGGATACCAAGTCCACTAGATTAAATATGGCGGAATTTAAGTCACTTGGGACACATTTCAAAGAATATCTTAGAAAAATTAAAGTAACGTAAGGGGGCAGGGATGTCTGTAAAACCTGTGACATTGTCAATGTTTTCACTTGGCAATATTTTCCTTTTTTCCTTACAGTAATATACAAGCAAGTACTCTACCTATAATAACTAAATAGACAATTTCCAATATTCTCTGGGTTTTACTTGAAATCATCTCTTTGTTTTAGGCAAAAGCACAAATGTCAAGGTTCAAGACTTCAATTATTAGGGCTTGACATTTAAATTAATTAAATATTAGTAGAGTATATAGATTGATTAATGTCGGAAGAGGGAGACAAAGTTAACAGGGACCTTAATTGTCATTGCCGTGCAAAACGTGATTTGCAAAGTCAAACTCCTTGATAGTAGTAAAATTATTTGTCCCTCTGAATAACGTGTAATTGAAGATCAAAGCATAAATATAATAATTAATTTGTGTGGTCCTTCTACTAGCATATAGACACGCAAAGAGAAAAGGGTTTTCAAGGGGAAAAATATCTTACTTTACATTTTTTTATTAACCCTCCTGATAAAGAGAAACACAAAGGTTTGGTCTTATATGATGCATACAAATTACTATCCAGTAAAAATTCATAAAATCTGACATGCTAAAATCTGTTTAGTTTTGTTAATTTGTGACCTGCATTATTAGGAGGGCTCAAAAACCACTACCATTAATTATCCATGGGAATAACATGTCCTTGACAAGTTTTCACTCTACCAAAAGCTCAATTATTAATGGGATTGGTTGAAGAAAAGCAATTTCCCTCCATAATACTAGCTTTTCTATCCATATCACATCCATCAATTTTTTGCATAGTATTTGTAATAAATTAATCAGATGTCTTTATCCTGTAGGGAACCCAAAAGATTTATGACGGTTTATGTCTATCAAAATTTAAACTACATATGCACATAATACTACTTCCATGAACTCCATATTCTTTTTGTGCTTATATATTCTTCCAGAGCTTGAGTTATATAAGCCATGAATACCCCTCACGTATATATATTTTCCCCTTGTTTTTGTCACTTACGAAGTGTAGAGTTTGTACCACTGAGCTAAAGGGGAGTAGCTAGAATATAACTCAGGAGATTCCTCTCTGAATTATAATTTCCAATACTTGAGAGGATTATTTTGCTGAGAAAAATGCTGTTTCTAAAAGCCCTATATAGCAGCATCAGTGAACACCGAACAATTCTTACGGTAATAGGTAGGAGAATAGCTAGCTGCTGCATATATGCAAATATATATAAAGGCAACAGTTTCATTAATTAAACTTTGAAGAAGGAAATTAAAGAAGAGAAGAAAAAGCGTGAGAAAGACATGTCAAAGCCCACTTTTGTTGTGTGATGGATATATGGGAGAGGAATTGAAGAAAAAGGAGATAGTGGGGTCCAAACTTTGTCATCCCTCTTTGATAAGCGAATATATTGAAGGTGAAAGACCACCACCCTCTCTCCTAAAGAATGTACCGTGCAGTTTCCACCACCTAAATACCCAAAAACTCAACCACCCCCACAACCCCATCAATCAAAATGAAATTATTTGAATTGACAACCCTCTTTGCTCTTTGTGCATACTTTTAATAATGGATGTCTATATAAAAACCCATTAATTATTTCCCATTCTAGTTGTCCTTTTCTATCTTTTAATTCCAATAATTCTGAATATATTTTGTAACATAAAGTTTCACAAGAAGAAAAATAATCAATGAGAAGAAAACGGGTAGATTATTATATCATGTTCATCATGAAATAAAAGTTCATCAGAGAAGGAATTGGAGAATGTAACACACGCGCGGTTTTGAAGGAAGAGACGAAGAAGTGATCCAAATGTATTGGCTAAATCAACAAATGGGTAAGGGGAAAGTCATAAGCCATCATGCATTATTAAAATTGACACATGGAACAAAGTTGTACGCTTTGAAGTTGACATGTGAATGTGAGCATTGAGAGAGAGAGAGAGAGAGAGAGAGATGGTTGAGCATATAGCAGAAGAGAAGAAGTGTGGTGGTGGCAATGGTGGAGAGATGTGAGGTGTGGTAACCTTATTATGGCCCATTCCTCGAAAATAGAATAATAAATGCAAAAGGGGGGGCAGAAGGATACAGTACTTTTTTGGCAGAACAGAAAAGAGGGTCCTGATTTGAGAGGTGAGGAAATGATTTTGTAATCGATTGCTTTATGATTGATGAACATTGAAAAATTATTCATTTGACAGAGAGAGGGGGGAGAGAGAGGGAGAGAGAGAGAGAAGTGGAGGGAAAAAGCCCTCTTTTTTCTCGATATAAAGCTGCTTGGTATTTTTTTAACTTCCACTTTTTCAACTCTGACATGTCAAGACAATTGAACAGAGAAGGGAACTATTAATTAGAAGTTTATAGAAAAAATGCAGTGTATGCATGGCTTGGTTAGCTTGATTAGTGCAGTACCTTTGGTACTCTGCTTTGCATAGGACAGATTGGTGGCCCTTTTAATTACATTTTCCCCTCAAATTTTTACTACTCAAAGAACTCTACTCTTTCCTCCATGATATATAACGTTGCTGAAAACAAAAAATTTGGTCTAAAATATTAGTCATTTATAATATAATTAATATTTTCTTTAGTTTTATTCTTGTAATAAATATCCGTTTCTATTTTACCAACTCATTAAATTTTTAAATACATTTTTCAGAAATGGTAAAAGTGAAAAAAATATTCAATTTATGATATATTTAATAAATTAATTGTTATTTCTTATTTTTTATGAATTAATTAAAATGTCTTATATTATAGACTAGAGGGTGAGCCTTGATGCAGCGATAAGTTTATATCCAAATTTTGAAAACAGCCTCTCCATTTATAAAGATAAAGTTACATATATATCTATTCTTCTCTATACCCTATTTAATGAGAGCCTTATATACTGAGTTACAGTGTTATACTATGAACTGGAGGGAGAATAGTGAAGGAAGGGGGAGAGAGAGAGGGGGAGGGGTAGGGGAGAAAAGGGTATGTTTTTGTAATTTTACATTGTGGGCGTGTGTGGGTGCGTGCATGCATGTGTGGGGTAGGAGTGGGATGAAGGACTGAGGTTTCACATCAAAGGCTTGTTAAGGGCCCTGAGAAGCGAGGCTGACATTGTCCTTCACGAAAGTCGCTGACTCTATTGTCAGCCCCGCATTTAAAGCGCGCTCTGTTTCTGTAATGTCCAAAGCACTTTTGTATCTTTGCACCGTATGCCATGCCATATATACTGCCATTCTATATCCACTTTTTCCTACTTTCTTGATTCATGGTTTCCCCTTGGAGACACCCAAGTTTTTTGTTTGTTTGGTGTTTCACAGTAATAATATCACATCGCAAGAAATCAGAAAAAGAAGCTAGATTTAGCCTAGTCAGGTTTTTTTATGGCTAATCTGGGAAAAAAGGCCAGCTAACTCTCAAGGGCTAATTTTGTTTTTCCTTTATGACTGAGATTTCAACATTCTGTAATTAACAGAGACACATGAGTTTTTCAACTTAGATTTGACTTGCTAATGATTGCCTGCCATAACCCGGCTGATACAATACAGCCTTGACTTCTAAACAAGTTTCTGCACACAAAATTTCCAGTTAGTTCCTTCTTTTTTTGGGCCGTCCAGTTTATGTGCCAGAAGAGGAAATATGAAGCTAAATTAAATTTATCTTCCGAGATATTTCATCATGGTGGTGGGATAGGATAGGAGACGAAGTAAAATGGTTGAGAACTTGTCAGGTAGTCTATTATATTATTGAAGTTTAGAGTTTGGTCCCCAAGTGTTTGTGTTATAGGGTGAAGAAATGGCGTGCACACTCAGTTTGTTTTAATGGATTTTGGTACCACATAATTCTCCAGGGAAGCTACTTAAGCTAAATATGAATTTTAAATACTTCGTGGGATGGACCTTGTGGTAAATGTGGTCCTTTCCAGCATTAATTTTTACAACCCAGAAAGCTGAAAAAAGAGATATGTTTTTACTTGTCAGCTGCTTGATCTTAAACCAAACCTTTAAGATATAATGGGGACCAAGCAGGTATAGAAACAGATGGAGGAGGAGTGGTCCAAGCCTATTTTGCTGGACCAGACCCAACAAAAATAACTGGACTTAGAAGGTTCCCATAAGCGTCTCTCATGCCACACCAAGACTTATACTATTGTCAGTCTCTAATACTTTTCTATTTTGCAGGGTCATCTCAAAACAGGGGTGGGATACGTCCTTGGTATATACCAACTAGGGGTATATCTCTAAATACCTACATGCTTAGTTAAAGGACTAACTCTTCAGGTTGTTGGAAAATTTATTAATATCAACAACAAACAATAATAATTTCAACCAATTAGTGTGGTCAAGGGGAGTACACACACACCCTACAATAAACAGAGGAGAATGGGATAAGGTATAGGGGCTGTCATTATTTGACTCATCAGAGCCTTTCATATTATATGTGTTTCATTGTGCTCTTGTGTGGCTAGATTGTACGAACTAGAAGAATTGTCCTGAGTGGATATGAAAGCTTATATGAGTAGTAGAGTTTGGTTTACGAGGAATTAACCATGTCCAGTCCCTCTCCTATATTCATCAATAGGTCTTTTCAATCCGTTATTATTTTCTGAGAAATGAAAACTGTTTTCCCTCATTTAACTTAATCCTCAGTTCCTCAAATTTCGCTTTAGATCTCCCTGAAACTCGTTGAGGCATTTTAGCAGACTCTTTGCCCGCAAAGTCTATGAGTGACTTGTTGAACAGTGTCCTTTACTTCGAAGAACAGTCAAAAGAGAACAAAAATCAAAACTAAAACTAACAAATCAACCAGAAGTTCGTCCAAAGACAAATCAGAAAGGGCAAAAAATAGTATAAAACCATTAGACAAGCACATTGAAGCATTTATGAAGAAACCGACACCATTAATCATCACATCAATTATTAAAAGGCGACCTCGATCTCGATGCATACCTACATTGCCAATTCAATCCTGAAAATCTTTTCGTTCATCGTCTCCATCTGGTAACACCAAAATTTTGTAGATTTTCGAACTACATTAATTAATTCCTACATACAAATATGCATGAAGTCAAGGACAGAATTCCTACCAATCAAGTCGATTTTATGAAGCCAGCTTCCACAATCTTGGTAAATAATTTTTACAGTGGTTGGTAATTTTTTTACTCTGCAATTGTACTCTAAAAAAATGCAATATTCATTTGGCAAAAAAAAAAAAAAAAGGTCCGGAACTTAATGGGCTTGGTAGAAAAGGGCACTTAAAGCTTCTTAGAAATATGAGTTTTTTTTTCCCCTTCTTTTTGTCAAAAACATTGGACCTATGGGTATAAAACTTAAGATAGCCTGAAACGTATATGGGCTTCTTGCTGTCTTAATCCTCTCTGGATTTTTTTTCTAGAAAAAAGCCTCCATGGATTCAGTATGTCAGTTTCTTCGAGCTCCTTACCTACACATGATCGAATCATTTGTATCAAGAGAAGAAATCAAGAGAGAGAGCAGAGAAGCAGACGCCAGAAGGCACAATCCTTGTGAAAAGTCGAAGGTATTGAAGGAGGCGGGATAAGAAATCAACTCCAAGAAGTGAAGCACATCGAGGTAATCTCTTCTACCGCGATACTTCTTGCGCTGTTGTTAAACTATTCTTCTCCAACTTGCTCTGGTCGTAGGGGGATTTGGGTAAATTAGGATACATGCTCTTCCGATGGGTGTTTATCTCTTGGGAGCTGAAATTTTAGCTTTTTTTGGTTCCCTCCTTTGTGCTCTGGATTGAATGACGGAATGTGTTTCTTAAGCTCTAAACTGAGGAATAACTTAAGTTTCTGGAAGGATTTTGAAGCTGATAATTAGAGTGGCCTCCCTTTGTGGTTAAATTTCTTTTGTAATTGGTTTTGATTGGGACTGATTCCCTCGTGTGAGGAGGATGGTGTTAGACTCGTG
Source organism: Albizia julibrissin (assembly GCA_037074505.1). Classification (NCBI taxonomy): domain Eukaryota; kingdom Viridiplantae; phylum Streptophyta; class Magnoliopsida; order Fabales; family Fabaceae; genus Albizia; species Albizia julibrissin. The sequence continues at coordinate 37,587,270 of CM073483.1, read as the reverse complement.
GTGATTGTTAGATGTTGTATTATTGCTAGTGCTTGCTGAGTATAGCCTTGAAGTCTGGGATTTATGCGTTGTTCAATGTTCATGACCGGGTTCAGTTTTGGCACTCACACGAGGCAAAACTAGGGTGTTTACCATTCACTTTTTTTTTGCCTTCAGTTTACCATTCACATAATGCAAATTTACAACTAAAAGGATATTTAACACTATATCACTCAAAAAACGAAAATTTACGAGCGGAGCAGTAAGTATTTATCATTAGTAGTCTTAGAAATAAAATATTTATGAATTCGGTTATTAGGTATAATTCTCCTATATTAATAGTATTGCGTTAATATAAAATATAGAAAGTTTAGAAAATTAGATGGTTCCTAATCTCGCTTTAATACTGTATAATGTAGACGTGGCCTTGTCCTCAAAAAGTCTCCGGCTCTTGCGCCAGCTGCTCTGTGTGCTCTCTCTCTGACGGAAACCTCCGCACCGAATTTCTGATTACACCGATCTCAGCTTACAGTGCTGTTTCGCCACTGCTTCCGTAATTGACCAAGGTTCCTCTACCTCTTTTTCTCTTGGCTCGCTTGGAGCATTAAACCCTAGATTTTGTTCGAGTTGGAATGCATTCTGTTCATTTATTTTTGTTATGATTATTCATTTTCAGCTGCCGACTTAATTTCAGTACATTGAATCATTTAAATAATCAAACTATGCATTCTCAATCCCAATACTCTAGCTGATCAATTTTTCCTTAGTAATATTTTTTGCAAGTATTAATAAAGTTCAACTATCATTTCTCACTTTCATTTTATCTTCTTCCTAATAGTGCTGAATGTCCTTTAATTGCTGGAAACTTAGTCCTGGCGAAAATGTTGTGTTCAAGGCTAATCAAGAGATCCCATCCCCCGCTGTACCTTAAGAATTTGCAGCAATTGTCCCCTGAATCCAGGTAATACAGTACTGTATTAAGTGATATATTTTATATATTTTTGTTTTCATTCCTTGATTGCTGATAAAATTTTTATGGGGAAATCTTCTGAAGCTTTTTTGTAATTAAAACTTGGGCACATGTTCTATGCTTTGCACTAAATTTTGTGGTCTTTTGCAAACGAGGAGATGCCCTTATTCCTCTCCAACAGATGCATAAATTTCTGCTGCCCCTGAGCTTTATTTATTACATTCTAGAATACTATATTTAACTTCTTTCTATTGATTTTTTTCCCTCTCCCTTCTCTTCTCCTTTTGACCAAACAAGTAAAAACATTTTGAGGCGAGTTCTTTTGATAACCTTCTTTATGATTCAGGTGCCTTTTTAATGTTACAGAAAGTTCAAGCAAGACGTTCGCTAATTCTATTAATGGATTCCGGCAGAATTTATCTTGTAATATATGGCTCTCAAATATTCAGAGGCAATTTTGTACGAAGTCTCTATATCAGAGTTACCGTTCTTCAGCTTTTGCTGCAAAGAATGGTGGCAGGCCATGTGCTTTGCCTGGGTTTCGACAGTTCTCATCCTCTCATGTGTCCAGAGAACAGAAATCACGAAAGATGTTCTTTTACTTAAGTGCTTTGGTTGTTGCAATGGTTGGAGGTAGTTATGCTGCAGTCCCCTTATACAGGAGATTTTGTCAAGCAACTGGCTATGGAGGCACTATTCAGCGGCGAGAGGTTTGATTAATTTTTCCCCCAAAAAACGAATGTCAGTAATACTTCTGTCTGCTGACTACTACATTTTAATTTTATTCAGACTGTTGAAGAGAAAATTGCTCGACATGATAAAGATAATACAGTCACTACAAGGTATTATCATGACATCTAAAGCTGGTTATTCTTGTTCCTCTGTTGAATTATGAGTTTGAGTTTTCTGTTCAAGTTCCAACAATCTTTTATCATTTTGACATATTTTTGTGTCCTTCCTCATTTAATGAAGTCCCGATTCAATTTCTTTATGCTCCTCCTCCTTTCTTCCTTTATGTTGAGAAATTGTTGTAGTATTCTCTAATCTCTAGATAAATGTGAAAGCAAAGAAAGATTTGCCAACAGATATATTATTTAGCTTTATGCTTTACTCGAAGAGAACTTTATGCAAGGAATTAGCCTCTTTTAAATTGGGAATTATATTGCTCTTCCAGGTCTATTATGGCTTGTTACAATTGATACGTCGAAAGGGTAATAAGTGATGATCTTGTGGCAACTACCTAGGATGGCTATTCCTTTGGCTTTATTAATCTTTAACTATCTACATGAAGTTTGCTTACAGTATATTATTCAGTATACCTCAATCAGAATTTAGGCTTATGATATCAGACCATTTTCAAGTGTTAACGGTTTGATGAGTTGCAATTTATATCTTTTTCTAGGGAAATTGTGGTGCAGTTCAATGCTGATGTTGCTGATGGTATGCCATGGAAGTTTACTCCTACTCAGAGAGAGGTTTTTCTTTAATTAACATCCTGGAACTTGTAGCTAATGTCTGCATATCCAATACAAATTAGAATATGATATTAGTTGTAAAACTTTTCTGTTATAACTTGAAAATTTTGAATTTATTTCTATTAGTCTTTGAAGTATTAACACTGGCAAAACAATAGGCAATAAGGGGGAAAACGCTAATTTTCCATGGGAACGTCTTCTTTGACCTGAAAAGGCTTATTTGTCATAATCCAATCATTTAGGGAATAAATATGTTTCACTTGTGTTCGTACTTTGTACCTTATACTTTGACTTTGAATCCTCTAAGTTGGCCACTTGTCATCTTATCAGAAGTTAACTAAAACTGAACTGATACCAAGTGTACCTTGCATTCATGATGAAGTTAATCACCCCCCCCCAAAAAAAAAAAAAAACAGAGAGAGAGAGAGAGGGGAGAAAAGTTCAAATTGTAATGCATCTATTCATTTGTTCTCTCAGGTTAGGGTCAAGCCTGGAGAAAGTGCCCTTGCATTTTATACTGCTGAAAACAAAAGCTCGACTCCAATTGTTGGTGTTTCTACATATAATGTTACTCCTATGAAGGTATTCATGAATACTCTATTTATGAAGACAAAATTCCTGTGCTTAAATCTGAATCTCTGAGCTGAATGGTAGTCTTCTCTCTCTCTATAGTATGAAAGATACTCTGTTCTGTTTGCTTGGATTTCTTGATGGCATGGATGACTTCTACTTTGATTCCTTGCCCCCTTCTTCTCTCTCTCTCTCTCTCTCTCTTTTTTTTTTTGGGGGGGGGGGGGCGGCACTTAATGTTGCCAGGATCTGATTAACTTGGATCCTGGTTATCTTCTGGGTCTCCAGGTGAATCCTGACTTACGAAGTGCAGTTCATACATTAAATTGGGCTGTTTCTGTGGATTGTGTTCTTGGACTGGGTCTCCATTACCTTTGTAGCCTTATTTTATTTTTCTTGGTGATTTGTGCCCATCGGATTTGGTTTAAGAACCTTAATGTTTTCAAACCTGGCTCTTTGATTTTCTTCTCTCTGGGTGTTCTCATTTTGCCAAGCTAATGGAGAATCTTAACTTTAAATAATTGGTCTAATTTTTTATTTTTTCATTCCAGTAACTAGTTTAATTTTTTTTCTTTATTCTCTACTTCCACGCTTCCCCGAAATAATCATGGAAGAAAAACAACAAATTCTGCTCTTTTTTTCCCTCTTGGAATCCAGGCTGCAGTTTACTTCAATAAAATACAGTGTTTTTGCTTTGAGGAGCAGCGACTTCTTCCTGGCGAGCAGATTGACATGCCAGTAAGTGTTGCCAGTCTGAGATTTGGTGTTTAAATGTTGGTCATGCCTTTTGATATTATGCTGCTTTTATCCTAGGTATTCTTTTATATTGACCCGGAGTTTGAGTCAGATCCTAGAATGGATGGTATCAACAACATCATATTATCCTATACTTTCTTCAAGATGTCAGAAGGATAAGAGCAACTCAAAAGAATTGTTGCATGAAATTACAGTAGCAGCTCAAGGTCAAAGGTCGAACGTTGCTCAACGCATTTGTAGCAATTAAATTATGGAAGCCTTTCTTGTCTTGTTTTGGTTCATACCCATTTTTGGACTTCGGTTTCAATAATAACAAAACATGCTTAGGGAGGTTAGAGCTTCGCCACAGTATTTGTATGCTATGAAAGAAGAGTGAAATGCTTTTGGCACAAGAAGTTAATTCACCCACGGAATTGGCAGCTATCATGTCCTAAGATAGATCACAGGCATGAGAGATTTATGCTCGAAAGCTTACAACTTGTTATTTAATGGTTACTTGATTGATTGTTTGACATTCATATTTGTGAGTTGTGACGTTATATTAATGATGGGTGAACATATTTTTGATGGCTTCCGGAGCAATTGTGCACGAATACGGTGTTTCAAGGTCTTAGTAAAAGTTCAGCTGTTTAGTGGCATGTATAGAGGATTTGAAGAGTTGTCTGTTACTCTTTTGTAATATTATTAATTAAGTCTTCCATTTAGGCTATGTTTGGCTCGATGGAAGGGAAGGGAGGGGAGGGATTTAAATGAAGGGAAGGGGAGGGGAGGGTTTGAAAGGGATTTTCTTTTACCTTGTTTGGGTTGACAAAAAGATAGAGGAGGGGAGGGATTTTAATAGTATTATGTTTGGTATAGGAGGGGAGGGGAGGAGAAATATTTTTATATGGACAATTTTGCTCTTATTTCATTTAATTTGTAATTAATAACTTTCTAACATATTTAATAAAATATAATTATATAAGGAATTTAATACATAAAATTATAATTTTATAATTATAAAAATTAAATAAATATAATTATAAATGGCATTTACTATATAAAATTATAATTTTGTAATGAGAAGGGTATTGTGAGAATATTTTAAAATAGTATGGACATATTAGTCAATTTAAGCTCAAACTTAACATTTCCCTCCAAATCTCCCCAATTTTGGAGGGGAGAGTTAAAATTCTCCCTCCCCTCCTAAAATTTTTAGTTATCCAAACAAGGGGAGGGAAGCAAAATCCCCTCGTTTCCCTCCCCTCCCCTCATACCAAACACACCCATAAGGACTATTTGATTGGAGGGGAGGGGAGGGGCATGGAGGAAAAATGAGTCTCTCTCTTTGTTTGGTTTGAATTTTTGGATGGGAGGGGAGTCAAAATTTGGCCCTTTCTCCCTTCCCTTTATTTTGATCCCCTCTAAATTAGGGTTTTTTTTAAGGAAGTAAAATATCTTGACTAATTTGCTCCCATAATATTTTTCATATCCCACCAATATCCATGTTCCAAGCTCTTGCGTCTTCCATCCACAACTCCCTCTTCTTTTTGTCATGAACGCTATTGCAACTTACATGGAGAAATGAAGTTTCTCCCGAAGATGTGTGAAGGATGAAGCTAATTGGATTTCAACTCTTCAGCACACCCTATCAATTAGTTCATTCTTTTCCTTGCCATATGTTCTTCCTCTTTCCTTTTTTTTTTTTGGATGAAGTTTTTTTTTTCTAATGAAGTACGTTCTTCCTTTCCCATATGCTATTTTTTATTTTTTTTTTCTTTGCCCAGCTTTTCTATATGCTATCTAATACCATATATTTGATCACTTTTGTATATTTTTTTGTCTTCAAAATAAAATTGGTAATTTAATTTGTAAAATATATTATTTTACTAATTAAAAGTATCTTTATAGTAGTATTTTTATATCCCTATTAAAATAGAAATAAACATATTTTTACCAACAAGTATAAATAAAAATATAAAATTAAGATGAAGGGTAAAATGATAATTTGATTAATATCACCCCTCCCTTCCCCTCTTAAACCAAGTAAGAGATAATTAAAAACCTATTATATCCCCTCCCTTCCAACCAAACCAAATAAGGTAATCATTTACCCTCTTCAAACCAAACATACCCTTAGGATGGAAGGTAGTACATATCTTCAATTCTTTTTTTTTTTTTTTTACAGACCAAATGGGGCCTAAAGTTTCACTTGGATTACAATCCACTTAGATTTTCTATATGTTGGACGAGGCTTTTCTGCATATTATTTCCACTAATGTTTTAAGATAGAAAATACTTAACTCATTTATGCTTTCGATCAGGCTTCTCAAATGGAACGATGCCTTGTTCTAAGTTACAGTCTCAGGCTCTCTCAGCCGAGCTTTGGATTGGAAGTTTGGAGGAAAAAATAACTGATAAATGGGACAAGGAAAAGAATAGCTGGATGCTGATAATAATCCATTTCCCAAAAAAAAAATAAAAAATAAAAAAAGAGAGCTAGAAAGCAGCAAAATCTTGAATCAATGATAAGATCAGCAAAGATGGTGTTAGTAACGTGTTGTTGAAACAACAAAGTCCAAACAAAGTTAATACTTTGTGTAGCTAATGGGGGACTACACTCCAATTTGAAACAATTCTGGTTTTGGTATAGTGAGAAATCAATACATATTAAACACTTTTTCTTTTTTCTTTAGAATTGGTGTTGGTGGGATAGATACAAATTAGGCGCAAATGAACATAAAATTAAGAAAAAGGAAATGAGAGTAGCAAGTTGTTGAACCATACAGAAGAATAGCCAGAGCTGGGGGAAAAACAGAGCATCATGACATAATGTCTCAAGAGAATGCCTATACATGGATTGAATAGCACATTTTCATTAAAAATCTTAAAAGTATTAATTTTTTGGAGAAAAGTTAAATGATTAACCTTATATAATTAAACTACGTGTTTCTAATTAAATTAGAACATGCAGAATTAAATTTCTAGTAAAGAAAATAATTATTTATAACAAAAATTAGTGAAAGGGTAAATTATGTGTTGAATACACGCGCCCTAATCTGATTAAAATAGGTATATGAAATTAAATAATTGATTTTTTTTTAATCATATAGCTCTGGGTTCATATTACGCTAGCAATTTTTTAAATAATTTTTGTGAAAAAATTTCCCAACAATTCATAATTCCTATTAGGGGTGTTTAAAGTATCTGTCTCCGTTGTCCCGGCTTGGTCTCGGACATTTTGATTTCGAGAATTTTTTGTCCCGGTCGGGACTAGGACCGAGATCACTCTTAAGATCCCAATCCCCTTTCTTTTATTTTTTTTATTTTTATCTTATAAATTAAGTTATCTTTTTATTTTTGTATTTTTTATCCTATAAATTAAATTATCATTTGATAATATGTGTATCACATCTTTAGTTGGAGTTAAACCGTATATATCGTGATACTAGTTCTAACTCTATAATGTATAAATATAATAACAAAGATGATGATTGTGATAATAATAATAATAATAATAAAACGTCATTCTTCAATTCTAGATCAATTTATGTGATTATTATGGCTTTATTAGGCGTTAAATGATCACTTTAAAGTTTAAACACAATTATGAAAAATTTAATTAATATAATAATATATTTTAAATTTTATCTTTTTAAAAAACCAGAATTTCTCGATCTCGGGATTACTGGTATTGGGACCAAACTGAGACCAAGACCGAGATGTAATTTGCAACCCAGCTAAAAATGGGGACTGAAAACTGGGATTAGGGGATCATCCCAGGTTTTGAGCATCCCTGATTCCTATTCCTATTATAAATTATACTACTATAATATAAATTCTGAAAAATGTTACAAGACTTCAATTGAAATTATTACTTAGAGGAAAGTGATGTCGAATCACTTGAAGTAGGCAGGTTTGGATAATAATTTTAATTTTGAATAGTGATTTAAGAAAAAGCACGAGCTATTATATTTCAAGAAATTATATTCATACGAATAGCCAATTTAAATGTTATGATAAATAATAATAATATATTTTTAATATTGAAGGACAAGATAATGCTTGTGAATTAAAAGAATGATAAAAAATAATGGTTAAGGGCTTGTTTGAGAAAATAGTAGAAAAACATGTTTATATAAACTGAAATAAGACTCTTCTCACAAATTTATCTTATTTATTATAAATCATATTAAAAAGATAACTTTTATAACTAATACACTATTGTAACATTGAGATAGTGATATACTCGTAGCTCGCTTTATCGGTAGGAAAAAAAAGAAGGTATAATTCGATGGTATAAAAAGACAACATAGTGATATAAGGTTTGTTTAGAAACTCGGTGGTGAAATGATTTTTTTTTAATAAGGTTTTTATAAAAGCTTAATTGAAAAAAATCAGATTGAAAATGTGATTTGTGTTTGGATTGCTGGTGAGAGAAGTAGTTTTTTTTAAAAGCTGTGTGTGAGAGCTTTTGAAAAAAAACTCTTTTATATCTAAAAGCCCATTACTTTTCAATGATTTTTCAAACACTAATTTTTAAGGCAAATGTGCTTTTACATAATGAGCTTTTTTTGATAGTAAATCATAACTAATTTAGTCAAATGCATTTAACATTTGTCGGCCGGTCTGGTTTGAATATGACCGGTTCGGTTTTTATATCTAGATTACTACTTAGCCCTATTTGTGTGTCGTACTGTTCCTCCCCCCCCTAATCGAGCCTTCATCAACGTCAGGATGCTGTTGTCTGGTTTCAGCTCTCGCTAATCCGCTTCGAATTAGTTGCAACTCGCTAGTTCCTCTCGGTGGGTACTTTGATCCTTGTAAATTTTCTTCTACGTGCTTTCTAGGCTAATTTACATATTCCGTTTGTGGATTTTGAAACCCTATTCTCAATTTTGGAGCCAATCGCGAGTTTTCATTGAATTTTTTTCTTTTTAAACTTTAAATTTAAATTCTTGTTTTAACAATAGGGTTCTTCAAAAATCTCTGACTTCCTACCTTCCATTTTTCATTCATTATTTTTTCCCGATAATATCGTTCATTTTCTTTTTCTTTTTTTTGGATTATGAGTTTAAGTAATTATTAATGTGGTTTCTTTTCAGATTAAACGCCTTTCCCTGACCTCCAATTTAACGTATATGCTTATTTATTTATAATTCATTGGCAAAATTGATGACTTTTGGGCAAGGGGATTTATATTTATGCCAATGATTTTTCTGAATTAAAATTGGTATGCTTGCTCCATAATTTCAAAAATTTCGGTTTATTTGCCATTTGCTGTAGGAATAGGACTCTGACACTCACTTCATATCATAGCTTTGAGTTGATATTATTTAATTTAATTTAATTGTAGGAGCACATTATCTTTCATGATTCATCATGGAGGTACGGAATTGTGGCAGGCCAATTGATTCCTTGATAGAGAAAGTTCTTTGTATGAATATTCTGTCCTCTGATTACTTCAAGGAACTCTTCCAAAAAAAAACATACCATGAAGTCATTGACGAAATTTACAATCACGTTGATCATGTGGAGCCATGGATGACAGGGAATTGTCGTGGTCCTTCTACTTCCTTCTGTCTTCTTTACAAATTTTTTACAATGAAGCTCACTGTCAAACAAATGCATGGGCTGTTGAAACACACTGATTCTCCTTACATAAGAGCGGTATGTGGAGGTTTTTGGAAGTTTATGTTGACCTTTTCTTATGTGTTTTTTTGAACATACCTGAACTTTGTGTGGTCATACTTGAGGTGCATGCTTGTGATTTATCTGTTTCTGTGGTTACAGCTTATATTTCTTCTTGTATCCCAGTGAAATAACACATTTAAAGTTGGTTTCCTTGCTTGTAATGTATGTTTGGCGTTACAGAAAAGGGAATTTATAAAAATGCTCTGTGATTACTATTTTTTATTCTCTATATAGAACGGGTGCTTTGCAATCCATTTATATGATTTGCATTCCTATAGATTGGATGTATTTTTCTTCTCTATTTTATAATTTTGGACCGTATATTGATTTTTGTTTGCATTAGTTGGAAAATATACACAATTCCTGGCTTGATGCATTCCCATTTTTATGGTTAATGTCTATCACATAATAGAAATCTGTACTTTTTAATATTTAAAAATCATTTTCTCTTGACCAACATAGAGTCGGTCTAGCGATGTAAGGCCCTACTAGATCCCCTGATTCTCGAGTTCGAGTCTCAGAGAAGACACTTGTATTGGGAGGGGCGGCCATGAATCCTGAACTGGATACTGGATGATAATATAAAAAAAAGATCATTTTCTCTCGTTCTCTTTCTATCTGTGTCTATGGTTCCGGTGAAATAACATTCTTGGGCTAAATCATTTTAAAAATACATATTATATTTACATGAAACTACCTGATGTTTTAGTCTAAAATTCTTGCCTTTGTTAAATTGCTGCTTGAAATCAGTTACCTCTTCTCTGTTTAAGTTTCTGTAAAAACGTGATAAGATGCTAACACTATATGTTTCATAGTTTGGAATCCAAAGATGCCCCTTACGAGTGAGCAATTGAAATATATAAATATTGGGACAGCAGGTAGACAAAGGAGGGCGTGCATCCTTCTTGAAGTGATTTCTTGAATAATTGGAAAATATGGATATTTATGTATGCTATGCTAAAACACTAAATTCAAGTGTAGAGTTGGTATTCCCAATCTTTCTGTTGAATTTGGTCACTGCTTCTACTTGATGTTGTCATTATGGTCGAAGTTGAACTGCTTTAATTTGCATCTTGTATGTCTTTTCTTTGGATCCAATTTCTCTTAGCATCAAAGTGGCGAAGCTGTGTTCTGTTGCCAATATATAATTGGCTTTTTTTTTTGTTGCTTTTGTATTATATAACTGTATGTGTGAAATGCATGTTCATGGCTTATTCAATGTTTCATCCTGAACTGGAGTGTATATGCCATGTACTTCTCTGAATATATTTGCAGGTTGGATTTCTCTACCTAAGATATTATGCTGATCCCAAGACATTGTGGAGCTGGTTTGAGCCGTACATCAAAGATGATGAGGTATGAGGGGACACACTTATAATCTTTGGTTTCTCATTGCTTTGGAAAATATTGCAGTGATATTTATTGAGGTTTTGTATGATTGTTTTGTGGAATGAGTCTATTTATACTTTAGTTTTTCTGTATTTTTGCCAGCCTTTGGTTTTCCTGTTGTACTTGTTGTTTGATGTGCTCCCTCTGTAGTGGGTATATTTTTTATTATGTATCTTTTGACTTCTCTCTCTGATTATATGCTGATGTTCAACCTATAGCAATGGTGGTGGGAGCACAGGATGTAATTTTGTCTGGTTTCCTGAATTTCCATGGGTATGCTTTTAATTTTGCTTTGTTTTTTAGTCAACTAGGAGAATGGGGTACCAGCGGTTAGAGAGATGGTTTTTGTGTATGCCTCAAGACAACTAATTTTACTTGAACATTACCTGCACGAATAGCTAGTTTTTTCAGGACAGCTTGATTCGGTGGGGAAAGATAATGAAGAAAACTCTATTAAATTATGAAATCAGAATCTAATTTCATGATTAATAAAGCATAGGATAAAGATAAATCTTTAATAGTGAATGAGCAAGAATCTTAACTCATGACTAATAAAGCCCAGGGAGAATCTCCCATAATTAGTGAAGGAATTCTCTAATAATTTTCCATATATTTCAGACTTCTTTTACATGGAATGAGACTCAGATATTTATAGATAAAAAGATAATAATGACTCCCTAAAAGTTAGGACCACTAACCATGACTCAGAAAAATAACAGACTTGAATATATTTAACTTAATAAATAAAATACTTTGACTCAACAAATAATTCTAACTAACTCCCCTTAATCCTAATCCCGTGCAAACCACTACTAAAACAACTAAAATAAATATTAATAAAATAAAATCATACTAATTCAATTCCCTAAATTAACTGCATGAGATTTTCAAACTTGGTACTCTATCACAGTTTCATGCAGCAAAGGTGCAGTATGGCTGCGTATGTCTCTAATAATTAATTATGTAGAGTCTCACAACCATTTTCTGTTGGATATATTGAGTATCGAAGGGGATTATTGTGGATTCTAGTTTTTTATTAGAGGCAGTGATCTTGAAATTGATGGATATTATGCTTGAAAGGAATAAGCGGATGGTGGAGTTGGATGGTGACTTGGGTATTTCTCTCTTTGTTTCAAAATAAGTGGTGCTAATCAGTGTGGCCTTTGATTCTCATGTAAATGTTACTCCTTTTTTTTCATAAATCTGGAGATGTTATACTTGACACTTGTCTTGGATTGAGTTGTATTGTTCTGAATTCCACAAAGAATGGGCTTATAATAGGTTCTCATCGCTCTCTGATGATTGGAAGTTGTAGGCCTAATTTTACTGAGTATACTATTTTTGATTGATTCTATGCAAAGAAAAGTATTGGGGAGGGACATTATGGAGTGTGAATCTATGATGAAAGAGTCACATGGTTGGTATTAAGAAGGGATTTCTCGTTTTTAACTAATTGATGGAATACAGCGAGGCATTAAGGAGGGAAGACCATTATGGCTATGTCTGTTTTCCTTCAAAATATAAGATCAATCAAGCATGTAAGGAGTAGGTAGTAAGAGTTGATATCATATTAACTAGTGAGCCCTAAAGAAGTAATTGGATAATATGCATACTTTTATGCTTGATTTCTCATGGGAGAGAGTGCAAAACAGGTAAGACTCGTGCGCACACATAAAAATATTGTCTAAACAAGTCACCCACGTGGTTATAACTAAAATGATGCAAAACAAAAGCTGACAATATGGGGAAAAGAGAGAGAGAGAGAGAATGGAGATCAGATATATTACGATAATAGGATATTCAAATTACTGACTTCAAGCAGAATTTTAATTCTCTTACTAGTTTGTGCCTCAGGCTGATTTCCAGGTAGTCAATAGAATAGAAGGATGGATGCCTAGTTTGCATTGAAGGCTTCCATTAATCAATAATCTTCCGTTTCTTGATTGTCCAGCAGGGTTGGAAGAGTTCTGACTTGTGCTTTTGCTGGGGTTTGTGGCCCTACAGTTCAGTTTGGTAGAAGGTTGTTTTGATATGAATTGTCAGGTAAAGCAGCATTATGCGGCATCTTGAGTGTAGTACTTTATGTTATAGTTCTACATTCAGTATTCTTCTTTCTGAGCGATACATTTAAAGACTACTTAATCCCTTTACCCCAAAAAAAGAAAAAAAAAAGTACCATTCATTGCAAATGATGTGGCATCTTGGTAGATTGTTCTTCCAATATGGTGCTTCTTATTAATGTGATTCTACTCCTCAAACAGACTACGCAATTCATTGCAAATGATGTGGCACCCAGATGATAATGACTGTTCTCTCCATGCGTGCTGCCCATTAGCATTAGATGTGGCCTCTGTTAATTAAATTGCATTTGTACGTCTTTGCCTCTAAGTGTACAATATGTAGTTCTTTCTGGGAAGTTAGAGTTTTGGATAAAATATGATGTTGTGGCTATGTTGTGATGATGCCATTGTTTCCACTTGTCATACTTTTCTGTTTGTACTTTACTGCTTTTATTCAAATTATATAATGAATTTTTGGGTTTCTATGTGCTATCTCGTTTTGGAGAATAAATGGTAAAATTGCTTGTGTCATATGCATATCATTCTTCATATCAAGTTTGATACTATATTTCAGGAATTTTCTCCTGGATCCAATGGACGAATGACCACGATGGGTGTATATGTCCGTGATTTACTTCTTGGACAGGTCAGTTGCTACTAAATCTATCACACTATTTTACCTGGATATGTTTCCTAGTTTTTCTGTTTCTGCCACATGCTTTCTCCTTGCTTGTAGAATTAAATCATCAAATGATATTTGCAAAGCATACCCTGAACACTTGATAATGAGATTGTTCAATGTCATGTCACACAGTAGCAAGCTAAAATTTCATGTGACTCAACTGTTAACTATTTAAACTGAGATTTCTGTCTTCAGAACTCTCCTTCCAGTACCAGATGCATCACAACATTAAAAATGCTGATTCGTTTCTTATCATTGCATATTTGGAGTCACAGTTCTGTGAGGTGCTTTCGTTATCTTTGATGCTTACAAATGGGAATATAATTTATTGACGACTGATGTTTACTGATATACTCCTCTAGAATTGTCTTAAAGAAAGAACCTGGCTATTCACTTGTATCACTTGCTTTTTATGCAATGATGGATCCTAAAGAGAGTTCAACTGCTTCTAGTATGTTGCAATCTCTGGTCACCACAGATTTGGAAACAACCCCCCCCCCCAAAAAAAGTGAAAAAAAAAACCCTCCACCTCTCATTTCAGGTGTTAGATTGGAATCTAAAGAAGTGGGGGGAAGTTTAGTGGAGAGAAACCAAATCAGATTACCACCAAAGAATTCCCTTTTTAAAGAGAATTTCTGTATCCAGTGCATCTTGTTGGTTATCATGTGTAATTATGGTGCCTGCAATAATTTTTTTGTCCCATACTGTCTAGTTTTTTCCATCTTCGTGAGTTCCTGAGGAAGCAAGGAACATAAAAAGGGTCATGGTTTGTCTGGCACAGTTCAGACACATCTGTTATCCTGTATCGAACAAAACGCAATATGATGACATTAAAACAGCGCCCCAAGTTATACATGAACAACTAAAATTTTCTGTTGTTGTTTTGCCTGAGTCTATGCTTCCTAAACTAAGACTTATTGTACGGTTAACATGTCATGTTTGTTAAAATGCTAAATTCTTACTACTCCTTTTAGCTGGTTTTTATTTTTGTGGATGCTTAATTTTGATTTTTCATGGTGTCGGGTTTTTGTTTGCTTGTCACTTATTATGCCCCGATTTTATCCTTTTTTGATTAGTGTAACCAAATTTTTTGGGACCAAGCTTCAATACCACCTCATTTTGACTCCTGAGGAATGAATTGATGAGCATGTTCTGCTTTTGTGTTGCAGTACTACTTTGACACCCTGTTTCCACGTATCCCTGTTCCTGTAATGAGGCAAGTTGTGGCTAATCTTGAGAAGCTGAAGCTTCCGACCAAACATTCTGGTTCAACAGGGGAATCCACCCGTCATGGTTCTGATGATACTGCCCGCCGGCCACCTTCTGTGAAAGCATCCCTTTCAGTCTCATTTGGTCAGCGTGCTCCCCATCGTGCTGTAACTAGGGACTCATCACCAATTCGCCGCACTGTACCTCACCATGAAAGAAATGGCAGTGATGACCCACGGAAATCTCCAAGAAGAAGCAGTCAGAGCCAGAGCCATGGATATTCTGACAGGGATCGGGACCGGGAAAGGGAAACGCTTGGAGATCAGTCCCGAGACAGGGATAGGGATCGAGATCATTATAGGGGCAGGGACAGGGACCGTAAATCTGAGAGGGGCAGAGACCGACACTTTGAGAGAGACCGGGACACTAACAGGGACTGGGATAGGGACAGAAGTGATAGGGATGGGGAAAGAAGGGATAGAAGGGATAGGGACAGAAGCGATAGGGATGGGGAAAGAAGGGATAGGGACAGGGAAAGAGAGAGAGAGCAAGGTTATGATAACGATGGGAAGTCGAAGTATGCCGAGAGAGGTAGCATCCGGGTTGATAACCGCAATTATCGTAGCAGAAGCAGAAGTCCAAGTAGAAGCAGAAGTCAAAGCTTGCAAGCTCATGCTCCTCAATTTGAATCTGGAAGCAAGGAGAAGCTGTCTACATCAGGTAATCTGGCCAAACTTCAGGATATCTATGGTGATGTGAATAATAGTAAAGGAGATGCCAACATGGAGAGAATTTCAAGCAGGGGTAACGATGGCGAAGAGGTTTTTAGACTTGGTGGTTCTTCTTGGAAGTATTGAATGATTTTGAATGTTGGATGACTGGTTTATCTGAACGGATCAGTTTGGATCTCTCTTTTGTTTCTTGCCTTCACAAACTTTTTATTACAGGGATAAGATGTAATAGTAGAATTTTATTTCAGAATTTTCTGTGATCCGCATTATTTTTTGCATCGCAAGAGGAGAGAGAGCTTTCTTTAAAATCTGAAACTAACATGTGCTTTCATGTATTACGAGGGGCTGGGGGTACATTTTAAGCTGCCTTGCTGTCTTGTCTCTGAACTAAACACACTTTTAAATTGAAAAGAAAAGGGAAAATTACAGTCAGGTTTAAGTAAGGGGTAAAATAAAATAAGTGGCCTCCTGAAATTTCAAAATGATAAAATGATTTCATTGATAACTCCAGGAGTGGGTCATTAATAAGTTTAAGAGTTCTATTGATAAATTTTTAGGATTATTTTTTTTTATTTAAGACTTGATTGTAATTTAATTTTCCCTATTTATAGCGTATACTACCTTCTATGGTCCAATTGGTTTTTTGAAGGTATACTAAGAAAGTAGGATAAATTATTTTAAAATATTTATGTTTACTATTTATATATCAAAATAATTTATTTGACATATAAATTAATATATAATTTAATAATATATAATATATACTATAATTAAGTTATTTATTTAATTTTCTTAATCTATCACAAAAGTTAATTGGGTTTTTAAAGAGTATTGATTTTTATGGCATCTAGTAAGGGATTAGGGTTGACATATACTAAATTATGCATAAAAACAGGCAAAAGGGCTATGCATAAAAATAGACAAAAGGGCTATACAAGTATTTTCCTTAATAGAGTATTTTTTTTATTTTTAATATAAGAAATAGATGACTTCTTTTTTAAAGATTAAGAAAGTTAAATAAATTACTTTAAAATATTCATATTTATCTTTTTTATACTAAATTAATTTGAGAAAAAAGACAAGAAAATACCATTTGAATTTTAAAATCTCAAATCAATCTTTTTGCTTAAAAGAGTATAGATATTGACTATAAGAATATAATAATTGACAACTCATTTTTATAGAAAATAACTGATTTGAGAGTTTGAAGTTTAAATGGTATTTTCTTATCTTTTTTTTTCATTAATTGGTTTGATTTATGAAATGATATATAACCAAATGAAATACAACATATATTATGATTAACTAACTTATTTAGTTTTTTTTAATTTCTCTAAAAAAAAGTAACTATGTCATATATTAAGTACTAAAATATAGAGAAAATTCTATTAAAATATCATATAAACTTGCTTAACCCAAAAATGTCTACTAAAGATGGAAAAGATACGAATCTGGGTTTTGAATATTTGGGCAAAAAACCAAACTACCATTCCCTTCACTTTTCTCTCTCCACTCCATTTTCTCTTCTTCTCCATCTTCGTCATTTTAATCAACTCCACAGAATTAAAGAAGAAGAAGAAGAGTGAGTTTCTATCTTTCATTCAGCTCCACAAGATCAAAGAAGAAGAAGAGTGAGCTTTCATTTTTCATTCAGATCGCGTTCTCTCTCCACTCCAACAGAGAAAGAGAAATAGAAGATAGAGACGACACACTGGAGATCCTTTCGTCCTTACTCTGGTTGCCGTCGAAGGTTGAAGAAACTAGTTTCTAACGATCTTTTTTTGTTTCTAGTGAAGTTCTGTAGTTTTCGCCAAGTTCATGAGTTTTCCAGCAAGTTATGAATTTTCCAGCGACTTTTTCAGTTTTTGGCAAATAGTAATGAGATTGACAAAATAAGTAATGAAATTGACAAAATGAATAATGAGTTTGACTAGGGGTGTTCAAAGTATCCCGGTCCCGGTTGTCCCAGCCCGGTTCCGGAGATTTTAATCCCGGGAGTTTCCCGTCTTGGTCGGACCGGGACCGGGACCGGGATAATCGGGACCGGGATTTGCTGAAATCGCCCGGTCCCCTTTTTTTTATTTTTTATCTTATAAATTAAGTTATCTTTTTATTTTTGTATTTTTTACTTCATAAATTAAGTTATCATTTGATAAAATGTGTATTACATTTTTAGTTGGAGCTAAACTGTATATATCATAATGCTAATCCTAACTATATAATGTATAAAGTTAATAAATAAGATGATGAAGGTGATCATAATAATAATAATAAAATACTAATCTTTAATTCTAAATCAATTTGTGTGGTTATTATGACCTTGTTAGCCGTTAAATGATTATTTTAAACACTAGATTATAAAAAAATTAACTAATATAATAATATATTTTAAATTTATTTTTTTAAAAAAAACCGGGAATTCTCGGTCTCGGGACCGGGATGCATATGTGCATCCCGGCAAAAAATCGGGATGGGACCGGGATTGGGGGATCCCGTTCCCGGTCTCGGATTTGAACACCCTTAAGTTTGACAAAAATGTTAAACATGATTCACCAACATTTATGGCCGTTGACAAAATTTGTAATGGTATTCACAAGAGTAATAATGAGTTTGACAAGATTCCTAATGGTTCTCACAAAAGTGTTTCCTTATGGAAAACACGTTAAACAGGATTCACCAACTTTTTTAGCCTTTGACAAATTTTGTAATGTGATTCACAAGAGTAATAATGAGTTTGACAAAATTTGTAACGGTTTTCATAAGAGTGTTCCCATCACGAATTTTGGTGAAATGTCACAAATGTTGGTAAATCTTGACTTGTATATTTTCATCAGCAAACTCTTATCAAAACCATTACGATTTTTGTCAAAACCATTATTAAACTTATCAATCTCATTACGAATTTTGGTGAAATGCCACAAATATTGGTGAATTCTAACTTGCATGTTTTCATCAGCAAACTCTTTTTGTCAAAACCATTACAATTATTGTCAAAACCATTATTAAACTTGTCAATCCCATTACAAGTTTAGTAATGGTTTTGTCAATCTCATTACTCATTTTATCAGTTTTTTTATTTAATTTGTGTCGATCCTTTTACACATATTGTCAGTACTAATAGATTTTGTCAAAACCATTACTAAATTTGTCAATTTTATTACTCATTTTGTCAATGTTATTACTATTCATCATCTTCTATTATTCACCTTCTTCTTCCTCAACCTCCTGGCTTTCTCCAATATCTTCAATCAAACTCTTCCTTGAGCTGCATAAATCTTCTCTCCTAACACTATCTCTCAAAAACCACAACACCCAACCAATTCCTTCCTGCTTCAAATGCTTCTCATTTTTGTTTTGGAGACACATACACACACACAGAGAGAGAGAGAGAGAGAGAGAGAGAGAGAGAGAGAGAGAGAGAGAGAGAGAGAGAGAGAGAGAGAGAGAGAGAGAGAGAGAGAGAGAGAGAGAGAGAGAGAGAGAGAGAGAGAGAGAGAGAGAGAGAGAGAGAGAGAGAAGAAGGTCATCTTCATTAGTGAGAATGTGAGGCCCAAGCTTTCCAATGGCTAGACGAAAATGTCGAGAAGAGGAAGAGGAAGAGAGGGTGAGGAGAGAGAAAGAATGTGAGGGGAATTTTGGTAAAAAATCTAAAGTTCAAAAACCCAAATTCTTCCCCAGTTACCTATCTGTCATTTTCATATGTTATTAGATTTTTTGGGGTTTTGAAAGTTCACAAGGTATTTAAATAGAATTTTCCCTAAAATATATGCTGACATGTTATCTGTGGGTCCTTTCTTTGAGTAATTTGAATGTGCCTGCAAAATTTTAAACTGCTCCAGCTATCATCTTCTTTTACCGTCTGTTTGACTTGGCATCTTGCAGTGACTACTAATAAACGTGGGTTTTTCACCTGTAGATAAATGATAAAAACAGGTTGTTGCAAGATTTTTCTTCATGACATCAAAATTCTTGAGTAAATATATTGCACTGATAAATCTGGTCCTATTGTATTCGATACATTGCCCTAATGATAAAGTGATCCTTTGTATAGGGGTGGCGGTAGGTTCGATCTCTCAAAGGGTCAGTTTTAACTTTCTTTCCAACTCTAAAAACTTGGTCCTATTATTGAACTCTGTAATTTTGTAAAGGAATGGGACATGCTTTAAAATTCTACGAGATTATGTGCTAGCCTCCCAAAAAGCAATGTACAAGAACGCATTCCTGCTGCAAGGTGCTGATTAATTCCAATTAGCAATTTGACTATTCAAGCTTGAAGCACAAAGATTAAAGAAGAATAGAAATTATAGAAAATACCTAAGGTTCATGTCAAACGCACAGTAGTTAGTCTCTCTCGAAATTATAGAAATAAGACCATCATCTTTAAAATATTTGTATTTCTCTTTGGTTGTTAAGGAGAATAATACTTTGGTATCCCATCACAAGATATAAAATGGTATTATGCTTGAAGTGGTGATTTGTGGCACTTATAGAATGGAATGTTAATCTTGCGTTTTAAATTTGGATAATCATATACTTTAATAAAATTCTTAATCTTGTAAAATTGTGGCCTTTTCATAATCATAGACCGTAGTTTTATGTTGCTTTTTCAAGTCACTAACATGAAAAATTGTTGCTTTGTGCAATGAACCAAAAGATGTTTAACCAAAATGGGATTGTTATCGTACCACTTAAAACATCTACAGAATTTTCAATATCGGCTCCTAATACCCTATCATCCAGTGGAAGAATTGTATCTAACATATATGAGCCGTTCTATGCATAAAATGATAAAAATCAAAACACTGCTCTCATATATCAAAACTTTTATCTCACTTTTCAATAAGGCCTCTAGAGAAATTTCCATTTTTATGATTATTACATCTAAGCACTAGTTTCAGCTATCACTCTGTAATGGTATAATGATGTAATTAGCCTCCATGTCTAGCCTATAAATTCTAATGAATGAAGAAAAAGCGAGAGAACTCAATGGACAAGGGACTCGTCACTAGTACAAAATATATTTTTTATACTTATTTTTTTACACCTGACCAAATATGACACGTGTAGAAAGTGTGTCTGATGGCATTTTCGTAAATAAAAAAAATGAAAGAACTTTCTACACATGTTGAAAAGGCAACATGTGTAGAAAGTAAATTTAAAATATTTTTTTAATATTAATGTCATTAATTATATTTTAAAATTTTTTAAATTTTTTAAAGGCAACTTTCTATACCGGTTGGATCTCAACCGGTGTAGAAACTGGTTTGTCTAAAAAAAATTTCATTCTCGCGCCTTTCAAACTCGCCATTTGCTGAAACTCTGATTCTCACTATCTCTCGCTCACTCTCCCTTCTTGCTGGATTCTGAAACCAACGCGAAGAGCAAAGGTAAAGCACACCGAAATTGATTCATTAGGTCTCTACATCCAAATCTCTATCACAGATTTATAACAAGGAAAGGAGTGGTCCTTGTACTCTTCTCCTTCCGTTGCTTTTTCTTCTCTTTCAGGGTAAGAAGTTTTAACCAGAGCCCTGAATCATATGTAAAGGTATGCTAATTGTTCGTGTGGCTAAGCAAGATGAAGGCCTAAAAGCTTTCTTTCTTTTGCTAGAATCCTTATTTGGGTTCCATTCCCCTTTTATTTTACCCAAATGGGTTTTCGGGAAATTATGATTTTAGCGATTGTGATTGGTTTTTTGAACTCTCCCTAGTTCTATTTCTCGTTTTGGTTGCATTTGTTTCCTTTTGGTTTATTGGTTCACTAATCTCTCAGCATTTTGCTCTCTTCGTTTCCTTCTATTTTCATCGGTGGTGAGTAACATGGATGGTTTCTTTTTAGATATTATGTGCTTTTCGATGTTTGCCTTAGGAAATATACATAAAAACAAGTTAGATTGCACTACATAAAAGGTTCATTACGTTACAGCTCCTGTTTTCTAAGTTCTATCTGTTGATAATTTGCGATTAAATTTTCAAAGAACATATAATCCTAGCTATTAGGGAATACGTTGATATTTTGGGTGTTAGCTTAGTAATGGTCTCAACTCTCAACCTTTGCATCTTGTCAAAGAACATATAATGGTCTCACTGTGCCTATCCTGACCGAGTAAGTCCTTTGCTTTTAATATTTATCATTTATTTGGATTAGTGTTGTATTCTAGTGGCTGTTTGATATATAATTGTAATTCTATATAGAGAGGAAGAGAGGAAAGAAATCAGAAATAAAGGTGTAGAAGAAGAAGAAGACAAAGAGACAGAGAGGGAACGAGAGAAACAGAATCAAGAGAGAAAGAGAGAGAGACATGAATCTATTATTCCATCAGCAACCATGAAATTTGTTATAATAGGGATTAGCCTCTTATTTATAGGCTAGACTGACTTAATGACCAAGTTAAGGCTAAAACTAACTAACTAACTAACCCTTCTAATTTCCTAACAACTGACTTTGCAACTATAATTAGCGTAATGACTATATTTTCAATTATTTATTATGCTTACATATAACTATCATAAACCTGCTAAGTTTGGGATCCTTGGATAACTCAAGAAGTATTGCTTTTATGATGTACACGTGTTTTTGTTCAGTTCATTCAAAATGGACTATCTAAACCAAATGGTTATGGGTTTGTTCTTTGAGACCATCTTATTTTTTCTCATGGTTATCTATATTTCCTCTCTAAAGGCAGTCATATTAAATTAAGTTATACATTAATTCAGACAAAACACATTCACATCCTTTTGAGTGCATGCTGAAAGTTCTAGAAGACTGCTTTTTCATGCACTTGTTTTGAAATATTAATTACTGGCCATCTAATCTTTTAGATCCCCTGTTCTGTTTTTCAAGATAAAAAGCCATAAGAAATTTGTGTTGTGATATTTGTTTCCTCTTCTTGTTTATGTAGGTTTTTGTTGCTATCAACACTTCTTCTCACTGCTTGCATTACCTATTGGTTTCGTCGAGAGGCTAGCAGCCATAAACTAAATCCACAAGGTATATTCTAGATTAAATCATTTTGCATTCTTTAATTTTTCAGCCTTCTATTTTTTTGATTAAAAACATTTATGCTCGCATATGCGTCTTGGGAATGACAAGAGTTCATGATAACTATAGTTAAAATAGCTTCGATGTGAGGAGAGGTTGGATTTGGTTAAGTTTGACGACTTGCTTGCTGGTTGGACACAAACACACAAGTGGTTTCATTGTGCATGTGCTTTGTTTCCTCTTTGACTATATTATGTTCCTTACTCTAATGCCACTTGTGAATCAATGTACTTGTAGCTTTCCTCCTTTGCTTTTCCATTGCCACACGTCTTGTAGCTAATGGACACCAACTTCTGGATTTTGGTTCAGTTTGATAACTTGCTTGCTGGTTGGACACAAACACACAAGTGGTTTCACTATGCATGTGCTTTGCTTCCTCTTTTGTTTCTCTGAACTAAAGAGACATTTTTGTTCTTATCTCTACAATTTCACTCCTCCTTTATTCTATGTCTTTCAATAGTCCTTCTATAATTTGAACACAAAATATTTTAAACAATTTCATTTTCTCTTGAAGTATGTTTGCACATATGGATCATAGCTGGATCTATGCTAGACGAACTAGTGATGAGTACGACAATGGGGTGAAGAATTTTTTTTAAATTTTCTATAAGAAATGCTGATGATGATAAATCTGGGAAGTTTTATTGTCTTTGTGTAAATTGCTTAAATTTGAGATGACTATATATCAAAGAAATAAGAGAGCATTTGATTTGTGATGTGTTCTTGAAGAGTTATACACGATGGGTATGATATGGTGAATTAGTAGAAGAGCTGAGTGCATCTAAAGAGGTGGAAGTTGATGTGGACATGGATGATCGACTAGAGGACATGATTCGTGATATTGGAAAATAGGCTTTTGAGCGATCACATGCATATGATAACTTGTTCAGTGATGCAGAAAGGCCTTTGTACCCAGGATGTACAAAATTCAAATTGTTGTCAGCTGTGGTAAGATTGGTCCACTTGAAAGCAAGGAATGGGTGAAGTGACAAGAGTTTTACAGAATTGCTTGAGTTGCTGAAAGACATGCTTCCAAAAGGTAATGAATTACCAAAACGTAACTATGAGGCAAAGAAAATGTTGTGTCCTTTGGGTTTGCAGTACAAAAAAATACATGCCTGCCCTAACGATTGTATATTATATAGAGAAGAATTCGAAGGAGAGCATAAGTGTCAAAAATATGGGGCTTCACAATACAAATTGAAAGGGAATTATGATACAGAGTTTGACGAGACTACTAAGGGCCCTCCTGCAAAGGTGTTATGGTATCTTCCAGTGAAACCAAGGTTCAAGCGATTATTTGCTAATATGAATGATGCAAAGAACTTAAGATGGTATGCAGATGAGAGACTATCAGATGGGAAGCTTCACCATCCAGCCGATTCTCCTCAATGGAAGAAAATTGATGGGATGTTTCCTGAGTTCGGAAAGGAGCCAAGAAACCTCAAGCTTGGGCTGAGTACTGATGACATGAATCCTTATGGAAGCCTTAGCAGTACTCATAGTTTATAGCCTATTCTCTTAGTGATTTACAACTTGTCTCCTCAGCTATGCATGAAACGCAAGTATATTATGTTGTCTATGTTGATTTAGGGTCCAAAACAGCCAGTCTACTCAGCGACAAAGAAAGGGTAGACATGGCACGACACTAAAAGAGTTGACCAAGAGTTGAGAAAATGATCAGAGGATGCCGATTGAATTTGATAGGTAATGGAGACCAATCGGGCCTAACTAGAGCAAGTTTATTAGCTTTGTTGCCCTCCAAGCATGTAGCAAGCCTAGCATAACGATCAAGGAGTGGTATGAAGTGGATGACTCTGTGAAGGAACAGATTTGGAATACTATAGCGGTACAACACTATGAACCTATTAAATTTTGTAACTATTACATTTATTCATATTGCTAACTATTATAATGACTTCATAGCTTACTTACGACGTTCCTCCCAGTCAAGCCTTGAAGGATTAATTGTTATCATATTGCGCGGAGCGTTGGACGGCCTTCAAGACCTCTCTAACTAAAAGATTTGTGCGTGTCGAGGTAGAAAAGGGTAAGAATCCTCCTAATCCTTGTGCGGGGTATACATTTCTTGTTGAAGCTACGTGGAAAGAATTTTACAAGATGAAGACTACACCAGAAGCCTTGGTTAGTTTCTATTCACTTAGTTAGTTACTTTATTCTCATTTGATTTATTCAATTATTGATTTGTTAGTTTTTTATTGAAAGATAATAAGGGAAAAAGCTATAGCGAGTGGTAGAAAGAATGATTGCCCGCATAGATTGTCTCATGGGGGTTATGAAAAGCTTGAAGAAGAAATGATGAAAGAGAAGCAAAAGAGGCGACAAGAAAAGACTCAGTCTGATCCATCTACTATTATATCTTCACTATCTCCAATATCTAGTGAAGAAAAATGGAAGGCCACACACTGAAGGAAGACAGGAGAGTATACGAGTGAGAAGGCACGTGCGGTTGCTGAAAGGATTATAAGTAACTTGGCATCAATCCTTATTATTTTCTCTGTAACATGTTAATCATGTTTGTTATTCATATATTACAGGATCAACTTCAACTAGAACGTGCCCAGGGAACCTTTATTCCACAGGGAAGGAATGATATCTTGATGGTTGCTACGGGGACACCAAACCATGATGGTCGTGTTAGGGGCGTTGGACGAGGAGTATGCATAAGAGACTACTTTGGAGCACATACACGTTATGCCTTTACAGGAATGGTGACTAAGGAAGAGATGTAACTGATACTAGAGAATGAACAAAAGCAGATGCAACTGATATTGGAGAATGAAAGAAAGAAGACAGCTGCCCAGATGTTACAACTGAAGGAAGAAATGATAAGCATCCTAAGCTCACGACAGGACACAACTATCCATGCAACAAGTTCTCCCGCATTTCAAAGCACAAATGTGAGTTGTGTTCTTGGGCGTAAATCAGAGGATTTTGAAGTCCAAAAAAATAGTGAACCTTGTGAGTTATATTTAGAGGACCCTGATAGACGCTTAGTAGCACTTGGTGCAATACAAAACTTAGGGCCAATCGTCCACCACGAGCAAATACAAGATGATGAAGTGAGAGTGGTGGTTGGAGAGGTAAAAATTCTAGATGCCCCTGTTCCATTTCCCAATGATGAGGTGAAGATTGCGGGTGAAGCCCTCAAAACTTTCCTTCGCTGGCCAAAGAGACTTGTCCGGGTACTTCCAGCTGCGATTCGTGCTGAAGTATGAAAATATTTGTCTTCTTGATGTGTTTTAATTTTTTCATATTAGAAATTTGTAACTTGCAATTATTACTAACTCTTTCTTATTAATTTTATTTATTTAGCAAATTACCCCATCCAATGAAGTGGTTCCACACCGCCAGCCCCAACAGCAGACCCAAACCCAGGTAAAGCCACTTCAACGTCTGTGTATGCTAGCGTTTGA
Source organism: Albizia julibrissin (assembly GCA_037074505.1). NCBI lineage: Eukaryota > Viridiplantae > Streptophyta > Magnoliopsida > Fabales > Fabaceae > Albizia > Albizia julibrissin. The sequence goes on along the minus strand of CM073483.1, from coordinate 37,561,297 downwards.
TGGATCCTTCTCAACTGAAGTATTGACGATGGATCTAGACGTTGTGGGTAAGAGGGATATGTGCATGCATGTCGAGCAGGAGGATGTAGTGCAGATGTTAATGAAGGATCAGATTACCATACCGTACGTCCACTTGTTTATGATGTGGGTATATTTTTAACAATATTATTAAGTATTCAACTTTTGAATCTAACATGCTTTAACTATTGTAGGTACCTCTATCGCCTTTATACTTTATCAGGAAATGGTGATAAGTTTGGATTCCTTTGCCCGATTCACATCCAGAAAAAAGGGAACACTTCCACGATAAGAGAGTCATACCTTCGGCAGAGGCTCTGTGAAGATGGAAAAGAGTGCTACCTAGCGCCATATGTTCACGAGTAAGAAAAAGTTTGTAATTGATACCTTGTTTTTGTGAATATACATAATTCATACCTCTTTTTGTAGTACTCATTAGTAGTTAGTGGTTATATGTCCAAAGCAGAATGTCGTCGTTCTTTTATGTTCATTACATTATAATCCGGGAAATGATTTGAAGAAAACGATAGACACGTAAGTATACTTTGACAATAACATTTTATTTGCAATATGTAAGTTTTTTATATAATCTACCCTCTTGTATATATTTTTCCATAGGGCAATGGAAACATACTAAAGAGTGGTTAAGAAAAAAACATACACACGAGCTTAAAAAGACTATCTTGTTCAAAAAATTCATATAATACAATGCATGTTCTTCTATAGTGCCGTCGTCAAAAGGGGAATAAGGCTTGTGAATATTATGTGATTAGACACATGTTAAACATCATCCTCTTGGGTAGTACATAATTTACTGCAGAGGTAATTGTATTTAATTATATTTGTTTTATTAAGTTCATTTTGTAGTTATTAAATTGATGTGATTTTTTATTTTAAAATCTATAGATGTTTGACATTATGGATGCATTTTCTGAAGAGGACATTGATGACGTTCGCACATGTTATGCAACTTATTTTTTAGATATCACAAACTTGTGAGTGTAATGTTAAATATGTAATATTAATAACTATTTGGTATTGGATATGTTGAATTTCATTTTCACTGTTTAATATTGGATTTGACTTTAATTGTGCAAATTACATTCTAAAAGTGAAGCCAAGTTTGTGTTCCTACATTCATATGCCTTTGTTAATATTTTGGATTAGAATTTGATAGTTCAGATTAGTTTTGTTGTAATTATTTTTTTATTAGGTGTTTTGTTGTTTATTATTATGTAAACGAGTTTATAGCAAAATAAAAAAATAATTTTTTTTCAAAAATGAGTTTCTACACCTGACATGAAAGGTCAGGTGTAGAAAGTAGGACTTTCTAAACGTGACTTCTCATGTCAAGTGTAGAAAGTCCCACTTTTGACACTTTCTACACCTGACGTGAGAAGTGAGGTGTAGAAAGTATGAACTTTCTATACGTGACCTCTCAAATCAGGTGTAGAAAGTCCCAATGTCCACACTTTCTACACCTGATGTGAGAAGTCAGGTGTAGAAAGTAGGACTTTCTACACGTGACTTCTCAAGTCAAGTGTAGAAAGTTCCACTGTCTATACTTTCTATACCTGACGTAAGAAGTCAGGTGTAGAAAGTGTGGACTTTCTACACGTGACCTCTCAAGTCAGGTGTAGAAAGTCCCACTTTCCACACTTTCTACATTTGATGTCAGAAGTCACGTGTAGAAAGTGTGGACTTTCTACACGTGATTTAGAACACATGTAGAAAGTCCGGATTTTCTACACCTATTGTTTCTATACCTGTTTTATGTCAAGTGTAAAAAGTCATTTCCATCACATGTAAAAAGTCTTTTCTGCACTAGTGCGTACCTCGACCACGATTCATGATCCTCGGCAGAAAGCTGCAAGTATGTCAATGCCACAACGCTGAAAGCAGTAACAACTAAGAGGTGGATCTGAAGATACCAAAGAAATGAAGAGTTCAAGTAGACAAGACGGATGAATATTATATTTATTGAAGTGGTTTTAAATTTCGAAGAGACGCATAGTTTGGAATTTTATCCTAGAAGCTCAAGAAACTCTGAAATATTTAAGACGGGGTATAAAGAAACAATGGTATCTAAAATGATATTTAAATCTGATGTATAAGCATCTGATCTAAAAAGAATTTACATTTTCAAATTTTCATAATATTTAATAATTATCGAGACTGCATTACATTACAACAGGTCTAGAAAATATTATTTAGACCGTATGCAAGCTCTACCGTTTTAAGTGCTATCAATATTTACAAAAATGCTACTAGTCATACTTTTTAAACCGTCTCCGCTTATAGAGGTCTATATGTGGCAGTCTTATAGGCATTTTCTCTAATAGTGCTGTGTGACTCGGTTGATCCCACATGCTTGCAAATTTGTTATCGAGTTCAACATAAATACGAATAGCAGTGAAAGGCACCCAACTAGCTAGAGCTATTTGAGCAAGGGCTCTACGATGCCAAGGTAAGCCTGGTTATATTACAACGTTTACATGATAAATTTTTTAAAAAAATATTCGGCCGCCGTTTATAATTTTAGTATCAATATTAACAACTCAAGTATTTATATTGATAACTTTTGCTTGAAAAAAATAAGAAACACACACACACATACACGATACATATGTATGTGTGTGTTTGTGTGTGTTAGGCCACCGAAGCTCCAGTTGTCGGCAAGGTCACCAGAGCTCCCGCGAAGATTGCCAGCGTCGGAGTTCTAGTGGTTGGCAGGGGGTTGATGATTTTTTATTTTAAAAAATTAAGGGTAGTTAGGTAATTTTTAAAATTTTGCAACATTTCAAATTTTCAAATAAGTCCATTTGCAATTATTAAAATTTAACATACTTATTTGCCTTTTACCAATTTTGATGGTATTTTTCCCCCCTAAAAAATCAATTTCAATGCAGAAAAAAGGGAAAATCACATTAAAATCTCAATAAAAAAAAATATAAAAAAAGTCCTATGACTTGACAATAACAAGTGAAAGATATATTATTAATAAGTTTTGAAACTTTTCTGATATTTTTTTAACTGAGACTTTGGTGTGATTTAAAAAAAACAGAGAGAGAATGACTCACTTATTAGATATTGCATACTCCTTTCGTCTTTAATATAAAACATATTTATCTAGTTTGATTTAGATTAAGGAAGTTAGTTAAATTAATTAATGTCATATATATTTTAAAACACCCTAATAATTTTCATCAATTCCCTCCTTTATTCTCCTCCTTTTTATTGTTAATGAAGCGCCAATAGTAAATTAAGAAAAAAATTGCCAAATATGAAAAAATAAAGATCAAACCCTTCAATAGCGGTGGTAATATGGGTTGGGACCATAGGTCCAGCCCACAAAAATGGACGATTTGAGTTTTATAAAATTAGAATCATTTGGGAGCGTTTTTTTGACCCAACCCATATGGTCCCAACCCATAGCAGGTTAGACTACTAGATTGGTGGGTTGGCCTATTTTTTCTTTTATGTTGTCTACTGGACAAGGGTCAAGGGCCAAACAAGACTCAATCCAATTTTTGCTGGCTTAGCCTCCTGTCCAGTGTCCACACTACTGAGTGCATATTGCATTCACTCACTCACTAGTCACTGCAATCACTCTACTAATGCACTACGGGTCTGCGCTGCGACACTCCAATAACTACAGTGGCCAGTGAATAAGCTTTCAGTATTAGTTCACGAATTCTCACAAAGTATAGAAGTTCTCTTCTTCCAGATAATGTTCAAGCTCTTATTTGTACGCGTAATTGGATGCTTGGTTTCCCAACGAAAGATGATATTGATAATGGTAATATATTTATATTTACTCATTGTCATTTACTCATTTATTTAAAATTAGCATAATATTATCTTTCACTTTATTTTATTATCTGTGACAGTGGTAGATTAACCTGTGGAAAAGAAAACTGATAGAGCTGAACAAAATCTTACAGCTTCACATCATGCTTCAAATTCGAATATAATTAATATTAACTAATTATTAATTATTTTAAGTTCTACTGAATATTGATGGCTTTTGGATTTATGTTTCTTTTGTTATGTGTGGATTTATGATGAATGTTTAATTTGTAATAAATTTTTAATTTCTTTATGGTTTATATTTGTAGAAAAAATAATTTTAGTATATTGTGTAAAAAAACTTAAAAAAAATAATAATATGGGTTGGGCGGGCCAACTCAACAACCCAATGGTTATGGGTCGGGTTGACTAAATGCCAACCCATATTAATGCGGTTCTTTTAAATCTAAATTTATATTATTCCAACCATTGAAAAAAAAACCGGACCGGACCAGTCGGTGATCCGGTCCGGTTCATGGTATAAACCGGTGAACCGGTCAAAACCGGTGGTTCGACCGGTTTGCCTTTTTTTTTATATATAAAATACATTTTTTTATTCCTCTACCTACTATTAGGCATTATTTTTTAGGGAAAAATGCAAGTTTGAAGACCAAGATGAAGAGAAAAGTAAGTAAAAAAATAACAAATCTAAAAAAAATGATTTTGAGAGGATATAATAATTAATTAATTATAGGAAAAGAGATGTCATTATATAAATATAGGCAACATAACTAATACTAATATATTTTAAGCATTTTTTTCCTAAATATTTTTATTTTAATCTATGGAAATTTAAAAATATATTAATATATATATTACCATTAATAAATTATAATATTTTAATATGACCGGTTCGATCACCGGTCCGACCCTGGTTGAACCATTAACCCTTAAACCAGTGCTGTGACCGGTTCATTGCCCGGTCCGGTTTTTTATTCCTTGATTCCAACTCATATAGGTTAGCCTAAAGCTGGACCATATTATCACCTCCACCATCCAATATACCTTTTACCACCATCCAATATACCTTTTATTATATTAAGCGGAGTACAACCAACTATTTTCAAGCACTGACGAACGACTTCACGTTAAATCTTTTTCTGGAATTGAAATTTGAATCCAAGTGAAATTAATATTCTCGTTTCATCCCTTGGTCCTAACAATGGTGATGGATCCAGTACCCTGTGTGTGAACCTTAGTAAGAGCCACCACTGCTTTTCCTGAGATCCCAAAACCACGATCAGAAATGCATGGAACACCCACTCGATCTCTCACAGGATGCGGAATCGGCTTCGCTGGGCTCATTCGCATCTCCCGATTTATGTCTTCAAGCACTGTTTCTCCTTCCGCCTTTCCTCGCTTCATTATCTCGAACGGGTAAGCGATTCGCTCCTTTTGACTCTCTGGAATCGGTAACACATCAAAACCAAACTGTAAATGAACCATTGTGCTTCGAAAGAAGCTGTGTGGAAGAGAAAAAGTTGAAGAAGCAGAGAGTTAATTAATACGAGTAGCTGAATTAGTCATGTCCTTTTTGTGTTTGAAGAAAAGCGTGTGTGTAATACTTGAAACTGAAGCATCGTTTTCATCTGATTTTCTAGATGCCTTTCTCTTCTGAGGATTATCTTCTTGTGTTGAAGCTGCATGCGTATCTTTTGGTGATGATGATTGGCTCTCATCAGTGCCGAAATTTTCACTGTCTGGAATGGTGTAATCTGCAGAAGGTGGAAACTGAGGTATGTAATTATCAGTTGCTGACTGCGATAATCCCGAAAGCAACAGGAGTGGGCAGTGTACTGTCATTATGCTTTCTTCCCAACTAAAGTAGCAAATTGATGGGCCACTATTCAAATGCTAGGTTGACAATTTAAAGTTGACAATTTACTTTAATAGACTTAACTAATAGGAAAAATCTTGCTAAAGGATGTTAGGTAGCTTTTCAAAGTTTATCCACGAGTTTTTGTAATAAAATATAACGGATGAACAATTTTTTATCACTCAAAATCAAATAACAAATGCCAAAATTGCATATAGCTTTTGTCTGATTAAGAACCCTTAATGGCTACGGATTCTCCAGCCAAAAAATCCCATCCATCCCCTGGAGCAGAGGAATAGAGAGCAGGAAGGAAATAGGATAATAAACATTGAGAATGGAGTTAGAGAAGGCGTGTCTTACCATCAACCAGGCGTTGGGTTCTTGGGAAAGAACATGGTGGAAATAGATCTATCTGGTCTTCTAGAAAATGGGTTTCCTGTCATAGATGAAAACATAATCAAAGTTTCAAGAATTTGACAACTTGCGATTGATGAAGGGAACACGAAACCTGTCTGTAATTATAAATTAACCTTTTGATCTTGAGACAGAGAGTGGAATGGTAAGTTTTGTTGCTTGTACCAAACACTCCAGCCTGCAATAACATCTTCAAGGTACCCAGAAGATGTATCAGATGAAAACGAGGACTCTGCTTCAGCAACAGCATGAAGAGCAGGTAAAAACAGTAAAGTGTCATTTAGTGGCATGCATGTAAACAAGTTAAAGCTAGAAAAGTAGAAATCAAAGTGAAAGGAAAACTGAAAAAAAAAAAAAAAAAACATGTACCTAGAGATGTATCTGAATTTGTGACTCCAATCTCCAATTCCATGGTGGCAAGGTTGTGAGAACACAAGCTGTGTTGGTTATGAATTGTGACATAGAAGGAAAGCACTCTATATATGCTGGGTTGAACATTCACTTGTGAACAAATAGCTATTTTTTATCTTTCTTTCACTTTATGGCTTAAGGAATATTGCTGTAATGGACCCTTCTAAAGTGCTGATATTACTACTACCTACCCACCTAATATTGATTATGCAATGTAAATAGAAATTGATTTAAATTTTGGCCTAGCTGCATTGAGGAAGGTTTTTTTATTCTTTTGCGAAATGAAGACAGGCTTTTTTGTATTCTTATCGAAACATGCATTATTTTCCAAAGGTATGCTAGTACAAGAAAAGAATGACATGATTAGATTAAAGCTAGAACTCAATCTGATGGTCTCTGCAAGACTCATGTTTCTTTGTTTGTGTCTCTATTTGATTAGTGAGAGAAAGAGAAAGCTACCGTAAGAAAGAAGGGGTTTATATTTTAGGGAAAATTTTAGAAAGATACAGTCAAAATTAAGAAAAGATAAAATGGTATAGTCAATTCCTAAAATCCTAAATCAGAGCAACCATAGAAATCTGAGATTTGAAATGTTGAGAGAAAGTTGATAATGCCCTCAGTTTAGTGAGAGAAAAAAGAACAGAGATAAGGTTGAAATTAAATCGGTTGGTTGAAGAGAAAGTGAGAAACGACAAACCAAAGAGGGAAAGGGGGCGAAGGGCTCGGCACAGCAATTGGAAGGGAATGGCGGTCTCTTGACCAAGCTTCGGTGGCAAGCAGCGGAATTGGAAGGTGGTAATTGAGAAACGAGAAACCTCGAAGGGGAAGAGGGTGAAGGGCTCGGTGTGGTGATTAGAAAGGAACGATGGTCTTTTGACTGAGCTTCGACGACGTGCGGCGGAGTTGGACACCATTTTGTAGACTGTCATAAGACAACATCTGATAAATATAGCAAGTTATGAAAGCACAAAGACATGTCGTTAATATTGAATATTGTGTTGTTAATATAGAGACATGTGTTGTTATTGAACATTAAACTTGTTACTTTCCCAATTTGTTCCTACAAAAATGTTAGACAACCTATTATATATTAACGACTTGACTTTCTTGATTAACATCTTCATAAAGAAAAATTGGGAAAAGTATCAAGTTGGATGACCAATAACAACTCCTGTCGTTTTATTAACAACACCAGATTCTATATTAACGACTTGACTTCCTTGGTTAACATCTTCATAGGGAAAAATGGGAAAGTATCAAGTTGGATGGCCAATAACAACTTATATTGCTTTATTAACAATATCAAATTCTACATTAACGACTTGACTTCCTTGTTTAACATCTTCGTATGAAAAAATGGGAAAATATCAAGTTGAATGGCCAATAACAACTCCTGTCGCTTTATTAACAATATCAGATTCTATATTAATGACTTGATTTCCTTGGTTAACATCTTCATAGGGAAAAATGGGAAAGTATCAAGTTGGATGGTCAATAACAACTCATGTTACTTTATTAACAACACCAGATTTTACATTAATGACTTGACTTCCTTGATTAACATCTTCATAGAGAAAAAATGGGAAAGTATCAAGTTGGATGACCAATAACAACTCATGTCGCTTTATTAACAACATCATATTATATATTAATGACTTGACTTCCTTGGTTAACATCTTCATAAGGAAAAATGGAAAAGTATTAAGTTGGATGGCAAATAACAACTCTATGTCGCTTTATTAACAACACAAGATTCTACATTAATAACTTTATTTCTTTGTTTAACATCTTCATAGGGAATAATGGGAAAGTAACAAGTTGGATGTGTAATAACAACAACTCTCGCTTTATTAACAAATCAAGTTCTATATTAACGACTGCACTTTTTTGTTTAACATCCTCGTAGGAACAAATTGGGAAAGTAGCAAATTCGATGCCCAATAACAACACATCTCCCTTTATTAATAATACCAGTTTCTATATTAACGACTACACTTTCTTGTTTGACATTTTCTTAGGAACAAATTAGGAAAGTAACAAGTTTGATGCTTAATAACAACACATGTCTCTATATTAATAATACAATATTCAACAATAGCGGCATGGCTTTATGCTTTCACAACTTGCTATATTTATCAAATGTTGTCTCATGACAGTCTGCAAAATGGTGTCTAACTCCGCGCACGCAGCTAAAGCTCGGTTGTAGGAATAAATTGGGAAAGTAACAAGTTTGATGCTCAATAAGAACACCTGTCTCTATATTAACAACACAATATTCAACATTAACGACATGTTTTTCTGTTTTCATAACTTGCTATATTTATCAGATGTTGTCTTATGACAGTCTACAAAATGGTGTCCAACTCCGTCGCACGCCGCTAAAGCTCGGTCAAAAGACTACAATTCCTTTCTAATCGCTGCGTTGAGCCCTTTGCCCTCTTCCACTCCAAGGTTTCTCGTTTCTCAGTTACTACCTTCCAATTCCACTACCAAAGCTTAGTCAAAAGACCGCTGTTCTCTTCCAATCGCCAAGCCAAACCCTTCACCCCCTTCACCTCCTAGATTTGTCGTTTCTCACTTCCTCTTATGCCAACCGATTCAATTTTAGACTTTCCTCTGCTCTTTTATCTCTCACTAAACTGAGGGCATTATCGACTTTCTCTCAATATTTCAAATCTCAAATTCCTACGAATGCTCTGATTTGAGATTTTAGGAATTGACCATATCATTTTGTCCTTTCTTAATTTTGAATGTATTTTTCTGAAATTTTCCCTATATTTTATCTTTGATTTTTCCCTCATTTTCAGTTTTAATCATTTTTATGGATATAAAACATTTGGGACATTTTATCCGTATAAAACCAGAAAGAAGTTTAAGCCAGAAGCCAATTATTGTTTACAATTGGGTGCATGATGTTGAATCATAACAACTAACAAAAGTGGACGGTAGTCAGTAGATGGCTACTCTGTATTTAGATGACACTGGCAAAATTTCAGAAAAATATAATTAAAAATAAGAAAAGATAAATTGGTATTGTGAATTTATCAAATCTCAAATCAAAATCGAAATAGGAATAATGGATTTTTAATTTTGACCAAATGACCAAAATGCCCTGAATTGAGAGCACAAGTTTCAGGGGTCAACAACTACATCTGTATCTATATTAACAACATCAAATTTTATATTAACGACTTTACTTTCATTGACAACTTCATACCCAAAAAAATAAAGATAATTTTGAGGGCACAAGTTTCAGAGATTAATAATAACATCTGTATCTATATTAACAATGTTATATTTTACATTAACAACTTTATTTTCATGTTTAACAACTTCATGTCTCAAAAGCCAATGATAATTTTGATGGTACAAGTTTCAAGGGTCAATAACAACATTTTTATTTATATTAACATCATATTTTACATTAACGACTTTACTTTCATATTTTACAACTTCATATCCTAAAAATCAAGGATAATTTTGAAGGCACAAGTTTCAAGGGTTAATAACAATATCTATATCTATATAAACAATATTAGATTTTATATTAATGGCTTCATTTTCAAATTTCACAACTTAACTTAGGGTAATTTGATCATTTTGTCAGAATTAAAAATCTCATATTCCTACTTTAATTCTAGCATGAAATATAATAAATTCACAGCACTAATTTACTTTTTTTCCATTTTTAATTGTATTGTTATAGATTTTTCCCTTAAAAGCTTCACCACCTGCTTTTATTTTTTCTTTATATATTTTTTGTTCCATGGTATATATTCGAAGCATGAATATCTTTTCCATATGGGATATGTATTTCATCTTCTATGATACTTTTGTTTATGCTTTTGTTCTCTGCCAGACAAGGACTAAAGGAGAAGATACCCAGTACTTTAGCTTTTCTAGCTCATCATACTTCAGCCTTGATTTCTGTGAGCTTCCTTTACCATTTTGTTTGTTTTTCCTATTAAATTAGTAGCTACTCTAGTAAGAAAAGTAAATAAATATCTTTGCTTATTAAGGATTAAAGTTTGAACTAACTCAAGTATCCACTTGACTCTAAGGAAAACGACAAATGGAAACAAGAAATATAATGTGTAGATGATGGAGTTAATATGAATTTAAAACTATGGTAGATTCTAAATATATGAACAAAAAAGCACTTCATTGTTTTCTCATAGGATATTATTCTCTTTCTTTCTTTTACTTTTACTTTTGACTCTTTAATAATTAGAAAATAATGTGAGTTAATGTTGCCAAATTTTTCAGCCGTCCTATGATTACTTTGTCGCATCAGCTTTGCATATATGATAGCCATAAAGCCATAAATTTTGTTCTGAACATGCTTTTACCATTATGAGGCGTTTATAGTTTTTCTCTGCTGACAGCATCTGTGAAATAAAATACAGAATGAAAATTAAATTTTAAATGTAAACATGAAAGAAATAATGATAAAAATGAAAGAATTTTAACTATTAATGCATGTTTGTGAATACAGTGGAAAAAAAATTTTTTAATGTGATTTTTATAGAAATCAAATTGAAAAAAAGTCATATTGTTGATGTGATTTGTGTTTGGATTAGCAGTAGGAGAAGTGATTTTTTTTCTAAACCCAGTGAAAAAAAAAGCCAAAAGCTACTTTAATTAGCTTCTAAAAAAAGTATTTTTTTTTCTAAAAACTCATTAAAAGTTAATGTGTTTACAAACGCGTCCGCAGATGTCAAATGAGCTTTTACCTTCCAAATGAATTTTTTTTCCTCCCTAATAAGATCTCAAACAGGCCCTAGGACACAAAATGAAGTGCTTCTTTGTTTCTGTCTAAAATCACGTGTTGTTCTATCTCAGGCAGCACAAGGGCTGGGTCCTTGAAGCATCATATTCTCTGCTGGTGTCTCTGTTATGAAGTACTAATGTGAAGGGCAGGAAGGGAAACAAACAATGCTTATAAATTACCACTGTGGAGTATGTCGTTCATGAAACTGTCAGAAATAATTATCTATCTCTGAAAATAAATTTTTAGAAATTTAAAGGAGAAATCCCAATTACAAGAGTTTTTTTTTTTGCTTTTTCTTCTTTTTTATTTTATTTTTTTATTAATAACTGCTACCAAACAGTAGACATTTAGAGTCCGTTTAAGAATAAAATGATCTGTTTGGGTTAACTTTTTCAAAAAAGAGTTTCTGACCAGAAAAACTCCAAAAGCCACAATATAAATGAAGTCATTTTTTCTTCCTTATAGCGCCATGTTACTGCTGCACCATTCCTTTTTTTTTTTTTTTTCCTTTTACATTTCTGTCCTCATTCTTTCATGCTTGTCAGAAGTTTACTGCCCTTGTTTGTTTTTTTTTTTCCCTTTTTATCAAACTCCACTACTAAAGGTTACATATTTTTCATTGTCATTATTTTTAATTTTATATTTAGATATGTTTTTATTTTTATTTATTGAATTACTAAATACATCTAATTAAATGATTTTTAGTATTTACATACTTTTTCTAATTATATACTAAATATTTTTCCCTTTTAGCCATTAAATATATTTAATTCAATATTTCAGTGTTTTCAAAAAAAATTTCAATAATATTTTTATTTTATCTAATTTCAATTTTAATTTTTCTCTTAAATAATTCATGCCTTTTTAATCATTTTCCATTTTAACTTACTTTTTAAATAATAATTCAAACAAGTTTAAATTTAAAAAAAGTCACTTCTACCACCGTTAATCCAAATATAAATCACATTTATAATATGACTTTTATCCTATCTGAAATTTGTAAAAATCAGATTGAAACAAAGTCACTTATATCACTGTTAATCAAAACGGGCCCTTAGTGGAGTTAAGATAAAGTGAAAACTAGAAAACTCAATTCCAAAAATACATATTTGCTATCATTCAACTAAGTGTGAATTTAGAATAGTGGTGGCAAAAGTACAGATTTGCTATAATTCAACTAATAGCTTATGAAAAGCTATTTCCAAATATAGCATAAGTATATATTTGTAAAAGTCAGATTGTATAAAATGATTTATGTTTGAGTTTGTGGTTGCATAATGACTTTTCTAAAACTGAAACTTGTTTAAATTATTATTTTAAAAAATAAGTTTAGATGAAAAATAATTGAAAATGACATAAATCTTATTAAATAATAGTACATATATATTTTGATAATTTTAAGAGAAATATTAAAATTAAAATTATTAAAAAAATAAAAAGTTATTTTTCAAAATAGTAACAATTATATTTTAGGAAAAAAATTAATAGAAGAATGTACCCATCTCATACTTCCTACGTCTTCTGCCACACACCCCTTCATTCTCTCCCTCATCCTCCCTCAACCATCTAAGCCTTTCATAACCTCTCCCTCATTATTGCTGTAATTATTCAAAGCTCAATCCAGTCAACGGCAGTAATAGAAGAATTGCGAAAAAACTGAATATCGCCTCATCTCATCAATGTTGATTGCTCTACTTGCAAGAACAACTTGCGGCTATATATATATATATATATATATATATGTACACACACCCCATCGCAACTTCTATTCTTATGGTTTCAATCTTGGGTTTCGATTTCTTATTTTCCTTTTATTTTATGACAGCACTTGATGATAGGGTAGAGAATTTACAACGAGAAAGGTTTGATTGAGAAATACAACACCTATATCAGAAATCGAGCCAAAGAACTTGACAACAGGGTAAGGAAGAAGAGGTGATGTGCCCACAAGCGAGATGTGAGAGGGAAGAGAGAGAAAGGGCAATTTGGGGTTGATAAAAATTTAAATAACACCACCAACTCCCATTGTGACAAAAAGCATAAATTCATAGCTTAGTTGGAAAAATGCAAAAAGAAAATTATGCTCACCTAAAATTTCAGTTAGTTTTATAGTATCATTAATTATATTCTTCATATTAATCCAAATTTATATTACTATTCAAATAGTACGAGTGAGATAAATTAGCTTGGAGTTGGAATTATAAGATTGGCTACGGTCCTCTGCTTTTATCGTTTTCTTCTCATCCTTTTTTCCTCACTACTCATCTCAATCTTTAGATTAAAATCTGAGTAGTTCAGATTTAATGTTTATAAAATACTTAAAAAATATCAAATTATTGAAAAATAATTAAATAAATTCAAAAATACTAAATTTTAGTTATGATAATTTAAACATGTAATAAAAAATATTTAAAAATAATATTTTTATGAAACATTAAATCTGAACCGCTCATATTTCAATGTAAAGGCTGAGATGAGTAGTAGAGAGGAAGAAGATTGGAAAATAACGGTAAGAGTAGAAGACTGTAATCAATTCCTAAAATTATAAATTTGAGGTAATCAATATATTAATATCAGTTCATGATATAATTTTGTCTGAAATAGTCACCAACAATCTCATTAATTAATTTTTTCCTATTTTTTTATTTACTATTAACTGAGGTTTAAAATTAAAAGAAAAAAATTTATGAATTTAGAATAAAATTTATGAATTTAGAATAAATTTTAATAAATTTCGTATTGTTTCTTGATGTGTAAGAAATAGTTAAAAGTGCATGAAGGGAGACTATTATTTTAGGGCATAAAAACTCAAATTCCACCTTGGTGAGCATCTCTTGAGAAGTACAACGGGACAAGTATAAAGTCATTAGTTAGGTTATTATCTGTGGATTTAATTTCTGGGTTTGAAAAGAATCATATATGTTCATTGTGTACGTCTCCGTAGTTGCATCGCATCAGCCGAAGAAGGTCGCGGCAGCGTGCCCACATTTAAGTCCCTGTTCCTACGTCATAGATACTTAGGCTGTTAGATATCTAATCAGTAGGTATTAATAAAATTAGCTAAGTTAATAATTGGGAAATATTCAGAACAATAATTTGAAAATCTAAAATCAGTATTTTTTTTATTAAAATGACTTATGAATTTTTAATCAAGTGTAGTCAATACCTAAGCTATTGTAATAAAGAAAACTGATTTAATATTTTGATTTTTGAAATTTTTTTTAGAGAATTTTCTCTTCATAATTATATGTTAAAAAATGTGTTGGTTTTCTAGTTGGAAGAAGATCCTCTCATATCTCTTTTTCTTATCATCCCTCATGAACCAATCTAGGCCGTTGATTGTGAAAAGGAGAGAAAAGTCAAAATAATATTGTGATCAAAACTACTCTTTTTAATTATTTGTATTGGAACTACTCCTTCCGCAGCAAGTCAACAACTACCCCAATCATGTAAGAAAAGTTGTTGATTAAAACTAGTTAAAAACAATAAATATGTAACAAACGCAATTTCTTTTTTCTAAATATATATTCTTATTTATGAAAATGATGAGTGTGAGAGAGAACAAGTAGGAAAAGAGATAAGAGAGGGGGGAAAGAGTTAAGAAAAACATGTAATTAGTTAGGGGTAAAAATAGAAAAAGATTTATTAAATTTTTATACAAAGTTAAATTATTGCTTATATATAGACTAACCCTACACCAGAAAATATTGTTTATAAATAGGACTAAAAGAAGTAGTCATGATGAAAATCTTCTTGATATATACCATCAATATTAGGGATAATTTGAGGCAAAGATTGTGCAAGTGGCATAAAAACTCCTTGTAAGTCAGGGATCATAGTTTGGATTCTGCTCACAACTCCAGACAGTTAAATTAAAGTCTGCTCATAAATATTACTCCTCCGACACTATGAATTTGCATTACAAAATAGGTTGCTCGTTGTAATGTAGGATTAGAAACTCTTGAACTAGCGCCAACATATTTATTGGTCAGAGGTTGATGCTGGAATCGAACTTCATCACTTGCAACAAAGTGGAGTCAATATGACTTAATCATCAAGCAGCCCTAACATATTTAAAGACCAAGTAATAAAGTTGGCTACACATAGCTCCTAATTAATCCTACCCGTATTCCACAAAAATCCCCAATTTTCTAACCATAACTTTTCATCTATCTCTCTCATCACAACAACAACAACGTATTCTTCTCCAATCCACAATATTCCAAAACCAGCCACAGGGCCGCCAAACAACTCAACACAGAATAATTATAAAGCTACGAAATTCCCATTATAAAAGGAACAGAGCTGGCTACTGGTGGATCATCAGCATCCATATCGGCGATGGCAAACACAGTGCGTACCGTTGGCGTGGCGGTGGACTTCTCTCCGACCAGCAAATCAGCCCTCAAATGGGCTCTCCATAATCTCACCGGCAAAGGTGATCGTCTCATCCTCATCAACGTTCAGCCTTCTCAGTCTGATCACACCAGGAAGGAGCTTTTCCACCACACTGGTTCACGTATATATATAACTCTCTCTTCTTCATTCATACTTATCATCTGTTTCCTAATATATATATATAT
The DNA here is from genome assembly GCA_037074505.1 of Albizia julibrissin. NCBI lineage: Eukaryota > Viridiplantae > Streptophyta > Magnoliopsida > Fabales > Fabaceae > Albizia > Albizia julibrissin. The sequence goes on along the minus strand of CM073483.1, from coordinate 37,545,435 downwards.
ATATATATATATATATATATATATGTAACTACTTTAGTTATTCAGATTCTGTATTTACATATGTGGGTTTTGCAGCTTTGGTGCCTCTGGAGGAACTGAGAGAGACCAACTTCTCTAAGCAATATGGGATTCCTAGGGACCCGGAACTGATACAAATCCTTGACGCCGGCTCAAAAACCAGAGGGGTATATATATATACAACTTTATGCATTAGACCAACTTTGTGTTGGTCCACAGTAAGCAATAATAAACATACAAACAAAATCAGTTGCTTGCTATGTTTTTTGGCAATATTATTTCTCTTTTATGAACTGAGGGTTATTTAATACTTGAACAATCACTATTGAAAAAATAGTGGGTTAGCGATGGAATTGGATGATTTTGTCGCTAAATAAACTGTCACTAATTAATTAACAACAGAATTTTGTCACTATTTAACTTTTTTTTTTAGTGAATTATGAAACAAGTGTGGTGTTTCATGTGTAACAGGCAAAGGTAGAGGCAAAGGTGTATTGGGGGGATTCAAAAGAGAAGCTGTGCAAAGCTATTGATGATCTACAGCTTGACTCTTTGGTTGTTGGAAGTAGGGGTTTTGGTCCCATCAAAAGGTAACGCACACTCTTTGTGCTTAAGTAGTCAAAACGTGTTTCAGGACCAACGCTTGTTGGATCTCTCTTGCTCTTTTAAATTGTATAATTAATTATTAATAATGATGGATGAATCAGGGTGTTGCTGGGGAGTGTAAGCGATCACGTGGTGAGGAATGCTTCTTGCCCTGTTACTGTCGTCAAGAGAAGCCCATCTCCTACTTGCAGCCGTTGACAATTCCCTTCAGAACATCATTATATATTTGCCAACTCTTTGTTGTAACTATTTTGATCCCTTGAATAATGTTTTCTTTCTATATATATAGAATTAGTGTGTATGTAAATATTTTTTTATTTATATATTTATAACGGTGGTTGACGGTCTGTTTTTAATAACAGAAGATATATTTAGAAAATTGATATTGGTTTTTAATAAAAGACATATTTATCAATATTTTCTTAATTTACACTATTAATGCTCCCTCGACAATAACATGAGGAGAGGGAATTAAGGAATTAAGAAAAATGATTAAAATATTTTAGAAAATATATGTCATATTAACTAACTTAACTAATTTTCTTAATCTAATCAAATTAGGTAAGTATATTTTATATTAAGGTAAGTTGGGTGCCATGGCTCATAAGGGTTTGGAGATACCTACAGACTTAGACTTTTAGAGCACTTACTGATTGCCCATGAATGTTTTTACCTTTACATTGCTTCTACTACTCTAACTATGGATCCTTCAATCTAATCAGTAAATTTCAACATTCATAAAAGAGAAAGTAACAAGGTTACTAAGACCTTACATTTGACATGACCTTAACTGCTAATATGAAGAGTCTTCTCAGTGATTTCAAGTCGTAAACATGAAAGGAGCTCAAGTTCAAAAACAGGGGCCTAGCTAGCTAATCAATTAAAACTAGTAGGAATTATCCTGTACATTTGTACTATCATTATTCATGCACTTGAGATATTTCAATCCCCCTCCTCATGGAACATAACCGTTTACAGTTTCCGATCATTCCCTACCTCTCACTAGGAGTAAAAAGAAAAATAATAATAATAAAATCCATATCAAGCTCGGATGTTGAAGTAAACAGTATATGTTTCATCTCTGAAGGAGTGTAATGGCTCCAAAAGAAAATTCCTCTCTGCCCCTGTAGCCACAAAACTGATAGGATTATATTTGCTTATTCCTTCTGTTGCTAAAAAGCTTGCAGCTTTGTTGAAATTATCATCAGAACCAGACTTGCAACTTAGCTTCACACTTGAACCAGAGTCAGTACTGCACACAAAGCAACCTTCATTGCTTTTCGATTCTAAGGATATAGTTCCATTTTGGCCATCCAATCCTGCAACCACATTGAACACACTGGAGACTCCACCATTGGAAGAATCTGCAATCACAAGACCATTTTCTGCTCCTAGGTGCACCAAGAGCTTTCCAGGAAGATCATATGGTTCCAACATCACTGATTTTCCAATAGCATCTCTCACTGTTGAAAACTGTGAGGTGGGTTCACTTGAAATAAGTCTGAAAGTAGCATGTGGAGCTGATTCGTTGCCAGGTGCAGGCAATTTTTGCATTGTTAAAGATTGATTTAAATGTGTTAAAGCAAAAGTTTTGCCAGAAATAACTTGGGAAAGAGTTGCTAGTTGGCTGTTGTAAGTAGGAGGGATTGGAGAAATCCAGCTAGCAAAAGAGGCATTTGACCCAACTTTAATGTCCCAATCACCAGTGGTATGGCCAACAAGAAGATAAGGACCATAAAGAATTGCTTGAAGTGAAGCATAATGTGGTCTGTCATCTGATCATCAATTGAATTCAATTCAAAACACAATATCAGTAATGAGAATTTTTTTTCTCCTCTCTTTAAAAAAGCAGGGGAAGTGAAAAGCAGAGATATGAATTTCTGTACCTTTAATAGCCTCTGTTCTGATAGTCAGAGGAATCTGAAAGGTTAGCTTGTCATTGGTACTCCATTTTCTAGTGATTGACAAAAAGTTTCCTATATGTCCAAAAATAAAATAAAATTTACTTTCAAATAATAGCCCTTGCCATAGCACTATTGTTGAATTTGAAAAGAGTGAAATACCTGGAGGTGGTAGAGATAAAACCTGATCATTTAATAAAGCCTTGGCATGGTCTAAATGTGCCCATGTTGGTATTCTCAAGTTCAATATAGAGGACGAGCCCATTCCCTGCAAAAGTAAATATTTCAAGTTGAGAGCCTTGTGCAATGTTTCGTCCATTTTTGATAATGTAAGTGTAAAGTTATTAAAGATAAATATTAGACTATATAATAAGTACCGTAGTAGGAGAAAATCTGAAGGTAACTTTTAGGTAAGGATCCCATGAAGAAGTAGGAGCCACAGTCTGATTAAGCATGAGACCACCAGACTTCCAATTAAAAGAGCTTGAGATGTATTGCATTATGTAAAGAGATGGGTTCCCATCTTCTTCAAAATAAATAGAATCCCCCAACTTTGAGAATGATTCAATACCTGAAATGATCACACAGAAACAAAAGATAGTGTGTGCATATATGTATAGTTATGAAGGGGTATATTGTAGCTTGATAGAAATTGAGTTTATTTGATGAGCAAAATATATTTAAATTACCAGTTCCATAACAACACCAAAAAGAATCAAATTTTGTTCCCCAACCCAGTCCAGTTTTAGCCTTTGAAACCCCAGGGCCTTGTGGCAACATATAAATCATAACTCCAGGTTCTGTGCCTCTTTGAATACCAAGTACACCATTTGTTAAGGCACGCTCATAGTAATCTGCATATGTTACTTCCTTGGTCCATCTAAATAGGTGCCTTGACACCTAAGAAATTGAGCCTGGTTTATTTTTTGTTCACTATTGCTGACATAATTGAAACGTACTTATAATGCAAAAAAACTGAGGACCAGGAAAGAAATAATTTAATGAGAAAAAGATAGATAATAAAGGGATAGATGATTGGTTGTACTTTCAACATGTTATAAGTTGTGCATGATTCTTCAGTGTCTACTGTTTCCAAAACATTAGTTGCCATTCTCTTTGGATCACTCCTAAAATAAAACCAAAAAAGAAATTAATCAATGAGTAATAATTGTTATAACAAGAAGGAATAGAACACTTGCTACTCTATGCCCTTGTAGCAAAATATATATATAGGTTAATACAATCTTTAATCTCTTAATTTTACTCTCATTTTGATTTTGGACCTTTAAGTTTTAAATTAAAGATTTTGATATTTTTGTATAGTTATAGGGACCAATGTTTAAAACAGAATAAAACTTAAAAAATCAAAACCTGATTTAAAATTTAAGGGACTAAACCAAAATGATGGCAAACTTTATAATTAATGGGGTCATATTACCACCACTCTTGAACTGATGTCCCTCCAGTTGCATAGCTGTGAGAAGAGTTAATGAGGTCCATAAAGAATGTTCCAATTTCCTATCAAAGCAAAACGCATTAATAAAGAGCTGGTTAGAAACCGATTATTGAGTTTTAAACAGTATAAATAAAATTATGGTAAGAATATATAAATTTTGACCAACAAATAGTAGTAAATAAACGTGATATAACACACACAAGGAGAAATTTACCTTATAAAGGGGATCACCAGTGACCTCATACCGCATTTGAGATCCAACAACAATTGGTATATGAGTATTAGCATGAAACTCCGTAATGTCATTAGCCTACATGGGAAAAAAATTGAGGATTTTAAAATTCTTGAGCTTTGTAAGAAAATTAAATTGGGATAATAAGATATTTAGGTCTTAAAATTCAAATAAAATATATATTATACTTGAATATAATCATTACCTTCACAGCAAGCAATCCTAAAAAGCAAGGCTTGTCAAAAAGGGGAGCCAACAATAGATGCTTTGGATTTCCCTGCGTAGGTTTGAATGCAAGACAGTAAGACCAAGAATTGGGTACTACGAGTTATGCTTATAAAAATTTATGTACTACATCTTATCATTAATATAAAAGTTAATTGAGAAGTTAAATTTAGTTTTAAATATAATACCCTAATCTAATTTATCTTTTAAATTTATAATTTTTCCCCTCAAAATATCTTTGTTGATTGCTCACAATAAGGGGTTTCCATTTAATGATAGTTATAATAAGATGGTATTCACTTTGGCCTTAAACATAAAATATATTTGGGAGTTAATCTTGATCCAAAATATAAAATATAGTTTTCATATTTGTCAATATTTTTTTAATTTATCTCTATTAATACTCTCTCAACAATAATCAAGGAAGAGAGAATATGAGAGAATAAAAAAAGATGAATAAAGTGTTTTAAAAAATATATATCATATATATTAACTATCTTTGATCTAATCAAATTAAATAAATATGTCTTATATTAAAGACTGGAGGAAGTATTTTAAAAAAATTAACTCATATTTATTATAAATAATTAATAAAACTGATTTTCTTAATCTACTTAAATTACTAAAATTAGTCATCTAACTTTTATATCAAAACCAGGAGATAACATCTAGCTTTTATATCTCAGGGTCATCCACAGTTGAGCTTCATCATGTTTTAACAAAGTATATAAGGAAAAAAACATCATAAAAACAAAATAATAAAGCTACCGTGATGCTATATAAATTGTAAAGAACATCGTTCATGCCTCCGACTTCCTCATTCAAAGACTGGTAGTGTCTATTTATAGTGTATTTCCCGATCACTTCCCTCACACGGTTGTAAAAGTAATCAACCATCCAAGTTAGCATTTTTAGAGCTTGAGGGTCTCCTGCTATAGTGTGTTGATCTAACAGCCCAGCCATGATCTGTCAGAATTCACCAGCAATTGATTCAATCAATCCCACATATATAATTCACCCAATAGTACTTAGTTACATCATTTAACAAAATAAAAATAAAAAAATTCAAGTTTTGGATTATTGTACCTTGTGAATGGTGTAATAGGGAGCCCACACATACTCAAGTTGTTCAAAGCGATCGAAGAACTCATATGGAAATGCAGAGAGATATCCTGTCCCGAGTTTCTCCTGACACGCCGAAAGACCGGCGACAAGAGCCGACATTTTCTCCTTTAGAGTGTTATTATATGTACTAGCCCACATCTGAGCTGATGCACTCAAATAGTGTCCTTCAAAACAAAATCAATATAATAATAAATTAAAGGGAAAATTGTAAGTTCATATCAAAAATTTAATAGAGTGACTTATAAATATGACCAAAATAAACTCTCTCTCTCTCTCTCCCCATCCTGTATATAGAACCGGAAGAGTAAATTGTAATGTAGATAGTTGTTAGATGTCATGACATTAAAAGCATGAGTAGGTTGACACATAATTGGTCTGTCACTAGATTCTTATGATAGAAAACTTTATCAGTAAAATTAACATCATGTTGTGACATAAAACTTATTGAGTAACGTAACACTATATGATTTAAGACAAGAATTAGATCTAGTGAAGCAAATAGAATTAAAGATGATGAATGAAATAAACTGACCAACAAAATGGCCTCGAAGCTCCTTATCGGGTGTCTCCCAACCTCCATACGGCTCGCCGGGAGTGGCGAAACCGGCCGTCTTCCTGAAGTTCCAGAGCATACTGTCAACATCCAACATTAACAGATACTCCAAATTTGTGAGCTGTGCCTGAGAATGGATCGAACCCGGAAGCAATCTCACATCATGAAGTGAAACCTCTCTGAGATGACCTTGAGGTGCCTGGAAATGACCCTTATTTTTTTTAATGTTTCTGTACATCATTGCCCAATCATGCTCATCTTTTTCTTCATTCTTCAGTAACTTTCTGGGCAGCAAAGTTTGCCAGAAGGATTCATCTGTTGGTGTGAGATGATGATGATGATAATGAGACATAATCTCTTGCTTCCATGTCTGGTTTTTGGATGCTAATAACTGTGCACGGATGCTATGAGATTGGGTGATAGTGTTGGTGCATTCTTTGATACCAGTTACAGCAAAAGGACTCGGAAGCAGCACCAGAAGCACAACAATGGCGTTCATCAGAAAAGTGGTGGGAAGAACAAATAATGGACCTGAAAAAGAACATATAATTAAAAACAGATAAGCTTGTCTGCTAAAAATGAGAATTTTGAAGAAAGTAATTATTTTTAAGTTAGGTACATGTATACTCTTATTAAAAACAATCTTATTTAAAGTACTGTTGGTCATTAAAGTGAGCATTTTTTTTAATAGAGATTCTAAAATTTGTCACATTACGAAGGACTAACCGCTTTCATTATAAACAAACAAACCCTGTTGGTGCAAGTAATGATGAATAGGAAGAAAGCAAGAGGAAATAATATTACCTGAAGAGAAAGTGGAGAGAAGTGAAGACAGAGGCAGGTGAGAAAAGGGGTGTGTGTGTATAAATATAGTGAGAACAAGGGAGAGAACAAAAACAGGAAGAAAAAAAAATGCAAACGGCTCTCCTTTTTTTGGGGCATTGCTGACTCTTCCGCAACTGAAAAAGAAACACTTTTCAACAGCCTAAGATATCAAAATTTAGGCGTTATTTGTTTTAGTTTGTGTTAATTAACTTGGGGTTTGCCTTATCCATGTCCCGAGAATAACTATAGCCAAAAGTTAACATTTTATATCCACATCTATCTATCTTGGTAGGTTGATTATGTGACACGTTTTAGGTTTATCTAGCTATCATATAATAATATCTTATACTAGATAAATTGTATTATTTAACTGTATTACTATAATACCTTTATATATTGATAACTTCCTGAGATATGTGGTTACCCGCGATTATATCCTCATAACTTGCTTATTCAATTTTAGAATCTAACCCTAAAAAATCTGAACCCTGTAAATTGAAATATTTAATCTATTATAAAAATATTCTTACAAATTTTATGTGTATGATGTGATTCTAAAAATATGTTATACTTAAAAATAACTGAAAAACTTTACATATATTATATAATGTCAATATGGTAGGAGTACAGAAGATGTGATATAGATAATTATATAATCTCTAATTTTTCTCTTTACATTAATATTAGATAATTATCTATATAAAATTTGATTATTTGTATTGTAAAAAATTATGCAAGTTAAAAAAGTTAGGGAAAATTTCATCAAAAGCCTTTTCAAATATCTAAATCCTAAATTAGGCTTTTAAATTTAATAAATCATAAATCAGGTCACATGACTCAAATTGGGATTTAAAAATTTAGTCAATTTACATTTACGCCACTAAGTTATTAAAAAAAACAAAACTCTCAAACACAGGGATCCTTTTTTTATAAGAATGAAATCTAAGAATTGAGAGAAAATAAATGTAAGCAAGTTAAGTGATTCCACTATCAGCTAACATAGAGTACATTCACAAGATAGAATCTGAAGCCCTGGTGCCGGCGAAAGAGCCTTCTTTGCAAGGGAATGCACAAACCCATTATTTTCTCGACTAATATTTGCATTCCCTTTTCCCTTGAACCATATTTTGCAATTCTAGGATAAGATTATAGTTTTCATGCAGGTCAAAATTCACAAGGTTACTGAGTCCAATCACCTCTAATGAATAAAGAAGAGTTTCACATTCCGAAAGCCTCCATCCCAAACCCTACAGAGACCAATGATACAACCCCATAACTTGGCCACCAAGCTGTTTCCGTATTCATAAAGTAGGCACATGAACGACTTCAAGATTGATCCATTACTCAGACGAACACTACTATAAAAGAGGGATTTAGTGGTGCCCCTCTTATGACACTTTGTTTAAAGTAGCGCCAAAGATAGTTTTTTTTTTAAAAAAATATTTAGAAGCTATTGCGCTTACTATTATAAGCATTATAACTGGTGTTAAGTTTCTATGACACTTGCCTAAACTAGTGCCACACAAGCCTTTATTTTTGAAAAAAAATAAAATAAAGTACCAGCTATAGCGCTTGTCTAGCATTATTTTTTAAAAAAAAAGTTAAGTAACTTGTATGACGCTTCCCAGGCAAACGCCCAAGGCCTTGTACTAATAAGGACTTAGAAGACGTTTGTTTGTGAAGCACCTTCCACCCAAATATGTGTGACCTTGGAGCACCATTAAAAAAAAAACCATTGCTTCCCTTTCATTTTTTTTTTTAAAAAGTTAGATTAAGGGAAGCTTTGGCACTTATAATACAAGCGTCATTGCTTCCTTTACATTTAAAAAAAATTTAGACACATTTTTTAAAAAATTTTAAATAAAAAGGGTCTTGGAAAGCGCTTTACAATAAAGCACCTTCCAAGGCCCTTTATATTAATTTTTTTAAAATGTAAAGGAATTAATGACGCTTGCAAAAGATTTTATTAGTATGATTTATTTTTTTAAAATGAAAGGGAAGTAATGACTTATTTTTTTTTTTAAATAGGGAAGCATTGGCGCTTGCTGTGCAAGGTCATAGCTTCCTCTCAGCAAGCGTCATACAAGGTGCTATAAATATTATTCAACCCTCGCCATTATCATCTTCTTGCATGCCCTATAGCTTTCCATTTTCCAGAACTCCATTACTCTACCACTTTTCCTTATTCATTGTCCCAACTTCCTTCTCTCTTTGACGGCGGCAAATAGAAGCTTCTTTAGTCCCCCCACTTTTGCTTTCTCTTGTCTCCTCTTTGTGCACATTTCTTCAACATTTGGTCGTCACTTCTGTTGTAGTACAAAGCTTCCTAACTTGTAAGTGTTTTTTTTTTCAACATTTGGTACGTTTTCTTCTTTTTTTAGTTAAAATCTGTTATGAATTTTATATGTGTGCTCATAATTTTTTTCCAGGTATTTATTTGAAGTTTCAACTCTGTCTTCTTAAACTTTTTATATATTGTAAGTTTTTTAATTTTTGAGCTTAAAAATATAATAATACTAGTTTAATCATCTGTAGAAGTAACATGTATGGTCATACAATTAGCTAATATTTAGGTATGTAGGTTGTTTCTTGCCTATTCTTGTTTTATTTATTCACTTAAAATTAGTTATACATTACAATTGTTATAATTAAATATATTTTGTAGTGATTTTATGAATTAGTTATTTGTTTTGAGTTATTTCATTTTGTTGTGGATTGTATTGTAAATTGTTATGGATTTGGACCCTAAATACATAGGGTTTCATTAGGAAAATGAAATAATTACAAAAAATTATTTAAAAAAAAGACTTCATGGAGGTGATCCTTCGAAGTGCCATAGGAGGTGACACCTTTCCTATGGCGCTTCCCATAGGAAGCTATTTAAAAAAAATACATAAAACAAGTTATGATGTTTCCGTAGATTTAAGAAGCGTTATAGCTATTTTTAATAGCGCTGGAAACTATGTTACTTCCTAAGAGTCATATTATTTTTTAAAATAAGCGTCATATATTATATTTTTTGTAGTCGTGGAACCACTCCTCCGAAACTAGTCACCTGAATGTTATTCCTTGAAAGTCTCTTCCTTTTCCGACTTATTGAAGCCAAGTGATAAATTTTGAAAGCACTGTACCCAGTGAAGCACATTCTAAGAATTGCTAGATTTCTTAGAGGCTGTTTGGAATAGCTTATGAAAATTTTATAAGTGCTTATGAATTGTAATTTACGGTCTACGAGGTAACTTTTACAGTCTACGAGGTAGCTTTTACGGTCTACGAGGTGCTTTTACGGTCTACGAAGTGCTTTCACGGTCTACGAGATAAATATGTGGAGGAGATTTATCTCGATTTACGTGAATCGGGCTTATATGATAAGCCCGATTCAAAAAAGCTATCACAAACAGCCTCTTATTTGGGGGTTTGCTTTCACATCGTGATTGGGACTGCCGTGATCCTAACTCGAGTTGGGAATGACAGTGTTGGTGTTGTTCCAAAAATCGATAATCCTGAGTGAATCAGAGATCCCAATAGAACCTGAAGAAGAGAAGAGATGGATGGAGAATGAGAGGAAGATTAAAAAAAAACGAAGATGAGAAGAGGACATATGGGTAAACTCACCTAATTCTAAAATTATGAATTGGGTTTTTTTACTTGATTTATAATATGTTAAATTTAGAAGCCTAATTTAATATTTTGATATTTTAAAAGACTTTTAATAGGATTTTTCCAAAAAGTTATCATGGTTACGAGAAAATTTATTAAGCTATCACGGGTATAAATAAGAATTTAGTATTTAAATTTTTGTAATAGATTAAATATTTTAATTTTTCTCATCCGCTTTGGATTTTTAATTATTTTTATATTTTAAAAATGAATAAAAAATGTATAATAACATAACAGGAGCTCCACATATAATAATAATATTAAATAATTTAATTTACCTTGTATGAGACACTACCAAGTGACATTCAAATAAGAATTTAACTTGTCACATAGCCACTTACCACCAAAGTTCTCTTTTTTTTTTTTTTTTTTGCCAAACAAGTGACCCTCTCAATATAGCCCACTTGTCACAGAGCCCAGCCCTACTAGTATCATTCATATTATATAAGTGATAGATGTTATACTATTTAATTATTAAATTAAATATATGAGTTTTCCTGAATTCTGAACTCGTTATATATGATATTAAGATACGTTGAGTAGTGTTTTTTTTTCCTGGAAATACAATATTCATTGAAAGATAAAATAAACTATTACAAGGTCTGAAAACACCATGAAAGTCCTACCAAATACTAGGGATGTCCAAAAAATCTGGTGGTCTGGTTGGTCCGGTCCAACCCGGTCCGACCCGACCCGGTCCAGAAGACCAAAAATCAGTCCAAGATATTTTAAACAGACCGGACCGGACCAGACTGATCGGGTCGGACCGGACATCGGGTCAAGGGTCCAGACCCTTCGGTCTAGTCCGGTCCGACCCGATTTTTTTTTTAAAAAATATCTTCTATAATTTTTTTTAATCCTCAAAACTCAAATAATTTTTTTATACTTATTAGATTTAATGTGTTTAATTGATTGTTATGGATTGTATTAAAGTAACTTAAATGTTGTTATTTTTTATTCATGTTCAATGTTGTTGGAGATTATTATGGATTTATGAATGAGTTTTAATATTTTGTGATATATTTTTCTCAATTATAAGTATTATTATACATTTTTCCACAGTCCCTAGCTCCTTGCATCAATCAAAACAAGAGGGAGAACAAAATTAAAATAGGTCCTGGACTGCATGGACTGGTCCAGGCAGTCCACTGGACCGGTCTGGTCCAGCCCGAGCTCGGGCTGGTGCTGGACCAGACCGGACCTCGGGCTGACTTGTCCAGCCCGAGGTCCTATAAGGACCAGACCTCGGGTTGAGGTCCAACCCGGTCTGGTCCGGTCCATGGACAACCCTACCAAATACAATCATCAGCCATTATCTAATACATCATCATGCATATTTAATATTAATAATTTAATTAGATTTAGCAGTTGTCTATTGATCCAGTCAGTGGGACACGACTCCTTTTTTGAAGTTCTGCCAACCCAATCAACTACCTTATTTACTTCCCTGGGAATCTGGGAATCCACGTTAGGACTGGGAGTATGATCAACAGCAACCACTTCATAATGAGCCCATTCCCTTCCCAGAACTCTTCAATAATGCTTTAAACTACGTGGCTTGCTTGATTCCTTCATTTTAGGATTAATTTCTTTATTTTACACTTAATCATTTATGAATTTATTTTAGTTAAGATATTGTTGATTTGCAATTATTTTAGATTATTCTGTTTTTTTACTGTATGCCAATAATATAATCGGCCATTCATCATTATTTATGGGATACAGTATTCAGAAACTATTCGTCTCATCATTGGGTCGATGGATTGTTTTTATTATTCCTCAACATAAAACGATAGCATTTTAATTCAAAAAAAATAGAGAGCAGTCAATTGTATTTATGCTTTAATAATTTTGTACATGGTTATTTTACTTACTACTTGTGTGTTTATGCCTTTTATATATTAAATATTATTTTTTTCAAAATTATATATATATATATATATATATATATATATATATATATATATATATATATATATTATGAATTGTATATTTTAATTATAATCAATCTGATCCAACTTGAATTATTAATTCTTAAACTACTATCTTGAATTGTTGATTAACGGACCTGGTTTCAAGAAGCTTCTCAAATAATTATCATCACTATTATCTTAAAAAGATGCTACAAAATGAGGATAATTATTTGAGAAGCTTCTTGAAACCAGGTCTGATAATCAACCGTTCAAGATAGTAGTTCAAGGATTAATAATCAAACTGGAGTAAGATTGATTATAATTAAAATATACAATTCATAATATATATATATATATATATATATATATATATATATATATATATATATATATATATTGTGGTTTACTTCATTCCAGATATGGCAAATTGTCGCTATATGAATGTGACTTCACGAGCGACGTTTAATAAGTACCCTTTCATTATAGACCAAGATAATTTTTTTTGGCCTGAATAGATCAAGAAAATTAAATCTCATTAATTTTATTTTAAAATTTAACAACTTTTAAACTTAACAAATTAATTTTATCCTTATTCAATATGCAATATGCCCCTTTTTTTATTTTTAATCTGAAACTAATACTTTTTTTTTTTTACCGAAGAATCCCATAAATTTGAAACTTTGGATAAGGATGAAATTAATGGTCATAATTTTTTTAAAAAAAATTAAAGATATTAAGAGAAGTATCAACATAAAAAATTAAAACTTTAAAATTATTAAACTATATAAAAATTGAATTCCCCTTAGATTTTTCCTTTACTTATAAACTGTTGTTGACAATATTTGTAATGGTTATTATCGTTAAATTTTTTTGATAAAAAAATTAAGCTTACTTAAATCCAATAAAAAGTTAACAAAATTATAGGATAAGATTAGATGAATTAGCTATATTATCTATTGGGAGCGAAAACTTAAGATTATTTAATTATTAAGTTTGATAAACTTTACATCTTAAAAAGTTAGAAAAATGATATGCAAATAAAACACAATACACTAGGCTAGTAGGCGTCAAATAATTTTTGCCAAGGGCCCCAAATTAAAATTTATTGACATGTCCCTAAGATGGATTAGTTAGTGATAAAGGTATAAGGACTTGTGCTTAGTGAAAAACTGCAAAAATGTTATTAAATATTTGGATGTATTTCAAACTCTTAAATAACAAGGACACATAATAGTTGATATATATAAACTATATATAGAGAGAGATGAATATATTAATTTTCAATATTTATTCTTTTCCATTTGAGATACAAGAGAGCTTTCAATGATGTACCATACATGAGAAAAGAAAATAAAATCTATATCAAACTTGAAAGGAGAAGTAAACAGTATAAGTTTCATCTCTGAATGAGTATAATGGCTCCAAAACAAAATTCCTCCTTACCCCTTTAGCCACAAAACTCATAGGATTACATTGGCTTATTCCTTCTGTTGCTAAAAAGCTTGCAGCTTGGTTGAAATTAGCATCAGAACCAGACTTGCAACTAAGCTTCACACTTGAACCAGAACCAGTACTGCACACAAAGCAACCTTTATTGCTTTTGGATTCTAAGGATATAGTTCCATTTTGGCAATCCAATCCAGCAACCACATTGAACACACTAGAGACTCCACAATTGGAAGAATCTGCAATCACAAGACCATTTTCTGCTCCTTGGTGCATTAAGAGCTTTCCAGGAAGATTATATGGTTCTAACTGTTGCGGAAGCGGGATATGTACAGCGTAACCAATTATACTAAAAAATTACAACACTAGAAAACAGAGTTTCTAGATGTAAATTAACAATATAATAAATCACAACTACTATATCTAATAGCAGTTAATAAATAATAAATAAGACAACAATAAGGAAAATACCAGAATTTAATTTCACTCTAAACAATTTATAAGTGAAATACTATAAGAGATGAGGAAATACAAAATGCTTTATAGAAGAAGGTAGGCAATTGAAGGAGGGAATGGAGCCTTATATTTATATCAAAACGTTTGCCCCCTTCCTCACTATGTCTTCGATGTGGGACTTTTTCCCACTTTCAACAAATCTTCGTCTTGGGAAAAATTCTTATATTCCTAATTTCTCCTAATTACAAATTTATGCTAATAATTTAATAATCAATGTTCAACAATGTTGATTATATCTAAACAATGTTGAAATTTGACAGAAGTTACCACTTTTGTCAGCATATCAGTAGGATTTTCACTTGTTCGTATCTTTTGTATCATTACTCCACCTTCTTCCAAAATTTCCCGTATGAAGTGATATCGAACATCAATGTGCTTCGTCCTTGCATGGTAAACTTGGTTCTTTGTCAATTGAATAGCACTTTGGCTGTCACAATAAACTATAATGTTTTCTTGATCAATACCAAGTTCTCCAAGCAATCCTTGAAGCCAAATTACCTCCTTCAAAGCCTTTGTAATTGCTATGTACTCTGCCTCTGTGGTAGACAAAGCAACTGTTGACTGCAAAGTCGACTTCCAACTAACTGGTGCTCTTACAAAAGTAAACAAGGTGGTGAATTCTTGTACAAAAGAGGAAATAAGGTGGTGGACATCCAGGTGTACACTGGCTAGTCATTTGGCCCATTTGTATTCCATAGGGCTATGACACCCCATTAATGTATTTAGAGGGGGAACCCATGGTCCGGTCTTGTGCTCTATGGATTTTGGCCGATCCATATCACTTGATCGGTGAGCTTGTTGAGTTAGCTACCAGTCATATGGGTGAGTACTAGCCCATGGGTTCAGTCAGAGGAAATAAGGTGGAGAGGAAATAAGGGAGGAAAGAAAATAAATTATTATGTATTGACTCTTATACACTTATATGGCAAATATGAGAATGACAATATGATATTGTGAATTATTATGAAATTATTCGTATGGACAAGTGATATTTTAATAATGTTATATTTTTATAACTGTCCCACTTGGCACCTCACGGGCACATACTTGTATGCCCGATGAGATGGATTGTTGGTTACTGAGGCTTTTGTCTCACCCCGTTGATTTAACATTTGTCCAGGTGATAGTTGTCGTGCGGGTCCATCAGGGAAGACTCCGGAAGCTTAAACTACTTCTGATAAAAGTAGTGCTTCCATCTTTTTAATATATGTTGGATTATTGTATAATGCCACATTAGGGCTCATCTTGCATACTCTGATCTATTTTTGAGAACTTGGTGTGTTAACTATATATATTTTTAATTACTCCTGATGATGTTGGAAGGCCTAGAGGGCTTATGATGTGTTCTAAACTCGTGGATCCACAATTTGATTTGATAAGGATATTTTAATATCTGATGAGATATTATTCAGCAAGGAAAAATGATTTTATTTTCCATGGTAAATTTTATAAACCATGGTAGAGTTTTCAAACGGTTAGCTGAACTCTTTTTCTACCATGGTAGACTTTTGGAGAATTGAGTTATAATAATAGGATTTTACAGTATTAAGGAAAGGATTTTACAAGAATTATGCCCAATACAAAGTTTCCAGTTAAAGTTTTTGATGGATCTAGACATTTTAGGATGTGGCAGAGCGAGGTTCTTGATGTCCTTCTTACACAACAACAAGATTTTACTATTAAAGAAAGGAAACCAGATAGAATGGGAGAATAAAATTGGAGGATCATCAATCGTGTTACTTGTGGTACTATTCGATCGTTCCTTTTTAAAGAACAGAAGTATCCATACACAAAGGAAACTTCTGCATGTAGATTGTAGAAGGCATTGGAGGATAAATTCCTGAAGAAAAGCAGTCAGAATAAATTTCACATGAAGAAAAGACTGTTTCGCTTCACCTATGTTCCTGGTACCTCAATAAATGATCATATTACCAGTTTCAACAAGTTGGTAACATATTTGCAGAATTTGGACGTGACGTTAGAAGATGAAGATCTGGCATTGATGTTGTTGGGATCACTTCCTGATGAGTATGAGCACCTGGAGACTATTATACTTCACGGCAAAGAGGAAGTGTCTCTCAGAGATGTTTGTTTTACGCTATACAGCTATGAACAAAGAAAGAGGGATAAATAAAGAGGTGGAGAAGCAGAGGCACTTGTCACAAGAGGGCGTGCTGAAAATCAGTTGATATCAAGGAAAGGGAGATCCAAATCGAGGTCCAGACCCAGTAGGAATGAATGTTCCTTTTGTCGAGAAAATGGCCACTGGAAGAAGGACTGTCCAAAGTTGAAGAACAAAGCCAAGCAAAACAATGAGAAGGCTACTATAGATTCAAATGTAGCTAATTATGATGATGAAAATTCAAAATTTTCATTATCTATAATGACGTCATCAAAATCGTCAAGCGTATAGTTGTTGGATTCAGCTTGAAGTCATCATATGTGTCCCAATCGAGACTGGTTCACTGATTTCCAAGAAGGAGGATGTGGAATTGTTCATACAACAGATAAAACTTCACTTACCGCATATGACATTGGTTCAGTTCGATTGAGAAACCATAATGGATTAATCAGAACATTGACAGATGTTCGATATGTACAAGATTTGAAGAAAAATCTCATTTATGTGGGAACTCTAGATTCAAAGGGGTTCAACATCACTGCAGAAAGAAGAGTAATGAAGATACTTTCTGATGTACTGGCAGTAATGAAGGGTATCTCGAAGAACAATAAAACGTACCACTATCAAGGTAGTATGGTTATTGGAATTGCAGCAATGATATCCAGTAATGAGAAGTAGGTAGAAGCGACCAGGTTGTGGCATATGCGCTTGGGACATGCTGGAGGAAAATCCTTAAAAACTCTTTCAGAACAAGGGTTGTTAAAGGATTAAAGCATTACAGTTTGGAGTTTTGTGAGCACTATGTGAAAAGGAAGCAGACAAGGGTTAAGTTCGGAACTGCTATCCATAATACAAAAGGTATTTTGGATTATGTTCACTATGATATTTGGGGTCCTTCCAAAACACCGTCATTGGGAGGAAAACATTATTTTGTAACATTTGTTGATGATTTTTCCCGAAGAGTTTGGGTGTATACGATGAAGACTAAGGGTGAAGTGTTAGGAATTTTTCTCAAATGAAAGGCGATGATAGAAATACAAACAAGTAAGAGGATTAAATGTCTTCGTACATATAACAGAGGAGAATATAAGAATGATCCTTTCCAGAAGATTTGTGAGGATGATGGCATCGTCAGACACTTCACCGTAAAAAATACACCACAACAGAATGGAGTGGTAGAACGCATGAACTGAACTTTACTGGAGAATGTTCGATGTATGTTGTCTAATGCTGGCTTGGGCAAAGAATTTTGGGCTGAGGCAATTACATATGTGAGCCACCTTATTAATCGTCTACCTTCTATTGCTATTAGTGGTAAGACACCGTTGGAACAATGGTATGGAAAACCTGCTATAGATTACGATTCTTTGCATGTATTTGGCTCAATTGCATACTATCATGTGAAAGAGTCAAAATTGGATCCGAGAGTAAAGAAAGCTATTTTCTTGAGAATCACTTCTGGAGTCAAAGTATATCGTTTATGGTGTCTAGAGACAAAGAAGATTGTATTCAGTAGGGATGTTACATTTGATGAATCTTCCATGGTGAGAAAGGTAACAACTGAAGATACCCAGCAAGGTAATAGTGTTTCAAAGCAGGTGGAGTTTGAAGGAAAGATGATTTTCCCAGTATAAGGAGCAGACGGGGAAACAAAACAAGACTTTCCTAAGGTAGAAGAAGAGCCAGTTGATAGAGAGGTTTTGACTCATGGACCTTAACAACAACGTGAATCAATAGCAACCAGCAGCCAAAATGAACAATAAGAAAGCCTACTCGTTTTGAAGACATTGTGGCTTGTGCAACTTCAATTGTAGCTTATGACATTCCTTCAACTTATAAATGGGCTATCCAGAGCTCAAAAAGGGATAAGTGGAGGAATGCCATGAATGAAGAAATGCAGTTCCTTCATCAGAATGGTACGTGGAATTAGCTAAATATCCGAAGGGTAAGAAGGCAATGGGTTGCAAATGGGTATATGCAAAGAAAGAAGGATTTCCTAATCAAGATGATGTGCGCTACAAAGCAAGATTGGTAGCTAAAGGCTATTCTCAGAAGAAGAAAATTGATTACAATGAGGTATTTTCTCCAGTTGTGAAACATTCCTCCATTAGAATTTTGTTGGCTTTGATAGCACAATTAGATTTTGAACTAGTTCAAATGGATGTAATAACTGCATTTTTGAATGGAGACTTAGAGGAGAAAATCTACATGACTTAGCCAGAAGGATTCAGAGTTGCTGGAAAGGAGAATATGGTGTGCAAACTTGAAAATCGTTATACGGATTGAAACAAACTTTGAGACAATGGTATAAACGATTTGACAAGTTTATGTTGCGATATAAGTACAGAAGACGTAGATACGATCTTTGTGTCTATTTGCGGAAGCTTGAAGATGGATCCTTTATATATCTCCTTTTGTATGTTGATGATATGTTGATAGCTTCAAAAAATCAGGCAGAAATTGAGAGGCTAAATGTTCAACTAAAAGGGGAATTTGAGATGAAGGATTTAGGTGAGGCAAAGAAGATTCTTAGCATGGAGATGACAAGAGATAGAGAATCAAAGAAATTCTTTTTATCTTAAAAGGAGTATTTGAAGAGGGTGCTAAATCTTTTTGGTATGAATGAGAGAACGATGCCAGTTAGCACTCTACTTGCCCCTCATTTTAAGCTTAGTGCTGATATGCTGCCAAAAGATGAAGATGAACGAGAGTATATGTTAAGGGTACAATATGCAAATGTTGTTGGTAGCTTGACATATGCAATGATTTGTACAAGACCTGACATTTCATAAGTTGTTAGAGTTGTGAGTAGGTATATGCATGATCCAGAAAAGGAACATTGGCAAGCTGTGAAATGGATTTTGCGGTATATTTGTAATACTGTGGATGTTGGACTGGTCTTTGAGCAGGAAGGTGATCAATCTTTTGTTGGATATTGTGACTCAGATTTTGCAGGTGATTTGGATAAGCGATGGTCAACTACTAGTTATATGTTTACTTTAGCAAAAGCATCAGTCAGTTGGAAATCGACTTTGCAATCAACAGTTGCTTTGTCTACCACAGAGGAAGAGTACATGGCAATTACAGAGGCTGTGAAGGAGGCAATTTGGCTTCAATGATTGCTTGGAGAACTTGGTATTGGTAAAAAAAACATCATAATTTATTGTGACAGCCAAAGTGCTATTCAATTAGCAAAGAACCAAGTTTACCATGTAAGGACGAAGCACATTGATGTTCAATATCACTTCATACAAGAAATTTTGGAAGAAGGTGTAGTCATGATACAGAAGATACGGACAAGTGAAAATCCTACTGATATGCTGACAAAAGTGGTGACTTTTGTCAAATTTCAACATTGTTTGGATCTAACCAACAATGTTGAACATTAATTATCGAATTATTAGCATAATTTTTTAATTAGGAAAAATTAAGAATGTGAGAATTTTCCCAAGGTGGAGATTTGTAAGATGTGGGAAAAGTCCCACATCGTATATTTGATAGGGATTGGGCGGTGACTTTGGATATAAAAGGGGGGCTCTCCCTCCTTCATACTCATCTATTTAACTTGCCTTCTTCCTTCTATAAGATATTTTGTATTTTTTTATCTCTTATAGTATTTCACTTATAAATTGTTTAGAGTAAAATTAAATTCTGGTATTTTTCTTATTGTTGTCTTATTTATTATTTATTAGTTGTTATTAGATATAGTAGTTGTGATTTATTATATTATTAAATTACGTCTAGAAACTCTGTTTTCTAATATTATGATTTTTTTAGTATAATTGATTACGCTCTATACATCCCACTTCCGCAACACATCATTGCCCAATCATGCTCGTCTTTTTCTTCTTTTCAGTAACTTTCTGGGAAACAGAGTTCCCCAAACAGAGGCATCTGTTGGTGTGAGATGAGAATGAGCCATCTGGGCACGCAAGGTATGAGGTTGGGTAACATCAATGCCACATTCTTTGAGACCAATGACAGAAAAGGGACTCAAAAGCATCAGCATAACAATGGCGTACAGAAAAGTGACGGTGATGGGAAGAACAAATGTGCCTGAAATGTAAACAGAGTATGCTCTGCTAAATTTTTTTTTTTTAGGGGGGGGAATAGAAGAGACTAATGAATATGAAAGCAAGATTAGTTACTAGAAGAAGGTGCAGGCATGTGAGTTGTCTTAAGAGTTGGATGCATCTTCTTATGCATCAAAATTCAAATTCTCAACACTGATTCCTTATACTTGCTTGTTGTGAAAGCAAAAAGGAAAACAAAGAGAGAACAGGGGAATGGAAAGGGAAGAGAGGAGAGGACTGAAGAAAGATGTAAGTGAGAATGGTGTGTGTGTATGTGTGTTGGGAAAAGGAGGAAGAAGAATGTGAAGGAAAATGGAGGGAGGCGAATGAATCTAAGCAGAAAAAGAATTAATCGTAAGCTAAACAGAGAACATTGGGAAGACAAATATCATGTAGAAGTGTCTTGCATGTCTAAGAATGATAAGAAGGATAAAAATTGTAAAACCTTGTGGCAATCCTAATTAAGTATTATAAAAACTATATATTAATATAGGGTAAAGGTGCAAAAATAATAATAATATTTTACATTTTGAGTATCTAACAAAATTAACATTTAATAAGTGTAAAAGTAGTAATAAACAATTTTTAAAGTAGCCAAATTAAGAACGCTGTTAAGTTTGACCACGTTGACCTTTTTATGTTATCATCCCATACCAAGTTTAGAGTTCATAGCCGCTCCTTCCCAACACAAATGATTCCTCTAAAACTTAAGTTCAAGACCCAAAATAATTTCGCGGGTCTTTATACCACTAGACCAACTCTATATTATTTACCCTTTTATCATTTTTCAAACATTAATGTTATTAATACTGTTAACCTATATATGTATGCCATGGATGAATTTGCTAGTACTTAAGAGTATAAGTATCTTCTGTATATAAACCATTATTGTGAACTCGATTTTAAATTTGTACTAATTACAAACTCGATTGAATTTGCAAGAATAGTAAATTCATGTTCCTTGTTATTTTGTGGTCCTGATGCTTATTCTCTCTCTTTAAATCTCCCTCTCTTCATATTTTTCAATTTTTCCTTTTCAATGATTAAAATAAATTGAGATGATTTTCGGAGAATTAATTTAAATTCAAAAAATATACTACTAAAGTCTTACTTTTGTTAAGAAAAATATTTTAAAGATTTTAATGTATCCTGTATATTCTTAGTAATTTTTCGTTTTCTTCTCGACACAAGCATGCATGTGTGTCTTTTGATTGGATAAGATCTAAATTCATGTACAATCCCTCTACGTTTTGCACAAGTTAATGATGAGATTTGATTTCTATGAATAATTTCATAATTTTCTCTCCTTATCAAGGCATATTTCATTAGTAAGATATAGACCCAAAATATTTGGAATGATGTGGAAAATAATTAGGAAAGCAATTAGCCAAGGGATAGGTTTATTAGCAATAAAAGCATAATTATCTTTTTTTTGCCCGCATAATTATCTGATCTTATATATATAATCACATTTTAAAAAAAAAGATATTATTCATCCTTCAGTGCCATGAACAGTCGGAAATAGTAAATTCTCATTCCTTATCTTTCTGCAGGGATCAATTAATATTCTCTCTCTTTTTAAATCTCCTCTTCACTTTCAGTTTTTCCTTTGAAATGATTAAAATATAAAAATAATTAAATATAATAATAACTGTATAATACCACCTTATTTTCATTTAAACTTCAATGTTAGAATATTTTTATAGTAATTTGCTCTTATAATTTTTAATTAAATACAAAATATTCATAAATTATACTAGGATTAGATAGAAATTAAATACCATAAAATCTGTAACCTATTTTCCCATTACTTTTTCACCCTCTGCATCCCCAGGGATATAGTCTAGTTAACAATGTAAAGTTCTCAAGCATAATAGGGATGTGTTTATAATTGAAAAACAACAAGAACCATTTAAAAGCTGACAAAAACTATATAAAGGGACTAATATTAATTTTCCCTATATATATTATTCATTTATCTTCCTTGTACATTGTATCATCATTAGATGTTTCAGTACACTCTCACTCATCATTTGAATGAAAAGAGGATAAATTCCAATGATGTACCACATACAGTTTCCAATAGTTTCTGTGTCTCTCAAGAGGCTGGAAAATTAAAAAAGAAACCTATATATATCAAGCTTGAATATTGAAGTAAACAGTATAAGTTTCATCTCTAAATGAGTATAATGGCTCCAAAACAAAATTCCTCTTTGCCCCTTTAGCCACAAAACTGATAGGATTATATTTGCTTACTCCTTCTGTTGCCAAAAAGCTTGCAGCTTGGTTGAAATTAGCATCAGAACCAGAACTGCAACTTAGCTTCACATTTGAACCAGAACCTGTACTACACACAAAGCAACCTTTATTGCTTTTGGACTCTAAGGAAATAGTTCCGTTTTGCCCATTTAACCCATCAACCACACTGAACACAATTGAGGCCCCACCATTTGAAGAGTCTGAAATCACAAGGCCATTTTCTGGTCCTTGGTGCATTAAGACTTTTCCAGGAAGATCATAAGGTTCTAACATTACAGATGTATCAGTAGCATCTTTCACTGATGAAAACTTGGAGTTGGGTTCACTTGGAATAAGTCTGAAAGTAGCATAAGGAGCTGACTCTGTGCCAGGTTCTGGGAATTTTTGCATTATGAGAGATTGACCTGAGGTTGTTAAAGTAAAAGTTGAGCCTGAAATAACTTGGGAAAGAGTTGCTAGTTGACTGTTGTAAGTAGCTGGGATTGGAGTAATCCAGTTAGCATTTGATGGATCTGACCCAACTTTAATGTCCCAATCAGCAGTTGTGTGGCCAACAAGAAGATATGGACCATAAAGAATTGCTTGAAGACTAGCATATTCTGATCTGTCATCTGAATTGAATTGAATTTAATCCAAAACAAAAAAATATCAGTTATGAGATTTTTCTTTCCCTTATGTTCAATGGCAGTGACTTAGCATAGATTGATTTGTACTTACCTTTAATAGCCTCTGTTCTGATTGTAAGTGGAAGCTGAAGAGTTAACTTGTCATTGGCACTCCATTTTCTTGTGATTGACAAAAAGTTTCCTACAAAAAGCTTCAATTTTTATTGCCTTATATGCTCATAAGAACATCTTACCCTCCTAGAATTAAAGTAGTTGCATTTTTGGTCCCCAAGTTTAAATTGAAAATTCTTGTTTCTATCGCTTTTCCTTTCTCTGAGATAGAAATTTTTTAACATCCAGAATAACATGTGATGTTTGACTCTAGAGGGATAAAAATGTGTGAAAAACTAAAGGTCGAGGCCAAACAAACAAGGTGAAATCTATAGTTTCCAAAGGAAAAAGAGTTAAATACCAGGTGATGGTAAAGATACAGCCTGATCATTTAAAATAGCCTTGGCACTGTCTGAAGTTGTCCATGTTGGTATCCTGAAGTTCAGTGTAGAGGAAGAGCCAGTTCCCTGAAAAAAGCAAATATTTCATTTTAAACTCTATCCATTATCATATAAAAAAGTGCTATTCTGCAAGCCAAGAAAAAAATCTCTCTCACATATTTATCATGTACACCATAAAATCACTTCTGAAAATGCTAATCCAAACACACGATAAAGCTAATTCACTTAGGGATTACAATAAACTCAAGTCATTGAATTGTTTCTGTCAAGTTGAGATGTTTGTTTAGGCATCACATAAAGAACCCATCTTCTAGTGCAATAGTAACTTTCATGAAACAGTTCTTAATAAATCTCTACATCACCGCTTGAAATGTTCAATCTCTATTCTTAAAAGCAAGTATAACATGTAACATTAAATTGTGTAAGCACGTACCTTAGCAGGAGAAAATGTGAAGGTGACTCTTAGGTAAGGATCCCATGAATTAGTAGGAACCACAGTCTGATTAAGCATGACACCACCAGACTTCCAATTAAAAGAGCTTGATATGTATTGGATTATGTAAAGACTTGGGTTCCCTTCTTCTTCAAAATAAATAGAATCCCCCAACTTTGAGAATGATTCAATACCTAAAGATTACCCGAAAAAGAAATGTAGATAATATAAGTGCATGTAAGTATGAATTGTGAAAGGATATTATAACAAGTACAAGTCCCTGGAAAAACCACACCTCAAAAGTTATCTTTTAGGGTTGGGGAACTTAAGGCCTTATAAGACCCTCATTTTAAGGAAACACTCCCAATGTGGGACCCATGACAGATATATGATAACCTGATATAGTTTAAGAGATTTGATGAGTAAAACGTTTGAATTACCAGTTCCATAGCAACACCAAAAAGTGTCAAACTTAGTTCCCCAACTATGTCCAGTCTTAGCCTTTGAAACGCCAGGGCCAAGAGGGAGCATATAAATCATAACTCCAGGTTCTGTGCCTCTTTGAATACCAAGTACACCATTTGTTATGGCACGCTCATAATAATCTGCATATGTTACTTCCTTGGTCCATCTAAATAGGTGCCTTGAAACCTAAGAAATTAAGTCTGGTTAATGTTTTTGTTTATTCCTGATATAATGGAAACAGTCTGCAACAACTTATATGGCAAATTACTGAGGACCAGGAGAATAAATAATTCAATGAAAAAATTAGATATTAAAGGGATAGATGATTGGTTGTACCTTCAACATGTTATAAGTTGTGCATGATTCTTCAGTTTCTGTTGTTCTCAGAACATTATCCGCCATCCTCATCGGATCATTCCTAGAAAAAACAAAGAAACTGTCAATAACAAGAAGGAATACAACACTTGCTACTCAGTGCCATTTAGCAAATATGTATGTATGTACGTGGTGACATTACCAAAACTCTTGAACTGATGTCCCTCCAGTTGCATAACTATGAGATGAGTTAATAATGTCCATAAAGAATGTTCCAATTTCCTAGCATAGCAAAAAGCATGAGCAATAGAGCTAGTTAGTTAGAAACTTGAATCTTTGCAAAGTACAAAACATTGAGTTAATGAGTTTTGAATGTTTGTTATCTTTAAGTTTGGTCATAAGGCGTTTCCCAAGGCCTTAACTACAATAATCACACTAGATATTTTAGAGAAAGAGATGTCAAAATTAAACTCTATAAATAATATAAATAAAAATATATATGCGGAGAAGTTACCTTATAAAGTGGATCACCAGTGACCTCATACCGCATTTGAGACCCAACAAGAATGGGTATGTGTGTATTAGCATGCAACACCGAGATGTCATTAGCCTACATGGGAAAAAATGATAAATTTATCACACAAAAAATGAGAACTTTAAAAGTCTTGAGCTTTGTAAGAAATTCATTATATAATAATATTAATAAATCCTGGATAAGGTTTTATGTTTCAATTTATAATGCATTTTATGGAATGTAGTTTAGAGTAATTATTATATTTATTCAAAAAAAATGTCCTTGAGAAATTAAAAAATCACTTGAACCCCACTCATTTAGTTCATTCGTCATTAAAAGAGTTAGTTGTATTTAATTAAGGGTATATTTGAAAATATTGAAATGTTTTTTGGAGACACTGTCTACTTGTATCATCAGGCTGTGTGAGTTAAAAATGACTTACAGTAATAAACAAAGAGTACATAATAATATCTATATTTTTTTACCAGATATAATATATATATATATATATATATATATATATTAGAATATGATTTCCAAAGTTGAAATCCAAATTTATAAACATTTAATTCAAATGTCAGCTCGTTATTGTTAATGATGTTCACTTGAAAGAATCATTTTTTTGGGATGAAAGGGGAAATAATAATTGCCTTCATCACTTCATGTTACTCCCAACCCAATCTATTTTTCATTTGAAGCGAAATGTGATTCAAGTCATCAATAGCATTTACAGGGAAACTTAGTTGACATTGTAACTTTTAAATATGCACTTGATTAATTTGCACTCACCGATTGGTAGCATTTAATTTCAAATTCAATAATATAAGATGAAATAATAATATAAAAAAAAACCATGATGTTAACATTGCAACTTCCTGAAAACTAAAATGATTTATTAATGAGCAAGACATCAACTTTTTGGTGGCAAAAGAAATGGATGAGCAAGTGTGTAAAATGTAAATTACAGTGATGTAGGGCCATAAATAATTAAATATAGTTAAAATTCAGATAAAAAACATATATAATCATCAATTACCTGCACCGCAAGCAACCCTAAAAAGCAAGGCTTGTCAAAAAGGTGAGCCAACAATAGATGCTTTGGATCTCCCTGCATAGGTTAATTTACAAGACATTTACACTCAAAATTGAATGTAAGATCAATTATTGGATTTTTTTCCTTGAGTTATAATTTTGAAATTCAAATTGAACGAATTAAAAAGATATCAGGAATGTTAGGAAAAAACTTACATCAAAACCTTTATTGATGAGAAAAACCTAATAAATTTTTATATACAGAAAATAGCCATACCCTGCAAATTTTGTACATACAGACATAGTACCGATACTTCAATTTAGGTCCTTCTCACCAATAAAAATCTTCATATAGGACTTTTCCTCGAATTCTCCAAAGTTATATGAAGTAAGTATAGAAGCGAAAAGCACCATAGAAGCAAATTAACGAAGCAAACAAGATTAGTTAACCTACCGTGATGCTATATAAATTATAAAGGACATCATTCATTCCTCCAGTTTCTTCATTCAATGATTGGTAATGTCTACTTATTGTGTATTTTGTGATCACATTCTGGACACGATTGTAAAAGTAGTCAGCCATCCCTGTCACCATTTTTAAAGCTCGAGTGTCTCCAGCAACAGTATGTTGATCCAACAGCCCAGCCATAATCTATTTATCAAAATTGATAAACTTGATTAAATCCAACAATATTCACTCAAAAACAAGTTATGGATTTTAATAATGTACCTTGTGAATGGTGTAATAGGGGGCCCACACATATTGAATTGCTTCAAAGCGATCAAAGAATTCAGATGGGAATGCAGAGAGATATCCTGTGCCTAGTTTCTGTTGGCAGGCTAAAAGACCAGTAACAATGGCTGACATTTTCTGTTTTAGAGGATCATTATGTGTGCTAGCCCACATTTTAGCTGATGCACTCAAGTAATGCCCTTCAAAATGTAAGAAACAACTCGTTATTATGAGAAAACATACAAGTTATGTTGTGATCACTTATCAAAATAAAAATAGCCAAAATTTCATAAATTAAATAAAATTCCTTTTGGGTCATATTCCTCGTTTATAGTTCAGGACATTTTTCTTTACTTTCCCTTAATTTCTGAAAATTTTCTGAACTTTCTGGCTAAAAATCCAGAATTTCTCCTTACCTGGAATCTTTTAAAATTACCCTTTTGTTCCAACCTAGGGCTGAACTTATATGATAACTTATTTATATTCTACTATTTTATTTGAACATATTCCTGGATTTCCTCTCCCTCTCTCTCTCTCTCAATCAAAATTTAACAACTTTTATTTTACTCAGTTTCTCAAATTTATAATTATTTTTTAAATTATCCATGTAGATTCCACATATTAAATGGAGGTTTTCAATAATGTGAGTCATTTCCAATACAAATAATTAAAAAGATATTGTTTAGAAAAATTAATACACATTTATTATAAATACCCATCTAAACTAATTTTCTTAATACTCATCTTGTCCTATTTATAAGATAAAGATAAAAAGAATTTGGTCTAAATATTGAGTGAAGAGAGAAACTTTTCATAGGAATATATAATTTTATCCTTAAATTATTATTATATTAACTTTGTTGTAATAATGTATTATTATGTATTGAGGTGAAGTTAGAAAGTTATCGTAGAACAAGGTTAGTAAAGTTTTGAGGTTTGTGTTTAATTTATGTGAAACATGCCTTATAAATAGTATTTGCTGATTAATCATCTACCCCTATCTTGTATTAAACTATTAATAGAAGAGGGAGTAGGTTTACAGGATCAAACGTGGGATTTATGTTCACATTATCACACTTTTTAACCACCCACAAGGTAAGCATTTATGACGGGGGACATGAATGACATGGTGTGATTAAAGACAAGTAGTAGAAACAATGAAACAAAATTAAAAAAGGTCAATTAAGAAGATAGATGAATAATGATGAAAGGAACTAACCAACAAAATGGCCTCGAAGCTCCATGTCAGGACTCTCCCAACCACCATAAGGCTTGCCAGGAGAGGACAAACCAGCTGTTTTCCTAAAACTCCACAGCAAATTATCAACATCCAACATTAACAAATACTCCAAATTTGTGAGCTGTGCTCGACCATGGATCGAATCTGGATCATTCAATCTCACATCATGGAGTGAAACTTCTCTGAGAATACCTTGTGGTGACGATGATGATGATGAGTTCAACAAGCCCTGTTTCTTAATGTTTCTGTACATCATTGCCCAATCATGCTCATCTTTTTCTTCTCTCAGTAACTTTCTGGGAAACAGAGTTGCCCAAACAGAGTCATCTGTTGGAGTGAGATGATAATGAGACATAACCTCAGCCTTCCATGTCTGGTTCTTGGATTTCGATAACTGCGCACGCAAGGTGTGAGATTGTGTGGGTGTGTTGGTACATTCTTTAAGACCAGTCACAGCCAAAGGAAGATTCAGAACCAGAAACACAACAACAATGGCGTGCAGCAGACAAGTTATGGGAATCCGAAACGGGCCTGACAAGAACAAATCCAGGGACTTGTTCATTTTATTAGTGTTTAAAATAAGGATTTGAGTACTGAAAGGGAAGAGGAAGCAATTACCTGAAGAAGGTGGAGGCCTGTTGTGAGAGTTGTGAGCAGCTGGATACATGATCTGCCACTGCATAAAAGAAAAATCGCCTTCTCAATTGGTTTGGTTAGAAAGAGAAGAGAGAATGATATGGAAGGAAACAGGGGAGAGTTAAGAGAATTAAGGAAGACATGTGAGTGAGAGAGAGAGAGAAGGTGGGGTATGGTGGGGTATGTATAGAGAGAAACGGACAGAGGAGAATGAGAAAAATGAGTCTCGTGACTGAGCGAGGGGAAGCAGGTGGACAAAAATGTGAAGGAAAATGGAGGGACCAAAATGAAGATAAATTGAGAAACAATAATCTTACACTCCATACTCGACAATGAGGCTTTTAATATGGGAAGGGATAGATGTAGGTATTTAGTTGTACTCCAGCTAAAGACTTGTTTGGTATTTAGTGTATTTTTATTAAGGGGCTGTTTGGTATGAAGGATTTGTAGGGTAGGGGAGGGGAGGGAATGAAAAATTTTTATGACTTGGATTTAAAAAAATTGAAGTGGGATTGAAAGCTTTTAGTTAATTTTTCTTAATTTTTTATTTTACATCTTATCTTTATTAAAATTTTATAACCCCACTTTTCCAATTTTTTAAAATCTAACTCAAAAAATTTTTTCCTCTCCTCCCTTCCCCTTCATTTCCCTCCTGCCAAACAGACCCTAAAAGTTTGTTTGATATAAGGGATTTAGAGAGGAGAGGAGGGTAGAAAGGGAAATTTTTATGAGTTGAATTTAAAAAAAATTAGAGAAGTGAAATTACAAAATTTTAATAAAAAGAAGATATAAAATAATAGAATAAAAAATTAATTAAAAATATTTAACCCTATTTCTATCATTTTATTTAAATTTAACTCAAAAATATCATCCCTTACACATTTTCCCTCTCCTCCCAAAATTTGAAAAGGTATAGATATGTCTGTGAAAAAAATAATAATAATAAAAAGGAATTGATATGCCTAGTCTTACTTTACATGAGCCTATCTTCTAGATTTGAAATTGTAACATAGATTATAGCAACCTTTTGTTACGTAGAGGTTCACCCTTTTAGATATAGGAGCTAGATTTTTCTTTTAAAAAAATTACCTTGATTTTACGTAAATACTCTCTTAAATTATTTATAGTGAAACTATTTAAAAATAAAAATCATTTTAATAATAAATATAATTAATAAAGAAAGTTTAAAAAATATATAAACATGATAAATAAAATGTATTGAGTGGTTACATTTAGGACTATGTGCTTGATTGGGAACACAGTAAAAAATTGACTTTTTTTAATGTGGCTTTTGTAAAAGTCAAATAGAAAAAAATTCATATTGTTAATGTGATTTGTATTTAGATTGGCAGTGGTAGAAGTGGCTTTTTTTTCTAAACCTAATGAAAAAGGTCAGAAGCTACTTCAATAAGCTTCTAAAAAAAGTAATTTTTTTTCTAAAAGCCTAGTGAAAATTAATGTGTTCACAAACGTGTCCGTATATATAAAATGAGTTTTTATCCTCTAAATGAGCTTTTTTTTTAATAAGATTTCAAACAGGCCCTATAATTAAAAAAAAAATAAATTAGCTCCTGCGTTAGAACCGGATCGAGTAGTAAACAAACAGTTACAGAAAGAGGTTCACGGATGAACATGGGGACAAACACCACGGCCTCCTTTCTCTTCAAATGTTTTGTTTGTGAATGCTTTAGGTTATGTTTGGCTCAATGGAGGGGAGGGGAGGGTTTAAGAGGGATTTTCTTTTACTTTGTTTGGGTTGACAAAAAGAGAGAGGAGGGGAGGGATTTTAATAGTATTATGTTTGGTATAGGAGGGGAGGGGAGGATAAATATTTTTATATAGACAATTTTGCTCTTATTTCATTTAATTTATAATTAATAACTTTCTAACATATTTAATAAAATATAATTATATAAGGAATTTAATACATAAAATTATAATTTTATAATTATAAAAATTAAATAAATATAATTATAAATGACTTTACTATATAAAATTATAATTTTGTAATTAAATAATAAGAAGGGTATTGTGAGAATATTTTAAAATTATATGGACATATTAGTCAATTTAAACTCAAAAATTAATATTTCCCTCCAAATCCCCCTAATTTTGGAGGGGAGGGAGAATTTTAGAAAATTTTCCCTCCCCTCCTAAAATTTTTAGTTATCCAAATAAGGGAAGGGGAGCAAAATCCCTCCATTTCCCTCCCCTCATACCAAACAAACCCTTAATGTTCCTGCCACGTGCTCTCCTTCGGTTTTCATTTGCCTCTAAATTCTAAAATTTAAAAAAAAAATTCCCAGATTTAAGATAAGTGACTTTTGCTTACATCCCAACAGCGTGAGCATTATATATGGTCACAATGCAATATTCATACAAAGATTATGAAGATCATATTAGATCCTCTGATTAGTACACTCATGTTATTATGAAACATGACGACTTTATCCATAGCCACCCATAGTCTCTAGTCTCTTGTTTGACCTTTTGGGTACGGTCTCTATAATTAATCCCAATCTTCAATTAGATGGGGTCGTTCTAACTTAAATAATAGTCTCTCTTGTTCAAACTCGTGGCATGCAACTGTGATATTACTTGAAGGTGGTAATATTTCTCCCTTCTAAACCTACATTAATATTCCAACAAACCCGACTAATTAGTCACTAGATGCACCAAATACCAGCAGAAAAATCCAAAAAAAAAAAACACTTTGACCACTCATTATATCCCATCAACGTTTAAAATTATTAAATTAGTCAAAATTTAGGCATGGCCCTTTTTTTTTTTTGGTTAGTTTGAGTTTATGTACTGTTGCCTATTTTAATAAACCATTTGTGTTCTTTTTTTCCCCCAATCATTTGTGTTCTTTTTTACTCAAACAAGCAAGTGGTATGTTTTCCCCTCATACATGTGAATGCATAATGATATTTTTATTTTTCTGTTCGGAGTGTTACAATAATTGGGCGTAACATGTGACTGAAGGTACATACATAGGTTTTGTTTGTTTGGGATGACATCAAAATGAATGAATGTACAATTCAAGTACTTTTTTGCGCACAATGCGGAGCCCATTTTCCAAGAGTAACACACCCTACGGCTTCATTTTATTTATTCAAGAAAAAGTTATTATTTAATTTCTTACCTTATACGTACATTAACAAAATTGAACAAGTCTCAATCTGACCATAGAATTATAGAGGAGAGTTTATTCAGATGCTCCATCTCTCTTAAATTTATCTTTATTTTATTTTTTATTTTTCAAGTTTGAAACCATTAGTTTAACTCTTTTTAAGGAGAAATTGATTCAGATTTTTATTTAATTATATATAAAAATCAATATTCTAAATAAAATGAAACTTTGAGGACCAAAACTTATTGTTACAAACTAAAAAAACTAAAACTAAAATAGGGATAAATTTAATAAACCAATAATTATATTAACTGGTAATAATACTACAATGCCTATTAGTTGTGGCAATAAGTCAAATAACACATTAATATGATATAATTACTATCTAGTACTATTAAAATTACTATATGTTGTAACATTGAAAGAATTTGGCTGGCAAGAAGACGCTGAAAGAATTGAAGTCTTTCTATATGTTGCCTCAGCCCTCAAGGAAACCATTTTTACATATGATATTTATATATTGATTTCCAACGAGCAAGAAATAGTAGTTAAAAAGAAGTTATATGATTAATTATAAATAAAAAATTGTAAAACTTTTTAAATATGCCCTTGCAAAAGCTAATTATCCTACATCAATCTTAACGTATTAATTACTTCTAAAATTTAATTGAATAAAAGAAAAAACGGGAAAAAAAGTATTAAATGCTTTAAATATTATCACATTAGACTCATATTTTTTAATAAAATAAATTAAAATAAAATTATTTATATTGTGGGTTAAAGGAATAGTAAATAATATAAACCTATCTCATTATCACTACTGATGTACCATAATTCAAAGAGTTTTGTCCCTTCAAGACGATGAGAAGGAAGGCATTAAAAGAGGGAATTTCAGTTCTTTCTCATTCTCGAGGAGGAAAAGTTAAAACTTCTGGTAACCTCCAACTAATTATTTAATTTTGTTAAAGTATATTTTTTATTTTTTTAAGTTTATATAAAGTATATTTTTAGATCTAATTTTATAAAATAAACTTTTAATTCTTTAATTCTAATATTATTAATATTGTTAACGAAAAATACTAACACAACAAACTCAAATTATAACAATATAAATTTACATGATGATTATGCAATTAAGTACTATTTATTTTAAATTTAAAATATGTATAAATTAAAAAATATCTAAAAACCTAAGCAATCAATATCAAAACTTTGATTGTATTAAAAAATTATTTTAATAATCTAAATAGTAAAACCTCGATTTTATTTAAATTTGTAAGATTTGTCGGTTTATTTTATTTTAATAATCTAAATATATTATATTAAAAAATTAAATGTGCTTTGTCAGCTACACAATTATCACTCAAATTTGTTGTATCAATATTTTTCATTAGTAGCATCAATGATGTTAAAAATATAGAACCAATAATACAATTTATAAAGTTAAAGAACTAAAAATATGATTCATATAAAATTTAAATGACTAAATGTATACTTTAATCATTCAAATTTTATAATTTTGGTTCGGTTACAATTTAGTCTATATAAATCTTGACTCATTACTACAACTTAATGATTTATATTATTCAACCCACGAATGGAAGGTTCATAAATCCAAATAATCCAAAAATCAGATTATCAACATGAAATAAGAAATTCATTATGATTTATATTATTCATTAGCCTTGAATATATATATATATATATATATATATATATATATATATATATTGTACGAGGGACACAAGTGGAAGCAAGTCATGAAACGATTAATTTATTTATTTATTTTAACTTATTGAGTGCTTGGCCTTCGTTCATGGATGCACTCATTAAAATTGAGACCACCAGAAAAAACACGTGTGATCCTCGAAGTCCCCAAACCCATGAAGCAACCTCTCTCATCCTGCTGTGCTTGATTCTATATATTTGCATTCTATGTATGTAATGAGACCAAATCTGACCTGCAATTGAAAGTTGAAACTTATAATTAAAACCAACCAAAAATCATAATCATGTGATGTAACAATGCACTATTTGTCTAGAACATAACAACGTACATATTTAACCACTCAGTTCGATTTTTGTTAGACTCAAAGTCCCACATCTGTAGGTTAAGGATGTGAGGAGGGTTCCTTATGCTATAAAAGAAGAGTCCCTCCTCCCTTCTAAATCATTCCTTCAAATAGTCTCATAAGACATTTATATATTCCCCTCTCTTGTAGTATTTAACTTATAAATTAATTACTACTTCTCATTTTACATGGTATCAAAGCCAAATTCTGTCTAAATATTATTTATGATTGCAGTATAGTCTGAGCTTCCACATCAAAAAAGAATTACCTGCATTTGTATTCATAAGGGGGGGACTATTCATTAGTACTGTTTGTGGTACTATTTCATAGACATTGTTCGATATTGTTTATCCGGGGGCAATGTTCATCGGTGTTGTTTGGGACTGTTCATCCACGGGAATTTTCAGATTCCGGCGAGGGTACTGTTCTTAGCATTGTTTATCCCGTTCATCTGCGGGAATTTTCAGATTCTATTGAGGGTAATGTTCTTAGAATTATTCATCCCGGCACGGTCAGTAGTTTCTGCTCTGTTTCTTGGGTCTTGCTTCTGTTTAAAGGTGTTTACCTTTGGTGGTTGTTGTTGCATTTAGTAAGAGGATCTAGAGGTCTTCATTTGCTTTGTTTGTGGTATTTTAGAATTTGTGATACTTTGAGATTTCATTAGAATATTTTTCTCTTTGCTAGCTCTAACTCGTCTTTAGGGACCATAACAATCAAGCTTTCAATCTCCATTACATTGGAGTTACTTTCTGAACATCTTTGGTACTTGATCTTTTGCTCATACTCAACAACAAATTGAACCAACATATCAATGTCCTAGAAGGTTAGGGTCTTTGCAAAACAAGCTAATTCAGGATTAAGCCCATTTACAAAACGATCCTTAGTGGCTTTTAAAGTTTCTTTCACTCCAGCTCTAATCAAAGCTAATTCCATCTCTTTAAAATATTTATCAACACTCATGGAGCCTTGTTTCAATTTCTGCAGCTTTCTTTAGAATATCTTTTTGATATGGAGTTGCGACTAGACATCCATTGGTCATTTTTAGCACTAAACTTCTGGAGTCCTTTTAACAAAGATTGAAGATATCTTTGAATTTCCTTTTCATCATGCATATTGATGATACCTGAAATGTTATATTTAGAGAAAAAGGGATCTCACCATTCTACACGTGTTTCACTCAAACAAGTTTATTATCACTTGTGTTTCACTCAAATTTGGCTTTTAAATTGATGTATGTCACTCTTGCCTTTTTTCCACTCTTAGACCCAGTTTGGTACGTAGTACTGAATTTCGATGGATTGGGACAGAGACTGGAATTAGGACTGGGACTGGGACTGGGACTGAGATTAATGCTTTAAAAATATGTTTGATACGAAGTAATAGTTGGAGGAAATAATTTTATTAATCTTATTTAATAAATAGTCACTAATTATGTCATTAGCGAGAAAAAAAACAGAGAGAGTGATTATGCAATGTTTTAAAACCTGAACCGGTCGTTGAATCAATCAAGGTACTCGGTTAAGGGTCAGTGGGTTAGATCGGAGTCAAACCAGAGCTAAATCGGGGCCAAATAGGTGAAAAATTGAATATTTTAGGCTTATTAATATGAAATTCTAAAAGAAAATTAAAAAAAATTAATTTTTTTAAAAAATGGTGGATTGGACCAGTTTCTGGACCGAACTGATTTTACGGCGATTGGCCGGTTCCCAGTCCGAACCAGTCGGTTCGGTCCGGGTTTCAAAACCCTATGATTATGTGAGAGTAATGGATTCTTGGTTAAAATTAGGGGTTATTTTTGTCCAAAAAATATTTTAATTAAGGATATTTTTGTCTCTACAGTTTTGCAGTCCAGGGATTGAAAACACAATACCAGGGGGGAGGTGGCTTTGCAGCAATCCCACTTTCGTGGTACTCCCAATCCCTAGTTATCTGTAGTCCCTCATACCAAATGGTATATTTTGACTCAATCTCTGATCCAATCCATATCCCTACCCTATAATGCCTCATACCAAACAGGGCCTTAGATCCCCTCTTGAGGCTCTTTAAAGAACTAAACAATTTAATCAATGCAATCACAATTTGCAGAAATCAAATCAGCACTTAGAAATATGGAATATCAGAATGAGTATTGGAAAAGGAAGTTTAGAAAAATCAAGAGTTAAAATGACACAGACTTCATAGATCAAAGCAAATTCTGAGTATGACAATAGATATTACACAAAACACTTCCTGCACAAACACTTGTTGTTTTTCTCCCTTTTTTGTATTGTTTTCATTTTTTGTTATACTCTTTTCTTTTCTTTCTTTTGTATTTCTTTTGTTTTTTTTCCTTATGATGCTCTTTTTAATTATTGAACTTTAAAGAGAATACAGAATCTATCACAAATAGTACCACACAAGCAATATGAACCCAGAAATTCCAGAAAAGCGTCTCTTTTGAAAAGACTATAACTCACTGTGGAAATTTTAGATTGAGATGCAATCAAAACGAATAGAAAGAAGAGATTCTAAACAATGGAAATGACCTATTGAATTATGAAAAACACAAATTAAAAGTGGTCAAACAAGTACATAATATTTAGGGACGTTCTGGAAAAAAATGAAGATGAACAGATACGGAAAATTTCCAGAAACACAACTAGATTGAAATGGATAGAACTCACAAATGACAAATCGGATTGAGATGATTCTAAACCAAGATGAAAGTAGAGATTGAGAACTATGAAAATGACTTACTAAACATTGGAAACCACAAAGAAAAACTTGAGAAACAGAAGCGATAATTTCATACACGAACAAAAATGAACCAGATGAAAAGACAGAAGAACAAGCACAAAAGATATGCTAATTGTACCTATCATATTTCCTTATTTGTGTCATACCAGCATTTTTCCCCTGTTTCCCCTTTTCTTATGGCTACCCTTAAGTTCATCTCCACTCCTACCACCCTCACCAAGCCTTGACTCACCCTGGTTAGCTTGCAGTGATGGAAGAAGAAATGATGACCCTTGAAAAAAATGGTACTTGAACTCTTTTTGATCTACTTTATGGCAAGAAGGCCATTTGATGTAAATAGGTATTTGCTATTAAGACTAAGACTAATAGTTCTTTGGAATGGTTGAAAGCTCGACTTATTGCCAAAGGGTATGCCAAACTTATGGAATTGATTCTTCTGAAACTTTTTCACATGTGGCTAAGCTTACTTCAGTTCGTCTTCTTGCCTCTCTGGCTGCCACCTATCATTGGGATTTGCATCAGTTGGATGTTAAGAATTCCTTCTTAAATGGTGACCTCCTTGAGGAAGTTTATATGAAGCAACCACCTGGGTTCGTTGCTCAGAGGGAGTATAGGAAAGTGTGTTACCTCCAAAAGTCGTTCTATAGCCTTAAACAAAGTCCACTTACATGGTTTGATAGATTTTTTGGTGTGGTCAAGAAGTTTGGGTTAAGCCAAAGAAAGTGTGATTACTCTGTGTTCTACCAACAGTTCAATGCAGGCATGATTCTTCTAGTAGTGTATGTTGATGATATTGTGATTACTGGAAATAACATCTCTAGAATCTCATAACTTAAAGTCTTCCTTAACTCTCACTTCTAGATAAAAGACTTGGGAGCATTAAAGTAATTTCTTAGTATTGAGGTTTTGAGAAGCAAGAAGGACATCCTTTTGACTCAGAGGAAGTATGTTCTCAATCTCTTAAAAGAGACTGGAAAGCTTGGAGCTGCACCAAGTAGCATTCCCATGATTTCAAATCCGTTCTTGGATCTTAATGATAGCATGTTTGATGAACTTCCTGATGACTTGAAGAAGAAGATTGATCCAGAGAAACTGAAGCCGTTTGCATCTCTTGAGAGATATAAAAGACTCATTGGAAAGCTAAATTATTTAACAGTAACTCGTCCTGATATAACATTCTCGGTCAGTGTACTTAGCCAATTCATGGCATCCCCAACAGTGGTACAGTGGGAAGCCTTAGAGCATATCTTATACTATTTGAAAGGTTCCCCAGGTCGTGGCATTCTCTATACAGATTATGGGCACACTAAAGTTGAGTGTTTTTGTTATGCGAATCATGTAAGATCTAAGGCCACAAGACGGTCCACTACGGGTTGCTGTGTGTTTGTTGGTGGAAACTTGATATCAGGAGAAGTAAGAAGCAAGGTGTTGTGTCAAAATCAAGTGAAAAGCAGAATACAGAGCTATGTCACAATCAGTACAAGAAATTATATGGGTATTTCAACTCATGAAGGAAATTGGCATCGCCACGACATTGCCTGCGAAACTATGGTATGACAATAAAGCAGCACTTCATATAGCATCGAATTCTGTGTTCCATGAGCGTACGAAGTATATTGAAATCGACTACCACTTTATTCGTGATAAAATCAAAGAGAATGTTGTATCTACAGGGCACATGCGATCAAACGACCAACTGGCAAATCTTCTGACAAAAGCCTTAAATGGGACACGAGTTGAGTATCTTTGTAACAAGTTGAACATGATTAATATATGCTCCAACTTGAAGGGGAGTGTTAGAGTCAAATCCTATATCGGTGGGTTGAGGATGTGAGGAGGGCTCTTTAGGCTATAAAAGAAGAGCCATTCCTCCCTTCCAAATCATCCCTTCAAATAGTCTCATAAGACATTTGTATATTCTCCTCTCTTATAGTATTTAACTTGTAAATTAATTACTACTTCTCAGTTTACAATTCTTATGCTTGTTTTCCTTATCCTTGTAAATCTGTGTGAAGCACTTCTGGACAAGCGTGATTTTGCTTCCCCTCGTGATTTTGCTGGGTTCACTTGTTTTATTAATTTGCAAAACATCTGCTCCACTAACTCTTATATTTAGAATGGGATGAATATTTTGAGTATACATGAGAGGAAAATTAGTCCTAATTGTTGAAAACAAATGTAATGTGGGTTAATATATAGACAAATTTCAAGTGAGATAGAATTTAACCAAATACATATATTTATGTATACACACATATATCTTTTTAATTAAAAAGCAGACATCAAGTCATAGTTTACAAACATTAATTGAACTCACAATTTTCCATTTAGTGGAGAGTTTTGTGCCATTTTAAGTTTGCAAACACAACTTCCCAAAAAGAAAGTGGATTGGTGAGTGGGGTATATGAGTAAAGAGGGAAGGCCTTTTGCTCATAAATAAATAAACAGACACACGCCAACAAATGACCCGCGGGGTCGCCTCACTGAAGAAGGATGAAGCTACGAAAGTGAAAGCTGCTGAAAATAGAGAGTATGTTTGGCATTGGGAAAGGAGAACAAGTGGAAACGAAGTAAACCATATAAATAAAGGGTTTAGAGCAAATTTTGTTTCAAAAGCTTTTATAAAAGAATAATTTTGTCTTAAAAATTTAAAAAAAGAACAATTTTGTCTTTACTGCTAAGTTAATTTTATTCTTTGGTTAACCAAATTTGTTAAGTTGACAGTCCACATGTCATTATGTTATTCTTGTTAAGGTGCAAATTTGTTCCGAAATTTTTAAATCTAACTTTTAAAAAAATGAAATAAATGGCACATGAACTTCTGAAGTAAATTTACACCTTAATAAAAATAACGTGGATGACATGTATACTATAATGTCAGTATATTTAGTCAACTAACGATCAAAATTAACTAAGGCAACAATCAGAAAAAAATTGCTCCCGTTTTAAAACTTTTAGGCCAAAATTAACCTCTGAAAAAATTTAGGACAAAATCGTCCCTCGATAAAAACTTCTAATATAAAATTGCCCCCAAACCATTAATATATATGTATGGGAGGCGACTGACAACTGGGATTGATTTAAATTCAATTTGGTATTCATAAATGGGATTAATTAATTTAATTTCCGGCAATGGAAAGTGAAATAGACGGGGGTTTATTCCATTTGTTGCTTTTACGGATGGCCAAAAAGAAACCTTTTTTTTCCTTTAACGACACTTATCATATATGATGGCAACATTAAGGTGGGTGGTGATTGTGAATCACAATGATTCATCCCCAATCACCTAACATACTGTAACAACACACACATCATGCTACCTTTATGATTTATAGTATAATTTATACTAGAAACTAGGTGTTATATTTATAACTGAAAGACTGTGTATTAACCACTTTCATTTCATTCGGTTACTAATTAAATGAATGAAAAATTTGGACCTGGATAGTTGGGCCTCTGCAGCCCAATGACACCAAATACCTTCCTTTGCTTGAACCCTCTATGATATAATAGGTGCATCATTTTTAGTCAGTTTTATTGTCCAGAAAAATAACAAGTTTGTTTGAGTCCTTTCTGGAAGTGATTGAGAAAGAATGATGAAGTTTAGATACATATCGGCCCATAGCCTGACAAGGTTAATAATTGGCCCATTATCTTGAAGACTTTTTTTAAAAAACAAGCAGTTGTTATAAGATTATGGGCCTGTTTAGAATCTCATTGAGGAGGGAAAAAAGCTCATTTAGAGGGTAAAAGCTCATTTGACATCTGCGGACACGTTTGTGAACACATTAGCTTTCACTGGGCTTTTAAAAAAAAGCTACTTTTTTTAGAAATTCATTGAAGTAGCTTCTGGCTTTTTTTTTACTTTGTTTAGAAAAAAAAACAGTCACTTCTCCAACTACCAATCCAAACATAAATCATATTAATAATATAAATTTTTTTCTATTTGTCTTCTACAAAAGCCACATTAATAAAAATCAAATTTTCCACTGTGTTCCCAAACAGGCACTATATATAGCCTAATTCAGTTTCTGTGCTAGATTTTTTAAACATACAACTTTCTCAGCAAAAAGGCAATTTAAAAAGAACTGAGAGGAATATATTGCTATGGTATGTTTTTCGGGGTGGGTAATTAGGTTTTCTGAAATGATATAACAACAACAATAATTTACACGAAAGAGAAAAGGAATAGAAGATCTGTGGACCAGCTTATATGTAAATATAGAGGGTATTTAGGTAATTGTGCTCTGATTTGTTTTGCATAGTTAGGTCTATGATGGGTCTCCACATCTGATTCAGTCTTGTATAAATAAGGGCCTAAGCCCATTGATCCTTTTGCACAAACTCAAATTATTGAGGTGTCATAATAAAGATTTTTCTCTCGAATTCTCCTTCTTGGGTTCAGATATGAACACTTAACATGACATCAGAGCCATGGGTTTGTCTACGATCCACGTGTCACTGACTAAGGAACCCACGTTTCATGCAAACACAACAGTCCGTTCGAAACATATTTTTCTCCTTCGCTTGTTCGGCGTCAATTTCGCTGTATTCTTGATTTGCCTCCTTCGTCCGTCGAGGCGCATTCATTTCTTTGTTGATTGGCGTTGATTTCACCATTTTCTTGATCTCAATTCGTCTCTTTCACTTAATGCCATCGCCGCCGATTTCACTGGTTCTTTCAAGCCGATAGATGTTGATTTTGCGATTTCCAGAATTGAAACTTCAATGGCGAAAAAGAAGATGATTGGCCCAGCAAATCTCCCATTTACTCATCCACTTTTCTTGCATCTGTCAGAGACTCATGGCTCAATGATTATTTTGCAAGTTCTTACGGGCTCAGAAAACTACACGATTTGGAGCCGTGGGATGCGAATCGCACTGGAAGGCAAGAACATATTAGGGTTTGTGGATGGGTCTTGTAAAAAGGACATTCAAAAACCAGAATTGAGGGTCAGTGGGAAAGATGTAATGCCGTGGTCCTTTCTTGGCTGTTGAATTCTATTTCGAAGGAGCTAGCTAACGGAATCGTGCTTCATGGGAGGCACATCGAGTTTGGAGTGACCTAATGGAACTCTTCGACAAAAAGACTGGGGCGAGGATTTTTTCTCTCCACAGGGAAATTAATCTTCAGAGGCAAGGTTCTCGATCTATCTGTGTCTCATTATTTTTCGAAGCTTAAAGAACCCTGGGAAGAGCAGTCTGTACTTGTGAATATTCCTTCCTGCAAGTGTGAAACTTCGCAGGCATATATGGAGTTAATGCAACGATAAAAGCTAATGCAATTCCTGATGGGATTAAATGAATCTTATGGTCAGGCTTGAAGCCAAATTTTGATGATAATTCCCCTTCCTACCGTCGGGCAAGCATATGGGATGATCTTAGAAGTCGATGAAGCAAAAAGGTTGATTGCAAACCAAGAATGGATGTCATACACTGATAGCATCGCCATGGCTGTGAGGGGCAAAGGACGTGGGCGTGGTGATCCCAACGTCGAATGCTCAAATTGTCGCAAGAAGGGGCATGTGAAAGAAAACAGCTTCCAATTAATAGGATGCCAAGCGAATTTAAGAGGAAACAAGGGAAAATTAACAAAGGAATCCACTGCTAATCAAGCGTCAGAGGATCAAAATCATGATGAGGAGGCACTAGCTCAGACTACAAATGTTGCAGCACCTACATTTTTGCAAGAACAATATGAGAAGCTGCTGATACTACTCAAGAAGGACTCATAATGCACTATTCACGCCCTAGCGGGTACAGGTTTGGCTATCCCTTCTGCTTATTCTGATCCTTTTTCTTACTGGGTAATTGATTCAGGGGCAACAACCCATATGGTCAATAGCGTAAGTATATTAGATAATTATAGAAAGTATGATGGACCTATAAAATCAATTAAATTGCCCGATGGAAAGAGAGCACCCTTAACACATGTAGGAAGCACTAAGATCATTGATAATCTTGTAATTGATGGAATCCTGTATGCACCATTGTTGGAGTTCAATTTGTTGTCTATTACTAGGCTGACAAGTGAGCACAAATGCATGGTTGGTTTTTCCCTAATTTGTGTCTGTTGCAGGCCCTACAGGATAGTAAGATGATGGTGACTGGTAGACTCATTGAAGGTTTATACATTTTGAAAGATACTAGATACTGTAATGTGATAAATTCTGCTTTAGAAAGTTAGTAAAGCATGAATATAGATGATATGTGCATGCGGCACAATAGACTTAGGCATGCTCCTTTTTTCTGTCATGAAATATCTTGGCTTTGTAAGTGATGATGAGATAATTGTGAACAACAAATGTGAGATCTGTGTTCAATCTAAACATGCTAAATTTTCGTTCACTTGAAGTTGCATTAAATCTTCTCGTTGTTTTGAATTATTGCGCCTGATATGTGTTGTGTTGGGTGGGGGTGGGGGTGGGGGTGGGGGGGGGGGGCGGGGATATAGGACCCCAACACACCAAGGATATCAGTATATTTTGACAATCTTAGACAATTTTTCTGGGGCTACATAGACCTTATTAATGAAAACTCACTACTACAGTAAAACACTTTTAACATATGATTTTAGGCCTTTTCCT
This sequence comes from Albizia julibrissin, assembly GCA_037074505.1. Taxonomy (NCBI): domain Eukaryota; kingdom Viridiplantae; phylum Streptophyta; class Magnoliopsida; order Fabales; family Fabaceae; genus Albizia; species Albizia julibrissin. The sequence goes on along the minus strand of CM073483.1, from coordinate 37,501,492 downwards.
GACTCCCTACCTTTTATTTCATTGTTCTGTTTATTCTTCACCCATTTGTCCCGTACGATTCTGTCCTAATATAAGCATCCCCTAGACACACGCAGGTTTTAATTGTTGGAGAATGAAAAATATAAATAATATTTAAAAAAAAAAAAGAAAACCTTTACAGTTACCATCTACAGAAATAAGATCAAACAATTATTGATACTCCTGTACCTCTTGTAGCAATTATTCTTCTTTTTCTGTCCCGCCGCTCCTGTAGCTCTTTAGCTTTTCCAGTAGCTTTTTTTCTTCTTCTTCTTATTTCTCCTTATGTCACTAATTCCTTTTTTTCATCCCTAAAACGGTGTCATTTCCACCTTTTAGTCAAACTTTTGAATTCAAAAATTCATTCTTTTCATCTCCACATGCACTGTACTAAATCTAATTGTGAAAAAGGAAAGAAAATTATATAATAATAATAATAATAATAATAATAGACAGACAAAAGAGTCAGATCCAAATGTAAAGAGAATGTAGACATAGGCTAGCATGTTAAATATGAGAAGTGATGAAGAAAGAGATTATCGTTGCAGGTAGGGGCAGGGGCAGAGGCAGGGGCTGGAGGGGCGGATTGAGCATGAACGGCGGCAACGACATGCCGAACATGCTAGTGGACCTTTGATGGTTCAGAGTACAAGAGAGAGAGAAGAAGAAGAATCAAGAAGTTTTGGATTAGAAGAGGAAAAAGTTAGAAAGAGATATAAATATAAATGGGCCAACACAAGGCCCTTTGGCGTAACTAATTTAATTAGGGACGTCAAATGTGAACCTTTGGCGTCTATTTTTGGAATTGGAATGTCTAATCTCTCAAAATTGACGAACATAATTACAAAAATGCCACCGTCTTTATTTTTTACTTCCTTTTTTTAAACACAAATGTCATTGGGGTAGTAAAATTTATTGTTTTGAGGTTACATTTTAAAGAAAAAGGGATTATCCATCAAACCTCATGCCCCTACACCCCATAGCAGAACAGAGTTGGAGAGAGAAAACATAAAACAGTTGTGCAGGTTGCAAGAGGTCTGATTTTTAAATGCTGTGGGTACATGCCTTAAGATGGCAACATACGTGGTTAACAGGCTGCCTTCTAGGATTCTAGGATATAAAACCCCCTATGAACTTGTGTATATGGAGTCTCTCCTGACATAAGTAATTTGCGAATTTTTGGATCATTAGCTTATGCAACAGATCTGAAAAATAGTGATACATTTAATGTTAGGTCGATTCCATGTATTTTTCTTGGCTTTCCAGACTTGCTTCTCGATTGGAGAAGCAAAAATCCAACATCCAAGTTCCCCTTTAAGGATACTAATCAGGGCGATTCGAGTGAAACTTGCAGGGATTTGCGGCAAATGTTCTGGTTTGAAGATCCGGTCAATCATGGTGAGGACTTAAAGGGACAAGAGGAGGACCCTCAGATCTGTCCATTATGTTGAAGATTTTTAAAAGAAACAAACAGTTATAAGATTGAAGGGTCTAATTCATTTTCAGTGCAAGTAAGACGATGACCTTTAAAAGACAAATTAAAAAAAAAAGAACTGAAAAGGAATATATTGCTATGGTTATGCCCTTGTGCGTAGGTAATTAGGTTTTCTGAAATGATATAACAACAATAATTTACTTGAACGAGAAAAATACGCAGAAGGTATATCATTTGTAGAAAATTAAGATCATTGCGACATCTTCATTCTTGACTAGCTTCACGTATACAATCAACAACTAAGAAAATAGAATAAACTAATAGCTGACATTTCATTGCGTTTACACATAAATAAAGAAGGGGAAAATAAATCCGACATATAAAGGGATTACTTGAAAAACCCAAAAATTACAAAAAAAAAAAGAAGAAAAAAAAGGAAAATAACAAAACCCTATGGAAGCCTAATTCCTATAGACTTCAGCAATTCACATCTCTGCTTGGCAATATAATAACAACACGAAGGACGACATAACCAGGAAGCTGAGTTTCTCGGAAATTATTTTGCAATCTGATATTGTAATAAAATTAAATTCTTAAATAGAGCAGTTGAATAACCGAAAGCTCCCAATTCTTCCTGAGCATGGCTTCATAATTTAGCAAACGCCACTCATCTTTTCATTGTTCTTCTTCCTCATGGACACGAACTTCTTCCAAACATCAGTGATCTCCCTCTGCGTCTCCAGCTCAGTCTTCTTACAGACCACGACCCTGCCATTGTTCTCGACCTCATCATGTTGCTCGGCCACCGTGACGGTGGCGGCCGCCGCCGCCCTGGGAGGAAGCAACTCGAGCTCGTGGAGGACCTTCTGGACGTCGAGCACAAGACGCTCGGCGAGGGTTCTGGAGAAGTCCTCACGGATGACGACACGGAGGACGGTCACGTGCTGGGCGTCGGGAGGCATGGTGTAGGCCGGCACGATCCAGCCGAAGCGCCTCAGCAGGTCGGAAACTTGGAACTCGTTGAAGTGGTGGTTGTCTTTGAGAGAGAAAGCCACCAATGGGACACCGTCGTCCTTTGATACGATGTTGAACCTCCCTGTCTTCTCAAGTCCATCTTTCAGCACAAGCATGTTGTCCCTGCAGTTTTCCATTACGTTCCTGTATCCCTGCAATTAATACACAACAATGTCAGACACAGTACCTTCACATAGGTATATCTATGTGTGTGTACATATCTGATACAGCATATAATGCATGTACGCTTGATTGTATGGTAAGTTTTGACTCTCTTGTATGTGATTTAATCCCCAACTTTGATTCCAACTCAGTTAATATAGTTTTATTTGATTGTAATTAACCTAGTCATTGAACTTTAACTCTATGTATACATACAATTCTGTTACGTATAGTTTTAATACGTTTAAAATTAAAATATTAACTCATATATTTTAAAAAACAAAATTATACATTTTATGAAGTTTAGGGACTAAAGTTTTAAATGAGTTTAGTGAGTTAAAATTTAGAAACTAGATTTTAACTTAGTCAAAACTATAAAGATTAAATTATAACCTAATTCTATTGGACTAAAAAATTAATTTTCTTTTTAACATTGTAGCGGCAAAATTGTGGGCCGGTGAAAATTGATTAGATGCATGTGTTGTTTGGTTTTGGTACCTCATAACCCAAGCGAATGAGCTGGTAGTACTGAGCAATAACTTGACTTGAACCTGCATTAAATATATTGTGATGTTTGGTAAGTATTAATTAGACATGTTTAAAAAATAAGAGTGATTTAGATCTAGCTGTATATACCAAAGGAGTTTGGTGAATACATATATACCTTTGGAGAAGTTGAGAGTGAAGGTGGGTTGGTCAGCTCCAAGATAGTTGATGTGGAAGATGAGCTCCTCCGGCAAGTCCTCCTTGCTCCTCCAGATGACCCACCCAATACCGGCGTAGACCAAACCATACTTATGGCCACTCACGTTGATGCTCTTCACTAACGGCAGCCTGAAGTCCCATTCCAGTTCTGGGTATATGAATGGTGCAATGAACCCACCACTCGCAGCATCCACATGAATAGGCGTGTCCCATCCAGTCTCACTGTTCTTCTTGATGAGTAGATCATTCAATAGCTTCACATCTTCGAATTCTCCGTTCAGCGTGGATCCGAGGATCGCGGCGACACAGATGGTGTTCTCATCCACCATTTCCACTGCTTTTTCTGGGTCCATTACGTAGTAACCTTCCCTCAGTTTTACCTCTTTGAGCTCCACTTCAAAGTACCTTGCGAATTTCTCCCAGCAGACTTGGACATTGGCTCCGGTGACAATGTTGGGTTTGTCGTAGGGCTTTCCCTCGGCCTTTCTTTTGTTCTGCCATGTTCTTTTAAAGGCCAAACCGGCCAACATTATGGCTTCCGATGAACCGACGGTGCCGACACCGACGGCTGTCTCTGAATCTCCGAGGGGTGCGTTGAAAAGATGAGCTATCATGTTCACGCACCGATTCTGCACTCATTCATACAACCATATATGTCACCACATGCACTACTTCACACAACCAAGTCTCCATATCTAGAGATTTTACATCATATATATGCATGCAACCAAATCCAAATTTCTCTTTTAAGTGTTTGTCTAAATACTAAGTCATTTGCTTAAAGGGATTAGATTAGTTTTTCTGTGATACCAAAAACAGAAACTTTTTCTGCTCATTTGAATTTTTTTTTAATGAAAGCATGGTTAGTGATCATATGAATTATTTTTAAAAAATAATTACTGCTCTTTTCCGGAATTACCTTATAAATTCCTTTTCGGTGCGCAAATGTATCGACAGGCGAATCATCATATAATAATTAATTTGCAGAGATGTGCTATTCAAGCCACCAAAAAATTTGCAACTAATAAGGAAAACTAAAATAATGATGTTGATCAAATTCACAACAAAATTAAAATGGAGTCATAGAGATTAATAGTAGAATAATGTCGGTAATTTGGATTCAAAAGGCTAATTCAAAACTCCAGTCAGTAATTTGATGGTGCAAAGTCAAACCACAAGACTTCAACCGTTGTAACGTAATTTTGTGAGTGCACCGACTTAGGGTGGGTAACCTTGTAAAATGGGTCCCACTGACTGGACTTCTTGGGGTCACACTATGGGCCAATATGGGCGGACCATTGAATCATCTGACCTAACGGACTAAATATGGGAGGCAATTAAGGAGAAGTTCATTCCATGGAAACCTTCAATCAATCTCGAAAAGTGTCTTTATTTCACGCCATCTCATCCTCACAAGCTTTACCCCAAATTTTCATTTTCAATGTTTGAATGCTTTAACCCTAATTTCCACTAACTGGCCGAAATTTCCATTATAAAGTTTTCCCCTTTAGTCCTTGGGGCCACCCTTAAACCAATATTATACAAAAATATCTCAAAAGTGTGAGTGCGCCATCTTAGAAAATCAGCACCATACGTGTAAACAGGACTACCCAATTAATAACAAGTCAAATTCATGGCAATGGAACTCAACGACGACAAATACTAACTTTTTTACCATTGTCGAAAATTAAGGAAACTAACCATTATAATGTCATATCTAAGTAGCACAATTGATTATTGAAGTAAATATATTTATTTATTTTTTTAAAAAAATATATTTACAAATTTCCCGTCATAATATAAGATTTAATTTATAGTGTAATATATTTTTTAGAGACTAATTGTATGAGTTGAGCACGTGATTTCTTATGAGAGAAGACTAAGAGCTTGTTTAGAATAGCGGTTGAAAATTTCATAAGTGTTTAAGAATTGTAATTCACGGAATACGAAGTAACTTTTACGGTCTATGAGGTAGCTTTTACGGTTTACGAGGTGCTTTCACGGTCTACGAGGTAAATATGTGGAGGAGATTTGTCTCGATTTACGTGAATCGGGCTTATATAATAAGTCCGATTCAAGATCGCTCTACCAAACAAGCACTAACTAATTAAAAAAAGGCCATGACTGAAAATCTGAGTTATTCGAAAAGAGTAGTGCGGAACTGGGTAAGGAGTGCGCCAATGAGTGAGTTAAAGAAACCTATGACCGAAAGAACATTTGACCATGTGATTTAAGTAGGGCGCAACTGGATAAGGTGGTATGTGGCCTCGGACTGAATTTGAGACACGCGTAGGGAACATGAAGGACAAAACTCTTTCCCACATATCATAGGAAGACAAAAACAGTAGAAATAGGGACTTCATTGGGAGGGAGAGGCTCATGGGTTTTTTATTCCTAATCCTGGGGATAAGATAAGAGGCGGTTGCTTCCCAGAATATATATTGCCCCGCGTTCGACGCCGTTTTAGGTGTCTTCGAGTGCGATGTGATCGGTCATCTTTTGGAAAATTGGGGTTTCTATTATTTTAACTTTTCTACACAAGAAATCAAAGTCTCCCTTCACAGCTCACAATGTTGAAAATGATCCTAGATATTGTTATATACACTTGAGGTAGATGAAATGTGGTGGTGGTGTTGCTTGGACTGGAAATAACTAGGGCATTTTACAAGCCCATCAACTATTTTATTATTATAATTTACTGCGTAAATTAAAAGGGCTACCTAGTTTTGGAATGAAACATTAACAAGTTAAAGACCTCTTCACCCCAAAAATATAAAGAAATTATTAAACAAAAAGGACTTGTTAGCATGATAGTGATAGGAATAATTAAGACTTCAAATGGTGTATTATTTTAATCAACCTTCCTAATCCGTTAACCCACCCAACCCAATTAATCAAAAGCATCTATAGAGTGTGTGTGTGACCATCTTTGATTCCAAGAGTCATTATTTAATAAAAAGATTGGTTCATTGAAGAGAGAATGGGTCTAGGTGTGCCTTGCAAAGAAAGGCACTAGATCCACTTGTTTCCTCTTTCTTTTTTTCCTTTTTTTAGTAGGACTCCGCACTTTTTTAAGGGTGTGAATGATTTTTTTTTTTGAAAAAAAAAAGTTGGCATAAAAATGTTCAAGAACATGAATCAAAGAAAAGTTCAATCTTATTATGAAAATTTATGAATTAAAAGTAGGAAGAAATCAATATTTTTCACTAATCTATTTCCATATATACTACCATTTTTTATTCGATTACAATATATATATAGTAAAACCATTTTAAAACCGTAATTTGAGTGTTTCCAAACACCCAAAGCACTACAGTTATGAGTTATGACACGGCCATAGCCATACTGTTCATTCCCAACAAACTCGCCGAAACTTTTCTGTGTCTTTTTTTTTTTTTCCGGTGAAGAAAAAATCAGTGTCTCTACGGGATCTTGAACTTCTTACATCTAAGGTGAAAGAATTTGTTCTACTAATTGAAGCAAACTGTTTAGGAAATAGATACGGAAGAGTCTGAAAATCAAAGCAAGGAGGAGATGAAAACTTGCCTGGAGTTCGGTAGTGACAGGGTACTCATCCATGTCGACGTAGTTCTTGTTAATGGCGGCCATGATGAGCTTATCGCACTCAGGCTCCATCCATGTGGTGACGAAGGAGGCCAGATTCAGCCTGGGATTTCCGTCCAGCATGAGCTCATCGTTTATGATCTGAAACGCCGCCTCCTTCGGAATCGACTCCTCCGGCATTTTGAACCTGCAATTCCGATCGAATCGATCATCAGTTTGAGAAGTAGCAAAACTAAATCTGCGAAATCGACGCATGAATTAATCAATAGATGATAGTACAGTACACACCTGGGAAGAGAAGCGCGGACATAGCGAGAAGCGAAGGTGGAGTGGACAGAGACGTCGGTCTGAGAGGAGGTTTTGGAAAGAACCATGGCGGAGACAGAGAATAACGGTGAAGGGAGAGAAAGGAGAATGAATCAGTGGAATTTGAGAGAAGGATGTGTGGGAAAGAAGGTGCGGAGTGCGAGGCTTAAATAGGGGAAGACGAGGAGAAAGGTCTTGAGTCTTGACCAACAAATATCAGTGAAGCTCACAAGAGAAGCATCAAAGGAAGCAGGGAAACGATGGATCAATGAACTTTTCAAAACCGATTAAATAAATAATTTAATTTTTTTATTTAAAAAAATAAAGTCTCCGCGTAAAGAAAGTTCTTCTTCTCATTCGCCAACGGTATTTCATTGTCGCCTTTAATATTTGCCTCAATCAGTATTTTTCTTTATTGTCAAAAATAAAGAGTATTTTTTCTTTAGCTATATTATTTATTTGCCTTTACTTACATCCCATGTCTTCTTCACCGCTTGAGCTTGCCTCAAATACTAGGAGTAAAAAATGGATTAGGCAATGAATCGGTATATGTTTAAGAGTCAATGGGTCAATCGAAGTCTAACCGATGGTCAAACCGATCATATTAAAATATTACAATTTATTATATATATATATATATATATATATATATATTAAAACTTCTATAAATAAAAATGAAGATCTTTAAAAAAAATGCTTAAAATCTATTAGTATTAATTATGATACATATACTTATACAATAATATCTCATTTCCTATAATTATTATATCCTTTTAAATAATTTTTTTTATCATCAACTTATTTTTTTAAAAATTTATTTTTTCCTAACCTACTTTTCTCTTCATTTTAGTCTTCAACCTTTTATTTTTAATCCTAAAAAATAATGTGAAATAATAGTTAGAAGAATAAAAATATATAACCAATCTAACCAGTTAAACCATCGATTTTTCTGGTTTTAACCAATCTACAGCCCAATAATTAAACCAAACCAAATAACTAATCGGTTCACTGATTAAACTGACTAGTCTGCTCCAATCTTTTGTTCCATGCTCAAATAAGAATGGGACAAGCTGGTGAATAATGATGATGATGATAGACAACAACCTCTCCTTTCTATTCCCATCGTCTTCCTTTTTATAACCATTAAATTAATATTTAAATAGTTTAGATTTTAGAATTTATCTTTATAAAACTATTATCACAATATTAAATTAAAAAGAAGAATAATTAACTAACTTCAAATTGCTAAAAATATTTACCGTTGGTTGAATTTTCCTAAGCGTGAAAATTTTTAAAAGTATCAGTAAATGACGTCATTAAAATGCTAGATACCTATATAAATATATTCATTCTCATTCAAGTAGAGAGAATTTCTCACACTCTCACTGAATTAGTTGAATTTCTCTAAATATTGACTTTATTAAAAATAATAGTAAATGATGTTATATATTGAAATGATAAATACCTTTACAAATATTGTTATCTGCGTTATAAATATAGTAAATGATTGAAAACAATACACCCCTACTTATATTATATACAATTTCACATTATATTATTTAAAGAGCTTGCTAGTCCAATGACCACCTAACCTTTTGTTTGAAGCTCTGGGTGCTTTCCGCACCACAGTTGCAGTGATAAGGGTGTTTCCATGAGGGTGCTTAGTCTTTTTTTAAATACAAAAATAAGGAAAAATTATAAAAATATTAATATTTTAAAATTCCTATTTAGTCATTGATTATTGATTATTTGATTTAGATTTTGGAGATTGGTATTACCGTTTTGGAATTTAGATTTTCATATGGTATATTTTAGGGATTTTCGACTTTTTAATTACAAAACTCAATTTTGAAAGTGAAGTAAATGCTTGTGATTCTGGTGATATTTTCTAGAATTACTTCCTTCAGTTTTATTTATAAGCAACTTTCTTTTTCATAAGGCTGATCCTTTTTATAAGCAACTTTCACTTTGTGTCTGAAAATATAAGCTCATTTTTAATATTTTTCCTTTATTAAATATATATTGTTTATAATTAATTATCACACATACTAAATGTTATATTTAGGAGAAAGAAAACTCATTAGGTGAAAGAAGTCAATAAAGCATTGAGAAAATATATTTTACTATCTCTCATACTTTTTATATATTATCTCTCTGTTTTCATAAATAGGGGCATATATGAAAAAAAATATATGATATTTTTTACACATTTATTGCTTTTAACTACTAGTTCGTTTTGTGCAATCAAGAAAAAAATGCTTATAAATAAAACTGGAGGGAGTACATTTTATCAATATGTGAAAAACGGGACCGGACCGGACCGGTCGGCCGGCCTCTAGACCGGTCCGGTCTGATAAAAAACCGGTTGGGGCATTGAACCGGTTAAACCGGTATTAACCCGGTCAAACTGGCTTGGAACCGGTCAACCCGCCGAGTCGGGCGGGTTGGCCAGTTTTTTTTTCTGAAGCCCCAAAACGACGTCGTTTTGGGGCTGTTTGGGTTGGGTGGTTTCAGTGACCCGGACTCGACCCAAACCGACAACATCACCATTTTGATTTCACAATTCACATTTCAGTTCACTGTTCAGCACTTCGGCCGATTCTGGAGAATGAATCCGAGAATGGAGATTGACTGATTGAGGCATTCAGTTTCAGGCTTCAGCTTCAGTGCTTCACTCTTTCCATCTTCGAAATTTCCCAAACGGCCGCACCCTCTTCTGTGCAGTCTCGTGATTTCTCTGTGTCGAGCTCATCAGTTTCCGTGCTTGGTGGAGAAGAAGCGAACAAAGGTACGCCGTATGCTCGCTTGTTGTCTTGTTCTCTGCCGCGAACTACGATCGCTCGCCAGCTAGGTCAAATTGGAGCAAGAATTTGCTTGATTGGCTGATTCACCAGGTACCTATCCATCGTCTTCCTTCTTTTTTTTTAAGTTTATTTGTTCAGTTTCTCTCTTGCTATTCTGCTTCTCTCGTCGGCTCGTCACTATCTGAAACTTGAGGTAGTGTTGTTTAATTGTTCATTGCTGTTGTACTTCTCTGGTTCTGTCGATGATAATGCCGGAATGGTTCTCTCTTGCTCTTCTCCTTCACTCAACTAATTAACCGCAATTTCTGATTCTGCACATCCTTTTATATATATCTCTGAATAATTAGTCTTAAATATATCATATTATATTACTCCTAAGAAACTAATTAAAGAGCTTGATTCTTCCATGGCTGTCTATACATTTCCTTATGTATTTTTTTGGATTCAGAACCTTCCTCCAATCTCAGATTGGAGCCCATCTTCAGGATCCATGAACTTACGTTTATGTTCTTCAAGCTCATCCCAGCCTTCTCTTAATCTCACCATAGCTAGAAGCCTTCAATCTTCAAAACTCTATTTCGCCATTTTCGCAGACTTTAAGATCCCTGTGACTCTCTGGACCTCTAAACCATTCAAACCCAATTCCAACTCCAAATCCATGAATCTTCTAGACGAATCAACCACCTCCAACATTCTGAATAATTAAGCAGAGTTTTGGAATTATTTTTTTTACAATAATAATAGTAGTAATTATGAAAGGAAGAAATGAAGAATAACATCAAGTAATTTCCTGGTAATGAGAGGGTGGGACATAGATATAAGAAACTTAAACAAGCATTGGGGCATTATTGAGGAGGCAATTAAAGTTAGAATATTCCTATTTATTATCATTTAATTGATTGATCAAAACTTGAAAAGCATATAGTTTCGTTTCTGCAGTGATGGATTTATCAAGTTCTGGAAATGAGAATGTCACCCCTCCCGGCCCTCCTACTCCCTCTTCCAATGTTAATTCCAATCCTATTGATAATCCTACTTCCACTACCTCATTACGTGGAAAAATTGACCCAGCATGGGCACATGTTGCCTTCAAGAAAGAAGGGACACAAAATGTATACTCATGTCTTCATTGTGGTAATAGCTATAGAGGAGGTGGCATAAACAGGCTAAAGCAACATCTTGCTGGTGTTGTAGGTCAAATTGCTTCTTGTAAAAAAGTGTCAGCTGATGTGCGTCATCAAATGGCACAGTCTTTGAAAGAACATGCAAAGAAAAAGGAAATTGAGGATATAAGAGAAGAGGGAGTTGAAGAAGATGAGGTTAATAGTGAAACTAAGAAGAGGAAACATTCTAGTGTAGTAAATAAATATTTTCCTCCTAGGACAACCCCTGGAGCTCAACCAACCATAAAGAGTGTCTTAGCATCAAAAGAAGCACAACACAATGTTGTACACTTATGGCAGATAGATGGACTGATGTGAGGCAACAGACTTTGATAAATTTTTTAGTTTATTCTACATATGGAATGATGTTTGTTAAGTCTGTTGATGCATCAAATTTAGTCAAAGATGCAAAGACTTTATTCACTTTGTTTTGTGAAGTGATTGAGTGGGTCGGTTCCAACAATATTGTTCATGTGGTGACTGACAATGCTGCCAATTACGTGGCATGTGGAAGGTTGATCAAGGAGAAATATAAGAATATTTATTGGTCTCCTTGTGCTGCTCATTGTCTAAATCTTGTATTGAAAGACATTTCAAGCATGCCTCATGTGTCAGACATTGAAGCAAAGGCATCAAAGATAACAGTGTTTGCTTACAATCACATGATATTCTTGTCTTGGCTGAGGAAAAGGCCGGGTTAGAAAGAAATTGTGCGTCCTGGTGCTACAAGATTTGCAACTACCTTTATTACATTGCATAGCATATATATGCATAAGCATGACTTGCAAGCCCTTGTTGTTGATAAACACTTTGTGGACCATAAGCTATCTAGGACTACTCCCGGAAAAATTTTTAGTGCAATCATATTAGATAGCCGGTTTTGGAATGAATGCTACCAAATTGTGAAGATTGTCACTCCTCTAATAAAATTGTTGAGAATTGTTGACTCAGATGCGAAGCCTTCATTGCCATATGTTCATGAAGGCATGCAAAGGGCAAAAAATGGAATTAAGGAGATGTTCAAGAGGAATAAAGATCTCTACAAGCCTTACACAAGTATCATTAAAATGAGATGGGATAAACATTTGAAAACTGATCTCCATGCAGCTTCCTATTTGTTGAACCCAGCATTCGTATATGGTCCAAATTTTGTTCATAAGGGAGGGCTAATGCAAGCTTTGATTGATGTGGTAGAGGCTAACTCAAATGAAAATGTTGATTGCTTCAAGATAATGAAGTAAGTCACATTGTATCTTGAAGGAAAAGAATCTTTCAGCCGAGAGACATGTAAACAAGGAGCTCAAAGACTAGATCATTGTAAGTAACTAAGTATTTATCTTTATTGTTTAGGGTTTAATTGACATATTAATTGATTGCAATTAATATTTTGTACATGTTTTATTTTGTAGATGAATGGTGGATGTATTATGGCTATTCAGTACCAGAATTGCAACATGTTGCAATTCGTATTCTTAGCCAAACATCTGCTTCTTCTGGTTGCGAAAGAAATTGGAGTTTATTTGAGCGTATCCATACAAAAAGAAGAAATAGATTGGAGCATCAAAGGCAGAATGATTTATTTACACTAATTATAACTTGCGATTAAAGCATAGGTAACTTTAGATATTATAAAAAATTTTGTTCTTCACTATAAAATGGATGTATTTAAAAGTTTTAATTGAAATTATATGTCATTGAAATTTGAAGGGCTGATTTGAAGAAAAAGCAGACAAGTTATGATTCTATTGATTATGAGTCTATTGATGAGGTCGATTTTTGGGTGACTGAAGAAGATCCCATTCCAGAATTTAATAATGAAGATGTAGAAAATCTTGAAGGACTTCTTGGTAGTGAAGGCATTGCACATTCTTCTACCGTGGATAGGGTTAATGAAGGTTTATATGTGCTGTTAATATTCTCTTACTAATTTATTATTCATCCATATAATTATATGTTACATATAATCATTGATATTATTGTCATGTATATGCATAGGTGACGAAGATATGGACGTTCCTGATCCCCCAGCTTTGCCTGATGATATTGTTACCTCTTACCCTCTACCCAATCTACCTCCTAATGATTCATCTCAAATAGGTCCCCTTGATGAGTTGTAGAGCTTCATGATTTAATTCGGTATTTTTTGACTATTCTGATGTTGGTTCCTTCCTCTTGGTTGTTTGATGAATGCTAATTGACATTGTAATGTTTTAACTATATTTTGATGTTAATTATGGATTTTTATTCAACTTTGAAGAACTAACTTATTTGTTAGTAATGACTTTTGAATTATGAAATTGAATTATGGTTATTTTATTATTGTCAATTAAATTATAATATTTTAGTATGACCGGTTCGACCACCGGTCCAACCCCAGTTGAACCACTGACCCTTGAACCAGTGCCGTGACCGGTTTATTGACCGATCCGGTTTTTTGTTCCTTGCATTTTATGCTTTGATATGTGAAGGGGAAGGTGTGTAAGTCAAACATAGCAGTCTACATTTTTTATTTTGCTTGATCTTTTTATTTTCCTTTTATTATGAGGTCAAGAATATACCTTAGCAAAAATTTTAAATAAATACTATTTGAACTTTGAAAATTCTAAAAAGTCTGTTAACACATAAAAAATAACAAATAAATCTCAATGGGCTATTCTGAAATTTTGAAATGTTGTACTTTTACCAAAATGTCCCTCAAATTTTTTTTAAAGAAAGAACCCTCGTTAGCGCCGGAGTTTCCCCGCCGATGCCGGAGCTCTGATGAAAAATTGAGTAATGATATTGACTACTTGAGATTCATAACCCTTATCTGCGCATCATTAACAAGTTGAATAAAAGTAATAACAACTTGAGTAAAGTGATTGACAAATTGTGTTGCCAAGGCTATTAATAGTTATACTAAAGTTGTCATTGCCTTTATTTAACTTATAAATGATGCTTAATATGGCTTAAAAAGTTCAAGTAGTCAATCACATTATTCAACCTGTCACCGGAGCTTCGACGATCGGTGTCGAAGCTTCAGCTGGCGAAGTCCTGCCCACGGAGTTTCGGCGACGGCGGTGGCAAGGGTCTTACTTTTAAAAAAAATTTGAGGGGCATTTTGGTAAAAGCACAATATTTCAAAATCACATATTAGTCCCTTGAAACATATTTATCTTTTACATGTATTAATATACTTGTTGGGGATTTTCAAGTTCAAATGGTATTTATTTATGATTTTACCTATATCGTAAAATACATTCAAGTTCTCATTCACTTGTCAACAATATTATTAACTAATTTGTTGGCCAAAAAATATTATTAACTAATTAAATATATTAACTTGTTATTAAGTAATCCGCTAATTTGATTATTTATAGTTGACCGACAATAATGTCATATATATTAAAAGTAGGTCTGCTTTGGAAATGAGTTATCATCGTGGGCCAAAAAAAAAAAAAAGAGTGATCATATTCTATATATGGTGCAGATTTGTGACTAAAAAATTGACCTGTAATTTAAAATAAAATAAAGTAAACGCGTATCAACCATGAAAATAATTTACTTAAATGTATTCTAAACCAAATGATTTTTTTTTTTTGGGCAACAAACCAAATGATGTTATCTCTATAGTCTAACAACAAATATGATACAATTAAATTTTAAAATAATAAAGTACCATCAAATAAAATAAACTTTGTTAATAATTAAAGGGTTAATATAACTTTTAGTCCCTGAAGTTTGGTCTAATTATGGTTTTAGTCCCTTAAGTTTGAAATCGGTGGTTTTGATCCCTGAAGTTTGGCCCGATTTTAGTTTTGGTCTCTTAAGTTTGAAATGATAGTTTTTGTCCCTGAAGTTTGACCCTATTTTGGTTTTGGTCCCTCAAGTTTGGCTGATTTTGGTTTTGGTCCCTTAAGTTTAGGATAAAATATATGGTTTTTGTCCCTTAAGTTTAGGATAAAATATCATATCTTTTTCAAACTTGAGAGACCAACTAGGGACAAAAACCAGCGATTTCAAACTTGAGGGACCAATCAGGGACAAAAACTAGCGATTTCAAACTTGAGGGATCAAAACAAAAATTGAGTCAAACTTCAGGGGACCAAAACCACAGATTTTAAATTTGAGGGACCAAAACCAAAATTAGACCAAACTTCAGGGACCAAAAGTTATATTAATTCATAATTAAATGTCACAATTATTAGCCACATTATTATTTTTTAAATAGGCACATGCATCCTCCTATTTGAAGGTAATTCTATTCCAAATATTATCGAGCACAAAATGTGAACACCTTTATGTAAATATTCAAATATTAGTTCGTAACAACTAACCCTGTAAATTAGACCCAACTACTCGTTACTCACATTAATGTGAATGGATGATATCCTCACTATTACAAAAAACATTTTTAATGTCCTTTTTTTTTCTTTTCTACATCCTTTTATAGGGGGACGCCTATGTGAGTGACGTAATAAAATATGGCATTTAACGTCTGTTAAAATAGGGACGCCTAAAGGGTCACTTTAGACATCCTTATTTTAAAATAGGGACGTCTAAAGTGACCCTTTAGTAAAGTGACTTTTTAAACGTCCACTTTTTTAAAAAAAGGATGCCTAAAGTATGATATGGCGTCCCTTTTTTCATTATGGACGTTGAAAGTTTTTTTTTGTTTCAAAAAAAAATATTTATTTATATTTTTTACTGCCCAACAACATAAACCACAAAAACATGATCAAATCTAAGGGGTAACGAGCTTCAATAAAGAGAAAAAGACGACGAGCTTCAATATGTAGCTTTTTAGTAGCTTGTTTCTTCTTCTTTTTCCTTAGGTTACCAATTCCTTTTTTCTCCCTAAAACGATGTTACTTCCTTTCTTTCAGTCAAATTTTTGAATTCAAAAATTCATTATCTTCATCTCTATATATACCGTACTAGATCTGATTGTGAAAAATGAAAGAAAATTATATAATAATAATAATGAACAGAAGGAGAGTCAAATCCAAATACAAAAAGAATGTAAATAGAGGTTGACATGTTAGATTTGAGAAGTGATGAAGTGAGGATTACCGTCGCATGTAGGGGCAGGGGCAGGGGCGGGAGTGGCGGATTCAGCATAAACGGTGAAGGGCATGACAAGAGCAAGGATGAGTGAAGGGGGGATGGCGAGAACACTGAATGAAGCCATTTAAATATACAGAGTACAGGTCTCTCTCTACAACTTCTCTAAAAGAAACTGAGAAATATCATGGGGGAGAGAAAAAGAGAAAGTCCATTTGAATCTATTAGTCTTAATATTTAAAAATATAGGACGCCACTTTTAGCGTCCCTAATTCAAATTAGGAAAGCCACTTTGGCGTCCCTATTTAGAAATTAGGGACGCCCTTTTGGTGTCCTAAATAGCTTTCGCATGTTAGCTTTTATGTCAATCTTTGATTGACATAAAGGATGGCATGTATTGGGATACATAGGTATCCCTATTTCATATAAGGATGCCTATTTGACTTTAACAGTCAAAGCGATATGCGTTGATTAAACATAGTTTATGCTTCCTTATTTAGAATAGGGAAGCATAAACTAAGACAAATAGACGTTCATAATTAAAATATAGTCGTTTAAAGTTTCTTAAATTTCTCTTCCTACCGAAAAACAGGTTTTTTGTCGCTAATAACCCTGCTTTAAGTGTCCTAATTAATTTTTGGGATGTCTAAAGTTCCCTTTACGCATCCCTAATTTTAATTGGGACGCTTAAAGCCTCCCAATATTTTAAAATTGTAGCTTATAATTATAGAAATGTCACTCCGTCCATTTTTTACTTTCCTTTTTTAAAAAATGACGTCTTTTAGGATAGTAATATGCGTTTTTTTTTTGTAGTAGTGCCTGATCGATAGAGAAAACAATAAACAAAATGGCATGATGAAAGAAAATTAAAATATCATTTAAATCAAAGTTTCATAAGAATATTCCATGAGACGTGACTCATTAACATCGTAAGTTGAGATAAAACTCATTTCACATACTTGCCTCGTATATCATAAAACCTACCTTGTATACCGTAAATCATGATTGAAAAAGCACTTTTAGAAATTTCAATCGTTATTAAAAACCCCCTCCAATAGTTATGAACAAAGTTATATAATGATGTCGACAAATTTGAGCATCAACTTGTCCTTATGATCCAAAACACATTAACTAAGCCTTGAATTGTTATGACTATTAGAAAAGTATTCAAGCTTTGCACCATTACTTTGAGGAACTCACATACTTAAGGATGATTACATATAATTTTTTTGTCAGTTATGAAACTAATACTTTGAACATATCAAATAAAACGTTAAATAAATTGGGTTCAAATATTACAAAAATATAGTTTTATTATTAGTATTAATTTGAAAAGTGATTTTGCAAGATTTTATTGATAACTAATGTGCAAGTATTTTTTGAGCCGGGGACATGTCATGTTCCTAGAGGCCGGAACCCATTACGTGAAAAGAGTTTCTTCATTAAATTCTCTCTCCATATCATTTTTATTTAATATATCAATCATTTGATTTTATTTTAATGGGTGAGATTTAATGTTATATAGAAATTATTATTATTACTACATATAATAAAAATCTACAATCATAATATTGTTACCTAGCATTAAATCTCATTCATTAAAACATAATCTAATGGTTGTGATACTAAATAAAGAAAAAGTGGAGGGAAGAGTTAGTGAAAAAAACCAATCACCTACATTTTGTACATCAAAAAACATCCTATAGTCCTTATTATAAAACATCAACTAACAAGTATATTTAGTCATTTTTATAAACCATTTGCTTGTTTTCAAAAGGCACTAACTATTTTTTTTTCATGTATGCTCATAATTAATAAGGGTAGTGGGTGAAAGTAATAATTAGTATAATATATTTGGCCAAAAAAAAATAATTAGTATGATGTTAGAATTTAATATAATTAATAGGGGTAATATTAAAATTACTTAATTTTAAAATAAATTTAATGATTTTAACTATTTTAGGATAAATTATAGGTAGGATTTAAAGCATGAGAACGACTTATCTGATATTTTGGAACTATATACAGATGGAATTAATGCCAATTAAAATATATAAGACGTAATTGCAAGTTGATAGAAATTTAGAGGAATAAAAGTTTTGTTTTCTAAAAAAAAAATGTAAGAAAATTCTTTGTTGGCACCTTTGACTCCATGACTGGGGTCCACTAGTATCAGTGCCGTTGAGTTAGATTTGACAAAGTCGGTCCAATGGGCTAATTTGGTTGACTAGTCAAAATGGTTATTCACAATTACCGTTGGTTTTGTTGGTTTTGGTGGTTTGATCTCGTAGGTGTTGAAGAATCTCATTCTCTTTTTCAATTGAATTTACGGTTCGCCTCGTTTTTGTAACTATTGAATTTACTTGGCGTTTTTATTTTACTCTGACCTCATTTATGAGGTAGGAAGAAGAAATTATTTTGTCCTAGTTATGAGATATATCATCAATTTTTTATTATTAGTTTCCTCTTTTACCTCATTATTAAATGATATTGTATTTTATTTAATTTTTAAAGTATGTATATCTAATATGAAACAAACTTGAAAATTTTTTAAATTTTTAAATAAAGTTAATGAGTTTCAAATTTTTTCTTAATTTTAATTAATCATATTGAAAATGACTCATAATAAAAACCAGAATGCAAAAAACAGCCTGATATGGATGTAGCAGCAGTTAACGAGGCTAGAGAAATTAGTCTCTAGTCTCTACTGTCTATTCCAGTATTCCTTATTATGCCTAAAAAACACATCGATACTTTTTGAAATATGTTGTAATGATATGATATGAGTTTTAATCTAATTTTAATTTTTTTAATAAAACGTATTTTATTGTTGATTTTTTTTATTTTACCCCGTATTACGTTTTGTATATGAATTTTTTTTTGGTTCAACTATTTGAAATTATATTTGAATGTATATTTCAAAAATGAAAAAGTGTAGATAACTTTAATAAATTATCATATATATGACGATATGGAATTTATTTTGGGGGTTGCGCGTAGTATCAATATAGAAAATATATTTAATGATGAAAGATAAGATTATTTAATGAAGACCCCCCCCCCCAAAAATAATTCCTATCTATTCTCGTTAGATGGTTACATACATGCTTGTTTTAAAAAAAAATAAACATTAAAATTGTGATAACTAGCTAGAGTCCTAGACCAGTCCAAAAAAAAGGTGAAAAAAAGGAAAAATTGTGTTCAATAGACTCATGGCAATGGAAGTGTATTTTTTTTAAGGATATTCCATCTTTATTTTTAAAAATCAGTAAGGGTAAAATCTGAAAAATAAGTGCACTATGTTCATAAATCAAGAAAAATATGTTTATTAAAGTGATGAATATTGTGAGTATAGAGATTTTGAAATTAAAGCACAAAGGGATGAGTTGTGTACGGGAATCTGAGTAATTATTATGCTAATACGGGATGGATTTCGTGGGATGCAGGCTAAGGTTGACCCCAAAGACCGAAATTTTCTGAGAAAATTATAGAAAAAAAATTTTAATATTGTAAAATTTTAAATCAGGTATTTCTCATAAAATAAGTTGTGAATTATTTATCAAGTTTCATCGTTATCATATTAAATCTTAATAACAAATCTAATTTAAGATTTTATAAATTTAAAATTCTTTTTCTGTCATTTTCTTAAATATTTTTTTGATATATTCTAAGTCGAAAGTGTTTTTAGATGCAATTTTATTTTTGAAATATTGATTTTTAGAATTAATTTTGTTCTTACAATATTTTTCCTGGAGCAATTTTAATTCTGCTGTTAACTCATCAAAAAAAAAGTTAGTTAAGCAAAGGTAAACGGTCTGAAGTATTTTTTCCAATGTTTTTAGGGTATTGAACATGTCTGAATAAATATTTGAGGGTGGTGAATGCTCTTAAAAAATACTTCAAGTGCTAGATGAACTACAAAATACTTTAGGGACTATTTGGTATCAAGGGAGTGAAATGTCTTTTTGAGTTGGACAATAAAATTAGAGAAATAGGATTAAAAGTTTTTAATTAATTTTTTCTATTCTTTTATTTTACATATTCTCTTTATTAAAATTTTATAAACTCATTTTTTAATTTTTTTAAGGATTAAGATGCATCAAATACCCTGAAGTATTTTTCAATGTACATTCAACACCCCAAAAAAATTTTCAAAATGCATTCAAGACCTTAGAATATTTTATAATGCATCCACCACCTTTAAGTATTTTTTTATGTGTGTTCATAATTACCCTAAAACCCTCTTACCAAATAGCCCCTCCCCTCTTAATCCTTCGTACTAAACAATCATTTGTGGTCTGTTTGGTAGGAGGGATTTGAAAGGAATAAGTGGGATAAAATATTTTTATGAGTTAGATTTAAGAAAATTAAAGAAATATAATTATAAAATTTTAATAAAAAGAATATGTATGATAACAAAATAAAAAAATGAATTAAAAAATTTTAATCTCACTTCTTTCATTTTTTCTAATCCAACTCAAAAATATTTTATCTTTGTTTATTTTTCCTCGCCTCGCACCAAAACAAACCTCTGGAGTGCTAGACACAATTAAAAAAAAATACTTTAGGATTCATGATCAGCCTTAAGCCGCTCGTGCTGACTTATATTTGTTGTATTTGTCTTAAGAAAATTATTAGCTTGTTTGGAATCGCTTTTGGGTGTGTTTGGTAGAGCTTTTTGAGGGATTTAAGACCAATTGGGCTCCTATAAGCCCAATTGAATTGGTGTTTTAAAAAAGTTGATGTTTGGATAGGCTTATAGATTTAAGAGCTTATATAAGTAAAAGCTACTTATACTAAAAGCTCTTCAAGGTAGCTTATTTTAGCTTATAGGAAAAAATAGTAATTATATCCATGAATTTTTAATAAGACAACTATATATAAATTCAATCTTTTTTTTTAATTAAAAAAAACTCTCATAGTGAAACGAATCTCCCATCTGCTACTAGCAGTATATTTAAATCCCGAGAGCATGTGAATGAACGCATATTCTGCTTTAGTGCTTATAGGGATAGTCTTTGTTTCATTCCAAAAATTACTGATTTTTGAATTATCAGGTAATTAATTATTTTACCTATACCCGGACTAACAACTCAATCAAAAAATGATGCAAAATTAAATGATAGCAATATCTTACCAAACAAGTCAAGGTAGCTCGTTTGGATGGTGTTTTGTTATATTTGACTATTTGAAAAAATTTAATTTTGTATCATTTCTAATTTATTTATATTTTCATTGTAATTTAATTATATATTTCACCATTGTCAAATGTGATTAAAAATAATTTTTTCATATTTCAACATATATTTTACAATTTTTAATTTTTAAATATCTCAAAAGTCACTTATGCAAAAGTCAAACCAAACACATTTCACTTTTATAAAAGTCATTATCCAATTGCTAATCCAAAATAAAATAGCTTACACAATTTAACTTTTATCCAATCTAACTTATCCATAAGTCACTTTTCTCACCGCTCATCCAAACACACCCTTTATGAATCGGGCTTATTATATAAGCCCGATTCATATAAATCGAGATAAATCTCCTCCATATATTTACCTCGTAGACCGTAAAAGCACCTCGTAGACCTTAAAAATTATTTCGCATTCCGTGAATCACAATTCATAAGCACTTGTGGAGCTTCCATAAGCTAATCCAAATACTATAAATTACAATGAGATCCCAAAGACTATAAAAATTATAAAAAAGTCTTATAGTAAATTCCCCTAACAAAAAGATCTCTAAAAATTGCATTGTGATTAATTCTGAATATGAAATTACTTTGTTAAACCCGTTGAATAATGTGCTTATTTTTACAAGCCTATGTGCCAATTTTGACAACTTCGTCTGCTTATTTTGATAAATGCATGTACCAGCTACTTTGATAAGTTTATTTTTCCACTTCGACAAGTTATAAAATAACAAGTTAATGTGCCTATTTTCACAAGTATCTGTACTAATTTTGTCAACATTGTCTGCCTGTTTTGACAAATGCATCTACCTACTTTGACAAATTTATTTTCCAACTCTGACAAGTTAAGAAATAGCAAGTTAATAGGGGTAACAAAGTAATTTTACATTTAAAATTAATCACAATGCAGCTACTATAAACTTTTTTATTAGAAGAATTTGTTATGAAATTTTTTTATAAATTTTTATACTCCTTGAGACGTGACTGTGATTTTCTCTACTATATATGTATATATTCCTCTCAACCATATAGTAGTACAAACAAAATTAAATGTCCTTTTCTTATGGCTTCGTTTTCTTTAATTACGTGTTGATAATTTCAGTCTCACACATGCCTTTATTCACAAATATCACCAATTAAACAGTGGGAAAACGGAATATTTCTTTAGGGCCACAATATAAGTTAGAAGAATATATTGGTTTACAATATCAGTCACTTTAAGAGTAATTAATATTTATTTATTAATTTTACTTATATAATTAATACTTAATGTGTGATTTTTTATATGTTCTTTTATTTAAAATCTAATTTAATATGGATAAAGTTAAAAAAAATTATATTTAAAATATATTTAATAAGTTAACTATATATTTTTTTTTAGTTTTAATGAATTAGTTATACTGCCTTATATTTACCAAAACGGGGGGAAATGATTATTGAAGTTGTGAAAGTAAGGTTATCAAAACAAAAGTTGTGAAAACAACGTATGATCAAATCCCGCAGATGATAGAGGCAATTGGTGGGGGCGAATGTATAAATAATTAAAAGAAATATATATAACAATAATTAATGAGCGCAGCGGCAATTAAAAAAATTATACACATATAGTGTATGTGTATATAATATTTAAATGCATCGTTCTCGATGTTGTACTATGAGCTGTCTGAAAAAATATCTGATTTTTTAAAATGGTGGATTTATATATATATGTATATATATTCATCAGGCCCAAAAAATTTGCCCCATTTTCTGAAATTTGTTTCAGTGCCTGGTCTAATTCTATATTTAGGCTTCATGCTGATTCAACTCCAATCCAACCCGATTGAATTATAAAAACAATTATTTTAGTACAAACTAAGTTGTTGGCGAGTTCAAATATATATCTACTCTGTTTCTTTAAATAATCAATGGCGTGTTCATGGGATGGATGTTCCTCTTAACACTATGAATATGAATGTGAATATGTAATATTTTTTCCGTTTCTTTTAAATTGTGAACGCAAATTAGATATGTACGCATTCCTTTTCTTCAATGATGGTGACTTTATTGGAGAGATCACTTGCAAACTTTTCTTTTCTTTCTTTTTTTTTTGGGACACTTGAAAACTTTTTCCTTCTTCTCATCTTACTTTTCTTAGTTAACTAATAAGATTCAATAATATTTTCTTTGAACTTTAAATTAGCTTTTAGTTAGTTGATGAAGTCGATATTTCTATTTCTGGTTAAAAGCTGCCTGCCACTAAATATATATATATATATGTTTGCTTTATTTCATCACTATATTGCATTTTGCATCAGAATTGAATTGATTGGTGGAGTACATATAATGAGGAATTTGCTTAATTCTAACCCTCAATTAATGCTTGAAAGAAATAAGAATGTATATATGAGATTAATTTCAAACGGTACATGTCAAAGCTATTATTGGGAGCAAGATGAAGGATTCCATGGTTTGGAAAGTTTGTGGAAAATGAGACAGCCAGCATGAGGTTTTGGAGTAGTTTCTGGAACAGAATTGATTTCTTGGGAAGAAAATGAGGAAATATTAAAGATATAGAAAGTTAATTACCCCAAAATAAAGGCCCTTTTCAAATACTTTTATGAGAAGACTTGGGACTTTCAGGCACACGCTTGTAATGTTTTGATGATAACCTAAGCTCTTATATCATTTTTACTTGATTGTTTTGTCATTGTATTTTTATTTACATACTAATGAGCAAGTGATATTTTTACTTGATTGTTTTGTCAAATACTATCGCTTTTTTTTTTTTTAAAGTTATAACTTATTGTTGGATGGTTCTTTTGACTGATTTGAAATGTTGGAAAAAAAGAAAAACATTACCATAATGAAAAGTTTAGGATGCCATTGCTCATTCCGACATACCTTCAGCTTTAGTGACAAATTTGTTTTATACCCTCAAAATTGGTTCAACTAATAAACAACATTAGTCAAACGTTCATATATGATGACTTTGCACTAATTTTTAAACTTGTTAAAAAAAGAAAAACAAAGACTGTGACAATTGAAAGTTAAGGATACCAACGGTGGATTTTGAAAAACTTCCAAAACAAAATTTTCCTTTAAACCCTTTTTTTTTAAAAAAAATAGAGAATAGTTTAATTAGTCTTTTTGCTTCAAATATTTTTTTTTTCCATTCATACATTTGCCAAACATATTTTTTCATACGTATCTTCATCGTTCTATTAAAACTCTTACCTCTCATCAAAGGGAGACTCACTTACACACGTCGATCTCAATTTCCCCCTTTATTCTGTTTATTATAAATGATGCTTTTTTTTGTTTTTTTTTTGGGGGCCAATCTTCATCGTAAAGGGATCTAGGGGATACCGGCGAATGCGAAGCCAAGTAAAAGTGTTTTCAAATTAAACTATGGGATTAATTTTTAAAGGGATCAATTAATTTTCTTTTTTTAATATTATCATCTGATATCTGGTTTAAAGTTTATGATTGTCCCTCTCAAAATAAGTATCTTCTTTAAGACTCAAACTCAAAATCCAAAAAAATCTAACAGAACTTTATTCCGCTATACTAACTCTATGTTAATAGATTAATCAATTTTAATTATACACGGAGTTAATCATCATCATCATCATTTTAGTACAAGGTGAACTATTAAATAAGTACAAGACAACACTTTATTCTAAATCATTATGAATTAGCTTTGTTGTGATAAATTAAAGAATATTTTTTGCTGCCTTCAATTTAACATCTCCGTTTTATTATTCCAAAACACAGTGTTAAACTATCCGGGGCAAAAAGACAACGTGTGAAACTATCACATTGTCCATGACGTATGTTCTTGTAATCTTCTGGCTTTTGGCCCCTTTTAATAATCCAAATAAATAAAAGAAATATTCGATCGAATTTAAATATTGAGATATAATTTGTGGGTCAAGCTTTGCAGCTAAAGGCACCATAATGTGAACACTCTCGTCAATCTTATTTATTGAATCTTTCGAAAGTTCAAACCAAGACTTTTCCATTTTCAATGGACATATTTAACATTGTTCCTTTGTTATTGGAAACTTGTTTTAAAAAAAAAAAGAATTTAGAAAAAAATTGGGGAAAAGTCTCTCAATGAAAATATTTTTTGGAGAAAAGGACTTATATCAGAGTACGATCCACTCTGTTTATAAAATTTGCAAAGTATCAATTTTTTATGTATATAAAAATTTATCAGATAATTTTTATTAATAATATTTTTAATGAGATACTTTTCCATAATTTTCCCAAAAATATAAAATAGTTAACCACGTTTTAATGAAAGATGAAGAAAAGGTATGATGGACTTTATGGTGAAGAATATTCTACGTTTTATTGCTACCGAAGCATATTATGTAATCAATATTTAATATTCAACGTCTTTTACTTTTTTTTTATTATTTGTTTCCTAACGCCAAGTTCATACTTTTAATTAAATTAATCTTTTAACAACTACTATATTCTAGAATTGTTATCTTTTGTTGAAGTCCAATTGCACTAAACGTATATGGTTTTGGATCTGGTTCTCTCCCTTCTTTTGCCCAAAAAAGTTATATACGAGTCTGGCAAGCTCTAACAAAAATAATTGATTTTTTTTTTTAAAAAATCAAATATAAAGTGGATCGATCCTCATCCTATAGGAATATATTGTAATTTAGTACATGAAAAATGATTGTGTATCATTTTTGTTTGTTTTGCTTTTTTATAACCAGTCAATTTTATTTAAGAAAGATAAAGGGAAAATGATAAAAAAAAAAGAATCTGAAAATTGAAAAATCTCAAATCAAGTTAATCACCTATAATTTATAAGGTAATGACTACACAACTCATTTTATAAGAATACCTTATTTAAAATTTTACAATTTTCAGAATCTTTTTCTATTATTTTTCCTAAGATATGAAGTACAAACACTGGCCTCCTATTTTTGTTTGTTTTGTTAACAGGGAGAAGGATCCAGAAAAATTGGCAGTGGGGAGTAAAAATTATATTTAATTATATATTTGTGTGCATTAATGTTCTTCTAAAAATATACTGTTAAGTGTCTATTTATTAATATAACAATAAAGATTGTTACAGTGGGGAGTAACTCTTTAAAAATTTGATATGGAAAAAAAAACTCTTTAAAAATTTGTAATAGAAATTATTTTTATTCTATGTAATAATAATAATACTTCTTTTGAATTAAGAATATAAAAAAAATTCAAAAAATATAAAATATTATTATTTATATTATCCATCACTTATAAATTATCTAACTTATTTCTATTAAAGGAATCCTGTGATTTTTTTTATGGGAAAACTCGAATTCTTGAGATTGAAATCTTACGAGCATCTTCCATATGTTTCGTCGGTAGGACCTACATTATTGACTGCTCTTTTTATTTATTTATATATATATATATATAGACACACACTAATATTAGACATTTGTCAATGGCATGTGTTTTATGCTTTTACGTTATAATATGTGTGTGATTTTGTTTAGTTTATAACGTAAAGGCATAAAACACACACCATTGATAAATGTCTAATATTGGCACATAAACTGGACAATAATGATGGGATGAGGAAGTGCAATACCTTTAGACTTCAGTATCACTCTTCATCTTTATTATTCGTCAAATGACAAGGCAGTAGGAATTTAATTGGAAATTTTATTGTTCGTGGACATGTTCATTTTAAATCATAGCATTGTTGATGAGTATCTACCATTCTCGTCAAACTCTTGAATTCAGGTCGAGTTTACCTTTTTTGTATTTCTAATAAGTATATGAAATCATATTAACTTATTTTTAAACTCATGCTAGTTGTAAATTTGATTAAATTTATAATTTCATTCATCAAATTTACAGTTTTTGTATTTCTAACCTAGAAAATTATGTTAACTACCACTTTAATCTTTTTTATAAGTCCACCCAGAGAGTAAATAGTAATTGACAGTATTACAATTGTGTCCCTATTAAATGTAATAAAAAAAACTAGTTAATTTATATTGGAAAGGGAGAAAGATGAGAGAGAGGGTTGAGAATACTATTCATAAATGAGGCTAAAATTGGGTAAATATATCAATTTATAACATATTTAATGAATTAACTAATACTTTCTCCGATCCTTAATGTAAAACATATTTACCTAATTTGGTTATATTAAGAAAGTTGGTTAAATTAGTTAATATGACATGTATTTTTTAAAACACCCTAGACAGTTTTCTTAATTCTCTCAGTACTCCTCCTTGATTATTATTGAGAGAGCATCAATAGGGGTAAATTAGGAAAATATTGATAAATATGATAATTTTATCTTATATTTAGGATTAAGATTAACTCCCCAAATATGTCTTATATTAAAGACCAGAATAGTAACTTGCATTGATATACGAGAGTTAGGTAAATTAGACTTATAAAAAGAACCAAAGTGGTAACTCATAAACTCATACTAATTTTTAAAATTTGATTATATTTAATGACTTCATATATAAATTTCGTAGAAATTTTTGTTGAATACAATAAACTAATGAATATTGATGGATTTAATATTAATTATTTGAATTTAAGATATACTTAAATCAAACTTTGTCATTTTTATATTTTTATCATATAATAATATTTTTAATAATTATTTATTGATAAAAGTAAACTATTATTAGTATATCATTTGAGTTCGTGATTTTAAGCTTACATCCTTAATACGAGTTTGTTCAAACTGATGAGTTTAACAATTCTAGTATCTATTTTTACCCCTATTAAAAATGAATTAATCTTTTAACCAAGTCTTCGTTAAGAAACATTGGTAATTAGATTGTGATAACAATTTAATTGTTAACAACCTCAATTGACGTTTAATTGAGAGAAATCAATTGAAATAATCTAAATAATTTTATTAAGGATATTGGAGACTGAAGGAGGAGATTGATGAGGAAAGTTAGGGGCGGTCTTATTTGCTTCTGCTTCTTTTGAAGTTATAATTCGTGTATGTTTGAGTTAGCATTCGGGAAGTACGTTTATGTAAGTTGGGATAAAACTCTTCTCATATATTTATCTTATATACTATAAATCATGTTGGAAAAGTAGCTTCTATCGCAACAAGCATTTCGAAGTTAGTTAATATAAGACATATTTACCTAATTTAATTATATTAAGAAAGTTAGTTAAGTTGGTTAATATGATATATATTTTCTTAAACATCCTAATTATCTTCCTTAATTCTCTCCTATTTTATTATTATTGATGGAACATCAATAGAAATAAATTAGAAAAAATTAATAAATATAAAAATTATATTTTATATTTAAGACTAAAATCAATTCCCTAAATATAATTTATATTAAAAATAAGAGAAGTGAGTTTCCATTAAGAAAAATAAGAAAAAGAAACTGCATGTTCAATTTGCTAGTTTAAATTCATGAGTTTGCCCATGGTATTGAGCTTTCCCATGGTTTCTAAAGTTGTTTTTAGAGGCTTTGAAGTCATGATTCATCTTTTTGGTTTTTACTTTTTACCAATGCCCGTCGTTAATGGTTAAATTCCCAATTCCAAGGCTACTTTACATGTCTTCTAAACATATTTTAGCATCGCACGTTATGATGACGATTTTTTATCCCAAATGTCTTGAGTATACCGTAGCAAAAAAGGACGTTTTACAAGGTTGCTTTGATTATGATTTTAGGTGAAAATAAAACCGACCCTAACTAATCAAATTTTGACAAAACTCAAGACCTATTAGAAAGGGACGTGGTTTCCCTCCCCAATCATTTTCCAAAAACTACATTGTTTTTGTATAGTTTTTGGTGTAAAATGATAGGGCTGATTTTTTTTTAAAAAAAAATGATGTCTAGTATTTTAAAATTATTTTTCTGAAAATATCTAATATTTTAAAATATTTTTTAAATAACATACAGAATTCTAAAATAATTTTTTGGGTTTTAATCCATTAATTTTTTTTTTCAGTTGTGCCTAGTGTCTTACCAGACCGATTGCAGTTTTACCCTTAATTATTTTTTCAACTCTAAAAATTACTTTAAAATATTTTTTGGTGTTTTTAACAATTTAAAATATTTTTTTAATTGTACTCAGCGTCTTAGAAGACTTACTACAATTTTACCATTAATATATTTTTCTTAGTAGTTTCTTAGTAGTAACGACCACCCAAAATAAGATACTGATTTATTATTCCCACCCACTCTAAAATATTTTTCCAATAGCACCTAATATATTAAAATAATTTTTGGAGCTGAAAAAATAATTAAGGGTAAAATTACAATTAGTCTGGTAAGACACTAGGTACAACTGAAAAAATATTTTAAGGAGTTAAAAGCCCAAAAAAATATTTTAAAATATTGCATGTTACTTAAAAAATATTTTAAGATACTAGATACTTTCAAAAAAAATACTTTAAAAATATTAGACACCATTTTTTTTTCAAAAAAAAAAATCAACCCTATCATTTTACAACCAAAACTACACCGTAGTTTTGAGAAATGATTGGCAGTGGAGGCAAGCCACATCCATTAGAAAGAGGCGGCCACTACTCAAATTTGTCAAAACTCATGATTTATTAGAAAAAGGAAGCTCAATGCATAATGCTCCCATCAGTTTAGATTTAAAAAGAGGTAGATCTATGCAACTTTGCCCCATAAGGTGAGAAGCTGTTTCTAAAATTTAAAACCGTAACCTCCAAATCACATGGACATAACATTATCACTATACAAAGGCTCACTCTTTTGAGGACCATTAAAGTATTAAATCTAAAATGAAATTAGTCTGGGTTGATTTTGAAATCAACAGTATGGACGAGCTTGAATCATTCTAAATTATGTTTTCTATAATAGAAAAACTAACATTCATAAAATCATATTTTAACACATTAATTAAATAAAAGGTTTCAAAAGTATTTATTCTTGAAAGTGAAAGCGTATTAATTTAAATGTCAAAATATTCATTTTAAAAAATTTCCTGTATATTTTTATTTAAATTCAAACTATGTGTATTATTAATTCTATTTTAAATGATATAAGACTCCAGAGAGATTTAGAAAGCTAAAAATTTGGATACGCACCTCATTTAAAGAGGAGGGATTTGATTTGTTTTAAATTGAAGCAAGCTAAAAGCCGAACCAAACCAATGAATTCTGACATGAAAAATCGAAACCAAAGTTGATTTGCGGGCAATTTTGCAAATCAATTTCGGTTGGTGTCTTGTGGTTTTATTTGGTCAAGCTCAATTAGTTTTGTTTGATTCTGAACACCCTTGATAAGATGACATTTACAGCGAGTGGCAAGAATCCATCTCTAACTCTCAACGAGAAATAGGTTCAGCTGGGTCCTTTTTTGGGCCCCAACCCAGGCCCAGTCAGGGTGTCGTTCTTTTCACGGGTCCACCTTATGTTTTAATTGAGCCCACCTGTGATCAAGTCTATGACTGTAGGTTGGGAAGATCCATAACGAGCCACGGCACAATCTGCAGGTTGGATGAACAAAGTGGGACCCCTAAAATCTATGATTTAAAACTCTAATTAACAAAATGAACCATGACGTATCACAAAAAGAAGAAACCAAGAATGCATAAGGAAGCCCCAAAAGTCACTATGGATCTTGCTATACAAGTAATGTAGGGCATTCTTCAGCTTCTGCACCAGAGGCACTACAAACTTTGCTTCAATCTCCCCTGAAGAAAAAGTGAAGAGCCAATTCAATCTTGAGGTGACAATAATACAATACTCTCTCCAGTAGCAGTTACCTAAATTAAGTAGATTAAAATGTGATTGAAATTATTTAAAAACAATAAATATATAAGAGACGTATTAATTTTTTTTCAATTATACTTTTATTTATGAAAATAATAAGCAAAAGAGAATGAGTGAGAAAAAGATGCGAGAGAAATTAATTTTTTTTTTACAAACATATTGTTTCTTATATTTAGTACCAGCTCCCCAGAGAATGTTATTTATAAATAGCACGGAAGGAATACATATTAGCAAGCAAACAGCATTCCTACCGACAATGAGCCTTATTAAGATTCCATAATATTTGAACTCTGACATGAATCTGAAGAACACAGCTTTCCCAGTAAAATCTGGAAGCATGAAAAAACAAATGGGTAAAAACCTAGGCCATTTCTTATATCAGTTAAAATGATGGAGATTGAAGTGCGTAGCCCCCTGAGATCACACATTAATAACAAATGCTGTCAATGATTTAAAAATTTGACCTAGTGCAAATACTTGCTTAGCAATTTTCAGCGAGGGCAAGTTCTTGTTCTTTCCCTCATACGCTAATGAACTTTTGGTAAATCATTATCTTGACCTTCGTATTTTGGATGTCAAATGCCTTTGTTTGGTACTCAAATCTAGGACTTTATAAAACACTACATGCATGAATTTTATGATAATTTTCTTCTGTGATACACTAATCATAGACAATTCAAATACCATAATACCTTATACCATGGTATTCAAGATACTTTGAAATGTGAGATAAATTTATTCAAATATGCCTCCTACGTGGTTGACAATTGAGACAAGCTTCCATATAGACCTCCAGAAATGACAAGATCAAAGTACAAGTTAGTTCAAAGAATTTACCTGATTCAGAATCCAACTTTTGATAGATACCGTACATTCCATATTTGGCATAAGCCAGCCACCTGATCCATCGTGAGGCGCCTAACTTTCTAATGATACCCCTTAAAAGCCCACTGGAAAAAGTAAAGCACATTGGTTAAGAATTTGTAAGCATCAGATGAGGCAGATCTGAATTGTTTCTTACTCTACACGCATGATAGAGAGAAACTCTGGTGGCAGAGACTCCATAAAGGGAGATAAGTCCTCAAACAAAAGAGACTTCAACTCCTTTTTCATGTTTTCTTTCTCCTCCACTGACATTCCGCTGCCCAGACCAGATTTACTGCAACTCACGTAATAAAGCTTCATCATATTTTTGCTCCACAAACAATAGAATTTGATAGGAAAGATATTGCACAAAAGGAGAGGATAAGATTTCCTCTCCCACCAAATGCATAACTAGACACAAGGAATAAACAAGCTTGACAATACATGTATTCCAGTCTCAAGTAGACCCCATGAAGTAGAACATACGATGAGTGCCAAAAAGAGGCCAAAACAATTATGACATTTCTATAGAAAATATCATCTACGGAGAAACCAGACCAGCCAAGAACATACTTATCCCATGACAAAAATGGAGATAGCGATTGCTCCTTCAAAATGAAATCATTCATTCTGCTCCAACCAAACAAAGCCCATAATTAGCACAAAGCCATGTTTTTATTTTTCACCCTGAGCACTTGTATTCCCCACTTGGTTTTTTTTTTTTTTCCTTCGTGATATTTTGTCTGACAACTATTGTACCTAAGGCTTTAACGAACAATTAACACATCATAGCACTGGGCAGCATACAACAACAATAAAGCTTTTATCCCACTAGGTGGGGTCGGCTGCATGGATAGCACGATGCCATTGTGCTCTGTCAAAAACCATAGATTTCGATATATTATTAATTAGAAGGTCTCTCTCTATGACCTCATTGAGCGTTCTTTTCGGCCTTCCTCGACCTCGTCTAGTAAGACTTCATCCTGCTTGATCCACCCTTCTCACCAGAGCACTCAAAGGCCTACGCTGAACATGTCCAAACCACCTCAAACGATTTTCTACCATTTTTTCTTCAATAGGAGCCACTCCTACTCGTTCACGTATATGAGTATTACGAATCTTGTCTTTTCTTGTATGGCCACTCATCCATCTCAACATCCTCATCTCAGCGACTCCCATTTTATGCTCATGTTGTCTCTTTAAAGCCCAACATTCACTACCATATAGCATTGCTAGTCTTATAACAGTCCAATAGAACTTTCCTTTTACCTTATTAGGTACTATACGATCACAGATAACTCCAGTAGCTTTTCTCCATTTCTACCATCCGACCTGAATTATGTGATCGACATCTCCATCAATTTCACCATTTTGTTGTATAATTGATCCCAAATATCTAAATTTTGTCACTTATGGGATGACTTGCCCTCCCAATTTAACTTCCACTTCCCTTTGGCTTTGTCCTTTATCAAACTTGCAATGCATATATTCAGTTTTGTTTCTACTAAGAGGAAAGCCCCTCAATTCCAAAGTCTGTCTCCATATCTCAAGTTTAGAATTAATATCTTCTCTGGATTCAGCCAACAGAACTATATCATCCGCAAAAAGCATGCATGTAGGAATCTCCTCCTTTATAGGCTCAGTTAGAACATCCATCACTAAGTTGAACAAATAAGGATTCAACGCTGATCCCTGATGTAGTCCAATCCTTATAGGAAAGTCCTTTGTAACACCTCCAGGCGTTCTAACATTGGTTGTAACCCCCTCATACATGTCCTGAATAGTTTTGATATAAGCAACCCCCACCCCCTTTTTTTCCAAGGCTTTCCAAAGTACATCTCTTGGCACCCGGTCATACGCTTTTTCCAAATCAATGAAGACCATATACAAATCTCTTCCCTTACTCCTATACTTTTCCATTAGCCCCCTTAATAAATAAATCGCTTCTGTTGTAGACCTTCCTGGCATGAATCCAAATTGGTTTTCAGCGATATCCGTCTCCAACCTTAATCTGTGTTCAATCACTTTTTCCCATAATTTCATTGTATGACTCATTAACTTAATTCCTCTATAGTTTGCACAATTCTGGATATCCCCTTTATTCTTATAAATAGGAACCAAAGTATTTTTTCTCCACTCATCCGGCATTTTCTTGGTTCGTAAGATTTCATTAAATAATTTTTTGAGCCATAACACACCATCTTCGCCCAAACATTTCCAAACTTCAATAAGAATATCATCAGGTCCGACAGCTTTACCATTTTCCATTTTCTTAAGAGCTTCCTTAACCTCGCCAATTCGAATCCTGCGGTGACAAATTGAGATCACTTCCTCGAGTCGTCAAATCGTCCGTGTCACAATGCGACCCTTCCCCACCATCATTGAACAGCTTATAAAAGTAGGCTTCCCACCTATCCTTAATATCTCCATTAGTAACCAAAATTTTTCCTTCTTCGTCCTTTATACACCTCACTTGGTCCAAGTTTCTAGATTTTCTCTCCTTGTTCTTTGCGATTTTGTAAATCTTGCGCTCTCCCGCCTTTGTTCCTAACTCCTTATAAAACTCATCATATGCTTTATTACGAGCCTCTCTCACGGCCTTTTTATTCTCCTTTTTAGCCATGCGATACCTTTCTCAATTTTCAGCATTATTACATAAGTGTATGGCTTTAAAACAATCTTTCTTATATTTGGTTTTCTCTTGAACACTTTCATCCCACCAGCAAGTCTCTTTGTCTTGTCGACCAAGACCTTTTGATTCTTCCAAAGTTGCTTTAGCACTGGGCAGCATAGATTCATAAAAAAGGGGCTCCAGTGTGAGTTTCTTCCACAGCAGTATCATTCAAAGTACAAAATTTTAAGCTGTCTATTTTACATATATCATTTTAGAAATCATATAAAAAATCTCATACAAAGGAAGTTAATTAAAAATAAACTGAATTGTATAAAAAACGAAATTGCCATATCTCAACAGCCACTAAACATGGGAAAACAAAAATACTCGTTTATTTTATGCTGTACAGAACATATTCCAATGTCTAGTTGGTAAAATTTTATTTTAAAAAATAATTTATATGGAAATGGGTTGGAGAACTTAATTCAGGAATAAGACATAACAATCATCAATATATATCATTCAAATATGCAAGGCACAGAGACCATATGTTACAAGAACACAACAGCCGCACAATGTATATTCAGACCCATGAATATCAACGTCAGTAGCTTGAGATTTACAATTGTAATCCACCACTAAAAGCAAACCACAAAAGGATCACTATCATTGAAATGAAATTAACTAAAATTCTTTAAATGCGATAACAAAGAGGAGAACAATGAAAAGACCTTTCAATACTTCTTCCAGTGAAAATGATAGGCAGGTATTTAGAATATTTCCCGACTCCAAATCGCTCACCAAGGCACATTATTTTCTTCGAGTCTTGCAGAAGCAAAGCCTCCCATAACTGACAAAAGTCCTTCCTAAATTCTTCATCCAATTCCCTGTAGATTCCATGGTCTAGAAGAACTGCATTATAGTTTCCAGGCAAGGAATAAGGTCAAAGTCCAACTCTCTTAGGTCTACAAAGTTTGTAAATCAAGCTACAGAAAAATTGATCTAAAATCTACAAAAGGAAAGTACCCAAAGAGAAGCCATTATAACTATCACGGGAAACTAGGATATTTCCAGGGTGTGGATCACAATGTATGAAACCGTGCACAAATATCATTTCAGCAAAAATTTCTACCAATGCACTTGCAACCTACAATAACAATATTAACATATTAAACTACAAAAAGTAAATAGCACTAACAATACTACACAAGGTACAAACAAAACAATTCTTCAGAGCCAATGTTTAGAAGGAAACATGGAGCTGCGGTCATCAACATCAAACAATTGGCAATGTTGCACCACAACCAAAGACTGAGATATCCACCACAAAGCACATGAAACCGGAATTTATCAAGTTTACTATTATTCTTGTTCAAATAAACCTTCTCACGATCAACCCCAATCTGCTTCAGAAAGTCTAAGTCGTCAATCTGAAATATAATTTTTCATTAGTATAATGCCATATCCAGAAATCTGAAGCATATCATAGCGAACATAGCAAGAAAAATATCCACTATGTCATTGCTAAAATTTCCAAATTACCTTTCTCTCTCCAGTTTGTATCTTTTCTTCAATTTTGAAAAAGAGAAGGAAAAACCACCTTTATTATGAAGACGAGACACGATTTGTCTCAAATCAAAGGGATGAAATAATGCTATAAAATCTCTTAAGACTTAAAATAGTAAACTGCAAATAAGTTGGAGTAAAGCATTTTGGATCATTTAGTTAAGACCATTCAAATAGCAACATGGGTCATCAGTGACATCTGTTCTCATAAGCAATATATGCTCCAAACAAAATATATATCAGCAGAATATGAACCCAAAATCAGACAACTCTCATATGGCATTTTGCTTACTTATATTGAAGATAGAAGATTTGTATAAAGAACATGAAACTTTTGAGAGAAATATCAGGCTTCTGATCAAAATGATGATAAGAGAAAGGAAATGTAATGAATTGAAATAACAGTTCCTAAGGGAGATTAATTGGTCATCATTGCTTCATGTTCATCAAATTATGAAGGCATCCAGGAATATCTGAGCAGTCGAAAACAAGAGTGATACCTAAAAAACCTGAATTGATAAAAAAATCAATCCTTTAACTTATGATCATGTATAGGGACATGCAAGGCAGATCATACCTTCTGTCCCGTACAAAACTGCATGGTCAACACTTGTCTTGTTGTCAACTCCTGCATGTATATATATATAATGGTAGCCTTGTAAGATAGAAAGTTAATAGCAATAGCAACGAACATAATCATCATACTGATGCGTTTTTGTAATTTGAATGTGTCTGAATTGGGGATTTAGGGTAGAGTTAGGAGAAATCAGAAGAGATTAGGAGAAGAAGTGTAGAGAAGAGTAGAGGAGAGTAGAGACAGAGGAGATGAACTGAACAGTACGTGTATTAATGTGTCAAAAAGTCATTCATACAATAGTTGGACTGTCATATATATAGGCAATAGCATATGACAGTCACATGACAGTACCACGGCAACAACTGACTTAAACAGAATACTCTATCACTAATCAGGGGTGTTTAGGTAATTAGGCATGGATAAGGCCATGTTTGGCTAGTGCCGCTCCTAAACGGCTAGTGCCACTAATGGCTAACCCCACTCTCCTAATCAACTACACAACTACCATTCAAATTATTAATCCAAATTACAATATCATATCAATACCCCCCCCTTAAACATCCTTGACCTCAAGGATTAGGAATCACAAAATTAGGATATTGTTGCTGAAATGAATAAAGAGTAACCCATGATGCTTCTTCATCCGGCAACCCTTTCCATTGAACCAATACTTCCGTGATCATCCTCTTGCGCCTCTTCTTAGTCCTTTGGTTCAGAATTCGTTCTGGTTCTAAAGCCGGAGGCAATTCTGGAAATTCAGTGGGAGGATGCCTAGGCCTAACAGTAGGATCCGGACATAATTTCAACAGCGATACATGGAATGTAGGATGAATTCTAGATTCCGGGGGTAAGTCTAACTTGTATGCAACAGCCCCCACCTTCTCTATTACCTTATAAGGCCCATAGAACCGAGGAGCCAACTTCTGAGACACTCTAGTTGCAGTAGAAATCTGTCTATAGGGCTTAAGTTTCAAAAACACCCACTGCCCTATCTGGAATTCATGATCTGACCTGTGCAAATCTGCTCGCTGCTTCATTAAGTTTGCTGCCCTATGTAAATGATGTTTCAACAATACCAAAACCTCTTCCCTAGCTATGAAACTCCTATCTACCGACTCCAACACTGAATTATGTGGTAGATAAGGGGTATGCAAAGGTGGTTGCTGCCCATAAAGTAACTCATACGGGGTAGTCTTTGCTGCTGTATGATATGTGGTATTGTACCACCACTCCGCATGAGGAATCCACTTAGCCCACTCCTTAGGCTTTTCCCAACACATACACCGCAGATAAGTTTCCAAGCACCTATTCAACACTTCAGATTGCCCATCTGTTTGAGGATGATAGGCAGTAGAAAGCTTTTGACCCACTTTCAACACACGAAGAAATTCCTTCCAAAAGCTACTAACAAAAAGAGAATCACGATCACTAACAATCTCAGCCGGTGCACCATGGAGCTTATAAACCTGATCCAAAAACTGTTGTGCCAAAATAGATGCCGAAAAAGGATGAGCAAGAGGTATGAAATGGGCATACTTACTCATTCGATCAATGATTACCCATATGGTATCCTTCCCTTGTGATTTGGGAAGACCTTCAATAAAATCCATGGTAATCGACTCCCACACTCTACTCGGTATAGGCAAAGGCTGAAGTAATCCAGGAGTAGCAATAGCCTCATACTTACATCTAGAGCATGTATCACATTTCTTCACGTATTCCACAACATCATTTATCAACTTCTTCCACCAAAAAAGACTCTTAACCCTTCGATAAGTAGCTTGTATCCCCGAATGACCCCCTTGAGGACTTGCATGAAGCCATTCAAGAATATGCAATCGAAGAGCTTCCACCCTGCCTACAACCAATTTACCCTTCCTTCTTAAAAGCGAACCGTCCCAAGTAAAATGGCTCCATCTTCCTTCATGTTGCTGCACCCTCTCACATAAAGAACTAGTAAACTCATCCACTTGCCAACTATCCCTTATTTGCTGCAACAATTCTGGTGTGGTAGTGCTAAAAGTCATTTGCATTAGCTGCTGTTTAGGGAGGCGAGAAAGAGCATCAGCTACAGAATTATTTACCCCCTTCTTATATACAATGTCATAGTCAAAACCAGCAAGCTTAGCTACCCAAAACATCTGAAATGGAGTCTTAAGATGCTGCCCCAGCAGAAATTTCAGGCTTTGTTGATCAGTACGAATGACAAACTTACCCCTTTCAAGGTATTGGTGCCAATGAAGCACAGCCAACACTACCGCCATCAACTCTTTCTCATACACCGACAACCCTTGGTGTCTTGGAGAGAGCCCCTTGCTGAAAAAAGCAATAGGCTGCCCTTGCTGCATCAAAACAGCACCTATGCCCACTCCACATGCATCAGACTCCACCACAAATTGCTTAGAAAAATCAGGAAGAGCAAGTACCGGAGCCGTAACTAGAGCTTGTTTAAGTTGATTAAAAGCCACACTTGCAGATTCCGACCACTCAAAGGCACCCTTCCTCAATAGTAGAGTCAACGGCCTTGCAATAACCCCATAGCTCTGAATAAAGCGCCGGTAGTAACCAGCTAACCCAAGGAATGCCCTTAATTGCTTCACGGTAGTGGGTTGAGGCCAATCAGCAACAGCTTGTACCTTCTTGGGATCGGTTGCTACCACACCCTTGCCCAAAATATGTCCCAAATACTCTACACTTGCAGCAGCGAAGGTACACTTACTCTCCTTGACGAAATAATGATGCTGTTGCAAAGTTCGCAAGGCAATCCTCAAGTGTTCTTGATGATCTACAAGAGTGGAGCTATAAATCAGTATATCATCGAAGAAAACTAAAATAAATTGTCTCAGAAAAGGACGAAAGATATCATTCATAGCTCCCTGAAAAGTAGCCGGTGCATTAGTAAGCCCAAAGGGCATCACTAGCCATTCATAGTGTCCAGAATGCGTCTTAAACGCCGTCTTGTAAGCATCTTCAGGCACCATTCGGATCTGATGGTAACCAGCCCTCAAATCAAGCTTTGTGAACCATCTTGCCTTGCTTAACTCATCAAATAAATCTTCCACTAGTGGAATAGGATACTGATTTTTCACTGTTTTCCTATTCAATTCACGGTAATCCACACACATACGCCAAGAACCATCCTTCTTCTTAACGAGTACTATAGGAGCTGAAAAGGGAGAACAACTCTCTTGCAATACACCAGCTTCTAACAACTCAGCAACCAACTTCTCAATGACATCCTTCTGTGCAGCTAGATATCTGTATGGTTTTAAGGAAATAGGATTTGTACCTTCCTCTAGCACAATGGGATGGTTATGCCTGGGCCTAAACGGTGGCAACCCCTTTGGCTCACCAAATATATCACGAAAATCCCTTATGACACCTTGAATCTCTGCTGGTAACTCAGAAGCAGTATCACTAATGGCAAAGCAGCACATTCTATCACCCTTCACTTCAATCAGCTGCATCAAAAACACTTGATCCTCCTTCAAGCAACTGGTTTCAACCCTCTTAGGTGCCACAATCCTTAAGGACCGAGGGACATTGGCCTGCAACCTCACCCGCTGTTCATCCTTCCAAAAACTCATGGATAACGACTCAAAGTCCCAAAAAGCACTCTTAATACTCTTAAGCCACCTTAGCCCCAGCACCATATCATATGTGTGTAAATCAATGATTCGAAAATCAAAACTAAAATCCAGACCTTGCATCTTCCATCTAAACCCATGCCAAACCCCATGAACCTTCAACTTCCCCCCACCTGCAATTTCCACACTCAAATGAGGAGTCTCATGAGGTTGCCAACCCAACTTAACGGCTGTATCCAAATTCAGGAAATCATGCGTGCTTCCACTGTCAATAAGGATCTGCAATTGATGCTTCCCAACAGCACCCAGGACTCTCATAACATCAGCTTTATCACTTCCGTTCATAGCATGTAAAGAAATGCTTAGTTGCTCTTCTTTAACATCAGTTTCATCCATGTCAGACGCCCCTTCAGTGACCGGAAGTTCATCCTCATCAAGCAAAACTAAGTGAAGTTGCATCTTCTGCCTCTGAGGACATTTATGATCCCTAGAAAATTTTCCATGACAAAAGAAGCAAAGGTTGTTCGCTCGGTGCTCTGCTTCTTCCTCTGCTGTAAGAGCCTTCACTGGTCGAGTGATATTCCTGGGAATAAAACCAACTGTACGTGGCTTATTATCAAGAATGTCATTCCCGTAATTCTGAGGAGGGGGAGGGGCAGTTTGGTCTTTTCTTGGGAACCCACTGGCTAAAAAAGAATTCCTGGACCCAACATTCACAATACCCGGTTTCTGTGATTTGTCTCCTGCGATTCTCCCTGCTCGGCGATTCACCGCGATCTCCTGGGTTCTTACGAGTCGCCGCGCCTCTTGCAGCGTTCTGGGGTTAAACAGCCTGACGGAGTCGGCGATCTCATCCCTCAACGCCCCCACGTAAGCGTCTACGAGGTACTCCTCCGCCAGCTCCAACTTCGCCGACAGCTGATCAAACCTGGTGTTGAAGTCCGCCACGGTCCCCGTCTGCCGCAGATGCGTAAAATCAGTCATGGGGGTGTCGAAGGGTTGGCCGAACGTGTCCCGGAGCATCGCCGCATACGCCATCCACGTCGGAGGGTGTCGCCAACGTCTCTCGACCGCTCGGTGCCATTGGAATCTATCGTCGTCCAAGTGCATCGACGCCATCGTCACCTTGGATGCCTCCGGCGTGTCGTCAATGATGAAGTAGCGTTCCACCTTCTCAATCCAGGTATCCATATCCTGTCCTGAGTATCTTGGGAAATCCATCTTCGTGAATTGCGTAGGCCGCTGGTACTGGTGTGGCCGACCATTCCCTCCCCTTTCTTGAATTTCCGGCATGCGGTTAGCCACCGTCTGCGTCACTCTCTGAACCGACGTCGCCAGCGCCCGTAATTCCTGAGTCAAGACGTTGATATTTTCTTGCATGCCTCTCTGATTATCTTGGATGAGGCGTTGGCTTTCTTGCATCTCACGTCGTGCCATCTGAAGTTCTTCACGGTGACCTTGCACCAACTCATGTAAAGATTCATACGACGCTTGAAGTGCCCCTATCGATCCTACTTCCTGCTCAATCATCTGGACCCTTTCTTCCATTCTTCTTGAATTTTCCTGGAACCGAGTGTCAACCATTTAACCGTGCGTTAGGAGCCAATAACCACAGCCGAGAATGCTAAGCTTTGATACCACTGATGCGTTTTTGTAATTTGAATGTGTCTGAATTGGGGATTTAGGGTAGAGTTAGGAGAAATCAGAAGAGATTAGGAGAAGAAGTGTAGAGAAGAGTAGAGGAGAGTAGAGACAGAGGAGATGAACTGAACAGTACGTGTATTAATGTGTCAAAAAGTCATTCATACAATAGTTGGACTGTCATATATATAGGCAATAGCATATGACAATCACATGACAGTACCACGGCAACAACTGACTTAAACAGAATACTCTATCACTAATCAGGGGTGTTTAGGTAATTAGGCATGAATAAGGCCATGTTTGGCTAGTGCCGCTCCTAAACGGCTAGTGCCACTAATGGCTAACCCCACTCTCCTAATCAACTACACAACTACCATTCGAATTATTAATCCAAATTACAATATCATATCACATACCCAGAATACACAAGGAACCCTGATGAATTTGTTGTTTTTGAAGTTGCTGGCAGCTCTCTCAGAATTCCTTGCTTCCTGAACAAAATCTACAGGAAAGTGATCAAGGAACATATATCAATCCTATATAAACAGAACAAAGCTGCTGACAATTAAACCAATGCTCAACGCTAAAAATACGATTCAACTGATGAAAACGACTGAGCTTATAAGTGATTTTCAATGCCTAAGGGATAAAATCCTATCCTAATCAACCAGATTTATTGATCTCAACTCATATAATTTTATTCAGAATCAGAGGTATAAATAGAGCTTTTGAGGCACCAAGCCTGCCCCTCCAGCTCTAATAAATCCAGGTTAATTCTATCCAATAACTCTAGAAGATAAACTGGGCATTTAGAAAAGATGGGAACGGTATGCTTAGGTAATAAACTATGCATTCTGACATACCCAGTTCTAATGCCATAGTCCTCGTAAACGCTGATGCCAGCCATTCAAACCTGTATTCAGGAAAAAACTGTGGCCAAAAGGAGCAGTCTTGAAGTAAACAAACAGCAATGGCTACAATACTGGAGCAATAAATTTTTGTGAAGGAGAGAGGGGACATTCAGGTTAAACAAACAATTAGACAAGAAACTTGTGAACATATTAATTGCATTACTTCATTACTTTTGTATGCTCTGATGTCTAGTTCTTTTTCTCCAATGAATTTTGAAGAAACCAGAGCTGAAAGTCTCTCTAATTGTTTGTCATATTCTTGGAGTAGAAGAAGATGCATAAATAGCCATTTGCATTTAAAAATAATGATTCACTTCAATTTCAATTCCAATTTCATTTTGGTGGTCAATTCTGTATATCTTCTCATCCTTTTAGTTATGTGGAAAATGTGATTCGCTTAAAAATATTAGATGTTCATAAATGTCTCAGGAATAAGTAAAGAAAGCATCTTCAATGTTTTGTGTCAAACAAATGTAATTGGGAGACAGAACATACCTGTGCAATAGTTTTGGACAGGAAAGACATTGTTCTTGTGTCAAAATTCATCTGCTGTTCTAAATCAGGATATTGTACCTGTTAAATCAAAGATAGCGATTTTACAATTACACAAGTCTTTCAATCACAGCCCACATTAAGTGAGATTTGAAAATGATGTGAAAAGACAAATCTGTCCTTTGACCAACATTGACTCTCTTTCAAACAAACATGAAAATTTTAAGATACTGCCAAATTT
The DNA here is from genome assembly GCA_037074505.1 of Albizia julibrissin. Lineage (NCBI taxonomy): Eukaryota > Viridiplantae > Streptophyta > Magnoliopsida > Fabales > Fabaceae > Albizia > Albizia julibrissin. The sequence continues at coordinate 37,457,843 of CM073483.1, read as the reverse complement.
CAAAGTAAGCTTTAAGCACAGACAAATCTTGAAACGATGTTCTTAATGAAGCCATTTAATGGACACAGGATGTAAGAACATAAACTCAACAGCCTGGCCGTGGAAAACTTGTTAGATTTCAGAGAAATGTTCCCCAATCTACAGCCATCAGATAGATATCCACAAAATTAACTGATGGACAAACCTTAATTGCTACTTCATGACCGCTTTTCAACACGGCACGGTGAACTTGAGAAATAGATGCAGCAGCAACTGGTTGTTCACTAACTGACAAAATCCTGAAATACAGAGATTGTGAAAAAAATTGTTGGATTAACTATTGGGAAAAGAGAATAAGTAACAAAGAATTGTATAGGGGTGTATCACTAATCAAAATGGCAAGGCCAAATCAAGCTGTATAATCACTCTAACCTACACTGTGTATAAAATATTAAAAAATATAAAATCACCATAGGTGTAATGACAATAATGTAAACAAAGGCAGTAACCAAGAACAATATTGAAAACACTCAGGTTACTAATACTCAAATTTATATGAGATATAAATAACAAGAGAAAAACCAAGCGATACATATAGATGGCCGAAATAACCTAGATCTTATGAGGGAAAAATGTAACTAAAGTAGCCTTTATTAAACATAGGAACAAAGCCCCAGAACACCTATTAACAAGCTATCCTAAGGACCAACAACCAGACGAAACAATCAGAAATTTAGTAATTTAGAAGTAATATTAGTATTCCAAGAGGTTCAACAAATCTCTTCCAACCATACATTTCGTGAAGACTGATTAGCCATCTATAGTTCTCATATCAGAAAGCAATCGTAATTCATTACTTCATTTTATCGTTTCTTGTAGAGGAGTAGGGATGCTTCTCAATTGTGTAGCTATAACAATAGTGATAATGGGCTGCTGCATTAAGGAACCTTAGCAGTGATAGTTAGTCATACGTGCCTGAGTCAAGAATTTTCATTTAAAAATATGTTATACCTTCCATTAACTCGCTGGACAGAACTCAAGACGACATGAAAAAGAATACAGTTCAGTTCAAAGGTGGTCCTTGGCAGTGAAAGAGCAACATAAGTTATCGGTTTTACATTCCAAGGATATATCTGATTTTGGCATTCTATTTTTGTACTGTAGCTATAGCCTACAAGGCTTTTATCTCCAGTATAACCAGTAAGTAGCACACCTAATTCATTATATATATCTGCCTATATGCCAGTATATAGAGTTAAAATGAAAATCCGAGTTGAGACTGAAAATTTGGATGCTTGAAGGCATGTAACCCAAAATTCCCCCGCCTAAAAGCTTGTATGCTTCTCTTCTATCATTGGTACACATAACCATTGATAGCCCATAATAGTCCACCAGACTCTTTCTTCCTTTTTAACAATCTCAAACACTACTCATTCAGAACCCTAGACTAATACCATCTAATCCATCAAAACAAATGCTGCCCAAGAAATTAATCAACTTCTGATTCCATATCGGCATGCTCATGAAAATCAAAACTTAATCAGTAAGGATAACTTACATCTCAGAGAAATCTGGTCCCAGATTATGCATTAATACTTCTTTTATAGCTTTGAAAGAACACGGAGAAACCTAGATGTTAAAGAATGCAAACATTAGCACGTGAACCAACCAAAGATGTTCCTGCCCAAACAAAAACCAAAAAAAAAAAAACAGAGAGAGAGAGAGAGAGAGTTTGAACTCAAATGAAATGCATTTAATTGAACCTGATCCTGTAATGCAGATAAAGTTGATGAGTATTCTTTGGGAATCACACCCTGGGCAGCGACAAACTGTCCAGCTTTCACATAAAATCCTTTATTGGCTTCGCATAACTTCAAAATCCTCTTGGCTGAGCGTAGATGAACCTAGAAATCAAAAGAACACATTCTCAGCTGGAATAAGCTGTATGCCGGTCAGTCAAAGAGGATTAAAAACCTTTAATACTACCGGTAAAATACCAATTCCAAATGATGTAGAAAGATGTTCGGCTTTTCTTTTCTTTTCTTTTTTTTTTCTTTTTTTTTCGCTAATCTTGGAGTAGGGACATGCAAGGGTGAAGACTCAACAAAATCGCAACAAATCTTGCCAGTTGCCACTATGAATTGTTAAGAACATAAACAGAACCAACCTCAGACATTTCGTAACGATACTCATTGGAGTCCTTTTGGAGCCCGCGCAAGGAGTACTTGTAGTCAGCAACGGTGCAAGCAACCTGAAATTCAGATTAGTAACCGAAAAAACAAGTGAGGCCGTAAAGTAGGGGAAGCTAGCCATCACGTAATGAAAAACTAATAAAGGCAAAGAATCGGACGGTAATAATGGCGCGAGAGGAGCGTAAGATGCCATGGACCACTGTGCTGATTTTTTCGGGGAAAGAATCAGAGGAGGGGAGAGTGAGAGCGTAGTTAGTGGCCGGCAAGGAAAAGGCAGCGACGGCGGCGAGAAACGCGGCGGACTTGGCTTTGGCTGGAAACTTGAAAGATTTTGCCCTCATCTAAATGGAAGTTTCTTGGACTATTTTTTCATGTTCAGCGGAAGTCAGAGGAGCACGAGTACGCGCGAAAATGAAAGGGAGGAAGTAGGAGTGCAAGGAGCTGCGCTCAGTCGGCCTCGGTCAAAATAGTCGGCCCGGCTGACCGGGGTGCTTTCTATCGGCATTTAGCTTTTGCCAGATCCGCTGATTTGGCACTGTTCTTTTTTTTTTTTTTTCGCTCGTTCATTTAAGACTAAAATATATAAACCTCCTCGTCAAGTGAAATAACCTCTATAATATTCTAAAATTTAAATTTAGAATTAAGGTGTAAAAAAATTCATAATTTTTTTTAAAATGTGTCTGGTACTATAATTTTTTTAGATATAAAAATACCTATATGTTATGAATATTAATTATGTGGATGTCCATTAGCTCATATTCAGGCCAACCTGCTCTTCCAGTCAATATGATATGTAAGATTAAATATCACTGTGCATTACTATAGCAATTCACTATGTGGCACTGTAGCATCAGGATTCTACTATTCATCACTGTAGCACATGGAGAAGGTTACTGTAGCATCACGAGAATCACTGTAGCAGCACGGAAAAGTCACTGTAGCACTAAAAAATTTCTATAAATAGGGGTCATGGGTTATGTATTTTGATGTACAAGTGAATGTGAATATCTCTCTAATTTATCTCTCTAAAATTTCTCTCTTCTACTCTCTTATTATCAACATTTTTATAACACGTTATCAGCACGAAGCTCTGCCAAAGGTATGACATTCTTATAGTTTCTTTGATAATTTATACTTTATTTTATAATATCTTTATTTCATAGATCTGGGATAATCTAAGCCATTATATAGAATTAAGAAATATATCTTTACCGATTGTTGTGAACATCGGGTTCCATGGCTAGGATTGGAGATCACTATTGTTGTTATATCTTATATATATCATTTACAAGTTTATTTATATTATTATTATTATTATGGCCAGAAGCCATCTACATCCAATTTTTGAAATTATATGACCACAAGTCATATTATTTGAATATTTATGATATGGCCAGAAGCTATATCTCTATGATCTCCTATTATATGGCCAGAAGTCATATCTATATGATTCCTTATTATATAACTAGAAGCCATATATATCATAGCCAAAAGCTATGTACAACTTTTATTTATCCTGAAGATAAATAGCCAGATGCCATATATATATTTAATTTCTCATCATGAGATTAATTAGCCTGAAGTCATGATACAAATTGGCATGAAGCCATGAGAACTAAATGGCCTGAAGCCATAAATTTTTAATTTTTGTCGTAATATTTTACTTTATGAATTATTTATTGCCTTTATGAATTTCCTGTTATTATATTGCGAATGTCCTTTTTATTACATTATTTTGAACTAAGTTAAATTTTGTAATATATAAATTTATGGCTCTTGTTATTATCAAAAAGAACTATTTATCTTAAATGTCTGATCCATAATTTTTCTAGACCATCATTTGCATAAAGGCCTTAAAATTCAATATTTGGCCATGAAAGACCCACTTGTTCTTTGGAACAATTTAAAATAAATGTATGATCACCGGAAGATGGTCATCCTTTCAAAAGCTTGTATAAATGGATACATCCAATTTGCTCCTGCAGTAGCAATATTGTGAAAAAAAGTTTAAGAAATATGTTAAATTAATTTCTTGTCTCCTTGTGGCTGAACAAAATAATGAGCTTTTATTAAAAAATCATGAATCCCGTCCAACTGGCTCGACTCCATTCCCAGAAGCGAATGTAGTAACCAATGAATCTGTTTCTGGACATGGACGTGGACGTGGACGCGGACGCGGCTACATCCGTGGTCGTGGTCGTGGTCGAGGTCGTGGTGGTTTAAATTTCTACCAAAAGTGGGGAAATAATAATAAGAACCACAAAAGAGAAAATAGTGGGCAAAATAAAGATACTGAAAGTTCATGTTATCGTTGTGGTGTCAAAGGTCATTGGTCTCGTACATGCCGTACACCAAGACAGCTAGTTGAACTTTACCAAGAATCAATTAAAAATAATGGTAAAGGATCTACAATTGAAGTAAATCATGTGGATCGGGCTGAGAATTCTGAGTATGAAAACATGGATTTTACCCATTTGGATGTTGCTGATTTCTTAGCATAATTATTTATCTATTTGAATTTTTATGTTACTTTTATCGAATGTATTTATCTTAATTATGTTTTTATATTTCTTTTAGTAAAGAATGAATCTTACTGGCATCAATCCTGAAGATTTATGTCTCGTTGATAGCGCAACAACCAACACCATACTCAGAAATGATAAATATTTTTCTTCCTTGGTAATGCAAAAAGCTAATGTTCAAACTATATCTGGTAGTACAAATTTGATTGAAGGCTCCGGAAGAGCTAATATTCTATTACCTGAAGGAACAAAATTATGCATTGATAATGCAATTTATTCTACCAAGTCTGGAAGAAACTTATTAAGTTTCAAAGATATCCGCAGAAATGGATATCATATAGAAACAACAACTAAAAATAATAAAGAATATCTTGTTGTTACAAAAATAGTTGCTGGTAGAAAATGCATATTAGAAAAGTGTCCTGTTTTTTCTTCTAGTTTATATTATACATTTATAAACACAATTGAAACACATGTTATTGAGAACCAGAAGTTTACTAATACAGACCAGAAATCTACTAATGTAAACCAGAAGTTTACTAATGAATTTAATGTTTGGCATGACCGGTTAGGCCATCCTGGTTCAATTATGATGCGACAAATAATTGAGAATTCATGTGGACATACCCTAAAGTGTAAACAAATACCATAATCCCATGATTTCTCATGTACTGCATGTTTCAAGGGAAAATTAATTATTCGCCCCTCACCAAGCAAAGTAGAAAGTGAGTCTCTCACATTTCTAGAACGGATACAGGGAGATATTTGTGGGCCAATACACCCATCATGTGGACCATTTAGATATTATATGGTTTTAATTGATGCATCAACTAAATGGTCACATGTGTGTTTATTATCTTCTCGCAACCTGGCGTTTGCGAGATTACTTGCTCAATTGATTAGATTAAGAGCACATTACCCTGATTATCCTATCAAGAAAATACGTCTTGATAATGCTGGTGAATTTACTTCAAAAGCTTTTAATGAATATTTATGTCCCTTGGAATTGATATTGAACATCCTGTAGCTCATGTTCATACACAGAATGGACTTGCAGAATCATTGATCAAAAGGTTGCAACTAATTGCAAGACCTTTACTTATGAAATCCAATCTCCCAATTTCTGCTTGGGGCCATGCCATTTTGCATGCATCAATGTTAATTCGCATCAGACTAACAAGTTACTTAAAGATTTCCCCCTTACAAATGGTTTTTGGTCAGGAACCTAATATTTCCCATATAAGAACTTTTGGGTGTGTGGTATATGTGCCAGTAGCACCACCACAACGCACTAAAATGGGTCCTCAAAGAAGGATGGAAATATATGTTGGGTATGAATCTCCTTCAATCATAAAATATTTAGAACCATCTACGGGAGACTTATTTACTGCACGATTTGTCGATTGTCATTTTGATGAATCACTTTTCCCAACATTAGGGGGAGAGAATAAGCATCTGGGTAAGGAAATTAGATGGAATGAATTATCATTGGCTCATTTTGATCCTCGTACAAATCAATGTGAACTGGAAGTTCAAAAGATAATTCATTTACAGAATTTAGCTAATCAAATGCCAGAAGCATTTACTGACCCTAAGAAAGTGACAAAGTCACATATCCCAGCTGCTAATGCTCCTGTTAAAATTGATGTCCCTGAAGGACAATCTACTATGAATGAATCTAAAGTACGCCTGAAGCGTGGCAGACCCATCGGTTCCAAAGATAGAAATCCTCGAAAAAGAAAAGGAGAAAAGAATATAGATGGTCAAATTGAGGATAATCAAGAAAATTTAATAGCTCCAAAAGAGCCATCTCCTGAAGAGTTATTATCTTCAATAGAGATATCTCCAGAAGAGAATGTTGTAGTCCCAGAAGAGACCCAGGTACCTGATATATGTGAAAATAATGAGATCTCAATAAATTATGTTATGAATGGAATCCGATGGGATCGAAATGAAGTCAACGTTGACGACATTTTTGCTTATCATATAGCAAAAGATGTAATGAATAATATTGAGGATCATGAGCCAAAATCCATTAGCGAGTGCCAACAAAGAAAAGATTGGTTCCTATGGAAAGATGCCATTAATGCAGAATTGAAATCATTGGAAAAACGAAAAGTGTTAGGACCTGTAGTCCTTACACCTGAAGATGTAAAACCAGTTAGATGCAAATGGGTTTTTGTACGAAAGAGAAATGAAAAGGGTGAAATAATAAGATATAAGGCACGTCTTGTAGCCCAAGGCTTTACACAAAGACCTGGCATTGATTTTGAAGAAACATATTCACCTGTAGTGGATGCGACTACTTTTCGTTATTTAATTAGCCTAACCGTAAAAGAAGGGCTTGATCTGCATCTAATGGATGTCGTGACTGCCTATTTATATGAAAGTCCCTGAAGGACTTAAGGTGCCAGAAGCATCTAATTCAAGTTTTCAAGAACAATATTCAATTAAGTTAAATAAGTCCCTGTATGGCCTGAAGCAATCAGGGCGCATGTGGTATAATCGTCTTAATGAATATCTGTTGAAAGAAGGATTCAAAAATGATCCAATATGCCCATGCATTTTTATAAAAGGATCTAATAGTGAATTTGCTATAATTGCTGTTTATGTTGATGATATCAACATTATTGGAACTCCTGAAGAGCTCCAAAAGGCAATTCATTGTTTGAAGAAAGAATTTGAGATGAAGAATTTGGGAAGGACAAAATTCTGTCTTGGACTACAGATTGAGTATCTCAAAAATGGGATCTTTGTATATCAAGAAACTTATACAAAAAAGGTTCTAAAGAGATTTTATATGGATAAATCTCATCCATTGTGCACACCAATGATTGTAAGGTCTCTAAAGCCAGATAAAGATCCATTCCGACCGCGAGTAATCAGCGAAGAAGGTGATGAAGAACTACTTGGTCCAGAAGTACCATATCTTAGTGCTATTGGAGCACTAATGTATCTTGCTAATCATACACGTCCTGATATATCATTTGCTGTTAATTTATTAGCAAGATTTAGTTCTTCACCAACACGAAGGCATTGAAATGGAATAAAACATATTTTTCGTTATCTAAGAGGCACTATGGATATGGGGTTATACTACTCAAACATATCTAAGCATGAACTGGTAGGTTATGCAGATGCTGGATTTTTATCAGATCCACATGATGGTAAATCACAAACAGGCTATTTGTTCACATGTGGAGGGTACAACTATTTCATGGCGATCAATGAAACAGACTATATCAGCTACATCATCCAATCATGCAGAAATTTTAGCAATACATGAAGCAAGTCGAGAATGTGTGTGGTTGAGGTCAGTAATACATCATATACGAACAACTTGTCATTTATCTTTGGGCAAAATGATACCAACAGTTCTATATGAGGATAATACTGCATGCATTACCCAACTTAAAGAAGGCTATATCAAGGGAGACAGAACGAAGCATATTTCACCAAAATTCTTCTTTACTCGTGACCTTCAAAAGGATGGTGAAATAGATGTCCAGCAAATTAGTTCAAGTGAAAATCTAGCAGATTTATTCACAAAGTCACTTCCAAGTACAATTTTTGAAAATCTTGTCTATGACATTGGCCTTCGAAAATTTAGAGATATCAACTGATGTTGTCAAGAGGGGGAGTTGATACACGCTGTACTCTTTTTCCCTTATCTAGGTTTTGTCCCACTGGGTTTTCCTATAAAGGTTTTTAATGAGGCAGCACTGAACAGTGTATCAATGAATGATGTACTCTTTTCTTTGGCTAGGTTTTTATCCCACTGGGTTTTTCCTAGTTAAAGTTTTTAATGAGGCACATTCATAATAGACATCCAAGGGGGAGTGTTATGAATATTAATTATGTGGATGTCCATTAGCTCATATCCAGGCCAACCTGCTCTTCCAGTCAATATGATATGTAAGATTAAATATCACTATGCATTACTGTAGCAATTCACTGTATGGCACTGTAACATCAGGATTCTACTATTTATCACTGTAGCACATGGAGAAGGGTACTGTAGCATCACGAGAATCACTGTAGCAGCACGGAAAAGTACTGTAGCAAGTTACTGTAGCACTAAAAAATTTCTATAAATAGGGGTCATGGGTTATGTATTTTGATGTACAAGTGAATGAGAAAATCTCTCTAATTTATCTCTCTAAAATTTCTCTCTTCTACTCTCTTATTATCAACATTTTTATAACACTATAAATATTTTTAAATGAAAAAAAAGCTCATTCTGTTAAGTTATGAAAATTCAAGTTAACTTTGAGAAAATTTTACAAAAATGCAGTCAAAAATAGGAAATGACAAAAAGGTGAGGTGAAATTATGAAATCTCATATTAGTAGGCTTATGAATCTGGGTTATGAAATATTGATACAATGACCAAAATACCCTCATTTTCGTGACATGCTACTATGAACAGAGAGTGCACGCAAGTGGGAGTAGAGAGAGTGATTTCGGGCCAAAAAGTGACGAAACCAAAGGAAAAGCGACAGCAACCAAAGGCAAGTGGTTGGCAGCGTGCTGCAGTGTCTTTGCAGGAAGTCAGCGGAGGTCTGCAACTGACAAACGAGAAACCTAGAGGGCGTCGTTCTATTAACGGGAGCGAGGGTCTATTGACGAAGGTAGGCAGCGTGCTGCGGTGTCTTGGAAGGAGGTCGGCGGTGTGCTGTGGCGTGCTGCGGCGTATTGAGAAACACATATGTGGGAACAAAATGGGAAATTCCTAATGTTCAAAGTCAAAAACAACACCACACTTATGATTAACAACTCGTTCTTCTTAATTAACGATTTGAAGTTCTTCAGTAACATCTTCATATAACACAAAATGAGAAATTCCTAATGTTTAGGGTCAAAAACAACACCACACTCATTATTAATAACTTGATCTTCTAAATTAATGACTTGACGTCCTTCATTAACATCTTTGTAGGAACAAAATGAGAAATTCCTAATGTTCAAGGTCAATAACAACATCACACGCATGATTACCAACTCGATCTTCTTAATTAACAACTTGACATCCTTCATTAACATTTTCGTAGGAACAAAATGAGAAATTCCTAATATTCAGGGTAAAAAACAACACCACACTCATGATTACCAACTTGACCTTCTTAATTATCGACTTAACGCCCTTCATTAACATCTTTGTAGGAACAAAATGGGAAATTCCTAATGTTCAGGGCCAAAAACAACACCACACTCATGAGTAACAACACAAGTTTCTTAATTAACGACTTAGCGTCCTTCATTAACATCTGTAAAATGAACAACATGGGAAACTCGTAATGTTCAGGGCCAAAAACAACACCAGACTCAGGATTAACAACTCGAGCTTCTTAATTAACGACTTGATGTCCTTCATTAACAACTTCATAAGAACAACATGGGAACTCGTAATGTTCAGGGCCAAAAACAACACCAGACTCGAGATTAACAACATGATCTTCTTAATTAACGACTTTATTTAGTTGATTAACATCTTTGAAGGAATAACATAGGAAATTCCTAATTTTGTGGGCCAAACAACAACATCTCTCCCATTATTAACATGACATTCTTATTTAACGACTTCATTTCCTTGTGTTAACATGTTCGTGGAAAAAAATTGTGAAAGTGACAAGTTTGATGCCCAATAACAATATGTCCCTCTTTATTAATAATACAGTATTCAAAATTAACGTCATGGCAACCTAGCTTTCACATCTTCTAATCAGACACATAATCAAAGACATGCCCAAGAAAATGTGTTGAAATAAGTTGTAGGGCCAATAACAATACCAGGCTATATATTAACAACAAAATATTCAACAGTAACAACATAATTACATTCATCAATCACCTTAAACCAAAAAAAGTGTGACCTGATGCTGCATGATCACAGTCTTTATAATCACATATTTAATGACAAAGGAACATGAACAGTACAATAGTACATGATGTTTCTTTGCAATAACATTGTGAATACATGATGTTTCTTTGCAATAACATTGTGAATACATTAACTACAAAATTGATTAGGCATATGACAACAACCCATCTTTCAAAAAATTATCATTGGGTTGACAATAACTTTACAACAACAAACTATTCAACTCCGCCGACTTGAACATTAAGAATTTTTCATTTTGTTCCTGCGAAAATGTTAATGAAGGATGTCAAGTCGTTAATTAAGAAGATCGAATCATTAATCATAAGTGTGGTGTTGTTTTCAACCCTTAATATTAGGAATTTCCCATTTTGTTCCTACATCTACATTTCTCAGCACACCGCCTACCTCTGTCAACAAACACTTGCTCCCGTCAACAGAACATCACCACTTAGGTTTCTCGTTTGTCAATTGAAGACCTCCGCCAAAATAATTTTTTTCATGTTCAAATTACTTAAAAGGACATTAGCTTTTGTGATAATTACATATAATTGCTAAGATTATATTTATGCATTATTTAATAGTAAATTTCATAATAAATACAAAAAAATGACATAAAATTATCTAAAAAATTAAAAATTATAACATTAATCAATTATCTAACATAAAAAAGATCATACATACATACATATTGTATAATCAAAATAATACTATATTTTAAATTTAAATAAGTACTCCGTCCGGTCTTAAATATAAGATAAAGTTGATTTTTTTAAAAAGATTAAAGAAGCTAAATAAGTTATTTAATCATATCATATATTGTGTATCATTAAATTACATATAAGTTTATTAGTCAAACTTTTTTATTAGTTTGGGGTAAAAATTAAAATATAAATACTCTAAAATAATTTAATTATTATTTTTAATCTCTTGAAAAAAAATAAAATTTATCTTATGTTTAATATTAGAGGAATAATAAATTTTGATATAGTTATTTTTTTAATAGAAAAAGTGATTCTAAAAAAAACCCACAGACAATAGCAACAAAGATTAGAAAAACAAAAGAAATAAAAGAAAGAGGATGATGGGAGGACAAAGAAGGAGAAAAAAGTTAGGATGTAAGTCCTACACCTAAAAAAGAAGGGATATAAGTCCCACAAATATAAAAAAATGTCACACAATCACATGTGAGACTTACAAATCACATGTGGGACTCACAAGCATGTGAAAATAAAAAGAGAGAGAAAGAGGCGTGGGATGCCAATAGAAAAAACTAAAAAATAGCTGATTGTTGTAAACCATGATTTTAAGGAGCATAGTTTTATAATAAAACGGAATTATCTAAAAAATTTAAATGTGTGGCAAATTCTAGTTGAACCATGATTTGGCCAAACACACTGTAAGACTCTCTCCCCTCCAAACGGGATGTTCTTTCCTCTCTCCCCACATTCCCACCGGAGATTTGAATCTCTTCGGCCAACCCACAGGCGCCGGCGCTGGAGAGATGGAAAGGTCCACATCCAAGTATACAGTGGTGAAAACGCAAATCTCATTGGTCTGGTCAATGTTTGTAAATTTCAGATCTTTTCAAGTTTTACCACGGGATTTGAATATTGTTAGTATTTCCATATTCCATTGAAAAGATCTACCCGTGTATCAATCCGACAATCATCTCAAGTTCTATCTGTCACCACTAAACTTTCTAAATTTGAAGTATTTTCAAATTTACTTAGATGGGTTTTGATTATAATGAAGTATTATTTCATTCTCAATTGCCAAAACTGTAAATTTGAAATCTTTTATAAGTGTTGCGAGATGGGTTTTGCATATCTGTAACAATGTCATTCTCCAATGAGAGATCAGATCTTTTCATAAATGAAACTGATAATCATCAAAACTTCATTCTGTTGCTACTTAAACCTGTAAAATTTTATTGAATATATTTTACAAGTATCTCATCTTCCATTGAGAGATCTATTAATTAATATATATATGAAACTGATGCTCCAAATTTTGTTTCTGTAAAAGCCTAAACATGTGAAGCATCAAAAGAAATGAAGAGCGAAGCACCAAGTTGGGCAGATAAAAAGAAATGCCCCAGCGCCGACGCCTGTGGGTTGGCCGGAGAGATTCAAATCTTCGGTGGGAATGTGGGGAGAGAGAGGGAAGAATGTCTGGTTTGAAGGGAAGACTGGAGAGAGTCTTGACGGGTCGGGGAGGGAGGGGGAAGAAAGAGAAAGGGGGTTTGGATATTTTTTTTAAAAAAATAATTGGTGTAGGCTCATAATGACAACAGTTAACAGACGTTTTCATGTTTTAATAGAATCGGCATTTTTGTTTCATTTAAAAAAATTTATGGGTGTTTTTATATTTAAAAAAATTTTGTGATGCCAGGTGGAATTTAAAAAAAAATATTATTAGTATTTTTGCACCTCAATCTTTAAATTTAACCTCCTTAATGTTTTAAGTTTTTAAATTTTGATATTAAGCCTGTTAATTTTTCTGTTAAGTTATTGATGGAAACTATTTAGACTAAGATTAATGAGAATGACGTTACATCTTACATGGTATTTATGAAAGTTAATAGTTTTATGGTAAATATGTATTTTTTTGACATAAAGTTTAAAATGATATTTTATCATTTAAAAAAAGTATATAAAAAAAAACCCCTAATCCCTTTACTTCTTCTCTGCTGCAAGCTAACATGACTTTCAATTCTAAAAAAGCATCGACCTCCATGCGAGCATCAACCACCCACAACACAACCTCCATGCCACCGTCCACCACAACCCCGGCGTCCCTATTCAAGAAAATACGATCTTTTCGATAAAATTAGATATATGGACAAATGCCAGAAATCACAACTGATCATTGCATAACTATCCACCCAAATCGATTGTTCTCTAAATCAGATGACCAGAAATCAAAATCTTAAACCCAAAAATTGAAATCGCACAATCACTCGCAAGATATTTGAGGATGTTTGGAATAGCGGTTGGAACTTTTAATCGTGATTTTCAATCATAATTTACAGTCTACGAGGTAGCTTTTACGATTTACGAAGTAACTTTTACGATTTACAAAGTAGCTTTTACGGTCTACAAGGTAAATATGTGGAGGAGTTTTATTTCGATTTACGTGAATCGGGCTTATGCTTATTGTGATTATATCCATGGGTGATTGATTGACATCAAAATAAAAAAAGGAAACATCGCACAAAAAGAATTTTAAAAATAGGAAAAAATAAAATAGTACTTTAAATATTCATAATATCAAAAAGATGTTAGTATCTGATTTATTTTTTTTAAAATTTAAAAGAAATTATACAAATACTTTTATATATATTTAAAAAAAAATTACCCCACCAGCCACCACCAAACCTCCAATGGCCGCAGGAATATTCCGATGGGAAGGAATATTTTGTGGGGAATAAATATTCTCAAAGTTGTAGTGGTTGGGTTTAAATCTCCATTACTTGGTTTGTCCATAATATTGTTAGCCATTGGGCCATCAATGGCTAATATAAATTTATATATTAACCTTTGATCTTTAACCTAAACAAGTTCACAAGTTTTATTTAGGAATTCACGACATTTCATTAAGTTTTAGTAAATTTTGTTTAGAAAGTGAAAAATTCACACTATTAGGTCGTTCACATGTTTTATTAATAAATTCATGAAATTTCATTAGGTTTTAATAATTTTCATTTACCAAGTACGAAATTCCCACTATCAGGTCATTCACAAATTTTGTTAAAGAATTTACGACATTTGATTAGGTTTTAACAACTTTTTTTTACCAAGTAAAAAATTCATATTATTATGTCATTCACAAGTTTTATTAAGGAATTCACCATATTTAATTAAGTTTTAACAATTTTTGTTTTCCCATAAAAAAATTCATAAGTTGTTAAAACCTAATAGTGTGACTTATTTAACGAAAGTTGTTAAAACTTAACCAAATACCGTGAATTCCTTAATAAAATTTGAATGATATGTTAGTATGACTTTTTTACTTGGTAAACGAAAATTGTTAAAACCTAATGAAAATTTGTGAATTCCTTAATAAAACTTGTAAATGATCTCATTGTGTGAATTTTTAACTAGGTGAATGGAAGTTGTTAAAACCAAATGAAATGTTGTAAATTTTTTAATAAAATTTGTGAATGAGTTGATAGTGTAAACTTTGTTACAAGGTAAATAAAAATTGTTAAAATCTAATGAAATGTCATGAATTTCTTAACAAAATTTGTGAATGAACTTGAGTTAAAGTTAAAGAGTTAACTTATATATATTTACTTGCACAATATATATTTAAAAGCATTGGGGGAATGTTTTTGGCAAAATAAGTTGTAGGGGTTCAAATCTCACCCCACCACTGTAGGATTATTATTCCCGATGGAATATTCCTTTCCACAAGAATATTCCAGCTAAAACGTCGGCCGGCCACCGGAGTTTTGGCAGTGGCGACTAATGGGATAATTTTTTTAAAAAAAAAATATATAAAGACATTTGCGACATTTCTTTTAAATTTTAAAAAAGACAAATTAGGCCTACCACTTCTTTGAAATTATTAATATTCATAACACCATTTTGTTTTTTAATATTTTTAAAGTTCTTTTATTGGAATTTTCCCAATAAAAAAAGGGAAAATTGTCCATAAATACCTCATTCAAAATTTATTTTCCTAATGTGACTTTTGTATACAAATAATATTTCCCGTGTGTAAAAGATATTCCCTTGTATTTAAACAATCTTCTTTGTATTAAATATATATTTCTTATGTGACCTTCCTTGTGTTTGAATAATCTTCCCTTGTATGCAAAAGATCTTTCCTTAAATGCTTTCAGGTTCCATTTGACAAATAAATTTTCAATGAGGTATTTATGAGTAATTTTCCCCATAAAAAACTTACCCTCAAATAAGAGTTTGAAGCATGTTGGAACAACGATTGTAATCTTTAAAAACAGTTTTTCAATCATAATTTATAGTATAGGAATGATGTCTCAACTTATGTGTATAAACACTTATAAATAAAAAATAAACTAATCCGAACATGCTACAATTTTGCGGCACCAGTGATGGCAGCACAGTGGGATTGGAGGAAAGATCACGATCATAGCAAAGGAGGCAGCATTCTTTTGAATTCAATGATGGTGTTGAAGGCTCAACTTGTGTTTGATTTATCACACTAGTTCGAAAGACGTAAAGGGATTAGGGTTTTATTTTTACTTTTTTTAAATGATAAAATAACATTTTAAGTTTTATTATATATATATATATATATATATATATATATATATATATATATATATATATCATAGATGCCGCGTCATTATTATTAATCTGGTGTGGTAGTTTCTATTAGTAACTTAATAAAAAAATTAGCAATAATGAGCTTAATGTTAAAAATTAAAACATCAAAAAGGTTAAATTTAAACTTTAGAACATCAGGAACTTCAAAATATCAAGAAGGTTATATTCAACTGACCTAAAGTTTATGATAATTTTATGTATTTTAGCCCTTTTTTTAATTTGGTACCAAATTAAATACTCACACTCTTTAATATAAGACTTAATTACTTAATTTGATTATATATAAAAAATTGGTTGAAATAGTTAATATGATATGTATTTTCTAAAACACTATAGTCATCTTCCTTAATTCTCTCATTCCCTTTCCTCCTTGATATTGAGGGAATGATATGGGTAAATTAGAAAAAGATTGACAAATATGACAAAATACGTCTTTTATTTAGGATCAAGATTAACTCCCTAAATATATCTTATATTAAGGATATGAAGGAGTTAAAACATTTATTTTTTGTAATACATATATTCTCTTTATTTATTTATTTTTTTATAACATTTTTTTATATATACAAGGCAAGTGAAGTGCTACTCCCTTTGGTCCTTTTACACGAGGTTAAAATTTAAACTGGCATAGTCCCCTCTATAAGATCCTATTTGTGTTGTGTGAATATTTAATATATTTTTATCATTTTTTTTCTCTAATTAATTTTACTTTCTCACCTTATATTTTTATAATGCTACCTTATCTTCCACAGTTTCTCTCCTTACTGCTCTATTTATTTCTCTTAATTTTCCCATTATAAATTATTATTTTCTTAGATTGCTAAATTTGATTATCAAGCTCTTATAAAAAGTGGTGGATGGAGTATTTAAAAAAAAATTGGTTCTACTTATTGAGTGATTTTGCATTATACATATCTATTCCTTCAAATTTAAAAAGGTTAAAGTGCTTCTAGTAATACTCTGAGTTGAAGTAGTTTTTCAGTTGCATTTATTGTCTTAAAATATTTTATAGTGCACCAAACATTATAAAATTTTTTTTAAGGTTTGTTCATTACCTTAAAATATTTTTTTAATACAATTTTGTACTTAACGATTTAGGTAATTTAGGATGCGGGATACACATGAAAAAATATTTCAGGATGTTAGATACACCATATAAAAAAATATATCGATGATTGATGTCCCACAAAATACTTTAAAATATGAGTTGCGTCTCACAAAATAAGATACTTTAATATGTTAAATTCACCTTTCACTTTTTTTATAGAAGAAAACCGCCCACCATGTTTACCATAAAGGAGTATGTAATAATTTAACACTGGAATAAACATCTATTACATGGACGACTGGCATAAACCCCACCAGGCAATAATTCTTTGTATTTGCTTGGCATAAACATG
The DNA here is from genome assembly GCA_037074505.1 of Albizia julibrissin. Lineage (NCBI taxonomy): Eukaryota > Viridiplantae > Streptophyta > Magnoliopsida > Fabales > Fabaceae > Albizia > Albizia julibrissin. The sequence goes on along the minus strand of CM073483.1, from coordinate 37,440,558 downwards.
GACGATTAGTTATAAATCTCTTACTTATATAATAAAAAAGATGTTAGTAGGTTGACTGTATGACACGTTTTAAGTCCACTTATAACAGATAAATTAAACTATATAATTTATTATTATTATACCTTTATATATTGATAACTTTCCGAGATATGAGATCACCTATCACTAGAGGTGGTAATATGGTCCAGCCCATTGGGTTTGGGTTAATTCGCTGTGGGTTGGGACCATATGGGTTAAGCCCAAAAGAACCGCATTAATATGGGTTGACATTTAGCCAACCCAACCCATAACCACTGGGTTGGTGGGTTGGCCCGCCCAACCCATATTATTTTTTTAAAATTTTTTTAACACTATATTAAAAATTATTTTTTTCTACAAACATAAATCATAAAGAAATTAAAAATTCATTAAAAATTAAATATTAATCACAAGTCCACACATAACAAAAAAACATAAATCCAAAAGCTATCAATATTTTAGTATATTAAATTAAAAAAATATAAATCCAATGGAGGAGGAGTATACTAAATTATGAATACCACGTCTTAACTCTCAAAGACTCAAACTAGGCAACTGGGCAGCAAGTCACAACCCCAAAAAGCATCAATGAAATGGACAATAATGAATGACCCAAAAGGTTACGCAAATTGGATTGAGTCTGTTTGTCTTTGGCCCTTCACCCAATAAACACTAGACAACATTAAAAAAAAAAAATGGGCCAACCCACCAACCCGATGGTCCAACCTGTCATGGGTTGGGACCATATGGGTTTGGGCCCAAAAGAACCGCTCCTAAATGGTCTCAATTTTTCAGAACCCAAACCGCCTATATTTGCGGGTTGGGCGGGCTCGGCCCGTGGTCCTAACCCATATTACCACCTCTACCTATGATATATCATCATAACTTTCATATTCATGTTTAAAATCTAAACCTAAAAAAACTAAAACCCTTATAAATTGAAATATTTAATTTATTATATCTCAACCTCTATAAATTGAAATATTTAATCTATTATAAAAATTTTCTAACAAATTATATGTATATGCTGATATACTTAAAAATAATTGAAAAAATTTACATGCATTATATAATTTCTATGGTAGGAATACGGGAGGAAAGCTTAACAATCTGAATAAATAAATTTTATATAAATAATTATATAATCTCTAATTTTTCTCTTTTTTTTAATAATCTCTAATTTTTCTCTTTACGCTAATATTAGATAATTATTTATATACAATTTCATTATTTGGTTTGTTAAAATAATTAGGCAAGTTAAAAAAAGTTATCATGGTTATGAGAAAAATGTATATGAGAATTCAGTATTTAGATTTTAGTAATAGATTAAATATTTTAATTTACTCAATCCACGTTTAGATTTTTAATTTGTTTTAGATTTTAAAAATAAATAAGAAATTTATAATAATGTAACATAGTGACCATATATAATAATATTAATATTAAATAGTTTAATTTATTCATCATGGGACATTGCCCCTGCTATCCTTTTTATGAGCAACTTTTATAATTATTACGCAAAACAAACTGATGGTTAAGATTTGTTAAAAACATTAAATGTGTCAAAAATATCATATATTTTTTTTAAATATGGCCCTATTTATGAAAAGAGCATGTGAGAGAGAATGAGTAACAAATATGAAAAAGTGTAAGTATAAAATATGAGAGAGAATGTGTAATAAATGAGTAAATGAAAGATAATTAGTGGTGAGTGGGGGTAATTAATATAAAGATGTGTATTTAATAAGGGTAGAAAAGAAAAAAATAGTTTAAATTTTGAGACATAAGGAGCAAATTTCTTATAAAAAGGATCAACTCTAAGAGAGAGAAAGTTGCTTATAAAAAAGACCGAAGGGAGTAGCATTAAAACGGGCATTTAACTTGTCACATAACCACCTACTACTAATGTCTCCATTTTTTGCTGAACAAGTAGTCCTCCTATTATAGTCCACTTGTCACACAATTAGCCCTACTAGTATCGCTCATATTATATAAGTAATAAATATTATACTATTTAGTTCAATTAAATATGTGAGTTTCAACTAACCATACATCGTGCGTGTTCTGAACTTGTTTTACATTTAATAATGTGTAATATTAAATATTAATTATATATATAAAAATTAATACCATATTTAACATTTGAGAAACTACAAGGACCAAAATCACGAATTCAAAACCAGAATGAAGAAAAATTATAGGAACTAAACATAATCAAAATACTATATGTCCAGCTCAAAAAAGGGGAGAATGAGTTATAAAAAAATGATTAAATTTGTATTATGAGCAATTTAAATGAAAAAAAATGTTCTCTAATGATGCAAGAAGAACAAAGGTGATAAGAAATTACCTTGTCCTTGATTGACTTCCAAATAACTCTGAGTCATTTCATCACCTGAAAAGCAATTAGAAAACATGTCATGATGGAAGGTGAAGTTTGTTTAGACAAAGTAAGCCTATTCACTATCTTTGAGGCAATGATAATAATTTAAAATAAGATTTCCAGTCTCCTATGATTTTGGTACATAAATATAACATTTAACCTTACTGGATAATTATATATGAAATCTTTTGCACCAGGAAAACCAACAACTATAAGCATACTTTTTCAATATGAGGGCAAGAAACACCTTGGCGTCTCATTTAGGCTCCTAAGTTGAAGGTTCTATGAATCATACATTGCCAAAACTCATCTCCCATTCAACACAGCCTCCGTTAGAATGTCCTCTTCTCTAGAACCACATTTTTCTTAGAAAAAGGGGAACAGGGAAACATAATAGGGATTGGAAGATAAATATATAGTTGATGATAGTAGTGGCTCTTTCTAAAATCTTTAGTCATATTCTAGTTTTCCCATAAAAATTGAAGATGGATTTCCAGATTCGGTCAGCAGGGGGCGAAAAGTGCGGCGTTCTAAACCCTCAATGTCAACGTGAATAAAACAGCAGTTTTTGACAGCAGTCGTTATGTCATATAATAATTAGATTTCAATCCCCACAATTCAAAGTCCGCACTAACGATTTCACACTATGCAAAGCATCTATTCGATCTTCAAAATAAAGGAAGAAATACAAGGTCAAACTCATCCAACATTTCACGATAATTTAACTCAATCCAACACTTCATTTACAAAATGTGAACACATCAAATATTCTAAAGCAGACGGATAAGCCCATGAATCAATGGCGCAGTTGTGAGCAGAAATAAGCTAATATGTTCCGCAGAAGAAGAACATATAAAAAGTAAAAAAAAAAAAAAATTAAAACCAAGAGAATCGGTAGCTAGGTCCATAATATACTGAAAGGATGAAAATGATCTGACATAAACAGACAAGTTAGTCCACAAAAAATATCAAGCGCTATCTAAGCTAGAGAAATTCAGATGAAGCAACAACGGTTTCAAAAATTCTTTAGAATCGGAGTGGAAGCAAACGAATTAGTAAGAGGAAGAAGGAGAAGTGTCGTGTCCAAGCTCACCGTCCATTTCGACGATAGGATTAGCGACCTTGATCTTATCGAATCCCATTTTCCGAAGGTTCTCTGAGTTGAATCGGTGGGAAGGCAGAGAGAGGAAGATGTGGAAGTAGGTGTAGGTAAAAACGAAGTGAGCTGAGAAGTGAGAAGAGACGGAGGAGCAAGGTGCCTAGAGGTGGGAAGGAACTCAAATACTTGTCTATTGGAGAGCAGAGCCTTCAAGTACATTCTATGGCCAAACAAAACAAAGCACATAATTATATTGTGGCTAAAATATACTTCACTTTTAATCCATTAATTTTATAAAATATATTTTTTATTTTTAATATTATTAATATCATTAATGCAAAATACTGACACAGTAAATTCAAATGATAATTGTGCGGTTCACAGAGCATATTTAAGTTTTAGCATTTTAATATAATATATTTATGTTATTGTACTAAAATAAACCAACAAATCACTATAAATAAAATTGAGGTTTTGATACTTACTGCTTCATTAGGATTTTAGGTATTTTTTTAATTTAAACATATTTTAAATTTAAGATTAATAATATTTAGTTATACAGTTATCACTTAAGTTTATACTGTCATAATTTGAGTTTGTTGTGCCAACGCTTTTTGTTAGCAACATTAACGGTATTAGAATTATAGGAATAAAAGTATGCTTTTTAAAATAAAGGGATTAAAAGTATACTACACGTAAATTTAAAAGATTAAATGTATACTTTAGCTTTATAATATACTTCAATTGTTTAAGGTAATTTAATCGCAGTTATGAATAACCAATGGGGTTTGGTTTAGTGGAATGAACTAGTCCTTGATAACATGATAAACTAAAGTTTGAATCATTGTTGGGAGAAGTGCCCACATTTAGTTTCCGACACTTCCTTGAACAAGAGTGCCTCCAATAGAAGGATACAATCTTTACTGGGAGAAGTGCCCATATTTAATTCCCAACAACACCTCAAATAAGTGTATTTTCAATAGAAGAATATTTATGTCTAAAAAAGAAAATTGCAGTTATGAATATCCACTCATCATTATATTATATTTATATCATTCTAATAAATCAAAATTGTACCTCATTATAATTTTATCAGAAAAAATCAGTACAATATATATTATTGAATCTGCCTCCTCAAAACCTTACCAGCTTTGTGGGACAAAACTTTCTGGAGGACAAGAGAATATCATGATCTTTCAACAGTTGTCATTTTTTGATCACTATGTTATCGTTGTGAGTTACTTTGTGTTAGACTTTTTAATGATTAAATTGTTCATATAAGACTCCATGATGACTTTCCTATCTTTTAATCATAATTTAAATAATTTTTATTCACAAAAAAATATTAATATTTTTTGACCATGAAAAAAATATATTAATATTAAAATTTTAAGCATTGGCAATATATTCTTAAATGCTGATATACTTGTTAGACCTGGTTAACACTCAAGAGGGGGGTGAATTGGATGTACGATAAGAAAATATGATCTCTTAAAATCTTTTCGTAACTTATCAAATCAATACATATGGAACTATAAAATCATATGTAGATATATAGATTATATATGCTGAAAATATAAAAGCTTAGGGAAGAGAAGATGCAAACTATGATTTATCCTGATTCGGTCTAATTCACTATGACCTATGTCCAGTCCCCAGGCTCTTCCTGAGATTTTCAATCCACTATCTCTTCTTGTTTACCCGGGCACAAGAAAAGTCACTACAAATCTTTTACAAAGTTACTCCCCCTTACACACTGTAAGGTTTACACCTTCTTACGGTTAGTTGAGTAAAGCAATCCCAAAGACATTTCTCTCTTGCTTACCCGTGCAAGTCTTATGAGCAGCAACGTTATCTCCTGTTTACACCACTGTAAGTCTTACGAGCAGCAACATTATCTACTGCTTGCACTTTATAAGTATTACTAGCAGAAAGTCTAACCGACAACAACTTTCCCGTAAGGAATTCAACCCTCTCAAGGTCCCTCTACCTCGAGATCAATACAGACATATAGATGAAGTGTTTATAGACTCTCTCACAGAGTAGATGAAATGCTCACTGAAAGTACAATAAAAATATTCACTCTCTCAAATATACATGATATATAAAACAGATAAGAACAGAGAGTGCGTAAGGCGGAAGACTTATGATAACAACATATTGGCGTAGTTGAGTTCCGGTCACTATGTTTTTTTTGTTCTTATGTACGCTATGTCCTTCTTTGAATGCTCTTCCATATATAGCTGGGTTGTAGAAGATAACCGTTGTTAAGCATCCGTCCGTTAGAGTCTATTGCTCCATTTGACCTTTGCACGTATTTGAATGTTTTCCCATTGGTCTGTTGAGCTTTCTTCTTCCCGTCAAGCTTCTCTGTCCAACTTTTCTTTTGAAAATATAAACATACTGAAGGTAGTCGTTTTAAGGTGTCTGTTGTGGAGTGGGATGTTTGAATCTTCAGACAAGTTGTAATGGTTTGCGTCAGTTAACCGTAGTGGTTGTTCGATGCATGTGCACTGACAGCTAGGCTATATCATTATGTCCGCCATCTTTGACTTCTTTAAGTCTTTAAACAATATGAGTACCAACAACCTGTTTCACACTTTGACAAACATTAAACAATGTCTACGAATGATAATTGATATAGGTTTAATAGTTAAATGATGTATAAACGTGTTCGGATTCATCCGTGATTTTACTCTTCCTCTGCTGACTCATGAACTCGAGTGCATGATCCCAAACTCGAGTGCATAGTATTTTTGCACGTTCTCCATATGGTTTATGTCATAAACTTCCAGAGTGCACTTCCATAACTCGAGTGCAACATGACTTAGAATTCGAGTGCTATCTGACGAACTCGAGTGCACCTTATTTCTTTAAGTTTACAAATCTCTCGGGTACACACTTTCACCGTAAAACTCTCGACACTCGAGTGCAAATGATATGTAGGACTCGAGTGATTCAATCCCAACTCGATTGTAACATTTGTTTCCCAGCAACATGACTCTCGGGTATGAACTTTCACATCATAACTCACAGAACTCGAGTGCAAATGGTATGTAGAACTCGAGTGCGTGAATCCTTGACTCGAGTGCATTCTTATACTTCACGGCTTCAACTCTCTCGGGTGGAAACTCTCATCTCAGCATTTTTAGAACTCAAGTGCTAGATGAGTAAGGAACTCGAGTGTAGCACTAGTATCTTAGCAAGAAGACTCTCTGGAATGAACTCTTTCGTCGGAACTCTCATGACTCGAGTGCTTCTTGTGTTGTGTGAATAGTGGACTCAAAATATGATCCATTCTTTTTTGACTCCAAACATGGTAAATGAATGATCATTATAAAGCTCTTATTATCATTTACATTCCAATGCAAAAGAAATCACCTCCAAACTCATTGTATTCTCCAAGTTATGATCCAATGAGTGTAGATAACATACATATTCTCGAGCATCAACTTCCAGAAGTCATACCGCATTGAATATAACTCCAAAATTGACATGTTATATATCCATGGAAATCTCTTTGAGTCTAATTTCAAATGGCACTAGTTTGAACTCATTTGAACGTGTATTTTGAGAGATATGTTCAAAATACGAAAATTGTTCCTGAATATGATGGTGATTTGAATTTCAACTTCAAAAATCCATATCTATCTCATCTGAGATTATTTTATGTTGATTCTGGTTTCCAAAGGACGCATTGTGAGTCTAGTTTCATATGTTACTGGTTTCATCTCAATTAGAGTTGTGGTTTGGGAGATATAGTTGAATTACTGAAGCTCGCCCAAACTGAACGTAAAACATGGATGAACAGAGTATGTTGATCTACGCCGTGAACGAGTTCTCATATCTAAACTCGAGTTCAGACCAATTTTTGCAATGCTAAACAGTCTCAAACTCGAGTTATCCATAACAAACTCGAGTGCAAAACTTGGGAATCATCCGGAAGTCTTTTCTGACCAAAACTCGCATGCAAAACTCTTTGAACTTGAGTGCTACAGTGCTGAACTCGAGTTCTACTATTCAAACTCGAGTGCTACAGTATTTCAGATGCTATAGTGCCTGCGTGCTACAGTATCTTACTGCTACAGTACCAAACGTTATATCTGCTATAGTAACTTCTGAATTCCCTTTTGATCGTAGAAACGTACGCTATTTCTCCTAAGAGCTTGAATCTTGATATTCCCATTAATTCCTTGAAGCTCTTCTTTCTCCAATCTCTTTGACTAATCTATAAGATATACAACATTAAATATAGTAGTTAGTCAATATAAAGAGATGAATATTAAGCAAACTTTTTGCTCTTAATATCTTATATCTATATTTGACATCATCAAAACTAATCACACCTAACAATATTAAATATAATATTTCTTAAAATAACACTATTTGGTAAATAATTATAAGAATTAGAAGGCTCAAAAATATTTTTTAAAATTGAAGAATTAATTTTAAAAAATTATATAAAGTAGGAAAATAAACGTATAAAAAAATGCAATGTTACCAACAATCCACAAGTTGATATGGGAAGTGACCTCATTTCTTTAAAAAGAAAAATACAAGTTTAAATTTCAAAAAAAGATATTATTTAAAAAGATGAAAACCCTTTAAGCTCTAATCTTCAAAATTTAAAAGGGATTACACCCTTGATCAAATTAAAAAAAGTCCAACATTCAACTAAATGTAGGTGCATCAATCAGCTGAAATGTCATGAATGCCCTTTTATTTTTTTATTTATTTGATCAAAGGTTTCCCCCTCTAAGATTAGAGAGCAAATGATTCTCACATCTCTCAACAAGTGAACTTCCCAAAATTTGAATTTAAATAAACCCTACGTAGAATTCAAATCATATAGTTGACTAATATCTTGAATGCCCTTCTAATCTCATTGAATTACACGTTTGTCATGGTAGCATAAAAAAGGGAGAAATCCATATACAACTACTTGTATTTTCTTTCAATTTTTAATTGAGAAAATTACAGTCAGGTCTTAAATAAAAAATAAAATAAAAAAATAGTCCCATTAAAAACTTAAAGAGCAGGTCATTGATAAGTTTATGGGCTCCATTGATAAGTTCTTTAGGTTTTTTTTTTTCATTTTGAAATTTCAAGGGACCATTTTTTATTCATTTTGTCTCTTGTTTGGGACATGACTGTAATTTTTGTTTTTTAATTTAGTACATGTATATCTCCAAATTAAATACTTTAATTTTACTTTATTAGTATTGTTAACTCTTGTATATGAACTAACAGTGCTAACTAAGTAATGTTACCAGAATTAACGATGTTAATAGAGTAAAATTAGTGATTTAATTAAGAGGAAAAAAAGCACCCCAACAACAAAACAACAACAACAACAAAACCTTTATTTCACTAGGTGGGGTCGGCTACATGGATCGCACGACGCCATTGTGCTATGTCAAAAACCATAGATTTCGATATATTATTAATTATAAGGTCTCTCTCTATGACCTTATTGAGCGTTAGTTTCGGCCTTCCTCGACCTCGTCTAATAGGATTACATCCTACTTGATCCACCCTTCTCACCGGAACACTCAAAGGCCTACGCTAAACATGTCCAAACCACCTCAAATGATTTTCTACCATTTTTTCTTCAATAGAAGCCACTCCCACTCGTTCACGTATATGAGTATTACGAATCTTGTCTTTTCTTGTATGGACACTCATCCATCTCAACATCCTCATCTCAGCGACTCCCATTTTATGCTCATATTGTCCCTTTAAAGCCCAACATTCACTACCATATAGCATTACTGGTCTTATAGCAGTCTGATAGAACTTTCCTTTTACCTTATTAGGTACTTTACGATCACAGATAACTCTAGTAGCTTTTCTCCATTTATATCATCCGACCTGAATTCTGTGATCGACATCTTCATCAATTTCACCATTTTGTTGTATAATTGATCCCAAATATCTAAATTTTTTCACTTGTGGGATGACTTGCCTTCCCAATTTAACTTCCACTTCCCTTTGGCTTTGTCCTTTATCAAACTTGCAATGCATATATTCAGTTTTGTTCCGACTAAAACAAAGCCCCTCAATTCCAAAGTCCGTCTCCATATCTCAAGTTTAGAATTAATATCTTATCTAAATTCAGCCAACAGAACCATATCATCCGCAAAAAGTATGCATGTAGGGATCTCCTCCTTTATATGCTCAGTTAGAACATCTATCACTAGGTTGAACAAATAAGGACTCAACGCTGATCCCTGATGTAGTCCAATCCTTATAGGAAAGTCATTTGTAACACCTCTAGGCGTTCTAACATTGGTTGTAACCCCCTCATACATGTCCTGAATGGCTTTGATATAAGCAACCCTCACCCCCTTCTTTTCCAAAGTACATCTCTTGGCACCCGGTCATACGCTTTTTCCAAATCAATGAAGACCATATGCAAATCTCTTCTCTTGCTCCTATACTTTTCCATTAGCCCCCTTAATAAATAAATCACTTCTGTTATAGACCTTCCTGGCATGAATCCAAATTGGTTTTCAGCGATATCCGTCTCCAACCTTAATCTGTGTTCAATCACTTTTTCCCACAATTTCATTGTATGACTCATTAGCTTAATTCCTCTATAGTTTGCACAATTCTGGATATCCCCTTTATTCTTATAAAGCACCCCAAGAACCAAATTAAAAATTTAAAAAGTTAAAAAATGGTTGGCCAAACAAATTGTGTGTATATGAAAACTATATAAATGTCTATATAATATATTTATTTTTACTTAAATATATTATGCTTGAACTGTGCACACAAAAATGGGCCCTACATGGAATTCAAATCATACAGTCCACTAATATCTTATCTACAAAAAAAAAAGCGCCGATGCTAATAATATTAAAAATATGAGATGGTCAAAATTGCTATCCATGGTCATAAAAATGTAATGATGAGCATGTTTGGGATTATGATTGGAATCTTAAAAGTATTTATGCATATAAGTAAATAATACTCATCTCACATACTTACCTCGTGTAACGACCCTTTCTCACAAACAACAATTATCCACATTTATACAAAATCAGTGATAATTTTTTTTCCAATATCATAGTTCAATCCAATACATATCAGAGTTCAGGACACAAACTCGCCCACAAACTCTTCCACAACATATCGGAGTTTAGGGCACAAACTCGCCCACAAACTCACTGCAGATAAATTTATTATTCTGATATCACATCACAATTAACCCATGGGTCACAAAATGATTTCCAACATAGATATCCAAACAGTAATTATGGCATTTTAAAAACATGTGGGCCCTATAATGGCAATATAGAAATTAATACAACACCAATACCAAAAGAGGCCTACAAGATTCTCAAAGTCTATGCCTCTGGTTGCTTCCCTTGGCCTCTATCCAGATTAGAGGTATCGCTTGAAAAATTATTTATAATGACGGGGTGAGACATAAAGTCTCAGTAACCAAAATAAATTTATAAAATATGCAGGAAAAGATTGTAAGTCAGAGAAACAGGTTTAACTGACATAATAATAATAATAATAATAATAATAATAATAATAATAATAATAATAATATTCTCATAATTTAACATTTAACATGATATAATCAATAAAACTATCCCAACTCATCCATCCTGCTCCTCCTTATCTCCTCTGGACTGGTACAGCCTATCAGTGCTAGTATACCCGGCCAAAGGTTAGCTAGTCACATCAAGAATACTGCCCCCTCCCATGCCACAACCAATATACCGTAACAGGGAGGTGTCCGCCCAAACACTCAGCTCCAAAATCCGGGCAAGGATTGAGAAAGCCGATGGGCACACAATTCACCATATCTCTTCCACACAACCCAACATATCCCGTAATATAAAAATAATAAATTAATACAGCTTTCAAAAACAATTACAATAATTCTAAATTCTTATACAACATTCATCTCAAACAACATATCCACCATAACAGTAACAATTCAATAATAATTTGAAAAATACACTGCTTCACTGAAATAAATTCATATTCAAACATAAATATAATCTTACGAAACACATACAAGTAATATAGATAAAAGTAAGGTTTATAAAATACCTTACAGTCCAAAACAAGCATATAAAATAAATTAACCCCGGTTACCTCGATTCCAAGCTTAATCTTAATTTGGATAGTAAAACCCGTGCAATCACCGATCACAAGAAAAATCTACATTATTAATGTAGATACCAATTAACCAAAAATAACAATAAAATAATTAATTTACATAATTTAACTCCTACAACCCAATTTTCTCTACAACTATTATCCTCATTTATTCCAATTTCCTTAAAAGAAATCCTTAAATAACCTTTAATATACCCATAATTACAAATCTCCAATACCAACTTCCTAAATAATTAAATCTCTCTTTCATAATTTATATGGATATAATATAATTATTAAACAATTCCTCAAATATCCACATAATTAAAATCATACCAAATTATAATTCAAATATTAAGTCCTAATTTATATTTTTCACATAGCTCAGATCTAACAAAAATAAACCGATTAAAACCTCAATAATACCTCCAATAATCCAAATAAAATATTTAAACTAATTTTTATCGGTAAAAACACCCTATAGGGATTAATTTAAACCCTATTTATAAAAAAAATTAATTATAAAATCATATGACCACTAAATAATAAATCTAAACCGATTAAAATAAACTGTTAATTATTCTCTACATTTCTACAGTCTTATATTGATAAAACTCAAAACTTGCCTAAAATCATATCCCCAAAATATTCTCTAACTAGCATAAAATTACTATCATATGAAAGAGAAAATTATTTAGAACATATTTTATAAAAGAAGCTTTGTAATTAAAAGAGAGTTTGTGTACCTTATTAATCCCCGAAGAACTGAAAATACCCTTATCAGAACCTCACTCTCTCTTCTTTTCCTGAAACACTTCACTTGCGTGAAGTGTTTAGCTGAGGGGGTATTTATAATACCCCCTCTGCTTCTGAATTCGTTGCTTTGGCGCCTGATGGCGCCAAAGCAACACATATACACATATACATATTTGACAAAAGGGGCAAACCCCTTTTGTCAATGGTAGGCGCCGATTTCGGCGCCTACCTTTATATATATATTATAATATTATATTATTATTTTAATAAATTATTATTTTATTAATAATAAAAAAATTAATTTCTAATAATTTTTTTTAAGAATGTCACACCTCGTATATCATAAATCACAATTAAAAAGTTATTTTTGAAGATTTCAATCGCTGTTCTAAATAAATATGAAATATGAAAGAGAAAATGACATCTCAGGATACTGTAATCATTTTAATCAAATTTAATGACAAATTTTTTATAGAAAAATAAAAGTTATTCGTGAGAAATAAAGAATTTTTTTCTTTAGAAGGACCATTTATTCATTTTTATAAAATTCCAATGTTAGAGCTTTATTAGAGCTTTTTTTTAATTCTTAAATGTAATTAAAAGTATCATTACAAGTTCGTAGAATATTTTCTTTTCATATATATATATGAAACGTGGTGTCTCAAGTGTCCACTCTTCTTTGGCCAAAAAACAAAAATGTGAATTAGGGCAAGCGAGCGAAACTTGTTCGGTAGTTGCTGAGACAAGTGTGAAGCTATTGATTAGCGCGGTTGTCATTAAAAAGTAAGACGAAGGCTTTTTATGGTGGAGCTCAATTGAAAACAACTCCGCAAGTTAAAGGCTCTCTATCTTGCCCTTGTCAAGTTTTTGGACTAAGACTTCATAAGTGTGCAGGCTGTGTCAAAAAATAAAGAGTAAGTAAGATATCACTGTTGCAAAAAGTACTTTTTAGACTGGTTAAAAATGACTTTTTAGACTAGTTCTAGATGAGGTCTTGATACAGTTGGTCTAAAAAGACAATTTTTAGACCGGTTGTATAAAAGTCTTTTTTAGATCGGTTGTTCACAACCGGTCTTAAAAGTGCCATTTTTTAAATTTATTCCTCTTACAACCTAGGTTACCCAGGTCAGTAAGTCATTTCAACGACAATCCCAAATTTCACAGAAGCAACAACACATATTACACACAGTCAGAAATAATGACAGCAACATTACTATACCCCACATTTCACAGAAGCAACATCAATAAAAATCAACATAGACAATCAACACTTTCAATTCTCAGCAATAATATCAACACATTATCATCAAGCATTTTAAAAAAATAATTTGAATCTATCGAGATAACAATATAATGAACTACAATTTAACAATAACAGTAGCAAAATCTCAACTTTGCACTTTCAATTCCAAAACTGTTAGATTTCATGTTTTGATGATAACAAATCATGTTTTGGAAGCTCATGGATTAATTACCAGCAAAGCAATCAATTCTGGTGATCTGTGCAAGATCACTCGAGTGATTTTATTAATTACTCGAGTGATATTCAAGATCACTCGAGTGATCGCTGAAATCACTCGAGTGATTGCGAAAAATAACAGATCACTCGAGTGATATGGGAAATCACTCGAGTGATCCACAATTTCACTTCCAGTGATCGCGAAATCACTGCAAGAAAATTTCACTGTTTTGAAAATCACTTCCAGTGATTCTGAATCACTCGAGTGATGCGCCAAATCACTTCCAGTGATTGTGAATCACTCGAGTGATACGGCCAATCACTTCCAGTGATCTAGAATTCACTTCAAGAAAATTCCACTGTTTTGCAAATCACTTCCAGTGAAGTACAGATCACTCGAGTGATCCGCCAAAATTCTCAAATCACTTCCAGTGATTCTCAATCACTCGAGTGATGTTGGATTTTCGCTGAATCACTTCCAGTGAATTGGAAATCACTGCAAGAATATTTTACTATTCACCAAATCACTTCCAGTGATCTTGAATCACTCGAGTGATATTTGAAAAGTTGCAAATCACTTCCAGTGAATTGGAAATCACTCCAAGAAGAAATCACTATTTACAAAATCACTTCCAGTGATTCCAAATTCACTCGAGTGAAATATGCAATTTCCAATATCACTTCCAGTGAACCAGCAATCACTGACAGAAGTTTTCAAAGTTTTCAAAATCACTCCCAATGACATTATATTCACTTCCAGTGATATTGCACTTGCTCATATAATGATCTATTGTTTCCATGTGCTTTTACCTCAACAGATTTTGCTAGTGAAATTCTATTATTACTGATTTCTCCAAATAGCTGTCAAAATCATATGGTATATCATTTTAATACTTAGTTGCGAAAATAGGATCACTCTCTATGGTTTTATTCTGTCACTTTTTATAAAACATCTCCAGTGATCCATATTAATTTGTTGAGATACAAATATTGCTTAACGGTTATATTCATAAGTGTGTTACAGCTGTACTCCACCATCACGCACTTGACTTGTAACTGAACACTCCACTCAAACGACAACTATTCATGGTAGCAGCAGAAATTCAAAAGTAACGGAAGACAAATGCTATTACATTTGTCAGAAGCATCTTTGAATCAACGGAAAAATTTACAACGGTCTTCAAGTGGTTCTATTATATATGTCCAGCCATTTGAAAAATACAACAACAAAGAAAAAACGCCTGAATACTCCAAAAAGCAATATCCTCACAAAAGCTTCAGTTCATCATTCGTGCTTCAGTTCTTATCTTCATACTCTGTGAGAGAGATTTGTCATTCATACTTAATCATTTTCAATAGAGTTAACTTAAGGTTGAGGAACCTTAAGTAGGGATTTGTGCCTTGTGTAAGGGGGAGCGAGTGTCTAGAGGAACTTGCTAGTTGTACTGTGGTGCCAAGAACCCACTGAATCTTGGATGATATAGTGAAAAGGTCAGAAGGATTTCTGAGGACTGGACGTAGGTCAAGTGGTTGAGACCGAACCAGTATAAATCTCTGTGTGAATCTCGGTGATATCTCTTCCTTTCATTAACTGTGCTTTAAGTTTTATAAATTGAATTTAAGCTTTCGATGTATTTTGTAATCACCCAATTCACCCCCCCTCTTGGGTGAAAAGCTTGCTCTAACATTTGGTATCAAAGCACAGGTCTTCTAATTCAGGCTTAACAACCTTAGAATGATCCGATGGCAAGCATGGGTGAAGCAATCCTTCCTGACGGAGCTTCTATCACTAGACCACCTGGTTTCAGTGGTAAACATTTTTCCTTCTGGAAAGCTAAGTTCTGTGTGTTCGTATTGGCTACAGAATACGGACTATGGGATGTGATTGAAACTGGAAACTATGTGCTGACAAAGACTGAAGAATCTCGAAAAGTTCCTAAATCACCAGCAGAATTTGATGACAATGACAAAAGGCTAGTGACTCTCAACAGCAAAGCAATTCTAATGATCCAGAGTGCACTAAGTCAAAAAGAATACTTCAGAATCTGTACTCTTCAGACTGCTAAAGAAATATGGCAAGCGCTTGAAGTAGCTCATGAAGGAACATCTGGAATAAAAGAAAATCGAGTCAATACTCTAACTACAGAGTTTGATCTGCTTCGTATGAAGGAAGGTGAGTCAATAGCTGAATTTGAACTTAGATATACTCACATTGTTAATCAACTTGCAGCACTTGGAAAATTCTATGATCAGAATGTCCAAGTAAGAAAAATACTAAATATTCTCTCCAAAGAATGGGAAGCGAAAGTCACAGCAATAGAGGAAGCCAAAGGAGAATCAATGCAGTCTGTAGCTTCTCTGTTTGGAAGCCTTTCAGAATATGAAAGCAAACTAAAATTCAAACGAGAATTAGAAGAAGTTGGCGACAGGAGGAAGAAAAGTCTTGCACTGAGTGTAACAAAAACAAAGGCAGAAAACCAGGAAGAAGAAGAGGAGATCGATGATGATGAAATGGGCCTGATGATCAGAAGATTCAAAAAATTCTACAGAGGCCAAGGATTCAGAAATTTTCAAAGAGGTGGAACAAGTGGCAAAAGAGACGCCAAGGAAATCATCTGCTATGAATGTGGTAAACCGGGACATATCAAATCAGAATTTCTGGAGCTATTGCAGAAAAATAAAGAAAAGAGAAACTTCAAATCCTTCAACAGAAAGAAGGCATTTGTTTCTGCAATATAGGGAGATACCTCCTCCTCAGAAGAAGAAAGCGATAATGAGGAGACAACCAATATATGTCTGGTTGCTCAAAAAGAAACAGACGAGGAGGTAATGAATTCTGACCCTACATATGATGAGTTACAAAATGAATATGATGCTTTACATTCTGAATTTATCAAAATTGTTAATACTTTGATTGTCTGTAAAAAGAGAAACAAATTTCTTGAAGAAAGAATTAAAAACCCTTTGGAAAGAGATTGCGAAAGGTGTTTGTCTTTTGAAAAGAAAAATATTGATCTTACTAAAACTCTTGAAAAATTTACAAAAGGAAGTGAAATGTTAAATGTTATTTTAAAAGCACAACGTCATGTGAATGATAAGTCTGGTATAGGATATGATCCGAACCTAGACAAAAGAAAAGGTAAGAAGAAAACAGGAAGTAAATCCTATCTAAGTTATTTCACACGTTCTGTGCACACATCTAATCCTTTTGCCTATTGTAATTACTGCAATAGAAAAGGACATTATACTTCTTCGTGTTTTCATAAAAAGAAAGGAATTATAGGAACCTATAAATGGATACCTAAGAAGATTCATGAACAAGAAGTTATTTGTACTAACCCAAAAGGACCTAAAAAGATATGGGTACCTAAAACTTAATTATCCTTAACTGCAGGTTTGTCTCAGAACATCCAAATCAACCAAATGGTATATAGATAGTGGATGTTCAAGACATATGACTGGTGATCCTGAGAACTTCACCACATTAGTACCTAAGGAAGGTGGCAAGGTGAAATTTGGAGGAAATCAAACTGGAAGGATAGCAGGACTTGGGGAAGTCAAAGATAAAATCAAAGACGTATATTACGTTGAAGGTTTATGTCACAATCTATTAAGTGTAAGTCAAAGCACGGATAAAGACAACTGGGTAATATTTGATTCAGAAGAATGTCTGATAGTCAGCAAGAAGGATCTGCAAATTGAAAAGAAAAAGTTGAAGACCACACTCAAGGCAAAAAGGGAAGGTAACTGCTATACTCTTGATATGAATGAAAATATTTCCGAAAATTGCCTTCTGAGTAACACTGACGAGAGTTGGCTTTGGCATAAGCGACTTGCTCATGTTAATATGCATCAATTACAAAAGTTACTCAAAAAGGATTTGGTAATTGGACTACCTAATGTTAATTTCAAGAATGATTTAGTCTGTGATGCTTGTCAAAGAGGTAAACAAACTAAATCTTCCTTTAAAACAAAAACTGAAATTACCACTAATAGACCACTTCAACTATTGCATATGGATCTGATTGGTCCAGCAAGAGTTAAGAGTCTCGGTGGAAACTTTTACACATTTGTTATTGTTGATGATTTTTCTAGATTTACCTGGAATATATTTCTGTCATCCAAAGATGAAACCTTTTATAAATTTATTGCCTTTGCCAAGAAAGTGCAAAATGAGAAAGGTATGTCAATTGCAGGAATCAGGACAGATCATGGTGGAGAATTTGATAATCAAGCATTTGCAGAATATTGTGATACAAATGGCATCAATCACAATTTTTCAGCACCAAGAACTCCACAACAGAATGGTGTCGTGGAAAGGAAGAATAGAGTTCTTACAGATATGACTAGAGCAATGCTCAACGAAAAGAATGTTTCTCAAGTCTTCTGGGCAGACGCAATGAGCACTGCATGCTACATTTCAAATAGAGCATATGTCAGAACCAAACTTGGAAAGACACCCTATGAACTTTACAAGGGACGGAAACCAAACCTCGCTCATCTACACATTTTTGGCTGTAAGTGCTTTATTCATAACAATGGTAAAGATAATCTTGGAAAGTTTGATTCTAAGGCTGATGAGGGACTTTTCCTAGGATATTCAAATCAAAGTAAAGCATTTAGAGTTTTTAATAAACGAACATGCGTTGTAGAAGAATCAATTCATGTTGTATTCGATGAATATGTATCCTCTAGAAAAAACGTTGATGATGAGATAACTAGAAACCAACCATCTATTAATTCTCCAAATCTTGAAAATAACAATTTTGAAAAAGAAGTTGAACTAAGTAATCCAGATCAACCTCGAGCCTGGAAATACATCAAGAGTCATCCTCTAGATCAAGTGATAGGTGGAGTTAATGAAGGTGTCAAAACTAGAAACAAAGTTTTAAACGAAGTGAGTTTTTCTGCATTCATTTCTCAATTAGAACCTTCTAACATTGAAGAAGCCCTATCAGATAATGATTGGGTATTAGCAATACAAGAAGAGTTAAATCAATTTGACAGAAACCAAGTTTGGGACTTAGTGCCCCGGCCTAAAGACCACTCGGTTATTGGCACTAAATGGGTATTCAAGAACAAACTTGATGAATCCGCAGCTATTGTCAGAAACAAGGCAAGGTTGGTTGCCAAAGGCTATAATCAGGAAGAAGGAATTGATTATGAGGAAACATATGCTCCAGTAGCAAGATTGGAAGCTATACGAGTACTCTTAGCCTTTGCATGCATCAAAGGATTCAAATTATATCAAATGAATGTGAAAAGTGCTTTCTTAAATGGGTACATCAAGGAGGAAGTTTATGTAGAACAACCTCCTGGCTTTGAAGACGTATCCAAACTAGATCATGTTTTCAAACTCAAGAAAGCCTTATATGGTTTGAAACAAGCTCCTAGAGCCTGGTACGAAAGGTTGAGCAAATTTCTTATCGAATTTGGTTTTACTCGAGGAAAAGTCGATACAACTTTATTTATAAAACGAAAACTAAGTGATATTTTGGTAGTTCAGATTTATGTTGATGATATTATATTCGGATCTACTAATGACTCCTTGTGTAAAGAATTTTCTGAGATAATGCAGGGAGAATTTGAAATGTCATTAATGGGAGAATTGACCTTCTTTCTTGGTTTACAAATTAAACAAAGGAAGAATGAAATATTCATATCACAGACCAAATATCTTCAAGAATTGCTCAAGAAGTTTGGTGTACAGATACACCTATGAGCTCAACCGTACTGATGGATGCTAATGAAAAAGGAGTTGACTTCAACATAACTCAATATCGAGGAATGATTGGATCATTACTCTATCTCACAGCCAGCAGACCTGATATCCAGTTCAGTGTTGGTCTATGTGCAAGATTTCAATCATGTCCTAAAGTGTCACATGCTGAATTAGTGAAACGAATTTTCAGATATCTCGCAGGCACAAAAGAGTTGGATATATGGTATCCCAAAAAGGGTAATGAATATTTAGTTGCCTATTCTGACTCTGATCATGGTGGCTATAAAACAGATAGGAAGAGCACAAGTGGGCAATGTCAATTCCTTGGAGGCGCAGTTGTTTCTTGGTTCAATAAGAAACAAACTACAGTATCATTATCTTCAACGGAAGCAGAATACATAGCAGCCTCAAGCTGTTGTGCACAAGTACTGTGGCTAAAACAGCAACTTCAGGATCTTGGCATATATCTTAAAGAAATTCCTATTTACTGTGACAACACCAGTACAATAAGTTTGGCGAAAAATCCTGTACAGCATTCAAGGACCAAGCATATTGATGTGAGACATCACTTCATTAGAGATCATATTCAGAAAAGAGATGTCAAGGTGTTATTCATACCCACACACTTGCAATTAGCTGATATCTTCACCAAACCTCTTGCCCGAGAACAATTCATGCACATACGAAGGGAATTGGGAATGGTAAATTCCAATGAATTGTAAGTTGTTTAATCTTTATAAATGTTGATTTCATATTGTTTTGATGATCCCATTACTAACTTAAGCATAGGAGTATCTACAAAGTTGTTTTGCAGGATGCTCTGTAATATCCTCAAGTAACAGGGACAAACAGAGAGGAAGACAGTGGAGTAAGTGAAAAGTGAAACACTGCAATCACAGGTAAATTAGATAATTAAATTAATAAATTTATCACTGGTAAGTCATATGAGTATTTTAATTATTAATTTTGGAGTTACAGCATGGTTTGAGATTCTGTGAAGTGTTTTTGTACTTCACTCGAGTGATTTTTATATTTCACTCGAGTGAAAACCAAAATCACTCGAGTGAATGTTAAAAATCACTCGAGTGAATGTTAAAAACTCTGTTATATCAGTATTTCTCTCTCGCGACTGTTCACTCTCTTCAAACCGTCACCTCCACTCGCTGAAATCCTCTCATTTTCCTTGAAACCTCTTGAACCCAGTAACGGAAATCTTCTTTACTACTCCTAACCGACAAATCCCCTTAAAAGCCAGCCCATTTCAGTTTAAAGTCTTCCTCCCATTTCCGTCAGTTTCGCCCTTCATTCCCGACAGTCTACCAAGCGTCAAAATTTCAGTCTACCCAGCGTCAAAACCTTCGCCTCCACCAAGTGTCGGTACCCATGGAAAGAACAAAAAGGCCCGGGAAATCTCCTCCACCTCCACCTCCGTCTAAGAGGGCGAAAGCCCCCGCTGAACCAGAACCCAATTCACCCAGACCAAGATCCAAGGGGATTCGGATTGAGGAACCAACGGGAATGGCTACCCGTTCGCATACCAGCATAAAAGTTAAAGGTAAAGAAAAACAGCGAGAAGCAGATGTCCAAGAGTCTACCTTGCAAAGAAAAATCTCACGAGCAGTGAATATCTTGGCAGCCTCAGTTCCTTAGAAGTCACGGTATGCAAGTCAAGCCACTGGTAGTCGACAATCTGGATCTCTGGCTGAAGAAACCACAGAACTCCTTGAACCTCCTTCTGGATTTAACACTGGTAATCTCAGTATCTTGAACTCCATTGTGTTTACCTCACACTTTGCCAAAAGAACCTTCTGTCCTGTTGTGTGGGTTGATTTGGAGAAACTAAAACAGAAATTTCATATTGATCTAACCCCATATTTGAAACAATATGAACCTTGGCTGAGATTGAGAATGTCATACAATCCTTTGGTTGTCAAATATTTTTACTGTAACATGAAGACTGCTGATGTAAAGGATGACTAAGGAAACATCATTGCTGAGAGAATTGAAACAAGTATTAGAGATCAGAAAATTCTTCTGTCTGGGGATCTTATCAACACCTATCTAGGCATAGAGGATGCTCCCATGAGGCCTCCACGTGTCTTTAATATTCATGAATTAGTTGATATCTTTAGACCAGGACAGCCTGGTGTGCCTTTACCCAATTCCCCAGCCTCTCTCACCAACAACCAGAGAGCCTTATTCTACATTTACTCCCGTAGCATGGTTAATAAAGCAAAAAATTTCACTCATATCACGGGGAAGGATCTTCAGATGATGGCTTCTCTTATGACAAGGGAAAGAAGAAACGTGGGGGAACTCATTTTTCAAGAGATGAAGAGGTTCAGATTTCACTCCTCCAGGTGTACTACTATTCCCTATCCTCAGCTTGTGTCTTACATTCTTTCCATACACAACATTTGGCATTTGACACCTGAGGGAGATATTGTGAGGATTTCTAAGTTTGGGAAAATCCACCTCACTCGGATGGGAATTACCATTCCTGCTGGAGCATCTTCACAACAGAGACCATTCACCTCCTCCTGAGGCCAGCCAGAGAGAACCTCAGAGGATGGACCCTTCACCCTCCAAGATGGATGAGGCACAGTCCTCTAGAGCAGTCTCCCATGGTCCCTCTTTTACTCAGGCTGCTATTCAGACGTATATCCAGGAGGTCATTCAGTCTGCAGTCACTCAGTTGAAGAACTCTAACGCTCAACTGATTGATCAAGTCAATAATCAAGTGACAATCTTAGTGGCAGCAGTGGATCATAACTCCAATCTCCTCTTTGAGCGCCTAACTGAGCAGACACAGAGAATTCAGAGGATTGAGGATGCTCTCAGGACTCACCTTCATATCCCCTTCCCTGACTTACCACCTGCCTCATCACAACCTCCTCCATCAGATTCTTCAGTTCCAGAGATTTCACTTTCTGATCCTCCCATCATTCCTCCCATTATTCCTTCAGACACTCCTCCAGCACCTCCCACAACCTTTATCTCTGATCCTATTTCTGCTGGTGATATTCCACACACTGACCCCATTCTCCAGACTCCATCATCTTCTTCACATCATACTGCTTCTAGTTCTCATACTGAGGAAATTATAGCTGAGGAAGCCACCACAGAGGTCATAGGACCTACTCACTCCACTTCCACCACTCCTCTTGAGCCATCTTCTACCACATTTTCCTTCCAATCTCCTCCACAACTTTCCATTATTCCATATGTTCCACCTACCTCCTTCTTTGCTTCTGCATCCACTCAAGCCTCTACACCGTCTACCTCTCCTTTAGATGATGCCAAAAAGGGGGAGAAGAGCTGATATGATATATTTTCTTTTGATGCATATGTGTTCTAGTTTGTAATTCCAAGTTATGTAGTTTACTTTTCCAAGAACTTGTCATTGTGTAGCTTATGTAATCTGAACTGACTCTAATCTAATGGAAATATGAGTTTATGATATGATCTCATGAAATTTTTAATGCATCTGTGTTTATGATTGCAGTAGCCAAGATGATCTCATGGAAATCCTAGTGTATTGCAGCCGCCAAAATGATTTCAAAAAAATCACTTCTTATTACAATGGTTTTTGAACTTTGAACTTACATCTTTTACTTTCCAAAGGTCAAAAAAAACTCTTAATCTTTTAAACAAACTCATCTTAGCAATTGCAAATCAAAATTAGTGCAAAAGTTTTCAAAAAGATAAAGTAAAGTGTATTAGAAAATCAAAATCTTAAACTTGATCATATGATATGTTTTGTCATCATCAAAAAGGGGGAGAATGTTAGATTTCATGTTTTGATGATAACAAATCATGTTTTGGAAGCTCATGGATTAATTACCAGCAAAGCAATCAATTCTGGTGATCTGTGCAAGATCACTCGAGTGATTTTATTAATTACTCGAGTGATATTCAAGATCACTCGAGTGATCGCTGAAATCACTCGAGTGATTGCGAAAAATAACAGATCACTCGAGTGATATGGGAAATCACTCGAGTGATCCACAATTTCACTTCCAGTGATCGCGAAATCACTGCAAGAAAATTTCACTGTTTTGAAAATCACTTCCAGTGATTCTGAATCACTCGAGTGATGCGCCAAATCACTTCCAGTGATTGTGAATCACTCGAGTGATACGGCCAATCACTTCCAGTGATCTAGAATTCACTTCAAGAAAATTCCACTGTTTTGCAAATCACTTCCAGTGAAGTACAGATCACTCGAGTGATCCGCCAAAATTCTCAAATCACTTCCAGTGATTCTCAATCACTCGAGTGATGTTGGATTTTCGCTGAATCACTTCCAGTGAATTGGAAATCACTGCAAGAATATTTTACTATTCACCAAATCACTTCCAGTGATCTTGAATCACTCGAGTGATATTTGAAAAGTTGCAAATCACTTCCAGTGAATTGGAAATCACTCCAAGAAGAAATCACTATTTACAAAATCACTTCCAGTGATTCCAAATTCACTCGAGTGAAATATGCAATTTCCAATATCACTTCCAGTGAACCAGCAATCACTGACAGAAGTTTTCAAAGTTTTCAAAATCACTCCCAATGACATTATATTCACTTCCAGTGATATTGCACTTGCTCATATAATGATCTATTGTTTCCATGTGCTTTTACCTCAACTGATTTTGCTAGTGAAATTCTATTATTACTGATTTCTCCAAATAGCTGTCAAAATCATATGGTATATCATTTTAATACTTAGTTGCGAAAATAGGATCACTCTCTATGGTTTTATTCTGTCACTTTTTATAAAACATCTCCAGTGATCCATATTAATTTGTTGAGATACAAATATTGCTTAACGGTTATATTCATAAGTGTGTTACAGCTGTACTCCACCATCACGCACTTGACTTGTAACTGAACACTCCACTCAAACGACAACTATTCATGGTAGCAGCAGAAATTCAAAAGTAACGGAAGACAAATGCTATTACATTTGTCAGAAGCATCTTTGAATCAACGGAAAAATTTACAACGGTCTTCAAGTGGTTCTATTATATATGTCCAGCCATTTGAAAAATACAACAACAAAGAAAAAACGCCTGAATACTCCAAAAAGCAATATCCTCACAAAAGCTTCAGTTCATCATTCGTGCTTCAGTTCTTATCTTCATACTCTGTGAGAGAGATTTGTCATTCATACTTAATCATTTTCAATAGAGTTAACTTAAGGTTGAGGAACCTTAAGTAGGGATTTGTGCCTTGTGTAAGGGGGAGCGAGTGTCTAGAGGAACTTGCTAGTTGTACTGTGGTGCCAAGAACCCACTGAATCTTGGATGATATAGTGAAAAGGTCAGAAGGATTTCTGAGGACTGGACGTAGGTCAAGTGGTTGAGACCGAACCAGTATAAATCTCTGTGTGAATCTCGGTGATATCTCTTCCTTTCATTAACTGTGCTTTAAGTTTTATAAATTGAATTTAAGCTTTCGATTTATTTTGTAATCACCCAATTCACCCCCTCTTGGGTGAAAAGCTTACAACAACAACAAAGCCTTTATCCCACTAGGTGGGGTCGGCTACATGGATCGCACGACGCCATTGTGCTCTATCAAAGACCATAGATTTCGATATATTATTAATTAAAATGTCTCTCTCAATGACCTCATTAAGCGTTCGTTTCGGTCTTCCTCGACCTCGTTTGACAGGACTCCATTATGCTTGATCAACCCTTCTCATCGGAGCACTCAATGGCCTTCGCTGAACATGTCCAAACCATCTCAAACGATTTTCTACCATTTTTTCGTCAATAGGGGTCACTCCAACACGCTCACGTATATGAGTGTTACGAATCTTGTCCTTTCTTGTATGGCCACACATCCATCTTAACATCCTCATCTCAGCTACCCCCATTTTATGTTCATGATATCCCTTTAAAGCCCAACATTCACTACCATATAGCATTGCTGGTCTTATAGCAGTGCGGTAGAATTTTCCTTTTACCTTATTAGGTACCTTACGATCACAAATAACTCCCGTAGCTTTTCTCCATTTATACCATCCGGCTTGAATTCTGTGATTGACGTCTCCCTCCACCTCACCATCTTGGGTGAAAAGCTTGCTCTAACAAAAACTTCTAAAGAAAAGCAGAGGGAAGAAAAATTCCTCAGTTTTACAGGAAAATGAAACAAAGGGAAGAAAGAGTACAGATGTCAATCTTTCACATCACATGCATGTATTACCCGTATCCTAGAAATTTTCCTACATGGAGACATAAACCAAGTTAGATTTGAAAACTACAAGTATTATTAGAACAACATTAGATTAAAAAACTTACTATTCTTGTAAAAGCTCATAAATGAATTTAGCACAACAGTTGCGAATGAAATCAATATCTTCTTCAGGAAAGGGATTAGCAAGATCAAACATCTGTATGTAACACCAAAACCAGAAAAAACATTAACTTGCTAACTTAAAAACAATAAAGTAGTAATACAAAATTTTTGAAATATACATTTACCTCTTCTGTAAAATCAATCATATCTAGGGTGATAATATTATAAATGTGCCTCAAAACATAGAAACCACATAAGTTTTAACTGATACTTGAATTATGTACATGCCAGGAAGTAATGCACTAGAGTTTAGATGAAGCACTTGAGTTCTGAGAATAAATGAACTCGAGTCCTAAGAGTTCTGGGATGAGAGTTTGTACCTAAGAGTTTTGGTGCTATAAAGAATAAGTGGAGAACTTGAGTTCTGGACCAATATGCACCCAAGTTGACAAAATGCACTTTCGCGAGTTTATCCCAGAGAGTTGGTTAGAAACTAAAAAATCAAGTGCACTTAAGTTCTTAAGTTACACTCGAGTTCAGATGAGTTTTACACTCGAGTTCTATTCTCCACTCTCGAGAGTTTGCTCTAGAGAAGTATTGAAAAATATGAAGAACATGAAGCACTCGAGTTTTGTAGTTCACACTCGAGTTTTGGAGCTTAATGCACTCGAGTTTAAACAAAGCCTTATACTTCTTTCCAAACACCAAATTTTCTTAACTAGGATAAAGCCTCCAATTCAAAATAATTCAGATTGAGGAACAAAAGGAAAATTCAGAGTTTTATCGAATAATAAAATCACAACCCTATAATTGATGATAAAAGCATCTACCCTTCATTTCAGAGGCTAAAGATTCATCAAAGCATAGAATGACACATCCTTTTTTTATTATTTGAAGGAGATAGAACGTGCAAAATGTCTCAAGGGAGAAGGACTACCATGCACAGATCTCCAATGCTCAGTTTTCACCTTTCACAGCCATGCCACAATCACAAAATGTTGCAAGTTCAGAGGAAGCAGAACACAACTCACCTTGCCTTCCAAAACAAACAAAACAACGGATAGAGGAGAAGAGAATCTTGCGATTACGGCACCAATAACAGCAACGGGAAAAGGAAGACGCACATCCATGCCACTGCCAACAAGCAAGAATTCAAGATAGAGAAGAGCGATAGGAAGGGGGAATGGCGATGACAGGGAATCGACGAGTTTGTAAAATCACAAAAAAAAGAGGAAGGGAAAAAATCTATAAGAGAATTGGGCTTCAACAAATTGCGTACACAAATTTCACCACAGAACTCTAATGAACTCGTAAATCGCCGCAGACGCAAAAACTCAAAGAATAGATAGAGCAACAGTGGAAATTTTGAGAGTTAAAAGAGGTACGAGAGCTTTCCGCTGAAAATACACATGACTTTTAAGACCGGTTATCAAAATAACCGATCTTTAAAATGTTTTTATTTTAGATAGGTTATTTGTCTAAAATAAAATAATTTTTAAGACCGGTTATTCAGATAACTGGTCTTAAAAAAGAAGGTTTTTATTTTTATTTTTTTAAAACTTTTTATACCGGTTATTGGGTATAACCGATCTAAAAAGTTTAGTCTTTTAGACCGGTTGTCCATTACAACCGGTCTAAAAAGTCTTATTTTTAAATTGTGATTAATTCAAAAAATACATTAGACCTGTTATAGATAGAATCGGTCTAAAAAATTTGTTACTTATATATATATATATATATATATATATATATATTATTTTATCTTTTTAAACCGGTTCTTTAGAAAACTGATCTAACTAAGATTTTTTAGATCGGTTGTCTTTAAAACCGGTCTTAGAAGTTGTTCTTAATTACAAAAAAGCCACTAGTCATATCTTTTAAACCTTACCCGTTATAATTGATCTAAATGTGCTGGTTTAAAATATATTTTTTGTACTAGTGTATCATTCCAACAAGCACTTGGTATTAACAATGTAGTTAATCAATGGCTTTACACTTTTACTTAAGTTGAGTCAACACAATTTGAATAACAACTAATTAAATTAAAAGAAAATCAAATCAAATATAACTAAAACTAAGGATAAGGGTGATTCTAAACCTAAGTGATGACTTGCAATGTTATAGTTTTTGATTACTCTTTAGTGTCTAATTCCTTCGCTTAATTACATTTAAAGTTATATTTGTAATCTAGGACTTTAATTACCTAAGAGTATCTTTTGATCCATTAAAAAGCATTCCCACTATGTTAATTCCTAATGTCTTAAGTGATTAGTACTTAATTGGATTAATTTAAGTGCAAGCCTAATGAAGGGTTGATAGGTATATGTCTATCATACAAGCAAATGAAATCCAAAAACATAATTCTACACAATTTAATTGAAGGTTTAGTCTAAATTATCTATGTCTAGGCTCCTTTAAAATACCAAAATAATCTCAATCAAATGTCTCTTGTTTTAGGATAGTCAAGCACACAATTAAATCAATAAATATAATATGGAAGCAATTAACGACAAAATTATGATCCACTAATCTATAATCAAACTAAATAATCCAAAACCAAGGTTTAGCTACGTTAACTAAATATTATCTAACCAAAATAATAGCTAACGAAAGAAAAGATAAAAGACAAAAAAAGAAGAGAAGAGAAAGGAGAAATAAAAATATAATGCCCAATTTTTATCCATGTTGTTGCTCTTCTGCATCTCTAAATTTTAATCTCCCTCTATTAAAGCTCTTGCTTTGTCGTCACTAGAAAATAGGATACACAATTCTCTTGTTATACCTAACATATATATAGGTATGTATTGGCTCCATGCATGGATCTCTATCACATCAATTATCATATATATATATATATATTATAATATTTTATTCTCACTTAAATCTTATAATATTTCTTACAAAATAAATTAAGATATGAGGAGATTTTATATCAAAATATCATTTTATTCTATAATTAATTAAATAATAAAAATATATATAAAAAGATAATTAAATAAATATAAAAAATTAATAAATTTAATTAAATATATTTCAAAATTTACACTTATTTAATTATAAAATATATATTTATCCATTAACTCTAAAAAAAAAAAATACACACCACACGATTTCTCATGTGCAGACCTATATTTATATACCTAATGGATAAAGAGTATCATCCCGACTACCTAACAAAACATACGACAACAGAAAATACAGTTTCAAACTACAATAATACCCTTTTGGCAAAAAAAAAAAAAAACTACAATAATGCCCTTAATGAAACTAATTAGGTTATTCCACATTAGGTTACATTGTGTTAAGAAAATTTAAAAGTTAATTTGATTTAATTTAAAAGTTAAAAATTCAAATTGATTTCACAATTGACCTACCTGCCTGGAGAACGATGATGATGTCCATCAAGTTTAATTTATAATTAGTGGGGGGGAAACATCTATCCTTTTTGTACAATACAATAATCTAAAACCAATTAAAATTGATTGATTAAAATACAATAAATTTCTAGCAGGTAGCTTCAACATTGAGCTTTAAGACTTCACTTTTTAGTCTTTTTGTGACTTCATTTTTTAGTATTTTTACTAATTCAAGCTCATATTTTATTTTATAATAGTATGCCTCCAATCTTAAGTAATGTATAACTCATCACTTCAATAATATTGAGCAATGTATAACTCATCACTTCAATATACTTAATAATTTCAACATTTATCTTCTTACTTATCTTTTTTTTCTTTGTAAATTTGCAAAATTTAAAGGGTATACAACATTTTTACCAAGTGATGGAATTTATAATACGCCTTTTGATTTCACAACCTTTAAAAAGTGCATTTATATATTATAAAAACATAACTTCAGTGATTTTTAGCATTGTAAATTACTACTTAACCTACTTTTGGAAAGTTACCACTTTAACTTTTATTATAAGTCTATTTTAACTAATTCTCACATATCAATGATTATTATCTAAGTCATTAAATATGTTTACAGTTTTTCAAGTTTACCCTTATTAAATTTCTCTCTCTCTCTCTCTCTCTCTACACACACACACATTTACAAAACATTCTCACATCTCTATCCTCTTTCTCTTTTTCCAACAAGAATTAAATAAAGGTAAAATTAGAAAATGTTCATAAATAATATGTAAGTGGACTTATATTTAGGATAAAAAATTTCTGATAAATGGTAAGTTAGAGTAGAAGTTAGATAGTGTAATGTATATAAATTAAAAATGATAAGAATATTATTAATTTTTATACTTAAATAAATAAGTAAATATCAAAGAGTCGGGTGATCATCCCTATCAAATAAATACAATAAAATATAACAATCCCTAACGATTAGAGAGACCTGATCTAACTTATTTGAATCTAGAATTCTAATAATAAAATAAATAAATCTTAACATAAAATAAATAAATCAATGAATTGTATCAAAACATAAATTAAAGGAAAAAAAAATGATCGGTGCTTAAGGGGCAAATGATGGATAGCTGAAAAATTTAAAACCCACCGTGCACCAAATAACCCACAGTAGAAGCAAGAAAAAATTACTTCTCTCTAAACTTGCATTAAAGCCAATAAGCTAGATTTCCAAAACATTAGTCCCAACAGTATCTTTCGCTTTCACCGTTCTTTTTCTCTCACCTCTTATTTTCGCTTCTCTAATATCAACCCAAACAGAATCTAAGAATATTCTCATTGGCTAATAGTGAAAAAATTGTCATATTACTGTTTGATTTTGACCTTGTTGGGTGCTTTTGTTGTTTAGCCTTCTTGAAGCGTTTCTTTTGTTGTCACCTTTGAATCCAAAAAGTTATGTAACAAGTTATACTAAAGTCTTGTGAACAAAATTAAAAAAAGGGTAGTTTGTTTGGATAGCCTCTATAAATAATTTTTAATTATGATTTATTAAATATGAGGTAATTTTTACGATATATGAAATAAATATATAAAAGAGGTTTATCTCAATTTACATAAATCAGATTTTTACATAAATGTATTTACGAGGGTCATCATTTTGAAGCAATAATTGGGCCTTGGCATGTATGGCAATGGTCATATGTAATGGTTGAAGAGCCTCTTTAACGAAATTAATATTTTTTTATTTTCATTTTCTAAAAAACTAAGTGTGGATGTGCCTTTGCTGGCCAAAAAAAAAAAAAAAAGATTGCCAACAAAGGGACCAAAAATAATTGAAAGTACGTTTAAATACTATGGAAGGTCACGCACGAAGTTGTGATCATGTTGTGTATTGGGCACTATTGGATGTCCATTTATTTTTTTTTTTTACAAAAAAACATCTTTATTACAACGTTAACCCACCTCTAATACATTTTTCATTAAGGATATGATGTCACGTAATGCAATAATCCCTCTTACTTTCACGTTATGTGCCACACAATTTTCTGTTTCTCAAAGGTTTAAAATTAACCATCCAAACTATATTTTTTTTAATAGTTTTTATCATGTTTTTTTTAATTTGAAGAAAAATATGACATAAAGAATAATTTCATATAAAATGTTTTAAAAACTACAAAAATGATAATAACCAAATTTAGAGGAGCTAAACTGCACAAACAATAAATTTCATGTAATCAACTCCTTCCCTGGAACAAATTATTGAATCAGTGATACAGCCAATATATTATTACTACCTCCATGCTTACTATAAGATCTAATTAAATATTTTTAGAGATTAAGGAAACTAAATGAATTATTTAATCATAATATATATGGTATATTATTAGATTATATATTAACTTATAAATCAAACAAATTAGTATGAAGAAAAATGATAAATATAAATAATTGAATGTAACTTATTTATCTTTTTTAATTTATTTTAAAAAAAATTAACTGACCTTTATATTAATTATCAGAGGGAGTATTATAGAAGAAGATTGTTGAAAATTTTAATTTTTTTTCCAAAAAAATATTCAAGTGTTGGAATTTTGATGTTGATGTGAAGGTTAGGAAGGGGGTGGCCTCACACCAACTTTATTATTGTTAATGTGGGCCTTTGGCCCATATCTGTAGCCATCAATCACGTTTCTTATGGGTCTATCCGAATCCACGAACCCAGTCCATTCACTTTAATACTTCATGTCCTTTATTTTTCAAACCACATCGCTTCAAAATTACTATAATTACGCAATTTGTCGCAAGCTAAGAAAATATCATATATATATAATCTTTTTTTTTTGGTTTTAAATAGCAGGTAGTTTTGTGCATAGCATGAAGCTGGCAAATATCAAATCAAGAACTTGTTGTGGTTGGGATATGAAATCATTTGTAGATTATTTAAAGGTTTAATCACATTTGAAAACCAAGCTTAACTAAAAAAGAGTTGTAGAAAGGAGGATTAAAAATCTAAATTGCAACTCATTGAAGCTTACTCCGATTGGCAATCATATGATGAATTATTTAATTCATCTAAGAGCATTGGTTAGAATTAAATTGTTAATATACTAATTTTATTGATTTGTAAGTACTTTATTATCTATATAAGTTTCCACATTTCACAATCCATTTTTCCCAAATATTTTTAGGTTAATGATGCAGAATCTCCTGACTTTGTGTTATATGTAAACAATTTTCAGTCACAGAAACTTTACAATAAATCTTTTTAAACTCTTTCATTTATTAGTATGTTTGAGATAGCTTTTAAGCCTTTCAACAATGTTTATTCACATAAATTGAGATAAATTTTATCTCACTTTCTTATCTCATATATCGTAAATCACGATTAAAAAATTACTTTTGAGAGTTAGAGTTGCTATTCCTAAACAAACACTATATAGATAGCTTTGATATACACTATTAGTTTTATTAATTATTCATAAAGTTTGGGAGGTTTATTGGCATATAACTCAAAGTTTGATGGATTATATGTACGTAAAAATAAAGTTTAAGAGTGTATAAAATTGATATAGTTTAGAGTTATATACATAGATTTTTTGTTAGGTTTTATTGTTAATTATTAAAATTTGTACATGGTTCTAAATTCAGGAAAATTGCGTGTAATTTAACCAACTTGTTATTATAAAAATAAAACAGTGGGAATTGCAAGAATTAAGGTGTTCAAATTATATATAGATGTAAGAAGGCGGTAATAAGCATAATAACTTTTTCTTTTATGTAGGTAATAAATAAATAAATTTCATCGTGTGAATTTAAAAAAACCTTCCTTTCATTTTGTGTTGTGTGGCGACTTATTTGTTGCTTAGTCAACATCCATATAAATCCTAATTGATAAATTATGAGTGTAAAACCTAATGGATATAACTAAGGAAATTGTAAGGACTCGTTAAAAAATAAATTACAGGGACATGATTAGAAATTAGGTAAAATTATTTGGACTGAGGAATTAACTTTATCTCAAATTTTTTCATCCCTTCTATTGCAAGGCGGTCTGAAAATTTTAGTGATGGACATATCCGGTTTAAAAAATTAAAATGAAAAATAATTAAATCAAAAAATGATTCCAAATCCTAACATGAATTGTTAAGACGGAAGCTTTTCTTTTAAAAATACTAAGGAATAAAAAACCGGACCGAGCAATGAAACAATCTCAGCACATGTTCAGGGGTCAATGGGTCAACTGGGATCGGACCAGTCATATTAAAATATTACAATTTATTAGTGACAATATATATTAATATATTTTTAAACTTCTATAGATAAAAATGAAGATCTTTAGAAAAAGAAAATGCTTAAAATTTATTAATATTAGTTATGGTGCATGTACTTATGCAATGATATCTTTTTTCCCATAATTAATTAATTATTATATCCCCAAAATCTTCTTGTTTTTAGATTTATTATTTCTTTACTTATTTTTCTCTTCATCTTGGTCTTCATAATTTCATTTTTCCCTAAAAAATAATGCGAGATAGTAGTTAGAAGAATAAAAAAATGTATTTAAAAAAAGGGTACCAGTCCGACCACCGGTTTTTACCAGTTCCCGATTTAATTCATGAATTGAACCAGACCTGGGACTGGTTCACCGGTTTTCCGATCCCATTTTTTGTTTATTTTGCTTATTGAAAAATACACATATATATAGCCCACTTGAGGCACTGAATTAATCAATACACACATATACATTGATGGTTGGTAAAATTTGTTGATGAATTTCAGAATTTGTCAACACTTGAAGCCCCAGCTTCTCGGTTGGGCTAAAATAATTTGCAGGCGTCAAAAAGACAAAAGCAAAAAACGATGCATCAACAAAATAAAAAAAAATTGAAATTTAATTATGTTACTGCACATGCGAGTATGTTCTATTTTTTTTTTTTTGTAAATTAGATAACTAAAATAGTACTATTGTTTTTTCTTTTTAAATTTGAAGGTCGGGTATGAAACCAATAATCATATAGAGAGGCCCACCCAGAAGCCTCTCTCCACAATTTCTTTTTGAACAAAACATATTAGACTTCAGATCCTGTCTCTAGTCACAGTGCTGGTTTGGTTATCTGCTCACTCAGGCAGTGTAAAAGGTTCAAATTCAATTCATATATTTGCAAAATGGTCATAATTATAAAATATGATCCTGATATTAAATCTTTTGGTCTAAATATTTCAATGCATCAATCTTTCAGAATACGAAATGTAATTTGGAACGGTGTCTTAATTGTCTCCGCTAACCTCTTTCTTCACTTCATCACTACTTAATTAATCCAACATTATATTGGCTTTTAACGGTTGTGATAATACACTATATTAAAAATATTATTCAAAAATATTAAATGGTAATAAACTACCCATCTTCTGCATTATATTTTAATCTTTTTTTTTTTGGTTTGGGCTCTATCTTACAAGTTTAGGATCATAAATGTTAATCTTTCATCAAATTACTTACAAATTTCAATTTTTCCTTAAAAAATTGGCTAAATTCGAGATAGTTTAATAATTTGTTTCATAATTCAAATGTACCTTTCTGCTGTCTAGGCTTTTTAATTAATTTTTTAAATTGAATGAATATTTTTAAATTAAAGTCATATAATGTAAATTTTAAATTTAGATACAATTATTTGCAAAATATGATGTTGACCGATCAAAGGATGAGTTTAGATGTAAAAATAGTATTTTTCTTTCTTTAATCCTATGAAGAATACTTTTCACTTATCAACCCACCCCACCAAGTAAAAATAATATTTTGCCTTTAGCTATTTCATTTAAGCGTCAGAAATATAATATATAAGAATCCTACAAAGATGATGCACAATTTTATATTTAAATATGGAGACGAAAGCTAAGAGTGAATTAGATAGGTGAAGGAAGGGGATCATATTGAAAACTTCAACAACGCATAAGAGATTCACACATACATCACAACTAGATTTATAAAAACAACAATATAAGGGTTTAGATAATTTCATCTCTCAACGCGTTTTAAAATAGTGAGGGGTGATAAGGGCCCTAAAGTAGACAATTTTAAGAATAAGACGTTAAGATGTTACAATTGGTATCAGAATCAGGCTTGAGTCAGATGTGCTAGTGAGGACGATGGGTCCAAAGATGGTTGGAGTGTTATATTCCATAGTAACTTGGGAGGGCAACAAAAGACGTCTTATAAAAATCTGGATATCACTCCCTCTCAACGAGTTTAAAACCGTAAGGGGTAACGGGCTCAAAAGCGGATAGTATCGAAAATGAGGTGTTGGGATGTTACAATTGGTATCAGAACCAGGTTCGGGTTGTTATGGTAGCGAGGACAATGGGTCCAAAGGTAGTTGGAGTGCTATATCTCACATCAGCTCGGAGGGGAACAAAATATGTCTTATAAGGATCTGGTTGCCTCCCTTCTTGATGCGTTTTAAAACTATGAGGGGTGATGGGCCTTAAAGCAGACAATATCAAGAATGAGGCGCTAAGATGTTACAATTAGTATCATAGCCGTGAGAGTGATATCCGCTTATATAAAGTATCTTGTCATTTTTAATGCACATCGTGCTTAATTGGACTAGGCACATCAGCTTTGAACTCATGAGTCATAGGAATCTCCTTCTAATCCATACGAATGTTTAAAAGAAAGGTAATAACATCAATAGGGAGAGCGACGCATCCTACGGACCCTTACCATAACCATTGCCATCTTAGCTTGTACACGTACTTACATACAGAAACAAAATCGTGAGATCGATTGATGTTAACTAGAAATTTGAATGTCATGAAAGGTCGGCTTCTTCTTTCATGATCCCTTGGGCATAATGTGGGTGAGACACCGTTCTCGAACGCAACCCAGAATTCATCAACTTGGACTTCCCCTGGAAGCGTGAATTTCCTGGAGAAGCTGCCGCTACTGTGCTCAATGAGGCGTGAGGCATCAATTTGTAGGTTCTGTTGGCAATTCTTATATCCTCCTACACGAAGTATGCTTTCATTTTTAATGCATAGCTACACATGATGCTTAGTCATACCAGGTACGTTGACTCTAAACTCGTGGGTCATTGGAGTGTCCTTCCAATCCACGCAAGTGATTACTTCAAAGGTAATAGCATCGAAGGATAAATCAAAGGTAAGAATATCGTGGGTAAGGGTATCTCCTTGTATAAAATTTTGAATGGTAAGAGTGATATGTTCCTTTGGCACAATAAGTTTTAGGACGCCTTCGTATACCACAGCTTGTATTTGATTGACTTGAACTTCTCCTAGAATCCTAAATCTATTGGAGAAGCTGCCGTTGCCATGCTAATCAGGTGCCAGGTATCAGACTCTTCATTCAGCTAGCGGCTCTTTTATCTACTGATATTAAGTATCTTTCCATTTTCAATTGCTAGATTGACGTCCTCTTTTGTGAGACTAGGCATGTTGGCTATACTTATCAACCCACCCCACCAAGTAAAAATAATATTTTGCCTTTAGCTATTTCATTCGAGCATAAAAAATATACTACATAAGAATCATTTAAAATGATGCACAATTTTATATTTAAATATGAAGACGAAAGTTTAGAGTGAATTAGATAAGTAAAAGAATGAGATTATATTGAAAATTTCAGACTCATAAGAAATTTACAAATACATCACAACTAGATCTATAGAAACAACAATATAAGGGTTTAGATAACTTCATCTCTCGACGCGTTTTAAAACTGTGAGGGGTAGTAAGGACTGAAAAGTAGACAATATCGAGGATAAGGCGCTAAGATGTTACAATTGGTATTAGAGTTAGGCTCCGGTCGATGTGCTAGCGAGGGCGATAGGTCTAAAGGTAGTTGGGGTGTTATATTCCACATTAGCTCGGGCAACAAAAGACGTCTTATAAAGATCTGGATATCACTCCCTCTCAATGAGTTTAAAACCGTGAGGGGTAACGAGATCCAAAGTGGATAATATCAAGAATGAGGTGTTGGGATGTTACAATTGGTATTAGAGCTAGGTTCGGGTTGTTGTGGTAGTAAGGACAATGGGTCCTAAGGTGGTTGGAGTGCTATATCCCACATCAGCTCGGAGGGGAACAAAATACGTCTTATAAGGATCTGGTTGCCTCCCTTCTTGATGCGTTTTAAAATAATGAGGGGTGATGGCCTGATGGGCCCTAAAGCAGACAATATCAAGAATGAGGCACTAAGATGTTACAATTAGTATTAGAGCCATGAGAGTGATATCCACTTATATGAAGTATCTTGTTATTTTTAATGTACATCGTGTTTAATTGGACTAGGCACGTCATCTTTGAACTCGTAAGTCATAGGAATCTCCTTCTAATCCATACAAATGTTTAAATCAAAGGTAATAACATCAATGGGGAGAGCGACGCATCCTACGAACCCTTACCATAACTATTGCCATCTTAGCTTGTACATGTACATACATACAGATATAAATCCTGAGATCGATTGATGTTAACCAGAAATTTGAATGTCATGAAAGATCGGCTTCTTCTTTCATGATCCCTTGGGCACACTGTGGGTGAGACACCAT
The DNA here is from genome assembly GCA_037074505.1 of Albizia julibrissin. NCBI lineage: Eukaryota > Viridiplantae > Streptophyta > Magnoliopsida > Fabales > Fabaceae > Albizia > Albizia julibrissin. The sequence goes on along the minus strand of CM073483.1, from coordinate 37,402,771 downwards.
TCTCCAGCGTAACTATTAACCTCATGAAATTCTTGTCAAATTGGCACATTTACCTTTAGTTTTACATACATTCTGAGTGAATTCATAGATAAATGTGTAAAGGTAATGTGCCCAGGGACATTTGTGATAAAATGATATAAATTCTCTGTTTAAGTCCCTAAATTGTATTAAATTTACATCAACATTATTTTTATAGATTCCATTGTGTTGATAGGTTAACATTTGAGCTACAAAGGAGTCATTGGAGGCACAAAAGATGATCAAGAAGTGAGAATGGAGCTAAGGAAGTCAAAGCACATTGGAAGAGCAAGAAAAGGATGAAAAAGGCCAAAAATGCTTCCCTGATGATTTTGGCCGTGGCCAGCAACCCAGATTTCATCAACTTGGATTTCCCTTGGAAGTGTGAATTTCCTGGAGAAGCTATCGCTACTGCGCTGAATGAGGCGTCAGGCATCAATTTATAGGTTCTGTGGGCAATTATTGTATCCTCCTACATGAAGTATGCTTTCATTTTTAATGCATAGCTGCACTTGATGCTTAGTCAGACCAGGTACGTTGACTTTAAACTCGTGAGTTATTGGAGTCTCCTTGCAATCCACGCAAGTGATTACATCAAAGGTAATAGCATCGAAGGATAAATCAAAGGTAAGAACATCGAGGGTAAGGGTATCTCCTTCTATAAAATTTTGAATGGTAAGAGTGATATGTTCCTTGGGCACAACGAGTTTTATGATGCCTTCGTCCACCGCAGCCTGTATTTGATCGACTTGAACTTCTCCTAGAATCCTGAATCTCCTGGAGAAGCTGCTGATGTCATGCTGATTCGGGTGCCAGGTATTAGACTCTTCATTCAGTTGGCAACTCTTTTGTCTATTGATATTAAGTATCTTGCCATCTTCAATTGCTAGATTGACGTCATCTTTGGTGAGACTAGGCATGTTGGCTATGAAGAAGTGAATTGTAGGAGTCTCCTTCCAACCCACACGAATGCAAGAAGCAAAAGACGAGTTCTCTGAGCCAAAGGGATGGTCTCGACAGGGAGAATAGAGCTTCCTTCAGAACTTTTGTCACATATGTAATTGTCTGGAATGAATGAGAATGACATGATTGGAAAGTGTAGGTTAAGGTACATATCGAGGACAGAGGAGAGACGAAGAGAAAATGGACAAATTGATCAAGTAGCGGTACCTGCCTTGAAGTAGAACAAAGTTGATTATCGATCCCACTATTTATAATAAATGTACTTACACATTGTATTAGTGGTGTTAGTAATTAGTATTTGTAATTAGGAGTAGTTTTGTATACTAGGCCTTTTAGCCATGTGTTAGGCTTGCCAATTTTATATAAGGCAATAGATTGCTTATTATAAACTAACTTGGTGTGATTAATGAAAGTCTATTCAAATTATTGATATAGTATCAGAGCCAGGTTGATAGTAGGCAGTGGCGACATCAACATAACATGACTACGAACTTGATTATAGCCATCATTTAGCCCTATCAAGAATTGGAAAAGTCGTTGTTCTTGGACAATCTTACCATATTCTTGTGAGGTTTGATATTGACATGAAAGATGAGTGACTAAGTTGTCAAAGTCTTCCGATAAACCCTTGAATCGAGAATAGTATGTAACAATATATAAAGAATCCTATGTCAGAGTATTAATCACATGATGGAGGCCATAAATCTTGTAGCCATCAACCTTCAGTGTGTTTATTTAGGCGTTTTGAGGCCCAAACGGGTGTTTTCAAGCCCAATCCAGCGATTAGGAAAAAATACATGTTTGGCACTGAAACGACTTTTTCTCACAACAAGTATCATCCAATACAATTATACAAAATTAGTATTTTTTTTTTCAATTCTTATCAGAGTTTAGGGCACAAACTCACCCACAAACTCACTGCAGATAAATTTATTATTCTGATATCACATCACAATTAACCCATGGGTCACAAATGATTTCCAACATAGATATCCAAACAGTAAATATGGCATTTTAAAAAACATGTGGGCCCTATAATGACAATATAGAAATTAACACAACACTAATACCAAAAGAGGCCTACAAGATTCTCAACGTCTATGCCTCTTATTGCTTCCCTTGGCCTCTAGCCAAATTAGAGGTCTCGCCTGAAATATTATTTATAATGACGGGGTGAGACATAAAGTCTCAGTAACTAAAATCAATTTACAAAATATGCAAGAAAAGATTGTAAGTCAGAGAAGCAGGTTTAACTAGCATAATAATAATAATAATAATATTCTCATAATTCAAAACTTAACATAATATAATCAATGAATAAAATCATCCCCACTCATCCATCCTGCTCCTCCTTATCTCCTATGGATTGGTACAGCTTATCAGTGCTAGTATACCAGACCAAAGGTTAGCTAGTCACTTCAAGAATATTGCCCCCTCCCATGCTACCACCAATATACCGTAACAGGGAGGTATCCGCCCAAACACTCAGCTCCAAAATCCAAGCAGGATTAAGAGAGCCGGTGTACACACAATTCACCATATCTCTTACACACAACCCAACATATCCCGTAATATAAAAATAATAAATTAATACAGCTTTTAAAAACAATTACGAGAATTCTAAATTCTTATACAACATTCCATCTCAAACAACATATCCATCATAACAATAATAATTTAAATAATAATTTCTACTTATATATGTAAATTGAAAAATACACTGCTTCACTGAAATAAATTCATATTCAGAAATAAATATAATTTTGCAAAACACATACAAGTAATATAGATAAAAGTAAGGTTTATAAAACACCTTACAGTCCAAAGCAAGCATACAAAATAAATTAACACTGGTTACCTCGATTCCAAGCTTAATCTTAATTTGGATAGTAAAACCCGTCCAATCACCGATCACAAGAAAAATCTACATTATTAATGTAGATACCAATTAACCACAAATAACAATAAAATAATTAATTTACATAATTTAACTCCTACAACCCAATTTTCTCTACAACTATTATCCTCAATTATTCCAATTTCCTTAAAAATCCTTAATCATAGATCATTCCTCATAAACCAAAACCTCATTAAAAATTCTTTGTCACAAATGATTCCTAAAAATCCTTAAATAACCTTTAATATACCTATAATTACAAAATCCCCCATATCAACTTTTTGAATAATTAAATCTCCTTCTCATAATTTATATGGGTATAATCCAATTATTAAACAACTCCTCAAATATCCACATAATTAAAATCATATCAAATTCTAATTTAAATATTAAGTCTTAATTCATATTTTCCACAGAGCTCAGATCTAATAAAAATAAACCGATTAAAACCTCAATAATACCTCCAATAATCCAAATAAATTATTTAAACAAATTTTGATCTGTAAAAACGCCCTATGAAAATTAAGTTATATCCTATTTATAAAAGAAATTAATTATAAAATCACATAACAACCAAATAATAAATCTGAACCGGTTAAAATTAACTATTAATTATTTTCTACATTTCTACAGTCTTATATTGACAAAACTCAAAACTTGTCTAAAATCATATCCCCAAAATATTCTCTAACTAGCATAAAATCCCTATCATAGGAAATATAAAATTATTTAGAATATATTTCATAAAAGAAACTTCGTGATTAGAAGATAGTTTGAGTACCTTAATGATCCCCGAAAAACCGAAAATACTCCTAACAGAACCTCATTTTCCTTCGTCTTGCCTTAACACTTCACGCCGGAAGTGTTAAGAGGGAGGGGATATTTAAATATCCCATCCTCAATCAATTGGCGCCTAATGTTGCCAATTTTAATTAATTAAATTTTTTTAATTAATATATATATAGATAAGGGGACAACCCCTTATCTACTTATACGGCGCCTACCAACTTTACTTTATATATATATTATTATTATTATTATATATATATATTATAATATTTAATTTTTTTTTTAAGAATGTCACAGGCACATCGTTGATAAATTTGGACTTCAGATTGAATCGCTGGATTCAATTTAAGCTCCAAATTGAAGCTTTTTGCAGCCGATGACTGTTAGCCTATTTTGACCGTTTAACTTTAAATATTTACCAACCCCATGCGTTGCTCTTTTGTCTGGTCCTTCTGTCCCATACGCGTGCGAATCTCCTCGTCCTCTCTTCCAACCTTCAGCTCCTCAGCTAGCGATGGCGGCGAACGGCGGCAGTAGTCCGGCAGGTTCCTCAGCCAACGACGGTAGCAAACGCGTGGTGTTCAGTTTTTAAGCGTGGTCTTGAGCTCGTCCGATGTCCACAAAACTCGAAAAATCATTGATCCACAAAACCCAAAACTAATCCTTACACGATCACCACCGTTGCATTACTCTCCGTTTTGTTTCCTTGGGTGACTGCTCTACCGCATTCTGCAGATCGAGAAAGAAGAGATGAACTTTACTTGATAGGAGCCAAGAGATCGGAAGGTGAAGATATGAGCGAAAGAAAATATTATCTTGGAGCAACCACCCAATATATGAGCTTTGAGGTGAGAAGGAAGGAGGTGGCTTTTCGTGCCATTATCGGCCACCATGAGGAAAGGAAGAGGGAGAGAGAAAAGAAAGAAGGACGGTGGGGATGGGGGAGCTGGCAAAGAGTTGTTGAATATATGGTAGCATATTTTAAGTGTAATGTATACTTATTTGTTAATTTTAACAGTCAATATGTTAATATTAATAAATGACAACATTACCTTATTTTAAAAATTTTTAGAGTGATATCATTTTTTTAAAAAAACTTTCAGATATCGAATGTCTATTAGTAAAAATTTTTGGAGTATTTTCCCCCCTTAATCTTAAAATAATTACTTTACATAGTGTCATATATGTTATTTTTCGGATGTAATGTTATAATATTGTTGATAATTAAACTATCTAAATAATTATTCTTCTTGAAATGTATTGCTGGTCAGAAAAATAGTTATAAATGAGAATACATGAAGGAGGAATTAATGAGTTTAGTGGAGAAGTAGAATTGATGGAATTGATACTTTTATCTTTGGAACTGTATCTTTTACTGTATCAAAAACTTTAATTTTGTATGATTTTTAATTTATTTGTATTTTTATTATAATTTAATTATGTATTTTACCATTACCAAATTTTTAAAATTAATTTCTTCACTTTTCATAAATTTTACAATTTTTTCTCTTAAATATTACAAAAGTCACTTATGAAAAAGCCAAACCAAACACCCTTCATTTTCATAAAAAATATTTATCTAATCGCCAATTCAAACATAAATCACTTACATAATCTGACTTTTAATAAATCCGATTATAAGTAAGCCATTTTTCCTACCGCTATTCCAAACACACCCCTTATCAAAAGGCTGCTTGAAATCCTCCCAAACGGAACGTGCACTTTCAAAGAAGGTGATGTTGCCAGAGTGACTTATTCACGGAATTAATCAACCACAAGAGAACAACCGCATTGCAACGGTCCCAAGTGGCTTTCATATTATCTTGTTGATTGTCTCTTTTACAAGTACCATCCACAAATCCAAACTTATTATGGACAAGAAGTGCAATACTCATGGTACAGCTCCAGCTCCAGGTTGGATAGTTACGAAGCCAGTAAGGACAAAAGGAACAAGCCAGTACTTTTTGAATCAACCGTTGAGTATGTTTCCAGCAATATAACATGTATATACACACGTGTGATCAAAGACCTCTGTAGGAACAATAAGATAAATATCACACCATCTATTCATTCTCCATTTTTTTTTACCAAAAATATGTCATTCTTCAATTACTTTGAGATATTGATTAAGATACAAGGCCAATATATTAAGGATCAATTGTATTGTTTCTCTTATATGAAGAGTAATACTACCGCTACCACAAAAAGTATCCCAATAAGTAGAATAAGTTATATGGATGGCATCATGATATAATGCTCTCAACAACCAAATTTTTAAATGTATTATCCACTAATACAACAACAACAACAAGCCATATCCCACTAAATGAGGTCAGTTACATAGATCCTATAATGTTATTGTGCTCTGCCAACAACTAAATCATATTATCCACTAATAGATCCCATATAGTAACTATCATTAGTGTTCTTCTTGGCTTTCATCTTCCTCTTTTTTTGAAGCTACACACCATAAATTCATTAGTGCCTCCATCAACCTTCTCATCAATTTAACCAATTTTCAACTATTTTCTCTTCAATACATACCACACCAACTTTTCATCATATACAATAATTAGAAATCCTATCTTTCCTATTTTTTTTCCTACATGACAACACACCCATCTAAACAATATAAAATAAAGTATAATATCTCCATTCCGTATATAAAGTGGCTCATTTTTCCAAATTAGATGCATATTATAAGCATCAAGCTAGTGCAAGTTCATATATAGATGTTTGTCCAGAAAAGCTTTAGCATGATTACTAAAGCTGTTTTCAACATCTGCATATCTCTTGATAACATCCACAACTTCTGGCTTTAAAACCTCTTCCTTGTTGGATTCGTTACATAGACAGTAAATAGCCCCAAGTGCATAATTTACCTGGAATCACGTGATAAGTACTTTTGGTTAACCATCATAGGTAATATCTGGAACTTCTATAAAAGTAAATTAACTTGTGACTTCTCAGCACCACTGAAGAAATTACTAGCAGTTCCCAAAAGCAAGTCTAAGAATGAAAAATACTAATAATAAAGAGGTGAGACTTTGGTGGCTGAGTTTCCATAACGAGCATCTTCTAACATAATAAAGAAACATAAAATGCACAACCGGACCAATTTTGCAGTGCTCCTTTAATTTATTTTTATTTTGAGTTTCAATTTTGCATCTTCTAACATAATAAAGTTGCACTCAGATGTGTAAATGTAAAAAGAGGGTTAGTTGTTAATAGCCGTTGGGAGTTAGTTAGGGCTAATGTTCTTGAGATGTTGCCTATATAAGGCATATAACTCTTCATTGTATCTCTATGGTTTCCATGATGAAAGAATAATCAGAGAAGTTCCAGTCTCTCTCTCTTCTTTCCTCTTCCTCTCTCTAATCCTATCTCTTTCATCTTCTTTCTCTACACTTCCTTAACACTCTCTGTATATTCTGCGGTAAAATGCATAAGAGTTATTAAAAACTCTAAATGGAAAACAGATGTAACAAAAAATTCTTTTGTTTTATGTCTTTTAGAGATTTTTAAAAGCAGTAAACAAACCACCTTGTCATCTGTTTCTTAATATCAAACAAATTAAAAATATTATTCTGCAATAGATTAATTTTTTTTTTTAAAAAATGCATTTTGAGTTATGACAAGGTAAATTATATACAACATGCTTGAATATAATTTAAACACGAGGAAATTGCATCACACAGCAATTAAGCAACCTGACCAAGCCTAGTTTATTATTTCATCTTCTCTACAGGGTGAATAGGCTATAACCATGAGCCAACATATTGAAATATAGTCAACAACTAAGTTACCACCCTTACAGTGTTCCTAACCGGACTTGACAAACATTGAATGACAAGAGGAATCCCCCCACACTGAGTTACAATATTCGAATTGGTTGGATCATCAAAAAAAAATTACCACTACTTTTAATCAAATAAATATACCAATTATCAGGTATAGATACTGACATCACAAAAAGTGAAACTGCGCTTACCTGCACAAGCATTGCATATCCCTCCAATTCCAAATTCCACAAGCTTCTCATTGGGTTCTGTTATGCAGCACACAAAAAGTTCCAGAACATTGAACTGCTTATGTTTCACATTAAAAAAATGTTACAAAGCCAACGATGGTGAGCAATGGCGGTGTAGTTCATAACATAGGTATTTCTAGAAAGAAAAGGGGGTTGTACCAAACCTGACGCAAGAAGTTATAATTGTAAGGATCATACACAAAGTTCGCCAAATTTGATACTCTTTTCTCTTTTGTCGCTGCAAATACAAGAAACATTTATATGCTGGAAGTAGTGCGTCATGAGTCTCATTAAGCAGAAACCCACAATTTACAAACACTTAAAACATTTATCCGTTCAGATAATAGAGGAAGAGATAATTTCTCTCCCCAATAGTTCACTAGTGGCTCCATCTATCAATTTTAGGATTAGAATCAAGTGAATTATTATTAAACACTGGACCTTGTTCGAATCTTGCAAGCTGCTTAGTTTGACATGACATGTTAACAGTACAACTCCGATTTCAAAGCAAGAACAAAACTTGTAAGAGTAAGAATTTAAACATAATCTCTCTTTTTTTTTTTTTTTGCCAACAATTTAAACATAATATTTTCATCACATAGTGACAACATTTCAAAGGCATGTAAGGAACTGTACAAAAGATAGAGACTAAAAAATTAGTGGGAAGAGGACAAGAGTACATTCTCATCAAGTTCGCAGTGAACCACAGTGATAGACCTCCTGTATATTCTAGATGACTTAGGCATAGGTCAGAGGGAAAGACGTCAAGGATGGTTGTGTAGCTAACATAAAAAGCGAGCCATGGACACATGGAGGACAGCATGGGAGGCTAATGGGACTTGGTTAGAGATTTTTGGGGTATATATATCTAAGATTTGATAGAGAAATTGTCAAGGAATTTAATTATGGAGTAGCTTCTAGAGATATCTAGTGCATCGAATGGTTAGGAGGAGCTTTTTGTCTTTCTGCATTATTTCATATTTCTTTATTATAGTGTAAAGACAATAGAAGGTGAGCCTTGACCCAACAGTAAGGTTGCTATTATGTGACCTGAAGGTCACAGTTTCAAATCCTAAAAATAACTTTTTTGGTTGTGGAGGTAACGCTGCATACATCTATCATTCTTCAAACTCCAACTAGTAGGACAACCTAGACCGTCCTTTAGTGTAAAGTGTAAAGAAAATAGTTTCACTCACAGTCACGTCAAACCATCAAGAGGGTGTTTCATTCCTACCCAATGCCATAATATCTAGGAGGATAGACTGGGAGTGTTGCCTTCATGGGGACAAAACATGCTGGGCATGAGAAGCTCAAATTGCAAAAATATGTCTGGTCAAAAATATATCTTGGATTCAATCTCAGTGAATTCAAGAAGACTATAAATTTAAACAAAATAAAACAACATAGAGTAATCCATACCATCTTGAGTTGCACTCTGAAATTGAGTCACCAATTTAGAACCGGGAAAACGGGCCGGCCTAACAGAACCTGAATTTACAAAGGCCAGACTTATATTTATTATTGTAAATTTGCTTATTGTAATTGTAAATTAGGTTGTATGGGAATATGAAAAAAGGGAGTTGTTAATTCTTTGATATGTTGTAAATTTGTTTATGTCTGTTGTAAATTCACAAAGGGGAACAATGTTTTCTTACCCACAAAATTTAGTAAGCATCGCATGATACGAAGTTATTTGCGAAATGGCACTTAAAAGTACATCTTAGGAAGCCGTTGGTAGAAGGTTTCGGATTCCTAAACCTAAACCTAAACCTAAACCTGATAAAGAGAAGACGTGGTCAGTGGTTAAATATGAGAAACTTTAGGATTTTTGTCATTGTTGTGGCTGTGTTGGAAACCATTTCTGATGGGAAGCTGGAAACGTCCGAGGCTAATGTTAGTACCAGATCCTGAAGTATCATTTTTGCATCTTAATCCTTTTTTTAATTGGGTTTTTGTATAAGCCTGATTAAAAAAAATTAGATTGTAAATGTGATTTGTGTTTGGATTAGCGGTGGGAGAAGTGATTTTTTTTAACTTTGAACCTGTTTGGATTAGCGTTTGAAAAGCCCGTTTGGATAAGAAATGACTGAAAAGGGCACGAACCTTGTTCAATACTACGTATATATTTTTTGTGTATATATTATTATAATTGATGTTAAAAAATATAAATAAATTTTTTTAAAATAAAAAATTTAAATAATTATTAAAAAAAAAAGAAAAATACACTGAAGCACTTTATTAAAAAAAGATAAATATATATTTCGATCAAAATATCATGCATGAAGTGAATCATAATTGAATCATCTAAATGATATGGAATAACTGGGTGAGTTTGAAGATGTCTAGATGAAGGAAAAGTCATAAAGTTAGACCCATAAACATTAGGGATATTCAATTTTGAGTCAATTTCAAACAAGTAAGGAGTGAGGTTTATGCAGGGGGAGGGATATTTCGCTTTGTCTCCATGTAGCAACTTGATAGGCATGGAGGTAAATAACTAGATTTGATGAGAAGCTAGGAGAAAAAGCTGCATGGGGTAGCTTATGGGAAAAAATGGCTTTTTAGACTAAAGTCCATTAGCTGGTGATGGGTTTCCAAACACTGAAATTTAACCCAAATGGGCTTTTAGCGGGTGAATGAGCTTTTTTCAATCCCAGATTTCAAACAGACCCTAATACTTTCTCTTATCTTTTGGGCCACCCGGCATTCATCACTTTAGGCTTATACGTAGCTTATTCAGTATCCATATTAATCTTAATTGATAAATTGAGTGTAAGAACTAATATATATATATATATATATATATATATATATATATATATATAACTGTGGGAATTGTAAGGAATCGTTAAAAAGGAGAAAAAAAAAAATATAGGGACATGATTAGAAATTAGGTAAAATTATTAGGACTGAGGAATTAAGTTTATCTCAAATTTATCTCGAATTTTTTCATCCCTTTATACTGCAAGGCGGTCTGAAAATTGTAGTGATGAAAATATCCGGTTTAAGAAATGGTAACAATTGCAATTTAATTCTGTTATTGCACAATTTCAAACACTCGTCCCTTTTATTATTTAATATTAAAGCTTCCTCATCTCCATAAAAGCCTCTCCACAATTTCTTTTTGAAGAAAACATAATAGACTTTAGATCCTGGCTCCAGTCACAGTGCTGGTTTGGTTCACTGCTCACTCAGGCAACAAAAAAAAAGGTTCAAATTCAATTCATACATTTGCACAATGGTCATAATTATAAAATATGATCCTTATATTAAATATTTTGGTCTAAATATTTAAATATGCATCAATCAACTTAGTTTCTGATGGATCATTTTGTATGATGTGTACAAGTTAGTTAGAGCTGAAACCTGATGAAGTGGAATGGGCCAAGTGGGCTGGGCTGGGAATGAGGTCAAAGCCTTTTGAAGTTGAGTAAAAACGAATATTATATCATGGGACAATGCTCCAAGCTTGGTTTCTCATCCCCACTTTTCTTCCTTGTGTGATTGTAGGCTTGAGCAGCGAATTTTTATTAAATATACAAGTGTGTAATTATATTTCAGGAGCTTCAAGAGATCATAAACAAACGACCCATCTTCTGATTTTACTCCCCCTTTGTTCCTTTATGGCCTGTCTTACAATTTTAGAATCAAATTATTCACAAATTTCAACTTTTTCAATTATGAGGTCTAACATAGTTGGCACTTAATTGAGTTTCTTAAGTATCTAATCAGGGGTTCAATTCCTAGTGGTATAAATGGAAAGGGTATCATGACCAGCACTAAAACCCTAGACCTACCCAAAAAAATAAATAAACTTTTCCTTAAAAAATTGGCCAATTTTGATATAGTTTGATAATTTTTTCCAGAATTTAAATGTCTGTTGTTTAGGCTTTTTTAATTACTTTTTTTTAAATCGAATGAATATTTTTAAATTAAATTCATGTAATGTAAATTTTAAATTTAGATAGAATTATTTAGAAAATATGATGTTGCCAGCTCAAAAGATGAGTTTAGATGAGCGTAAAAATAATATTTTTCTTTAATCCTCCGAATAATACTTTTCACTCATCAACCCACTCCACTAATTGTACACGTGTGTGTAGGTATATATGTATATGTTTTGCTTGTAGTTATTTCATTTGAGCGTCAGAAATACTCAAGAATCCTTCACAAACGAAGCACAATTTTATATTTAAATATGGATATGAAAGCTAAGAGTGAATTAGATTAGTAAAGGAAGGAGATCATATATATTAAAAATTTCAATAACTCACAATAGATTCACACATCACAACTATATATATATATATATATATATATATATATATATATATATATATATAATACAATACAATACAATACAATAGACGCAGCACAAAGCCCAGAGCTTGCTCTTAGTTTTTACGTACCCAAAGAAAACATCTTTCATAGGTGTTTTTTGTTTTCCTCTCCAACAAGTGTGGGACATAACACTCCACCAACCTTTGGGCCCGACGTTCTTGTAGGCACATCAAACCACATCAACTCGAGCCTGGTTCTGATACCATTCTTAACATTCTAGCACCTTGCTTTGGATATTGTCTGTTTTGAGGTCCCATCATGCCTCTCATCTTTAAAATGCGTTGAGAGAGGAAGTATACAAACCCTTATAAGGCATCTTTCGTTCCTTTCTCCGGCTGATGTGGTATCAGAGTAAGGTACTAGGATGCTACAATTGGTATCAGATCCAGGTTCGAATGTTATAGATCCCAAACACTAGAGTCTCACACCAAGCAAAAAGAAACGAAAGCAACTCACCATTTCTCATATAAGATACTAACTATAAACATTATAAGCTTAGCTTGTAGACAGAAACAAAAGACATAAGAGTTGTGATCAATCGATGTTAACCATAAATTCGAACGTCATAAAAGGTCAGTTTCTTCTTTCCTCCCTTGGGTATAGTGATAGTGAGCACGTTGTTTTCCAGCGCATCCTTGACCCGATCAAGTTGACCTTCCCCTAGAAGAGTGAATCTCTTAGAGAAGCTACTAATGCCGCGCTCAATCATGCTCCAGGAGTCAGTTTGCAGGTTTTGTTGGTGGTTCTTATATATCCACTCATATGAAGTATCTTGCCATATTTAGCACATAGCTGCACGTTGTACTTAGTCAAACCAGGTAAGTCCAGGTTGAAAATGTGAGTCATAGGAGTTTCCTTTCAATCTACACGGATGGTTCAGTATAGGTAAGAACATTAAAGGGGGAGTGGTGCGTCCTACAGAAATTTGAATGGTAAAAACTTTAGGCACAGTGAGAGTGACTATGATATTGTCCGCCACAATCTGTATCTGATAAACTTAAGGCATGTGTCTCACAGAAAAGATATTGTCTACACACCAACCTTTGGGCCTGGCGTTCTAGTAGGCACATTAAACTATATCAACCCGAGCCTGACTCTGATACCATTCTTAACATTCCAACACCTTACTTTGAATATTGTCTGTTTTGAGGTCCTATCACGCCTCTCATCTTTAAAATACGTTGAGAGAGGAAGTATCTAAACCCTTATAAAGTGTATTTTGTTCCCCTCTCCGACCGATGTGGTATCAAAGTGAGATACAAGATGTTATAATTGGTATCAGACCCAAGTTTGAATGTTATACATCCCAGACACTAGAGTCTCACACCAAACAAAGAAAGACGAAAGCAACTCACCATTTCTCATATAAGATCATAACCATAAACATTATCAGCTTAGCTTGTATATATAAACAAAAGACATAAGAGTTGCAATCCATCGATGTTAACCAAAAATTCGAATGTCATAAAAAGCCAGCTTCTTCTTTCCTCCTTGGGCATAATGATAGTGAGCACGATGTTCTCCAGTGTAGCCTTGATTCAATCAAGTTGATCCTCCCTTAAAATAGTGAATCTCTTAGAGAAGCTGGAGCTGCTGCTCTCAATCAGGCTCCAGGCTTCAATTTACAGGTTTTGTTGGTGGTTTTTATATATGCTCATATGAAGTATCTTTCCATTTTTAGCGCATGTTGAAAATGTGAGTCATAAGAGTTTCCTTCCAATCCACCCAGATGCTTAAGTAAAAGGTAAGAACATCAAAGGGGGAGTAAAACGTCCTACGAAAATTTGAATGGTAAGAACTTTAGACACAGTGAGAGTGACTACAATATTGTTCGTCACAGTCTTTATTTGATAAACCTAAAGCCTGAGTCTCCTGGAAAATTGCTAATTCAAATGCTAGGTATCAAATTCCTCCTTCAGGTGGTCCGCTTATATTAAGTATCTTGCCATCTTCAATCTCCAGCTACACGTGACCAGGCACGTTAGCTTTGAACATGTGAGTCATAGGGGTCTCCTTCCAATCCATGCGATTGCTTATTAAATCAAAGGTAAGATCATCGAAGGTGAGAGTGATGTGTCCAACAAAAATTTGAATGGTAAGAACGTTCTTGGTCACAGTGAGAGTGAGTACATCATTGTCCACCACAGCCTGGATTTGATCAACTTAATGCCCGAATCTCCTCAAGCAGCATTGATTCTGGTGGCGGGTATCAGATTCCTCATTCAGTTGGCAGTCTTCAATCTCCAACTTCACGCCATCCTTAGTAAGACCAGGCACGTTGGATTTGAACACGTGAGATGTATGAACGTTAAAGAGGAGAGTGACAAGTCCTACGGAACTTTGAATGGTAAGAATGTCCTTAGACACAGTGAGGTGAGTACGCCACTGTCTACCGCAGCCTGGATCATATCAACTTAAAGACTAATTTTCCTCAAAAAGTTACCGTTACTGCGTTGATTCAGGGGCCAGGTAGTAGATTCCTCCGTCAGTTGGTGATTATTGTATCCACTTATGTTAAGTATCTTTTCATTTTTAATCTCCAGCTACAAAGTGTTTGGTGAGACTAGGCATGTTGGTTTTGAACATGTCAGCCCTAAGGGTCTCTTTTTCCTTCCAATCCATGTGAATGCTTATTAAATTAAAGGTAAAACCGTCAAAGGGTAGAGTGACAAGTCCTATGGAACTTTGAATGGTAATAACGTCCTTGTACACAATGAGGGTGACTGTAGCGTTTTCAACCGCAGCCTTGGTCATATCAACTTGAAGCTTGAATCTCCTGAAGATGTTGTCACTATCACACTGATTCAAGTGATAGGTATCTGTCTCCTCCTTCAGTTGCTGGTTCCTGTTTCCACTTATATCAACTATCTTGCCATCTTTAATCTCCAACTTCACATCATCCTTTATGAGATCAGACACATTGACTTTGAACATGTGAGTAGTAGGGTTCTCCTTCCAATCCTTGCAAATGCTGATTAAATCAAAGGTAGGAACATCAAAGGGGAGAGTGATGCATTATACGGAACTTTGAATGGTAAGAACATCCTTGGGCACAATGAAAGTGAGTATATTGTTGTCCACCACAGCCCACATCTAATCAACTTGAAGCCTAAATCTCCTGGAGAAGTTGTCACTACTAGGCTGATTTAGGTGCCAGGTGTCATATTCCTCCTTTAGTTGTTTGTATCTTGCCATCTTCAATCTCCAGCTACACATCGTCATTGGTGAGACCAGTCACGTTGGCTTTGAACACATGAGCCGTAGGGGTCTCCTTCCTTATTAAATCAAAGGTAAGAACATCAAAGGGAAGAGTGACAACATCCTACAAAACTTTGAATGGTGAGAACGTCCTTTGGCACAGTGAGCATGAAATCTCTAGGACAAGTTGTCGTAGTTACGTTGATTCAGGTGCCATGTATCATATTCTTCATATAGTTGGTTGTTCCAGTGTCAATGGACGAACTGATTGAGTAGCAGTGTACAGGTTGATTTGAACAGTATATGGCATGGATCCACTATTTATAATAATAGACATGTAAATTCTTACAAATTGGATAATCTGCTTGATGGTTACTAACTACGGTTGCTAACTTCTGACACACGTGGAACATCTCCAACTGACGCTTCTCTCCATTTCCCTCCAATGAATTGAAATTGCGTCGTGAGACATAGTGAGAATTGAGTGATAAGCAAATGAGAGTATTGCGGGCCCCTCCCTCCCCTCCAGTTTAATTATCTTCTAATTTTAATCTCTCTCCCTTCCCCATTTCACCTCTACCTATAACTCACTCCCACTGGTTGCTTTTTAAGTTTTATACAAAAATAAATAACATTTCCAATTAAAAAAACTATTTATTTTTTATTCAAAGTGATAGCTTTTCAATTATGTTCTTATTAAAGAGAATATAATTAATCTCTCTTTTAATCAATTTTCTTAAATATATCATTGAAAAATTTCTGTCCAGCTACTTATTTTTCTCAATTTACACTATATATAATATATCTCATAAATTGTTTCTTATAATTAAAAAGGATGTGAAATAAAAAGAGGGTCCGACGAACTAGCGACGGAGGGAGGAACTTTGTGAATGAGACAATAAGGGCCTAATTAATTTAAAAACATAATAAAACGAGAAAAATTTTAGGAGTATTTTTGCACCTTTATACAGAAGAGAGAGAAGATGACATTTAGGATTAATATGACTTTGCACTTGAGGTTTGAATATAATGCCAGCAACATTTTCTGAAAAAGATTATAGGCATTTTTGCACATGTATAAAAGTATGTTTCAAAAAGTAACAGATATTTAAGAGTTAACAAAGATAACATTTTCACTTCATTTCAAAAAGTTTACGTGTATTTTTGCCGCGCTTGAAGTTTGATTACGATGCCAGCAACACTTTTTAAAAAGATAATATGTACTTTTACACATTTCTCTTTTTTTCTTCAATAATATATACCACACCAACTTATCATCATATAGAAATCCTATCTGTCCAATTCTTTTTCTATATGACCACCCACACACATCTTATCAATATGAATATAAAATATAAAATATAAAATGAAGTATACTATTCCCATGCTGTAACTAAAGTGGCTCATTTTCCCAAATTAGATGAGTATTGTAAGCACCAAGCTAGTGCAAGTTCACAGATAGATGTTTGTCCAGAAAAGCTTTAGCAAGATTACTAAAGCTCACACTAACTGTTTCAGCATCTGCATATCTCTTGATAACATCCACAACTTCTGGCTTTAAAACCTCTTCCTTGTTGGATTCGTTACATAGATAGTAAAGAGCCCCAAGTGCATAATTCACCTAATATCATGTGGTAAGTACTTTTGGTTAACCATCACAGGCAATATCTGGAACTTATATAAAAGTACATTCACTTGTGATTTTTCAGCACCACTGAAGAAATTACTAGTAGTTTCCACAAGCAATGAAAGCACAATAAATCGGCGAAAAAACTAGTAGTTCCCACAAGAAATTACTAGTATAAGAATGAAAAAACTAGTAATAAATCGGTGAGACTTTGGTGGCTATGAATTTCCATATCGAGCATCTCCTAACATATTAAAAAAAACATAAAATGGACAATGGGACCAATTTTGCAGTATCCTTTTAATTTATTTTTATTTTGAGTTTCAATTTTACAAAACAGTTTCGAATATGTTTTCAAAAGAAGAAAGGACAATAATATTCTTAAAAAACTCTTTCGACTTTTTCCGTGTTTCTGAAAGAAAACAGAACACAGGAAAGAACTCCAAGTTGCTCTCTGTATATTCTGCTGTAAAATGCAGAAAACAGTGATTAAAAACTCTAAATGGATAACGGGTAACAAAAAATTCTTTTGTTTTATTTCTTGAAGAATTTTTTTAAAAACGGTAAACAAACAGCCTCATCATCTGTTTCTTAATATCAAACAGATTAAAATAATATTCAGCATATAGATTAATTTTTTTTAAAGAAAATGCATTTTGAGTTATGGCATAGTGAATTATATACAACATGCTTGCATAAAATTTAAACATAAGAGGAAATTGAAACATACTCAACAACTAAGTTATCACCCTTACAGTGTTTCTAACTGGGCTTGATAAACATTGAATGACAAGATGAATCCCACCACACTGAGCTACAATATTAGAATTGGTCGGATCTGCAAAAAGTTGCTTCTACTTTTGTCAAGTTAATATATCAATTATCAGGTATAGATGGTGACATTGCAAAAGGTGAAACTGCGCTTACCTGCACAAGCATTGCATATTCCTCCAATTCCAAGCTCCACAAGCTTCTCATTGGGTTCAGTTATGCAGTCCAGAAAAAGTTCCAAAACATTGAGCTGCTTATATATCACATTAAAGAAAACGTTACAAAGCCAACGGTAGTGAGCAATGGACCTGTAGCTCATAACATGGATATTTCCAGCAAGAAAGAGAGTTGTATGAAACCTGACGCAAGAAGTTATAATTGTAAGGATCATAGGCAAAGTTCGCCAAATTTGCCACTATTTTCTCTCTTGTCTCTGCAAAAACAAGAAACATTGATATGGTGGGAGTAGTATATCATGAATCTCATTAAGCAGAACACTACAATTTACAAACACTTGAGGCATTTATCCATTCAGATAACAGAGGAAGAGAGAATTTCTTTCCCCCAATAGCTCCCTAGTGGCTCTATACATCAATTTTAGGATTGGAATCAAATGACTTATTATTACACACTAGGCCTTATTCGACTCTTGCAAGCTGCTTAGTTTAACATGAGACGTTAACAGTACAACTCTTACTTGAAAGAAGAACAAAATTTGTAAGAATAACATTTTAAACATAATATTTTCATCACACAGTGACAATATTTCAAATGCATGTAAGGAACTGAACAAAAGATCAAGACAAAAGAAATTCCTGGGAAGAGGACAAGAGCACACTCTCATCAAGTTCACAGTGAACCACTGTGACTTAGGCATATATCAGAGGGAAAGACATCAAGGATGGTTGTGTAGATATCGTGGAAAGCCAGCCATGGACACATGGGGGCAGAAGGAGAGGCTAATGGGACTTGGTTAGAGAGGATATATATAAGAAGATTTGAGAAAGCAATTGTCAAGGAATTAAATTATGGAGTGGCTTTCAGAGATATCCAGCGCATTAAATGGTTAGGAGAAGTTTTCTATCATTCTGCATTATTTCCTATTTCTTTGTTATGTGTAAAGACGATAGTTTCACTCACAATCGAGTCAAACCATCAATAGGGTATTTAATTCCCACCCAATGGCAAATTATCTAGGAGGATAGACTAGAGTGTTGCTTTCATGGGGATAATAATATATAGTATGGATTCAATCTTAGTGAATTAAAGAAGACAAATCTAAACAAAATAAAACAGCATAAAGTACTCCGTACCATCTTGAGTTGCGCTCTGAAACTGAGTCACCAATTCCTGAAACAAAAGTTTACAACTTTCAGGTTCCAAACATCAAAGCAATAAATTTAAATAGTTGCCCATTCCAGAAGGATATATAACATAGAGCATATGTTTAAGAGATCAAGTAGTCGATGATTCAATTTTCACACACACACACACACACACAAAATGAAAATCACGGAGTATTGGATGAAAAGAAATGTTTTTATGATTAACTGGAAAGAAAGAACAAGTGCCTGAAGGTATTGCAATCTTGGGGTTCCATATTTTCCAGTTCGCTCTTCTTGCCTCTGATCATTGGTGAACATGTTCGCTTTTCTTCTAGTCTAAAAAACAATGGAATCTTATTTTACTTTGGGAAAAAATGTAGAAAAAACCTTGTACACAAAAGCAATGAACTGGCATTCTATCGTTCGAGGGGGGAAAATCACACACTTCTACTTCGTATTGATGAAATATTGTTTTATTTTAACTATGCGAACGAGAGATCATGAAAAGCAATCAAGAGAGAGGGAGAAGGAAATACTTAGACCGAACTGTTACCCAGAGGAATTTATGATGTGCTGAAATGCTTGAGTAGTGGATTATTCAAGTTCCTTTACTTGAACCCCACCACATACAAATGTATCCAAACTCATTAGAGATAAATAAGTTGGCAAATATCCTTTATGGACGATTATGATTGGCTATGCTTCTGCAGTGACACTTCTTATCAGTTTACTCCTTTATTTTCATTAGCCTTGGAAAGCTATCGGGTAGACTAAGCAATCTACTGGTCTCTATTACAAAGCAGAACAAAAACGGCACCGAAGCTATCGAGTAGACTTTATTGAAGCCAACAAACCAAAACAAAAATGGCAGGAGGAGAGCCGCCGAGTAATTTTAACACAGTGTTAGGGCAGAAGCAGATCACAAACCTGAAGGAGAATAGGAGCAGAGACGCGGCACGAATTCAACAAAGCGAAGAAAGGGGCAGCCCTCAAGAAGGAGAAGACGATGACGATGGTTGAAGAAGACGGCAATTAACAGACGTCGACGGCGGCAACGGCTTGACGGACGGCGACGGTTTGAGGACGGCGACGCGAACCCGGAACTACGCGGAGGAGAACTTTTGCGTGCGGGAGGGCAGCGTGGAAAGTGATTTTTCCCCCGAATCACTCCCTGAGAAAATAGGGCGGTCCCACCCCTCTATCCTTTTCTCTCCATTCAAATTTTTCCAAAATTTTTCCAAAGTGCTTGGGGGAGATAATGGCAGTGTTTGGAAACGCATTTCAGGTGGATAAATGTGGGGTTTGTAAAAAAAATTTAGTAGAACTTAAAGTTCAGTGTTTGTAAATGCGGTGACTGCACCTGTGCTTTTAATATAACCGTAGCTTATTTCCAAAGCCCAAAAGTATAGCTTTCGACCGCACCGTGACATGATCTCATCTCAGCTCAACTCATCCTCTATTCTCGCTCTCAGCTTCTTCCTCCTCCTCGCAAGAAACACGCTCCGGTGCTCCCTTCTCGGTGCTGGCTTCAACTGTTGACGGCAACTTCAGTGGATCGCAGGTGAGACGTCGGCGGTTTCACGGAGGGTGGCGCGACGGCGGTGGTCCAGGTTTCTTTCTCTGGCCATTGACACAAAATTTCTCAGCTCCTACACTAGTAAGTGGCAACGACGTGCTCTCCTCCTTGCATGTCGGTGGTTTCATTCAGCTAAGGTTGAATCTGGTCGAATTGCGTCGGCGGTTGGTGGCGGCGACGTCGTGGTTGTCAGATCTGTGTGTTCGTCACGGTTTCATCGTCGTTCGTCAGCTGGGGTTGCCGTGTGTTGGGTGGATCTGTGGTTGCGTGAGTTGATCTGTACTCGCCGGATCTTTTTAAGTGGCCGGAAAAATTCAAACTCGCCGGACCGTTCAGGTGGGTCTCCTCTTTGTTTGCTTTGTTTTCTTGGTTTCCGGTGGTTTTGGTGGCGTCACACATGTTTTCCTCCCGTCTGCTATCACCCTTATGTTCCATTGCGGAGAGGTCGCCGTTGCACAGTGTCACGCGGTGGCCGGAGTTACTGTAGCTGAGAAAACTGAATATGTTGTGTTCTTCTTTTGCCTTAAAGTCTCTATTTTTGTGCTTGTTTTCACAGTGTGTTTTGTTCTCATTAATACCCTGTTCTTGTTTGCTGAAAATACGTGGGGGAGAACCATGATCATCGTGTTTCTGCTGATCTTGCCTGACATTTCATTTGCCTCACATTGCATCTGCTGATCTTGCCTCATATTTCTACTGATCTTGTTCTTATAATGGTCATTGTAGGTGATAGTAGGCATGAATCAATTAACTGAACTGATCAATTTCCTTGTTGGGAAAATATGAATATCTGTGTATAATGTGTAGCTGTAAAAAATGACGCCCTGTTGCTCTTGTTTTTGATATCAATGCATTTTTGTTCTTCCTTTCTTGTGCTTGTAACTCTGTTGACCCGAATCAATTCAACGGGGGAAAAGAAAATCATGTGTATATGCTTAAGATAGATTCATTCTAATTAATGCTAATATTATACCAATAATGAAGTTGTATGTATTAAAGGGATAATATACATTAATAAAGCATTATAGGCTTCTTCCATTATTTCACAAGTGAAAATTTTATCTGTCTCTTTATTTAAAAAGAAAGCAAAATACGAAAAGAAAACAACAGTTGACTAAAATAAATGAAAGCAAAAGGATGTATTAGAAAAATACATCTTAAAAGTAAAATGCACCTAACTTTTATGGATTTCTCTCTATTATTCGATTGGGTGAATGCAATAACAAAAGGCTTATGAATTGAGTTTGCCACTCAAACCATTACCTGTCCACATGGCCGGAAAGATAGGGGATAATTGCTTGTACTCGTACAATTTTTATATTTGGTCTGTCAATAATAAATTATTTTCATGTTATTCTGTTTAATAACTGATTAAATTAACAATAAAGGTTATAATTTCAAATTACTTTACACTATATTTCTATTTTATTTGATGGATTTTGATTTTTATTTGAATTTAATGACAATTTTCTCATGTACACTCCATCCGGTCCATTTGAAATGGAGTATGTATTTAACTTGGTTATATATGTAATCTCATCAAAATATAGATATGTTTTGTGATTATAGATATGTTTTTGGGGTTTAGCTTATTATGCCATTAATTGCGATTAAACTTTAATTGAATAGTTCAAATAACATAGTCTGAACTTGTTAATAGTTGACATAGCAATATGAACAAGGACAAAAGTAAGGCAACGTGGGATGTAAGTACCACGGGGGTTTTCATACACGAATGCCTTGATCAAATATACAAGAAAGAACGACTAGGATCATCATTTACAAATGATGGGTGGAAGAACATTATGCGCGCATTTAATGACAAAACAGGACGATCATATGACAAGAAGCAATTGAAAAATAGGCTAGATAGCCTAAGGAAAGAATGGAAGGTGTGGGATAAATTATTCTCCATAGAGACGGGTATATCTTTTAACGCTGTGAAGAATAGGGTAGAAGCAGACGACTAGTAGTGGGAAAGAAAAATATCGGTACTAACTCCTTATCATTGTTGCTATTATTGTTATCATTATTGTTGTTGTTGTTGTTGTTGTTAAATGTATTGTTATTACTATTATCCATACAGGATAATGGAGAGTACGTCAAGTTTAGGTACAAAGGCCTCATGTTTGCAAAAGAATTGGAGATTCTTTTTAAGGATGTTATGGCATCGGGAGACAAAATGTTCGCCCCGGGTTCTACACAGCGGATGTCACTAGCTGAGGAAGAGGATGACGATGACGTCTACCGACCCACAATGGACCTAGAAGAAGGTTCAGGAGATAGTAAGGAAGACCTTGTACCTCCTAGTACTGGCACTAGTATAGGAGTGACAGCTGGTTTGAAGGGAATTACGTTGACAACAAACCCTCCACCTAGTGTTTCGGGAGGCAGTGAGAAGAGAAAGAAAGCTGAAGGGTCGGGCAAATCAAGAAAGAAAAAAACCACAACCACTCAAGCAATTATAGATGGAGTTTGTAGGATAGATGACGCATCTGAAGATAGAACAGATGCTCTGAAAAAGATCATAATAAATGATCTACAAGTGAGCGACGTTGTGAAAGAATTACTGAGCATTCCAGAAGTTACAAGTGATAGGGACTTTCACCGTCGATGTTGTAACATGATGATGCACCAAATTGCTTGTGACATGTAAGTTGGGCTGAAAGGAGATAAAGATGCTTTGCTAGATTGGTTGCGCGAACATGCTTACAATACCCCTGAATTTCAAAAACCCCCGCCTCGCTGAACTTTAGTTTATGTCACTTTTCTGAACTTTGTTATGTATAATTTAAACAAACCATTAGGCCATTTTATGTCAACTATTAACATTACTAGCTATAAGTATATGACGATGATTTGCAATTTGCACATTTTTAGAATTGTATTTGATTTCATACAGTCCTGCTACTTGCACAGGTTACATCTTTTATGGCAAGTTTGAGTCGTGACGATATTCCCAAGGGAACAGAGGAAGTAGGATCATCTCGTGTAGATAGAAGGTCCCGAGTTATTTCCCTTTTAAATCAAGATATCACAGAGTATGAGCAGGTGGCAGCGTTAATGGCTCAATATGTCGAGCCTTATGTTTGCAAAGAACCCTGTAGAACTAGTAGGAAAACAGGTGAAAAATGGGTGCAAGAGGTATTAGAAGGCAACGATAGAGTTTTCCGTGAGAATTTCTGAGTAGAAAAGCATATCTTCCATCTCTTGTGCTCAAAATTGACAGAACATGGGTTACGGAGGACTAGGTATGTTGGAATCGAAGAAATGGTAGTCATGTTCTTATATACGGTTGGACATGCATAAGGAAATAGAATCATACAAGAACGATTTCAACATTCTGGAGAAACTGTCCACAGGATCTTCCATAGGGTTTTAGCAGCGTGTGTAAACCTATCTGCAGAAATTATCAAACCACTTGATCCTGAGTTCCGTGATTGTCAGCCAAAAATCTTAAATGCTTGCCAATATTACCCATATTTCAAGGATGCAATAGGAGCAATTGATGGAACTCATATCAAATGTGTGGTCAACGAGTCTGAAAAAGATAAATATATCGGCAGAAAGGGATACCCGACACAGAATATCATGGCCGTATGTGATTGGGATATGTGCTTTACTTTTGTGTTGGCAGGGTGGGATGGAACTGCACATGATGCTCGGATCTTCCAAACTACTATTTCTACTCTAGCTATGAATTTCCCACATCCACCTGAAGGTATCTCTTCAACACCTGAACTTACATTGTACTGTAGTTTTTTTTATTGTTTTTGTCACATTCGCTATCATTTTATGGTGTTAAATAGTATTGTGTATTTGTTAGGAAAATATTATTTGGTCGACGATGGCTCTGAAAAAGATAAATATATCGGCAGAAAGGGATACCCGACACAGAATATCATGGCCGTATGTGATTGGGATATGTGCTTTACTTTTGTGTTGGCAGGGTGGGATGGAACTGCACATGATGCTCGGATCTTCCAAACTACTATTTCTACTCTAGCTATGAATTTCCCACATCCACCTGAAGGTATCTCTTCAACACCTGAACTTACATTGTACTGTAGTTTTTTTTTATTGTTTTTGTCACATTCGCTATCATTTTATGGTGTTAAATAGTATTGTGTATTTGTTAGGAAAATATTATTTGGTCGACGCTGGCTACCCGACACCAATCGGATATCTTGGTCCATATAGACGTCAGCGTTATCACATTCCAGATTTTAGGCGACACCAGGGATACACAACTCCGAACGAGATGTTCAACTATTATCATTCAAGCTTGAGGATCATTATCGAAAGGACGTTTGAAGTATGGAAGAATATATTTCAGCTCTTGGGGGAAATGAAGTCATTTAGCTTCGAAACACAAGTCCACATTGTTTGTGCAACAATGGCTATCCATAATCTTATCCGTAGAAATTCCCAAACATATGTGGATTTTCAACAAGCTGAAACACAGAATGGATTTATTGAAGATCATAATGATCCAGTTGATGTAGCATCCACATCAACTATCCGTAGATTATCTTCAACACACATGAATGATGTTCGTGACAGGATCATAAACCAATTGGTTGGGAGTAGATAATCTTATTATGATACACTTCATGTATGCCATTCATATTGAAATATGTATGTCTCCTTTTTTTAATTAAGTATTTTAGTGTATTTTTCTTGTCCTTCAATAATAATTGAAATTTTTTTAATTTATAAAATTTTATTTAAATTTTTCACATCAATTATAACAATTTATATGTGTGTGTGTGTGATATTCAATAAGGTTTATGCCATTTTCAGTCATTTTTCACTCAAACGAGATTTTCAAACGCTAAGCCAAACAGATTCAAGGTTAGAAAAAAGTTACTTCTGTCACCGCTAATCCAAACACAAATCACATTTACAATCTCACTTTTTTTTCAAACTCACTTCTTTAAAAGTCATATTGAAAAAAAAAGTTATTTTTCCACCGCTAATCCAAACATACACAATGTTAAGGAAATGTGATGTAATGATTATTATATAAATTTTTTATAGTATCTTTTTTGTTTATAGAATTAGGAGTAAGTTAAAAGAATGTAATATAATGATAATTATATGAAATTGTTTGGTTTTTTTATTAAGAAAAGATGATGTATATGTATAAAAACGTTTAGTTAAATTATATCGAACATGAGAATATATGGAAATAACATAATAAGAGATAAAATTATCCCTATGTACACATATATATGTATAATGTATATATTTGTCATGGTAAGTTTTTCAATTTGTGTAGTGTACATGTTAGCTTTATAATAATTTTTTAATATTTAATAGCAGAAATATTATGAAACATGTTGCATTCATGGTAATGTTTTAATATTTAATGATGAAAATATTACTTAATAGGCTATTTTAACATTTTCTAATGGAAGAATATAATTTTTTAATGGGAGAATATTTTTTAATATTTAGTGGTTGTAATTATTTAATATTTAGCAACATTTATGGGTGCACACTTTGATCAATTTAAAAATTATGATGGCAATAGTGTCTCTTTTGTTTGATTATAGGATGGCAGCATTATCATTCATCAGTTCTGGTAGTGTAATCCTGATTATATCAAATGATGAAATCTAGATTACAAAATGTAATCCTCTTTATATTATATATGTAATACCCTGAATTTTGGGACAAAGGCTTGTGATAAAGCCTGGATTAAATGGACTACTAGACCATGGTTTAGCAAGTGTCCTAGTAAGAAATGATTATATTTCCCAAAATTCATTTATATCTTTGGATATTAAAGGGAATATTATGGTGAGCTGGATAGCTTGAGGAAATATTAAAGGTAAGGGCGAAACGGTCATTTGACTAATGAATGGCTAACAACCATTATTTCCCTATTATTAATGCCCAAACTAGTCAAGTGTGAAGGGAAATAACAAAAAGGGATAAGAAATGGTTTATTACGATAAATCGTAATACGTAAGGGCAAAATGGTAATTTTGCCATAAGATGAGAAATGAGGATTTGTCCCTAATATTCCCAATGATTTGAGTTGTATGGGAATTAAAAAGAGGGAAATGACTACTTGATAATTAATAAGCCTATGTGGATGAATTATTATCAAGGAAAGTCAATAAGTGGAAAAGCTTAAGGCTTGGTTGACTACTTGAGGTGGTGTAATGAGATAGTTTGAGAGTGAATTATACTATCTTATTAATCATTAATATTAGTGGAATGATGAAGGAAAAGAGGAATGAAACTTGTTGTACAAGTAATGAGATAGGTGGACTAATTGAGTAAAGGATACCTGGATGATTTTAATTAATCATCACCCTTCATCATCAATTCTTATTCACTTTCTCGTGTCGATTAAAACAGAAGAGAAGGGAAAAGAATCAGAAAACGTGAGAAAAAGAGAGAGAACAGATGAGAACGAGAACGCAGAAGAGAGAGAGAAGAGAGAGAAAGTTTGAGATCACTGAAACTCTACTAAAACGACGTCTTCTCTCAAAGTACCCAGTACAAACATTCTTCTACTCATCTCGAGCTTCGATTCTATGGTTTCGGATTCTCTTTTGGAGATGTTTAGTGTCGTCTCGCCGGCCGGAGCGTCGCCAGAATTCCGAACCAAATTCAGAAAAGTATAGAGGTAAGCGTAAGCTTCCTTTTTACCATTTCGGTTTGTCGTTTGGATGAGTATTATGGGAGTTAGGTGTTGTTCATCTCTCGTTCAGTCAATGTTTTGGGGGTCGAAACGATGTCCAATGGATGTCTAAATGGATAATCATGTAATAAGAAGTATAAAGGAGAGTATTAAGTCAAAGAAAGGGAGGAACCAACACAACTCTTTTGAGAACTCTATAATGGCTTCCTTGAGTGTGGCATGAGGATAGAGTTGGAATTTCATCAATTGGATGATTTCATTGAGTTCAGAAGAGCAAATTGTGTAGGGTTTATATTGATGACGAAGTGAGAAAAGGCCTGGGGTGTGAAATGACTGAATTACCCCTTTAAGCTCTAAATAAGGTTTGTCAAGGGTATTTCCATCATTCGGGTGTGAATTTGACTAATATGAAATCATAAATGGACTCTATACATGAAATTGTGTAGGATTGGCCCATGTCATAATTTCTGTAAAAGTACAGTCATTCCGAGTGCATTTTGGTAATTTAGCATAATTAGGCTAAGTTATCAACTAATACGAGTCTAGAATGTTATAAGGATGAGTAGTGACTCATGTATGCTATGTTTGGGAATTCAAGGACTCGATGAATGGACGTGCCGGAACCGGAGCAAGAACGAAGGATAGAGGACGGACGTGAAGCCCGACACGTAGTGAACTTATATTTCCTGCATGTGTATTATATGTATGTCTTGCATTGATTATGTGACTGCTTTGCCTATTTATGTTGAACATGTTGATTGATGTATTGAAGCTCTGTTATCCTTTATGAAATGGCCATTTGTATGTCATAACATCGAGCACGCAACATGTCATTATGTTGGCATGAAATAGTGTAGGCAAGCATTTCATGCATTCATATATATCTACATGCATAGTGGTATTGTTCGCTACTGAGATTCTCTCGAATCTCGCTCCTCCCAAATAACCATCTTAGACAGGTTGAAGGAATGAATGAAGATGCACAGAGGAGATATGGAGACATAAGGTGAAGAGAAGATCGACATTCAATGTAATGGATTTACATTTGATAGCCTTGTGTGGCTTGAAGTATATGTGTACGTATAAGCATGTATGTATGATTGTTGTTAAAGCAGAGAATCGCTTTAGTGTAAATAAAGAGAACAGCTTTTAGTTATTTAAAGTAATCACTTACTTACTTTGATTTAACGAAACTAAGAGCCAGTGAGGTATTGAAAGTAAGGTGTCACATTTGTAGGTATTGAAAGGAATGGTGTCACAATATATACACAACCAAATACTGTAATCGGTCTATTATATTATGTATACGTGTAATCATTTCCCATAAAATCAAACCAAACGAGCTAACAGTCTTTTCTCTCCATTTTTTTGGCAGTTTCCTTTCATCTCTCATTTTCTCTTCATTCAAATAATTATTAACTAAAAATATATATTCCTAATTAAAAATATATTAATATATATAAAAAAAGTGTAAATGAGAAAAATACCCTTTATTTTTTTCAAAAAGAGCTATTGGCACTATAAACAAATTTATGGTAGCAAAAATACCTATGACCATTACAAAATAACTATAAAATGTCACTTTCATTAAATTCATCTATGTTGACCATTTGTTTCAAATTTTTAACCAAATAAGCGAGGGTAAATAAGCCAAAATACTCTCTATATTTTACAAAAAAAAGAGCTACTAGCACCATAAACAAATTTTAGGGGTAATAATACTTCTGATGATTTTAAAAGAACCCTAAAATGCTATTGCCATAAATTCATCAGACAATTGTTCATTTTGACTTGTGGGCCTCACTATATATCTAATTGTACTCCACCTTAGTTATTGTGATCGTATGATGTGGACCTTTCCCATTTTTGACTTAACTGCCCTTTCAATTTTCACACACTCTCTTTTGCCTTTGCCTTTGCCACTGACACACAAGAGATCCCACCTCGTGAGAATCACACCGGCAATATCTACACCCGATCTAATGGCAACGTCTTCCACCAACATTCATCTTCAACCAATTTTCACATCGCCCTATGCTTTTGATGCCACTACCGGCAAGATCCACACTCCCACCTAACAGGAGTTACAACGTTGAGCTCATCCCAGCACAACGGTGGCAATGAAGACCTCCAGGGTGGAGTACAACTGGACAAATAGTGTGGCCCACAAGTCAAAATAAAACAGTTGTATGACGAATGTAATGGTAATAGCATTTTAGGGCTCTTTAAAAAATCACAATAGGCATTTTTGCAACTAAAATTTATTTATGGTGCCAGTAGCTTTTTTAAAAAAAGATGAAGGGCATCTTTACTCCTTTACCCTCACTTTATTTGATCCAAAGTTTGAATCAAACAGTCAAGTCATTTTGGAATCATCATAGGTATTTTTGGATCCAAAATTTATTTATGGTGCCAATAACTTTTTTGAAAAAAGATAATAAATATTTTTGATCATTTGCCCTATATAAAAGAAAGTTTGTATCCAAGTACATTATTCACAAACTATTACTAATATAACTCATTCTTTGTATACAAATATGATACTTTAGTTAGCATTACCTCTCGTGGGGGGGGAATATTATCTCTTTTTTTAAATATAAGATTCACTTTATATTATGGTGCCGATAGTAATTGAAATGGCTTTGCCAAAGGTTGTGTGACCCACTAGCATGAAAGCTGTGAGTGGAAGTTCTCATGTAAGCAAGCAATTAGCAAAATAATCAAAACAAAATTCATAGGTAAACACACACACACACAATTACATACAGATAATTTTAGTTAGATATCATATATGTATTATAGATTAAGAAAAAAAATAATTTTATTAAATTACTTTATGTTTTAAACTTTTAGTATCATTAAATATATAAATTGAAAAAACATATTTTTGAAGAAAATATTAACCTAGAAATTTAGGCAAAAATACATGAGAAAATCTCAAAAAAGGACTTCCAAAATTTTAAAATATCAAATCAGTAATTTCTTAGTAAAATGAATTGTAAATTTCTTATCAAGTGTAATAAAACCCAAGGTTTTGAAAACCGGACCGGTCACTGAACCGATGGAAGTACTAGGTTAAGGGTTAATGGGTCATATCAGAGTAGGGGTGGGCATGGGCAGGGCTGGGCAGGGCGAAACCCCTGCCCGATGCCCAGCCCGATCGATGAATGGGCTACATTTTGCAGCCCGATGCCCAGCCCAGCCCGGTAAAAGCCCCTAACCATATCGGGCTGGGCAAGGGTGGGCTGGGCAGGGCGGGCCCCCCGCCCAAGTGGTGACGCCCTGTCCTTAATAATTCTATCTAAATTTCATACACATTCCTGTAGACTATAATTATCATATATCTTAACTTTAGCCTAATATAAACTTCAAATATATTCGATGATTCCACATCTTGGGATATTTTAAATTAAGTCTACAACTTAAGTCTTAAAATTTAAAAACTACATGTCTTAACAAATATGCATACTTCAAGAATTAAACAACATCCATAATCCATTATAAATAAGGCAACAAAAAGATTATAATTTAAGCCATGAAGTCCAAGTGGTCTGCAACTTTGCATAGATGCCCCCAAAGTTGATCCAATGATGAAGCATCTGGAAAAAAAAGAAGCAACTATAATTTCATATATGACAAAGTAAAAAGAAAGGAAGAAATCTACTTATAAATTTTAAAAGTTGAAACTTACCTATAACCCATACTTGCAAAATGACCCTTCAATCACCATTAGCAATTACATCCTCCCCTCCTAGAGTAGCATCTAGGAAAAACAATGAAAGAACAATTACATTAAAAATTATGAAGTAATGTGTGTGTACAAATTCTAGAGCATTAAAATAAAAGTTTACTTGCAAGCTGAATGATATTTTCTGTCTCATCAAAATTATCGAACTCGCGAAGCTTGTCTACAATTTCTGAGATAGATTGGCCAGCTTGTAGCCAATTTTGGCTACAAATTAGTGCTTCTGTCATTTTAGGAGACAAAGAGCTCCTATAATGATAAACCACACGTCCTCCTGTGCTAAATGCAGATTCAGAAGCCACTGTAGATACCGGCATAGCCAATACATCTCGTGCCATGTGGGAGAGAATTTTATATTTTTCAGAATTAGTTTTCCACCATGACAGTATGTCAAACTCAGACTGAGAAGGAATTTCATCTCTTGAGTCAGTTGCAATATATCTATCTAACTCAGTTTGAGGATCTGTGGAGGTTCTAATTTTTATAGATTCTAACCATTTATGACCCGGATCCTCTTCTTCTTCGTCATCAAAAGAAGGCAATGAAGTTCCACTTGCTGTACTTGTGGAGACATTCCCTGATTCAATAGAAACCCCAGCAGAGTACTCATCAAACAACCGATACAGGCAATCTTTCACCCTATCTTTCATAAGTGAGCAAATTTCAGGGTCAATGTAAAGAACATCAAACATATGATTAACATAGGCTAGTTTATATCTAGGATCTAAAATTACAGCCACAAAGAGCAATGGATTCATATTAGTTGCTTGACCCCAATACTTGTCAAACTTCACCTGCATGCTAGTGCTCATCTCTCCCAGGAAGTTATTGGCATTATTCACTATATTCTTCTGCAACATTTTCTGAACACGAGCAATCTGGGTGAAACATTCATTTGATGTTACAGTAAGGGAACTTGAAAATTTCAATGTAATGTCATAAAAGACCTTCAAGAATTTGATGAAGACTCGAGCATTATCCCAATCATTAACAATCGGACCATAAAAGTTATCTTGGTCACGCCTAGCACCACCAGAACCAGAAGCATCACGCTCTCGCCTAGAGGGAGAATTAAAGAATGAAATATAATCAGCATCTTCATCACGCATACGATCAAATACTTTTTGAAACTTCATGGCAGCTTCCAACATCAGGTATGTTGAATTCCATCGAGTGGTTACATCAAGGCAAACAAGACTTTTGGTGTCTATTTTCTCAGCTTCTGCCCAAGTTTTGAATTTCAAAAACCGTGAAGGAGAAGAACGAACATATCTAATGGCACTTCGAATTGCTTCAAAACTATCTTTCATTTCTCTAATACCTTCATTGACAACCAGATTAAGGACATGTGCGCAACACCTTAACTGTAGATAATCACCTTCACAAACTAAGCCCTTCCAACTCTTCAACCGCCTCTTAAGATATCCCAAAGCTGTGTCATTGGATGAGGCATTATCCACAGTCAAGGTGAATACCTTCTCAATCCCCCAATCCAACAAGCATTGCTCAATAACCCTCCCTATAGTATCTCCTCTATGATTTTAAATCATAACAAAGTTCAAAATCCTCTTGTGCAAGTTCCATTCATCATCTATAAAATGTGCTGTTAAACACAGGTAGTTGAAATTTTGACTCGATGTCCAACAGTCTGTGGTGAGACAAACACGTTAAGCACTTTGCTTCAACAATTTCTTCAAAACCTTAACTTCTCCAAGATGTAACTGCCACACGTCCCTTCCAATTGTTCTTCTTGAAGGGATTGGAAAGCGAGGTTTGAACACATTTAACAATTTCTTAAAGATAGGTTTCTCCACAATTCTAAATGGTTGCTCAGCACATACAATAAATTCTGCTAAAACTCTCCTGCATCGCTTCTCATCATATACATGTGCAGCTAAAGATCTCCCTTGCCCAGAAGTCCCACCAGAAAAAAGATTTAACATAGCTTGGCTTTTATCTTTAGTAGCCTTGTGTGGGTTCTTCAGACACTTTGGGATATGCCTTAACATGGAATGTGTGCCATGGCGATTTGGATCAGCTCTATATTTAGTATTGCAATACTTACAAGCTGCAAAGTGCTCCCCATTAGTTTCTTCTTTTGGCAACCTTATAAAGTATTCCCACACCTCTGATGTGTGCTTGGGTTCTCTTTCTTTTCTCTTTGTACCCCTACTTTCAAAATCTGTCAATGTTTGTGTAGGACCATTAGAAGTAGGTGCTACAGCAATAGGGTTAGGGGAAGGAGTTTCACTAGGTCCATTAGAATTAGGAGTTGGCATTTGAATAGGTCCTGCAGAAGTTGGTGTTTGAATAGGGGTCAAAGCACTTTCAGATATTCCTTCAAGGAAGGGCGATGAATTAGAACCTTGATCATTCATTTAACCTGTAATTAAATGATAAACTGTTAAAATAAACCCAAGAATATATTATTCAAATTCAATTTTTTAAACATTCAAATAATCTTAAAAAGATGTGCACCCAATTCATGAATTATATAAAAATGTTGGTAAATAAGAGAAGTTGGGTCTGTTCTCAGCTCAAAATGAGAATATGGAAATCTACAAATTGGACAAAGTACAGCCAATGGAGGATATGCCTTTATGGTTGCAGTGAGATTCACAGTTTCAGAAGAATACAAAATCATAAGTTAACTGCCCAAAAGCTGAAACACTTGCAAATACACTAATCCCCTAACTGCCCAAAATCATTGTTGCGGGCTCAAGGACGTGAAAGATGCAAATCTTCTTTCCCACAGAATTTTATATAGCCCATATCAGGTTTAATTTGCAACTTTTCACATCTTTAGCCACAGCAACATAGATTTTTTCTTCAACCACCACTGGATTAGGCTCCCCTACAAATTCCCCCATTCCAGTGTTCCACCACAACGATTTTAAGATACCAAAGATGATCGAATCACTGAAGACCTGACACTCTTACCGTGAGATACTTAACCTTGAAGCAATATTCCCCTCGAAAGGCAAACTAATTTAATACAGGACAGATAATTCTCTCTGAAAACTAAATCATCTGAAAACTAATTTAAGGCACAACAAGCACAAGAAAAGGAAACCCGATTGTCTCTCTGCATTATTGGCAACACATCTCTAACAACTTTTAATGTAATGTTGGAATTTTATTGGATCACTAACAACTTGCTAACAACAACAATAATGGATCATAGGAGAACAATGAAGAACAAACCTGAAAGAGTCAGTCAGCGAGACGGAGCTGGAGAGTGGAGACAGAGACAAAAACAAAGAAGCTTCAGAGCGACGGAGCCAGCGAATAGAGACAAAGTCCACGAGGCGAGAGGCGAGAGACGGGAGACGGGAGACGAGAGACGAGAGACGAGAGAGACAGATTCAGAATCGGAATCGCTGGGCAAAGAAGCTTCAGGCCGAAGAGCTGAGCGAGACAGAGAAGCGAGACAGAGACAATTCACAGTAGGCGCGCGGCTAGGGCAACTGAATGGGAATTTGGGAAATTGAAATTGAGTGGGAATGGTATGGACGTATTTTTGCCTATATCTATTCTCCGTTCGCAATTCGCATATGGGAATGGAAATTGGAAAATAAGCGGTGGATAATAATAATAATAATAATAATAATAATAATAATAATAATAATAATAATAATAACCGGGCTGGGCCAAACGGGCAGGGCAGGGTACCCTGCCCGATGCCCGGCCCTGCCCAGTTATTAGCCCAGCCCAAAACTGCCCAAATTTTTTCGGGCTCCTTTTTTCAGGGCTGGGCTGGGCCATTTTTTGATGGGCTCGGGCGGGCTTATTGGGCAACCGGGCCGCATGCTCACCCCTATATCAGAGTCAAACCAGAGTCAGATCTGTATTAATTAAAAAATATAATTTAATTAAAATAGGTAAAGATATTTATATTTTAATAATAAAAACTATTTTATGAAAAAATAAAAGTAATATAAATTTTTTAACAATAAAAAGTATAAACTTCAACAAACCAGTCTCTTCCTTCCCTCCTTTACTTCTTGACGATGGCGAGCTGTAATTATGGGAGGGTGTGCAATATTAATAATTATGAGGAGAGGTCGACTGTAAGTGTGTTAGTGTGAAAGTGAAACTGTGTAAAGTGATTTGATTTCTTTTGAATATATTACACGATTTTTCATTCAAAGTTTCAAACAATCAGCTTTTCCTCTCACCTCCCCTTCAAACTTTTTTACGATTTTACCTCAACGCCGGCGATCCTTTTTGGCGGAGATGACGCCAATAACGACGAGCAAAAGGGAATAGATCAATAAAGCAAGAACCAGGTGACCGCATATCTGCAATATCAATAACGACGCCGGTGAAGTTGAAGACATGAACTAGGACGGTGACCTTCATGCTGTGACGACAACGTTCCGACGGAGGTGAAACAAGGAAGGAGGACAACGGCTTTGGAGGCGAAATGAGGATGGAGGGCGACGGCTTTGGAGGAGAAACGAGGACGGCGGCTTTAGAGGCGAAAGGAGGACGGAAGACGACCTTGGATGAAGTCGGAGTGTCCGACCGTCGGAGGCATAGGGTTTGAGACAGAGGAGCCGAGGAGGAGTGCTAGAGTGGAGTACCCGAGTGAAACTGAGTGAGGTGACTGTGTTGACGTTGAGTGGAGTAGTAGTCTGATGACTCTGATCAGAAGAGAAGGAGACTCAGTGAGTCAGTACCAGTGGTCATTTTGCCATTTGAATTTGAGTTTTTTTTTAAATATGACTCGGCCAACTCGGCCGAGTCAGGCGGGTTGACCCGAGGTCAACCCGCCAACCGGGTTCAAGATCCAAATCGAACCGGTTTTCTGGCCGATCCGCTGGTTTCCGGTTTGGACCGGCCGGTCTAGTCCAGTTTTCAAAACCATGATAAAACCCTTATCATTTATAGGAATCAAACCTGATTTGAGATTTTAAAATTTTAGAGATCTTTTTCTAAATTTTCCCAAAATATATCTATAATCCCTTTTTTTTGGTAAATATATCTATAATCCTTTAACTTTACAGTATAAGGTTTCATTTTGATTCTTTAACTCTATAAATTGTCTTTTTTTTT
The DNA here is from genome assembly GCA_037074505.1 of Albizia julibrissin. Lineage (NCBI taxonomy): Eukaryota > Viridiplantae > Streptophyta > Magnoliopsida > Fabales > Fabaceae > Albizia > Albizia julibrissin. The sequence goes on along the minus strand of CM073483.1, from coordinate 37,366,775 downwards.
CCTTCAACTTCAACTTTATTAATATATTTAAGTTTAATTTTCAAAAATAATAATAATTGACATAAAAAATATCATTTGAAATTAACCATGTTAAGATTAGATCATTGAAAATAATTTATAAAATTATGGAATCAATCTAAAATTTTATATAAAGGAGCACAAATATACTTTTCAGGTTTTTAAAATAATAATCACTTATCGGTAAAAAGTTGCATATACTTGCAACTTTAAATCCCAATCAATTCAAATTAAGATAAGTAGGGCCACACGTGTTATTTACACTTACAACTATATTATTTGAAAGTTGGGATCAGTAAAAAATATTTAACGGACAAAAATTAGACGGACATTACTTGAAATTGTTAATTTTAATTGACAAAGATTGTTTTATTTGTTATGTGATGAAAGTAAAAGTGAATGCAAGTATTTGTTAATATCAAAAATCATCATACCAATATATGTATAGTATAATGAAATTTAAGTCACACTGTGCATAAAATTACAAATCACAAACCGTGCAACACATCTCAGACTACTGCAAGCTCGAGGCTTACAATGTAGGCAACAAAAACGATAAACAAAGCTATGTATTGAAACATCATCGACAAAAAGTTTGTCTTTTATTTTCTTTTTCTATTAAACTCAAGACAAAAAATCCATCATTAAGAGGCCATAGCATTATCCGGTATGATCCTTTCGTCTTCGATACCAAGGATAGTTCAGAGGTCTTTGGGACCATTGATTTCCTGCACACAGTAATTCATATTTTAGAGGTACTTTTTTTAAGCCAACATTATTAGAGGTACTTAAAATGACAAGCTTATGCAAAGATCTAACAAGCAAGCTCCATATAAGTAGTGGAATACCTTGTTTTCAATTTGGGCTCCATCAGGTATTTCCAGCTTCACACCAGCTTTTGCAACAATACTGACTTTGCCCTTTAAGCACCAACAGAACACGGAGCGTCAGAAAGCAAATAGAAAAGAAATTCAAAAATAAACGAAGAAAGAAACATACAAAATCTTACGTAAATATGAGATAATAACTTCTTGGTAATCAGAATAATGATTGGTATGATCACCCTAATCAATTCGCTTGCTTGGTGAGATTCACAATGAACTTGTTTGTAGCCATGTGTATTCTTTTTTTTTTTTTTTTTGGTAGCCATAAGTATAAAGATATAACTAAAATTTCTTGATGAATGCAAATTATAAAGAGAATGTTCAACATTATTTTTCTTTCTCCCAACAAAAACCAGCCAAAATCATATTAATCATATTAATAGTTTCCATTTAAGAAAATAATTTGAAACATGCTGAGTTCTGAAAAAACTAAGAATTCCTAGTTTTGTTATTGATTTGTCTTTCCGCTTTGATTGCGAAATAACCAGGGATCGGGGTCTAAGCATTGTTGCTTATAAAAACAACGATTTTTTAAGGATATTTCACGAAAAGAAAAGCAGTTAATATGTGATATAATAGGCCTGAATTAGGATAGATGATGAATATGCATATGCAGATTCATATATCTCAATCCTAGTGTCTTATGGGGTCTTGAAGCAGTTTGGGCCAACTTGGATAATGTATTTTGCAAATGGATATAATTAATTTCATGGGCTAGTTAAAAAATTAAGGACAACTTTCCCACCTAAAAACAAATCAAAGTACTAGGGTGGATGATGATAGATACTTAAGATCATTTTTATTTACCTCAGTCCCAGTTAGTGAATATAATAGTATTTGTCAGACCTAAGCATTCAGCACACTACCATTCATATACCCACCCCTCCAATAACAATCGGGTTATCTTGAGCAGCCATCAAAACTGAAGTCGAAACTACCTTTTTTCAATTGAATGCAAATAGTGCCACAGAGGTGGATGACAAACTCGAGCAATATAAGCATGCCATTAAATTTTTTACCTTTGCACAATTCTATTTGTTATCCTTTTGTTTGGTAGAGTAATTTTTTTACCCTTTTAATGAAAAGAATCCTACACTGTAATCTTTAGAATTATTGTCGACGATAAGAGATTCAAATATAATCGGATTAAATCATATACCTTGAGGGTAACACCGACTCCAAACCATACATCACCGGCCACTTTAAGACTGTCAAGCTCAACAATGCTGGGAATTGACTTGAAACGATTCAAGAAGTCGCCAACCTGTTCAGGAGGGTCGGAAAATCAGTATTACTCTCACCACCTAATGCAGGATAATCAGTAATGGAAATCTCGACCTTCTTGAATTCTGGTCCCAATTCAATAGCAGGGTTTGCAGGATTTGCCCTTGCTGGGTTACGGATGACAGAGCCATCTTGCAAAGTGTAAAGGTCCGACTGCAAAACAAGAGAACTGGTTATGTCTGACAATACATCAAATCCATAACCAAAATTCACGCCTTCTGTCAGAAAAGTTTATAACCTGGACTAGAAGCAAATCAGAAGTTGCCTTCACCGGAAGGAACCGGGATCGAGGCACATTGGTTCCAATAGCGTTGTCAAAGAACTGGCATAAAAGATGAAAGTAAGAGACAAGAAGCTAAGTTTCATCATCAAGAACATTTTAAATACCATGTCAAAACAACATTGATTACCCTTATTGCTGCACCAGCTGCGGTTTCCAGCTGAAGAACTTTTACTCCATCAACGTCCTAAAATCCTCACAATTTTGTCAGAGATTTTCCAACTAAGTTCCAAAAGTCTAGATGCAACCTAAGAAAAGTGACTATTGCAGAAGATCAATCCTCACCTTTGGGTTGGGAATAATTTCCATCTTAAGAGCATCAGCTTCAACAAGCCTTTTAATTGCATTCAAGTTCACCCATCTGAAGAACACCTTGTTAGTTGGGCCATATAACCAACAACAATAATTAGCCAGTAAAACTTACAAATTATTTGTGTTGAAAATTTTGAACTTCTCTATCGATTTGAATTCATTGACCTGTGCAAAAGCCAGCATAATGGGTCAATGGCATAATCATACTCTTCATCTGGACTTCAAGGTTTGTCTCATTATTTACAGCCATGTTCTAGCTACTACAATTTATGTCAAATATTGATAATTTCAGGCTTATAACAAGCATCAACTTGGGCAAGGCGATCTAGATAGAAAGAAGAAAGTGGGAAGATAGAAAAGCTTCTCCATTTGTTCATCCTATTCTCCTGATATGAAAATTTATGATTATAGCTTGTTAGGTCTAACAACTTAACACAGAATTGTAGAAGCTCTTTTTCTAAGAAAGAAGTATTCCCCTTACAGATTTTCCACTCTCATTCCCATTGTAGAAGTCATAATCTCGAAGTATAGGATAACCTCTATATCATCAATGAGAACACTAGACACATTTTGATTTGTAGAGAAATATGGTTCAAATGCATGTTTATTTCATCTGAGAAGAGGGTGTATAAACACAAAGGATGAGCCTAGGTAATTATGGCTTATTGAAAGCCTATCAACATAGCCTAGCCTATACAAGCTATCACAGAAGAAGCTTCATTTGCTTCTAGCAGACTCTATATATAACATACAATACAGTCTATAATATCTTCTATTATCCAATTCTAGCATGATTAAAGGAATTTAACAGTTCATATCACCAATGTTCATCAACTGCTTTTGTAGGGAAATATGCCTAGAGATTGGGCCTATGTTTGCAGAGGATAATCCTTTTGCATCTATTTCAATATAAAGGGCTTTCCTGGTAGAACGAACATTAGTTACAAAAGTGCAAGCTAACAAAAAATCAATTCCCAGAAATTCCTCTTATGATATGTAATATTTTCAATTGTCAAAATTTTTCACTGAAGAAATAGTTATTTCAATGAAAATTATCAGAAATCATGCTTAATAATATTTTCTTCCCTTATTTTGAATCATTAAAATTTAACCATAAATGTTATCTTTCCTCTCACGCATGCATGAGTTTTCATGAAAAAGTGTTATTGAAAAAGAATGAAATATATACAATGGAGGAGGATAAGATGCCCTCCACTCAAGTACTGATAACCCATAGCAACAATTCAAGATAGAGGCAATGGCTGCGCCAAAGAATATAACTATTTAAAGCTAATCATGATTATAGAGCAATTAGAACTACTGACTACACTAGTAAAGGGGTAGGCTGCGTTAGAAAAGATCTAATGAAGAACAAGAGAGATTGAGAAGCTTACATGTTCATTTGGGACTTGTGCAATTTCCAGGAGCTGCATTAAACACATTCAAACATAACTGTCACTTAATGCCAACAATCTTTCTCTGGATTTTAATTGATCCTAGTTTTCTTGTAATTTCTCCCGAGGTACAGAAATCAAATAGAGGAGGGACAAACCAATTGTTAAATTGTAGATGACATGTATATGCGGGTGATAATTGTCGAAGGCATACATTACATCAAAGTAAATGGTCATAGGAAGGTTAAGGCATATTTTGACAAGTCCAGAACTGTGAACTACAACAACAGATACAAAATGTAGAGAAATGAAATATAAACAACAGATTCATGCCTGAACCCTTCCTTCGTAAGAGATTAAAGTGCCACCCTTCACATCAGCCAATGTTTTGGGAGTCACCTGTACAATAACAAGCCCCAAAAACCATATAGAAATGACAAGGCTGTATATTTATTATTTAAGGCAAGGAACTATTTGACAACAACCATTTTTCTTACCTCCATACAGTATTCGTTCTTTTTCTGGACCAAATGATTCAAGATTTCTAAATTACCCAGTCAAGGGTACTGATAAAAATGACAGAAATACCTTATGTGTTAATAACAAGTATAGCCACAGATAACAGAAAGTATTCGTTCTTTTTCTGGACCAAATGATTCAAGATTTCTAAATTACCCAGTCAAGGGTACTGATAAAAATGACAGAAATACCTTGTGTTAATAACAAGTATAGCCACAGATAACAGAAAAAAAGGAATCAATAAAAAACCAAAATGAGGATACTCAAGTCGACTATAGCACCCAAGTTATCTGAATTGGCAGCAAATACGTACTCCTTACCCTATAACAGAACAAAAAAGGAAATGAAGGATCCATGAAACTGCAGTGACGATGATGGGTATGAAATAACTAAAGGCAAAGTACAACTACAAATAGGGTTCTGGTGCCAACCTGTGATAACAGGGCATCAAGTTTTCCACTGTTCAATAATGATGGAAAGACATCCCCATGGCCAGGAGGGTACCTACGCATGATTGTGTTGCTCATAAGAAAACTAGGAAGTGAATTCCGTTTAGATAGATGCGTTAAATTATCCATCTGCTATTTCACAGATGCTACTTCAGCAAAGATTAAAAGAGAAATTTCTTGTAGTATTGCAGTCGTTAAATTCAATGCAGTAATACTGTGAAGGCAATATTCAAATATAGTCATACCATCCATCCTTGCCAGTCTTCCCTTTCGATGGCAACGGCAAGTAGTCATCAACAACCAATCGAGGATATTGGCTCTGCATAAATTTGAGGGACGCGGCAGAGAAATAAGAGCTCAAGTCTAGAAACTCCAGAAGATGTTACACTTCAGAATTTGAAAAAAAAAAAAAAAAGAATTAGTATTACGGACCTGGTTAAACGTATGGATTTCGATATTTGAGCTTTTATATTTTTCGACAATCTACAAATGGGCAAATTGTTAGTTTACAAGTGAACTCGGCTTATAATTCTACTCAGCAAAGAGGAAGAAGAATGAAAATCATGCACCTTTAGCGTATCATCATGAGTGTTGAAGGAGTTCATTAAAAGCAGAGGAACGTTGCTTCCGTATTTGGAATTGAGGTTCTACAATAATAACCAAGTTATCAAGTAGAAAGTTCGCACAGGAGAAGCAGAAAAAATGTCGAGCAAAAAGAAGTGAACAAAAGACAACCTCGATTTGTTTGACAATAAGATCAAGAAAGGTCAATCCATCTCGAACTTCAATGACTGATCTGCAATGGTTCATACAGAAGTTATGACTCACATACAGGCCATCTCAAATGACAACCGCAGAGAAATCATATACCGTCAAATTAATATATCTTGAAGGAAGATGTCATATATCTTGCAGAAAGATTTCTCTGAGTCAAAGATATTGATTTTATATTCTATTGTCCAAAGTCTCTAAGTCGTGTAAACGCTCATAAATACTTCAACAATTTTTTTTTCTGGAGTCTTGCAGTGCAGAATGAAGGCTGTATGCTTTCCTACAGGCTATAGGACAGTGCAAATAACCAGGTTGTGAAATTAAGCGTTTAGGACTGTGATTTTCATTCTCTTTATTTTGATAAATAAGGAATCTAAAGAAATAAACGCAAGGCATGACAAAGTTGTAGGCAACATTGGTCAAGTATAGTGAGGAAATCAGCACTATCAAAAATTTTAAAACCGGATTAGCCTTAAAACCATTCACATGGGGAAAAAATATCATCAAACTTCATACTTTGGACCAGTACAACCCATAGTTGTGCCCAAGCCTCCATTAAGCTTCAGCACGGCAAGCTTGTCCAAGAGGTTCTTAATCTCCGAAGGATCTGCACAGATTTTGGTACTCATCCAATGATAACACTGATCTACCGAAAATGCATCGAATTGAAAAGAGAAAACAACCCATGATGATTATTACTTATCACCTTGAGGAGATGGTGCCAAACTGTCATAAGGCACCACCACTTCATCAGTAGGCGTCGCAATCTTACTCCATTCGACGTGCTGCGCTTCACCACTGTAATGAATATTATCATCAGAATTCACCTAAAGGTAAAGATCAGCAAACTGCAAGCACAAAGATTGAGCTCCCTCATAAGCGGTTCACCTGAGAGACCGAGCTACGAGGTTGATGAATCCGTTCTTCTCATTCTCACTACAAAGTACAAACAATGCAGATTCAAAAATCCAGAAAAGGGAATGAGACTCTGATCTGAGATCCAAGCTCTTACATGACCAATAAGAAACCGATCAAAGAAATTCACATCAAGAAAACTGAAAGAACGATCGGAAACTAATCCAAATCATGAATTGTGATACCTGGTTTGGCTCAATTCTGCAACAGCAGATTTGAGCTTGGACAGTCTCTCCGCATCGGCCGGACTGAGGGTAGCAGCAGCCATTGCAATGGGAATGAAAACTTACGGAGAAGAGATTTATACAATGCTCAGAAGGGAAATGTGAGGAAGAAACAATGTATACGAAGGTTACGAAGTGTGAAGAGAGGTAATGGTGGTGATATAGGCAAAGGGAGGAGAAGGCAAGGTGGTGCTTGCGGGAAGTTGACGTTAGAAAAAAAGGCCAGCGTGGTTTCGGACAGAAGATGCAGCCGAATTTAACGTTCCACCGGCGTCGCTTCGATTCGATCAATCTGGGCTGCGAGAGGTTCCTGATTGGGTCTCTCAACGTATTGTATGGGCTTTCTGTTAAGTGTCGATGTCGTATTCAATGGGCTTTCTGTTAAGTGTCGATATCTTTTTCTTTTTCTTGTACCCGATGCCTATCTTACTTCAGAGGGAAGCGCCCGCCATCCAGTGGTCCTCTCTTTCATACTTTTCCAATACCCCAACTTTTCTAGTATTGTTTACTTTATATGCCAACAAGATGCCTAAATACTTGTCATTGATATAGCACTTAATTAGAGATGAGCTTAATTTTAAATATAAAATTTATTTTTTAGATTTATCAATTTTTAAAAATTATTATATCCCTCAACAGTAATTAAGTAAGAAAAAGTGTAAATTAAGAAATATAATTACAATATTTTAAACAAAATAGTATACTAGCTAATTTAACTAACTTCTTTAATATAATTAAATTTATTAAATAGGTCTTACATTAAATATATTAAAGGAATATCATTTATTTTATATAGAATATGGGGATAATTAATCTGTAAGTCTTATAATTTTAACCAATTTTTAATTAGGTCCCTATTTTTTTTTTCCTTTTTATCACGTCCTTATACTTTCACCTACTTTTAATTAGGTCCTTATATTTTTTTCCTTTTTATCAGTCTTTATTATTTCATTAGATTTTTAATTAGGTCCTTATAGACTTTTTGGTTTTTAATTAATTAATTTAATTGAAATTTTAAATAAATAATATGTTATGAATATAAATTTGTATGGATGTCCATATATTTTCATTATCTCTAGTATTCCATAATTATCTTTAATTATTATTATTATTAAATTTGTAGATATTGATTCTATTGAGATTATAAAACTATACATATAAATAAAGGGCATGTATCATGTACTAGTTGCACCTTGACAATTAATGAGAATTATTCTCTCTTTCTATTATTAACTTTCTATTTTATTTATAACACGTTATCAGTATAAGACTCTATCAAACAAGATTATAATTTTTATATTTTTTTCTTGTTTATACTTTTTTTTTCGGCATTAATAGGATTTGATAAATCAAAGGCAAATAACCATGGACTGTCAGGTCTAATAAAACCCCGTAGAGCTGAAATTTTGATGATGGAAATAAAAGAACAACATATTCAAGATAGAGAAGCATCACACAAAATTTTGCGCATTTACCAAGGTGAGCAGCATGGTGGCTGGTGGAAGAAATCCTTTAAGCTTCTATTCACTCCATGCCTGCTGGTGTTTAAAAAATATATTTATATAAGTTAAAATAAATTTTTTTTATATATTTATATACCGTAAATCACATAAAAAAACAACTTCCACGTTAGACATATACACTATTGTTTCTAGGTACGTACACAACTGTTTTTCCTCTTAATTGATTTATCATCTTTGACTATAAATCTTTTATTTTGAACTTGATTCTATGTGATCGAGCATGAATCTTTATCCCGGTTGAAATTGATCTTTAGACTTCTCTTATTGTGAATTAGTTTAGACCCGTCGAAAGTTTTGAAAATGTTACTGTAGTTGTTGACTTAAAAATTTTGAATGGTGGATGACAATAGTGTTTATTAACTAATTAAATATTTTAAAAATTTAATATATTCATATATCAATCAATATAAAAAAAATTAAAGTATTCATAATAGGTATATTCACTCTAAATTTATATATGGGGTAGATATGTGTTTCATATAATTATGAACTATTTCTCAGTATGCATAGTATTGTATTCCTTTTAATCTCCTATTGTATGTATATATATTTTATTCTAAACATAATTGAAACTTTTTTGATTTATTTTGAAGATTTAATTATGAACTTGCTTTCTAATTTAATTTACCTTTCCAAGGTTTAAGAAATTTTACTCTTTCTATTATGAAAGATGTGCTTTACATGATAAAAATAGATATTTATTATATTTCTTGTAGCTCTATATATCTTTGATTATTTAACAATTCCCTTTATATTTTCTTATTTGATCTATGAAGAATAATTTAAAATATTATATTGAATTAAAATGATACTTTACGTCCATGGCTAGGATTAAAAATTATTATTGATTTTCTATCTTATCTTAATCTCCTCCATAAGTTTTTTTTCTTCTACCTTATGAATATTGTTACTTCTAGTAAACCATAACCTATATAATTTTTATTTTATATCTTATGGATATTTTTATATCTAATAGAAACAATTAAAAATTATAATTTAAAATACATAATATAAATATATGTTTAATTAAAAATTAATTAAAATATTAAAATATTCGTAAAAAAAGAAGGTTAAAATAAAAAATATCATGATAATTTATTATTTATAGAATGTTGGTATTAGTAGAATAATATTTAATACAAAGAATAAAATTACATTCTATATTTATAGAAGAATATCATTAGAATTTATTGAATAAATAACAAAAAAGTATAGGAACCTAATTAAAAATCATGTGAAACTATAAGAATATGACGAAAAGAAAAATCTTCAAGGACCTGATAAAAAAAGTGAAAATATAAGGATCTAATAAAAAAAACTATACCCTAATTAAAAATTAGTTAAAACTATAAGAACCTACATATTAATATAATAGTCAAAAGAAAAACAAACATTTGCAAAATTGCAGTATTACAAGGGGCATTAGAAAACATTAGATGAAAACACATTAGAGTGCTCCAAGCCCAGACCCACATAGCTCTCACCATATCATTTTGAGGTTTGATCCCATCACCTTCCTTTTAAAGTGTCTGTTTGGATTAACAGTAGAAGTTATTTTTTCAATATGGTTTACAATATACAAGATAGATTTGTGAGAGGAGTTTTATCCCGACTTGTATGAATAGACTTTTCCACCACCAACTCAAACAAGGCTAAAGACAGGTGTAGGATGTAGTTGAGTTATCATACTTTTAACATTAACTATATGTTTAGATGCGAGAAAAGGTTGAGAGGAAAGAAAAAGCAGATAAATCTCCCATAATCGGATGAGGGGGAAAAGGTAATCAGAGGAAGGAAAAAGATTGGATAAAGAGGGGTGGGATTTTAGCAAGAAAAATTGGGATGTTTGATTTTGTTTTTAAAAATTGTTTTTTTTAAAAGAAATAACGAAACAGGTTTTATTGTTTTATTAAAAAAACAAAAAGTTTTTTTTAAAAACTAAAAAATAAAAATATTTTTTGTTTTTTTTTCTATTTTTTGTTTTTTAAGGCCGCCATTTATCCACTATTAGTGTTTACTATCGCAAATTCCTCATCGACAACTGCACCACCACGTCACTTCAAAAACAGATTTTTCAAAACAATATATTTAAACAAATTTTTTTGTTTTTTAATTTTTAAAATTTGTTTCCAAAAATTGTTAAATAGAACTGATTCTGAGAACAAAAAAGAAAGAATAGAATCATACAAGGTTTCTTCTTCCACTACTCCTCTTCACCATGCTATCATCTCACTTCCACCAAGCCCACCGAGTTGCCTTCACTAATATAAAGATTATGGGCTTGTTTGATTCTGTTTTCTATTTTTTGTTCTTACAAACAATTTTATAAAACAATTTTTAAAAATGAGTTTTAAAAATAAAAAACAAAAAAATCTATTTGGATAGATTGTTTTGAAAAATTTATTTTTAAAATGACGTGGCGGTGGTTGTCATTGGTACTATAGTGCCAATAGTGGATGAGTGATGGCCTCAAAAAATTAAAAAATAGAAAAAAATTAAAAATTATTTTTATTTTTGAGTTTTTAAAAATAAATTTTTATTTTTTTTTGTTTTTAAAAAATTTTTTTGAAAAAAGTTTACTAAACATGTTTTATTGTTTTTAAAAACAAAAAAATAGTTTTTTAAAAAAAATCAAACAGCCTCTATATTTTTTCAATTTATCTTAAAACATATGCATATACATGTATGAAAAATATATTTATAAGCATACATCATTATAGTTTTTCCTTTCAATTTATTTTTTAATTTTAAACCTATATTTTTGAACCCAAAAATTATTTGATGTTAAAATATATAAAGCGTAAAGTATACTTTTAGATCTTTAATTTTGTACATAGAGTAAAATATAATAATTTTTTTTCGATTTTTCTTATAATCTAATGATATGCTCTTTCTTCAATTTAAATAATTTTAAATAATTAAGTATGGTTATATTTAAATAATTTTTATAAAATATTAAAATTTAAAAAATAAATTATATTAAATTTAATCAACATACTTAAAATTTAAGTATGATTTGTTAGCTATATAATCATCACTAGAATTGTTGAGTCAGCATTTTTTTGTTGTTAGTAACACTAATAGTATTAAAATTATAGGATTTAAAATATATTTTATAAAGTTAATAGATCAAAATAAAACCTTAAATAAAATTAAAAAAAAACTAAAGTATACTTTAGCCAGTATATAAATATAAAAATGATATGAAATGTATTTTTTTTCCATATATTTTTACTTGAAAACATCTAGCATAAATATTGTTCAATTACGTAGGATCAACTATTAGCTTGATGTAATAAACTTTTTTAAGACTAAAATCAGATATAGCTATACAAGTTATTACACACACACGCGCGTTAATCTAAATAACACCACTTCATAAGTCCTCAAGCCCAAAAAAAAAAAAATCAGAGATAATTTTAAGTTGTAATAAGGAAATTAAATAAAAATATAAACGGCAGCAATTGTTCTCTGACCTAAGAGAATTTTTATGGCACAATTTTTTTCTTTTGATAAATTAATGGAAAATGATAGTGAAATCAAAATATAGAATATTACCATACGTCCATACCACACGGAATGTAGGGGCAAATCTGTGGGCGTTCGTTCATACTTCATGAGTGGACATGACCCAACATTGTTATCTTAACATATTAATTGGGATATGATTTCCTTAACTTTATTCTATTTGTGTTACGTCAATGTCATTCTTTAATAGCCTTACACTTAAAAGTTAAATGTTGACAATGATGAAAATTATTTTTAATTTTATAAATTTTTATTTTTACACGTTTTATTTTTGCATTTTGATACACCAAATAAGTTTAAAAGAATTTAAAAAAGGAATAATTAGAAAATATAATTTTTTTTGCCATCAATATTTTTAATATGTACAAAGTGAAATATGTAATGCCATTTTTCATTGTATGTCATTATTTAGGGAGCTTTATTTTTTATATTCTCCTTGAAGTATGAATATATTTTTTTAAATTTTTTTGAAACCATATGAAAATTAAATTAAATTATTTATATTCATCGATCAATACTCATCAATCATCCATAAAAATGTAAATTATATGAAGCTACTCTGTCTAAGTTATAAACAATGAGTTCAACAACTCAATTTGAAGATAATGTTGGATTATTTTTTTTTACATAACTGATTGGCAGCAAGCTTTCAATCCTCATTCATAGAAAAAAAAAATGTTTATTTTATGATCATGTATAGTTGCATATTTAAAGAAAGATAACCAATTTTTTTAGAAAAGGGCAACCTCAAATTGCTAAAAAAATTCCTCATTGCAACATTTATTGTCTAAAGATGTCTAGGAATATAGAACCCCATTTCTTGAGCTGTTGAGCAGGTGAAAATGATCTATAGCAGATGCAACTCTTCTTCTACAGTGTACATCATATTTTTAGCTATGAACAATATATCTCAAATATATATATAAATATTTTTTATTTTACATATAGTTGAAGATAAATTGTATATAATTAAAACGAGGAAGATACCTTGTACTTTTATTAGACCATAAATTTTACTACCATGGAATTTTTTTTAACAATTTTCCTTGAATATTGGAGGCAGGAGAAGAACGCAGATAAGTGGGTGTCATGGAGGGAAGCAACAATGGTGATAATACAAGGCTAAAGAAAGAAAAGGGATAATTACGAGTGTTTGGCAATAGGTGATTGGGCATGAAAAAGCATGTGAGTAGGAATGTAAGATTATTATTTTAGGCGAAATCTTCGTCTTGTTTTGGAGGGTACCAAACAGTGTCCTAACATTATAGTCCATCTGGCTAAAAATATGGCAATTGCACGCCTCCCCGGCTCCACTTATACCTATGCCGTTCAATGCTCATTCCTAATTTCAACATAGCTCTATATGCAAATTGCAAACATTAGATTCTTTTTGTCTATTAAAAGAAACAATAAACCCACACATGCCCTAGATTCCTTTTTCCTATCTGTGATGTGAGGTTCTATATCTATGTTATAGGAACACCTGGTTCTTTAAAAAAATTAAAGGCAAAATTGCTTTTTTATTCATTAATTTTGGGTAACCTTTGGTTTTGATTCTTCAATTTTATAAAATATTTTTTTAATATTTTAACACCTTCACTAGTACAAATTAACCTTTTTAGACCGCATCATTTAGACCGGTTATTGCGGATAAGGTCTAAGAAAAATGACCGGTGACAGTTTCATAATTATAAATAATTTTTTAGACCGGTTCTTAAAATAACCGGTCTAAAAGATATTATTTAGACCGGTTATAACTAATAACCGGTCTTAAAAGTAAAAAATATGTAATTTTTTTAATTCCGCATCTTTTAGACCGGTTGTCACTAATAACCGGTCTAAAAGATAAAATTTTTTAGACCGGTTGTTATTAACAACGGTCTAAAAGATGCGGAATTAAAAAAATTAAATTTTTTTTACTTTTAAGACCGGTTATTAGTTATAACCGGTCTAAAAGATAAAACTTTTAGACAGGTTGTTAATAATAACCGGTCTAAAAGACGCGGAATTAAAAAAATTTAATAGTTTTTATTTTTAAGACTGGTTATTAGTTATAACCGGTCTAAAAGGTGAACTTTTTAAGACCGGTTTTGTTAAATAACCGGTCTTAAAACTCCGCCATAATATTTAAAATCCTTTCTCGCGGCTTTAGCTGGCGCCTAATTTCAAATTTGAAATCTGATATTTATCAAGCTTTTTGTAAACCCCCCTATGTCGCGGAAACTCCTCCTTCCCACATCGCTCCTCCATCCTTAACCATCTCCGCCGTCAAACGCAGAGGTACGGTGGAATCCATTACCGTAAGGCTCAGCTTTTCTTCCCTCCAATTGGTTTAAGGTAAGTGTTTTACTTAATTAGTTTTATACATACTTCATATTAGCTACCGTCATATACTTTAGATCGATTTCTATTGCAAAATTTTATACTCATATTTGCTGCAGGCTTACGATTGCGACATTTGAGAGAGTTTACAAATTGGATTCTTCATTAGTAGGGGCCGAGGTTAGTATTTTCTTCTGTCATTTTCCCTGTTTCTAAATATTTATTCTCCGACAAAATTTCTTAAATACAAAGTTATCTTCCAACTTATGATCTAATTACTTTCTTTTCTAACTCATTTTCTGATATTATTTCATATTATTGAGTCATTCACAACTCATTATGTATTTGCTTTGGGTGTTGCAGGATTCCTAAGATATGTTCATTGGGTTCTTCATGTATGACTTCACCAGGATATATTCGTGATAAGTAATTATAAGTATGGCCTTAAAAACATGCTTTTAGAATATGTACAAATTAAGTATAATAACGTAATTAATGGACTAAAAAATTTAAAAAAGACACTTTTTAGACCTATTATTTAAATAACCGGTCTTAAAAATACTTTTAAAATCGGTACTTTTAAGACCGGTTATTTAAATAACCGGTCTAAAAAGTCACACTTTTTAGACCGGTTGTTGGAACAACCGGTCTAAAAAGTATCATATTTTTTAGACCGACTGTATCAAGACCTCATCTAAAACCGGTTTAAAAAGTCATTTTTACCAGGTCTAAAAAATTATTTTTCTACCCGTGCTTTTTTATGGCTATCTAACTTATCAGATTTAAATATTATTGTCAGAGCCTAATTGGCTGTATCACTCTCAAAGATTTTTTTTTATACATTCACATCCACTAAAACAAATGTCTACTAGTAGTATTTTATCACTAACATCATTAATTTCGTTAACTTTAATGTCTAATATTAAAATTTAGGATTAAAGTGTAAAAATATTCATAAGTTTTTGTCAAAAGTGCGCCTAATATTATATACTTTTTAGAGGTGCAAAAATACCCATATATTTTCAAAATGAATGCAAAGATATCAGAATTGTCAACCCCTATTATATTGACGTTTAGTTGACTAAAACTGATGACATAGAAGCCAATGTGGACATAATAACTTCCAAAATGACAGTGCAAGGAAAAAATGAAAAAGCAAAAAGCCCCATGTGATCAAAATAGTCATTAGACTGCCATTTCCTCAGCCTCCACCTTCTAAAAAACATTCATTTCATCTTCTTCATCACTCGTCCGTCCCAACATCACTCATGTTCTCTTTTTTCAGTTTTTGGGCATCAAATTTGTATAATTTTAATTAATTGATGCCCCCGGAAAGCCAACATCAAATCCGTATAAGCACAAGGAAAGTAAAAACCATACCAAAAACAAAAACACCAAAATTGATGCAGCCACCAGAAACAAAAAAAAAAAAAAAACAGACATGGTCTCACCCATGTTCACTCAATAGTCAATCTAACACATAGAGATCACGATGCAGCACACAATTCCAGATATTCGAGCAGCTTCTCTCCTTTTCTCCCTTTCAATGTGCTTGTTTGTTATCACTTATTTGAATCGGGCTTATTATATAAGCCCGATTCACATAAATCAAGATAAATCTCCTCTACATATTTATCTCGTAGACCGTGAAAGCATCTCGTAGACCGTAAAAGCACCTCGTAGACCATAAAAGTTACTTCGTATTCCGTGAATTACAATTCATAAGCACTTATAAAATTTTCAACCGCTATTCCAAACAAACTCAATCTAAAGAAGCTTTCCTCCTTACGATTCATTTTCAAATATAATCTCATCCATGTTTGAATGTAATAAATTACTAAAACCCAAATCAAACAATCAGTTCAGTAATATCATCCCATATCAAGAAACCCAAGTCAAGCCTTGATCAAATTGAAATTGAAAAATAAAATTAAAAAACACAGACTTGAGAAGCCACACGGGCAACGGAGTGGGAGGAAGGAATGCAGAAGCAAGCCAAGCCTACCAATTTCCGTCGTCACATTGCCCATCGACACAGGAGAAAGAGATCGATTGGTTCATAAAGCAGGGCGTTGAAAGCCTTTGGAAAACCTAATTACTCTATTACCACCCCCGATCTCACCGCCTACAAGGCTCCAACGAAGAGGACGTCATCGTCCTTCTCTTTCTCGATTGGATCTAGCATTTTACAAAAAAGCGGAAGTATGATGTGGCAAGCCTCCAAAAAACGTGAGCTTTGCAAAAGAGAAGAAGGACACGAGGTATGGCGGGGGTGCGGTGGCGCGACGTTGCCGGGACTGAGATCAGAGAGGAGAAGGCAGAGGTTTCGGCCAGGTAGTGCTGGTAATATGGGTTTAGATCGTGGGTTGAACCTTTGGATAAAATGGACGGTTTGAATTATGTAAAAGTGAAATTATTTGAAAGCGGTTTTTTTAGGTCCGAACCTATATGGACTCAATCCGTTGCGAGTTAGACCATCGGGTTGGCAGGTTGACCCATATTTATTTCTTTTAAATGTAACCCAAATTCCAAACCTAAAAACTCAAATCAAAGTCCCAAACCTAAAAGTTCAAATCAGTCTCAAACTCTTAGTCTCGCTTAGCCTATTGTTATAGTCAGAGTCACAGGTTGCTCCTCAGTCTTAGAGACTCAAGACTCTCAGACCTCAGTCTCTCACAGTCTCATTCTCATATAGTCACGACTCACATCTCATTGTCATTTACTCATTTATTTAAAATTAGCATAATATTATCTTTCACTTTGTTTTATTATCTGTGATATTAGTAGATTTACATGTGGAAAAACAAAATGATCAAACTCAAGAAAATCTTATAGCTTCACATCATGTTTCAAATTTGAGCACCATTAGTATAAACTAATTATCCATTATTTTTAAATTCTACTGATGGCTTTTGGACTTATATTTATTTTGTCATGTGTCGATTTGTGATGAATGCTTAATTTATAATGTATTTTTAATTTTTTTATAGTTTAGGTTTGTAGAAAAAAAACAATTTTAGTATATTGTTTAAATTTTTTTATTAAAAATGAGGAATAAAAAATATAAAAAAATATGGGTTGGCTGGTCGGTTACAGGTTGGATTGGCAGAATGACAATCCATATTGATATGGTCATTTTAGACCTGAACCAATATAATCATAACCCATCATGAATTAGTTCGAACCGGATGATCCCGACCATATTAGTGTGAGGTGGGGGAAGAATGGGACCGTAGAGGGTAGGTTTTTTTTTTCTGACTTTTTAATAATAAACTAATATTAATAGGCTGGTTATGTGACTTTTCTTTTCTTTTATTTTCCCCCCTCTCCTTCCATCTACAAATAAGGGTTTTAATCAATTAACTGTCAACATAATAAGGGTTAACGTTTTTGGTATTTTTATATCAATTTTAAAAATTTATAGGTACTTTTACCCCTCCAAAAAGCATATGATGTGAGGCGCACTTTTAATAAAAATTTATGGGTATTTTTATACTTTAACCTTTAAAATTTAAATATTAACAAAATATTTACAATATATCAAATTTAAAATTTTTAAATAACAATGATGGGTAAAAAAAATAATCTTTTGAGACTAACTCAATAAGATTAGGTGATTGAAAAAATACTTTATAAAATTAAAAAAATCAAACTAAAATATTATATAAAATTAGAGTGCCAATGCGCACTTTTGACTAAACCTCTAGAGGCTAGACAAATTCAGTCCAATAGTTTATTATTGTCTACTCCATGAAAATAACTACTCCATTTAATTAAAATCCATGTCAATTTCTTAAAAGAAGCACAAAAATGGTCCAAATTTAACGCAGTGGAAAATATTGACTATTTAATTATTGCTAATAATGATGAGGGGTTTGAAAATATGTCTGTAATAACCCCAATTATTAGAATTGATGAAAGGAATGAATAACAATTAGCTTGTTTGGGAAAGTTTTAGTTTTTTTATAAGTCCGATTCACATAAATCGAGATAAATTTTTTCCACATATTTACCTCGTATACAGTAAAACCTATTTCATATTCTGTGAATCACGATTGAAAAGTACTTATTGAACTTCCAACTGCTATCTCAGACCAACACAATGGGTACTTTGTGGTATACATTTAGGTTGTGAATTTTTTTTTTTTTTTTTGGAATTGGACCAAAAATAGGTAGTGGAAGTTTGAGTCAGCTCGATCTCCCAAATCAATTTTGATGTATGCATATAAATCTGAGTTGGTCCCAAACCCATGTGATCCCTCTTAATCGTGGTTAATTAAACAACCGGACCCCAATCTTAAATTGTGGCTCACATGTATACATTTGTGATTTGTTGAGGGTCAATTCCAAAATATATGTGGGCCCCATTATAATAATTGCTTATATATATATATATATATATATATATATATATATATATATATATATATATATTATTTCCACGCCACATCATCTCATATCACCTGATTTATTTCTTACCCTTCACTCTATGCCACCAAAGAAGATTTTATTTAGATTAGATTAAGGTTTATTAATGGATGAAAGTGTATTTTTTCTGAAATTATTCTCAGCACGGTTACAAACATCTCATAATAATATAACACATAATTCTTAGGGTAAAGGGGCAAAAATATCCTTATATTTTTTAGAAAAGTGCACCCAGCACCAAATATTTTCACTGGGAGCATAAATGCCCATCAACATTTCAAAATAGAGCTAAAATGTCTATCCATCTGCCACATCATCATTTTTTTGGGGGAAAATAACCATTTTGCCCTACAATTTTGTGAAATTTTACAATTTTACCCTTAGTAATTGTGTGATACTTTTAAATTAGTAAATGACCTCCAAAAATTCTGAAAATTTTCAGAATAAAAGTAGACATGATAAGCTTTAATTTGATAGGTCAAATGGAATTTTATTTGGTCAAAATGACCATTTTGCCCTTACAATTTTCGCAATACTTGAAAATTGGTAGATTTGTCACCAAACTTTAAAAATTCATATCTAATTGTATAGATATCCAATCGGGGTGGTTTCAAAGCCTATATAACCCTTATTAAGTCTAGTTTTATGAAAAAATATAAATTTTAGCCAATAGGAACCTCAAAATTCCCAGAATTTTTATTTTTGAAGTCTGCTCCAGAAAAATGTTAAATTCGCTGGGTAAAATTCAAAAATTCATTTCTCCTTTTATAAAACTCCAAAAATTCCATTCGACCTATCAAATTAAAGCTTATCATGTCTACTTTTATTCTGAAAAATTTCAAAATTTTTGGAAGTCATTTACTAATTTAAAAGTTTCACACAATCTGACTGACTCAATATGAAATCACATTGACAACAACTTCAACTTGTTCCCAGCGAATTTAACAAGGAGAAATGAATTTTTGAATTTGGCCCAGCAAATTTAACATTTTTCTGGAGCAGACTTCAAAAATAAAAATTTTGAAAATTTTGAGGTTTCTATTGGCTAAAATTTATATTTTTCCATAAAACTAGACTTAATAAGGGTCACATAGGCTTTGGAACCACCCCAATTGGATATCTATACAATTAGATATGAATTTTTAAAGTTTGGTGACAAATCTGCCAATTTTCAAGTATTGCGAAAATTGTAATGGAAAAATGGTCATTTTGACCAAATAAAATTCCATTTGACCTATCAAATTAAAGCTTATCATGTCTAATTTTATTCTGAAAAATTTCAGAATTTTTGGAGGTCATTTACTAATTTAAAAGTATCACACAATTACTAAGGGTAAAATTGCAAAATTTCACAAAATTGTAGGGCAAAATGGTTATTTTCCCCCAAAAAATGATGATGTGGCAGATGGATAGGCATTTTAGCTCCATTTTGAAATGTTGATGGGCATTTATGCTCCCAGTGAAAACATTTAGTGCTGGATGCACTTTTCTAAAAAATATAAGGATATTTTTGCCCATTTGCCCTAATTCTTAATATCTGTGCAATATGGCTGCTTTTAAAGTTAGGATAATTAATAGGAAAATCCTTACAATTTCACATTTTTAATTAGATGACTGGCTTATATTTACCTAATTTTTAATCATGAATTTATATTTTTTCTATTATATTATTATAATTTTATCTTATTTTTAATAAATTTCCAATAAATTTAGGTGATTGATAAGAAAAAAAAATTACAGAAACCTGATTGAAAATTAAATTCTTTTGCCAACCTGGTTTAAAATTAAGTTAGATTACAATGACTTGATACAACAAAAAAAAAAAAATCACAGGGATCAGATTAAGAATTAGGTGAAACTATAAGGATTTGATTTAAAAAATACATAAAACTAATTGAAAACTAAATACAACTATACAGAGTTGCAACTTTTTTTTAAAAAAAAAGTTATGTCAGTAATTGATACAGGATGTGCTCATGTAATACGTTCCATCCAATATATAGTGTTAAAAAAAAAGGTAATATTGTACTAATTTTGAACAAAAATTATATAACATTTTTTGGTAATTTTTTAGGATGTCTATACTAAAAGTCTAAAAAGAAAAAAAAAACACCCCTAAAACCTTTGTCTAGGATACCATATTCGGTATATTTCTATAAAATGTGAGAAAAGATGCATTATCTATAACTGTGAATGGGACAACCCGTCTCATGATTCTCATCTGATACAAATAAAATGTATTATTACTTGATTTAAGAATAATGCGGATTATCCTACTTTGGTTTGAGAATATTTATATGCTTTGTCTACTTATGATGTGACCTGCCACGTTAAGGAACACTTGGCACTATGGAAAATGCCCTTTTTTCTAAATCAAACAAAAACCAAAAATCAACAAAAAAGTATGTGGCTAGAAAATTTCGCGGGTTTTATTATTTCTTTTTTGAAAAAAGACAGAAAACGAGTGGTCTGAGACCAACTGTGCCGGTTGTCCCTTTTGTACACGTGGGGGCATATTTATGGATCTGGCGGCAAGCTTCGGTGACGTGGCGAAAAGCGCAACGAGAAAGTCTAGTTATTTTTTAGAACCACCAGATATTTTATCCTTCTCTCCTCGTCACACAAGGAGCGATTTTTATTTTTTGTCAGGAGATTAAAAAATTATCCATTTATTTAAAATATCTTGTTTCTGTTTCCTCACTTGTGGTTACTCTCTCTCTTTGTGGTTGCTTCACCACTCGCCCGCTGATACTTCACTTTTTATTTCATTATCTTTTTCCTTTCATTTTTTTTTTGGTGAAGGTGTACAAATAGTAATAATATTTTATACTTTGAGTATATAATAGAATTGACATTTAATGGACGCAAACATGGTCATACACTATTTTTCAAGTTACAAAACTAAAAACGCCATTAAGTTGCTGTTATATTTGTCACTTTTCTTTTGGGTGTCATGGCAATATGCTACCATTTTCCTCACTTTTCATAATTGGTCTAAATAAAATGCAGATATTATTATTTGGTTGTTTGTTGGTATATTTACACCACTAGAAAAAATGTTTCTAAGATAGCCGCATTTAAACGTCTATAGGCGGAGATGGTTTAAAAACTATGACCGGAAACATTTTTGTAAATATTGTTGATACAACTATATTTGTCAAAAACTTGACCATTTTGTGAGGAGGCTGGCCGGATATTTGTCGAGTATGAATAGGAAGACTATTCTCATTCTCTATAAGTATGAGATTGGCGACCATAACCTTACATACTCTCAGATGACTTAGGCCACTCTTCCAGTGACGAGTAGTGTGATGATGCAAGGTTTGTTATGAATTTACAAATTTTTTGATTCATTCAAATTGAAGGAAACAAAAGTTCCTAAATTTGCAACTGACCTAAGATTATTTATCAGGCAACTAGTCACTAGAAGGTGATTTTTTTTGTTATATTTTTATAAAATATAAAAATGTAATTATTTGGGGACTAGGTGCCCAAAAAGTTTTTTTTTAAAAAAAATAACAACAACAACAACATACCACATAACTTATGGTTATTAACAAAGAACCATAATAAATATAATCAAATGAATAACAGTTTTATCGATACAACTATTATGTAAAATCTCAGGCAGGATAACCCAAAAAGCTCTACCCTTCCTCTTTTATTTAAACGTCTGAAAAGGATTACACTTGACGCTTAGTATGTTTGAATGAAACCCTCAAACATCGTAATCTTATTACTCGTGTTGTCTTTTTCAGCCGTCGAGAGTTATTTTCAGTCAAGCCCCACCATAAAAAGCCTTCGTTTTACTTCTCAACGACAACTGCACTAGAGGATATCTTCACACTTGTCTCAACAAATGCCGAGCGAGTTGCTTTCGCTTGCCTTAACTTACGTTTTCGTCGTTCGTGAGCCCTAACTAGGTCGCATTCCTTTGGTGCTTTGCTCTCCTTATTCAATGAAGGTGCTTTTGTAAAGTCAGGACGCGATAAAGCATTCAAGGTAACATTAACTTACTTATGTGAAGTTATATTTTTTTTGAAAAACCTATTATTGCTCTGATCGAAGGTTCATTCCCGGTTACAAAAAGTTGTCAACTCATTGCTTTGACAGGTTCCTACTTTGTTGATCTTTTTTTATATAACTTGCGGTGATATGATCCCTAAGTAAATACATCTCCTTTTTTTAAAGTATCCATATCTTTGGAAGTTACTTTAAAAAGTTTAATAGGAATGTGATGAATAAACTAGTTTAGTTTTACTGATGAGAGTCAAAATTGAATAAGCTCTATGAATAAACTAGTTCAGATGTACCGAGAGTCATACACAAACAAGCTTTGTGAATAAATTTGTTCATGTGACATATTAAATTGCTTTTATGAAATTATGTTTTTTCTGGAAATCTCATATTGCTCTAACTGAAGGTTCCTCTTCTGTTTTACTATTAAGCAGGTGGCACCAAGTTAAAAGTTATGAAATTTAACATTATGATTAGTCATAAACTCTTCAATGTAAGAGTTTTTGAGCTACTTAGTGTCGTCTCTATATATAATAGAGTAGTACTTCCTACATTGAGTAGCCATACAATTTGGATGGATTAAAATTTTCTAGGCTTTGTGATTAGAATCAATCGCACTCCTAATTTATATGCATAATAATGTAAGTGTTCACCTATACAATGTATCTCTTTAGCAATTAAGCCTGAAAAATAAAGTAAGATGGGGAAAAAAATTATCCCTAATAGAAAGGATGCATAGGTTATAGAAACCCTTAAGTTTAAGGATTTGCATACTCCCTCCGCCCTTTTTGATAGGGGTATATGTTTTTATCCCAAAGTCCTTTGCTTTCTATAGGTTAATTCTTGTGAAGAGACACAATTATATAGAGTTCACTAGTTATATTATCACTTATATACGTCAACAGTTGCCATTGATTCTCCTTACAAAGCCTATAATGTCTTGATCCATGCCAAATTGTATAGTCACTCGATGTGGAAGGTACTTATGTTCTATTATATATATAGAAGAGATCAACTAATTTAGAAACTCTCACTTAAAGAGTCTTGTATCCATATATCACAGTTATTATATAAAAACCATCATGTATTATAAATGCTCACGGTTCTTATTTATAAACTGTTATTTATGTACTTAATACATAACAGTTATCTACGTGAGACCGTTATTAATTTTTATTAAAAGTCACAGTTCTTATATATAAACCATTATGTATTTACTGAATAAATAACGGTTGTAAAATGAGACTGTTATGTATCATGCAAGTATTACCATATATTATGATAGTTGTTTACGTGTGTCTGTTAATTATTATTATAGTAATGGATAGATCATGGCTTCACTAAACCTCAATATATAATGGATGTTATATTATAACCATTAGGGTTGATCATGAACCAAACCAGACCTAGTTAGACCTTAACCTGAGGTCTGGTCTGAATAGTACCTTGAGCTGAATAAGATAGCCTGAGGTCTGGTTTGGTTCAGCACCAGCCCGAGCTCGGGCTAGACCAGACCAGGTCCAATAGATTGCCTGGATCAGTCCAGGCAGTCCAGGACCTTTTAGGTATTTTTGGCACTCCCAATAATAATGTAGTAGCTTCAATCACCATTTCACCGCGTAGTTCTAGAGACATCAGAAGAAGAGGAACGAGATACAAAATCAAATAACATGTCATGCTGTATAATAAAGAGTTTAATGTTTCAACCCAAGACAAGAGATTCACAGCAAACTAGAGGATTATAGAGTAATCGTAAGCAGCAACTTGGACTTGAGCAACTAAAAACACAAGATCCAGCAGGCATTGACGGTAATTTTCTCACCTTTAAGGCGCCGACAGAATGAGTAACCAGTGAGTAAAGGAGAGGCATTAGGATGGGTACTGGAGACAAGACGTCGGCTAAGCGGAGGAGAGGCACCTGGACACCAAGACTGAAGATGCCTAGACTGGAGACACCGAGATAGCAATGATTCACCTAGGGGCCGAGATAGGAGCACCGAGATCGGAGACGTCAAGAACAAGACATGATTTGAAGTTAATGACCTCTGACCTAGGCGGCTTGGCAATAGCATGAGGGGTGAGCTTTGATTGCAACTTGCAAGGAAAAAAGAAGAAATGAGAAATGAGGGGTGCAGTTCGATAAAAAAAAAGACATGAGGGGTGCATATGAAAACAATGCCACAGTGGATTTTAAGAAAAAAAATACTCAGATCAGACCGAGAGGTTAGAGGCCTTGGTTCGAAGTCCAATCTGGCTTGAAAAAATCAATCCGGTCTGGTCTGCCAGAAGATGCTCAGGCCAATTTTTTTCTATCAGACCGGGTCGAGTTGGACTGGGTGAGACAAGACTACCTGGACCACCGGGTTTTTTGGATCATCCCCAATAATCGTTATAATAGGTCTAAATAAATAGCGGTTCAAAACTGTAATGTGTCTGCGCTGAGCTTTTATAATGCTCGTGTATATAACGGTTTGGAACTGTGATGTATGACAATTAATAATAACTGTCATATATTGTGATTTCTGTAATAGTGATAATTTTAAAGCCCAATTCTCACTCCCAGTCCCAGTTCCAATCTCAATCCCAATCTCAATACCAATATCAATCCCAACCCCTCAATATGCATTATCACGTACCAAATAGAACCTATTTACATTCTAATATTTTAATGTCATAAAAATTATTGTTTGATTAATAAATGGCAGTTAAGTTAAGTAGATGAACTTAATTCCTCATAAATAAAATCAAATAGTCAAATATTTTGAATATAAATTGCCCCACGTACTACGTAGTAGTAAATAATGCATAATTGTATCAAAATTTATTTTGTTTTCTATCAATAAAGTGAGAATATAATGTTGATGTATAATGTAATTTCTAAAATTAAATTTTTTTAATCCAAATACTAACAGTATGAAACATTATTAAAAGTTATTTTTTTCCGATCACAGAAAGTGAGAATATATAAAAAATAATTTAACAATATGTCAATTTCCCAATGTAAATTATCGTATTTCAAGGTCAAAACAAATTTGCTTGAAAAATGATGAATACAGTATTACTAATAAAATAGTTCATATTTTTTTTATCCAATAAGAATATTTTATATCATGGTTTGCAACTAAGGAAAGTCCTCCTCTTGTTATTTAAAAAAAAAGTACTAACAAAGGATAGTCCTCGTTAGGGATAACTTGATGGTGATAATTGACCATAATTTCATAATGCAATAGAATATTTATGTGATGTGTAACAATAGAGATGCATTTGGACATTTGCCAGGGGACACAAATTATTTATAAACCATTCGTATTTTACTGGTAGAATAGATTATAGGAAAATGATAGTTAAATATCACATGAAATTGTATAACCTACAAAACATTATTAGCACTTGCAAAAGACAGATAAGTGATGGGGTGAGAATCTAGTTTTTAATGTTTTGGCTGAAAGACCAAAATGCGCTTAACACTTAATGAATTCAAAACAAAGAGAGTCCAACTTCTTCATCCTTTGGGCGTTCAAAAAAACTTCTTCCTCTAACTCTCATAATCAGCGTCGGCGTCCCCTATCGGTAACGGTGGGTGCAATCTGTCGCATACTCGCTTGAAGAAGAGTGAGAGTAAGCAAGTACTAAGGATATTGGATTGTGGGTGTCGCATCAAAAGCTCCAACTTCTTCTTCCTCAAACTATCATAGTTGGCGTTAGTGTCCCCGAATCGGCAATGATAGGTGCACATTTTTTGTCACTAATCATGTATATTGATTAAAACCTGTGGTCTTTTGTAATGTACTGTTAGTGTATGGAGGTTGACTAAAGTTTTAGTTCCTTCATTTCAAATACTTTACTACTGTGCACATTTTTTATATAGGAACTCAAAAAATCAGGAACGATTATGTGAAAATTAGTAATGACATTAACTAAATGTATAATGAGTTTGACAAAATGCATAATGGGAATGACAAATACTGCATGACGTACTGACCAAATGAGCTAAAGTGTTTGGAAAAAGGTGTAAGCTATGACAAATTGAGTAATGAGAATGACTAAATGAATAATGGTTTTCACAAAATTTTCAATGGGAATGACAAAGACTGCATGACATCCAAATGTGTTGAATTGTTTGACAAAAGGTGTGCTATGACAAATTGAGTAATGAGAATGACTAAATGAATAATGGTTTTTACAAAATTTTCAATGGGAATAACAAAGACTGCATGACGTCCAAATGTGTTGAAGTGTTTGACAAAAGGTGTGCTATGACAAATTGAGTAATGTAAATGACTAAATGAATAATGGTTTTTACAAACGTTTCAATAGGAATGACAAATACTGTATGACATCCAAATGTGTTGAAATGTTTGGCAAAATGTGTGGGCTATGACAAATTAAATAATGAGGATAATTAAATGAATAATGATTTTCACAAAATTTTTAATAGGAATGACAAATATTGTATGACGTAATGACCAATTATGTTAGTTTTTGTCAAAATGTGTGGGTTATGACAAATTCAGTAATGAGAATGACTTAATTAGTAATAGCTTTGACAAACTTCATAATGATTTTCAAAAAGCCCAAGGTATTAACCACATGTGTAAAAGGTTTGTTCAAGAGGTGTGGGCTATGAGCAATTCAGTAATGGGAATAACTAAATTAGTAATAGTGTTGACAAAATTTATTATGGTTTTCATAAATGCATGACGTATTCACCAAATCAGCTATTGCGTTCACTAATTTTGTTTATGGAAATGACAAGTTTAATAATAGTAATGACAAGTTCAGTTTTATTGTTGACAAAAAACCACAAATGTTCGTGACAGCAGCTATCGCGTAAATGGTCAAATAGCTTGTGAACATCACCTATACCTAATTCATACAAGTCATGAACCTCAAAAAACATGTTCCTTCACGTCTACATTACTTACAAAAAAGTGTCACCATTAACAAAAGTTGTAATGGTAATGACAAATATAGTATTGAAATTTACAAAAAATCAAATTGTTTATGACAACAACCATCACATCCATAGTCAAATACAAGTTAACATTACCCATTCTACCTATACCTATTATTTTTTTGTCATTCCCACCTTTACTACTTTTGTTAATTGTGATAGTTTATTGTAAGTAAAATATACATGAAGGAATATGTTCTTTTGAATTCATGACTTGTATGCATTAGGTGTAGGTGATGTTTACAAGCCATTTGATCTTTTACACGATAGTTGCTGTCATGAACATTTGTGGTTTTTTGTCAACAGCAAAACTGAACTTGTCATTATTATTACTAAACTTGTCATTCCCATAAACAAAATTAGTGAATGCAATAACTAATTTGGTGAATACGTCAGGCATTTGTAAAAACCATTATAAATTTTGTCAACTTCATTACTGATTTAGTCATTCCCATTACTGAATTGCTTATAGCCCACACCTCTTGGCCAAACCTTTCACACATGTGGTCAATACCTTAGGCATTTGTGAAAACCATTATGAAGTTTGTCAAAGTCATTACTGATTAAGTCATTCACATTACTGAACTTATCATGGCCTACACATTTTGCTAAAGACTAACACATTTTTTCAGTACGTCATATAGTATTTGTCGTTCCCATTGAAAATTTTGTGAAAATCATTATTTATTTAGTCATTATCATTATTCAATTTGTCATAGCTCACACATTTTTTGAAACACTTCAACAAATTTAGATGTCATGCAGTATTTATCATTCCTAATTAAATTTTTGTGAAAACCATTATTCATTTAGTCATTTTCATTACTCAATTTGTCATAGTCACACCTTTTTTCCAAACACTTCAACACATTTGGATGTCATGCAATCTTTATCATTCCCATTAAAAATTTTGTGAAAATCATTATTCATTTAGTTATTCTCATTATTCAATTTGTCATAACTCACACCTTTTGACAAACACTTTAACACATTTGGTCAGTACGTCATGCAGTATTTATCATTCTCATTATGCATTTTGTCAAACCCATTATACATTTAGTTAATGCCATTATTGATTTTCACATAATCGTTCCTGATTTTCTAAGTTCCTGTATAAAACATGTGCACAGTAGTACAGTGTTTGGAATGAAGGAACTAAAGCTTTAGTCAACTTCTATACACTAACAGTACATTACAAAAGACCACATGTTTCAATCAGTATACATGATTAGTGACCAAAAAGGTGCACCCATCATTGTCGATTCAGGGACACCGACGCCAACTGTGACGATTTGAGGAAGAAGTTGGAGCTTGTGATGTGACACCTACAACCCAATATCCTTAGTACTCGTTTACTCTCACTCTCTTTCAGGAGAGTATGCAACAGATTGCACCCACCATTGTTGATTTGGGGACACCGACATCGACTGTAAGAGTTAGAGGAAGAAGAAGTTTTTTTTGAACGCCCAGAGAATAAGAAGTTGGAGTCTCTTTCTGTTTTGAATTCATTAAGTGTTGAGAGCATTTTGGTCTTTCAACCAAAATATAAAAAACCTAGATTCCCACCCCATCCCTTATTTATCTTTTACAAGTGTTAATGGTGTTTTGTGGGTTATGTAATTTCATATGGTATTTAGCTGTCATTTTTCCATAGATTATTCATATTGAATATTAAATATGAATGATTATTTTTATTTTTTTTATAGATGATTATTTATATTTTATAAGGGATTAGAAAATGACTTTTATTTTCTTATTCGTGTTTCCAAAAATGGATGAGTGAGGAAAAGATATAAAATAATTAAATCCAATGAAAATGATTCCTAAATTTTATTAGCTAAATTTTTTTTTTTCTGATTATTCGCTTAAATTATACAAAAGCCAATAAATTTATACTTATTATTTGGGAGAGGATAAAGATTGGGCAGTTGACCAACAATTGAACTGTGCTCTCATAAACGACACACGTGGCACTTTCTCAAAGCGAGTATCGTAGTGAGACTACCGGCCTGCGAGTATTGCTGTATCTGAATTATCCACAATGAGCTGGTATTTTATTGAGAAAATAAAAAAAAATGCATGTAAAAATAGAAAAGAACATATTTGTACAGTGAATTTGTAAAATCCTAAGTTAGTCAGGTGTCAATACGGATAAGGAATATGAGATTTTGAAATTTCGATGAAAAGAGAATTTTGCCCTTCAGCTCTCTCTCCCTTTTAACTCTCAATAACAACACCAGACTCTTGATTAACAACACCGTCTTCTTCATTAAGAACTCTAGGGATAAATTTTAAATTAACAAATTTTAGGGGTCAATAACAATACCGGTGTCTATATTAACAACACCGTATTTTAGATGACGGTTTTGTTAATCAAGAGCTCGATGTTGTTAATCAAGAATCCGGTATTGTTATTCCTAATTGAGATGGAAGGAGAGCTGAAGGGTAAAATTATCTTTTTACCAAAATTTCAAAATGACAGATTTCTTATCCGTAATGACACCTAACTGATTTATGATTCGACAAATTCATTGTACTGACTTGTTCTTTCTCATTTTCACATGCATTTTTCTGAAATATTCACTATTTTATTCGCCCACTAAATTCAAAAATAAAAATCTCAGAGGCTTAAAAAAAAACGAGAGAGAGAGAGAGAGAAAGAGACGAGACAACCAAACGCCACGTCGCAAGGCGTCTTTCGACGTGAGCCACAAGATTGCATCGAGCTCTGGAGATTTCGACGGCAAAAATTTTCTTCACAAGACGAAATAAGAAAAAAATACTAGAAATTCAAATCTGACGTGGCATCTCTTCCTTTCTTCCTTATTTTTTTTCACCACAAACATCTCCATTTCACTTGCCCATAGTCCTCTTCTTCTTTGTGCCTTCCGTCTGTCCTCCTCCTCCTCCTCCTCCTCCTCGCCTCTGTTATTCAAAGCTTCCATCTCACTGTATCTTTCTCTTTCTTTCTCGCCCTAATTTTAACTAATTGTGAGTCTGAACTACGAAGGTTTATTATTCTGGAACGAATTACAGAGGATACTAGATTCGCGATCTCTGATTATCGGAAGGGAAGTGTTGGATTCCTCTATGAATTGTTATACTGTGTCCATATCTTCTTCAATTTTCGCTCGTGAACCATTTGGGCTGTTTTTTCGTTGTCTTGGTGCGTTGATCCGGGTTTAATCCTTTAACTGGGTCATTGCTTCTGCTACGCTGTAATCTGAATTCGTAGCATTTTTTCTTGCTTCTTTTCATTCTGTAAAGAAGATTTCGATGGTTTTTTGGCATTCGTGTGACAAGATGCTTTTGATTTGTGTGGATGAAGCCATGGAATGGGTTCAGGGGATTCATCTGGCTGATCAACTTTGATTATTTCGGATAGTTTTGAGGGTTATTCAGTTCTGAGCAGGAAACGGTTCAAAAATGTTTACGATAATTTTTGAACAGTGAGACGCGTCCATTTTCTTATAGAATTATTGATTGTATTGGAGGAAGAAATCTGTTGTTTTTTATTTTATTCGTAGTATTTTTATTTTGGTACTTGAATAAGAAAAGGTTGGTTCCTATCTGGCCTTGTGATTCTGTGGATAAGGGAAGACAATCAAATCTTACGGCGAAGTTAAAGAGTGTTTGGCACTGTTTGACAGGCTGGTGGTTTCTGCAGCTATGGCCATTCATGTATGTATTTTTTGTGTTCTGCTCTGTTTTTCCTTTTCTTAGAGTCTCTTGGTGATTATTGCTTTTGTGTATTTTATTGGTTCCCACTTTTTGGGCGGGACATATTTCGTATTTTCTGAAAGGGAATCGTAAACTTAGTTAGTATGATCAACTTCACCTTTTTTCAGTGACAATTTAATTATATTTCAGAAATTGGTAGTTTTAATGAGCTTATATTTTCTTTCTTTTTTTTTTAAAAAAAGGGTTAGCTTCATCAATAGAGTTTTTTGGTGGGTCTCTCCTACTTTTTTAATGTCTGCTGCTGTGGGAAAACTTGGCGTATTTGGATTGCTTCAATTATTTGTGATTTTCATAGATTTTTGCCGCATGTCTTGATGTGAAGTGAATGGTTTATTTGTGATTAAGGAAGTCTAAAAGCTTCTTCTAAATTAGGAATCATTCATTTTATATATCCTCGATAATTAGATTGTGAGTTTTTTTCTCTTGAACTTGGATGCAGGATCAACCTGGAGTCACCAGATCTCACAGTATTCCGGTAGGAAATGATCAGTTTTCTTGTGGCAATGACTATGCTCCAAAGGTCCGTCCAGGATTTTTTATGTACCTTGTACAATATTGGATTGCTCATTTATGTTATATCTGTCTAAAGAAATTTCATGTCTGCTTCATTAGGTGAGGAAACCGTATACCATCACAAAACAAAGAGAGAGATGGACAGATGAAGAGCACAAGAAGTTTCTTGAAGCTTTAAAGCTGTATGGCCGGGCATGGCGAAAGATTGAAGGTATACTTAGAATTATAGTAATTTTTAAATCTTAAGGGGAGTATGCTATATAAACTTTTCCTGTGCAAACTAAACATGAATGGATTATGGATATATGAAGTTTGCTGAACTTGGTCTAAGTCTTGGAATCCTTTATTTTTACCACAGAACATGTTGGCACAAAGACTACAGTTCAGATTCGAAGTCATGCTCAGAAGTTTTTTTCTAAGGTTTACTGCTCTATTTCTGTATGCCTTAAGCCATATATGAATGCAAGTTAAAACTTTTGATGACCAAAGGATGTGCCAAGTGCAAGTTTCCCTGAAGTTGAAAGGTTGATCGACTTTGTTGAGTTCTCTCTGATTCCCTTGTTTTGTCTTTGTGTTAGGTTCTTCGTGATCCTTGTGGGAACAATACAAACTCAATTGAGTCCATTGAAATTCCACCCCCACGTCCGAAACGAAAGCCTATGCGTCCTTACCCTCGTAAGCTAGTGGAGCTCCCTAACAAAGAAGCTTCCATACCAAAACAGCTAATGATGTCTAATTCTCTGAAATCATCAGATTTTGACCAAGAAAACCGATCTCCCAAGTCAGTGTTATCTGCAGTCGGTTCAGACACTCTTGGTTCCTCTGATTCAGACACACCAAATGGAAGCTCATCCCCAGTTTCATCCATTAGTCCTGTTCATACCAACAACTTTGTAGTTGCTGAACCTGAAAACCTACAAT
Organism: Albizia julibrissin; assembly: GCA_037074505.1. Lineage (NCBI taxonomy): Eukaryota > Viridiplantae > Streptophyta > Magnoliopsida > Fabales > Fabaceae > Albizia > Albizia julibrissin. Next base: position 37,333,778 of record CM073483.1, on the reverse strand, counting down.
TGGAGGAGGATGGGTGTCCACCATCCGCTGGGCTAAATGCTGATCCAACTCTTGATGAGCAACCACTTATGGTATAGTTACTATTACCAGATTGTTTTGATTTGTTGAATGCATAGTACATATTATCACTTGTATAGTAGGGATAAACTATCTCGGCATACTAGGTTTAAGAGATTGGTAGAACAAGTACTTTGATCCATCTCTTGTAAGCTAGGTCTACTTATGAATTTTACTTTAAAAATTCTGTATGGTTTGATATTCTTTTGCTTATTTTATGGTCTAGAAGCATGAACAGCTATTGAAACACAGCATATCTCCCAAGGAAGATGCTGCAGAAGAATCATCTGCTAGGATTCTGAAGCTTTTTGGGACGACTTTGTTGGTAACAGATAACTGTGGGGCATCCTCTCCAACAACGGAAGCATGCAAGTTGATTCACTCGAAATTCTTGCCGATGAAATGTGATGAGGAAAGTTTGCATAATGGAACACTTGGTGCTGTCTGTAACATGCAGCTTGAGAGTGGAAATTCAGGGCTTGCAGAAGGTTCTTCTGCTTCTTTTGTTCCATGTTGGAGCATTCCCCACATTAGATCACTGCACAAGAAGGTGCCTGAAGGAAAACAACTAGACTCCTATCTTAGGGAAATTGAACATTTAGAAGTTATAAACACTAGCTCTTGTGTAAATAAGGATGAAAAATCTGATATGGAAGCCAAAAGAGATACTAAAGCTATATTTGATCTGAATAGGTGTGGGAAAGGGTTTGTGCCATATAAGAGGTGCATTGCAGAGAGGGAAAAACAGGCCTTGTCAGTAACTAAAGAGGAGAGGGAAGAACAAAGGATTCGCCTTTCCTTGTAATGAATGTCCAATAACAGATATTCTTCTTCACAGGAGTTCCCTTTTTTAAAGGGAGCTGAGAATTTGTGGGAATTATGGATTATGGATAAAAAATCCTCTAATTTCAGCTGTATGTAATTTAAGGAGGAAGAAGGAGATATGGGGATGTATGTATATAATGTGAGTATCCCATGTTTTTCTCTTCATTCCTTGTTTCTCTCTGAACTTATGGAGTGACTTAGAGGGCAGTTTTGACATTTCATCATCTGTTCAGAGTTTTTGCACTTGGCTCCCCTTTTCGATATGGCATCTGTTCATTTCCCAATGTCGGCAACCTATGAATACTAACATACCATTCAGGGCCAGTTGAGCGAGAATAAGAGACTAATTATAAGTTAAGTATGTATTAGGATCTGTTTCTTATTACATGCTTTACCTTTTTAGCCAGCTTTACTCTTCTTATTAAAAAAGGATAAAGCCCCATTTGATTTAAATAAACAAAAAATATAAAAAAATAATGAGAATAAAAAAATTAAAAAGTTTAAATAAAATCTTAAAATCTTATTGATAAAGGGGTTTTCTTTTCTTATTGATGAAAAAGATCAAAATGATACTAAAAGGAGGTTAATATAGTTTTGTTTAAAACCGAAAAAGGAGGTTAATATAGTTAGGTTAGATATTCTAGTACAGGACAAGTATGATAAAACAAACCAGTTTAGGATGAAGTACTTTAATAAAGCCTACATTAACACTAACAAATAAATTAAGAAGTGCACTAAATCTTGTGTGACCATATTGCTTAATTTTGTTTTGATATGCTTTTTCGATGCCTACAAATGGAGAATTGCTTCATCAGATACGAATAATGGTGGGTGGACAATCTAACTCTTAGGGTCCGTTTGGTACAAGGAATTTAATGTGGCGGAAAGGAAAGGAAGGGAAGTGAATGGAAAGGAAGGGAATATTGGAAAGGAAGTTAAAAAGGTGTTGTGTTTGGTACACGTTGGGAGGTAAGATACATTGAGGGAAAATGAGATGTTTGGTACAGAGAAAATGAAGTTTGTAAAGTGGGAAGAATTTGTGAAATATCTATAATACCCTTACAAATTAAGTAACGTAAAAGAAGTAGGCAAAATAATCATTCGAGTGATTTTAATTTCATTGGGAGTGAATATTTTTTTAATCGAGTGATCAATTTAATCACTTGAGTGAAAAAAATCTCACTCGAGTGATCCGAATCACTCAAGTGAGATTTTTTCCACTTAAGTGAACCATCGAATCACTCGAGTGATCAGGTGGATCACTTGAGTGATCCATTTGTTTAAAATTTCAAATACATTCACATAAATGGAAAGGCACAATTCCATAAAGAAGCCGGCAATTCATAAGATGATTTCATTACATAACACAAATTTAGTACAAGATGATAGGATGATTATGTATAAAAATGACAAGTGACAAATGACCTAACAAGTGAGAAAGGACACAAACATGACATTAAACTAAAGCTGAAGATATCACACACTTGACATGAAGGATTCCCTAGAGTGTCTTCCTTCTTGTCATAAGGGGAAAGGCTAAAGGTGGTTGTAATGAAGGTGATATCAGAGGAGGGTGGATTGACATGCGGTGGTGCAGGTGGTGGAATAGGTTCATCAGATGTAGGAGGAGGAGCTGGTGTGGAAGGAACCATGGTAGTCATAGTAGCAGATGGGACAGAGGTGTGGTCAAGAGAGGAGAAATGTGCAGGTGAATATGGAGTGAATGTAGGGGAGGAAGGTAAAGCACCCTCTGCCTGGGTGGGAGGACTAGGATCAGATTTAGGAAGCTCAGAAGTGGTTTGGTTATCAACAAACTCAATCTCCTCGATGTGAGAACTGGAGTAAGAGTGATGGGAATGTGATGAGTACGATGGAGACTGGAGCATGAGATCTTGCCAAGGAACATCACCTGATGGTAGGGAATCATAGATGAGTGTGATTGGAGGAGTATCAGAAGTGGTGCCGGCGGCAAGTAACTGTTGTATCAGGAGGTATGTCTGTGGTGGTAGTGGTATCCGGAAGTGTGGTTAAGGTATCCAGAATAGTTGTAGGACCAGCAGCAGATTGTTAGAACTGGCTGACACCCAAGAGGGGGGTGAATTGGATGTACGATAAGAAAGTCGATTGTTTATAATCTTTTCGCAGCTTATCAGATCAATACATATGGAACTATAAATTCATATGCAGATATGCATATATATAGATCATATATGCTGGAAATGTAAAAGCTTAGGGAAGAGAGAATGCAAACTGTAATTTATCCTGATTCAGTCCAATTCACGATGACTTACGTCCAGTCCCCAGGCTCCTCCTGAGATTTCCAATCCACTATCTTCTTGTTTAACTGGGCAAAAGATAAGCCTCTACAAATCTCTTACAAAGTACTCCCCCTTACACACTGTAAGGTTACTCTCTCTTACGGCAAGTCAAGCAAAGCAATCCCGAAGACCTTTATCTCCTGCTTAACCGTGCAAGTCTTACGAGCAGAAAGTCTTACTGGCAATTCACTCTACAACTTCCCCGTAAGGTAATCAATCCACTCAAGGTCCCTCTACCTTGAGAACACTTCTGAAATACAGATGAAGTGTTTACAAGCTCTCTCACAGAGTGTATAAATGCTCACTGAAGTACAATGTAAATATTCTTACTCTCAATTATACATGACAAGGAAAAACAGATATTAACAGAGAGTATGTGAGAAACGAAGATTCATGACAGCAGCATATTGGCAGTTGGGTTCTCGCTACTTCATCATTTCTGTTCGCTCGTGTATTTTGTCACTGTCATATATGTATTCTTCTTGAATGCTTCAGTTTATATAAAAGATAGGTTGAGAGCTGTTGGAGCATTCAAATATTTTTCCGTTGAAAGCCCATCGTGTGTCTAATAGATACTTCAACATTTTCTGTTGATCGTGCTCTGACAAATGTTTCAGCGTTGCTTTCTTTCTGTTTTGCACGTTCGTTGAATCGTTTATTGAATAGTCATGTTGCCCATGATTTGTTGTCGCTGAATATTGATTCGTGTATGCCATGTGATCGGTAGTGCATAACACCTATAAAAGCACTCAGAGAAATAACCATTAGAAAACATCACTCAGGTGATTACATACTTCTCTGCTAGTGATTTTCACAAAACAACATTTCATTCGGGTGAATTACAACTTCACTAGCAGTGATATCTAAAAACTGGAGAATTACTCGAAGTAAACTTGATTTCACTGGAGGTGATTTTCAGAAGATAGTATTCCACTGGTAGTGATCTTGATTTCCGAATGTGATTCTGATTTGCTGCCACTGGAACTGATTCTGTCACAGTGGAGAGTACATTGAGTGATCACTGGAAGGTATTTGATTCACTGGAAATGCATTGGGAGTGATATACCAAAATAAACATATCACTTGAGGCATATCGGCTTTCACTGGAGGTGCATTTAGGTTCACTGGGAGTGATCTTATCTTCACGGGAAGTGATCCTGATTCATACTGATATACTGGCAGTGATTTGATGTCAACCGAAAGTGATACTGAGAAAATAGCTAATCACTCGAGTGAATTCGGCTGCACTGGGAGTGATTTTCAGAACAGTGAAATTTTCTTCCGGTGATTTCAGAGCCACTAGAAGTGATATTGAAAATTTCACATATCACTCGAGTGATTTGGAGATCACTGGAAGTGAATTTCCAAATAGTGAATTTTTCTTGCAGTGGTTTGACTTGCACTAGAAGTGATTCTGAAAAATCTCATATCACTCGAGTGATTTCAGTATCACTGGAAGTGAAATTGCAAACAGTGATTTTTTCTTGCACTGGAAGTGATTTGCAAAATCAACAGAATCACTTGAGTGATTTTGATATCACTGGGAGTGATTTTGAGAACAATGAAAAATTCTTCTGGTGATTTCTGTGCCACTCGAGTGATATGCCATCTGATGCATTTCACTCGAGTGATCTTCCTGATCACTCGAGTGATTATGTAAATCACTCAGGCGCTCTTTGTTCAGTGCACTTTAACTCGTAGTTGTTCTTTCAATTTGACAGCAACCATGGGTCAACTTCTAGATGGCATAACTCTTCGAATATAACTCCAAAATTTTCATATTATATATCAATGGAAAGCTCTTTAAGTATAGTTTTATATGGCACTAATTTAAGCTCAATAGAATATGTGGTTTGAGAGTTATGTCCAAAATACCAAACCTGTTTTGGAAGGTGACGCTGATTTGAGTTTCAACTTGCAACATTTATATCTCCTTCATCTGAGCTCCTTTGATGTTTCTTCTGGTTCCAAAATGACGCATTGTGAGTCTATTTTCATATGTAGCTGGTTTCGTCTCAATCAGAGTTGTAGTTTGAGAGAAATGATCGAATAACCAGACCTCGCTCAACTGGATCGAATAGTGACTCACTCCAAGAAATTTTCCTTGTTTCCAGAATCACTCGAGTGATTCTGGAAATCACTCGAGTAATGTTCAAAATTACTCGATTGCTACAGTGCTATAGTATGCTACAGTGCCAAATACGCTACAGTACCGTATGCTACAGTACCCCCAAAGAACTTGAATCTTCATATTCTTCATTAATTCTTACAAGTTCTTCATTTCTCAATCTCTTTCTTTCATTGCTTGACTAATCTATAAGATATGCAACATTAAATGTAGTAGTTAGTCAATGTAAGAGATAAGTATATTATGCAAACTTCTTGCTCTTAATATTTGACATCTACATTTGTCATCATCAAAACTAATCATATCTAACACATATGTCATGGCAGTGGAGGACTGAGGGAATGGTGTAACGACCCTTTCTCACAAACAACAATTATCCAATACAGTTATACAAAATCAGTGATAATTTTTTTCCGATACATATCAGAGTTCAATCCAATACATATCAGAGTTCAGGACACAAACTCGCCTACAAACTCTTTCACAACATATTGGAGTTTAGGGCACAAACTCGCCCACAAACTCACTACAGATAAATTTATTATTATGATCTCACATCACAATTAACCCATGGGTCACAAAATGATTTCCAACAGTAAATATGGCATTTTAAAAACATGTGAACCCTATAATAACAATATAGAAATTAACACAACACCAATACCAAAAGAGGCCTACAAGATTCTCAACATTTATGCCTCTGGTTGCTTCCCTTGGCCTCTATCCAGATTAGAGGTATCGCCTGAAAAATTATTTATAATGACGGGGTGAGACATAAAGTCTCAGTAACCAAAATCAATTTACAAAATATGCAGGAAAAGATTGTAAGTCAGAGAAGCATGTTTAACTGACATAATAATAATAATAATAATAATAATAATATTCTCATAATTCAAAATTTAACATGATATAATCAATAAATAAAACTATCCCCACTCATCCATCATGTTCCTCCTTATCTCCTCTGGACTGGTACAGCCTATCAGTGCTAGTATACTCGGCTAAAGGTTAGCTAGTCACATCAAGAATACTGCCCCCTCTCATGCCACCACCAATATACCGTAACAGGGAGGTGTCCGCCCAAACACCCAGCTCCAAAATCCGGGCCAGGATTGAGAGAGCCGATGGGCACACAATTCACCATATCTCTTCCACACAACCCAACATATCCCGTAATATACAAATAATAAATTAATACAGTTTTCGAAAACAATTATGAGAATTCTAAATTCTTATACAACATTCCATCTCAGACAACATATCCATCATAACAGTAACAATTTAATAATAATTTTCACTTATATATGTAAATTGGAAAATACACTGCTTCACTGAAATAAATTCAGATTCAAACATAAATATAATCTTGCAAAACACATACAAGTAATATAGATAAAAGTAAGGTTATTAAAACACCTTACAATCCAAAACAAGCATATAGAATAAATTAACCCCGGTTACCTCGATTCCAAGTTTAATCTTAATTTGGATAGTAAAACCCGTGCAATCACCGATCACAAGAAAAATCTACATTATTAATGTAGATACCAATTAACCAAAAATAACAATAAAATAATTAATTTACATAATTTAACTCCCACAACCCGATTTTCTCTACAACTATTATCCTCATTTATTCCAATTTCCTTAAAAAAATCCTTAAATAACCTTTAACATACCTATAATTACAAAATCATCAATATCAACTTTCTAAATAATTAAATTTCCTTTTTCATAATTTATACGGGTATAATCTAATTATTAAATAACTCTTCAAATCTCTACATAATTAAAATACATCAAATTCTAATTTAAATATTAAGTCCTAATTTATATTTTTCACATAACTCAGATCTAACAAAAATAAATCGATTAAAACCTCAATAATACCTCCAATAATCCAAATAAAATAATTAAACTAATTTTTATCGGTAAAAACGCCTTGTAGAGATTAATTTATATCTTATTTATAAAATAAATTAATTATAAAATCATATGACCACTAAATAATAAATCTAAACCAGTTAAAATTAACTATTAATTATTATCTACATTTCTACAGTCTTATATTGACAAAACTCAAAACTTGCCTAAGATCATATCCCCAAAATATTCTCTAACTAGCATAAAATTACTATCATAGGAAAGAGAAAATTATTTAGAATATATTTCATAAAAGAAGCTTTGTGATTAGAAGAGAGTTTGTGTATCTTATTGATCCCCGAAGAACCGAAAATACCCTTATCAGGACCTCACCCTCTCTTCTCTTCATGAAACACTTCACTTGCGTGAAGTGTTTAGCTGAGGGGGTATTTATAATACCCCCTCCCCTTTCCTCTAAATGCTTTAGCGCCTCAGGCGCTAAAGCAATTAAATTTTTTTTATAAGATAAGGGGGTGAACCCCCCTTATCACTTCAAGTTGGTAGGCCCCGAATGGCGCCTACCAACTTTGAAAATTTGTTTTTTTAATATTATAATATTATTTTATAATATAATATTATTTTATTATATTATTATTTTATTAATTAAATTTTAATTTCCATTTTTTTTCAAAAATTTTTTATTAAGTTTATACTTATCTTCAAAGTATAATTATATCCTAAAATAAAAATAAGGATGCTACAAATGGTATGCCAAAATGTGTCCTCATGATCTCCTCGATCCTCTGTATCCTGTTAGCTTGAGTTGCGTGGAGGTCAAATAGCTATTTGAAATTGGGGTTGACTGCCTCCACTAATACTCTAACTTGGTAGTCAACTTTATCGACCAAGTAGGCATTGGATTTCTTCAAGTATGATATAGTTGACTGCAAGGCATCTTGGATATAAGTCTGCAAGGTGGCTCCTAAAAATAAAGGACCTAGAGATCCTGCTCTAGAGAATTGAGCCTCATTTGACCTGGTAGGTGAAGGCTCCATCCTGTTGGTCTTGTTGTGACTCTCGAGTGGAGAATGATCACTTTAAACCTTGTCAACCTTCGTTGATGCTAGAGGCACTGAAATACCCATCCTCTCTAAGTGAATCCTCCCGAACTTGGGAATCTTGACCCTCTCCTCACCAGGGAACAAATGCCAAATGTTGTGTAAGGAGAGGAAGAATGAAACTAGCTGAGGAAAGAGAATTGTGTTGGTCCTCGTAGAGTTAAATCTAAACTTTCTGATTGAAAGATGAGATCACCAACGTCCCTCCGCTCCTTAGAAAGAATAGATGCCATCATCTGATAATCTTTTATCGTAATGAGAGAAATTGCTGGCTTTGTTCACCATGCTTCGGGAATAGATATAGAAGATCATCCTTTAAAGATCAGTGAGAGCACCCGGTGTTTGTGGTAAAAGTGCAGTAGGCTCCCCTGGCCTAAAGATGTCAGATAACTCATGTTGGGTAAACACTCTAAAAGGTCTACTTAGGACGTCCTCAATGCCCAGATGTGAGTTTATGAGGTCTGCAGACAAAGTAATCTTCTATCTCCTAACAGAAGTCTCTAACCTCTCCTCACCGATTCTCCCGTCATTATTTAATTGATCTACAATCTTCAAATTACAGAAGAAAACCTTGACGATAGTGGGGCTATAAGGTATCATCAGACTTAACCACACCTCTTACTGTCCTAGATAAGGGTATAAGTCTAAGTGATACTCCTTTTTCAACTTTGCTAGATTGATGCTACCAAAATTTAATTAAATAGCACAAATATATGGGTCATGAAAATAGTAAGTGTCAAATCAATGTCATCCTATAGAGACTCAATTCAATTAGTGACTAGGTGCTAAATTTCCTTATTTCATTTACGTTGAACAAATCAAAATTGTATCCAATATGAGTGAAGAAAAATTAAATAAGAAAAAGAAACTAATAAAAACAAATATTTTTCTCAGAACAAATTTCAATATCAAGAAGGACAACCTAGAGTCACTAATCCCTTGTGTGTTTCTTAGATTTTATCCCCACTAAATTAATTTTAATTTAACTTAATCAGCTAATCTAGAGTATTGATGTCTATAAATGCATGTCGGTCTACTTATATACCTACCTCAATTAATTATGCAATGTTTCACACAATTAAATAAGATGGATTGGGCTCACTCTAGTTTGATTATGCGGAACTTCTAGGTATATGTCTATTCTAGACGCAAATTAGATTAAAATCTAATTCCATATTATTTAATCTCAAGGTCAATTTAAGATTCCCTTCGTCAAGTTCAATCATAAATCCCCAAAACATACTCAATAGTGGCCAATGACTAAGCAATAAACAATAAAAACAAGATTAAATAAACTGAAATAATATTAAGCAAAACTAATTAGTGGGAACAATTTCTAAATCTTAAATAAGTTCATAGCTACTCTATGTTGAAAAGAAGAATTTAGCCACATATTGCTTTAACCAAATCCATGACAATAGTAAAAATTAATTTAGAATCCATGAAAGAAAGAAAGAGTAGGACAAGAAATAGCCTTAACAATGCTTTCAACGGTGTTCTCTAGCTCTGCCTCTATCTCCTTTGGTTCTGATTGCTCCTCTCGTTCTACACAGCAGAGATCTAGACAAAATGACGCCTCTCCTTCTTAACGCATTCCTCCTTCTTTTTAATCAAATCATCCCTCCCCTTTTATTCATTCAGAAAACAGTGCCTCTCAGCTTGTCCCCCTTCGTGATGTTGGTGCAGTATATATTTTTCATAGGACTGTGGCTATTGATGCCTTAAATCATTCCACCACCTCCTTTTTTTTCCCTTTTTTATTTATTCCCAATTTCTCTCCCTGTACAGTTGTGTCTTTCCTCTTTATAAGAGGATTTCCACATGATTGATAATATCCATAGCTTCCTTTATAGCTTGTGAGTTAAGGTTTTTCTTTCTTTTGTCTTTTCTCTTATTACCAAAGCGTCATAGTTGCTGTCAATAATAAAAAAAAGAAACAACCGATTAATACTAATAATAATAGTAATAATATTACTCATAAAAGCTGGATTTTTTTCTTCAGACAACTTCCCATTATTATTTTTCTTTCCTAAACTTAAAAACTTATCTTCTAAGTTGACATCCCACAAATAATGAATCTAAATTGATTGCTTTTAAAATCTCAAGAAAGTCTCTTTCATTTAGCATTGATGATTTCCCAAATATATCAAAATATATCTCCAATCTATTTAAAATTAGGAAGTTATCACACTTCCACACTTACATTAAATCTTGTCCTCAAGATTTTAAAAATTAAAACAACCAATTTAAGAAAACCTTGGAAGCAAGATTTTTAAAGAAAACATTAAAAAAAATTGGAATAAATTTAAACTTTTAAGAATTAAGTCTTCATAGAACCTTTTTTCACCTTTCAAAAAAAATTGCAAGTAGCATGGTAATTAATTTGGCAAAGATAAATCACAATAGAATGTCACTCACAAGTCAAGTGTTTACACTCATCTCTCAAGATACTCAAGAGTTGTATTTGACTCAATTCCACCTATTGCAACCCATCTACCATAAACTTGTGTCTCATCTCAATCTCCACTATATTATTCCATTACATACATAAATCAATAGGACTTTGGTAATTGATGAATACTTTAGTTAGTACCAAGCAATTCAATGAAAGACAGATAATGAAAGGATATTTATACTCTCTTTTTTTCTTTTTCTTTTTCTTTTTTAGCTTGAGCTGTTGTAGGTCCCCTTTTTACGCGACCCTGCACATGGATAATGCAACACCGGTTACTCAGTTACTCCAACAGGCACCTCAAGAGACCTTCAACCCAACTCATAACTCTCTTTGACTAAACTGTTTAACGTGAGTGCCAACATTGGTAATAAAGTTCCCCCAATTACTAAGTTAAATATATAGATGTCAGGGGAGTTGTTGTTATTGTTCTTATTCCTTCACTTTTTTTTCTTTTCAATCCCTTCAATCTCTTTTTTTTTCATTTAGCACTTACTAGAGTAACGAATAAAAACAATTGCCTAAATCATCTTTATGTATGCAATAATAATTTATTGCTTCAACAAAGATTGAAAACAAGTTCTAGAGATGAGATCGTAATAAGTGTACTCTCTCTTAAAAGAACAAATATTCAGGCTTAAATTCCTTATAGGTTCTTTAACATCCTACAGTAAAATACCAAAGCCAAATCTTTACCTATGTACTCACATTCAAAGAACATAGAATCAAATCCCAATCGAATTCAATTCTTTTCATGTTCAATCAACCCAATTGTGATAATGCTCACGAAGAAAATCCACACTTCCATTTTTTTGTTTATTTTAAACAATTAAGGCCAAGCCTTAGAAAAATCAAGGGTACCCTCACCCTCACACTTAAATGTCACATTATCCTCAATGTGAACGAGTAACAATAAGTAATAGATGTGAAGAGAAACCATATCCAAGTGTAAGAGTAATACCAATTTCAGAGATTTTAGATTTCCACTAATTAAACATGTTATCACAATCAAATACGACAACTCAAAGAAAAGTATAAGGAAACTCCCTTATTTTGTCCTTGACATGCACTTTCAATGGCTCTTTATCCTTGCTACCAAGGTGGGACACATCATCAGGGGCAATCAACAATCCTACAAAATCAAACAAAGCATCAAATCAATCCTTAGATTACCTCCCAAGAAGTGATTGCTTTATAGTCTTCAGCCTGACTATGCCAGTAATTTAAATAGGTAATGACAAGTGGTAAACCATGGTTTGTCGGTTTACTTCACCACCATGGTAATGCTTCAGTCTTTGCCCATTCACTTTAAAACAATCTCTTGTTCTCTCATCTTTAACTTCAATTGCACCTTTTGATGACACTGAGACCACTCTGAAAGGACCAGACCACCTTGATTTAAGCTTTTCAGGAAATAACTGAAGGCTTAAGTCAAAGAGTACCACCAACTGCCCTAGCTTAAAAGATCACTTCAAGATATGTTTGTCATGCCAGTTCTTTATCCTTTCTTTATATAGTCTTGCACTATTATATGCTTGAAGTCTTAATTCTTCCAACTCATTCAGTTGAAATAACCTTTTAGCTCCATCTTGCTTGTAGTCCATGTTCATCTTCTTGATTGCCCACCATGCTTTATACTCCAATTCCAGTGTCAAATGACATGCTTTTCCAAAAACTAGATAGTAGGGTGACATACCAATTGGGGTACGAAAAGCTATTCTATAAGCCCATAAAGCATCATCAAGCTTGTCAGACCAATCTTTTCTAGTTTGACCCACAATTTTTTAAGAATCTTTTTAATCTCCTTGTTAGTCAACTCACATAATCCATTAATTTGTAGATGGTATGCAAGTGACATCTGATGGTGTACTCCATATTTTGTTAAGAGAGTCTTGAAATTCTTATTGTTAAAGTGAGTATCTTCATCGATAACAATTGCTCTAGGGGTGCCAAATCTTCTCAGAATATACTTCTTCAAGAATCGAATAACTGTATTGGCATCATTAGCTTGGCAAGCAATAGCTTCAGCCCATTTACTCACATATTCCACAGCAACAAGGATGTACTTGTTTCCTCTTGAAGATAGGAAATGACTCATGAAATCCATCCCCTAAACATCAAAGAACTCCACCTCAAAGATTCCAAATTGAGGCATTTCATGTCTCTTAGAAATATTACCTATTCTTTGACATCTATCATACTTGGAAACAAATTGGTGAGCATCTTTAAACAAAGAAGGCCGATAAAAACTTGATTCAAGCACCTTAAATGCAGTTCTTTGCCCCCATAATGTCCCCCATATGCAGATGCGTGACATGCATTCAAAATTTCCTCTTGTCCTATTCAAGCACACATTTTCTAATAATCAAATCAACACATCTTTTGAAAAGAAATGGTTCTTCCCAAATATAGAAGGTAACATCATGCAAAAACTTTTTTCTTTGATAGAAATTTAAATTAGGAGGTAATACTTTACACATAAGATAGTTCACAATATCAGCATACCATGGCAGAACACAACTACTCACATCAAATAATTGTTCATCAGGGAAACATTCATTCACCAACAAATCATTCATACACTCAGAAGTGGTCACAATCCTAGACAAATGATTAGCAACTTGATTTTCAATTCCTTTCCTATCAACTATATACACATCAAATTCATGTAGTAAAAAAACCCATCTAATCAATCTAGGTTTAGATTCTTTCTTCCCTAATAAATATTTAATGGCAGCATGATCATTGTGAACTATAACCTTAACACCTATCAAATATACTCTAAATTTTTCAAAAACAAACACTATATCAAGCATTTCTTTTTCAGTAGTTGAGTAATTTACCTGAGCTGCAACTAGGATCCTACTAGCATAGTAGATGGGATAGAAGATCTTTACACGTCTCTGTCCCAACATCGCTCCAACAGCATTGTCACTTGCATCACACATTACTTCAAAAGGTAAAGACCAATCAGGAGCTACAATGATAGGAACTGAAGTCATTCTTCTCTTCAATTCTTCAAAAGCCTTCATACACTCCTCATTGAAATGAAAAAGAGTATCTTTCTCCAATAACTGTGATAGTGGCTTTGAAATCTTGGAAAAATCTTTAATGAATCAACGATAGAATCTAGCATGACCTAAGAAACTTCTTACAGCTTTGACATTAAAAGGAGGAGGAAGCTGCTTAATCATAGAAGTCTTGGCTCTATCAACCTCTAAACCTTTTTAAAAACTTTATGACCTAAAACTATTCCTTCCGTCACCATGAAATGACACTTCTCCTAGTTAAGCACTAAGTTCATCTCCTCACATCGCTTTAACACTTTATCTAGATTTATCAAGCACCCTTCAATTGATTCCATAAATATTGAGAAATCATCCATAAATACTTCCATTATGTCTTCTATCGTGTCAGAGAATATACTTATCATGTATATCTAGAAAGTGGCAGGAGCATTGCATAGGTCAAATGACATTCTTCTAAAGGCAAAAGTACCATAAAGACAGGTGAATGTTGTTTTCTCCTGATCTTTAGGAGTAACAAAAATTTGATTATACCCTACATACCCATCTAAGAAACAGAAAAATTCTTTACCAGCCAATCGATCTAGTATCTGGTCAATAAAAGGAAGTGTGGAATGATCTTTCCTTGTAGCATTATTCAACTTTCTGTAACCCATGTAAACACGCCAACCAGTAACTGTGCGAGTGGGGATAAGCTCGTCTTGCTCATTAGTAATTATTGTCATACCCTATTTCTTAGGAATACATTGCGCTGGGCTAAACCACGAGCTATCAGAAATGGGGTAAATGATCCCAACATCTAACCACTTAATAACTTCCTTCTTGACCACTTCTTTCATCATAGGATTCAATTTTCTTTGACTATGAATAGATTTCTTGTGATCATCTTCCAAGAGTATCTTGTGCATGACAATCGATGGGCTTATACCTTTTATGTCTATAATTGTCCAACCTAAAACTCTTTTATGATCTCAGATAGCTTTCAATAACAGTTCTTTTTTATCTTGAGATAAAGACGAATAGATAATAATAGGAAGTGTCTTAGATTTACCCACATATGCATATTTAAGATACGACGGAAAAGACTTAGTGCTTGCTTGAATTAGCGGTGGAGAAGTGACTTTTTTTCTAATATGGCTTTTGCAAAAGTTAGATTGAAAAAAAGTCAAATTGTAAATATAATTTGTATTTGGATTAGCGGTGAGAGAAGTGGCTTTTTTTTAACCTTAAACTTGTTTGGATTAACATTGGAAAAGCCCATTTAGATTGTAAATAACTGAAAAGGGCATGAACCTTGTTAAATATGACATATATATTGTTTGTATATAATTGATGTGAAAAATTGTAAAAAAAAAATTTTAAAATAAAAAAAGTTCAATAATTATTGAAAAATATGAAAAATACACTAAAGCATTTAATTAAAAAAGAATAAATATTAAAAGAGGAAGGAGAGAGCTAAAATAAAATTATTTAATGAAAAATACACTAAAGTATTGAAAAAGACTGCTCTCCGGCTGTGTAGTAGCTGAGAACACTAAAGCATTTAGTTAATGATTATTCCTAACGGTCTGGAAGCTTATTTCGGTAGAAGCTCAAAAAAGGAGCTTATCTTAAAAGCTCTTTTTTTTTAAATCAAAAGCCTAGCATGAGCAGATGAGATCCCAAGCACTTCCTCAACAAATAAAATGGGCTTCTGGGTGGTTGGGAGTTTCAAATGAGCTTTTTTACCCACTCAATGAGTTCCTAAACAGACCTTTAAGCTCTAGAATCGCTGCTTGTTCAATAGAAGGCTTCAAAAAAGTGGTTTGCCTTGATTCCATTTCTAACAACTCAAACTGCCTTGATGAATTACTGTAATAAGGAGAGACTTCAAGTAACTTCTTACATTCAACTATATTCCCTTCTGCATTTTCATCAATCCTAACTAACACAGCTGCTAACGATTCTTTTATATAAAAGGACTCCAAAGTCTCTTAAATCACCTCATCAAGCATGTCAACCCTGAAGCAATCTGTGAGCTGCCTAGGATACTTCAATGCTTTGTTCATGTTGAATATAACTTCTTCATCATTCACCCTCAACTTGATCTCTCCTTTTTAACATCAATCAGAGTTCAAGCTGTAGCAAGGAAAAGTCCTCCCACAATAAGTGGTAAATCTCTATCTTCATTACAACCCAAAATAATGAAATTGGCCGGGAAGATAAACTTGTCAACTTTAACCAAAACATCTTCAACAATACCCTTTGGAAAAGCTAAAATTTGATCAACTAGCTAAAGTGTCACAGAAGTTGGTTGAGCTTTACGTAATTGCAATTTTCTGAACATAGATAGTGGTATCAAGTTAACACTTGATCCTTGTTAACACATAGAAATTGATAGCATTCTAGCACATTTTCTTCTATTTTCCACTAACTTTTGTGTATGAATTGTGCATATGAAGAGTCAATAGAAGAAAATGTGCATATTAAAGTAACAAGCCAAAGTTAAAGTTATTCTTGTTTAAAACCATATAATTGTGTGTTTTAATTCAAAGAAAAAAATGAGAATGCATCCTCTCTTTTGTAGGGGGATAGAGACAAATTGGGAAGCCTTTGAAGGACTAAAGAACAATGCTTGTAGCAGCAAAGATCAAAGAAATCTTAAGGAGGGAGTACTGTGTTGTTGGCTTCAGCCAACAACACATATGCTGAAGCACATGGAGATCTAAGCTAATTGTGTCATATGCTTCAGCCAAAGATGTGTGTGCTGAAGCAGACGGGGTCAGAACTCACTGTGTCATATGCTTCAGCACTTAACCCTTGGCTGAAACCAACAGAGACCAGAACTTACAACCTTACATTTTACTTGCTGAAACTCTTGAGGAGGCTTTTAAGGAAGGGATAGGCTGAAAATACAGGACTCTGCAGTTTTCAAGGGTTCTTTAGAGCTTTGGGTGCTAGGGTTTTGGCTTCTTGAAGAGTTTGGACCTTGGGTTGAAGATTGAAGGAGATTTAAAGCTCAAATCCTTCATTTTTCTCATTCTTCCTCTCTTTCTTAGCTTGATTATGATTATGGCTGTAATTATTTCATATAGTTGTAGCTATTTTATGATTATGAGTAGCTAAACTCTTCACACTAGGGTTATTTTGAGTCTTTGTATGGATTAAGACTTGATTATTCCTCTCTTTTAGTTGTTAATGATATATATGTGTTGATTTTATTCTTCGCTTAATGCTTCTAAATGTTTGGCCACCATTTAGATTGAATTGTTCATTTGGATTTGACTTGAGAAAGCTAATCTTTATGTAGAACTTTGGTAAAATCATGCTAGACTTGAAATTTAGATATTAAATGGATGGTTTGTTAGTAATATAGAGATATAATTACTAATCTATCATTGTCAATGAGGTTGTTGATAAATGAATATTCTCTCTTAATTGTAGCAAGGGATGTGCATATTAAGTGAGGATATAAATTTGGTTTTGACTTGAGAAAGCGTAACCAAATGCTTTTGAACCTTGGATTAACACATATTACCATTAAAAACACTAACGGAGAGGAAATTCATAAAGTTTTATGAAGTACAAAATGGATAAATAACCCTAGGCTTCATCTAATATTTGAAATCAAGGAATTCAATTTTACTTAGTAATTGTTAGTCTTAGAAATAATTATTTTCATCAAAAGTTTTTATTCAACCTTGTTTAAATTCAAATGATTCCATTCAACCTAATTAAAAACATTATTTCATTAGTTAGCTCACTTTAGTCATAGTACTCGTAGGAACAATCTTTACTTATCACTTTATTACTTGACGCGATCTGTGCACTTACGGAAGTGAACAATCCTATATCATATAATGCCCCTTCTTAAAAATTTTGTCCGATTATACACTGTATGGAAAAATTGTCTGGATCTTTCTGTTTAGGGGGTAACTTGCTCGGAAGGATAACATTACACTCTTCAGTTAGGGCTACGGTTTCATCGTCACCAAACCTCTTCTTCTTACTTAGTATCTCCTTTAGAAACTTTACATATTGCGGCATTTGCTCTAAAGCTTCAAGAAAATGAATGTTAATGTGCAATTGCTTGAAAATCCTCAAGAACTTCTTATATTGCTCATTTAGAGCTTTCTTTTTGAAATCTTTGAGGAAATGGTAAAGGCGGTACCTACTTAAGACTCTCATTGAGTTGCCTCCTTCTTCACGTCACCCTTCTTAGACTCACTCTCAACTTTCTCCTCATGGACTTGTCCATTCACCTTCTGTGTAGCCTCTTCATCATCCTCTATGGTGACCGTAAGAATTGCTTGATCATTAGAAGCCGGAGGTTTCTTCGTTGATTGTGGAATTTCAGGCAATTCTTTACCATTTCTTAGAGTCAGAGCTTTACATTCCTCTTTTCCATCTCTACGAGGATTAGTAATGGTGTTACTTGGCAAACAATTGACTTCACATTATTTGCTGCAAACTGCCCAATTTGCATTTCCAGGTTCTTGATAGAAGAATCATAATGTGCATTATAATTTTATCCCCCTTGCATAACTTGCATCATTCAATTTTCAAGTCTCTTCGTCCTCTTGTCCATTTGTTGCTGAAAAGAATCCTGCTAAAGTGTAGGTTTCTTAACTTGAGCTTCAAAATCTATCAGTTTAGACCTAGAGCTTAAAGCTTGATTAAGAGTTTGACCTTGCTTCCAACAGAAATTAGGGTGATTTCTCAACCCTGGATTGTAGGTATTAGAGTAAGGGTTGTTCAAGTTATTGACACAGTAGGTTCCTGCATATTTTACTGGCTCGATCAGTTGAGATATAAGGCATTGTCCATTAGTATAGCCATCTCCACAATAATCACAAGGAGCATAAATAACATCCACTCTCATGTGTCCACTATTGGATCGATTTACTTGAGCTTCTAAGTGATCAAATCTCTTATTCATAGTACTTAGCATCGCTACCAATGTTAAAGTAGTGTCATCCGTAACTTTCTCAATTGACGTTACTGGTCTTTTTTCATTGTTGTTTTTAATAAAATCAGTTGATAAGTCATCCAAATAACTCTAAACATAATTCACCGGTTGTTTTATAATCCCCCCATTAGTGACTGTATTCAATTTAGATTTAGATTCAAGAGTCAACCATGTGCAGAAGATTTGTAGCAATACCTACTTTTCTAGATTATGACTTGGATTATGTCTGACAAGCAACTTAAACCTCTCCCAAGCTTCATATAAATGTTCTCCAAACTATTGGCAGAAGTTGTAAGAGTGGCTTTTGCATCTACCATCTTGTTGTATGGAAAGAACCTTGATCTGAATTTTTTTTCTAATACCTCCCAAGTGACTATACTGCCCTCTTCTAAGTTATTGGGCCATTCTTTGGCTTTCCCTTGTAAAGAATAAGGAAAAATTCGAAGACGGATCACATCATTAGGAACTCCTTTCTGCTTGAAAGAGTTGCAAACATCAAGAAATTTACCAGATGCCTATTTGGATCTTCTGAATTGTTTCATGCATGCTGACCCTGTAATTCAAGCATCTTAAGCATAATTTGCTTGATCTCAAAGTTGTTTGCTTGAAATTCAGGTACTCTGATTCCTGACTGATAACCTCGAGTTTTCCTTCCCAGAAAATCATTGACACCCTAACGATCATTTTCATCCTGAGCCATTTCTTCAGTTTTTGTATGTATTACTTCATTCTCTTGATTCTGAGATGTTGTAGCTTCCAAAAGTTCGTAGATGTTCCTTGTTTCCTGTGGTGTCTTATTAAACTTTGGACCTGCAAGTCATATACCCAAGTACCTGCAAAACAAAAGAACTCTCAAAGTATCACATTAACACAAAGAACTAACAAAAATAAAAAAAAAATAAAAATAAAAATGGTCAATCTAAAACTACTAAAGGATTTTTAACACTAATCATCAAATTGCCTTGAATCCTTGGCAACAACGCCAAAAATTTGATGCTACCAAAATTTAATTAAGCATCGTAAGTATACGGGTCATAAAAATAGTAAGTGGGAAATTAAGGTCGTCCCATAGAGACTCAATTCAACTAGTGACTAGGTGCTAAATTTTCTTATTTCATTTAAGTTGAACAAATCAAAATTGTTTCCAATATGATAGAAGAAAAATTAAATAAGAAAAAGAAACTAATAATAACAAAGATTTTTCTCAAAGAAAAAATTTCAATATCAAGAAGGACTTAAGTCAGGGAGCCATAGTCCAGACTTAAGCACTACACCTTTGGCCGAGTGCATCTTAAGAATTAGTGAGCTTAGTACAATCCAGTCAAATGGATGGTTTTTTGTTGGACTATGTGTTAGCCTATGGCTTCAGTCAGTAGTATAAGGATAAACATTGATATAAGGGAGGTTGCATCTTGCATATTGTATAATTTTATGTTATATGTTGTGATGAAAATATAGATTTGGCATGATGATGATTAAATTGCAATTTGTTATGTATGAGGATTATGATATATGCAAATATGTGTAATTAGTTCCTTCTTTTTTCATCATATGTGGTTTTCTTATGTAAGATAGAAACTTTCAGTAGTTATTGGGACTAGAATCTTATCCCTATATATTAATATTTTTTAAGTGATTGTTTTAGTAAGAAGTAAGGGAATGCACCTATGAGTGAGCCTTGAAGGCTCTCTTGTGCTCTTGAAACACATATTATGTTATTTTTATTTGCCATGACCCTAAGATTTCCACATTTTATTTTATTTTGCTAAAATATTTTGAGGATTTGATTTAACACTGCGATGTTGTCTTTATTTGAATTAATTTGTATTTTGATGTTGTGGATGTTGAACATCCTTATTGGCGATATATGAAACATTTTGGTTAAGTATTTGATTGTTTGGTTTGAGGTGTTACAGGGCTCTTCTAACTCAAGCTCTGGTTAAGATTGTTCTTGTTTGGAGTCAAAATCTAGAAGTCGAATTGAGTCAGTATTTAGTATCGGTTTGGATTAGCAATAGAAGCTGTTTTTTCAATATAATTTACGATGTATGAAGTAAGTATGTAGGAAGAATTTAATCTTAATTGACATAAACATACTTTTTAAACGATAACTCAAACAAGCATTTAATTATCCGTTTAAGCCTCAGAGTTCAAGCTGAGGTTCTTAATAAACTACAGGACCCATTATTCACCAACCCAGAAGGCGAATCACGAGAAAAATAGTCCCACAAATTGAAGTCCAAAGCTTTGATCATCTTATAAGGCCACATGAACAAATCGAAGCAACTTATTTTTCAATGTCCAAGACTGCGCTAATAGATCAAATAGTGTCGCTCCTGGAGTCCCCACATATGGTTTATTAAAATTTTATTGTTATTAGCAAGAACATTGATTAAAAATAAGAAAAATTATAGTACAGTCCCAAGCAAACAAAAATACGAAGAATTGGTCCCGCGAAATGGCATAATTACTCTCAAGTCTCAAGGGACTGATTTGTAATAAATTGGAATTATACAATTACCCAAATACCCCTAAAACATAAATATAGAGAGAGATGGCAAAAATATGACAGAAGCAAAAGAAGCACGACGGAAATGGAGGGAAAAGTTGAATGCAAGGGTGTGATCAGGAGGCAAGGTTGAAGAGTAATGTGAGATCTTGATGTCAATACCTCTCTTATCTTCATTATTCCATTTGGTTAATGTTTTCGGTTCATTCATATAAACATATTTTGATTTTTTTCTTGAGGAATGTAAGTTCTGGTTGAAAAAAAAAAAGAAAAAAGCTGTAAGCTTTTGTGATCATTAGTCTGTTTTATACTTGTAAAATATGAAGAATGACCTAGGTAAATGCAATGGATATGCTTTATGTGTGGGTTCAATGTGTTTGGGTATAGTTTAGCATGTAGTGTTTTTTCTATTAGTATGCTCTGTTTTTTTGCATTTTTATGTACATGTTTCTGGAAAAAAAGCTGTAATGAATGAAGATGAAGGTGAAATGTCTGTCATTATATAACCTGATGGCGAAGAAAAAATGTGTTGTTAATGGAAGCAACGACAGTTGTTAATGTAACTATTGAACTTGTTAATGACAACTATAGGTAATAGTTAAATGTTTTATCTTTGTTTTAGTCAGAAAAAGGGGAAAACTGTCATTTTTTGTGGGTATTTTCTTTATTGTACTTGTAAACTATGAAGGCATACCTAGGTATATGGAATGGATATCATTTAGGTGTAGTTTAGCATGCTTTATTTTCAATGTGACTATGCTCTGTTTTCAATGAATATGCTCTATTTTTGGGTTTATTTTAGTGTGTCTCTACAAAATAAGGGATAAGGAATGAAGATGATGGTGAAAGGTTTATGGTTATACAAGTTGATGTGCGAAGGAGAAAATGTATTGTTAATAGAGGCAGCGATAGTTGTTAATGTACATGCTGAACTTGTTAATAACAACTTCAGGTATGCAAATCATATGAGGCCTGTAGTAACATATGATTGCCTCATATGATTGCCCCTGTCCTGAATCCCTTACTGTGACACAGCTGATGACACAAAATTTGTTGCGACCACCAATCACTAGAAGGCCCCCAAGAAGGCAAAAAAAAAAAAAAGAAGAAGGATTGAATCTCAATTTCAAACAAAAGGGTTTATCACTGTGGGAGATGTAATGAGGTTGGTCACACTGTCAAGACTTGCAATAATCCTAATCTAAGCTGATCAAACATGCTGCCTTGGGATCTTTTGTTTTTGGAAAATGTATGGCATCATATTTTTTGTAAATCTCATTGTATATAAATCCAGACCACTTGTTTTTTGGGGAGGTTTTGTCAATTAGTTGTTAGTGCCTTGTACATGTATTATTAGATGTAAATGAAGGTTGGATATACTATGGTTTTGTATCCAACTTTCATTTTTAGAAATTTGTAATCTAATGTAAATTAAGCTGTCAATGTATTCATATATAGTTGTTAGTGGACGCACCTTGTGTTGTCAATGGACACCCCATAAGTTGTTAATATATATGCAGTTATGTTTATATATTTGGATTGCACTTTCAGTTCAGTAAATTTGTAACCTGATGTAAATTTAGTTGTCAATGTATGCAGATCAAGTTATCAGTGGAGGCACCTTGACTTGTCAACGGTCGCCCTTATAGTTGTTAATATATATGCAATGATATTTAAACTTTTGGATTCCACTTTCAGTTATGCAAATTTCTAATATGATGTAAATTCAGTTGTTAATATATGCTCATGAAGTAGTCTGTGAACCTTCATGACTTGTCAATAGAGACTTCATGACTTGTCAGTGGTAGCTCCGTGAGTTGTTAATGGAGGCTCCAATTCAGTTTTTAATGGTTTTTGATCTGACTCTTCTCCCAACATATGTTATATCACCATCTTCACTAATTACAAATCTTCCTCCTATATGAAAAAAACATAGTAGAGTCTTGTCACATGTGCTAGCCATCACAACTGTCCACCTATACAATACAGTTGTCATTAACAAGTTTATCACCTACATTAATACCTATCGCTACATCTGTTAACAAAACATTCTGACTTAGTACATGAGGACTTCCATCCATACAACTTCTACACCATGTTCATTACCTCTAACTTTTAATGAGTTAAAACAGCTGAAAATAGCAAAATATATAGCAAACTTTTCAAACCCTTGCCAAAAATCATTACACTCCAAGTTAAAAATATAAATATTACATGAAGTTGTTATTAACAAGTTTATCATTTACATTAACAATTATCGCTGCCTCTATTAACAATACATTTTCTCCTTCACATAGAAACTTGTATAACCATAAACCTTACACCATCATCTTCATTCCTTATCCCTTATTTGGCAGAGACACACTAAAATAAACCCAAAAATAGAGCATACTCATTAAAAACAGAGCATAGTCACATTGAAAATAGAGCATGCTAAACTACACCTAAACACATTAAACCCACACCCAAATGATATCAATTCCATATACCTAGGTCTTCCTTCATAGTTTACAAGTACAATAGAGAAAATACCTACAAAAAATGACAATTTTTCCCTTTTTTTTGGACTAAAACGAAGATAAAACATTTAGCTATTACCTATAGTTGTCATTAACAAGTTCAGCAGTTATATTAACAACTGTCGTTGCTGCCATTAACAACACATTTTTTCTTCGCCATCAGGTTATATAATGACAGACATTTCACCTTCATCTTCATTCATTACAGCTTTTTTTCTAGAAACATGCACATAAAAATGCAAAAAACAGAGCATACTAATAGAAAAAACACTACATGCTAAACTATACCCAAACACATTGAACCCACACATAAAGCATATCCATTGCATTTACCTAGGTCATTCTTCATATTTTACAAGTATAGAACAGACTAATGATCACAAAAGCTGACAGCTTTTTTCTTTTTTTTTTCAACCAGAACTTACATTCCTCAAGAAAAAAATCAAAATATGTTTATATGAATGAACCGAAAACATTAACCAAATGGAATAATGAAGATAAGAGAGGTATTGACATCAAGATCTCACATTACTCTTCAACCTTGCCTCCTGATCACACCCTTGCATTAAGCTTTTCCCTCTATTTCCGTCGTGCTTCTTTTGCTTCTGTCAGATTTTTGCCATCTCTTTCTCTATTTATGTTTTAGGGGTATTTGGGTAATTTAAAATTTTAATTTATTACAAATCAGTCCCTTGGGACTTAAGAGTAATTATGTCATTTCGTGGGACCAATTCTTTATATTTTTGTTTGTTTGGGACAGTGCTGTAATTTTCCCTTAAAAATAATACTCTTGTCGGCTTCAAGAATAAATGGAAATAAAAAATAAATTAAAAAACTGTAGATAATAAAGTTGCTCCCATTGATTGCCCATAATAATCACTTTAACAACTTTCTCTTCTTTTAACTTAGTTTGCTACTACTTTGTTCCATCTTTCCCTTTCTTTGTTGCCTTCCCCTTCTCCCTCTCTGTCTCTCACTCTCGAGCTCTCTGGGAAGTCCATGGAAATCTCACTTGCTCTGTTCACCACACTCACAATTCTACTCGCACTTTCTTCAACAGTCACCTCCCATTACTCCTCCTTCTCCTCCTCCAACTCTTCTGCTCAGCGTTCTTCATCTTCTTCCTCTTCCCTCTCCGAATGGCGATCTGCGCACGCTACTTACTACGCCGCCGCAGATCCCAGGGACGCGGTAGGCGGCGCCTGCGGCTACGGTGACCTTATCAAAGCTGGTTACGGCATGGGCACTGTGGGTCTCAGTGAGACTCTCTTCGAACGCGGCCAGATCTGTGGTGCCTGCTTCGAGGTCCGGTGCGTTGATGACCTTCGCTGGTGTATCCCCGGAACCTCCATTATCGTCACCGCCACGAATTTCTGTGCGCCCAACTATGGCTTCACCGCCGAGGGAGGTGGCCGTTGTAACCCTCCCAACAAGCATTTCGTGCTCCCGATTGAAGCTTTTGAGAAGATCGCTATTTGGAAAGCTGGGAACATGCCGGTTCAGTATCGCAGGTAGTTTCACACCACAATCACCATTTTGCAATTGATTATCATTTATCCCGCTTAGTTAGTGTTTGAAATCAGTGTTCTCTGTGAGCTACGGATTGCTGAATTCGCGCGCTAACATGCGCTCAGTTTGCTAAGTTGCGCTTGGAACTCGGGGTCGGCGCCCTAGTCCGCATCCCTGACCTACTTTAATGATAATGTTTCCTCTGGCCCACTTTATACTTTTATGAATGCAATTTGCGGTGGTTACTATCAAGAAAATCGATAAAGAATGTAGTGAATTCAGAAATCTTATCACAGGTTAAATTCAAATGACTCGATATAGTCACACTATGTATAGTCCCTCGATCTTTGTAACCTCGTAGAATTCATCGAAAGCTGTGTTTATTGCCATCAGTGGGGACCTTAGAGCAATAGGAAAGGTTATAGAGTTTAAATCCAAGTATATGATGCAAGAAACATCAATGCGATGTGTCAAGTGTCAACTACTATGATGTGAGAGAAAATGTATCAAAATAAACTATAACCTCAAATGATGCACAAAAAGTTTTCGTGAATTTGTTAGTTACTAACAACTTTGATCAGGTCCAGAGGTGAAAAGAAAGAACAGTGGATATGCTCATTCCATTGAACTTGAGGAAGCCTAGGTTGGCTGTTCTCAGTAGGGCGGTGCTTGATGAAGCCATCAATGTTTAAGGTGTTGGTACTTACCTGGTCATAGGTATAAGTATAATTTAAAGGAGCTGCAATGAATTTAAGCAATGGATGTTGTGGAGGAGAGAGGAAACATATGCAAGACGACTGACTGAAAGCTGTTAACAGAGAACTAGGGCAGAGCACTCTGAACTGTCAGAATATCAATCCTTGCTGCCGTCAAGGCTACACAATGATATTTAACTCCGCCAATCATCTCTCACAAACAGCTAGAGTTTTAGGAAAAGATGACTTCCAGTGGCTAGATAAGCATCTCACCTAAGATGTGATATTTCAACTTTGGAGTGAGCAAAGAGAGGGGAAGATTGAGAAATTATATGTGCTACTATTTTATACAATGCTTGTTTACAAAACGTTTTCCTTATTCTTTTAGGTCATTAGAAGCGTCGATTAGGTCTTGAAGGATGGGGGAGTGTATTAGCCTTTTGAGGTTAACATAAAAAAAAGCCTTGGTTTGATTGTCTAGAGTTAGATGTGGGCTTGATGAAATTCTTAAATTAAAATTTATGGAAATGCTTCAAACTTGAGATGAAAAGGTTTGGGAAGAAAAGTGAGGAGAACAGGTCGTTGAAAAGATCGCATGATTGTTTAACTGAGCAATTTGGATTTTCCCATTTGGACAGTATAGATTTCAAGAAACAACCCCCCCAAAAAAAAAACATAATTTTAGTTTCAAAGAAAGTAGAGCACGTAGTAGAAGGGGACTGTTCGTAGAAGGGGACTGTTCTTTTACAACGTGGTGAATTAAGGGTCAAATCCTCGATGGGAGAAGTGCCCACATTTAGTGCCTGATAGTGTCTTGAACAAAATTGCTTTCAATAGAAGGACCCATAAAAAAAAAAAAAACAAGGTAGAGCACGTAATGAAACTATTTTTCTGACTATGAATATGAATTAGATGAAAATGACTTGGATGATTTAGATTTTGGGATCTAATGCTAAATTTAAGGAATCTCCTTGTTGCCATTGGGCTCTCGGGATTTATCAAGAGTTGCATTCTATAAAGGTCTTATTTAGGTAATTTACTTATCTAATCTACAAGGATGGAGCTTTAAACAAATTATGAATAGAAGACAGACTGGTTAGAATAGCATGCCGCACAGTTTCCTCACTCTCTCGTGTCTTGGGTACATATAAAGTGCAGTTAGTACTATCATGTTAAAGATCCCTATACGATACCTGCCTGTAAAGAAAATGAAGCGCCATTTACAGTTAACTTGAATTAGTTGGAGTCTCGTGAGAAAACCATATAGAAATTTCATTCCAAGTAGCTAATAAAGAGGGTGGGTGGGTTAGTGTCCAAGTGTTTAAACCCTTCTGATGTATTTTTTAAAAAAAACAAAAAACAAAAAGAAGCTTGTGAGAAAGGAATAAAAGTTTTTCCATTTCCAAAGCAAAAGTTGCATTTAGATGGTAACTAGATGGATAACCCCAGTGCAACACAGGTGGCTGAATTAACCAGTTGAATAAAAATGAATTGTTAATATAAACAAAAATTTTAGTTAGTACTATCATGTTAAAGATCCCTATACGATACCTGCCTGTAAAGAAAATGAAGCGCCATTTACAGTTAACTTGAATTAGTTGGAGTCTCGTGAGAAAACCATATAGAAATTTCATTCCAAGTAGCTAATAAAGAGGGTGGGTGGGTTAGTGTCCAAGTGTTTAAACCCTTCTGATGTATTTTTTAAAAAAAACAAAAAACAAAAAGAAGCTTGTGAGAAAGGAATAAAAGTTTTTCCATTTCCAAAGCAAAAGTTGCATTTAGATGGTAACTAGATGGATAACCCCAGTGCAACACAGGTGGCTGAATTAACCAGTTGAATAAAAATGAATTGTTAATATAAACAAAAATTTTAGTTAGTACTTGTAAATGCTTTAACATATGATAGTAAAGAATAGGAGCCATAAGTTATTAAATCCACCCAGGGTATGTATGAGTACCTCAATGTCATATTTGATCGAATTGAGGTTGATTTCACAGCAATGTTGAAAGTGATTGTGTGGGATGATGGATCCGACGCCAATGAAATCATGTGTTGTACCGTCGTGTGGAATCATAGTTGTGGAGGATTTATGCAATTCCGTTCAACCCACATTCCACATTCACTAAGCTATCATCCAAATATGTTTAATCATATTTAGCGTGGTTAAACACAAATTGCACCTTTTATTTTTTGTGGATATCAAACGGCTTGTTATTGGAAATTTGGTCATATCATTATGGATTGACTAGACTCCCTATTAATTTGGGTTGGAGTTTTGTTTTGTTTTGTCCCTGTAGGATAAAGTGCCGAAAGCAAGGAGGAATGCGGTTCACAGTCACGGGTTCTGGGATTTATATATCAGTGCTGATCACTAACGTAGCTGGCGCTGGAGACATTGTGGGCGTGAAGGTGAAGGGATCAAGGACAGGTTGGCTTCCAATGGGTCGGAATTGGGGCCAAAACTGGCATGTCAATGCATTACTACAGAATCAACCTCTTTCATTTGAGGTCACTGGTAGTGATGGCCTAACAGTGACCTCTTACAATGTTGCTCCAAAGGATTGGAGCTTCGGACAAACCTTTGAAGGCAAGCAATTTGAGTCATAAAAGCATCACATGATATATATAGCTTTAGTAAGATTTCGTTTCCCCGGTTCCTCAACATTTAAAAAAAAAAAAAAAAATCCCTCAAGGGAATAGGTATATAGGTAGTTTTGTTTTCTTTTACATCTTTTGATTTACTACGTTTTGAAGGAGACGGTGTGTAGACTGCAGAAACTTATTGTGGATTGGTGGCTCGCATAATATAAATGAAGCTGATTTCATTTTGTTCCCACATTATATTTTTTGGGTCTTTTTCAGTTTTTGGAGGCAACGAATGTTCGGTGAGTCAATGGTTTTCTCCTTCCAACATGGGACGGTTTTAAGGCATAGTCATCTTTGTAATTAACTTGTATCATACCAATCCAAGTGTTTTAATTACTCTCAATGATTCTTCTGCTTAAGAAGAGCATGCTATTATCTTAGCCCACACTCAAATGAAAGGTTATACACTTTCACATTGTTACGCTAATATCTGCCATAAATAAACGTAACACTCACTGTGGGATTTTAGCTGACGAAAATTATAATATCCGTATCTCCATTTGAATGATCAGTTTTTGACTTTTTCCCATTAAACTTAAATGGAAAATGGGTTGATATAATCTTTGGTTTTTTAAATTTTTCATCATTTTGATTTTGATTTATCAAGTTTTAAATCATAGATTTTGATCCTTTAAATTTTATTTTATATAAAACATTGGTCCCTCTAACTTAAAATTAAAAAAAAAAAAAAAGAAACTTGAACTATTTTACCCCTGCAATGACCAAAATTTATGATTTGAAACTTAACTTAAATGACCAAAACTAAAATGATGATAAATTTAAAGAACCAAAGATGGTACTAACAGTCAAAGAATCAAACATATGAATATATGATGTTAGCATAGCATTGAAAAATTGATGACACACATATTTAAAGAAAATGCGCACGAATATATATTCCATTAAACATAAAGAGTGTTTGTCCCCAAACAAAAACTACACTCCCCAGTAGTTAGTCCTTGACAGATATGGTCGTAATTCATCGAAAAAAAAAAAAAAAACATGGACACTTGCACCCAGGGAGAAGGTGAATGGTAGGAAGGCTTTCCACTGTTGGTAAGCTTTCACCCGCTTCACTTCCCTAACCCATTTTCTGTTCTTTACCCTTATATGCCAAATAGAGGGTGGGCTCCACACAACGATGAGGTTGGTGACATGTGATATGAAGGTCAAGAAATCAAATCATGAGGCTGTTTGGAACAGTGATTGGAAGCTCCATTTGAAATAGCTATTGGAAGCTCTATAAGTGTTTTTCAATCGTGATTCACAGAATACGATGTAGCTTTCACGGTTGACGAGGTAACTTTTACTGTCTACGAGGTAAATATGTGGAGAAGTTTTGTCTCGATTTACGTGAATCGGATTTATAAAATCTATAAGCTATTCCAAAGAGCCTCATAAACATCTCCACTAGCAGGGATAAAGCTACATATATTTATCCCTCCAAAGACCCCACCTAGTGAGAGCTTTGTACATTGGGCCACCTTTGGTGCA
Organism: Albizia julibrissin; assembly: GCA_037074505.1. Classification (NCBI taxonomy): domain Eukaryota; kingdom Viridiplantae; phylum Streptophyta; class Magnoliopsida; order Fabales; family Fabaceae; genus Albizia; species Albizia julibrissin. The sequence goes on along the minus strand of CM073483.1, from coordinate 37,303,670 downwards.
CCTTTTTAAAATCCTCCTATAACCCTCCTTCCCTTACAGTTTGAGCCAAGCCTATATGACTCATGAAACTCCAGTCCAGAAAAACCAAAATGCCTTTCTGATCAAGTTCCACTCTCTTCCTTCTCGACCCCAAATATATGAACTAAGTCACGGTCAGACTCAAGGGCTACAGAACTTTTACACTCAGTCCAATCAATTTCTCTAACCATAATTCTTCTTTCTTGAGATGAGAAGAAATTCACTTGGTCAATAGAGTATACTCCTAGACTTTATTAGTATACTATAATCTTTTAGCTATGAATTGATCCAACATAACATGTCCTAGGTATGATAGCAGCAAGACATGTTGAACGTACAATTGTGTCAGAATCAAAAGCTTCAACTCGACTATGTTACAACCTCAGCCTAACAGAGCAGAATAGTTGAGACTCACTGTTAGGGTTCGTAGATGACAATAAGCAGCTCAAAAATTATATCTATGTTAAAGGGATGTACAGTGGTCATAAACCAAAGGAACACAATGATATCAAACAATGACAGCGAGAACAGCTACAGTGACTTGTGGGAAGCCAATCACCATTAAGTAAAAGGCACTAACCATTGCATGACCACACAAATAGTAAAATCTACAAAATTCAAGTCATGAGATAGAGGAAGAGAAGCTGTATGCGTTGTGAAAAGAACACAATCATCTCAACTGCACCATATAAACACATCTTACACAAAAATGCTAGAAAATAGAGTATGATAAACGTCAGTATTCTAGCTAGCCACGTGGATAAAAACCACTAGAAATGAATGCTTATTATACAGGAAAGCGTATATCAACTGTTTATACAGAAATTTAAATTTTATCGACATGAGAATTTGATGTGAAATTACTCTACCAGCTTATGTGACTGTAGATTACATGATCTGTTAGCGTCCGGAGGAACAAGACAAAGAATGTAATATGTGATTTGCAACAATAACGACTCTACACCTAATTGAATCTATGGCCCCAGGAAAAAAAATAGAAATATACAATAACATATGACAAAGATCAAGCTATGATAGAAAATTCAAACTCTTAACAATCAAAATTGTTATCCTACCGTATATCCCTTGAAGGGAGCTGGGATTGAGAAAAACAATGCTACAAGCTTCAGAGCTTCTGATGAGATACAATTAGCAATGCATTTAGCAAAATATGAACTGCTGCATCATAGACAGCTCCATCATAATGCATCCCATCATCTGTGCATCTGACCCCACAATTCCAACTCAATGATCCTATATCTAGTTGTTGAAAGGGGCCACCAAATTGCTGTAAAATCTGGCTTTTTTTAAGTTCTCTCTCATATGAAACTCTCATAACATCTGTCATCTTCTCCCTCTTCTCCTCTGTATTCAACATGGAGTTAATCAAAGTTGGCAAGCCGAGCCAAAACAAGTGTGTTGATCTAATCGACACAGAACTTGTTGCAGATCCCTCTGTGCTAAAATCTGGGGAGATGGGCAAGAGTGATGTTATCGACCTCCTTAGCAATTGTAATGAGACGCCATAATCTGAAGCATTTGTTATGTGAAGCATATCCCATAGACCTGAACCCATTACCAAAACATCAGGATAATTGCGAGCTTCACTTAAACCCATCACCAAATCAGTCAAATTGGTCGTATAAGGTGCCCATATGAAATCCAACTTCATCCCAATCTCATTAACGACGATATGATAATCGCTATGCCTCCTAAACAACGATTGTCGAGCTGATTCCATTTGCTCGGAATCCAAAACCAAACTTAGCAACGAAAGAGCGAAGAACCGCGCTTGGGAATCACCCACCACCATGACCCACGACCCATTAAGCAAATCCGCAACATCATGCCGATTCAACTTCTGAAACTCACAAGAATCAACTGAACTAGATCGCCTCCAATACCAAGACTTGTCGTAATTCACGGAATTATTATTCAAAGGATCATAATTGCTGCTAGCACTCACTTCCCAATCAATTTCGTGCAGCGAAGAAAAGCAAGAATCGCGATCGTCCAAAACAACGATAGAAGACACAGAAGTAACGAAATCAGATACTGAAGGAAAATAAGGAGTAAGGTGTACACCGACAGCGAGCGTGATGAACAGAGCACCGCTGAAGAAGAGCATCTTGTTTCGGCTCAAATGCCAGCCCGCCATACCCATCGGCACAAAAAGAACCACACACGCCGCGAACAAACCTAACTGTATGGCCCCAAACATCGCCTTTTTCGCGTCCTTCGGGGTTCCCAGATCCCACCGATAGTCACATCTATCTACCAGGCCTGCGAAGCATAGAATCAGAGAAAATAGCCGAACTTCTCCACGGAACTATTATGCGAAAATCTATAAAGGGAATTGAAAGACGCAACGCAGTTTCTAGGAAATACCATGGGAGATAGAGAATGAAGTGAAGATCAGAGATCTGAAGGGAAAGAAAACAAAACTTTTATTCAAAACAAAAAGAATCTGGGGGGAGGTGCTAGGGTTGGGGTCAAAGTTGGTGGGGAGAGTTAATGGCTTGGGAATGAAGGTAAAAATTGGAAACGAGCTGTGATAGGAACGTGATAACAAATGCAGAAGAAGAATTTGATTTAAAATTAGCAGAGAAGAGTTTGACATGAAAGATGAGGCATTGAGACGCAAGAATCGTTTATGGAATCGGCTTCTTCAGAAACAGAAATCAATGATGACACCAAGACCGGCGGCACAGCGGCAGTGGTGGGCCCAGCTTGTCAGTTTTGGGGTTCTCTACGCTCAAAATTGGAAAATGGAAAGTCAAAAAATTTCTTAATAATCATGTTGTGTTTAGCTTTGCAACCAAAAAAAAAAAAATGTTTTGTTTAGCTGCGTTTGATGCCAAGATTAATCATATAATAAACAATTACTCCCTATCTCTAGTAAAATTATTAATTAAGGTGGATGTTCATATATTTTTAACTCTTGATTTTTCATTTTATATATTCTATAACCTCTCTAATAAATAGTTTTTAAGAGTCTTCATGCTCATAATTTAAAGGTTACAATATGTGCACTCATGAGGATTAAAATTTTCCATTTACTTTGTGTAACTCTTGGTTGTGGTTGAGAGCCTATAAATAGTGCACTATGTACTACACTTTTGGTTGCTTCCAAATAAAGTGAATGAGAACCCCTCCTTATTTTTTCCCCAACTTTCTCTCATCTTCTTCATTTCCCTCTTCCCTTATCCCTTATATTTTTCTGTTTTTCATAATACGTTATCAGCATGAATTCGCTCAAAAGGCCTATAGTCTAGTTTTCTTATTTCTTCTACTCTCTAACTTTTTCATTTATATACTTTTTCATTTATATACTATATTTTATGTTGTTTATTCTCTTTGTTATTTTATCTTTCTAGTTTACATTATTGATCTATTTATTCTCTTTGTTTATTTTACACACACTATTTTTATCTTTCACATGTATATCTGGGATAATATAAGCTATTATATGGAATTAAAAATATCTTTTTACCGATTGTTTTGTACATCAGGTTCTATAGTTAAGATTGAAGATTATTGTTGCTTTATTCTCATTCGAAAGTTTTTTTTCACTTTTATTTATCATTTTTTGAGAATATCTTATTTGTTAGAATTGGCTGACACCCAAGAGGGGGTGAATTGGGTGTATGATAAGAAAGTATGATCTTTTAAAATCTTTTCGCAGATTGTTAACTCAGTATATATGGAAGTATAAACTCACAAGAAATTATGTAAATTGTACATGCTGGAAATATGAAAGCTTAGAGAAGAGAAAGTGCAAAATGTAATTTATCATGATTCGATCCAATCCACGATGACCTACATCCAGTCCCCGGGCTCCTCCTGAGATTTCCAATCCACTATCTTCTTATTTAACCGGGCACAAGAAAAGCTTCTATAAATCTCTTACGAAATTAATCCCCCTTACACACTGTAAGGTTTACTCCCTCTTACAGCAAGTTGAGCAAAGCAATCCCAAAGACCTTTCTCTCCTGCTTACCCGTGCAAGTCTTACGAGCAGCAACGTTCTCTACTTCTTGCACCTTGTAAGTCTTACGAGCAAAAAGTCTTACTGGAAATTCTCTCTACAGCTTCCCTATAAGGTAATCAATCCCCTCAAGGTCCCTCTACCTTGAGATCACTTCTGAGATACAGATGAAGTGTTTACAAGCTCTCTTACAGAGTGGGTAAAACGCTCACTGAAGTATAATGCAGATAATTTCACTCTCACATATACATGATATAGAAAATAGATAAGCACAGAGAGTATGTGAGGTGGAAGACTTATGACAGCAGCATGTTAGCATAGTTGGGTTCTCGTCACTTTGTTCGCTCGTGTGTATCTTAATTTGATGTAGTCTCAATTTTATGGTTTTCGAAAGATTGAGCTTATATAGCAGAAGCTGTGAGAGCCGTTGTGTCTATTCAAATATTTTTCCGTTGAAACCCATCATGTGCTCTAACAGATACTTCAGCATTTTTCGTTGATCGTGCTTTGACAAATGTTTCAACGTTGCTTTCTTTCTGTTTTGCACGTTCGTTGAATCGTTTATTGAATAGTCTTGTTGCCCATGATTTGTTGTCGCTGAATATTGATCCGTTGCTTGCCATGTCACGATAGTGCATAACACCTATAAAGGCACTCAGAGAAATAGTCATTAGAAAACATCACTCGGGTGATTACAGACTTCACTGGCAGTGATCTCTGAAAACCAAAGAATCACTGGAAGTGAGTTTGATTTCATTGGAGGTGATTCTCAGAAAATAATATTCCATTAGCAGTGATCTTGACAAAACAATATTCCACTGGCAATGATCAGCATCCCTCGAGTGTAGCTCAATATCCCTTGAGTGATTTCCATGTTTCTGTTAAGAACACTGAATCACTCTAGCTTTCAGTAAATTCTCTGGCAGTGAAAATTCTCTTGCAGTGATTTTAGTGTTACTGGAAGTGATTCAGATTCGCTGGTAGAAGTTGATATTTTCTGGTGGTGCACTGTAAGCGATTATGAGAAAATCCTATATCACTGGCAATGATCTGGATTTGGAAGTGATTTTGATTCACTGGCATTTGATCTTGGTTTCCAGAGGTGGTTCTGATTCACTAGCAATGATTTTAAAAAACACAATATTTTACTTGCAGTGTATAGCGTGATCACTAGAGCTGATTCTGAGTAACTGATAAGTAAAATATTTGCATATTTATTTTTCCTTTTATGATGATTTTGTGGACTATATTTGAGCTGAATGTAATCAATTTGGGTGTAATTAATAAATAAATAATGATTTTCTTGCAGCCGTGGACAGTACCGCATTAAGAAGAATTAAAGAAGGCATTTAAGGGGAAGTACTATTCATGCGGTACTATTAATTATGCACGGTTCATGTCTGGTACTGTTTGAAATCACTGTAGCGTACTGTAGCAGAGGGACTGTAGCGGACCATTGCATTGTACTGTAGCGATCGATGTGTGTGGACGTGGGGCGGTTCGGTGCGGTTCCTGTAGTAGTTGGTAACTGTAGCAAGTGGGTGGTCGGTTCACTGTAGAAAAATACTGTAGCAGTCTGAAAATAAAGCCTATAAATAGAGCTTCTTGGCACCCTAAAATGAAGAGGAAGGAAGGAGGAAGGAAGAGAGAGAGAGAGTTTCTATTTTAGAGAGAGAATTGTTATTTTTAAAATTTATTTCTTGCATTTTTTTACTTCTTGCATGCCTCCTACATGGATGGTTTTACCTCCTATATGGAAGGCATAGGTAGTCCTCTTTTATGGATGGTATATGTTGCCACCTACATGGATGGTTTTACCTCCTATATGATATGCTAGATTTTCCATTTTCATGCATCTTGTAGTTGTATTTTTATGTTTTTGTAATTAATTTTTATGCAATATTTATGATGTTTGTAATTTATTTTAGTTTTGTTTTTAATTTTATCATGAGCTAAATTTTCTTTTTCCTTTTCCTTCATGATTGAGTTTTAATTATTGCTCTTAATGCTTACAATTGATTGGCCACCTTTTGGATGATTTCAATATGCATGTTGAGACCGGAAGGAGATACATGTGTGTAGATCCTATAATTAAAACCATAATTTGCATATGAAATAGGAATATATTCATCTGGGTTGTGTAGTCTTAATTGAGTTCCATAAATCTTAATGCATGATTGATTGCTTAAATTCATATAGGAATATATTGGGTTAGCAATTAATTATAGAATTACTTGACCTTGGAAGAGGCTAGTAATTAAAATAGGGAAACTCGACTATCAATCATGTGGAATAAATTGGACTAGAATAGATAAGTGATTCAATCCGGAATTTGTTAAGTGAAATCTAATCCCTAGGGTTTTTTCTCATATTTGTCTTTATATCACTTGTATTCATATTTCATCATTTTTATCTTGCAATCTCAATCACAACTAATCAACCGACTAAATAGAATTAAAATTACCAATTTTGGTACTTAGTGATCAATCCTCGTGGGAACGATACTCTACTCACTTCTATATTACTTGATTACGACAGTGTATACTTGCACTTTCTAAATACATCATCCTACACTCATAACAGTAACTCTGAATTACTATAACTGAAACTGATTCTAACACAGTGAAGAGTGCCCTGAGTAATCAGAGATGCTGACAAGAAGTGAAACTGACAAAACTTCATATCACTCGAGTGAATTTCAGATCACTGGAAGTGATTTGGTAAATAGTGAAATTTTGTTGAAGTGATCTGAGAGTCACTTGAAGTGATATTGGAAATTTCCTAGATCACTCGAGTGATTTGGAGATCATTAAGAGTGAATTTCAAAACAGTGAAATTTTCTTACAGTGATTTGGCTTGCACTGGAAGTGATACTGAGAGATTCACATCTCACTCGAGTAAATTGGGTATCACTGGAAGTGGTTTTGCAAATAGTGAATTTTTCTTACAGTGATTTGGCTTGCACTGGAAGTGATCTGTGAAAATAGTAAATCACTCGAGTGAATTCGGCTGCACTAGGAGTGATTTTCAAAACAATGAAATTTTCTTCCGGTGATTTCGTATGTCACTCGAGTGATCTTTCATCTGAGCCATTTCACTCGAGTGATAATAATCACTCGAGTGATCTTCTTGACCACTCGAGTAATTTTGTAAATCACTCGGGTGATCTCTGTACATATCACTTTAACTCATAGCTTCACTTCCAATTCGATAGCAAACATGGGGCAACTTCCAGATGACATAGCTCTTCGAATATAATTTCAAAATTGGCTTATTGTATATCAATGGAAATCTCTTTACTTCTAGTTTCATATAGCACTAGTTGCAGCTCAATAGGATCTATGGTTTGAGAGTTATGGCCAAAATACAGAAGCTGTTCTAGAAGATGACGCTGATTTGAGTTTCAACTTGCAACATTTATATCTCCTTCATCTGAGCTCCTTTGATATTGTTTATGATTTCCAAATGACGCATTGGAAGTCTGTTTTCATATGCAACTGGTTTCGTCTCAATCGAAGTTGTATTTTGAGGGATATGATTGAATAACCATACCTTACTCAGCTGGACAAAAAACAGAGACTCGCCACTACAGTGCATCACTTGCTGAAACAGTGAATCACTCTAAGTGATTTTTCACTGTTTGCAGAATCACTAGAGTGATTTTGAAATATCACTCGAGTGATTTTAAAATCACTTCGGTGCTACAATGCTACAATGTGCTACAGTGTCAAATACACTACATTAACCGTATGCTACAGCACCAAAAGAACTTGAATCTTCATATTCTTCATTAATTCTTACAAGTTCTTCATTTCTCAATTTCTTTCTTTCATTACTTGACTAATCTATAATATATGCAACATTAAATATAATAGTTAGTCAATGTAAGAGATAAGTATATTATGCAAACTTCTTGCTCTTAATATTTGACATCTACATTTGTCATCATCAAAACTAATCATATCTAACATTATTTATGCAACATTTATGTTTCTTTATTTTATATTTTGGTATTCTTTACATTTTATATTGTTATATTATGTTATTTACATTTCATTTATTTATTTACTTATTTAACATTTATATTTCTTTATTTTATTTACATTTTATGTTATATTTTATTGTTTATTTATTTTATGTTATTTATAATTTATTTCATTTTTTTATTGTTATTTTATTTACATTTCATTTATTTCTATTAATATATTATTGTTATATCATTATGACAATATTTTTATTTGTTTATTATTACATTAATATATAATAGTATTATATATGACCATATAATGTGATCAATATGATCATGGGTTTAACTATTGTTTATACTTGATTATAAATTTACTTAATTTATTTTACAATATTTTAATTTTATCGAAAGGCCAGATGTCATAATATTCTTAATTTTGTGATCAGATGACCATAAGTCACATCAATTTTATAATAGTTCTTATATAAAAGAATAAAATAGTTTTCATTAAATGGCATGATTGACAAGAAAAATTTTGACACTTTGATGATTTAATTGTTACAAATATCAAAATCCTTAAGGTTAAAGGTTCTAATATCAAACTAAATGGGGGAAAAAATTTTAGCTTTGCAAGATTTTTGCTATGATCCTAAAGACCAATATTTGGAGAAATTTATTATACGTTATTGAAAGCAAAGAATATATTTATAAGAGTGAAAATGAAATTGATCACATTGCATTGGTGGAATTGATAGTTGAAAGCTAAGAATCCTGTGACTTGGCTATTGAACCACAATCGTGAATATAATAACGTTTCTAAGGTGATTAAAATTATGAGAAAATGTTATATTATGACTAGAAGTCATATGGATAGAAAAATAGTACAATATGATCAAAAGTCATATAGACTAATATGTCTCAATTATTGAAAATAAAGATTAAAATGGTTATGGAAGCCAAAAAGGTCATAAGATATTGTGAACAATATCAAAAGTAATTATGATGCCTAAAATAATAAGTTGTGGAAAAAGATGACCAAAGTTATTGTAAAGTCAAAAGAAATAACTTTAAGCCTAGAAGACTATATGATATTGTGATATTTAATTTTTATTAACATTTAAATTTATTCTAAATAATTTTTGAAATACATCCTATCATAAGTATTTGATATTAGGAGAATTATTTGACATTTTGATATTTATTTGTATGAATATATACCAATTTATAGGGTGTGTGAATATATTTGAGTTTATAGTTTTGATAAATGTCTCTTAATGGTAATATTATTTCTTTCTAACAAGTCCTATATATTCTTGAGATGCATTTGTATGTGAGAAATGAGATTGATATTTAATTAAGAGTTTGTGAGTTTGTTGTTTACCATATCCAAGATAAAACAAAGAGGGCTATGATTTATGAAATGTATGTTTCTCCTCTATAAGTTTTGTTTACACAGCCTTAGTGATACAAGATTTTTTTTCTTTTATTAATTTGGCATACACTAGTACAAAAAAAGGATATTTAGATCGACATATTTAAACCGTTTATGGCGGGTAAGGTCTAAAAGAAACACGTTGTGTCAATTTTGTAATTAAAAGAAACTTCTGAGACTGGTTATTTAAAAACCGGTCTTAAAAAATTATTTAGATTAGTTTTATAAATAACCGGTCTTAAAAATAATAGAAATAAAAATTATTTAAAAAGGAAATATATTTTTTAATTTTTTAGACCGGTTGCAAATGAAAACCGGTCTAAAATATGGTAATTTTTAGACTGGTTATCATATAAAACCGGTCTAAATATTAACGGAGAAATAAAAAAAATTAAGATCGATTATATTCACAACCGGTCTTAAAAGTCCTCTATTTAAGACCGGTTCTAAGATAATCGGTCTTAAATAGAGGACTTTTAAGACCAGTTGTGAATATAACCGGTCTAAAAAATTGGACTTTTAAGACCGGTTATATGGATAACCGGTCTTAAAAGTCCGGTAATTTAAACATAATCCCTCTCTATTTCGTTTCCCTCCTGATCATTTCCACTACCGCGAAAGTTCTATCTCAGCTCTGCACCTTCTTCTCTGATCATATTTCACCATCTTCTCCGGCCTCTGCTCCAGCCACCGCCGCCTCCTGCTCTATTTTCCAACCTAAAATCCTCACGCCTTCCGGTCACTGCTGCGAAAGCTCCATCTGTGCCTTTAGCTATTGTTCGCGGCTAGCTTCATATTTCACCGTCATCTCCGGCTGCTACAACTGCCGCCTCCTCCTGCTCCTCAAGCCACGGTGGTTGATCATCCAAGGTCACTTCCTCTAAGTAAGAGTTTATGTCTCCTTGTCTCGGTTAGTTCTTCGTATAAATATTGGTGCTAGCTGCTAGTTTTACCACTGGATAGCAAACAATTGTTTAAAGCTGTGGGTCTGTGATTTGCGAATTTGGATGTTATGAATCTGTTGAATCACAAGTGCTTGACCTTTTTCATTTTGCATATCAATTTCTTTCTGTTAAATCTGTTGAAGATGTAATTGCTCTGTTAATTTGTCAATTTCTTTCTGTTAAATCTGTTAAAGTGGTCCCTTGAAGATGTTATGAATCTGTTGAACCATTTTTTTTCTTGAGTCTATCAATTTTGTTGTTTATGTCTTCAAAATGAGATGTAATTGCAGTGGTCCCTTGAAGATGTTATGAATCTGTTGAATCATTTTCTTTCTTAAGTCTATCAATTTCGCTATTTATGTCTTCAAAATCATATGTAATTGTAGTGGTCCCTTGAAAAGAAATAAGAACTCTGTGAAATGGGGAAAATTACACGAAGAAAATAGAACATACTGCAATTACATCTGATGAAGAATTCTGTTAAACTAGGTAACTTGATAATAATGATTTCATACTCTCATCATACTCCTACCTTTTCTAGGGGGAAAAATATACAAAAGAGAAGAAAAAAAAGGTGTTGAAATATATGGATCATAGTTGGGTAAACACTAAACGTACTAGTATTGAATATGATAATGGGGTGAGGGATTTTTTGGAATTTGCTAGAAGAAATTCTGGTAACGATAGTGAGATGTTATATTGTCCTTGTGTACAATGTTTGAATGAGAAGCGACTAAGTACTGTAGATATATATACTCATTTAATTTGTGAAGATTTTGTAAGAGTTATACAGTATGGGTATGACATGGTAAAGAATTAGAAATTCCAAACGTAGCTCAATAAGGGGGAGTAACCTTTGATGATAATTACATGGATCTGGACGATCGGATAGAGGATATTATTCATGATGTAAGAGAAGAGGCTTTTGAGTAATTATATGCATATGATAATATGTGCAGTGATGCTGAGAAACCGTTGTACCCAAAGTGCACAAAATACCAATTATTGAAAGCAGTATTGAAATTGGTAAGTTTGAAAGCACGGCATGGATGGAGCGAGAAGAGTTTTTCAGAAACACTTGAGGCCTTGAAGGACATGCTTCCAGATGATAACGTGCTGCCTTGTCGATACTATGATGCTAAGAAAATAATGTGTCCACTAGGGATGGAGTATAAAAAGATCCATGCATGTCCTAATGATTGCATATTGTATAGAAAAGAGCATGAAGAGAAGCAACAGTGTCCGATATGTGAAACCCCTAGGTACAAATCAAATAAGGCGCTTACAAAAGTGTTTTGGTATCTTCCAATCATACCGAGGTTCAAACGCCTGTTTGCTAATGAAATTGATGCCAAAAATTTGAGATGGCATGCAGATGAGAGGATTTCCCTTGGAAAGTTTCGATATCCTGCTGATTCTTCTTAATGGAAGAAAATTGATCAATTATTTCCTACGTTCGGCAAAGAACCTAGGAACCTTAGACTTAAGTTTAGCACGGATGACATGAATCCTTATGGTAGTCTAAGCATTATATATAGTTCATGGCATGTTCTGTTGGTAATTTACAACTTATCTCCTTTGTTATACATGAAATGAAAATACATCATGTTATCTAGAACCCTTGATTGAAGACTTGAAAGAGTTGTGGAATGAAGGTGTCGATGTTTTTGACATGAACAAGAAGGAGATTTTAAAATGTAAGCCATAATCTTTTGTACTATAAATGACTTCCCTGCATATGGAAACTTGTTAGGATATAACATTAAAGGCCATAAAGCATGTTCGATTTGTAAAGAAGGCACATGCTACCATCAACTTCAACATGGAAGAAATACCTTTTATCTTGGCCATAAGAGATTCCTTAGACGGGGCCACCCATATCATAAATTAAAGAAAGCCTTTTTTGGTAGCCAAGAGTTTGAAGATGCTTCAGAGGCATTGACTGTGAAGAAAGTTTATGAAAATGTACAAAATATCAATTTTATCTTCGGTAAGGCTACAAAGAGTAGAAATGAGAAAAATATATGGAAAAAGAGATCGATCTTCTTCAATTTTTCATATTGGCGCAATCTTGATGTGAGACACTGTATTAACTTCATGCATGTAGAGAAAAACATGTGTGATAGTATTGTTGGGACACTGCTCAACATACAAGATAGTTCTAAGGATGGAGTGAAGGCAAGATTAGATTTGCAAGAAATGGGAATACGAGAAGACTTGCATCCGAAGCCATATGGTAAGAGAACTTTTTTTCCTCCAACTTGTCATACTTTGTCCAAGGATGAGAAAAGAAGTTTTTGTGAGTGTTTACATGGAATCAAAGTTCCCTCAGGATATTCCTCAAATTTTAAGAAACTTGTGTTGATGAAAGACTTGAAGTAAGTAGGGCTAAAATCTCATGATTGTCATGTATTAATGCAACAACTACTCCCAGTAGCTATTCGAGGCATTGTCGAATATGATCTTCAACACATATTGACTAGACTTTATTTCTTCTTCAATGCAATTTGTAGTAAAGTCATTGAGACAGAAAGATTTGATGAATTGGAAAATGAAGGATACCTGATCTTGTGCCAGCTTGAAAAGCTTTTTCTTCCTTCTTTTTTTGACATCATGGTACATCTAATTGTTCATCTAGTGAGGGAGATAAAGTTGTGTGGCCCTATCTATTTCCGATGGATGTACCCAATTGAAAGAACTATGAAAATCCTAAAAGGGTATGTGAAGAACCCCAATAGGCCTGAAGCATCTATTGTTCAGAAATATGTTTCTGAAGAAGCCATGTAATTTTGTCAACATTATTTGTCAAATGTAGGGCATATCGGCCTTCCTAAACGCTATAATGAAGAAGGGGATAGATGCGGGCTACAATAAAGAATGTGGAACCTGATGAATTACAACAAATCCACTTGTACATCTTGAATAATGTTGATGCAGTTCAAGATTACATGAATGCTCATAAAGAAATTGTATGGAAAGAAAATAGTCGAATGACTGAACAAAGGTTAATTAGGGAGTATATCAGAACTTTTACGCATCAGTTCAAACATAAGGTTGACGGAGAAGAATTTGTTTCTGATACAATTAAATGGCTAGCACGTGGTCCTAAGGTTGATGTCATAAGTTAGACTTCATTTGTGATCAATGGTTATTCCTTTTACACGAAGTCCCTAGATGATAGGATCACCGTCCAGAATAGTGGTGTTATGTTAGTGGCTGAATCTATGCACTTCTATAGTTCAAAAGATAAGAACCCTAAATTGGCAGTCATACCTTATTATGGGGTTATTGAAGAGATTTGGGTGGTTGACTATGTTAAAATTAAATTTTCCATTTTCAAATGCAAGTGGGTTGATGTCAATAATGGTGTGAAGATTGATCAGTTAGGATTTACATTAGTAGATCTGAATAGTAGAAGTTTTGGAGATAAACCTTTCATTATGACAGATCAGGCGAAACAAGTATTCTATATTACCAATCAAACAAATAAAATGTGGTCTGTAGCTCTCCAAAGAAAAAGGGTCTTTGATACTGATGAGAAAAGTTGTTCAAATTACTATCTTCTCGAGACTCCTTTTTCCAGGGGTCTTCCTGAATTAAACGAAGAAGATGAAGCAGATAATGAACACGGCACAAGAAATGATCATCGTGAAGGGATATGAGAGCATATCTCTTTATAAATCTACTTTAAAAGTTAGCTATCTATCTAAAGTAATTATCATTATGAGTTATATCCAGATTATATATATAGTTATTTTATAGCTTACTAACTTAACTCTTTGTCTTAACAGGACAATGATGGATCTGAGGCGTCCTAGTACAGAGGCTCATGAGTCACATAGTACTCATCAAAGCGAGCTAGCGAGTATTAATCAGAGCTAGAATCAAAGTGAGCCGAGTAACCAGTCCATATGGAGGGGTAGGAGGGCCATACGGTTGAGAGACATTACCCTCAGTCGGAGTGCCAGTGAAAAGATACCGATTGAGTTGGATTAATATTAGAAACCAATCGAGCCTAATGCAAGCCGATATAGGAGTTTCGTCAGCCTACTAGCACGCAATAAGCCTAGTATCTTAATAGAGGAGTGGAGAAATGTCGACAAAAAATTGAAGCAGCATATTTGGGATACTATTCAGGTATAAAGTTATCTTCTGCGTGTAATAATTATCAAATTTGTCACTAACTCTGTCAATGCATGCATAACAGCATACCTACGACGTCCCTCAGAGTGAAATCTTGTACAACAAGACTATGACGTATTGTTGTGAGCGCTGGAGGAAGTTTAAGACGAATCTGTCCAACAATTACGTGCATATCGAGGTGGAAGCTAGTAAGCCTCGTCCTACTCTGTGCAATAAGTATTCATATATCGATGAAGCCACCTGGCAAGAGTTTTTTAGGCTTCGGACTACTCCTGAGGCTTTGGTGAGTTAACTTATTTTGTATTTTATTTTCTTATCAATCGTCTATACTGATTGTAACCTTTTTTGTCCCAATTTCTTATTCGCAGGAAAGAAGGAAAAAAGTACAAGAGAGTGATAGGAAGAATGATTGTCCCCATACAATGTCTCGTAGGGGATACGCAAAGGCCAAAAAGGACTTGTTGGCGACCAAACGGAAGAGATTGGAAGATGCATATCAATCTGATCCTTCTATTCTTCTTTCTCCATCATCTCTGCTACGACGCGAAGAATTATGGTTATATGCTTCCCAAAAGAGTAGTGGGCCATATACGAGTGAACAGTCTCATATAGTCGGTGAAAAAATTGTAAGTATCGTTGTTGTTATTAACTATTTAGTAAACATGTTTCATTACTCATGTGTGTTATATGTATATTTCACAGGAGGAACTTCAAAAAAAGCAAGCTGAGGGATCCTTTAAGTCGGAGGGGAAGGATGATATCCTCACGGTTGCTACTGGAAAACGTGAGCATCTAGGCAATGTCAGGAGAGTTTGAGGAGGGGTGGGCATAAAGGATTACTTTGGAGCCCCCTCACTCTATTCCTCAAACGTAGTAACAAGAGACGAATTGGAGCGTATGTTGGCCACTGTGAGGGCGGAAGCAAGGGTCGAGGCAGAAGCATCATTTGATGCACTATTGGATGCCCAGTTAAGTAAGATGAAGGAAGAAGTGTATGACATGGTCAGTACTAGACAAGATACCAGTGCTCCCCAGACATATTCGCTCAATCCTAAAAAGAAGAGTATTAAAGGGAGTTGTTGTAATATTGGGCAGTCATCAGAGGGTCCTGGAAAAGAAATTGCTTAGCCTTATGACATTTTTGTCTAGGATCCTCTGAGACGGTTAGTTGCACGGGGGAGTGTGTACAACCTGTGATCAACTGTTCACCACCAACAAATGACAAATGATCAAGTCAGGGTGTCAGTTGAAGAGGTTATCATTGCAGATGCACCTGTCCTTATCCCTTCTGAGGAGTTTAAGATTGCGAACGATGTCCTGGGCACTTTCATATCATGGCTTAAGAACCTTGTTTCTATTCGAGCTACGTAATCCCTGATCAGAGCCCCAAGTCCAGTTCCCTTCCCTCATGAAGTTTCACAGCCTTCATTGAATGTCATACAACAAGTGATTCTGATGGCATACGATACATATGTCTTAATAAGAAGTTGGCCTACGAATTCAGCTGTTGGGAAATCAGGGGCGATATGCTATCTTGATAGGGAAGATTTAATGTCCCTGGTCGCTCCTAGACAATATTTTACGGTTGGGATTTTTCAACTATTTTTAATGTAAGTATCTTCTTCAATAGGGAGTAAATATTTTAAAAATTACGCTGTTTAACTTTGATTTATGTGCTTGTATTATTGTAGGTACATGAATCGTAGGTTGGTATCCTCTGGGCAGAGCGATAAATTTGGATTCATGTGCCCTCATCAAGTCCAAGAGAAAGGGACCACTTCTGCCATCAGACATAGATACTTATCAGAGAGGCTCAGTGAAACAGAAACTGATTGTTTCTTGGTTCCTTATGTGCATGGGTAAGAAATAAATTTATATTCCAAAACACATATAATGCTTTATATTTTCTTAACATTAATCTCTTTTTTTAAGGGATCATTGGCAATTGGTTCTTCTATGTAAGGCTAGTTACACAGTCATCCTCCTATGCTCCCTCCACTTGAAATCGGGGAGTGACTTGAAGAAGACTGTGAACTTGTAAGTTTTCTTGCTTTATTACCTTTTGTGTGCAAAATATGTAATCTTTGTGATTTTGATGGTAGGACTATGTGGACATTCCTACACGGTAAGTGTGGTAAGCATATTCATGACTTAAAAGACCCTACATGGTGTTGGAAAATTGTGCCCTAGGGGCCAATCATTGTACCTTAAACATTATTGTTATTTAAGAATTTCTCCATATTGTTATCATATCGTTTGCATATTTATTATGATAATTGTATCATTGGATGAACTATAAAGATTATCCTAAATGTCCCTGGTCGGTTATCTATGCGGGAGCAAAGATGAAATAAGACCAGTATGACTTTAATGAGGTATAGAGATACAAATCAAAGTCTTAGGCACTTGTAGGAGTACAAGGTGCTGGACCGACCTGCTATGAGAAAGCTGCATGGATTAAGTCATAAGCTTATCTCATACATATAATCATGTCACAGTGCCCTCTGACCTGAGATCATCATAGATTCATGCATGAGAGTTACTAAGTTTTGGCCTAGTCAAAAGTCACCTTTGACCGGGTGATGATAAAGGCTACAATCGGGCTTAGGAGTTTTCATGAAGAGGAATGTGAGTGGTCAAGATGGAATTTGTCCCTCACATTAGTGAGAGATATTACTGGGCCCCTCGATGAGTGAGTCTGAGAAATGTATGGCCATACTGTAATGGGAAGGAGTTTCCATTTCTAATTTCAGGCTACTCAATAATTGAGAAAGTGATGGTCATGAATAGGAGGATGACAATGTTCATGCCTCAACCTTGACCAAAATATCGTGTGACAAAAAGGGACGTGACATGGTTGTATAATAGGTTGCATCGTATCATCCATCCTTATGTGAATTGGGCAGTCGCAATGTCTTGTTAGAGGCCGATTGCGACTTGTGGGCTAGAACAGTTTTGGCCCACTGCTAACTTCATGTGGGACTACAGGGTCGCACACAAGAATAGCCCAACACGAGCTATGATGTCCAAATTCATTGAATCTAAGATGTGTCTAAGATTCAATGAATATAATATTTAATATAGGGAGGACGGATTTTATATATATATATATATATATATATATATATATAATATAAATTTGAAATAATAATAATATTGTGTATTATTATTATTATATAGTATTAGTTTTATATTTAATTTATTTGATAAATTAAATAACTAAAACTAATAGAGATATCGTATCTCAGATTTAATTTATAAAGATAAATTAAATCTATTGGCTCTTTATTTAGATTAAATAAATATGATAAAATTAAATCTATTTGACAGATTTAATCAAATCAGATTTATTTGATTTAATTTGAATTTCAAAATTAATTCAGATTAATTTTGAAAAACCTAATACGGCCCACAAAAGATATAAAAATTCGAAGGGCTAGAAAACCCGGGGTTGTACGGATTTTGGAAAGCCGCAAGAAACCCTAGAGAGGATTAGAGGCGCTAGCACGCTGCCGTGTTGAGTCTTGTTCGTGTGAATACCTGTAGAAGGAGGCGACCAGAGGTGTTAACTCCTAGAGATCGAAAGCACGAAAACCACAAAGGTACTATTCTAACTACTCGATTTAGACATCTTTAATAGATCCGCGATTGGGATTCGAGGATTTTAAACGGTTAATTTCTTCCGCTGCGTGTACGAATCCCAACACATGGATCACGTCAAAGGTTAGTACATATTTGTTTTCTTTAAGATGTGTTCCATAAGCTATATTTTTATGCTTGCTTTGATGATATCATGTTCTTTTTCAGAGCCGTAGGCAATCACCGGGGTCCAAATTATGTGGTCTTTATATTTTGAGGCAAATTTACAATATTATCAGCCTCGGCACGACTGATTTTACCAAAGAGGTAATAAATGTATATTTCAAAAATTTTGTATTACTTTATTATTTTTAAGTTAGTAAGTTAATGTTTTGTTTGGCTTCGGTGTTACACATACAGATGTTTGATCTTACTGATCCATTTCCTGAAGAAGATATTGATTTCATCCACAACTGTTGTGTTGAATTCATCTATGAGCTTTTACAATATTAGTAAGTTTTTTAATCCAATGTATTTCTAATAATTCTTATGGTTTTCATATCTAACATGGTTTATATCTCTACTTAGGATAATTTCTGGGATATTGGTAATACTAGTTATGGTTGCTGATACAGGCATGAGATCACTATTGTATATTTTCTTCCATTTTCTATAAAGCTTATGAATTTTTTGCACATAATGAGAAATTTGTCTTCTCCCTGCTTTTCTTTAGAAGTTTTGGGATTGAAAGTGCACAATGTTGAGATTTTCTTTCTATCATTGTTAAATTGTGGTTCATTGTGTTTCAAAATGCCTAATGATGATAAATTTTTTATATTGTTGCTAAGAATTGAATGAGTTGATATGTGTTATCAGTTGTCATTAGAATTGAATGTATTGATTTTGAATGATTTTTATTGATAATGTTGCTTTTGTGAAATGTGGGTGTAGTAATGTTGCTGCCATTGCTTCTGATTGTTAATATATATGTGTTGTTGCTTGTGTGGAAAGGGAATTGTCGTTGAAATGGCTTACTGGCCTGGGCAAGGTTGAAACAAAAAAAATCATATTTTTAAGACTGGTTGCCAAAGAAACAGGTCTTAAATATTATTTTAAGATCGGTTTTAAAGAAAATCGGTCTTAAAAGTCATGACTTTTAAGACCGGTTTTATTCAAAACTTGTCTTAAAGGTCATGACATTAAGGACTTTTTTAGCTAACAGGTCTTATTGTCATACTTGTAAGACCTGTTGCGGTCACAACCAGTCTTAAAAGTATTAATTTTAGACCAATTTTTTAATTGGTCTAAAAAGTCACAAACTTTTTAGACCGACTGTATCAAGACCTTATACAGAATCGGTCTAAAATGTTTTTTTAACCAATCTAAAAAGTATTTTTTGCAATAGTGATAGCATATATGGTATTTGTCATATATATTTATATTAACGGATTATTGATTTTTCCTTTATTAATCTTAATATTAAAGTGTTGTTACTATGTAAATATTGCATTATATATGTGTATGAGTAATATTTACTTTGTTGTATTATTGGTAACTTATTTTTTACTTGGTGAATTTATTTTTCTTGATGAATATATTGATTTTAATAATACGTAACCTTCTTGTTAATATCTCCTAAATTTATCACCAATATTAAACACAATTGGTTACGTATCTTTACTTTATGAATATTTATTTTCATATTTTGCACGAACATTTATTGAGTTATATTTACTGGTCAAATATAACATAAGTGATAAATCATAATAAGCCCATAATTTATCTTGAAACATAACATATGAGTGAAGACAATTTACTTTATGAATATATATTTTTTGCAATGTAACATATGAATATAAATATTCACTTTATAAGTATTGTATTGGTGAAGACAATTGTGCAGGTTTTTTTCATTACTTGTTTAATTTGGCATAACATAACCTTGTGAGTTATAATTTGGTGTGCATGATGAATTTATTATTCGTTAAATACATAATTATGATTATTTGAGAAGGATAAATGTAATTTTTAAGTAATTTTTATAGTTGGGATGTGAGATTTAGTTATACTTATTATGATTTATTGAGTTATCATATAAGATTATGAGAAAATATATATGTTGTGGATAATCTTAAACATGTTTTACTCATGTGTCAAATGTGTATCAAAAGAAACAAATTGAAGTATATTATTACTAAATAATGAAATTATATTCTAATGGAATATAATATGTAGTAGTTTTTGAAGAATTTTATGTAACAAAATTGATATAGTTCCTGAAGAACTAATGAGCGTTTTTTATGGGCCGAAGAAGAATCGACCCCAAAAATTTATGATCCACATAAAAGCTTTGTTTTGTTGAAGAGTCTGAAAGTGATAGCCCAATTTGATTAAAATCTATTATTGTATGTAAGGTATGAAATACTTGAACTTCCAAGTGAAAAACAGGTTATTGACATACTATATACTAAAGTATATTTATATGACTCATACTTGAGGGGGAGATCGTTAAAATACAAGTGTGATTTAATAATGAAAAGATCTACTCATATACTTCATCTAAATCCTAATTGATCTCCCAAAGTGGATGTTAGATTAAGATTTTAAATATAGATGTTAAATTAATATTTTAAATCAATATGTTATGAAAAATTGAAAAGTTTATTATTGGTTAAGAAATATGATATAGTAAACCAGAAGTTTACTGATAATTACAAAATTATTGTTGGCATGACTTGTGTGATCATCCGAGTCACATATATAATGCAACAAATTATTGAGATTACGCAATGATATACATGGAAGAACTAGAAGATTCTTCATGAATACCCAACATATTATATAATTCAAGAATTCTTATGTGCTATTTGTTCTCAAAGAAAATTGGTTATCACTAATTGCGATTTGAAATAAATCTCTACATTTTTGGAAACATATCAAACTGAAATATATGGGCCTATTAAAATAGTATGTAAACCATATATATGTTCAATAAATTTAATAGATACATCTATAAGATGGTTACATATGGGATTACTATTAGTTTACAACCTTAAGTTTGCAAGAATGTTTAAATAAATCATTATGTTGAGCGTAATTTTCAGATTATACGATTCATTCATTGAAGCCTCCATAAATAGCAAAATTAATACTTATGAGAACAAAATTTCTATTTCAGTGTTGGCATATTTAATCTTACGTATTACAACACTTATACTAGCCAATCAAATTCTCCCGATAAAATTTGCTTTTGATAAAGAGCCAGGTATATTCCATCTTACAAGATTTGAATGTGCATTCCTATTGATCCATCACAATGCACATAGATGGATATTCAAAGGAAATTGAGATAAATGCTGGGTAAGAACCTCCTTCTTCTTGTTTGTCTCTAAATGAAACAAAAGGATGTTTCTAATGGAAACAAATGGATTTAGCAAAGTTATATTGCATGATTAGTCGATTGTCATTTGACAAAATTTTCCGAACATGAGGATGAGAAATTGAATAGTTGGAAAAGAGAACAAAATGAATGCATTATTACTATCAAGTATAGATCCTCAAATATAGGTTTTTCGTTCATGAAATATTTCATAAAATCTGCCAGATGCAATTACTGACCTAAATGAGAATTACTAAATCTCATGTTCTAGCTGAAAATACTTTAATTAGCATAAATGAAAGTGATGTTAGATATGATTAGTTTTGATGATGTCAAATATAGATATAAGATATTAAGAGCAAAAAGTTTGCTTAATATATTTATCTCCTTACATTGACTAATTACTATATTTCATGTTGCATATCTTATAGATTAGTCAATCAAAGCAAGAAAGAGATTGGAAAAGCAAACACCTGAAGAAACTAATAGGAATATCAAGATTCAAGCTTTTAGGAGAAATATCATATGTTTCTATGTTCGGAAGGGAATTCAAAAGTTATTGTAGCAGATATATTTGTTTGGTACTGTAGCATTCACTGTAGCAGTAAGAGACTGTAGCGCGTAGGCACTGTAGCATCTGAAAGGTTGTAGCACTCGAGTTCTGGGGCACTATAGCACTCGAGTTAAAGGAGTTCTTCATGAGAGTTCTTGGCATAAACGACTCCGGATGATTCCCAAGTTTTGCACTCGAGTTGGATATTGATAACTCGAGTTTGATACTATTCAAAACTGCAAAAATTGGTCTGAACTTGAGTGTGGATCTGAGAACTCGAGTTCACCGTGAAGTTTAACATACTCTGTTCGTCCTTGTTTTACATTCAGTTTGGGCGAGCTTCAGTAATTCAACCATATCTCCCAAACCACAACTCTGATGCGGAAGAAACTAGTGGCATATGAAACAAGACTCATAGTGCATCATTTTGACACTAGAAATAGCATCAAAGGATCTCATGTGAATCAGATATTAATATTTGAATTTGAAATTGAAATCACCGTCATATTCAGGAACAACTTTCGTATTTTGGACATATCTCTCAAACTACACATCTAAATGAGTTCAAACTAGTTCCATATGAAATTAGACGCAAAGAGCTTTCTATGGATATATAATATATTACTTTTGGAGTTATATTCAATGGGGTATGACTTATGAAAGTTGATGCTCGAAAATACATATGTTGTCTACACTCATCGGATCATAACTTGGAGAATACAAAGAGTTCAGAGCTAATTTCTTTTACATTGGAATGTAAACAACAAGAGCTTTCTAATGATCAATCATTTTCCATATTTGGAGTTAAAAATGAATGGATCATATTTTGAGTCCACTGTTCACACATTGCAAGAAGCACTCGAGTCATAAGAGTTCTAACGAAAGAGTTCATTCCAGAGAGCCTTCTTGCTGAGATACTAGTGCTACACTCGAGTCTGGAATTCTACACTCAAGTTCCTTACTCATCTAGCACTCGAGTTCTAAAAGTGTTGAGATGAGAGTTTCCACCTGAGAGAGTTGAAGCCGTGAAGTATAAGAATACACTCGAGTGATGGAAGTTCTGGAATGAGAGTTTGTTCCAGAGAGTTCACGAGAATTAGCTGATATGAAGTACACTCGAGTTTGAGGAGGACAACTTGAGTTTTATAAAGCATCGCACTCGAGTTATGAGAGTTCTTCCGAGAGAGTTTTTGCCCGAGAGTCTTGCAGTCTGAAGAAAACGTGGTACACTCGAGTCCTCATGTTTGCACTCGAGTTCTCCATCTCACTGCACTTGAGTTCAGAGAGTGTTGGCATGCGAGTTTGTTCCAGAGACAGTTATATCCTGAAGATATCAAGTGCACTCGAGTCTTATAGTTTGCACTCGAGTTCTGGGACAAAATGCACTCAAGTTTGATATTTCACTATCGTGAGTTCCAGGCCGAGACTGTATGCTAAATGAGAAAATATAGTATGCACTCGAGTTTGACTTGATGAACTCGAGTCCATATATTGATGGAAGCCAAGTGATCTCCAGCGATGAATCCGAATATGCTTATGTGTTAACCAATCACTGTATTCTTACTTGTTATCATTATTAGACATTGTTTAACCTTTATTTCAAGTGTGAATCAGGAAATCAACGTTCGGATAAACAAAACGCATAAGGAAGTCAAAAACGTTGGACACAACGAAATGGGCAACTGTTACTACACATGGTCCGACAAGCTTCAGAAGACTCTGCCACACGCTCTGACAGTTAGAAAAGAATTCAAAATGCCCATATAGACACAACAGATATAGTTGCAATGTTCATCTTCTGAATACCAATATTCAATGGCAACAGATCAAATGAAGGAACGGGATTGATAAATGCTTTCAACGGGAAAATATTTAAATACACTCAACGACCATACAAAGCAATGGGACTCCAACCAAAAATGAAGAAGTATCTGTCTGAGCATCAGATGGGACTACAACGGGAAAGTATCCGAATGGGCTCAACGGTCAAATGAAGAAATAGGACTCGAACGGACGAATGTCAACAACAGTTATATTTTGAAAAGATGGACAGAGAAGCTCAACGGGAAGAAGAAATCTCAACGGTCCTTTACTATAACTCAGCTATAAATAGAAGAGAATTCAAACAGAGAATACAGCGTACAGAAGAAAGAAAAACAGAAGCATGTTGATATCCTGAGTCTTCCGCCTCTTGCACTCTCTGTTCTTATCTGTTTATAGATGATGTATCTGTGAGAGTGAGATTATTTGTATTGTACTTCAGTGAGTATCTTACCCACTCTGTGAGAGAGCCTATAAATACTTCATCTATATGTCTGTATTGATCTCAAGATAGAGGGACATTGAGAGGGTTGAATTCCTTACGGGAAAGCTGTTATCGGTTAGACTTTCTGCTAGTAAGACTTACAAAGTGCAAGCAGTAGAGAACGTTGCTGCTCGTAAAACTTACAGTGGTGTAAGCTGGAGAGAACGTTGCTCCTCATAAGACTTGCACGGGTAAGAAGGAGAGAAAGGTCTTTGGGATTGCTTTACTCAACTTACCGTAAGAGGGTGTAAACCTTACAGTGGGTAAGGGGGAGTAACTTTGTAAGAGATTTGTAGCAGCTGTTCTTGTGCCTGATTAAACAAGAAGATAGTAGATTGGAAATCTCAGGAGGAGCCTGGGGATTGGACGTACGTCATCATCGATTGGATCGAACCAGGAAAAATCACAGTTTGCATATTCTCTTCCCTAAGCTTTTACATTTCTAGCATATATGATCTATATATCTGCATATGATTTTATAGTTCCATATGTATTGATTTGATAAGTTGTAAAAAGATTTTAAAAGATCAGACTTTCTTATCGTACACCCAATTTACCCTCCTCTTGGGTGTCAGTCAGGTCTAACAAGTGAGACATGCCCGAAGCATGAAAGAATAATTGGTTCCAAAAAAGAAAAAAGAAAGGAGCAAATAATCAAGATGATCATATTGAGGAGATAGGTACTCCAGAAGAAGCCAAGACATAACTAATTACAAAAATCTCAAAAGAGATTCAGGTACCTGAAAATAATAAAGAGATCTCAATAAGTTATGTCATATAAAAAAATAGAGGAACCGAAAAATAAGTTGTCAACAATAGTTTTGATAATAATATCACGTGATTGGATGAGGATCTTATACATAAATATGTTGCTAGACAAAAAGGTGATTGGCCAAAAGGGAAAAGACACGATAAAAATAGGATTATATTCTTCCAATATTTCAAAATTATGGATATGCAATCCAAACACCTAATATACAAAGTTGTTTGTGATGTATGAATATTTAAGTGAAAATAAAGATTTTCACAAAAGTTTGATGATGATTATTTTGAGATATATTAATTTGTGGTGGTGGATGTAATAATTTTTTTATATATTAGAAACTTGGCAGTATATAAAAAATAAAATATATGTCTATTGGATATTGTTATAGCCTATGCATATGGCTTCATAAATAGTGAAGTTTACGTGAGAATCATTGAAGGATCCAAAAATGTTAGAAGCATGTCTTAGAAAAGTATTCAATATATGAAATGTTATGTGGATCAAAATAATTTGAGTATATATAATCTACTAAAAAAAATATTAGAAATGAATAATTTTTCACTTTACTTGACTAATATATTGAGTTATTGAGTACTTCAATGATTTAAAAATCATGAATTTTGCAATGATGATTTTTCCTACAAAAATATATTGAATTTAACTAGAGATCCCATATATTTATTCTCTCATAATAGTTATATATCTTGTTGATATTTCATGTTATGACTAAGTTCATGCAGGTATGCAAGTGGACAATGAAATTGAGATTTGTAGTGATAATTCTATGAAATAGTTTCATGAGATTATTTTCTTCACAACAAATTGATCATTTAGGTGCAAGATATATTTTTGTGATTTTCATATATATCCGGAAGATATGCTTGAAAATGTGTTGGAGATAATCAACTTGAGGAATCATAATACTATTGAAATAAAATGACAAAGGGTGATGTTGTCATCAAATGGAATAAAAAGGATGTTGTCATCAGGGGGAGTAAAAAAATAATATTATACTTTGGAGAAGTAAACTAGATATAAGCACCATATCAGGAGGAGTATACATCATGTTGTACTCTTTTCCTTGATCAAGGTTTTGTTCTACTGAGTTTTCCTAGCAAGATTTTTAACGAGACAACTTCAGTATGTGTTGTATACTCTTTTTTCTTCACTAGGTTTTTGTCTCAATGGGTTTTTCCTAGTAAGGTTTTAATGAGATACAATATTCGTTCATGGGCATCCAAGGGGGAGTATTGTAAAAATACTAATTGAGGTGAATGTACATATACTCCCAACTCTATAACTTTCATTTTCTACACTCTATAACCTCCCCAATGAATAGTCTTTAGGAGTCTTCATGCCCATAATTCAAATGTTACAATATGCGCACTCATGAGGATTAAAGTTTGCCATTTACTTTTGGTTGTGGTTGAGAGCCTATAAATAGTGTACTATGTACTACACTTTGGTTGCATCCAAATGAAGTGAATGAGAACTCCTCCTTATTTTTTTCTCTAACTTTCTCTCATCTTCTTCATCTCCCTCTTCTCTCATCCTTTATATTTTCCTGATTTTCATAACACTATTATAATTAGTTTCTTTTTTTAAACAAATCTCTTTCCATGGCTGGTTGTTTAGAATTTTATAATATTTTAATTGTTTTAAGAATATCTCTTTTTAATAATTTGTTATTTTCTAAATGATTTTTCTAAACATATTTATTTAATGGGTTTAAGGTCAATTTTGTTCTGAAAGTATTTTTGGAAGCAATTTTGCCCCGGAAGTTTCAATTTTGGAGCAATTTTGCCATGACTGTTAACCCTGTTAAAGTTTGACTGTTAGTTGACCAAACCAGGAGCAAATTTGCTCCAAAATAAAAACTTTCAGGGCAAATTTGCACCTTAACAAAAGTGACATAGACAACAAAAATGTCTTGAAAGTTTTGACTTTGGAGTAAATTTGCCCCTGGTTTGGTCAACTAACGATCATACTTAATAGAGTTAATGGTCAGGGATAAATTGCTTCCAAAAATACTTTCAAGACAAAATTGGCCCTACGTATATGCTTTCTAGACGAAAATGACTTTTAACCCTAGTATAATTTAGGATAAGTTTGGAATGTAAGCCTACTTGCATCCATTGGCGTTCCTTTCGTTAACTCTACACTGCCACTCTCCTTCTCAATCCCTCTCTTCCTCTATTTACAAATTCAAGATAACTCAATTACGCGATTTAAAAAAATTGATTAAAATTAGTTAAAGATAATAAATAAATAAATAAATTCAATTTTTAAAAAGAAGATAAATATATAATTAAATAATGGTAAAAATAAATAAAAAAGTTCATACATTTTTAAAATAAAGCATATAAAAAAGACCAAGTCCATTAAAGAATTGGAAGTTTATAAATAGAACCCGAAGGGAATAATTCACATATACCTATTAAATGAGGTGTTTGGTGTCGGATAGATTTTTTTTGGCATGAAGATGTCAGTTAGATTACAACCTTATTATTTGTATTGGTACAAGTCAATTTATATATCGATTTGTTTCTCATAACCCATTATTTTATGGCTTATTATTATTTTTACTACTACTTTTAATTTTGTTGCTTTGATCCTTAGTATAAAAGCATGTCTACGATTGGGGACTCTAAAAGTGTTTATACACGTAAGTCGAGACAATATACTTACCTCATATATTATAAACCATCATATTATTGAAACCCGTCCCTTGGACATAAAGGCCCAGTTTGGTACGTGACACTGAATTTCGATGGATTGTGATTGTGACTGAGATTGAGACTGGGACTGGGACTAGGACTGAGATTAATGTTTTAAAAATATGTTTGTATGAAGTAATAGTTGGAGGGAATAATTTCATTAATCTTATTTAATAAATAGTCACTAATTATGTCGTTAGCGAGAAAAAGCAGAGAGAGTGATTATGCAAGGTTTTGAAATCTGGACCGGTCAGGGTACTAGGTTAAGGGTCAGTGGGTCAGATTGGAGTCAAACCGGAGCTAAATCGGGAACAAACCGATGAAAAATTGAATATTTTAGGCTTATTAATATGAAATTCTATTAGAAAATTAAAAAAATATTTTTTTTAAAAAAATAGTGGATTGGACCGGTTTAACTGTGATTGACCGATTCTTGGTCCGGATCAACCTGTCCGGTCCGAGTTTCAAAACCTTGTGATTATATGAGAGAGATGGATTTTTGGTTAAAATCAAGGGGGTTATTTTTTTATCCAAAATGTATTTTAATCAATGATGTTTTTGTTTCTATAATTTTGCAGTCTAGGGATTGAAAACACAATACAAATCAACTTTAAACACAAATAAACTATTATCCCGGCTAAAAAATAACCAAAATTAAATCATTTACTTCCTTTTTATAATCACATATAAAGAATTGTAATAGTTAAAAAGACGTGAAAATCTCATAGTTATTATATATAAAAAAAATTCACGTATGACTATTAAATTTTCTGTATTATAATACTATTTAATTCAATTTGAAAAAGTTTAGGAAAACAGAAAAGAAAGTTAGACTAAAATTATATTGTTTTATAAAACATATTATGTCCTTTTGCTTACGAAAGTTGATTATCTTATGTCTAATGCAAACATGTCCACTTCCTATTGCTACTTGTGAGGAAATTGACAAAAACGCCTGTGACTTTCTCTGGAGTTCTACTTCTGAGCAAGGGAAAGTGCATTTAGTAACATAGGACACGGTATGTCAAGAAAAGAGACGAGGGGGACTTGGAATGCGACATTCCCGACTCCAAAATAAAGCGTTCATGATCAAAGCCGGGTGGGGTCTAATAAAGAATCCCGAGTCTCTTTGGGTACGAGTTGTTCGAAACAAATATCACTGTGGAGAGGATCTTTTGCCTAATATTAATACTAGGCGTCCTGGGTCTCGGTTGTGGGTGGGTATCCGGGACAACTGGAGTAAGGTACTGGAAGGAGCCGAACGAGTAAGGAAGCCTAATGGAGATGAAGTAATAAGATGGAAGTTAGAGAAACATGGTAACTTTTCTCTTAAATCTGCTTATAATATGTTACAGGGTAACAGCCTTATTGAGTCTCAAATCTGGAGTAGAGTATGGAAGTTGGATGTTCCTCAAAGATGTAGGACTTTTATGTGGTTAACTCTTCACAACAAGCTCCTAACCAATGATGAATTAAGGAGGCGGGGTATCTCTATCTCATATGCTTGTGCTTGGTGTAACTATAATAGTGAGTCTTGTTTGCATGTGTTACGGGATTGCCCAGAGGTCCAGAAGCTATGGGAATCTATTTTAAGGCCTAGTGCTAAGCATCAATTCTTCCTTTGTAGTCTTTGGGAATGGTGTACCATGAATCTCTCTCAGAATATGGGCCTTAGTAAGGAATCATGGAAGGAATTTTTTGCATTGATTTGTTGGCTCTTGTGGAGACGTCGCAATGAGTATATTTTTACCAAAATGTCTCCACGGCTGGCAATGTCGGGAGAGCCAAGGCCACTCTTTTAAGTTACACGGCAGCCAGGGTAAGTCTGCAAAATTCACGGATTCAAGGCACAAAAGGCATCGCAGACCCTGTTCATAATTTAGTGGAGGAGAGATATGTTTGTGTCCTTGTTGATGGAGTGTATTCCTTCGCTTGCAGGCTTGCAGCTTGTGGGGGGGTTATCAAGGATCAGGAGGGTAGGGCAATTGAGTCCTTCATGTTCCATGTGGGACGAGGGGATCCCTTGAGTGCAGAGTTGTGGGCTTGCCTTATGGGATTACGAAGAGCTTGGGACCACGAGTTTCGTAAGATAATAATCAGGAGCGATTGTTCTCAAGCAGTTGAGTTGATTCGTCAGGGTTCTGTTGAGCTTCATGAAAATGAGAGTATTATTGTTTAAATAAACAGTATGTTGCAGCGAGAATGAATTGTGAGGATTGTCTCATGCGATCGAATGGAGACTCAGGAGGCTGAAGGTCTGGCGAAAGGGGCTCTAGCATGTCCTCCTGGACTTCATTTTGTATTGCCTGCGAGTGATTTCCCTAGTGCCTATTCAGTAGAGTAGAAGTTTTTTCCTTTTTCCATTGTATCAAAAAAAAATTAGCCTCAACTTGAACCTTTAAAATTTGATTAGGGTACAAGTGTGTATGAACTAGAACACTTGAGTGGTTTTTCCCAAGAAAAAAATGTTGAATAAGAAGAGTGAGTATTTTTATTTTAATTAAAAAAAGTAGGATTAAAAGGGCCAATTCTCAGCCCTAACGAATTGCCTTTTTATTTTTAAGTCTTAAAGGGATAACCAATTTAAACTTGAGTTCATTTTACACCACTTACAATAATATAAGTTTGACCTTCTACTTAGATGGGCTTAAATGTGATATTCTAACAGGTTTTGCTCGTTTTGATGGCTCTAATTTTAACTTGGCATTATAAGAGATGATATTTAAATCATTAAATAGGCATTAATATATAAATATTTTCAAATTTACTCTTACTAAAAAAATTTCTCTCCTACCTTTATAAATTATTTTTGCATCTCTATCTCTCCTCTTTCTCTATTTCCAAAAAGAACTAAATAAACATCGCCAAAAAAATAAGAATTAAATAAAGGGTAAAATTAGGGAAAAAACCATTATTAATAACCTAAAAAAATTTATTTAAAACCATTATTAATAACCTACACAATTTTATTTATAATTACTACCAAAGTTGTATGTCTATGTAAATTTATCGGCAAAAAAATTGCACTGGTTTTTCTAGTCCAAAAATTCTGCGCCTTGTTTACAAATTCTCAGGCCTGATTTTCCCTTCAGAAACCAAAAAAGCCCAAAAGTTTTTGACATGGGGAAAAAAAAAAGAAGGGGGTGTTTTTTATTTTATTTTTTCATTTGAAAAAAAACATATAAAAGAAGGTGACACAGAATATTAAAAAAAAAAAAAGGAAAAATAGAAGAGTATGGATCTGGGGTCTGGACCGAGAAGGCATTCTCGAGCAAGCAAACAAACAAACAGGCGCAGATTCACCGTCTTCTCGCAGAATTGGGAGGAGTGAGGTGACGGCACTTCTCTTTTACCTTTCCCCTGATCACTCCAAGTTCCAAGGTCGAATCTTACTCGCGGCCTACGCCTACTTCGCCTCGTCTTACTCCAATTGTCCGGCTTTCGTCGCGACGTGGGTTGAGAGCGCCAGTGGGAACGAATATAGCACATAGAACCGAAGGAAGAGAGAGAAAGGATCAAGGGAAAAAGCAAGTAATCAAACGCAACAGTCTGCGACCACCGTCGTTCTTCAAGCTCTTAGGAGTCGACTGAAGAGAGGTACGTTCGCGCGTGTATTTTGGTGTAACTTGATTTTCACGCTTGTATTTTGGTTTCTCCTATTTGACTTAGTTCAATGAGGAAGGGTTTTTGGGCGTTTTATGGTGATCTGGGGTGAAAAATCTGAGTGGACCTTTTGTGTGCTCTGCTATTGATTTCGATGTTGTTTCGCTATGGGTAAAGAAGATAAAGTGAATTCTGCCTGCCGTCTTTCGTCATTGCTGTAATTTGGTTTTCGGCAGGATATAGTGAGCTTGATATGTCTCTGTTTGCTCGCATGTCGTGATTGTGGATAAAAAAAAATCATTATTACGCATCCTTGTGCTGGTGCCTGTTACTGCCTAAATATATCTGGGATTAAATATTAGCAAGCCTGATTGTTTCCGCGTCGCGGTTTATTGCTATTTTGGTCTCTTGGATCTGACATTTGTGATTCGTTAGGCTGTCTTGAAATATTAATCACATTTATAGCTTTGATTTCAGTTTAAATTATCTTCCCAGCTTGTTCACTGTCTCAATGATTATGAAGCGTATTTTTAACTTGATTTCTAGCTTGTAATTTTGGTGTAAATTCTTTCAGATATTGCCTGCTGTCCTAGTCATTTTTAATCCTGGTCATATTGTTTTTAGCTTAGAATTGAGTACAAAACCTGTTGATTGCCTGCATGCTGTCTTGGCGATTTTAGCTGGGTATTGAGTACAAGTTCTGTTCAGAGCTTGATCGCTGCCTTAGTGATTGTTAAGCATGGTTTTTACTCTCGTGATTGGTAGAGCTATCCCAATGGGTTGAACTCGTGTTGGTCTGTTTAGCTCATCAATTCTCATAACAAAGGTTTTTTTTTTATTTAAATATTTTTTAGTCTCCTACAAATTGAATAGAGGGAGAGGGGGAAAGCCCTTTTTCGAAGAGGAATAGATGACGGATGCACAAACGTATGTATGGGATGGGGCCATTCCTCTGCAGATTAAACTCCATAAACATGACGTTACCACTTGCACTCGTCCTCCACCTGCCCTGGTATTATGCCTCCTTTCCCCCCAAAATACTCTTCTTCTTTGTTATTCAAAGGTTTCCATCTCATGTGAATCTTTTGCTTTGAATTCTTGATCTTGGTTTTCATATTATTGGTTTCTGGTGAACTTCTATTCTACCACTTATCCATGGAAGACCTTTTTTTTTTTTTTTTTGTCTCGGTTTCGTGCTGCCTCAGCACCCCTTTAGAACTTAATTTTTTGTGCATCTTAATCAAACTTTATTGGAGATCTAATGATGCTAATCTATGTCTATATATCTATAAAATCTTGTGGGACCCATGACTTTGCTAAAGTTCTGGCTCAATGCATTTTGGGATAAATGTAATTTCATTTTTGCTTGCATTTAGTGCATGGGTAAATTCTAGTTGTTTCACTATTTGGTGAATTTTGATTGCGAGTGAGTTTTCTTTCTTTCTTTATAAGATGAGGATTTTGATGGTGTGAACAACATAGGTAATTAAATCATTGACTTTGCTCTAGTAAGTCTCTTTATTGAACTAAAGCACCACTCTTTGCATTCAAACCGTGAAACCCTTTGCGGCTCCTTTTTTCATTCTCATTATTTTTGTCTTTCTTTTCTTTTATAAGAAAGGTTCTTACTAGTAGCTGCTTGGCTGGCTTTACAAATATTTTCTATCAAAGCTCAATGTTGTCAACTCTGTAAACTAATTGAAAACTTTTCTAATCCATTAAAATTCCTTGATGCATTGGTTAGTCTTTGAAAGCCTGACCAGATCAATATATGATTTTTCCCCGGTAGTCTCTTTCCTTTTTTCGTAATTGATTTGATGTGGTATCATTCAGCATTTTTTCCCTTATCAGTCTCTTGCAATTGTTTTTAAAGAAGGCTGATTATTATTGTTTTCATAGGTAATATGAGTAGAACATGCATTTGATGAAGAGATCTCTGTGTCCTTATCGAGAGGTTTTCTTATCTTCTTTCTAGCTATCCTTACTTCCTGAACTCTCATATGGTTCTTTTTCCCATAATGTATACATAATTTTATGTTGATGTGATTTCCCATAACAAAGCATTGCAGATATTCAGTCTGATATTAAGTAGGATCTATCCTGGAAATAACTGATTTAACTATTTCTTTTTTTGTATTTGTTTGGTTGATGAAATGAAACTGCTGATAGTTAATTTTGATATACGTTTCTTTTCATTTTGTTAACAAAAAATTGTGTTGTTTGTCAAAAAGAGTTTAATTTTCAGAGGTATACTTTACTGCTTTTTTTATTTAGGGCATCTCCAATTGACTTTGTTGAAAAATACAATATTTTCTTAAATAGGAAAAATTTGAATACTAATGAATAATACACATTTTATGTAACATGACAAATCTTTGTTGCATAGGTGTTGTTTTAACCACATCTTTGATATAATATTATCAGGATATGTATGAGCGTATCTGAATATAATCATAAATATATATCTTTTGTGGGGTCAGGTTTTAGCTCCTCGGATGGGATACTTGCCTTTGTTGATTTCTGTCGTAAAGCCTCATTTCAGCAGTACACTTCCCCCCATGGTAGATACAATTTGGTTTGAATACAAAGGATTGCCTTTGAAATGGTATGTTATAGTTAGTCATTCGTAAAATCATAATTCAAGTGATGATACACTGAGCAGCAAAATTTTTTGCATCAAGTTTCACCAAATCAATTGTTCCCCATTTTCCATACTTTAAATTATTTCTTAGTGAATGGAAAGGACCATTTACCACATTTGTAATTTCAAATTGGTTAATGGCCATAATTGAAACCATAAGGTATCATTGTTACAGTTTAATAGTACCTAGGTAATGATACTCGTTCAAAGGTATATTACTCAATGGACTTATCCAGAATGACAACCAAGACAACAGAATAGTTGGATGGATTGCACTTTAGCCTAGAGACAGACAGAAATCAGCCTCTGATAGACTGATATCATGTTAAAACGCTTACCTAAAAGCAAGCTTGCAGGGAGATGGAGTCTTTATATTTTTAGGTTAATGTGCATTTTTGCCCCGGAATTTTTCGCGAAGGAGCTATGGGCATCCAGAAGTATTTTTTTGGCCAATGTCACCAGGAAGTACCAAAATCGCAGCAATGTCACCCAACCCTAACAGTCCCAAATGGTCAACCGTTTGTTGACCCAACTAAGATGAGGTGGCATACCCCAATGGCATCCACCTCACTTTTTTTTTCCAGCTCAGACTGGAAAAAAAAAATTTGCCCAACCTGGACTATTCTGCAATCGCTCAACTCTCCCTCTCCCTCTCCAATCTGATACCATCTCCACTCATCCCTATCGACACTAGGGGCTTCGCCGCCACTCTTGGTCACCTTCAAACCCCATCCGTCTACGGATTCGCAGCCCCATCCCCAGATCTCTATGAACTACTCTTCATCAACGCCCTCAATATCCTCCATGCCTGTCTACCTCTGCCTCTTACTCCGTCTGGAGATTTATTGCTCAAGATCTATTCTCCTTTGCCCCAATCTGGATAGGGATGGAACTAACAAAGCATAGGACACGATTTGGTTCTCAATCCCTCTAGAGATTTCTCACCCTTGATCCGGTTCTCCTTTGCTCATCGTTGACGGTTCTTGGACTGCGATCTATCTTTTTTCTTCTTCGTCTCTGGTTTGCATTTTCTTAACCTTTAATCTTGAGTTTCTAGTTTATGGTATTATGAGTTATGCATTTTCTGGAGATTTATGGACTTCTTTGTTTTTTTAACCAACCCTGTCTGATTCAGAAGAGGAAATCTAAAATGTAAAATTTAAATATTTTAGAAAATGTGGCTACTTTTGTTAGTTTGTGATTTGAAAGATGAAAGGAAAGCCTTTGTTAAAGGAATCATACATTTCAGGTGGTGAGGTTATGATTTCTCTGTCTCTATAATCATGGGTGAGTTCTTTTTCTCAAATAGATTCTGGGGATTTGTTCGTCAGCCCATAAAATTTAAAATACAGATCTTTAAAGTTGTCTGTGGCTTTTTGTACAGATTTTTCTTCTGGGATTTCAATTCGTGAATTTCAAACCCACACTTAGAAGAATTATTAGGAATGTGTCTCAGGCTTTGGGTTTTTTTTTTTTTTTTCCATTGATTGTTGACAGATGCCGAAGGATGGTAAAGGTGAAGAGGTTTGATTTTGCCGTACTGATTTTTTCCTTCAAATTGATTAATTGTTAATTTGGCGGTTGGCGGTGGTTTTTGACTCCCCCCCCCCAACGTTCTTACCTTCATGAATGCTTGTGAAGAATGGGTTTCAGTCTTTGGGAGTTCTTTTTTCTTTTTTACCAAAGATTTCTGGGTTCTTCAATGCTATGGCTGTGTGATTTTGAGGGAGAGGAAAGGAAGTTTCTAAGGATGATGATGACGTAGCATCACATGTGGCATAATATGTCACATGATATCCTACATGGCATAGCCACCTTAGCATAGGTGCTCAACTAACAGTTGACCATTTAAATCTGTTAGGGAAGGGCGACATTGTTACGTTTTTACAACTTATGGGTTGACATTGCCCAAAAAATACTTCCAGATGCCCACAGCTCCTTCACGAAAACTTTCGGGGAAAAAATGCACATTAACTCTATATTGTTGTGTATATACTTCAACATATTAAAAATTAGATGGTTCTGTTCAATTTAGTTCTCTTCGATCATTAGTTAACATCTTGTATCTTCTAGGGAAATCCCATGTACTATTAATTGGGAAATATGGTGATTTGGCATTTATTAATACCTTCTTTTAAAAAAGGTTCCAATTTTTATTGCCTTGCCATTAATACCTTTTTTGGCACTGTATATTTGGTTATGGCTATGTAGCCTCCATCTTTACTATTCATGGTACACTAACTATTTATTAGCATATTAATAAGAGGACAACAGCGTTTTCCATCACAAAATGTTGAATTTGAACTCTTATAATTGTTTATTTGTCATCTCTAATGCAGGAATATTCCAACTGGAGTCCTTTTTGATCTCTTATGTGCGGAGCCCAAAAGACCTTGGAAATTAAAAGTACGGATTTTCCAAATTTCTCGCAAACCTCATTATTTAGAGAGATTTATCAACTTGGTGTTATAGCTTGTAAATGTAACCTTCTATATTTGGGTCGTTAAAGCATAATGTACATGAAATGCCAAAAATATTTGAGATATATTGTTCCTACATGTTTTTTGTACATGGAGGTAATGCCTATTTTCCAAATTTAATAGAAGTTCTCAAGTTGCATTGAAGAGGCAATGAAAAAAGGTGAAAATAAATACTTTTTCCGGTCCTTTTTATAAGAGCCCGATAACTGAATGACGTGGTTTAAGAAAACAGTTAAAATTGGTTAGAAGTAATATGTAGGAAATGAACTATTTTTTTCCAAGCATAGCCTTATTTATAAGGGGACGAGTAAGATAGAGAAATAGAGTAGTAGTGAGAAAAACTAAGAAAGAGATTGTAGTACAAGAAAAAGATGAGGAGAGAGAATAGAATTAATTAGGAGCAAAAATGGTAAAAATACATTAGATGTTCAGATGACCCCAAGTAGGATCTTGTAAAAAGGACTGAGGCGATTTGAATTTCAGGCTCTTATAAAAAGAACCGGAAGGAGCATAAAGTTAGGTTGAGCATCCTGAATATACTTATGTGAAAGTTAGACTAGTTTACTCCTATGAATTTGCTATACTGATTCTCTCTACTCTCTTCTTTGCAGGTACGCTTCAGACAATATCCAAGTAATATATTGCTACCCTTTGAAAGTGAGGACAGTGTAAAGTGGAGCTTTATCAACTCATTGAAAGAGGTTAGCGTTCTGTTTCCTCTTTTGGGGGTGGAGCTTTCTGTGTTTAATCACCCGACATTGTGTCATTTTGACTTTTTCAGTATATGAGGTCTATATGCTTCATTTTCCTTTAAGCAACTTCCCAAAATTTAAATGCCTTATTTGTTTTTGAGATAATGAACTGTATGGGTTGGTATAGATATTTTAATTTTTGCAGGGCAAGCCAGTTATTTCCTGTTCTCAATTATAGTTTCTTGAATCTAAAGTTTGGGTTTCTTAGCTTCTGTTTAAAAGAAAAGTGTAGGTTTCTCATCCCTGTGGGCTTAGGATTGTTTCAGTTCTGCATATATAAAGGCATAAAATCTATCTTAGCATATTGAACTTTTATTGTTGAATTTGGGTAAATATTTGGAATGTTTTGAGGATTATGGTTTCTCTTCTGCGCCACACAAAAATTCTAGTGGATCTTTGTTCCATCCATGTGCCATTGAGAATTTCTTTTCTTTCAACTTTTTGACGACATCATCGGCAAGTTCCCTTATGCAACTTGTTATTCATAGTATTTGTGTGTCTGTGTTGTGTGGCGTCAATCTGCTTCATAGTATCTCAAGGTCCATGAATGTAAAGATCAAGCTAAGATTGGCAAAGGGGAAAAAAGAGCAAGCTAATTTATGTTGGCTTGCGTTCTTAAAACCTGCTGTCTGTTCCAATTGAAATTTGAAAATATTTTAACTGCTCTTGTTTTTAATTTTCTAACTGAATTCTTCCTGCAGGCTGCATATATTATAAATGGGAACTGCAAGAATGTCATGAACATGTCTCAAACTGATCAGGTGGAGCTCTGGCAATCTGTTTTAAAGGGTATGTCAGCTAGCTAGACATTTGTTGTTAGTAATTTCTTCATAAGCCTTTTTATTTCTTTTTCTGAGACCTCATTTAAATGTTGTTATATTCTATAATTGAAAAGCCCTGGTCCAAAGGAATTTCTGTTGACTAGATTTAGTTCAGTTTTCTCTAGAACAAAGTAACTTCCCTGATGCTTACAAGGTTTAGTAAAATTTCCAAGCTATATTCCCAAAGGAAATTATGGCTGGGATATGATTAACTTAATTCTCATCTTATATTAACCGGTCTTGCTGGGAAGAAATTATGCTTCTTTTAGTGTTTAATTTCAACTGTTTTTCAGGTGTTCCATTTACTCTATTGGGCACAACTTTATTCATAGTATATGTACAGCAGCATGTTAGAGTGCTGTTGAAAACAAATTGAGATATTTGTTAGCAGTTTAATAATTTTGTTCCTTATGCTTGTATTTTTACTTATTTTACCTGCTTTAGATTATTAGTTATCCGTCACACTCATTTTCATTGCAGGTAATTTGGATGCCTATCAACGGGTGTCATCTAAGCTTAAGCTTGGAACTTTTGAAGATGAATTTGTGGCACATATTGATTCAAACACAAAAAAATTACAACAAAGTTCTGGAGAGACAGATGTGGCTGCACAATTGAAGATAGGTGAGCAACATGGAGATGCTACTTCTTATATGATCCTTAGTGAGTTATTAGCCCTCAGCGAGCCTGAATGAAGGGGCAGTTTAAGGACATTGCTTTTATGGCCTTAGATACAATGATGGGTTTTATGACATATTCCTGTTTGATGTTGACTTTTGCTGCTGCAAGATGATGGGATTAAATAGGTTTATGGTGCCTTGATTAGAGGGTATCCTGGGACTTATTTCTATGATTCCTGGACTTTCTAGTGTTGCATATTTGGCTTATTCTATTTCTATTTTCTACTTGCTTTTCTTGATTTGTGTTGTCGATTAGTGTTACTTCTGTAAACCTCCAATAGAGTGTGCTTTTGTTGTAAACTGGGCCCTATACTTTGGCACAATAGGATTTGAGCTTCAATCTACGTAAACCACAATAGTATCTACATCTATATTTCAGAAGTCACTGGGGAAACATGTTGCAGTATTCTTTTTCTTTACTTCTGAGATCTCATGTTCATGGTGTCACGTGGTTTCCCCTTTAAAATGTAGCATTTTTAATCAATATTGTCTTCTTATGTAGAACTAGTATTTGGATTTTTTTTTTTAATTGTTGGCTTGATTTGGTGCCTTATTTGTACTTTTGACCATTCCCAAACTTTGTAAATTACAAACTGTGACCTTTTTTTAGGTAGAATTCCTGTTCGACTCTATGTATGGACTGTCAGTGAGGATTTTGAAGATGCACCTCCAATTGATAGCTGGGACAAAGTCTCTTATATAAATCGTCCTGTTGAAGTACACAAGGAAGAAGGTAAGCCATGTTCTATAGAGGATCCTTGTGTACCTTCAAAACTAAAACCGTTTCTATATCTTCCATGTTTAAAAAAAAAATCATGGGAAGTTGTATTTTATTGAAAGGATCTTTGTTTGACAATTTTTGTTTCCTTTCATTTGCTCAACTTATCATCTTGTGTTTATCGGGCGCTACAGGCAAGTACTTGAGCTTGAGAGATGCAATTGAAAGCCTTCTACCCGAGTTCTTCCGGGAAAGAAACCTTTCTGATGAGAGAGATCCAAGCACCAAGCAAAGTGCAGAAGAAGGGGGAGAAAATCCATATGATCCTGTTTCACTTTGCTCTCAACTTGAGAATGCTGAAATCAAGTTTGTTCGCATTCAAGGGATAGAGCCAAAATTGGAGATACCCTTTTCTTGGGTGGCCAGAAACCTCTTAAATCCTGAGCATTTTCTTCACATATGTGTTTGCCTGAAAGTTACACAAGCCAGCAATGTGCAGTAGGTGAAATTATAATTATTTTGAATGGCGTATATTTATTAGGATCCCAAAAGATGCAATTCTTTTTTGTAAATACAATGTACAGAGCGATTTATAATTGCATTTTTTTTATCATTCATTTACTTATTTTCACGATAGTTGATGATATTTGTTTAGGGGATGAATTTATCCTTTAATGACTAATTCAGGGAAACGGAACTGATTTTCTATTAAAATTTAGATTTATTCCATATTTCATTGTATCTGAACACGCATATCAGTTTTCGTTGTTTCATTATTATGCGTGTAAGATTGTATTAATGTAACGTAAATATTAAATCAGTGATAAGTTAGGTGCTCAAGGTCAGGAATGTGGACTCGTTGGACGTTGAGGTTGGCACTGTAGTCGAAACTGCTTTTAAGGTTTTCAGTGTCAAACTGCTTACAAGCTTAGCTGTAGATGTCAATGAGCCTGACATCATATTGATGACCCTTGGCAAGCCTGTTTCTTTTGGGGTAAAAGGTGTTGCCCCGTATCTAACGTTTTTTCTAGACCCTAGCCTTCTCAATTAGGCCAAATATCCGAGCAAGACTGTGTCATTTAGCGAGTTATCTTCTCTCTTGACAAATATACTTTCTGATATTTGAAATTGAGTCTGTTTTGCTTTCAACTCAAAATCCCTTTTGAAAAGAATTCCTGAGATTTTCAGCAATAGCAACAAGTCCTATCATATAAAGGGAAATGTGCTATATAAAGAGTGTACGAATATTGTGCTCGGTAAGCAATGAACTTTTTAGATACATCAGTTTAAAATGGGTTTACCGTGAAAGTTAGAATTTGTAGGATCATTTTTTTTTGCCATGATTCATGGACAAATTATACCCTCCACACAGCGGGTCAATTATTTTGGCTGAGGCTTGCCATGTCTCCTCCATTTGATGGCATGTATGTATTGTGGGTATGAAAGAACATAATCAAATTTGGGGAATAAATCATCAATAGTACAGTTTGGGTGGATAATATTATTCCACTTATTAATTTTTTTTAAATTAGAAGTGCATGTACTAATGGTTTAAAGTTACTAGCCGAATCGAACTCACAAACTCCAACTTACAAGAAATGCTGCTAGGTTATGAGCCCATTAAGCACTTTTTAATTTTTTTGGGACCTCATGCAGCATTTGATGAAGTTCATAATCATAGCAATACAGTGCTATTCCCATTTAATCATCAAGAAATGATTACCTTTACACTGTTTCCTATTCAATTATATATATATATATATATATATATCATGCTAGAAAATAGTTGAGTGATGAACAGATAGGAAGGTGTCCTTTATGATGAACAGAAGGATATATATATATAATAAAAGAGAATAGTATATTTGGATGCTTTACACTTTGAGAGGAGATTGCAAAGCCAAAATCTGATAATGTCTGTGAGGATGTAGCAATAACAGTAGCAGTAGCAGATAGGTCCATAACCAAAGGATCCCACTCCAAGATTTCAAGATTGTGGTGAGGGCATCTTCTCACTACATGACACGTGCCTTGCAAGTTGCAACTCTCTATCATCTCTTCAATGTGTTGTGTCCATTGGGACAAGTTCATGTTTTGTAACATCTTTCATAGGCATGTGCTTCTGCCTTCTATAGTTTGTATATGCTATCGGTGCATGTGTCTATATCATAATATATTTTTAAGGGAAAATCATAAATCTACCATTAGTGAGAAAGTTATGACATGTTTGATTATGTTTTCTGTTTTTGTTTCCAAAAGAATTTTATAAAATCATCTTTAAGAACAAGTTTTAAATAAAAAAATATGATTGAATAGTTGTTTTAACAAATCATATTTGCAAACAAAAAATATTAAAATTTGTTGAAATATTTGTTACTTACCACATCAACTTAGATAGTGAAAAACGAAAAGAATTGTTTGATTCACTTACTTTATATAATTTGTTTGGTGGTAATGTGGGTATAAGTTATCATTGATAAGGACGTCCCATCAACCGGCGTCGCTAGTGACATGGAGGTGGTAGTCACTGGTGATGTGATGTCAAGGGTGGATTGGTGGCGGCATTGAATTTTTAACAAAGAAGAAATAGTTTACTCATTTTCCAAAACAAAAATAAGAAAACATCTAAAAATTATTTTTCATTTTTTTAAAAAACAAGTTACTATTTTTTTAAAAAAAACTAACTTAAAAAAATTGGAAAACAAATATTTTTTTTAAAAAACAAAAAAAAATGAAAACATATAGTCCCTTACTAT
Source organism: Albizia julibrissin (assembly GCA_037074505.1). Taxonomy (NCBI): domain Eukaryota; kingdom Viridiplantae; phylum Streptophyta; class Magnoliopsida; order Fabales; family Fabaceae; genus Albizia; species Albizia julibrissin. Next base: position 37,261,428 of record CM073483.1, on the reverse strand, counting down.
TTTCAATTTTTAAATTAAGTTACATCCAGCACCTAAAATAATTTTTGCATTAGTATCCTAAACTAATTTGTTCTAAATATAGCATCTTAGAGTTTTTTTTTAGTGGCACTAAATATCCTAATGTATTTTTCATATAATTTTTATGCATCCAATATTTTAAAAAATTCTTTCAATAACAATCAAATTCCTAAGCTTAGGATGATGATTGTTGTTGCGAAAAATATTTTAAGGGTAAAATTAAACTAACAACACTTTAAAATATTAGGTGCTACTAAAAAATATTTTAAAATATTAGATAAACTACAAATTAGTTTAGGATATTGAGTATAACTTAAACAATATTTTAGATTTTAGAGTGTCACATTCATCTTAACCTCAAATTTTTTAAATGTTATTCTTATTTACTATTCCTCTTCCACATTCTAGATGTCATGCTACCATATTTATAACTCATCATGTATGTTTATTGTACACATTCATCAAATTTTACAAGTCCATATAAATTTTTTCATCCCAAGTTTACAAGCTAAGGCATCATTTTTTTTATTATTATTTTTGAGCTATTGGTAAAAAAAACATAATATCAACTCTTAAACATTGTGTGTGTGTGTGTGTATTTTTTTTTTAATAAAATGTATGGGGAGTGATTGGTAATGGTGGGAAGGGGGAAGTGGTGTAGAGGAAGAACAGGAGTAATGTTGATGTTAAATTATGGATCCCAATTTATGTTATTAAATCTGGATTGGACTGGCTGATTCAGCCTGAAAACTGAACGAATCGATCAGGAAACCGGTTTGTTATGAGGTAGTGACCTGATAATTTTTTTTAAAAAAATTATTTTTCTTTATAATTTCATATTAATAAATTTAAAATCTTCATTTTCTCACCGGTTTGGTCAAGGGTTAACTCTGATCTGATCCACTAACCCTTAACCCAATACACAAACTAATTCAATGACCAGTTTCAATTTAATAACCTTGACTCCCAAAGGCTTGTATTTTGTTATGGTTTTATTTTCAAGACACATTTTCACTGTCGTTAACACAGCTGCCCTTTTACTCGACTTGCGTTTGTGCTAGTGAAAAGAATTTTGACTTTTATTAAATATGATGTTTTGAATTCAACTTATTTAAAAAAAATTAATGAAACATTTATGACTCATTTTCAAAAATTTCCTTTCACCATTTATCTCATTTCAACTTGTTTACGGTTATTTTAGAAAATTGTAAAAAATTTTAACACTTAATTACTTTTAATTAATTTCTTAATTTATCTAAACTCATTAACATATTCTTAGAATAAGAACCATATGGAGTACTCCCTCCAGAGCTTAGTATAAGACATTTTTAACTAAGTTGATTAGATTAATTAATATGATATGCATTTTCTAAAACATCTTAGTTATCTTTCTTAATTCCTTCATTCCCCTTCTCTTTGATTATTATTGAGAGAGCGTCAATAGAGATAAATTAGGAAAATAATAATAAATATGAAAATTATGTCTTATATTTAGCGTCAAAATCAACTCCTCAAATATATTTTATATTAAAAAATTGAAAGAATATATTTTAGTAGAGGGTTTAATTGCAGGCAACAAAAGGAATTTGGCTCTCCCCACTAAAATATATAATCATTAAAGGAAGTGCTTGCATAGTGTGTCATTAAGTTACAAAGCTTCACACCAGTTAAATGTTAATCCTTAATATAAAATATATTTATCTAAGTTGATTATATAAAATATATTTACCTAAATTGATTAGATTAAGAAAAGTTAGTTGAGTTAGTTAATCTAATATGTATTTTCTAAAATACCCTACTCATCTTCCTCAATTCCTTCATTTCCTCTCCTCCTTAATTATTATTGAATGAACATCAATAGAGGTAAATTAAGAAAAAATTGACAAATATAAAAATTGTGTCTTGTATTTAGAACTAAGATCAGTTCCTTATATATTTCTTATACTAAGGACCAGATAAGTGATAATAATCACTTCTCTTAGGGTCTGTTTGGTTCGATGGAGGGGAGGGGAGGAGAAGGGAGGGGAGATATTTTGTTATTACCTTATTTTGGATTGATGAGAGGAGAGGGGAGGGGAGAGATTTTAATGTTACCTTGTTTGGTTCAGGAGAGGAGAGGAGAAAAATTATTTTTACATAGACAACTTTACCCTTATTTTATAAGTGATTTTTTCCAAACTCTATTAAATATATAATAAAATTTAATTATAAATAACATCTAATACAATTATATTTTTATATATTTAAAATTATATTTTATAATATTATATTTGTGTGTGTGTGGGGGGGTGAATGAAAAGGACAAAGGGCACTTTTGGATTAGCAAAAAGTTTCATAGATATTTTAGTCCAATCAAACAAATTTTTTTTACCTTCTCTTCAAATCCCCCCAATTTTTTTTTTATGGGAGGGTCTTAGGGGGGAATTTCAAAAAAAAAATTATCCCCCCTCCTAATTTTTAATTTTACCAACCAAGGACCCCATTCCTCAAACCAAACATAGCCTTAAACATTCATTTTATACACTACAAAAACCTCATACACACACTTCCTGCCAATATATATGTAGAAAAACCAATCAACTAACATAATTATATGACTATCATGATTTTTAATATTTTGTTGAGATACAAGCATATCAAACATATTTTTCAACAAATTAATATTACAACAATATTGGGATGTGTCCAATTTTCTTAATAAATCCCTTAAAAAGGGAAATGACAAACACTTGCTATGAAATTTGAAACACAGCCACATGCTCTCACATCATAGATGTCCCATAACTTGTAACATGTCACTCTCAGCTTCCCAATGAAGCCAATCACATGGCATTCAAACACTCAAAATCCAGGCCATTTCTATGCTTCTGACAAGTCCAACTTCCAAACCATGTTGGTGTTTCAATTCTGACTTTAGGAATTAGGACACGCATTTTTCATTCCTTTTAACATTATTTATTATATGTGTATATAATCATTGGAGAAAAAGACACAGAGTAACAATATTCCCTGATCACTGTGAATCCCTAAGGGCTACTTTGGCACTAAATTTTATAGCAAAATTACATAGATGCCCTCAATTTGAAACATGAGAAATGTAAAATGGAAATCATAATAACGGTGTAATAAGTAACATCTCTAACTTATCAAATGATAATAACAACTGACAACTAATTTTACACAAATTCTCTTATTAAATATCAATGATGACAGTAACAATTTAATAAATAATAATTTTAACTTATCAAATGATATCAACAATTAAGGCAGTGGCATCTAATTCCACATAGGGCAATTAGGCTATTAAAAAACTTAATTTCAAAATAATGCTGAAAGACTACTTAGGAATTGAGCTATTTTGAGAGACTATTTTGAAATTTTTTTCATTTTGGCGATGTAAAACATATGAGAAGTCGATAAATAGACTAATTTATTTCAGCATGTAGAAGATAAAGAGCATATACATCTCTATTAGGTTAATTATTTTTTAAAACTACACTATCAAATCATATTTAAATTGTATTTGAATTGCAGTGAGAAGAACCCTTCAATGTAATTATTCCATTGATTCGATTTAAACTCGAAACCACTTTACATATTAAATATCGTTTTCACTCAACCTAACTACATATAATATTTATATATACCAAACGAGTTTTGGTCAATCCTTTTCAAAGACTTTAGGTGGGTGACCCTATTTTCCTAGGTGAAACAACATCCACTATGCAAAAAGAGAATCCACTATTTAGTGATTGTCATCAATAAGGTTCTTTCTTGTATAAGTGTTGGGCAGTGTTTGGCTGATTTCTTTTGCACTTTATCATCAACGACAAGTAGGGTTTCTAATCATTGCGGTGAATTTGTGCATGCTTGGTCCATATCAAAGATAACATAAGATGTAAAAACTATTCCACAGTCTTTATCTCAAAAATGGAGTAATAAGGTGAAAGCCAAGAGGCTTGAGGTTGAGAGATATGACTAATGAGAATCACAAACTCTCTGATTGCTTTGATTTTGAGCTCTCAAATAAATTGTATATATTTTCTTGTCACAGTTTTCTGTTGTGTTATTAAATTATGGATTAGATTAAGTCATTGGTTGATTGAATCTTTAATATGAATGAGATAAGGATAAGAAATTGACCATACGTAAAGAATTTATTCTGCTAGATGATGATTCCAAGAGTGGTAGTTCAATTTTGATAAAATATTATTTAATTTACTAATTATGGTTAGGTGAACGAAAAATAACTTAATTTTTGTTTTTTTTTAAATATGAGGTATAAATGTTATATATGGAAAGAAAACATTAAGAATGTTACTTCCACTCGTAAAAATACCAACTAGCAAGAAAAAAAAAAAGAAAATATCAAATCTAAATATCTCAAGGTTTTGAAAACTGGACCAGCCACTGAACTAGTTGGGATATTGAGTTGAGGGTCAGTAGGTCAGATCATAGTCAAATCGGGGTTAGACCGGTGAGAAAGTGAAGATTTCAGAGTTATTTATATGAAATTATGAATAAAATATTAAAAAATAAATTAATTTTTTTTAATCTTAAACCGGTCCAAACACGCTTGAATCAGTCAAACAGGAGTCAACTATCGACCAGACCGGATTGGTCAGACTACTGATTGGCTGGTTTCCAACTCAAACCGGCCGGTTCGGTCCGGTTTTCAAAACATTGAAATATCTATTGCCACTCTGTTGGATCATTAATATAAAATTTAGTTGACTAATTATAGTATATGTTACATGATCTCTCTTATATACTTATGTGCATCATTAAATTATATATTAGTTTATAAGTTAGGCAAATTAGTTTGAAGAAAAATGATAAATATAAATACTTTAATGTAATTTATTTAACTTCGTTAATATCTCCAAATTAGTCAACTAAGTCTTATATTAAAGACGGGAAGTGATCTAATAGTAATGAATGTTAAATAGTTTTATAAATGTTTTTGTTAACATTATTTCAAATCAATATTATTTAAAATCACTTAAGTACAAGCCACTTTGAACTTAAGAATAATCAGTTTTGAGACTTAAAACATGAAGAATTTTTGTCTTTTCTAATAAGTGTATTTCCCGAAATTTAAATTTATGTTCTTCTTTTAATGAGGAGATGTTGCTTATTATCTCAACCAACACTGGAGCATTTTTACTTTAAAATTAAATAAAAATTAGGGAATAATAATTACAAAATATCATATACATTATACAAAAAGAAAATGACAAAAGAAGTCATTTTCTTTGATTGGAACTAAACACAATAACCTTTCAACGTAACCTAGTGTAATTATTAACTAACTAAAAGGAGGAAACAAAGCGATCATCACATGGGAAACTATAATCCATATTTTTTTATAGAAAAACATATAATAATATATAAATATATGTGTGAAACTATATTTCATAGATAAACAAAGATTTAGAACAATTATTGACAAAAACAACTGGATGGTACAACTTTGCAAATTTAATTGTCCTTATGGTATCATTCAAATATGGTATCATTTTCATATACCAAACCCCCATAGATCCATTGCTGGTTGCAAATTCTTCTCTTTTCACCTCTGATGAGGAGTCATATTCTTGTACCTAATTGATTTTGAAGCCAAACTAAACCCATCCCATCCTCCATTTTTATTGGGAAATTGCACATTGGGTCATATAACTCTATAAGATTTTAGGTTGGTCCCTTATTTTTATGAAGTTTTTTTTTTCAGCCTGCTAATACTAACATTGTTAGTCTTAAATGATGATTTTTTGTGTCAATATGGAAATCATTACTATTTTTAGAATTAAACTTGATATTTTATTTTTTGATAATGTTTTCTCAACATTTAAAATTCTAATTTAGCATTTTTTTTATTACAATTCAATTGTGAATTAGTATTTTATGAGGTTAAGTTTTCTCCTATACAAACGAAAGTATGAATATTTTATTACAATTCTATTGTGAACTATTATTTTCATTCATTTACATGTGACCAGTTTTTTAAAAAACTTGATTTGATCAAATCATGAAATATAAAAGCCACCGGCACCTAGACTTTATCTATAATATATACTATTTATAATTTGTATTTTTATATTTATATATATATAAATAAAAATTCATAATTGTGAAAAATAGTAATTAAATATATAACAATTATTTATAAAACTAAAATTTAGATGGTTGAAAAATTATCTAGACGATCTTAAATTTATTTTATATATATAACAAGATGAAATTATTTTCAATGCACACGAAAAGAGGTCAAGTAAGCAACAAGTGACCGACAATATCCCATAGAAAGGTGCTGGAGAAGAAGAAATCAGAAATGAAAGAGAGAAAACCCTAATTTTGGTCCGATTCATATCCATGAAGACGAAGGACAAGCAGACACCAAATTCTTAATTAATTGAATGCCCATTTGTCATGTCAACAAATTTTCATGCCCATTCCTTCATGCCTTTTCAACACAATACATTTTTTTATTGAGAATATTTAATTACATTTTATCTTTAAGATTAATATAAAAATGTTCTTTTTTTAAAAAAAAACAACAAATTGTTATTCCTATTCCTTCATATAATATTCCTAAGCATTCATTTATTTTATGATTGATCACTAAAAATAGGCTACGTACCTACAAAAGATAGATTAACGCCTTCAAATTGTAACTTAATTCTTCTGGCCATACATGTGTCATATGTAATACTCAAATGATTAAGTCAATGAGAAACTTATTTTTTATTTGTGAGTGGTTTAAGAAATTTTTTTGGGATGCTATGAATTGAATTAATGTTAAGTCAATAAGTAGAAGGCATAAAAAGGATTTACTGCATTCCTTCGGGAAGAACAAAGTTGGAATTTATTTTACCTCCTAGCTTTATATAATTAGCTTATCTAATGGATAATGGGATAATGGTTATCATCTTCCAATAATGAGGTATCAAAAGAGAACACCTTGGTAGTAACCAATAGCTGGATCATGGTCAACATCTCAATTTCATATGCCGGTGAAAAGAATAGATCAAATAATATGTAAGATCAGTTTTTCTGTCTATCCAAAGGATAGGTAGGGGCACTCATTTTATATGAACTGTTTCGATTTTTTTTTATTTGTTGTTTTTTTAAAAAAATAATTATTTTAATAAGTAGAAAATTTAAAATAAAGATAATCTCTTAATTAATATTTTTTCATTTAAAAATCGACAATTAAAAAATTAAATTTGGACCATCTAGATCTCATCTGAATGGTCTAGATGAGATGGGCTCTCTCTGCCTATCCTATTGGTTCCCAACATGTAGCCATATGAAAAGGATAAATTAAATTAAAAGAAAACTGAATAAAGTACTTTATGGACTTATTACACTGGAAATTTCAGCTAATTTATTGAAAGATTTGATTTAATTTGCTGATAGAGTACACATAATATCGTCGTGTGATTTAGGTAGAATATAAGACTTATTAATGTTGTTGGTTAATGTGATAAATCCCAAATTTAATATGCATGCAAGTTTTTTTTTTTATGTGGATCACAATATTGGAGCATTTTTGTAGGGCCTAAAACTTGTCACCTTAAAATCAGCAGACAAAAATAATGCATGAATAAAAAAATTGTGAACGTATAAAGTAAATACTACATATAAAGTTGTATATGGTTGTGAATGAGTGACACCGTAGTAGATGCTGAACCTTTATTATTTTATCTGTTTCATATTGTCTTTATGTTAATTATCACATAGTGACCTTAGTTAAAAGCAAAGTGACCCCTACCCACACCCTCATATATTCTTATGCTCTCTCAATTAATTTTTTCTTCAAATGGCTTGCCACAACAAAAGCAAACCAACAACTTATATGTATTCATATGAATAACATCAAGTACAATATTATCATTTTATTATCATTTAGTGGGTGAAATGATGGCTCCCTTGTGTTGTTTCAATATATTTTACCTTGGTGAACAGAAATTGGCAACTCATGTAACACCACTTATTTTGATATTTTGAAGGTTAATACTTTATAATGTTTATAATGTTTTTTCCTTGTAATTTTTTTTTATTTTGGTTTTGGTCCCTATTATTAAAACCATGGGTTTTAGTTTCTTTCCATCCAAAACGTTAGCCCCTATATATTTTAATAAGAATTTGGATTATTTTGTCCCGTGAAGAACAAAAACCTATAATTTGAAACTCTAAGGATTAAAATAAAAATGAAGGTAAATTATAAAAACCAAATATTATATTAATTTTATTTTAAATTCAATCTTAAATTTTAATTTGGTTCTTATATATTTTCATAATACTCCCTTTAATCCCTTTTATAAGAGACGGATAACTAGTTTTTGAAGGAAAAACATGTAGTTAAAAATTAGTTAAATTGATAAATATGTTAAAAATACAAATTTCTTTTTAGTAATATCCTCATTTAGTAATTTGTTAGAGGTTTTTAATAAATGGTCTCATTAATAAATATACTCTTTTTTAAAGAGGGTATGAAACAAAACTTGTAATAGATACTAAAAAAAGAGGAGGTTGTTTCTTATAGTTATAGGACCAAGAGAACAACGACAACAACAAAATTTTATTTTACTATATGTGATCGGTTACATGAATCGTATAATACTATTATACTTTATCAAAAGTTAGATTTTTGAATAAGTTATTAACTAAAAGATTTTGTTTTATAACCTCATTAAATGTTCGCTTCGGTCTTTCTCTACCTATTTTTAAAAGAATCCATATACTACTTGATCGACCATCCTTATCGTTCAATGACCTTCTTTGAACATGTTTAAACCACCTCAAATCATTTTCTCCTCAATAGGTACCACTCCAACTCGTTCGAGTATATTATCATTACAAGTCGTATCTTTTCTTGTATGACTATGCATCTATCTCAGCGTCCTCATCTCGGTTACCCACATTTTATGTTCATGTTGTCCCTTTAAAAACCAGCATTCACTGTCATATATTTTTGTTGGTCTTACAGTAGTACAATATACTTTATTAAGTACTTTCCAATCTCAAATAACTCATGTATCTATTCTCTATTTATACCATTCAATTTAAATTATATGATTAACATCACCCTCAATTTCACCGTCTTATTATATAATTGACCTCAAATATTTAAACTTTGTTACTTATGGGATGATTTGGTTTCCCAATTTAACCTCCAAATCTCTTTAAACTTGTCTGTTATCAAAATTACAATGTATATATTTTGTGTTACAATGCATTTATAAATAGGATAAAGAGAGCTCTGAAAAAAATTTCTTAAAAAAAAGCACCAGAAAACAAAGAACTTTTTTACTTTTTCATGGTATTCTTTTTTTATTTTTAAATTTTAGTTATATCTACTTCTACACATGCCACGGATTACAATTTCTTATGAAAAAATTGGTGAAAGGTACCTATTCAAAAATTTTATTGAAAAAAGTACGTAAGTTAGGGAGAATTGTTAAAAATTAAATTATAAGTAAATTAATTGTTAATTGCTACCATTACACATGGTGGGTGATAAGTTGCACACGGGTGGATGATTTTTTGCAGACGATAGATGATATTTGCATATTCACATGAATGAATTTTACACATATGGATGATGCTTGCATATAAAGGGTGCTTCTTTATACCCATGATACTAATCAATAAATAATTTCCTTACAAGATATTTTTAAGCCATTTTCCCGTAAGTCAAAGTCGATACGTTGTGTATGCATAATTTATAGAATATCAAAACTTTCTATATATAAAACTTTATCAAATCTTTTTGGACAACAACATTTTTAAGCAGAGACTTTTTATTAATATTTTTCATTTTTTTACAAATTTCATTTGTACAGGAAAACCAAATAAAAACTAATCAATAAAATAATATGTATTTTTAAGAATAAAATAATATACATTTCTAACTTTTTATTAAAAATGAGAACTTACAAGTCGTGGCTTGTAATTGTGTTGTTGTGACCCAATTAAAACGCAGAGAGACAGGAGGAGACCCTACGTTTGTTGGATTCATATTATATGGACACACTTCACAACAAGACATCATTGTTCCCACATTTCTAAGCCCATTCCATTCCTTCACGCCTTACGACAAAATCAGTTTATCTTTTATTTAAAAAAATTAGATATAGTACCGCGTTTCATAGTCCAAGTTAAAAATAATTTATATTATATTCAAACAAATAATAATTTATATTATTCATTACTTAAAAATAATTTTTGCTAGAAATGTTTTGAAAAATAATTAGTTCCAATGTTCAAATCATCCTGCTATTATTTTGTCTTATAGAAAATACTAAAATAATTTTGAAATTGATAAAAAAGTTATTTAACATTTTTTAAGATTTTAAATTGACAGTGTAGTTGAAAATTTGTGCAATACATATATTTTTCTACGAGACAATTTGGTCATAATACAATGTAGGGTTAAGGGGATAAAAAAAAGAGTAATTTCATCATTACCGTTATTCTAATTAATTTTAATTATTAGTTGATCATATATACTAAGATAGCAGTCTACATGTTATTTATATTATTTTTGTTTATGTATAAATTTACGTTAGAAATTGATGTCATCTACTTTAGCTTGTTTGGAAACACTTAGTGCTTGTTTGGGAACTCGGTGGAGAAGTGGTTTTTTTTTTAATTGAGCTTTTACAAAAGCCCATTTGAAAAAAAGTCAAGTTGTAAATGTGATTTGTGTTTGGATTGGCGGTGGGAGAAGTGGCTTTTTTTTAAGGAACCTGTTTGGATTAGCGTTTGAAAAGCCCGTTTGGATAAGAAATGACTGAAAAAGGCATGAACCTTATTCAATACTAAGTATATATTGTTTGTATATATATTATTATAATTGATGTTAAAAATATAAATAAATTTTTTTAAAATAAAAAATTTAAATAATTATTGAAAAAAGAAAAATACATTGAAGCACTTAATTTAAAAAGGATACATATATATTTCAATCAGAATCTTATACATTAAGTGAATTATAATTGGATCATCTACCCCTATCAAGTTCGTCTACCCCTAACAAGTTTGTCTCTGATCATGTCACGAACATGATTCATATGTGATGAAGATAAGGATGATTTTTTCTTAATAAAATAACAGAAGAAAAAAAATTACATTTAATTCCTAAAATTTAAATTTAACTACAGTTACATCCCAAAAAATTTTGTCAGATCACAAGTTACAAATATGAGTCTCTATTGCAACTAAAACTCTCATGTTTGTAACTCCTTTTTAACAAAAAATATTTTATACTTAATACTTATATTTTTAATATCATTTTTCCTAAAATAAAAAGTGATGCAAATTATAAAAAGTGATGAGAATTTGGAACCAAAAGCTATATGTGGTAGCTTTTGAAAAAAAAAACTACTTTTTAAGCTAAAGCCCATTAACATTTAATGGGTTTCCAAACACTAAACTTTTACCCAAATGAGCTTATATGTCCCAAATGGACTTTTTTTGATCCCAAATGGGATTCCAAACAGACCCTTAAAGTGGGAAGAAAAACCCATTAGAACACATAAGTCCATTTGGCTTGCTTTATATTTGTTTGGGCTTTTAGGAAAAAAAGAGCTTTTGATGAGAAGCTATTTTTTTAGTGCCTGTTTGGGAATACAATGAAAAAATGAATTTTTTTTAATGTGATTTTTGTAGAAGTCAAATAAAAAAAAGTCATATTATTAATGTGATTTGTATTTGGATTGACAGTGGGAGAACTGACTTTTTTTTTCTAAACCCAGTGAAAAAAAAGCCAGAAGCTACTTCAATGAGCTTTTAAAAAAAAGTAGTTTTTTTTTTCTAAAAGCCCAGTGAAAGCTAATGTGTTCGCAAACATGTCCGCAGATGTCAAATGAGCTTTTGCCCTCCAAATGAGCTTTTTTTTCCCTCCCCAATAAGATTCTAAACAGGCCCAAGCTTTTGACAGTGGTAGATGATCTTGTTAGGGGTAGATGATCTAATCATAATCCACTTCATGTATGACATTCTGATTAAAATATATATTTATCATTTTTAATTAAATGTTTTAGTGTATTTTTCTTCTTTTTCAATAATTATTGAATTTTTTTTTTATTTTTTACATTTTTTAACATAAATTATAACAATATGTGTGTGTGGGGGGGTATTCAATAAAGTTCATGCCCCTTTTCAATCATTTTTATCTAAACGAACTTTTTAAAAGCTAATCCAAACAGGTTCAATGTTAAAAAAAAGTCACTTCTGTCACTGTCAATCCAAACACAAATCACATTTACAATCTGACTTTTTTCAATCTGACTTCTGTAAAAGCCCATTTAGAAAAAAAGCCACTTTTTATCTTTCTTCAAAGTTATATCTAAAAATTTTGGGACAAATTTACACCTTAACAAAAACGATGTGGATGTCATATGGATTGTCAGCTTAACATATTTGATAAACTAACGGTCAAAATTAATTGAGATAACGGCATGGGCAAAATTGCCTCTCTGTGAAAACTTCCGGTGCAAAATTGTCCCTCAACCCTATAATGTACTCATTCTATCCTTAATATAAAATATAGTTGGAGAGTTGATTTTAGTCCTAAATATAAGATATATTTTTCATATTTATCAATATTTTTCTAATTTATCTCTATTGATTCTCTCCTAACAATAATTAAGGAGGAGAGAGAAGGAGAGAATTAAGAAAAATAACAATGGCGTTTTAGAAAATACATGTCATATTAACTAATTTCCTTAATCTAATTAAATTAGGTAAATATGTCTTATATTAAGAACATAAGGGAATAAAATTTTGTGCATTATCAAGATGGATGTGTATATATGGCTGCATTTTCATTAGGTTATGTATTTTATAATGTAAAACTAATTCCATTAAATTTTACATAATCTTTTATTTTTAATCGTAATCCATGCATTCATTGTAGCGTCCATAGAAGGTTGGAAGTTGGAACTCATATCCTCATGTTTATAATCGATCTTCTTTACATCCAAAAGCTTGATGGAAGATGATTAACGCGATGTAAGAGAATTTTAAATAGTCTAAAATACCCTAAAATCATTCTCAAATTTGGAACCGTTAAGCACAAGCTAAGAACCACCCCAGTTTCAACTTTAAGCATCATCTTGAGTTGCCATTGAAAGGGGAATGAATAATGAACACCAGATAAATGTTTTTTAAAAAAGAAGAAATGGTTTAATTTTTTAAGCATTAATTATAAAAAAAATTTATTTTTTAATATGACAATCTGACTTAGGTTAGATTGAAATATTGTCAGGTTCAATTAATGTTAACTCTTCTAATGGATTATATTAAAGTAATTTTTAATAATGAGACAATTATATTAAGCTAGACAACTTTACATATGAGATAAGGGGCATGCCAAGTTAGCTAATGACTTGAGAAGCCCATTATCTAATATAGTAGTAAACCAAATAGAATATATTTTACATCATGTAGTATATATGAAATATGTTAGGTAACTTACCTATTGAGTACAATGATCTTGGCATGTGACTGCTTAGTCAGTTTATAAAATAAAGGAATTTCCACAGGATTACCAATGTAGTGCTGATTAGGGATGTGCAATCAGTTTTTTGGTTCGATATTCGGTTAAAATCGAAAAACTGAAATATACCTATTTTTACAACCGAACTGAAACCGAAATGAGTAAAAAACCGAACACCGAATAATCAAAATATTTTGGTTCGGTTTTTCGGTTTTTCCGGTGTTTGGGCCACATTTTAGGCATTTTTGGTTCAAGTATGTCCAATTCGAAAATCTAAAAATAAGGGCCTTTTTGGTTCAAGCTTGTCCACGTTTTGAGCCTTTTAATTAAGAAACAAACTTTAAATCAAAAATCTTAAAAGGAAAAGACCTTATTACAATTCAATTCCTATTGTAAACTATCATATTTATATAAGGAAATGATTTTTTCTTAATAGCTTTCCTTTTTTCAGTGATAATTTCAGTTATTCGGTTAAAACCGAATTAATTTCACAAAAACCGCACCGAAAAATGCCTATTTTACAAACCCAAAAAAATGAAAACCGAAAAATCGAATTAAGTAAGGTTCAGTTTCGGTTAAGATTTGCTCACCCCTAGTGCATGATGCAAAAAAAAAAAAAAATTCCCTTAGGGTGTGTTTGGTTGAAGGGGAGGGTAGAGGAGGGAAAATTTTAAATTAAATTTTGTTCCCTCCTTTTATTTTATACTAAGGATCCCTTCCTTTCCTCTATTTTTAACAAATCAAATAAATTAATATACCCACCCCTATAAAAAAAAGTCACTACAAAGCATTGAGGCAACCTAATGTCTCACACGAGTGCAAGTTTTGTAGGAGCAATCTTGTGGTTGTGGTTTAAAACATTGTTACTAATTAATAAATTTTTTTATATGGCTAACTAACTGATTTAAATTGGAATATTATCAGGCTCAATAGAGGATAACTCTCCTAAAAACATTTTCCTTTTGAAGTCAAACTAATTAATAATTATCAAAGGAAAAAAAAATATAAATTATCTCTTGCTTTTATGAGAAATGTGATTTACATTCACTGTTGTTGTAAGTAAAAGAGCATATGGCCAATCTATCTCACCAATTGTAAATTACAGTGAAGCCATGTGAAGTTAAATCATTTTGTCCACGACTCAACAACATTTAAAAACAGGAACATAAATTACAAACACACGCATACTCTTCCCCCGTCTTTATAATAAGGCAACTTCTAAAAAAATAGATATATAATTCTTGTTATATATTAAGTCATAAAGTGATATATTAAGTACGTTTTTTAGTATTGTTCTTATTTAAAATCCTATTAATTACAAATTCTATGATTTATTGGATATATTTTATGATATTAAATATGAGTAAATTTAATTTTTTTTCTATTTTCCGACAAAGTTAAAAATTTAACTACTACTACTTCTCAATTTTGTTTAGGTGTTTATAGGTGCCTTGTAATTACAAAGACACCAGAGAGGGAATTTTCCCTTATTTTGAAGTCTCGACCCAAATGCATGCAATGAATGAAAACAAGAGAGTTTGAAATAATTTTGTTTTACCTTTTCTCCCCTACTTTTTACTCTTAAGTCTTAATGCCTTTGTTGGTCTAGGAGTGACAAGCTTTAAAAAGTTGCAATTTGTTTGTTCAATTATGTAAGAGCAAAGTAATCTTTTTTATTTTTTCAACGAGGGCAAAAGAAAGGAATCTTTAATTTACTTTTAATTGATCGTTCTTTCATCTTAAGACTATCTAATTAAATTAAGGCAAAAATTTACTCAAAAAATTCTCATTTATGGGTAATGTTACCCGTAAGTTTTTTTTGGGTTTAAGGTTGTTATGAAAGTCTTTGATTAATAATCTTTTTTAAAGATATGATTTTAGATAGAGTATAATGATGTCATGCGATTCATGTAGCCGACTCTACTTAATAGAATAAGGCTTTTCTTTTTATTGTTGTTGTAAGATTACCTTAAAAGTATTAAAATAAAGTAATGATGCCTTTTAATTAAAAATATTAATGATTAACATCAATTTTTTAATATTCAACATCAATTTTTTAATGGGGTGGGGTAACATTGCTATATTTTATAACTTTCAAGACAATATTATTAGTGAAAACTTTTAAGACAAATTTACATTTTAACCCTTAAATTAAACTTACAAAGAAATCATCAAGATTTGATATTAGTTTGTGGGTGCTAAAATGTAAACAAGGTACACTATTTAAAAATAATGAACAACATGATTCATTTCTCTAATGTTAAATTTATTGGAAAAATTATTTGTTTCATTAAAAAAATTGATAGTTTTTAAATTTATCTGAAAAGACAAACGTCCCTCTTTTATTTTCAGAATTTATAAATTTTTCTTAAAATTTAAAAATAAAAAAATCATGCTAGCTTCCCTTCGACTGTTATACAGACTATTCAAATTTATATTATATTTTTAAAATAGGCACATATATGTGTTATATATTTATATAAAATATAGATTATAGATACCCAACTTAAGCATCACTAAAATTTTATAAGCATCTATATTTGAAAATATATATACATTTCAAAGATAACAAATCTATCTAATTTTTAACAAAACTCAAATATCTTTTTGGCCACCAACAAAATTTAAATATAATATTATCACCGATCCTTAATAAAAGATACACTTATAATTTAATTTTTTTATTAAAATGGATTTTATATTAAACATAGGTAGTAATAAGATGATTTTTTTCTTTTGGAACCTAGCTATTAAAGTTCACATAAAAAATGCAATAATAATAAGATAAACAAAATGCAGTCTTTTTTGTTGGTATTGAAGCTTTTGAGGGTGGGTGCAAGCGTGAGCAAGATTCTCTTTCATCAGGCTATCGTTTCTAGGAGACTAATTGTTAAATACTAATTAATTAAATTAATTAAAGATACTTTTGAAAACAAATTACTCTTGAGCTCCAGTTCATTGGGGTGAGTAATGATGATTAGGGAAGTGAAACATAAAGTTCAAAATGTTGAGCATAACTAAGAAGGGCTCAAATAATTACACTTGTCAATAGTCAAAAGTCATTCACTTCAATCATTGTTAGAGAGAGAATATTTTGTGGGTAACAATAATTTATTTATTTATTTCTGACGAGTTAAATTTTAAAAATATATTATAACTCTATTTTTTTTATTTGATTAAATGTTTCCTCCTTGATGCTTGAAGGTCCAAATTTTTAACCTCTTCTCTCTTAGTTAGTACATTTTTCGATATTTAAATTTGTATTCTATTCTTTATAGGTAAGGCTTTTACCACTTTAACCAATAAATTATTGGTATAACTTCATAAATTTTAGTGCAACCAATTTCAATTTTTTATAATAACAATTATGTATCACTCTTATAAATTTTCATAAAATTATATATCTCCTAAAGCTCTTTTGTTTTTCCATTATGTTTTTTTAATTCATTTTTACCATTTTTTATCAAGATAATTTTCTATATTTTCATGAAGGAATTTATAGAAAATTGTTACTCTCTCTTTTATGGGGGGTCTAATTTTTCATATAAGTTAAAGTTTCAACATGTTCAATCATTTAATTTAATGATATTTTTCCCCCTAATTTTATCACGCTCTCTTATATTATTTTTCTTCTATACATTCTTTTTCATCTCTTTTCCTACCAATCATTTCTCACATATACGATTTTATAAATAAGATTATATTTAGATAAAAAATATATATCTTACATATTTATTGATCTTAACTAATTTTAATTGATTTCTTAATAAAAATAAAGCCATTATTTTAACCTTGTATCTTTAAAGCGGAGGAGTATAATCTGTACTGAAATTGGTATTTTACTCAAATAAATAGTGTAATAATGTTTGATGAATTATTTTCTTCTTATGGTTTTTTGAATTATTTTCTATAAGTTTAGAACCCTTTCTAGAATGTGATCTAAATTTATTTTCCTCTTTTTTTTAGCAAAAATTTTCCTCTTTTTTTATTAAAAAATAAATTTTTTCCTCTTTCTTTATGTGTGTATGAAACTTAATAAAATGTGTGGAGGAAAAAAATAAAACAAATTATATAGGAAGTCGGATAAAAGTTGCATGAATCATGACAAAAGTTTTTATAAAATTTTTCATTTTAATATTAATTTCTAAATGAAATAATTACTCATAAATTGATATTGTAAAATATCAATCCATATCAATAATTGCGTTTAAAATTTGCATTAGAGACTCACAATTTATAAATTATAAATTATGTGATTTATTCTACCCTATACTAACATAGGACTCACATTTCATTTGATCACTGCAAAATGTTTTTGTTAACAATGTCATGAAGTTTGAAATTTCATTTTAACCTTGTGGCATGAATGATTCTTCATTAGTTAGAGGTTATAAATTCGATCCTACATGTAACATCATTTCTTTAGTTTCTATTACTCCGGTCAAAAAACATGGCAATCAATCTTTATACAGAAATTGGAATTACATAAAAAGAAAAAAAGTAATAAAAAATGATAAATAAATTAAAGGGGTTGAAGAGATGAACTGTCAATGGGACCCGCAATGAGGACAAAGTGTCAGAGTTAAATGTAACTTTAGTAAACCTAACTTTGGAAGCAAATGCAAAAATTAAAATTACTGAGTGAGACATACACAATCCAATTTGTTACCAACCACCCAATTCATTTCATTTTTATTTCCATTCAATGCGTACTCACTTCTCACCTTTTTGTTTAATTTTTTTAATATTTCATTTCGTACCTTTTTATTAATGTACTGAATTGGAAGATTTGATGTTACTTTACCTTTTCTTGTTCATTTACTTTCTAGTTGAGAACATTATTAGGCATCCTAAGTTCATTTCATCTTTACAACACCCCCAACATCATACTTTTTGTTTTTTCTCTTTAAATATATTTGTGATGTGATTTGATAGAGTTTTTGTCAATTCACCTTTCCCAAAAGCAAAAAAAAAAAAAAAAAAAGGTTACATTTTTAAATTTTTATCTTAACTATTTTAATTTTTTTTTTAAAAAGCTTCAAATTATAATAACTTTATTAACAGGAATTAAGTTAGTATCAAGTTTTAAGAAAATTATTATGAATTTTTTTTGATAGAAAAATTATTACCAAATTTAAACATTAAGTTCTTAGTAACATTATAATGCCTTTTTTGAAAGTATTATTTTTTTAAACGAATTGTTAGATCTAACTTATCTAATTCGATTTTAAACCATAAACAGCCCCAAATTGATTAGAAAGATTAGATTAAAAAATGGTTAATATAATCTATAGTGCCTCAAGTTTATCTTTATTTTAGTTTTGATTCTTCAAATTTTATTTTAATTAAAATATTGATTCATATCATTAAATAAAAATTTGGACCATTTTTTTTATTAAAGGATAAAAAATCATATTAACAAAAAAAACTAATCTTGCATGCCAATATTAAGAGGTTTATTTTATTTTTTAAAAAGTATTGCTATCCTTATTTTTAACAAAAATAAAAATGATGTCACACTCTTTCATTTCAGCACTTTTGCACTTAGGCAAAAAGAAAGCTGAAAGCAGCAATTGTCTAGTGCAGATAATAATGTTCTAAAGTCTTTTAATTAAATTTTTTAAATGCATTTGTACTATTTATATTATTTTTCCCATAACTTTGCCAATCATTGATCTCATACCCAATTAAACAGCACTAATTTTCTTCTTTAACCTGAAATTTGGAAGCCCATTGACCTTTTATTAATACCCTTTTAACGGCAAAACCAGATCAATCCATGCACAAAGAATATAGTATAATAAGTGAAATTAGAATATTCTTTCAATTTATGCTTAAATTTTACCATGAACATCGCCATCAAATGCTCTTTTGACCCCCAGACATTAGCCGCCAGTTTTGCATAGGCAATAAGAAATATAATTGGAAATTAATGGTTTCAAACAAAATTGCCATTAATAATAATAAGCGAGCACTTGTACTCCATAACCAAAAAAAAAAAACAAAAAAGATAAATATACACTTTTAATCTTTTAACTTTCCACGAAATTTCATTTTAGTCCAGTAAATATAAAAATATAAATTTAGATATTAACAAAATATTTTCAAATACTGATATGTATTAAGTTAAGTTTTGTTTAAAATAATGATTGGCACAACAAATCATCATTTAAGATTAACAATGAAGGATTATATTGAAATCATGTATAAAATTAGAGAAAGGTCAAAAAAGGACTCCATTTAAATAAGTTTGCTTCATGCATGCTCATTCATATTAGTTGAAGTTTAAAACATTATTTAAACAGTAACATAAGTTTTTTAAACCTCGAGTGGGATTATTATACTATTATACTATTATCACAAGAACATGAAAACAAACGAAGGGAAAGGATGGAAAGGACAATATATAAGCATGTGCTAATAATATAGGAATATGGCGATTTCTTTTTATAGTGATAAAAAGAGAAAGAGAAGAAGAGCATGTGATGTGGTGTACACGTGCATTGGGGCATTGGTTGGTTCTGAAATCTCTCTCTTTAAACTCTCTCTCTCTCTGGCAAATTTGCACGGCTTACGAAGTGAGAAGAAACACACACAGACACAGAGACAGAGACAGTGAGGGAAGAAAAGCAAAGAAAGCAAACAACGACAGGTTTCAGCAGAGTAGCATTACTCGTTGAAGTGAACCCATAAAAAAGGAAGAGACTTCGAGAGTTCAAAACCAAACCCAACTTCTCTCTTTCTTTCATTCTTCTGCCAAAGTGCCAATGATGTTTAATAATGCCGTGTTCAGAGAGGGAAAAGAGCGAAACTTGCTTCTGAGTTCTTTGTTACTTGTTCTTCTCTCTCAATCATTCTCCTCCTCCTCCTTCTCCTTCTTCTGAGTCTTATACTGTTTGTTTCGTTTTGTCTCTCTGCCGTTCATAGTTTCCATGAAATGGGAGAAGAGTCCTTGACAATATCAACATCAGTCCCATTTGACAGAGCAGTTGATCAGGTCACGTTTCTCTGTTCCTTTCTTCTTCAGTTCTCTCACTTGACATGATTTCAAATTTTGCAGTAATGTTCAAAATTTTCATATTATTTTAAGATGTGGATGAACTGTATCCGTTCGTTCTTTCTGTGATTTCTAGCTGTTTGATAAAATGCTTACGGTATGATTTTTTTTTAAAATCTCTGCAATATGCGTAAACTTCAAATGGGGGTCCCAATTTTTTTTTTAAAAGTAATACGGGGTTTCCATTCAAAATTCAAAATTTGTCTCTTCTGCGCTCTTTTCACATTCCCATTCAAGTTTTTTTTTTTACCGGTTTAACAGAGTTTCTCATTCTCTAGTTATTAACATAATTTCATTAACAGTGTTGTTTCATTCCCTTTCTGAAACAAAGCATTGAACTGATTTTATCAATTACTAACTTTCAGAACATGCATGGGATCAATCGGCAGCTTTCTTTCTCATTCTGTTTTTTACCTACTATGTCTAAATCACGCATATAATTAATTTTCTGCCAGTGATTACCAATAGAGACAGTTTTTTCCCCTCTGGTTCTTCCTTACGTAACAGTCTTGAGAAAATCTATATTCCGTTTGTTCAGTTTAATGTAATTTTGTTCTGACTTATATTTTTGCAACACTAGAGAATCTCCAAACATACACATATCCGTACATGGTTATTTATATGTCTGAATCTGTGAGTCTGTTTGTGTGACTATTTTTTATGAAATGGAGTCCAAGATTGTCAAAGTGACTAATATTTGGACTCTATTATTGTATTTCCTTGCTGGAATCTTTTCCACTGTTAATTTACCCTGAGAAAAAAAATGGTGTCTTTTTTATCCACAACTGAAAATTTGGCATGTGAAATTCTCCTCAGGCAATTGTATCTATAAAGAAAGGTGCATACTTACTGAAGTGTGGACGCAGAGGGAAGCCGAAGCTCTGCCCATTCAAACTCTCTCAGGTAAGAAAGAATATGTGAGATGGCAGATTATTTGGGACTTCTCTAGTTCTCTTTGATCATTCCCTGTCAGTGAATTTTCTTTTTCTTTTTTCTTTTAAAAAGAATTAAACAAAGTGCAAATGAACAGTTCTCAGCATAAAGTTCCTAATATTAGGATATATCTACGTGAATGAGTTGGCTTGTTCCTATTATCATACTTGTTCTCTAGATTAGCCATTTGAATGCTACATTTGGAATCAGAAGCTAAAGCACCACATGGTTGTCTGAAGCTGATCTAAAATATTTTTTCCTAGATCTTTCTCCTTCAAAATCTTGCCCCTTTAACTAGTTTCTTTATCATTGTTTTTTTTGTTAACGGTATTTGCATTTGTCTCTTCAATTGATTACTCATTCTATATAACATTCTACTGAGATTCATGTACTGATCTCAAAATGAAAACTTTTCAGGTAAGGTTGAGATAATATGAATGATGTGGACTGCAGAATTTGTATTTTAACAGAAAGCTCTTTGAAAATGTACAATTCAGTATATACTCTTTCTCTTGCTTCAAATAAAGCAGCAAATACTTTAACCTGGATCTGGAACAATTTTTTATTTTCTTTGTAGAACTTTTATCATCCTTAGAGGAAAAACAAATTGGCAGAAAAAAGAAGGCTCGTTTGATAATGTAATTCAATTATACATTTCATAGAATGCAGACAAGAGTACTCTCTTCTTTTCTAACTTTTATGTTGAATTGTGTGTTGAGCTTTGGCTTTGCAAAGTAATGAGGGTAATTTATTATCTTCTTGATTGTTGACATAAAAAATATATAGGCAAAAATGTGATATGCAAGATGGCTTATGTCAATTGGCAAACATGTGTTGTACATAATTCTATTTATTCCTGTGTTTCTTATGCCTATTATGATTAGGTTATTATAAAATGTCTTTTCCCCTAATTTCAGGATGAGAAAAATTTGATTTGGTACTCCGGACAGCAGGAAAAATACTTGCGGTTGAGTTCGGTCACGAAGATTATTCAAGGACAGGGAAATGTATGTAACAAATATTAATCCCTTCTCACTCATCGCACTGTCCACTTATTGAAAGAATTATAAAAAGAACCTACTTGTTTTTGTCTAATAAATTGCTCTCCACTTTCAGATAAAGTCCCAAAAGCCGAATCAAAATGGGAAGGAGTGCCACTCATTTTCTCTAATTTATGCTAATGGTGAACGCTCACTTGATCTGGTAATGTGGTTGTATGTGTATATATATTACAAATGTGCTTTTGCTTTGTACATTCACATTCTTGCATTTAAAAAATTCTAATTCTAGTTTCAATCCTCTTTGAATTTATCTCTTCAACTAGATATGCAAGGACAAAGCACAGGCTACTTCATGGTTTTTGGGGTTGAAAGCTGTAATTTCTCAGTCCCCACACCAAAAACCTCTTGGTAGTTTAAGAAGCTGCAAAGGTATACAGAGTTGTGTCAGTAGTCCAGCTGGAATCTTGCGAAGAAAGAAAAACCTTGGCCTTCTGGAGGATACTGCTGAGTTTACAAAGGTTTCATAAATCTGCTGCATTCCTTTTCCCTAAAGTTCAAATTTTGTTTCCTAAAAGGTCATCTTTGAAAGTAATATCTTAGATGTTTTAAAAATCATTTCCATTGATTATGTTCTTTTGTGTGTGTTTTAAATGAATATGTTCTTTTTTTTTTATGTTTTATTCAAACTATTAAATGAAAAATTAGATTGACATTTTCCTTTATATTATCATTGACTGAATGTGGTTTCAGACTACAAGTTAAACGCATTAATGCTGCATGTTAGTTATATGTTAGAATACTACCTCGGGTCCTTAATATAAGATCCAATTGACTTTTTTGGATAGATTAAGGAAGCTAAATAATTTATTTTAAAGTATTTATATATATTTTTATAATAAACTAGTTTGTCTGACTTATAAACTGATATATAATCAAATGATTCATGGCATATGCTATGATTAACTAACTTATTTAGTTTCCTTAATCTCTTCAAGAAAAGTCAAATGGGGCTTATATTAAGGACTAGAGGAAATAAAGGTTTTTCATTGTATACTGGTCTTCCATTTTTTTCCCTGCTGTACCATTCTTAGACTATGAAATACATTTGGTTTTCTTGTGGAATAGACTAGAGAAATTGTGTCTTTAGAAAATCTCTATTGTGTCTGAGTAGTAGGAATGCTTATTATACTGAACATGTAAATGTATCAATAATGTATTCCAGATCCCATGGAACAAGTAGGTTTCATGTATTTTTATCTCATTTTCTTACCTTCATCTTACCCTATCTTATGAAGAGGGAAAAAAAAAATGGAAGCAATAAATAATGTCTTAGAAATGTTGTGTGAAAATTTAGTTTCCACTTTCCACCTTAATTTTGACAGCCAATTGTTGTCCTCTGGAAGGTACACAGCGTATGTGCAAGTCCTACTTTGTCACTTTCAGAGAGGTGCTTTTCTGATGGCTTATCATATACTTGTGATAGCTTTTACACATCAGAATCTTTCCCGTCTGACGCTCAAAGGGCAGTTGATAATTCAGTGCCAAATTCTCCCTATATTGATCCAGATATTCTTAGCAAGAGCAAATCAACATATGTTGATCCAGAATATCAGAAGGATTTGGCCTATAGGTATCTTGTTCCCGCTCCCTCTCCACGTGTAGCAAATAGCAACATATTGAAAGATGTCATGATCTGGGGAGGTGGTATTGTCGGGATCGCTGTGAGTGGGGATGATCAGCTTGTTGACCAACAAGGAGCTCATGTGCTATTGCCAAAGTTACTAGAATCTACAATGATGTTAGATGTAGAAAACATAGCATTAGGAGAAAAACATGCTTCACTTGTTACAAAACAAGGTGAAGTGTTAAGCTGGGGTGAGGGGAAAAGAGGAAGGTTGGGGCTCAAAATTGATATAGATATAACCTCACCCAAAATTGTTGATTCTCTTAATGGGGTCCACATAAAGGATGTTGCATGTGGCGAGTATCATACGTGTGGTTTAACGAATTCTGGAGAAGTATATGCTTGGGGGAATGATGGTTGTTGTGTTGCAGATCAGTTTGGTGAAGGGAGATTCAAAACTCAATGGATACCACACAAACTCTCTGGCCCTTTAGATGGTATTATTATATCACATGTCA
Source organism: Albizia julibrissin (assembly GCA_037074505.1). Taxonomy (NCBI): domain Eukaryota; kingdom Viridiplantae; phylum Streptophyta; class Magnoliopsida; order Fabales; family Fabaceae; genus Albizia; species Albizia julibrissin. Next base: position 37,236,770 of record CM073483.1, on the reverse strand, counting down.
CTTGTGGGGAGTGGCATACGGCGATTGTCTCATCGTGTGGACGACTATTTACATATGGGGATGGTACATTTGGAGCTCTTGGGCATGGGAATTCAGAGAGCATTTCTCAACCAAAAGAAGTTGAATCTCTCAAGGGTCTTTGGGTGAGGTCTGTTGCCTGTGGATCATGGCACACAGCAGCAATTGTTGAAGTCATGGTTGACCGGTTTAGGTATAATACCGGTAAGCTGTTCACTTGGGGTGATGGAGAGAAAGGGATGCTTGGCCACGTTGATAACGTGAGGAAGCTCTTGCCAACTTGTGTTTCACAACTTCTGGATTATGATTTTGTTCAAGTATCCTGTGGAAGAATGTTGACTGTGGCACTTTCCAATATGGGTAAAGTCTTCACAATGGGAAGTGCAGTGCATGGACAGTTAGGAAATCCGCGTGCCAAGGATAAATCGGTTACAATTGTTGAAGGACTGCTTAAACAGGAATTTGTGAAAGAGATATCATCAGGCTCATATCATGTTACTGTCTTGACATCTTCCAGGAGTGTCTATACATGGGGAAAGGGTGCAAATGGACAGCTAGGATTAGGTGACACCGAAGACCGATACTCACCATCTTTTGTTTCAGCTCTAAGAGACTGGCAGGTTGAGAGTATTGCTTGTGGACCAAGCAGCACGGCTGCTATCTGTTTACACAAACCAATTTCCATTAGTGACCAGTCAGCTTGCAGTGGTTGTAAGTTGCCTTTTGGATTTACAAGGAAGAAGCATAATTGCTATAATTGTGGTCTCTTATTTTGTCATCCATGTAGTGGTAAGAAGGTTACTAATGCAGCTCTAGCGCCAAACAAGAACAAGGCTTTTCGGGTTTGTGACCAATGCTTCAATAATAAACAGCTTGGAAGTACGCCTTCAGTTGTGGCATCTAGGTCCAGAAATTATAACTCTCAGAAGCTGCTGAAGAATCAGAACAAGTTTACTGATTTTACTGAAGATAGAGGAGAAGCAACAGTGACACAGGGTCCACTGTTGTCTCTCGGTCAATCATGCTACAAACGAAGCGTGCCGGGTGGAAGAAAGGAGTGGAAAAACCAACAAGAAAGCTTGCATAACTTAGAAAACATTTCTTCTGTATATGGTGGAGTGCAGAAATGGGGTCAAGTTTCATGCCCTGCCCTGTTTGAAAATTGTACAGAAAGTTCTGTTTCATCATTTAGAAATAAAAAATTAGGTTCTCTTACTTCAGTGAATTCAGAGTCTACTTTATTCACCAATTTGTATGGAGAGAAAGATACCACAAAGTCTGATCATACATTGATAGAAGAAGTTCAGAGGCTGAGAGCTGAGGTAAGTGACTCCAAATTGTTTATTTTGGTATATTTGCTGGTCCATAAAATTCCTTCCCTGTTATGCTTTAACTTATCTGTTACAATTTTCTATCTTCATATTTAAAAGCTGAGTTTATCTCCCAATGGTGCTTATTTTGTATCTTGAATTAGGCTAGGATCCTTGAAGAGCAATGTGAGATAGGAAACCGTAAGTTACAAGAATGTCATAAAAAGATTGAGGAGACTTGGCTCTTGGCTAAGGAGGAGGCTGCAAAGAGCAAGGCAGCAAAAGAGGTCATAAAAGCATTGGTATTAAGGGTAAGTTATTTGTTTGTCCTTTTATGGCCTCCTTATCTTTGACTGAGCATATTCGCCTTCGTTTTGTATAGGTCTTGTTACTTTCACTCTAAATAAGTTCCTGCTTGTAATATCTGATAAGGGGAATAATACATGAAAGTTGAACTATATATTCATATTAGTTCAGGCTCTAGGTCTTCATTTTTGCTGTTAGAACTCTGTTCAAATTGATTCTCAGGATAACAAAGTAGAGAAATAAAATTATCAATCAACCTTCTTGAATGGATGTGTTGATATTTTCATTAAAAGTTCCTCCATTTGGGATCACTAGCTACATTTGGTAAGCAAGATATAATATATAATAGAACTAAAGTTAGGATATCAAGATTTTCTGCAGCAAATTGTAAATTTTAGTTAGTTTGTCTTTATGGTGAGACCTTACTGTCCTTGTTCTATGTAATTTATATAATTATAGTTTTTGCAGCTGCAAACGGTGTCAGATAAAACCATAGCTGGACAAGAAGGAAAGCTTGGGATACAGGAATGTCTGTCAAATTTAACACCCATTCGTACAGATGTCAATTCTCCGAAGGATGGCAATGTGGACAGTCTATCAAATTCTCCTATAGTGTTCTCTGACTCGTTAAAATCGAGACTTGCGAGAAGCTCAATCCTTAAAAGTGATAGATCAAAGGAAGATTCTCAGTTAAATAAAGCAGAATCTCATGAAGACAGCTCTGAAGGCTTGAAGGTTGAATGGGTAGAACAGTATGAGCCTGGTGTCTACATCACTTTAACTTCCTTGCCATGTGGGCAGAAGGGCCTTAAGAGAGTTAGATTCAGGTAATTCTATTTCTGATTTATTATTTCAATCCAACAGGGATCTCATTGAAGAAGTTTTTAATGGCATAAACCAATACACACAGCTTCTAAACTTCAGCAACAGCATGTGAAGTTGTGGTTGGCCAAAATAAGTTTAAATGCTAGAAAAAGATTATTTCATGTCTCTTCACTGTTGTTTTGGTCTACCTATTTGGGTTTATCTAAGAACCTCAAAAATGTCATCAATGTCCACTTCTCTTGCAGCTTGTAGTTTTGAACTTTATGTGGAAATTTCTAGTCATTATATCTGTGGTATGATATGCAACTTTAAAGATTCTGCATGATTTTCGTGTCTTCCTTGTATGTTTCCTCATTGATCAGTTGGGGAATTGAAGGTTTACTTATTTGGCGGTGTTAATATGCAGCAAAAGTTCTTCAATTAGCCATGTCTACAAAAAGCTGATATATATATATAGAATCTGTTTAATAATTTTTATGTCTCCCCACCTACATGGTGATCTGAAACTCCACTGATGGCATCTGTGAAATGCAGCCGGAAACAATTTTCTGAGAAGGAAGCGGAGCGATGGTGGGAGAAGAATCAAGCCACAGTGTATCAGAAGTATGGGATTGAAGGATATATAAAGACAAGCCAAAACTGGGAGAAGGGCTAATGTTTTACATCTCCAGCAGTAATTTATCTCTGCAGCTTCAAGTCTTAGCTGAGAGGTTTACTGCAAGAAGGACACAAAAAAAGTCGTATTGTATCCAAATATGCTTTGTTCATATGAGTATATATTCTTGGGCATTATTCCATTCTATGTACAGTCAACAAGCAAGAACATTGTCTCTCTCTAATCTACAGTATAAAAGCTTGTTCCTTTCAGTTAATTTTAGTATGAAATGGCAAAGACTGAGACACCCACAGGCAATTTATTTACAGGAATTCACTTATCATCACTTTCTTGATGGCTCCAAATTTATTCTTGTCTTTTGCATCATACAGGGGAGAGTGCTACGATAATTTGTTCTAAATTTTGACATTGTCAAGTTCTTCAAATTTTGTGTATTGTAGCAGTATGTTCCGTTTGGATGGGAAGAAAATTTGAGAGGAAAGAAAATGGGAGAGGAAACGGAGAGAAGGGAAAATTAGAAAGAAAATGTTTCGCCCCACTGTTTAGATGGACAGGAGAATAGAAAGGAAAGAAAATGAGTAAATATTAGAATGATTAGAACACTCTTCTGTATAAAGAATATATCATATATCCCTTTCCAACTCTCACCTGATGGGAGTCTTATATACTGAATTGTTCTATCACAATGCATCATATTGACACTAGTATCATCATATAATTTAAAACCAAATTATTTAGTAAGATATATTTTGATGTTATTATATTTTAAAACCAAATATTTTTTTTAAAAATATTTTTCAAGGTGAGAAAAGTGGATAATTTTTTTTAAAATTAAAATAATAATAGGAAATAGATAAATTATACAGTATCTAATATTATTAATAAAAAGTGAAAGGGTTAAAATAGAATATAATATCTTGAGGTATTAATTTCATATGTGGAGAGACGAATTGAATTGAAGTGAACATCTCACTAAAATAACAGGGTTTTCTTAAAACTTCAACTTTAAGTAATCCTAATCATAAGCTAGGTATTAAACTTGGAAGCTATTATTTATCCTTGTTGAACTTAAAACATGTTCTTGACTGGTTTTGTTCCTACTTTCTACAAAGGGAGCATGTATTAAATCAATCGTTAATATGAATTGAATGACATTTCCCCCCCAATGTTGACTTTTTCTTATATATATATATATATATATATATATATTGCTTGAGCTTTTAAAAATTATGTTCTTAATTAGATTGTTCTACAATGTTCTTTAGGGTACTTATATTTTCTCTTGAAATACTTTCACGGCAACAATATACCTTTTTTTTTAACCCTGTTGATATGTAGCCATATTTAGGACGTTGAAATAAAAATTCATAGCATAAGCAACGAGTTTGTTTGTTTGTTTTTTTTGACCAATAATCAATGAGTTTGTTTAGTAAAATGAGCTAGTTTCTCATAACGTGGAAAATCAAGATTTAAATTCGAGAAATATTTACATTTAGTGTCTGACGGTATCTCAAACATTATTATCTCCAATAAGAGAATACTTATACATAGTAAAAAAAATTCAAAATATAAGCCTACACATGTAAATATATTAAAATGTGCATGTGATCATTATTGAATTAAACCCAAGTAAACTAGTCTAATTTGGTACCTTATCCAGTCTTGGGATTTAATTTCAGTAATTGGAATACGAATTAATTGGACCCAAAAACAAAGAAAAAACTTGTGAGCCACATTGGATGTTGACATATTTATGAGCCCACTAGTGAACCAGAAAGGTACATAATTTGTGTTGTGAGTTGTGACCGATTGAAAAAGGAAGGCTTTTGGGCAGAGAAACTTGAGTTAAGATCCAGCTTTATTCTTCTTCCTCATTCTGACTATAAAACTCCTCAAACTTTGTTTCTTTTTGTCCATTTTTGTCTTCCAAGCCTGTGGTCCATGTGGAGCCATGCAGTGTCACCGTCTTTAAATATGTTAGGCCACATGATATCCGACGCTTTTACCCGATCCTATTATTAATTATCCAAATAACTGACTAGTTTAAGGTTTTATGGCTAAGATATATCTCTGAGTCTTTTTCTAATAAAGTGGGATTCGAACTCATTTAGCTCATTTTGTGGTCTTGTATATATGAAATTAAAGAGAAGATGACGGAGGAAGAAAATATGAGAAAGGAGAGAAGGAATAGATTCATAAAGGAGAAAAGAACTAAAAATTGGATTCATGAAAGGGAAAACTTGATATGATATGATACACACACAAAGAGACAAGCATATTATATTATATTATATAGAATATCTCCACACAGGAGGTCAAGAGGCAAAAGCATCAGATATCTAACGTACAAGTGATTCTCCCATGCATGCCACGTGGATTCTTTATTTGATTCACGTGGCAAAAGCAGGTCCCACATGGGTCCCACCTTGGTCTTAGCTGTACATCTCCCCATCATCCATTGCCTTATACTAGAACGAGAAGTTTCATTTTTTTAGATAATTACGATTTTTAATTATGAATTGTGGACGGATGTGCCTTATAAACCTAATAGTTCCTAGGTTTAATCATTGTTATCAGATCCGGACTGGATCAATTGGTCCGATTGAAAACTGACCAACCGGCTGGTAGATCGGTCCAGGTCGATTTATTTATTTATTATTTTTATTTTTTTAGAATTTCATATTAATAATCTTAAAATCTTTAATTTTTTACCGGTTTAGCCCCGAGTTAGCTCTAGTTTGATTCTGGTCTGACCCACTGACCTTTGATTTGGTACCCGAACCGGTTCAGTAATCAATCCGAATTTAATTACAAAACAATCTATTAGTTGAGATAATAAACGGTTTCACCTGCTAAGAAAGAGAACACAAGTTTAAATTTTGGAAAACGCATTTATTGGGAGAGGCGAAAACCCTTTACGCTCCAAGTTTAGAAAGGGAAAACCATTTGTCAAATAAAAAAAAAATTAATTAAAGGTAAAAAATAATACAATATTAATTAGTATTTTTCATTCTTTTCTTGATACATTAGTAGGATTTGCAAGGTTGCACACGGACAGAGTGGACCAAACCAGAACCCAATCCGATGTCTAGTCTATATTCATGGACAGATTGAGTTCGACAACCTGAGGTCGGGTTGGACTGGACTTGGTCCATCAGAATAATCTTTATTTTTTTAGAATTTCATATTAATAATCTTAAAATCTTTAATTTTTTACCGGTTTAGCCCCGAGTTAGCTCTAGTTTGATTCTGGTCTGACCCACTGACCTTTGATTTGGTACCCGAACCGGTTCAGTAATCAGTCCGAATTTAATTACAAAACAATCTATTAGTTGAGATAATAAACGGTTTCACCTGCTAAGAAAGAGAACACAAGTTTAAATTTTGGAAAACGCATTTATTGGGAGAGGCGAAAACCCTTTACGCTCCAAGTTTAGAAAGGGAAAACCATTTGTCAAATAAAAAAAAAATTAATTAAAGGTAAAAAATAATACAATATTAATTAGTATTTTTCATTCTTTTCTTGATACATTAGTAGGATTTGCAAGGTTGCACACGGACAGAGTGGACCAAACCAGAACCCAATCCGATGTCTAGTCTATATTCATGGACAGATTGAGTTCGACAACCTGAGGTCGGGTTGGACTGGACTTGGTCCATCAGAATAGTGGATTGATCCAAGTAGTCCAAGACCTTGAATTCTTCAGTTTTTTTTTTTCATTTTTCTCTTTAGGAAGCCAATGATTAAACTTGATAAACACAATTAAGATAATAAAATACCTACAATCATATACAAATCATCCCAAAACAATAAAAGTTAATCATAAATCCTTTAAAAACTCTAACAACATTAAATAAATATGAACATCTAAATTAAAAATATTAAAACAAGGGAAAAAGACACTTAAATACAACTTGAATTTCAAAATTTCAAATAAGTGATTTCAAAAAAATCTGAGTTGTCAATTACTATATTCTTTTTATCAATCACATTACTCTTATTGTCACTAGAACCAATTTATGATTTTGAAGTTCAAGTGATATTTAAGTGTCTTTTTCCCTTAAAAAAAGGGAAAATTACAGTACAGTCACAAGCAAATAAAAATATGAAGAATTGGTCTTGTGAAATGACATAATTACTCTCAAGTCCCAAGGGACTTATTTGTAATAAATTAGAATTGTACAATTACCCAAATACCCCTAAACATAAATAGAGAGAGTGATGGCCAAAATCAGGCAGAAGCAGAACGAAACAAGTAAGTAATGGTGATAAAAACTCGATGCAATGGTGTTCTCATAAGACAAGGTTGAAGAGTAAGGTGAGATCTTGATGTCAATACCTCTCTTATCTCCATTATTCCATTTCGTTCATAGTTTCTTTTCAGCCATATAAACATATTTTGAGGTTTTGTTCATGAATGTTTGTTTTGGTTGGGAAAAAGGGGAAAAAGCTGTCAACTTTTGTGATTAGTAGTACCTATTATACTTGTAAGATATGAAGAATAACCTAGGTAAATGCAATGGATATGCTTTAGGTGTGGTTTCAATGTGTTTAGGTATAGTTTAGTATGTGATGTTTTTGTTATTAGTATGCTCTGTTTTTTGCGTTTTTTCTGTGGATGCTTCTGCAAAAGAAGGTCTAATGAATGAAGATGAAGGTGAAATGTCTGCCATCATATAACCTGATAGCGAAGGAAAAATGTGTTGTTAATGGCAACAACGACAGTTGTTAATATAGCTGCTGAACTTGTTAATGACAACTATAGGTAATAATTAAATGTTTTATCTTCGTTTTTGTCAGAAAAAAGGAGAAAGTTGTCATCTTTTATGTGTATTTTCTCAATTGTACTTGTAAACTATGAAGGCAGACCTTGGTATATGAAATGAATATCCTTTGGGTGTGGCTTCAATATGTTTGGATGTAAATTAGTATGCTCTATTTTCAATATGATTATGCTCTGCTTTCAATGAGTATGCTCTGTTTTTGGGTTTATTTTGGTGTGTCTCTGCAAAATAAAGGATAAGGAATGAAGATGCTGATGAAAGGTTTTATAGTTATACAAGTTGTTGTGCGAGTTTTATGTTGTGTTGTCAAGAGTTAATTATATATTGTTGGATAAGTTCTTCTATTGTGTTGCTAGAGTTTTATGCTCTCAGTTTAGTTTAAAGTGTTATGTTGTCATCTTGTGTTGTGATGTCAACCTTTTAGGTTAATTAGAATGAAGCGATGTCCCTCAACTATTACAATAACAATAATGTGTCATCTAATATATGTTTGTACTTTTAGCTCATGGAATAAAAATGTATTTTCAGCTTGTAACTTCAGGAGATTCTTCTAACAGCTTGTTAGTTTATGAGACAAGATTCTTGTCTCATAAATTAACTAATATTCTCTCTTGTAACTCCATTCCTACTTTTTCTGGGTTTTAGCATGAAATCACCAAATTCATAAGAAATTTTTTATTGACCTCAAACATGCTGTTAACAATGGTTTTATGGTGTGAATCCTTTTGATCTCATGACTTAAATTTACAGGATTGAGATCATATGCCCGTGGTGGACCCAAAAAATATGATATGTTTAGAAGTGGAATACCGGGGCCTAAAAAACTGAATATGCAGTTCTTCAAGGACATACGTGTGTGTGGAGTGTATTTCTATCCAGCTTTGTGACTGATATGGTTTGTGTTTTTTCCAGCGGAATTGCTTCTTCCAAATTCTTCGACAAGTTAAGACCACGTTGTTTAAAGAGGAGGACAAAATTCATAAGGGAGTGACATGGGCAAAAGTTCATGTGCAAGCAGACACGTGAGTTAGTTTGTAATTCTATTATTTTTACTACATTGCCATCTGTCTGATATGGTTTGTCATTTTTTTCACTTATATGTGCAGAGATTCTTGTGGTGTACACGTTCTGTCGTGGTTACAGATGTGGGATGGAACTATGCAAAGTGAAGACGATTACACAATGCCTTTATACTCCAAAGATGAACTCCATGAAATGAAGGTTGGGGGTGTTATGGTGGCTAGTTACCTATCCTCACAACACACATGCTAGAAAAGTGCTATCATTAGTTGAAGACGTACATAAGAGGAAGAGAACCCATTGAGCATGTTGATTTACATTGTACATCCCAGTAGTTGTTAAATGAGTTTTATAGTCTGCCTAACACTGCAATCCTTTAAGGCTCTTGAAAAATTTTCTTCCACAAAGATCAGTGTTATACATCTAGATTCTAATAGGTTAAACCCATTATGTCATTACACATAAACTTTCTATGTGGCATATTGATGGGTTAATGAGTTAGATGTATCATTTTGTAAGATGTTTTTGAAAAATCCTTGAAAATCATTAGTGAATTTGAGGCCAACAGAAGTAGTTATTCTGATATTTTTCTTCTGGTTTTGGAATCAACCTTACCCTTACACTTTATGTTTGGTACATGTGGATATAGATTTTTTAAATTTATTAGAAATTATGTGCATTGAATTTTGATGTTGCCCTGGCCAACTCAGCTTTTAATGATCATCAGACAATTGTGGTGTAATCTTTGATGCAATATTTTAATGTAATCTTTGATGCAATATTTGAACAAATACATGTGAGTCTCACTTTCTTGTCAACTGCTTTTTATGTGTGTAGAAATGCAGATCTATTCGTTGCATGGGATACGTTATGAGAGACAAAAGCTAAAATGCAAGTGTTGTTAGAGAATGATTTTTATGGTCCAATTCAAATTACTCTCAAATAATTCAAAATTGAATGACTCAATGATAGAATAATTAAACAAAAATAACCATCCCACAATGACAATCGAAAAGGTACTATTCATAGTGTCTCCGTTGACAAGTCCTAATGGTTACATTGACAACTCCTGGAGCCTGTATTGACAACTCATGGAGTCTCCATTGACAAGCTGTGGACCCTCCACTGACAAGTCATTGAGCCTCTATTGACAAGCCGTAGTGCCTCCATTGACAAGTCTTAGATCCTTCATTAACAAGTCATGGACCCTCCACTAACATGTCCTGGTGCCTCCATTGACAATTCGTGGACCCTCCACTAACAAGTCCTGGTGCCTCTATTGACAAGTCGTGGAGCCTCAACTGACAACACATGGAGGCTCCATTGACAAGACGTTGACCCTCCACTGACAAGTCATGAAGCCTTTATTGACAAGTCATGGACCCTCTACTAACAAGTCCTGGTGCCTCCACTGACAAGTCCTGAAGGTTCTACTGACATGTCTTGAAGGTGCCACTGACAAGCAATGAAGGTGAATCTTCAATACACATAGTACCTGATCCTCCATCCCAACCTTCTAAGCAGTTATCAAACCTAGACCAAATTGGATAGTACAACATGTTAGTAATAAGAAATTAACATCACCTCATTCATTGGTTAATTTCCATATTGAAAAAAAAACTTACACATATTGGTCATCCCTTGGATCATCCCTTATTGTCGTAGTATTGTCCGTTGACAAGCCTGAAAGGGTCAAATGACAAATCATGTAGGCTCCTTTGACAAGTCAGGGAGCCTTAATTGACAAGTCCTAGAAGCTTCATTGACAACTCATGGAGCCTCCATTGACAAGTCATTGTCCTTTTTTTTGACAAGTCAATGTGGTTGTATTGATAAGTAAGAGAGCCTCCATTGATAAGTCCTTGAGGCTCCATTGACAAGTCATGGAGTCTCCGTTAATAAGTCATTATCCCTTTGTTGACAAGACGTGAAGCCTCCATTAACAAGTCTTAGGGGCTATATTGACAAGTCATGGAGCTTCCATTGACAAGTTATGGAGCCTCTATTAACAAGTCAGGGAGGCTCCGTTGACAAGTTAGTGAGCCTCAATTGACAAGTCCTAGAAACTCCATTGACAACTCATGGATCCTCCACTGACAAGTTATTGTCCCTTTATTGACAAGTCAATGTGGTTGTATTGATAAGTAAGACAACCTCCATTGACAAGTCATAGTAGAAAACATAGTAGAGTCTTGTCATGTGTGCTAGCCATCACAGCTGTCCACCTATACAATACAGTCGTCATTAACAAATTTATCACCTCCATTAACAACTATCGTTGCATCTGTTAACAAAACATTCTGACTTAGTACATGAGGACTCCCACCCACACAATTTTTACACCATGTTCATTACCTCTAACTTTTAATGAGTTTAAACAGTTGAAAATACTAAAAAACATAACAAACTTTTCAAACCCTTGCCAATAATCATTATACCCCAAGTTAAAAATATTAATATTACCTGACGTTGTCATTAACAAGTTCAGCATTTACATTAACAACTACCGCTGCCTCTATTAACAATACATTTTCTCCTTCGCACATCAACTTGTATAACCATAAACCTTTCATCATCATCTTAATTCCTTATCCTTTATTTTGTAGAGACACACCAAAATAAACAAAAAAATAGAGCATACTCATTGAAAATAGAGCATATTAAACTACATCCAAACACATTGAAACCACACCCAAAGGATATTCATTCCATATACCAAGGTCTGCCTTCATAGTTTATAAGTACAATGGAGAAAATATCCAAAAAAGATGACAGCTTTCTCCTTTTTTTCGACAAAAATGAAGATAAAATATTTAACTATCACCTATAGTTGTCATTAACAAGTTCAACAGCTATATTAACAACTGTCGTTGCTGCCATTAACAACACATTTTTCCTTCGCTATCAGGTTATATGATGACATACATTTCACCTTCATCTTCATTCATTAGACCTTCTTTTGTAGAAACATCCACAGAAAAATGCAAAAAAACAGAGCATACTAATAACAAAAACACCACATACTAAACTATACCTAACCACATTGAAACCACACCTAAAGCATATCCATTACATTTACCTAGGTCATTCTTCATATTTTACAAGTATAATAGGCACTACTAATCACAAAAGTTGACAGCTTTTTCCCTTTTTTCCAACCAAAACAAACATTCATGAACAAAACCTCAAAATATGTTTATATGGCTGAAAAGAAACTATGAACGAAATGGAATAATGGAGATAAGAGAGGTATTGACATCAAGATCTCATCTTACTCTTCAACCTTGTCTTATGAGAACACCATTGCATCTAGTTTTTCTCACCATTACTGACGTGTTTCATTCTGCTTCTGCCTGATTTTGGCCATCACTCTCTCTATTTATGTTGAGGGGTATTTGGGTAATTGTACAATTCCAATTTATTACAAATAAGTCCCTTGGGACTTAAGAGTAATTATGTCATTTCACGGGACCAATTCTTCGTATTTTTGTTTGCTTGGGAATGTACTGTAATTTTCCCTAAAAAAAATCACTGGACTAGACCTGAGTAGACTAGGTGGTCTGATTACATGGTCTTGCACCCCGATCTAGCCCGACCAATCAATCTGATCCAATTTTGTTATAGTACTTATTTAGACTAGACTAAATTAGACCAAACCATCTCGAGTTGGACTAGGTTAGACTAGACCACCATGTTTTTGTACATCCTTAAGAATTTGGACTAATCGCCACCCATATTTTACATTATTTTTCCTTCTCCAATTGAATAATATATAATCAATATTATAATCTTAGTATATTGAGCAATCACATTAGGACATGGTTGGCAAAAATTTAAAAAAAAATGTTGCCGATTAAGGGCCCATTTGGGTTACCCACGTATATAAGTGGCATCTTTTTAATCTGACTTTTATAAACTTAAGATATGATAAAATTTAAATTATAAATATGATTTGTGTTTGGATTGACAGTGGCAAAAGTGACTTTTTTTTCAAAAAGCTAAACTTTTGAGTTGCTTCTTTAAAGCCGCGTTGGAAAACAAACTTAGTTACCAAAATGCCAACCCAAACATCATAGTTTTTAAAAAGCCAGATATCACCGTGCTTTTTTTAAAAAAAAATTCATGTTTAGCATGGTAAAACGCTATCCCAAACAAGCTGGGAAATAAAGATATTATAATTTTTCATTCATTAATTAAAACCTGTTTACAAAAGATGCGAGTTCCTCTCTCCTCTCATACATACAATTAATCCACCGAAGGCAAAAAAAAAAAAAACAATTAATCCACCCATATATTGTCATATTTAGAGCATATTTAACACCGTAATACTTGTTCGGTCCTTAATGTTAAGACAAACAGTAGTAGATGAAACCAATGACCATCTTAAATAAGAATATTTTAGAAAAAGTATTTCATAATATAAATTATCAATTTAACCAAATATTTTTTAATATAATCAAATTAGTTAAAGGGGTTCCAGAATTCAAATACTGACACTTTCTGTTCATGAAATCCTATAGAGAGTCACTATATAAAAACATATCTAAGTCATTTTGTTCAATAAAATTTCCAAACAGTTCTATATTGGGAAAATTAAATGTATATTTTTGAAATAAATTATTATTATTATATATCATACTTAATTTTCAATCGCCTGAAAAATTAATACCAGCCTATGCATCTGCATGTATACACAAGCACCCAAAACTGACGACATGAAAAAATTAACGTCGGTGATTTAATTTCAACCTAATTAATGTAAGCGATGATCACAATATGAGGAATAGAAACTGTAGTGTTGCATGCGTCAAAAATGGAACGTAGTGTATGAGAATCAACAGTTCTTAATGATATATTCCAAAAAGAGCAGGAAAACACGGACACGTTAAGAATTTCGATCTCTGCAAAAAGTGCGTAAAAATTTGAAGATATGTTGTCGTAGGAGCATACAAATTCTGAACCATTCGGCATCCACGTGAAAAGAAACAATGTAACAAAAGCGAACGAAAATGATAGGTCATAGATAATAATTACGATAAAGTAGTATATCTAGAAAATATGATATATATATATATATATATATATAGACAGAGAGAAATGTGAAAGGGGGTCGTTGTTTTCGGTTAGAAACAGCCGCCAAAGTTGGTTGTCTTCTTGAGGAGTTTCCTCAAGTAAACGTAGATCCCATATTCTTGTTGTGTACATGTATATGAATGAATACAATACTAACGTGCATGAGATGCAACCACTCAGGGGATGCCACGTGGAGAGGTGGGAATTTTGGAAGGAGCTAGTACGAAGCATAGGATAACTGAGTGCAGAAGAGAAGAGAGGGGGGGGGTTAAATTAATTACTTATAACGAATAAGCAATGTAAGCTTGATTACAAAGAAAAGAGGAATCGTTCATCATCATCTTGATCAAAAGAAATAAAAAAAAAAACAAATGAAAAGTAACAAAAAGCCAAGTGGGGCTGACACAAACCTTCTCTTTGCTTTTGTTTTGTTTATTTCCTCTCTCTCTCTCTCTCCCCCCTGTCGTGTTTATCAAAACCCCAAGAAACCCTCAGAACTTATCCTCTCTCTCCCTCCCCCTCTTCTCTTTTGCCATTCTCTCATCATTCTCAAGCTCTCTCTTCTCTCTGCCGCCTTTGGATCTTCTTCCTCTAAGGTCTGATATATCCATCATGTCTCTCTCCAACTATATATGCCTTCTATATATATAGATGAATGCATGAATTATGATTTAATTTATGGTTACTGCATAATTATGATATATTAGTAATTACTTGGGTTTGATCGAGGCTTTGAATCTGTGTTTAGGTCAACAGACAACTGAGAAACATTATAAAGAAGAAGGTCCAAACGTAGGCGAGAAATATATATATTTATATATATAGAGATGGCACCAGTTTCGTTTCCACCAGGATTCAGATTCCACCCAACAGATGAAGAGCTCGTGGCTTACTATCTGAAAAGAAAGATTAATGGCCTCAAGATTGAGTTAGAGATCATCCCTGAAGTTGATCTCTACAAGTGTGAACCATGGGACTTGCCAGGTACGAACATAATTTTGTGTCTGTGCTATATATATGCATATACTTTGTTTTCTGGAGGATATTATAGAGATTTTTAGCATGTCTTTTCAACGACGTTTCCATTTTGTAATATATATATACATATATATGGTACTGAAAAATCATTTGGTTCATGGTAGAGTCATCAGCCAATGGTTATCAAGAAAATTAATTGGCTTGAAAAAGGGAAAGCACAAATACTCGCTTCTCTTTTCCCAATTGGCTTTTGTTGGAGGATGAAACACATACTTGCTTTATTGGTCAAGTATATATTTTGCTTTCACATGTATATAAAAATATAAAATATCTCGTGTGGTTTTGTACTTAAGCTTCATGGGGGTGGGTCCCTTCAGCTTTAGGCAGTAATAATAAGACAAGAGAAGAAAGAATTATTGGCGAGTCAAAAAGCAAAGAAAATAAAAAGGAACATATCATTTCATGGTCTCCAAGATATTCAAAAACTGGCATGCAATAACTTTGTCATCACCAAATAATATAATATAATTGCATTTTGGAGAATGCAGGGAAATCGCTGTTACCAGGGAAAGACTTGGAGTGGTATTTCTTCAGTCCAAGAGACAGGAAATATCCGAACGGATCAAGAACAAACAGAGCTACAAGATGTGGATATTGGAAGGCGACAGGGAAAGATAGGAAAGTGAATTCACAGAGTAGAGCAGTGGGCATGAAGAAAACCCTAGTTTACTATCGAGGAAGAGCCCCTCATGGCTCTCGTACTGATTGGGTCATGCACGAGTATCGTCTTCACGAACGAGAATGTAAACCTGCTTCTTCTGCCATGCAGGTAATAGTAACAATAATACCACCTCAACACATTTAATTAGCTTTTTTTTAAAAAAAATCATATTAAATATTTGCCTTCAATCTTCTCCTTTTCTCTCTTTCCTCTCCCCCATTCTAAACTAATTTGTCTAACTTATATAAATAGATTTATAATCTAATAATGATATACAACATATATTATGATTAAGTAATTTATGTAGCTTCTTTAATCACACTAAATAAAGTTAATCGGGTCATATATTAATGATGAGTTTCAGGAGGCATATTCTCTGTGTCGAGTGTTCAAGAAGAGCGCAGTGATAAGTCCAAAGGTAGAAGACGAGTACGTGAGGAGCAGTAGTCATCATAATCAGTATCAGTATCAGTATCAGCAGCAGATGGGTAGTGATCAGACGTCATCCACCATTAATAATAGTGAGCTTAATTACTGTGAGGGAAGAGGAGGCGAAGACTTGGACAGCTCAAATAATTACTTGGTGATGCCTCTTCATGATTCAGCCTACATGCACCACCCAAATAATGGGACAACCTTCAACAGTGTCCATAATAATAATAATAATAATCCAAGTTGGTCTCACTTCTTGTCTGATGATCCTTCTTTGTTAAGCCTTCCAACAACTTCTTCATTTCCCAACTATGCACCCGAATCCTATCCTCCTTCCAAGGTAAATCATCATTCTCTATTCTACACACACACACACACACGCTATATAAGGTACATTTAGCCTCTATACATATACATAAAGCCTGGATTTTCTTTTTCTTTTTGAATTTGAGTGGCAAGCACTAACGGCCTGAAATTACAAGTGGAATCAAACCTATAATACAAAGGAGTTTTCATGCCATTAAACTTCAATTATTGAAGCCTAGACTCTCTATACATATACATATGCATACACACACACACATACATGTATAACTGGGCATGGACTCTGTCCAAGTCACCTGCACAACTAGGTGGAGAGAAGAGAATTAGCAGTTTAAATGAGCCCTAGAGCCCTAATTATCAGACGGGGCCCATAACTCCATTTATCTGCATCTAGATGGTCTGGAATCTAGAGAAAAACTAGTAATGGATAAACGATTTTTTTATGAATATTTAATTATTACTGTTAGTGTCATTTTTAATCTTATGCATGTTTAATTTAGGATGTTCACAATAATTAATTGGATTGTAGTATATGTACTGTATTAGATATCCAAAACGGTTTGGAAGCATATGATGTTTTTATGTTATTATAAACACTGTATATGCTATTCAAAATTGGTATCTCTCGCATATCTGAATTTTTAACTTGGTTATATATCACAAAGAATGGGTAATTAATCTTTTTTTGATAAAAATTTAAATTCTCACAGAAATTATGACCTTTCATTTTAATTATAAGCATCTCATGCATGCAATCCTAAAAACATGATTATCTCTATATTTGCATTATAACTTAGTTAAATGTCACAAGACATAATGTTTTGTTATTGTTACTAATTAATATTGCATTGAATTTGGTAACATCACAGCGTCTCGTTTTTTATATTGTCCATTTTGAAGCTCGTCACCCCTTACGGTTTTAAAACGTGTTGAGAAGGAGATATACAAATCCTTATGAAACATTTTTTATTTCCCTCATCAGCCAATGTGGACTTCACACTCTACCTATATGGGATGTTAGCGAGGACGCTAGGCCTGTAGGGGTAGAGTGTGAAGTCCCGCATTAGCTTAGAAGGGTAATGAAAGATGCAGGTACCTCCCCCTCTTGACATGTTTTGAAACCATAAGAGGTTATGGAGGTCTCAAAACGGATAGTATTGAAAGCGGGGCACTGAGATCTTACGAGATGTTATAAATTACCAAACTAATGATTATAATACATGTATGTATTTTTTAAACTAATATACTAATGTACTCCTCCAGTCCTAAACCGGAGGTAGTATATGATTTAAGATACCAAAGATAATAAGCTCGATCTCAAGTGTTATCTGTTAGTATAGATTAAGTTTAGAAACCACGTTAAACTCATACTTGTGTGGGTGTTTACAATGATTTCCATTCACAGCTCACGTGTGTATATAATGTGTTTTGTAGGTGGACATAGCTTTCGAATGTGCAAGGATGCATAGGTTCAGTATGCCTCCATTGGAGATGGAGGACTTCCCTCAAATTGGGATTCCTGAACTGAAGATGCCACAACAACCTCATCATCATCATCATTCTGGTGCCATTATTGGAAGCAGAACTACTGAAACCGATATTTTGCAGGAGATTCTATCAGTTGCTCATGCTTCTCAGGAACTCATTAATCACCCCACAAACTATTCACCCACCACATTGGGCGGTGCCGGCGGCAACAGCAACGAAAACTATGCTCCTCATGAAGAAGAAGATGATGACTTCACTTTCATGGTGGGAAGAGGAAGTGGGGATCAGAGCTATAACTACAACCACCAGGTGATGAGTGACTTGAGTTCCATGATGAGAGGCATTAATAATGAGACTACTACTACTACAAGGGAAGATCAGAACACAGTGAAGTCAATAGAGATTTCAGATCTAGATGATGAGTTCAAGGTAGAGAGGATGGTGGAGAACTTGAGATGGGTTGGAATGTCAAGCAAAAATATGGACAAGGTATGTTAGTTTTCCTCATCATTTGCAGTAACATAGTATCTATTTAATGTATGCATATGTAAGAATATACTATCTCTGCTTCTTAATATAAGATTCACTTTAACAAGAGGGAGTATCAATTTTCTTATCAATTAGCTAATAGGTGTTGCTCATTAGAGGATGATCCTCAATGTAATGATAAGATTGTTGTCATATCACATTACATATTCAAATATTTGAAACAGTCTCTTTGACTTTAGGGGTAAAGCTATATACATTTATCCCCTTTTAGACCTTCACCGTGGGTGCTTCGTGCAATAGACTATCCTTTTTTTAAGCTATTTTCATTTACATCTTATTCTTCATTGTGCACCTTGGACTTCAAAAAATCCATACTGGACTACATATATCATTAGTTCTTTTGATAAATACTTGGTATATATATAGCGTCCTCATGAATACTGAATTTATGTGATTATTTGTATAATTTCACAGAGCTTTATGGAAGATCAAAAAATTGCTCCTATTGAGGATTTTACAAATTTCCAAATAAACAAGGAAGACAATGAGTTGCAAGGTATTAAAAATCATATGATTTGCCTTTAGTGATTGAACATTTTAAGGGTTTGCAATTAAATTGTATGATTGAAGCATTGGATGAGAACATGTTTTGCAACTCAGAATTTCATTCCTAGCTTTTTCTCCAACAAAATAATAACCATCACTTATCAAAACGTAGAAAATCTTGTAATTTTTCCCCATGTAATTAAAGGTTATGCATTCATCCTTCTCTATTTTCCCCAATAATAATTTAGTTGGATTTTTATTTTGCAGCAGAATCTGTGCAACACCAAAGCAGCAACATGAATGACTTCTCATTGGGATTCATCAATTATGATGAACCAAACGAGAACTTCATAGATGAAGGCACCCCCATGGATGACTATTCAAGCTCTCCAAGCTGCTTTGAGGTTGTTGAGGAAGTGAAAGTCAGACATGGAATGTTTGTGGCAACTCGCCAAGCAGCCAACACATTCTTTCACCAGATAGTCCCTTCACAAACCCTCAAGGTTCATCTCAACCCAGTAATGGCAAATAACACTAATCTCTTAGTAGAAAATGCAGAAACAGCAACACAGACCGAAGATACACACAGAATGGAGAACCAAGGGTCCTATTTCATAAAACTAAAAGACTATGTGATGGGAAAGCTAATAATGAAGCCTTCAAAGACTGCCACTAGTGCTATTATGTTCATATTTGCATTTCTCTTGATGCATTGTGCTTCATATTTGGGGGAACATGCACAAATCCTGAAACTAGATCAGGAAAATGAAGCTGTCAAAGAGAAATATTACTCTGGTGCAATAAGCAGCAAGAAGAAATCCTCATGGAATGAGAAAGAAAGGGTTTGGTTTGTTGGTATCAAAAGTGGAAGAGGGTTTGGTGTGGTGTTGAAGAAGGTTGGGATTTTCCTTACAATTTCTCTGGCACTTTGCACCATGTGGGCTAACCACATCACAGTCGATTAACCCCCTAAATTAATTATTTGTTTTTGTTTCTAATTAAAGGGTTTAATCTGAGAAGGTTCAATTCCTTAGGTTTCTCCCAATTAAGTAGCTTGGAGGCTAATGTACCCCAATATGTACTTGTACTTTGACACACTTTCTTTGATTAAGTTACCTGTACTCTCTTCTTATATAGAATAAC
This sequence comes from Albizia julibrissin, assembly GCA_037074505.1. Classification (NCBI taxonomy): domain Eukaryota; kingdom Viridiplantae; phylum Streptophyta; class Magnoliopsida; order Fabales; family Fabaceae; genus Albizia; species Albizia julibrissin. The sequence goes on along the minus strand of CM073483.1, from coordinate 37,216,696 downwards.
TTATCTTTACTTCTTTTCCTTCTTCATTTAACACAGATAATTTACATTTGGATCAATTGAGCATAGAACTGTGTGAATTTCAAATCCTTCCCACACAAGTTGGATTGATGATAATATGTGCAGTATTAACTATATTTTTATCTATACATGACATCAAGACTTAGGCATCCTCTAAACTACTCAGGCTCCTAGTTGCTTCCAAAAATAAGCAGTCCAACTCGATGTGTTCCAAAAATATTTTAAAATGTGTCAATAAAGAGAATTATAAAGTTTATACTTCATCAATAATAACAGACCTTGAGTGAATCAAGAACTTGCATGAATAAAGAATACAGAACTTTGTGAAGTTTCCCCCATAGATGAAAATATTCAAATTATCTTACACATTCTTTTTTGGACATCTGTTCCAGGACAAGTAGCATGGATCCCCAAGAGGCCTGCATATAATGCAAAAGCCAAATGCAATGTCAACTTGCAATAATTAACAGAGAAAAACCTGTGACATTTAAGAATCATAATTTCTTTTCTTATCTGACTAACCAATACTTTTAACTATAAGAACAACAGCATGTACAAAACTTCAGATCGAATATGAGAAAAGAAAAGTTAAAAACTTCAGATTTGTTTACAGTACAGTCCATTCTACAATGTGCACAAAATTCATAATTTCTCTGCCAAATTTTTTTACCTGTTAAAAAAACAGAAACAATAGATGAACAATGAGCATGGTATTTCCATACCTTGGCTTTATCACATGCATAACTATGAACACCAAGGCAAACAACAAAGACAGTCCACCAATGGCAAGACATGCCATCCCCACAAAATCATTTCTCCCACCAATCCAAGTTGTTGTTGAAAGAATCAGATTCTTTTTTCCTCCAAAACTGTATGTATTATAATTGTTCTCAATAACCATGTCTAACTCATCATTAACTTCAAGGTCATTCTCAATCTTCCCATATAGTTTTCTGAAAGAAGACAATGGTGCTGTTCGCATCCAAACAATGAGATCCTCTTGTTCACTCAGCTGATGCATGCCAATAAAATCACTATTAACAAACTAAAAAACAAGCAATAATTTTTTCTCACAGAACTCAAGAGAATAATGAAAATCACAATAGCTATGCACTGCAATTAAGATAGATATACTCACAGGTATGCTCTCATTGAGTTTTGCTCCACCAATCAAGTCTCCTAGCTGAAAGTTTTTTGGATACACATCAGAACCAAATTTTGAGGTCTTGTCACTCTTCCATGCTATATTCTTTTTGTCAATCAGTAAAGTCTTGTTGTTTGCTGAAAGGCTGTAGGTGTCATTGAACAAACTCCATGCAATGAGGCCACAGGGAACAATTGGTTTTTCATCATGAGTTAGTTCAGGTTCACAAGAGGATGATCCCTTCTCATCTGCCTTACTCCTTAGTTGTTTGTCATCTCTACTTTTAACGTATCTGTAAATATCATGCAGATGGAAAAACATTCCGTTATTTAGAGTCCCCTATTTCATCAATTGTACTAGAGTTTGCCAATGAATAGCTGGATATTTTTTTCTGTAAATACCACTTATTTTTCAATTTTTAGAAATATAGAAGTTTGAACAACTCTGATATCATAGTAGAATTAGTCACCAATAGTGAGCATGCACATGTTGCATTTATGTGACCTAAAACATGACACCTCACTTCTGCCATACTCAATAATGAAAGTTGCATTTTTCATCTAACAAGGTTGATGCTTTAAATCAAGGTTCTAGTTAGAAAGATAAATTAAGAAACAAGGTGATCTCAAATGCATATGAGCTCTAAAAGAAGCCAAAACAAGTTTATACTAGTGAACTATGCTTACCTTCGATGATTCTGATAGAAATTATCGATCTGGTAATAAACATATATTGGGGCTTTCATTTTTTTAGTAACCTGTAAGACATCTAATAAAATTAGTTCATCAGAAACCAGAATCTTGAGTAGCAGGTTGCAGCTTAGGTTCTGTAAATGGGGAAAAAAAACAAAAAGAAAATAACCATGTTAGAAATGATACAGGAAAGATACTGACAATCCATTTCCTGAGGCAAGTCTTCTTTGTTGTAGTGCTTTGAACAAAGGCCACTGCATCATCACGATGTTGATGAGGGATGCATTCCTGATCATATCTGTAGCTTATTTCCACCACCTGGATCAGGAATCCTTGATCAAATGAATTGTCAGTTTCAGCACACAAATTCCATTTGACAATAGGTGTAAAATATAATCTGATAAGACTTCTGGTATTAATAAAACATATGGGAGGAAACTGAGGAAGGCACAGGAGAAACAAGGGAACGAATCAGCAGGTCGAAGGAGTTATTCTAAGGCTCCAGATTATTAGGAACCAGAAATGATGAGCTAGTCTGCTCATAGCTCAGTCTAGAAACTTGGGGCTATGTTTAGGAGGTTTGAAAGTTACTCCCTCTGGTCTCCAATATAAGACATATTTGGAGGGTTGATCTTGATTCTAAATATAAGATATAGTTTTCACATCTGTCAATTTTTTCCTAATTTACCCCTACTGTTACTCTTTCAACAATAATCAAGGAGGAGAGAGAATTAAAAAAGATGACTAGGGTGTTTTAGAAAATACATGTCATATTAACTAGCTTAACTAACTTCCATAATTTAATCATATTAGGTAAATATATGTTATATTAAGGACAGAGGACAGAGGGAGTACTTTTTTGGGTTATATTGTCCTTGTGGTTTACAGAGAGTTTTTTAGGACTTATTTTGAGATTGAGTTTGGCAAAGGATAGTCTCTGGCCTCTTGAAAGCCAGAGAAGGTTCATTGTGTTTTGTTGATCCTTTTGTTCAGTGTTTAGTCTCTATTTTCTGCATTGTTGCTGTTTAGAGTATATTTTGAGTTGTGGAAGGGGCATAGGGTTTTGGCCAGAATCAGTGAAGCCAGTTGTAACTCAGATTCAGTTTCTTGAGCATCAATATCAAAACCTAATGATGTCCCTCATTTATATCAGTTGTTGTTCTCTTTCTGCTTTATTCAGAAAATATTTGGCAGGGTTATAATCATAATCACAAAATATTACATTCTCTGATGCAAATAATGAGGCAAGACCAAGTGGGATGAAGATGACTGCGATAACTGTAAATTGTGTAATGACCTGTAAAATGACAAGAAATCATTAGTTATTCAATTATTATAGCATGAGAAGGCTGAAACAGTTGCATACTATGATTTAGTGGTGACACTACAGAAGTTAATTTGCAAGCCATACCCATGACGGTGTTATAATTGGTTGCCACGCGGGAAGCTCTTGCTGTGAAAATTTAGAATCTACAACAAACAACAATGACATTGAAGATTTAAACGATTATATGAAACACTCAGTTTGTCTGGAATTTGGTAAAAAATCTAAGCAATGTTTGTCTAGCAAAGACATGGGTAAATGAAAGAAACATTGATCATCGTAATATCGAAGAGAAAGAGAAAAATGGAGCGAGGAATAACTCACATTTAGGTTTTTTGCCATTATGGGAAGACGAAGCAGAAGGTCCAACATTTGCAGCGGCAGAGTTTGATGATGATGAAGACATGGAGATACCGAGGAATTCCTCCGCCTGAGAAGAACGGAGGGTAGGATCGAACAAAATGTTGCAGAGTTTGAGATTTTCGCAAAAATATGAAAGAACAACAAACTTAAACCTTCAATTTTGGGTCCTCCCTCCCTATTTTCGTCTTAAAAATCATATTTCTTGTTATGGAGGGACACCACAAGAGACAGTTACTATTAACCAGATAGGGAATTCTTATTATTCTTTATTCCTTTTTATATATATATATATATATAAAATAAAATATAGAAACGTTTTGCCACGTGAATGTACTAACAAATCACAAAAAAGAGTTTAAATGTAAATTTCAAAAAGAAAATGAATCCTGCAAACATTCCCTTTCAATTTTGTTTTTTTCTCTCCATGTGCACTAAGCGCGTCTCTACCTTAATTTTTTTGGGTTTGTTTAATACTTCCACTAATCTTTATATTAGAGTTACTTATTAATTTGAATGGATTAAAGAAATTAGTCATATAAATTATTTATAATAAATACAGATTAATTTTCTTAAAACAACATCTTTCATCGTTACCGTTCTTAGATAAAAACCTTTAATGTGTATATTAAATAAGAATACTTTAAGAAAAATTATAAATTTATAAGATAAGGTGGATTAAGATCTTATTAAATCTCGCTCTCAAATAACTCTTATACTAAGGATCGAAGGTAGTACTTACAATCTTATCACATTTTTAATGAAAACTAAAACTTTATTTATTAAACAAGAATTTACCAAAAAAAAATCAAGTTGACTTGTCACCTTACCTCCAATAAGCAAGTTTTTTTTTTGTAAATAAAAGTTTTGGGTTTAAAAAGTAATTATAGAAGTACTTATAAATTGCCTACCAATAAAATTCTTACATTGGGTCAGGTATACTTTCAAGCTCAAAAAACAATTATAAAGGTATTTATAGATCGTCCACCAATAAATTTTCATATCAATAAAATTTAAATTCATAATTTTATGATTATAAATCAACCCTTTTATTATATAGACTAACTTTTATTAGTTAATAAGCAAGTTAGTAAGATATTGGATGACCAAGGGTGAAAAAAAAATTGAACTCCCTCAAGTTCTAAATACAGTCCCTCCTATTCATAATATTAGTGGCTTTTAGAAGATATTTTTGTCCGCAATATAAATCACCGACAGAATAATTAATGCTTATTTTTTGAATTTTGGCCATATAATTTATACTAATTATAATTTTTCCAATTCTTTATATTTTTTTCTCTCATTCTTTAATAGGGATAAAAGTGAAAAAAAAATAATTTAAGACAAATTCATTGAGTTAATTATCATTTTTTAGTTTTAGTGAATTAGATGGAAGTGACTTATATGTTAGATAGGAGAGAGTATGAGTACATTAGGAGGTTTACTTATATTCTAAATATAATATCACAATCTATTTTATATTGTCACCGTTCCTAATATAAAATATATTTTATAAGAAAAATTATATTATAAATTAGATTTTATATTAAAGACTGGAGTAGTATAATTTTTTTTTCAAACTATTCCTATTGATGACAAATATTAAGGAGTTTTTATTAAACGGTAATTCTAATGCAAATAATCAAAGTTGAAACCAACATATAGTCACATACAAATAATTAATTTTAACTAATTTTATAATATTAAACATTCCTGGAGAGAGTATCCCAAATTTCAAGCATATCTCAATCTTACCACAATTTCATGTACAGAAAAATCAACCGTCAACCATTTGCTGGTGGTCTACTATCGACTATCTTTAACAAACCTAACATACTGTGTGCTTGTTTGGTAGAGCGATCTTGAATCGGGCTTATTATATAAGCCGGATTCACATAAATCGAGATAAATTTTTTCCACATATTTATCTCGTAGACCGTAAAAGCACCTCGTAGACCGTAAAAGTTACTTCGTATTCCGTGAATTACAATTCATAAGCACTTATGAAATTTTCAACCGCTATTCCAAACAAGCTCTTGATCATTAAATATATGACCTTTGATTGATTTTAACAAAATTAATGAAACTAAATATATTATTTTTTAGTGTTTATATTTATTATTTTTTATTAAATTAATTTATTTAACTTTTAAATTAGGACAAAACTTATATTCAGTACATTAGCTCCAGTTCAACCGGTTCACCTATGAGAAAATGACATCTGGGACTTTTAACAACACCCCGACTCTCCCCCCACCATTCTCGATTTTCCCACTGCAAACCATTGCCGTTAATAAGCTCCGGCGGCGCCTGGAGTTATTTATATGAACTCCATGGAAAATTCTCCTATTTTTTTTTAGGGCATGTTTGGTTTAATTTATATTTATGTATATGTCTTATTTATGTAAATCGAGATAAAACTCTTTCATATATTTACCTCACAGACCGTAAAAACTATCTCGTATACCGTAAAAGTTACTTTTAGCATGTTAGGAAACTCAATTTATAATTGAGCTTATTTTATAAACCCGATTTACGTAAATCGAGATAAATCTCCTCCACATATTTACCTCGTAGACCGTAAAAGTACCTCGTAGACTGTAAAAGCAACCTCGTAAACTGTAAAAGTTACTTCGAATTCCGTGAATCACGATTTATAAGCACTTATAGAACTTTTATAAGTTAATCCAAACGAGTAATCACGATTAAAAAATATTTTTAATGTTCAAATCACTATTCCAAACACCATTTTAATCGATTCAATACTCATCAAGCATAAATATACTATTGTAGTCCAAAAATTAATTATCAAAGATAAGTACGACTCTTATAGGCTTGTTTGGTTTAAATCAGTTATAAGTCTAATTTACATAAATCAAGATAAAAATCATTCACATATTTATTTCATAGACCATAAAAACTACTTAATATACTATAAAAAATACCTCATATCTCATAAATCACGATTAAAAAAGACTTATAACAATCTCATCGTGTTTCCGAGAACCATTGATAACCAGAAAACCTAAGCAAAGAATTGTTAGTTCAACCAAACCAAATCAGTATTTATTCAAAACTACTGCAATAAAATAATGCGGAAAAAGAATTGCTTGCTTTCATTCTCTTATCCCGAAATATAAAAGGAAGAAAACACAAAAGAAACATGATGAAAAAATGGTAAAGAGTACCAAAAAAAAAAAAAAAGTTCCCCGAGCATGGACGATAATCTGGTAGGATGAATTGCAATTTTCTGATCCACCACTTACTTTCCATGATTAGAAGCTTTTTATTGTGGATGATTGAGGGACCAGATTCATCATACTCTGCCATGGCAATCCACATCTGAGCTTAAGATTTCTTTTTTAAAAAAATGTAACTCGTGCATTTTCGGCCACCAATCATCTTCACTAAAATATCACTCAATCACCTGAATCAATCATACCGATTATTCCATACTTGCCAATCACACCATCGTCAGATCGAGCCACCATCACCGGCCACCCATCTTCTTCGTCTTCCTTTGTATTGATGGCCGCTGCAGTTTTTCTTGGTCGTCATTATCTTCTCCTCCACAATCGGGGTCGTACTTGCTCTTCACAGGATCGCCGCCGGAGATAATTAAAGTCGAATAGGGTTCATGTTTTGTTCTGGGGCTTGGAGGGGGCAAATCAAATGGGAGAGTAGTGATGGGAACGGAGGCGGGAGAGTAGCGGTGTTAACGATGACGTGTTAAAGTTCCCAGATGTCATTTTCTTATAGGTGAACCGTAGCCCTAATGTACTGTAACAAAGTTTTGTTGTTTAAACTAACATATAATCTAACGATATATATAAGTATTTTAGAAAGATCAGATAATTTAATTTTATTAATCTTTATAAATTAGCCAACCAAGTCTGATATTAAGAACCAGAATTACTATAATATTTGGTACAATCAACTGATTTAAATTTAAATATTGCTGGATCTGTTCCAGTTTCTTTTTTTTCCCTTTTTTTTTTTGCCAGAGCTCTGTTACAATTTCGAATGCATTTTATGGACAACATTAAATCCCCTTTGCCAATATCTCAATTATTATAAAGCTTGTTTGTTTAATGATTGAAAATAAATAATAAAAAAGACATGTATGAATCCAGTGTGACAATATGCACCAAGCAATTTCTCTGCTTTATTCCTGAGGCCTTCAAGCTCCCAATAACCTGTAAAAAAAAACAAAGAAATTGCTTCAGTGAACTATCACGCCTTGTATACAAAATTCATGAGCTTATCTGAGTCAATATTTTTAGTCTAACCTTGACAATGTGGATTGTACACGTCTGGTGCAGCCAAAGAAAGAAGTAAAACCAAAAAAAAAAAAAGGGGGGGGCTTGGATCAATAAAAATGACTAGTTTCCAATGAAAATCAAAGATTCAATGTAATAAACTTGGTAAAAAAAGATTATCATAATGATTTGACATGCCTTGTGCCCTGTTGTTTAACAGTCTGTTGCTTGGTAACTGGTTTTTGAGGTTCATCACTTGGAAGAGGCACAGTCTTCACCTGTGTGACATAGACATATCAGAAAATTTCTTAGAATCTCATCAACCATATTCCATGGAAATATTGATCTGAATGTTTTGGGGCTTTTTTAAGTATATTATTTTCTTACCAAATCCTTGAACAAAAGGTTATAAAACATATGAATGTATTTTTGTTTTGCTTCTTTTTGCTCCTTATTCACTGTCCTCCAAAAAGTGTACATGCTTCCCATGTTCAGTAGCCTGTTTGCATAAATCTCCCAGGTATAGCTGCAAAACAAGCCATTTATTATAAATCTATAAGACTTTTGACTATTGCATAAGGAAGATACACTATAATATGATGTTTTTTACCATTCATTTATGCGCCTCAACCCGGCGGATGAAATCTTGGTCCAGTACGATGAATTCACTTTGCAAGTCTCAAAGAAATCAGCAATTTTATTGCTTGATTCATCGCCATGTAAGGGATCAATATGGAACCCGGAGATTCCATCAACAATGATTTCAGCTGGACCCCCTTGATTTGTAGCAAAAGTGGGCAAGCCACAGTTCATTGCTTCAATGACAGTAAGTCCAAAAGCTTCATACAAAGCAGGCTGCACAAAAGCTCCCTTGGTGTCAGCAATGCACCGGTAGAGTTCCCCGTTGCGATGCCGGTTAGTCTGCGCAGGAATCCATCTGAATTGACCCTTTAGCTGGTACTTATCAATTAAAGCATGCATCTTTTTAATCTCTGCCATTTCCTCCCTGTCTTTGGATTTTGAAGGGTCAAAGAAGCCTCCAACTATGACCAGGTTTACCAAGTTTCTCAATCTCTTGTTCTTCCCGTACCACTCAACCAACCCAGTTAAGTTCTTCACAACATCAAGTCTTGCCATTGAGAAGATTATAGGTTTTTTCCTGTCTGATAATGATCCACTGTTCCCACAAATAAATTCACAGGCAAAGATTCATCATTTTGAAGGGGGAAAATGACATGGCAATTCACATTTGAATCTTAAAGAGTTAAGGTGAAAATCTCTCCAAAAGTATTTCCCCGTACGCACTTAACACCATAAATTTTCCTTGGGTGCAAAAGTACATATGAAGGTTTCAAAATGATGCAAAAATGCCATGGCTATTAAGTCAACCAATGTTAACTGTTTAGTAAAGGTTGATTTGCCCCTTAACCCAAGTTTAAATGTATATGCAGAGTAACAACAATCACTTACATATGTTCATTGTTATCCACTTTACCATAAAGTAGCTCTTCAATGGCAGGGTGAAATTGAGCTAGTCTTTTGTCTTTTTCTGTGTAAGGGAAATACACAGACTGGTCAGCTCCAGGTGCAGCTATGTTGAATTTGGGATCAAATACGTTTATTCCTGATACAACCCTACAGAGGCCTGGAAGTGTAAACGCAGCATGGCTTTCATATTGTCCAGGTCTATCTTTGCTGCAGATAAGAACTTCTATAAATTAGCATATATCTAGATCTACTTCTTGAGCTAAGAAGCATGGGCAACTAATATCTTTGTACTAGCAAGTTTCAAGTATGCATGTGTAATTTTAGCATCACTTTCCATGTTTAGTGCAAGTGTCTCTCAAGTGCCAAATACTGGCATGACTCATTTTTTCAAATTACTACCTCCAATTCTTAATATCAGAGCTACTTGAGAGGTTGGATTTGATCATAAATATAAAACCTCAATCCATTTTGTTCCCCATATTTATCATTTTTTCTAAACTATCCCTATTAATTACATTTGCACATGTTAAGAGAGTTTGCACTAAGAGGTAATTTCAATGCAAATGATTTAAGGGGGTATTTTAGGGAAACTAACGCACATTTTCTTGTGCAAAAAAGTTTGGGTCCTGGGGCTCACAAGGGTCAAGGCATACATCTGAGCATAAAAAGTGCTTATAGAAGTACTTACAAATCGCCACCAATATGGTCTTCATATCAATGGAATTTGAATTCACAGCTCTATAGTTATAAGCTAATCTCTCTATCAACTGAACCAACCTTTGTTGGCAACCAACACACATTTTTGACTAATAACTAATTTCCTTAATCTACTATAATTAGTTGAGTAGATTTTATAGTAAGAACCGGAGGTAGTATCTTGTTTAAATTTTTTGGGTATTTAAGATTTTCTATTTCAAACACACTATTAGAAGATTGAAGAGCATACTTTCCAGCAATTTCCTGGTATGTGCTGGTGATGATGAAATCTGCTGCATTCATTGCAATTGTATCAGCCATGAATTGGCATGAGAAATGATACTTGGGATCAAGCTCCTTCCACTTCACATCTGAATCTTCATACTTTGTCTTCTCTAAAGCATGAGCTATAGTTCCCTGGTTTCAAAGTACCCCTGAGAGTTAGTCCATATGAAAAAAATTTGGACAACAATTTTAAGCAGAGAAGAAAGAGATACTAACCAGAGTTATCCCAAGTTTGTTGGCCATAAGAGATGCAACCAAATTCCCATCAGTGTAATTTCCAATAACAAGGTCCGGTTTCCCTTCAAGGTGCTCTAGAATCTTTGTTGTAGCATCCTATTAAGTATGACCAAAAAAATGGTTACCAGAAGGGAAGGTCATTATTCAATAGGAAAATCCACAAGGTAATGTAAAATACAGATATACTTGCCTGTGTAAACCTCTCAAGATATGGATAAACGTCAAAGCGAGAAACCCATTGACGAAGGACCCCTTTTTCTGTGACGAAAGGAACACGTAGAATGTGGGAGTGTTTGGTATCAATGATTGGTTCTAACTCTTGATCACATTTGGTTCCTCTAGCATCAGGTATGAGCCTTGTAACCTGTCAAGAGAACAAGGTCATAAAGTAAACAGTTTGTTTCATGTACTAAGATAACTAATTCCTTTGCAACTTGTGAAACTTACAACAAGAATTTGAGGCTTCACAGTTAGGCCTTGCTGCTTAATTCTGAGAAGCAACTCTGCTTCCACAGCTCTTACTTGATCCAAGATGTAAACTACCTGTTCCAAATTGAACCCCATTAAGCTTGTTTGGTCTTAATACCTAAACATGTAGTGGAAATTACATGAAATTCTCAACCATATAATGCTGAATTGTAAGAGATACATCTACTTATTATATTTTCATTGAAGAGTCTAAAAGCAAACACATGAAAACTATATATATTTTGTCCTCAACCTCGAGTTTTTTTTACCTGACCACCGGTGTCTGGCAAGCCAAGGACATCAGCTTGTCCAAAATAACCATGAACAGAGAAGATCACCACATTGAAAATTGTGGGAATTCTGCTAAAGAACTTGTCGATATTCTTCAGGTCTGGTGCTTGGAGTACTTCAGACAGAATATTCATTGTCTCCTTCACTCTCTCTGCAGTATCACCCCAGCCTCTCTCAAAACCCCACTCTTTGAACCTGTGAATAAAAAAATTTGTCTTACATTACAACATCAAACGACACCATTGAGTTTGGTTAAAGGGCGGCCAGTGCACAAGACTCCCACCAGGTGGAGTCCAGTACACAGCCTTACCCCCACAATCGGAGAGGTTGTTTCCCGATAAGGTTTTATTGTTATCGTTGTATTACAACATCGTGAGCTTATTCAACAGAAAAATAGAGAGAGGGCTTACCTTAGCTCAAAATTCTGATATGGAGTGTCCTTAGGTAGTCCTGCTAGGAACACGTCTGCCACTATTAGTGCCAATTGAAGCTTTGCAGCTGAGTTCAGTGTGTCATTTATCATTAACTTCTGCCATTTCAGAATAGAAAAAGGAAAAAGATGAACGTGAATGAAATATATTACAGCAGTTTTTTTTTCTAGTTGGAAAAGGTTTGTTTGGTTCTATTTCATGTTATTGCACTCACTTGTCCCCCATGACTTAGTGCTGACAAGTAATCCACAAGAGCTTGTGTCTTTTCCACTTTCCCACTTAGCTTTGAAGATAAGAACTTTGAAGCAAAATTCATTCCTTTTCCAATTGAAGAAGGAAGGGTTAAATGAGGAGTAGGAAAGTCAAATGCTCCAAAATCCGCTTCAAAAGCATGTTCATCATTTACCCTGCAATATAGGTCCAAGTTAACCATCAACAAGCTGGAAGCTATATGACCATGACACAAGATCTTCAATTCTCACAGATTGTAAAGAAGAAATTCTCCCCTTGCAAAGCCAGAATGGTTTGTAATAATTTATTAGTATTATTATTCCTTTATTGCATGAGTAGTTAATAAATATTTTGATATCCTAAAGATTATTAACTAGGAGACATGAACCATGCAGCATATGAATATCAATATTTATAATATAATTTGTAGAAAACCGCAATATATATAAGCTATAAACAATGTAAATAGCTCATCTCAACCTTCATGCAATGCAAAAACCGACAGTCTAATTTATCATGCATATTATAGGGATATTTTTATTTCTATATGAATTTTTTTAATTTTATTTAATATTTCATTTTCCTTTGTTCTTAGAGGTAGCCGAAGCAGATGCCATTAAACAAATTCAATTGGCTAATCTGCCCATGATGTGCAGTTTAGAACATTTTCCTTTGTTAATATCAACTAGTTTTAAATTTTTTCATTATCTTTATCTTGAGTTTTTCTTTTACTCTTTATGTTTCTATTGGCTCCAAGTTTTTCCTTAACTTAACTTTGCTTTAAATTTAATTTCATCTCTCAATTTTATTTCCTTCCAAGTTGGCTGCTAAATCGATGAAATATCGAACACTATCAAATGAAACTGCTTTATAATAGATGGCAAAAAAAAAAAAAACTGCTTTATAATAGTTATATAGAACTCATCGATGAAATAAAATGAAAACTATCAGTTAGATTATAAAACTTTGGATAAAATGAAAGGACCAAATTAAAATTTAAAGAACAAAAGTGAGATTGAAAAGAAACATCAAGGGGCCAAATTTAAAATAATAAAAATTAAGTCAAAAAAAGTAAATTTAATATTAAATCAAGGGACCAAATTTTAATATTAAATCAAGTGAGTTAAAAATTGGAGAACCAAAAGATTAATTTCCCTAACTAACAAAAGTACAGCAGAATCTGATTTGATTAAATTTCTGCCGTCTCTGTTTTTTTTTCCCCAAAATTTTTCCTCAACTTCCTCATTTCTTGGTGGTCCAACTCAAATGCTCTTCTGCTTCAAAAAAAAAAAAAAAAAAAAAAAAAGAGAACAAGAACTTTATCTACTTGCATAGGCATAATCCTAAAGCTCCTTTCACCTCATTTCTCCACTATTAATTTTAAAAAGTGAGATTCAATTCAAGACACACAGATGACAATATCACATAGTAATGAAGGTCTGAGAAAATGATGTACGTTGAGGACAGTGAAAAAACTTAAAAAGTGTCATCATTTTTTTTTTAAGAAAAAAAAACCCCAGCAAAGAGGGATATAACGAAGCATGAGCCAAACCCAATAAAACATTCAGAAGATCAAGAAGAAGAAGAAGAGGATATGAAACATACCAATTTTCATCATAAACTGATTCTTTCAATTTGAGGTAATCGGTGGAGGAGATTTCCACAACAGAGAGGTTCTCAGAGTTGACTTGAGCAAATTCCCAAATCCCAGGATTTCGCCTTATTGCAAAGGCAACATATGGTGGGCTAACAACAGCTTCCTGCAAAAGCATCAAGTTTCACACATAGACATTACTATCTTCTTCAATGTCCATCAGAAAACAAAGAATCAAAAGTGGCGGTTGAAGAAGAGGGGGGGAAACAGAGCAAAGCAAAACCTGTGTGGAACCCAATATGTAGCCAAGATTTCCCTCCAAGACTTGGTTCCTCTCGGCCTTATCATCAATGACTAGCTCCATTTCCTCCATCAAATGGTGAAGCTTCATGATCCTTCTTCCCTTGTCAAGGTACTTGGCAAAACACCTCTTCATATGGTACCTACTCTGACGCAATGCATCAGGCATGTTATCTGCAATCGAGTTTGTTCGCTTCAAAACAGGGGCTGAAGCAGCAGAAGAAGAAGAAGAAGCCATTTGATCAGTAACCTAATCAGGTCTGAGAACCCAAGAAGAGGAAGATTATGAGTATGATTTGTTAGGGTGATAGAAATGTGTGTGAATTTATAGAGAAGATGATGATAATGGGGTTTCTGGGGTTTGTGTGATTGTGGGGATAAAATGACAAAGTAGTGATTTTGGGGAGGAATTGGAGAAGGAACATCTGGGGAGAGAAGAAAAGGAAAGGAATGAGAAGAGATTCAAAGTTTAAAAGAAAAGTGTTTTCCATCACGGAGCTATAGGTATCGTATCATTCCTTTCTTCTTCGTGGCTGTGTGGTGAGAGAGAATGAGAGAGAGAATATGGTAAAGTGCAGTGTTCAAGGCATCTGCTTCTGGTGCCTTTTGTGTACGCAGTGTGCAATCATCCATTCCTGGTTCTGTTTTGGATGATCACCTTCATAGGTTTGCGGGGTTCACTTTCCATAACAATATTTTGAAGAAACAAAAAATAAAAGAAAATGGATATTACTAGAGGTATTTATACAGTCAATGTTAAGGTCTTGAGAAATTTGACTCCACTTTTTGTTTATATAAAAATTAGACAATGAAATTTGACTTTTCTATTTTTTTTTTTTTTTTTTGAAGAAAGGAAAATGCATTCCATATAATTAGTACAAAAGACTCATAACCTCCCAAGTAGCATGGACACTAAAGCAGGAGTCAATAAAAGTTTTAAAATGTACATTTAAATTCTGTATTACATAAATTTTATTGAAAATAGAGAAAGAAAGAGAATTCATATCTTGATAGATGTAGTTAGATTATAGGATGATTGCTCCTTTTTGTGGGAGAAAGAGTTTTTTTAAACACATAACTCTCAACTCTTACGGTAGATTGTCTAAATAGAAAGGAGATAGTATAATCCATGATAAAGTAGTTTTGAAGTACATAAAAAAAAAAAAATTGCTCTTGTTTTTCTTCCAATTGAGAGCAATCACTAATTGTGCCTACAAAATTTGCTTCCCTATTCTTTGAATTTGTCCATAATGACACACTGACAATAGATTGCTTCACAATTTATAGGTTGTGATCTGGGAGCAACAATATCAATAGAAAAAGCTAAAGAAGCAAAAGCAACCGTATGATCAACTTTTTTTATTAAATATAATGGGCACACCAAACCCCCTTGATGAATTAAGTTATTTCTTTTCATTAGATCATAAATATTACTTTGACAATGCTAGCAAATATTAAAGGATGATTATCTTGATGTAACTAGAATAGATTATCTTTTAACCAATCTTTAAAAGCATCAAAGGAAGTAAAAAGAGACCGAATGTTTAAACCTTCAAACGGAATAGCCTTAAGGCCCGTTTGGTTCAATCTCATTACACCCTGTAGTGCAGTGCAAATGCGATACAATGGTAATGCAATACAATATTAATTATAGGGCTAGTGTTTGGTTTGATTTTTAAGTAAGGTACAATGAATTATTATTTTAACAATTATTTAAAATTAATATATTACACAAAGTCTATTTTACCCTTATTATAGTCTTTGTAAAAAGAAAGTTAAGAGTCAGGTGGAGGAGGAGGTAGTGGAGGCGGTGGCAGGGGCGGCGGCGACAGCATAAAAGAAGGAGAAGGAGGTAGTAATGGTGGGAATGGAGAAGGAGAAGGAGAAGGTAGTGGCGATAGTAGTGGGTGGCGGCGGAGAAGGAGGAGGTAGTAGCAGCGGCAATTGTTGGCGAGGGAGGAGGAGGAGGAGGTAGTAGAGACGGGGCGGGGCGATGGCAGATGAGAAGGAGGTAGTAGCTGCGGTGCCGGGTGGTGGCAGCGGCAGAGGAGGAGGAGGTAGTGGTGATGGTAGCGGGTGGTGGTAGAGAAGGAGGAGGTAGTGGCGACGGCTGAGGAGGAGGTAATAGCGGAGGTGCCGGGTGGCAGCAGGGGTAGAGGAGGAGGAGGAGGTGGCGGCAGGTGGCTGCAGTGATGGAGGAGGAGGTGGCGGTAGGTGGCGACAATGGTGGATGAGGAGGTGGTGACGACAACAGTGGTAGCGGTTATGAAGATGTGGCTAAGTAAAAATATATAAGTAAAATAAAGAGAAGTAAAACTAA
Source organism: Albizia julibrissin (assembly GCA_037074505.1). Classification (NCBI taxonomy): domain Eukaryota; kingdom Viridiplantae; phylum Streptophyta; class Magnoliopsida; order Fabales; family Fabaceae; genus Albizia; species Albizia julibrissin. Next base: position 37,200,558 of record CM073483.1, on the reverse strand, counting down.
AGGGTAAATTAGACTTTTCTAACTATACAATGTGATGATAATGATGATTCATAGGGGGGAGGTACGAACGAGGATTATCAATTTTTTTGTAATCATCATTACCATGGTAAACCCTATTACCATGCTAAATAGCAACCAAACGCTCTTCTCATGATAATGCAATCAATCATGATTACTATTACATGCATGCAATGAGGTTGAATCAAACAAGCTCTTAGTCACAGGACAAGTAATGGTCATTTTGTATATCAATTAATGTAATAATAACTAAGTGTTTTAAAATAGTCCTTCTTTAAATGGCAGGTGGCATTAAAAAGAAGAAAATAGGTTTTATAAAATTTAATGTATGATATGAATTATACTGTCTCTAAAATATTTCTATCATTATATATTTAAGAAAAATTAGTTGGAGAAAATGATAAATAAAATAAAAAAATTTGTATTTCTATCAAGGGCTGGACGAGTATTATACTATTATTTCTTGAGAAAATAAGAGAAAAAGAACCTGAAATTAGAAAATCCTACATCACAACTCATTTTAAGGAAAATAATTTATTTGTTTATTTCCAAACTAGCATGATTTATTTTTTCATTTGCCAAAACACAAACGATGCTGTACGCGTGGCTCGATCTCAGCCGTGAACCGAATCGCGCGCGCTTGGCTTTGGGTTTTCTTCTTCGGTCCAAAGCCCACTCTCAAATTAGGGTTTCATTGGTGGAAGAGTCTTCCCTTTATAAGCCGCTCCACCTCCTTTCATCCTCACAGTCGCCTTCGGCTCAAGTTTTTTCCCTGTTTTATGTATAGTTTTGATTTTGGTTTAGGATTCTGGTTCTGTTTCTATTTGATTGTTTGAATATCGCGTCAATTACTGATTACCAGTGCTCTGCATTCTGTGGGTTCTGGTATGAGCTGACGCTATAATTCTCCGATCTGCAATAATTTGTGTTCTGCTTAGCCTTTCGTGTCAGTTCCTATTGCACGGACGGGAAATTCTCTATCTTACCTTTTTTTTCTTTGTTTAAATTCTCATTTCCTCTTCACCTTCGCCAAAACTCGAAGTAATTCAATTCTGATCTTGACCAGGATTAGTGTATCTTTAATTTTTTTTACTCGGCCATCTTATTCCCTGTTTTGTATAGAGATGGAAGTGATGATTATTTCCCCAGATGAACGACGCTGAAATAACTGAGCGATTTTTCTCATTTGAGAAACCAAGCCAATTGAATCTGATCCATCTCCTCATTCTCTTTATTTCTAACCGTTTTTTAAATAAGTTGTCGATTTATTTTTTTTAAACAATATTAATTCGTTCGTTCTCTCTCTCTATGCTGTGTATGTTACTATCTATTTGATATGGTATATTGTACCCAGAAAATTTATTTTTGTTTACATGTGTGAAGTCATGTAATTGTCTGGATATAATGTGTCTCCTGGAATATAGATGGAAGTGATGATTATTTCCCCAGATGATCGAAGCTGAAATTACTGAGCGATTTTTCTCTTTTGAGAAACCAAGCCAATTGAATCTGATCCATCTTGCTCGTTCTCTTCATTTCTGAATATTTTTTAAATAATTAATTTCCTTGATTTCTTTTCCTGGCCATCCTGTGTGTAGATAGCTACATATTTGATCTGGTGAGCATTCGGCACTACTGTAACAACATGAACAATTTGGAATTTTAAAAAAAATCTAAACCATTTTTATAATTAAAATGACCTAGAAAATGAAATAGTATATATCTTAACTATCTACTCAAAAATGATTATTATTGTGTTAAAAATGTGAAAAAAATATTGCTAATGACATTGAATTTTAGTGGCATTGAGGGATATTCTTGCAAATTTGGCTCTCTGTGACCTGGGATCCAAAATGGAATCAGTTTTCTGCTCTTTTATTGGATGGTTTGAGAAATTTGGATCGTACATATTTAAATTTTTTTATTTTAAGTTTTTTTTTTAAAAAATTATTTTAATAAATATAAAATATAAAATAAAAATAATTTTTTAACTAATATTCAGTGTTGTGAGCGCCGGACTAAACTGGTTCGGCTGTGAGCCACTAATTGTAATGGTTTAGCTAACATGTTTCAGCCATTTCAAGCAGTCTGAATTGACATGTGGGTTGGAAGCCGGATTTAAGCCGGTTTTCAAAAAACTGAATGGCCTAACTTCTAAGAAAAATAAGTACTGGGATTGAGGCTCACACCGAAGAAAAATATTACTGAAAGAGACAGGAAAAGGCAGAACAATATTACTGAAAGAGAAAGGAAAAGGCAGATAGAGACAACGAAGATGAAGGAGGAAAACAAACAAATAAAACTTTCTTTCCCCTCTTCTATACTATTTGAAGGTCTGTTAATGAAACAAAATTGTAGATTGAGAGTTCCATCGTTGATTGGATCAGAGAAGAGTCGAGAAAGAGAGTAAAGTTTTTTTTATTACTCAATTCTTTATGTTGGAAAAATAAATCAAACAAATGTATAGTAAACCGTGAACGGGGACATTAGTAAAAATATGAATATCTTATTAAAAATTATATATTTATTTATTATTTTATTATTATAATTTAAAAATCATAAATTTTCTTATAAAGGTATTAACTTTTTCTATTTCATACTTTTTAAATAAATATCTCATTTTATTATTTGGTTAGAACATATGTTATATGCTGTGACTTTGTTAATTTTCATTAAATTAGACTATGTTTATATATATATATAACTTATGTAATATTATTTTTAATTTAATTATTTGATTACCGGTCCAACCAAATAGCTGGACTGTTTCAACCGTTTGAACTATAACTCGCTGGTCTTTCCGGTTTGATCTTTGGTCCGGTTTTTAAAATATTACTAATATTTTTTTTAAAAAATGATTTTTTAAATTAAAAATAATTTTTTTAAAAAAATCAAATCTAAACTGTTAAAATCCATCTAGATGAATTCTCGGTTTTTATTGGATAGGCACCGTATGAACATTGAAATTGTTTTACCATATATGATTCCGTGTCGAACCTTTTTTTGTTATTTTATGTATTTTTGGTGATACATTGATTAATTTCTTAAGACTATTTTTTTTTTCAATATAATTATCTGACAGATATGGTGTTTGTGGTTGCCTAAGATAATTGTTTCTTTTGGAACTTAAATGGGAGTTTTACACCATTAGACTAATAACTGTGTGTAGGTAAGATATTGATCTATGAATATAACTAGTCTCTCTAACAGTGACTAATGTTTTTAAGATCAAAGGAATGTATTTGTATAAATTGCGTAATCGAAAATTTGCGTTGGATGTTAAGGAATATATTTGCATGTTAAGAAGTTCTGCACAACAGGGAAGGTGACTTGCATATTAGACAAGGTATTTGTATCTTTCTTAATATTTTTACAAATTTTTTTAATATGCTAATGTCTTCCTTAATATGTAATTATTTTTCTAATGTACAAGTCACACTTCCTAATATATACAAGGTATCTCCCCTGATGTGCGAATTTTCGAATATGTAAATATCTTCTCCGATACAAGTCACCTTTTCTAAAGTCCAAATTCTCTAATTTTAATTATCTCCCATAACATTCTTCAAAGTCATTTGCTCCAACATACAAATCATCTTTAATTTTAAATGGTCTAAAGCCATAATCCACCATATTGGATTAGTTAAAACGAGGAAAGGGAAGAGCTCTCACTAGTAACCTTAAACTACACTAACTAAATATACCATTATTGTTAATCACTCATCAAGGTTATTAATAACTCAACAAAGTGAATAAAAACCTTAAACATAAGCTTGGTCTGACTGAGCAGCGAATCAAACTCAGACATTTGATTAAATCATTATACCTTAATATCCAAAATATCTAGACATAATTTCAATATTACATAAAAAGATATAATATAATAAAATATCTAACACTTCTAACTTTGCTTAATGGCCAAAGAGGTGTGTGATGATTAATACTAACTTTTGTATCAGTTTTTTACTTTTTTTCTGTTGTGAGTCGCAGTAACTGATGAAATGTAATGCTAAGTAGTAAGTGCAAGGATACTCCATTAACAATTCTTTATGACCATTTTTTCATTTTACGGTTTTATGAGACCATTTTTTTTGTATTTTTTTTTGCTTGGGACCTCAGTGTAATTTTCCTATTAGATATTGCCTTGTTATTTAGGACCTGTTTGGTACGCTGGAATTGGAGAGGATGAAAATGGAATTGGGTTTCAATTCCATAAGAGGGTTTGTTTGGTACAATGGAATTGACTCTCAATTTCAATTCCATGTGGAAGCCAAATAAGTCAATTCCACCAAAATGAATTTCATCCCAAAAGCTAAGATTTGTAATTCCATCTCCACAATTCTATCAATTACCCTCCTCCCTTTGGTAACAACAGAAACCTCTCTTCACTCTGGCGATAACTGTAACATCCTTATTTTTATTTATAGGATATAATTATAATTTGGAATTAATTATTTATAAAAAATGAAAAAATAAAATTAGTAGGTAATTTTTGAAATAAAAAGAAAAGGGAGATCTGGTTAAAATATATTAAAAAAATTAGAAAAAATTATTATTAAAAAATTTAATTATAATAATAATAATAAAATAGTTTGGATGTTTAAGGTACTTGTTAGGTTTTTTTTAGATGAGGGCATATTAATAATTTCATATTTAAAATATAAATATTAAATAAAAATAATGTCTGAATTCCATGTACATACCAAACACACTTTTAAACCTCATTTCTAATTCAATATCCATATCCATTTCCATATCCATATCTATATCCATATCCATCAAACTCAATTCTAACGTACTACTAAATGGCCCTTAATGTAAGGACTGGTTTGAGATTGGATTCGCTTCCAACCTAAATTTTAACAGAATCACTTGTCTACTTGAAACTATCAATGGTTTGCGGAGTTGAAACCATAATTTTTTAGAAGCCAATTTTTTTTTCATTATCAAAAATTATTCTCTAAAATCAATTTTTTTTTTCACTTTTACTCCAGAGCTTATTCACTAAAAGCTAGTACAAAGACACCTTAAATATAAGATCTTAGTTAACTTTGTTTTTCAAATTTATAATTTTATTCATAAAATACTCATATTGATTGTATACATTAATTTCATGATGAAAAATGAGATTTTAGGATAATAAATCCATATTTATCACATATAATTAATAACTAATAGAGTAACTAACTCCATTAATTTACCCCCAATACAGTAAGGAAGCATTATAATTGTATATTGAAGTGTTTGGGCCTCTTTTACACTTAAACTTAGTTGGGTATGAGGACGGAAGGTAGTAATGCATATGGGCTTGGTACCAAAATCACTTGACCCAAAATAAGTTCCGATTTTTCACAAGTACAATTATTTATCGACACAATTATGGGACTGAAATACAACGGAGGGATTTTGTCAATACGTGAATTTATAAGACACGACAAAAATAACGGCACACAAAAAAACTCAAAACTCAAGATACACAGGGTCAAGCTCAAGACACATAAATAGAGCAATTATTCACACTTTGTTCTGGTGATTATTTTTCGCACTTCTTTTCTTCAAACAAGTAGCTCACAAATTCAATTATGAATTAATATGAACATTTCTTGTATTCTACGAGTATATTTCTATCTACCTCATTTCTTCTAACTTCAACTCAAATAATATTACCTGTTATTCACCCATCTTTCATTTTCTGTTTTTTCCTTATCCTTTCAATTTTATCCGATGTTCTCACGAGTGTATTATGTGTGTGTCTGTGTGTAATTGGGCCTAGTAAGTGTGTGTGTATGTCTGTGTGTGTAATTGGGCCTAGTAAGGGAATTCTCATGTAACCAGTCCCAAAAAGAATTTTGTTGAGCAGCCCAAAATTGAAGCATTTATTTTCTTTTAGCCCATTTTCATTCATATGACAAAAGTAAAGACTGTTTGAATTAATATTTGTAAAAATAACTTTTTATCTCTATTAGTTTTTAAGAAATAAAGTTGGAATAAAAGTCTAGGTTATTATAAAAATTCAATTTGACAAATTAAAACTCATTTGAATCATATAGCTAAAAGTAAATTAAAATATAAAATGACTATAAAGAACATAAATTTATATATAAAATATTCATAAACTTTTTTTTTAAAAGTGTGTCCATTATCATAAATTTTTTTTATATAAAAGTAAACTACAAAGTTAAAAAAAAAGGGTGAAAGAGTAATAACTCCGTTAAATGAATAGTAACATAGACGTTGAGTTGGGTCAATCAAAATCCACGTGTCAGTCTGCTAATGGAACATATACATTTGTTTTATATTTCATTCTCTATTTTTTCTTACCTTTTAATTTCTCCTAATTTCTTATTGTCACGCTAAATACACTACTCGAGCATTCATCAACTTCTCCTACACTTCCTCTCTAACAAACGTGAGAAACACATTTTCAAGTTTTTATAGTTGCTGCGTACATATATGCACATGTATTTTTTTTTTATAAATCTGATTTATCTAAAAAAATTGTCCAAATTGTATAAATATGATTTTGATTGTTCGAATTAAAGGTGCATTCTGCACATTATTGAAAATAAATGTGGAAATGAAATCCTTGTTTTATATGGTTACATGAAGTCCAATTCAAGAATTATGGTGCCTAATTGAAAGTAACTCTCTTAAAGTTTTTTTTTTTCATTCACACAAATTTAAAAATGATAAAATGATAAAAAAATATCGTTTAAATTTTAAAATCCTATTGACAAATACGTTAATGGGATTAAAAAAAATAGTAATACAATTAACAACTTATTTTATTGTTAAATCACCTATTTAGAATTTTAAAATTTAAATAGTATTTTTTTAAAATTTTCTTTTTAAAAATTGAGGTCTAATGATTAAGCGGTTAAAATCTCTTCTATTAAGACTAATATCATTCTGTTGCTAAATCTTTTTTTCTCCCTTTTATAACATACAATATCGATGAGTTAAGTCTCAAAAATTTATTAGGATCATAACATGTCTCAAGACTCATAATATTTATAGATATACATATAAATCACATACCAATAAAATTCCAACATTGGATTTGAACTTTCCACATTATTGTATTTAAAAAAGAAAAATCAAACAAAGTTTGTGAATTTGGTCTTGGGTGAGTGACTAGAGTTACGTGAACTTTCAAAATTCAAATAGCACATGTCAACCACATTTTTATAAGAATAATAAGATTTGAAGCCAGATACATATACAAAGCCCAAAAAAACCCGCATATGCATGCCTATAAGGTATTTAAAGGTGGGGTCTTTACTAATTTGATCAACTTTTAATAGTAAATAGTTTGCTATTAAGATACATATTTACAAGATATCAGATCAGTGATAAATTAAATTGTAGGATTTTGTGCATTATATGAATCAATATATTGGAAAACTTAATAATTTGGTTCCTATAATTTTAACTAAGTTATAACTCAATCCTAATAATTTTGACTCAATTATAATTTAGTTTTTAAATTTTGACTCGTTTCAATTTGATATCGATAATTTTAGCTTAGGGAGCAAAATATGCATATTCATGATAAGCTATAATGATATATGAAAATTATCGAAATATGTACACGATAGATGAGGACCACGAGATGATCTAATTTATGTAAAATTTATAAGGACTTTTCTAAACTTAACTTTATTATGAAATAATTTTACTGCTCTCATGTAAATTTTTTTACAAAACAATAAAATCATTTCAATTAAAAAGTTAATTTCAGAAAAGCCCATACAAGTTTCTTTATAAATAAGCCATTTTTGTAGTGATTCTTATATATTGTTTACATATTTTGATACTCTTTATATGTCAGTATAGCTGGTAATAGTCGCATGAGTTATTAGGTTTGATTTAATAGATTCACGACACGTCATTAACTGTGCCAGAATCTTGACTCCTGGGCACAAGTGTGGAAATATCTTAATTTGATATACGTTTGGCCATTTTAGATTAAAGGCGTGACGAAAGAAAACTCCATATCAATAATATATCTATTTGTCAAATTGAATTATGACTCTTTGCTCCTTTTTTTTTTAAAAAAAATTATAAGGGATACATCTTAATGTTCTTTATTTCTTTTTATCAAAATACCCTTTAGGATAGTAAATGACAAGGTTAAACAATAGGAAAAAAGATTAAAAAAAATATTACTTGAACTTTAAAATATTAAATCAGTGATTTCTTAAAAATTTAAATTGTCAATTGTTATACTCATTTTATAAATTTCATTACTCTTATAGTCAATAAAAATAATTTAAAATTTTAAAATTCAAATGATATTTATTATTTATAATTTTCCCTAAAAAAACTTATAAACATGGCCAAAAATAAAATATACTCCTTTCGATTCTAAATATAAGATATAGTTGATTTTTGTGGAGATATTAAGAAAGTTAATTAAATTACTTTAAAATATTTATCTTTATCGTTTTTTCTCCAAACTATTTTTCCTAACATATAAACTAATATATAATTGAATGATACACAACATATAATATAATTAAGTAATTATTTATTTTTTTAATATCTCAAAAAAAAAGTCAATTCTGTCTTATATTTAAGACCGGAGAGAGTATTAATCTGACTTATTTGCTTATCCCAAAAATATTATCCAAATCTTCTTATTAACAATAGAATATTTGGCAACATTAGCCCCTCTCAAGAGTATTATTGAGCTCCAACTAATTTGAATTAAAGTAGGTTAAATCACATAAGTTTAAAACTCTTTCAACAATATCTCCAATTCGCCATAGTCATCTATACATAAGACCCAAACTCTCGGTCTTGGCCAGCCAGTTCATTCTAGGGAGCATATTATAGTGTTCTCATTACCTATTCGAACCATCTAGATCAATTTTAGACAATTAAGCTTTAATTCAATCTAACTTTTATATTTTACATAAATTTGTTTAATGTGAGTTTTAAATGATAAATTTATTTTTTTAGAACAAGTGATGGATATAAGATTATTTTTAAATTTTTTAGAAGAAGTGATGTTAAAAATAATCTTATATCCATCACTTCTTCTAAAAAATAAATTTATCATTTAAAACTCACATTAAAAATTTAAAATTTAGACCCTTAGATAGTCAAGATCTCATCATAGCAATTGGCACCCCACTCATTACTGTGATGAGAATTGAATAATGAGAACCCGTTGATTATATAGGTATAATTAAGCTTCACAACACCTTTTCTCAAGTTTTTCAAATGAAAAGACTCTAACAATTAACTGGGTTTGGCGATATCATGAAAACTCAACTCAGTTTATCCGGTCAATCTAGTGAATTAGCTCCCCGACCGACTCGGTTAACAGTTTTAGACGGGGATTAGGTTTGATTTTTCCTTTTTTAAAAGATTGAAATGACATTGTTTTGATTTTTAAAAGCAGCAATATATTATAGAGTTAAGGTCCGTTTTGGTTCCAGAAATTGTCACAAAATCCAATTTTGATTTTGTCTTAGAGGTTTGTTTTTGAAGCAATCTCGCTCCAAAAATTTTCAAATCATTACAATTTTGTTACGATCATTATTTAGATTAAGTTTGATTATCAAATGATTAAATATGTTGAGTTGGCATGTCTATCTGTCATCCATGTTATTTTTGTCAAGATGCAAATTTGTCCTAAAAATTTTCATTTAGGAGCAATGTTGCCTTTAATTTTTTTTTTTGTTTAATATTGCTCTTATATATAAATCTAACTTAGAAAAAATGAATTGGATAACATGTATTAGAGCCTATGCTTTAATGATAATAAAGCTTAAAAAGATATTATAATAAACAAAAGTATTCAACAAGTGAAAAATTGATTTTCTGAGACAAATAATTATATCACTCGAGTGATATGGTTTTGTGATCAAAGTTTAAAAGCCTCTTGATAGATTACTTTGATAAGAGCCTGTTTAGAATCTCATTTGACATCTAAAAAAATCCATTTAGTATGTAAAAACCCATTTACCTTAAAAATTAGTGTTTGGAAAATCATTGAAAAGCAATGGGCTTTTAGATGTAAAAGAACTTTTTTCAAAACCTCTCACACACAGCTTTTAAAAAAAACCACTTCTCCCACCGCCAATCCAAATACAAATCACATTTTCAATTTGGTTTTCTTAATTGGGCTTTTGTAAAAGCCCCATTAAAAAAAAGCTACTTCTCCACCGAGTTTCCAAACAGGCCCAAAAGCTTTGGATAAGAGCTTCTTGTAACGACCCTTTCTCACAAACAACAATTATCCACATTTATACAAAATCAGTGATAATTTTTTTTTACATATCAAAGTTCAATCCAATACATATCAGAGTTTAGTACACAAACTCGACCACAAACTCTTCCACAACATATCGGAGTTTAGGGCGCAAACTCGCCCACAAGCTCACTGCAGATAAATTTATTATTCTGATATCACATCACAATTAACCCATGGGTCACAAAAAGATTTCCAACACAACTATCCAAATAGTAAATGTGGCATTTTAAAAACATGTGGGTCCTATAATGGCAATATAGAAATTAATACAACACCAATACCAAAAGAGGCCTACAAGATTCACAACGTCTATGCCTCTGGTTGCTTCCCTTGGCCTCTATCCAGATTAGAGGTATTGCCTGAAAAATTATTTATAATGACGAGGTGAGACATAAAGTCTCAGTAACCGAAATCAATTTACAAAATATGCAGGAAAAGATTGTAAGTCAGAGAAGCAGGTTTAACTGACATAATAATAATAATATTCTCATAATTTAACATTTAACATGAAATAAATAAAACCATCCCCACTCATCCATCCTGCTCCTCCTTATCTCCTCTGGACTGGTACAGCCTATCAGTGCTAGTATACCCGGCCAAAGGTTAGCTAGTCACATCAAGAATACTGCCCCCTCCCATGCCACCACCAATATACCGTAACAGGGAGGTGTCCGCCCAAACACTCAGCTCCAAAATCCGGGCCAGGATTGAGAGAGCCGATGGGCACACAATTCACCATATCTCTTCCACACAACCCAACATATCCCTTAATATAAAAATAATAAATTAATACAGCTTTCGAAAACAATTACAAGAATTCTAAATTCTTATACAACATTCCATTTCAGACAACATATCCACCATAATAGTAACAATTTAATAATAATTTCCACTTATATATGTAAATTAGAAAATACACCGCTTCACTGAAATAAATTCATATTCAAACATAAATATAATCTTACAAAGCACATACAAGTAATATAGATAAAAGTAAGGTTTATAAAATACCTTACAGTCCAAAACAAGCATATAAAATAAATTAACCCCAGTTACCTCGATTCCAAGCTTAATCTTAATTTGGATAGTAAAACTCGTGCAATCACCGATCACAAGAAAAATCTACATTATTAATGTAGATACCAATTAACCAAAAATAACAATAAAATAATTAATTTACATAATTTAATTCCTACAACCCAATTTTCTCTACAACTATTATCCTCATTTATTCTAATTTCCTTTAAAAAAATCCTTAAATAACCTTTAATATACCTATAATTACAAAATCTCCAATATCAACTTTCTAAATAATTAAATCTCTTTCTCATAATTTATAAGGATATAATATAATTATTAAACAATTCCTCAAATACCCACATAATTAAAATCATATCAAATTATAATTCAAATATTAAGTCCTAATTTATATTTTTCACATAACTCAGATCTAACAAAAATAAACCGATTAAAACCTCAATAATACCTCCAATAATCCAAATAAAATATTTAAACTAATTTTTATCGGTAAAAACACCCTATAGGGATTAATTTAAACCCTATTTATAAAAGAAATTAATTATAAAATCACATGACCACTAAATAATAAATCTAAACCGATTAAAATAAACTATTAATTATTCTCTACATTTCTACAGTCTTATATTGATAAAACTCAACACTTGCCTAAAATCATATCCCCAAAATATTCTCTAACTAGCATAAAATTACTATCATATGAAAGAGAAAATTATTTAGAACATATTTTATAAAAGAAGCTTTATGATTAGAAGAGAGTTTGTGTACCTTATTTATCCCCGAAGAACTGAAAATACCCTTATCAGAACCTCACTCTCTCTTCTTTCCACAAAACACTTCACGAAGTGAAGTGTTTATGAGAGGGGTATTTAATACCCCTCACCTCCTGTACATCAATCATCATCTTCTATCATTATTATATTTTTATTTTATTATTTTTATTTTTATTATTTTTTTTAAACAAAGGGGACAAACCCCCTTTGTTTGTGGTAGGCGCATTTCGGCGCCTACCACACCTTTATATATATATATATATTATATAATATAATAAAATATAATATTATTTTATTATATTATTATTATATTATATTATTATTTTAATAAATTATTATTTTATTAATTAAAAATTTTTTTTTAAGATTGTCAAACTTCTCTCTTGGAATAATTCTATCAAGTGACTAACAAACTGTTTTGGATAATAGAAATGATTTATAAAGAGAAATCACTCCAGTGATTACTCGGGTAATATTTTAAGATCACTCGAGTAACTACTCAAATGATAGTTAATGAAATCTTATTACAAACTCACCACTCAAGTGATCTAATTCAGTGATGCTATTCTAAAAATTCTTTTTGAAACACATTATTTGAGTGATGACTTTAAATTACTCAAGTGATATGACAAAATGTATCACTAGCACAACACTACAATGATTCTGAAAGTGATCTAAAAAAATATTTTTCTAAGAGCAAATCACTCGAGTGACACTCGAATAATCTTATTTATAAGATCACTAGCAGAATACTCAAGTGATATATCAAATTGAATATCGCTAGTAGAACACTCAAATGAAATATTAAATCATTCATTAAAGATCACTAGAGTGATGTTAATTGTGGATCACGAGCACAACACTCGAGTGATCCATCTAGCAGTATGTGATGTTATGACTTGCTTGTGAGAAAATCACTCAAGTGACAACATTCTTGGATCACTAGCACAACATTCGAATGATCCATCTAGTGATAGGCTATTGTTTGAAACTTCTAAGTAAAGATCACTTGAGTGATGATTTCTAGAAAAATAAGATTTTATTTTCTAAATTTCAAAATCAATGAATGATCGTATAAATTATTGGTTTTAACTATTTTTCATACTAATATTTCATCGTACTAGTATATAAAGCCTTTGTTTTCAGGTGAAAAATGAACAAATCATGTGAAGAGAAGAAAAAGTGATTTTGTGCCAGAAGCATTAAATGCAAGCATAGTTTTTCAAACGTTTTCAACTGAGACATTCTCTTTGCTCCGGCCATATTTCCACACAATGAATGTTTAGAGGAAACAACGGTACTCTAACGGACAAATCGAATGATCACAACAGTCATTTATTACACTCTAACTATAAATATTGAAACATTCAAAGCAGAGCAACTACTGAATTGCGAAATCATTAAAGCCTGCTTTAAGTGCTCTGTTTTCTATTATTCTCTTTGTACTTCAGTAATTATCCATTTAATCTTTGAGAGAGAATTCTAACAAAAACTCAATATTTCTTATTGAGATAACTTAAGGTCGTGGAACCTTAAGTTTGGTATTGGTTTACACTGTGTAAGATAGAGCGAGTATCCAGAGAAGGAACTTGTACTGTACTAAGATGCCAAGAACCCATTGAATCTTAAAAGATATAGTAAGAATCTCAAAGGAATTTGAGGACTGGACGTAGGTCAAAGTGGTTGTGATCGAACCAGTATAAATCCCGATGCACACTTCGATGATTTTTTCTTAACTCTTAACTTCGATTTAAATTATGTTTCAATTATTATTTATGCTTCCAAATTTTTTTTATCACTCAATTCACCCCCCTTCTTAAGTGAAACGCTTGCACTAACCATATGGACTGGTAAGATAAGCATATTTCGCCAACTAACGGGTAAATTTAGCTTGGATAATAGCTGAGGTGAAATTGCTACAGTTTTAAAACTTCCAAGTTAATATAGCTGTTGAGTAAAAAATTCTGAAGCAATATAGCTCTTGTTTGATAACTTATGGGGTAACTTTGCACCTAAACCAAAAACAAAAATAATGTGGATGACACGTGAACTTGTCAACTCAGTATATTTGGTCAACAAACAGTAAAACTTAATATAGATAACAGCTGGAGCGAAATGGCTACAATTTGGAAACTTCCGAGAAAATATTCTTCCAAAAGAAACTTTCGGGGAAAAATTGAGATTTTGTAACAATTTTCGGGGTAAAAATGGACCTTAACCTTATATTATATTCATGATTTAATAGCTATGTGTTGTTGGATTGAGTCCAATTTATTGATGAATATTATATTTACCTGTGGATTGATGTGTTTTTTGTTTAAATATAATGTTACTTATATCACAGTTAGATACTGATACTTTTTGTATATTTTAATTAAATATACTCCAATCAATATTTAATATAAGATATATTTACTTAATTTGATTATATTTATGAAGTTAGTTAAATTTGTTAACATAACATGTATTTTCTAAATCACCCTAATAATCTTCCTTAATTCTCGCATTTTATCTCATTTCTTTGATTATTGTTGAAGGGTATCAATAGGGGTAAATTAAGAAAAGATTGACAAGTATGAAAAATATATCTTATATTTAGGATAAAATTAACTCTTAAAATATGTTTTATATTAAGAGCCAAATGGAGTATTATTTTAATCACGCTCGATTTGATATTGGTCTAAACTACTACCTCAACTGGTTCACTGATGTCTATGGTTTTCAATATTTGTCTATGATTTTCAATATTTTGGATTTAGCACATAATGTAGTTTGAAATGTTGTTAATTCTTAAACTGAATTGATTCTAAGACTATTAATTTCTTAATTAATCCTTGATATTAACTACATTTTTTGTCAACCCCCATTCTCTTTCTATGATTGAAATGATAGTATTTGAAAAGGGCCACAAAATGCTCAAACTAATTTGGCAACTTCTATTTGTTCACAGCTCACACCCCAACATTAATTGCCACGCAAGAATGTAATTAGTCTTAAATTAATCTTGGTAAGCACTATAACCTGATATTTTCTTCAATACCTTCTCCTGATGATCACTTTACCCAACCATCAACCAGATTTTTATGCCACTATATAATTTAGCATCTTCACATATTAATTAGATTCCATGTGTCATATGGGAACATACGTCTAGCTAGCCAGTAATTATTAATATCAGAGCCCATAAAATGACAAGAAATAAAAAAACAATAAAATAGAGAATTTTTTTATGCTATTAAAATATAAAAAATAAAAACGATAAGAGCAAAACAAATTAAATCAATTTATAAGAACGATTATACTCTTCAGTCATTTTTGTTTTAATTTTTATGAATTACTGAAACCAAACTTAAATTAACTTTCTTATATATATATATAAGTTAAAAATTTATAAAAAGCATAAAGGTGACGTACACCAAACAGATTAGAGCATGTTGGGCATATTATTACCCTTTTTCCTGTTTGGGTAGTCAGATATACTCAAATGCAAATAAAGTTTAACAAATTTTAATTATTGATTGCCAAAATTATCTAATCACCTTCCAATCACAACAATGTCTCAGCAGGTTACCTACTTTTTGGTATTAAACAATTGGAGATATTGAGATCTGATTCAGAAACACTCCCCACTGAGTCCTGCCTATTAATTAATTAATTAATTGATAAGAAAAGTCTTAATCACTTACTAATAAACAATTAATTTTGATGGTCCATTCCATGGTAGTTAACAAAGGTTGACCTTTCCCACGTGGCGGGTGCTCTCTGGATCTGGATTTAAAAAAGTGTCTCTCAAAAGTAATTATTGAATATTGAGATGATTCTACATTAAATATATATCCAACATTATTAAAATTACAGACATTCAAATGAAATCGCGTTGCATTCACACTTGTATACTCCCTCCGGTTTACATTACAACCCACTTTCAATTTTTTTTAATTATAATATAAGTCACTTATAGAATAATAAATCAATTATTATTTCTTAATTCTAAAGAGTTAATTGAAATAACTTATATTATAAATTGAAGAGAGTACTCTTTATATCTCAAAATATACCACTTCCGTTAGATTGAATTTTTTCTTTTATAAGAAAAAAATTACTTTGGTTTAAAATGCGGAACTTAGTTTGGTGGTAAATTTTACAGCTAAATGTAAGATTTTTTTTTATCTCTTATATTTATCATTTTTTTTAAATAAATTTTTTTAACTTATAAACTTATATAATTCAATGTTATACAAAAGTATTTTAAAGAGATCAAGTCATATATGTTATAATTAAATCATTTATTTAGCATTTTTAATTTCTTTAGATTAGATAAATAAGTTTTATATTAATGTTTATAGAAATATGAGTATTTCATATTATATGTTAATTCTCAATTCCAAGACAAAATTTAATAATATTTTTTCTATTTCATCCATCGAAAAAAAAATTACTAGAGGCATTAAAGTATGGTTAGCAATAGACGAGGGAGAATCTGTTAAAGGACATAATCTTTTTTAAAAGATAATTTATTAAGAAATAGAGAAAAATATGAAAAGACATATTTAATCATTAATTATAGGGATACAATTAATAAATAACTAATTACTTTCTAAGTAATTTATATTATATATGGATCAAAGAATTATTACAAAACATTACTTATATTTTGAATTTAAGTGTGTGTTTGGATTAGCTTTTGGAAGATAGCTTTTATGATTTATGAGGTAAGTATGTGAGAGGAGTTTTGTCTCGATTTACGAAAAATAGCTTCTAAAACCGTGGTTTGGGTATTTCCAAAATAATGCATATCAAGGAACTTTTCTGTGTCTGAATTATCTTTTGTTCTTTCTAAACTTAACCCTAATTAAATAGGAGTATTACATTTTCTTAAAAGATAATTTATTAAAGGGTTAGGGGAAAAATCGTTATACTGGAGAATTTTTGAAAATATCATAAAATTCTGAACTATGTATTTAAAAAGAGGCAAAAGCTTTAAAAAAACTTGGACTCTTTCCATCCTTAAAGTATAACCTAATCAAGGGTTAATATTGGTCTTAAATGTAAGATATATTTTTACATATTTATCAATTTTTCTTAAAAGTAACCCTTTTAATATTCCCTCAATAATAATAAAGTAAGAGATGGATGGATAGACTTACAGAAGATGATTATGATGTTTTAAGAAAAATATATCATATTTACCTTATGATTTTTTAAAAAGCTTGTTTGTTTTGGCTTATGGGTGTATTTGGAAATACGTTGGGGCCATCTAAACGTATGGTGAGGGAAAAATCACAGTAGATTAGCTTGGAGTGTGTTTGGTTCACGGTTATTTTCACTGGGCTTTTTTAATTAACACAGCTTTTTTGAGAAGCCCAACTTTGTTCCTTTTCCTGCCGCACGGTGTGAAACAATTCTCTTCTCTCTTCTCAGTCTTCAGCCAGCTCTCTCCACTCTCTTCTCTACTCGACACCTTCTTCCTCGTCATTTTCGGATTGTTGATCAAATCAAATTTCTCCCCAAAACTAAAATTGCTACATGACAAATCCCAACGACCTCCCACCTTCTTTCTCTCCCATGACGTCTTGCTCTCCAGGAAAAGCATTCATGAGGTTCTTATTGGAATTTGCCTACTACTGCGGCTGCGCTCCCCCCGCGCTCGCCGTCCCCGGCAACGTCCTCCTCCTCCCACTACAGTAGGAGATGGAGGTCATTTGTGCCCCGGCACCTCAGCCTCTACCTTCTCATCGGCCCACTATATTCTGAAGCGAAGGAGGCTTGGGGCTCCAGGTCAGTAGAGGCCGACGCTGGTAATCATCTCCGAAGATGTTGATGACGTCTCGACGAGATTGATAACACAAGGAAATAGGATAAGCCACGCCTCCCAGCCGCTTCATTACGATTACCATTCTAGGTGATTTTTTTAAAGAAAATTTATTATATTTTTTTCTTTTTTTGGAGTGAAGAAATTTGATTTGATCAGCAATTGTTAATTATGGGATTAAGAATGATGTAATTAGTGATGAGGTTACTCAACAATAATCAAATATGTGAGAAAATGAGGAAATTAAAGAAGATAATTCGAGTATTTTAGAAAATGGACTTTATATTAACTAATTTAACTAATTTTTTAATATAATTAAATTAAGTATAAATAAGATAAGAGGGACTATTGTCCATCCATTTTTTAATAATGCACATATAACTTCACATGCTGGAGGTAGCATTCTAATTGAAATGCATATTTATCCTTTTTTTAATTGAGTATTTTTGTATATTTTTCTTCTTTTTCAATAATAATTGAATTTTTTTATTTTATAAAATTTTATTTACATTTTTTCACATCAATTATAAAAATATATACAAACTATATATATATATATATATATATAGTATTTACAAAGGTTCATGCCTTTTTCAGTCATTTTCTATCTAAACAGACTTTTCAAACGCTAATCTAAACAGGTTCAAGGTTAGAAAAAAGCTACTTCTGCCACCGCTAACCCCAAACACAAATCACATTTACAATCTGACTTTTTTTTCAAACTAACTTCTGTAAAAGTCAGATTGAAAAAAAAGTTACTTCTCCACCGCTAATCCAAACATGCATTATGTTTATACATAAACCCGATTCACGTAAATCGAGACAAAATTCCTCCACATATTTACCTCGTAGACTATAAAACTTACCTCGAAAATTGTAAAAGTTACCTTGTATACCATAAATCACGATTAAAAAGCACGATTGGAAGTTCCAATTGCTTGTTTGGTTGGGTTTATGCTTATGCATAAGCTCGATTTACGTAAATCGAGACAACATTCCTCTACGTATTTACTTCGTAGACCGTAAAAGTTACCTCGTATTCCATAAATCACGATTGAAAAGCATTTATAGAGGCTATCTAAACATATCACTATCTACTGAAATAAGTTAATTGCTTACATTAATCACTAGAGAAATATATTATTTAACAAGTAATTACATACACTAATTTTTTTGCCAACAATTACATATGCTAATCAGATGATGATACCTTATTAATTTGTCATACAACACTAAAACCAGATGCACTAATAATTATATGACCTTGTTAATAGTTAAACTCCGATAATATATTCCTTCCTGTCTTTTCTATAATATTTTTTTTGTTGTTGAGATTTTAACTTAAAACTTTTCCGATGACCCCTTTTAAATTGCTTATTATATTGATTATTTTTTTCATTAAAATGTCTCTAATCAATTAGGTGGAAAGATATTAGTAATAATAGAATGATGTCTCATTACTTTTAAGGGTGATTCTAGAAAAATAATATAAATGGATGACAAATTTAATATCACGAACTAATTGACATGTCTTACATGATATCCATGTAAACCCAATTGTATACGACTCCGGATCCTTACTATAAGCATCTAAGAATAATTTTACATAAATTAATAAAGTTAGGTAAGATTATTTTTTTTATAAAATATTAAAATTACCCTCAATAAAAAGTCATTAGTTAAAAAAGTTTTATCAATCAGTTAAGAAAATTTATAGTATGGAATATCAAGTGAAGATCTAATAGAGTCATATTCAAATATTGTTGGCTCAATTAAAATAGCTCTTTCAGAGGTATTTTTAGTATTCACATGGACTTGAACTTCATTCCGTGTTTAAGCAGCTAAAACATTTTTCACTAAAACTAGGTAAAAAAGTAATACTTCCTATGATATAGGAAGTTTCAACTATATCACGACAAATAAAAAATGATAGTTAAATTATTTAATATATCTTAAAATATATATTTTTTTACTTCTAACTTTTTTGAGAAGTGTGTTTAATTGCATTGGAAATATTATTTTAGAGAGATTGATGATGTAATGAGTGGACAAAATTTAAAAATGAGTATTAATCAAAATGATAAAATAAAAAAAGAGAATATTAATTAAACTAGAGGTGATTTATATTTAAAAACATGTCATTTTAAAAATGTTTTATAATATAACCTTGAAGGAAGTACTACTTTTAAACGGAACATGTGACTCTCTCCCCTCATTAATATAAAAGGTAGATAATTAAAGTAAGAAGCCACATATTTTTTTTATGTCTTTTAGGGTCTGTTTGGTTCGACGGAGGGGAAGGGAGGGGAGAGATTTTAATGGAAGGGAGGGGAGGGGAGAGATTTTAATATTACCTTATTTGGATTGATTAGAGGGGAGGGGAGGGGATGGATTTTAATGTTACCTTGTTTGGTTCAGGAGGGGAGGGGAGGGAAATTATTTTCACATGGACAACTTTACCCTTATATTATAAATATAAATAAAATTTTTCATCAACTAAAATTTTAAATATATAATAAATTTTAAATATAAATAAAATTTTTATTTTATAAATTATAATAAACTATAATTAAATATTTTCATATTAAAAATTTAATAATATTTAGGAATTAAAATGAGAAGGGCATTTTTGGAATATCATTAAAATACGAAGGGCTTTTTGTCCAATAACATTTTTTTTAAAGCCTCCCCTCCAAATCCCCCCAATTTGGGGGGGGGGGGAGAGGTTTTGAGGGGAGGGAGGGGAAAATTTCAAAAAATTTCCCCTCCCCTCCTAAATTCTTAATCTTCCCAATCAAGGGGAGGGAACCAAAATCCCTCACCTCTCCTCCCCTCCCCTCTAATCCCCTCAAACCAAACAGACTCTTAGGGTCTGTTTGCAACGTATTTGGAGAGAGAAAAAGTTCATTTGAAGGGTAAAAGTTTATTTGGCATCTACAAACATGTTTAGAAATATGGTAGTATTCACTGGTCTTAAAAAAAGTTACTTTTCCTATAAGCTCATTGAAGTAGTTTCTGACTTTTTTCACTAGGGTTAAAAAAAAGTCATTTTTCCTACCGCCAAACCAAACACAAATTACATTTACAATATGACTTTTTTTTAATCTGACTTATACAAAAGTCACGTTGAAAAAAAAGTCACTTCCTCACTGCTAATCCAAATAGACACTTAGCCAATTACCTCGTTCGATTTTAAGTTCTACCCAATTATAGATGGCTCCCCTTGTATGAAAATAAAAAACAAGTCAAAAGTAAAAACAATTTTTTTTTTGAAAAGTTCATCACGCATAAATTTCAGGAAAAATGATGGAAATTCTTTTAAAAAATACCATTTGAATTTCAAAATCCTAAATAAGTGATTTGACAAAAATCTGGATTATCAACCCTATTACTCATTTTATCAATCCCATTATTTTTTCATTAACAAAACCAATTTAGCAATTTAAAGTTATAAGTAATATTTTTTAAGATTTTCCCAAAAATGATCCTCCTCATGTGATGCCCATTTGAATTATTTGGTGTTGCTTCTATAAATACCCAAAAAAAAAAAACAATTTCTAACGATATACGATTTCAGACAGGTACAAAAAAAATCTAATATTTATTTAACGAAAAAATAATTCTAATATTTATTATTCGGTCTTTCTCTCGAAAGTATAATTTGTCTCTAACCATACATAGTCCCTGTAATATTGCAGAATATAATGTAGGAGTAATACATTATTTAAATGAAAATGATAGATAAAAAATAAATGAAAATAATCCAATGGAACGAGGTCCACACAAAGTGCCCATGGCTACGTGGCAAGTAATCCGGCTCAACGAACCGGCAAAATGGAACGTGTGGGTCATTTCGCACTTGCCGGGTTCCAAAACAAACCGACAAAGGGTCCACTGGGCCCCACCCACATCGGGCCAAAATCCCTTGTTCCTGCGTTTCGCTCTAGGCCCTACTTTTTCATTTTCGGGGAGTCCCACGGTCAACCCAATTCGCTACCCGGAGGATCGGAGTCTGACTTTGATGGACCACTAATGATGTGCCACGTGTTATGACCCACGCACCGTCTTAAATTAAAGTTACTTTCTCCGATTTCCCTTTTTTGGGATTGTGGTATTTATGATAACGTTATCTTTCTCTGATTGGATGATTTCTGCCACGTGGTTGTCCTTGTTGGATTTCTCTTTTCTTTACAACCTGCCGCCATTTTCGGATCGGGTCGACTTGTTTCCTCGTGTCGAAGTAAGATCCACGTATGCCACATGATATAAGTTTGTTAAACAAATACGAGTATTTAAAGTCTAATCCTTCTATTATAAATAAATACCCAGAATTATTTTCAAGAAACTATAGGAACATAAAAGAAAAGTACAGAAAAATGTAGCACATAAATTTTTAAGATTCATTCAATATTCTAATTTTTTAATGCTAAACGTTTAGTTATTTTAAAATATTTTAAAGGTAAAAATTCATTTTGAAAGAATGGACTTTTTTTTTAAACAGATGAAAATTGCCCTAGATCAGAAACATTTATGGAAACTTCTTATCTTGTCTCCTTGCATGCTTCCACATCCGAACATAGTTAATTTTTTTGGGTTAGATTAATGAAGTAAATTAATTTATTTTAGAGTATTATATTTATCTGACTTATAAACTGATATATAACATATATTATTACTAACTAACTTATTTAGTTTCATTAGCCCCTTAAAATAAGTTAACTAGATCTTATACTATAGGCATGAGGTAGTATTGAATTACTACTGATCCTCCTTTATGCAAAAGATTTTTCCATCAAGTGATTAATATGAGTGTTACTTAATTAATTTGAGTATATTAAGAAAATAAAATAAATTGATTAATTCATATAAATATAACATTATATTTTTAAAATATTTGTATAATGTTAAATTATAGGATTAATGTGCAAAAATAGTAATGAACTATTTCTCAAAGTGCACCCAACACAACTAATTATTTTAGGGTGCACTTTTGAACCCTAAAAATTCATAATGCCTATTTTTACACCATAAAATAGTTAGTTGTGTTGGGTGCACTTTGAAAAATAGTTCTTTACTAAATCTGCACATTAACCCTAAATTATATACTAGTTAAATTAAATGTGATATCATCATCATCATTTGAAGTGGCCGGTTTAGACACATTTAAAGAAGACCATTGAATATGTTGATAAAGAAGATTGATTAAACCTCTGAAAAGAATTAGAGAAAGATCGAAACGAATATTCAATAATGTTACCAAGTTAGATCTTTTAATTAATAATCTATCTAAAGATTTAATTTTCAAACGATCTATGTAATTGATCCACCTAGTAATATATGACATTATTATTATTGTTATAGGTTAAATGAATTAGTTTGAATATATACACACACCCATAGACGTGTCATTCATAACATGTTACTAGTCACACAATTTCTTTTTGGCATGGTGAGAAAAACGGAAGAAATTCCACATAACGATTCGGGTCCAGATCAAGTCTCAAAAGACCCGACCCATTTCAATTTACGGGTCGGTGCTAAAACAGACGACGTGGAGAGGCATGGTACACGCACTAAGCTCCAAACTCTAGCTAGCCTTTTTACAGGCGTGGTAAACCCAGAACCAGACGATTGAGAGAAGACGAAGACCTCAAATTCCACGGGGAAGACGAAGTGGAATGAAAAGATACCCACAGTACAAAGACAATATTACAGACAGTTCGGGATAGAAAAGAAGGGACATTCTCATTTTCAATATAGAAAAAAAAAGAGAGAGAAAAAAAGACGAAGAAGAAGAAGAAAAAGGGAGCAATAAAAGAAAGAAGCATTAAAATTTGTTTTATTTTTGGGAGAAGAAGGTTTGGGAAGAGTGGAGAGTATTTGGTGGGTCAGATTGTGAAGCCAAGAATGCTTAGTGGCCGTTGTTAGTTTTCTCTCCATGATGTTGATGGCTCCCTACTTAGTTTTGTTTAGTTAATGGAAAAGCTCCTGTGAGTGGTGGTTCAAAGAATCACAATACCGAACAGGTGTGCATTTTGTTTTTTTTTCTTTTTTCTCATGAAATTTTATACTTCTCTGAGTGGTTGGATTTCCGTGTGGTCCTTTTTGGATTTCATTGGACGAGTGTAACGAACTTCTGAATTTTATATTCAGCTCTAGTTCTGAAGTATGAACACTAGAAATCCGTAAGAATAGAAGAAAAATACTGATGCTGTTAAGCGGTTGTTTTATCTTATCTTGCTTTGACTGGTGACTGCGATTTCTTCATCATTTGGATCCCATTATGTGAGTTCTTGCTGTAGTTAATGGAATGCTTGTTTTTTGTCCATTCTAGCTGAAGTTCTTCTTATACTGAATTTTCATCCTGGTTTTTGGTTCAACAACAGATAGCCTTCTAGAGCATCTTTTTTCAGTTGCAGTTACAGTAGTTCCCAAGATTTCTGTTGAATACAGCTAGTTGCTTCGCTTGATTGGCTGTCTACTCATTCAAAAGTAGAGATTAACGAAGGAAGAGATTTATCTTAACAATCGGGTGGATAAATTTCAGAGTACAGTCATGCCTGTGACATTATTATGGGTTGTCTCTCCTAGCTTAGAGGTCTCCAATTGCTCTGGATTCCTTGATTCTTTCCGAGATGCGAAGCTGTTAGATTCTTCCAAGTTTGTCCCACGGGATTCAAGTTCGATCAGAGCGAAGAAGGATAAGAAGAGGAGGTGGAGACTTTGTTCTTTGAGTACAAATTTGAAGTATTCATGCGTTGGCCATACTGGCCTAGAGAGTGCTAGTAATTTACCTTTGCTATCAAACGTGCTGGCAAACCCGGCTGGAGAAATGGCTGTTTCATCTGAGCAGAAGGTCTATGAGGTGGTGCTTAAGCAGGCTTCCCTGGTTAAGAGGAAGCTAAGTCCTGTTGGGGACATTGATGTGAAACCAGATATTCCTCTACCGGGGAATTTGGGCTTGTTGAGCGAAGCTTATGATCGTTGTGGAGAAGTTTGTGCTGAATATGCCAAAACATTTTACTTGGGTTAGCTTTCTCTTATCTTTCCTTCAAGTGAGAAATTTTACTTGTAGATTTATTTGGGTTTGGATCATGGTTTGAATCCGATTCAAATCGTTTGTTTTGGTCTGCCAGGAACTCAGTTAATGACCCCTGAAAGGAGAAGAGCTATTTGGGCCATATATGGTGAGTGATATTGACCAATAGTTGAATTATTCTCATTCTTCTCAATCTATTTCATTTTGACTAGAAATTGAGACCTCACTGGTCCAAGAAATGCATATAAATATATTTGAATGACATGGATGTGCTTTTTGGACATGATAACTTAAATTGATCCCTCAACATTGATAGAGCCATGTATTTTAAAGTGGGAAGGGTAAGTTAATGAAGTGGCTACACTTATTGCCATTGGTTCATAAGTGAAGGAGTTTTTTTTTGCTTTGTCTTGCCATGTTTGTCTGTTACTCATGCAAGTTTTATGCTGTACCAAAAATGGTCATCTTGCTGATCTCTTATGTTGTTTCCTGTATTTACAGTGTGGTGTAGGAGAACAGATGAACTTGTTGATGGCCCTAATGCTTCACATATAACTCCCACTGCTTTGGATAGATGGGAATCAAGGTTGGAAGATCTTTTCCAAGGTCGTCCATTTGATATGCTTGATGCTGCTCTGGCAGATACGGTTGCCAAATTCCCTGTTGATATTCAGGTAGGGATCATTCTCAGAAGTTGGATGAAGACTAAGTGAGATTCTAGTTGGAATTACAATAATAAGGAACAATAGTAATTTTGAAATTTACGGGGTCTATCATCTTGCTTTTTTGTATTTAAGTTCAACTAGGAGTAAAATAAACACCTTTCAGCTGTATCATCTTAGTGGCTTTCTAGTTATACACCACAATCCTATGATACGGTTGTCCTCAATTCAGAAATTTCTCTTCATTGAATAATTCTAGAGTTCTATATTAGAGATTAAACATCAGTATCTTCAGTAGATTTCTCTGACATTGCTTGGATTTACATTTTATTGTGGTTTGCAGAAGGCAAATCTGCAATTAGTAATACCTTACATTTTCTTGTAATTGTCTTCCATGGAATTCCACAATTCTCTTCTCACCAAAAAAAAAAAAAAAAAAAACTGACCTACTCAAATCTGAGTTCCAGTTCATGATTGTCAAAATTCTGGTCTAATTTTGTGCACCCTCAATGTGAGATAATTCATTTTTCCTAAAAAATTCTGAGAGAATTCAAATCTGAATGTCTTTTGCACTTGTTTATGCAGCCATTTAAAGATATGATCGAAGGAATGAGAATGGACCTTAGGAAGTCCATGTACAAAAACTTCGATGAACTTTATCTTTACTGTTATTATGTTGCTGGGACAGTTGGTTTGATGAGTGTTCCAGTCATGGGCATTTCACCAGATTCACAAGCCACAACAGAGAGTGTATACAATGCTGCCTTGGCCCTAGGAATTGCAAACCAGCTAACCAACATACTCAGAGATGTTGGAGAGGAGTAAGTTTGAAGTTTTTATATGTTTATTTCTTTTTTAAGTTCTTATAAGCATTGTTGTGTAAATCTTTTTCTAGACCATAAAGTGTTCCCCCATGAGACCTTTTGTGGTATTGCCACTGAACCAAAATTACTTATGATTTACATATCTCCTTAACAAGTCCTACAAGATGGGTTTTGAATTCTTACAATAGCATAAGATTTAAATAGGCAGTCTTTTTTTAATATAGGGAGCGAATTTTGTGTAACTAGGTGTAAGATACCTAGTTTCTCTAAAATGATCTAAACTTTCTAGTTGATATAGATTCAACATTTCTTTGTTTTCTGCTCCATAAACTTCTTATTGATCTTACTGTTCTCATAAAAAGGGCGGAAAAGAACTGATATTTGGGATTCTGTAGTCAAAATATCATACTTAGCTTTTCCAAAATATTTTTTCTAGAATGTCCTTTACTTCTTATTAATCTTACTGTTCTCATCAAAAAGTTGATTCTTTTCAACAGTGCCAGGAGAGGAAGAATATATCTACCGCAGGATGAGTTGGCTCAGGCAGGGCTATCAGATGATGACATATTTGCAGGGAAGGTGACAGACAAATGGAGAAACTTCATGAAGAGCCAAATTAAAAGAGCAAGGATGTTTTTTGATGAGGCTGAGAAGGGAGTCACAGAGCTTAAT
This sequence comes from Albizia julibrissin, assembly GCA_037074505.1. NCBI lineage: Eukaryota > Viridiplantae > Streptophyta > Magnoliopsida > Fabales > Fabaceae > Albizia > Albizia julibrissin. Next base: position 37,173,456 of record CM073483.1, on the reverse strand, counting down.
GAAGCTAGCAGATGGCCGGTAAGACTCCAAAGAAGCTTTTATCATTATGGAATATCTTATATCTGTGCAGATAAGTTCAAAAAAATATTATTTACCTCAAAAAGCTAGCATGTGCACAATGAGTGTTTTGGGTCAATCCATGTTCAGCGTTGACTGATTGTCTTTTCTGTTTATTTTTTATTGTAATAAGATATAGATGAAACTATGCGGTCAGTCTCAAGTTATTGGATGTGCTCATACGAAAGTTTTTTACGCAACCAGAAGTTCTCACAATTTTTACTAGTGGTTGCATCCTATTACATCTCATCTAGCCTCACCTAAATTTCGATAAAGCCACTTTTTAATCGTGAGAGATGTAATTGGTGCACGTAGCTTGGCTTACCTGTATGTTTATGTGTCAATATACAAATTGATGACAGTGTGGAAATTTTGGTTAATTGAATTTCTTTCAGATATGTCATTATCTCAACTATGACATGTCATTAGTGTGATTCAATTCCACGGAGGGGCACAATTTTTCAAGCCTTCACTTTTCTTCCAAGAGCTTGTTGGCCATTTATTTGTTAGGTTTTCCCTTTGACTTGTGTGGGGCAGTGTCAGCAACCTTTAGCCAACTAGGCAATTTCAGTATACAGAAACTGAATCATAAATAGACATAAGAAACATGTCAAAATTACAAATTAGCGAAAAGGGTGCATAAATTTACCAATCGTAGTTGGGTTAAATAGAAGAGACCCTAATACCTTTTAAACATGATTTGAGTGGGTTCACCGAATTCAGTCACACTTTTTTGTATAAAAAAAAACTCTCAATGTTCAAGAGTGAGCCTTAGAGCAACAATAAAAACTGCTGCCATGTGGCCCAAAAGACATGGTTTTAAATCCTGTAAACAGCCTCTTCACTTACACTAGGTAAAGCTGCGTACATCTTTTCCTCCAAAGACCCCACCCGATAGGAGCCTTATGTACTAGGCCACTCTATCTCACTGCTTCTGTGCTTGCATAATGGTATTGGGTCCGGTTCACTAACTTTACCTGTATTTAGCCTCCTCATGCACTGAATCCATACACAATTAACGTGCTTTGTTACATGATTATTCATTTTGGGTTAAATTTATTTTTATTTGATAGAAGGGTCTGGCTAGCTTTAGATTGTGTTGAACGCAAATACTGATTTGGTGGATATGAATGAGGATGTTGGTTATATATATATATATTATTAGCATTTCTAGTTGTGAAAGCAAAAGGGTGTTACTGGGTGTTGCAGGTATGGGCGTCATTGCTATTGTATCGCCAGATATTAGATGAGATTGAAGCTAATGATTATGACAATTTCACAAAGAGGGCATATGTAAGCAAAGCCAAGAAATTACTTTTTCTTCCTATTGCTTATGCAAGATCTATGATGCCTTCTTCTTCAAGAAAGTTATCTCCTCCAATCAAGACATAGAGATCCTACTTCACACAGTTCTGTACAAAACTGGATTGAGAATTAGAACCTGGAGGGTAAAATATATGCATAATCTGTATATGATCATGTATTAACAGCTTGTAATTCATTATCCTCATTTTGTAGCTTGTAGATAAATCTGATGGCTCATTGTGGTTGGATCATATGCGAGGAATTAATTACTCCTCCAGCTCGTAATGAAGAGCTACTTAATTAATTTGGGCATATGAAGAAAATTAAATAAATTAATTATAACATGCATATCCTAATCTCCCTTAAATAACCTTATATAATATTAGGTTATATATTAATTTATAAGTGAAGTTAATCAATTTGCGGAAAATGATGAATATTAGACAACCTTCTATTTAACCCTGTGGACGAGTATCTTTTAAACCATTATACTATGAGGGCTTTTCCTCTAATGGTAAAAGGATACAATAGTCTATACTTCTAGTAACAAGGTGAAAACTATGTCGAGCCACAAATACAAAGTAGATGATTGATTAGCAGAACATGCGCAAATAGTACGCATCCTGAATAATTCATCAACAAGAGGTTGACCACGAAGCGTATGTCACCAACAAACTTGGAATTGGGAGTCCCACATAGGATTTTTTTTTAAAAGGCTCAAATGTTAAGCACACAATATCAAGGAATAAAAAATCAGACCGGTTAATGAATCAGTTATGGTACAGGTTTATGGATCAATAGGTTAATTGGGGTCTAACCGGTGGTTGGACATGCCATATTAAAATATTATAATTTATTAGTGGCAATATATATATTAATGTATTTTTAAACTTCTATAGATAAAAATGAAAATCTTTAGAAAAAATGTTTAAAATATATTAATATTAGTTATGATGCTTATACTTATGTAATGATATTTCCTTTTCTATAATTATTATATCCTTTTAAATAATTTTTTTCATCATTTTTTTTAAGATTTGTTCTTTCTTTACCTACTTTTTTCTTCATCTTGGTCCTTAACCTTTCATTTTCCCTTAAAAAATAGTGTGGGATAGTAGTTAAAAGAATAAAAAAAATGTATATCACTAAAAAAAAGATAAAAAAATGTGACTGGTCCAACCAGTTGAACCATCAGTTTTCCTGGCCGATTCACGGTCCAATGGGTGAATCAGACCAGACAACAGACCGGTGCACCTATTAAACCGGCCAATCCGATCCAATTTTTTGTTCACTGCACAATATATCAAAGCACACCCACACTTGCACATGTTCGAGCCTGTGACCTCTCTCCCAAAGCGAGAGATGGTGCCAGGTAAGTTAAAAGCTCATTGGCGGGAGTTTCCACATAGACAAAATGAACACTGATAATGGGTGTGTTTGGATGAGCTTATTTTTTACTTTAAGGGCTTATAGCAAGGCATAAGCTCAATTCAATTGGAGAGATGAATTATTAGGTGTTTGGGTGAGCTTTTAAATTAAGAGCTTACAAGAAAAAAAGCCATTTTTTTATTTAAGCTGGAATAAGTAGCTTTTGGTTTAAATTAAGAGCTTATAAGAAATTCTCAAACTGATGTAGACTTTAGGGATGTAGAAAATGAGAATATAGTTAATGTTGATAATAGTCAAGATCAAGAGCAATCGTCAACAAATGATCCTTAGACATCTTCAACCCAAATAAATCATATTCGTAACACCATCAGGAACCTAATTGTACGGGACATTTGATCTGATTAGTTATGTTATATTTGATTGTATCAAAACTTTAATTTTGTATCATTTCTAATTTATTTGTATTTTCATTGCAATTTAATTATCTATTTTACCATTGTCAAATGTGATTAAATATATTTTTCTCACTTTTCATATATTTTATAATTTTTTATTTTAAATATCATAAAAGTCACTTATGTAAAAGCTAAACCAAACACATTTCACTTTTATAAAAGCACTTATTTAATCGTCAATACAAACATAAATAACTTACATAATTTAACTTTTACCGAATCTAACTTATCCATAAGTCACTTTTCTCACCGCTCATCCAAACACACCCAATACTTAGAAGTTCCATCAAGGTTATACTTCATCATAATGCTAATTAGCAATACCCATTTATTTATTTATTTATTTTCCAACACAGTACCCCTTTAACACCCGGGACTTGATGAAGTCACATATGATAACTAACCCCAAAATCACATAACATAAAGAGAAAGAAAAACCAGTAACAGACAAAAGCATTAAGTTTTCAAGAGCCATAGAACCCCCCAGTCCACTAACAATGGAGCAAAGGGTTAAGATTTGCTAAAAATCCTAAATTGAGTTTCTTAGTTATATTCCAGCAAACCTGTCTGTCATGTGCTAACAAAATGCCAAAATGAGATAAGGTATATCAACTTTCCTTACGTAGTACCTTCATGTCCATCAAATCAAACTTTGACATTAACAATGGCTTCCCTAGCATTTTCATACCATTTATGTTATGTTTGGCTCGATAGAGAGGAAGGGAGGGGAGAGAAGGGTTTGAGAGAGATTTTGTTTTACTTTGTTTGGGTTGATAAAAAGATAGGGGAAGCGATGGATTTTAATAGTATCATGTTTGGTATAGGAGATGAGGGGAGGGGAAATATTTTTATATGGACAACTTTGCTCTTATTTCATTTAATTTGTAATTAATAACTTTCTAACATATTTAATAAAATATAATTATATAAGGAATTTAATACATAAAATTATAATTTTATAATTATAAAAATTAAATAAATATAATTATAAATGACATTTACTATATAAAATTATAATTTTGTAATTAAATAATGAGAAAGGTATTGTAAGAATATTTTAAAATGACATGGACATATTAGTCAATTTGAGTTCAAACATTAACATTTCCCTCCAAATTCCCCCACTTTTGGAGGGGATGGTTAGAAGGGGAGAGGAGGGAGAATTTTAGAAAATTTTCTCTCCCCTCCTAAAATTTTTAGTTATCCAAATAAGGGGAGGGAAGTAAAATCCCCTCATTCCCCTCCCCTCCCCTCATACCAAACAGACCCTTAGGTAAGATGCTGATATTGAAGCTTTTTGAACAAAAAGCTAGTTGTCTCCAGAATCATGCTAACACCATTTTTAAACCTAAATTGATTTGTTTTAGTTGAAAATGTCAATTTTAACTTGACAGGGTCTGCTATCATTTTCTTGAAACTATATTGTTTTGGTGTAGTTTTGAGAAAATGAGGGGTTGAACCTTATTTTTTAGTCTAAAAAATGGTATCTAGTATTTTAAAATATTTTTCTGGACGTATCTAGCATCTTAAAATATTTTTTAAGTAGCATGCAGTATCTTAAAATAATTTTTAGTACTTTTAACCCTTTAAAATATTTTTTCAGTTGTACACAGTGTGTTAGCAGACTGATTGCAATTTTACCCTTAATTTATTTTTTAAGCTCCAAGAATTACTTAAAAATATTTTGTGCTACAATAATTTTTAGTGCTTTTAACCATTTAAAATATTTTTTCATTTATACTCATTGTCTTAAGAGACTGACTACAATTTTATTGTTAATATATTTTTCTTAGTAGTAATGAGCACCCAAAACTTAGGATATTGATTTATTAATTTTCATCCACTCTAAAACATTTTTCTAGTAGCACAAAATATTTTAAAGTAATTTTTGGAGCTAAAATAATAAATTAAGGGTAAAATTGCAATCAGTTTGCTAATACACTGGGTACAACTGAAAAAATATTTTAAAGGGTTAAAAGTACTAAAAATTATTTTAGAATACTGCATGCTACTTAAAAAATATTTTAAGATATTATATATATCCAAAAAAATATTTTAAAATACTAGATACCATTTTTTAGAAAAAAAAAAGATTCAGCCCCTTCTTTTCTCAAAATTATAATAAAATGGTATAGTTTCAAGAAAATGATAGACACGCTAACACAGTGGACGCTAGCCAGATCCAACAAACACACCCTTATACTTTGGTATTTGAAAGTGAATTTTTTGGGTTGCTTGGGGTCGGATCCTGTGTCTATCATATTTGAAAATGAAAACTTTCATGAGGACTTTACCATCCTAATAAATGAAATTTTTGTGGTTTTAGTTCCACACCAGGACCCAAGAATTAATAGCCCAGAAAAACCCATTAAGCTAATTGGGTTTATGAGTTGGGCTATCAAAATTAGGCCTAAATCCGAATACTATAAAATGGGAATGTAGGCCAATCCAATCCATCTACTGAGCCCACCATGTGTTGTGATGAAATGGGTTGGGCCAGACTATATTTTACATTTTTTTATTAGTTTTGAGATTTTATCAACCCAACTCCTTTATGGGGTATATGAGTTGACCTGCATAACTCTTTATAATTAATTCTAAGAATGATTAAAAAATTCTAAGAATTAAAATTATTATCATTTATCAAATTCTTATTAGACTTGTAACCAAGATATGAAAAAGTTATTGTTATATTTTTTGTTGTATGTGAAGTTACTGTTATATTATAATTGCTTTATAATTACCACTACTTTCATACTTTAATATAAGATCTCCTTTGTTTGCAAATTGAACTATGAATGATGATGTTATATTGAAAACAGGAGGTGGTAGTAATTTTTGTATTATGCTACTTCCCCTAATCTTTAATAAGATATATTTATTTAATTTAATTAGATTAAAGAAGTTAGTTGTGTTGGTTAATATGACATATATTGTAAAAACACCATAGTCATCTTCCTTAATTCCCTTATTCCCCTCCTCCTTAATTATTGTTGAAGGAGCATCAATAGGGTAAATTAAAAAAATATTGATAAATATAAAAAATATGTCTTAATTTAGGATCAAAATCAACTCCCAAAATACGTCTTATATTAAGAACCGGAGGGAGTAGTAAATAGTAATTACTTTAATATTTGGTGATAAATCTCCTAAAACTTGATAATGAGTTTAGTCTTAAAAAATGTACAAAATTTCATAAATTTATAAATAAATATAAATATTTAAATGTAATTGTATATAATATACATTGAATGAAAAACCGGACCGGACCGATCGGTCCAATCAGAGACCGGTCGGTGGTCTGGTCCTATTGATGAGTTAGACCGGTGAACCGGTCAAAACCGATGGTTCGACCAGTCAATTGGTTTTTATCTTTTTTTAGAATTACATTTTTTTATTCCTTTAACTACTATGTCACGCTATTTTTGAGGGCAAAAATGAAAGTTTGAAGATCAAGATGAAGAGAAAATTAAGTAAAGAAAGAATAAATCGAAAAAAATGAAGATTTTGAGGGGATATAATAATTAATTAATTATAGAAAATGAGATATCATTGTATAAATATAGGCACCATAACTAATACTAATAGATTTTAAACATTTTTTGTCTAAAGATCTTTATTTTTATCTATAGAAATTTTAAAATATATTAATATATATATTGCCACTAATAAATTATAATATTTTAATATAACCAGTCTGATCTCAGTTGAACTATTAACCCTTAAATTTATACTGTGATCGGTTCATTACCGATCCGGTTTTTTATTCTTTGATAATATAACACAATTAATTCTCAATATGGACGTGATTGGTATGGTAGGTACGAAGGTAGGTGATGTAATTGCTACCGAGAATTTGGTATGGTAGGTACGAAGGTAGGTGATGTAATTGCTACCGAGAATTAATACATCACGGACAAAAGCTTAGGTCCATGTTGAGGTGCCCAATGAGTCAGGTTGTATCCAAAATATTTTTATCCAATTTCTGAAATTAAAATTTATTTTTAATTAACATTAATAACTAATAATTTATATATATATATATATATATGTGTGTGTGTGTGTGTTTATATTATATTATATATTTTTATTTTACTTTATATGTAACATATTATTAAAAAAATTACATATGATATATCATAAGTTTAACAATAATTATAGAAAAATTAATTTTTATATATTTATAAGGTTATTAATATCATAATTTTTATTTTTATAAAGATATTATTTTAAAAATTAAATTTATCTAAAAATTAATTTTTTTCTTTCATTTGCCCGATAGAATTAGCCACAGAATTATTCCCTGTCAGAATTAGCCACAGAATTATTCCCTGTCAGAATTAGCCATGAGAAGGTCCATGGCTATTAAGTTCCGTGGTATGATGATAAACATCGTTGGTAGTTCATTGTAGTGCTGTATTTGTTAGGTTTTCATTTGCTGATGGAGTAACCTCGATATTTTGAGGAATGATTACAGTTTATTTTTTTTAAAAAAAATTAGGTACGGAATAATTCCTTCACTAATTCCATGATAAATAAATTCTGACGAAATATTTTTTCGTGACTAATTTTGCCAGGGAAAGAATTCCATAAAAAATGATCATAAATCTTACAACAAAAGCACACCAACACACATTAAAATAACTCATATTTATTTATCTTATCTCACTCCCACCACTTTCCTCTTAATTTATTTTTTCCAAACAAAAACTAAAGTGATCATCACAAAGGTACAATCTCTCTCGCTCTCTCTAGATCTCAAACACACATAAAAATTCACTTGACATTATTCTACACACAACAACACAAACACAAACACAATATTGATGAGCTTGCACGCACATATGAGTCAGTGAACCAGTTCCATGAGCTTTTTCCAAGCAGGTCTACTGGAAATACATTCCCACCATGCTTTCACGTTCTTCCTCTCCATGATCAAATGTCCCATCTTGGCCTCCTCCATCAGATACCTAATCCCCGGAAGATGGCTGAGATCGGCGAGCGTGAACTTGTCGCCGGCGAGGTACGGGCTCTCGCCCAGCCGCTTCTCGTACACATCCAATACCTTCTCCAGCTTCTGCTCACAGCTGTGGGCCAAGGACAAGTCTCCAGGCTGACCCATTCTGGGAAGGATCACTAGTTGCAACACCAGCTTGAAGCACAGGTCGTTGAAGTTGTGAGCCTCCACCTCTAACCACTGGTCCACTATGGCTCTCTCCTCCAATGTTTTACCTAGCAGGTCGGGTCCACGGTCTGCGTACTTGGCTGCGTAGTACCTGATGATTGCCCTCGATTCTGCTCAGTACACATCCATGCATTTATTCAAAACCAAGTCACTGATATTTCTCTCTAGAATCGTCTCAGAGATAATTGAGTATGTGGCTCTGTGTTATGGTCCGGTAGAATTTCAGCCAGACCGTATGAATATTTATTGGGTCTGTTCTTTTTTCCCTTGTTTTTATTGAACCTTAACAGAAAATGTTCAAGGTCACAATCTCACATCCACCATCCTTCGTGACCTAAAATTTTAAAATATTATACCAGCCTTTTAAGTGTTATATATATATAAAGAAAAATTGCTAAAAAACATTCCCCCATCACAAACTTTATCATCAAAAAGTACATAAAGGCCCATGTCCTTTAACAATGCAACTCTTATTCAGTTGTGTGTAACAAATCTTTAATTGTATGTAAATGTCTTCCATTTTTTACATAAGTCGCACATGGCTAAAAGAGTTATAGTCATGAAAATAGGTTTTGCAATGCAAGATTCATTGCATCCAGGTCCTTATTTAAACAAATTTCAAGTACCTTTGGATAATAAATTTTGCAATGAAAGATTTTTTTTCTTTTGCATTTTCACAAAAAAAAGTACTCCCTCCTAACTTTAATATATATGACATATTTGGGAAGTTAATCTTGATCATAAATATAAGGAATATTTTTCATATTTATTATTATTTTTTCTAATTTACCTATATGGATGCTCTTTCAATAATAATGAGGGAGGAGAAGGAATTAAGGAAGATAACTAGGGTGTTTTGGACAATACATGTTATGTCAACTAATTTAACAAATTTTCTTAATCTAATCAAATTAGGTATATCTTATATTAAGAACTAGAGGGAGTACTTACATAAAATTTCTTTTTTTTTTTTTTGGAAGTCTCCATCGCCGCACCTAACTCGTCTATTTGTCACTAATACATGTCACTAATTATCAGAGTTTTAAATTCCAAATAAGGGAAAAACAGTACGATGGCTACAAAATATATATTTGGTCAAGTTTAAGACGCCAAAAGTTAAAATTCTCTAACTACAGATGAAATTTTCAGGAGGGCTAGCTACCAATGTACTTAGGAAACCAAAGTTTTTACTTCAAGAAAAGGAATATAAAAAATTGATTATCTCCCGTTTACTTCAAGAAGGAGAAAAAACAAAGTTTATTTAGAAATTTAAACCGGGTGTGTGTGTGTAATTAGTTGCCATAGTGTTTATTATTTATTATATATATTCACACAAAACTATTATGCAGAAATATTATTTACGTGAGGAAAATAACTTTTTAGATGGATTGAATTGAACTAAATTTATTCTATAATAATGTTAATTAGAAATGAAACTCGTAATATTATCTTAAAAGACGAGCTCCTACCATTCAAAATGTTCGTCCATTCTTGTATATATATAAAATCTGCTTTGATGGACGCTGAACAATGTTAGGAGCTCAACATGTAGACATAGAGTTAATAATAAGATATTCATAAAAAAAGAGATCGTTAATAATAAGAGGACAAATAAAACATGAAATAAATGCCTGCTCACCATAGAGCCTGAAATCGCCATCTTCCACCACCGGCACTTGTCCAAAGGGCTGCAACACACAAAACCTCAATTAACTTCATAAAAAGACATGTTTATAGTACTACTACAATAACACTTAATACAAAAATCACACACGTATTGTTGTTTACGAGTTTATAATAAATATTACCTCTTGTCACTCATATAAGATCTAGTTTATTAATTAAGGACTAGAGAAAGTATATATATATAGGGTTAATATAATTTTTAGTCTATCAAATTTGTCATTATTTTGGTTTTGATGATTTAAGTTTCATTCGGTATCAAATTTGTCATTATTTTGATTTTGATTTTGATGATTTAAGTTTCATTCAGTTTAAAATATTAATCCATAAAATTTAATAAAAACTTAGAACTTTTTGTCCTTTGAGAGGTCAAAACCCAAGGTTTGAAATTGGAGAGAGCAAAGATTGTATTAACTTATACACACACACGTGTATATATCTTCATCATGACTCTAAAGTACAACAATACAGAGAAAACATGTCTAGCTTTGTGGAAGAAGACGTGATGAGAACCTGACGGAGAAGAAAGTCAGGAGACTTGTGTTCTCCATGGTTGAGATCGACATGGATGAGCTCGAAATCGACGCCTTTCTCGATAAGACAAGCCAAGACTCTCTGAGGGCAAGCTGCGTTAGCTGCTCCATACACCTTCACAACCATTTTCTCTTCTCTTCTCTTCTCTCAAATATGTTTAACCTAATTTCTTACTAGCTAGATAAGGGCCAAAAGGTCATCAACACAAACACGGATGATTTTGGCCCTTCCCCCACGCACCAATTTATACTCGATGCTTGGCTAGGCAAGCACTAATTCGTACGTGAGAGATATGTTAAATTAATTGCTTTGAGAGGTTCACATTATTTTATTTTATTTTGTTATCCTTTTATTTGTTAAATTTAAATTTTTTATTTATTTATAATCAATTTTTAGCCCAAAATGTACTTGGACACTTCCAATTCTACCCAGAAAAATACTTATATACCCCAAGAGTGTGATCACATCATATGAACTCTGCCTAATAAAAATACAATAACTTAACATATTTTGTTCATAGTTAGCTGATGACTCATAAAATAATTCATATTTTATTTTATTTTTAAGAAAAATAAACCTTTAAATTGATTTAGAATAATAAGCCAACTAGGATTAAAATATGTTAAGTTGTTCTATTTTGATTGAACAGACTTAAGATAATATGACACTCCTGAAATATGTAAGTACTTCTCATCTATTTAATTAATCATATCGAAATCGTCAAAATTTAATTTGACATATTTATATTTCATTATTTTTTTAAAAAAGGTTGATATTTTCATGTGCTCCGTATTTTATTTATTTAAAATAAAAATCATAATAACAATAATAGTAGTAATAATAATAGTAACAATAATACCTAAACCATGGAAATGCACAAATGAGAAAAGCATATATATTGGGAAATAATCTCAAGAGTGTAATGTGGGGGTTATCACGGGGGTCGCGTATTTGATTATTGAGAAGTACCAACTACCTTTCAAGTTGCATGCAAATGCCAAAAGCCTTACTTAGCTGGTGAGTGACCGAGTGCGCTCACTCGCCTTTAATTAGCTCGTGAGTAGGAGGATGGAGTTCAATATGTAATCTTATGCTAACTCATAATGTTAGTATTTGTCCACTCTGATTTGCCTCAATAATTTTATTTTCTGTATTTCATTCGTATCAAGTTGGAAAAAAAACTTAAGTTTATTGTATATATTATGTCAAGTTCTTTTTCCATCACACATGTAATAGTTAAGTGATAATATTTCAAAAATAAGATACAAAGCTGTGTGATATGAGAACTTGATATAATGGATATAAAAAATTTGAATTAAGTTTTGTCTTATTTTTTTATACACTGGAAATATACAAAAGCAAATCTAAGTACAAGAAAAACTAGGAAGCAACATCATAGGCTAAGATCTCCATAAGCAACTTTGGATTGAGAATTTGCAGTCCAATGACATTATCCAAAGCCCTTTTCGTGTGAATATCTACCATGACATTGGCATCTCTACTTCTCTATGAGATTTCTACTTGCCAGGATTGTTGCATTATACTTCTGATTTTAGAGATCACCCTCCAATTTTCATGAGTCTCCAAAGCCTCATTCAAAATCAGTTGAGTAGCCTCAGCTGAGTCACTTCTCAGGATTTTGTTTGTAGCGCCCCAATCCTAGGCTCTCTTTTGCCTCATCAGACATCACCACAATTCAGCTGTAATCCTTCTTTCAATTGGAAAAGAACACCTTCAATCCCAGGATTAAGTTTTGTCCCATTAAATTACATATACATTCTAAAACAAGCTTTATTATTCATTAACTATTAATAACATATGGTTCATTTTCTAAATTTCTTAGTGCCTATTATGTGTAGGCACACAGATTGAGATTACAAGGGGATTAAACCTTGACCTTTAACTTACGTGAAACTTTATGTCATACTAAGCTATACAAGGTCATTAGCCTATAGGAACTACTCTAGTTGTGCAAAAAATAAGACAATAAAATATCTATTTTTGAAAAAGAATTAATTAAAATGGAAATGAGAAAAAAAAAATCACAACATTGATTATATTAGTTTCCTAAAATTTTTTTAAGTTTTTCAAATTAAGTTTTTATTTGTTAATTAAAAATGAAAATGAAGATGCAGTGTTTTGGAAGTTATATAAATTTGGAAAGAAATTAAAAAAAAAAAAAGGGAAGGTGTCCATGTTACTCTCCATTCCTTTCTCCATTTTGTTAGGTCTTACCAGTAGTTGACATCCATCTATCTTGCTTTTGACTAAGCATTTTATATTAAAAATTAATGATAATATATTATATTTGTTACATAACTTACTAAATTAATTAAATACCATATTATTTATGTGCAGTGTTTTGGAAGTTATATAAATTTGGAAAGAAATTAAAAAAAAAGGGAAGGTGTCCATGTTACTCTCCATTCCTTTCTCCATTTTGTTAGGTCTTACCAGTAGTTGACATCCATCTATCTTGCTTTTGACTAAGCATTTTATATTAAAAATTAATGATAATATATTATATTTGTTACATAACTTACTAAATTAATTAAATACCATATTATTTATGGTTATATGATGGGCCAGCATGAAGCACTTTATCTACACGTCCACATTTTTTGGGGCAAATGATTACGTGGGACAATATTTAGTTGTTGTTAATTCTTATTTTGAGATTCAATACATTAATATAAAATCCTTAATTAGGATTATCATCCATAAGTCATAAATATGACCGATTGTTCTCCTGAAACATACCCGCGGCCGGTAGATATTTAGCAGTGTGAGTAAGTTGATGTATTATACAATTTCTATGAAATAATTAATCTTTAGAAAATTATGATTTTGTCTCAGTATAAGAGTAAAAAATGACAATATAATTACTTTCAAAATAAATATTATATAAAAAATAGTTATACCACCAGAAAAAAGTTAAAAAAATGTATTTTTGGAAATAAAATGTTTTAAAAAATTAGAAGAATCAATTTTTTAAAAATTTTGAGTAATGACACATTAAATAAAATGTATTTACATGAAAAATATTAAATTCTAAAATTATCATCATAAAATATAAATTTTATTAGAAGCCATACCATTCATAAATGATAAACAATATGACTTCTCTTGAATATGTATTGTTTATTATTTTAATTTTTTTCACACATTTTGTTATAGTTTTTTAATTTGAACCATACTTACTTATATTATATCCATTATACCAAATTCTCCAATCATATATGATGTATATCCTATTTTTTTATGTAGGTTTATAGTTAAATGATAATATTTTAAAAATAGAACACATGGCAACATGTGATTAGAAAAGTTAACATAATAGATATAAGAAACTTGACCTAAGTTATTTTTTTTAAATTTCTTACATATTCAAATATAACTAAAATGTTTTAATATGAAATTAATTTTTTAAAAAACGGGTGAATTATTATGAAAGCTAATAATCAAATATAACTAAAAAAGTCGTGTAAATGTCTCACATATTCAAATATAACCAAAATGTTATAATAACATGATCATCAGGAAAGCTATTTTCTTTCAATGAATGCCCTCCAGAAAATAAACAAGCAGGTAAGGAGTGTTTTCAATAAAGGTGTGAAGTGACTTGCTACTTTGTTTTCAACTGATACTAATATCACCATAAATATACGCATGCAGAAAAATTCTGCTGTTAGAGGATTGACTTTCCAAAATTGGTTAAAAAAGTCACAAAAGCAAAACCAAAAAAAAAAAAAAAAAGTGAAAGTAAAATGAATAGGAATAGATACGATTTTAACTATTGATTATCGAAGCCAAAATATATAATATTTGTTATATTTTAAATTATTGTTTATAAAAATTATTAATATATGTATAAAAAGCTTTTAGTAATAATAAAAACTTACTTATAATTTTGTATAGTTCATGAAGGCCACTTTAGTTATTTTTCAATTAATTCCCATCAAACATCGTTTTCTATCAACTTGTTGCTTCACAATCACATTATTTGTTTCATAGTTATTGCTTCTCGGGTGTTGGTGAAAGGTTTGCAAAATTAATACACTGAATATTTAGTTATATATACATATAATAACAATGGAACTATTAATTGTGCTAGAGAATATTTTAAACTGAATCTCTTATTTCTTTTTTTTATAAAAAAAAGATTTTTTATAAGTGACGACATTAATTGATAGGCGAATCATATTTCCTATTTTTTTTATTGATTCTTCTAAATAGAGAATTAAGGAATCTACATTTTGTTGTCTTTCTCAAATATGCATTTTACATAAATAATTCTTCTAATCCTACATGTAAGAGCTAATTAAGAGATTTATACTGACTCTAAGTATATGACCCGGGTATGCTTTATCTTTCAAATTTACCCCTATATAACCCATAAAAATAAATTCTACACAATAAGAAATTAGGAAAAAAATTATATAATTATATAAAAATTTTAATGATGTGACTTATAAATAGGATGGAAAAAAATATACTTGCCTTAAAAGTAGGATCACAAGAGTATGTAATGACAAGATAAAGTGTAGAAAATGACAACAACCTGCTCACTTGTAGGGGACTTTTTAGTAATTAGATTGTTTATGGGGGACTGCATAGTAATTATCCATTATTAATTACTACAGCTTTGAATTCAAAATATTAATTCATTTATTGAATTCCAAATTAAATACCCCAACTAACGCACCGCCAGGGACGATGAAGCCATAAATTAACCCTACTTCAGGCTTGGGAAATGAAAAACGTATTTGATTCTAATTAATTAATCCACACAATAATTCAAAAATGTACTTATTCATATGAAACATGTTTATATGTGTGTGTGTACATACATTCAGATGAAACGAATTAGCTTGAAGGGTCTAGATTCATCAAGACAGGGTTGAAAGCAAAATAATGATAACAAAAGAGATATGCATCTGAGATAAAAAAGGAGAATATAATTACTGAGATTAAAAAATATGAGAATATGATTAAAAATAAAAACGAACCATTTATTTAAATTTCATCGAAACAATGTTTGGAATAGAATATGAACTATTTCCTGTGTACTTAGAAATCTATTGCTCTAAGTCAAAACAATGTAAAAATAGTTTTGGTCTTTAATCTTTGCTTTTGAACTTATATCACGGAAAGTCTACTTACACTCAAATGATTTGTTTGGTTCTAATTGACAAAAATCAGCTATGATTTGTTTGGTGCTAATTAGCGAAGAATTCGAATGTCTTTTCTATTTATATTTACTATAAAATATTAGTATATATGAAATTTAAAAAATCGATCTCAAAATTATAAATACTACTACTATTATTACATTTTTTAGTTCCGCGTATTTTTTTTACTTGAAATCTTAAAAATTTGTGTACTGATTCTTGAGAAATTAATAAATTATTATATAAGTTAATTGATGATGAATTATATATTTCATGAATTAATAATTGGAAGTCAGTGTACAACGATATGGGAGTACATATACATACAGATATGATTCAGTGGGATTGAAGAGTGAAGACATTTTAAACACTTGAAAGGTCCAGAAATAGGCCACGTTTTGAATAACAGAGAGTGAAAAAACCAAATAAATACTACTTATGTTCTTAATACAAAATATTTTCGGTAAGTTGGTTTTAATCCTAAATATAAGACATATTTTTCATATTGATCAATTTTTTTTCTAATTTACCCTACCAAAAGATATATTTGGGGAGTACATACTACTATAATACTAAAAATTCTTAATAAAAATAATTTACTTTGATAGACGTGAATGATACATAAATACATGTACTTAAGAGTTAGAGACAAGGAAAAAGCACCGCGAAGACGTGGGCAAAGGATGATCACTAGCCCCATGCATATAATTAATAATTCATGGAATATTCAGTTCTTATCATATTTGGAAAGGAAAATATTTGATTCAAAACTTGTTTAATTAATTTAAAAATTAGCAAAAGTAGTTCTCTGATATATTGTTTCAGTTAATTATGATAATAAATTGACAGAAGAATTATTATAAAACTATTAAATCGTTGATATTTATTAGTTCAATTGATCAACATCGAATTCATAATAGTACAATATTATTCGGTAATTTTTTTATTTTAAAATATAAAAGATATGATTCTTTTTTAGAGTAATTATGCAGCTACTTCATGGTATTAGAAAATACACAATGGGCACGATATTTCTCCATCTAATTCACTTGATAGAAAAAAAATCTACCTGGCTCACGGCACACACGAAAAATCTACGTGGAAAATTTGCAGAGTATGATCAGGTATATTGACTTGGTCTCATCTTGACTTTTCTCGGTCTATTCAATGATATGTCATCCAAGTTATGATCAACTTAGACTAATTTAAGTTTCGAATTAGGTTTGACGCCAATTTGAGGGGAAAAAAGCTATTTTAACATAAGTTCCCCTCCCCATTTACTAAGTTCGGATATTAAAGATGGTACCCATAATGCAAAATAATATATTTAGCGTTTGTTAAAACTTTTTTTTCATTACTGTTTATGAGATGTCGTAAAAATAGCGCTAACATAAAATAGTAAATTTTGCATGTTAAATTAGAACAGACGTGAAAATATTACAATTTATTGCTACTTTAGTTCCACATATAACAAGCGTGAAACCAAAGTTGTTAAATTAGTATGTTGCACATAATAAACAGTCCTCTCGCCCCGGGAGGTTTTTTCTCTCGTCTCTGGGAGAGTTAGGTGCCGTCCTTTTGTGGCGGCGTGAGTGTCCGGGAGCCACCCACTGTGGTTTTCTGATAAAACTGTTCTAACTATATCTTAGGGGGGAGACGTTGATGAGTGGTGTGCGTGAGTCAAGGTTATAAAAAGCGTGGGTACTATAAAGATGTACTGGCGGTGGGAGTTTTTGGGGATCGGCATGGAGGAAGGTTGTGGCGGCTCAGAAAGAAGAAGCCTACGGTTGAATGCTGTGTGGTAAAAGAATGAAGATGCTTTTGTCTTCACGTTTGCAGAGACAAAGGATAAAGAAAGGTTATTACAAGGACGTCCTTGGACAATTCAGATCTTTGATGAGTATTCAAGAATGGTCTGAGTACATGCACTGCTACTACAGATTTAGACATTTATAATGCCTAATACATAACAGTTACATCTAATAAATATTACATATGTCGAGACGGAGTTTGTGTAAGGATATATAATACTTAAAAGTAACGGTTAATTATGTGTAGCGTCATGTATTACGAGGCGGAATTTGCGAAAACATAAACGTAACGGATGTAGCTAATAACTGTCATTTATTTAGTGACAAAAATGATGATTTTTAAGAAACAAATTAAATGCCATGTAATACTTACAAACGATTCGTGCCTTCCAAACACTTATATCAGGAAAGACAAAATATAACGGTTTTAAGAAATAACCGTCATTTAATTCTTTCATAACCCTTCGTAATATTTGGACCTTCAATGTCATAACTCATCATAACCCTTCGTAATCCCGTTAAACCTTCATAAGTCATAAGTCATAACCCTTCACAATCTGTTAGACTTCTATTTAAACTCAATTACTCATTATGATTCTTGCAACTTTTTTCTTATTGGCCTCCTCATTTTCTCCTTCATCATGCTATCAATTCCCAAGGAGTTTCTTCGTCGCCGCCACCCCCTCCTTCTCCTCAAGGCTTGTTCATGACAACAAATGACTCAAGTATTGAGGATCATAACCACATCACCCCATCCGCCATTGCCAGTGCCTCTGCCTCCTCTGCCAATCCATCTATTGCACCGAATGACAAGACAACACAAGAGAAAAGAGTACTGGGGAAGGGTCTTATTGTCATGAAGGAGGTCCAAAAAGCAAATTAAGAGAAATGGGAGGACACTTGCAATAGATGGAATAAGAAAGGTCAAATTTTGAATTTAACAAGTTCACAATTTGTCATTTCTTGTTTCACCTTACATTAAGTTTCCTCCCCTATCTCGTAATTTGCTTTGGACCTCCTTGATGACAACAAGACCCTTTCTTAGTGCTCTTTTCTCTTGTGTCATCTCGTCATTCGACACAAAGATGGATTAGCAGAGGGGGCGAAGGCGCTGGCCACAACGGAGGGGACAACAATGTTAGTTCTTGAGATACTTGACAGTTGTTAAGTAAAACCCATCATTTAATAGAAGTCTAAGAAAATAAATAACAGTGTAATCAATAACCATCATATTTTGTCTCACAAAAATGACAATTGTTAAGAAAAAACCATCATGAAACAATAAACACCATAATGGTTTGAAAGCTTTCCCCTTCCCCACGCTGATGATAGTATTCTAACCCGGCCTCCATCTCCCTTCTCTAATGATGAGAATGAAGATGAGGATAAGGAAGAGGATGAACAAGACGATGAATTGAGTTCACTAATGAGGCCTAAAAAAGAGGGAGGTATGGGTTTCAAAGATTTCATGAGTTTTAAAGATACACTACTGGCTAAAACTGTGTGGTGAATATTATAATATTCGGATAGCTCATGGGTTCATATTCTTAGAGTGTCTACTTTACATCCACGTCCTTCATGAAAGCAAATAAGGGCCATCGAGCTTCATGGATTTAGGATAGCATCCCCATGGGGGAGCAGGGTGCCTAATGCATGTTAGCTGATGTGCCCCTTGATGCCCACAATCTCGACCATTCATTTCATCCTACGGTAAGAAATATTTCATTATTTAAAACGATGTCGTTTTGAATAGTGAATCTTGACCACTCATTCAAATCTTAAATCACAGCCATCCATAATATTTTATTTAAAATTCTTCCCCAACACGCTGTTGTAGACAGAGCTCACTGAAGTTCACCTTCATGCCTGAAGCAAGCATAGGAAAACTCTGCTAAAGAGGAGGCAAGGCTAAAGACATGTGTTTTATAGTTTTTTTTTATTACCTTGATGAGTCCAAAAAGTTTTAAATATGCTGATTTATGATTAAAAAAACCTATCTTTTAGAGTTTTTATGAGAATGTCGAAAGGGGCAAAATTTTTGAAGGATGTTTTAGTTTATAGGCTACTGTTATATTTATTGTTTGAACAAAAAATATGGTATTTATTGTGTTTTTCATTTAAAACATATACTAATGGTTCATAAATTCACTGAATATGTTCTCACTCAATGGCTTCATGCATTACATTGATATGAGCCCCTATTTATACTAGTTAGGGAGCTCCAATTGCTTCAGATATCAACATAGACTGCCCTACACTAAAACACACACACCACACACTTAGAGATATTTGTAGACAATGCACCGAAAGCACCGAAAGAAAGAAAGCAACAGAGATAAAAAGAAAAGTAACAGTAGATGGTAGGTAGAGCTTATGATTTTGTCTCATTCTCCTTGGGTTGGTCGAAACTCATCCTCGAGTCCAAATTATTATCATCTTCAACATAAGGAGATAGGTCAGCAACGTTGAAAGTAGCAGAAACTCCATAAGCACCTGGTAGCTTAACTTTATAAGCATTATCATTAATTTTCTCTACAATCTTGAATGGACCATCTTCACGTGGAGATAATTTGGCATTGGGCTGTTTTGGAAACCATTCCTTTCACAAGTGAATCCAAACCAAATCTCCAACATCAAAAATTTGTTGCTTCTTATATTTGTCCCGTTGTGCCTTGATTCTCAGATTCTGCTTCTGGATCCTTGCACGTACTTGTTCATGTAGTTTCTTAACTTCTTTTGCCCTTTGTTCTACATCTGTACTGAAACATTGCTTATCAATTGAAGGAACTAGATCTAACGGACTGAGAGGTCGTGTACCGTAAACAACTTCAAAAGGGCATTTACCAGTGGCTTGGTTGAGGGAACTGTTATAAGAAAATTCGACTTGAGCCAGGATAAGATTCCATTGCTTCAAATTTTTTCCAACAAAACTTCGTAAAAGATTGCCAAGAATCTTATTTACAGCTTTTGTTTGTCTGTCCTTTTACGGATGACTGGCACTACTAAATTGAAGCTTATTACCCATCTTTTTCCAAATAGTTCTCCAAAAATGGTTGAGGAATTTGACATCATGATCAGAGGTGATAGTCTTAGGAATGCCATAGAGACGGACAATCTCTTTAAAGTATAAATCAACAACCTGTACAGCATTGTTGGTTTTCTGACAAGGAATAGAATGGGTCATTTTTTAAAATCGGTCTACAACTACCATGACAGAATCTTTCTGTCTCTGCATACGTGGTAACCTAAGCACAAAATCCATGCTTACATCTTCCCAAGGTGCTTATGGTACTGGTAGCGGCGTGTATAATCCTGTATTTTGACCTTTCGCCTTAGCCAAGTGACACATTCTACATCTTTGTATGTGCCGGTTGACCCCTAGTTCAAGTCTTGGCCAATAAAATTTTTCTTTGATCAGGGTGACTGTTTAATCTCTGCCGAAATGAACGGCTAATCCTCCATCATGGGCTTTCCAGATTATTGCCTCTCTTAGGGAACACTAAGGAATACATAGGGTTTTACCTCGGAATAAAAACCCATCATGTCTATAGTATTGGTGGTGGAAAGGATGATCTACAGTTTCTTCCCATATTCCCCAAAAATCTGGGTCATCTTGGTATAATTCATTGACACATTCAAACCCAACAACCTTGGCTTGAATTGTTGATAACAACATATGTCTACGGCCAAGCGCATCAGCTACCGAGTTCAGGATTCCAGCCTTGTGTTTAATCAGAAATGGATAAGATTGCAAGATTTCACTCCAACGGGTATGCTTATGGCTGATCTTTTGTTGAGAATTCAAATACTTGAGGGCTTCATGGTCAAATAAAGGATAAACTCTTTATGCAATAGGTAGTGGCTCCAATGCTGCAAAGCTCGAACAATGGCATAGAATTATTTGTCATAGATGGAATATTTGAGCTTAGCATTATTAAGTTTCTCACTGAAAAATGCAATTGGGTGTCCCTCTTGGCTGAGTACAGCACCGATTCCTGAATTGGAAGCATCACAACTAACTTCGAACACTTGATCAAAATTTGGCAGAGCTAGAACGGGGGCTTCAGTCAGTCTCTCTTTCAGTTCTTGAAAGCTTCTCTGGGCTTGCTCTATCCACTGAAATTTATCTCCTTTAGTGCAATCTGCAAGTGGTGCGGCAATAGAGCTAAAGTTGCGTATAAACCTCTGGTAAAAAGAGGCTAATCCGTGGAAACTTTGAACTTCCAGAATAGACTGCGGGACTGGCCAGCTATTGATGGCTTCAACCTTGCTGTGGTCAACTCGAACACCTTCGGCAGTTATGATGTACCCAAGGAACATAACTTCTTTGGAAAGAAAAGTACACTTCTGTATGTTGGCGTACAACTTTTGTTCTCGCAAGGTTTGTAAAACATGCCGTAGATGCTCAAAATGCTCTTCTTGACTCTTGCTATAAACAAGAATGTCGTCAAAGTAGACCACAACACATTTGCCAATGAAGGGGCGCAATACCTGATTCATTAGTAGCATAAATGTGCTAGGGGCATTGGTTAACCCAAAAGGCATTACATTCCATTCATACATTCCATCTCTTGTCTTAAAGGCAGTCTTCCATTCATCACTGGGACAAATTCTGATTTGATGATAACCACTTCGTAGGTCAATCTTGGAGAAGGTAGTGGTACCATGTAGCTGATCTAGCATATCATCGAGTCACGGTATCAGAAACTGATACTTGATAGTGATCTTATTGACAGCTCTACAATCAATACACATTCTCCAACTCCCATCCTTCTTAGGGATAAGAAGAACAGGTACAGCACAGGGGTTAATGCTTTCTCGAACCAGCCCTTTCTTCAATAACTCTTCAACTTGTCGCTGGATTTCTGCATGCTCTTGAGGACTCATCCTATAAGTAGGCTTGTGAGGGATGACTACTCCTGGAAAAAATTCAATGGCATGTTGGACGTCATGCATCGGCGGTAACCCGGATGGTATCTCATCGGCTACTACATCTGCAAATTCAGAAAGTAAAGGAAAAACTTCTGGTGGGATGTTAGACTTTCTATTCTTTTCAAGTACCAGTATGAAACTCATCGTCTGGGGCTCGAATTTTGTCACTTTGAGTTCCTTTTTAGTCATTAATGACACCAATGACTTCTCTTCTTTGGAAGTTTTGTTAATTTCACTAGGTGATAAAGGTGTCAATTTGATCTTGATTCCGTCTTTGGTGATGGAATAAGTATTTGCTCGTCCATCATGTAGAGCATACTGATCATATTGCCATGGCCTCCCCAATAGTAGGTGGCATACGTCCATGGAAACAACATCACAAAGAACTTCATCTTTCTACTTGTCCCCAATAAAAAAAAGTAACAAGGCACTATTTAGAAACATTTACCTCACTTCCAGTATTAAGCCAGTGCAGCTTGTATGGATGCGGATGGTCAAGTGTTGACAGCTTCAATTTCTTTACCATGTAGCCAGAGACTACATTTTCACAGCTTCCATTGTCAATGATGACATTACAAACTTTTCCCTGTGATGTGCAACGGGTGTGAAAAATGTTGCGGTGTAACCATGGCTCCTCCTTAACTACTGTTGTATGCAGACTTCGTCTAATTACTAGCATCTCTCCCTGATCGGCTGGTGTAACTTCCTAATCATAAATAGGATCTTCTTCATAAAAGACATTCTCCTCATCATCCTCTGTAGGAACTTCAAGTGCTTGCCCTTCCCTGATAGTGACAACCCTCCGGTTAGGACAATCTGCGGCAATATGGCCGAATCCTTGGCACTTAAAGCATTTTGGTGCTTTAGAGCCAGTTACTTTGCTAGCCTTTGGGATACTTTCTGGAAGAAGAAGGTTGAAAGGAAGAAAAAGGCTGAAAAGAGGATCTCTTGGGTGTCTGCTTTTCAACGTGGATAGCTAGACGAATCACATCATCCAGGGTCCAGTATTGTTGAAGATGGACTATACGGCTAATGTCAGGGTTTAAACCTGCAAGGTACCGGGTGATGGTTAACTCTTCCTTCTCCTAGATGTCACATTTCATCATTAGTTGCTCGAACTCTCTAGAGTACTCTTCTACCGACAATGAACTCTGTCGAATGTTTTGTAGTCGTATAAAATTCTCCTGTTGATAATGTTCTGGTAGGAACTTATTGGTGAGCCGGCGTCTCATTTTCTCCCAGCTGGTAATTTTACGCTTGCCCTCTCGTGCTCACTTTCGTTTAAGATTTTCCTACCAAATAGAAGCATGTTTCTTAAGTTTCAAGGCTACAATTTTGACCTTTTGTTCGTCCGAAATCTCCTTGTATTTGAAAACCCGTTTTACTGTTTGAAGCCAATCAATAAACTCATCAGGTTGTAGTCTCCTCTCAAATTCATGAATGTCTACCTTGATATCATTAGAGCGGAAAGACTGTTGTCGAGGAGGTCGGTGGTAGCTAGAGGAAGATGAGCTACTGCTAGAATTGGCTTTTGGTTGTTCATTACGGTTTTCTAGTAAGGCTCACTGAACTTCTATTGTAGCTTCCAACTCTCGTAAACGACATCTCATTTCTTCCATCTCAACTTCGAGCATGTTTCTGCGTCTTGGAGGGGCATTTTGGGTACTCGTTTAGGGGTAGATTGGGTATTTCAGGGAAGAAAAGGGTAAAATGGGAATTATGGTAAAATTCTGGGTCAAATTCTGAATACAGAAAGTTTTAGAGCAAAAATGTAATTTGGGAAAGTTTAAGGGGGTCAAACTGTAATTACAAAAAGATTTGGGGCAAAATGTAATATTTGACAATTTTTAGGGGGAAAATGTAATTACAAAAATTTTTGAGGAAAAAATGTAAAGTTTGTAAATTTTGGGAAAAAAATATGATTCTAGAAAGTTTTGGGTTACAAACTGTAATTGTTACCAAAATTTATGGGGCTAGATTGCAATTTCAGAAAGTTCAGCTGACTGTTCAATAGTGACGTGGCACTCAGGACACGTGGCAGATCCTGGTTAGTTGACGTAGCGTTGACTGTGCAGCTCTCGTTGACGTGGCCGCTGACGTGTGTGATGACGTGGCAATGATGTGGCTCGTCTACAACCTCTAGACTCCAGTGACTTCTGTATTTTCTGGCGATGCTCGTGGTGGCCGTTTTCGACGAGGTCTAGCACTTTCCTAAGGTTTTCCGGTCTTCTGAACACGATGGTGAGGTCAGGTTTCCCGAAAAATTACCGGAGGTGGGACTTTCGAAGATGTCCGAAAGTTTCCGGTGACTTTCTGGCGAGGCTTCCAGTGCCCATTTTAGACGATGTCCGGCACTTTTTTGGGGTTTTCCGGCCTTCTGAACACGATGGTGAGGTCTGTTTTCCTGAAAAATGACTGGAGATGGGACTTTCAAAGATGTCCAAATTTTCCGGCGACTGAAACTTTGAATCCTCTTCCTCCGTTGATTTTGCTGGCGATTCCCTCCACTGGAACCCTTTGCTCTGATACCAAATGGTTCAGAAACTTATTGAATATGTTCTCACTCAATGGCTTCATGCATTACACTGATATGAGCCCCTATTTATACTAGTTAGGGAGCTCCAATTGTTTCAGATATCAAACATAGACTGCCCTACACTAAAACACACACACCACACACTTAGAGATATTTGTAGACACCAAAAGCACCGAAAGAAAGAAAGCAACATAGACAAAAAGAAAAGTAACAGTAGATGGTAGGTAGAGCTTATGATTCTGTCTCATATACTCTCTATTGAATCTCATCTATTGAATCTCATTGTCACAGCACAAGTGAAGGTGATATGGAAAAATTCTCTCTCTTTAGGGCGCTTTACGTTTAAGACTTTGGATGCTTTTGGAGGTACAAATTTATCACTTTTTAAACCCATTATTTGATGCAGTTTATTTTTTTTATAAAAAACATTATATGTAATCTTAGTATATTTATGACTTTTTTATGTAAGTAGGCCCTATATTTGGCATTGAAGGAATATTTCATATATACATAACTATGCATACATATAAGTATATATTGACTCTCTTAGGCTCACTCATTTCTTTCTTCCTGATGCAAATTGCTATTTTAATTTTGTTTTTTACTTTGTACAATCTTTTATTCTCATTGGTCTTGGGTTTGATAAATTTAATTGGAGTAAATTTGCAAATCACTTTTATATTTATTTTAGTTGGAGTCAAATTTTTGAGTTTGACTTTGAGTTTTGATGTTTGTGTAGATTGAACTGGATGGATATCAACTTCACGTCGAGAATAGGTCTTGAATTTGAAAGTTTAGATGAGGCATATAAATTTTGGACCAATTATGGATGTGAAATGAGTTTTAATGTTAGAAAGCACAATTTCACTTACAACAAGAGGGAGAAGTCTATCATGACTTGTTACATATATGTATATAGTAAGCAAGGAGTGCGACAACTAGACAAGAGGGATTATCGAATGGAAAGTGGAGAGTTGGCAAATTTGTTGGTGAACATAATTACCCTTTGCATTCTAAAGAATCATCACATCTCCTATGATCTCAACACCAAGTAAGTGCAACTCAAGGTCGTGTAATAGAAACAACAAATGATGTAGGGCTTAAACAAAATGATACATTTAATTTAATGAGCAAACATGTTAGAGGTAGAGTCAATTTAGGGTTTACAAGAGAGGATGTCAAAAGCTCTTTGAGGCAAAGGAGGCAATGGGAAATGAAGTATGGAGAAGTTGGATGTCTATTACAATATTTTCAACAGCAACTGACAGAGAATCCATCTTTCTTTCATGCTTATCATATGGATTTTGATCAGTAAATAATTAACAAATGTGTTCTAGACTGATCCACAAATGTTAATTGATTATGCTCGTTTTGTGATGTTGTTTCATTTGATACTACATATTACACAAATCGTCAAAATAGACCCTTTGCTGTATTTTCAGGTTTCAACCATTGTAGAACAATATAATTTTGTTAACTCCTCCATCTTTGGGTTTAATTATATTGATTCAGCTACCCATTTTGGCCAGTTATTTTGATAGAACAATGTACCTCCTTGAGAGATTGCGGTTCATTATTCTTCACCAGGTCTTTTGGGTTCAGCCAACCATTTTGATGTAGGGATAATTCTGACAATTTAACAACAAATATATAGCCGCATATAAGACACTCAACAACAATTCTTTTGACATTGTATTTTGACTAGTACTATAGATGAGATGGTAGTAAGTTAATGGATAGAGAGCAAAAACATTGTATTTTGACCAATTCTTTTGGCATTGTATTTTATCACTTTTTGCTCTTTATCTCAATATAACAGAAGGATGAATTGCATTTTACATAAACAAGAGACAAATACACAACTAACTGGAGAAAATTTGGAGGTAGATTTTAATATTATAGCTGAAGCAATTTGGATGTAAATTTTAATTTTTTCTGAATCAAATTATCTACGTAAAGAAACATTTGCATTAAATTAAGTGAGAAATGAAATAGGGAAAATTTCCCATAAAGACCTAAATGAAAATTTATTTTCCAAATGGGACCTAAAAACATTTAAGGAAATATCTTTTGCACACAGAGAAGATTGTTTGAATACAAGAAAATATCTGTTGCATATATGGAAGATTGTTTGAACATAAGGGAATATCATATAAGAAAGATATATTAAACATAGAGAAGATTGTTTGAACACAAGTTTCCATTTAATAATTAATTTCTTAAATAGTATTTATGGCCAATTTTCTCATGAAATATCTGAGAGAATTCATCATTAGAAAAATAATAAAGTAACAATTTGGGGGGAAATAAAGATAAAGATTCATTTAATATAAAAACTGGATGGAAAAATAAAATTTAATATAACAATTCCGTGGAAAATAAAATAACAATTCGGTAGATGGCTGTGAGTGAGACTCTAAATAAGCGGTAATCAAAACGGCGTCGTTTTGATTGGTGAAATATTTCACCTCATGGGATGAAATGAACGGCTGAGATTGTGGAGATCATGAGGCGCATTAGCTAACGCGCGTGAGGCACACCGCTTCCGGGTGGGGACTGGACACTGTATTGAAGTCTGTAAGGAACCGTGGATTCCAGAGGCAGAGAAGTTCTTATTACCAAAACTCGATGACGCAGTGGTCAATAACGATATGGTTGTGGCCGAATTAATTGAGAATCGAAGATGGAAGGTGGATTTGATAGCATTGATCCTCAGTTTATTCAAATGATCATTAATATGCGATTATGAAGTAGAGTTGTTGGAGCATATCTTCTTACTATGTCAATGGTCAAAATTGGCATGGTTTGGATGCCCTTAGAGACTGACTTTTGATTCTCTCAATGTGTATAGTATTAATACATGGAAGCTAGGTGCAAAGTATTAATACGTGACGTCAATGTTGAAGGGCCTCATGTTGCCAATCAGCTAGGTGCAGATGCAGATCGGGAGGGCATTGGCTGAGTTTTTGCACAATTTATTTGTTGTGTTTTGTTTTGTTTTTAGACTGTTTTCTATTTTAGCGACTTTGTTCTCGACTTTTCTGTTCCTTTATTCTAATGCAATGCACTCCCTTTATTGGCCAAAAAATATTTGTATGTTGCACTAATGACTCGTGATGTATAGATTGTTTGCAACTCCCAAAAAATGAACTTCTTAAAAGGTTCAGGTTAAAAAAAAAATAAAACCTTAAAAAGTTTGTGATTTGCTTCCTCTGGAGTGAAAAACAACATGACTTCACTAATTAATTATAAGGATAGGGTGTGAATGGTAGAAACTCTCATCGTTTAAAATCATGAGGTTAAAAGATTTGAATGTTAGGTTTTGTATCACAACCTAATTAGGAGTAGTTTACTTTCCAACAAATGCCCACAGGAAAACCTTAGAAAGTACTTTTATGGTTTTTAATGTAAAACCTAATGTTTTAATTTAAGTAGAATAAGGTTAATTAACAATTAATTTAATTAATATGAATACACACACATATATATATTAAAACACACTAAACATTTTCATAATTCCCTCCATCCCTCTATCTCATGCTTGATTATTGTTGAAAGAATATTAACATGGTTAATTTTAAAAAAATTAATAAACATATGAAATGTATCTTACATTTATATCTAATATCAATTTTCTAATCAAATCCTATATTAAGAACTGAAGGGATATTACTTCCCAAACATTGAATCTCTCAAACCTAAAACAAGGATGCATTATATATATGCCATTGACATTAAAAGTGACAAGATTTATTTATGGAGAAATCTAAATTTCTTACAAATAAAATATTAAACAAGCAAAATATATACCTACTAACCATTTGGGTAATTTCCTTTTTCTTTTCCCGACTTTGGAAAATGAGAGGTATCTATCGTTTTAAGAAAACAACAGAGCTATGAATAAGGTTATAAAAAAAAAAAAAATTATAGTTAAACCTAGAGTTAATTAAGAAATGAGCCAAATCACCCCCCAATGAACTATACTTGTCATAACAGCTCTCGCTTTTAACTCTACTTCTCATTTTGAATTGATCAACTAGTCCTCTCTTGATCTGCAAGGCTTTTCTTATCTTTAAAAGCAGGTAAGTAAAATTCAAAATATCAACCTTGCTGTTATGGGCTAATTTAGCAAGTGAATTTGCATAATCATTTTATTTTATTTTTATGAAAAATTTAATATACAAATTCTTATAATTTCATCTCATTTTATTGGTATTTATAGTTTCACCAGATTTTGAATTAGGTCCTTAATTTTTTTTTCATTTTTATTAGATGCTTATAGTGTTTTTTTTAGGTTAAATCCATCAGTCCTACTCTTGCTCCGTTAATGATTGTTGCTGCAAACGCTGTTAGTGTAATGTCGCCAATTTTTTTCAGTCCAAAAAAATAATGTCACAAAGTTTTTGTTACAAATAATGATGTGGCACTACTAAACAAAAACACAGTCACACACACACACATGCGGCTCCTAAGTCCTAATGAAGAAGGTGATGCTCATTCTGGGCCGAAGCAGAGCTGGGTCATGCCTGCAATATTTTCCCTTAATGTGGGCTTCTTGGGCCATTTTAAGCCCAATCGTTTCATTCAAATAACGGCTCTCGCCGTCTCACCATTACAAGTTCTAATTTCTAACCTCCGACTTCATACATAGGGCTTGTATTTTTATTACCAAAAAAGAAAAAAGAGCATGTATATTTTTACCAATCGTTTCATTCAATATAATTGCTAAACAAGAGCATGTATTTTTATTACCAAAAAAGAGAAAAGAGCATGTATATATTTTTTTAATTTCTCCATCACTATCTGATATTACTAACAACTGACTAATCTAGCTCACGAAAATATAGACCCATAATATAAGGAACCTCACTACCTCCAAATAATTTTTTAGCTAAATACCTAAAACTCAAACACGAGATTACTAGGTCAGCTAAAACAACTCTAGTTAGTTAGTTGATCTAAGTATTTGGTAGTATACAAAAGCATGTATTAAATAGGAAAAAAAACTCAGTATTAATAAGTTAATAGATAGTAAAGAAAAATATTAAAATACTGATACCCCATAATTCGCGGTCACTTTAACCCCTAATTAATACTCAGCGCCCATAGTTTTCTGTAGAATCAGTTAATCATACAGTCATGCATATATAGTCCATTGTGCAATGCATATTTACTCATTTACTGTGTTAAAAATATATTCTTAGCCTTTGGATGGGACAAAAACTGCCACAATCAAAATGTCATCGATATGAAAAAGAATAC
Source organism: Albizia julibrissin (assembly GCA_037074505.1). Lineage (NCBI taxonomy): Eukaryota > Viridiplantae > Streptophyta > Magnoliopsida > Fabales > Fabaceae > Albizia > Albizia julibrissin. The sequence goes on along the minus strand of CM073483.1, from coordinate 37,143,136 downwards.
GATCGAAGTAGAAGGAACATTCGTTACTGCAAAATATAAAAGTTGTGGCGTTTATAACAATAATATTTATAGTATTTGACAAGCGCCTAATATTCCGCCACTAAAATAAGCTGTGATGATCCCCACAAGCGTCATAGCATCCTTTTTTTTTTAATTTAAAAGCACTAAGGGTGACGCTTTTTAAAGGAATCACAGTTATGTAGGACCTTCCTGTGACGTTTTCTTATCCAAAATTATTTTTTGAATATTTTTTTTTATTTTTATTACCTGACGTGGACATAGGGTGTCGCTTCCTTAAGTAAGCGTAACCCTATATTATTTTTTGAATATATTTTTTTATTAGCTGTAGTTGTTTTTTTAATATATTTTTTTTATTTTTATACATAGGGTAGCGCTTTCTTAAGGAAGCACCACCCAAGATTATTTTTTAAATTTTTTTATTAGTTGCAGCTTTTTTAATATATGTATATATATACATATATTAAACATAGGGTGACGTTTTCTTGAAGAAGCGCCACCCAAGATTATTTCTTGAATTTTTTTTATTAGTTGCAGTTGTTTTTTTTAATATATATATTTTTTATTTTTATACATAGGGTGACGCTTCCTCAAGAAAGCGCTACCCAAGATTATTTTTTGAATTTCTTTTATTAACTGCAGTTATTTTTTTGAATATATATTTTTTTAATTTTATATATAGGGTGACACTTTCTTGAAGAAGCACCACCAAGTATTATTTTTTAAATTTTTTATTAGTTGAAATTAATTTTTTTAATATTACGTGGACTTTAGGAAGCACCACTCAAGATTATTTCATTTAATTTTTTTTATTAGCTGCATTTTTTTAATATTATGTGGACCTAGGGTAGGAAGCACCACCCTAGATTATTTCTTTTTAAAATATTATTTTTGTTTTTTTTATCAGACCTGACCTGTATCATGATAGTGAAAACAAAAATTTCTATGCCCAAGCAAACCACAATGGAATAACTAAAAATTGATACAAACAGATAGATAATTAATAAAATCACCTCTAAATATATATTTACTCAATTTTGAATATAAGATATTAATTAATTCAGCTACTTAAATCCACAACAACAACAATAGGCAAATAAACAACCTAGCATCTTTATATAGTATTGCTAGCCAGAATAGTGCCTGAATGCATACTCACACCATTCCTAGATGAGTTCATTGATTTGATTGTCAGTCAAACTATCAAAACGCTGATCTTCATAGTACTATACTAATACAATGATGTAGACAATGAATTAATATAACTAAACATTAATTATCAGATAATTAATTAAATTTAAAACACAATATGAATTGTACTAAAATGACTTACTTTTGGTGGAACCTGAAGCTTATAATGAATAATGACATCCTTCATGAATTTCATTATATAATACCCACAATCATCATTATTGGGTTGGAAAGGGCACTGTAACAATATAATAAAATAGTTAACTAAATTTTTAAATACAATTTTTTTAAAATAAAAATGAAATTAAATTCCTATATCAGTACTTGTATTTTCTTCCAGGTATAGTTATGGGCAGGATATGCAGATCTAGAAAAACTCAAGCTGGTAGATGCTCTATATACAGTCAATGCACTAAAAAAACAAATAGATGTTGATTACTTTTGGTTATTCAGTGACTTGCACAAATATATATTTACACACACATATACACGTGTATATATGCTTACCTATTAATCAGCTACAACAAATAAGGATGATCTGAAGGAACACCTCCACTTAGAGAATCTATATAGTAAATGCGAGGGCCAGAAGGTGCCGTTGTATTAATCACAATCAAGATCCAATGAGCCCTAAAATATTTTGAAACTTTTTCTTCAACCATGCATGATATAGTAAAAGTGATTCACTAAAGAAATATAAAATGAAATACAACCACTAATAATAACTTTATTACCCCGTAATGTATGGCACCAGAAATAATATATTTGAGTTTGCTCTTTGTCTAAAGTATTCTCTTAGATCATTGGAATGTGCATTAGGATCTACTCTACCCCCGTGCTGTCCAATGAGATAAGAGTTGACAAAGGAGAACTGGACCTTGTGTGCGTCTACCAAGATGTCATGGTACAAGTGCCTTTACAAAGAACAAGAAATGTGATGACGACAAAAAAATTGAAAGATGAATAATAATAACAGTGATAAATGATGATAATAAAGTATCTAATCCAAATGTTGATGACTGAAGTACCAAGCTAACCACGATTAAAAATTTCACCCAACACATCAGCAGTAATATATTCATCTATGCCTTAAACACCATATATGTTTTTATCAAATGGTAATGACAAACTTTCTTCGTGTATCAACCTAGGTGCAATGGATTCCAACTGATCGCGATATGAGATCATTTGTCTTCTACTATGTTGGCTAGCTGATGCTTTGGAATTCGGCTGTGTGGTCGAACACTTTGAGACATTGCCATGCAGTTGAACTTGTTTTCCCTTAGAATGTTCAACCTGTAAAAAAAACCGTGAAATTAAATGATGTAGTGCATAAGAAAGATAGAAGGAATTGCAAATGAACTACCTTCTGACATGGTTCTATCAAACCTATTGGCCAAGCAATATAGCTGCCTACAATATCTTTAACCATTGTCTCATCATCCAGAGAAGGGATGGGTAATAGAGCATCATCATCCGTGCATACGTCGACCCTTACTCAGATTGTGTTCTCGGACAATGGTGAATTGTGGAAGGTATCATTGTTTGTGTTGTAGGCAATACCCACCGCAACTGCGTGCTTTCCAGAATGTTCAACATATAACTTGCATGCTGACTCGCCCTGTGAAAGATAGATAAGTTTAGGATATTATGTTATACACTAATTGATAATGTAACAATTAATTAGAGAAGAAATTAATTATCGAAGGGAGATAAACTTTAGGGATAGAAGTACAACTATCTCTCACACTTGGGCTGTTACAAGGAGGAACATTTGACATTGCCTTAGACTGCACTAACTGATCAATGTTTGCCCTCAGCTGCGCGTTTTTCTCTTGCAACAAACGCATTTGTGAATCAAATTGTTCTTGCATTTGATGCTTGAAGCAGTTCATCTCCTCGCGTAGCTGCAAAAAGTTACTCTTGTTCGAGCGCTTCTGGCGTCTGAAGTATGACGTTTGTGTCACGTCAAAACCAGTACCTCGAACATGACCATCGTACTCAGGTAGACCCAGCGCTCTGCTTAGCAGATCATGGCAGCCAACATCAGTCACCAACTCTAGCACCTCTTGTGTCATTGATCATTATTGCAAAAAGAATTACAACATTATTATTATTAGTTAATATAAACCAGAATTATAGAAGCAGTGTTATTATTGTACGTACTCATATATTTCAATACTTATACAAACAACTCTTCTTGCTTCTTCACTTCGAATTTCCCCTTTTTCGTTTGTACAACCGGCTACCCACAAGTCATGTCGTGGAACCCGTGTAATATCTAAAGTTGATTCTTTTATCTGCATATGAAAGTTAGTTGAAGTTAAAAATGAGTCACACAAATTAAAGAAATAATCATTAGTTCTTACAATTTTTCTCTCTAACTTTCTATAAGATATAGGTCCTTATGTGTAGCGGTGTGTCATATTGATTGCATTGGAGCGATTCTTCTCACTTAGCTCTTGTTTAGATCCAAATGATTCATATTAATAAATATTAATTACAAACATATTATAAGTAGTTTATAAAGTATAATATCACATCACCTGAAATTCTTGACTTGTATGTCTTCTCACAAACTCATCCCACATTTCTTGACTGATGATCCTGTCGTATAATTTTGGCGGTGTTGGAATGATATTCTCGTTATCAACCCTTACGAAATATTTCACAAGATCGGAACGAAACTTTCTCATGAGTTTGCCTGCTTCTCTAAGCACGAAGTTCTCGTGATCATTACCATCAATAACAAAACAAGATTGTGCCATAAAATCAAAAATAATTTGTTAGATTGTAATAATCTGCAGAGTGTCTAAGCTGTGTGCCTTCAATCCTCTTATCTGTATGCCATGTCAACTGCTTTGAGATCTCCACATTACTGTACAGACGCTTGAATCTCAAGATAATAGGAAAATACCATAGGACCTTGACGGGACTTTTTCATTTCTTCTTCTCATATCAAGATGCATTGCATTTATGGCACTTTTCTAACATTACGTATTATTTTTGAAGTAATATGCAATTGTTAGGGCATACATGTATCTTCTCATATCCCATTCTAGTTGTTGAGCAAAGAATTCGCTTTGCCTCATATGTCTTCGTAGGAAGTACATTTTCTTCTGAAAGCATATCTTGCAAAAGTTCAAGTAGTGCAGTGAAACCCGAATCACTTAATCCACATCGGGCTTTAAAGTTGTACAATTTCAGCATTGCTAGCAATCTTATGTATTTTGTACAACTGGTATATAAGGGTTTCTTTACATCACCTTTCAACTTCTCAAATTCTCTAGGACAGTTATGAAGTACCTGTTCGACCATATTTAGCATTTCTTCAAGACCATCATCTTCATCACACATGATTCGGTCAAACTCATTCAAAGCACCACCCATGGTATGCGCCTAATCATTACAGGGGTCGTTTGTCTTACCATGCCTTATCCATCATGTATATGTTTGATCAATCCCATGACACACTAAATGATCTAGAAAATCAAGTGGACTAATCCGCTTTCCATAACAAGAAGATAAGCAGGGACATAAAATTTTGTTAGGATCTTTTGTATGCTCAATTATAAATCTAATAAACTCTTTTACCCCATCTATATATTCCCTTAAACACCAATCAGATGACATCCATTTTCGATCCATCTATAGCTTCAACCTAGATTTAAATAGTGGTTAGTTGCTATATATGAGAAAACAACTTGGGACCCATATTTTAGTTTGTTGACATTTTACAACAACTTGATTTTGCAAAGTTTTAGCAAACATGTTGCTTATGTCACTATACATTCCAAATAAATAAAAAAAATCCAAATTCACTTAGTCAATTACATAGCCGACAAAAAAAAAATAAACTTTCTTCAAGACACAACAAAAATTAAAAACAAAAAGAAAAAAGGGGACGCTTATCTCAGGTAGCTTATATTACTGTAAAATCCAAACAAATAAATCAATCCCAATTCACTTTGTCAATTACACATATAAACTGACAAAAAAAAAGATTTTGTCTAAGACACAAAAAAAATTAAAAGAAAAAAAACACAAAAAAGGGACGCTTATGTGAGGTTACTTATGTACTGTAAAATCTAAATAAATAAATAATTAAATCCCAGTGTTTTTTTTGGTAAAAAAATAAATCCCAATTCACTTTGTCAATTACACATATAGACGGAGACAAAAAAAAGACTTTGTTCAAGACGCAACAAAAATTAAAAATAAAACAAAAAAGGGATTGCTTATGTCAGGTTGCTTATGTCACTATAAAATCCAAATAAATAAATAAATCTCAATTCACATTGTCAATTACACAAGCTGACAGACTTTGTCCAGGACACGAACAAAAATTAAAAAAAAAGGAGAGGACACATGTATGCAGTAGGTTTTCAATCATATTATAACAAAAATTAAAAATAAAACAAAAAAGGGATTGCTTATATCAGGTTATTTATATCACTATAAAATATAAATAAATAAATAAATTATAATTCACATTGTCAATTATAGAACCGACAGACTTTTTCCAAGACACGAACAAAAATTAAAAAAAACAAAAAAAATGGAGGAGACACATGTATGCAGTAAGTTCTCAATCATATTATATGAAAAATTAAAAATAAAATAAAAAAGGAATTTCTTATGTTAGTTTACTTATATCACTATAAAATATAAATAAATCATAATTCACATTGTCAATTACAGAGCTAGCAGACTTTGTCCAAGACATAATTATAAATTAAAAAAATAACAAAAAAGGGCAGGGTCTCAATATATTAAAAAAATAATAAAAGACAAACTTACAGATTTGCAGTGGGGACCAAATACTTGGATCAAAAAGGGAGCTTTGGTTGTGGGGACACTTCACGGAAGTAAAACAGTAAGCTGAGACAACTAATCAGACGCAAGCAGATAGGAAGGGAGCTGAGAGACGGGGGAGGGAGTTGTGGGCCGACGGTATGCGAGCTGAGAGACGGACCTGAAGGCTGACAACGCGAGTTGAGAGAAGGAAGGGAGCAAGCTGAGGGTGCAGGGGGCTGGGGGTGCGGCGATGAATGCTAGGGAGCTGGGGGCTGATGGTGGGGACATAATTAAAAACCTGGAGTCAAATGGGAAAAGCTAGCAGGAATGCATTGGGTGGCGCTTCTTTGACAACACGCCACCCAATGCCTAATTAAATAATACATATTAATAAAATTATTTAATAATTAATATTAATCTTATATATTTAATATAGGAATTTTAATTTATTTCAATATAGAATATATATTTCTAGTATATTATATATGACTCGGCACTCTTTTCAATGGCCATTATGCTTAAACATTAGCTATTGCTATAAAAAAACCCCAGATTCCCTGCCCTTGGAACGTCTTTGAGGAGAAATCCTTTCCTGAAGTTCAACAAGCTATTAGAAACCAGTAGGCTATATGACGTAGCAGGGACCGATCCTAGATCCGGCCCAAGCGGACACGGTGATTAGATGTTGAGCGGAGCTCTTCCTGCGGTCTCACAGGCTCTTGCTTCCTTTACCTTACAGAATATGGTAAATTGGAAGACCGTTGTGGCTCCTGGCTGTCAAGAGGCTAAAGCTCTTGCAAGAACCTTTCATCTGAGTCTCAAACAAAACCATTACATTTTACACAATAAGACGATAGGCGAATAGGAACACAGCCAGATAAACATTCTGCTCCTATACATACATACATATATATACATACATACATACATACATACATACATACATATATATATATATATATATATATATATATATATATATATATATAGTTAATGAATTTCATATTATATATTTATTTTTAAATTAAAAATTAATAAAAAATATATTTATATAAGGCATAGGGTGGCGCTTAATTAAGAAAGCGTCATCCTAATTTTTTTTTAAAAATTATAATAATATATAATTAAATATTTAAAACAAAATATTACCACTCTTTATTTATTTATTATTTATTTAACAGTAGATATAATTATATTAATATATCATATTATATTTCTACTAAATTATCTATGTATATAATTTATATATTAATATTAGATTTTATAATAACTTATATTATTATAGAATTTAATTAATATCATGAATTTAATATATACAATATATATAGAAATCTAAATTTATAATTATAATACTACTTTCATATATTCAATTTCTTTCTAATTTAATTTAACTTAAAATTTTTTTAAACTAAATATGATTGGATGATGCTTATCTAATAAAGCGCCACCCAATATAAAAAATATTTTATTAACTCAAATCATCCTTGTTTTATATAATATTAATATATTATTTAACATTTACTATAATTATATAATAAATTATATAAAATTATTTGAATATGTGTAATAGATAAAGGAATCTAAATATTTAATTATAATGCGATTTAATATATTCAATTTATGTATAAAAATATGATTGAGTGCCACTTATTTAATAAAGCGCCACCCTAAATAATAAAAAAAATTATATTATATCATTAAGTATTAAATATATAATAATAATATATTATTAAAATTTATCATAATTAATTAGTAGATTATTTAAAATGAATTGAATATATATATATATATATATATATATATATATATATATATATATGAATTTCATACTATAAATTTATTTTTTTCTTTCAATTTTTATTATATGATTTATATATAATATTAGAAATTTTAATTTCTTATTTTATTATACATTTTAATATTTATAATAAGTTGAAAATGTATAATTTTCATTTCAATAAAAAAATTTTAAAAAAAGAGAGTCTATTATGTGGTACTTATTTAATTAAGTGCCACAACTTTTTCTACTTTTGTGTTTTCTAATTGTTTTAAAAAAAATTTTTAAGATTGAATAGCAGCAGTGGCGCTTTACCTAGAAAGCACCACCTAATGTATTTTTTTAAAAAAAAAATAAAAAACACAAAATTAGAAGAAATCTTGACACTTTTTTAAAGAAATACCACAAAATATGATCCACTAAATCTCTATTTTATAGTAGTGATTTAATCAACAAAGGAATCAATGTGTTAGATGCTCTTAAAGTAAGGAACAGTGCAGTTAAATATTTTTCACCATGAATTAGAGTAGGCCTATATGCATTGTATAAGATGAGAATAATAAGACGTGATGTTCATATTTCATAACTTATTAAAAAATTAGTTAAGCATATTATCTATAAAAAAATATATTTATTTTCTTAAAATACGTCATTCAGTCATGTACCTTAGAAATTACTTCTTAAGGAAAATCCTCTTAATATGTGTCATGGTAGGGAGAGTTTGTGAAAATAAATATAAATTTAGGAGACAAAATAAACTTCTATACTAGATTTTATATTTGGGACTAAAGGGAATATAATTTTTATATTTTAAATTGATATTTCCCGATGATGAAATGATTGCTTATTGGTCAATATAAAAAAACATAATCATAATTACCAATAAAAATATGTTTAGGAAAAGTTAATCTTTTGCTCTCTATAGTTTTAATTCAATTATAATTCGGTTTCTATATTTTAAAGAGGTGCAACTTTGTCCTTATAGTTTTGACTTAGTTGTAATTTAGTATTTGAGGTTAAACTCTCTACAACTAAATTTCTATAATTTTAACTATTTTATAATTTATTTTATGACTTTTATTATTTATATGAATTTATTTTCCAAAACATGGACTAAATTATCAAATGATTAAAACAATAGGGGTTGACTTGCATTGAATCAAATTTCAAGAATTAAATTACAACCGAGTCAAAATTATAGGGATTAAGTTGCAATAAATAAAAGTGTAGGGACTAATTTATAACAGAATCAAAATTATAGGAACCAAATGATTAATTTTTCTTTACTTTTTTAAGTTATAAATAAACTTTAAGGTGCAAAAATAATCATTAAGTCATCCCAAAAATACAAAAGTAACTATAAACTTTTTTTGAGGGCAAAAGTAATTATAAACATTATAAAAACAGGCAAATTTAACCATGCAGTTTAAAAAGTTAATGCTGGACGTTTGACAATTACTTTGTAATAAAGCAATCAATATCAAAACATTTATTGTATTAAAAAAAATTTAGTTTAATAATTTGAATATTAGTTTAATAGTCTAAATATCCAAACCTCGATTTCCTTTAATTTACATTATTTTTTTGATTTATTTTAATTTAATAATATAAATATATTATGTTAAAATATTAAAAATTAAATATACTTTGTCAGCTGCACAATCATCACTTTAATTTACTGCGTCAATATTTTCAATTAGCAACATTAATAATAATGTTAGAATTATAAGATTAAAAGTATATTTTATAAAGTTAAGTGACCAAAAATATACCTCAAGGAAAACTTAAAGGATTAAAAATATACTTTAACCTGTGTACAATATAAAAATCAAAATACCAGAACTATATTTTCCACACATACGGATTTTTTTTCTAATTTAAAGTAATATAAATAAATGTTTAAAATATTTAAAATAATATAAACAAAAAATGTTTTATTAAAAATACTTAGAATATCATTAGTGGAAGTAGTGGGTTGTTACACACATATATTGAATGTTATTTCTTAAGTTAAAATATATAAAACAAAATAAGTAAATAAAGAATAAGATAAGTGGAATGCTTCATGATGGCTGCTCAAATTGCTACTATTATATAGTAAGTGAAGGTAAAGGATAATTTTCTTTATTAGTTATAGGTGTCATTAATGAAAATACAATATTTTTTGACTTTTTTCTAATTTTATAGAACATAAAGTAATAAAACATCAAAAAGATGTTTTTATTTTTTGTTTCTTAGAAAATAATTTTAATTTTTTTTAAAACAGAGGACCAAAACTCATTTTTAAACATGTTTTTTTTCTTTATTTTTTCTTAATTTTTCAAAACAAAAAAATCTTTTGAAAAAGTAAAACCAAATATGCCTTAGATCTCTTCTTTTAATTACCTCAAGACAATAAATCTATTTTGTATTTTACTACCTTTTTTACCAAAAATTTGTATTTTACTATCAATGTGACGCATTTGTGATATACAATAGTTAATTATTTTAAAAAAATTATCGGAAAAAAGGAATAAATTAAATATTTATCATGAAAACTAAATTTAAAAAATGATAATTTTAACTTATCTTAAGTATTATGTTGCAGTACTTCCAAAATTTTATTGTTGTACAGAAGAACCCACATGCAGATAACTGCCAGTATTAAGTTTTATTAGTTTAGAACCCGCGCAAGTTAAAAATAATGTTACATAATGTGAAATAAATTCTTAGAAAATTTTAAAATTTTATGTTTTTAAATTTGATAACCCTCATTAAAAAAACTATCAGAGGCAAGATAAGCATAATGGGAAGGTAGTCAAAAGATAATTCAAAATCTTACCCATGAAATATGAAAAGTAAAATAATCTTAAATTCAAAGAAAAAACATATTTCCATAAAATTTAAAACTTTCATGTTTTTTAGTATGATAACTCCCATAAATAACCCTATGAGGTAAAATAGGGATAACCGTTACCAGTTCAAAGATACATGAAAAAATTGAGAAGGTTGATTTTTCTTTTATTTTCTTTTTAATTTCCTTAATCGAACACATTCACTTTCCATTGGCGCACAGCCACGTTGTCAACACAGCCCCATATGATGCCTACTTTCAACCCTCCTACTATATATATATATATATATATTAAATAGTATAGTACTTGTCCAAATATTTGGGTTCATAATATCATGACCAAAAAACTTTTTGTAAACAATAATGGAGATTTTGTTTGTGAGCTGTCCATCGCTATCTAAAATCAATTTTTAGGGAAAATGGCTCCTAGGTCTCAAGGGACCCAATTAATAGCAACAAAGTCCCATTATACATTGTCATGACAGTAAAGTCCCAAGGGACTTTTCTGATATAAATTCAAAAAGTGAAAATACCATCATACCCCCAACAAAATAAAAGAAAGAAAAACCCACAGAAGGTAGAAACTCCATGTTTCGGTGATTAACGAGAAAGAGAAAAATGCATTCTAGGAACTCCACATTGGTTCAGCAGGAATGTCGAAGAGTTGAAGTTTGGTGATGACATCCTCGCGAACGATTAGAGATTCTGTCAACGTTATGGACTGTTACAATGACTGAACAGTAAAATCAAAATTTCCTTTTTTTCTGTTTTGTATGGTGGGTGCATTGCGATTGATGGGTTGATCAAATGTTGGAGCTTAGAGTCAATAGTGGACTATATGGTAAGAGATAGATTAGTAATGCTAATACTTTGGTGAAAATATGATTTTGATCATTGAACTTGGGGTTTCAACATGGTTGGGGGTGTGAGAATGTTAATGTGCTCTGTTTTTGGGTTGGCTTACAGAGGGACTGCGCTTGTTGTAGTGGGAATAGTTGAATGTAGTGGGGTTGATTTGTGAGATAACACTGATATGATATTAAAATAATGTTGTTATTACATACATTTATAGTTGTAAATATGACTGTTGTAGTTGTTAATACATAAAATATACTCTATTTCATGGAAATGTAATAGAGGGATTGATTAGTTTTAAGTGTGAATGAATGAATGTGATTGTGGTTTGTGTGATAACAAAATGGTGAATTGATATAAAATTACTGTTGTTAATATTAGCTTTAGTAATTGTTAATATTGGTGATGCAATTGTTAAACCAGGTTGTGTTGCAGGTTGCGTCAGTTTCTGTGGAAATTAGCACAATGAGTTGTTCAAAAAGTAGGGAGAAAAAGTTAGTAAAATGCTGATATCCTTTTGTGACAGTTGGCATGTTTGATAATTAGAACCACCCTCAGGACTAACACTTAAGTTGTTAATGTGGCTGAAGTACCTGGCAAAATATGCACATCCTGTTGTAAACATCAAAATCATATTTTCTGATATGGTTCATGTCAGGATAGCCACTAGTCGAGGAAAACTCATTAAGTTGTAATTATTCCTAATGATGTTGTTAATGTGTAGTGAACAAGTTGTCAAAACCTATTGAACAAGTTGTAAATATTGATAATGTCGTAAATATGACTGATGAAGTTGTTAAAACATGCTGAACAAGTTGTAAAAAAACCAAAGGGCATAATAGAATCTTTGGAGTTTGGAGCCACCATTCAAAGGTGGAGACGCGCCTTGCAGTTGAAGTAACCGCTAGAAACTTCATTCCGTATTGCTACGGGAAGGGTTGGTGCGTCGGAGTATCAGTATTTTTAGGGGACTTAAAATTTAAGATTATTTAATTATTTAATTAATTGGATATATAAAAAAGAAATAGAAAATTCATCAGTACTTAAGATTATTTAGAATAAGATTAAGGTGTCAGTCCTACTTTTAAGAATAATACAGATACAGATATAGATATAGATATAGATATTGATATTGATACATAGATTGAGAGATATATAAAATATTAATTTATAAATTTCAGGATTATGGTATTATATTAATATATTAAATATTAATTTAAATGTTTTAAATAATTAATGAAATTACATAATTTTAATTCAAAATATATAAATTATATTTCAGGTATAATATTATGTCAATGAGAATATCATTTCTACACCGCCGGATTTATATGAAGGAATCATCACTCAATAAATTTAGGATGAGTTTTTGAAAACACATACAACTCTTGAATTTCAGGTAATATAATATTAGACTTTACCTACTACTTATAATCTATTTATAATTAATATTTATTAATATGAATCATTTGGATCTAAATAAGAGTTGAGCAAGAAAAATCACTCCAATGTGACCAACATGGCATACCGCTACACACAAGGATTGTATCATATGGATAGTTAGAGAAAAAATTATAAGAACTAATAATTATTTCATATGTATGTAATTTGTATAACTAATTTTTAACTTTAACTAGCTTTGATATGCAGATAGAAGAATCAAATTCAAATATTACATAGGCACTACGACATGATTTGTGGGAAGCTGATTGTACAAATAAAAAAGGTAAAATTTGTGTTGAAGAAGCAAGAGTTACAGAATATTGTGTAAGTATTGGATTATACGTACAATAAAGAATTAACTTTATTTAAATGATTCTATTTTATAATAACTAATATTATTGTAATTCTTTTTGTGATAGCGATTAATGACACAAGAGGAGCCTGAGTTGGCGCGTTATGTTGGTTGCGATGATTTGCTGAGCAAAGCATTAGGAGTACCTGAGCATGATGATCATGTTCATGATACTGGTTTTGTAGTCACACGAACATCATACTTCAGACGCTAGAAGCGCTCCAACAAAAGTAACTTTTTGTGGCTATGAGAGAAGATGAATTGCTTCAAGCATAAAATGCAAGAATAATTTTACAAACAAATACGTTTAATGCAAGAACAAAATGCACAATTGAGGAGTTAAATTGATCACTTAGTGCATTGTAGGGAAACACAAAATGTTCTCACATGTGACAGCTCAAGTGTGGGAGATAGTTGTATTTCCATGCTTAAAGTCCCTCTTCCTTTGATAATTGATTTTTTTCTCTAGTTAACTTTTTGTTACATTATAAATTAGTGTACCTTAATATTTTAATTGTATTTTCCATAAGTCGAATCCACATGTAAGTTTTATATGGATCAATCTTTTAAGCACGTGGTTGCGTAAGTGTTGTCTACAACACCGATAATGATACACTACATAATTCACTATTACTTGATAACACACTTCGAGTAAGGGTTGACATTTGCACACATGAAGATGTACTTTTACTTATCCCTTCTTGAGATGAAGAAACAATGGTGAAAGATATTGTGGGTGGCTATGTTGCTTGGCCAATAGGTCTAATAGAGCCATATAAAAAGGTAGTTCATTTACAATTTCCTCTACTTTTTCTATGCACTTCTATCTCAAACTACATGATTTAATTTCATGAATTTTGCAAGTTGGACATTCTAAAGGAAAACAAATTCAACTGTATGGCAAGAATTCAAAGTGTTTGACAACACATAACACAACTAAAGTCCAAAGCATCAGCTAGCCAATACAGCAAGAGATAAATGACCTCATATCGTGATTAAATGGAATCGGTTGCACCTAATTTAGTCTACGAATGAGGTCTACAATTACATTTTGATAGACATATCTACAATGCTTATGGTATAACTGATCATATTAATGGTGATTGTTAATTCATAGAAATCAAGAATATTTTAAGACTTTTTCTTCTATTTTCACTTATTTTTGGGTTCAAATTGTGCATATAAAGAGATTATAGAAGAAAATGTGAGATGAAAAAAGTAAAATCAAACTTTGTCAAACTATGAGTTCAATACAATTAGTTATGATTATTTGTGAAAGTTAAAGAGCTCACAAAGTCCTCTTCCTTGTAGGTGGAAGATAACAAATTATAAAAGCTCTTGAAGATCATGGAAAGTTGTAAAGGGAAGGAAAGAATGCAAGAAGAAGATGAAAAAGGACACTATGAAAGAGAAACATGGATTTGTTGTGGAAGTGTTATAGCCAAATCATTGCAAAACTACCTCAGAAGATGACCTTTCTGTCTAATATTTGGATGTAGAACCGCTATAGCCAAAGTTATAAGGAAACCACCTGAAAAAGCACTGCTTCTGTCTATTTCTATTTGACAATTTGCTATGACATTCGCTATAGCGAACTAACAGCGAATGTGCGGAAGTGATAGTTTTGGTTTTGAAAACTGAAACAGAAAAATCAGTATAAAAGCAAGGGATAGACCAAAAATTAAGGAATTATGGACTTCTTGGTCATTTTGGTTGCTAGGGTTTTGCATTTGGAAGAGCTCGGAGCTTGGGATTGAAGTTTCAAAGAGATTTGAGCCAATAATTTTAGGTTTTCCTTGTTCTTCTTCCTTTTTTTTCTCATTTTGCTGATATGTATTATATTTTTGTGCCGAGATTTTGGCATGTATAGACCATGAGTGGCTAAAAACTCTCATTTATGATTACTTTTACCCATTGTATGGATTTAAACTACTAGATTATTTTGCTTTTGTTGGTTAATGACTATATTTGTTGATTTTTATTTGTACTTAATGTTATCTTGTGTTTGATCACCACATGAATAAAGTAGTTCAATTGAAAAATGTTTGAGAGAGCTATTTTGATTGTAGAACCTTAGAAAAATCATGTTAGACTTAAAGTTTAGGGATTAAATGGATGGTTTATTGTTAGAATAGAAATATATCTAACAACTTAGTATAGTCTATTGAAGGATTACTTTGAAAAGATAGTTTTTGTAACACCCCATTTTGAGCCACCAATATTCATCCTATGTAATTAATACATTTAATGGAATAAATGGTGTATTATGATGTACATTCACTATTAAAAATATTCCAATTGTCGGTTACACATAACTTGGCCAAGTAAGGACACAAAGGAGCAATTAATGTCCACTTAAAGGCCTAATATAATAACCTAAATTGGAGTATAAAATGACACAAATAATGGTCCAGTACAACTATGAAAATTTAGCCAAAACAGGGAAAAAGAGTATGACATGAATTTTCACAAAAATATAAGGGCAAAATCGTAATTTACCATAACACAAAAAACAAATATTTCCCCCCCAATTCTCTTATTATTTTCGGACAAATAGGGGAAATAAAAGAGAAAATGACTATTTGGTAATAAATAATTCATATTAAAGCATTTGTTACCAAAAGAAAAATTAATTTACAAAAGTCAAAATAGATATGGTACAAGTTGAAAATATGGAAAAAGGGAATTCATGTTAATGCAAGACACTATTTTATTTTTCCATTCCTCTCTAACATTTTGGTCAAACCAAGAGGAAGGAATGGGAATATATATATATATATTTGGCTAATATAACTCAAAAAGAGTAAAGAGTCAAAAAGTCAAAAGAAAAAAGCAAACAATATGACCAATTTCACTAACTTAGAAGATACAATTCCAAGATAATTCAAGAGGCTAATAACTCCTTCTCTTCCCTCCTATTTCGGTTAGCAAAAGGGGGAAGTAAGAGAAATATGGTCATTTGGTGAATATTAAAATGGGGGGAACTCCTTTGACCAATCACAAGCTAGCACATATCTAAAGTAAATGAGATATTTCATCAAGTCATCAACTCTTCTTCCTCTTCCATTTATTTTCGGCAAAAATCTGAAACAAAAGAGAGCGAGCTCAAGGAAAATGTTGAAGAAAGAAGAAGGGTCTTGGGGTTTCAAAGTGCAAGATCAAAGGTAAGAGCTTGCACACTTGGTGATTTTTGTCTCATAATCACTCTATAACCTCTTCTAACCTCTTCTACTCTATTAAATCCATATTTTTCAAGATAAATCAAGAGCTTATAAAGAGAGGGAAATTTCGTCCAGGAGAGAGAAAGAGTGAACTTCAAGAGGTAATCTCCAAAGCATGATCCTCTTGACTTGTTGATGAAATTGTTTATGTTGTTGGTGATATTTGCCTTATTTTCTCTTGTTTTTAAAATTTGGACTGAAGCAAACCCTAAGGTAAATGCTGCCAAAATTTCCTCTAAACATATTCATTTAGTATTTAAGTAGTTAATAGTGTGATTAGAAGTAGAAAGGAAATGATTAAGCAAGAGAAATTAAGAAAACAACATGTTCCTCATAAGAACCCATGTTTCGGTCAGAGGCAGAACCCAAGGATGGAGTTAGAATTTTGTGATTCTAATAATTCCATTGTCTTTAGAAGGAAAAATTGTGTAGGCATGCATATGTTCATGATTTTTGAATGTTTGTATGCCAATTTGGAAAATTATAAAGTGTAAATGTGATGTTGTTTGATCTGCCCTTGTGAGTTAGTGCTAATATACAATGTATTTCATAAGTCAAACCTTGTCTAAAAACTCTAAAACTTGGCATTTTTAAAGTAGAGACATAGAGCTTTAATTTGATAAGTACTTGAAATTTTTGGACAAGTACATTGGAAGATATGAATTTTTGAAGTTGTGCCATGTTTTCTAGAATACAATCTGGAACAGTAGAGTTTGGTGAATTACTGGGAATAAAATGTCTGCAGTAATCAAACATAACTATCTTCTCTCAAATATAGATTGAAATATCTTCATTTAAACTTTAGAATCAGTCAAATTAGATTCTTTAGAATTAATTATGAATTTTCAAAGTTGACTGAAAAATTTGCTAGTTGCTGGAAAACAGTGAAATTGCACTGTACAAAATTTTATTGTGCAGAAACTGTTATAACTACATTTAATAACCAGCAGCATATAATTTAAAAACAGTAATACTACAAGTAATAACCAGTTACTTGTAACCTTAATTTTTATAGGAATTGGACATAGCCCAAGCCGGAATCCAAGTGTAGGACAAATAGGGAATTTTGGAAAAGACTCAGGTAGTTACTTCTTCTTACATATACTATGTGATTACTAAATGTTTGAATATATCATTATCTGTAACATGAGCCAAGTGTCTTGGACACACAAATTTTCCAAGTTGTGGTCAGGGACTCAATAGGGACATCGAGTAGACCAGGGTGCAAACATGTAGTTTGGCCTTGGGCAAGTGCACATAGTTTCAATCATCTTATATGACATGCCATTGCATATTTATTTTCGCATTCTATATGTTTGAAAGCATGCTGCTACTGAAGTTCTCTCGAATCTCATTCTTTTTCAAAACAAAAACTTTACAGCTAAAGCATACAGCTCAAAAGGCAAGACGGTGGCTTCCGGTGATTAGGGTCTCAGAGTACTTTGTTGCTGCTATAGTTATTTATGCATGTAATTTTAACTACTTTTGAATTCTCTGTACATTTGTGTATATTGATCAAACCTTGTGGGGATTGTCTTGTAATGTAAACTAGCACTTAATATCAATATATTTCCGATGTTTCTGTATGCCTTACAGAACTTTGCGCTTGTTACCCTGTGAATATCAAAATGTTAAGAGGTTTGACAGTTTTCATTAATTATAAACAAGAAATTAAATATTTTTAGTGAAGATTAAAAATTAATCTTGACTTGAAAGAGCTTAGTTGATGATTTTAGAACTTTTGACTAGCATATAGACTCATTTAACCAACATAAGTGGATAATTACATAATTTAATGAAATACAATAAAAAGGAAGTAATCCTAAGCTTGTAACCTCTTGAAATTAGACTCAATTTCTCAATTTCCATTGTTTGGCTTTGTTGTTTTCATAAAAAACTTTATTCAACTTGATCAAATTTAAATGATTCCATTCAACCTAATTAAAAACATGGTTACATTAGTTAGCTCCTTTTATCGTAATCCTTGTGGAATGATATTTTTTTAACACTATACTATTACTTGTGACCTATGCGCTTGTGGTAAACTAAACAACGAACAGTGATGTGTTGGACGAAATATTTAATCATAGATGAGTTAGTACTTCAGTTATCAAAATCTGAATTAGGTACTTTATCATCATCGTTTATCACTGTTATTATTACTTATCATTTAATTTTGCGGTTTTAATGACATTGTTTGTTTTCTATAAAAGGTACTTGTACTATGACATCTTACTGAACACAAACATGGTCCAATTCTCATTTATCAACCTTTATCTCGTTGGGCAAGCATGGGGGCAAAAGAGATATGAATGAACAATCTAATGATCTGAAAGATTATTTTATAAAGAAAGCAACGCCAAATATGTGATTTCTAGTGTCATACAATACGGGATAAGTTATTAGTGATAATATTTCAATATATATGTTTTTTAATGTTTAAATTTTACCATAACATGATTGTTGAAGAAATTTTTTTAAAATATTTTAGGGCACATTGGATATTGATTGTTATTAATCCAATGGAACCATCAAGCCTTAGCATTTACTATGTGGATCCTCTAATTGGAGGTCTTCCACAAAACCATCCTGATATGTTGCGATTGTTCAATAGGTAAGTGTAAGTGTGTATATTTAAATATTTGTGTGTGTGATTGAATAACCAAAAGTAATTAGTTTCTATTTGTTTTGTTAGTGCATTGACTGCATATTAAGCCTATACCTCCTTAAGCTATTTTAAAGCTGCTGACGCTATCAATAGTTATGTCTGAAAGAAGATACGAGTACTGATATATGAATTTACTTAAATTTTGTTATTAAACAATATTTGAAAACAATTTTTATTCAAAAATTGAGTTAACAATTCCATTATATTGTTGCAGTGCCCTTTCCAGTCCAATCATAATGATTGCGGATATTATATCATGAAATTCATGAAGGATGTAATTACTCATAATCAGCATTTTGTTCCTCAAAAAGTAAGTCATTTTATTTGTAATTCATATTGTGTTTTAAATTTAATTGACTAGTATCTGATAATTAATTTTTACTGATTTTAATTCGTTGTGTGTATGATTTGTATATATGTAGTATTATGAAGATCAATATTGTGACAGTTTGACTAACCATCAAGTCAATGAAGTTATCACGAAAAGGTGTGAATATGTGCTCAAGCAATACTCTAACTAGCTACTATTTAACTAGCTAGGTTGTTTATTGCCTATTGTTGTGCTGTTTATTTAAGTAGAATTTACTGTATGTCATTCACAATTATTGTAAATATATTTAGTAGTAATTTTGTTAATTAGTTCTTTATTTGTATATATCATTTTGGAGTTATTTCGTTCTGGTTTGCTTTTCTTCATTTTGATGTGGATATAAAAATTTTTGTTTAAAGTTTGTTGTCGACTGTAATTATAGGATTCAGAATTAAAAATATGAAAAAATAATAATTTTTTAAAAAATACTTCTTATGACACTTCCTTAAAAAAGTGCCACAAGAAGCAAAATTACAAAAAAGAATTTCACTTCTTGTGGCACTTCCTCAGAAAAGTGCCACAGGAAGGTTATTTTAAAAAAAAATAAAAAAAAATACATGTAGTGGTTTCTTTAGCGACGATAGGATATGTAACACTTTCTAAGCGCCATAACTATTGTAAAAATAAGTGTCACAACTGTCCTTTTTTGTAATAGTGCATGATGGTACACATATTTAATCGTTAAGTTTTAGCATTATATATTCTTGTGCAACTTCCACCTCGATATATATGACATTTATTTGTTGTAACTGTTATTTATTTATCAAACGTTATATATGCTCCAATCTATAGTAGTGCTTGCTTAGAAACTTTCACTTGAAAAGTTTTACATTCATACATCACAATTATTATATAATAACTGCCATTTATTATAAAAGTTCAATGTTTTTATTTAGAAACCATTACTTATGTACTAAATACATAACAGTTATCTACATGAGACCGTTATTTATTTTTATTGAAAGTCACGATTCTTACATAAAATTGTTATATATGTTACTAAATAAATAATTATTGTCAAAATAAGACCATTATATATCATACAAACATAACCATATATTATGACAGTTGTTTACGTGTGCCTATTAATTATTATCACATCAATATAATGTGCATATCATGGACTCACTATGCCTCAATACATAACAGATGTTATATTAAAACCATTATAATATTTACAGAATAAATAACGATTCGAAATCGTAATTTATTTGCGTTGAGCATATATAACAATCGCATATAAAATTTGGAATCGTAATTTATGAGCGTAATAACTATCATATATTATAATTTTTATAGTAGTGATATTTAAGGCTGGATGGAATATAATTTTTATATTTTATTTTGATTTTTTCCAAGGATGAAATTATTGCTTATTCGTTAATATAAGAAAACATAATCATATATAATTATCAGTAAAATTACTTTTAAGTTATAAATAATGATTCAAATTCATTTTTCAAGCATGTGTAAGTGTCTCATAAGCAGAGTATTAAAAATCGGATTGGACTGGCCGATTCAGACCGAAACTGGTGAATTGGACATCGGATTGGTCCTCTTGGGATTAGTGAGCCAACTCAGTCTGACCCGGGGTAAACCGGCAGGTCATGGTTCCCCTCCCCCCCCCATTTTTTTTTTACTTTTTTATATCCTAAACAACATCGTTTTGGCTTTTTAAAAAAAATTATTTTTTTGGAAATTTTTTATTTGCAAGGAGCTTTAAAAGGATTGTAGAATACTTTTGCTATTTTGCACTAGTTAGAGAAAAATCCTTATGTACGTAATGAATACTTTTATGAGTATTAGATTTAGGAGGTTATATTGGTATTGGTTGAAAAAAAACTCTTATATAGTTTTTTAAATGGTATAAATGAACATTTAAATTATATATATATATATATATATATATATATATATATATATATATATATATATATATTAATTGAGCCCAGTTTGACTCCCAAGTTGACCTCGGTCTAAACCACTTTCAATGTCCGATCTGTTTTTCAGTACATTGCTCATAAGTGGAAAGAGAATGTCTCCATTAACCTCTCACTCCACCTAATATCTCCATCATATAAATCAAATTTCAACAGTTAAGATTTATTCTAAAAAATATTTTTGTAGACTATAAATTTTGATGCTAACAATCTATAATTGTATATAGTATTAAATTTAAACCACTGATAATTAATCCAATAACGGAAACAACAAGTGAAGAGAAAGTGGAAGAAAAAATTAGCGGACACTCTGCCTCCCAATGTGAACATGCATGAATGGATTTTGAGTTGTGATTCTGTATTGGGACATTCATAAATAAGCGCAAATACACACGCAGTTCATGGAATAAACATGCATTTTTACGTGAATAAACATGATTGTTGAGATTTGGCCAAAAAAATAAACATGCTTGTTGAGACATTATTATTATTTAGGAAAAATATGAAAATTGATGCTATGGACCACCTACATCAGTCTACCAGTCTAATGAACTAAACTTCATCAAATTAGTGTTAGACCATATTGGACCACGGGCTAAATAGTTCTACCGGAGGTCTTTTCTAGATCAAATCTCGGGTTGGTGACTAATTAGTATTAAATCTCAACTATTAAGAATTAATCTAATAATAAAAACTTTAAGAGGAAAAAAAATAGTGGAGACACTCCGTCTTAGAGTGACATGCATGAATAGATTTTGAATTGTGACTTTATCTTGGAACATTTATTAATAAGTGCGTGCATAGCCAACACTTTGATGGTGCAGTGGTATGGTGGCCATCATAGTATGACTCTTACCAGCATTCGATCCCTGTCAATAAGCACAATAGTGGTTGTAAAAAAAAAAAAAAGTGTGTAGCACAAACAGAGTTCATGGAATAAATTAAACATGCTTTTTTTTTTTACCTGAATAAACATGCTTGTTTATATATATATATATATATATATATATATATATATATATATGTAAATTACGTGACATGAGTTTGTTTTATGTTCTTTTATTATGAAAAAGAAAGATGCAATAAATTGATAAACCAGTACAAAATTCTACGTATGAGAGAAGCAAACTTTGTGTGAGACACGCAAACTATTCATGGTGAGTGTCCTCTGGTCATACGAGGCAAGCCTATAGTAGTATCTAATTTTTCACACGTGTTATACCTTCAATCACGTATTCACATCCATATTTCTTTCTGTTGTTCCCGAGTACTTATAAAGTAGAAAATTCAATAAGAATCTGTATAACTAAGATGGCGTAATTTATAAACACAGAACAATTATGTATACTGTATAAGAACTTACAAGACTGCCGAAAATAATAATAATAATGAACTTTAGAAAAATCCGAGCCCAACGTACGTTGTCTCCTTAAGACAATTTGTTCCCTCTATACGGATGCCCAAGGTTCTCGAACAATTGTCTCCCAGGATAGAACGGATTGCGTCTTCAGGATGATGGCACTATCAGTCTGAAGCCCGGACGAACACAATGATATTGCTTAAAGAACCGCACAGGTAGAGATGATTGCAGAATGCACTATGCAGTATATGAGAAGAGAGGAGTGTTTCGAGATTGAGAGTGATTTTTCCTGTCACTAGCACGTCCTATTTATAGTTGAAGGAAATTGATCAGATGGACTTGTCTCTTGAGGCGAACCAGTGCGTCGTGCGAATAGACATACCGGAACGAAGTGAAAAGAAGCGAATGGTGACTCTTTGTTGGCGAACCGGTGTGTCGTACGAACAGACACATCAGAACATAGCAACCGGACGCTCCAGAAGACGCACCATACGCTGGTTCGGTCATTCGGTCACACACATTCGCACTATTTGGGAAATCACGAAGGGTTAAGAAGGAATTAAACACGATTATTCGGACAAATTAAAAAATAATTTAATAAAAAATTATTTTTAAATCTCACACACGCGCGACCGAACCGAACCGAGCCGAGCCGTCCGTCCGGCGGCGCGCGCGTGTGTGGTGGACCAAGGTTCATGTATGTCCTCACTCCTCCACAAAAGTGGATTGGCCCAAGGGCCCATTTTAGAGGTGAGAATTTGAGCCTTATATACACTCTTAATTCTCTTCATTTGTCCAATGTGGGACTTTTATCCACACACTATTTTCTCCTTCCTTTTCCCTCTTTTCTTCCAACCTACTTCTTATTCATAACTCATGGAATTATTGTTTCTAAATTCCAACAATCCCCCACATGGATAAGAAGTTAGTCCATAATGATCAAATGCAAATGAACATGTATGCAAAGTACGATTCCTCTATGAGAAGCAACTGCATCGAGATAGGTAGGGGTCACCTTTGAACCTTCTCTAGTAAAAACCTATCGGATATACTCGGTCAATCGGTGGACGTGTTATCTTGAACCGTCAACCTTTAATGTATAACAAGACAATAGGAGTCACACAATTGCTCATCTAGCATCATTGGTTCTCATGTTGTGCCCATTTTGGCCCTGGACACCTGCCTGGTTCTGCGAGTGTTCTAGAGAATTGGCCGTTTTAAATTCTCGTAGAAGCGGCCCCACTTCACACTCACATAGGTGATTCCTTGCGATGTAAGTCAATATACATCATCTGAACACATCAGATTAAGAAACCATTAAAAGTCTAAATGCTTACCCTAATATATATGCACTGTTTTGTCATAGGAATGAGTATGAGTATAAAACTCCACAGTGTTTACAGTCTATCATTACTTAGTTGTCTCTTTGAACCTAGTTTGTGGGATCTCCACTCATCTAAGTAGAGTTACCGCAATGATCAACAATTTATCGGCCTTAAACCCATTCCTTTCGACAAATTTCTATTTAACTCTCTAGGAATTCCTTTAGTCAATGGATCCGCTATATTCTCTTTTGATTTCACATAATCAATTGAGATGATTCCATTAGAGAGTAATTGTCTAACGGTATCATGTCTACGACGTATATGTCTAGACTTACCATTATACATGACGTTCTTGGCCCTACCAATAGCTGCTTGACTATCACTGTGTATACACACTGCCGGTACCGGCTTTGGCCAACTAGGAGTGTCTTCAAGAAAATTACGAATCCACTCAGCTTCCTCACCAGCTTTATCTAAAGCAATAAATTCTGCTTCCATAGTTGATCTTGCAATACAAGTCTGTTTGGATGACTTCCAAGACACAGCACCCCCACCAAGGGTGAAAACATATCCACTTGTGGATCTTGTGTCATTAGAGCTGGTGATCCAATTTGCATCACAATACCCTTCTAGCACTGCAGGATACTTCTCATAATGCAAAGCAAAATTTTGAGTGTGCTTTAAGTAACCCAAAACTCTTACCATAGCTTTCCAATGATACTCATTTGGATTACTAGTAAAGCGACTCAACATGCTTACAGCGTAGGCAATATCAGGTCTAGTGCAGTTCATAACATACATAAGACTGCCTAGCACTTGAGCATATTCTTTTTGTTTTACAGCTTTGCTAGTATTTCTCAACAAACGAAAACTAGAGTCTATAGGGTTCTTCACAGGAACTATGTTTAAACTCTTGAATTTCTCTAGAATTTTATTAATATAATGTGCTTGAGACAAAGCCAACCCTTCAGATGTTCTATAGATTTTAATTCCCAAAATAACATCTGCTAGACCCATATCTTTCATGTCGAACTTACTTGTAAGTAATCGCTTAGTAGCTTTAATCATTTGATTATTACTACCCATTATCAACATGTCATCTACATAAAGACAGACTATTGCAAACCCATTTGCAGTATTTCGAATATAGACACATTTGTCACATTCATTAATGCTAAAGCCATTTGATAACATAACTTCATCGAATTTCGCATGCCATTGTTTCGGGGCTTGCTTAAGTCCATAAAGGGACTTTATCAATCGACATACTTTCCGTTCTTGTCCTGAGACAACAAATCCCTCAGGTTGTTCTATATAGATTTCTTCTTCTAAAACACCATTCAAGAAGGCTGTCTTCACATCCATTTGATGTATTTCTAACCCATTCAATGCTGCTAATGCAATTAACATCCTAATGGATGTAATCCTTGTAACAGGTGAATAGGTATCAAAGTAGTCTAGGCCTTCACGTTGTCTGTAGCCTTTTACTACCAACCTAGCTTTGTACTTATCAATAGTGCCATCCGCTTTCATCTTCTTTTTGAAGACCCACTTAGTTCCTAGAGGCTTATTGCCAGGAGGAAGGTCAACCAACTCCCAGGTATGGTTTGACAGAATGGATTCAACTTCACTATTGATAGCCTCTTCCCAGAATGGTGCTTCAGGAGAGCCCATAGCCTCTTCATATGTTCGAGGCTCATTTTCTAACAAAAAAGTCAGAAAATCAGGCCCAAAGGATGTGGCGATCCTTTGCCTTTTACTACGTCTAGGTTCCTCTTCAACAGAACCCTCATTAGTAGTAGCATCCCATGGTATCACTGTATTGTCATTATTACGATCACTTGCCTCATTTCCCTTGTTATACGGAAATATATTCTCAAAGAACGTAGCATCCCTTGACTCAATAACTGTATTAACACAGACATCTGATACATCGGACTTATAAACCAAAAACCTATATGCACTACTATTAAGTGCATAGCCAATGAACACACAGTCCACTGTCTTAGGTCCAATTCTCAACCTTTTGGGTTTAGGAATTGCAACCTTAGCCAAGCACCCCCACACTTTTAAATATTTCAAGGAAGGTTTCTTTCCTTTCCATATTTCATAAGGTATGCTTTGTATCCTTTTGTGGGGCACTCTGTTAATAAGAAAATTAGCCGTTAAAATGGCTTCCCCCCATAAATTCTGTGGTAAACCGGACGTAATCAACATTGCATTCATCATTTCTTTCAATGTCCGATTTTTCCTTTCTGCAATCCCATTTGATTGCGGAGCATAAGGAGCAGTCGTCTGGTGTATAATACCAGATTCTATACAGAATTCTTCGAAAGGGCCATCATATTCTCCCCCACGATCGCTCCTTACTACTTTAATTTTCTTATTAAGTTGAGTTTCAACTTCATTTTTATATTGTTTAAAGGCAATAATAGCCTCGTCTTTACTATTAAGCAAATACACATAACAATATCTACTACAATCATCAATAAATGTAATAAAATATTTTTTGTTACCCCTAGATGGTACAGATTTCATATCACATATATCAGTATGTATTAAATCTAGTAATTCAGTTGATCTTTCAACAGGAGGAAACGGTAACTTAGAAAATTTTGATTCAATGCATACTTGACATTTATCATGATTTGAACAATCAACTTTAGGCAATAAGTCTGAATGAATTAAACTTTTAATTGATCTAAAATTAACATGTCCTAATCTTTGATGCCATAAATTAGAAGACTCAAGCACATAAACAGAAGCAATATTATTATTGATAACACCATCATTGGTTACAGTCATTACATTAAGTTTGAACAGGCCCTCACTAAGGTAACCTTTTCCTACATACATATCATTCTTAGAAAGTACAAACTTATCAGAAACAAATACAAGCTTAAAGCCATTCTTGATTAAGAGGGATCCGGACACTAAATTCTTACGAATATCAGGCACATGAAGCACATTATTAAGTGTCACGACTTTTCCAGAAGTCATCTTTAAGGCCACCTTACCAACACCTTCCACCTTTGAAGTAGAAGAATTACCCATATAAAGTTGTTCATCTTTTTCCGCAGGGGTGTAAGAAGAGAACATCCATCTGTTGGCACACACATGCCTAGTGGCACCAGTGTCCACCCACCACTCCTTAGTATTTCCAACCAAGTTACATTGCATCACAACAGCCGAAAGATTCATGTTTTCAATCATATCAGTAGTAGTTTCAACAATGTTGGCTTGACTGTTCTTCTTCTTTTTGTGGTCCTTTGCCTTCTTACAATCCTTAGCACGATGGCCAGGCTTCCCACAGTTATAACAATTACCTTTGAATTTATGGCCTTTGTTTTGGGCTTGCTTTGATGATCCCTCATTAGAGCGTTTCCGTTTCTTGGGCTTTGGACCATCTTCAACAATATTAGCCTTTGAAACTATAGGATTGCTGCCAAATTTCTTTTCAGAAATCTTGTTATCTTCTTCTATTCTCAATCTTATAATTAGATCTTCAAGTGACATCTCCTTGCGCTTATGTTTGAGATAATTCTTGAAATCCCTCCAAGATGGTGGCAATTTTTCTATAAATGCAGCAACTTGGAAAGACTCACTAAGAGACATCCCTTCGGCGTGAATTTCATGCACAATCAATTGAAGTTCTTCAACTTGACTTACCACAGATTTAGAGTCAAGCATTTTGAAGTCCAAAAATCTGCCAACTATAAATTTCTTTAAGCCAGCATCTTCAGTTTTGTACTTCTTGTCTAGACTTTCCCATAATTCTTTGGTTGTCTCCAAAGTACTATATACAGTATATAACGTATTGTCTAGACCATTGAGAATATAATTTCTGCATAGGAAATCAGAATGCTTCCAAGCATCAATTGCAGCAACCTTTTCCTTGTCTAATGGTTGTCCTTCTTCCAATTTCGGAGCTTCTTCAGTAATAAACCGTGCCAAGTTCAAGGTAGTTAAGTAGAAAAACATTTTCTGTTGCCATCTCTTGAAATCATTCCCATTGAACTTTTCAGGTTTCTCACCATGCATTGGAGCAGAACCAATTGGGTTCATCAAGTTTGTACTCGAACTTGCCATTTCTGTTACTCAAACAGAAACTTTGATTAATCACACAGATTAATCTAAGAACAATATAATAATCAAAATTAAAGATACTAAACACAGATTCAACACAATCAAGTGAAAAGCTACAATCACGTTTCTACTAGTACATGAAACCAGCTTTGTTGATTATATCAATTGGCCAGGTAAGTGTGAATGAAGTGGGAGTCTCTCCGTGCTGTTGCAACGGTGACTAATTAAATAACCACTAAATTAAATCACTTTCCTAGACACCAATGATATGAATTAACTTTAACTGATTCCAATGCCAATAGAACAAAGCAATTACAAATTGTCTTAAGATTGTTGTTCCCGAGTACTTATAAAGTAGAAAATTCAATAAGAATCTGTATAACTAAGATGGCGTAATTTATAAACACAGAACAATTATGTATACTGTATAAGAACTTACAAGACTGCCGAAAATAATAATAATAATGAACTTTAGAAAAATCCGAGCCCAACGTACGTTGTCTCCTTAAGACAATTTGTTCCCTCTATACGGATGCCCAAGGTTCTCGAACAATTGTCTCCCAGGATAGAACGGATTGCGTCTTCAGGATGATGGCACTATCAGTCTGAAGCCCGGACGAACACAATGATATTGCTTAAAGAACCGCACAGGTAGAGATGATTGCAGAATGCACTATGCAGTATATGAGAAGAGAGGAGTGTTTCGAGATTGAGAGTGATTTTTCCTGTCACTAGCACGTCCTATTTATAGTTGAAGGAAATTGATCAGATGGACTTGTCTCTTGAGGCGAACCAGTGCGTCGTGCGAATAGACATACCGGAACGAAGTGAAAAGAAGCGAATGGTGACTCTTTGTTGGCGAACCGGTGTGTCGTACGAACAGACACATCAGAACATAGCAACCGGACGCTCCAGAAGACGCACCATACGCTGGTTCGGTCATTCGGTCACACACATTCGCACTATTTGGGAAATCACGAAGGGTTAAGAAGGAATTAAACACGATTATTCGGACAAATTAAAAAATAATTTAATAAAAAATTATTTTTAAATCTCACACACGCGCGACCGAACCGAACCGAGCCGAGCCGGCCGGACGGACGGCGGCGGCGCGCGCGTGTGTGGTGGACCAAGGTTCATGTATGTCCTCACTCCTCCACAAAAGTGGATTGGCCCAAGGGCCCATTTTAGAGGTGAGAATTTGAGCCTTATATACACTCTTAATTCTCTTCATTTGTCCAATGTGGGACTTTTATCCACACACTATTTTCTCCTTCCTTTTCCCTCTTTTCTTCCAACCTACTTCTTATTCATAACTCATGGAATTATTGTTTCTAAATTCCAACAATCCCCCACATGGATAAGAAGTTAGTCCATAATGATCAAATGCAAATGAACATGTATGCAAAGTACGATTCCTCTATGAGAAGCAACTGCATCGAGATAGGTAGGGGTCACCTTTGAACCTTCTCTAGTAAAAACCTATCGGATATACTCGGTCAATCGGTGGACGTGTTATCTTGAACCGTCAACCTTTAATGTATAACAAGACAATAGGAGTCACACAATTGCTCATCTAGCATCATTGGTTCTCATGTTGTGCCCATTTTGGCCCTGGACACCTGCCTGGTTCTGCGAGTGTTCTAGAGAATTGGCCGTTTTAAATTCTCGTAGAAGCGGCCCCACTTCACACTCACATAGGTGATTCCTTGCGATGTAAGTCAATATACATCATCTGAACACATCAGATTAAGAAACCATTAAAAGTCTAAATGCTTACCCTAATATATATGCACTGTTTTGTCATAGGAATGAGTATGAGTATAAAACTCCACAGTGTTTACAGTCTATCATTACTTAGTTGTCTCTTTGAACCTAGTTTGTGGGATCTCCACTCATCTAAGTAGAGTTACCGCAATGATCAACAATTTATCGGCCTTAAACCCATTCCTTTCGACAAATTTCTATTTAACTCTCTAGGAATTCCTTTAGTCAATGGATCCGCTATATTCTCTTTTGATTTCACATAATCAATTGAGATGATTCCATTAGAGAGTAATTGTCTAACGGTATCATGTCTACGACGTATATGTCTAGACTTACCATTATACATGACGTTCTTGGCCCTACCAATAGCTGCTTGACTATCACTGTGTATACACACTGCCGGTACCGGCTTTGGCCAACTAGGAGTGTCTTCAAGAAAATTACGAATCCACTCAGCTTCCTCACCAGCTTTATCTAAAGCAATAAATTCTGCTTCCATAGTTGATCTTGCAATACAAGTCTGTTTGGATGACTTCCAAGACACAGCACCCCCACCAAGGGTGAAAACATATCCACTTGTGGATCTTGTGTCATTAGAGCTGGTGATCCAATTTGCATCACAATACCCTTCTAGCACTGCAGGATACTTCTCATAATGCAAAGCAAAATTTTGAGTGTGCTTTAAGTAACCCAAAACTCTTACCATAGCTTTCCAATGATACTCATTTGGATTACTAGTAAAGCGACTCAACATGCTTACAGCGTAGGCAATATCAGGTCTAGTGCAGTTCATAACATACATAAGACTGCCTAGCACTTGAGCATATTCTTTTTGTTTTACAGCTTTGCTAGTATTTCTCAACAAACGAAAACTAGAGTCTATAGGGTTCTTCACAGGAACTATGTTTAAACTCTTGAATTTCTCTAGAATTTTATTAATATAATGTGCTTGAGACAAAGCCAACCCTTCAGATGTTCTATAGATTTTAATTCCCAAAATAACATCTGCTAGACCCATATCTTTCATGTCGAACTTACTTGTAAGTAATCGCTTAGTAGCTTTAATCATTTGATTATTACTACCCATTATCAACATGTCATCTACATAAAGACAGACTATTGCAAACCCATTTGCAGTATTTCGAATATAGACACATTTGTCACATTCATTAATGCTAAAGCCATTTGATAACATAACTTCATCGAATTTCGCATGCCATTGTTTCGGGGCTTGCTTAAGTCCATAAAGGGACTTTATCAATCGACATACTTTCCGTTCTTGTCCTGAGACAACAAATCCCTCAGGTTGTTCTATATAGATTTCTTCTTCTAAAACACCATTCAAGAAGGCTGTCTTCACATCCATTTGATGTATTTCTAACCCATTCAATGCTGCTAATGCAATTAACATCCTAATGGATGTAATCCTTGTAACAGGTGAATAGGTATCAAAGTAGTCTAGGCCTTCACGTTGTCTGTAGCCTTTTACTACCAACCTAGCTTTGTACTTATCAATAGTGCCATCCGCTTTCATCTTCTTTTTGAAGACCCACTTAGTTCCTAGAGGCTTATTGCCAGGAGGAAGGTCAACCAACTCCCAGGTATGGTTTGACAGAATGGATTCAACTTCACTATTGATAGCCTCTTCCCAGAATGGTGCTTCAGGAGAGCCCATAGCCTCTTCATATGTTCGAGGCTCATTTTCTAACAAAAAAGTCAGAAAATCAGGCCCAAAGGATGTGGCGATCCTTTGCCTTTTACTACGTCTAGGTTCCTCTTCAACAGAACCCTCATTAGTAGTAGCATCCCATGGTATCACTGTATTGTCATTATTACGATCACTTGCCTCATTTCCCTTGTTATACGGAAATATATTCTCAAAGAACGTAGCATCCCTTGACTCAATAACTGTATTAACACAGACATCTGATACATCGGACTTATAAACCAAAAACCTATATGCACTACTATTAAGTGCATAGCCAATGAACACACAGTCCACTGTCTTAGGTCCAATTCTCAACCTTTTGGGTTTAGGAATTGCAACCTTAGCCAAGCACCCCCACACTTTTAAATATTTCAAGGAAGGTTTCTTTCCTTTCCATATTTCATAAGGTATGCTTTGTATCCTTTTGTGGGGCACTCTGTTAATAAGAAAATTAGCCGTTAAAATGGCTTCCCCCCATAAATTCTGTGGTAAACCGGACGTAATCAACATTGCATTCATCATTTCTTTCAATGTCCGATTTTTCCTTTCTGCAATCCCATTTGATTGCGGAGCATAAGGAGCAGTCGTCTGGTGTATAATACCAGATTCTATACAGAATTCTTCGAAAGGGCCATCATATTCTCCCCCACGATCGCTCCTTACTACTTTAATTTTCTTATTAAGTTGAGTTTCAACTTCATTTTTATATTGTTTAAAGGCAATAATAGCCTCGTCTTTACTATTAAGCAAATACACATAACAATATCTACTACAATCATCAATAAATGTAATAAAATATTTTTTGTTACCCCTAGATGGTACAGATTTCATATCACATATATCAGTATGTATTAAATCTAGTAATTCAGTTGATCTTTCAACAGGAGGAAACGGTAACTTAGAAAATTTTGATTCAATGCATACTTGACATTTATCATGATTTGAACAATCAACTTTAGGCAATAAGTCTGAATGAATTAAACTTTTAATTGATCTAAAATTAACATGTCCTAATATTTGATGCCATAAATTAGAAGACTCAAGCACATAAACAGAAGCAATATTATTATTGATAACACCATCATTGGTTACAGTCATTACATTAAGTTTGAACAGGCCCTCACTAAGGTAACCTTTTCCTACATACATATCATTCTTAGAAAGTACAAACTTATCAGAAACAAATACAAGCTTAAAGCCATTCTTGATTAAGAGGGATCCGGACACTAAATTCTTACGAATATCAGGCACATGAAGCACATTATTAAGTGTCACGACTTTTCCAGAAGTCATCTTTAAGGCCACCTTACCAACACCTTCCACCTTTGAAGTAGAAGAATTACCCATATAAAGTTGTTCATCTTTTTCCGCAGGGGTGTAAGAAGAGAACATCCATCTGTTGGCACACACATGCCTAGTGGCACCAGTGTCCACCCACCACTCCTTAGTATTTCCAACCAAGTTACATTGCATCACAACAGCCGAAAGATTCATGTTTTCAATCATATCAGTAGTAGTTTCAACAATGTTGGCTTGACTGTTCTTCTTCTTTTTGTGGTCCTTTGCCTTCTTACAATCCTTAGCACGATGGCCAGGCTTCCCACAGTTATAACAATTACCTTTGAATTTATGGCCTTTGTTTTGGGCTTGCTTTGATGATCCCTCATTAGAGCGTTTCCGTTTCTTGGGCTTTGGACCATCTTCAACAATATTAGCCTTTGAAACTATAGGATTGCTGCCAAATTTCTTTTCAGAAATCTTGTTATCTTCTTCTATTCTCAATCTTATAATTAGATCTTCAAGTGACATCTCCTTGCGCTTATGTTTGAGATAATTCTTGAAATCCCTCCAAGATGGTGGCAATTTTTCTATAAATGCAGCAACTTGGAAAGACTCACTAAGAGACATCCCTTCGGCGTGAATTTCATGCACAATCAATTGAAGTTCTTCAACTTGACTTACCACAGATTTAGAGTCAAGCATTTTGAAGTCCAAAAATCTGCCAACTATAAATTTCTTTAAGCCAGCATCTTCAGTTTTGTACTTCTTGTCTAGACTTTCCCATAATTCTTTGGTTGTCTCCAAAGTACTATATACAGTATATAACGTATTGTCTAGACCATTGAGAATATAATTTCTGCATAGGAAATCAGAATGCTTCCAAGCATCAATTGCAGCAACCTTTTCCTTGTCTAATGGTTGTCCTTCTTCCAATTTCGGAGCTTCTTCAGTAATAAACCGTGCCAAGTTCAAGGTAGTTAAGTAGAAAAACATTTTCTGTTGCCATCTCTTGAAATCATTCCCATTGAACTTTTCAGGTTTCTCACCATGCATTGGAGCAGAACCAATTGGGTTCATCAAGTTTGTACTCGAACTTGCCATTTCTGTTACTCAAACAGAAACTTTGATTAATCACACAGATTAATCTAAGAACAATATAATAATCAAAATTAAAGATACTAAACACAGATTCAACACAATCAAGTGAAAAGCTACAATCACGTTTCTACTAGTACATGAAACCAGCTTTGTTGATTATATCAATTGGCCAGGTAAGTGTGAATGAAGTGGGAGTCTCTCCGTGCTGTTGCAACGGTGACTAATTAAATAACCACTAAATTAAATCACTTTCCTAGACACCAATGATATGAATTAACTTTAACTGATTCCAATGCCAATAGAACAAAGCAATTACAAATTGTCTTAAGATTGTTGTTCCCGAGTACTTATAAAGTAGAAAATTCAATAAGAATCTGTATAACTAAGATGGCGTAATTTATAAACACAGAACAATTATGTATACTGTATAAGAACTTACAAGACTGCCGAAAATAATAATAATAATGAACTTTAGAAAAATCCGAGCCCAACGTACGTTGTCTCCTTAAGACAATTTGTTCCCTCTATACGGATGCCCAAGGTTCTCGAACAATTGTCTCCCAGGATAGAACGGATTGCGTCTTCAGGATGATGGCACTATCAGTCTGAAGCCCGGACGAACACAATGATATTGCTTAAAGAACCGCACAGGTAGAGATGATTGCAGAATGCACTATGCAGTATATGAGAAGAGAGGAGTGTTTCGAGATTGAGAGTGATTTTTCCTGTCACTAGCACGTCCTATTTATAGTTGAAGGAAATTGATCAGATGGACTTGTCTCTTGAGGCGAACCAGTGCGTCGTGCGAATAGACATACCGGAACGAAGTGAAAAGAAGCGAATGGTGACTCTTTGTTGGCGAACCGGTGTGTCGTACGAACAGACACATCAGAACATAGCAACCGGACGCTCCAGAAGACGCACCATACGCTGGTTCGGTCATTCGGTCACACACATTCGCACTATTTGGGAAATCACGAAGGGTTAAGAAGGAATTAAACACGATTATTCGGACAAATTAAAAAATAATTTAATAAAAAATTATTTTTAAATCTCACACACGCGCGACCGAACCGAACCGAGCCGAGCCGGCCGGACGGACGGCGGCGGCGCGCGCGTGTGTGGTGGACCAAGGTTCATGTATGTCCTCACTCCTCCACAAAAGTGGATTGGCCCAAGGGCCCATTTTAGAGGTGAGAATTTGAGCCTTATATACACTCTTAATTCTCTTCATTTGTCCAATGTGGGACTTTTATCCACACACTATTTTCTCCTTCCTTTTCCCTCTTTTCTTCCAACCTACTTCTTATTCATAACTCATGGAATTATTGTTTCTAAATTCCAACAATCCCCCACATGGATAAGAAGTTAGTCCATAATGATCAAATGCAAATGAACATGTATGCAAAGTACGATTCCTCTATGAGAAGCAACTGCATCGAGATAGGTAGGGGTCACCTTTGAACCTTCTCTAGTAAAAACCTATCGAATATACTCGGTCAATCGGTGGACGTGTTATCTTGAACCGTCAACCTTTAATGTATAACAAGACAATAGGAGTCACACAATTGCTCATCTAGCATCATTGGTTCTCATGTTGTGCCCATTTTGGCCCTGGACACCTGCCTGGTTCTGCGAGTGTTCTAGAGAATTGGCCGTTTTAAATTCTCGTAGAAGCGGCCCCACTTCACACTCACATAGGTGATTCCTTGCGATGTAAGTCAATATACATCATCTGAACACATCAGATTAAGAAACCATTAAAAGTCTAAATGCTTACCCTAATATATATGCACTGTTTTGTCATAGGAATGAGTATGAGTATAAAACTCCACAGTGTTTACAGTCTATCATTACTTAGTTGTCTCTTTGAACCTAGTTTGTGGGATCTCCACTCATCTAAGTAGAGTTACCGCAATGATCAACAATTTATCGGCCTTAAACCCATTCCTTTCGACAAATTTCTATTTAACTCTCTAGGAATTCCTTTAGTCAATGGATCCGCTATATTCTCTTTTGATTTCACATAATCAATTGAGATGATTCCATTAGAGAGTAATTGTCTAACGGTATCATGTCTACGACGTATATGTCTAGACTTACCATTATACATGACGTTCTTGGCCCTACCAATAGCTGCTTGACTATCACTGTGTATACACACTGCCGGTACCGGCTTTGGCCAACTAGGAGTGTCTTCAAGAAAATTACGAATCCACTCAGCTTCCTCACCAGCTTTATCTAAAGCAATAAATTCTGCTTCCATAGTTGATCTTGCAATACAAGTCTGTTTGGATGACTTCCAAGACACAGCACCCCCACCAAGGGTGAAAACATATCCACTTGTGGATCTTGTGTCATTAGAGCTGGTGATCCAATTTGCATCACAATACCCTTCTAGCACTGCAGGATACTTCTCATAATGCAAAGCAAAATTTTGAGTGTGCTTTAAGTAACCCAAAACTCTTACCATAGCTTTCCAATGATACTCATTTGGATTACTAGTAAAGCGACTCAACATGCTTACAGCGTAGGCAATATCAGGTCTAGTGCAGTTCATAACATACATAAGACTGCCTAGCACTTGAGCATATTCTTTTTGTTTTACAGCTTTGCTAGTATTTCTCAACAAACGAAAACTAGAGTCTATAGGGTTCTTCACAGGAACTATGTTTAAACTCTTGAATTTCTCTAGAATTTTATTAATATAATGTGCTTGAGACAAAGCCAACCCTTCAGATGTTCTATAGATTTTAATTCCCAAAATAACATCTGCTAGACCCATATCTTTCATGTCGAACTTACTTGTAAGTAATCGCTTAGTAGCTTTAATCATTTGATTATTACTACCCATTATCAACATGTCATCTACATAAAGACAGACTATTGCAAACCCATTTGCAGTATTTCGAATATAGACACATTTGTCACATTCATTAATGCTAAAGCCATTTGATAACATAACTTCATCGAATTTCGCATGCCATTGTTTCGGGGCTTGCTTAAGTCCATAAAGGGACTTTATCAATCGACATACTTTCCGTTCTTGTCCTGAGACAACAAATCCCTCAGGTTGTTCTATATAGATTTCTTCTTCTAAAACACCATTCAAGAAGGCTGTCTTCACATCCATTTGATGTATTTCTAACCCATTCAATGCTGCTAATGCAATTAACATCCTAATGGATGTAATCCTTGTAACAGGTGAATAGGTATCAAAGTAGTCTAGGCCTTCACGTTGTCTGTAGCCTTTTACTACCAACCTAGCTTTGTACTTATCAATAGTGCCATCCGCTTTCATCTTCTTTTTGAAGACCCACTTAGTTCCTAGAGGCTTATTGCCAGGAGGAAGGTCAACCAACTCCCAGGTATGGTTTGACAGAATGGATTCAACTTCACTATTGATAGCCTCTTCCCAGAATGGTGCTTCAGGAGAGCCCATAGCCTCTTCATATGTTCGAGGCTCATTTTCTAACAAAAAAGTCAGAAAATCAGGCCCAAAGGATGTGGCGATCCTTTGCCTTTTACTACGTCTAGGTTCCTCTTCAACAGAACCCTCATTAGTAGTAGCATCCCATGGTATCACTGTATTGTCATTATTACGATCACTTGCCTCATTTCCCTTGTTATACGGAAATATATTCTCAAAGAACGTAGCATCCCTTGACTCAATAACTGTATTAACACAGACATCTGATACATCGGACTTATAAACCAAAAACCTATATGCACTACTATTAAGTGCATAGCCAATGAACACACAGTCCACTGTCTTAGGTCCAATTCTCAACCTTTTGGGTTTAGGAATTGCAACCTTAGCCAAGCACCCCCACACTTTTAAATATTTCAAGGAAGGTTTCTTTCCTTTCCATATTTCATAAGGTATGCTTTGTATCCTTTTGTGGGGCACTCTGTTAATAAGAAAATTAGCCGTTAAAATGGCTTCCCCCCATAAATTCTGTGGTAAACCGGACGTAATCAACATTGCATTCATCATTTCTTTCAATGTCCGATTTTTCCTTTCTGCAATCCCATTTGATTGCGGAGCATAAGGAGCAGTCGTCTGGTGTATAATACCAGATTCTATACAGAATTCTTCGAAAGGGCCATCATATTCTCCCCCACGATCGCTCCTTACTACTTTAATTTTCTTATTAAGTTGAGTTTCAACTTCATTTTTATATTGTTTAAAGGCAATAATAGCCTCGTCTTTACTATTAAGCAAATACACATAACAATATCTACTACAATCATCAATAAATGTAATAAAATATTTTTTGTTACCCCTAGATGGTACAGATTTCATATCACATATATCAGTATGTATTAAATCTAGTAATTCAGTTGATCTTTCAACAGGAGGAAACGGTAACTTAGAAAATTTTGATTCAATGCATACTTGACATTTATCATGATTTGAACAATCAACTTTAGGCAATAAGTCTGAATGAATTAAACTTTTAATTGATCTAAAATTAACATGTCCTAATCTTTGATGCCATAAATTAGAAGACTCAAGCACATAAACAGAAGCAATATTATTATTGATAACACCATCATTGGTTACAGTCATTACATTAAGTTTGAACAGGCCCTCACTAAGGTAACCTTTTCCTACATACATATCATTCTTAGAAAGTACAAACTTATCAGAAACAAATACAAGCTTAAAGCCATTCTTGATTAAGAGGGATCCGGACACTAAATTCTTACGAATATCAGGCACATGAAGCACATTATTAAGTGTCACGACTTTTCCAGAAGTCATCTTTAAGGCCACCTTACCAACACCTTCCACCTTTGAAGTAGAAGAATTACCCATATAAAGTTGTTCATCTTTTTCCGCAGGGGTGTAAGAAGAGAACATCCATCTGTTGGCACACACATGCCTAGTGGCACCAGTGTCCACCCACCACTCCTTAGTATTTCCAACCAAGTTACATTGCATCACAACAGCCGAAAGATTCATGTTTTCAATCATATCAGTAGTAGTTTCAACAATGTTGGCTTGACTGTTCTTCTTCTTTTTGTGGTCCTTTGCCTTCTTACAATCCTTAGCACGATGGCCAGGCTTCCCACAGTTATAACAATTACCTTTGAATTTATGGCCTTTGTTTTGGGCTTGCTTTGATGATCCCTCATTAGAGCGTTTCCGTTTCTTGGGCTTTGGACCATCTTCAACAATATTAGCCTTTGAAACTATAGGATTGCTGCCAAATTTCTTTTCAGAAATCTTGTTATCTTCTTCTATTCTCAATCTTATAATTAGATCTTCAAGTGACATCTCCTTGCGCTTATGTTTGAGATAATTCTTGAAATCCCTCCAAGATGGTGGCAATTTTTCTATAAATGCAGCAACTTGGAAAGACTCACTAAGAGACATCCCTTCGGCGTGAATTTCATGCACAATCAATTGAAGTTCTTCAACTTGACTTACCACAGATTTAGAGTCAAGCATTTTGAAGTCCAAAAATCTGCCAACTATAAATTTCTTTAAGCCAGCATCTTCAGTTTTGTACTTCTTGTCTAGACTTTCCCATAATTCTTTGGTTGTCTCCAAAGTACTATATACAGTATATAACGTATTGTCTAGACCATTGAGAATATAATTTCTGCATAGGAAATCAGAATGCTTCCAAGCATCAATTGCAGCAACCTTTTCCTTGTCTAATGGTTGTCCTTCTTCCAATTTCGGAGCTTCTTCAGTAATAAACCGTGCCAAGTTCAAGGTAGTTAAGTAGAAAAACATTTTCTGTTGCCATCTCTTGAAATCATTCCCATTGAACTTTTCAGGTTTCTCACCATGCATTGGAGCAGAACCAATTGGGTTCATCAAGTTTGTACTCGAACTTGCCATTTCTGTTACTCAAACAGAAACTTTGATTAATCACACAGATTAATCTAAAAACAATATAATAATCAAAATTAAAGATACTAAACACAGATTCAACACAATCAAGTGAAAAGCTACAATCACGTTTCTACTAGTACATGAAACCAGCTTTGTTGATTATATCAATTGGCCAGGTAAGTGTGAATGAAGTGGGAGTCTCTCCGTGCTGTTGCAACGGTGACTAATTAAATAACCACTAAATTAAATCACTTTCCTAGACACCAATGATATGAATTAACTTTAACTGATTCCAATGCCAATAGAACAAAGCAATTACAAATTGTCTTAAGATTGTTGTTCCCGAGTACTTATAAAGTAGAAAATTCAATAAGAATCTGTATAACTAAGATGGCGTAATTTATAAACACAGAACAATTATGTATACTGTATAAGAACTTACAAGACTGCCGAAAATAATAATAATAATGAACTTTAGAAAAATCCGAGCCCAACGTACGTTGTCTCCTTAAGACAATTTGTTCCCTCTATACGGATGCCCAAGGTTCTCGAACAATTGTCTCCCAGGATAGAACGGATTGCGTCTTCAGGATGATGGCACTATCAGTCTGAAGCCCGGACGAACACAATGATATTGCTTAAAGAACCGCACAGGTAGAGATGATTGCAGAATGCACTATGCAGTATATGAGAAGAGAGGAGTGTTTCGAGATTGAGAGTGATTTTTCCTGTCACTAGCACGTCCTATTTATAGTTGAAGGAAATTGATCAGATGGACTTGTCTCTTGAGGCGAACCAGTGCGTCGTGCGAATAGACATACCGGAACGAAGTGAAAAGAAGCGAATGGTGACTCTTTGTTGGCGAACCGGTGTGTCGTACGAACAGACACATCAGAACATAGCAACCGGACGCTCCAGAAGACGCACCATACGCTGGTTCGGTCACACACATTCGCACTATTTGGGAAATCACGAAGGGTTAAGAAGGAATTAAACACGATTATTCGGACAAATTAAAAAATAATTTAATAAAAAATTATTTTTAAATCTCACACACGCGCGACCGAACCGAACCGAACCGAGCCGAGCCGGCCGAACGGACGGCGGCGGCGCGCGCGTGTGTGGTGGACCAAGGTTCATGTATGTCCTCACTCCTCCACAAAAGTGGATTGGCCCAAGGGCCCATTTTAGAGGTGAGAATTTGAGCCTTATATACACTCTTAATTCTCTTCATTTGTCCAATGTGGGACTTTTATCCACACACTATTTTCTCCTTCCTTTTCCCTCTTTTCTTCCAACCTACTTCTTATTCATAACTCATGGAATTATTGTTTCTAAATTCCAACACTTTCAAAAACATAGAAAGGACGCAAATGCCAACTGTTTAATTTGCGTGTTTAGCCCTCTCATGTCTTTTTCAATAGCTCTCTCTCTTTTAAGTAGATATTTAAGTTGAAATAATATTCACCCTAAATATTTATTTTATATATTATAAATTAAAATTAAAAAATTATTTTTAAAAACT
The DNA here is from genome assembly GCA_037074505.1 of Albizia julibrissin. Taxonomy (NCBI): domain Eukaryota; kingdom Viridiplantae; phylum Streptophyta; class Magnoliopsida; order Fabales; family Fabaceae; genus Albizia; species Albizia julibrissin. The sequence goes on along the minus strand of CM073483.1, from coordinate 37,101,670 downwards.
CTAATCATTATTTTAAATAAATACTATAATAGTCAAAATCCTATTTATAATTTCATTTTGACAAAAAAATTTGATTTTTATTATAAATCTAGTTTTAGAATAATAATTTTTTTTTTACTTTTTTACCTCTATAAATTGCAATAAAAAAAAGAATTTATTCATGTTGACTTATAAAACCAATCATAAATAAGGATAAAATTAAAAATTTTAATCATAATTAATAAGTTAACTAATTTTTCTTTATATATGAGACTTAATTAATTTAGATTTAAAAATAAGATTAGAGTGATGTTCAAACACTCTCGCGCTTGTGTGTGTGTGTTTATTTTTTGGTTTGGGGGGGGGGGGAGCAATTAATTATAGACCCAAATCATGAACATGCCAATTATCTTGTAAGTTACCAAACACCACATGTCAAACTTAATTATGTATCTAAAATCATGGTGATCTTAAACGTACACTAGCTATTATTATCATCCTTTCAACTTTGTAATTTGTTTTGACATGTATGTATAAGGGTGTTTGATAATTTATAGAAAAAAATACTAGTAGACTGTTGAACAATAAAAAATAATCACATTTTGGCCAATATCAACGAGTTTGTAATGACACACTTCAAGTGTTTAGCAGAATTTAGTCCAAGGAAAAAGAATTTCCATGCATTCCATCAACCCAACTGATTTTTTTTCTATTACTTTTAGCCCAACTATAAAAAAAAGATAGAATTCATAATGAACACATGTGATAAAGAGTTGAGGTTACATTTATTTAAAAAAAATAATAGAAAATTGTTTGAACTGATTTGAATATATATCTAAAGAATGCCATTGAATGTGTTGGTAATGAGGTAAATCAAATTATATAAAATCCTTTAAAAATGGATAAAGAAATAGTCAATATTTTGGCTAAAGATTGGGTAAGTGGTGTTGTTGTTCTCAACCCAACTGGTTATGCCGGCCAAAAAAAAACCCAACTGATTGTATAAAATTTGATTTAATTTCCAAAAACAATTTCCTAGCATTTCGCCTGAATATAATTAAGATATTGTCAAATTCATGATCCTAATATTGATGACATGAATTCATTCAATTTTTCATATTAAAATGCCATTATCTGATTCATGAATAGAATGACTATTTTAATTTCTAAACCTAGATATTGTTGTTAAATATAAAAGAAATTGACACTTGTTTGGGTCTATTATCTATTTTTATCTTTTCATCAGAACCATTATGTTGAGTAATATTTTAGAACAGATTACTAAAAAAAACTATTTAAACCATGATTTTGAAAAATATATCCAAAATTTTGAAGTTAACGATGGGTAGTTTACTTCATTAACATGATTTCATTAATGAAAATATAATATCTTTTTTACTCTTCTCTAATTTTGTAGACCAAAAAGTAATAAAACATCAAAAAAAGGTTTTGATTATTTTTTCAAAAAAAAATTATTTTTGTAAACACATAAAAACATATTTTACTAAAAATTTAATAACAATTATCTAAAAAAATATTAAAAAATGGAGGAGCTCATTAAAAGCTGACTTTAAGGGGAATTACTAACATAAATTCAAAATTTAGGGAAAATGTGTACAATATAGAAACCGTATATTTTTAAGAAAAAACAATTTACGCATCGGAGATACATGAATAATAATTAAACTATTACCCCCCCCCCCCCCCCCCACACACAACACTCTTCAGTAACCAGGAAAAACCCTAACCACCATGCTTCCATAAAGCAGGACAAAAATGGAGAAACTAAGGTTTATGCCTGCCACTAAATATTTATATTGATTATTAATGATGATAATAGAAATATTCAAAACAAGACTATACCAAAAGAATTCATTAAGTTATATTCAAAGTAAGGATTTTAGAGCCGGACCGGATCGGAGTAGAACCGTTGCCCAGTCACAATAGCGGATTGAATTGTGCATTTAGGCCGTTTTAGTAGGTTGACCGCTTTAAGCCATATTAATTCATTATTGAGCCGAAAGCCGCTATTGAATTAGGACCCAGAACAGTTTTATGAAAATTGGACATGCCAACATAAAAAGTATTAGAAAATTAATATATATATATATATATATATATATATATATATATATAATATTTTGGCTATGTTTTTTGACTCAATTTTTACCTTCATAATTTTATTATAAATAAGTTAATCTCCCGTCACTTGTTTTAAAATGAAAAATATGTTAATAGCACTTATTTTGTATATTTTTTATATTACATATTTCATAATATAATTATAATTTTAACAATTTTAATTTTGTTTAATTTCAATAGTCTCAACTAATATAACTCAAAATGTATTTTTGGTATTTAAATCTATTTTATTATTAATATATTTTTGCATTAGAATTAAAAAATATTAAATTGGATTAAGGATTAATTATATTTTAATCGTTATATATTTATATAATATTATTTTAATTTAATTATTATATCACTTGTTAGACCGGACAACCCAACCAATCTGACTGTTTAAACTATGATCCGTTAATCTTTTCGGCTTGATGTCTGGACCAGCTTTTAAAACATTAATTCAAAGTAATTAAGAATGATGGACAAGAATATTGTTATGTTTGTGGAAGTTATAAGAAATCAGAATGAATTTTTCTTACTTCGCATTTGCTTGCAGCATCATGACACACTTTCCTCGAAAATTATACCTAAAGGAAATATGCTAATTAATTGGACTCGTTCAAGAAATTCCAGTGGAAATTAAAGTGTTATCAAGTATTAATAGTTTTCGATAAGGCTTGACTAATAAAGTCTATGGAAAGGTCTGCCATTTAGAATGATGTAAAGGTTTAGAATAAAATTTGAATTAGGTGGAATTCACGAAAGTTGGATTGATTAGTAGCAGTGAACTGAACTGTACACCTTTTTTTTCAGTTAAAAAAAAAAAAGAACGATACACCTTTTAAGAAAACTCAACAGTTCAAATATTTTACATGAAAATAAAACATGTCGTAAGAGTTACCCTTTATTTGAATAGGGTAATGCTTAAATTACAATTAATTGCAAATATTAAATATCAGATAATTCTTTAGAAAAAAAAAAGGTTAGTTGCAAGATGGAAGACTTGAATTCCTCCCCCTCCTCCTCCCCTTCTTTTTGTTTTTTGTTTTTTTTTAATAGAGGTTTCCCATTTCACTTCTTCCAACCAATATTTTTCTTTAAAATTTAAATTTATATTCTTCTCCTTATGGAATAAGGGGCACTTAAACCACTCTAACCAATTTACTACAAAAAAAAAAAAATTAGTGATAGAATTTCATCATTAAATTGATTTATCAATGAAATTCCATAGTTAATTAATTAGTGATAACCTATTTAATGATGGAATCATCTAATTCTGTTGCTAATCATTTTTTTTTGTAGTGCAACGACTTGTTGGCAAGGCTTAATTTCCTCTATATCACTACTAGTAAACAACCCACTGTCATGCATGCTAAAAAATTTATATCCTTCCATAAAACTATAATTTTATTTAGAATTCTTCACAACATGGTAATATACAGTATGGCATATTAAAGAATATATGAATACTTAAAGGAAATTGATTTGAAAGGATTTTTCAAGAAGTATTTTTTTTAATTAAAAAGGGTCAATTTTAGTAATATTGAAAAAAATTGTTACACACACTAATTCCAAAATCAGAAAGCAAAATGCCTAAATTATATTAAAGTACATATATATAAAAGGTTGAAAGTGCAAATTTAGCAATTATCGGTATCAAATACAATTAATTATTTTTGAGTTCAAAAATAAATATAAATAATTTATATGGGAGTAGATATATCAACGCAGACTTAACTTCTATTACTTTTTGCACTTTGGGTTCCACAAGTCTTCTCACTCTCTATTATTTTAATATATTTTTAAAAAGGTTAAGGTGCAAATTTAGTAATGGACTATTTCATTATGGGCACTCAACACAATTATTTTTCATAAGAGCATTTACAAGACAAATAAAGGGATTTAAAAGAATACAATTACTACTACAAAAATAGGGAATTGTAGCACACGTTTTGTGGCACTTCTTTAACTTCTTCTTATTATTTTTCTTTTTTTAAACATAGGGATGATGTAGCACTTATTTGAGTAAGGGGTACAACTTGGTAGGGCATATAAAATTTTGCAATAGAAATCGATCTGAAGTATATGACAGTAGCTAGTCTGAAGTATGTATAAAACTAATTAAGTAGAGCGCTTACCTTAAACCAATCAGAGGGAAGAAAAGACGAGCCTTATGGTAATGGATTACACCGTACCTTTGCGTTGACGGCGGAGATGGCCAAGGATGGAGGAGCGATGTAAGAAGGAGGAGTTGTCGCGACACGAGAGAGGGGTTTACAAGAAGCTTGATGAGTATCAGATTTCAAAGTTGAAATTAGGCGCGAGCTAAAGCCGCGAGAGAGGATTTTAAATATTAGGGCGGATTTTTAAGACCGATTATTTGACAAAACCGGTCTTAAAAAGTTCATCTTTTAGACCGGTTATAACTAATAACTGGTCTTAAAAATAAAAAATATTTAATTTTTTAATCCCGTATCTTTTAGACCGGTTATCATCAACAACCGATCTAAAAAGTTTTATCTTTTAGATCGGTTATTAGTGACAACCGGTCTAAAAAGTCTTAAAATGTTTTATTTTTTAATTAACTTTATATTTTTAGATCGGTTCTTTGGATAACCGATCTAAATAATATCTTTGGATAACTTTATATTTTAATAACCGGTCTAAAAAATTCTTTATAATTACAAAACTACTACCAGTCATATTTTTTAAACCTTATCCGCAATAACCAGTCTAAATGATGTGGTCTAAAAAGGCTATTTTGCCCTAATGGCAGAAGGTAATTAAATAAAATATCTTCTGAAAAATATCTGATACGAGTCCTTATATTTTACACACACACATATCATCCAATCAATTTTTGGTTCACATATTTGATCCAAAATGCATGAACCTCATTTATATGATGAATTCCATTTCAATTTATGTAATCTATTTGAGCGGTATAGGCTTTCGCTGTTGGATATACTAATTAGCAAAGATATATAAAACACAGAAAAAATCAAATTCATTGTAGAAAAAATAATTTGTGGTTCGTCCTGTTACAATAAAGGGTATGGATCCATTATATATCCATTTCATTGAATAATCTCAAAAATTTCATGGGATATATAACAATTCAGATTATTCATTTTCTATTTTATTCTTATTTGTGTGTGTGTATATTCAGTCATCAATCTTTTTTTCTGAAATCAAAATGCATAGTTATTTATATTATATTAATTACTCCCGCTAGTTCAAAATATAAAAACTAAACTTGTGAAGGGGTGTGGTTGCTTATATAGATTCACTTTATTTTTATTTTATCATTTAATATTTTTTTTTAAATTTTACCGTTAATTAATTATATATCTCTCTCATTTATTTTTTATATTCCTTCTATATCATATCTTTTTTTGAACTCATTCTCTTTTCCATTCACCCTCTCAATAAATGGGATAGGCTTCACTCCACAACTTTTTGATTCACTACATGTTATTTTCTTTAAAACGTGGTGGTTTGGGGAGGAGAATATATGGCAAGAGAAACAAAGCACTGTTAAGACATGAAATGGGCATTGCTAATTAATTTACTGCAGGAGAATATGACGGCCTGTGTGAGAAGAATAAATAAAGGAATTAGTTTTAACTGACTAAATAATAATAATAATAATAATAATAAATAAATAATGTAGCGAAGCTATTAAAAATTATTGACGAGGCTTCTTTTTTATTTTATTTTAAATTTTTATTTTTATAATATTTTTAATGAGTAATAACTAAATTATTGAATCATGCTTTCATGCATCACTCATCTCTTTTTCCACTCATTTTCTCTCAATCACTCGCACTTACACTCTCCATAAATAGAGATATTTTAGAACAAATAAGTTCCATTTTTTTTTTACATATTTACTATCTTTAACCAATTCTAATCAAATTTTAAAGTACTCCCTCTGGTCATTAATATAAGACATATTCACCTAATTGATTAGATTAAGAAAGTTAATTAAATTAGTTAATATGATATTTTTTAAAAAAAATATCCTAGTTATATTTCTTAATCCTCTCATTCCCCCTCCTCTTTGATTATTATTGAGGGAACATTAGTAAGAGTAAATTACAAATATGAAAAATAAGTCTTATATTTAAGACTAAGATCAACTCCCTAAATAATATATCATATATTAAAGACAGGAGGGTGTATTATAAAAAAAAAATTTTTAAGCTACATATTATGAAAGTACAATTTAAAATAAAAAAAAAAGAAAGCTCATTGAAAAATTTTAACAGCTCCATTATTATTTTTTTATATAGGTCAGAAGCTAATTCTTTATGTATTCTTCTTGCACAGGCTGTCATATTCTCCCACAACAAATTCATTAACAATGCCCCCATTCACACTTTAACAATGCTTTGTTTCTCTTGCCATTTTCATCCCCCAAACCGCCTCATTTTAAAGAAAAGAACAGGAAGCAGATATATATCACTCTATAAATAGCTATTTTTTTAGGAAAGTAAGTTATATTTTTTTACATATTTATTGTTTTTAATCAATTTTAACTAAATTTTTTAATTGTATAATTTAATTATTTTACTCTTATATTTTGAATAGAATATAATACTTAATTAAATATATAATCAAAATGATTCAGACTAATACTTATTAGAAACATCATCGAGTGTCTAATTAATTTCTGGCCAAACCTAAGACAATCTCATGCTACCACTGGCCTTTTTTAAGAGATATTTAACAATTTTGAGATAGCTAGCTAGACCATGGGGAGGGGAGAGGGAAGAGTAATCCAGTCTACATTTTAATGGTCTGTTTAGTATGAGGGATTTGGAGGAGAAGGGGGGGAGGAAAAAGTTTTATGAGTGAGATTTAAAAAAATTGAAGAAGTGGAGTTAAAAGTTTTTAATTAATTTTTATTACTATTTTATTATATATCTTCTCTTTATTAAAATTTTATAACCCCTATTTTCTAATTTATTTTAAATTTGGCTCCAAAAAATTTTCCCTCCACCCTCTTTCCCTCCCCTCCCCTCATACCAAGAAGCCCTAAGACTTTCATTAGGCGGGATATAGATGAAGAATAATTGTACTTAGCATTATTATTCCCACAAATAGCGAGGCATTTCCATATTTAAATTATGTTTAAAAAAGATATTTCTTCAATAATTTCTTTTCTAAATTGATTTACTCTTGATTATATTTACATATGTATATGTATTTTGAAAAACTAGTAGGTAATACTTCTAAAAAAATATGTAAAATCTCTTGTGAAAGGATCAAAGGGTGCGCGCGTGCAATACACACATATTTATATATCGCTGAGATAACTAATAATTTAAAAAGTTAAATTCAGAGACTTTATTCATCATGTCTTGAAAAAGCCAAGTTAAGGAAAGAAAATTTTTAAAAAAATTATATATATATATATATATATATATATATATATATATATATATAATGTAAGCATTTTGACTAGACCTGTATGTGTTATGCTTTTTTCCTTTTTATTTTTTTTAAATAATAAATTTAACTCAACTTGGAAGGATGAGTAAAATTTTAAAGGGTCAGTATTACAAAAAGTAAAAGTTGTGGCGCTTATAATAACAATTTTAATGACACTTCACAAGCGTTACATATTGAAACGTCACTAAAACAAGCTGTGGCGCTCCATCACAAGCACCACAGTTTTTTTAATAAACTAACTAAGGGTGACGCTTTTTGAAGCAAGCGCCACAGCTTTATGGTACTTCATATGACGCTTTCTTTAATAAGTGTTACTATAGATAAGTATTTTTAACAAAAAATTAATTAATTAAATTTTTTTTAATTTTATTTTAACCTAGGGTGGCGCTTTCTTAAATAAGCGTCACCTTAGATCCATTTAAATATTTAAAAAAATTAATCACATGTCGTATAGTAAAATAAAAATATATTAAAAAATATACATATATGCCACCCTATATATAATTTTTTTTAATAATTAAATACATAGGGTGGCGCTTTTTGAAGAAAGAAAGCGCCACCCTATATTTTTTTAAAAAACCAAGGGTAGCGCTTACTTAAATAAGCGCCACCCTTGACCTATATTTTTTTTAAATAGATTTTTTTTTATTTTCAATTCTTTGGTGACATAGGGTGGTGCTTTTTTTTTAATAAATTTTTCTATATTTTTATCATACCTTGCCTATATCATGAAAGTAAAAAAAAAATTCTATACCCATACAAACCATAATGGAATAACTAAATTGATACATACAGATAGGTAATTAACAAAATCACCTCTAAATATATATTTACTCAAACTGTGAATATAAGACTTTAATTAATTCAGCTACTTAAATCCACAATAAATGCAATAGGAAAATAAACAATCTAACATGTTTATATAGTATTGCTAGCCAGAACAGTGCATCAACAGATACTCACACCATTCTTCAATGAATTCATTGATTTGGTTGTTAGTCAAACTGTCAGAACGCTGATCTTCATAATACTACATCAATACAATGATGCAAACAATGAATTAATATAACTAAAAATTAGTTATCATACAATTAATTAAATCTAAAACAAAATATGTATTATACTAAAATAACTTACTTTTAGTGGAACTTGAAGCTGATCATGAGTAATGACATCCTTCATGAATTTCATTATATAATACCCACAATCATCGTTATTGGGCTGGAAAGGCACTGTAACAATATAGTAAAATAGTTAAATAAATTTGAAAATACAATTTTGTCAAAATCAAAATGCAATTAAATTCCTAAATCAGTACCTGTATCTTCTTCCAGGTATAGCTATGGGCAGGATCTGCAGATTTAGAATAGCTCAAGCTGGCAGAGGCTCTATATGTAGTCAGTGCACTAAGAAAACAAATAAATATTGATTACGTTAGGGTATTTAATGGCATGCACAAATATATATTTACACACACATATACATGCATATATATGCTTACCTATTAATCAGCCGCAACAAATGAGGACGCTCTAAAGGAACACCTCCATTTAGAGTATCTATATAGTAAATGTGAGGGCCAGAAGGTGTCGCTACATTTATCACAATCAAGATCCAATGTGCCCTAAAAGATTTTGAAAGTTTTTCTTCAATCATGCATGATATAGTAAATAAATTAAAATCCATCAGAAACAACACTTAATTATAAAAGAAGAGGTGACTACGAATATAAGAGACCCACCCACCTTGAACTTGAAAGCTAATGAGAGACCTTAACCGGAGGACCTAAGGGAGAGAGCTGAGGGAGCATTATTCAGACAGGGAAGGGAGAGAGCTACGGGACCGGGGGGAGCTAAGGTACCGGGGTGGGAGAGCTGAGGGACTAGGGAGGCCGAGGGAGCTGAGGTACTGGGGAGGGGGGAGCTGAAGCACCGGGGGGTTAGGGGAGCTGAGGGACCGGGGGCTGGACCTGAGGGCTGGGGAACGGTGGGGGGCGGGGAAGCTGGGGGTCAGGGGGAGCTGGGGGACGGTGGGGGCGGGAGAGCTGGGGGCAGGTGCGAGCTGAGGAGTTAGGGATAGATGTGGGCCCGCGAAATTAAATTGGGGGAGGGGAAATTAAAGAATTGGCGGGTAAAATTTTTTGGGTAGCCATTAAGCGTCACCCAATATCCATTTTTAATATATATATATATATATATATATATATATATATATATATATATATATATATATATATATATATAATTATATTATTAATTAATTATATAATAATATCAATTATTAATAAATAATGGTTACAATGACCATTGGGTGGCGCATAATTCAATAAGCGCCACCCAATCCCCATCTTTATATGTGTGTGTGTGTTAATATAATTATATTATTAATTAATTATATAATCATATCATACGTTGAAGCATTAATTCAGTGAACATTGGGTGGCGCTTAGTTCAATAAGCGCCACTCAATTACCATATTTAATTTATCTTTTATATTAATCAATATCTTAATAAATATATTTTAATATAATTATATTATTAATAACTTATATAATAATAACTTGCATTAAGTAAATGACTTTAGTGACATTGGGTGGTGCTTACTTCTATAAGTGCCAACCAATCTCCTTTTTTTATCATATTCATTATATTAATTAATATATATTTTTTAATAAAATTATATTATTAATTAATTATAATAATATCATATATTATAAAATGATTTCAGTACACCTTAGGTGTAGCCACCCAAACTATATATTTAATATATTTTATATGAATTAATATATTAATATATATTTTTTAATAAAATTATATTATTAATTAATTATATAATAATATTATATATTTTTCAGATTATATTGGGTGGCGCTTAGTTCAATAAGTGCCACCCAATCTAATATTATATTAGATAATTAATTTAAAAATTAGTATTATTTATATATGTTTATTAATTAATATAATTTTACTAAAACTAAAATATTAGATTTCTTTTAATAAAATATTTTTTAAATTAATTTATTACAATGAATTAAATGAGATGCCTTTAAATATATTAATATATGTTATATTTATTATTAAATTATATTTTAATTAAGAAATTTATCATTTGGATGCATAGACGACTTTAATTTTTAAAATTTAAATGAGAAATAAATGCAAGACATATACAGTAATCTATTACAATATATAAAATAATATATATTATATATTAATATTTTATAATTAAATTAAAATATATTATTATTAATATTATATATTTAATAACTAATATAGTTATATGAATTTATATCATTAAAGAATATATACTTCTACAAAATTATGTATTGTAAAAAAATATTAATTTATATTTTTTTCTCATTCAATTTATTATATTATTTGTATATAATATTAGAATTTATCATTTGTTATTTTATTATAGATTTTAATATTTATAATCAACACCGGCGTGTATAATTTTCATTTCAATAAGAGAAACTATATAAAATATGATAATATCTTAGCAGAAACTTTTAAAAAAATTGTAAAATAGAAAAAATATTGGGTGGCGCTTATTTAAATAAGTGCCACAAGTTTCTTTTAATTTTTTTTAATCTCTTTTTTGGAAAAAATACTTTAGGTGGCGTTTTATTAGAAAAGCGACACCTAAGATCATTAACCAGCTATGACGCTTATTTAAATAAGCATCACCTAATGTGTATTAACAAAAAAAAAATTTAAGGTCAACAAAATTAGTTAAAGCTGTGGCAATAAGCGCCACAAAAGGTGCGTCACTAAATCTGTTATTTATAGTAGTGGGTGGTTATTGATGTAATAATATATTAAATCTCTATAATTAGAAGTTGATCCAAGCGTAATATATGGAGAGGATGGAAAGGGAATGAAGAGAAAGGGAAACGAAGATATTCCTGGCTCCTATTTTGTTATGGCTGAATGAAGCACATTTCTTAAAACTAGAGCCTTAGGGCTGCGTTCAGGTTTTCTGCCAACCCTATTTATATAAATAAATTACGTTGAAAATTATTAAAAAAAAAAAACAGTTTTCTCACACGACCGATCGAACTTTACTAAAATTTACCAATTGAAAGACATGAAAATTCAAAGACGAGATTTAGCCAAAATCTGCTCATTATTATATCCACCAATATTATTCTGCTTAACCCCATTATTGTTTCTACTCATCTTGTTCTTCATGGACTTGGAACCGTCCTTAGTCTTCTCGGATGACGACGCTACGAATTCCTTAGCCTTCTCTCTCAATTCATACTTCTGAATCTTCCCCGTCGACGTCTTCGGCAACTCCTCCATAAACCTCACCACCTTCGGAACCATAAAAGACGGCAACTTCTTCCTACAATAAGCCACAATCTCACCTTCATCAACCACAGCAACTTCTAGATTCTTCTTCTTCTTCTTCTTCTTCAACGCTACAAAAGCACATGGACTCTCTCCCCACCGCGGGTGAGGCATTGCCACCACTGCCGCCTCGGCCACGGCCGGATGCGTATACAGCACCGACTCAACCTCAACACTACTTATGTTCTCTCCTCCAGATATAATCACATCCTTTGATCTATCCTTAATCTCCACATATCCGTCTGGATGTATCACCCCAACATCACCCGTCCAAAACCAGCCATTTTCAAAAGCTTTTGAAGAATTTTCACTGTCCTTATAATACCCTTTCATTATTCCACTTCCTCTTATAACTATCTCTCCCATGGATTTCCCGTCTCGGGTCACACTCTTCATCGTCGTCTTCTCCTTCACATCCACGTCCGCCATTGTTAATATGCTTATCCCTTGACGAGCTTTAAGCCCTGCTTGTTGCCTTTTCTCTAGCCGTTGCCACTTCTTCTGCCACTCACATATCAGCGCCGGCCCCGTCGCCTCCGTCAGCCCATAACCATGAGTGACATGAAACCCGAGTGACTCTATCCGCTCGAGCAGCGCCGGCGGAGGCGGGGCTCCTCCGGTGAATATCTTCACCGGAGACTTAATTGCATTAATCGGCTTCCCATCTAGCATGATGCTGAACACGATCGGAGCGCAACACATGTGTGTCACATTATGATGGGCTATGTTTCTATATATTTCAGGCGCCGTTATGTTGCGGAGGCAGACGTTGGTGCCACCACGCGCCGCCACGCCCCACGTGAAAGTCCAGCCGTTGCAGTGAAACATGGGGAGTGTCCATAAGTAAACTGGTTCGCTTCCCATTTCCCAGGCGAGGATCAAGCTAAGAGTACTGAGGTAAGCTCCTCTGTGACTGTAAACAACTCCTTTAGGTGCTGAAGTTGTACCTGAAGTGTAATTCAAAGCTATTGGGTCCCACTCGTCTTGGATCTCCTCTGGGATGTAATTTGGATCACCGTTATGGACGAGTTGTTCGTATTCCAGTTCCCCGAGCCTGATTCGGGTGGGATAGTTTATGTCGTCAATGATGACGACAAATGGAAGCGACGAGGATTGATTCGGTGGGTGATGAGTACTCATGAGTAGGCGAAGCGCATCACGGGCCTTGGAGAAATACTCGTAGTCGACGAATATGACTTTGGCTTCGGAGTGACGCAGAATGGTGGCTATGTTGTTGGCGTCGAGACGTGTGTTGATGGTGTTGAGCACGGCACCGGCCATAGGCACCGCGAAATGCATCTCGTACATGGCCGGAATGTTTGGTGCCAGCACCGAAACCTGAGCACACAAATCAAACCAATTGTCAACATCTTATAATTCTCACTTCCACCCTTAATATAAGAACTACTGAATTAATTTGAGTATATTAAAACAAGCTGGTCAATCTGAATAAATATGATATAACCTCTCTAAAATATCATTGTGAATATTAAATTATATATATATATCAGTTTTATAAGTTATATAACGTGGATTGGATTGGATTGTGGTGTTATGATTTGGACAGAAAATGATAAGTATAGTGTTGTGTAGTACTTACAACATCGTGTTTGGATATGTTGAGGGAGCGAAGAGAGGAAGCGAGGCGACGGCAACGATCATAGGTTTGAGGCCAAGTGAAGGAGGTGGATTCATGGACGACGGAGATGCGATTGGGGTAAGAAGAAGCAGCTCTGTACAGGAAGGTGAGAGGAGTGAGTTGGGTGAAGTTTGCTTGGCGTTTTGGAAGCTGGTCCATGGCTGGCTGCTTGGAGAGAGAGAGAGAGATTAGTGTTGTAAGTGTGTGTGTGGGGAGATGTGGCTGATGAAAGTGTGGCGGCCTTATTTATAGGGTTAAATTTGAACTGAGAACCTGTGAAGGAAATGGGGATGAGGAGGAAGTTACCACGTAGGTGTTGGGGGTGTGGGGTCCACATGGCATTTTATTGAATGACAGAGAAGATGCAATGGAAATGAATGTGAATTTTCGTTGATAGTGATGAGATGAGGACTGGGATTATGGTGGTTGTGTTAGTAGCGGTGGTGGTGGATGGTGAAGAGGAAGAGATCGATAGTTTAATATGGCAAAAAAAAAAAAAAATTCCATTTATTGATAAAAATAAAAAGAAATTTTATGCTTGGAGAGGGATTAAAATATACTGTATAATGTACATACATGCATGCTTTTGTAAAAAGAACAGACTTTAATAATAATTCATGCATATGTGTGTTTATGAATGAACGAGGGATGTATGTTTATATTTCTACCATACAAAATCGTGTTGAATCACTTTTAAACTCATAATAGTTGTAAATTCGATGAAATTCGTAAGTTTATACACCGAATTTGCTGTTTATATATTTCTAACTTATAAAATCATGTTAACTCACTCTCAAACCTGTGTTAGCTTTTTTTGATTTGATCATATTCAATGGTTTTATATATGAATTTTATAAAAAATTCTTTGTTGAGTATGATAAATTTTTTAGATTTAATTTTAATTATTTAGATTTAAAATATATTTAAATCAAATTGTTGTCATTTTTTATATTTTAATTATTTAATTAATGCCTATTTATTCATCAAAATAAACACTTACAAGTTTATAATTCAAGTTTACGATAGAATTTTATGTCACTGTCACGAGTTTATGCTTAAATTCGTGAGTTTGACAACCATAATAGTTTTTTTTAACCTAATTTTGTAACCTCTTACTTAATTTAACACATAATAAAGTGTTTTGCTGTTGATTGAATTAGTGGTATGTGTGGTTTACTATATATAAAATATAAAATTTATGAATAAATCATACTAGTAATTTAAAATTGAGTAATAACTATTCCTACATCCGGTCCTTAATTAATATAAGACCAATTTTAAATTGAACTATGTTATGGATTTTATATTAAAAATGGGAAGGAGTATTATTTCGTTTTATAATTTATGGTTAGTTTGGTTTGAGAAGAGAAAAATGAATGAAAGGAAATGAAGTGGAGAGAAAATTTTTTTTCTCCTCATTTTAGGGTGAATAGAAAAAACACAAGAAAGAAATAAAAAATGACAACAATACTCTCCATATGATGAAAAATATGTAGGTCTTATGCCCCCTTTTCTTAAAGAATATGCGTAAAAAAAGAACTATTTTATTCAAGATCTATTTTAAAATTTTTAAAAAAAAACAACAAATTTATTTTGATGAAGACACAATTTTGTATAGAAGATATGCGGGTCCATCATGTCTTCTCTTTTTTTGCGGGTATGATTTAAGAAAAACTATTATTTTCTTTCCTAACTTATTCTTTACATTTTTTGTGGGCCTAATCCTTGTTTTTCTCTGTAACCAATCATAAATATAGGATTAGAGTACATTTGAAGTATCAATTTATATACTCTATCATTGTCTCCCAAAAATAAAATTATATACCCTATCTAGTCCTTAATGAAGGGTCTAATTAAGGAGTTGATGTTAATCATAAGTGTAATACCTATTTTATATTTTTATCTTTTCTTCTCCAAATAAATTCTATTGATATTTCCTCAAAATAATTAAGTAGAGAGGAACATAATGAATTAAAAAAATATGATTATTGTGTTTTAGAAAAAAAAAATATCATATTAAAAATCTACTTAAATTAATTAATTAGGTATTACATTAAAAATCAAATAAGTATATATATTTACGATGGAAAAGGGAAAAAGAAAAGTTGAAGGTAAGTGAGTATGAACACGGATGTATGGTTAGTGGGGGGTTGACAGTTTGACCCATATTGTGCGCGCGTGTGTATGCGCGCATGTTGCACATTATCATTTGTTAAGGCATTGTCCACGACGGATAGCCACGTTTACTCTTCACGTACGCTGTGTATTCTATCTCTGCGTACGTTACGTCCCAAATATTCATTAAAACCCACCGACAATTAATTCATCAATGTCTTCTTCATTTTCTTCACCATTCAAATATCGTGAGTGTTTTCTTTTTCTTTTTCCTTTTTTTTTTTAAATTTTCACAACTCATGTTCTAATTGTACCCATTACTTTTAACATAGATTTAAGGGAGAATTTGATATTACTCCGTAGACAACTATACTAAAATCACATTATTTAAAATATTAATTTAAAGTAATAAATGTGTTAGAATATATATTATACCATTTTTGATAAAGAAAGTATGAGAGTTAATAAGCAAGGTTATTAAATTCGAACTGGACTAGCCGGTTTGACCCCAAAACTGGCGAACTGGCCACCACTTGGTCTAGTTTAACCACTAACTTGGGTCCTATTTTTTAAAATTTAATTCAATTTTTTTTAATTTTCTGCCGAATTTCATATTAATAATCTGAAATCTTCGCTTCTTCATTGGTTTGGTCCCGAATTAACTCCGGTTTAACTCCGATATGATCCATTAACCCTTGATCTACTATCTTCGGTTTAGAAGCCAGTTCAAGTTTAATAACCTTGAGAATGAGTGAAAAATTATTGAAGAGAGATATAAGTAGCATATATTAAATGCGAGTAAAAATAAAAATACTATTTTTAAACTTTGGATAGAAATGATTTTTATTCCTTTTATTTAGAACCGTCTCTATGAGAGAGATTGTTTTATATAAAAAGGACTGGTGGGAGTATTAGGTTACACACACACACTTCCTCATATTTATAATATAAGTCACTTTCAATCAATTTATTAGAATCAAAAAATAATAGTTAAATTATTAAAATGTTTTAAATTGATTTTTTTTACTTTACCAAATTATATAAGATATTGAAGAAGAGAAAAGAATATTAGGAGTCATATTTAAATGTAAACTATAAAGATAAAATTGATAAATAAATATTAATTATTATGCAAGTAATGCATATTGTGAACAAAAAAAAATATTTCTAGAAGTAGCTTATATTATGAAAAGGAAGTACTTTTCTAGACCTATTCATAGGATACTTTTAACATGTTTCATCAAAATAAAAAAAAAATATTAAATCTCATTAACTCTATCTTAAAATATAATAACTTTTCAATTTTTAATTCATATGTGTGTGTGTGAAAAGTCTAAAAAATAACAATCAACAGGATAATAAAAGGAAGATAAAATTATATATTTGTGTAAAAAATTTAATAATATGACTTATAAATAAATAAAAAAACCTTCACTATCTCTATCTTATAAATTAGACTAAAGGAGTATACAATTTTCCCAACATATCTTATTTAATCATTCTCATTAGAACTATATATACACCTTGATATGAAAACTCTATTAAAATGCAGAATCAATAAGTATAATTTAAGAAAAAAAATATAAATTTAGAAGATAAAAGTGAATTGGAGTCTTATATTTAAAATCAAAAATAAACTCTCTAACTAACTTAACATTTTTATTTAGGATGGAAATGAATATTATATTTTTGCAAATTATAAATACTTGTAATTCATTCACGGTTAAGCTTTCCTTGGTTCTACTTGTGGACCATGATTAGGTTTAATATTATAGTAATTTCTATCATGTTTTCATCATAATTACATGCATTTTGTTCCTACTATTTTACATTATATTTATCTAATTGTATTTGGAAATTGATCAAGTTTAGAATATGATTATGTATATTTCATTAAGAAAAAGAATATGATTATGTATTGCCTTCCCCCCTTGTTCCAAGATATTTTTATCATGCACCATATTTGTTTATTTTCTTTCGTAGTTATATTACCAAAAGGATTAATTATTAATAAGGATGACCTAAATATTAGCCTTAATTATTCATTTATTTGAAGGATTTAATATTTAATATCTATATTTTTATTTGAGATATTCTTCTAGAATTGATTCCACAAAATTCTACATTTTATTTTTTATAAGAGGATGCTATGCAATTAATCCATCTTTTCAAATTAATTGACGAGTCATCGTTACATACAAATATTTTTACATCTACGCACACACACACTTAGCGTTTCTCTGAATTATTTTTCTTATGAAATATAAAATAATTAATTACGCTATGGCAAAGCAATTCCCATTTGTATGATGAATATGTAAGAATTAACGTAGCCAGATCACTATATTGTAGCTCTTACTTTGGCACATTATTGTTGATATTTGCTTGATTTCAATATAATGTACATTTAACTTTTATTTTTATTCATTACATTAATAATAAAGAATATCATAATATTTATATAAACTATACTATACACAACATCCCTGAACTTCATATCATTTACATTGTATATAACCTCCCTAGCTAACTTTTTAAACCTTGTAGGAGTAATAAACTTCCTATACTCTTATATCATGTAGACAACCTTTCCAGGATTAGTAAATAAAAGGACATATGGACCATCTATTAATTAATGACATTAAATTTAATCCTAACAACTATGTACTCCCTCCGGTTAAATTTATAAGCAATTTTTTTTTTATAGGATTGGTCTTTTTTACGAACAATTTTCACTTTATATTTGAAAATGTAAACTCCTTTTTTTTTAGTTTACTTTTATTAAATACATATTATTTATAATTAATTATCACACACATCAAGTCAACAAAGTATTGGAAAAATATATTTTACTATCTCTCATCATTTTTATACATTTTCTTTTTATTTTTATAAATAGATGCATATATAAAAAGATATATAATATTTTTAACACATTTATTACTTTTAACTATCAATTTATTTTTATAAATAGGAACGGAAGACTATATAATAGTCCTCCCTACAATTAATCAGCGATCACTGCGTTCCGATCAAAGCCGCATTGATTTAATTTTGCGACAAAAGGATGAATGCTAGATAATAAGTTTTAATTGCAACTTTATGACAACTAAAATGTAGATTAGGCCCTACAATAGTATTGTGCTAAACCAACTATTTGTTGATTTGATAAATAACCTTATCCTAATAAGGAGGAGATACAATTTCAAATTTCAGAAAACTCATTTATTAAAAGAAGTGAAAATTTTTTTGTACTCAATATATAAAAAGAGAAATCTTTTTTAAAAAAAAAAACAGAGAGATGGTTAAGCCAAAATATGACCATGCGAGACTAAAACTTCTGATTTGTTTTTCTTAATAAAATGCTGCGTGAAAACACGTAAAGATTAAATAGTTAAAAGAAACATAGGAATATTCATAATAATAATAATTTTAACATTATCTTCATGAAAAAGAGAATCCGTACGATAGTCGATAGATAGCTTCTTTATATGTGTGTATGTGTGTGTCAGATGTAACAGTCTAATCTCACATTAGAATCACAACAAAAGAACATCAGATTAACAATAGAATTAGTCACGAATTTTTTCCATCACTAATTGGTTACCGATGAAATATTCCGGGCATTGAAAGGATAATCCTGAATTGGATCGCTATTGATAAGTTGTAATGTTTTCATCGAGCCTTTCGTAAAAGATATTTTTGTTCCTTCTTGATGGCATTCTTGAAAGAGGTACGGCTGGGGTCCCTTCTTTACTTTGGTTTTCGTGATATGCTTATTAGAGACAAGGCACTAAAAATCGTATTGGATATTGAACCGATCGAAACAGTAGATTAAGAGTTAATGGTTTAGAGTGGAGTCAATCAAAGGGTTAAATTAGGGTCAATTAAAATATATGTATGTATGTTATTTAAATGTTCATATATACCATTTAAAAAATTATACAAGAATTTTTTTTCAACCAATAATCCCATATAACGTCTTAAACCTAATACTCACAAAAATATCATTAAGTACATAAAGATTTTTCTCAAACTAATGCAAAACAGCAAAAGTATTCCACAATTCTTTTAATGCTCCTTGCAAATCAAAAATTTCCAAGGAAACAATTTTAAAAAAAAAGCCAAAATGATATCGTTTGGGGTAAAAAAAGGGGGTCCATGACCCACCAGTTCACCCCTGATTCTCTAACCCCAACTAGACCAGTTTGACATTCTGTTTACCGATTTCCAATCTACACCGACCAGTTCAGTCCAATTTTTAATACTCTGGTCGGAGATCATAAATGGTATCCTAGAAAAGTACGTAGTTGAATTAATGGATCACGTAAAAAAAAAGTTAATTTAATAGGTGCTTCTTGTAACTTTCTGTGAAATCCTCACAGCTAACCAGTATCGCATGACAGAAAACACTCTATTATTTGATTTTAACTTTCTTGGTGTTCAGAATATTTTCTATAAATGCTTTTTTTTTTTCAGTAGGATCTCTTACTGTATGTAATATCTAAAACATTTTTTACTTAATATCATGTTGTCTTGTATTAAAAAAAATGTGTGAATATATCACAAAACGCCAAGGGCTCTAAAAATATGGAATTGTAAATACAATTAAGACATGCAAAACAAATAGTAAAAGGACTTGATTACTTTTAACTCTTAATTTTTTAAAATATTTTCCCCTAATTAGTTACTTCACATAAATTTTTTTTTGTTTGGCCTGGAACATAATCTGTTTAGTTTTACTTCACATAATGATGTGCAAATGAATTCAGCATAGAAGCAGGAGACCCAAATGTGTCTGGCATGTCGTCTGCAATTAATGCCAAAACTAAATTTTTGACTTAAAAATATAACTTAGGTTTAAAATAATGTTCAACGCGATTTTGGGAGCAACTGAATTTTTTCTCAAAAGTTGTTTTAAAGATTAAACAACTTTTTTTTTAGGCTTTTCCTTATATTCAAATATTCTGAAATTAACTTTTTAATATTATCTACAATATGTGTATGTCAAACTAGCTTTATTTAATAAAGTCTATCCAAGTATAAAGTACATTATATTAAAGGAAAAGTTCATAAAAATATAATTAAAAATAAGAAAAAATAAATTGATTCTGCGAATTTGTTAAATAATAAGTCAAAACTGAAATAAAAATTTAGGACTTTCAATTATAACTAAATGATCAAAATGCTTTTAGTTCAGTTCACAAGTTTCAGGGGTCAATAATAAAATTTATATCTATATTAACAACATTAGATTTTACATTAATGACTTTACTTTCATGTTTTACAACTCCATATCCCAAAAATCAGGGATAATTTTGAGGGCACAAGTTTCAGAGGTCAATAACAAGTCTGTATCTATATTAATAACATCATATTTTATATTAACGACTTCACTTTCATGTTTCACAACCTCATATCCAAAAATCATGGATAATTTTGAGGGCACAAATTTTAGAGGTTAATAACAACATCTGTATTTATATTAAAATATCAGATTTTATATTAACGACTTCACTTTTATGTTTCACAACTGAACTAAGAGTAATTTGGTCATTTGGTCAGATTGAAAATCACATATTTCTTCTTCAGTTCTGACCTAAAATTTTATAAATTCGCAGCACCAATTTATTTTTTCCATTTTTAATTACATTTTTCTGAAATTTTCTCTTATATTAATTCATTTTTACCCCAACTTTATTTTATGGAAGTTTTTCATCAACATTAATTCAAACAACCCCTAGCCTACTTGCCTTCGCATCCTTTGAAATGTTATTTCAAAAGATCGATCTGACTATCATTCAGCTGCCAAAAAATTAAACAGCTCAATAATGAGGATTGATGAAAAATAGCTTACAAACAGCTTAAGCAGGACCTATTGAATTTAGTGATTTAGGTATGTATTAAATTGGTCTTTTTATCAACATGACTTAAGTCAATTTAATAGTATTTATCTTTATATTATATACCTTCACTTTAATGTTCGATTAATCAATATAGAGCTTTTCTTGATGTAATCTAATAGGATCCAAAAATTAAATTGCTCAATAAGGACTCATTATCAATGTATTTTTAAGAGTGACACATGGCACTTAGTAGGACACACAAATTTAAAAGTAATGGATGTCCGAATGAGTTTATGGAGATGGCATTTTAGTTCGTTTGGAAAAATTTATATATATTTTTGCACCTAAAAAAAATCCAAGGTATCAGATATATTTAAAAGGAAAAGTGCGTGAATATTTTTTTAATGTATCTTTATGTGATCACTGTTCAGTAACATGAGACAGTTGTGGGGTAGGACATGAAAATAAAATGGCATCTCTGAAGAAGGAAATTATAGGAGGAAAAAACTAATTATCACAAGGTTTGATCATTTTGCTCAATCATATATATATATATGTGGACAAAAATTAAAAAATTAAAATCAATCATTCAAACAGATTTGTTTTGTTTTGATTATGATTTGCTTTCCCAAGAAAAGAAAAGAAAAGGCTGGTAGTACTAAATTACTATTATATATCTATAACAATCATAAAAACAAAAAACATTGGATCCTAATTAAAGAAAATAATATTAAAAAAGCTATATAACTTATCAATGATAAATAGAAGAACTACCATTAATAACTTATAGGACTTTTCTGATATTACTTTCTTCAATAAGCACGAATTCCCCCCCGCACCTTGTGCAGGTGCAACAACTATAGTGTATTTAAGCATTGACTAACTTAATACCTCACAGACGTCATTTGAAATAAATATATAAAACATGGAACTAAGGATGCTATGCCGTACATGTTATCTAGTTTTATAAAGGAAATAACACGCATGCTAAAAAAAAGGACCACACCCCAGCAACATACATGTTGTGACGAACAACAAAATTGGGTAGCAAGTTTATTCACATAGAAAGATGAAATGAACAAAAATCATTATTCAACAAAACCTTTAAATAACATTACATGAAACATATGAAGATGTCACATGTCTTCATAAAATGCCACATATGCTGCTCGATGTTTCTGAATATCTCCATGTAAACGACATTAGTAGTTGTATTTTTCTAATGATTAGTCCCATCATGTATAAGAATTTTCAAAACCTGATATATTCTTAACTCTTGATAAGGCAACATATAATTGCCCATGTGTAAACACTAGCTTCGATAGGTATAACCCAACATTTTGTAACGACTGCCCTTGACTCTTATTGATTGTCATCGCAAAAGACAAAGCAATAGGAAATTGCCTTCTCTTTATCCGAAATGGAAGACTACTATATGAAGGATTCATATCCATTCTATGAATCAAAACCTTCTGATTAGGATTTGACCCATTTAATGTTATAGCTTCAATAACATTTTCCCCAAGTAATGTGATATGTAACCTAGTCCCGTTGCATAACCCACTAGCTTGATCTATATTCTTTAATAGCATTATAGGTACTCCAAACTTGAGATTAATGCTATGCCTAGGCAAACCTGAACAATTAATTGTATTCAAGAACTCGGTGCTATAAAGATCTTCAAATCCATCAACTTCTTGAGATGACTAAAAAATAGTGTCACAACTATAATATTCCATCACTTCACTAGGTAATAAAGAGCACATGTATTCATTTACGTGGTTAACACTCTCAATCATAGGACATAGAATGGCTCGGCTGTTAAAGTAATCTGAATTACCTAAATTGACTAGCAAGCCGGGGTATGTCGCAGACACAATAACATGCATAAGATCTTGATAATTTCAAATAAAGAATTCTTCAGGAATTTCAATCTCTGCAAAGCCATCATGAGGCAAACCCAATCTACCATCACCTACATCTAGAAGCCATTCCAAGAACACTTGTAATTTATGAATGTCTTGAAAAATATAGCCCTACAATTGCATAACCAATTTAAATGATAATGAAGATATATGTCTACTTGGAATACCAAAGCTAAAAAAAGATACTATTGTATATACTCATAGAATAGTGTCTCCGTCATTTTCTTGAGAATTCCAAACATGAAAACTCATCTTCTTAATACCTAATCAGTTTTCTTGAAAAGACTCTTAAGTTCAATCATTTTAGACATGGTTTTACAGATCAGATAATATCTATCCAAGGACATGATCAATGACTAATTACCAATTGGAATGACATATAATGTGCACAAATATAGTTGAACACGGTTTGGGGTAAATGTTAGCTACTTGAACATTATCAAGTCTCTTTATGAGTGAAAGTTTTAAAGTCTTTGAACATAACTTTGGTAGTTGAAGCCAGTACAAACATTAAACGACATACTTTGTGAACACATTGAACATGTGACATTATTTCATTACTTATATTTGTGTTCTTAAACATTCAGCCAAAACTTCCAACATCATAATCTAGGAATCTGACAACAAAGTGAAAAACTTTCCACGATAAACATGGTAAGAACTTTGATAGAAATATTAATATTATAGAAAAGTCATGTACATATGTTGATGGTAGCCTAATATCATCCATAACAGAAGGTCTTACAAATCAAAACATCAATTCACTACATTGCCAAAAAGGACTACTACTGCCAAAAGGAAAGTGCATTTTACAGTCAACACATTGTGTCACAAATTGCAGGCACATGATGAGCAAAACGCTAATAAAAACAAACTACAGCAGAAATGGCTACTTGAAGTGGTCAAGGAAGTAGAGTAATTTATTCAATTCTTATCTTACTTAATTGACTTTAATGGTTTTAATGAAGATTTTTGTAGAGATTCGGGTCCAAAACCAACACCTTTTCAACCCATGGCAGAAGGTTTCTTTGAAGAAACCTTCCTCTTGCCCTTTAAAGGAACAGCAGACCCACCATCTATCTCCATACTTGGGAAGGTTTTAGAGAGTGTAACAGATGCATGATGATCTGTTGTTTGCTTATCTTCAATAGTGGCATTCCTCATGAATATAAAATCCTCTTCGTCATCATTATCTAAACAATTGGGTTTGTAGCCTAAAGAAAAAGAATGGCAGAATAGTCAGTAAGCAACTACGAAAGAAATATTATGTACATTCTATGGCAATAAACCTCAGAAGCAACATCATTAAACTCCTCAATAAGGTCAACACACTCAGCGTATGCTGCAACGGATACACTAGAATTTAGGTGCTCCTTGTTGTACTTATTCAACTTCATCCTTAAGATCATTTTCTTCCCAAGCAAACTATTTATTTCAGTTGGGAACTCATAATGAATTTCCTCCTAGTTGTAAAAATAGTAAGGAAAGACATAACATATAAGCCTATTGTTAAAAATATGAGATTAACAGTGAAATAAATTGACAAAAATTAATGATCAAACCTCGGGAATATCTACTTTGAGCTCAGCTGCAGTTTTCTTCATAAGCTCATATGCATGCTTGTAAAAAAGGACAATTGATGATGTTCCAGAATCATCACCAATTAGGTAATTAAGCGTCAGCCTATACAAAAATAATAATCTGTCATATACCTTTATGGAAAAATAATGACCATAACTGATCCGTAGCATACATATCTTTCATAAATGTACTTGGATTGGATAGTACAGGGTTTCCCCTTACAGTAGTTGCTGCTACATGAAGCTAATCCATTTTGAACTTTTGGTTTAATGGCACACCTTGCACACCCCTCATAAACCCAGCCATGACAAGTCTTGAATTTCTTAAACTCACACAGAACTGCAAAATATATTTCCTGCATAATAGAATTTCAGACTATTATCATAGGGCCAAAAGTAAACATACTCAAAATACTGTCAAAAACACACCACTTCCTGGTTTGGGATGTCAGCTACTCGTGGTGTGTTCCTCAGAATGCTTTAAATGGCAGAATTGGACCTCTGGGACTCGACACTTTGACTCAGTGAACTAATTGTTAGTGATGGCAAGTTATGAGCACTATGTACATGTAAATAGTAAGTCATTACTAAATGCATGAGAAAACTTTAAACAAAAAAATGGCTATAAAGGGCCCTTGACAGGTAAGTGTGAAGTGAGCACTAACTCTCACTAACTATGGAAAAAAGACAATCAAACAGGATGAAAGTTTAAGCATATAATATGGAGAACCTTTTAACTTTAGTCATATCCCTTAAAAAAATATATCAGAAAAATGCAATAGAATGATTATGGCTATTTGTAAGTTGAACCATGTAATATGAAAAACCTTTACATTTAGTAATGTTTAGTTGATCAAAAATAAAACTTTGAAAAAAAAACAAACGAATAGCATAAAAGCTGAAGCATATCATATGGAAAACCTTCTAACTTTAGTCATATCCCCTAAAAAACATAGATCAGAAAAATGAAGTAGAATGATTATGGCTATTTGTAAGCTGAACTATGTAATATGAAAAACCTTTACTTTTAGTAATGTTCAGTTAATCAAAAATAAAACTCTGAAAAAATCAACAATATAACTGACATACATGAGATCCTAAACCAAAGAGTGTATATGATTAATGAGAAAGGCAAAAGGGTCTTCTTCAATTTATTATTATTCACCCTCATATCACCACTAAGTAGGAAGGAAAATAAGTTTGAGAACAACTCAACCATGTCTCCACCAGCAAAATTCATAAGCTCAGTTATGTTTGAAGAAGTGCATCATGGAAAGGTAGCCAATTCATTAACCATGGAGAACAAATACATTGAGTATGCGAAGAGATATTAAATCTAAAATGTGAAAATGCAGCAACAAATAGTCTAAATCCATTACAAAATTTGACAGTTGTAATGGCTACAAAAGACCCTTCAAAGGTGAATACGAAGTGAAGACTAATTCCATGAGAAAAACTGACACCACTTATCACAAGACCCCTAACATTATTAATATGCAATACCTTGCCATCAATTGTTTAACCTCCGCAAACTTGCCATTCAGGTAAATCTTAGTTGCATGGTAAGAGCTGTAAACCTCCGATTTACCTAAAGAGGATGTACACATATTGAATGAGGAACCATAACCATCAGTAGATAAAACTTCAGGAAACATAAGAGTTGCAAGAAAACTAACCATTGTCATCAAAACCAACCCTTGCAAGCTGAGCAACCAATACTATAGGCTTTTGCATTACATTGAAATCATTTATACAGAAATTTAAAGCACACTCATCATACAAAATCATCTCGAAAGTATTCTCCCTGCAACACATACAATCTGTAATGTAACTAAAATGTAATTCCTTATTGTTATACTAATGAAAAATTAGAAACACATACAGTATGTGTACCTCTCATCACTCAATATCAGTCGCATCTTTGTCTTTACCTCAGA
The DNA here is from genome assembly GCA_037074505.1 of Albizia julibrissin. Lineage (NCBI taxonomy): Eukaryota > Viridiplantae > Streptophyta > Magnoliopsida > Fabales > Fabaceae > Albizia > Albizia julibrissin. Next base: position 37,074,716 of record CM073483.1, on the reverse strand, counting down.
TCCTGAGTAGTATTCCTCCAAGGGGCCAATACTTGTCACAAATCCAATGAGATATAATGTGAAATGAATTAGTTAAATAGGGAATAAAGTTAGAGAAACAACTCAAAAGATGTGAAAACTCACCAAAGAGGTACATTGTATGCTTGTGAACGATTTGAGTGACTATGTCTCTAATAGGGAAGAAGCTGAACACAGATAGTGGGATTGAAGCATCCTATTCTTTCACATAAGTGGATAAATTAAAGAGGAGTTTGAACTTGTGCTTGGCTTCCTTATAATCCTTCCCATTAGGTATGACCTCCATATTTGCAATAAAGTATGAATGCCCTTCGATAGGGTCTTTCTCATACTGCTTGAACAAAAACTTGTTCAAGATGGAAGCTTGTATCTTAGTTCCCTACCATGCAACATGAAAAAATTGTAGGTGAGTTGCAATCAAACACACGACGGAAAATATATCCATGATAGTCATCTACACTACTGATCTCTTAGTCTACCAGAAGGAAACAGACAGCATACAACTGAGTTGGAGAACCCTTTCGATAGCTATTCCACCTCTTCAGTACATGTACAATAATTCTCCACATATCAGTGCTATTATCAATATCTTTGATCATGGAACACTTCCTAGACACCATTGATGATGACAAATAAGATTAGAATAGAAGCATGCTGGAAACTACTGTCTGGTAAGGAAGTGAGTGATCAATGTGCCTTATATAAAAGAATTAAAGTTATCATAGGCAAGCAAAGATGGTCACATAAATTAGTTTACTATTACTGTTATAACTGAAGCATTACGCATTAGGCATGTTGAAAAGATTGTGATATCTTTCTCTACTACAAAGAAGGTTACTATTCATACCAACTCAATCATGGGTCATTTGAATCCGTGAAATCATCCAACATTAAATGGCATTTATGTTATAGTTAGTAGCAATTCAAAACATGTAGTTAAAGGAGTAGTCATTAGTCAAATAGCAGTAGGTATTGGGCATTTTAAGTATTTAGAAGTATGTTTGAATGTTATCTCCAACAGTCATTGAGTGTACAGTACAAAGTATGGAGCACGTGTACCTCCCACTTCCTTAGCTATCACAGGAAACAGGTATACAGTAGCCAATATGGAGCATGTATACCAAATACAGTCCCAAGAATGAAGATGACACCTAAAATGACAGGCATTTAAGTTGCAGTCAGATTTATTAGAAAAAGCCAACTACTTCACCCAGATTTGAAGACTTGAAAAGCCTTTGAAAGTGGTTGATCCAACAGAAATGACTTTCATTAAGTGTGTCTGCATCTTCCCAATATTAAAGTATGATGCTTCTATAAAACGCTGCTGTAAAATGTATAAGATAATGTAATTTTTTTATGGTCAAATGAACTATAGCTAAAGAGAAACTTGAAGTCATTTGTGTGTAGATGAATAAGGTTGTTAATTTGCGTTAGATGAGCATATATGATTTGGTCCTTTTTTTTCATTGAGGTTGAATGCATATAAATTCTAGAGTATTATGAACAAATATTATAGATGCAACATACTTAACAAAAACAAAATACTAACAACTAATTAATGAGATGTAAATTTTTTGACCCCATGATGCAAATTGAATTGAAGGCCCCATGATACTGGCAATTGTCTTATGAATGGGTTGGTTACTCTGTTAGCACCCCTTCCTTCAATTATGCATATCACCAAAGCTTGCTGATAGTGTCACAATTCGAACTAAATTGGAGACCACATTAGTAAATTTAGTTGGAACATTTTTAATTGCAAAATTGCTACTTTTTGGAATCATTAGACCTCATCACACCAGTAAGCCACAAAATAGATCCTAGAAATCTTACAATTGCAAAACCGACTGCATTTCAGGTAATATACCATAATCTTCAATATGTTCCTTTTCAAACATTGATATTGGATTAACATTTGCATAATTATGTATGATTTTCATGTTACTATCTTGAAAAATAACATATAGTTTTAATTTGACCCACGTTGACAACATTATCCTAATATGGTAGAAAAATCCTTTTCGTTTATGGATATGCAAATCAATGTGAGGATGTGTGCATGTATGTTGCATTCTACATAACTGTTGAAAATAAGGCCATGCAAGACCATAAATCTACAAAGAGAAAAAGACCTACGCCGATACACATGTAGTACGTACAGATCTTGCGAGGATAAAGAATAAATAGGAGTTCCATAATTGAATCCATAAACATAAACAAAGAAATAAACAGCAGAAGCAAATATGTCCAAAAATATAAATACACTAAGTGACTATAGAATGTAACAAAGAAATGAACTTACGTACCCTTTGCCTGAAAACTAATTCATGTTGCGTACTCAAGGTAGTGACTATGCAATACTAGTCCATTTAAGAATACAGTTAAATATAATTCTTGGAATTTAATATCTTAAATAAACTATAGCACATGCATATAAATAAGAAAGTATTTGATACTCAAGGACATACCCAACTCCTTTAGACTGTCTTAAATTCCTATCCATAATCATATGGACATCCCTCACCTGAAAAATAAGGAATATTAGAATTATAACTACACACAAATCAGGAATTATCATATGATGGTGGAAAATGAAAGAAATGCACCCGAAGCATGCAAACACCTTATTGTGTTTCAAATCTTTTGAATCCTAATTCTTCTATGTCGATTACTTCTTCTTCATCTTCCGTTAACTTCTGCCTTCGGCTGCTTGGGTTGGGAGGAATTTGTGAAATATTGTGTTAGATTTAGTTCCTTGAGTTTCGTTTAATGTTGAAGGGAGTAGTATTTCACAAATCCCTCCCAACCCTTGCAAACCCTTGTAAGAAAGAGCGAGTTAGTCAACACCTGTTTAACATGTCAAGAAGGAAAAAAAAATAAATGATTCAACTAAAATACATCTTCAGTGAACTAATAATGAATTCCTAACTAAGACCTTCACTTAATAACACAGAGGGAGCACTAATCAACAGAAACATTAGCTAACTCTGTAATCTGATTCAGGAACAAAGACGAGAAAAACCAAAGCGCCACAATGAAATGATGAACAGAAAGAGGCAAGAATGAACCACTGAATAGAGGAAAACCATATGAAGTGAAGTAGAGGAACAAAAGGACAATTTCAGAGATAGGATTAGGGTTTAGAAACAATGACGTAGCAACAAAAAAGGCAATCAGCGAAGGAGGCTTGTAAAAAATAAGAGTATATAAAACCAAAGAATTAGGAATCGAAAGATCTTAAACATAACATATTCCCAAAAAAACACAGATCATAAAAGAAAAATTGATAACAGATTCGAAAGATCAAAAAAACATACAATATTCTCAAGCAACACTGATTTAAGCTTCAGAAATCAGAACCTCTAATCCTAGCGAATGGAAGGAAGAGTTCGAAATGGTTCTGAACGCCAACTGATTGTGTTTGTTCTTCCATTCCACCGACTAATTATGTTTCTCGATGGGTACAGTTGAGTAAATGTTTCACCCACTCCTTCTGAAAGGCTGACAATGCAAGAATGAGAGAAGATGTGACATTGTCCTAGTCTAGGTGGAATATGACAAAAACACTGTTCATGTTTGGTTGAAGCTCAACATCGCGGATGGCTTATATTGTAATACAAAAAGACCACAAAAGTAATTGATCATGAAATGTGTTTCGTCAGTTGTCCTTATCTGCTCTCTCATGAGTATGTTTGGAATAGCGATTAGAACCTTTAAAAGTATTTTTTAATTGTGATTTGTTATATACGAGGTAACTTTTACGGTCTATAAGGTAAATATGTAGATGAGTTTTATCTCAATTTACGTGAATCAAGCTTATACATAAATACTCAGAGATGTGGATGAGGGGGAAAATGGACCAACAACTTATTCCCCTATTCCTTTTAAGTATATATTGATCGAAACCTTACTATCATTTTCCCATTATAAAAACTAGTTGAAAGCTGCATATTTGTGGTGTGTAAGAAAATGGGAAGCCTTTTGATATCAAGTATCAACCATTAATCTTTAAGAAAAGTGGCAGCAGTAATAATCATTCATCTTTATTCTGTTCAGTATGGATTAGCTTTTGTTAACATCATGAAATTTTTGTCAAAGTGGCACATTTACCTTTAGTTTTACATACATTTTAGGTAAATTCATAGATAATTGATGATAAATGTGCAAAAGTAATGTGCCCAGGGGTATTGATGGTAAAAGGCGTAATTTCTCTGTTTAAGTCCCATAATTGTATTAAAATCACATCAACACTATTTTTATAGATTTCATTGTGTTGATAGGTTAATATTGGAGCCACAAATGAGTCATTGGAGGCACCAAAGGATAATCAAGAAGTGTGAATGGAGCTAAGGAAGTCAAAGTATCATAGAAGAGCAAGAAAATGATGAAGAAGGCCAAAAAGCTTCATATGGATCAATTTTATTATTAAAAATTTGTAATACTTGGTTTCTTGAGAAATAGATCAATTCGGATCTTTCAATCATTAAATACATAGTCTAAATCATTATTCCATAATATTTCATAATTCCTCCTATTCATGGTTGTTCATATTTGATTGCTCCATCAATTGTATTTGGAAATGATTTAATAATTGTTAAATTCACAAAAAGAGAATATAGGCTGCAAAAATTATGTATCCATCAATAATATTACATCCCTATAAATAATGATTCCATTTACTTCTAAGATTATGCCATAATGATAATGATTTGATTTTGAAATGGTGACTTCGTTTTCTTTTCATCCTTAGAAATGTTCATGGAGTTTGTTCTGGCTTTCTCCTTTACACAGCTATATTATATATGGCATCCATATTCATGGGTTGAAGCATGCATGGGACATCAAAATTAGAAGAATTTGGCTACTAAATGATTCCATGGAGGCATGTACCCTCATTCTTGGGGGTGCATAGAATAGCATAGGGACAAATATTTGATTCTTGAAATTAGCAATCACTACTATAAAAATAGGCATTAGTAGTGTACCTTTTGTGACGCTTTTTTACAGCTTCTTCCAGATTTTTTTAAAGTTTTTTTTTAAAAAAAAAAGACTTTAGGTGGAGCTTCCTTGAGGAAGTGCTACAGCTTCCTAATGACTTTAGGTGAGGAAGCGCCACCTAAAGTATTTTTAAAAATAAAAATAAAAATTGAAGCAACAGCTGTAGCGCTTGTTCAAAGAAGTGTCACAGCTGCTACGTACTTTGTGTGACACTTAGCCTAGCAAGCGCCACACAAAGTATTATTCTCTTAAAAAAAATCAAACACTTTCTCTCTCCCGCAATCTGCTTCCATCACCTTTATCCTCTTAGTCTCAAATCTCCATCCAACAAGTGCCATAACCTCTATCCTTTTAGTTCCCACATTTCCTCCTTCTCCTCTATTCATGATCGTCCAAAAGTTCGATTTACACTTATCTCATTGTTTTGTTCCATCACTTCTCACATTTTCTCTTCCTCCTCTTTTTATTCTTACGACATTCCTTGCTCATTTCTTTTTATCTCATTTCGTGCACCAAACTGACCTTACTCCTTCTCTCTCTTGATCTCATTTCATCCTCCTTATAGTTTCATTTAGTCTTGTAAATTGTACCCACTCATTTTTTCCTTTTTTTTTATATTTTGAAGCTACGTATAACAAATTGTCTTGTTAACCACTTTTTTTTTAATTTAAACATATATACAACTTTGTCTTTCTCTTTTTCCTTTATTAATTTTTTTTCCAAGTGTTGTGTTTGAGATTACTCACTCCGTTCAAGCTTCCTCTACACTGTAAGTTTTTTTTAATATTTGAGCTTACAAATATAATTTTATTAGTAGTTAATAGTTTAATTTTCTCAATATATTTTATATTTAATTTATTATGAAATCTGAAAAAATTGTTCTCATTTTTGTATACCAAAAAATAAATGAGATAAAATTAAATGTTATTATATATAGGTTAGATGTGAAGATATGTAGTAGTTATAATTTTTTATTGTTGCAATAATTGTTAACATTATATTGATGAGTTGCATAAATAATATAATTATTTATTTTTAACATTTGTATTTTATTTAGTAGTGATTTTGTTAATTAGTTATTTGTTAATTTATATCATTTTGGAGTTATTTGATTTTGATTTGTTTTCCTTCATTTTTTTGTAGAGATATAAAAATATGTTTAAATTATATTATTAATTATAATTACAAGTTTCTAAAAGAAAAATTAAAAAAATAAAAAAAAAATGGTCTAAGGTAGCGTTTCCTTAAGGAAGTAACTTCCTGTGGCGCTTCCTGAAGGAAGCGCCACCCTAAACATTTTTAAAAATAATTTAAAAAAAATTAAAAAATGGCCTACGGTGGCGCTTCATTTTTTTTTTAAAAAAGGCCTAGGGTGGCGTTTTCTCCTTTTTTCAATTTTTTTATTTTTTTAAATATTTTTTATAAAAAATTAAAAAAGGCCTAGGGTGGCGCTTCCTCAAGGAAGCACCACCCTAGGCTTTTTTAATTTTTTTATTATTTGTTTTAAAAAATTATTTTTTAAATTTTTTATTATTTTGTAAAAAAATTTATTTTTTAAATTTTTTTACAAAAGGGCCTAGGGTGGCGCTTCTTTGAGGAAACGCTACCCTAAGTGGTATTTAAATAAAAATATATATATACATGCTATGGCGCTTGTGGGTAGCGTCATAGTTGTTTTTAGTGGCGTTAGGATATGTGGCACTTGTCAAGCGCCACAAATGATATTAAAATAAGAGTCACAACTATATTTATTTGTAGCAGTGAATATCTTACAATGTGATTGACATGTTCAAGTGGCAACTATTTCCTCTGTGCATTCTAGGCATATTCTGATAATACTAAACTCCTAGAAAAAGATCAAATTGTTGTACTGTAGTAAGTGAAGATGAAGATGATACATTGTTAGTCTAATTATATTCAAAATACACACACATAATGATGTTTTGTCATTTCAACTTGTGATAATTTAGTTTGTTAATTTCTATTATTTGTTGAGTTTGACTATTTTCAAAAGCTTCTACAATACTACTATGGCTTTACACAACTACGAGCATCCGAATACTCATTCATTTAAATGTAACATCAGGCATAAGCATATTATTGTTGGTACAATTCATGGTACACGTCTCATAAATGGCATGCTATTACAAGTGACCTTCCATTACCTATTTATGTTAGGCTCTGCCAACCTTTTTGTAGGGGACATCTTAGGGAAATTTACTCTTATATGTGTGTAATTACCATTGTTCATAATAGCACTTGACTTTGATTTCCTTAATCCACAAGCGAACTTTTTTTTTTTTTATCGTTTATAGATGTTTAGTGTTCAAATTCATGTGCGCTATTTCAATTTTATAAATAAATAAAAATTATAATTTGAAACATTCAACACAGTTGGCCCGGTAAAAATAGTAATTTGAAACATCTTCCACAGTTGCTTATTTCAACTTTTGATGACAATTGGATATTAATTGAGACATTAACAACTTTAAAATTAAATGCCCCGTTGATTTTTATAAATGATGGTAATTAACTTTATAAGCAACCAAAATATAGATAGAGATATCTGCAAAGGTGAAAAATGGAGTTTTTGGACATTAATTAATAATTGGAATATTAATACTGCATTAATTACAATTAGGGTATTAACCAAGAAATTAAAAAAACTTCAAGATAATATCGTCAACTTTAAAAATAAATTGGATCTTGATTTTGATCAATGATAATAATTATCGTATGAGCAACCAATTAGACCTCAAAAAAATAAATTCATTATTTCTCAGATGCATTATAGATTTTTTGAAACATATAAAATGAAGTTTATAAAATATTATCAATTGGTATATTAATTGGGATACTAATATGAAAATAACTATTATTTCAATTTTTCATGATAATTAGATATTAATTCAGAGATTGACCACTTTAAAATTAAACTTTCTTTTGATTTTCAAGAATCATAGTAATTAACTTCATAAGAAACTAACCGGATTTTCAAAGAATAAATTCATACTTTTCAAAGTGAATAGAGAAATTTACTAAATTTTGTTCTCATACATCTAAATCAAACCGGCAATGTTATCACCTCCACCAACACTCTTCGTGCCCGGGGAACATATAGCTTATTTTACAAGTATTAAAAATTAGGGTTAAGCTCACTCCAAGTACATGTATTTTTTAACAAATTTTGGTTTTGATTCCTTTATCTTTTTCATTAGTTTTGTCCCTATACTTTATGTCATCCCAAACATAAGTCTCTTCGCATCTGGGATCAAACCCGAATGGTAAGGCACATAGGTCTCATGTCATACTAACTGCACCAAACAGCGCTAGCATTTCAAAAAGATTTTGAACATGAATTTAACGGTGTTAACTTCGACGTTAACACTCTAAGGTAGGTTGCTGTCAATAGCTAAATAATACACTTATTTGAACTTTTAAATTAATTGTAGATGCATATAATTCATTAATGCTGAATTAATTTTGGGTTGAGGAATATAAATATCATTTCATTTAATAATAGGAAATTTTCGCTAATAATGTGCAAAGGTAGAACGTGTTATATGCCACTATGAAGCATTCAAAACTGAAACCCTACATTCCAACTCCATGCGTGGCTATTTCAGAAAGGGGGAGGGGTTGTTGACAAAATATAGTATTGAATTATAAAAACTAATTACACATGTTTTTAATATAATGTCTATAAAATGTTGGCAGGAAATTATGTTTGTTTTACTATTGCGATGCATGTAATTGAGGAGATTATGCTAAAACAGGAGGGGTAGAAGATGGAGTTTTTCCTCCTCCTTGCTTTAAGGGAGAGTTTGAAAGCTGCAAATGTTGAAGCTGATTTGGCGACAAAGGGGTGGGCTCCTTTGTGGAGCAAATCTTATGATTACCAACCCTTCTTGCCAGTGGCCATTTTAGTGTCTGTTTGGATTAGCGGTAGAAGTTGTTTTTCCAACGTGATTTACGGTATATGAGTTAAGTTTGTAAGAAAACTTTCGTCTCAACTTGTGTGAACAGATTTTTCTACCGTCAACCCAAACATGCCCTAGGATTTAGCCATTACAATATTAAACTGCAAGGTGCCTTCAGGCTTCAGGAGCTTCTCTGATATTTTGATGTCTACTTTTCGTATTGGCACTATTGCTCTCCTTGGTTCTATTGTTTTTGCCTAAAGGATTTTTAGGCTACAAGTTCAAGTGCTGTGAAGTTTGGGATGGACATTTTGAAAAGAGAAGAGATGAAAAGGGATGGGATTTTATTTAAGGAGTATTTCGGACATTTTCTTGTTATTTTTATTTAAGTAAATATTTCTCATCTCCTTTTCCACATACTAAGGGTGTGTTTGGTTTGAGGGGAGGAAAGAGGAGAGGAGGGAAAGATATGTTACCTTGTTTAGTTTGTCAGAAAAAGAAAAATAAAGGGGATTATTAATATAAAATAAAGAAAAGGAAGAAAATTTAATTCAAAATCTCTTCTCCCCTTCCCTCCAACCAAACACACCCTAAGCGTAGACGGTAGGAGTATCATTTCATTTCTTCTCATAGCATCATTTGAGCCCTTAGGGATGGAACCAAACAGGTCCTATATCCAATAAGCTTTGGCCCATATTATACTTCAGAGCTGTACAGATGTCTTGACCGAAGGGAAAGATTAAGAGCCGGTAATTTTTTCTTGGGTGAATCTTCAGTAGATCCTGCCTAAAAAATAATAATTTATCAATAGTGACTCTACTTGTTAATAGAGATTTTTCTAATATTTTTTTTTTAACTGGGACCTTTAACAATATTTTCCCCCTTTTTTTTTCTTTTTGAGTAGGCGCTTTTGAGAAGTTAAGAGTGTTGTACAGAAGAACTAGTCATTCCATTCCAAGTATATTCTAAAACTGGCCAAAAGTTATGGCCAACGAAAATCAGTTTATTAATTATTCAAAGTCGTAAAATCAACAGAGAAATTATGGACAATAATAATACGATTAAAACATTTAATTTCTCATTCAAATAGCCACTAAAAAAAAAGTTATTCACACATCTGTATGCTAGAGAGCTGAAAGTTTCATGCATTTCACCCCATGTGTTCATCAAATCAACCCACTGAAAGTATTCATTCATTCCAAGGCGTGTATATTATATACTGCCCACACTACTTGTTGGAGCTACAAATAACACACTGCCACAGAAGTGCCATAGACAACCCATAGAAAGAGAAAACACAAAATATACTAAGTTGAAGAAGGAAGAAGAATTACAACATCAATTGCTTATGAACAACAAGATGCAGCAGCTCTGGATCCTTCTGCTGGTCTGTCCACAAGAACCATCCCTGCTGGGTTTGGAGCCGGCTGAGCCCTTGGTAATCTCTTCGCTGTTTACACAACCAAATTGTTTGCAAGTCAAGTAACAAAGTTTATTGGTACAGCACATGCAATAAACAACTTGCATTAGAAATATTCACATACTTAAAAAAGAAGAACTTCAAAATAAGACATTTAGCTATGAACACGAGAAATTCATAGCCAAATATTCGGTTTTGTGACTGGGTTCTGATAATTATTTCCCAGTCCAAAACCAATCACATAAAATGTTAATCTAAATTCCAGTCACTAGCAAATATAATCGCAAAATCTTGCCCTGCAGGAGAATACGGTGGATTGAAGGCCGTTGTCTGAACACAGTTTCACCTCTTCGAATTGAGGTTGTGTCTACATTGGAATGATACTAAAGCCATTCAATTAAAGAGTAAGACACTGATTTAGTGTGTGTTTGGATTAGCTTTTGAGAATAGCTTTTACGACTTACGAAGTAAATTTGTGAGAGTAGTTTTATCTCGATTTACGCAAACCATGGTTTGAAACCATGGTTTGAAGGGTTTCCAAACACACGATTAAATAAGATAGCTCATCATCCACATTAAGCAGCCGAAAGTGTATTCATCATAGAAAATGGGTCCCACCTATTTCATAAAACATGTCGTTTACATTGCTTGCAGTTTTGGCAGATGTTTCCATGAAAAAGAGATTGTTTTCTTCAGCATATGCTCGTGCCTCCTGCAATGCCAATGAGATGAAACTTGTAAGTTGGTACTTTCAAGAAATTACATTTAGCATACAACATTTCAAAATATATTTTACACAAACCCAGGCAACTTGTCATTGGCCAAAAAAAGAAAAAAACAATCAATCTTGGATGAACAAACCATAAATAACACCACATAATATTCCAAATTAAAGCACCTTTGACAGTACAAGTTAACAAAGACACAACAACCCAACAAGTTCAAATCAGATTCACAATGTATTAACCTTTAATGACAAACAGATTATCAGAATTGCACTTGCTAAAAGGGAAAAGGAGTTTCTTCCAAAGGAGCTAGAAACTAAGCTGAAATGCAGGAAAGGGATCCCCATTAAATAATTAGAAGTCATTCAAAATGCTTCGCCAAATTTTATTCATTGGGAAACCAATTTGGAAAATTAAAGCTAATTTTCTAGTAGACAGTTATAGACTATTAATCATCTTAGACCAGAATCTGCAGGCAACAAAACTAAATTTATAGTCCAAACTACCAAAAGTTTGATTAAAGCAAAATCAGATAATTAAAAGGAATAGAGTTAGGATTTATTTAGTTGTGTGTACTATATTGTAAGACCAAATTTAACTCCAGCAAGCTGACAGTCAACAGAATTGTAATTTTTATCTATGATTAACCAAATAACTGGGGAAGGATTGTCTGTTATGGCATGCAAACATGTAGGATACTGGCCCTCCAATTTCACTATTGGGTTAATTATGACCCCCCATTTTAAAAAGAAATGAAAAGTAGGATAAAGAAAGTTTCACCAATCAGGCATCTAGTTTCTTGTCTATATGGAGAAAGTTAGAAGGCTGTCATTATTTTATTTTATGTTTCTTTCAAAATAAAAGGGGGGGGGGAAAGGGTGGCCAAGATTAACACAAAAGAGAAGGAAAAAAGATGGAGGGTCAGGACTGCTCATCAGACAATCCAGATTCCCAGCAAATGGTTTCTCATACTTCAAGTAGTGGTCTTAGTGGATATTCAGAGCCTTTAGAAACATAAACCAATGAAGCACAACACTTTAAATCAAGGGTTATGTCTGTCTTAAACATGTCAAACACTCGTGTCAGACACAATGCAACAGTTTAAATTACGTAGACACTTCAGATTTTGCCATGCCATCTTATCCTTTTGAGCATCATGTTTTGTGTCAATGCAAGGATCGATACTTTGTAAAATTCCTGTGTCATTTGAAAAATACTTCAAATTTAAATCTTAAAGAGTAAACAAATATTGTTTTACCAAAGTTGCAACGAAATTACCAAGTCAGTTCAAGAATTTTAGTTATTAATAGTTTACATGCTATAATAAGAAAATTAGAATATGTAACAAAGTGATAATACTTACTTCAGCTGTCACTTTCCTCTTATCCTCCAAGTCAGCTTTGTTACCAGCAAGTGCCACAACCATGTTAGGATTCCCTGTAAAACACACCAAAATAAGTGTATGATTTGGGAATCTGGCTATCTAACTCAATCCCGCACTTTCCCTCTGGAAGAAAATTATAATATAACTATTTTTTCTAATGATATACCAAAGAAAAAATAACTTAAATTTTATAGGATAAAACTGTCAACCTATAATTAGCTCCCACTCCTTCCCTCCAGAACCAAACAAAGGTTCATTAAAATTCATCCCCTCTGATCAATCCCATAAGGGATCAATTCCTCTCCCCTCCCCTTCATTGAACCAAACACACCCAAAGAGTTTTATGTTGACAAGCAAAGCTAAAAGTCAAGTTTTGTGAAACAAAATAATCAATTCCTGAGAAAAAGATATGAAAGGATGTGGGTCATGAACAAGATTGCTCCATCCATAAGCAAAGACAGTTAGAATTTTGATACTAGTTTGTGGGATGTTAAATATCAATATTCTGATTTTCATTTTACAATCTAAAAACTTTATATGTCCACTCAATATTATTGTACTATATTATATCCAGCACACAAAGAACATAAAGAAAGGAAACTTCAACAGCAATCATCATATACCTTGTTTTTGAAGTTCTAAGACCCACTTCTTGGCTCGTGCAAATGAATCCTGTAATTGAGAGGTAGAACTAGCCTTAGTAAAGGCAGCATAAAAAGGTCAAATTCACTGTACCACCCAAACATATTAGCATAGCCGTGCCAACAGATTGAGTCTCCTCAACCGTTGTGCAAATATCATAGTAATTCATGTCACTGTTTTCAACAATTTGTAAATTAAATATGGTTTTCAAGGTTTCATATAACAAACTCAAAATCTGCAAATATATACTTTGCCAATTTTGCCTAGAAAGTTTTGTCCATCAAATCTTAGTTCAAGAATTGGGATTGGGCCTCCCCACCTCTGTATATTCATCAATTCGAGGGTCTGCAGTTTGCTACTCTTCATTATTTGATTTAGTATGCAACTCATAGTATGTCCTAGGCAAGCACTGCACAATTTAGCAACTTTGCCTAGAATGTAGTATTTTTCAAGACTCACCCAACAAAAACAGAAGGTAAATGATTGGAGACAGAATTCAACTTAAGTCCAGAAATCCATGTCATGTATACAATAATAAAAGAAAAGGAAAAATTGAAGTACTCAGTCATTCACATCACTCAAAAAAAAAGAAAAGAAAAAAATTACAATTATCACTTTATTACTCATTATGAAACAACCTTTATAAATCCCTATACTTGCCTCATCATTTACAGTTTCCAATATGAAATCATACAAAAAAGAAATGGATTTTAACATTGAAGCACATGCAAGAAGACAATTAATCGATGAATAACAATATTTCCCTTTCAATACATATTGCTAAACATCCAAAGGGCAAGATATCATACTTCATTTGTAATGTCATAGACGATGATAGCAGCAGCAGCCCCTCTGTAGTACATGGGAGCCAAACTATGGTACCTCTCCTGTCCAGCAGTATCCCAGATCTCAAATTTCACGGTTGCATCATTTACTGCCAACGTTTGAGAAAAAAATGCAGCTCCTATTGTAGATTCCTGTCAGTGCAATAGATCAAATACATTCAGCAGAAGAATCTTCAGGTAAGATTTCATTTGCATCAGGCTTTGGCACAATATATCAGGCCCGAGAGCCAAAAAAGCCAAAACCATTGATATGCATACTACACACTAATGAGAAGAAAAATTTGCCCTCCCACTCCCGCTGTTCCCTTCCTTTCGATTGGGCTAACAAAATATCAATTTGAGGACAAAAATCACAACAATCAACGCTCACTGTCTTCCTTTCAAGTTCAAAAGGAAAACAGCTGGCACACTAGGTTGTAAATGTAATAACCAGCTGAACTTCTCTCATCGAACCAATTATAGCTTTCAAATTCATTTCATTCAAAAACGATAAGATTCCATTCGGTAGATGTAATTAGAAAATCTATTTTTCCAAAATGTTTACTAGGTCAACGCGGCATAAATCAGCTAAGTAAAAGCTGTGACCAATAATTCGCCATGGTAGAGTAATTCAAGAAACCATCATAGGTAAAAAATCCTGGGAAAATTTTCAGCAAACAAACAAGAAAATTCCTCCAAGATAGATGCAAGAAGTACCCAAATTAACTAAGAAATGAAAAAGGAGGTAAACTAACCTGGAATTCAAGAAATTGACCCTTGACAAAACGCAAAACGATGCTCGATTTTCCAGCACCCATGTCCCCGAGGAGAACCTGGTTTTAGACAACCCAAAAATTCAGTATTTTAACGTAAAATCATCAACGAAAATGGAATTCAACAGAAAAAAGAGGGGGGAAAGAAGAGAAATCGAAACAAGCCTCGCTCACCAATTTGGCGTTGATGTTGTTGTGCCCGATCGTCGCCATGGAACGAAATCAGATGGATCGGAGGAAATGAAGAAAACGAAGAGGCCAACCAACAAATAGGAGAGAAAATTCCAGAAGATGAGTAGGCCTGATGACGAATCCTGTGCAAATTAGTAGTAAAGAAGTCTGTACAACTTGTAAATTTGCGATCGAAGACAACGAACGAAGAAGCCAAATAAGCCAGAAGACCTTGTCGCTCACGGTGACGGTGTTCGCTAGTTGCTTGCGCGTAAACGCTCTCTCTACATTTATATATAGATGCACTCCCACCCACGTTTCATAGACGCACAGCGGCACAGAAATCAAATGAGATGTCAATGTTCTTATCACCTTTGAATTAATTAATAAAAAATGACGCCAAACTCCCATTTAATTGTTTATTTAATATATTAAATTAATAATTTTTTTGAAAATATAAATAAATATTATTTAAATATTAATATAAATTATTAATCATTAATCATTTATATAAAATGTATTTATTTTCGTGTTGATTTTAGAATAAAAAATGTCAGCACATAATTTTAATGGGTCCGTTGTTATAATCATTATATATATATATATATCAAATATAACAAATTAAACTATTCTTTTTTCCCCCAAAAATGTGAAATTATTCAAACAGTATACTTTGGGATGAAATTACATTTAAGGACATGTAAAAAAAACTTTTGAGAATCAAGACCATTTTCCAGTCTTAAAGATACTGAAGTTTGAATTGAAAGGACAAAAATATTCTTGACTTAAGGGGAAAAAATAACATTAAAATGTAAAAAGAATTTGGGAGAATTGTTAAAAACTACCTTGTAAGTAAATTAATTGTTAATTGCTACTATTGCACATTGTGGGTGATAAGTTGAACACGGGTGGATGATATTTTGCACACGAGGAATGGTGTTTGCACATTCGCAGGGAGGAATTTTGCACATGTGGATGATGTTTGTACATAAGGGGTGCTTGTTTGCACCCGTGGTACCAATCAACAAATAATTTTCTTACAAGGTATTTTTGAACCATTTTCCCAAAAAACCTTTAATTTTGTTATTGTTAACTTCAACGTTTTTACAGCATTTTATCTCTCTGAGTCTAGAAATATGGGTATAAATAGTTGTAGGTGTATTGAAATATCTAATTATTTAGGTGTTTGAAATAATCATTCAATCGTTATTTATGATATATAAAATAAATAATATGAGAGGAGTTTTATCTTGACTTATGTAAATTGTACTTATAAAATAAAAAAATACTATTTCAAACAAGGCGAATATAAAAGTGGAGGTGGCTCGCACTGCTGGTTCCTTATTTCTCAGAGATGCAAACGCGGTGACTGACAAGCACGCGAAGGAGGAATTGAGTATTACTAGGGTTTTATTCCATTTTGGTCACCTTCTGTTTTTCTTTATGATGTATTGGCGGCTATGTCGAAGGATAGCTCCCTATTTGGTCTTTTTCTTTGAACGATAAAATAAAGGTGTGAGCAGTTCTCTTCTCATATTTTCTAAATGTCAAATAGGAATCTTATATTTAGAATTTTTCTTTTCTCCTTATTTTATCTATATATCTCTAAATGTTATTATAACTTCTCATATTTTCTAAATATCAAATAGGAATCTTATATTAGATATTTAGTCTAATAAAAAAATATGAATACTTAATCTTAAATAAATCTCATGACTCCCTATTAGTATTATCAGACATGGACTAGATTGGAAACCAACCAACTGGCTGGTAGACCAATCCATGTTTTTTTGTTTTTTTTTAATTTTATATTAATAATTTTAAGATTTTCAATTTTTTTTTCGATTAACTCTAGTTTGACTCTGATCACATCAACTGACCCTTGATCCAACACCCCTATCAATTTAATGACCGATCCGGATTTAATTACCTTATTCTAATTATATGTATGTGTGTGTGTGGCCACTGTCCTTTTATCGTTAACCTCCCTATAACAATCCCCCTATATAAAAAAAAATATAAATATTTTATTCAAAATGAATATATCAGAAATAAATTTCAACAATTAAAATATATTCAAATGAGACATAATTCCATGTTATAAAATAATACAGGTTAGTAGATTACAATATTTGATTCAAAATAAATATATCAAACGTAACCTAAAAGTAAATTTAAAAATAACTGAACAAATATTTTTAAAAATAAATGAAAATATCGTAGTTTCTACCTAGCTAATAAATGTTTGTTTATATTATTCTAAAAGTGTGTTTGCTTGGATTACTGGAGTCATACTTCCCATGGATAGTGTGGTAGTGGGGGTTATGGTGACCCTTGGCCCTTGCAATAGTCATGTTCAAGTACGTATATGTGCAGTATTTTTGTATTCATATACTTTCTCCTCTACTATCGCTTCCTATTTTCTCTTTTTTTTTTCCCTTTAAAACACGTCTACTTTCTCCACTAATTAATTGTTATAAGGTTGTTTAATCATGTAATTTCTTCTTTCTTGATTCTCAGTCTTTGTTTTTTAAGGAGCCTTTGAGTAAATAAATACTTTATATGTAACTTGGATCAGAGAGCACATGTTACTTCACCTTCTCTATTTGATTTTTTATATAATTAACTATTTTTTGATATGCTAATCTAATGAACAATATATTTAATTTGCAATTAGGATTGTTATAGTATATGAAATTTGTAATATCCAAATATATTAACTTTTGATATTTTTATCTGTGTATCGTACGGGGTGTGTGCTGGTCATTTCCTTGTAGTACATCCCTTTTTTTTTTTTTTTAGGGAATAACTTCTTGTCGTGGTTTTAGGGTTGCATTCTTGGTTAAACTAACTTTTCGGTTTGCTTGTGGGTTGTGCTTTTTTTATTTTAAAAAAAAAAGTGTTTGTTGGTGGCTTGACTTTGAAAGGCAGATGCGAGTTTACTTTCAAATTGGGTTGGGGCAAAGTCTACCACCGAAAATTGACCATTCATTGATGATCATGATTCCTCTTTGCCAAGCAAATATGGGCCCACCCGGTCATTACAAAGTGAAAAAAAAAAGGAAAGTCTATATATAAGCAGTTCTTTTTTTCAGAATAATTATAGTAAGCAGTTTTTTTTATTTTATGTAATAGCAAGCATTACACTTGAAAAATTACATCTCAATAAAAGTCTGTGTCAGGATGGGATGAAACTCCCAATTCTGCATCTCTAAATCTTGGTTCATCTGGATCCATTATAGTGAGCAATTTGATTTTAAATAATTTTGTATATAATGATCACTGATAATGAAATCAATGTTTAGTCTATAATATAAGTCATTTTAAGAGTAATTAATATCTATTTATCAATTTTAACCCGTTATCAATGTTTAATTGTGACTTTTTATATTTTTTTTCTCTTATTTAAAAGCTTATTTAATATGGGTAAAGTTAAAAATTTATTTTAACTTAAGAAAAATTTAATAACCCAACTACTATTTTTGGGTTTCTTCAAATTAGTTGCAATGACTTATATTATGGACAAGAGAGAGTAACTTAAATCATATTCTTTTGTAATATCTTTTTTAAGGGAAGAAAGCAAAAATGCATAAATAAATAAAAAACACAAACTATTTTTGGGCCCCGCTGATATGAAGCGGATGAATTTAAGAAAAAAACAAACTATTTCATATAGTTTCTTATTCTATTGATATTTCGTAAGCTTTCTTTTAATTAAATATTTTTCTGAATTTTATTACAATTGTAAAGATTCTCTTAGATTTGTTTAAGATACACACACAATTGAAATGCTTGCTATAAAAATGTGAAAAATATACCTTAATAAAAAAATATATGTATCTAAATAAATCTAAAGTATAAGTTTTATAAAAAATCCTATTTATAAGAAATTAATTCCCATTCTCGAAGTAAAGCCACGGCTGATGCATAAATTCTAGTTCTCGTGTTTCAAACAAAGATTGACTATTTCTTAAGTAATGAATTTCTCTTTTCGGGGGAAAAACAGAGATTGACTATGAGATAAATATATAGAAGGGTTTTATTTTAATTTATATAAATTAAAATTATATATAAATATAAAGTAAACCAAACAAGCTCATGTCTTTGCCCCAGCAATGGAGCTAAATAGAAGCTTCCAAATTCCAATCACCCTACAAATTCATTAAATAGAAAAATACTCCGTCCGATCTCTCATATAAGATATATTTATTTAATTTAATAAGATTATAGAAGTTAATTAAAGTAATTAATATGATATGTATTTTCTAAAACATCATAGTCATCTTCATTAATTTCTCCATTCCCCTCCTCCTTGGTCATTACTGAGGCAACATTCATAGGAGTAAATTAGAAAAAAAAATTGATAAATATAAAAAATATATTTTATATTTAGAATTAAAATTAACTCCCTACATATGTCATATATTAAAGATCAGAGGGACTACAAGAGTGGGTCTTCCCTTCCCACAATTTATAACTCTTCATGTTATTAAAAAAAGGTTTAAGAGGCAATTTTATCTTGAAAGTGTCAAAAATGGAGTAATTTTGCCATGTTCATTCTCCCAGTTAATTTTGACCATTAGTTGATCAAATATGCTGAATTAGCAATATACATATCATGTAAGTCATTTTTATTAAGATGCAAATTTGATCCGAAAATCCTTATATTATTTACTTCATTTTTTTCAAAGTTATATTTAAAAATTTCTAGAAAAATTTACATTTTAATAAAAATGACTTAGATAATGTATGGACTGTTAGCTCATCATATTTAGTCAACTAATAGTCAAAATTAGTTAAAATAACAATCAAGATAAAATTATTTCATTTTTTACATTTATAAGGCAAAATTGTCTCTAAAAAAATTTTTAAGATAAAATTATCCCTTAGCTATAATTCTTAGGATAAAATTGACCTTTAACCCATAAAAAAAAATTATAACTCTTCATTTCAGCATCACAGAAAAGAGTTGGAAATACGGTCAACTCTATTTAAATAAGTTTAGACTATTACATGATTAACTCTACAAACTAGTAGACAAAGGTGAATAAGGATATAGAAGCATGAGAACCAAAAAAAAAAAAAAGGACGGAGGAGCAACAATGTGAAGTTATATGAGCAAGCTGCTAGCTTTGCCTTTGTGATCATTTTTGAAACCCTTGAAAAATTTTATTTATGTAAATTGAGATAAAATTTTTCTCACATATTTATCTTATACATTCTTAATCATAATTAAAAAATATTTTTAAATACTTCAATTAATATTCCAAACAAACACGCATTTTTTTGGTGACTTGTATCTAGAAGCTCTTATTTTTTTCAAACAAAAGAAAAACAACAACAACAAGAATTTTGAAATTATAAAATTCTAAATCAATTATTTCCTAAAAAATGAGTTATGAATTATCCATCAAGTTTCAACATTCATTTTTCAACTCTTAGTAACAAACCTCATTTAGAATTTTACAATTTTAAAGTTTTTTCCTATCATTTTCCAAAAAAAAAAAAAACTCAAACTTACTTTTCTAGAAGCAAAAGTCACTTTTGAAATTACCCAACATCACTCTAAACATAGAGTGTGTTTGAATTGACGGTGGAAAAAGTGACTTATGGATAAATTCGATTGGGTAAAAGTCAAATTGGTGTAAATTGTTTATGTTTGGATTAGCGATTGGATAAGTGCTTTTATAAAAGTGAATATGTTTGGTTTAGCTTTTCCATAAGTGACTTTTGAGATATTTAAAATAAAAAATTGTAAAATATATTAAAAGTGGAAAAATGTATTAGAAATAATTTAGATAATTAAATTGCAATGAAAATGTAAATAAATTATAAATAATACAAAGTTAAAGTTTCTGATATAGTCAAATATAACAGAACAAATCATATCAAATGTTCCCTACAGTTAGATTCCTGATGGCATCACGAACATGATTTATTTGGGTTGCAGATGTCCGAGAAGAGCACACACATGATAACAACATCATAACATATCACAGAAGCATTTTCTCATAGCATTCACATTGCATATTGAAAACAAATACAGAGCATAGCATTTCGAGTTCATATCTTCATAGATCCAGATTGAGACAACCATAATCAGTGTAATAGACACACACATAGACACGCACACAAAGACACACAGACACACACAGGCACACCAGACACCCACACGCACACCAGACACACACACGTACACGGACACACACACACACACACGCACACCAGACACCCACACACGAACAAGCAGACACACACACACACAAAGTAAAGTGTTCAGCTCACATGGTTCACAGATCAATGAAGACAGAATGTTTGAACCTTACCTGAAGTGAAGCTTAGGTCACCCGCGATGGAAGGAAGCACGGTCGGACAGTTCGAGTGAAGTGACCGGTGAGATGAGGGAAGATAGATCCGAAGTACTTAGAGCCACAGTAGGGCCAGCAAATGCTATACTACACAGATCGGACGAGAAACCCACTGCAAACGACGAGAATGAGCTCAGGTTACACAGATCAGACGAGAACGGTTCTCCTTGTGCACACGACTCCGAAACAGTATCCTCGTCGGTCGAGAATAGCCGGCGCAACGCGTTTCCAGATGTGCGACGGAGGAACAAACTGAGCTTCGAACGGCGATATCTGAGACTGCCGACGACAACAGCGCGGCGATGAGTAGAGAAAGATAGAAACGAGGAAGTTCGAAGCTCGTCTGTGTGCGAAATGGCTTTAGAAATGACGAAGAAATGCGAAATGAGGAGAGAGAGAGATGACAAAAAAGCTGACACCATTTAATGAATATTTAATGGTCATAAATTCCCTTAAGCTCGGTTGGTAAGCTGGAGGAAGGAGATTATGAAATAAGCTCTTATTTTATCATAAATCAGTTCAGAAAATACCCAAACCAAACACTGAACAGTGTCCAACCAGCTTATAACTTCTCAATTGGGCTTATAAGCCCAACCAAACACTCTCATAGTCTTATTGTGTGTTTAAATTATTATGGTCAAATTTTTTTTTTCCAATTTGACTTTTAGATGCTTAAGATATGTTCTTTTAAAGTAATTTTTTTTTTCATTTAAAATAATGTAGGACTCACATCAAGATTCTTCACTTTCTTCTCATGGACATCTTTGCTCTCCATCATGAGATTAAGTGGTTATTTGGTATGAGATGTTTTTTTTTGGACTTTTTTAACTTGTATTTAAAAAAAATTAGAGAACGGAGCTAAAAGTTTTTAATTAATTTTTTTATTCTTTTATTTTGCATTTTCTCTCTATTAAAATTTTATAACCGCATTTCTCCTAATTTTTTTTAAAATCTAGTTTATAAAAATTCCCCCACCAATCCCTTTATACCAAACTGTTAGAGTTAAGAATAAGAGTCATCTCTTTACGGGCTCGGGCCTAAATAGGCCCTAAAACCCCTCAAATTTGAAGCCTAGCCCTTATGCTATCGGGCTAAGCCCAGGCCTGCAGCCTTTAGTCTCCTTTAACTAAAAAAATAATATTTGTTCTATCTTTTTAAAGAAATAAAGTTAAAGCAATAACTTTCTAATTTAAGACATAAATATTATCAAAATTGAATTAGAAAAAAACTAAGTTAGAATAACAAATTATCATGATGAAAATTTCAACACTTTACACATACATGCTTACACAGTCACACATAAAATTTGTTACTGGTAGTCACATGTCAATAGACTTATCTTTTTTTATGAAAAAAATAATTTTTATAGGTATCTACACCTATGAAATTATCATAGGTGATATAAGTTTTGTAAATCACAATCTTTATTTTACTTCAAATAAAGTTCACTTTCAAGTTTTATAATCTAGTTATAATTTTGCTTTAAATTAAGATACATTGTTATTAAAACTTAAAATTTTCTAGTTAAAATCACTATCTAATGTCTAAATAGTCTATTTTTTAAAAAGTTTGAATAAATCAACCATGGTGGAAAATCAAATAAATCAAACTATTTTATAAAATTAAATTAAAAAATAATAACAATTAAATATTTACAATATCATTAATAATATAAAAATTATAGTATTATATGAATAATTTTAAAAAAATAAAAATAAAAGGGTCTAAAAGGGCCGACCCTTTTAGATCCTCGACCTGTTAGGATTGGCCCTTTTAAGCCTGTTTGCAATTTCTAGGGTAATTTTTTAAATTTGACCGTTGTGATAAAAGGACTTAAATGGGTTGGCCTGACGAGCTCGGCCCATTTTTCTGACTCTACAAATAGCTATCAGAGATAACAAATTTTGGCTTTTGCTTAAAAGGGTTTTGTTTATCAAAAGTCCAATTGTTTCAGTCTTAGACCAAAACATTGCCAGAACAGAGAAACACATGTTTCTCCCTTTAATTGCAAGGCGCCATCTCAAATACACTTTAATACCTATTTGGATTAGTTGTATGTAGTTGTAATTTTTTATAAGTGATACTGGTGAAAAGTAACGTTGGTTAATTATGATTTCTGTTTGAATTTTGTATAAGTGACTTTGAGAATTTTAGTTATATTTATATTTTTTTTATTAAAATTATTTGTACATATATAATTACCAAAAAGGCTATAAATTCAATGAAGTTACTTACATTTTCATGATTATATTTAATAGTAATTATCATCAAATATTTAATAATCATTATTAAATATGATTTAATAAATGACATGAATATTTAAATATTAATTTGATTTTATTATCTTTATTATTTAAATTAGTTTAAAAATTCATATTAAGTAATAGGCAAAATAATATTTAAAATAATATTAATTGAACCACATTGGTTGAAAATTAATAAGAAAAACATATGTAAAGAAAATTTTGGAGCAAAGGTAAATTGCAAAAATTCATTATAGTTGATCAAAATTTTATAAAACTTACCCAGATAAGATAAATAGGTTTTATAACTACTTTTATAAGCTTAAACAAGCTTATCTGAGCTCCCACCATTAAACTAAACATGAACCTAATAAGCTGGCCCAAATTATTAACTTTAATCATAAGGCTAGAGAGTAAAACGCCAGCAAAAAATATAAAGTAAAAGAAAAATGAAAAATTAATAAGATATTGATTGAAATGGTAAGAGATCCTACTAGGTAAGAAAAAAAACATAAATTTAAATATAAAAAGTGTACTTAATAAAAGAGCTTTATCTATAATATTTTTAGTTCATAAAGAAATTAGACATATATCCAAAATGACTCGGATGTTTTATGTCCGTACCTAAGAAAGAGAAGAATGAAAACTTCATATTAGAGTTTATAAAAGCAGATAGCCCAGCATACTCAAGGATATAGCTGAATCAGCAAATGATGGATGACTGGATAGACTTCGGCATCCGAACAATTACAAGCATCCTTTTGTTTTTTTTTTCCCAACCACAAGGATCCATACACAAAAGCTGTAAAGCATTGGCCATAATTAAGCCACAAGGCTAATGATGGTGCTTCCATCAACAAGACAATGTGAGGAAAAAGTTATTGAAAAGTCAAAAAATACTTTTTGTAGAGAAGAATAGGATAATCAAGATTTTAGGGTTTATTTGATTTATGGAGGGTAGATGAGGAAATTATATGTTATTTTGTTTAGTTTATCAAAATAAAAAGAAGGAAAGAGAATTTAATTTAAAATTTTTCCTCCCCTTCAACCAAACACATGTAGGGAGACAAATGTGGGAGAGTGAAAATGCAAACAATAATATATTGAAAAAAAAATGCCAACAATAAAACTCTTACTATGCCACAAACAAGACATTTCCCTTTAATATATATTTGTCTTTTTTAAATTAGAAAAAATTATATTTAGATTCTAAATAAAAAATAATAATAATAAATCATCATTTGAAATCTTAAAATTGCATTTAAGTTTTATAGAATTTTCTTGTAATAAATTTTAATTGTCAGATATGTATGAACTTGTCAACAGACGTTCATGTGCTTTTCATGTAAATGTCTATAAACTTGTCAGTGGAATTGGAACTTAGTGTAAAAAAGTCCCTTAAAATTTAAATATAATTTTGATATTTTAAGGGAGTATTTTATTTTATTTTTTCTTCTCTAGGATCTAAATGCAATTTTCCCTTTTAAGATTGATGCTCAGTTTTTTTTTTTGAAATTTTGAACTAATCCTGGCTTAGTCATGCAATTGAAGAATTTTAAAAAAAAAGATATTGAATTTTTTTCTCAGTAGACAAATACTCCCTCCCATCCTCAATATAATATATATTTAACTAATTTAATTATATTAGTTGAGTTGGTTAATATGATTTATATTTTCTAAAATACCCTAATTATCTTCCTTAATTTCCTCTTTCTTTTTCTTCTTTGACTATTGTTGAGAGGGCATTAATAGAAGTAAATTAAGAAAAGTTTAGCAAATATGAAAAATATATCTTATGTTTATAATCAAGATCAACTCCTAAAATATATCATATATTTAAGACGCGAATGAGTAAAAGCAATTTAAATTTTCTTATTATCTGTACATATGAGCACAAATTAAATTAGAGTTAAGGTCCAATTTTACCCTTAGAATTTGTTATGTGAGAGTAATGTTGCCCTGAAAGTTTTTTGAGATGCAATGTTGTCTTAGAAGTTTCTAAATCGTAGCAATTTTGTTCTGGCCGTTATCTATGTTAAATCTGACCATTAGTTGACCACATATATTGAGTTGGCAGGTCAACATGTCATCTACGTCATTTTTGTTAAGGTGTAAATTTGCATTGAAAGTTTTCACTTAGGATCAATGTTACCCCAGAAGTTTTCAAATTGTAGCAATGTCGCTCTGACCATTATCCAAATTAATTTTCACCGTTAGTTGATCAAATATACTAAGCCGATATTATGCATAACAATGAAAAAAAAAGAAGTCACAGATGAAGGAGGAGCCCATAGTTGCTAAAAGAGTACTGAAGAAAAAGATTAAATTACCATATGCATGATATATTGAGAGAGATTTTTGAGACTAAGGCTGGCAGAAACTCTTTGCCGTTGTACTCTATTGACATCAAGATAGGCGGGTACCTTTGTCTTCACCACATAAGATTCTTTCATCTCTTTGATTTTCTCCAATCCTTCATATGAGATACATTTTCTTAATTTTTTTGCCTTACTTATAAATTTAACTTGAAAAAAATAAAGTGGACTTATCACATCAACATATTTGGTTAATTAACGATCAAATTTAACCTAGATAATAGTTGTGGTGAAATTGCTACAATTTAAAATTTTTCAAGGTAACATTGTTCTTAAGTGAAAACTTTTCAAGCAACATTGCTTTCAAGTAAAAACTTTCAAGACAAATTTTCACTTTATATAATAGCCACAGAGAAATTACTATGATTTGAATACTTTAGAGACGACATTGCTCTTAAAAAAACTTATAGAACAACATTGATTCTATGTGACAACTTCCGCTGCTACATTGACCCTTAAACTCATCATGTTCGAGAATGACACAATTTCAAAATTTGGGAAATGTGCTTGTTGGAAAGGTTTAAAATTTTAACTTTAATGTTCCTAATTAGCAAGATTAGTTTCAAATCAAAAAGTGATTTAAATCTTAAAACCCTTTGAGTAAAAAAATCATCAAGTTGGGGAAAAATAAAGGTATAATATCAAATCCAATGTCCCTAGACGTTATCCCTAGGCATCACATATATCTCTCTCCAGTGTTCCTTTTTATTTTTGATACCCTCTCTTAGGGGTGAAAATATGTTATGTTAGGTTTTATCTAAATAGGTCTGGGTTTTTGACGAAAATCCAAAGCCTGAGTTTATATATAAGCTTTTTTTTTACTCCTAAGCCAAGCCTTCAAAAGGTTTGATAAGGCCAGACCTTTAAATAGGCTTAAAACCTATGCATCTAAATTCATATATAATTCATCAAGTCTATTTAAAAGCCTATGTTATGTAAAAGATTAGGAATTCGTTATAATATGAAAATAAAAGAGTTAGTAAGAAAAAAGGAAAAAAAAACACTTAGTAACAATAATTGTCTAAGTAAGAATAAGAAAAATCAATCATCTATTAACTAAAGATTTTTTAAAATCAACTAATTACGACAAATGTCATATAAAATTAGATTTTATCTCTTGTTTTTCTTGTAGATAATGAGACAAACTCCTCATAATGGGATCATTTTCATTTGGGCATCACTAAAATAAACTTACTATAACTATTATGTTGCATCAAATTACACAAATCAAGGGAAAGATAGTGAGCTGGCATTCCCATATCAAACAATCAAAAAGAAGAAAAGTATATGTGATCAATTGATGGAATGAAAAGGTTAAGTTCACTCGTAAATGATGAAATGCGAAACTTAAGTTTAAGACTAAGTTATTAATTTTATAAATAATTTACAAAATTAATTTAGATTAAATGATATATAATTATGCATAATAATACATTTTACGAAAAAAAATAAATAGGCCATGCTTATATGCTTATAGACTATACTTTATAAAAATAGGCCTGATCTATTTATCTAAATAGGCAAGACAATATACCTAAGTTTAAACCTGATTTATTTACTAAATAAGTTAGGTTAGGCTTAAAGCTGACTAGACCATAAGCTTATGGGACTTAGCTTATTTTCACCCTTATCCTCCCTCCACCGTTCTAACATGTATAATTTTTTTTTGTCTCCCATTTATTTTTTTTTCTTCAAAACTACCCATGTAATTAGATGCTTTTATAATATCTAAATTACTGTTAATAGCATTCCAATATACGGAATTATTAACTGAGGGCACTCTAAATTTTTTTTAGGAGGATGATAAAAAAATATCATTTGAATTTTAAAATTTTGTTGACAAATACATTAATAGGATTAATAAGAATAGTAATACAATTGACAACTCATTTTATTATTAAATCATA
The DNA here is from genome assembly GCA_037074505.1 of Albizia julibrissin. Taxonomy (NCBI): domain Eukaryota; kingdom Viridiplantae; phylum Streptophyta; class Magnoliopsida; order Fabales; family Fabaceae; genus Albizia; species Albizia julibrissin. The sequence goes on along the minus strand of CM073483.1, from coordinate 37,046,948 downwards.
TATTTAAAATTTTAAAGTTTAGATTATATTTTTTTGAGTTTTTTTTATAAATAGTCAATTTAATTAATTTTTTGGACGGGGAAAATCCTCAAATGACATCTGACGCTGGACGGGATGCTCAGATTTTATCTGCAGTAATGGGTACCGAACATATAATAATTATTACCAAAAAAAAAAAAAATCACTCAGAGGGAGTAAATGCGGACGACAATTGAGTGGCATCGTCAGTTTCTCTCGTCAGCCGTCATCCTTTTCTCATCATCTTTCATAATTTCTAAATTATTTTCATTCAATTAATTTAAAAAATCACAATACTCTTTTGATTTTTTTTTTCTCAATCAACGATCCACATAAACTCATGAGAATGATAAGAAAGAGAGATGAGGAGGATCTGCTTCCTTTGTCTATGTGGGTCTCCCAAGAAGAAGAAGAAAGAAAACGTGCATATTCAAATTTCAGCCCCTGACTGAGAATTGCTGATCAAGAGGAAGCAGAGCAGATATACCATCAACATCACAAGAACAGAAAAACCGGGTCCTAATTTTTTGTAATCAATCAATGGAGATCATGAAATCCGATAATCATATAAATTCTCTCTGCAACATCCAAACAAGAAAATCCGAAGTAGTCTTTGAACACAGTGATTCAAGCAAAAATGGTGGATCGATGAGCAGGATGAGGAATTGGTGGCCTCCTTCTTGAATTCCATTCCTTCTTACCAATATTCCTCGATAATGCATTAGTTCTCCGTAATCCTCCTCCTCCTCCTCCATAGCTTCTTCTGCAACTCTTCTTCTTCTCTGCATTTTCTTCCTTCCTCAGATCCTCCAAGCTCTTCACACTCGCCAATGAAGTAAATGATCGTGATTTCCCATCGTAATGCCTCGAAAGCCCCATCCTGCAACAGAAAGGTACAATCTTTACAACCCAAATCACAAATCCAGAAACTAAAACTCAAGAATCAAGCTCAAGCTCGCTTAATTACTTAATGGGAAGTTGCTGCAACAGAGAGGACATGTCGCTCAGAGAGTCCTGTGCTGATGATGATGAAGATGGAAGAAATTTACTGGATGTTTCTTCTTCCGAGGAATCAGATTCCATTGATGACCCACTTGAAATCCCAGAAGATGATGAAGAAGAATGAACAAGATCATCATCATCATCTTGAACTGGTCCTTTTCTGTGAGCTTCCACCATGCGATTCTTCAGCAAGTCCATTTCTGAGTTCTTCTTCGAATACCCTTTATGGGTTTCTTTGGTTTGATTCAGTGCATATAAATATATAATCTGAACGATTTCCACTGTTTTCGTTGGAACCTAATCAATGGTCGCACCTTTTCGGTGTTGTCAGGCAGAGCTTTCAATGGAATAGACAGATAGAGACTTGAGCGTTTTAAGATTTGGAAGGCATGGATGGTTTATAAGGAAAGTTTTTAGCGTGATGGATTTTAATGGATAAGATCGATGATTCGATGTTTTCTTCTTCTTTTCCGTTTTTAATATTCATTGTGAGCAAAGAAATGACAAGAGATTCGTCTTTATCCGTGCATTCGATATTCGAGGAAAACATTGGAAAACAATTTTAAAATTGAAAATTTTCAGATCAGTTTTTTTTAGTGAGAATTAGTGTGTGTTTGTTAGGCTTCCAAACTATAGTTTCAAACCATGGTGTGCGTAAATTAATTTTAATAAATAATTCATAACTTATTTTTTAAAAAATATATGATTTAAAATTTTGTAATTTTAAAGATTTTTTTTATCTTTTTATCAAAACATTTATGCAGTTGTCCAAATTTTTATTTTTGATTCTTGAGTTAGTGCATGCTTGTTTTGAGTTCAAATTACATGCTCAAAAAATCTATGAGATTTAGAGGTCATCCTTTAAAATGACTTCGTTTTGAGGGATAAGCTCCTAAGCTTATAGATGAGTTGAGAATGTAATTCAATCCTATTTGTTTTAACAATGTCGTTTTGCGAGATAAGCTCTTAAACTTGTAGATAAACTGAGCATGTAATTCAATCCAGTTTATTTTAACCTTTTAGAAGTGCTTTTTTAATTTTTTAAATAAGTATGTGAGAAGAATTTTATTTCCCTTCGTGGAAAAGCGCTTTAAAGCATTTTTTTTATATTGCCAAATGATCACTTATCATGACTGATTATAGGGAAAATAATACATAGAGAACTTGAAAATTGCTAAAAAGTACTTGAATTTATATAATCCTTGTGAAGGTGGGACATCCAAAAATGGGATTTTGAAATTTAAGGAAACAGGAAAGAATATCCCTAAAAAAGGTTCTTGATCACCTAGTCAAAGACCTACCAGCCACCGGCAAATGACTAAAAAGAGTGATATTGTTACCTATTAAACGAAAGTTGTTAATAGTTAATAAAATGTAGTGAATAGCTATACAAAAGTTATGAATGACATAAAAAAGTGATATTTTCTTGATATTATCATCTGGTATCCAGTTTGTGATTCGTGGCTTCCCCTCCCAACATAAGTGACTCTTCTGAGACTCGAACTCGAGACCCTTGAGGGATCTAACAGGGCCTTACACCACTAGATCAACTTTATATTAGTGAAAGAGTCATACTTTTTACTTGATAAACGAATGCTGTTAATAGCTAATCACATGTAGCAAATAGCTGTACAAAAATTGTGAATAAATTGAAATAATGATTTATTCCTTGCTAAATAAAAGTTATGAATAGTTAATAAAATGTAGTGAATAACTATATAAAAATCATGAATGAGCTATATAATTAAAGCTAAGAAGTTAACTTATATAATTGTTTGCATTTTAATGTCAAAATTTGGCAGCTCAATTGAGAAGGATAAGGCCTTATTTGGTATCATGGAAGAGTTTTTTATGGAAAAAGAAGTGGAAATAGAAGCAAAATTGAAATTGAAAGTAGGGATAAAAGTGTGTTTGGTATAACTATGGAAGTAAGATATAATTTATAATAATATATTAATTTTAAATATGAGATGTCAAATATACTCTTACAAACCCTAGCCTCCACCCTCACATCCACCCTCAGGCCACCATCAATCTCATCGGCATCCACCATTAATCTCATCGACAACATCACCAGCCATAGAAACTACCCATAATTTCAACAACAATTAAAGGCATCCTGAGAAATCAAATATTGATGTCAAATGTTAAAAGTAAAAAGTTTGCATAATGTAATTATCTTATATTTTGACTAATTACTATGTTTAATGTGAAATATATTATAGATTAGTCAAAAAAAGAAAGAATATATCAAATTGGATTACTGTGAATGATCAAGCAAAGATTAAGAAGCTATTGAACAAATAAGTTATTAAATAGGGGGAGAAATCAAGAAAAGAAAGGAGTTATTAAGTTTGATTATTGGGAATAATCAACAAGGATAAAAAGGAAGAAGAGAAGATATTGAAGAAAGAATAACTTATAAAATATAATGGGAATGTCAAGTTTCAAGTTTTTAGATTTGGTATTGTAGGTTGTTATGCTCAAATGGAAGTTTGAATGGCTTAATCGGAAGCTAAAGTGCCTTATATAGAAGTTATATCATCTTAACTCGAGTGATACTTCATTATCACTCGAGTGACACCTCGAGAAGTGATTTTCACACATTTCACTCGAGTAAAGGAAACATCACTCGAGTGATTATCCAATTTCAGCATACTCTGTTCAACTTTGTTTTTATTCAGTATGAGGGAGGTTTGATAATTTGGTCATATCTTCTAAATCATAAATCCGATTAAGATGAAACTTATTTCATATGAAACTAAACTTCAAATGCGACACATAGACACCAAAATAAAGTTTAAAGGAGTTCATATGAAAGAGATATGAGTTTTGGAAGATGACACTCAAAATCAACGTTGTATTCCAAAATAGGTTTAATAATTTAGACATATCTCATGTACCATAACTCCGATTGAGCTGAACATATTTCATATAAAATTATACTTCAAATGCGACACACAAACACCAAGATTAAGTTTAAAGGAGTTCAGATGAAAGAGATATGAGTTTTGGAAGATGATACTCGAAATAAATGTTGTATTTCAAAATAGGTTCAGTAATTTGGACATATCTCCTATACTACAACTCCTATTGAGCTAAAACTTGTTTCATATGAAACTAATATGGTTTATGGAAATCTAGTTTGTTCTGAATGAGTTTCAGATGAAAAAGATATGAACTTTGAAATTTAGTGCTTGAAATCAATGTTGTATTCCAAACTAGAGGTTACAAGTTGGATCATAACTTTTGGAATATAATGTCTTTGGGATCGATTCTAGTTGCTGTGAAAAGTAGACTTAAAGAGCTTTCTGGAAATAGGTCATTTTCTAAATTTGAAGTTATATTCAAAGAGTTATGCCTACTGAAAATTAACCTCTGTGAAAAAATATCTATAATATGAGAGTTAGTGATCTTCTGATGAAGATCACTCGAGTGATCCATGATGAGAAATCACTCGAGCGATTGAGAAAGATCACTAATTGAGGAAATCACTTGAGTGATTCTTGATCACTTGCATGACACTTACAATTGATCTGAAAATTACTCGAGTGATTTAAAGTTACATTCAAGTGATATTGCTCACAACTTTTGAATCACCATATCGGATTTTTTGATATTCTTTCAAACTTATTTAAACTTTGATTATATTGCTTCTAATTATTCCTAATCAAGTTTATATGAAGATTATAGATGATTAAACCTGGATTAGAGCTCAACGACCAAAATACAACTTTGTGTCAGAAGCTTCAACGGCTACTTCCAACTGATTTCTAACAGTCATATTCTTAACGGGAAGAAGAAAAAGCTCAACGGACAAATACTCTTCATCAACTATAAATAGAAGATCATTCAAAATAAAAGTGAGTTAGAGTCTATCTCTGCCAAAATGCTGAAACTTTGACTCCAACATTCCAACTGATATACTCTCTGTTTCTCAGTGTTTACATAATCTACTTTAGAGAGAGACATTATTTGTATTGTGCTTCAGTGTTCATCTTAATTCACTTATAAGAGTGAAGATCATTGTAATCCTTCATCATTAAGGTTGTATCCTAATAGGGTGTAAGGGGGAGTAACTCGGTGTGAGAATTGTAAAAGGCTTTACAAGTTCCCAACTAAACTTATAGGATTATAGAGGTTCTCAAGTACCCAATTAAACTTGAGTGAGACAGTGGATTGAAATCTCAGGAGGGGCCTGGGGATTGGACGTAAGTAATCTTGGATTGGATTGAATCAGGATAAATCACAGTTTGCATTTTCTCCTTCTTAAGCTCTTATATTTCCAGCAAATATGATTTGAATAAGTAATTGCGGATTTATAATTCATCACTTTCATACTTATTGATTTCATTAAAATACAAATTTTTTTTCAGAATTATTAAGTTTTATTTTACACCCAATTTACCCCCTCTTAGATGTCAGCCGAATCTAATAAATATTACTCGAGTAACCACTCGAGTGATGCAATTCCAGAAAATAGAGCATCGTATCATAAATCTTGATACTCATTCAAATCTATTCTAAACTTGTTCTAAGTACTTCCAATTGGTCTAACACTTCATTATACTTGTACTTAATCATATTGCAGGTAGTTAATCATAGATTAAATCAAGATTAGCAAAAAACATTTTTGTGTTAGAGCATTAAATGCACTAAAATTCAAACGCTTCATATTCTCTCTACTCAATGGCTAAATCCAAAGACACAAAGAATAATATGACATTCTCAACAGATAAAAGCAAGACCATACACTCTAACGGCTATAATCAAATAGCAACAATCTTCAAACATTCTCACGTTATAAATAGAAGAGTATTGAAGACAGAGTAACTAACTAAACTGTGCATTTACTGTTACATTCATTTTGCTAAGTCTCAAAAGCTCTATATGTGAATTTGTACTTCAGTGATTATTCATTTACTCTTGTAAGAGGATATACTTAAGCATTTATTTCATCTGAGATACTTAAGGTAGTGAGACCTTGAGTGGGTATTGATTGGAAAGTGTAAGGGGGAGCTAGTATTCTTTGAAGAAGATCTAGCTTGTACTGACGCATCAAGAGACCTGTGAATCTTGGAAGATAGTGCAAATCTCATAAAAGGCCTTCTAGGAACTGTACTTAGGTCAAGTGGATTGGGCCGAACCAGTATGACTTTCTTGTGTCCACCTTTGGTGATACTCTTTTAACTCTCCTCTCTTTACTTAGCTTGTGTTGAAGTTTAAAATTTTAAAGTCAGAAGGACTCTCTTGAGTCCACCTTTGGTGTGATATCCTTCTAACTCTCCTCTCTTTACTTAGCTTGTGTTGAAGTTTAAATTTTTAAAGTCACCCAATTCACCCCCCTTGCGTGAAAAGCTTACATTAACACAAGACACTGTCAGACACTAAATGTGAGTACCTCTCCTAACAAGGATTCGAATCTTCGTTCACCATGTTATGATGGATTAACCCCTTTCACTAGGCCCAACTCCCATTGTTTGTATCATATTACTTTAAATTAATATTTGTCATCTTCTATGTTCTATCCCTAAACTAAAGCCCACCTTTTTCAGACTATTGTCTCTAATAGATTTTCAATATTATTTAGAAACAAAAAAGCCTATCCTATCTTGGTGAATATGGTATTTCATTTTATTGATTTATTTATTTTTTTGATTTGATAAAGGGTTTCCACCATGGTGTATTTTAACCAACAACTTGTTAATATTTTATTAATTTATTTAATTATACCACCATAGTGTATTATAATACCCATCTCTAATATTCTTTGTAATGTCCTCACCTCACAAATACTTTTTTTGTCTATTTAATGTTAAAATTTACATAAAATAAGTGACATTTTAATATCTTACCAATATAAAATGATAATGTTATAAAAAAATTTATGATTTTGAATTGAGTCTCAAGGGCAACCAATTAATGCTAGCATCTGCCTCCAGGTTTAATGAGAATTAACATAGACACTCATAAATAAATTATTACATCAACAATGAGATTTTGACTCATGATTTTGCTTGTTATTTGTCAATTCCTTACCAATTAGTTTTTCTTGACCAACATATTTTGTTATTTATTTTACATAGATATACCAAACATTCCATCAGGATTAAAGAGGAAGTGGGGGCATTGGAAATTAAACTCTTTTTTACATGAAAAGAAAATATATCTTTATAGATAGTCAAGGGAAACTAAATTGTTGAAGCACCAATAATATATAATCATATATATATAAAGATTAAAAAAATAAAATCAAGCACTTTATATACATTCATGCGTTTAGCCAAACATACAAAATATATCTATAGATTCACATTATCCCTGAAATTCAGGTGCATTTGAGAATACATAGCTTGAATTCTTTTTCTTTTTTTTAGTAAATTACATAGCTTTAATTCTTCTTGTGATGATTCATTGAGAATTTAATAAATATTTTTAAAGTTAGTAACAACTAAAGAGTGACTGATACTTTACCTAAGCTTGGATTTAAACCCTGATATTCATACTAGTATTTTCACTATTTTGTTGAGCCCCTTTTTATCCATATGTTATGCACATTAAAAGTAAAATACTTGAATATCATGTGGTGGGAAGTATTCACTAAGCTACTGCACCAAAAATTATTCACAGTTGAAACAAGTTTAGATTTACACGCAAATTATTGAGTAACTTTTCACCATGTGTTGTAACATTTATTTTCTTAAGTAAAATATGAATTCATTCTCGTTGTGAATGATTTTACTTTTGTAAAGAAGTACTACCTTCCATTTAATCCTTAATATAAGATTCATATTTTATAAAATGGATTTTATATTAAAGACATGATATAGTATTAATTTCTCATCGTCTCATTTATAGTGACCTATCTAATTTCCACAAATTTCCTTTATATACACATGTACATATGGACATGTTTGTCAAACTCGCGAATTTAAACAAACTCGTGACAGTGACATAAACTCATATCTTAAACTAAACTCGTGAGAGTTTACTTTTATCATTAAATATGTATTAATAGTGTAAAACATCCTATCTTATACTCTATACTCTAATACTAAAATGTGACACATTACCATATATTCTCTATTCTGATACCAAAATGTAAAATTTCAAAACTTTTCCTTTTTATCAACATGATGTCACTCTTATTTAAATAAGACCTATTAGAGTCAATTTAATGTTTTTCATTCAATCACATGCATGGAACAAAATGATCATGCACCTATAACAAGTATCACAACACAAGGGAGCTCTGCTCTAGCCCTCGGCCCATAAATCACACAAATGTAGATATAATACTTCCATATTCAAATTCCATGACTCAATTAAATAAATGAAAATTTATAATAATGCAATTCCATGAAAATCCTAGGCCTTAGGCCGTCCATTACTAAAATCTATAAAAGACAATCAATGAGAATTAAACAAAATCTCAATCTCGAATACAACTCTAACTATGGCAACAAAAGTAAAAATAGACAAATGTAAAGCGGCTCTTTATAGCCACTGCCTCAAGCCTTTAGTGCCTTCCCAATTATGTCATCCCTCGAACCCTCACTTGAAAAATGTGAGAAGTAACAGGGTGAAACCATAGTCTCAGTAAAATAATCACTATCTACCTTATCTACCAGTACCACCCGTGGGATGTCAAGTGGGACTGACAAACATACATGAAGAACATTCAAATAACTTAGGAACAAGCAATATCAATTTATAATCCTCAGAGAAATGAGTAAACATATCATATCATATCGTGGCATGCTACATCACAACACATCATAAAGCAATAGTTTATTCTTTGTCTTTTATTAACCCATAATCATCCTTATATTCTCCGAATGAACCCATGTGCTAAGTCTTAGTCCATGTTACTGGTGACTCTCACGAGCTCTCCGCAAGTATGGTGTAGATCGATTAGAGTACTACAAAGCACATAAGGGACCATTGGTTCCTCCAGTAGGGTTACTGCCCACTGGAATATTGCTCAAGCCCTAGGAATACTGCCCATAAGCCATTGGAATGTCATATTAGGGAATACTGACATGTAAATAAATGCTAGCTAATGGTGCACTATAATTAAACTAGCAGCCTACCACGTGATATTTAGTCTTTATATCACAACCCAATCACTAACTCTTCCATTTAGTCTCTTAATCTCAGGGGTAATCATATTTTCTCATACGCCATCAATGTCAATAGTAAATACAAATTTAACATTTAACAAGTACATGTATCAGTCATACTATCATAGCATATCAAAAGGTCACCTACTTATATCTTAAACTCATCGAAATAGTCATACAATAGCATTACAGATATCACCGGATAAGGAAAAAATATAGCATTGGCATTAGAATAATATAGTAATTAGAGCCTATGGTGTGCAGGTTGTGCATGATTGCATATAAAAATATTTAGTTAACTTAGTACACATTAAGACCTATGATTGTCTCTAACTGTTCCACATATCGACTATCTTGTTTTAGGGTTCACACATAAGTCCCACAAGACAAATTTTGGTCTTAAAACAATAAGGATCATACAAATATACCCATCATAGGCTTGTGGAGTTTTCTGAAAACTCCAACAAGCAACACCGATAGATAATATGAGTAAGATCACGTTACCTGGAACTTATCCCAATGATAGTAGTCAAAGAAAGCTTCCTCTTGTTAGATAAGGATCAACTACAAGGAAAAAATAAGTTTTAGTCAAGTAACAAGACCTCAGCTCATCTCAGGAGTTACTAAAAAATCTCGCAATTTACTTAAAAATCATGTGAGCAATAACGGTAATAGGAATCTAGGCTAGAATTGAGAATTTTTTTCAATGGAGTGTTAGAATAAACTAGTCTAACTTCTCTATATTATTAATTTGAGTTTTAGATCCAAAAAATCAGTTCTACAGAAAAATTCCTAAATTGGGATTCACAAACCCTAGCATAGATCCCTTAGAACGTCATAAATAAAGAGGAAGAAGAATGATGAAGGAAGATTAGAGAGACTTACCGATGATTAGAAATCTTAGGGCACTCTTAGAATGTCTTGCTTCTCTGTGTCTGAATGTGAAAAGAGAATCAGATTGGGTTGCCCTTCTATTTATAATATATATATATATATAATGACAACAGTTTGACTTAAATATATTTTAAATCTAAATAATTGAAATTAATCCATCAACATTCATAATTTATCATATTTAACAAAGAAATTTCTATAAAATTCATATATAAAGTCACTGAGAATTTTCAAATTAAAAAAGTTAATACAAGTTTAAAAATGAGTTAACACGATTTTGTAAGTTAGAAATATAAAAACAGTAAATTCAATGTGTAAACTTGCGAGTTTAACCGAATTTACAAAGTTTACCAATGACTTGACACGATTTTATAAGCTAGATACACAAAAATGGTAAACTCAGAGAATCAACTCGCGAGTTTGACATTAATGCATATGGGTGTATATTCTAATCTATATACTCTCTTGATTATTAACGAGTTAGTTAACTAATTTTGGAAAAATTAAAGAGGCTAAATAAATTATTTTAAAATGTTTATATTGATTATTTTTCTCAATAATAATTTGCCTATAATAATATACATATATTTTAGAAATATAATGTAGCATATGTTATAATTAAATAATTTATTTAGTTTCTTAAGTCTCTCAAAATTAGCCAACTAACTCTTTTTTTATATTATTACCGGTATCCGATTCGGGGTTCTTAATTGCCCCTCCCAATACAAGTGTCTCCTCTGAGACTCGAATTCAAGACTTAGAGAGATTTAATAGGGCCTTATATTGTTAGACTAACTCTATGTTAGTAGCCAACCAACTCTTATATTAAGTATCAAATAATAACATCTCACCTCTCAAACCAAAGGAACTGCAGGTTCCTCTCTCTTTGTTCACGGTCCCTCTCCCTTTCTTCTCTTTTCCACAACACTTCTCTCCCTCTCACTATCTCATATCAATAAAAAGCTAAAATCGAGTTACTTTTTAATTAAAAAAAATGTCACATCAAATGGTGAAAGTCATTATTGGAATGCACTATTTGTTAGCAAATCTAAACTCAGTTCCCACCCTAGACAATTTTTGATGCAACTAGGAGTACTTCCTACTACAATATTGCATCTGGATTAAGGAAAAGTTTTTTATTGATTCATAATTTATAAATACTAGGTGCACTTCAACCATAGTGAGCCATCAATACTCAATTTATTACTATTAAGTCCTATTTGAGTTGGCGTTTAAAATGCATGTTTATGCAGGTCGAAACAAAACTCTTTTCACATACTTACCTCATATATCGTAAATCATATTAGAGAAGCAACTTCCACCATTAATCCAAGCAGGCATTAAAACTACCACTAAAAACAATCAATAAGTGAGGAATACAAAAATTAAGAATAATTAATTTAATTTGTTTTGGGATATGTATCTTATATGAGCCAATATGGTTCAATCACATTGCATGCTTGTAATGGTAATCATTATTGCATTACTAAGAGAAGAGTGTTTGGTTGCTTTTTAGTATGGTAATAGGGTTTACCATGGTAATGATGATTACCAAAAAAATTGATAATTCTCATTTATACCTCCTTTATGAATACACATTATTACCACATTGTATGGTTATAAAAGTCTAATTTACCCTTTAGTCTCATTTATCTTTATTTTACTTGTCCTATCTGACCACTACCTCCTCTTATACCACTGCCTCCATCGTTGTCGCCGCCGCCATGGCAGTTGTTGCTACAACCACTACCTCCTCTTCTACCATTGTTACTATTACCACCTGCCCGCTACCACTACCCCCTCATCTTCCACTGTCGCCACCTCCACCTCCATCATTGTCGTTGCTGCCATTCCATTACCTCTTCCTCCATTGTTTTCACTATCACTACCTGACATTGCCATCTCTACCTCCTCCTCCACAAATGCCGCCACTGCTATTACCCTTTTCTCCACCGAAGCCGCTACCGCCACCTCCATCATTGTCATCGCTGCCACCATAAACCCTTCCATCACTACCACTACCTTTTCCTCCTCTACCCTCGCCGCTGCCACCACTACCTCTTCCTCCACCGTCATTGTCACCACCTGCCACCACCGCCACCACACTACTGTTACCTCTACCAATATAGCCATCGCCATTGGACGATCATCGACAAGGTAGCGTGATAATTATGATGAGACAATGAGATGAATCTTAACTATATTTTCTACAAAGATTATATTAAGGACAAAATAGACTTTGTGTGATATTTTAATTTTAAATAATTATTTAAAAAAAAACTCATTGCATCTTGTTTAAAAATCAAAACAAATAAAGCTCATTAATTAACATCGCATTACACTGCATTGCATGATGTTATGTGATCGAACCAAATGGGCCTAGTTTAAAGGAAATTCATCTAACTTTCCATAAACTTTATATTAGTTGATACATAACCTATACCTGGATAGAGACATATTTTTTTGAAGGTGATAAGAGAAATAATCTTGGAATTAAAAATTAGAGGCCTTAAAAAAATAACTAGAGGCTGTGTCAAGAGATTTATTTCTTTCATATACCTATTTATAGTTGGGGAAAGTGGTTAAAGCCATTTCACTAAAAATAAACATCGGTTGATTGTGTTAAGAGACTTATACTTATCAATGTGGATTGGGTATAGTAGAAGAGGTTAATCCCTCACAATTTAGCGAACCAATGTTTTAACCCCCTGGGAGAGATGCTCATATTTAGTGCCTGATAATGCCTTGAATAAGATTATCTCTAATAGAAGAATACTTGTGCCTATAAAATTAAAGGAGACTGATACTCATTGTGGATTTTAACTCAAAATGGACCCCTAAAGTTCTGAAAATATTAGTTAATTCTATCTTATTAGTATATATAAGCAAAAGTAGATGAATTATTTTGGGAAAATTCTAGATAAATACCATTTAAACTTACAAAACTCCAAAAAGTCTATTAACACATGGAAAGGACACATAGATCACAAGGAAAGAATATGAGATTTTGAAATATTATGCTTTCACCAAAATGCCCCTCACTAAAAAAAAGGAAAGGTCCCCTCGCCGGCCAGAGTTCCACCGGCTATCGCCTCCTATAGGAGCTCTGCTGGCTGCCGCTACCACATCGGTGGGCCGGCTACCAGAGCTCTAGTGACAACTTAAGTAATGTAATTAACTACTTGAGTATAAATATTGACAACTTTAGCTCCCTAAACCCTATCATGCATTGTTGACAAGTTGAATAAAAGCAATGACAACTTGCGCATAACAATTCGCAACTATGGTATAGAGAGTGACAACTTGGTGAGCTCAAGTTGTCATTTCTTATATTCAAGTCGTCAACGACGCTTGATATAGAGAGTTAAAGTTGTCAATTTCTATATTTAATTAATTAATCACATTATTTAAGTTGTTATTAGAGCTCTAGCAGTTGGTAGGGGTAGGGTCGACCGACAAAGCTCCAGCGATGGTGGCTAGTGGAGCATCGGCCGGTGAGAGGAACTTGCTTTTTTTTTAAAAAAAAGTGAAGGGTATTTTGGTAAAATATAACATTTATCTCATATTCCTCCCTAAGGACCTATGTATCATTTTCATGTGTTAACAAACTTTATTAAGTTTCTGAAGTTCAAATGGTATTTAAACGGAATTTTTCCAATTATTCTCTACCAATGAGCTCTATTTTATTTCATTTATATTTTTCGTTATCATTTTAGGAAAAAATATGGAAAAAGAACTTTGAAATTGCAAAATTGCAAATTAGATTTATCACTAAGAGTTGATAAGGGAATGACGAAACTTGATAAGCAATTCACAACTTAATTTTTTTTGGAAATATTTGATTTAGAATTTTGCAATTTCAAAGTTCTTTTTTTTAATATCTTTTTTCCATCATTTATTCTATTTTTATATTTAAATACTATAGCATGTCAAATCTGAGCTGAAAATCCATTTGGTTCGATTCCATTACATCCTGCAGTATAGTGTAATACGATGTAATGGTAATGCAATGCAATATTAATTACAAGGTTAGTGTTTTTTTTTATTTTTAAGTAAGGTGTAATAAGTTACTTTTTTTGAATAATTATTTAAAATTAATATATCAAACAAAATCTATTTTACCTTTAATAAATATTTATAGAAAAAATAGTTAAGAGCCATTGCGTTGCCTCATACTAACAGTCACGTTATTTCATCGAGGATCGTTCGATGTCGATGGTTGTGGTAGTGGAGGTGACAATAATAGTGATGTGGCAGTAGTGGAGGCGATGATAGGTGGTGACAGCTACAACGATGAAGGAGGAAGTGGTGGTGGTGGCGGGGGCTGGCGGCGATAACAACAATGGTGGAGGTAGTGGTAGCGGGGTTGGCGGCAATAACAATAATGGAGGAGGAGGAGGTAGTAGTGGCGGCAGCATTGGGTAGCGACGATGGCGATGGAGGAGGAGGAGGAGGTAGTGGTGGCGGCAGCATGGGGTGGCGACGATGGCGATGGAGGAGGAGGAGGTAGTGGTGGCGACGATGACAACGGTAGAGGTGGCAGTGAGGGCGGTAGAGGAGGAGGTAGTAGCAACAGCGGGGGCGGGGTCGGCAATGATGGGGGTGAAAGAGGAGAAGGTAGAGGTGGAAGCAGTGGCAACGGTGGAGGTGGTAGGGGGAAATGATGGAGGAAGAGGGCACAATGGTAGAGGTGACAACGGTGGCGTAAGGTGGTGACGACGACAGTATTGGAGGAGGAGGAGGTAGCCACGGTAGCCACAATGTTGGAGTTAGCAGCGGCAGCGAAGGGTGTCAACGACGGTGGTGGGGGAGGATAAGGAGGTAGTTGCGGGGTGGTTGTGGCATGCTGTGATAAGTGAAATGGGATAAGTGAAATAAAGACAAATGAAACTAAATGATAAATTGAACGTTTTCAACTATGTAATGGGGTGGTAATGAATATTTATAGGGATTACCAATTTTTTGGTAATCACCATTACCATGGTAAACCCTATTACCATGCTAAAGAACAGCCAAACACTCTTATCTTGATAATGCAATCATGATTACCATTACATGTATGTTATGCGGTTGAACCAAACAGGCTCATAGATCATAATCCAGCTAGCAGTGGAAACTCTTTAATAAAATTAAAATTTGTGTTATAATTAATTTATTTTAATGAACAAATAAACAACATAAGCTGAGAGTTTTGAATTGGAGCCGTTGAGTATCATTTTTATTTCAATAGTATTTAGTAATATTTAACCATAACAATTTTACAATCTTATCCATATCAATATTCTGAATCATAACACTGAATGATTCTGGGAACTAACCCTTCAAAATATTTTTAAAATCTGTTAGAATTAATTTATTTAAATTAAAAAAAACAAAAAGGACATACCTTTTGATTTTTTTTTTGATAGAACATACCTTTTGATAATATATATAAAGCCATGATCATTACTAAATAGGCCGAATTACAAGAGCATTGAACCCATTAATTACCCATTTTGTTAATTAATGATTCCTAAATATATTTAAAAGGAGGTTTAAAGAAAGTCATAGAATCAGCAATGACTCGTAACCATATTGGGCAAATCAATTTATGCAAATATTAGTATTTCTAAATGCAACGTCAAATTCTGGTAAGCAAATGTAAAATTGCTGAGAAATGAGTTTTTCCACTAATTTCTTTTTTTATTTAATATCTTAACTATTGGAACATATTTTAATAAAAAATTGCTAATCTCGTCAATTATATCCAATTTGAATTTTTGAGTGTCCCACATTATGTATATGGTTCAATATATAATCTAATCCTTTAGATGTGGTTTGAGTGTTTAGTGTCTCCATGAGAATTAGCTACTATGCTAACTGTTGGTGAGACAATTTAAAATTTTCTTGTTAAGTAAGAAAATTATTTTTCTAAAAATAGAACATGAAGATATTATTTTTATTTTAGATTTTATATACATTAAAATATTTTTTGAAAAATTGAAAGTAAAAAAAAAATTAATCTAATCTATTTAAATTAGATTCAACGGTGCTCACAGTAGTGATGAATTCTTATTGTTTTTCTTTCTGGTTAGTATTAATGAGTGAAGTAAGAGGAGCTAACCCCTCACGACCTGAGTGATTCGAATCGGATTGTCTCCAAAAATACATGTACAAATTCAAAATACTGCTAACTTGAGAAACCTCTCTCATTCAGAGAGTGAGTCCAATGCAAAACGTCTGCCTCGGAAGTCGGGATCGCCCCTGAAGCATCTCTCTCTCTCCATCGCCACGCCAACAATGCCCACTAGTCCTCGTTTCGCGTGAGTGAGAGAAGTGCGTTCTTTTGATCCTCTGGCCTATTCCTGGTAGTCATTTTTGTTTTTCCAAAATGATCAATCCCTCATTGTCCCTGCCAGATAAACAGTGAGTGAGTAAGTTTCGTGAAACTTGAAATGAAGTGCCATAACTTTCTGGAACAAGGTCCCTATTTGTAGACTGTAAGTCCCCTCTCTCTCTCTCTCTCACTTCTTTTCCCCCCCTGAAGAGCAAGTGTGTAGCTATTGATGCTCTCATTTTCAATAAGTTGTTTCTTTCAGTCGACTAATCGGACACTGCAGGAGTCGCACTGTCTGGTATGCCTCCGGTGAACAACTCACCGGTGAAGCAGCCGTGGCTCGTACCTGCTTGTTTCTCTCGGTCGACTTAAGCTGGTAGGATGATGAGTGAGTTGAAGAGGCTCCTGGTCAATGATCCTACTGTGGGCATTTTATAGTTTTTATGTTTTTGGGGGAAAAGTATAATTTATATTAATTAGTGGAATGCACTCTCTCGATCACTAATTTTGTTTTTTCAGAGAATTCGCTTCAAATGTGTTCTTCATGTTATCTCTGATTTCGGTTTTCTCACTGGGCAAATTTTGAAGAGTTCTTGCAGTCAACAGAGACTTACGTTCATTCTAGTTAGTGGAGCCTAAACGATTTTAAGAGATGGGAAGGAAGAAGAAACTAAATAAGGAGGAAATTGCTGAGGATTGGTGCTTTATTTGTAAGGATGGAGGACTATTAATCTTGTGTGAATACAAGTAAGTATAGAGCCCTGACTATATATTCTTAGTATGTAATATCGTTCATTACTATTTCTTTGCAAATCATGATTTTCATTGAAAATGATGCACCAGCTTTAACAATGGTCAATTTTATTCTTACATGGCTAAAGGGATGAAATTATTTGGTCCATTCACACAATGGGAATAGCTTCACCAGTCTAATAAATCCTTAACCTTCCTGTAATGAGTTCTGCATTTCCTTGTTGAATTTATAGGCATGATAGCGCTAATGCGGCATTATTGTCAAATGTGACCTCACATGGTATAGGTGCCAAAGGCTTGGAGGACCTTTTTGTTGCCAGGACTAAATTGATATGATGGAAGTAAAGTGATTGCTTATGAAACACACAAAATAATATATTTTGTCTTCCATTTTTCTTTGTTTGTCATGAATATAAGGCATGACATTTTTTTTTTGTTACACATAATTTGGTCATAATCACTGCTAAATAATGTTCTTGTTTGATTTTATGCTCAACAAATGTTCAGGCCAATGCTGTAATTTTTGACTTTGCTTGTCGAAGCCTTTCTAAATGATTATAAAACAGTTTCAAGGCGGGCACCTCTTGTGGTATGGGCTTAGCTTTGTTAAAATATAATGCAGAAAGAAGGATAAATCCTGAGTCAGTGTTAACAAAGTTTTTTTGTCTGAATAGAAAATTCTGGTTGGTTTGCTTTGTTCTACAAGTAGTCTGTTGTACCTAGGCTTAGTTATCACATACAATGGCACATGTTACATTCTTGATGGATATGGATGAGGATGATTTGACCAAGGACAAACACATCAAGGTCATGGATGAGGCTTTCTTTCTGATCAAAGTTACTCATGTTGCTTTCAGGGATTGCCTTAAAGCATACTGTACTGAGTGTTTGGGAAAAGAAGAATCCTTTCTGAAGATTGGCAATTATCCGCGTTGTAGTAAGCTACATCTGTATCTCTCAACTGTTATTGTAAAACATTTTATATCTTCTCTTGATTTTGTTTCCTTTTGTTTTCCTTTTCAGCAAAGCACATATTCGTTGTGGATTTGATGTCGAACAGTTGTAGTTTTTCTGTTATGTATAGATACCCCCACCTTCACTCCGGAGCACCTTTTACCTTCCATAATACGAGTAGCTTGTTTTGAATATCACATGATTTATCCTCAACATTAAGAGACCTAAATATACCATATGTTTTTATTTTCTTGATCATGTGATAAAATTCCACTCCCGAGTTGCACTTTAGCACTTGTCAAATTTGTAGTAGTCTGGGCGATGTGTTTTTTGGCCTCTGTGCATGTTCTCTTGTAACAAATAATTTCAAAAGGTTTTCACATCTCTCTCTCTCTCACTCACACACACACACGCAGAGATAGAAGCGCATCACAAAATAATTATCTGTTGCTTATAAAATTTCAGGTTGGCATAATTGCTTCCTTTGCCATAAAGCCTCAAAGTTTCAGTGCTTTTGCTGTCCAAATGCTGTTTGTGGGCGCTGCTTCTGTGATGCTGAGTTTTCAGTTGTCAAAGGGAATAAAGGATTTTGTCGTCACTGCTTGAAACTTGCACGACTTGTAGAGGAAAATGCTGATGTTGATTCTGATGGGGTAAGATTGTTTCCATAATTTTTTATATAAAAAAATACATTATAAATTGTAGTCCTAAGCCTTTGGACTTAAAGATGGAAAAGAGAAATTACTAATTATAGAGAGTGAGCCTTGGCATAGCAGTAAAGTTGTTACCATATGATCTGGAGGTCATGGGTTTAAATCCTGGAAACAACCTTTCCGTATGTAAGGGTAAGACTTCGTACATCTATCCCTCCCTAGACCCCAGCTGGTGGGTGGGAGCCTTGTGCACTGGGTTGTCTTTTGTTTTTAGCACAGTTGGAAAATTATTAAGGTGAACTTTCTATGTTAGTGGATAAAATTGGAGATAAAAACAATGAAGGATAGCTCTTCCTATGTAAGAAGGAATAAATGTTGTACATTCATATTTTGGATGTGAGTTGTGAGGTTCAAGATATTGAAACTGGCATTTTTTAAAATTGAATCACACAGTTGTCCGTTACCAAGTTATCATAATACTGTAATTAAAATATTCATTGTTGAATGCCAAACCGACTTTGAAATCTGAAGGATGGCCATTTCATATAATTATTGATTTAGATTTCAGTTTCAGCCATGTTTTATATGTGTACCTAACACAATTATAACTTACTTGAATATATTTCTTCTTGAGGTTTAGCTTTGTCTCTCTGTGTGTGTGTCAATGGAACTGTGATGCTTTACGATGACAACTCTTATTATTCTTTTATATCTGATTGTGCCTTTATGCTTTTAATCTACAGGAAAAGATAGACCTTAAAGACCAAGCTACGTATGAATTCTTATTTGCAGATTATTATAAGATTATTAAGGAAAAAGAAGGGTGGATTTCTCAGCAAGTACTTTTTGCCTATAAGTTATTGAAGAAAGGCAAAAACTACAAGTGTGACTGGGGATCATATGAAATGGGTGATGGGGATGATGATTCTGAAGAATCGGAAGATAGCTTTGTTGTTTCTGATAATGATGGTTTTAATGACACAGCAGCAGGTAAGTGTGGAAAGAAGCGGAAGAGACATGCAAAGAAGTTGAAAACAACTAAACAAAAGGCAAAGGATAAGAAAAAGGAGTTTATTGGGTGGGCTTCCAGAGGTCTTACTGAATTTCTCCTCTGTACTGGTAGAGACACGAGCAAAGTATTATCCCAACATGATGTTTGCTCCATTATTATTCAGTACTGCAAAGAAAACAAGCTTTTTCACCCTGAGAAAAAGAAAAGGATACTTTTTGATGCAAAGCTAAAGAGTTTGTTTGGTAGGAAATCAGTGAACAAGAACAGTCTATATAATCTTTTGATGCCACATTTTGCTGACAATTGTGATGAAATGGAAGATGATACCACTAGTGGTTCAGAAGATAGGGATACAAATGAGTCAGTTAATTGTAAAAAGCAGAGAAGACTAAGCTCAAGTCCAACATCCTATGAGGACCTAGTTTCAGAAGGATATCAAAGCTTTTTTGCAGCCATAGTTTCATCAAACATCAAGCTTGTATACTTGAAGAGGAGTTTAATAGAGGAGCTTTTGACTCAGCCTGAAACTTTTGATGGCAAAGTGATTGGAAGTTTTGTGAGAGTCAAATCTGATCCAAATGACTATTTACAGAAGAATTCTCATCAGCTATTGCAAGTTGCAGGTAATTTTCTGTCCTATGTTGCTAGCCATTATGTTCCATAAGAAGTCAACTATGAAATCATTCAATTCATGCTTCAAGAACGATGCGTAGAGGCCTCTCACAGAAGTATATCTTTGTTTCACCTAGTATGGTGTGTGGTAAAATATTGCTGTTTAACGAGAATTAGAATTTCAAGAATATTAGTTATTGAAAGTTTTCAACTACAACAAAAACGTGATGGTTCAAAATCCAACCTATGACTTTTTGCAGACTACCTTGCATCTTGCCACTAGCTCACTGCTAGTGGCTTGAATGTGGCAGTTTGAAAAACTGATTAATTTTACTTTGAATCATGACCATCCTTGATGTAGAACCAATAGCAAGAATAGAGAACAAGGGAGGAGGGGGGAAAACAGAGGGAGCGTAAGAAAGAAGGTAGAAGAATCTGAATCTTATTAATGATACCAGCTATCCTCAATAGAGCCATCTCTATTATCAGATGATTGTTTTTATCAAGCACCAAACGAGATATATATTTGAAGAACCACCTTCTGATTTTAGCTAGAGCTTTCAGGGCCTCATTGAAGTTATGGATGTTCAGAAGATATTGGTAGATCTTGTATCTAATTTCTGACACATTATGCTTTAATGCAAACAATTGGACCATTGCATAAAATTAACTGGCACAATGGGCCTAAAGCGCAAATGCAAAATCCGGGAAAAATGCTGTGAGCAGGTTGTCATGATTTCTTAATGACGTTGTAAATCTTCATTTACTGCAGATTCTATGTTTCAAGTAATACAAGTTATATATATTTTTCAACGGTTGATTTATTTCTTCTATATGCATTTATTGACATCCTGTTTCTTCACCAATTTCAGGCATAAAAAGACCTAAGAATAATGAAATCGACAAAGAAATTCTGCTTCGTCTTTCCAATGTGCCAATAGATGTGCCTATTTGTAAAGTTTCTGATGATGACTTTTCAGAGGTACTAATGCTGTTGTAACAAGCTCTTGGTGTTAATTTGCCCCTATTTTATGGAGATATTGGAGAAAAATAAGAAACCAATTCCAAGTCAACTTTGACAATTCAAGTGTCATGTAATATTTCCTTTAAAGCTCAAAAAGTTTCTCCAGTGACCATAAGCCATATATTTGTAATTTGTTGCTGGTTATTGAAATGTTTCATTTATTTTGTCATAATCTTATAGAACATTGTGTCTACTGTTTAGTCTCTTTAGGGTTCAATTTTTTTATTAATCTGGTTATAAAATTTTGAAGCACGATACTTTTCCTGTTGCATAGTTTGCTCTATTTCTACTGTAATAATTCTAAATCGATTTTTCCAGGCATAGCTTTATAATGTTTGGAATTTTCTGCAGGAAGAATGCCAAGATCTGAATCTAAGGATGAAAGATGGTCTACTCCCACAGCCTACAGTTGTAAGCTAATCATGCATTAGCAATTTAGTTTGTTTCTCAGTGACATTAGGATTTTGATGGACTTAGTAGTATGTGATGCTCAATGGGGTATTTAAGTGGTTTGGTTCCCCATCTCAATAGCTAGCTTTTGGGATAGGGTTTCTCATTCCACTTAGGTACCTATCAAAGGCATTTGATACTCACAGCTGCCTTTGGAACTGATATTAAACGTGCTCTAACTTTACACACTTACACATGCAAGCGCATGGACACAAATGATAATTTTAATTTTTTGGCCAAGATGTTCAACTTTTTGCTGTTTTCAGTCTTACTTCCTGTGACATGAGAATTATGGTTCTTTCAAATCTAAGTTGGATTCATAGAATAATAAATGTAAAGACTGGATTAATATAATAATGCAAATGGATGCTAACCGTTTTCTTTGTTTTCCAGGTAGAGCTTGAACAGAAAGCCAGAAGTCTGCATGAAGATATTATAAAGCATGTATGTGTCAAACATCAATATTATGAGCTTTTTTTATTTTTTGGCTTAGCCTCTTTTATATCTATAGAATTTCATTTGATTGTTGACTGCTGTTCCTAGAGTCATGTGTGAAGAAAAATTGTTCCAAGGTAAAAGTAGACTTCTTTGTTTTCCAGCATGCTTCAAATTTTGTAATTTTAAATTTATGAAATCCCTGTCCTTAATTTGAGCAAGCTGGTGCAACTGGCATCATCCTATAAAGTATGATGCATGGTTAAACGTGGTTTAAAAGTCAGAATCTTGCTGTCTGCCTGGATCTAGTCCCTGAAGAAAGACAACATTTTAGTTTGTCGAGCACATGATTCAACACTTTTGACTCCAAAATCCTAACTGCTAATGGACTCCGTAGACCTTATTTTAATGTTATTGTGATCACTTTCTTATATCTTGAGAACTAATATGGCAGTGGATCCCGAGGGAATTGGCATCATTACAAAGACGCATTGATCAGGCCAATGAAAAGGGATGGAGAAGAGAATATCCTTTCATGATATTGTATTTTGTCACTATTATTTGTTGCTCCATTTGTTTTTTTTTTGTGGTGATAAGCTGTTTGATTCTTAAGTGAACTAATTCACACGTGGGTAATTTTTATCCCCCGGGGCCATGGCAGGGAAAGTGTGTTACTATTATGATAGATCTGATATTGGTGCTATAACTTTTGGTTAAATTTCTTTCATTTTTGAGTGAATGGGTTCATTTTACATCTACAATAGGCTATACTTGAACCTTAACATGCTATATTTTCCATACACTTGCTGAGTACATGGATAGAAAGCTACTGCTACAGACTCAATCAGAACAATCACGTTTACTGAATGATAAACCTAAAGTAATTCCCGATGTACTGCATATCAAACCCTCACAGGAGCCAGAGGATGCCCCAAGTAAGGATAAACCAGAGGTTACCCCTTGTAAGGAAAAGTTAGAGCAAAACGGCTTACCAAAATTTGTCCTGGGAAAACCTTGTACTACTCTTGGAAATCCTTCTACAACTAAACACTCACAGGAGCCAGAGGATACCCCAAGTAAGGATAAACTAGAGGTTACTCCATGTAAGGACAAGCTAGAGCAAAATGGCTTTCCAAAATTTGTCCCGGGAGAACCTCGTACTCGTCTTGGAAATCCTTCTACAACCACTGCAGGTTCGCCAAGCTTTCACTGTCCTCTCTCTGTTCTTGTCATTTGTAACAACACTTAAGTTTTCTGTCAGGAATTTTTTATCTTGATATTGTACTAGGGTATTTGAAGGCCATTTTCATTCTTGTTCAAGTTATGATTTATTAACCTGGGAAGATCCATTTACAGAATTGAGCATTTATTTATACTGTTCTAAAATTCAAATACAATGAGGTGAATGTCTTACTAGGGCTAGGTTGGCTTCTCAGACTAATTAGAAATTGCAGCTAGCATGCCTTTTATGATATCTTTCATTCCTATATCGTTTACTGGATCCTCGTTTGGATTGATATTGCTTTCTTTTAGTCTGTGTACCCATTCACTATTGAAAGTGCTTTTTACTTGCCTCAAGCTTTCCTGTGGAGCTGATCTAGTTGATGTATTTAATTAGTATCTATGGAAAATATTCATGAACATGCTTTAAATTTTGTGGCCTAGCCCCAGAGACTCCAGCAGTGAAAGGCCAAGATTATAGGACTGTTTCTGCTTCTGTTGAACAATCATCTGTTGCTGCTGTTGTCCAAGAGAAATGTACTCCTCCAAGAAAGAAGCTTCAATCTAGCACAGAAGTTATGCAAGTTAACACCACAAGTGTACTTTCTGAGCAGTTAAGGTTGGAACCTACGACCTGCAATACAACACCAAAATTTGATCTTTCTCAGCCAAGGCACTCTGATTCTGGTTCTGGTTGTGATGGAAGAAAATCAGATGCTCCCATGAATTCAGAACAGATGATCAAGGAAAAGCTGAAGAAAAAGAAAACCCCACCAGTTTGTGACATGATCGTGTTAAGTGACGATGACGCGCAGGATGAAAATGCTCAAATAGAGAAAGAGACTGATGAAAATCCTGAAATTCTGATATGGCATTGTGTAAGCTCATGTGGTGAAAAAAGGGGGCCCTTCTCAATGTCGTTGCTCAAACGCTGGAGTGAAACTAGCTCCCTTGCTTCGGAATTCAAAGTCTGGAAGACAGGTCAGAGTGAAAGAGATGCAATACCTCTCCCTGACGCTCTTCGCCGATGTTTGACAGGAAGATAGTTGACTTAACCCAGTATGAGACTCTGTTGGAAGCTTCAGCTGGGATTTAAAGTTGTTTACATGCGTACTAGGGTGAAATGGTCAGGGTTTTGTGTGATGTCAATGTAACACCTTGATATTCATCGAAAACATGCATGTGGAACTTGATTTTCCTTTCATTTATAGATGATGCAAACTGTTCTCCATTTTGGTTTAGGAAAGTGATACCTTGGTATAGTTTTAATATATAAGCTATTTCTTTCAATTCCCTCTTAATTTGGTTTTCCTCTCCTCATTACAGAATGCTGCTTCATGCTATGACCAAGGAGAAATTTCAGTTCTTCAACTCTATCGTTCCTATTTATAAAAGAATTTTGGGAATGTAGTTTTGTTTATATATAAGAAATACTTGGCCTTTATTTAAAATATTTATTATAATTTTTCAGTTATACTCTTGTTAAAGAGGAGGAATATAATCTCAATAAATGAGCTAACTCATTCTCTTTTCCTATCTAAACCACTACTTGGAAAAAAAGTTATATCTATCAAAGGTTGCAACTAATTTACTTACTTCCTTGACATTGTGAAAGTATGTATTTGTTTCTTAGAAAAGGGAGTAATATACTTCTTGTCAATACATTTGTAACATAATGGTATGAAAGTTCAAAGTCATAGATCTCACGTTCGACTGTTGGCTTGCTCTTGTAATTGAGGAAAAAAAAAGACATAATATGCTCTTCAATAGTAGCAGACAGCAATGACAGTTACCAAATCAAGTCTTGTGCATCCATGACCAATAAAATTCTTCCCATCTTTCCTTGAGCCCTTTTGAGCATGGGATTTTTACTCTTTTCATTAGTTTTTTAGTGTTATTAATGGGATCAAAGACCCAAGTGTATTTAGTCTGGTGGTGAATCAACTAGATCATAAAGCGAGCGAATTGGATTCAAACCTCACCTTGTTCAAAATGGCCCTTGGAGAGAGGCATGCTGGTCAAAAAGCCTTGATACGGATTAGTCGGTTGCTTGAACACTTGGTAATAGCATTTAGAAAAAAGTGTTAGACACCCGATGGCTCGAAAAGTTATAAAAAGAAAAGGATCAGAGAATCCCCCTTTCGATCAACCAAAGAGAAAATGTTGTCAAAGTAATCAAACTATTGGCAGAAATGCAGAATATTCAGAAAGTTGGCAACTCAGATTCTCTAAGTTGGGAAATCTGTAAGTTGTCTAAATAAGTAATCTGAGTCATCTAAATTAAATGTGGACGCAAAAAGAGCTGTAAGTTCAGCTTTTAACTTAATGTGCTAGCCTCACATTTGACTCATTTATTTCACTTTTCAAAATAACATAACAGAAACACAGATTCAATCCCTTTCCGATTCTTTCTCTTTTCATCATTGTACTTTGGTTTATGCTAAAATACAACTAACGCATTGAGGAACAGAAAAAACAGGCAACAACATAAATAGCCAAAATCTGTATAACTCCATAGTAGACTTAAAAAGTATCCCTGCTCAAGGTAGCAAAGAGTTAATCACACTTCAGTCTCAAGGAACCGCTAAATTTCTGTGTTGTTCTAACAATATTGCACTAGAGTAAGGGCCTTCTAAGATTGGCGAAAATTCTTCTATTGGCTGCTGCTTGCAGCATTTTCTTTCCTAAAAGCATCTAGCCTTTGCTTGAACTCCTTACTTCTTTCAAAGTTTTCCTTTCGCTTCAAAGCTTTCTGGTTTGAACAAATCATATTTGAGCAGTGGGGAAAACACACAAAAACATAGCAGAGCCATGAAAAAGAAAACAGTAAAAAAACTCACTTCCTGCCTGAAACAGCGATCCAACTTTATCTTCAGATCTGTACATTTACCAAGGAATTTTCCATATGGATGGTCTATATGGCACTGTTGGAACTGCTCAATAATCTACATAAAGCAGACCCCAGAATCATAAGTAAGCAATAAATTAGTTCATGCTACTAAGTTAGAAACCACAAATCTTTATCATCATAGCAATATCACTGATTATGGCTTGCAGCACCATAAGCAAAGACATATGGTATTAGTTCACACAACAAAGCCAGATTATAACAAAAATATTCACAACCCCACAATATTCAGAACAAAACACAGCCATTTCACTGTTAATATTCCGTTTAGAACCAAATATCCAACAAGGAAACAACCATCATGTGGTCACGCGTCAGAAAAATGAAGATATATAATTAAAAAAAATGAACAACATGAAAGCAATACAGTAATTTAATTATACATAATAAAATAAAGCACAGACATATGTTCAAACTCACTTCTGCACACATTGGGTGTTTGTGTAAGGTTAGGGGAGGATGCATTTTCTCACAATCCAATCAATATGAAGCACCAACCACCTGTTTAGTCAAGAAAGCTTATTGAATTTGTTATATTTTGATAGAGATAACAGAAGGTAAAACAAGAATAGTAAGCTTAGTTAACATCGAAAATTATAGCATTATAATCAAAGAACTAAATTTGGCTATTTTTGTGATAAAACATATCACAGTCCGAAAATTCAGTCCAAATATAAATGTTCTAAACCCAGAGTCAGATCAGAATGAGTTGTAAAGAACAAAAGCTTGGGGGAGGGGGGGACTCATTTTATATCTTACATATTTAAAAATCCAAGGGAAAATTGAAAGAGTAGAAGGAAACCCAGAAGCAAAGGAGCTCAATTTAGGACAAAAACGGTGAAGAATCAATCCAAAAAAAAAAAAAAAAAGAGCAAATATGAAGATTTGCAGGTATCCAAACTTGAATTTTCAGTATGAACGGAAGTGACGAGAAAGAGAAGAAGCGAGGCAGAGTTGCTTACTTCCTTCGCGCCTCCCCTTTTTCGCCGATCAAAGGTGGCCGCGCGCGGAGGATTACTTACGCCCGTGCGATTTATTTGGCGTTCCCATATTTTATGTTGGAAAAATTTTTAAAAAATATTTTTTAAACTTTAAAATTCTGTTGACAAAATTTTTAATAAGATTAATAGGAATAATAATATAATTATTAAAATATTTTATTGTTAAATCACCTATTTAGGATTTTAAAATTTAAATGGTGTTTTTTTTTAAATTTTTTTTTATGTATTGAGGTAAAGTATAAATTTACTGTAAAATGGTTCATAAATATCTATTTAATTAATTAATTGTTAAATGAGATTTTGTGTAAACCATTTTTTTTGTTCAAATAATTTTATGTGTATTTAATATATCTTTTTTATGTGATTTTTGTGTGTGTTTAAATAATCTTTTTTATGTATAGAAGATTTTCATTTGTGTTCAACCAATATTCTCCGTGTTTAAAAGATCTTCCCTCAAATGCTTTTAGATCTTATTTAGTAAATAAATTTTTAATAAGATATTTATAAGTAATTTTTTCTAAATTTAATAGAAATTTTTGCTAAAAAATAATATTATCCCGAAAATATTTTCTCTTGTTGCCAAAAGGTTAATTAAAAAAACTTTGAGAACAACATTCCTCACTAACGGAAATTTTGAGAATAAAGTTTCACATTAACCCTCTTTTATATATATATATATATATATATAATATAACCGACATGGAGATGAGACTGGGTGATGAATTTAAATTTTTTCTGCGATCAATAGAGAACAATCCAAAGAGAGTACGAAGGGTACCATACCTGGATGACTTTGGAGGGTAAAGTAGTTTGTTAGTCCTGTTTCTGCTTCTAATTATCTAATTAATTAGGATGAAATCAGGATATTTTTTTGTGAGCCCACATCAAAATAGTTACTGTGATTTCTTTTTCCATACTATAATGTAATAAACTAATAATGTTAAGTAAATATTGTAAAAAAATGCATTGAACATAATAGATGGCAGAACAAAGGAAAATTAAAGTAACTAAAGTGAGTTTCAATTTGAAAATGATGATTAAATTAATTTAAAGCATTTAATACCGATTTAAAATCAGTGATTATAAATTAAGATTCCTGGTATGTCCTTAATCCTGATTAACTTTTAGCCAAATTGATTAGACAAGTTCTTAATTGAAAATTATATCCGGAAGGTTTTTCTTTTGGTTTAGCATTACCTTAGAAAAGTTTTAAAAAAAGGAGCAAAGTCATCCCTAATTATTAAAAATGTTAATGATCAATATTAATTTTTTAACCATTAAGATATTTTCTCTTTTTTAATTCTTCTGAGATGATAATGATTAAAAAATATTTGTATTACAGTCTTTACACAAAAATTTTTGAAATAAAATTGAATCTTAACCTATTTAAAATCAATATTGTAAAATTTAATAATACCGTTAAAAATTGTTTTATGAATTAGTGTAGTACAAATTATTTCTAAAATTTCATGCAACTCAACTTATAATAGTTATAATTACAATTTTAGTTACAAACTTTATTCAAGTCTTTCATATATTTTCTCTACCCATTGCTCAAAAACTCAAATCTCTTCTAATAAAAACAAATGGAAATATTTTACTTCTTCCCATTTTAAAGATAGGAATTAGTTAATGAATCAATATATTGAAGGCAAAAAGAAAAAAAAAAGAATCAATATACATTAAGGAAATAAAGGTAAATTAGTTATTTAATGAGCGTTGAACTTGCATTGGACATATGTACGAGACATTTAATCAAAGTGAAAGTGTGATAGAAAGTGAAAAATTAAAATATACAAAATTCTAATTAATTATAAGCGTCTGCTTGGATTAGCGGTGTAGAAGTGACTTTTTTTTTTCTAATGTGGCTTTTGCAGAAGTTAGATTAAAAAAAGTTATATTGTAAATGTGATTTGTATTTGGATTGAAGGTGTGAGAAGTGGTTTTTTTTTTAAACCTAATGAAAAAAAGTTAGAAGCTACTTTAATGAGCTCCTAGGAAAAATAGTTTTTTTCTTAAACCTAGTGAACGCTACCATGTTTTCAAATGGATCTGTATATACCAAATGAACTTTTACCTTTCAAATGAGTTTTCCCCCCTCCTAATAGGTTCCCAAACATACCCTAAGTCAATGACATAAAGCCGTAAGTTTCAAAGTTTACATTTAACTTCATTAAATTTTTGCATTTTTAATATTAAATCTCCTACAGTTACTTTTGCAATTTTTATTTAGCGATCCTTCGTCCATCCGAAGGACAAACTCACAACATCTTTCCCAAGTAAATATTGTTATGAGATGCTTGATATGAGGGATTTGGAGATGAGGGGAAGGGTGAAATTTTTATGACTTAGATTTTAACAAAAAAATTGTGAAATGGAATTATAAAATATTAAGAAAGAAAAAAGTAAGATAAAATAGTCATAAAAATAACTTAGTTTTTTAACCCCTATGTAAGGGGCATAGATACTCTCTTATAAGTAAAAGGTCGTGGGTTAGTTCTCACTATCCTCATTTTTCTAATCTTTTCAAATCCTACTCATAATAAATTTTTCATCCCACTCTCCTCCTATTTAAATCCCTTATGCTAAATAATCCCTTGAGGAGGTGGTTGTTGTCGGTTGATTAGTTAAGCCAAAAGACTATGACTATTTTACGGTTAAATTGCTATCAAAAAATGGTTATGTCATATTAATGAAAATTATATAGCATGTAACCTAGATTGAAAAAATTTAGGCTACAAACAAACAAAGTCTCTTAAACTTTTGGTCAATTCTAAATAATTTTGATATTTCAAAACTTAAATTTAACCTCCTCAAATTTTAATTTTTGACATCAAAACTCATGTAATTAATTATTTTCTCTATCTACTACTTATAAAGTGAGCACATACATTGTTTTCACATCATTGAATCATCTTATCATCTCATTCATTTATTATGTCAATATATATATATATATATATATAGGTTTATCTTATCTAACGCGTAATACTTTTTTAGTTTTAAATTGAAATGAATTTAGTTTTTAATTAACTAACTTATGGCATAATATATGAAGAAGATGATAGGATCATCCAATCATATAACAGTAAAGAGTTCACTTTGATAGGGATTAGAAAGGGGGAAAACATTGTTATTAAACCCGGACTGGACCGCCCGGTCCGGCCTAGGAACCGGCGAACTTGTTGGGAAACCGGTCCGGGGTTTTTTCTTTCTTTTTTTAATTTTTTTTAGAATTTCGTATTAATAAGCCTAAAATATTCAATTTCTCGCCGGTTTGGCTCCAGTTTAGCTCCGGTTTGACTCCGGTCTAACCCACTGAACCTTGACTCAGTATCCCGATTGGTTCAGTGACCAGTCCAGATTTAATAACCTTGGGAAAAAGTAATAATAAGGAGGTTTAATGTAAAAAATTAAAATTTTAAAATGTGAGGAAATTACATGCAACTCACCCAAATGTAATTTTGTATATTTTAGTATAAATATTTAGTACCCAGTCTTTTTGCTTTAAAATAAAAACAGAGAGCATCATCACCAAGAAGTCCCAAAATGACAAGTTTTAGTGCATCTTACTTATTATCAAGACTTCTTAGTAATTAAGAGAGATTTTGCAATTTTAATTTGTTCTTCCTTTCTCATTTTATTCTACATTGCCCCAGTCGATTCGACTATTCATGGAAGTTTTTTTCCCAAGTAAGAAGAGTCTTCGTGTTTCTTGACTCCAAAGTTGCTTCCTTTTTCCCAATTCGTCATCACTATGTATTCAAAATATGAGCTATAAAGAATCCTCATGCAAGATTATCCCTTCTTTGCATTGTTTTCTTCATATTGACTTGTCATCACCTTCTTCCTCTTTGCATCTTTCATCTTTGTCTTCTCAGTGCATGACTCTTTTCTTACCCTTTACCCTTTTGATTTTTACTAAGAAAAATATGAGGGTGATTATTATGTGTTTTGTCCTTAGCATTGAGCAACAAGTGATAAAATATCATGGAGGGAAGAAGCACCAATTAGGTAGACATTGTGCTTGTTAGGGAGAGAGAAATACAGAGAAAAAACGATACTTATTTCATAATGTGACTTTAAAATATCTCTCTTTAGTCACTTTAGTATGACTCCTAATTGAAAGTGGTTACAGCTAGTATTGCCACGTATCAACACAACCCAAGAAAAATATCCTTGTCCTTAAAGATCTATAAAACATGCATGTAGGGGAAGACGTTTTTTACCAACTTAGACCAAAATGTGCAAGATATGCAAAAGGAAAACTAAATGCTGGCCATTTTTAAAGATTTTCTATTAACCAACATCAAACTCGTGAATGCTGTATTTTTCCTATAGCAGAGATCCATTTCCATGCTTCAAATAAACACAACGCAGGTTGGTATAAATGATAAGAGACTTGTATTTTCTTAAGAGCTCTAATCCCAAGTTTAATCTTTGAAATGATGTGTATGAAGAAAATTCGTCTGAGAGGGTCATCCCCATCTTATTCTGATGGATAGTCTGCATAGTTGAAAAAAAAATAAACTCCTTGATTTGATATATCATTGTTAGGGAGGGAGACATACAAAAGAGAAAATGATACTTTTTAGTTTTTATTCAACAATTTAAAATGAGTACAACTTTATACTATTTTTTTTTATAGTTACTTCGTATCTAACACTTTATTGGCCTATTCAAGATGTTCTCAACAAAAATCTATATAAATACAAGGTAAGATTCCCTTTGAAGTATGTCATATATTTTTTTTTTAAAAAAAATTGAAACACACTTTTGTTCTTTAAAATTTTGGTCTACTCCCCCGTTTCATTCCTGTGTTGCTTTCTCTCTCTCTGTCATTTACTATGGAAAGTAAAATGTTGAACTCATGAGACCTAACAACTATCCTTTTTAAATAATGTCATTATATCTAGAGCTATTTTCTATTCTAGTTAATATTTGATACTGACTAATTGACAAGGCAAAAAAAAAAAGGATACTGACTAATTTAGTAATTTTGCTACTTTTCACTATTTGGGTCTAGCAAATGCTAACGTTTGAATACGTGTCGGTAATATTGGCTACTAAAATAGTAGTGCTGAGAAAATTGCATATACAATACAAATGACTAAAATTTGGTCAATGATTTTTTTATTCAATACATTTACTACTTTTTAAATTACATAATTAAAAAATATAATGAAGATATCCTCATTCATTTCCATTTATTAAATTAATAGCATAATGAATAGAGATTATAGTTTTCACAAAATCGAATTTATTTTCTATTTCATTTAAATTTTAAAATGTAATAAAATTGATGTAATTAACGTTTAAAATTTAAATTTAACTAATGCATGAGCAATAATACAAGCTAAGAAAATGTTGGTGAACTATTTCTTCCAGGATAAACTTATGACGGGTAATTTTAAAATTATTATAGTTACTTATTGACCAATTATTAATAAAAAATTATCAATTATGAATTGCTAATTTTGGTAAGCATGGAAAATAATTGAAAAATAATTTATATGTTATTAAAATTAGTCATGAATTTCAAAATTTCTCGGATAAAAAATAAAAAATTAGTTAAAATAATAAGATTTCGCATATATCATACTTTTTGAAATTTATTTGCCTCTTACTACATATATAACGTGGAGATTAGAATTTAGAAAAAATTATTCCCTCTTGTGCTTAATAGTTAATATAAGATATATTTAAGGAGTTGATCTTAGTCTTAAATATAAGACCTATTTTTTATATTTGTCAATATTTTTTTTCCTAATGTACCGCTATTAATATTCCCTTAACAATAATCAAAGAGAGAGAATGTAATAATTAAAGAAGATGACTATAATATTTTAGAAAGTACATGTCATATTAACTAATTTAACTAGTTTATTTAATATAATCAAATTATATAATATAAGTATGTCTTATTCTAATGAGTGGAGGGAGTATATAGTAGTAATATTTTATTTACGTTTTGAATATATAGTAAAATTAGTGAAATTAATCACTAAAATTCTAAATTATTGAATTGCACAGAGATTTAAGTTGCATGTATAAACTAAAAAATACGTAATTTTGCATCAGATCTATATTTTAAGGATTGCTTGTCATCAGCAAAACATTTTCAAGTTATGTTTAAAAGCTTTACTTTTTTTTTATAAATTTTAAGTTAACAAATTTTAGAAATTAAAGTTATTGTCCTATTTTAGAAATTATAGTTTAAAATCATTTTAATAATGAACTTTTAAAAGTTTAATAAAAAAATTCACAAATTTTTATTATTCATTGTACAAAAATAGTTATAAATCGTTGAAAAGTTGTTATTAGTCAATATAATTTTCTAATCTAAAATCATACAAATTAGATAATTTTCAATCTAAATAAATTATTTCTCATTGTTAGGTAAGTCCAAAATTTTTTAATGTAGCATGGGGCCACTACTTAAATTTTGTTTTGTTTTTTGGTTTTTTTTTTTCATTTTAAATGCAAGCACTCGGCTTAATAATTGCACTCGGCTTAAAAATTGCACAAAACAGCTAACAAAACATGAAACACGAACAGGGTTAGGAATCCAAGTAGAACAACCTAATTCTAAACAAATTTGATCCAAGCATAAAGTAGGAGAATCCCATATAGTGAAGAAATCTCTGCTTGCTTGGTGAGCCTTCCTTGCAAAGTAGTGAGCATATATGTGAGGGGAGAATGCCAAAGAAGCTCACTCGTCTAGCGAATCATCTTCAACCTTAATGCCCCGATTGGTAAATGGAAATTGAAGCTGGAGAAGTGGAAGTGAAAGTAGAAGTAAAATCTTAAAATTAGGTTGTTTGGTATGCTTGAACTTACTTCTCTATGGAACTGACTTCCACAAAAAGTGATGGAAGTCAATTCCTTAGTCCCCCTATGAGAACTGACTTCCACTTCTCATGGAAGTGGTACTCTGACCATTTTGCCATCTCCCCCTTTCTCCCTCAAACATCAGTAGTGCAAGGACGAGGATGGATCTGTGACGACAGACGATGATAAGGCGGATGGCAGGGATAATGGCGAGGACGATATCGGACGGCGAGCAAGGACAAGATCAGCGGACGGCGAGGATGACAACAAGAAAAATGGTAAGGATGATGGCGAAAGATGAGCAAGGATGATGGCGGACGGCGGCCTCTCCTCCTTCTTCCTCATTGATTTGGCACGGCGGCATCTCCTCCTCCTTCCTCTTCGATTTGCGACAACCCCCCTCACTTCTCCTTCTTCCTCTTCGATCTCCATGTTCTCCGTTCAAATTACACCAGCTTTAATGTTCTGCCTTATTTCATCAAGGCCATGAGCACGGAACAGAGCAAAGCCAGAAGCCAATTCCTTGACTCGATAGCCCCCTACCCTCTCTTACGGCTACAATGCAGCGAGGTACAACATTTGATTTCATTTTCTGGTTCTTGTTTTCAACGAGGGTGTTTGATTTCGTTTTTTCTAGTTTGATCTCTAGTTTTTTAGCATAATATTTGATTACTCTTCTTTTTGGTTTTCGATTTCTCTTGACCGCCGACCCTTCCCCTCTCATGTGACGGTGCTTGACCAGCGACCCTCCCCCTCTCATGCAATAGTTCTTAACCGGCGACCCTCTCCCTCTTGTCTTTGTCCATGATTCATTGTTACTGAGATTTATTTTCTTAAAATCTTGTTCTGGATTTCATTGTTACTGAGATTGGTTGTTATTTAGATATATTGTTACTAAGATGGAGTGTTTATGGATTAGGTTATATATATGGTCGTGTTTCCTAATTTTCCGATGGAGGTTGCCTTTTCTGATGGAAGCCATGGCTTCAGTGACATGATCAGTGATTTTCTGATGGTAGCCATGGCTTAGTGATGATGAACAGGTTTTGATAACTGGATTGGACTGGTATTTTATTTTTGGATAAATGTAAATCAATATTTTTATATTATAAATACATATACTAAATTAAAATAATTTTCTACTTCTATCGTGATACCAAACACATTTTAAGATCTAGTTCTATCTTCAATTCCACTTACAGTTCCACTTTCGATTTTACTTCAACTTCTATTAAAAACTCTTCAATCATACCAAACAGGGCATAACCCTTTCTTCATCATCTCTTCTGTTGGTTAAGTCTTACCATATATAATTGAAAATTGCCCCATTACTAATGGTCTTATAATCTAGTGGCTAGCGCAAATGGAGGTTATGAGTTTGATTTCTATCATAACTGATCAAACTATTAGTATATGTTTTCTTATTTAATAAAACAATTGTCATATCCATTCTACCACTTACAAAATAATGGATTGGCTGGCTCACAGCTTTTTTCATTTGACATATAATCTTGTGGCTTGTAGACTTTTGTCTATCGCTTTTAAACTCATTTCTCATGCCATTTGGACCAGAACCCAAATTAATGCGCTTTATATATTCTTTCCCTCTCCAGTGGTAGGAGCTAATATCTAACAACGTATCAAATAAATGTTTGAATCCTTATTAAAAGAGATGTTTATATTGAGTATCTCATTGTGCTTTGAATATGATTACATCTAATAGAAAGATAATTGTGCCTCTAAAAAACAGAGAATCTTTCCATTTTGACTTGCCTTTTGATCCTAATACAGCCTTTGACTTTTGCGAAAAATATTTTATTTCTTTGTACTCCTCCTATTTGTTTTATTAAATGTCTTTTAGAAGGTATTTTTTTTTATCATTTTTATAAGGTATTTTGATAGTTTCAATAAGTATTAAATATTTTTTTTTCATGTACACCCATATTTAATAAAGAAGTGAAAGAGAATAAAAATTAAGATGATGTTGGAGTTTAGTAAAATTAATACGAATAATATAAAAAATTACTTAAAATTTATAATAAATCTAATGTTTTTAACTAATAGTAAAATGGACAAGCTAGAGTGAGTAATATCATTCCCATCTTTCCTTCATTGGCAGACACGTTAGTCTTCTCGAACATGTTAAAAGCCACCGCCTATTTGCGTCTTAATCTTTTATGAGTATGTTTGAGTTATATTTTAGGAAATATATTTATATAAATCGAGACATAATATTTTTTTTTATATATTTATCTCTCCTTGGCTTGATGTAGGATCTTATTGGGAGGCTACCTTTATCCAAAATATAGAATCTATTTCTTATACCACTTTAAGTCCTTATGATAAAGACATGTAATTATTTATTTTTTTTAAAATTATTTCAGTTAATACTCTCTTAATAATAATAAAATATAATAATTATTTATTAATACACCTATGTAGTATTATAATAAAGTGAGTAATGATTGTTACTCATTAATGTCACACTCACATCCATTATACTGTTTTTTTATTTTTTAAAGTCCACATCCCTTTTTACAAATGTTCCCTTTTTAAATTTTAAATAAGAATTTTTTTAAAAACACATGTAATATTTAGTATAATTAACTAATTTAACTAACATTATTAATCTTATTAAATTAGTTTAATATGTTTTGAATTAAGAACTAGAGAAGTACTTCACAAAAAAATTCCCCATAATCTTAAATGGAGGAGTAAAATTGAAAAAAGATAATTAATATTCCAGAAAATAAAGTGTTTACTTTTTATAAATTAGAACAAACACACCTCACAAAATTTCCTAATATTCAGTTGTGATGGGTATGATATCTTTCATGATTTATAAAAAGGTATTAGAATTAATATAATTTTTGGTATTTATAATTTTTCTTCATATTTATT
Source organism: Albizia julibrissin (assembly GCA_037074505.1). NCBI lineage: Eukaryota > Viridiplantae > Streptophyta > Magnoliopsida > Fabales > Fabaceae > Albizia > Albizia julibrissin. Next base: position 37,009,840 of record CM073483.1, on the reverse strand, counting down.
TTGATCTTTATAGTTTTAAACGGTTTCAATCTCTCAAATTTCTTTCCGCTTACCACTTGAAGAATCAAAACCTTTTAGTTAAGATTATTGGGCCAAAACTAAAATAAAAATAAATTATAAAGACTAAACATTAGATTAAACTAAGTTACTCTAAAAAAAAATCTCACTTAGTACTAATTTTTCTCAACCTTCATGTACTATGTTCCATTTGGATTGGATGTTACAAAGGACACCTTTAGGTACTAAGAGCCCCTTTGGCTGGAGAAAAATTTCGGTTGAGAAAGGAAAAATCGATTTTTCCTGCGACAACGGACATTTGGTTCGCATTTTTCAGTTAAAAATAATTTTCAATCGGAACTAATTTCTGCTACATAATAGAAAATGAGTTCCCACGAAAAATGGGGGAACCAATTTTCTACACCTAAGAAAATAAGTTAAAGACATAAAAACTTCTGTATGTGACAATGATGTGACAGAAGTGTTAAAGACAGAGACAAAAATGCCATTTTACCCATTTTCTTATTTTATTTGCTTTAAATCAAAGTAGAGCTGGTAAAACGGTTGCGGGTTGGCCCGCACCAACCCGTGGGCTGGCAAAGTGCCAACCCTAACCCGCAGGGTGTGGGTTGCGGGCCAGCAATTTTTTTTTCAATTTTTTTAAGAAGGCCGAAAATATGAGATACATATATATAGGTTGTTAAATTTATTTTCTTACCATCAATCATTTTTTTATAAAATTTTAAAAATATAATCCATAATTCAAAGAATAAAGTTATCAAATCTGTTAAAGTTTATACAAAAAAAATCAAATTATCCTCAAACAACCAAAATATAATAATTTTTTTTAAAGAAGAAGGAAAAATGCTAAGATTTTTTCTATTTGGATTGAGAGGTACTAAGATCGGAGTAGATAATTTATAGGTTTTATGAGATTATTATATATAAATTTTTTTTGCGGGCCAACCCGCGGGCTCGCCCGCATCAACCCGCGGGTTATGCGGTGCGGGCCTGTACGGCCCGTATTTTTGCGGGTTGGGATTTTCCCAACCCTAACCCTGTCCTAACCCACAGGCCCGCGGGTTGAACCCGTATTACCGCCTCTAACTCAAAGAAAAATTTTCCTATCAATCATTTTTTTAGTACAAATCAAATAGTTACGGACAAAATATTTTATATTCCCTTCCAATCCATTCTTTTCCAACACTTGCTTTAAACCAAATGGGCTCTAAAAATTTGATGTCTTTCATGGCAAGGGAAAAAAAAATTGAAGTCTTTCTCTTCTTAAATTTCTTTTTACCCATTGGATATTGCCTTTTGAAAAAAAAATAAAAATAAAACGTCTAATCAATTTGTTGACGCACACCCTAATATAGCTTTTCAAACAAGCAACAGAGGTCATTTTACTTAGCCTCGAAGTTGGATGACTTGGTTCCTTTCCTCGTAAACCGAAACCATGCAGAGAAAGCCACTAAGCGTCCCTTTCATATTCTGTTTTTTTTTGGGCAACTCACTTGATATTCCAAACATAGGTATAAAGCAGGCCATTATCATTCCCTTTTTCCTACAATCCTCCTATGTGCTATTCATTGACTTGGCGTCAACCCCTTCGCATCTTTCATCTTTGTGTTCTCAAAGACGCTTCCTATACCAGACTATAACTCTTTCCTTTGTGCTGGGTTTTATGTTCACGAGACCAACACTAAACCCAGAAAAGCTGAGATTGATTCAGGGATCAACTGATGGAGAGGACTTGCAATGTAAGTGGAAAGGGAAAGGAAATGACCAGCTTGGTAGATACTGTGTTCTCTTGGACTTTTAGGGATGCTCTCAACGAAAATCTTTATAAAGACAAGGTATTATTATTTCACTGAAAATCTGTATTCTTTAATGTTGATATTAGCTTCTGCATTTTATTTCTAGTTCTCTCTTTTTCTTTTTTCATTAACTGTGGAAAGGGAAATGTTGCCCTCATGAGAGCCCATGAAGATCCATTTTTTATTTATTTATTTCCTTATGTTCGGTTTTGAATCCTGGCATTTTGCTGCATCATACTTAAAGTACAAGAAACACATAAAACAGAGGAAAACAAACAATGAAACACCTCGTGATCAAAACACAAACCAAGAACAATTACAGGAAAGCAACAACTTATCGTTAATGGTCTATAGGACAGCTGGTACTCTGTTTTTACTTTGTTGAAAGGGATTTTGTGACATTTAAAGTACGTTTAATTAGATAATTTTCTCTTAGGTGCCAAAGATTCCTATAACATTTGTATCAGCAACAGAATACTTGAAATCCTTTATTCCTTCACTGATTGAGGAAACACACAGTGATCTGTGCTCAAGCTTGACGGGCATTTCCCAAGCCCCTTTTTGTAAAATCCTGACATATAAGAGGATGAGTAAGGGTTTGCTCTATCAATTGGCATTTGATGAGTCTCATGTTGGAGCGTATGAACCTGCACCTGGAGACCTCATAGCCCTCACTGAGGGTAGGCCAAAAGGCATTCAAGACTTGAACAAACCTGGAAGATTTTATCATGTCGCTTATGTTCGAATGTCAAAAGGCGGTCAGATCACAATACTCTCATCAAAGAGCATAGAGATTGAACCAGATATGAGGGGCAACAATGTAAAAATGCTTCATGCCACGTATCTTATCAACTTGATGACCAATATTCGTATTTGGAAGGCTTTGAGCTCACAGTTGGAGGGTGCAAACTTCAATATTATTGGAAAAGTTCTGCAATCTGATAAATTGGTAAGAAGCAAGTGGTATTTAACGTGTGAGAACCCTTATTTTGCAAGTATTTATGAATGTTTCACATGTCCTATACTCAAGTAAGTTGTAAAAATCCTTGTCTACCAAATATCACCAGAACCATATGTTGTTATTTAATTAATATGCATGCTATGCTACTGGAGGTTCTAATAAGAATGGGGTTATTTTGTTATTATATCTCAGTCAAATAAAGCAGCCATTTTGAGGCTTTTATCATGCCTTGTTTTACAGATTGGAAAGAGCAGTCACATTTGTCCTTCATTAGAGCACTGCAATACCGACATTTCTATTACAACGAACATGATCGGATCCGAAAATCTGAGTGAAAGCCAGAAAGAAGCTATAATAAGTAGTGTTGCAATGAGGAAATGTCATCACAATCACACTGTGAAACTGATAGGGGGCCCTCCTGGGACTGGCAAAACAAAGACAGTTGCATCCATGCTATTTGCACTGCTCAAACTAAAAACCAGAACATTAACATGTGCTCCAACCAATACTGCTGTGTTGGAAGTTGCAACCCGCCTGTGCGGTTTAGTTGAAGATCAACTTCAGTTTGATACCTATGGGCTTGGTGACATAGTGCTTTCCGGGAATAATTCTCGAATGAAAGTTGATGATTACAGGGGTCTCCCTGATATCTTTCTTGATTACCGTGTTGATATGCTTGAAAAGTGTCTGTCTCCTCTGACTGGATGGAAACATGACGTGGAATCAATGATCAATTTGCTTGAGAACCCTCATCAGCAGTATCTTTTATCCAATATCTATGTGAAACATGAGGAGGATAATAATGATCTTATGTCATTGGAACAATTTACTAAGCTTAATTACAGCAATGTAGAGCAGGCATATCTTTCATACAAGCAACTTGAAGATAATAAAGATGATCATATGACATTGGAGCAATATGTGAAGAAGATATACATTTTCATTTATTTCCAATACCTTTCTTATAAAGCTGAAGTTCAGTTTGTAAAGAGGAGGTTCAACTTCATTTGTGTGAATCTCAAGTCTAGCTTGCAAACATTATACTCACAATTACCAACTTCCCTTGTTCCATTTGAGGTGGTGAAGAACATATGTGCAATTCTAGATTTGCTTGAAGCCCTTGGAAGTTCTTTGCATCAAAATGAGTTCATAGAAATTCCCAGAAAAAATGTTGAGGGAAACAGTAATGTCATTCAACCAGAACTTCCAAATGTGAAAGAGAATGAATGTGATTTATTTTCTATTTGCACTGGGATGATTCAAATGTCTATTAAGCCCATCAAGAATTGGCTTATACCTGTGGAAACACACGTTCTAAGAAAAGATGTTACGTTTAACTTTGGAAGGTTAAGCATGAAAAGAGATGAGTGCCTTAAAATACTTAAATCACTTTCTCAGTCGATTTCACTTCCTCAACTTATAAGTCGCTTTGAAATAACAGAAATTTGCTTGAAGAAGGCATGCCTAGTTTTTTGTACGGCATCAGGTTCTACCAAATTGTTCACTGAAGGAATGACACCCTTACCATTTGTAGTTATAGATGAGGCAGCTCAACTCAAAGAATGTGAATCAACCATACCTCTACAACTTCCAGGCGCAAGACATGCTATTCTCATAGGTGACGAGAGGCAACTTCCTGCAATGGTTAAGAGCAAGGTAATAGAGTTTTCACTATGTCTTGGTAGGGTTTATGATGAAATTTTCATCATTATTCACCTAAAAACTTATAATTCTAAATTCAAGTTGTTATTGATGAGGTACGGTGCTTATATGAAAAAGTGGTTTAAATTTTGATCTTTGCAATCATTTTCAATTAAAATTAATTTTTAGTATAAGCTGAGATGGGTTTGAAAGTGCTTTTAAGTGTAAAGAAGGATTATAATAAAACTTTTGTTAGTTAGAGGTTATGATGAAATTTTCATGATAATTCACCTAGAAAATTATAATTTTACTTTCACGTTTTTATGTATAAGGTGCCCAGTGCTTATATGAAAGAGTGGTTTGGATTTGGGAAACTCACTCTAAGATCCTGATGCAAGAAATGATAACAGATCTATACTGCTCACTTGTTATTGAGATTTTTTGATAATTATATTCCTTCGTTTGGACCTAACAATGATTTTGCATTTGAATTTTGATCTTTGCTGTCCCTTTTTCTTAATTAAAATTAAGTCTTAGTACAAGCTGAGATGAGTTTTGTTTTCTCCATTTTACAAATGCAATATATTTTAAAGTGTGAGGTGGGATTTTGATAAAACCATTCATGAACTTTCATCAAATATTTTAATATTTTGAATTTATTCATTTTTTTAATTAATTTGTGCTTTATGTTGGTTGAGATTATCAAATATCACTCTACTGTCTTGTATGTTCATGAGATATAGTTTCAGATTTCTGATGATGCTGGATTTGGAAGAAGCATGTTTGAGAGGCTGGTGTTGTTGGGATATATGAAGCATATGCTTAAAGTCCAATTTAGAATGCATCCATCCATAAGTTTATTCCCAAATAGGGAATTCTACCAAGGCCAACTTGTGGATGGCATGAATGTCAGAGATTCAAGCTATAGTAAACGTTTTCTTGAAGGAAAGATGTACAGCTCGTATTCTTTTATAAACATAGCTCAGGGCAAAGAGCAATTTGGTGCTGATGGACACAGCTTGAAGAACATGGTGGAAGTTGCTGTTATATCTGAGATTATAAAGAACCTACACAAAGGTATGTGTTTCTTGCTAACTCTTTGTTGATACTTAGTATTCCCTCCTTCAGTCTTTTTTATAAGAGATAATTTTTAAATATGACTTGTTTTTATTTATAAGAGACACTTAGAGATTGTCTCCAATTTTTTTCTGTTAATATTTTATTTTGCCTATTTTACCCCTATTTAATTACTTATGTTAATATCATTACATTTAATCCACCGCACATTCTCTCCCTCTTCCCCACGCTTCTTTTTTCTAGTAATTTGCTTATTCTGTCTTGTATGCTTCCCTAAAAATAAATAATGGTACTTTTGGGAAAAAAATTACATTTTAAACATGTCTATTGTTTCTAACTAGTTTTAAACAACTTTTTGATCAACATCATATAGTTAATTATCACTTGTATTTTATAATAAGAAACAAGGGGTAATTGATTAGGTACAATCTTCTTGAGAAGAATATTTCAAATATATGAATGGCCCTTTGTTTTTTTTCTGCAAGAGTTCTTGAGCAAGAGAAGGAAACTCAGCATAGGAGTGATATCTGCGTATAAGGCTCAAGTCCATGAAATCGAAGAGAAAGTTAAGCACTACAACTTGGTTTCAGATCCTAACTTCTCTTTGAACATTCGCTCTGTTGATGGCTTTCAAGGTGGTGAAGAAGATATAATAATGATCTCCACTGTCAGATCTAATGAGAAGGGAAATGTGGGGTTTCTTTCTAATAGGCAAAGAACAAATGTGGCTCTAACTCGTGCCAGGTATGTTACTTGTGAATGCTTGAGAAATTCCTAGATAAACTCATATTTATAAATATAATAGGCCATGTAATTCATAACCGCAAAGTTGTTTATTTTTTTCTACGGTCATTTCTATAAAAGCCTCTTAATTACTATTCTCTTCAATCTTATTTATAAACAACTTTTTTTTAGAGCTAGTCCTTAATATTAGCAACTTTTTTGTGTATCAGAATTTAAACTCCTTTTTTTTTCTATCTCTATTAAATACATATCTTTATATTAATAAACGACTAATTCTTTTTTTATTCAATTATTAATTATCAATTCTCTCATATATTTTATACTCATTCTCTCTTCTATGCTCTTTTCATAACTAGGGGTATATTTAGAAAATATAAGTCATTTTTGACATATTTTTAAACTAATCTTAACCGTTAGTTCGTTTTACGTAGTTAGAAAAAAAGTTTTTTATAAAAAGGATTGAAGAGAGTAGTTCACATGGATTAAGAAAATTTGTTAAAATAGTTTCTGTTATTGAAATGATAAAAAAAATCATCACTACTTTCCAATATTCTCCTCCAATTAAAATTAACCTATCTTAATCACCTTTTAATTTCTTTATTATACGATTTCTCTCTATATTACACTTAATAAGGGTATATGTGGAATAGAAAAATTTAATGCTATTGACTTTTCACATATGATCTTATATTTAGGACCATAAAAACCTTTTAGAAGGGTCTTATAAAAAGGACCGAAAGAAATATATGCCTACTAGCTTGTCTAACAATGAAAATCTCAATTGAAATAGAAAATCAAGGCTTGAGAAGTGTAACCAATCTTGAGTTGATAACATTTTTTTTTTGTTATGCTTTTGGACAGACATTGTCTTTGGATATTGGGGAATGCAGAAACTCTAAAACAAAGTGGTTCAGTATGGAGAAAGCTAGTGAATGATGCTATACAAAGAGATTGCTTCCATAATGGCGAGGATGACCAGAATTTGGCTCAGGCCATTAACAATGCTGCCCTGAACTTAAGCTAGTTAGTAAATCCAATCATTTAAATTGCTTGATATATGTGATATAAGTTGTAGGTTATTCACACAAAATTGATATATGTTTGAAGAGTTTAATCAATGTTCCTTTTGTGTAAAATAAATAAATAAATAAATAAATAATCAATGTTCCTATAATTGAATACCAGAGGTTTCATCCGGTGGCAGTTTGAAGAAAGGAATTAATGAAGGTGAAGTACTTTATTTGTTATGTCTGTAATATATAGTAAAGGCTATATATTATGAAGCAAAGCAGTAGTATAGTATAATTCTTAGCAATAATGAGTGCTGTAAAGATTACTGACCTTTGCATATGAAATAACATCATTACATGACACAAATTAATAAAAATTCATATAAAATTAATCATCAAAATATTATTTTAAAAAAACATGATTGTCCTTGGGGAAAATGTCAAATGAAATTAAAATTCATTTAAAAGCACTAATTGTCATTTGGAAGTTCATTCGAGGCCAAAGTGAGTTAAACAAAACATAATCCCAAACATAATTCTTGGGCTTGAACTATAGATCACAATGGCCACCGCAATTAAGGAACAAGCTCCTCCTGTCATTTTCATTGTATAGGATATAATTGATTGATTAGCCAGTTATTAGAATATATGTGTACATATAGTGCCTTTATATATAATAGAAAATTATTACAAATAATATTTGATCCTAACAACTGCTTCTAGGTAAGAAGTTTGTTTCTAACTGGAACGTGGTGTCCTATCTTTATATTATATGCTGTCTTTTCTTGATGAAAGTCCTTTTGATGATTGCTGCCTTTTATTTCTAGTAATTTTCATCAATGTACATTATATGCTTTTGGATTTAAAATGATTTTGTCATTCCGTTTCCTCAGGTAAATTTTTATTTAAAATTAAACTTGTTTATCTTGGTCGTCATTAGATAGGAAAAAAAAATTAATTATTTATTTAAAAAATATTATAAAACATTTCAACAGACCCCTTAAATCATGGGGTGGCATCGGGTTTGATAACATTTTTAAAAACTAAATTATTATCAAGCAGAAGAAAGTATTATTGAAAAATTTAAGATCAGTCACGAATTCTTGAAACTAATTGATAAATCAGTAATCTTAAAGAAGAGTGAGAGCTATGAAATAGAATCCGCAGCAAGGTAAGTTAATGTCATCATATTTATATTTCCAACAAAATGAAACAATACAGTTACATGAATTTTACCGCAACAACACAAGACATTTGCAAACCAGAGTTAATTTTTCTCCATTATCATCTCCACGTTTTAATCTATGCCTTCTTCCTTAACATGTGATGCGACAGGTTTTACACATCAGTACAAGATAAAGGAGTTAATAAGATTTTAAGCCCTGCCCTATTGAAATCTAAGAGAGCTTTACAAGTTACAGCAGTTGTAATGCCGAGATGAACTTCTGAATTTTTGCCTGAGCTCGTTCCTTCTCTTCTGATCCATCAAGATCGCCAATATTGTCGTGATATTCCTGAAAATGAGAAAGACGAAATTTTAAAAAACTTGAAGATTTTATAACATCTTTAACAATAATACGAGGAAAGTTAAACTGCAGCACAACATTTTTTCCCCTCAAAGAATGAACAAATTTGCAGGCCTCATGACTATAAAGTAACTTTTTTTGGGGAGGAGGCCAGGAGGGTAATACCCAATTTCCAAGATCATGAAATATGCTGGTATTATGTAAATAGGTGAGAAATTTTACAAACTGACCAACTTGGATTGAAGGCTAGTGCATAGTCGTATGTTTTATAAATTCTGCACTACCGTACATATACAAAAGAAGCATCAAAAGCATCATTTCAAAATGAAGAACAAATTCTTATACCTGAAGTATATCCTTTATATCATTTTTACCCAGTCTGTTCTGCTTGAGAAGCAATCAGCTGCAAGATCACATATGAAGATAGTCAATATAAAAGGGGTTATTATATTTGTCTTGTAAATAACTAAAATATTTTTAATTCCACAAGTTGTTTTGAATCTCTTAATTTATCTTATAAATGTTTTTATTTATCTTGTAAATGCTATTCTGAAAAAAAAAGAATGACATCATTGTCTTTTCCCAACAAAACTTAATTTCATTTTGACTTAAGAGTATAGTGAATTTTTAAAAAGTTTTAGGGGTTAACTAAAATTATACCACATTTTTGGGGCTCAATAAAATTTTCTCTTTCTTTTATTCTTTCATATATTCTTTTCTCCATACATTTTCTTTTATTATTTTTCTTATTATTACACACTCTCTCCTACTCATTTATAAATAAGAGTATATTTGAAAAAAAAAATATTTATTATGTATTTATTACTTTTAATCAATTTCTTGAACATCGCAATTCAATTCAAAAGACTTATAATAATGGGAAGGCGGGAGTAGCAAGATTAGTACAATGTTTGGTTTGTTCTCATTTTAATTTTGGTTCCACAATATTTAACTGGAAATGATTAGGCAAGTTCTTAATTGATAATTATATCCGGATTATTTTTTTTTGGTTTAGTATTCCTTAGAAAATAAAAAAAAGGAGCAAAGTCATCCCTAATTATTAAAAATGTTAACGGTCAATGTTAATTTTTTAATCATTAAGAAATTTCCTTTTTTTTTAACACTTTCGGGATGATAATGATTAAAAAATATTTGTATTAAACATTTTTAGAATAAAATTGAACCTTAACCCATTTAAAACCAATATTATAAAATTTAATAATACCGTTAAAAATTGTTTTATGAATTATTGTAGTAAAAATTATTTCTAAAATTTCATGCAACTCAACAAATATTTTAAAAGTTGGATCGAACGTCGAGCCAGAAACACCAACAGGTTATGGTTTAAACGGTCGGATTGGTCATGTCGTTTGGTTGAACCGGTAGTATAATAATTAAATTAAATTAATATTATATGCAAAAATACTAATATTATCATTAAGATATTTGTCATTAAATTTTATAATTTTTAAAAAGGATTAATTTTTATTAAAGGATATCATTATTTTTATTAAAATCTAAATAATTATTTTTTTTGCCAGATAAAAGCTAAATAATAAAACATATGAACTTAACCATTTGTTAAAAAAAATTATAACTTAAAAAGAATTTTTATTCAATTTTTTATTGATGAGTTAAAAATTATGATAATTATCTAATTATATAATAAATGGAATAAATGGACCCACGTTCATCCTAACTTAACCAAGGTCTCGAGTTCGAGCCTTGGGGATGCAGCGAGAGTGGTAAATCCCTCATGGGGGGTGTGGTAGAGGCTTCCCCCAGAAATGGGTCGACCCGGTTTCGGTCCGGATTAGTCTGGCTCCACGTTGAGCGGGCTAGGATACTGGATGCACTACACAAAAAAAAAAGGACCCACGTGAAGATTATAAAGGACGAGTAGGGATTGGTGGAAACATGTGTGTGGCAGCCTGGCAGGTGAGAGATTTGAGGGTGGATTGGACTGAAAACGTGTAGCAGTAGATAAAGACAAAATTGAAATGTTTGAGTGAGAAGCTGAACATTGAAATTCGAAGACTTCATTTTAGATAGAAAGGAAAGGGATACTAGAGAGGAGCCTGCTGATGGACAAGTGCTCTTTTCCTTCTCAAATATTCTTTGATCTTTCAAAGTTTCAGTTCTATAATGGTTGGTTTTTACTTCCAAAGTGATAGAGACTGAAGAGATGACGTTGAATTGAGATTTTTCTTTTCGTTTATTTCTATTCTGATTCCCATCTCTGCTTCATCCTTTCTTTTTACTCGGCCGGTTTTCTTAAATCGCATTCAGGTTCCAACTACTTGACGGTTTCCGGCTTAACTACTGGCTTAAAGCGGCTTAATCCAGCCAAACCCTTAAAGCAGTCTAACAAAGTGAAACGGACCGTTTTCACTGTTGGTCAACGGCTAGACCGGTTTGACCATCGGGTCCCAAAAACATTGAGCTCAACTTATAATTTTTCTAATTATAATTTTAGTTACTAACTTTATTCAAGTCTTTCATTTAGTTTATCTACCCATTGCTCAAAAACTCAAATCTCTTCTAATAAAAACAAATGGAAATATTTTACTTCTTCCCATTTTAAAGATAGGAGTTAGTTAATGAATCCATATAGGTTAAGGAAATAAAGGAATTAGTTATTTGATGAGCATTGAATTTGCATTTGATATATATATGAGAAAGGCTTTTCCGGCCAAAAAAAAAAAAAAAAAGTGGAGGCAAAAAAGTGTGATAGAAAGTGAAAAATTAAAATGTACAAAATTCTAATTAATTTTAAGTCAATGATATAAAGCCTTAAGTTTCGAAGTTTACATTTAATTTCATTAAAATTTTGCATTCTTAATATTAAATCTCCTACAGTTACTTTTGCAATTTTTATTTAATGATACTTCGTCCATGCGAAGGACAAACTCACAACAACATCTTTCTCAAGTTAATAGTCTTATGGGAGATGATGATGGGAAGGGTGGAATTTTTATTAGTTACATTTTAATATAAAATTTTTGAAATGAAATTATAAAATTTAAAAAAAGGAAAAAAGTAAGATAAAATAGTAATAAAAATTAATTGAAAGTTCTTTTAACCCCTATGAAAGAGGGTAAGGATGCTCCATTATAAGTGAAAGGTTATGGGTTAGTTCCCACTTAGGTTGTTAGTACCTACCTATTTAACCCAATTTTTTTTTAAATCTCACTTCTCTAATATTTTTAAATCCTTCTCATAAAATTTTTTCCCTCCCTTCTCCTCTCATTCAAATCCCTTATGCCAAATAGGGACTTGAGGATGATTTTATTGTCGGTCAATTAGTTGAGGCAAAAGACTATGACTACTTTTATGGTTTAATAACTAACAAAAAATTGTTATGTTAGATTAATGAAAATTATATAGCATGTAACCTAGATTAAAAAAATTTAGACTATAACATACAAAATCTTTTGAACTTTTGCTCAATTAAAAATAATTTTGATATTTTAAAATTTAAATTTAACCTTTTCAAAATTTTAATTTTTGATATCAAAACTCATGTAATTAATTTTTTTTCCTCTATCTAATACTTATAAAGTGAGCTCATTGTTTTCACATCACTGAGTCATCTTATCATCTTATTCATATATTATGCCATAAATATATATATATTTTGGTTTCTCTTATCTAATGCGTAATACTTTTTTAGTTTTAAATTGAAATGAGTTTAGTTTTTAATTAACTAATTCCTTTTACTTATGGCATAATATACGAAGAAGATGATAGGATCATCCAATCATATAACGGTAAAGAGCTCACTTTGACAGGGATTAGAGGGGGGGAAATTAATAATAGGAGGTTTAATGTGAAAAATTAAAATTTTAATGAGGTTAGATTTAAATTTTAAAATGTGAGGAATTCACATGAAACTCACCCAAATGTAATTTTTGTATATTTTAGTATAAATATTTAGTACTCAGTCTTTCTTTTTTAAAAAAAAAAAAGAAAAAAAAAGAAAAATAGAGAGCATCACCACCAAGAAGTCCTAAAATGACAAGTTTTATTGCATCTCACTTACCATCAAGACTCCTTAGTACTTGAGAGGTATTTTGCAATTTTTTTCTTCCTTTCTCATTTGATCCTACATTGCCCCAATTGATTCGACTATCCATGGAAGTTTTTTCTCCAAGCAAGAGTCTTCATGTTTCCTGACTCCGAAGTTGCTCCATTTTTCCTAATTCATTATCACTATGTATTCAAAATATGAGCTATAAAATCCTCATGCAAGATTATCTCCTTTGTTTTCTTCACATTGACTTGTTGTCACCTTCTTCCTCTTTGCATTTTTTAATCTTTGTCTTCTTAATCCGTGACTCTTTTCTTACCCTTTACCTTTTGATTTTTACTAAGAAAAATCTAAGGGTGATTATGTGTTTTGTCCTTAGCATTAAGCAACAAGTGATAAAATATCATGGAGATGATTTATAGAGGAAGGGGAAAAAGAAGCACCAAGTAGGTAGACATTGTGCTTGTTAGGGAGAGACGGAGAGAAAAATACAGAGAGCCCAGCTCTATTAAATCCACATAGTTGTGTGTTGGCCAAAATGATGCCCTCCTTGGTCTGATACCATTATTAGGGGGAGGGGAGAGAGAAATACATAGAGAAAACGATATTTATTCAAACAGTTCATAATGCGACTTTATACTATTTCTCTTTAGTCGCTTTAGTATAACTACTAATTGAAAATGGTTATAGCCAATATTCCCCTGTATGAACACACCCTTAGAAAAATATCCTTGTCCTTAAGCAACCGTACAATTGTAGAACTCATTTAAGAAAGTAAAGCATATATATAGGGTAAGACGTTTTTTTTTTCCAGCTTAGACCATAATGCGCAAGATATGCAAAAGAAAACTTAATGCTGGTCATTTCTGAAGATCTTGCTATTAACCAACATCAAACTCATGAATGCTGCATTTATCCTGTAGGAGAGGCCCACTACTCCAAATAAGCCCAGTTTCATTAAATTCATGTAGTTGTATGTAGGCCCCATTATTAGGGATGGAGAGAGAAACACAAAAGAGAAAATGATACTTTTTATTCAACCATTCATAACGGATACAACTTTATACTATTTCTCTATAGTTACTTTAGTCTGATCCCTGAAAGTGGCCATAGCCAATATTGCCACGTATCTAACGCTTTCTTGGACTATGCAAGATGTTCTCAACAAATATCTCTATAAATACAAGGTAATTTTCCCCTTTGAAGTATGTCAGATTTTCTTTTTTTTAAAAAAAAAAATTGAAATACACTTTTGTTCTGTAAAATGTTGGTCTACTCCCCCATTTCATTCCTGTGTGTTACTTTCTCTCTCTCTATCATTTACTATGGAAAGGAAAATGTTAAACTCATGAGACCTAATAACGATCATTTTTAAATAATTTCATTATATTTGGAGCTATTTTCTTTTCTCCTTCAAGATTAAACATTAAGGTTGGATGTTTTTAAATAATTTCGTTATAACTAGAGCTATTCCCTTTTTCTAGTTCAAGATTAACCATTAAGGTTAGAGCCTAGTTCAAAACTTTACACAAAAGGTTACGTTAAGTTATTTTTCTTATCTGCCTTTCTTGTTTTATGCTCTTGTGAGGTTTATAGTGTTGCTTAACATTTCAAGTGAGAACTAAAAAACCATGGTGTCTCTGAAGTGCCTAAGATCCCATTAATGCTTTTGAAAGCAACAGAATACATGGAATCATTTATTCCTCCACTGGTTGAGGAAACACATGATAATATGTGTTCAAGCTTGAAGGACATTTTTCCATTGATCTTGAAGATAAAGAGAATGCACAAAGCTCAGTCCATTGGTCTTTTCATGAAAAAATTGAACTCACTTGAAGCAACAAATCCGATACTTATTAGAACTGAATATTTTGAACCCATGACTCTGATGCTTGAATATGGCTCTAATACCAATTTTAATACTTGAAACCATAGCTCTGATATCAACTTTAATACTTGAACCCACAGCTTTGATACTTAAATCCATGATAAAATTTGAATAATGCATAGAAATTTAAAGAAATGTTTAATTCTAAAAAACTAGCTCATTTAGTAGGAGAGTCATTTAAACTTATAAACCATATTTCTCTCATAAAATTCCCTAATAGGGGACTTTATTAGGAAACTCTCCTAAACAAACTAATTATTAGACTAAAACTAGAAAATAAACAACAAAAAGTGGGAATACCTTAATCTTAATAATTTTGTTACTCTTTTTTTTTTTTTAAAAAAAACTACTCCGTTACTGCACAACAAGCTAAATGAAGAAATTACAGCCAAATATATTAGCTATGGTTAGAATAAGAGATTACAATGTACAGAAACATGACACAACACAAAGTCCCAAATACCATAGACCGCCTAACACATCGCAGACTTGCCAAAACATTAGAGAGGTTTGGCTCTCTTCATCCAAAGGCCAACTGCACTTTCAAGTTCTTCTCGGCCCTTCCTTCTTCCGAATCAGGATCCTGGCACCTCCCATCCTTTGCCCTTCCTATACCTAAAACTATATCGTTTTGGGTTCAATTGAGAGGGTGTTCCATCCCTTTTCTTCTTTTTCTTAAAAAAAAAAACATTAAAAGCCCTCAAATATTTTTTTTATTAGTACCCAATGTTCTAAAATATTTTTTATCCATTATGTAGCATAAAATGATTTTTCAGGAGAACCCATTATTTAGCAATATACAGTCTGAACTATTTTTTCATTGACATTTTGTAATTTAAATTTATTTTTATTGTATTCAGTACCCTAAATTATCTTTCTAGTTGCTACAAAAAGCCTTTAAAATGTTTTTCTGGTGGCTATGAGCACCATAAATTTGGAATATTGTGTGTTAGATGTGCAAAAATTTAGTTTAAAATATGTAATGTTACTAAAAAAATAGTTCAGACTGTATCTTGTCAGATATTATGTACTCCTAAAAAATTATTTTATGCTACATAATAGATAAAAAACATTTTAGAACATTAGGTACTAATAAAAAAATAATTAAGGACCTTCAATGTTATTTTAAAAAATAAAGGTAGAATACCCTTCTAATTACACCTAAAATAATATAGTTTTAAGTATAGGAGGGGTAAAGGAGAGGCGTCAGGGAGAGGATCCTGATTCCCTTCTTCCCATCCCCCTCTCTGTATACCCACTGCTCACTTTTTGACTACTGCCCTTACTTTTTATTTCATCGTGAGTATCTAGTTTGAAACCGGTCCTACATGGTGAAATCACACTATTGCTCCTTAACTTTTCCCTCAACTCACAAAACACAAAAATGGTCAATCTACACTAACAAATTGAAGATGTTAATTGACGTTATTGCTTTGTTTAAAGTGCTGACCAATGTTCATATGATTTGAATACCAGAGTTTCATCCAGTCACAAGGTCTGGAGACTACAGTCTTGATGAACTGATTTGTGTAAGTTGGAATATGGACCATACACCCAAAGTTTTGTAATAAAGATTATCTGATTTGTGATATGCGGGATTATATTGGATTATTTTATTGTGCCAACCAAATAAAACACCCTAAATTAGTTGAGAATTTACCATTGTTTTGGAATATGGATCGGACTGAAAACAGGCGAATCGGTCAAAAAAACAGTCCGGTTTGTTGGTTAAACCGAGGTCAACCTGGCCTAACTCGGTCAAGTTGACCCGGGTTAATCAATTTTTTTTTTTACATTTAAATTTTAGTTCCCATCAAGTCCTGTGTCTCAGATCATTGAATTAAATCACTTAATTGTTTATGACTTCATTCACATTTCACAGTTTCACTTTTACACAATGATTTTTTTTAATTTTCTTTGGAATTTCATATTAATACGTCTAAAATATTCAATTTCTTACCGGTTTGGCCCCGATTTGACTTCGATCTGACCCACTGACCCTTGGCTCAGTACTCCGATCGGTTCAGTGCTAAGTCCAAATTTCAGAACTTGTGAATTTACATATTGTGCCAATAAAAGTGCCCTTGGTTGACAAAAATAAATAACTAAGTTGTGCCATGGGTGTTGATATTTGAATTAAAATGAAACATATGTTTATAAAAAATTGCTTATACACATAAGTAGAGACAATACCCATCCTACATATTTACTTCGTATACTATAAATCACAATTAAAAAATTGATTTTAAATATTCTAATTATTATTTCAAACAAGCACTATAACTTACATTTTGTTAAACAATATGCAAACTGCAAGGGAGCAAAATATTTGATTTCGTAGTTAGGAATAAATTTGCCAAGGAATCAAACAAACCATCACCATACAAAAGTAAAAGTAAAATAAATAACCTCCAAGAGAAATACATAGATATTATTCTTTACCCTTCAAACATTGATCCGCAAAAAATTAGTCAACATTAATGGAGACGGTGAATGATTAGCTATCCAGAAAATTTTAACCTGAAGAATATAATTTTATTTCTCAAAGATGATATAACTGGATGATTTTTTAATATAATTATCAATTATTTTTTTGGTCTCATATAATTATTAATTATTTGATACTGACTAATTTAGTAATTTTGCTACTTTTAACTACTTGGGTCTAGAAAATGCTAATGTTTGAATACCTGTCGGTAATATTGGCTACTAAAATAGTAGTGCTAAGAAAATTGCATATATAATACAAATGACTAAAATTTGGTCAATGATCTTTTTATTCCATAAATTTACTAATTTTTAAATTTCATAATTAATAAATATAATGAAGATATCCTTATTCATTTCCATTTATTAAATTTATAGCATAATGAATAAAGAGATTATAGATTTTATCAAAATAGAATTTAGTTTCTATTTCATTTAAATTTTAAAATGTAATAAAATTGATGTAATTAATGTTTAAAATTTTAAATTTAACTAATGCATAAGCAATACAAGCTAAGAAAAATGTTGGTAAACAATTTCTTCCAGGATAAACTGATGACGGGTAATTTTCAAATTATTATAGTTACTTATTGACCTATTATTAATAAAAAAAATATCAATTATGAATTGCTAATTTTGGTAAGCATGGAAAATAATTGAAAAATAATTTATATGTTATTAAAATTAGTCATGAATTTGAAATTTATTTGCCTCATACTACATATTTAACGTGGAGATTAGAATTTAGACAAAATTATTCGCTCTCTGCTTAATAGTTAATATAAAACATATTTGGGGAGTTCATCTTGGTCTTAAATATAAGACCTATTTTTTATATTTGTCAATATTTTTTTAATATGTCTCTATTGATGTTTACTCAACAATAATCAAAGAGAGTGAATGAGATAATTAAGAAAGATGATTATAATATTTTAGAAAGTATATATCATATTAACTAACTTAACTAGCTTCCTTAATATAATTAAATTATGTAAACATTTCTTATTCTAAGGACGGGAGGGAGTATATAGTAGTAATATTTTATTTACATTTTGAATATATAGTAAAATTAATGAAATTAACAAATAAAATTCTAAATTATTGAATTGCACAGAGATTTAAGTTGCAGTATAAACTAAAAAATACATAATTTTGCATCAGATCTATATTTTAAGGATTGTTTGTCATCAGCACAACGTTTTCAAGTTATATTTAAAAGCTTTATTTCTTTTTTATAAATTTTAAGTTAACAAATTTTAGAAATTAAAGTTATTGTCCTATTTTAGAAATTATAGTTTGAAATCATTTTAATAATGAACTTTTAAACATTTAATAAAAAATTCACGAATTGTTATTATTCATTGTACACAATAGTTATAAATCGTTGAAAATTTTTTATTAGTCAATATAATTTTCTGATCTAAAATCATACAAATTAGATAATTTTCAATCTAAATAAATTATTTCTC
The DNA here is from genome assembly GCA_037074505.1 of Albizia julibrissin. Classification (NCBI taxonomy): domain Eukaryota; kingdom Viridiplantae; phylum Streptophyta; class Magnoliopsida; order Fabales; family Fabaceae; genus Albizia; species Albizia julibrissin. The sequence goes on along the minus strand of CM073483.1, from coordinate 36,991,193 downwards.
ATTGTTAGATAAGTCCAAAATTTTTTAATGTAGCACGGGGCCAACCACTTAAATTTTGTTTTGTTTTGTTTTGTTTTTTCATTTTAAATGCAAGCACTCGGCTTAACAATTGCACAAAACAGCTAATAAACATAGTTAGGAATCCAAGTAGAATAACCTAATTCTAAACAAATTTGATCTAAGCATAAAGTAGGAGGATCCCATATAGTGAAGAAATCTCTCTGCTTGCTTGGTGAGCCTTCCTTGCAAAGTAGTGAGCATATATGTGAGGGGAGATTGCCAAAGAAGCTCACTCATCTAGCAAATCATCTTCAACCTTAACCGTTTCTTCATCATCTCTTCTGTTGGCCAATCACTATTGGTAACATAATGGATTGGCTGGCTCACAGCATTTTTCATTTGATATATAATCTTGTGACTTGTAGACTTTTGTCCATCCCTTTTAAACTCATTTCTCATGTCATTTGGACTTCACGCCACAACCCAAATTAATGCGCTTGGTATATTCTTTTCCGCTAGCGGTAGGGGCTAATATCTAACAATATATTAAACGAATGTTTGAATCTTTATTGAAAGAGGTGCTTACATTTAATATTTAGTGCTTTAAACATGATTAGGTCTAATAAAAGGCCAATTATGGCTCTAAAAAAAATTAGAGAATCTTTCCATTTTGACTTGCCTTTTGGTCCTAATACAACCTTTGACTTTTGAGGAAAATCTTTTATTTCTTTGTACTCCCTCCTGTTTATTTTATTAAATGTCTTTTAGAAGGTATTTTTTTATCATTTTATAAGACATTTTGATAGTTTTCATAAATATTAAATATTTTTTTTATGTACACCCATATTTAATAAGAAGAGTGAAAGAGAATAAAAATTAAGATGATTTTAGAGTTTAGTAAAATTAAAATGAATAATATAAAAAATTACTTAAAATTTATAATAAATCTAATGTTTTTAAGTAATAGTAAAATGGACAAGAAGCTAGAGTGAGTAATATCATTCCCGTCTTTCCTTCATTGGCAGACACGTTAGTCTGATCTCCTCGAACATGTTAATAAAAGCCATCGCTTATCTGCGTCTTCATCTTTTATGGGTATGTTTGAGTTATATTTCATGAATTACATCTATACAAATTAAGATATAATTTTTTTTATATATTTATCTCATACATTATAAATTATGTTGAAAAAATAGTTTACGTTTGCAATGGCTACAAATCTTAACGAAGAAGGTTTGCTGTCAAACTTTTTCCCTCTCACTTCACAATAATCCTATTTCTATCAAACTTTCCCCTGTTGTCACTAAAAACCAAAAAACTTTCCTCTCCTATTTAGCTTGACGTAGGATCTCATTGGGAGGTTTCCTTTATCCAAATTATGGAACCTATTTCTCATACCACTCAAGTCTTTTATGATAAAGACCTATAATTATTGATTTTTTTTTTAAATTATTTTGATTAATATTCTCTCAATAATAATTAAATACAATAATTATTCATTAATGCACCTATATATAAAATGAGTAATGGTTGTTGCTCATTAATGTCACACGCACATCAATTATACTGTTTTTTTTAACTTTTTAAAGTCCACATCCCTTTTTACAAATGCCACCTTTTTAAATTTTAAATAAGGATTTTTTTAAAATGTAATATTTAGTATAATTAACTAATTTAACTAACATTATTAATATTATTAAATTAGTTTAATATGTTTTAAATTAAGAACTAGAGGAATACTTCACAGAAAAATTCCCCATAATCTTAAATGGAGTAAAATTGAAAGAATATAACTAATATTCCAGAAATAAAGTGTTTACTTTTTATAAATTAGAACAAACACACCTCACAAAATTTCCTAATATTCAGTTGTGATGGGTATGATATCTCTCATGATTTATAAAAATGTATTAGGGTTAATATAATTTTTGGTATTTATAATTTTTCTTCATGTTTTTTTATCCCTATAGTTTCAAACAATAGGTTTTAATCTTTCAAATTTCCAAGGAACAAAAAACCAGATATTAGGAAATAAACCTAGTACAGGTTCATGGGTCAATGAGTCAACCAGGGTCTAACCGGTAGTCGGACTGGCTATATTAAAATATTACAATTTAATTGATAATGATAAAATAATCATAATTTATAACTCATAAGTCATCACTAACATCAAGATAGTAAAAATACCTAGTTAGTTCTTTAAATTTCAAACAAAACCTATAACTAACATTAAAATATAGTTAAAACATATAATTTAATTCAAATGTAAAAAAAAGCTAATAAAAAAATTCATAATAAAAATTAAATTTTAAATGATAAAAAAAATAAAGTAAAATATATATATTAATATATTTTTAAATTTATATAGATAAAAATAAAGATCTTTAAAAAAATGCTTAAAATCTATTAGTATCAGTTATAATGCCTATACTTATGCAATGATATCTCATTTCCTATAATTATTATATTTTTTCAATAATTTTGTTATCATCTTCTCTCTTTTTTTTAGATTTTTTCTTTCTTTACCTACTTTTCTCTTTATCTTGGTCTTCAACCTTTCATTTTCCCCTAAAAAATAGCACGAGATAGTAGTTAGAATAACAAAAAACGTAACCCAGTTCAACCAGTCAAACCACTGATTTTCTCGGTTTTAACCGGTTTAAACCAATTTATACCGGTTCACGGTCTAATGGGTGAACCAAACTGGACAACTAACTGGTTCACCAGTTTTTCGGTTGAATTGACCAGTCTGGTCCGATTTTTTGTACAGTGCAAATTTCTTTCCGCTTACCTCTTGAAGAATCAAAACCTATTAGTTAAAATTATGGGGGTCAAAACTAAAATAAAAGTACATTATAAAGACTAAACATTACATTAAACTAAGTTACTTACAAAAATCTCACTTAGTACTAATTTTTTTCAGCCTTCATGTATGATGTTCCATTTTTATTGGATGTCCCAGAGGACACTTTTAGGTACTAAGAACCCGTTTGATTGAAGAAAATTTTGAGGCGAGAAAAGAAAAGTCAATTTTTATCGCCACAACGAACATTTGGTTCACATTTTTCCATTGAAAGTAGTTTTCAACCGGAATCTAATTTTTGCTGCATAATTGAAAATGGGTTCCCATAAAAAATGGTGGGAACCAATTTTCTGGCGCCTAAGAAAAGAGGCTAAAGACATAAAAACTTCTGGATATGACCATGATGTGACATAAGTGTTTAAGATAGAGCCAGTAATACGGGCCAGCCCGCGGGTTGTGCGGTGTGAGCCTGTGCGGCTCGTATTTGCATGGGTTGGAAAATCATCGACTCTAACTCGCATGTGCTGGTTTGCCGGCTAGCCTGCAGCTAGTAAATTTTTTTTATTAGTTTTTGTCTTCCAATAATGGATATTAAAGATGTAATAGTGTTACAAAACCCACATAATGACTGAACTTAGAACATAGTGGGGGAAAAAAAGAAAGCCCAATTGAACCTAAAGTTGATTTTGTTGGGCCCAATTCACACAAGACAGCCCCTAAAGTGTTGAATCCTAGCGTGAACCCATGTCCTATGCTATAAAACAAAATTGCGGGCCAACTCGTAAACCTGCGGATTAGCTCGCGGGTTGAGCGGTGCAGACCTATGCGACCTGCATTTTTTTTAGCCAAAAAAATTACAACACTAACCCTTGTCCTAACTTGTGGGCCCCCGGGTTAGACCCGTTTTATCGCTCTAATTTAAGACAGGCAAAAATATTATTTGACCCATTTTCCCTTTTGATTTAGTTCAAATCAAAGAAAAATTTTGCTATCAATAATTTTTTTCCAGTGCAAATCAAATACTTTGGTGACAAAATATTTTATATTCTTTTTCATTCGATTCTTTTCCAACACTTGCCTCAAACCAAATGGGCTCTAAAAATTTGATGTCTTCCATGGCAAGGAAAAAAAATTGAAGTCTTTCTCTTCTTAAATTTCTTTTTACCCATTGGATATTGCCTTTTGAAAAAAAAAATTTCAAACAAGCAACAGAGGTCATTTTACTTAGCCTTGAAGCTGGATGACTTGGTTCCTTTCCTCGTAAACCGAAACCATGTAGAGAAAAGCCACTAAGCGTCCCTTTCATATTCTTTTTTTTTTCTTGGCCAACTCACTTGATATTCCAAGCATAGGTATAAAGCAGGCCATTATCTTTCCCTTTTTCCTACAATCCTCCTATGTGCTATTCATTGACTTGGCGTCAACCCCTTCGCATCTTTCATCTTTGTCTTCTCAAAAACCCTTCATATACCAGACTATAACTCTTTCCTTTGTGCTGGGTTTTATGTTCACGAGACCAACACTAAACCCAGAAAAGCTGAGATTGATTCAGGGATCAACTGATGGAGAGGACTTGCAATGTAAGTGGAAAGGGAAAGGAAATGACCAGCTTGGTAGATACTGTGTTCTCTTGGACTTTTAGGGATGCTCTCAACGAAAATCTTTATAAAGACAAGGTATTATTATTTCACTGAAAATCTGTATTCTTTAATGTTGATATTAGCTTCTGCATTTTATTTCCTGTTCTTTTTTTTTTCTTTTTTCATTAACTGTGGAAAGTGAAACGTTGCCCTCATGAGAGCCCATGAAGATCCATTTTTTTATTTATTTCCTTATGTTCAGTTTTGAATCCTGGCATTTTGCTACATCATACTTAAAGTACAAGAAACACATAAAACAGAGGAAACAAACAATGAAACACCTCATGATCAAAACACAAACCAAGAACAATTACAGGAAAGCAACAACTTATCGTTAATGGTCTATACAACTGCTGGTACTCTGTTTTTACTTTGTTGAAAGGGATTTTTGTGACATTTAAAGTACGTTTAATTAGATAATTTTCTCTCAGGTGCCAAAGATTCCTATAACATTTGTATCAGCAACAAAATACTTGAAATCCTTTATACCTTCACTGATTGAGGAAACACACAGTGATCTGTGCTCAAGCTTGAAGGGCATTTCCCAAGCCCCTTTTTGTAAAATCCTGACATATAAGAGGATGAGTAAGGGCTTGATCTATCAATTGACATTTGATGAATCTCATGTTGGACGGTATGAGCCTGCACCTGGAGATCTCATAGCCCTCACTGATGCTAGGCCAAAAGGCATTCAAGACTTAAACAAACCTGGAAGATTTTATCATGTGGCTTATGTTCGAATGTCAAAAGAGGGTCAGATCACAATAGTCTCGTCAAAGAGCTTAGAAATCGAACCAGATATGAGGAGCAACAATGTAAAAATGCTTTATGCCACGTATCTTATCAACTTGATGACCAATATTCGTATTTGGAAGGCTTTGAGCTCACAGTTGGAGGGTGCAAACTTCAATATTATTGGAAAAGTTCTGCAATCTGATAAATTGGTAAGAAGCAAGTGGTATTTAACGTGTGAGAACCCTTATTTTGCAAGTATTTATGAATTTTTCAAATGTCCTATACTCAAGTAAGTTGTAAAAATCCTTGTCCACCAAAGATCACCTCAACCATATGTTGTTATTTAATTAATATGCATGCTATGCTACTGGAAGTTCTAATAAGAATGAGGTTATTTTTGTTATTATATCTCACTCAAACAATGTACAAAAACAGTAACTTGTTCTCCAGATGGTAATAAAGCAGCCATTTTGAAGCTTTTATCATGCCTTGTTTAACAGATTGGAAAGAACAGTCATATTTGCCCTTCATTAGAGCACCATAATACCGACATTTCTATTACAACAAACATGATCAGATCCCAAAATCTGAATGAAAGCCAGAAAGAAGCTGTAATAAGTAGTGTTGCAATGAGGAAATGTCATCACAACCACACTGTGAAACTAATATGGGGCCCTCCTGGGACTGGCAAAACAAAGACAGTTGCATCCATGCTATTTGCGCTGCTCAAACTAAAAACCAGAACATTAACATGTGCACCAACCAATACTGCTGTGTTGGAAGTTGCAGCCCGCCTGCGTGGTTTAGTTGAAGATCAACTTCAGTTTGATACCTATGGGCTTGGTGACATAGTGCTTTTCGGGAATAATTCTCGAATGAAAGTTGATGATTACAGGGGTCTCCCTGATATCTTTCTTGATTACCGTGTTGATATGCTTGAGAAGTGTCTTTCTCCACTGACTGGATGGAAACATGACTTGGAATCAATGATCAGTTTGCTTGAGAACCCTCATCAGCAGTATCTTTTATCCAATATCAATGCGAAACATGAGGAGGATAATAATGACCTCATGTCATTGGACCAATTTACTAAGCTTAATTACAGCAATGTAGAGCAAGCATATCTTTCATACAAGCAACTTGAAGATAATAAAGATGATCATATTACATTGGAGCAGTATGTGAGGAAGAGATACAGTTCCATTAAAGACCAATACCTTTCTTATAAAGCTGAAGTTCAGTTTGTAAAGAGGAGGTTCAGCTTCATTTGTGTGAATCTCAAGTCTAGCTTGCAAACACTGTACTCACAATTACCAACTTCCCTTGTTCCATTTGAGGTGGTGAAGAACATAGGTGCAATTCTTGATTTGCTTGAAGCCCTTGGAAGTTCTTTGCATCAAAATGAGTTCATAGAAATTCCCACAAAAAATGTTGAGGGAAAAAGTAATGCCATTCAATCAGAACTTCCAAATATGAAAGAGAAGGAATGGGATTTATTTTCTATCTGCACTGGGATGATTCAAATATCTTTTAAGCCCATTAAGAGTTGGGTTATGCCTGTGGAAACACACATTCCAATAAAAGATGTTACATTTAACTTTGGAAGGTTAAGCATGAAAAGAGATGAGTGCCTTAGAATACTTAGATCACTTTCTCAGTCGATTTCACTTCCTCCATTTAGAAGTCGCTTTGAAATAACAGAAATTTGCTTGAAGAAGGCATGCCTAATTTTTTGTACGGCGTCAGGATCTACCAAATTGTTCACTGAAAGAATGACACCCTTACCCTTTATAGTTATAGATGAGGCAGCTCAACTCAAAGAATGTGAATCAACCATACCTCTGCAGCTTCCAGGCGCAAGACATGCTATTCTCATAGGTGATGAGAGGCAACTTCCTGCAATGGTTAAGAGCAAGGTAAAAGAGTTCACTATGTCTTGCTAGGGCTTATAATGAAATTTTCATCATTATTCACCTGAAAACTTGTAATTTTAAATTCAAGTTGTTATGGTACGAGTGCTTATATGAAGAAGTGGTTTGAATTTTGATCTTCACTATCATTTTCAATTAAAATTAAATTTTAGTACAAGTTGAGATGGGTTTGGAAGTGTTTTTAAGTGTGAGGAGGGATTATAATAAAACTTTTGTTAGAGGTTATGACGAAATGTTCATGGTCATTCACCGGGAAAATTATAATTTTACTTTCAAGTTTTTATTGGTGAGGTACAGAATGCTTATATGAAAAAGTGATTTGAATTTGGGAAAATATTGATGCAGGAAATGACAACAGGTTTATATTGCTCACTTGTTTTTGAGACTTTTTGGTGATTACAATCCTTCGTTTGGACCTAAAAATGATTTTGCATTTGAATTTTGATCTTTTCTATCCCTTTTTCTTAATTAAAATTAAGTTTTAGTACAAACTAAGATGGGTTTTGTTTTCTCCATTTTATAAATGCAATATGTTTTTAAAGTGTGAGGTGGGATTTTGATAAAACTATTCATGAAACTTCATCAAATAGCTTATGATTTTGAATTTATTCATTTTTTTTACATTAATTTGTGTTTTGTGTTTGTTGAGATTATCAAAGATCACTACTGTCTTGTATGTTCATGAAAATATAATTTCAGATTTCTGATGATGCTGGATTTGGAAGAAGCATGTTTGAGAGGCTGGTGTTGCTGGGATATATGAAGCATATGCTTAAAGTCCAATTTAGAATGCATCCATCCATAAGTTTATTCCCAAATAGGGAATTCTACCAAGGCCAACTTGTGGATGGCATGAATGTCAGAGATTCAAGCTATAGTAAACGTTTTCTTGAAGGAAAGATGTACAACTCGTATTCTTTTATAAACATAGCTCAGGGCAAAGAGCAATTTGGTCATGGACACAGCTTGAAGAACATGGTGGAAGTTGCTGCTATATCTGAGATTATAAAGAGCCTACACAAAGGTATGTGTTTCTTGCTAACTCTTTATTGATATTTTGTATTCCCTCCGGTCTTTTTTATAAGAAATAATTTTTGGATATGATTTGTTCCTATTTATAAGAGACACTTTGAGGTTATCTCCAATTTTTGTATGTTAATATTTCATTTTGCTCTTATTTAATTACTTATATTAATATCATTGCATTTAATCCACCGCACATTCTTTCCCTTTTCCACACGCCTCTTATTTTCGGTGATTTGCTTAATCTCTCTCTTACGCTCCCCCAAAAATAAATAAAGGTACTTTTGAAAAAAAAACATTACATTTTAAACACGTCTATTGTTTCTAACTAGTTTTAAACAACTTTTTGATCAAATCATATACTTAATTGTCACTTATCTTTTATAAAAAAAAGAAAAGAAAAGGGGAAATTGATTAGGTACAATATTCTTGAGAAGAATTCTTTGAATATATGAATGGCCCGTTGTTTTTTTTTGCTAGAGTTCTTGAGCAAGAGAAGGAAACTCAGCATAGGAGTGATATCTGCATATAAGGCTCAAGTCCATGAAATCGAAGAGAAAGTTAAGCACTACAACTTGGTTTCAGATCCTAACTTCTCTTTGAACATTCGCTCTGTTGATGGCTTTCAAGGTGGTGAAGAAGATATAATAATGATCTCCACTGTCAGATCTAATGAGAAGGGAAATGTGGGGTTTCTTTCTAATAGGCAAAGAACAAATGTGGCTCTAACTCGTGCCAGGTATGTTACTTGTTAATGCTTGAGAAATTCCTAGATAAACTCATATTTATAAATATAATATGCCAAGTCATTTATAACCGCAAGATTGTTTATTTTTCTCTCCATTCCGTAAAAGCCTCCTAATTACTACTCCCTCCGATCCTATTTATGAGCAACTTTCTCTTGGGGCTGGTCCTTAATATAAACAATTTTTTCGTATCTTAAAATTTAAACTATTTTTTTCTTTGCTACTTCTATTAAATATATATTTTTATATGAATGAACAACTAATTCTCTTTTCATTCAATTATTTATTAACTATTATCTCATATTTTATACTTATTCTCTCGTCTATGCTATTTTTATAAATAGAGACGTGTTTGGAAAATACATGTCATTTTAGACATATTTATTGTTTAAAACTAATCTTTACCACTAGTTCATTTTGCACAATCAGAAAAAAAGTTGCTAATAAAAAAGATCTAAAGGGAGTAGTTCACATGGATTAAGAAAATTTATTAAAATAGTTTGTGTTATTGAAATGATAAAAAATCATCACAACTTTTCAATATTGTCAAAATTAACCTATCTTAATCACCCTTTAACTTCTTTCTTATTCAGTTTCTCTCTGTATTACACTTAATAAGGGTATTTGTGGAATAGAAGAATTTAATCCTATTGGCTTTTTGCATATGATCATATATTCAGGATCATAAAAATCTTTTAGAAGGGCCCTTATAAAAAGGATTGAAAGAAATATATCCCCACTAACTTATCTAACAATGAAAATCTCTCGATTGATATAGAAAATCAAGGCTTGAGAAGTTTTACTATTCTTGAGTTGATGATAAGTTTTTTTTTTTTTTTGGGCAGACATTGTCTTTGGATATTAGGGAATGCAAAAACTCTAGAACGGAGTGGCTCAATATGGAGAAAGCTAGTGAATGATGCTAAACAAAGAGGTTGCTTCCATAATGGTGATGATGATAAGAATTTGGCTCAGGCCATTAACAATGCCTTATCTAAACATGAGCTAGTTGGCAAATCAAACCATTCAAATCGCTCGGTATATGTGATATAAATTGCAGGTGATTCACACAAAAGGGATGTATGTATGTTTAAAGAGTTTAATCCATGTTCCTATAATTGAATACTAGAGGTTAAAGGAATTAATGAAGGTGAAATACTTTATATGTTGTGTTTGTAATATAGTGGAGGCTATATATTATGAAGCAAAGCAGTATAGTATAATTCTTGACAATAATAAGTGCCGCAAAGATTAATGACCTTTGCATATAAAACAACATCATTACGTGACACAAACTAATAAAAATTCATATAAAATTAATCATCAAAATATTATTTTAAAAAAACATGATTGTCCTTGGGGAAAATGTCAAATGAAATTAAAATTCATTTAAAAGCACTAATTGTCATTTGGAAGTTCATTTGGGGCCAAAGTGAGTTAAACAAAACATAATTCTTGGGCTTGAAATATAGGTTACAATGGCCACCGTATAACACCCCATTTCTAATTACCAATATTCCTCCTATGAAATGAATACATGTAATGGAACAAAATGGTGAATTGTGGTATGCAACAATTTACTGAAAATTCCAATTGTCGGTTACACACAACTCGGCCAAGTAAGGACACAAAGGAGCAAATAATGTCCACTTAAAGGCCTAATATTGTAACCAAAATTTGAGTATAAAATGACACAAATAATGGCTTCCTTCAAGTGTCAAAAATTAGGCTAAGCCAAAGGAATTAGCAAGAAATGATTTATTTCGGTAAATCATAAAATGTAGGGGCAAAACGGTAATTTTACCACAAAACAAATAGGAAATTATTTTTCCCCATATTTTTAGATATAAAGGGAAATATCAAGAAAAACATATATATATATATATATATGGTTGGCCATATTAAGTAAGAGAAGCAAGTCAAAACAAAAAGCAAACTTGTGAAACTTTGACTAGGAAATTCAAGAAGCAATGCCACCTTTTTGGTCAACAAATGGAAGAGATGAAGAAATATATATATGATCTCTTAACTCTCATTAAATTTCGGCAGCTAAGAGAGAAAAGGGAATGGAAATTATATTTCATCATATTAAGTAAAAAGTCAATATGTGGACCAATCAAAATGATGCATGTGGTAAAGCAATGGACCAACTTAACATATCATTCTTCCTTCATCTATTCAGCTCCATTTCACGCAAGAACAGAACCAGCAGCAACGTGAGAAAGAGAGCTGAGGCGGTGGAAAATATTGAAGCATACCAAAGGCTAGGGTTATCCAAAAATCAAGGTAAGAACCATAAATACTTGAAGATTTTGCTTCCAAATCATGTAGGAACCTCTACTAACCTCTTATCCTCTTTGAATACCATGATTAGCAATGTTAATCAGAGGTTTAGAGAGAGAGGGCTGAGACATTTTAGAGAGAGAAATCACAAGAAATCAAGAGGTAATCATTAAAACTTAATCCTCTTGTCTTGGTTGAAGTTGTTGTTGTTGGTGGTGGTGGTATTTGCTATGTTTCCTCTTATTTTGCAATTATGGGCTGAAGCATAATCATGGGGAAATGCTGCCCAAATTCTCTCTAAATATTCCTATTTGGTGTTTAAATAGCTAATCATGTGATTAGAAGTAGAAAGAAAGTGATTAAGCAAGAGAAAACAAAGAAACAACAAGTTACTCCTTAAAACCTTAATTTTCTGTTCTGTGGGTGACGTGAATATGGAGTAGGAATTTGATAATTTTGATGATTCCATTGGCTTTAGAAGGAAAAATTGTGTAGGTATTCAAGTGTTCATGATTTTTGGTTGGTTGTATGCCAATTTGGAAATTATTGAAGTTGGTATGTACATATGTTGGTTCTGCCCTGTCTGGAGCAGTGGCAGTGTGCGTGGTGTTTCATTAACCAAACCTTGTCCAAAACTTCTGAAACTTTCCAGAATTAAAGTAGAGATATAGATCTTTAATTTGATAGGTATTTTGTAATTTTTGGACAAGTATATTGGGAGATATGAATTTTTGAAGTTATGCCCTGTTTTCTGGAATGCTATCTGGATCAGTGAAGTTTGATGAATTACTGGGAATTATATGGTTATATTAATAAAACATAACTATTTTTCCTCAAACTTACATTTAAAGAGCTTCGTTTTGGCTTTGGAATCAGTCAAATTGGATTTTTGTAGAATTAATTATAAATTTCCAAAGTTGGCTGACCAAGTTGTCAGTTTTTGGAAAACAGTGAAATTGCATTGTACAGGGTTGTATTGTGCAGAACCTGTTGTAACTGCATTAAATAACCAGTAGCATACCATTTAAAGGTGATAATGCTACAAGTAATAACCAAGTACTTGTAACTTTAATGATGATAGGAATTGGATATAGCCTGAGCCAAAATCCAAAAGTAGGACAAACGTGCGAGTTTGGAAAAGATTCAGGTAGTAACTTCTTCTTGCATATCTTATGTGATTATTTATATGTTTAAAGTCATTCTCTGTAACATGAGATAGTGTCCTAGACACATCAATTTGCCAAGTTGTGGTCAGGGACCCAACAGGGGCGCTAAGTCGACTAAGGGCAAACATGTAGTTTGACCTTAGGCAAGTGTACACATATTGTTTGATCATCTTACATGACATGACATTGCATATCCATTTTCACATTCTATATGTTTGTAAGCATGTTACTACTGAGATTCCCTCGAATCTCATTCTTTTTCCAAAATACAAAACCTTACAGCTGAAGCAAGTGGCTCGAAAGGCAAGACGGTGGCTCCTGGTGATTAGGGACTCGGAGCTCTCTGTTGCTGCAAATGTTTATTTATGCTTACACTTTTTGCTGCTTAGGAACGCTTTGTACCTTTGTGTATATTTTCAAACCCTACGGGGATTCTCCTGTAATGTAAACTTGTACTTAATATCAGTATTATTTCCGCTGTTTCTGTATGCCTTGTGAACTTTATGCTTGTTACTCTGTGAATATCGAAATGTTAAGGGGTTTGACACACCGCAATTAAGGAACATGCTCCTCCTTTCATTTGTATTGCATAGAATATAATTCATTGATTACCCAGCTATTAGACTATATATGTATACATATAGCGCCTTTATTTATAATAGAAAATTATTACAAATAATATGTGATCCTAACAACTGCTCCTAGGTAAGAATTTTGTTTCTAACTGGAATGTGGTGTCATCTCTTTATATTATATGCTGTCTTTTCTTGATAAAGGTCCTTTTGATGATTGCTGCTTTTTATGTCTAGTAATGTTCATCAATGTACATTATATGTTTTTGGATTTAAAAAGGTTGTGTCATTCCGTTTCCTCGGCTAAATTTTTACTTAAAATTAAACTTGTTTATCTTGGTCGTCATTAGATAGGAAAAAAAAATTAATTATTTATTTAAAAAATGGTCTAAAACATTTCAACAAACCCCTTAAATCACGGGGTGGCATTCGGGTTTGATAACATTTTTAAAAACTCGATTATTATCAAGCAGAAGAAAATATTATTGAAAAATTTAAGACCAGTCACGAATCCTTGAAACTAATTGATAAATTAGTAATCTTGGAGAAGATTGAGAGCTATGAAATAGAATCCGCAGGAAGGTAAGTTGATGTCATCATATTTATATTTCCAACAAAATGAAACAATACAGTTACATGAATTTTACCTCAACAACACAAGACATTAGCAAACCAGAGTTCTTTTCTTCCTTAACATGTGATGTGACAGGTTTGACACATCAGTACAAGATAAAAGAGTTAATAATTTTAAGCCCTGTCCTATTGAAATCTAAGAAAGCTTTACAGTTACAGCAGTTATAATGCCGAGATGAACTTCTGAATTTTTGCCTGAGCTCGTTCCTTCTCTTCTGGTCCATCAAGATCGCCAATATTGTCGTGATATTCCTGAAAATGAGAAAGACGACATTTTAATAAGCTTGAAGATTTTATAACATCTTCTTTAACAATAATACGAGGAAAGTTAAACTGCAGCACAACATTTTTTCCCCTCAAAGAATGAACAAATTTGCAGGCCTCATGACTATAAAGTAACTTTTTTTGGGGAGGAGGCCAGGAGGGTAATACCCAATTTCCAAGATCATGAAATATGCTGGTATTATGTAAATAGGTGAGAAATTTTACAAACTGACTAACTTGGATTGAAGGCTGGTGCATAGTCGTATGTTTTATAAATTCTGCACAACCGTACATATACAAAAGAAGCATCAAAAGCATCATTTCAAAACGAAAAACAAATTCTTATACCTGAAGTATATCCTTTATATCATTTTTACCCAGTCTGTTCTGCTTGAGAAGTAGTTCAACTCTCGCTCTCATTTGTGGATGTCTGCACAGGAAGCATATATTTAGAACAAGTCAGAAATAACGATACACATCAAGGCTCTTAAAAATCAAGGGGCAAAAATACATTTTACCCCACTACAGCTGTAGCACATGAACTATAAAATACAGTTTCTACAATCAGGGGTGTTCTGTTGCCTCTAAATTTGATACCCCAAAGTAGCAACTAGGCCTCAGTTGTCAAATATAATTTCCTATAAAATTAGTGTTTACATGTATAGATGGAAATACTTACTCAGAGCACCGAAGATAACCAATAATTACTGCAATCAGCTGCAAGATCACATTTGAAGACAGTCAACGCAAAAGGGGCTACTATAAATTTCCTGTCCACATTTCTTTAGATTATGCTATTACAAGTGCAAGTGCAAGTGCCGTTGGTGTCAATACAGATTTTCCTAAAAAGCAATTAGAATTGAATAGAAATAAATGCTTGTAAAATGTATTTTTGCAAACAATTATAAATTCATTGAAGTAAAAGGAACAATTTAAAACTTGCTTGCTATTTAAGCATAAGGGAGCATAATTTCTGCCATTTTAATTGTGAGTGAATTTACTAAGGAACAAAAAATGTTTTTAATTCTCTAGATGTTTTTGAATCATTTTATTTGTCTTGTGAATTATATATTTATCTTATAGATTCCTATATTTGTCTTATAAATGACCAAAATGTTTTTAATTCCCTAAGTTATTTTAAATCCCTTTATTTATCTTGTAAATGCTCTTCTGAAAAAATAAAAGAAGTGCATCATTATCTTATAAATTCTCATATTTGTCTTATAAATGATCACAATATTTTTAATTCCCTAAATTCTTTTGAATCCCTTTATTTATCTTGTAAATACTTTTCTGAAAAAAAATAAAAGAAGTGCATCATTATTTTTTCGCCCACAAAACTTAATTTCATTTTGACTCAGTGGTGCAGTGAAGGTTCAAAAATTGACAAAAATTATGTCACATCCTTATGGCTCAATGAAACTTTCCCTTTCTTTTATTCTTTCACATATTCTTTTCTTCTTACATTCTCTTTCATCATTTTTCTTATTATGAAACACTCTCTCCTACTCATTTATAAATAAAAGCATATTTGAAAAAAAAAAGTATATTTATTACATGTTTGTTACTTCTAACCAATTTCTTGAACATTACAATTCAATTCAAAAGACCTTATAATAATGGGAAGGCATGAGTATTAGGATTAGTACAATGTTTGGTTTGTTTTTATTTTAGTTTTAGTTCCTCAAAATTTGTTCTATATAAAATATTAATCCCTATGTTTTGTTTGAAAAACTGAACATTTTTGCTCCTTAAAGGACCAAAACAAATAATTTAAAACTACACATACCAAAATTAGAATGAAGATAAAATATAAAGATGAAACATTTTATTAATCAAACTGTTACATAGTCTGAAACTCCCGAGTTACTATATTTTTGGGTCCTTGGAGTTAGTACTAAAAATTTGAGAAAGGAAAGAAATTTGTTATGAAAATAAAAGAGATTTGGGATAAGAGATAGAGAAGAATAAGACCATAGAGAGAAAGGTAGGGAGCAATTTTCATTAAGTTTCTTGTTTCTTATGATTATAATCCTATGTATAAGGCCTTTATTTATAACCTCCAAGAGTTGCTATCAAGGATCACCATTAATATATAATAAATTATACGATTAATACTATTTGACCATTCGTATTATTAAATACTCCTTTCAGTCTTATTTATAAGCAATTTTATCCTTGATTGCGCAAAACAAACAGATAGTTAAAAATAATAAGTGTGTCAAAAATGCCATATTTTTTTTTTCATATATACCCCTATTTATGAAAACAGAGAGAGAATGTATAAAAAATATGACAGATAATAAAATATGTTTTTTTAATACTTTGTTGACTTCATTCACCTAATGAGTTCTCTCTCTCTTTATTAAATATAACTCTTGGTGTGTGTGATAATTAATTATAAATAATATGTATTTAATAATAGTAAAATAGGAAAAATGAGCTTACATTTTTCAGATACAAAGTGAAAGTTGCTTGTAAAAAGGACCAGCCCTATGAGAGAGAAAGTTGCTTATAAATAGAACCAGAGGGAGTACCTTTTTAGTTTTTCAACAATGTATTTATAAATGCTTACTAGGATATGAGTCAATGGATATCCACATAATTAATATTCATAATACTCTTTCTTGGATGTCCATGATGAATGTACCTCATTAAAAACTTTAATTAGAAAAAATCTAGTGTGACAAACACTTAGCCAAAAAAAAGATTATATAATTCATAGATACATTGTTCAGTGCTGCCTCATGAAAAACCTTTTATAGGAAAACTCAGTGGGAGAAAGCCTATATAAGGGAAAAAGAGCACAGTGTGTATCGACTCCCCCTTTTGACGATATTAGTTTTATTCCCCCTGGTGATAGTATCACTTCCAATGTCTTTTCGAGCATATATTCCTTTTAGTTGCCAAACATTATATTGTTCACTTAAGAACAATAGAAGAATTGTCATGAAAATCACCCAATCTTATTTTTGTTATCCACTATGTACTTGCCAGAACTAAATTTTACATATAAAATCATAATAAATACAATATTAAAATATTCTCATAAATATAAGTTACTTCTATAATATCAAATTCAATATATATTTTGCAAACAAAATCATTTTTGGACATACCTCTAGCATTTTTTATCCTTTAAAGATTCTTATATAAATTCACTATTTAGTGAGTCATATGGATAGACTATATATAACAATATCTAACATAAGCATAATTTTTCTTTCATAAACTGTTAGACCAATAATATATACAAAATTATTATATCCACCATAAAATCATATGTCCCATCATAATCATATTAGACTTTGTGAAAATCTTTATCTTCATGTAAACACATAAATATTCATATATCCCAAAATACTATTATATTTCCGGTGTTTGGATTGTAAGTCCTTAACTGTCATAATATAATCATATTTTAATTACGTCTTTTTTTTTCCTTTTGGCCAATCATCTTTATGTCTACTTCTTATGACATATCTTTATATAAGATCCTTTTTTGATTACGTGATATCATTTTCAAAATTGTTGCTAATAACTTTATCTTTTTGGTTCCATTTTTCCAATTGGGATATAACTTATTAAGATTTATATAACTTTTCAGGTACCTGAATCTCTTTGGAAGTTTTTTTGGAATTAGTCATGTATCGGCACTCTTTTAGAATACATGACTCCTTAATATAATCATTTTAATTATATGCTTTACTTCATCTATAATATTTATGTTTGGAACCGAATAATGTCTCATAATTCAGACATTTATCACTTTTATTTATACTTATTGGAGCTTTTTTTTAGCGGGAATATGAGATTTAACAATGCTCATTTAGATCAATAATTCCATTTGGCAGATATATTATAATATTTCATGAATATAAAGCTTGATGAACTTCTTGCTCATACTTCTATATTCGATGATATATGTACTTAATAGTAATATTTCATTTATTTTCTTTTCCAGCTATTCAATTTCTCCTCCTCATGTTAGAAAAATATTGTTAAATGACAATTGACTAATCATGCTATATAAGTCTTGTAAATCTATTTGTTTCTTTTAGAAATAACCTTTTATTTCATTTAGAGACAAGTAAGAAAAAGAGGTCCTTACCCGACATTTATCTCAACTTTCTTTCTATATCCATCTATGTGAACTATGATGAATCAATAAGCATTGCACTTTCAAGCCTTTTGAGATAGAATATGTCTAGCTCCTGACCAAAAGCCAATTTTACCGGGATAATTTTATTGGCTTGTATAAATGCTGCAATATATAAGATCAAATATACCAACATTGAAATACAAAATTTTGTTCTTATAAAAATTGATCTAGCTATTTATGGAAGTTTTAATACATGATTTCTGCATCTTATAATCTATAAATTGCGCTTTTAATTTATTTAAACATTATTGCAAACTTCAGGTTGTAAGCTAATAATAATCTTACATGCAACAGTCTTATAGATGCATCTTTCAAATTTATCAAACAATTATATGGTTTATATGCTATTTCAATGGGTCCATATAATTCTGTTTGATATATTTCTAGAAATGTAGAGATTCATTGCTAATCATGACTAATGATATTCCTATAGTCAATTTTATTTGAGAACAAGCAGTACATAATATTTTTAAATTATATAATATGTTGACTATTCATGAAGAATCTTTTGATTCTTCAATAGATGTCAATATATAATTTTTATAATTTGTTATATCATATATATAACTTGGATGACAAACACGTCTTGCCAACAATAAATTTGTTTGGATCAGTAAACTTCTAATTTACTGTAACATATTTGTTAACCAACAACAAACTTTTCAATTTTCATAAAATATTGATTTAAGATCTCAATATGCATCCATTTTAGGGAGATCAATAGGCTTTGTGATGAAGTATACAAGTAGAGCTTTTCAATATTAACCTACAATTGTATTCTAACAATCTCTCCCCTCAAATATGAGTTATATAAATATACTTCTTTTATTTCTATATTTCAAAGACAAACTAGTATATAGTAGGTTAATAACATATCTTTCATTTTAAAACTTAAGTACTTCATACTTTACATACAATTATGGATTTCAATCCAACTAGGCTATCACCTTTAGACCTTCTAGCAAACCAAAGTTGTGATATAGATATATGGATCACAATTTTCATTATTTACTCTTTATTCGCCCATAGGAAAATGTGTATTAGTTCTTCTAGTAACAATTTTTGTCAGGAACTACCATATAGTATTCATCACTATATAATCTCATTACTCATTAATAATATACTACAATTTGCTTATTTTGATATATATACAAAAAATTTGCTTATTTTGATATATACACAAAGCATATCTTCCACCCCATATAGAAATATGAAGAGACTCATTATCAAAATACATTAGAATCACTGAAAAATTATTTAGCCAAAAAATCTCATAGGTAACAAATTCATAAGAAATTTTATGAAAAATACATTGTCACTTGTTAGAAATTCTCAGGCATAGAAACTACAACACAACCACAAATTCTTGAATTAACGTTCTTACAAATCAAACATTATGGGAAATTCTCACAAAAATAAAATTGTGAGAATTGTTTGACTACATAGGCTAACACATTTTTTTCAATGAATTACATCTGTAAGAATTTCTCACCAATATTAAATCATGAGAAAATATTATTGATAAAAACCATCTTATGAGAAATTAAATTCTGTAAAAAAAATTGTTAGACAACATAAACTAACACAAATAATTTATGAATAACTCTGGAAATTAAACATTAATTTTGTCCAACAAATCAAATTCACATCACCAATTCATAATGAGTTTTCTCATGAAATTAAATAAATTCTCATTTTCTCAAATTGAAATGTCACTTAAATATATGATTTTTCTTTTTCCCTCAAATGTCACATAAAGCTAATTTACTTACAATATATATATATATATATATATATATCATATCATGATTAATGTTTGAAAGCTATATACAAAGAATACTCACATCTCATATATTTGAATTTATGCAAAAAAAAAAAAATTGGGAGGGGGGGGGGAGATGGAAGTCAAAGCTAAAATGAAAAGTAAGGGCTAATAATTAAAAAAAAAAAAGTACCTTCATGTTGACGTATATGAGTTGAGCATTTGTGTGAAATTTGTGAAAAAACCGAGAAGTAGAAATTCCAAAAAGAAAACAGAGGTGGGTTTGGCGCTTGACATAATAATCTCTATCAATTACAAGATTAGAAAGCTGGTATAATCCCAATACATACATGTCATATTATATCATATTATAATTAATGGATGAATAATTTTCATACACACATCATATAGCCTATTGGGCGTATTATTATTTCTCTTTACTTCACAATAAATCTAGGCATCTTTCTTCACAACCCATTGCCTCTTTTGATTTTTTTTTTCATAACATCTCATGTTTCTTCCCTCTCATAATTTGACCTTTACTTTCAATACATTGATACATATTTGGCAATGACTTCCGACCATATTATAACAATTGTTCATGACTTTACATCCAAATATCATTATTTTAATATCACCAAACATTGCTATTGTTGCCTCTAATTCTCTAATTGGGCAAAATAGGATATAATTAATTCTCAAGACTATTAGCCTTTAGAACTATTACTTTTGAGTGGCATAAATCTTTGCAAGTTATTTATCTTCAGAAAAATATATATAGTAAAAATATTTTTTCAAATATGCAAATCCCTTTTGTATCATTCGATATTTAGACCCCATAAGCCTTCTAGGCCTTAATATTTATAATAATCTAGTGCCACAAAATTTTTCTTGTCATGCCATTGACCGGCATGGATAATGTTCTTTTACAAAAGAATTATTATAAAAGTGATGAGACTTTTTGTTTATCAAATCACAAAATTAAGAGTATTATGACTACTGACCATTCAATGAAATTAAAATATCAATAGATATTCAATTGATTAATATAAAAATATGTAAGCATAAAACTTAAACTTTAAATGATAAAATAAAAAATATATAAATATAACATCAATTAAGGACAAAGGGAAGGAGACAAAGGGAGAGAGAAACCCAATACATTAGCAATACTAAATAAATATTTACAAAAATGTACTATAAATAAAACAAAGAAAGGAAATTCTCAAAATATGAAATACAAAAACCCAGTATAATAGTATAAACTCAAATGATCGAACCATATAAAGGAATTCGTTAAGAAATAATTCATAAAGTGAGATGACAAAATTAAAACTTTATGACATTGCGCCATTTAATTTTCTTGGCTTCAAGTCAATTAGTCTCATGACTTATGGTCAATTAGTCTCAAGATGAGAAATTAAATCTATATGGCTTTTGACCGTTTATCTTTAGGATAAACAAAAGTTGTATATTGCTTTCGGTCATAGAAGATGAAAAATTATATAACTTTTGACCACATAATCTCAAAATAAGAAGCAAAGGAATATGAATTTTGGCTATATAATTCAAAATAGAAAATCAAAAGCAATATTACTTCTATCAGAATATGAAACCAGAAGTGTATGCCTTCTAGCCATAATAAAAGTAACAACATCAATAACATAGAAGAGCTTATAAAGGAGATTAAAATAAGATATAAAAATAATAACAATATCCAATCTAAGCCACGGAACCCGATGATAATAATAATCAGTAAAAAAGTTTCTTTAATTCCATATAATGACTCAGATTATTCCAAATAGATCAAATAAAGTTTCTGTAAAAAAGATAGATAAAATCAATAAAGAAATGATGAGAAAAACATAACTTCATTATAGTTATCGTGCTGATAACATGTTATGAAAATAGAAGAGATTTAAGATAAGAGATAGAGAAGAGTAAGACGTTAGAGAGAAAGTGTAGAGCGAGAAAGGTGAGGAGCAATTCTCATTCATTTTCTTGCTTCTTATAATTACAATACAACTATCTAAAAATGCCTCTATTTATAACATCCAAGAGTCGTTATCAATGGTCACAATTAATATAAAATAAATGGTATAATTAATAGTATATGATCCTTTATATTATTAAATAGTCTTTTAGTTTCTCAACAACAAATTTATAAATATTATTAGGATATGAATCAATAAACATTCATATAATTAATATTCATAACAAAATTAAACTCTTCCACTTTTTTAATTCTTTTTACCTTTTTTTTTATCCGTAATTTCTTTTTACCCATTGGGTATTGCTTTTATAAAACATCTAATCTATTTGCCCCATCTGGTACTTAGGAATACCCAATATAGCTTTTCAAACAAGAATGGGCATCTTTCTTTAGGAAAATGACAATTAAAAGAAATCATATCTAAAAAATTTTATAACTTGTCAATAATAAATGAAAGAGTAACTATTGATAAATGGGTAGTTATTATTAACAAATTTTAAGATTTTTCTGACATTATTTCTTAACAGAGACTTTAATATCATTTTCTCTTTTTCTTTTTTGTTAGAACAGTGATCATTTTACTTAGCCTTGAAGTTAGTTAACTTGGTTCCTTTCGTCGTAAACCGAAACCATGAAGAGAAGCCACAAAAGCAGGGGTTCACATCTCTCAAATATCCATTTCCATCTTTTTCTCCTTTTTTTTTTCTTTTTCTATTGTTGGATTAAAATTTTAATGATCTAAATTTAATATCTTCTAAAAATATTATTATAATTTTACTTAAAAAGACACAAAAATAATTTTAACAGTTCAAATTTAATTCGTATCTTGTATAAAAAAATTTTATTTTGGGAGAATTGTTCATAAAGACCTTATTAGAAAGAAACTTATTTACTAAATATGACATAGGAAAGATTTTTTACACATAACGGAAGATTGTTCACATATATATAGGGAAGATAAATTGAATACAAGAAAGATTTTTTGAATATAAGGAAATATCTTTCACACACAGGAAGATTGTTTGTACCCGAAAGTTTTATGTGACAAATAAGTTTCTAATGATATATTTTTGAATAATTTTTTCTTTTATTTTTGTATTTCTTAAATAAAATTTTGATATTAAATTTAGATAGTTGAAATCTTAATATAACGGTAAAAAAAATATAAAAAAAAAAGAGGGAAAAGGTTGGAAGGGTGCAAGCATGACTGGATATTCCAAACATGGCTCTAAAGCTGGGCATTATTGTTTCTAGTTCCTACTTTGCGCTATTCATTGACTTGGCGTCAACCTCTTCGCATCCTTTATCTTTGTCTTCCCAAAGACTCTTCCTATACAAAACGAGTATAACCCTTTCTTTTGTGCTGGGTTTTATATTCACGAGACCAACACCAAACCCATAAAAGCTGAGAGTTATTCAGAGTGTTTTTTTAGCTTTAGAATCAACCAACAAGTGATCAAATGACGGAGAGGACTTGCAATGGAAATGGAAAGACTAACTTGGTGGATATTGTGTTCTCTTGGACTTTTAGCGATGCTCTCAACGAAAATCTTTACAAAGACAAGGTATTGTTATTTCACTGAAAATATTAGCTTCTGCATATTATTTCCTGTTCTTTCTTTTTCTTTTTTCATTAACTGTGGAAAGTGAAATGTTGCCCTCGTGAGAGCCCATGAAGATCCTTTTTTTTTTTTTTAATTTCCTTATGTTCGGTTTTGAATCCAGGCATTTTGCTACATCACACTTAAAGTACAAGAAACACATAAAACAGAGGAAAACAAACAATGAAACACCTCGTGATCAAAACAAAAACCAAGAACAATTACAGGAAAGCAACAACTTATCCTTAATGGTCTATAGAATTGCCGGTACACTGTTTTTACTTTGTTGAAAGGGATTTTGTGACATTGAAAGTACACTTAATATGATGATTTTCTCTCAGGTGCCAGAGATTCCTATGACATTTTTATCAGCAACAGAATACATGAAATCTTTTATTCCTTCACTGATTGAAGAAACACACAGTGATCTGTGCTCAAGCTTGAAGGGCATTTCCCAATCCCCTTTTTGTAAAATCCTGACATATAAGAGGATGAGTAAGGGCTTGATCTATCAATTGACATTTGATGAGTCTCATGTTGGAGGGTATGAGCCTGCACCTGGAGATCTCATAGCCCTCACTGACTGTAGGCCGAAAGGCATTCAAGACTTGAACAAACCTGGAAGATTTTATCATGTCGCTTATGTTCGAATGTCAAACGGGGGTCAGATCACAATACTCTCATCAAAGAGCATAGAGATTGAACCAGATATGAGGGGCAACAATGTAAAAATGCTTCATGCCACGTATCTTATCAACTTGATGACCAATATTCGTATTTGGAAGGCTTTGAGCTCACAGTTGGAGGGTGCAAACTTCAATATTATTGGAAAAGTTCTGCAATCTGATAAATTGGTAAGAAGCAAGTGGTATTTAACGTGTGAGAACCCTTATTTTGCAAGTATTTATGAATTTTTCATATGTCCTATACTCAAGTAAGTTGTAAAAATCCTTGTCCACCAAATATCACCTGAACCATATGTTGTTATTTAATTAATATGCATGCTATGCTACTGGAAGTTCTAATAAGAATGAGGTTATTTTTGTTATTATATCTCACTCAAACAATGTACAAAAACAGTAACTTGTTCTCCAGATGGTAATAAAGCAGCCATTTTGAAGCTTTTATCATGCCTTGTTTTACAGATTGGAAAGAGCAGTCACATTTGCCCTTCATTAGAGCACGGTAATACCGACATTTCTATTACAACAAACATGATCAGATCCCGAAATCTGAATGAAAGCCAGAAAGAAGCTGTAATAAGTAGTGTTGCAATGAGGAAATGTCATCACAACCACACTGTGAAACTAATATGGGGCCCTCCTGGGACTGGCAAAACAAAGACAGCTGCATCCATGCTATTTGCGCTGCTCAAACTAAAAACCAGAACATTAACATGTGCACCAACCAATACTGCTGTGTTGGAAGTTGCAGCCCGCCTGCGTGGTTTAGTTGAAGATCAACTTCAGTTTGATACCTATGGGCTGGGTGACATAGTGCTTTTCGGGAATAATTCTCGAATGAAAGTTGATGATTACAGGGGTCTCCCTGATATCTTTCTTGATTACCGTGTTGATATGCTTGAGAAGTGTCTTTCTCCACTGGCCGGATGGAAACACGACTTGGAATCAATGATCAGTTTGCTTGAGAACCCTCATCAGCAGTATCTTTTATCCAATATCAAGGTAAAACATGAGGAGGATAATAATGATCTTATGTCCTTAGTACAATTTACTAAGCTTAATTACAGCAATGTAGAGCAAGCATATCTTTCATACAAGCAACTTCAAGACAATAAAGATGATCATATGACATTGGATCAATATGTGAAGGAGAGATACAGTTTCATTAATGTGCAATACCTTTCTTATAAAGCTGCAGTTCAGTTTGTAAAGAGGAGGTTCAGCTTCATTTGTGTGAATCTCAAGTCTAGCTTGCAAATATTATACTCACAATTACCAACTTCTCTTGTTCCATTTGAGGCGGCAAAGAACATATGTGTAGCTCTTGATTTGCTTGAAGCCCTTGGAAGTTCTTTGCATCAAAATGAGTTCATCGAAATTCCCACAAAAAATGTAGAGGAAAAAAGTAATGTTATTCATCTAGAACTTCCAAATGTGAAAGAGAAGAAATGGGGTTTATTTTCCATCTTCACTGGGATGATTCAAATATTTCTTAAGCGCATCATGAGTTGGCTTATGCCTGTGGAAACACACATTCCAATGAAAGATGTTACATTTAACTTTGGAAGGTTAAGCATGAAAAGAGATGAGTGCCTTAAAATACTTAGATCACTTTCTCAGTCAATTTCACTTCCTCAACTTGAAAGACGCTTTGAAATAACAGATATGTGCTTGAAGAAGGCATGCCTAATTTTTTGCACGGCATCAGGTTCTACCAAATTGTTCAATGAAGGAATGACACCCTTACCCTTTATAGTTATAGATGAGGCAGCTCAACTCAAAGAATGTGAATCAACCATACCTCTGCAACTTCCAGGTGCAAGACACACTATTCTCATAGGTGATGAGAGGCAACTTCCCGCAATGGTTAAGAGCAAGGTAATAGAGTTTTCACTATGTCTTGGTAGGGCTTATGATGAAATTTTCGTCATTATTCACCTGAAAACTTATAATTCTAAATTGAAGTTGTTATTGATGTGGCATGAGTGCTTATATGAAAAAGTGGTTTGAATTTTGATCTTCGTTACCATTTTCAATTAAAATTAAGTTTTAGTACCAGCTGAGATGGGTTTGAAGGTGTTTTTAAGTGTAAGGAGGAATTATAATAAAACTTTTGTTAGTTAGAGGTTATGATCAAATTTTCATGATCATTCACCTAAAAAATTATAATTTTACTTTCAAGATTTTAAGGATGAGTTACCCAGTGCTTATATGAAAAAGTGGTTTGGATTTGAGAAATTCACTCTAAGATCCTCATGTAGGAAATGACATCAAGTCTATATTGCTCACTTGTTATTGGGATTTTTTGGTAATTATATTTCTTCGTTTGGACCTAACAATGATTTTGCATTTGAATTTTGATCTTTGCTATCCCTTTTTCTTAATTAAAATTAAGTTTTAGTACAAGCTGAGATGGGTTTTGTTTTCTCCATTTTACAAATGCAGCATGTTTTTAAAGTGTGAGGTGGGATTTTGATAAAACCATTCATGAATCTTCATCAAATAGCTTAAGATTTTGAATTTATTCGTTTTTTTTTTACATTAATTTGTGTTTTGTGTTGGTTGAGATTATCAAAGATCACTACTGTCTTGTATGTTCATGAAAATATAATTTCAGATTTCTGATGATGCTGGATTTGGAAGAAGCATGTTTGAGAGGCTGGTGTTGCTGGGATATATGAAGCATATGCTTAATGTCCAATTTAGAATGCATCCATCCATAAGTTTATTCCCAAATAGGGAATTCTACCAAAGCCAACTTGTGGATGGCATGAATGCCACAGATTCAAGCTATAGTAAACGTTTTCTTCAAGGAAAAATGTACAGCTCTTATTCTTTTATAAACATCGCTCAGGGCAAAGAGCAATTTGGTCATGGACACAGCTTGAAGAACATGGTGGAAGTTGCTGCTATATCTGAGATTATAAAGAGCCTACACAAAGGTATGTGTTTCTTGCTAACTCTTTGTTGATACTTAGTACTCACTCCGGTCTTTTTTATAAGAGATAATTTTTTGGTATGACTTGTTCCTATTTATAAGAGACACTTAGAGGTTGTCACCAATTTTTTTCTGTTAATATTTTATTTTGCCCCTATTTAATTACTTATATTAATATCATTCCATTTAATCCACCGCACATTCTCTCCCTCTTCCACGCACCTCTTTTTTCCAGTAATTTGCCTAGTCTCTCTCTTACGCTCCCCAAAAAATAAATAAGGGTACTTTTGGGAAAAAGTTACATTTTAAACATGTCTATTGTTTCTAACTAGTTTTAAACAAATTTTTGATCAACATCATATAGTTAATTGTCACTTGTCTTTTAAAAAAAACAAGGGGTAATTGATTAGGTGCAATCTTCTTGAGAAGAATACTTTGAATATATGAATGGCCCTTTGTTTTTTTTTCTGCAAGAGTTCTTGAGCAAGAGAAGGAAACTCAGCATAGGAGTGATATCTGCATATAAGGCTCAAGTCCATGACATCGAAGAGAAAGTTAAGCACTACAACTTGGTTTCAGATCCTAACTTCGCTGTGAACATTCGCTCTGTTGATGGCTTTCAAGGTGGTGAAGAAGATATAATAATGATCTCCACTGTCAGATCTAATGAGAAGGGAAATGTGGGGTTTCTTTCTAATAGACAGAGAACAAATGTGGCTCTAACTCGTGCCAGGTATGTTACTTGTTAATTCTTGAGAAATTCCTAGATAAACTCAGAATTATAAACATAATAGGCCAAGTCATTCATAACCGCAAGGTTGTTTATTTTTCTCTCCGGTCCTTTTTATAAAAGCCTCTTAATTACTACTCCCTCCGATCCTATTTATAAGCAATTTTCTTTTGGGGCTGATCTTTAATATAAGCAACTTTTTTATGTCTAAAAATTTAACCTACTTTTTTCTTTTATACCCCTATTAAATACATATCTTTATATTAATGAACAACTAATTCTCTTTTCATTCAATCATTTATTAATCATTCTCTCATATATTTTATACTTATTCTCTCGTCTATGCTCTTTTTATAAATAGGGGCATATTTGGAAAATATATGTCATTTTTAACACATTTATTGTTTAAAAATAATCTTTACCACCAGTTCGTTTTGCATAATTAGGAAAAAAAGTTGCTAATAAAAAAGACTAGGAGGGAGTAGTTCACATGGATTAAGAACATTTGTTAAAATAGTTTGTGTTATTGAAATGATAAAAAATCATCACAACTTTTCAATATTGTCCTCCGATTAAAATTAACCTATCTTAATCACCCTTGATTTCTTTCTTATACAATTTCTCTCTATATTACACTTAATATGGGTATTTGTGGAATAGAAGAATTTAATCCTATTGACTTTTGCATATGATCGTATATGATCATTTTAGAAGGGCCCTTATAAAAAGGACTGAAAGAAGTATATGCCCTCTAGCTTATCTAAAAATGAAAATCTCTCAATTGAAATAGAAAATCAAGGCAAAAGAAGTTTCACTAATCTTGAGTTTATCATATGATTTTTTTTTTCTTTTGGTTTTGCTTTTGGGCAGACATTGTCTTTGGATATTGGGAAATGCAGAAACTATAGTACGGAGTGGCTCAGTATGGAGAAAGCTAGTGAATGATGCTAAACAAAGAGGTTGCTTCCATAATGGTGATGATGACCAGAATTTAGCTCAGGCTATTAACAATGCCTTCCCTGAGCCTGAGCTAGTTGGCAAATCAAACCATTTAAATCGCTCAGTATATGTGATTTAAGTTGCAGGTGATTCACACAAAATGGATATATGTTTGAAAAGTTTAATCAGTGTTCCTATAATTGAATACCAGAGGTTTCATCCAGTGGCGGTTTGAAGAAAGGAATTAATGAAGGTGAAGTACTTTATTTGTTGTGTTTGTAATATACTAAAAGCTATATATTATGAAGCAAAGCAGCATAGTATAATTCTTGGCAATAATGAGTGCTGTAAAGATTAATGACCTTTGCATATGAAATAACATCATCACATGACACAAATTAATAAAAATTCATATAAAATTAATCATCAAAATATTATTTTTAAAAAAAACATGATTGTCCTAGGGGAATGTCAAATGAAATTAAAATTCATTTAAAAGCATTAATTGTCATTTGGAAGTTAATTTGGGGCCAAAGTGAGTTAAACAAAACATAATACTTGGGCTTGAACCATAGGTTACAATGGCCACCACAATTAAGGAACAAGCTTCTCCTGTCATTTTCATTGCATAGAATATAATTGATTGATTAGCCAGCTATTAGACTATATATATATGTGTGTGTAAAAGATAATATGCATGAGCTTGGCCATGACTAGTTCATGATTCAACAAGCAGATATGGTTGCAATCAACATTTGTGTGAAATCTGAAATTAGGGGCATGCATATAATGTCTTTATTTATAAAAGAATATTATTACAAATAACTATGTGATCCGAACAACAGCTTCTAGCTAGGAATTTTGTTTCTAATTGGAATAAGGGTCTATTTCTTTCTTTTAAGAACGAAAAGAGCTATAAGAGCATGTCCTTCTGTCTAGGACGAACGAGCCATGAAGATCTATCACAATAGGGGCAAATCACCAATCTCATGTGCATCAATGAAAGGTCTTGTAATGTAATAGTATCTTTCTCCAACTACTCTCAATCAATCACAATCAATCGTCATCGCAACAACAACTCATGTAATATAATTATGTCATGATTACTCATGGTCATCCACTTACAAAAATAATAATCAAGGTAATGCCTTTTTTCCAATACTTTTCAATTTTATTTCAAAATCACAAGTCACACAAGACAATTTTCACAAATGAAGGCTATATATACCATACCAATATAAAGTACATATCTCATTTCATCATTTCATAATACAAAAATCTCTCAAAAACAAGGTATTAGCATCTATGACCAGTTGAAAGTGGTTATCTCTCACCAAGCAAGAAAAAATTACCTCAATCAAAGTCCTGTGCTTAATATCAACAATCATAAATCAATTTACACGATTCAACATGATCATCACACATTAGATTACAAACCAATTGAGTGGTTAACAAAAACAACTTAAAGGCTAGGGATAAGTTTGGATGGAGAGAAAAGTGAGGAGAAAATAGGAGGGGAGGGAATATTAGGGGGGGGAAATTCCCAAAATGGTAAAAAAAAATTACTATTTTTGGGAGTTTTCCTTCCTAATCTTCCCCCCTTCATTTTCTCTTCATCCAACCATAGGGTTAAAGTCCCTCTATAAGTCCCAACTTTCACCTTTGACCATTCCCAATCAAGCCAACACCAAAATTAATGCCATAATAACTCCAATAACTCAATCAACCCAATTATCAAACCTCATTTCCCATAATCATATTATCAATATCAACTCAAAATCTAACTTAAAAATCAAACTCTATTTCAAATCTTCATATAGGGTGTGTTTGGTTCAATGAAGGTTGGGTTAGGTGAGGTTAATTTAAGTTAGGTTAGGGGAGGTTATAAGTTTTGTTTGGTTCAAGAAGGGGGGAGGGAAGGGGAGGTTTGATTTCTTGTTTGGTTCAGAAGGATAGGTAAGGTGAGTTAATTATAAATTGACAAATATACCCTTTTTTCTTTATTTATATATTTTTCTTCTTCTTTTATTTTTTAATTTGTAAATCTTAAAAAACCTATTACCTCAAGTATATATGATAAAAAAAATTGTATACATTTTAAAGAATATTTTATTGATTTTTACATATTATCTCATTAATTTTAAACAAGGGGGTAAACTTGGAATATTAAAAAATAAGTATGTGCATTTTGGTCAAAGTGAAAAAAATTTTTCTCTCCCCTCCAAAAACCTCCAATTTTGGAGGGAGGAGATGGGAGGGAAGGGGAGGGGAGCAAAAGAAGACAAAATTTTTAACCTCCCCTCCCCTCCCCTCCCTTCAACCAAACACATTTTTCCCACCCTTAACCCTTCCCTCACCTAACCTCCCCTCCCAAAACCTCCAACCAAACAAAGCCATAACCTTCAAACTGTTCACTTTAATACAAATTTCCAAAATTCTTAATTTATTACCATAACTCAATTTCTCTATTCTTTATTTCAATCATATTGCTATCATCCAATAACTCTATTTTACTTATTAAAATTATTGACAATAATAATTTCCTCCATTCATTTTAAAATCCCTAAGATTTGCTCACTTTAATTTTAGGAAAAATATCCATAGATAACTATTTCTCAAAATCATCATTCTAACCTCATTTCTTCCTTCCATTAATTCTTTCTTACCTATTAGAATCATTAAACTATAACTATCTCCTCAATTTCTTAAAAAAGACCCAATTTCCAATGCTTAAAATTTCACCAAAAGTTTCAATATTCACATTTGATCCTAAACGTCAAATCTAAGTTACTCAATCATCAATATAGCATCCAATAAGCTAAAATAAATAATTAAATTCAAATTTAACATATCCCATATCATAAATCATACTTTTCAAAACCAAACTCTAACTTTAGTTTCCTCAAATAAACTACTCAAGCAAAAATCTAAATCATAAAACTCTTATTGAAACTTCATTAGTCCGATAAATAGCAAAATCATCAATGTAAAGCCTTAAAATTTCAATATCAATCAAATCCTAGATTTTCTTCATCAAAGCTAAAAATAAGAGAGAAGAAACTTGAAAAAGAAAAAAGGAGTTAAAAATCCTTACCAAGTGACCTCAAAGAACCAAGCAACCATCCTCTCTCTCTCCTTCTCGCACCATGGCGCTGCTGGAAGCATGGAGGAAGGAGAAAACAAAACTCACGAACCAAAAAGAAGTACGCACGCGTCTGGAAAAACAATAAGGGGTGTGGGAGAACTCTGATTGTAATATCCAAGTTATAAGTGGCATGGGTTATGGGTGTTTGAGTGGATTGGCCGAGACCCTCAGCCCATCCACTTTAATCCCATCCTTTTACTTTTCTTAAAAAAGTTTGATCCCCCTTTTTATTATGAAAAAAAAATTAATTTATTCTTGTAGAATCGTTTTTTTTAATTTACTTCATACATATTTTTAATTTCTATTTAATTTACCCCTTTTTTATTGTAACTTGACTTTAAAATATTGAAGTCATTTTTCTTAATATTTAAATAATTGAAATATTTTAAAGGATAAGCTAATTTACATATCCTCATTATTCCCAACATGACCACAATGTTTCCCTGTGTGAAAAATCATGTCATGGAGTTATGTCCTTAGAATCTAATTTATCTCGAGTAAACTCTCTTCCTCAATTAAATAGATGATGAATTATAATTATCATGAAATAATCCCATAAAATTCATATCAATATTAGGAATTATTTACTACCTTTAATTTTGTGCTTCTTATCCATAAAATATAATTCAATACCCAAAAACAGTTATAATTGGGCTTCATTCATCTTGATTAGGATTTTCCCCCCTTTTATTTTCAATCTCATTTCATTTTTTCCTATATTTTTTATTTTAGATTTTAAACCATCAATTCGATATGCTTTAAACCTTAAATTACTTAATAAATCACATCCTTATATTACATAATTCTTAGAAATATAATTTGGATGTTACAAGGCACCCACACATCAATACAAGACTACCCATAAAAGAAGAACATAAAAGAGTCAACTATACCAATGTTTGAAGACCAGGACGAGATCGAATAGTTCGGCTGGCTAGACTTTTGGTCGGAGGGTCTACCGGGCCGTATTAGTGCATTTAGCCGTTCATAGAATTCGGCCATTTTGGACTGCTAACAGTCGGCTTTTCAGCCAGGAGCTGATGTTAGACCATAAATCGAAGCTACTTTTTCATAGCCGAACAATTCAAGATCTACTGGAAAGAAAGGTGAAGGAAGATGAAAGATAAAGCCATAGAAGAAAAAAATGGAAAGAGAAATACCAGATGTAATACCTAAATGATATGAAGTTTTAAACAAAGTGATGAAAATATTAATGTGTCGTAAAAATTTTTAACCCAATTTTAGGATTCATATCTTCAAATAGTAATATCTAGTAAAGGAGAAGGCGAGAAGCAGTCAAATGCTTGGAAGAAAAAGAAGAAAGTTTGAGACTTGAGGCTGTTTGGAATAGCTTATGAAAATTTTATAAGTGTTTATGAATTGTAATTTACGGTCTACGAGGTAACTTTTACGGTCTATGAGGTAGCTTTTATGGTATACGATGTGCTTTCACGGTCTACGAGATAAATATGTGGAGGAGATTTATCTCGATTTACATGAATCGGGCTTATATAATAAACCCGATTAAAAAAAGCTATCACAAACAGCCCCAAAATAGAAAGAGAAAGGTATGAGAGAGAAGTGGCAGAGACTTGAGACGGAAGCATGAGAGAGGTTGTTGAACATCTTGTTGTTGAGATTCAACCAAGTTCATCTTATCCAACGGATGGTAGCCAGTGCATCTTAACTTTATTTAAAAAATAAAAAAGCATGAGAGAGAATAGTGCATCCCATTGAAATTACAATTCTCATAGTCATTAGATTTCTCACTCCATCAATCTTATTTCCTATCTTCTTCACATTTCTTTTCATAGCCAATGGGCTACTCAAGGATAGACACAACAGATTATTTTTAAATTTTTTAGTATATCATTATTACAATTTTAATTGTGCATGGTTATTTATAAAATATATTTTCTTATTCAAGATGCTTTTAAAAATATAAGACTTCTGCTGGCACAAATCTATAAAGTTTATATCTAAAAATATTTGTATCATGATATAATGATTATTTTTAAAACTAAATATTGTTATGAGGATCAAAAACATTAATTAGCAAATATTTTTATAATTATATTTTCATAATATATTTGTGAGTATTGATGGTTTACTTGTTAATATGCTACTTTCAATTATTTTACTTTATTGGAAGATATGTTGTGATTTTGTTAATTTTCTATCAAATTAGACTAATAATATTTATAAAATTATATATGTGTATAATTTTATTTTTAATTTAATTATTATGTGTCATCGGTCCCACTGAACGGCCCAATTGATTTGACCGTTTGAACCATGACCCACTAGCTTTTTCGACTTGACATCCTGTCTGACTTTTAAAACATTGATCTATACCCCTAGCTGTACTAGATTTTGAACCGATAGCAGATCCTAAGAGAGAAAGTGAGGACGAGAAAAATTGTCCTGACAAATCAGGTGAAGAGATAGACTTGCCCGTTGTCTTGAGGAAAAAGGCTCAATCATGTACATTACATCCTATTGAGAAGTATGTCTTTTATGCTAATCTCTCTAAAAGTTATCGTACCTTTGTTAATAACCTTGATAAGGTACGCATTTGGAACAATGTGTAACACCTCATATCCAACATATAAATACTTAACTAAAGTATTTCACATATAGCCAATAAGGATGTCCAACATCCACATAATTAAAATATATAATCAGTTCAAATAAAACTCACACCATGGTGTCAATTTAAATCCTCAAAACATTTTAATAAGTAAAAATAAAATGCAAAAGTCTTAGGATTATGACAAATGAAAATAACATAACATGTGCTCCAAAAGCACAAGAGAGCCTTTAAGACTCATTCCATAGGTGCTTTCACTTTCTCCTTACTAAAACAATTACCTGAAAAATGTTAATATGAGGGATGAGATTTCATATATATCTCAGTAACTACTGAAAGTTTCTACCGTACACAAGCAAACCACATATGATTTAGGGTGTGTTTGGAATTAGCTTTTGAGAATAGCTTATGGAGAAAATGTGAAAAAAGTGATTTTTGAGAATAGATTCTGGCAGAATAGATTATGAGAGAAAAATGATTTTGATAAAATGAGAGTGTTTGGATATTATGATCAGAATAGCTTTTTTTCATATTCAAATTACTGAAAAGGACATTAACTTTTGTGATAATTACATAGAAAGGATAAGATTATATTTTTTCTATTATATAGTAGTAAATTTCATAATAAATACAAAAAATGGCATAAAATTATCTGAAAATTGAATAATATATATATATATATATATATATATATATATATATATATATATATATATATAATAATAATAATAAATTGTAAAAAATAATTTATAATAATAAGATATAAAATATTAAATTATATTTTAGGTATTATTTAACATAAAATTGAACAATAAATACCAAAAACTCTTTAAATTTTTCCGGAAAAATTATAAATTATGACAAAAAAATGAATTGTACATACATACATAGAAATATATATATTAATAAATTGTACATTGAAAGTTTATAATAATTACATATGAATGATAAGATTATATTTTGGACAAACTAAAAAAAGCCGTGAGTCATTTTCTTAAAACTATACTGTTTTGGTGTAGTTTTAAGGAGCTGAACTTTTTTTTTTCTAAAAAAAAATGATCCCTAGTATTTTGAAATATTTTCTTGAACATATGTAGTATCAAAAAATATTTTTTAAATAACATGAAGTATTCTAAAATAATTTTTAGTGCTTTTAACTCTTTAAAATATTTTTTCAGTTGTATCCAATATGTTTACAGACTGATTGCAATTTTACCTTTAATTTATTTTTTCAGCTTCAAAAATTAATTTAAAATATTAGGTGCTCCTGGAAAAATATTTTAGAGTGGATGACACTGGGTACAACTGAAAAAATACTTTAAAGTAATTTTTAGAGCTGAAAAAATAAATTAAGAGTAAAATTGCAATCAGTCTGCAAACATACTGGGTACAACTGAAAAAATATTTCAAAGGATTAAAAGCACTAAAAATTATTTTAGAATACTATATGCCACTTAAAAAATATTTTTGGATATTTTTTAAAACCAAAAAAGCATGGTTTTCGACAAAAAAGCAATAAAAAGAAGCTTTTCCCAAAACTATGGTTTTAGACATCAAAACCATGGTTTCCAAAAAAAAAAAAGAGTGTTTGGCTAATTTTTCTCAAAACCATGGTTTTGAGAATTTGCCAAACACACTATTAAAAGAAGGAATTGATTACATATATATTTGCATATATCATGATTCTCATACAAAACGATTTAACATTTAGTCATCATTATGTGAATCTCTATTTTCATCACAACATATAATATACAATTATGCAATATGCAGTATGCAACCTCCCTTATATCACTATCCATCTTTATTTCGCTGACTGGAGCCATAGACTAACATATAGTCTAACAGAAACTTATCCATTTGATTGGATTGTTCTAAGCTCACTAGTTCTTGAGATACATTCAGCAAAAAGTGTAGACCTTAAGTCTAGATTATGGCTCCCCTCCTTAAAAAGAATAAAACTAAGTATTGGATATTTTTCTCCATGTATGCCTATATTCAATAAGAATAGTGAAAGATAATAAAAATTAAGATGATGTTGGAATTTAGTGTAATTAATATAGAATAAATTGTAAAATAGACAAACTAGAGTAAGAAATATCATGATTCATCTTCTCCGATGTCTTTGCAATGGCTGCAAATCTTGGAAAAAGGTTTGCTGTCAACTTTTCCCCCTTGACTTCGCAATAATCCCTTTTCCATCAAACTTTTATCTCCTATTTCCAAGTAAAAAAAAACAAAATCCTCTACTGCTTAATGTAGGATTTAACATGGATTTGATGTTGGATTATTTATTCTAAATATAAGACTTATTTCTCATACCACTTTAGTACTTACTATAAGTCCAGTTTGTCAAAAAATTTTGATCATGAATGTAAGTCCACCCTCGGAGTAAACAATGATTGTTTTTCAATATTACCCCTATCGAATAAAAAATATATGTGAGAAAAAAATGTATAACATCTTTTTCAACACTTATTAAATAAAGGGTTAAGATGTAGATTTGCCTCGTAAGTTTTTCCTGAGTAGTTATGTTACCCCACAAGTTTTTTTACTTTCAATGCTACTATTTGTAAAATCCTCTCTAATTGTCCATAATATTAACTATTTTTTTTCTCAAAGACTAATCACAATAGAGATAAAATTTCACACATTATTAAATATTATAATATCTAATACATGATACGATAATCCAAAGTATGCAGTCAAATCAGAGTTTACAGGATGTAGGCCTTATGAGTAGCAATATACATTAATTCAACACATAATAAACCACAAGAGGCCATAGAGATATATCTAAGACTCAGTAGCTCCTCTCGACATTCCAGCACGAATCACCTGAAAAATGTTAAATTGACGGGGTGAGACAAAAGCCTCAGTAACCAGCTATCCAACTCATTACACATGTTGACATGTGTTCATGAGCTGCCAAGTGGAACATATATTATAACAAAGTATTAGCGATATGATTGAAAAAAGGTCAATATCATAATTTTATACACAAATCTCATATCAGAAATTATATACCACAATTAATATATCAAATCTTATATCATAATCCCCAAGTGCCTCCCATCAATCCAACCGAACCGCCTTATTTTCGCTGACTAGGCCTATGGGCTAAGTTACTATCCATGTCACTGGCCACTCAAAAGCTCTTCGGTCACATGATAAGGATCGGCCAAAATCCACAGAGCACGTTCCCAGACCATAGGTCTTTCCCCTCATTAAACTAGTAAGGTGTCGCAATCCCTCAATGAACTGGTGAGACAGTCTCATATTGAACTGGTGGGACAATAGAAAGCCAACCATCTTGCACTAATAGAGGCTTTATTACGTGATAAAATAATTTTCTCCATCTCAACCCAATCCAATCATCCCAATATGTATCAATAAATAGCTCAATGGGAATTTCTCAAGATTTCCATACTCATATGAGGATATTCAAAATATATAACTATATCTTACAATTTAAATCACAAAGTTCCACTAAGCAAGTTTATAATGAAATACTCCTCAATATTGCTCATTGAAATAATTAATAAATATCAACATATGATTTTCAATCTCATAATCATTTTACAAAATATTCACAAACACACATCAACACACATAATAAGTGAAAAGTGGTTACCTCTCGCCAAAGCTAATTATTACCACACTGCTCCTAATCTAAGAGCTCAAACACACGCTGTAACATCCTCCTTAAATTACCTCAAAATCCACCACTTCATCAAAATATTAAATAATATTATA
Organism: Albizia julibrissin; assembly: GCA_037074505.1. Taxonomy (NCBI): domain Eukaryota; kingdom Viridiplantae; phylum Streptophyta; class Magnoliopsida; order Fabales; family Fabaceae; genus Albizia; species Albizia julibrissin. The sequence continues at coordinate 36,953,098 of CM073483.1, read as the reverse complement.
TAAATATCATATCAAAGGAGCTCCGTCCACAGTACAAATCCCAATATGTAAAACATTTTATATATACCATGATTGGCCAAAATGCCCTTGGCAATATACATTATACTCATAAAACTAAACAAGACATACAATTTGATATCAAATCAAGCCTCGTTCGCTTCCCCCTTGGCACCACCGTTTGGACTTCAGCCTAAAAAATAATAAATTGACAGGATGAGTCATATAGACCCAGTAACCACTTTCATTTTAACAAGTATGCAGGGAATGATTACAAGATAGTTAAGCTGGCAATATAAATAATATAAAATATAATATTTTAAATAAACATTATTATTTCAAAAGAAAAAATTAATATGTACTCCCTCAACCATCCTTATAACCTCATTAACTGCTGACAGAACCTATGAGCTACATCACATAACAGGTTTAGTCTCTTCAATGAAACTACACCAAGCTCACTAATAATGAGGTGTAGCCGGGCCAAAGGCTACAGAGCTCATATCAAACCATGGGTTCCCTTTCCGTTGAACATGGAAAGGTGTCACCTGTCCCTTGAACTGACCCTTATCCCGGCCAAAGGAAAATGGTGGTACCAAGAGCCCTGACAATGCCAAAGCCATTCATTGTGCACATAGTGGCGGCTATACCACGTGGTATAAAAGAACCAAATCTCCTCCAATCACACTTCATCACATTCAACATCTCAACATCACCATCATCAATAATTTATTCTCATATATATCATAATCAATACTATACATCATCAATAATTACAAATCATTCAGGCCCACTTAACTAAAATTTACTAAAAAAATAATTCATACTATGATTGTACATTTCATATATAAAATACTATAACATATTTATAGCAATTAAAAATACCAACATATGCTTATAATCACATCAACAAGCATACAAGATAAATTGAAAAGTGGTTACCTCGAGTTCTTGACAAATAGAGAGAATTCAAGTTCAACAAGCCAAATTCACTCTTCAATAAATATATAATCATAAGTTAATAAAATTAATAATAATTGCTAACTAAATTAATCCCCATAATTAGCTCACTTAATTCTTTTTAGAAAAATAACAATAATTATCTACTCCTCAAATAAGAATTTCTAAAATTTCCTTAACTCTATTTTGCTCACTAAAATCATTAACGATAGTAATTATCTAATTACCTTAACTTCAAGTATTTTAAAATTAACATCAATATCCTAAATTAATCAAACATCTCTTCTAACTTATATGAGCATAACCTAATTATTAAATAATATTAACATCTCCACATATATTAAAATCATATCAAACTTTAATTTCTAATATCAAATTATGACATATAAATTTTATAACACAAAATCTATAAAACTAAACTGATTAGAATTACAATAATATCTCCAATAATCCAAATAAATTATTTTATCTAGATTTAATCAGTTAAAAAGTATAATACAGAATTATTTATATATAAAAATTAATTATAAAATATTATAACCACTATATAATAAAAATAAACCGATCAAAATTAACTATAAATGTTCCTCTACATTTCTATAGTCTTATATTGACAAAATTCAATTTTATCCAATATCCTAATCTTAACATTTTCTCTAAGCAACACAAAATTACTATCATAAGAAAGAAAAAATTATTTAGAATACTTTTCATAAAACAAGTATCTTGATTAGAAGATAATTTGAGTACCTTATTGATCCCCGAAGAATAAAAAATACTCCTATTAGTACTCTTACTGTCTGCGTTTCTCCTCCTCACCTTACCGCACCAAAGGCTTACAAGAAGGGTATTTATAATACCACTCAACCAGCAGTAAGGCGCCAATTGATTGACTAATTTTTTATTTATTTATTGATTAATTGGGTCCCCCCATTTAATCAATAATGGCTACGCCTTTTAGGCGCAGCCTTTGACTATTATTATTATTTTTTATATAATGTTACACACGCCAAAATTAATCTACCACAATCAATTTACTACCAATTAATAACTTTCCAAAAATCCATATAATCAAAATTATAACTTATATACAAATTTTAATAGTAATATATTATAAAAATTGAAAATAACAGTTTGGGGTTTAAATTTTAAAAATGACCGTTTAGTGCTTCAGATATCATAACTGAAAGTTTAGTCATCTAATTTTATAAATGACATTTTAGTCCTCCAGATTTCATAAATGACAGTTTAGTCCTTCAAATTTCAAAAATGATAGTTTAGTTTTATGAATTTCAGAAATAACATTTTAGACATATGAATTTCATAAATAACAATTTAGTCCTATAAATTTCAAAATTAACCCAATTAAAATTTTAGTAATATCTTTATTAACTCAAATAAAGTTTGTAACCCACATTTAATAGGTTAAAAAGTTTAAAATATAAATATTTATAGACTTGTTATATAGAAAATTCATTATAAAATTTTATACCAAATAAATAACAAAAATAAACAGATTAAAATTAACTATTTATTATCATCTATATTCTTATAATCATATACTAACAAAACTCAAACTTGTCCAAAATTCAAATCCTAAAATATTCTCTAAATAGTACAAAATTACTATCATAAGAAAGAGAAAATTATTTAGAAAATATTTCATAAAAAAATTTTTGTAATTAGAAGAGAATCTGAGTACCTTATTGATCCCGAAGAACTAAAAATACTTCTATCAAAGCCTCACTGGACACCTTCCTGCACGACACTTCAAGTAGATCTGTTGCGTGAAGTGTGTGGGGTGAGGGGTATTTATAATACCCTCTCCTAACCCCCTCCCCTTATTTTTTTTATTTTTTAATTTATCTTTTTTTATAATTGGGGTTGGTGGCCGAAATGCCACCACCCCCAAAATTTTTCAAAGAACGCCGCCTTCTTTTACTTTTTTTAATATTATATTATATTATTAAAAAACAATAATAATTTTAATTTTAATTTTTTATATATATTTTAACCAAATCCACATTTTTTTCAAAAATTACCTACTAAAATAATAATTATAAACATATCCTAAAATTAAAATAAGGATGTTATACTTTTCGTTAAAAATTTAATAATTAATGTCAATTTTTTAACAGTCAAAGTTAATTTTTTAATGGTATGGGGCGACATTACTACATTTTGAAACTTCAAGGGTGACATTAAATCTTAAAAAACTCACCGAAGCACTAGTGAAAACTTTAGAACCAAAATTACACTTTAACCCTTAAATAATGATAAATTTGGAAAATTCAATTAATTTAAGACATTAAATATCTTAACTTCCATTCTTGGTATGTGAGATTTAGTTAAAATGGACTTATAATAAATACCAGAGTGATATCTATTTATTTTTATTTTACTTTTATTAATTCTTCATCAACAATAATCAAGGAACAAAAAACCAGACCAGTTAATAAACTGCCAGATATAGTGGTTCAAGGGTTAATGTGTTAGACCAGGATCAAGCTAGTTGTAATTAAAATAATTTAATTTAATTGAAATTAAAAATATTTATAATTGCATTAATTAAAAGATTGGTGATATCTATCTTTACTCTATTTCTCTCTCTTACATGCCCCTCATAAATAAGGGTATACTTGAAAAAAATGTTTATTAGCTAAAGTATAAGTTTAGTCTTTTATGTCTACACCAAGTTTTATTATAGTCATTTAAGTTTAAAAAGTGTGTTTTAGTTCTTCAGTCTTAACACCGTTAGTATCATCTAACAGAAAATAACGACTCATCAAGTTATATTATTTGGTTCTAAATGGCTGCCACATCAACTCAACCTTTTTAACAAAATCATGTTTAATATAATAATATTAATATTAATAACTCACACAATGTTTGCTAAAAAAACACTAAAATCTACAAAACTTCCTTGAACTTTAGGTTAGTTGCATATAACTCATTTGATGTTTCAAAGTTTAAATTTAATCCCATTAACATTTTAATTGTTGACATTAAGCCATGTTTCATTAATATTGTTGTTAAGTCATTGACCAAAACTGCCACATCAGATTAGTGAGCATGACATCCTATATGACATCTAGATAAGATAATAATTTTATGATAACAACTTATATTTACCTATGTGTTAAAATGCTCTTTTATGATTAAAAAACCCTCATTTACCCAAAAAAAAACCCTCATCCCCCTCCTTGCGGCAGCCTATCATATGCTACAAAAAAACTATCATTTAGTAGCGGTTAAAAAGATGTATTTGTAGCGGTTTTAATCGCTACAAACAACATTAGTAGTGGTTTAAAAGACAGCTACAAAACCCACTATTGCAAACAATTTTGTAGCGGTTTCTTATAACTACTACTCAAGAATAACAATCGCCACTGAATTAGTTGCGGTTTGTACACACCGCTACAATAGTTGATGAAGTCAACATATTATATGACAATATTGTAGCGTTTTAAAACCGCTATTAAGTTGAAGTGTAAATTTTTAAAAAATGCCGCCAAGACCTTTGTAGGGGTTAAAGAACCACCACTAATGTTAAACCACTAATTTCCCATGGTGGGAAAATAAAAATTAAAATTTTGGCTCCGGTTTATAGCGGTTACACAACCGCTACTAAGTTGAAATGTGATTTTTTTAAAAAATAACGCCAAGAAGTTTGTAGTGGTTAAAGAACCGCTACTAAATTATGATGAAATTTCAAAAGTGGCGCAAAAAATTTAATCATTTATTCAATTTCACTTTTAACTTTGTGGCGGTTCCATAACCGCACAAATGTTTGGGAAAATAAAAAAATTATCCAATAATTTAATTAAATTGTTATAATATTGTTTTAACAAGTTTATTATTTATATAACTTAACTGATAGTAGTTATTATTTAAGAAGAATAATTAAATTAAGTTATATAAATATAAAATTTATATAGATAATATTGAGAAATTGTAGCTATTATTATGCATTTATAGGTAATAAGTACTTATTTTATTGTCTCGATGTTGATCATTATGGAAGGAACATTAAAAATGTTGAGGAATAGTCCGCTAATTTCTGAAAAAAATAATTAGTATAAATATAATAAGTAGGAAAAAAATTTTGAGATGAAAGGATTCATAAAAAATTTATCATATTTGAACATCTTACTTAGATCTTAGGTTCTTGAGAAAAAATTCATAGATGAGAGAAAACAAGAGAGAAGAAGAAAGTAACGAAATGGAGAAATGCATGAAAAAAGTTAGTGTAGGGGTATTTATAGGGATATGCGTGACTCTTGTAGCAGTTAATGTCACGGTTTTTATAGCAATTTATGTTTGTAGCCGTTTAAGTGTCATTGTTTGTAGCGGTTAAAAATTTGTAGCAATTTTTGTTGCATTTGTAGCGGTTTTATAACCACTACAAATGTTAGTCATAATTTTTTTTTAAAAAAAATATAAATTAAAATTTACAAGAACAAAAGCATGGTTCCACTTAATCATTCTTTGGCGACATCCCTACAAAAATTTTGTGGAGGAAATGTTAGTGTGGTATTATTGTGTAGAAAAATTAAATTTAAATGATGTAAACTTATAAAAAATCACCAAACTATAGGTAAATTGTCATCGCCTTCAGGGAAGAAATTTTCAAAATTAGCGGGATGGAATGACTCACTCACATAGGTGATGTTGTCACCATCACCCTAGTCATAAAGGTCTCAAGGCTTTAAGTGAACCACCATGTTTATGTTGTCACCATCACCCTAGTCATAAAGGTCTCAAGGCTTTAAGTGAACCACCATGTTCCAATTCCTATGCCTCTCGTCCTCAACATAATAAACTTGGTGTGCCTATGAAGTAAGAATATAGGGCTCATCATTTTCAGATTGACTAGTGTGAATTGGACGGGAGAAATTCACTGATGTGATGCTTAAATCATCAGTCTTGAGTCCCCGAGAAGTTGTTGTATTTTCCCACAAATACTAGAACAGTGTAACCGTGAAATGACATTGGTAATTTAGTCAGAAAACATCAAGAACCTTTCCATAGTAAGGGACACCTCCGAACTGCATGTTGGCGTTATTGCTGCTCGTATAACTTCTTATCCTAAAGGTGCCAAAAACATCTGAATTTTGAGTTTGCAATCATTGATCTCATGATACCGTGAAACACTTGAAACCATTGACATTGCATAGTATTTTATTCTAAAAACACCATCATTCCACAAATAATCAAAGCTAGATGCTACTATTTTGATTTTCGAAGAAATAATCTAAAACAAAAACAAGAATAAAACTGGGTACATTTGGAAACAATCGGAAGAAAAGTAATGTTGAATCCATTCGTTCAAAATAATAATTTAGATACCAATACATATGCCAAATTAATCACGTCAATATCTTCTGAAAATTATGGCAGGAATCGTAAGTACTAAACAAGGAGCTTGTTGAGCACCTAGCTACTTCAAATTAGATCCTAACATTTGTTCGTTTTGTTCCAATTGATTTCCTCTCTTACCTTGTAAGCAGAAGTAGTATAAAATGAGGGTTTTTTAAATCGAAAGTTATGTTAGGCTGTGCAAGGAGAGGGGATGAGGGGGTTTTTAATCATAAAATGACATTTTTACCCATATACAAAAAATTATATAATTATCATTCAATTATTAACTTATACATTTTCCATGTAGGATGTCCAATCATCCTCATTAATCTGATGTTGTATTTTTCGTTAGGGACTTAACGGTAATATTAATAGTAGGGGCTTAATGTCAATAATTAAAATATCAGTGAATTTAAATTTAAACTTTGAAACATCAAGGGAGTTCTACGTAACTGACCCAAAGTTCAAGAACTTTTGTAGGTTTTAGCAAAAAAAAAAACTCACATCATAATATTTTAATTAATTTTTTCATTCGTTCTCTTTCTCTCTCTTCCCTATTGAAAACCCTTCCGCCAAAGCTTTCTTCCTCCATGAATTTTCAATGGCTGAGTCATGGGAGTTTATTCTCAAAAATCGAATGCAATTATTATGGGAATTGGACCCTAAGGCATTGCCCATCAAATAGAGCACTCACAGTAAAATGCTAATTTAGGGTGCAAGAAGATGCAGCACCATAACCTTTTAATTTTGCTTCCTTCTGTACAATCCCATATTTTTTTCTCATTTCAATTCTCATATTTGCAACTAATCATTGCGATTGTAATCCCAATTCCCATTCTTATCCCATATTCATTTGAGAACTAACCAATTTGTTAGATGCCACTGTTGAGCTCGCCAACACAAAAGCAAATTATATATTTACTCCATTTGAGAACTAACCAATTTCATATATGGAGGAGGTATGATTTCTTCTTATTTCTTTTGATTCATGGAGGAAGAAGGCATTGCGGCAACAAGAGTAGGGTTTCTGATAAGGAAGGGAGAGCATTTGATTAAAAAGCAGAGTTATTATTATTATTATTATTAAAAATATGAATTTGTTAAAAAAATTTGAGTGCTATATGATTAAAATAAGGGAAAATTACATTCAGGTCCCAGATAAGAGAAAAAAATAAAAAATTGTCCCTTGAAATCTCAAAATTGTCAAAAAGTCCCTCGAGACTTTTTTGTAATAAATTCTAATTTCGTTGACAAGCTAATGGGCATCTGCTGATAAGTTCATGGGCGCATCATTAACAAGTCTAGAGGCGTCTATTGACAAGTTTAGGGGCGTATATTGACAAGTTTAGGGGCGTCCATTGGCAAGTCCATAAGTGTTTATTGACAAGTCTATTATTGAAATTTATTACAAAAAAGTCTTATTGGACTTTTGGGTAATTTTGATATTTCAATAGACCTTTTTTTTCATTTTTTCTCTTATCCAGGACCTGAATGTAATTTTTTCTTAAAATAATGTGACTCAATGAGTCAGCATTTTCTGTTAGGTAAGGCTAACAGTGTTAAAATTTAAGGACTAAAAATGTATTTTTTTAAACTTAAAGGACTAAAATGAAATTTGATACAAACATAAAGAACCAAACATATAATTTATTCATGTTTATTTCAGACACAATTATTGTTTTTAACTCATTTTAATTTTTTTAAATAATGTAATTCGGTTATTAGGCCCTAATAAATAGTACAAGAGAAAGTAATTTATTAGTGCACACTTGTACTCTCTAAGGTGAGGAATGAATGCTACTTATTAATGTCACACTCACATAAATTCTACATGTTTTTATTTTTTAAAGTTCACTTTCTTCTTTGTTCTTTTTTTCAAATGCCACCTTTTTTTAAATTTTAAATAAGGGCTCTTTAGAGCTTTTAAATTTTTTAAAGTCCAAGCTTTTAAATGGATGAAGTTACAGTTGGCCGATCCTCATCTCCTTTGCCTATCATGCTTAAGGCTGTGCTATATTGGCTGTTGGACTTTGGGTCCAAGTCTGCCCTTGATGGGCTGGATTATTTGATTAGGATATAAGTAGCCTAATCAAATAAGAAATAAATTAGAAATAATTATGGATTAAGAAATAAGTTAGTATTAATTATGAAATTGTTAATTGAGAAACAAGTCATCATAATTCAGAAAATTAATTGAGAATTAATTCTCCTAATTACTAACTTGGAAGCCAAGAAGGGGTACATATTATTTCCTAATTAGTGGCCACCCTAAACCATTATAAATAGGAGGTGTCTCCCTCAGTTATAATTCATCCCTATCATTGAACCTTCTAGCAATCTCTAATCTCTCCTACCATCTTGCTTGTTCTAGTGCACTGTTGTGCCAACCCTAATTAGGCTCTAATAGTCTAATACTTGAGTGAGCTCTTTACTACTCGGATTCAACCCGACCCGGTACATGTTTCTTCCATCCATCTATTCATATTTTTTCCTTCATCAGTATCATAAATTACTTGATCTTGTGGTTGTATCTAATATGTGTTCTTCCATGATATTATATACATATAATATGTATATATGTGTGTATGTAATATAGCCGTCACTTGCGTAATCTATTTTCTTTCCTCCTTATCCATGTTCATTTTTTCTTCGTTCCGCTGCCATTCTGAGTAAATGCATGTTCCCTGTATTATTATGACCAGAAGCATACATAAATGAACATATTTTATTATCTCTCTCTTCTATTTTTTTTGGAATGGTGTTTTCTTCTGACACTGTGTGAATTAGAAAACAACAACTTAAACAAATAAATAAGTGCATGAGATCATAAAACGTAAGAAGAGATATGCCTAACCATGTTTCTGAGTGAAATGATGGTGACTGAAGAATTGGGTCTTCTAAAATGTGAGTTTTTATGTGAAATAAAGTGATGAACGTGAAGTACTCGAGGAGCCAATCCTAACGACACCAGAATCACATCAAACAGAGGCCGGATGAGGAAGATATTGAGGAAAGAAGTTGGTGGGTTGCGATGGACCTGCTGGAGCTCTAGTCGGGTTATGACGACCCAGCTAGAAATCGAAGATGACCTAGGGGAGGACAAAGCGACGTCGTTTTGGCCTATACTCCCCAAACACAATCGTTTCACTAAATAAAACAACGACGTTTTACACTGACCAAAACAACATCGTTTTAGCCAGTGGGAGGTGTTGCGTTTCAATTAAAACGTAGTGTTTTGGGTCAACCCGACTTGAAAGCTGGTTAAAGGAAAGTTGGGCGGGTTTGACCGATACAAACCGGCCTAACCCAATTTCCAAAAAAAAGTTTTATTAAAAATCTCTTTTTGGCGTGTGAGTCACCTTAGTGGCATATGGGACCCACCGTAAGGCCATATGGGCCATGTAAGTACACTGTCATACTCGAGGAACCGAGATAAGTTTAATGACATAACAACAGTGGCAAAAGGAAGTGCCTAAGACGGCACGTGAAGTACAAGCACCTGTAATCGAGAGTGTGCTTCTCGGATTTTTGTTTTTAATTTTTCATGAATTTTCACCCATAAAACTTTAGGGGGTGCGTAGGGCCACATGCAGGCGTATTTTTAGGATTTTGTTTTTACCCTAAAAATTCCTAAATCATGATCTTCATGTTGATATGCTATATATTTGTTTTGGAAATTTTTTAGTATATTTAATTTACAATTTTGAGTTGTTTTTTGCCTTAAACTATTTTAAAATAATTTCTTAAACTTTTTTATTCCCGTTAAACAATTATTGGTCATATATAGCAAGCATTGAGACTGATTGTTCCTTTAATAGGATCCTCCTTAAGTATTCCCCTGCTTCAGATAATGAAAATGAGGTAAAGACCTCAAGTGCAATTGGTAGCACCAACAAGAAAAACCCCCTTGTCACTGCAAGATTCCAATACACCTGATGAGGTGAAGCAAGTTGAGAAAGTGAAATTCATATATGATGAATTCGAAGAAGAAGAAGTCAATAGACCAAGGACTAGACTTCTAATCAAATCACTTGCTGAAAAGGATGCTGATCGTTATGTTCAAATTAAGAGTATCTATAGAATCATTTGTAAATATGGAAGACAAGTCACCAACGTAAGTGACATAGAGTTCTATGCAAAAGCTATGGTGGAATACCATGACCAAGTGACAAAGAGGGGTCATCTTCATGGCCTGGGATTTTGGAAAGACTTTTTCAAGAGAGGCTTAAATAATATTGATGTAAGAGCTCATAGAGCCAAGGCTAGGAGAACTATAAAAGATTTTGGTATTGATGTACCTCATTATTAAAACTTGATTATCCATGTTATAGTTTTCTTATTTTGAGTTTGAATTCATTGCAACTCATATGAACCTTTTATGGATTATTGCTTAATGAATAAATTATCTTTTAATTATTTATTCTTCTTGCTTGTGATGTTTATTTTAAGTGGGAGTTTTATAGAATTGTGTTTTCTTGAAAATTCAATTTTTTTGGGGGGATATGTTTGAATAAGAGCGGAAATTGAGAAAGTGAATGGTAAGCTAGAATGAGTAGGATGGGGATCAACCTAGTTGATTTCTGAACACGAAGATGCGAACCATTATTCTATTAGTTTCTTTTCTTACTTAAATAAGAGAATGTATCTCTAGTATAATTACATACCTAATGAAGAGTACATGTTGACTATGTGACAGAAAAATGGCTCAGATAACGAGTAAGACTTTTGATGCTGATCTCGTTAGAGGAGACAAGCTGAATGGTGAGAACTTTAGCATATGATACCGTAAGATCTCGTATGTCTTAGAAGAGTAGGATGTCATGGATGTCATGACTATTGTGCTTTAGCAACCTGATGCTAATAGATCATGAAGGGACTAGGAAGCATTTACAACCTAGAAAATACTCGGATAACAATGCTTGCAGCTATAACCGATGATGTGATATGTCAATTTGAGGGATATGTTACTGCCTCTACCATGTAGACAACACTGAAAGATGAGTTTGATAGCACTTATGAAGTGAGGCTTAGAAGGATTATGGTCAAGATTGACAATTATAAACTGGGTCCAAACAGTACTATCAGGCAACATTTGAGGAAAAATATAGAACATGATAAGGGAACTTATCGAGGTAGGAGAACCCTTTCTGAAGCATAACAAGTGCAAGCTGTTGTGAGATCAATCCCTGCAAGTTATGATCATATGAAATATGCCATAACTCACAACAATACCATCAAGACATTTGCTAATATTGTTTGTCACATTTAACAAGAGGATGACCGTAAGGACGATGCAAAGACCAATGACCAAGCACTTTTTACTGAAGGAAAAGGGGCTTCATTCCAGAAGCGTAGGCCCTATAAAGGCAAGGGACCCACAAGAAGAAGAGGAAGCCTAGGGCACAGAAGGATAAGAACACCTTCAAGAAGAACAAGAAACCTGCAAAGAAGCGATACCTTTCAAAGGTCAAGTGCTACTCTTGCGAAAAGAAAGGCTATTTCGCTAAGGATTTCCCTGAGAAGAACAAGGTACTATTGATAACTCTTCTCATTTTTCTTTTGTTTCTAGTACTACCTTTATAGATGAGGCTAATCCTATATGGGTTGTAGACTTAAGAGCTATAGACCATGTATATGCAGAGATCATGGGAACTTTACAGAGTTTCGTAGGCTACCAACTAGAAGCAGATATCTTTACGTTAGGAACATTGCGATGGTAGAAGTCAAAGGGATCGACACCTATAAACTGACTTTACAAGGCGGGCGAACCCTAATTTTGCAAGATGTCATCTACGTTCCAGAAATCTAAAGAAACCTTGTGTCTGTTATTTCTTTAATTAAATCTAGTTTCAATGTTAACTTTCATGATCAAGTTGTTGACATTTCAAATGGGACTAATTTTTTTGGATTTGGTTGTATTTCGGATGGTTTCTTTGTTTTAATGAATTATGACTTTGATTCTAGTTATTGCTATGTAATTTCATCCAATGTTAATTACGATACATGGTACCCCAAATTAGGACATATTGGTAAAAAAAAAGCATGACCAAACTAGAAAACAAAGGATTACTAGGAGAAGTGTCAAAAAACAAAATATCTCTATGTGAGCATTGCCTTACTGGCAAGAGCACAAGGGAACCCTTCAGAAAAGCAACTAGAGCCAGAATATCATCTTAAACTAGTATACTCAGATATTTATGAACCTTTGAGTATGAGAGCACGACATGGAGTGTGGTACTTCATTACATTTATCGATTATTTTCGGCGATATGAGCATGTATACTTGATCTCTCACAAGTCTTAAGCTTTAGAATGCTTCAGAAAGTACCTTAATTTGGTCAAAAACCAACTAAACTACAAGGTCAAAGCCTGGAGAACTGATAGGGGTTGAGAGTATCTCTCAAAATAGTTTAACATGCTTTGTGATGAAAAGGGAATTGTCAGGCAGCTGGCAATCCCTGGAACTCCTCAACAGAATGGGTAGTCGAGAGAAGGAATAGAACCCTTCTCGATATGTATGATGTCATAAGCAGAACTACCAATTTCATATTAGGGTGATGCATTGTTAAATGCGACATTCATACTTAACCGAGTGCCTTCCAAATCAGTCACTTCTTCGCCTTATAAGTTGTGGATAGGACGCAAGTCGAATCTAAGTATCTTACTATCATGGGGGTCAGCATCCTACATTCACAACTCATCTCACAAACATAGAAAGCTTGGGACCTAGAGGCAAGATATGTATCTTTATAAGATACTCTGAGCAATCAAAATGATATATCTTCATTGGTGAAAATGATGACGGCTCAATGACTGAGGTAGAATTAATGGATACAGTATTTATAGGGGCACATTTTCCTAGTAGAGAAAGTTTTAATCAGACCGAAACTCTATATGAGATTAAGGAAGTTAAAGGCACTCCTCAGATCACTTACCCGAGTGGGAGAGTTGAGTCATTTTCATAATGTAGAAACCTCACTCAATCCCAGGAAGAGAACCCTAAAGAGATCCTACCCCGGAGAAGCCAAATGGATAAAGTCCCTAGAAGACTCTTCTCCATTGAAGGGGAAGTACTAATTGTTAATCCATAAGATAATGCGGAAGATACAACTAGCATTAAAGAAGTCCTGACTATCCTATTAAGAAAAAATGGCAAAAAGCTTTAAAAGAGGAGATAAATTCGATGAAGGCTAACCAAGTTTGGGAATTAGTTGACCTGCTACTAGGCCGAAAGGAAATTGAAAACAAGTGGATTCTCAAATAAAAACGAAAGGTAGATGGATCAATTAATAACCCAAAGCACGCTTGGTAGCTAAGGGGGTACACCCAGCGAGAAGAAATAGACTATGCAGATACCTTTTTACCGATGGTGTGTTTTAACTCAATTAGACTCATACTTGCAATAATAGCAAGTATAGATTACATCATATAGATATAAAAACCGCATTCCTTAATGGAAAACTAGATGAAGAAATATATATGGAGCAACCAAAGGACTTCATAGAAAAAGGAAGTGAACAAAAGGTTTGCAAACTCCTAAGGCTATATATGGACTAAAACAATCATCTAGACAGTGGTATCTAAGGTTTCAAGAAGTAGTAACATCATCTAACTTTGAAATGATCGAAGAAGACCACTACGTCTACATAAAATAGTTTAAAGATGATTTTGTGACATTATCTCTCTATGTAGATGATATACTCCTAGATAGAACAAGCCTTAAAGAAGTTAAAATGATCAAGGACTAATTATCCTTGAACTTTAAAATGAAAGACATAGGTGAAGCAGAATATATCTTAGGAGTTAAGATAAAGAGGAACCGTTCAAAAAGATTGTTATCCTTGTCACAAAAGACATATATTGCAAATATCTTAGAATGATTCAACATGAGAGATTGCAAACCTATGGACACCCCTTTGTTAAAGGATACTACCTAAGCACAGACATGTGTCTTGTGGAAGAATCCGAAATAAAGCGCATGAAAAGAGTCTCATACTCAAGTGTAGTTGGAAGCTTGATGTATGCTATGCTATGCACTAGACCAGACATATGCTTCACAGTCGGTCTTGTGAGCCATTTCCAATCCAACTTAGAAATCAAGCATTGGGAAGCTATGAAGAGCACTGTATGAAAAATCAGACCGGACCGGCCTGTTCAACCGGGCCAACCGGTGACCGGTTGGTGGTCTGATCCGGTTTGTAAGTTAGACCGGTGAACCGTTCGAACTGATCAAAACCGATGGTTCGACCGGTCCACCCGGTTTTACTTTTTTTTTAGAATTACATTTCTTTATTACTCTAACTACTATTTCACGCTATTTTTTAGGAAAAAATGAAAATTTGAAGACCAAGATAAAGAGAAAAATAGGTAAAGAAAGAATAAATCTAAAAAAAAGAAGATTTTGAGGGGATATAATAATTAATTAATTATAGAAAAGGAGATATCATTACATAAATATAGGCACCATAACTAATACTAATAGATTTTAAGCATTTTTTGTCTAAAGATCTTTATTTTCATCTATAGAAATTAAAAAATATATTAATATATATATTGCCATTAAAAATTGTAATATTTTAATATGACCAGTTTGACCATTGGTTCGACCCCGGTTTGACCATTGACCCTTGAACCTATGCTGTGATCAGTTTATTGCCCGGTTCGGTTTTTTGTTCCTTGATGAAGAGAATCATAAGGTACTTGAAAGGAACCATGGATTATGAGCTATGTTACCAAGGTAGAGATATACATCTAATAAGATACTCTGACATCAACTGGGCGGGATATATAGATTAACATCACTCTACCTTAGGGTACACATACCCGTTAAATAATGGAGCAATTTCCTAAAGGAGAGAGAAACATACCTGTGTGTCTCTGTCATCCATGGAATCAAAGTACATAGCTTGTTCTTCCACTGCTCAAGAAGCCATATGGCTTAAGATATTTCTAGAACATCTAAGAATGAAAGGCATACAGGAAGGTCATGTTCTAATACATTGCGACAGTCAAGCCGTAATAGCTTATACTAAGGACCCAAAGGATCACAATAAGACAAAGCACATAGACATTAAATATCATTTTGTAAGAGATATGATCACTAAAGGAAGTGACTATTCAATACCTTTTCACTCATAAAATGTTAGCCAATCCCCTTACAAAGCCCATTGCTAGAAACCCCTTTTGTTAAGCATTTAAATGCTTTGGGCATGCGTATAATGTAATGTATTGAACGTTATCTTTAAGAAAATAAAGCAATGCATTTTTCAGTTTTCAAATATATTGTAAATATATATGTGCGTAGGTGTAAGTTATGCAATTCAATATGTCGTATAGGTCATAAAGGTTGATTCACTTATACGAACAACCGTCTTCCCATGATTCACAGGGGCATAGGAGGGTAAGACGGGCAAATAATCGCCATAAAATCGATAAAAAGAATCTTTATGCTTGAGTCGCCTCAGTTGAACTAAGATGAGATCCATATATGTATGTATTATATACAATATGGATCGAAGCATGAAGGCTTGGAAGTATCATCATACCTGTAGCCATGTGATAAATAAAATATTTGCATATTTATTTTTCCTTATATGATGATTTTGTAGACGATATTTGAGCTTAATATAATGAATTTGGGTGTAATGGATAAATAAATAATGATTTTCTTTTGACAGGCCATACAGCACCGTATTAAGAAGATTTTTGAGAAGGCATTTTAAGGGAAGGATTGTAGCAGTACGAACTGTAGCAGACGAGGGACGGTCCACTGTAGCGAGTGGGTGGTCGGTTCACTATAGCATATTATTGTAGCATCCGAAAATTCAAGTCTAAAAATAGAGATCTTTGGCATCCTAAAATGGAGAGGAAGGAAGAAGGGAGGAAGGATGAGAGAGAGAGAGAATTTTAAGTTAGAGAGAGAGAGTATTTATCTTAGAATTTATTTCTTACATTTTATTACTTTTAGCATGCCTCCTACATGGATGGTTTTACCTCCTATATGGAAGGCCTAAGTAGTCCTTCTTTATGGATGGTATAGGTTACCTACATGGAAGGTTTTACCCCATATATGGTAGACTAGATTTTCTATTTTCATACATCTTGTAGTTAAATTTTTATGTTTTTGAAATTAATTTTTTATGCAATGTTTATGATGTTTTTAATTTATTTTGGTTTCGTTTTTAATTTCATCATGGGCTAATTTCCACTTTCCTAGGGTGATGACGTAGCTTACTAATGACGGATTGAATATTAACTTATTAAATCTAGTTTTAATTTTTCCTTCATGATTGAGTTTTAATTATTGTTCTTAATGCTTTCAATTGACTAGCCACCTTTTGATGATTTTAATATACATGTTGAGACCGAAAGGAGATGCATGTATGTGGATCTTATAATTAAAATCATAATTTGCATATAAAATAAGAATATATTCATATGGGTTGTGTAGTCTTAATGAGTTATATAAATCTTAATGCATGATTAATTGCTTAAATTGATATAGGAATATATTGGGTTAGCAATTAATCATAGAATTGCTTGACCTTGGAAGAGGCTGGTAATTAAATTAGGGAAACTTGACTATCAATCATGTGGAATAAATTGGACTAGAATAGATAAGTGATTCAATCCAGAATTTGCTAAGTGAAATCTAATCTCTAGGGCCTTTTTTTTATATTTGTCTCCATATCACTTGTATTCATATTTCATCATTTTTATCTTGCAATCTCAATCACAACTAATCGACTGGCTGAATAGTATTAAGATTATCAATTTTGGTATTTAGTGATCAATCCTCATGAGAACGATACTCTACTTACTTCTATATTACTTGTTTAAGACAGTATACACTTGCACTTTCTAAATATACCATCCTACACTCGTAATAAGTTTTTGGCGTCGTTGCCTGGGAATTGTTGTCATTAATATCAATACCAAGTAATTTTAATACTAATTTGTTACATTTGTCTTCTTTTTGGTGTCTTGTGTTTCTTTTCAAGCTTTTGCTTAATACATAACCAGATCGAAGAAGATTGAATTACAACCTTGTAATTCTAAGATCGAGAGATCTTGTCAAAGAAATCGAAGAGTTCGAAAGCAGTCTACTTCAACCAATTCAATGGAAAATCTGGAAGGAGAAGCAGTAGATACTAAAACACTCAGTGACTATGCAACACCTACAGTCATGGAGATAACTTCTGGAATTAGAAACCCACCAGTAGCAATCAACAATTTTAAAATCAAGCCTACAATTATCTTGATGGTGCAAGCAAATCAGTTTAGTGGTTTATCAACAGAAGATCCCAACACATATATAGCCAGCTTTTCAGAAATCTGCGACACATTCAAGCATAATGGTGTTACTGATAATACCATTAGACTTAAAATTTTCCCTTTCTCACTCAGGGATAAGACTAAGAGCTGGTTACACTCTCTACCAGAGGGAAGCATAACTACATGGATGCCTTGGCACATAAATTTTTGGTGAAATACTTTCCGTCAGGAAAAACTGCTAAATTGAGGAATGAAATTACCTCCTTTTCTTAGTATGAACTAGAAAGCCTTTATAAAGCCTATGAAATATACAAGAAGTTGCTAAAGAGATGTCCTCATCAAGGGTTACCAAATTGGTGGCAACTGCAAACATTTTATAATGGCATGACACATACCACCAGAATTCTTGTAGATGTTGCAGCTGGAGGATCTTTAATGGGAAAAACTCTAGATGATGCCTATTATCTACTTGAGGAGATAGCGGCCAATACATACCAATAGCCTTCTGAACGTCATAATTCAAAGAAGGTACTTAGAGTGCATGAGTTGGATATCCTTACAACTTTATCTTCTCAAGTTGCATCTATATCCAAGCAAGTGAACTCATTGACAAGCCAAGCAAATGCAATCAATACTCCTCATAAATCTTGTGATCGATATGGAGGACCTCATATGAGTATACAAAGTCAAGAGGGACACTCATCTATGCCTTCTCAGTTGGAGTAAGCTCATTACATCGAAAATCAAAGAAATGACTCATTCTCAAACACTTATAATCCATGTTGGTAGAATCATCTAAACTTTGGCTGGAGGAATAATCAAAATGTGTTCAAGCCACAAGGAAACTACCAGTAACAAACTATTTAACCACCAAATCCACCACAGCAGAAAGTAAATATAGAAAAAGCACTGGCTCAACTAACCATGAATACATTCCAATTCATGGCTAGGACTGACACAACACTCAGAAGCCATGAAGCCTTAATAAAGAACTTGGAGATCCAAATGGGCCAAATTGCAAATATACTAAATTCCAGACAATCAGGTACTCTACCAAGTGACACTAAAAAAATCCAATAGAGTATGTGAAGGCAATTTCATTAAAGAGTGGGAGAATTGAAAGATCATGTAATTCAACAGAAGAATGACAGAGAAAAGAAAGAAAGTAAAGAAGAACAAAAGGAGGAAGCACAGAAACCTCAAGAGGATGATGTGGTATCAGGAAGAATCAGCTTTCCAGATAACCCTCATTTATATGTACCACCAGTTCCATACCCTCAGAGACTTGTAAAGGCAAAGCTAGACAAGCAGTTTGTAAAGTTTCTGGAGGTGTTCAAAAAGTTACATATCAACATCCCTTTTGCATACGCTCTTACCAAAATACCCAGTTATGCAAAATTCATGAAGGATATTCTCTCAAATAAGCGTAATCTGGAGGAATTTGAGACAGTTACACTTACTGAGGAGTACAGTGTCATTCTGCAAAAGAAATTACCATCAAAGCTGAAAGATCCAGGAAGCTTTTGCATACCTTGCACCATAGGTCAATGTAACTTTAAAAGAGCACTTTGTGACCTAGAAGCAAGTGTAAATCTTATGCCTTTATCTGTCTACAAAAAACTTGATATTGGAGAGGTGAAGCCTTCCACTATTTCATTACTTCTAGCTTACCGATCAATAAAACATCTGAGGGGTATCTTAGAAGATGTATTAGTAAAGTTGGAAAAACTCATATTCCCATCTGATTTTATCATACTCGATATGGAAGAAGACCAAGAAACTCCTATCCTTCTTGGGGGGCCATTCTTAGCAACTGAGAGAACTTTAATAAATGTGCAACAGGGAAATTTAACCTTGCAAGCTCAAGATGATTAAGTATCTTTTAACATTTTTAAGACTTGGTTCTTTCCAAATGAAGGTGACACCTGTTATAGAGTAGATATATTGACTAGCTGCACAAAAGATGTGGTGAACGAAAGCTGCATGGATCAACCATTTGTAATGGGAATGGTAGAGGTATCAAAATCTACTAATCCTGAAGTGCACAAAGAATATTGGGGAATCAAAGCCTTAAATTTTGTCTCAAAGGAAGCTGGTAAAAAAAGACTTCTTCAACTCAATGAGCTTGAAGAATTCAGACAAGAAGCTTATGTGAATGCTAAGTTATACAAGGAGAAGACAAAAATGTGGCATGACAAAAGAATTATGAGGAAAGAGTTCACACCGGGACCAAAAGTGTTGTTGTATAACTCAAGGTTAAGGATTTTTTTGGGAAAGCTGAGATCAAGGTGGTCAGGACCTTTTACTATAGTTCAAGTATGACCATATGGAACTGTGGAGATTCAAGATGGTGATCGAAAATTTAAAGTGAAGGAGCAAAGGCTGAAAGAGTATAATGACGATGCACTCAACACTTTGAAAATTATCATTACATTTGAGGAACCAACAGGTAAGTCCTAAACTTTAAAAAAAATTAAAAAAAAGTAAAAAAAATATTTAATTGGTTTGATTTTTGTCTAACTAAAGACGTTAAAGAAGGGCGGCTATTTAAGAGGCAACCCAAAACTTCTTTTCCTTAATCTTTCATTTTTATTTCCTACTTACTAAAGCACACAACAATGCATCTTTAAATTTTAGTCTCATCATGGAGGAAATTCTTGTAAAGCTTAAGAATAGGTTCCCTGCTCTTCCCAAAGATGTGCTCAGGAAGATCTATAGCTGTTGACTTGAAAGAATGAAGACATTCAAGCATTTGGCCCTTCCTAAGGATGTCCGCTGGATCATTAAAGTTAAGGTACATTTAATAGGTGAGATTCATTATTCATTTATTAAACCTATGCCAAGTATGGGAAGAAGCTCTTACTCTAAAAATCGAAGAGCTAAACGAATGAAGGTCTGTCCTAAATGTGCAAGGTGGAATTATGATCAGTGCTGTAGGAGCAAAAGTATGGTTTCTATAAATCAAGAAGATAAAATTAAATTTATAAAGGATGGACTGAGTAAGGAGTTACTGGATGATATCATTCAAACTCTTGAAATGTATCCTAGTGGTGATGTACATTGTGTTCTTCTTGATTTATTAGAAATATTCAACAAAGAAAAAGAGCGCTACCGTCTTAGGAATCTGACGTCAAAAACCCTGTTTTCCAGTTTATAAGAAAACTGGATAGGAAGTAAATCCTTGATTCATAAAAAGTGTTTAAGCCGTTACTGGACATAAAACTAGAGGAAGATGTACGCCACAATCACAACTACTATACATAATCTTGCTTTTATCTAATCTGTCTTATCTTTTTCAGTAACTTTTGACTTTGTTTACTCACTTTACTTAATTTCTTCATACAGTGGCCTACTGGTCACTCGTGTCGAAAAATTTTTCAAACTTTTTTGAAAAACGTGTGATTTGCATGATTTTATTGTCGCTGTTTTTGTAATATAAATATGCAATCTTCTACTTTTAAAAACAAAATGTCTAAGAGAAAAAAAAGAGGAGTGATATAACACTAAAATGTAGATTTAAATCTATCTGCATTTTTTGAGTTTATACCTGCAGAACAAGAACTGAGACGTGTATTAGCTGTTAGAAAGATCAACTTCGTCTATGGTAGAGGTATCCAGGGCCTAAGAGAAAGTATGGCCATTGCTGCAACTATTAACAGTAGCAAAGGTTTGTATGTAAGGGTGAAGGATTTGAAAAATCACATCTTTTCCTTAGGGCAAGAGTTACAGGTTTCAAGCCTGCCTGAACGAATGGGATGTATGTTCTACCGTGCTGATGCTTTTATAGCTCTACCTAGTGGTTTCGAAATGTTGGATAGGATCTCTAGTATTGCATATTGGGCTAAATTGAACTTTCACAAAAATTCATTAGGATTGTTAAATGTTAATAGTTTTATAATAAAATGTTGTCCTTTCTTGATCATGCTGTGGAAACATGATTCATACCCCAAGTGACTCGCCATTCCATAATTTTTGCGCTAACTACGGATCAACTACTGGATCAAATGTAAGCCTATGAACCTAAACCAGATCCATTGGTTAAGCAAATAGGTGGGCAATCTTCAGATAGCAGTCAGAAGTAGGATCCAGATACCACTCTCCGGTTGTAACTTTCCTTAATCTTATGGTTTTACTCTTAGCATTTTGGTTTACTTTATTGTGTGTTTAGGTTGTTAAAAAAACCTTCTTTAATATTTAGAAGACATTGAGGATAATTTCTGATTTAGGTTGGGAGAGGATTATAAAAAAATATGTAAAAAAAGCATAATTTCTCCATTAGATAGTTAGTTAGTAAAACCATTTGATGCATGGGGTATGCAAAGATGGCAGAGTAAAGAGTTATTCTTAACTCTTGAGACACATCTTATTAGTTGCATTTTTTCTTTCATTTAAAAAATTTTGTTGTGTAAGTGCTTTTCAATGATTTTAAGAAGTATATAAGTTTGAATCATGTATCAATTAAGTTTAGAGATTTTATAGCATGATTGAACAACTGATTGTTGAGATTGGTGATGAATTTTGAGACTGAATGAGCTGAATTTGAAAGCCTATGACTATGAGCTTTTGAGCCTATATGATCAATAATGATTACCTTTATTGTATATGATATTCACCTATTAAGTTATCACTCTAGAACTTATTTTAAATCTGGTTGAAATTATATGTCACATGCATATTCAAAAATGATAAAGGTATTCATTTTGTTTTGCCAGAGCCAAATAGCTAACCTTGCAATTATACCATTGATAAGCCCCTTTGAGCCTGATTGATTATTTCTCAACCCATTAATGTGTTTTAATGATATATCAAGTATTTTTTCGTAATTCAAAAGATTAGGAGAGCATTTGAAATCTTTGTGAAATGGGCTTTTGACAAGTGTGGGGGTGTATATATTATCAACTGTAGAATTGCAGAAGTTATAAAAAAAAGAAAAAAAAAAGAGAAAAAGAAAAAAAAGAAAGAAAGATATTTAGTATTTGAATAAAAATTGTGGGTTGTTGTGATGAGTCAAGTCTATTCATAAGATGACCCATTTTTCAATTGTTCTATTTACTTCTTAAATGTAGCCCTTCATATCACTTTTTACATTCCTTTTACCCTACCCCATTACAACCCGTAATAAATCCTTTTGATTTGAATTATGCATGTGAATTAGGTAGTGGAGATTGAGATTTTTAGCAAGCTTATGATAGTGCAATTTTTCAGGTGAATTTAAGTGAAATACTTATCCCTAAACACTTGAGAGATTGAGAGAATGAGTCACAATTATGAATTTGGTTCATTCATTTTCAAATGAAGTTACCAGTTTATACTTTTGTTGATTCAAGAATATTATTATCTCTTTACTCTTCAATTATGTCCTTGCTTATGACTTGACACTTCTGATTTTGTTGGAAGCACTTATTATCACTCCTTCTTGTCCGAGGATGTCCAAGAGCTAAGTGTGGGGGAATTTGATAAATAAATAATGATTTTCTTCTGACAGGCCAAATAACACCATATTAAGAAGATTTCTGAGAAGGCATTTTAAGGGAAGGATTGTAGGAATTTACTATTCATATGACTGTAGCAAATACGACACTGTAGCAGACGAGGGACAGTACGAGTGTGGTTCATTGTAGCGAGTAGGTGGTCAGTTCACTGTAGAAAATCATTGTAGCACCCCGAAAATTCAAGTCTATAAATAGAGATCTTTGACATTCTAAAATGGAGAGGAAGGAAGAAGGGAGGAAGGAAGAGAGAGAGAGAGAGAGAGAATTTCAAGTTAAAGAGAGAGAGTATTTATCTTAGAATTTATTTCTTGCATTTTATTACTTTTTGCATGCCTCCTATATGGATGGTTTTACCTCCTATAAGGAAGGCCTAGGTAGTCCTCCTTTATGGATGGTATAGGTTGCCACCTACATGGAAGATTTTACCTCCTATATAGTCGGCTAGATTTTCTATTTTCATGCATCTTGTAGTTGTATTTTTTATGTTTTTGTAATTAATTTTTTATGCAATGTTTATGATGTTTTAAATTTATTTTGGTTTTATTTTTAATTTCATCATGAGCTAATTTCCATTTTCCTAGGGTGATGACGTACCTTACTAATGACAGATTGAATCTTAACTTATTAAATCTAGTTTTAATTTTTCCTTAATGATTGAGTTTTAATTATTGTTCTTAATGCTTCAATTGACTAGCCACCTTTTGGATGATTTTAATATGCATGTTGAGACCGGAAGGAGATGCATGTGTGTGGATCCTATAATTAAAACCATAATTTCATATGAAATAGGAATATATTCATATGGGTTGGTAGTCTTAATGAGTTCCATAAATTTTAATGCATGATTAATTGCTTAAATTCATATAGGAATATATTGGGTTAACAATTAATCATAGAATTGCTTGACCTTGGAAGAGGCTAGTAATTAAACTAGGAAAACTTGACTATCAATTATGTGGAATAAATTGGACTAGAATAGAAAAGTGATTCAATCCGGAATTTTCCAAGTGAAATCTAATCCCTAAGGTCTTTTTCTTATATTTGTCTTCATATCATTTCTATTCATATTTCATCATATTTATTTTGCAATCTCAATCACAACTAATTAACTGGATGAATAGTATTAAGATTATAAATTTTGGTATTTAGTGATCAATCCTCGTATGAAGGATACTCTACTTACTTCTATATTGCTTGTTTACGACAGTATGTACTTGCACTTTCTAAATACATCATCCTACACCCGTAACACCAAGCAAAGGACTTTCCTTTACAATGAGATTGCAGAAGGAAATGACTATAAAAGGAATTCCATGTTTGAATGTTGAGTATTTTTGAACTAATGCATGTACGATGAAAAACAAAGAAAGAAAATCGACATACACTACTGGAAAATCACGGTAGCATGAAATTCATACTGTATGTGCTTGAGAGAATGACTGCAACATGGGACGTAGGTGAAAGATCCCTAATTCAATGCAGTGTGAGTCCCAAGAAAGAAAAATCCTTCCACAATGCCCTTAGGACTTAGGCAGCATCATGAAAGCTTAGTTTAAGATCAACTACTTTAGATGAAACTCCATGATCACACATGATGTGATCAAACGAGTGAAAGCTAGGAAAGTGACTAAATCAAGATGGATTGATGTTTAGTCAAAAAGGAAGGTTTATCCTGAAGTACACTATTGATGTGGCATCTGTGACATGTCCCTTACAGATTATGAGAAAAACCAGTAAGAGTGGGTACCACGTGCATGGTAGGCAATCTAAGTAAAAAACAAAAAAAAAAGGAATTTTGACTCTAAAGGGATTAGATATGCCATGAGTAAGTGTATGGACATACCTAAGGTATATGACGCAACAATTTAGAGGTTCACAAAGGGTGTCCTTGAATGATGATATGACATGAGGGATTTCTAGTATCACAAGCACCAAAATTTTTGAAGATGTTGTGCTCATGCGATCACGGCAGACACTAAGTATGAAATAAGAAGTGGTCATATTCGCACGATGGAAGGCTCATCAAGTGGAAGTGGGAGATATTGGACCTTGGGTCCAATTCTACCCTTGATGAGCTAGACTATTTAATTAGGATACAAGTAGCATAATCAAATAAGAAACAAATCAGAATTAATTATGGATTGGGAAATAAATTAGTATTAATTATGAGATTGTTAATTGATAAACAAGTCATTATAATTCAGGAAATTAATTGAAAATTAATTCCCCTGATTACTAACTTAGAAGCCAAAAAGAGGTACACATTATTTTTTAATTAGTGGCCACCATAAACCACTATAAACAGAAGGTGCTTCCCTCAGTTATAATCCATCCCTGCCATTGAACCTTCTGGCAATCTCTCTTCTCTTCTACCATCTTGCTTGTTCTGGTGCACTACTGTGCCAACCCCAATTAGATTCTAGTAGTCTAATACTTACGTGAACTCTTTACTACTCAAATTCAACCTAACCCGATACGTGTTTCTTCTATCATCTATTCATATTTTTCCTTCATTGGCTAATTCAGTTTGCCCCATTGTTGGATGCACCCCTTAACCACATCTCTGTCATCACATATAAGAAGGATTTGTTTAATAGGCACTTGGCTCATTCTTATTTCTGAGGCATGTTGGGGAATGATTCGAGCCACTTCAATCCTTTTCTAGTTACTCTTTCTATAAAACTAATGAATTGTTTACTTCCCTTTTCCTTGACCCTGATATACCAATTTTAGTTGTGTAATTACTTTCATTTTATTAATATATTTGATCATTTAAAAAAATAAGGGCTCTTTAGAAAGAAACAAATACCAGTATTTATTATAATTAACTTTTTATAAATTAGAACAAACATACCTCACAAAAGTTCCTAATATTCAATTGTGGTGGCATATTATATCTTTCATGATTTATAAAAAATACTCCCTCCGTCCTGTTTAAGTATCTATAAGGTTCTTGAATAGGCTTATCCTTTTTATATCTTCTTTAAATTTGTTTAACTAATAATTGTATTTTTACCCATTTTACACTTAACTGATTCCATACATCACATTAATTAAAAGGGTTAAACTATGCTCAACAGTTTGAAGTATTTTTTGAGGTGTGTTCAGTATCTTAAGATAATTTGGAGGGCATACAACACCCTGAAGTATTTTTCTAACTAAGTTTAGCACCCTAAAGTATTTTATGGCGTAATTTTATACTTAAAATATTAATTTTAGGGGAAAATTTTGCCCATAAAATATCTTTTTAGGAGTAATTTAAACCTTATCATGAACTTCTATAAAGTCATCTTAATGAAGGTTGCATCAAACACCCTAAAGTATTTTTTTTAGTAATACTTTAGGTTACTAAATGAATCATAAAATACTTTAGGATGATGGTCACATCTTAAAAAAATACTTTAGGGTGTGAGGTGTACCACAAATTTCTTTAGGATATTGGGCACACTTGGAAATATATTTGAGGGTGCTCGACAAACTTTAACCTTTAATTAAAATGTTGACTCATTTCTTATGGGACTATTTGGTACGCTGAAATTGATTTTGATGGAAATGGAAATAGAGATGGATATAGATATGGATATGGATATAAAATTTAAAAGTGTGTTTGGTATGTCATGGAAATGATACATAATGTTTTAATTAAATCATGTATCTTTTGTGTTAAAGGACCATAGTACCTTTTATAAAATTTTTTCAATCTTAACTTTCTAAGAACCAAGGACCTATCTTAACCGCCATTGATGAAGCTATATAAGCTTTTACTCTTCACCATCGCAAATCAGTCAAGCTTGTCAATCACAAATCGTCGAACTCAAAATCGTCACAAATCTGGAAGTTTATTGCCATCATGGATCTGTGCTCGCTTGCATAGGTCACCATCGTTGATCTATCTTTCTCTATCTGTTATGTTTTTGTTCAGATCAAGAATGAGATTGCAATGAAGTGGGTCTTTATCGGCGATGAGCTTGAAGCCGACATTATGGTTCTCCACAACCTGAAAATCAATAGCATCGAAACTGAAAAATCAATGGAAGGTACCAAGATCCCAATCACCACCGTGACCAATGAAATGGCAGAACTTTGTCACGGGATGATCAAACCCCCACGTCTCATATCGGTGTTAAAGTGTTGCCAGAGAAGGAAAAGATGAAGAATGGGGAAGAGTTGAAGATCTGGACCAGAAAGTTGAACACCAGTCAATCTATGAAGGAGGTGTGCGGATCTTGTTGCTATCGCCGAAGATCCATCAGGAGGATGAGTTTCTGTCGTGGGTGGCTGGAGGTCGCCATTGCCATCACTGTCGTGGGTGGCTGGAGGTTAGTGATGAGGTGATGTGGTTAGGGTCTAAAGAGATGAAAAATGAGGGGTAAAACTAGAATTCCATGGAATTTTTTATAATTCCATGGGTTGTATGATGGAGCCTAGTTCCATCAATTTTGATAGAATTCATGACCATTTTTATGTACCAAACAGACTCACACAAGGAAATCAATTCCATTTCCATATCCATCTACCCTAATTCTAGGGTACCAAAAAAGCCATATATTTTCACATTTCTTTTAGAGAGAATTTCATTTAATTTCTAAGGATGTGAAATAATTTTAGTCAATCCCCAAAACTTTTTGAAACTTCACTACACCCCATGGGTCAAGATGAAATTAAGTTTTGGAATGAAAAGATAACGATGCCCTTACTTTATTTGTCTTATAAATTGTCAAATTTGTCTTATAAATGCCCATATTTATCTTATGAATTTCCATATTTGTTTTGTAAATAGCTAAAATATTTTTAATTCTCTAGGTTCATTTGAATAATTTTATTTGTCTTGTGAATAATTTTATTTGTCTTACAAATATCTATATTTGTCTTATGAATTTTTATATTTGTCTTGTAAATGGTCAAAATATTTTTAATTCTCTAATTTTTTTGAATCATTTTATTTATCTTGTAAATGTCTTTATTTGTCTTATAAATACTCATATTTCTTTTGTGAATTTTCATATTTGTCTTGTAAATGACCAAAATGTATTTAATTCCCCAAATTCTTTTGAATCCCTTTATTTATTTTGTAAATATTTTTATTTATCTTGTAAATTTTCTTCTAAAAAAATAAAAGAATGGCATCATTTTCTTTTCACCTACAAAACTTAATTTCATTTTGATTCAGAAGGTGCAATGAAGTTTAGAAAATTTTGAGGGATGACTGAAATTATGTTACATCCTTAAGGGTTCAATGAAACTTTCCCTTTCTTTTATTCTTTCAAATAATATTTTTTCCATACATTCTCTTTCATCATTTTTCTCATTATTACACACTCTCTCCTACTCATTTATAAATAATAGCATGTTTGGAAAAAAAAATTATTAGATATTTATTACTTTTAACCAATTTCTTGAATGTCACAATTCAATTCAAAAGACCTTATAATAAAGGGAAGGAAAGAGTATTAGGATTAGTATAATGTTTAGTTTTTTCTTATTTTGGTTTTAACTTCTCAAAAAAAATTTCTATATAAAACATTAATCTCTATATTTTGTTTGAAAAATTGAACATTTTTTTAAGAGACCAAAACATATAATTTAAAATTATATGTATCAAAACCAAAATAAAAATAAAATATAAGGATGAAACATTTTATTAATCCAAACTATTACATAGTCCAAGATTCCCGAGTTACTATTTTTCTTTTGGTCATTGGAGTTTATACTTCTTACTAAAAATTTGAGAAAGAAAAAAAATTGAAGTATTTTGCTTCTTTAATGGGAACATTTCAGAAAAATACATTGGAATATAGAAAATGACAAATTAGATAGTTGAGGAATATGAGATTATGAAATCTCGGCGAAAATACGTTCCTACTCTTAAGCCCTTTATCTTTTTCTCTATCTTTCTTAGTTCGGAATAACAACACTTGTCTCTTTATTAACAACACCATATTTGACATTAACAACTCCACTTTCTTATTTCACAACTTTGTATTTCGAAAACCAACATATTCCCAGGGATAAGTTTGAAATTGAGATACGAAGTTATGAAATAAAAAAGTAAAGTTATTAATGTAAAATATGGTATTGTTAAGATAAAGACATGTGTTGTTATTGAGCCATGAAACTTATGAATTTCAAACTTATCTCTAGCATGTGTTGATTTTTGAGATACGAAGTTATGAAAGAAGAAAGTGGAGTTCTTATTACGAGTTGAGAGAAAGGGAGAAGATGAAGGGCCTAAGGGTAGGGGTGTCTTTTCGTCAAGATTTCATAATCTCAAATTCCTCCACTATACTCATACTATATTGACATAAGATTTTATAAATTTGAAGATCTGATTTATCATTTTCTATATTCCAACTTTTTTTTCTAAAATTTTGCCTCCTTTAATTTCTTTTTACCCATTGGTTATTGCTTTTTGAGAAAAAGCAAAACGTCTCATCTATTTGCCGACTCTCGTCCATGGGACTACCCAACTTTTCAAACAACAGGATCATTTTTATTTGAGATAATGACACTAAGATATTAATTAAGATAAATAATATAGAAAAATCTGAATAATAAGTAAAAGAGTAATGATTGATAAGTGGAGTAACCACTATTAATAAATTTTAAGATTTTTTTATATTATTTTTTAATCAGAATTTTAATGTTGTTTTCTTTTTTCCTCTTTTACTAGAACAATAGTCATTTTACTTAGCCTTGAAATTAGTTGACTTGGTTCCTTTTCTCCTAAACCGAAACCATGGAGAGAAGCCACAAAGCAGTGATGGGCATCTCTCCAATGCCCATTTCCATTTTTCCCCCTCTTTTTTTTATTTTTTATTTTATCATTGGATTAAAATTTAAAAAATTTAAATTTGACATCTTATAAAAATATTATTATTATTTTATTTAAAAAATGAGGTTAATTAAAAGCATGTGGGCTTTTAATTTCTTGATTGATACGATTAGAGATCCTATTGTCCTATTGAATATTTTTTTAAAAGAGATTAAAAGCAACAATTGGAGGAAGAAATATGAACACACAACACGTGGTGGATCCTACAACATGTGGGCTTCCTTATTCATATAAAAATAAATTAAAATTTCATGGCTTTTACAGTCAAAAGTATGGCTTCCTTATTCTTCCACCTTTAACTTTGTACTGAAAAAGTTACGTTGGAAATCTGTTTATCCTTAAAAAATTAGATAATATTTTAATAAAAATCTCTTCAACTAATAATGACTTAAGAAATTGTTTTTATAGGCATATTATGAATTGTATACTTATAATTTACCAGGGCACTCCATTCATTAATAATGTAAACGTAAAAAATCAAAGATAGCATTTTGGAGCCAAAAGCAAATGCTAATATTCAAAATGGTAAAGGACATGATTGCAATTCGTGATAAAGGATAAATGTTAATGATGATGATATTGACTTTATTCCAAATATTTCATCCATAATGTATATTTGATTACACCAACTCTGTCCTCTTCAACATTGATTAAACATAAAGCCAGAAGTTTAAATTTTTTTAGGTAAAATAAAAATAAATTTTATAACTATTGACATAAATTAGTTAATAGCTTATTTTTATAATTTGGTTTGATTCGATGATATTGTATTATTTATGATAAATCATTTATATGGTGTTTTCAAACTTAAATCATGGGATAATATTACTGTTGATCTTTATTGGTGGATCAAATTTTAGTTTTAGTTTTTGTAGTTTAAAATTGTTAATTTTGATACCTACAATTCTAATAGGATTTTATTTGAATTTAAGTATAGGAACTAAATTATAACTTTTTTTTGGGTCAATCTTTCAATTTATTCCCACCCAAACTATGACTTTCTTTCCACTTCAAAATGACTTTTTTCTTGTCTTCACATGAAATTTTGCAGTATGTAGCTTTTCTTTATCCCTTCTTTTAATTTGTTAATGGGATTTAAGTGCAATTTTCCATAAATAATTTGAGTTGTGTGAAGAAACCAAATGAGGCGGGTAGTATGGTCATGAAAATGGAGGGGTGGGGGTTGTTAGGAGAGGCATAGAATTCCATGACAGTATGATACTCTTCTCTTTATGATCTTCTCCTCATTGTAGCTTTCAATTTCTTTTGACTTTTCATTGTTCTATCACTTTATCATTTAACCAACGTTTTTCACCTCTATTATTATAATAATGAACACGTCCCCCCAAATATTATTGCTAATAAAATTTTACTTCTTACATACATAATTGCATTTAATCCACTATTCCACATTCAAACAAATAACACTCTGGAACTAACAATGCATCTCATGAGTTAAGAATAATTTTTTACTCTGCCATCTTTGTACACCCATTACATCTAATTCTTTATCCTTAAAATCATGAATAATTTTAAGTTAAACTATGATAAAATTAAATAATTTATTTATCTTTTTTAATCTCCTTTTAAAAATATATAATAGGACAATATGATCTCTCATCATATCAAAGTAGAAATGTGAGGGGTGGGAACAAAAGCAACAACTGGAGGAAGAAATCTGAACACACAACACGTGGTGGACCCTACAACAAGTGGGCTTCCTTATTCATGTAGTCATAAAGAAATTAAAATTTAATGGCTTTTACAGTCAAAGGTATGAACGGTAATTTTTAAAATGCATGATGTATATTTGGGTTGGAAGCTTCTCTATTAAATTAGACATCCACAATTATAAAACAAATTGGAATATATATATATATATATATATATATATATATATATATATATATATATATATATATAACTATGGCTTGAAAATAGAGTGCTTTGAAAAATAGGCATAATTGCTTTTGACCAACAAAAATAGGCACATGATTATATCTATTGTTTTTTGCCTAGAAAATACATATAGGGACCATCAAAAGAGGTGAATAAGATTGAAGAAATGCTAATTCATTTAAAAAAATGCTTAACGTATTATTATTGAATTAGTCTCTATAATTTATATACTATTTAGTTAGCTTTTGGAAGAAATCACATATTATTATTGCTAATAAAATTTTACTTCTTACATATATAATTGCCTTTAATCCACTATTCCACATTCAAACAAATAACACTACGTAACTAATAATGCGTCTCAAGAGTTAAAAATAACTCTTTACTCTGCCATCTTCATACACACCATGCATCTAATTTTTTATTAACTAACACTAATGAAGAAGGTTACAATAGGAGAGTGCTATCTCTACTCATTCGAACCGCTGAATAAATATTGCACACCAATTTGCTTGACTAATAGATCTGATTTGGGTTTATAGATTTGCAGTTGATCAATCAGCTGACCAGCTTCATTTGCTTCCCATCCAGCTTTCTCATAAACTCACAAACATGGTCTTTTAATGTCAGATTCCCAAGACAGTAGCGCTCTTTTTGTTTGGTAAATAAGTTCATTAAATCAAGAAGAAGAGCGTGAACTTCACCACTAGGATGCGTTTCAAGAGTCAAAATTATATCATCTAATAACTCTTTACTCAGTCCATCCTTTATGAATTGAATCTTATCTTCTCGATTTATAGAAACCATACATTTGCTTCGACAATGGCCATCACATGTCCACCTTGCACATTTATGGCAGACCTTCATTTTTTTTTCTCTTCTCTTCTTCGAGTAAGAACTTATGCACATTCCTTGCATAAGTTTAATAAATGAGTCATGAATCTCACCCATTAAACGGACCTTAGCTTCAATGATCCAGCGTACATCCTCAGGTAGGCCCAAACGCGTGAATGTCTTCATCCTTTCAAGTCGATAGCTATATATCTTCCTGAGCACATCTTTAGGAAGAGTTGGGAACATTTTTTTGAGCTTTTGAAGAGATTCTTCCATGAAGGTTTCTGAAAATTAAAGTTTTACAATAGATTATATGGGAGAATGGATATGATAAGGAGAATATGCCAAAGGTGATGATCATATGGTAATGATAGACAAAGGTAAAATAAGAAGAGAGAAACAAAATATGATATGGAAGAATGGAGATGATAAGGAGAATATGCTAAAGATAGAGAGAGAGAGAGCGAGAGATAGAGAGAGAGAGAATGGGTTGTTTTGAGGGGGTGTTTTTGGGTTGGTATGGTAGAATTAGGTATGTCTTTATAGTTTTAAATAGAAGTCTTGTGGCTTATGAGGAAAGGCTTATAAATAGTAACAAAACGGCTTAATAATAGTGCTTAAGGGGAAAAAATTTTGAATTTTTAAATTGAAACTGAAACTAAAATTTTTGAAATTGAATTTTGAAAAGTAAGACTGTGGAGGCATGGTGTGGTGAAAATTTGGATTTGAATTTAGAGATAACAATGCTCATTTGGAATTTAGAAGTTGATATATTTCCTACATCCTTAGTTTTTTAATATTTTCTGGCTTTACAGCTTAGCACCAATGAGTCTTTTCATATTTAATTTCTTTGCATTTACACTAATTGCTTGTGCCACTTTTGATCTATTTGTTTACGCTTCTCTATATGCTCCATTTGTCAAAAGATGCATGCATAATTAAATCAAGCACCGATGGCTCTTTTTGACCAAGTGGATTCATAAGAAAATTAAAATCAAACACCTGCTTTATTGTCTCCTCTGTCATTTTCTCCCGTCCCATGTAAAAAGGATCTACACCATTTGTGTAGTACTTTATTGCTAAATTGGATAAAAAAATAATGATAAATTGGATATGCCATGATAATTTTTTTACACTAGTGATTATCATTATTACATTATTTAAATATGAGAGTAAAAGTAAATAAAAGTAAAGTAAACTAAAGGCTAAAGATTCAAACGCATGATTAAGTGTGATCATTACCACAACTACTAAATGCAATGAAAGTAGTGTAAAAGAAAGTCAAAGTGAGAAGAAGAAAGAAGAAGAGGAAAGGGGTACGGGAGAGATAAAGTTTTTGTTCCTTTTATTGAGTATGCAATGTAATATATTTGTTCTTGAATTGTGAGGGCCGGATTTTTTTTTTTTTGTAAGGAGACATTGTGGGTAGTTTATGAATGGTGAATGTAGCTTATAAACAGTTATTTGAGATTTTTTTTTTATTTGTAAGGAGACATTGTGGGTGGTTTATGAATAGTAAATGTAGCTTATAAATAATGATTTGGGGAAGAGTTATTATATATATATTGATTATAATAATATTTTTATTAGATACTAAAAATTTAGATGAGTGAGATGTTAACCTATCGATTAAAAAAAGGGAGAATTGCTAAAAAAACCTTGTAAGCAAATTAATTGCTCATTGCTACCATTGCACACGGTGGGTGGTATGTTGCACACGGGCGGATGATATGTTGCACACAAGGGATGGTGTTTGCACTTTCGCAGGGATGCTTTTTGCACATATGGATGCTGATTGCACATGATGGATGCTTGCTTGCACATTGGTACCATTTAGCAATTAATTTGCTTAAATGGTATTTTTTAACCATTTTCTCTTAAAAAAAAGAAGAAAGAGGGAAAATGATGGAAGGGTCATGACGAGAAGTCAACACCTAATAAAGCTGGGCATTATTGTTCCCTATTGCTTACTTTGTGCTATTCATTCTTCGCATCCTTCATCTTTGTCTTCTCAAAGACTCTTCATATACCAAACGAGTAGGACCCTATCTTTTGTGCTGGATTTTATTTTCACGAGACCAACACCAAACCCAGAAAAGCTGAGAGTGATTCAGTGGTTTTTTAGATTTAGAATCAACCAACAAGTGATCAAATGATGGAGAGGATTTGCAATGGAAATGGAAAGACCAACTTGGTGGATATTGTGTTCTCTTGGACTTTTGGCGATGCTCTCAACGAAAATCTTTACAAAGACAAGGTATTATTATTTCACTGAAAATCTGTATTCTTTAATGTTGATATTAGCTTCTACACTTTATTTCCTGTTCTTTCTTTTTCTTTTTTCAATAACTGTGGAAAGTGAAATGTTGCCCTCTTGAGAGCCTATGAAGATCCATTTTTTCATTTATTTCCTTATGTTCAGTTTTGAATCCTGGGATTTTGCTACACCATACTTAAAAGTACAAGAAACACATAAAACAGAGGAAAACAAACAATGAAACACCTCGTGATCAAAACACAAACCAAGAACAATCACAGGAAAGCAACAACTTATCCTTAATGGTCTATAGAATTGCCGGTACACTGTTTTTACTTTGTTGAAAGGGATTTTGTGACATTGAAAGTACACTTAATATGATGATTTTCTCTCAGGTGCCAGAGATTCCTATAACATTTGTATCAGCAACAGAATACATGAAATCTTTTATTCCTTCACTGATTGAAGAAACACACAGTGATCTGTGCTCAAGCTTGAAGGGCATTTCCCAATCCCCTTTTTGTAAAATCCTGACATATAAGAGGATGAGTAAGGGCTTGATCTATCAATTGACATTTGATGAGTCTCATGTTGGAGGGTATGAGCCTGCACCTGGAGATCTCATAGCCCTCACTGATGGCAGGCCAAAAGGCATTCAAGACTTAAACAAACCTGGAAGATTTTATCATGTCGCTTATGTTCGAATGTCAAAAGGGGGTCAGATCACAATACTCTCATCAAAGAGCATAGAGATTGAACCAGATATGAGGGGCAACAATGTAAAAATGCTTTATGCCACGTATCTTATCAACTTGATGACCAATATTCGTATTTGGAAGGCTTTGAGCACACAGTTGGAAGGTGCAAACTTCAATATTATTGGAAAAGTTCTGCAATCTGATAAATTGGTAAGAAGCAAGTGGTATTTAACGTGTGGGAACCCTTATTTTGCAAGTATTTATGAATTTTTCACATGTCTTATACTCAAGTAAGTTGTAAAAATCCTTGTCTACCAAATATCACCTCAACCATATGTTGTTATTTAATTAATATGCATGCTATGCTACAGGAAGTTCTAATAAGAATGAGGTTTTTTTTTTTGTTATTATATCTCACTCAAACAATGCACAAAAACAGTAACTTGTTCTCCAGATGGTAAAAAAGAAGCCATTTTGAAGCTTTTATCATGCCTTGTTTTACAGATTGGAAAGAACAGTCATATTTGCCCTTCATTAGAGCACCATAATACCGACATTTCTATTACAACAAACATGATCAGATCTCAGAATCTGAATGAAAGCCAGAAAGATGCTGTATTAAGTAGCGTTGCAATGAGGAAATGTCATCATAATCACACTGTGAAACTCATATGGGGCCCTCCTGGTACTGGCAAAACAAAGACAGTTGCATCCATGCTATTTGCACTGCTCAAACTAAAAACCAGAACATTAACATGTGCTCCAACCAATACTGCTGTGTTGGAAGTTGCAGCCCGACTGCGCGGTTTAGCTGAAGATCAACTTCATTTTGATACCTATGGGCTTGGTGACATAGTGCTGTTCGGGAATAATTCTCGAATGAAAGTTGATGATTACAAGGGTCTCCCTGATATCTTTCTTGATTACCGTGTTGATATGCTTGAGAAGTGTCTTTCTCCACTGACTGGATGGAAACATGACTTGGAATCAATGATCAGTTTGCTTGAGAACCCTCATCAGCAGTATCTTTTATCCAATATCTATGTGAAACATGAGGAGGATAATAATGATCTTATGTCATTGGAACAATTTACTAAGCTTAATTACAGCAATGTAGAGCAAGCATATCTTTCATACAAGCAACTTGAAGATAATAAAGATGATCATATGACATTGGAGCAATATGTGAAGAAGATATACATTTTCATTTATTTCCAATACCTTTCTTATAAAGCTGAAGTTCAGTTTGTAAAGAGGAGGTTCAACTTCATTTGTGTGAATCTCAAGTCTAGCTTGCAAACATTATACTCACAATTACCAACTTCCCTTGTTCCATTTGAGGTGGTGAAGAACATATGTGCAATTGTTGATTTGCTTGAAGCCCTTGGAAGTTCTTTGCATCAAAACGAGTTCATGGAAATTCCCACAAAAAATGTAGAGGAAAAAAGTAATGTCATTCAACCAGAACTTCCAAATGTGAAAGAGAAGGAATGTGATTTATTTTCTATTTGCACTGGGATGATTCAAATGTCTCTTAAGCCCATCAAGAGTTGGCTTATGCATGTGGAAACACACGTTCCAAGAAAAGATGTTACATTTAACTTTGGAAGGTTAAGCATGAAAAGAGATAAGTGCCTTAGAATACTTAGATCACTTTCTCAGTCAATTTCACTTCCTCAACTTGAAAGACGCCTTGAAATAACAGATATTTGCTTGAAGAAGGCATACCTAATTTTTTGTACTGCATCAGGTTCTACCAAATTGTTCACTGAAGGAATGACACCCTTACCCTTTATAGTTATAGATGAGGCAGCTCAACTCAAAGAATGTGAATCAACCATACCTCTGCAACTTCCAGGCACAAGACATGCTATTCTCATAGGTGACGAGAGGCAACTTCCTGCAATGGTTAAGAGCAAGGTAATAGTGTTTTCACTATGTCTTGGCAGGGCTTATGATGAAATTTTCATCATTATTCATCTGAAAACTTATAATTCTAAATTCAAGTTGTTATTGATGAGGTACGATGCTAATATGAAAAAAAGGTTTAAATTTTGATCTTTGCGAACATTTTGAATTAAAATTAATTTTTAGTATAAGCTGAGATGGGTTTGAAAGTGTTTTTAAGTGTAAAGAGGGGTTATAATAAAACTTTGTTAGGTAGAGCTTATGATGAAATTTTCATGATCATTCACCTAGAAAATTATAATTTTACTTTCATGTTTTTATGTATAAGATGCACAGTGCTTATATAAAAGAGTGGTTTGGATTTGAGAAACTCTCTAAGATCCTGATACAGTAAATGATAACATGTCCATAATGATCACTTTTTATTAGGATTTTTTGATGATTATATTCCTTCGTTTGGACCTAACAATGATTTTGTATTTGAATTTTGATGTTTGCTATCCCTTTTTCTTAATTAAAATTAAGTTTTAGTACGAGCTCAGATGGGTTTTGTTTTCTCTATTTTACAAATGCAATATGTTTTTAAAGTGTGAGGTGGGATTTTGATAAAACCATTCATGAACCTTCATCAAATAGGTTAAGATTTTGAATTTATTCATTTTTTTTTACATTAATTTGTGTTTTGTGTTGGTTGAGATTATCAAAGATCACTGTTGTATTGTATGTTTATGAAAATCAAATTTCAGATTTCTGATGATGCTGGATTTGGAAGAAGCATGTTTGAGAGGCTGGTGTTACTGGGATATATGAAGCATATGCTTAAAGTCCAATTTAGAATGCATCCATCCATAAGTTTATTCCCAAATAGGGAATTCTACCAAGGCCAACTTGTGGATGGCATGAATGTCGGAGATTCAAGCTATAGTAAACGTTTTCTTGAAGGAAAAATGTACAGCTCTTATTCTTTTATAAACATAGCTCAAGGCAAAGAGCAATTTGGTGCTAATGGACACAGCTTGAAGAACATGGTGGAAGTTGCTGCTATCTCTGAGATTATAAAGAGCCTACACAAAGGTGTGTGTTTCTTACTAATTCTTTGTTGATGCTTAGTACTCCCTCCGGTCCTTTTTATAAGAGATAATTTTTGGGTATGACTTGTTCCTATTTATAAGAGACACTTGGAGGTTGTCTTCAATTTTTTTCTGTTAATATTTCATTTTGTCCCTATCTAATTACTTATATTAATATCATTGCATTTAATCCACCACACATTCTCTCCCTCTTCCACACGCCTCTTTTTTCCGGTAATTTACTTATTCTCTCTCTTACACTCCCCCCAAAAATAAATAAGGGTATTTTTAGGAAAAAAGTTACATTTGAAACACGTCTATTGTTTTTAACTAGTTTTAAACAACTCTTTGATCAACATCATATAGTTAATTGTCACTTGTCTTTTATAAAAAGAAACATAGGGGGTAATTGATTAGGTACAATCTTCTTGAGAAGAATACTTTGAATATATGAATGGCCCTTTGTTTTTTTCTGCTAGAGTTCTTGAGCAAGAGAAGGAAACTCAGCATAGGAGTGATATCTGCATATAAGGCTCAAGTCCATGAAATCGAAGAGAAAGTTAAGCAGTACAACTTGGTTTCAGATCCTAACTTCTCTGTGAACATTCGCTCTGTTGATGGCTTTCAAGGTGGTGAAGAAGATATAATAATGATCTCCACTGTCAGATCTAATGAGAAGGGAAATGTGGGGTTTCTTTCTAATAGACAAAGAACAAATGTGGCTCTAACTCGTGCTAGGTATGTTACTGGTTAATGCTTGAGAAATTCCTAGATAAACTCATATTTATAAATATAATAGGCCAAGTCATTCAAAACTGCAAGGTTGTTTATTTTTCTCTCTGGTCTTTTCTAAAAGCCTCCTAATTACTACTTCCTCGCCTCTTAATTATTACTTCTTCTGATTCTATTTATAAGCAACTTTCTATTGGGATCAGTCCTTAATATAAGTAACTTTTTTCGTGTCTCAAAAGTTTAAACTATTTTTTCCTTTTTTACCCCTATTAAATACATATCTTTATATTAATGAACTACTAATTCTCTTTTCATTCAATTATTTTTTAACTATTATCTCATATATTTTATACTCATTCTTTCTTCTATGCTCTTTTCATAAATAGGGGGGATATTTGGAAAATATATGTCATTTTTTAACATGTTTATTGTTTTAAACTAATCTTAACCATTAGTTCGTTTTACACAATTAGAAAAAAAGTTGCTTATAAAAAGGATTAGAGTGAGTACTCCACATGGATTAAGAAAAGTAGTTAAAATAGTTTGTGTTATTGAAATTAAATGATAAAAAATCATCACTACTTTCCAATATTGTCCTCCAATTAAAATTAACCCATCTAAATGACCCTTTAATTTCTTTCTTATACAATTTCTCTCTGTATTTACACTTAATAAGGGTATTTGTGGAATAGAATAATTTAATCCTATTGCATTTTTGCATGTGATCTTATATTTATGACCATAAAATCCTTTTAGAAGGGCCCTTATAAAATGGACTGAAAGAAATATATGCCCACTAGCTTATTTAACAATGAAAATCTCTCTATTCAAAAAGAAAATCAAGGCTTGAGAAGTTTCATTAATCTTGAGTTGATGATAAGATTTTTCTTTTTTTCTTTTTTTTTTTTTACGCTTTTGGGCAGACATTGTCTTTGGATATTGGGGAATGCAGAAACCCTAAAACGGAGTGGCTCACTATGGAGAAAGCTAGTGAATGATGCTAAACAAAGAGGTTGTTTCCATAATGGTGATGATGACCATAATTTGGCTCAGGCCATTAACAATGCTTCTCCTAAACTTGAGCTAGTTGGCAAATCAAACCATTTAAATCGCTCAGTATATGTGATATAAGTTGCAGGTGATTCACACAAAATGGATACATGTTTGAAGAGTTTAATTAGTGTTCCTATAATTGAATACCAAAGGTTTCATCCGAAATAATGAAGGTGAAGTACTTTATTTGTTGTGTTTGTAATATAGTAAAGACTATATGTTTTGAAGCAAAGCAGTATAGTATAATTCTTGGCAATAATGAGTGCTGTAAAGATTAATGACCTTTGCATATGAAATAACATCATTACATGACACAAATTAATAAAAATTCATATAAAATTAATCATCAAAATATTATTTCAAAAAAACATGATTGTCCTTGGGGAAATGTCAAATGAAATTAAGATTCATTTAAAAGCACTAATTGTCATTTGGAAGTTCATTTGGGGCCAAAGTGAGTTAAACAAAACATTATATTTGGGCTTGAACTATAGTTTACAATGGCGACTACAATTAAGGAACAAGCTCCTCCTGTCATTTTCATTGCATAGAATATAATTGATTGATTAACCAGCTATTAGACTATATATGTATATATAAGAGATGGTTGAAATTATAGTATATATGTACATAATATAATATGCATGAGCTTGGCCGTGACTAGTTTATGACTCACCAAGCGGATATAGTTGCAAGCAATATTGTGTGAAATTTGAAATTAGGGCATCATTCATATAACGCCTTTATTTACAAAAGAATATTATTATAAATAATTATGCAATCCGAACAACAGTTCCTAGCTAAGAATTTTGTTTCTATTTTGAATATGGTGTCCTCTCTTTATATTATAGGTTATAGTAGCCACCATAATTAAGGAACAAGCTCCAAACTATATGTGAATATTGAAAAAGATGGCTGAAATTACAGTATATATTTACATATTATAATATGCATGAGCAGGGGCATGACCAATTCATAACTCAACAAGCAAATATGGTTGCCAGCAATATTTGTGTGAAACATGAAATTAGGGGTATCATGCATATAGCGCCTTTATTTACAGTAGAAAACTATTACAAAGAATTATGTGATCCTAGCAACTGCGCTCCTAGGTGAGAATTTTGTTTCTAATTTGAATATGGTGTCCAATCTTTATGTTATATGCTGTCTTTTCTTTATAAAAGTCCTTTTGACGATTACTGTCTTTTCTTTCTAGTAATTTTCATCAATGTGCATTATATGCTTTTGGATTTAAAAAGGTTTTGCCATTCCGTTTCCTTGGCTAAATTTTTACTTCATATTCTGGTTTATCTCGGTGGTCATTAGATATGAAAAACAAACTAATTATTTATTTAAATGATTTAAAATTATAAGTCCTGTTTGATATCTTCCAAAGTTTGGTCTTCCTGGATGTTTGCCTGCTTGAAACAAAGCTTATAATAGTACATTAATTGCAGCCTTGGAATTGTCATGTACATACAATATTTCCAAATTTGGAAACAAATGACTCCTATGAAAATAATGGTATCCCAATTTTACTCAACCACAATAACGATAATAATGGGATAAAAAAAAGAAGCCCCAGATGGTATGAAAAAAAAACTAACGACTTGATGAGTAACAATGCCGGAGGGAATTGCAGCACGAAGAACTGAAGATATGGGTATTTTAGCAAGTGAATGCGTAAACTCAGACTTGAAAGACAATGAAACATATCAGATTTGAAGGTTTTTAAATCAGAAAATTAAGAAAAGTATAACATCTATTTCGGCATCCGGCTCAAATCTGATTTCCAGATCAAAAGTATTAGAAAACTGAGAAAAGTATAAAATCTTTTTCCGCGTCCAGCTGACCAGCTTAAATCTGGTTTCCAGATCAAAAGTCAATTCAAAACGGCTCAATTCGACTTAACCCATAAAATGGTCTAAAACATTTCAATAGACCGCTTAAGGACCTGTTTGGGTTAGCGGTAGAAAAGCTCATTCATATAAGTCAGAAAAAAACTCCTATCACAAATTTACCTCGTATACTGTAAATCACGTTGAAAAAAAAAAAAACTTCTGCCGCTAATTCAAATAGACACTAAATCTTTAGGTGGCATCCGGGTTCTATAACATTTCTAAAAACTCAATTATTATCGAGCAGAAATATTTTTGAAAATTTTACATCATATAAACTAATTGATAAATCAGTAATCTTAGAGAAGATTGAGAGCTATGAGATAGAATCCCAGGAAGGTAAGTTAATGTCATCATATTTATATTTCCAACAAAAAGAAACAATACAGTTACATGAGTTTTACCTCAACAACACAAGAAATTTGCAAACCAGAGTTCTTTTTCTCCATTATCATCTCCACGTTTTAATCTATGCCTGCTTCCTTAACATGTGATATGACAGGTTTTACACATCAGTAAAAGATAAAGGAGTTAATAAGATTTTAAGCCCTGCCCTATTGAAATCTAAGAGAGCTTTACAAGTTACAGCAGTCATAATGCCGAGATGAACTTCTGAATTTTTGCCTGAGCTCGTTCCTTCTCTTCTGGTCCATCAAGATCGCCAATATTGTCGTGATATTCCTGAAAATGAGAAAGACGACATTTTAATAAGCTCGAAGATTTTATAACATCTTTAACAATAATAAACTATGGGACTGTGTTAAAGTTATGTATGGGGTCATCGTATCCAAGCACAATAGAAACCCAAGTATTCCCAGTTCCCAGATACCAACGGCCAGTTTGTTTAAAATCTGAATTGAACACTTGAGTGTTGGGAGAACATTAATCTAATCATGAAGGATTTGTCAGGAAAAAAATTTATTTCTAGCTTTTTTTATATAAGCTATTTGGAATAGCCTACCAAAATAAGCTTTTTCCAAAGCATCCCTAGTGCGTTTAGCTTGTTCTCCCAATAATTCCGCCATGCTCCCAACTTTCTCTAACCTAACTAAGATCACTCTTTTTTTTCCCAATCAATAATCATAACCAACTGGCCCTAAAATTGGACAAACAATAAAAACAAAATAAATGGCCCATATTTTTAATACCAGGAAAGTTAAACTGCAGCACATTATTTTTTTCCCTCAAAGAATGAACAAATTTGCAGGCATCATGACTATAAAGTAACTTTTTTGGGGAAGAGGCCAGGAGGGTAATACCTAATTTCCAAGATCATGAAACATGCTGGTATTAGATAAATAGGTGAGAAATTATGCAAACTGACTAACTTGGATTGAAGGCTAGTGCGCAGTAGTATGTTCTATAAATTCTGCACTACCGTACATATACAAAAGAAGCATCAAAAGCATCATTTCAAAATGTAAAACAAATTCTTATACCTGAAGTATATCCTTTATATCATTTTTACCCAGTCTGTTCTGCTTGAGAAGTAGTTCAATTCTCGCTCTCATTTGTGGATGTCTGCACAGGAAGCATATATTTAGAACAAGTCAGAAATAACTCTACATATCAAGGCTCTTAAAAAACAAGGGACAAAAATACATTTTACCCCACTACAGCTGTAGCACATGAACTATAAAATACAGTTACTACAGTCAGGGGTGTTCTGTTGCCTCTAAATTTGATACCCCAAAGTAGCAACTAGGCCTCAGTTGTCAAATACATTTTCCTATAAAATTAGTGTTTACAGGTATAGATAGAAATACTTACTCAGAGCACCAAAGATGACCAAGGATGACTGCAATCAGCTGCAAGATCACATATGAAAACAGTCAACACAAAAGGGCTACTATAAATCTGATGTCTACCTTTCTGTAGATTGTGCTATTACAAGTGCAAGTGCAAGTGCCATTGGTGTCAAAAAAGATTTTCCTAAAAAGCAATTAGAATTGAATAGAAACAAATGCTTGTAAAATGCATTTTT
Source organism: Albizia julibrissin (assembly GCA_037074505.1). Lineage (NCBI taxonomy): Eukaryota > Viridiplantae > Streptophyta > Magnoliopsida > Fabales > Fabaceae > Albizia > Albizia julibrissin. The sequence goes on along the minus strand of CM073483.1, from coordinate 36,908,849 downwards.
GCAAACAATTATAAATTTATTGAAGTAAAAGGAACAAGTTAAAACTTGCTTGCTATGTAAGCATAAGGGAGTATAATTTCTGCCATTTTAATTACGAGTGAATTTACCACAGAACTAAAAATACCATCAAAAATTCACAAATTCAGAGGAAAAAACTCCAAGAGCAATAACGGAATATAATTTGTTTCCCCGCAACCATTAGTCCATACAAAATGAACTGACATCAATGGTGAAGATAAACGATTAACCATCCTGAAAATTCTAACCTGAAGAGTATAAAGTCCAGACTCTAGTTTACGGTTGTATTTCTCATCTTCATCCATCTGTAAACCATAGGAAGGAATATTATGTTTAGAGTAAAACTTCAGCTTCAATAGGGCAAGCAGGAACCAAGTAACTATGCATACTACCTCAAAGTCATCAAGTTGAAGCTGTTCCATTCGTTCGGTTTCTGCTTTGACTCTATCAGAATATCTGAAGAGATACCAAGAGCTCTCACTTTAAGCTTCTTAACAATGAAACTTCAAAAAAATCAATGAATGTCAAAAATCGTAAACTCCAGAAAGAGAAGAGGAAGAGCTGACCTACCTCATGTATAGTTCCATTAGCCTGTCTATCTTCTCACATTCAATTTCAACAAATTTACTTAATAATCTGTCTCTTCTAGAACCTCTTAAAATTCCACCTGGAAAGATACATAGGCCATTGAGTTCTATGTCACAAAAAAGAGGAAAGAATAAAAAGTAATTCATGGCCTAAAATGCATATTTTATTAAAAACCACAGATTCCAAGAAAAGAAAAGAAAGAATCTATCCGATGTTCTTTTTTTCAGTTACACAAGCATGGTGTCATTTAACATAGTGCACATAGTTGAGTTGTTTGCCCAGGAAACCACCATGCACCCTCACATTCATTTTTCTGTTCAGTTTCCCCTTTTCTTTCATATGAGTTAACTGAAATGGGGAAACTGTAGCTTCCTAGCTTGATCAAGAGGCTGCTGATGCAAATGGTGGATTAGATATCCCCCTCCCATTAAAATATATATGAAAGGAAAACCAAAAAAACAAAAAACAAATGAGAAATGAGAAATGTTATAAATAAAAGAAAACATAACGTTTCTAGAAATTTTATTAGCCAAAGCTGCGTGGACCCTAAGTTCCTTGATATGGTATCAAAGGCTTCAGGACCAAATGGCTACAATTTCAATCCTTGCCAGGCCCATTTTCTAAATCAAGTCATATTTCAATGTGAGATAAAGGACACTTGTGCTTTATCAATACCTAAAGGCTAAAGCCCAAACAGATAACAAATGGTAGCGTGTGCTATAGATACAGATATGATAAAAACCATAGCTAGATCTTCTCCAAATAGTGAAGTCTTAAGCAAGAGTCATTTCACTGACAACTAACCATACCATTTTTGATAAAAGACAACTAACCATATTCCAGTGGCAATCATAAAAAAAATTGAGGAGAACCAGAATTTCCATGTCATGGAATAGTAAACTTTATTTGAGACATCCAGCATAAATGAATGAAAATAGTGAAGATTATAAATTAAAAATCAAGTGTAAGAAATTTATGATGTTTCTCTAAGTGTGCCTAAAATATTTGAGGGACATCACATAATAAAAATCTCTGTTTGGTCATGGACAAAGTTCTACACTGCAGTACCAAGTCAAATGTATGATCCTCTGCATATGCATTGCAATGCAACAAACAGCAACTTGATCTTTGTGGACTATAAAGTCAAGAATAATGACGAAGACAAGTTATGTCAGTCACTCACCAAACTCCAACTAATACATCCTAGTCAAAACTTAAATCAACTTCACTTGCCTGCTTACCAAATAATGAAGAAATCAATGACACAATGCGCTCCTCCAATTCCTCTTGGTAGCGTTCTTTCTTATTCTTCTTACTGATGGGAATCTATGTCACACAACATACAACTTGTCAGCATTGATCAATCTATAAAATGCCTATGATATCACATCTTGAAACTTCAAAGACAAAACGGTTGGGAAGGGGACACCATGAGAACCTTGAAAAAATTAATAATTGACATTCTTTTGGTAGACATGGATTGAGAATTTGGTTTTAGGCTATTATGAACTTAAAAATGATTGTCCAAACATCATGGGTGCCAATATTCAATGGCAATCTAATATGTGCCATGGATAACGAACAAAAAAGGCATTTTTACCCCAAGAGGTCTTGACTCCAGAAGGAGGACAAATGCTACTCTTACTTATATTTGTCACTCAAATATATCTTCGTTACAAGAAGAAGGACATTGCAAACTTAACACTATCAATTTTGTAAAACAGCAGACTTATGTTTGGTGGACAAATACAATCTGGAATATGACTTGAACATCAAATCATAGTTAAGTTATGAAATAGACTTCCGTAGTACATGAATACTATGTAGCAGCAATAATTATTTGTGAGTTAATGATAATACGTAAACAGACAATTTGTAACATATAACTGTAACAAAAATATGCTATACACATCAAAGGAAGGTTGTATCACTTGCCTTACCCATAAAAGCTGCAAATGCTGTCTTCAAGCCTAAAACATCCACAAACCGTTCGCAAGCAGGAGGATACTTGGTCATTGCAAAATCAAGCGCCCTTATAGCTGACCCATAAGCCAATTTCTTTTGTTTCATTATAATTATCATCAATTCGACTCCTTCAGCCTTCACAAATCTTTCCTTGTTCTCCAATGGCATCAATAAACAGCACAGACAATCAAACAGATTCTCCACCATCTCTTCCTCATCCGAACTCTTGGGGTCCTTAGACTTGTACATGGCTACAGCCTGAAGCACCACATCTACTCCGTTCATCTGTCCTAACCTTTTCTGATTAGCGGTGCTGTTCTGCAACAAAATCGCCAATATCTCTGATGCATACTGCTTATTACCATCGAATTCTCTCACTTTAATCTTCCCCAACAACCATTTCAACAACTTGGTTTTCTCACAAACCAATTCTGCCACTGCTGGCTTCACCTCAATCAAATTCTCTATTGTTGCTAGCGTATTATAAACCGCAGCCATCTCGTCCGGGTCAGAATCCGTCAACCTATGCAAATTTTGAACCAGCAACTCAAGGACACTGTTTTCAACCAAAGTTTCGACTAAAACCCTCGCGGGCTCATCGTTATCTTCGAGTACATCTTCATCGGTCAAGTCCTGAAGCAATTGGACAACGTCTACGGCAATGTCAGTATTGTCGTGGTTCAACAAATCAACAATGGATGGCACGACATTGAGATTGACGAGGTCAGGGTACAGTTCCGGAGCTCCTGCGAGTACCTTGAGCTTCTGAAGCTCTTCATGGAGCTCGATCTCTGAATCGGCGAATCGATCAGGTTGGTTCGGGTACTTGAGGCGAGCTTCGATGTTGTCCTTCAGCCGACGTTCGAAGGCGAGGACAAACTTCTTGAGAGCTTTGAGGTCTAGCACTTCGACGGAGCTCTGGGATTTCTCAACGGCTTCGAGCAGCGAGAGGTCGATGCCGTTGATGTTGTCGTTATCGTTGAAACCATTGGAGGAGGCTGCTGCATGCGGCGGCGAGGATGGTGAAACGATGTCTTCAAACTTTCGTTTGGAGGCGTGGTTACGCGCATTTGCGACTTCCATCGTCGCCGGAGATAAAGCTAGGATGAACCGGTGAACCCTACCTCAACGCTATTGCCTACGGAACGGAGAAGAAAGTTCGCGACTTTTGATTGAGAAATAAAAATGAAGAATCCACTTGTATCAAAAAGAAAAAAATGAAGAACCCACTACTCTCCGTTTTTACTTGGAATTTTGTTATAGAAGCCCAACCCGATCAAACTCAAAAATGTCCATTGAAATGTCCTTTATCTAAAAAATTCTGTGTGTCGGGGTCAATAATGTTTTGATTGGACTGTTACAGTATGTGTGCTTGTTAAAAGCCTGACCATTCCAGTATCTCTAACTTGTCACAATATTAAGAAAATTTATAGGCAATGCCCTTTGCAAATTCAATCTTTTTTTATAAAATAACAATTTTCATTATACTGTCTCTAATTCTTAAAATAAAAGTTAGTTGACTTTTTGTTTTGCTAATGCTAGTTGACTAATTTGGACAGATTAAAAAATTATTTATATTAATTATTTATAAAAAATATAAGTTAATTTTCCTAAATTATCATATTTCATTAGGATTACCATTAAATTGAAACCCGATGTGCAATTTTAATAGAAATACTCTGAAACAAAATTAGGCTAAAATATACTTTTAATCCTTTAAGTTTTACATAATGTATACTTTTGATCCCTTAACTTTATAAAGTTTACTTTCAGTCCTATATTTCTTGCACCATTGATACTACTAACAAAGGATGTTAACGTAGCAAACTCAAGTGATAACTATACAACTGACAAAATATATTTAAGTTTTAATATAATATATTTAGATTATTAAACTAAAATAAACTAAAAAATTGCTAGAAATGAAATTGAGATTTTGTTATTTAGATTATTAAACTAATATATTTAGATAACTAAACTAAAATTTTTAATACAATCAAGGTTTTGATTTTAACTGTTTCATTAGTTTTTAGATATTTTTTAATTTACATATATTTAAAATTTAAAATTAATAGCATTTAATTACACAATCGACACTGGAGTTTGTTGCGTCAACATTTTCCATTAATAACATTAACAGTGTTAGAATTATATAATTAAAAGTATTATTTATAAAGTTAACGGATAAAAAAATATACCTCATGTAAATTTAAAGGACTAAAAGTATATTTTGTCTAAAAAATTTATAAATTTAAAAGAAGGAGTTCATTAATGTCTTATATTTAGAATTTATTAAGGAGTGAAGCCAGTTAAATACATACAAAGGAGGATAAATAAACAAACAACAACGTTTGGCTTCTACCCGCAACCAGGTTTGTTCGCTGCTAGTCCTTTCTTGTCCCCCCCCCCAAAAAAAACTGAACTTCATCTGTAACCCAAGTTAAGCGTCTAGGGTATTCATATACAATATCAAATTAATTAAAAATTTATAATATAAATATAAATAATAAATTATAGTTATATACTATCTCCATTTCTAAATATAAGAATCACTTAACTAATTTGGATAAATTAAGTAAACCAAGTAAATTAATTAATTATAAGAAATGTAGCATGATTTATTTAAAAAACCCTATATAACATTAGTTCATATATCATCTTATATGTTTGGTGAATTAGTTTAAGAAAAAATGATAAATATGAGACATAGTATGTGTTATATTTAGGTGCAAATCTAACACTCAACTAGATATTATGTTGAGGGCCAAATGTAGTAGTATTTAATATAGGAGTTACATAACTCATTTACATAAATTAATATAATTAATTAATTTTTATTAATTTTTTATAAATAATTAATTTTATTAATCTATGTAAATAAGTTTTATAAATGCATATTAAATACTACTACATTTGGTTCTTAATATAAGAGTTAGTTGAGTGTTAAGTTTGCTCTTAAATATAAGACGTACTATGTCTCATATTTATCACTTTTACCCAAACTAATTCACCAAACATATAAATTGATATATAATCTAATGTATACAAGGTTTTTTAAATAAATCACACTACATTTCTTATAATTAATTAATTTACTTGACTTACTTAATCTACCTAAATTAGTTAAGTGACTCTTATATTTAGAAATGGAGGTAGTATATAACTATAATTTATTAATTATATTTATATTATAAAATTTTAATTAATTTAATATTGCTTGATTTGATTGTAAATGAAATTTGAAAGTATTCCCATCAATTTCAGCTTTTACTTATTAGCATATGAATATCCTAGGCATTTAACTTAGGTTGCAGATGAAGTTCAATTTTTATGGGGGAAAAAGAGACAAGGGCATTCGCACGCCATTTGTGGGAAAAGGACTGGCAGCGAACAGAGCTAGCAGGGGATAGAAGACAAACCCGAAAACATGTGAGAACTACCCAAAATGATCAATATTTACCCATATGCTTTGACAACAATCGTTAATGACTCATATTCCCCTTTCCCAATACCAACGTCCGCAATCCTCTCAAGAATCCAACCAAAGAATTCCCATGTGACTATTTTCTTTATGGAGTGAATAGCCTCCATGAAACTGGTTAAAAAAAAAAATCAAAAGAAAACGAAAGAAAAGAATAGCCTCCAAGAAAGAATGACTACACAATAATGCATGTTGATTAAAGAGATGTACATCTACGTGAACAATTTTTCCATTCCCTTTTTTTCAACAATTTCCGATTCCACACTAGAATACACTCTTCAGTGCAAAAGAAAAATCATAAGCAGACAATATTTAATCTTAATTACTTGTTACAACATGATGTAACAAGTAATTAGATTAGGTCTTGCCAATTATTGAGAAAAATGGTTAAAATACCCATTGCATTTTAATTTAGGCTTTAACAAGTCTACTTGATATTGTAACAAGTTTTTTTCTCCCACAAAGATATAGATTATATTGCAATTAAATAAAAGGAAAAATGGCTTAAAAATACCTTATAAGCAAATTAATTGTTAAATGGTACCACGGGTGCAAACGAGCATCCGTCATATACAATAGAGCTCCCACTATGTGCAATCATTTTCCACGTGTGCAAAAAACTTCCCTACAGAAGTGCAAACATCATCCTTCCTATGCAAAATATCTTCCAGTTGTGTGCAACATATCATCCGTCGTGTGCAACAGACCACACATGGTAGCATTCAGCAATTAATTTTCTTCCAAGGTTTTTTAAGCAATTCTCCCATAAAAGGGAAAATGGCTCAAAGGTAGAAACAAATAAAACTAAACTAACTAACTAAACTTCATAAAAGTAGCAACCAATCTAGAAAACACAAACACTATGATGCAATAAGAACCTAAGACTAGATAAAATGAGATTTCCAGAACTCCAGAGGTCAACAAGGCCAACATCTTTGATGGAGGTCGATAAACATAATTGAAAGGACAAAACACTTTCAATAAAGCTTTGGCAATTCATCTGGTTATCAAATCTGCTTCCATGGGAACACATATGCAAGGATGGTTCTGGTCAAGTTCCTTGAGACCATAAATTTCTCAAGGAGAGCAACACTCATCACCAAAGCAAATAAAGAATGATTAGCATAATAATAAAGGAAAGAATCACAGCCAACAAATTGTTGGTTGAGGTAGTAAGGAGCCTCACCCCGTAAGGAGGAAAACACAAGTTCGAATCATAGAAAGCATACTTGTTAGGAGAGATGAGAACCCTTTGTCTTCTAATCCTTGAAGGAGAAATCCTTAATCTAATAAAAAAAAAGGAGAGAATCACAATTCCAACCAAAATATAAATAGTAATGCCACACATATTGAACTAGCACATGTCAAGCTTGAAAAAGAACAATGTTGGCATAAACAATGAACATGCACAAATCGAGCTAAAGATGAACCACATGTATAAGTCTACTAGACAGGCATTACAAGCATAAGTTGAGGATCCACTACTAGCAGAAAGGACTTTAAGACAAGTTAAAATTGGCTTTTTAAATCAGATTTAGGTCCGGTCTTGGATTGACCAATTTAGAAAGTCTCTCCTTATTAAGACCAGACCTACAACCAAGTCTTAAAAGTTACTTTTTTAGACCGGTTGTTTAAACTACTAGTGTTAAAAAGTTTCAATTTATAATTAAAAAATGCTTACTCTTTAGACCAGGTAATTTCATACCCGGTCTAAAAAGTGGGCATTTTTTTTAAAAAAATGTATGTTTTATTTTGTTTCACAGAAGCCTTGTTAGATATTATTATATCTAAAAGCTATATCATGCAATATAAATTCTACAGATAGCCCTAACAACAAAAATGCAATCGACATAAAAAATAATTATAACTAGTAACCGTGAATCTAAACCCTATATTATTAGATAATTATTGAACCTTAATTCCAACATTTCTTTTTTCAAGGTTTATCTTTTTTGCTTGCATTTTCCCTACCTTCAAAGGAGTTAGATGATTTTTAAGTATTGGATTTAGCGGATGGAATTTTAGGCCCTGCATCTGTATGTTGTTGACATATAATTTATATTGTAAGCCTCCCTATAGTTAAATGCGGCTACCCATGAATTGGCTGCTAGGTTATCATACTTATGCATTTTGATCCTTATGAACATCAAATATGAAACATGGCTCTTCCCTAGAGGAGAATATTCTTATTTAATAAACTTGAGTATAACAGAGTTAATAAACAAGTATGACAACTGGATTTTATGTGTGAATATGATCTCGTGGAAAGATCTTAGTTAAATAAGAAACCAAACTCAAGGTCAATAATAAGGAAGTAACTGGCTGGGTGGAAATATTAGTAACAAGGTGAGAATTAATAATTCTGAATTGAGGGATGAAAAACATTGGCTAGATAATCAATACTTGAAATGATAAATTTGTTGAACTACATGGTAATCTAGTTTAATGAATTTTTCCTTTCAAGCATTGATCTCCTAATGATAAATCCCAAATTTTATATATTTTATCCTACCTTATTCATTTATTTTGGGGACTATTTTAGGCTAATTTAGATTTTTTAGATAATATTTAAATTCTTAGCTAATTTTAGGAAATAATATAAATTTGAATTAATTGTGAAATTATTGGGCTTAAATTGTTAATATTTTAGTTATCTATCTTGTTATTGGGTAAATATTTTCAATTATATAATAGGTCACGTTCTTATTTAATTCTTGCAAGTTAAGAAAAATATATTAGAAAATCCTACAGTGCAAAATTATTTTTGAAAGTTTAAAGAAAATATAATGACTGAATTTTAATGGGTCAATTCAATTCTAGTGGGCTCTTTCTTCCTTCCCTCACATTAACCTAACCTCTATCCATAACTCAGCGGCTCACGCTCTCATTGAGAGCCGAATCGCTCTCCTCTAATGCACAACACCAATACTTCTCAAACATTCATCAATACTTATTTCATTCACTACTAAAGAAAATACATTTTACGACCGTAGAAAATGTCCCTTTTTATAAAAAAAAAGGAAGTAAGAAGAAAACGCGGTGGTATTTTCATAATAAAGGGGAGAAACTTTGAATTTTACGCATCCCAAAAGTGAACATCTTTAGGCGTCCCTTTTGGTTTTAGGAATGCCTAAAGGGTTAAAAGGGACGCCTAAAGACACCCTTTAGGCGTATCTAAAACCAAAAGGGATGCATAAACCAGAGCAGTTGGCCCCAAAAGGAATACTTTAAACGTCCCCAATTTGGCTAGGGACGCCTAAAGGTATTTTAGATGTCCCCAGTATGACTGGGGACGCCTAAAGCAATTTGAATTCACAGACTCATGTGCTTTTAGTTAATAAAGTGAACAATATTTTTCTCTCTCCTATACATGCTTTTAGTCCATAAAGTAGACAATGTTTTTTCTCTCTCATGTACATGCTTTTAGTTCATAAAGTCAATAATATTTTTCTCTCTCCTGTGCTTTTACTTTATTTTCTTCATGTTTCTTTAATTTATTGTTGCACAGACACAACCTTCTCTCATTTTCTTCATACTCTCCTGTGCTTTTAGTTCCTCCTTTCTTCTTCATCTTATTCTCTATTTGCATGTTGCTCGGTGGTCTCTCTCTCTCTATGTCTTTGTATCACATTTTCTCTCTCCTGGCGTTGCCTTCACTCTCTTTCTTCACTCTCCATCTCTCTCTCCCACCGCCGGAGCTGTCACTTCCTCTTGGGGCCATAAGCAGTCGCACCCAGATAGAAGGACGCCGATTCTACCAGATGTAGCCCTACCACACCCCTTTCTTGGAGCGGCTCCGCCTCTCCCTCCGTCACCGCTAATGGTTATGAAGAATCTAGCCGCCCGTCCCTTCTTTCTCAACAAGCACCCAGATCCAAGGTTAGTCATATATCTTTCTATACTTCTTCACTCCTCCATCTTTGTCTCTCCCTGTGCGAATCTCACCCCGTTCCTTATGTCACCCAATCTCTGTCTGGTAGGGTGGATTAGAGTGAAGAAGTGAGAAGTAGAGGGAAGTGTAGATCTAGAACCATTCGAAGAAAAATATAAATAAATATTTTTTTAAAAAAATAATTTTAACGTCCATAAATATAAAAGGACGTCTAAAGCATCTAAAGCGCACTTTAGACATCATTTTTTCAAAAAAAGGGACGCCTAAAGTAGGCACTTTAGGCGTCCCTTTTTTGAAAAATGGACGTATAAAGTCCCCTTTATGTTTCCCTTACTTAACGGATGTTATTGTCATTATTTACTACATCGCTCACATAGATGTTCCCTTATAAAAAGACGTTAAAAAGCCTTAAAAACGGACTTTAAAAGTCTTTTTTGTAGTAGTGATTCTTCCTCTCCTTCACGCACAGCCATGTGGATTCCACCACCCATCATTAAATCACCATAATCTTCTACACCAATCTCATCATTCATCATTCATTAAATATGTGCATGACTTGCATGAAGAAGTTCGAAGAGGAGAAATTCATGGTAGCTTAAGTTTCTTGGGAGGCAACTTAGGAGAAATGAAGGAGGCTAGACTCTAAGAGCTTACACTTGGAGACTGTAAGGGAGTGACTTTCCTTTTATCAATTTGTTTCAAAACTTGAGATTATTTAGTTTTAGATGATTTTCAGTTGTTTTCTTAAGACAATCTAGTTTTGGATTGTGGACATATTTAATTTAGATTAAATTGATATTTTGGATTTGATTTGTGCTTAAATTATTGTTGAGATTTTTGTTTGCAAACCCTTTTATTGTCAATTAGATTATTAATTTAATTTTCAATTTGGGTTTAACCTCTTGGTTGTTTAATTTGGTTGGTTAATTGTCTAATTTTTTAATTAGGACATTGTGAACATGATTCCCAAAACTATCTTAAAACTATTTTGACTTGTTTTAATGGCTTTAATTAACTAGCGCTTATTCTATTATGAGTTTTCTAGTGGATTAGGTGTTGCTGAACTTGAGGGTTTTCCATGTTTTAATTATGTGATTAATTATATTAATTCCAATCTTTTATCAATCTTCCTTTAGTCTAATAAATTTTATATGGGCTAAGAAAGCTAACTCCATGTGAATCATAAGTTGTTCCATTTACCGTACCTAAAGTAAATATTCGTTATCTTTTCTTATTTGATTTTCTTAGCTATTAGTTTATTTATGCTTCTTAGGATTTTAATTCCCCCTTTTACAAAAACCTTCCAAAAATTACATTTGCATTCATTTAGGTTAGTTTCGTTCTCATATAGGTTTTAGAGTTATTTGCATTTTGCATTAGGTAATAGAGTCTTGCATTTTAGTTTAAGTTCATTTCATTGCATTTGTTATCACCTAAATTCAATCCTATAGAAAAACTCATATATTGCTCATTGGGAGAATGACCTAGGTTGACCATAAACTGCATAATTAATTGGGATTTATTTTAATTAATTGCTTTAACAACAGAAGCACACATCACCTGCCCTACATTTTTCATTCTCTAATTTAGATGTCTTAATCATCAACCTGTCACTAATAACTCCACCTAGTTGGGTAGCTCTTTATTATTGGGCTTCTTTGATTTTCATCTCAACCAACATCTCATCAAACAGCCAAAGTCAATCATACAAAATAGAATTCTCAAGTTTATATATCAACATGGTAGACTTAACTTCATAAAATAAGATACTCCACCTTTATCAATTAAAATTAAGGTAGGTCAAAGCCATATTCTATCTGAAATCTCAAAAGAACCAAAATTCCTAATATTGGTATACTTAGCACTCAATTCAAGGGTGGTTGCATTCGGTTCTAAGGATGGTCCACGATACAAACTATGCATCTACAGCTCCCACACATCGGAGTTTAAATTACAATCGACACACCCATCTAACACTCAATAATGATCCAAGCCTTTTCAAGAAAGATGCATCCAAACAAAAAAAAAAAACTTGAAAAGAATAAATGTATGACAAATAAGATTCAATTAACAAACGTGTACACAAACTTTTGTCTAAGGAATCCTCAATGATTGGATTTGCGAAACTTGTCATTATGAGAGTGATACAATGAAATTGTGTTATTATCATAATCACAAGTTTGAAAATCCCAATTATAATGAATTCCATGGACAAAAGTTTACATTCACTAATTATAATAACCACAAAGAATATATAGCCAATAGAAAAAATGTAAATTTTCATATATCACACAAAGAACATACAAGAAGATAACAAGTACATAAGGAATATCATATTTATACTTGTGGAAGGAAGGTTTTTTTTGTTGTTTTCCAAGTACAGGAAGGGCTTGCATGTATTTGCAACCTCAACTATGTTCATCTGATCCCCCACTTTCAATTACAATAAGTTACATATTAGATTAGATTATTTAATGCTCTTCATATATGTACAAAAACATAAGTGATAGCTATAAAAAACCAGTCAACTTGGCACTCTTCACATGTTTTTTCAGCGCTCTTTATGCTCCTTTCTGTAATTAAAAAGAATAAATTTGTAATAAGTAAATTAAATTCAAATCCATTGTTATGAAAATAAAGTTTTCGACTTACTCATGAATATATAGTCTGATTGGCGCTCATCCAAGCTCTATGTTAATGTATGCATTGTGTCGATTTTGATCGTAAGTTGAACCTTGTGAAATATGTGGTAGTGTTGGCAGGCCAGAATTAATCATAACCAAGTGATTATGGCATATGTCCTAATCAACACCACAACATATTTCACAAGGTTTAACCTACATTGCAAACCTTGTATGTCCATTTTAATGAAAATAAAGTTTTAGACTTGATACGTCCATGTAGCCTCTTTGCCACATACACACACTTTATATGTCTATTTATATAGCAAAGGAAAAAAAAGAGTGAGCATAAATGTTTCTATAACGACAACACCACAAAGAATATACAACCAACAGGAAAACATGTAAACTTTCATTTATCACATAAAGAACATATAAGAAGGGCTTGTATGTATCTGCAAACCTCCAACTATGTTCATTTGAAATAATATTGGCCTTTTTTCAGTGCTTATGTAGCATTTGTACTATATGTAGTGGTATTGATTGGTCAGAATTATCACTTCTTGCTTCAAATTCAATGTATTATGTATATACCATATATTCATAAGCTATATTGAACTTGAAGCAAGCTTGAATATATTGGCCTACCTATACACCACATGTATATCACATATCAAACACTTCTTAAGACATCACTATATGGTCTTGTGCAGATTTCCATCACAAGTTGCACCTTGTAATATGTAATGGTATTGGTATTGGTAGGTTTGAATTAATCACATCCAAACAGAAAGAATATTGATCAAGCAGAACAATTTCATTTATGTAGATGTAAGAAGAAAAAAAAACTTTCAATCAGGGTTTTGACAAAGAAGGAAAATAAGTATCAAGGGTTTATGAAAGACAACGATGAAAACTTCTATGCAACCAAAGATAATGAAAGAGAACACTAACAGAACACGAGAGTAAAACATCTATCTAGGGTTTGTGAAAAGCAACGATTTTTACTGAATGTGAGAGAAAAAAGGTGCTAATAGAGAAGGAGAACCCAACAGAAAGGAATACCAAGCTATCTCGACAGTGAAGAGAGACACATCATGGCGGCCGGAGGCAACGGAGAGAGGAAGATGCTAGAGATGCTAGAGATGAAGATTGAGCAAGTGAGTATATATACTAGGGAAACCATTTTGAGACTGGTTCTCAATAAAGGTCAGTGTCAATATATTAAAAGCATTTTTAATTCATAACTATATCGTCTTTCAAATCAACCAGTCTAATATATAATTTTTAAAGCAGAGAAATAAAATTTTAGAAACAAAACCTTTTACCCAAAGGTTGAAACTTGTTCATCAACAATAGATTAATAATACGAGATAGATGATCATCAACAAGAACTATCAAAAGACATAAAAGACAGAAACGTTTTCATTAATCATCGCCTCAAGGCTACAATATACATGCATGAAATCAAAATTATATTAAAATATTATATATAATGATAATCGGCAACAAAATAACAACTACATCAAAATATTATAACAATGGTTTTGAAACCAACGTCTTCAGAAGATCATCATCATTTTAGGAGACTCATCGTACCTAGTCCAAATGGTCGACGATGTTGTTTAACACCGCCACCAACTCCTCCAGTTGTTAAGAGAAGCGATCTTGCCTTGCCATAACCTCTAGAAGGTGCCCTGGTGGCAAAAAAATGGCCTCAGTGATTTCCTCCAATGTTAGAGGTAGAGGGGGCTGTGAAAAGGAACCACTGGTAGCTGTCACTAGAGAAGGAGAGGGGGAATACTACCTCTTTGATATTGCCATTATAAGTGTTACTGCTCAAAAAAGAAAGAGATAACTAGAAAAGGAACTTTTGAATTTAAACTTTAGATCACAAGGTACCTTGGTATTTATAATCAGGACTAATGGCTAGAAACTTCAGATAATACTGACGAGACATGATAATATGCCTCAAAAGTTGAAACATTACATATTTTGACAAGTCATCTTTGAAAATAAGGTGTATATAAAATTATGAGACTGGATGCATGTAAATAAAAAGTAAACGTTAGAAAAATAAACAACATTTAGACTGGTAAAGACTTAAATGATGGTTCATATTAACATATTTAGACCTTGTGCCACTAAAACCGGTCCAAATATAATCAATTTATATATTTAACAATATCCTAGGTAATATAATTTATAAATTAAGTATATATATTCTATCATAAAATTAACTTATCAAGCCGGAGACAGAAACAATAACGAAACAAAGATACAAGAGAGACGTGATCAAGAAGGATGTTTACACTAGATGTATAAGCGTCTAGTTTAACAAAAATTTAAAATTTTCTTAGTATTTAATACTTATCGACACCATATTACATTACAACTGGTCTAAAAAATATTATTTAGACTGTGTGAAAGAGCGATCAATGTTAAGTTGTATCAATATGTACAAAAATGCCACCAATCATACTTTTTAAATCGTCTCCACCTATAAAGGTTTAGATGTGGCGGTCTTATGGACCTTTTTTCTAGTGGCGATTCTTACTTGAATAGCAATTAACCTTGTATTAAAAATTTGAACAACAAACAAAGCATTTTTTCTCCCACAGAGAAATACCTCAAACTAGGCATTACAATGCTTATAAGACATCTCTGGGGCCTTTTTGGATCACTATATTCATCCATCCCACATTTTCCCCAGCTAAAAGTCATCCACATCCATTTGAGTAGGAAATTAACAATTTGTTGTAGAAGTATTGACATACAGTTTGCACCAATCCAAGTATAAGCATAAGAATCTACCCAATAATACCAGATGAGTCAAACAATAGCTTGTTTCAACACTTATAAGCAAACATCATAATTCAACATGAAGACTCCAACATCAAGAGGATCTATTAAACCCTTCTCAAAATTCAATCTCAAAACAACATTAGTAGAGAAAGACTGAATCTTTAATAAACCACTAACCTCATAGTCAGTGGCTCCCAACGTTATTGCCTTTGAAATCCGTTGCACCTTTTCCTTTGAGATATTGTAACAATTTAACAAAATTGAGTATGCAAAATTTTTTGGTAATAACTTCCTCTTAATATGTAGATAGATAAGTTATTAAAATGACAAATTATGTTAGGTTTTAACATGTCTCCTTCATATTGTAACAATAACAATAAGCTTTATCTCATTAGGTAAGGTTGATTACATGAATTGTAGAACACATTTGTGCTTTATCAACAACCAAATATTTAAATAAGTTATTGATCAAAAGGTCTTGTTCAATAACTTTGTTGAATATTCTCTATTGTCTTCATCTACCACTTTCTATAGGACTTCATACAGTTTGATCCACATATCTTCTTTATTGACACATCCAATAACTTCACTTGTACATGTCCAAACCACCTTAAAGTTCTTTATATTGTAAAAATCAAACAAAATTGAATATGTAAAAGGTATTATTGAAAAGTTTCCCTGAATTAATTGACAAGGCATCATAAATAACATCACATTTGAGTTTGAAAACTTACATCTTGTTGGGCAAAAAAAAAAAAAGGTTTGAAAACTTAATCTATTTTATATATAATCTTTTTGCATTATATAGTTAAGATGCAAAAATTAGATTGAAGAAGAAGAGTCAAGATTTCATACTAGATTTGCAGCGAGAAAGAGAGGACTATCCCTTCAATGTTGACACTCTCACAGACATTGATCTCTCCTTATTGGTTTTGTCAAGGAAAGGCATAAAGTAACACAAATCACCACCAAGCCTTTGACTTCACATCCCGAGTGTCGTTGTTGTTTTGATCTCCTCTACTAATCTAACCCTTCTTCTGTTAGGCCACACCCCACAAAATCATAGTGGCTACCAACATACTCAAAGAAGTCAAAAACCTAAATCGTGGGAGACACATCCCCCTAGCCAAACAAACTCCCCTTTGGCAAGGGTCGAAGAGAGAAGTGTCAAAACCCCAAGCACAAAGGGAAGAAACTCTCAAGAATAGAGAAAAGGAGGCTCCATGGTGGAGCGAAAAGTAGTGAGTGGAGATTGCGTTTAACAAGATACATAAAGGAATCAACAACAACACTAAGGGCATCAACAAGATACACAAGGGAATTAACAAAAACACTTGAGCTATTACCAAGACAAACAAGGGAGTTAACAATAACAATTAGGCAATTAACAAGATACATAAGGGCATTAACAACAATATTTAGTGCTTAACAAGATACAAGGGAATTAACAACAACAATTAGGCGATTACTCAAGACACACAAGGGAATTAACAAAATTTAGGGTATTAAAAAGTTGCATAAGGGAATATGACATGTTTTAAAATATACAAAACTTTTTGGATTTGGAGTCAATTGCATATGACATGTTTTAAATTTGAATTTGAGCTCCTTAGCTTTTAAATTTTTTACATTAAACCAACCTACCGTTGCTTTTGTCATTAAATAACTATAGAAACTATCATCTCATATTAACAAGGAACACATGCATCTCACATGACTTAAAAACTTAGGCTATAACATACAAAACTCCTATAAATTTTAGCTCTATTGCATATAATCAATCCCTAACATTTAAAATTTTTTAATTTAACCTTGTTAAAGTTTTAATTTTTACCATCAAACTTCATATCGTTATTTTTTTATAGAAATTTAATCTTTAAGCTTTGATTCATTTATAGTTCAGTTTTTAAACTTTAACTCAATGCAATTTAATTCTTATAGTTTTGACTCAATTATAATTTAGTCTCTATAGTTTAATCATTTAAAATATTAGTCACATATTTTAGAAAATAAAATGATAAAATTAATACCAAATGTCATTTTATAGTTCATCCAACGCCCAAAATATTTTTTTCATGTGCCTATAGTATTTTAAAGTATTTTGTAATGCAATTTTTAAAATATTTTCTAAGTTAATTTTTTTATCACACTTTTTTTCTTCATATTTTCAATATTTTTAGATCTCATCTTTAACACTTAAACGTGATCATCACTTCATCCTTTGGTCTTCTTCATTTTACATTTTTATGCTATTATTTGAATCCCACTTGAATGTTTTGAGGTGCTAATTTGGCCTATACAACCATGGGAAAGTCGAGTTTGCTTGACCTACTCAGTTCATCTATGAACTTATAAGTTTTATGTTGAGAATGAAGGATTACATTTTTTTAAAAAAATACTAATATTATTGATCCTTAAAAATAAAAGAGAGTATAAGGAGGTCTTTATATAGGTAAGAATATACTAACTCTAACCCTAAAATCTATCATAATCCAATCAAATTAAATCATAATATCTTAAAAATATATTCCTAAAATATAATATTCATATCTAATCCTAATAAATACTAAACGATATCCCTAATAACAATAATTAATTAATATTTATAAACTTGATATTCTCAACACTCCCTCTCAAGCTGAAAGCAACTTACACATGCAACAATTGATCTTCAAGAAAATAATGATTCATAGCCTAGAACTCGAACAACAAAGGCTGAGGTAATAATCCACCAACTTTATCAGGAGCTCAAATAACAAAGAGTACAAAACCAGAGTAGAAGTCACAATAAATAGTCTCACAAGGGACTAAACCAACAACGAACGTCTCACCAGAGACAAACACCAAACAGTCTCACCAAGGACCAAACTAATAACAAACGTCTCACTATGAACGAACATCAAATGGTCTTACTTGGGACCAAGACTAAAAGAATGATAAAATGTAAGAGTAAGCTACGAAAACACCTAAAAACTACCTGAAATAGGGAGTTGATGTCGGAACACACTATAGCTACCGTAAAGGAGGCTTCACGCGCCTCCACAAGCTAACGGCTCCTTGCTATCTACGCGAACAGTAGTCACAGTGAACAATAGCTGTAGTGAATAGTAGCAGTGATGAACAGTAGAGGCAACAAATATTGGAGCCCAAACAGAAACCTTATAAGCCCTAAGGCTTTGATACCATTTTGAGAATGAATGATCATATTTTTTAAAAAAATATTATCCTTAAAAATAAAAGAAAGTATAAGGAGGAATTTATATAGGTAAGAATGGACTAACTCTAACTCTAAAATCTATCATAATTCAATCCAATCAAATCAAAATATGTTAAAGATATATTTCTAAAATATAATATTCATATCTAATCCTAATAAATACTAAATGATATCCCTAATAATAATTAATTAATATTTTTAAACTTGATATTCTCAACACTTTGAAGCAAAATGATGTTGTTTTGCGAGACAAGCTCCAAAACTTATAGACATGCTGAGTATGTAATGCAGACCCTGTTAGAATCAAAGAGTGAGTTTCTGAGGGCGGGAGCAACATTGGATTCACTTAAAAGTCACAAGTCAAAACCATACTTTTCTCACCTTTGTAATTTTATTTTGAGCAATTAAGGATAAACGAAATGAAGTAAACGATAACAATAAAAAAATTGAATTTCTTACAACAAATTAAAAATAACACGAAAACGAAGCCTGAGATATAAATGCTAATGATTGAGATTAAAATAAAACCACGTTTTTAAAACAAAGACAACGTGAAAAGCATATTCATATATTGAAATATAGTAGTAATTTATTTATGACTAGGCAGTGCTTGTGGATAAAACGATTAATAATATGTTTGTTTCAGCATTTAAATCCCCTAAAAGCCCGATTGAGACCATGGTTTTTGCCCCAGTGTTTGGATTGCTTTGTCATCAGAAGGGCTTATTTCCATTAATGTGATCGAGCTTATGCTGTAAGCCTCTTTTTTGCATCAGATTCTTTTTTTACCGTTAGAAGCAATTTTTTTGTCCCCATCTGTTTCTCTTCAACGTGTGTGTGTCTCTCTCTCTCAGAATCTCTTTAACTGCTCTCCTACCCTGTGCCCTCCTTGTGCTTTATTTACTCCCTCACCGTCGTCTTTATTCCCTCAGGTTCGTCGTTCCCATGATCTCATATAAAGTGAAACCTATATAAGGTGTGTGGTCACTGGTCCCAATCGGGAAAAATATATTGGTCGAAAGGGTTATCCGACATAGAATGTCATGACTGTATGCGATTGGGATATGTGTTTTCACATTTGTGTTGGCAGGCTGGGAAAGATCTGCACATGATGCTCGTGTGTTTCAATCTGTTGTCTCAAATCCAGATATTAATTTCCCTCATCCGCCTACAGGTACAATTTCGTAACCACCAATTGAATTTCTTTCATTTTATACTTTCATTAATTTCACCCGTTTAAAATAATTTATGGTTTTGGTAAGAAAATATTATTTGGTTGATGCTAGCTATCCGACGCCAGAAGGGTATCTTGGTCCCTACCAACTTGAGCGTTATCACGTCCCTGTGTTTAGGCATCAACCTGCATTGGAATACCAATGAGACATTCAAATTTTACCACTCTAGTTTGAGGTCAACAATTGAAATGACTTTCAGAGTGTGGAAGAATAGATTCGCAATATTGGCAAAAATGCATAAATACAGCTATGAAATACAAGTCTGATTAGTTTGCACAATAATGACCATACATAACTTCATTCGAAGAACTTCCTAATGTGATGTTGACTTTGATCAACCAGACAATGGAAATGGAGGTTATGATGAAAATATTATTGTAGCGGATGAGGGTTCGTCGACAAATAATTTTAGGACATCTTCAACTGGCATGAGTTGCATTAGAGACATGAGTAGAGACGATATTGTGCGGAACATCTGATTCTATTAGTTACATAATATTTTTTGATCGAATTTATGTATGTTGGCACAACATTATTTATATTATATTTTTCCACTTCTTCCTAATATAAAATATCTTTTTACACACATAAATCTCAAAAGCACTTATGTAATCTCTAATCCAAACAAGTTCTGACTTTTGGAAAATCACTTATTCAATATCAAATTCAAACATAAATCACATTACACAATCTGATTTATACCAATAACACTTTTCGATAAGTCAAATTAAAATAAGTCATTTTACCTACCGCTATTCCAAACATACATTTGTTAAATTTTTGTGAGTAATTTTCAAGCTATATGAAATACTCCCTTTTCTCGTAAATATAAAACTCGGTTAATTTTTTTTAGAGATTAATGAAGTTAATTAAATTATTTTAAAATATTTATATTTATCGTTTTTTCTCTAAACTAATTTGTCTGACTTATAAACTAATATATAATTTAATCATATACAACATATGATATGATTAATTAACTTATTTAGCTTTCTTAACCTCTCCAACAAAAAGATCAACTAGGTCTTATATTTAGGACTAGAGATAATAATTATTCCCTCTAGTCCTTAATGTAAAACATATTTAAGGAGTTGATGTTGATTTATCAATTTTTTTTCTTAACAATAATCAAGGAGGAGAGATAATTAGAGAATTAAGGAAGATGACTTATGGTGTTTTAGAAAATATATGTCATGTTAACTAACTTAACTAAATTTTTTAATCTAATCAAATTAAATAAATATATCTTATTAAAAATCTGATAAAAAATAAAAAAGATTTTATCCCAACTTATGGGAGAGGTGCTTTTAAAAGGCTAAAAGTTTCTTTATTTATGCCTATTTGTCATGAGAGTATTATGTTAAATGTAAATAAAATTAGAAAATAATATTTAATACTGTATTTTCCTCGATTTCAGCGGGAACAAGTGGACTTATAAAGTAATCCGTCCATACACACGACTGTGACAGTTCCAAGCCCCCCTATGATTGTTTGAGCGACAACGGCCCCGATCATCCTTGTATACTTGTTTAGGATGGTTTTTTGACCCTTTAAAAAAATGTTTACTAAAAATATTTATTCAGTGGAGATAACACTCGCTAACCTCCATCTATCCACTTCAATCCTCGTTACATATGCATGACCGGCCACTTGCCCTGTTCCAGAGCTTCTCTGCTTTGTCACCAGCCCCTGAATAGCAAGGCGTTCTTTTGTTCTCCGCTTTAGCCACGATGGTTCAGAAACGGGTTCTGATTCTATGCGGCGATTACATGGAAGAATACGAAGTACCTTCACCTTCACTTCCTTTCCGGATTATTCCTTTTTTCCCCTCTGTAGTTCAGTTTCTTCTTTGGTCATTTCTTACTTACTTTAACCCTACTTGGTTCTTTTATTTGTGTTTTGCAGACGATGATTCCATTGCAAGCTTTGCAAGCCTACGGCGTCGCCGTCGATGCCGTTTGTCCCGGAAAGAAAGCCGGTGATATCTGCCGTACTGCCATCCAGCAGTTGTCTGTTGTTTATCAGGTTTCCATAAGGAGAAATCGTTTTATGTTTAGGGCTATAATTTAGAATTGAATGCTGGATATTTTGAGCTTGGTTTATAATTATGTATAGCTGATTTATTCATGTATTTCCTTGCTTTCAGACATATACCGAGATTTTAGGTCACAATTTTGAACTGAACGCGACATTTGATGAAGTTGAAGCCAAAAACTACGATGGCTTAATACTACCGGGTGGAAGGGCGCCGGAGTATCTCGCTCATGATCCGAATGTTATGGAGTTGGTGACTGAATTTACGAAGTCTGGGAAGGTAATTGCTGCAACTTGTCATGGCCAGTTGATTATGGCGGCTGCAGACATTGTTAAAGGTCGCAAGATCACGGCATATCCGGCAGTTAGACCGCCTCTGGTTGCTGCTGGTGTTCACTGGGTTGAACCTGAAAGCATGGAATCGAATGTGGTTGACGGTAATCTCATCACTGCAGCTGCATATTTTGGGCATTCGGAGTTTGTTGGCCATGTTGTGAAGGGGATAGGAGGCAACATAAGTGGCTCCAATAAAAGGATTTTGTTGCTTTGTGGGGTATGTTCAAATTACTCCTTTGGCCTTAAATATAAGGCTAAGCTTATTTTTTATGGAAAGATTAAGGAAATTAAATAAATTATTTAATTCTATTATATATTTTATATAATTAAATTATATATATCAGTTTATAAGTTTGACAAATTAGTTTGGAGGAAAAATGATACATATAAATACTTTAAAATAATTTAATTAGCATCCTAAATCTCCTTAATAAAGTCAACTGGATCTTATATTTAGGATTAGAGGTAGCATTTAATATTTAATATTTCTTGTATATCTTGGCTTTAAAGCATGTACTGACTTTGGTGAACTCTTGTAACGCAACTCATCTAAACTAATTGGGTTTTGGATCTAGGTTTGTACTTAGATTCAAAAGGTCAATTTTGCTGGTTTGTTATGGTTTTTTCCCCCTTCTGGTTTGTTATGGTTTTATATAGATAACCTAAGTGAAATGAGGTTTATAATTTCAAGAGACTCTTCCATCCGGTTAGTTAGTATTTTAGTATAGGCTCTCCTTTTGAACCTAATCACGACAAAGGGTATAATGTTGTGAGCCTCACACCTTCACATAACAAACTAGTCTTTTAAGATGAATTCTTCCTTTATATTTGTGCTCATGACGTAATGTGAATTGATGGAGATATTTTTTATTGGAGAATTTTAATTGCAGGATTTCATGGAAGATTACGAGGTAGCCATACCTTTTCATTCTCTTCGGGCTTTAGGATGCATTGTTGATGCAGTTTGCCCCAATAAAAAGGCTGGTGATTCTTGCCCAACTGCCGTTCATGATTTTGAAGGCGATCAAACTTATAGTGAGAAGCCAGGACATGACTTTGCTTTAAATGCTACCTATAATGATGTGGATGCCTCGAACTATGATGCTCTTGTCATACCTGGAGGTCGATCCCCTGAGTATTTGGCGTTGGATGAGTCAGTTGTTGCTTTGGTGAAGCATTTCATGGAAAAGAACAAGCCAGTGGCATCTATTTGCCATGGGCAACAGATTTTAGCTGCTGCTAATGTTCTCAAGGTATGATTACTGATTCACTGATTTGGATCTCCCTTTTTGTTATGTTCTCTTTTAGTATATGCTGTCAAGTGGCAGGCTGGCAGCTGTAGGAAGATGTAATATTTATCATCCTGAGATTTTTTTTTGTGCGCTTAAAGAATTACATGTTAGAGATATTAAAGGGTCTATTATGAATGTGTTTAGTTCCTCAAGTTAAGAGGGAGGTTGACATAGGTCATCTCCTCAGTTTCCCAAGGGTTTTGGGATTGTTTGTCATCTTTCAAAGAAGGATTTGGAGACCCTAAAGAGGGTTCGTTCTATTTTTATTGTTGATTAATGACACTTCATTATCTTTTCTTTCATTTCATAACAAAGTTTAAATATTAAGCAATTCATGTACACATGGCAAAAGTTTTCTGGTTGAGCTTATATGTCCTCCTCATTTGATACTTTTGAGTTCATTTCTTTCTGACTCCTTGTCTCATCTTCATTCTTGAAGTGCTTGATAGTTTGGATTATGATGGCTGAAGCATAATTGTTATGCGTTGACATTCACAGCATCTCCCTCTCATACTTGTTTCTACTTGGCGAGGATGTTCTGCTACTTCAAAATCTGCAGTCATATTTACTGTAGTCTGTAGTTTCATCTGGTTTTATTTGGATTGTATGGCTGGCTGACAATTCTGGTCCCATTACTTTACTGTTTTAGTTATTCTTCTTGGTTAAGTAATTTCTCCATTGTGTTCAACCTATACAGGCTCAGTTATCCTGTCTTCTTTAAATACTTTGCTTTCACTTGTCAAACAACAGACAGCAGTATAAAATTCAGAGTAAATGATACATAGATGAAAATATCTGGGGCTGGACAGATGTTAACTTGAACACTGACTCTTCAAATTGTGTGTTATGTGTAGCTATTCTAACCATCAATATCTTGTTTGATCAATTCCGTTGTCTTTTGAAAGTTTGTTAGATTCTCGGTGACTATGAGAATGGTAAATTTAGTTGCGAGAGTTTCTTATCCCTCTAGTGATCCCTTGCTTGTTAGTCATATTTTCCTATATCTTAGTTCAAATATTCAATGGAGCAAGCAGGTTGAAATAAACAGTGAGTGGGTCATTGAATATTTCGAGCTCTCATCATAAAGAGTTGTTAGTGCAGAATTAAAAAAAATGCACTGGTTATTCATTGTTTCATATATGCACCTACTACTAAAATGACATGCTTGTAATACTTTTACAGGGAAGAAAATGTACGGCATACCCGGCTGTGAAGCTTAATGTGGTTCTATCAGGAGCGACTTGGTTGGAACCTGATCCGATACACCGGTGCTTCACCGATGGAAATTTAGTAACCGGAGCTGCTTGGCCTGGGCATCCTGAGTTCATTTCTCAGCTGATGGTTCTCCTTGGTATTCGTGTATCTTTCTAGTTGTATTTTTGTAACGCAGCCGTGTATATTCCCTGTATTTGTATTTCTCAGCCAACACCATATAAAGGAATAAGGCTGCTTGTTGTGGAGTGTACTTGGCGCCAAGTATCTTTATATTTGTTACTTATGCATGCATGCTCAAATGTCCTCAAAAGTCTTGTGAAGTGTGTGCTATGTTTGAGGCTTTTGATGTATGCCTCTGAGAACATTTGAGTTTTATATAATGGAGTAAAGGTGTCATCTTTCTTGATCTATGGAAAACTTAATGGATCTATCTTTGTAGTTTTACCAGATTTTTTTTTTAACTTTGACTCGTTTATAACTCAATATCTAAATTTTAACTTAGTGTAACTCATTTCTTATAATTATTCTTTTTTCCGAATAGTTCTTATAAAGTTAAAGGATTAAAATGATATTTTATAAAACTAAAAATTTAAAATAAAATTTTATATGAAATTAAAGGACTAAATATGTATTTTAAATTGGCACCTCATAATTCTTCTTCGATATTATGGAACCTCATAATTCTCCCCATGTATATTTTAGTAGTGTTTATAGTTTAGAGGGAGAATTGTTAAGAAAAATCTTATAAGTAAATTAATTGCTCATTGCTACCATTACACACGGTGGGTGATATGTTGCACACGGGTGGATGATATGTTGCACATGAAGGATGATATTTTGCACACAAGGGATGATGTTTGTACTTTCGCAGGGATGTTGATTACATATGATGGATGTTTGCTTGCATATTAGTACCATTTAACAATTAATTTACTTAAAATGTTTTTTTAACCATTTTCCCTAGTTTATATGTTATTTTCAGGTAAAAAAAAAGGTTTAAATGTTATGTTATTCTCCATTTCCTAGTTTCCTTCTAACATTCAAAATTTCAAGAAATATTTTTAATAAATGAAAAAGACTGAAATATCAGTAAGTGCTGACCAGAAGGATACGATCTTTGTGATTGTCAATCTGTATATTCCCACGTTGGTGGCACTTGCACCCTGATATTCATTTCTTCGTGGCTCTTCTCTCTTCTCGCGTGGCACTGGTTGTTTGGATTAACAGGAAAAGAATAATTTTTTTATAATATAGTTTTTATAAAAATTAGATTGAAAAAAAATCATATTATAAATGTGATTTGTATTTAGATTAATGGTGAGAGAAGTGACTATTTTTTTTAAACTGATTGAAAAAAAGCTAGAAACTATTTCAATGAATTTTTAGAAAAAACAGTTTTTTTTTAAGTTCAATGAATATTACCGTGTTCTTAAATGAATTTGTAAATAACAAATAGGCCTTTATTCTCCAAATATACTTTTTTTCTCCTCCTAATGGGTTTAGACAAGTCCAAAATATCTGATGACTTTTACAGAAAAGCCCCTCAAACACCACGGCCCTCAAACACCACGGCGAAGAAAGGGACTATGACATATGCCTTGTTTAGTTAAGCTTAATTTATTTTATAAGTCTAATTTATATAAATCGAGATAAAATTCTTTCACATATTTATTTCGTAGATCATAAAAATTATCTCATTTTCTGTAAATCATGATTAAAAAACTAAAGACTATCCAAACATATCAATATGTGGCTGTTTGACATTGCTTTTATGAATCGGACTTATTATATAAGCCTGATTTACGTAAATCGAGATAAATCTCCTCCACATATTTATCTCGTAGACCGTAAAAATACCTCGTAGACCATAAAAGCTACCTCGTAGACCGTAAAAGTTACTTCATATTCCGTGAATCACAATTCATAAACACTTATAAAACTTCCATAAACCATTCCAAATCGCCTATATATCTCATGCCCTCGAAATTTCAGCCAACAATGGGTTCTTTCTTTAAACCCACAATTTCCACCTCCCATTCCATATGCACCATCCACTTTCTTTTAAACTCTTCCAGAGCTTCTCTGCTGGGTTACTGGCCCTTGAACAGTGAGGCTTCCTTTTGTTCTCCGCATTCTTATCGATACTCACGATGGGTCAGAAACGGGTTCTACTTCTCTGCGGCGATTACACGGAAGATTACGAAGTACCTCCACCTTCACTTCCTTCCCGGATTATTCCTTTTATCTGTAGTTCAGTTTCGTCTATGGTCCTTTCTTACTTTGTTTAACTCTACTTGGTTCTTTGATTTGTGTTTTGCAGACAATGATTCCATTCCAAGCATTGCAAGCCTATGGCGTCGCCGTCGATGCTGTTTGTCCCGGAAAGAAAGCCAGTGATGTCTGCCGCACCGCCGTTCATCAGATGTCTGTTTATCGGGTTTCGAATAGGAGAAATCTTTTTGGGGTTTGGGCAATCATTGAATGTTGGATATTTGAGCTTGATAGTTGATTTGTTCATGTATTTCCTTGCTTTCAGACATATACTGAGGTTCGTGGTCACAATTTTCAACTCAATGCGACGTTTGATGAAGTCGAAGCCAAAAACTATGATGGCTTAATACTACCGGGTGGACGGGCGCCGGAGTATCTTGCTCATGATGCGAATGTTGTGAAGTTGGTGACCGAATTTGCCGAGTCTGGGAAGATAATCGCTTCCACTTGTCATGGCCAGTTGATTCTGGCGGCTGCAGACATTGTTAAAGGTCGCAAGTGCACGGCATTTCCTGCAGTTAGACCGGCTCTGGTTGCTGCTGGTGCTCACTGGGTTGAACCTGAAAGCTTGTCGGCGACTCTGGTTGACGGTAATCTCATCACGGCAGCTACATATTATGGGTATCCGGAGTTTATTCGCCACATTGTGAAGGCGTTAGGAGGCAACATCAGTGGCTCGAATAAAAGGATTTTGTTTCTTTGTGGGGTATGGTCAAAGTATTTAACAGTTCTTACATACAAGAAGTTAAGAACCACGAAACCGAATACTTACCTGAACTTTGACTGGTTGATTTTGACTTTTGAGAATGGAGCTAATTGGAATATTTGTGCGTAAATAAATTGGGTTTTAGACCTAGATTTGTACTCAATACAAAAAGGTCACTTTTGCTGGTGTTGATTGATGGAGATATTTTAATTGCAGGATTTCATGGAAGATTATGAGGTAGCCGTACCTTTTCATTCTCTTCAAGCTTTAGGATGCATTGTTGAGGCGGTTTGCCCCAATAAAAAGGCTGGTGATTCTTGCCCAACTGCCATTCATGACTTTGAAGGCGATCAAACTTATAGTGAGAAGCCAGGACATGACTTTGCTTTAAATGCTACGTATGATAATGTGGATGCCTCGAGCTATGATGCTCTTGTCATACCTGGAGGCCGAGCCCCTGAGTATTTGGCATTGAATGAATCAGTTGTTGCCTTGGTGAAGCATTTCATGGAAAAGAAGAAGCCAGTGGCATCTATTTGCCACGGGCAACAGATTTTAGCTGCTGCTGATGTTCTCAAGGTATGATTACCGATGGTATTTTTTTCTTTTGCGCTTAAAGAATTAAAACTTTAAATATTAAGCAATTCATGTACTCATTGAGATGTATGTGTCGTCCTCATTTGCTGCTCTTAGTGCTGTCTCGAGTGGAGATGCTTCTGAGTTCATTTCTTATTGACTTCTTGCCTTATCATCATTTTTGAAGTGCTTGATATTTTGCATTATGTTGATTGAAGCATAGTGCTTATACATTGAGAACCACAGCATCTCCCTCATACTTGTTTCTACTTTGTGCGGATGTTCTGCTACTTAAAATCTGCAGTCATATTTACTGTAGATTCGTCTTGTTTTATTTGGATTGTATGGTTGCTGACAATTCTGGTCTCATTACTTTAGTATTTTAGTTATTCTTATTATTGTTGTTTCTCGGTTAAGTTGTTTCTCCTTATGTTCAACTTATACAGGCTCAGTTATGCTGTCTTCTTTGGATACTTTGCTTTCAATTTTCAAACAACAGTGTGTTAAAATTCTGAGTAAATGATACATATATGAAAATATCTGGGGCTGGACAGATGTCAACTTGAACACTGGCTCTTCAAATTGTGTTATTATGTGTAGCTCTATTCCAACCATCAATATCTCTTGTTTGACTATGGGAATGGTAAATTTAGCTGTAAGAGTTTTTATGTCCCACGATTGGTCCCTTGTTTGTTAGTCATGTTCTCCTATTTTTTATGGAACACTCAATAGTGCAAGCGGGTTGAAAAGCACTGAATGAGTCATTGAATATTACAAACTATCATCATACCCCTAGTGTAGTTGTTAGTGCAAAATTAATAAATTTTCTAGATATTTATTGTGTCTTATATTGGCTGCTAAAATGACATGCATGTATTACTTTTACAGGGAAGAAAATGTACGGCATACCCGGCTGTGAAGCTTAATGTGGTTCTATCAGGAGCGACTTGGTTGGAACCTGATCCCATATACCGATGCTTCACCGATGGAAATTTAGTAACTGGAGCCGCTTGGCCAGGGCATCCTGAGTTCATTTCTCAGCTGATGGTACTCCTTGGTATTCGTGTATCTTTCTAATTGTATTTTTGTGCAATGAGTGTACTTGTCACCAACTATCTTTCTACTTGTTACTATCTTATGCATGCATGTTTGAATGTTCATAAAAGTCTTGTGAAGTGTGTGCTATGTGAGACTTATTCTGTATGGCTTCGAGAACAATTGAGCTTTATAGTTGAATAAAGTCGCCATCTTGCTTTCTGTATAATCTTTTGTCTTGGCCAGAATATTTGTAGGTGTTTATGTGCATGATTTGCTGAACAACATTTTCCCATTTAACTATCTTATTATGAAATAAATGTCTCTAGGTTGAATGGTAGTTTTGTGTGTATGGTAGGCTATTTCATAATATAACAGTAAAAATAACAAATTATAAAACCCTTCTTGCTTACAATTTTGATTGGACAAACTGTGAAACTGTCTCTTTACAAACCCCAGTCACACCCATATATTATCCCATGCATGGTTGTGATGTTGATTACAACTTCCCAAGACTCTGCTTACACCATTTTAATAATCCTATTTCTAAACTAGTTGTAGGCCAAAACGAATGCATAAAGAGTCTATTCATTGGAAAGTCTTATCTATTCTCATAAATTCCTGATCAATGAAGAACTAGGATTAGTATTGTTCGAATAAATCTTTCCCTTATCCAAAGTCGATAACATCTATCCTTTGTATGAAAATTCAACTCTATTCTCCGTCTTCTGAATGACTTTCTTTCTGACAAGGGAAGATTCCCAAGACTGTGTTGGCTTTTGTTAATTGTGATAGTTTTACTCAATTTTTAGGGAACAAAACAAATGTTGGTATGGAGAATGATAGCATCGGATAGTTCTAAGTGCATCTCTTTTAAGTGAACTCTTCTCTGCGTTAAGTCAATATGTTAAGGTAAACTTTCAGGACACCAAGCAAAATTGACCGGACAAATCACATAGTCACTTGCAGTACAAACTTAATGGGTAGGACATATGCCACTCAAGTGAAATATTTGGTTTTCAACAAGACAACAACTGTTAGATTTTAGGGAATAGATGTTCCTAGAGCGTAAATAGGCAGGCCTTCCTGTTCCATGAGGTCAGGAAGCATAAGCTGTCATAAACGTTCTTTATCTTTGTGGTTGAAGTTCTAACAGAGACTTCAGAATGTAACTTCTCATATCTGATAGAGGTTCTGTGTGGTTCATTAATATTATGGTAGACAGCAAAATTGATGTTAAGCTTTAAATTAAGAATAAAATTTTATTCATAATACAACAGTAAAAATAATTAAAGAACTTTACATTTTTACTTTTTACATTCATGGGTTGAAACTCGAAGAGTCTAAGTCGCTCCCAACTTTAAATTCTTGTATAATACTATCATCTCGCTGATAGTGTCGTAGTGGAGGCTGTAGCATCGGAATTAAGGAAAGAAGTTGAGGTTAAGGTGCCATCCCTAGACCTCAAATTAGTTTCAATAAAGACAGGCATAGTGGGTTTCATGTGCTCCAATAAGCTCTTGCTTCTAAGCATAAGAACAACTTCAGACATTGTTGGCCTTATTGCAGGAGATGCTTGGGTACAAAGCAAACCAATCTCTACGATTTTCTTCATCTCTTCTTGATCATAGTCATTAGGGTCTAAGCTGTTATCCACCAACTTTAAGTGCATGCCTTTCACATATAGTTTCCAGGCCTGCCAGGTGAGATCAAAGTGTCTTAGAGCACAAGGGGAAAGATAACACAACAAAACCTAGGTAGGGTTAAAATATAGTAATTTCTTTGAAAGAATTAATTATAGTAGTGGCAAGCTTTTAAAAATATCTCAAAATTGCTTCTAAGGTTTCTTAAATACAGGAATTCCTTACTTGTTGAAGGAGGAATTCGCCTTCGACATCAGGATCAACCTTTAATTCAATACTTTTTTGGCCGCTGATGATTTCTAGAAGTACAACTCCATAACTATAGGTGTCGGCCTTCTCTGATAATTGGCCTTGAATTGCATACTCAGGTGCTGTGTATCCCCTACAAATGCATATTATTTAGGACAATGACATAGCACAAACATATAAATATTGCAATACAACAAAATCTGAAATAGACTAATGAAACAAGACTTATCCATTGACTGATGTATAGATTTTATTGGCATCTTATGTAATGCATGTAATATAATAGAAGTTTTAGAAGGTTAAACAAATACAGTGTTTTAACTTACAATGTTCCTGCAAACTTTGTGCTAAGATGAGATTGGTCCGTAGGTAGAAGTCTAACCAACCCAAAATCAGAAATTCTAGGCTGAAGATCATCATCTAAGAGTATGTTGCTGGTCTTTATATCTCTATGTATGATGCAAACATAGAATTCCTCATGTAAATAGGCCAAACCTCTTGCGGTGCCTAAGATTATTTCATACCGTTGCTTCCAGTTGAGGGAACCTTTGTTTTTATCTGTTTCACATTGAAGGGTAAGGAAAAAGGAAGAATGAAACTTAAAATCAATTCTCAAAATGTTTCAGTAGTGAGCTTATGTTAGAAGACAGAGCTGAAAACAGTGGAGCAAATAATTCTCTCCACTATGTCTCCACTTTCATTATCTTGTATTATCCTTCATTATCTTTTTTCCAGCGCACTATCTCTACTTCTGCCTATATAAACTCATATCATGTAATCAGTTTGATATATCAATGAATCATTAGCTCTACTATCTAATATGGTATCAGAGCTGGAGACTAGTGATTCATGGCCAAACCCTGGCCTCCGAAAGTAAGAACCGATCAGAAAAAGAGAGGAAACAGTGCGCACAAGAGAGGGAGGGAACTGCCACCGAAGATGTTTTCCGGCGAGTGAGCATGCACCACCCACCCAGAAGAGGTCGCCAGGCGCCGATCAGCAAAACCCTGGAGTTCGCCGTCAAACTGACCGGCGCGTGGAGTTCACGCGCCTCTCTTTGTCTCTGCGTGTGAGATCCACGCGCCACCACACTGCCAGCACGTGAACTGCACGCGCCGTCGTGAACAGTGTTCCCCGTTAATATTTTGCCCCCCTTTTCCAGAAACATGGATCCTCCTATATTTACTTCACTTTTTGGTACTCTTCCTAGCAACCCATCAACACTCAGGAGTACTCTATTAGCACTTATGTCTGGTTCAAATCTTGAAACCCAAGATACTTCCTCCACCACCACTAATACCTCTACTACCAGCAGAATAGGGACTACTCCAGAAATTTTAGATAGTCAAATCATATCCATTAACCACAGGTTCAATGGGCGAAACTATCTTTAGTGGTCCCAAATTGTACTAAGGTATATTCGTGGGAAGCGGAAGGAAAAATATATTAATGGAGCAGCACCTCAACCTGCTTCAAATGATCCAAATTTTGATACATGGTTTGCTGAAAATAATCAAGTTATGACTTGGTTGTGCAATTCTATGACTGATGACATTAGTGAAAGCTATCTTTTAGCTGATACAGCAAAGGAAATCTGGGATGCAACAAGACAAACTTACTCTTCACTTGACAACACCGCTGCATTGCTGCACCTGAAGAGACAACTTTGAGACTTGAGACAAGGTAACTTAACTGTTACAGAATATTATAATGCCTTGATGAAACTATGGCAACAACAAGATCTCTATGATGTACATCCATGGGATACTGTCAAAGATGCCCAGTTACATAAAAGATTAGCAGACGAGGGAAGAATATATGACTTCCTTCTTGGACTCAATGACTCGTTTGAGGAGATAAGAGGTCGAATTATGGGACTAAAACCCCTGCCTTCCATACGTGAAGTTGTCAACCACGTGCAATTTGAGGAAAGTCGGAAACTCTTGACTCAAAGCTGTTCTTCTATTCAAATTGAAAGCTCAGCTCTTGCAGCAAAAGGACCAAAAGATGAACGGAGAACCAATAAATGGTGCAATTACTGCAAGAAAAAGGGCCACATCAAAGAAGAATGCTGGAAGCTACATGGCAAACCATCAACCAGCAAACAACATTTCAGTCCTAATATCAACTTTCTTACAGCTGAGCTAAGAACAGACAATAATGCATACCTGAGTCGTGAAGAGGTACAGATGTTCCGACAGATGCTCGACAAACAGAATAAGTCTAACTCTACTCCTAGTGTGAATCTGGTACAATCAGGTAATTCCATTATCGCACTCAACACTACGGTGACTAGTAAAGATACTTGGATTATAGACTCAGGCGCTACAGATCACATGACGGGTAACAAAACATTATTCCAAAACCTTAAACTCTATCCTGAACTTCTCCAAGTAAAAGTTGCTAATGGTGTATTCACAAGAGTTGAGGGAATTGGCACAGTTATCTTATCTAATCACTTGGAACTTAAAAATGTTTTGTTTGTACCTGCACTCACTTGTAATCTTATATCTGTGAGCAAGATAACTAGAAGTCAATCATGCCAAGTAATATTCAATGATGATCTTTGCTTTTTTCAGGATTTAAAATCGAGGCGGACGATTGGGACTTCTAGAGAATGGGATGGACTGTACTATCTTGAAGGATCAAACTTGAAGGTTACTGATACAAGGAAGGCAAGAAGGACACTGGTTAGCTCATACTCTCAAAATCATGATGTACATTTGTGGCATTGTCGCTCAGGACATCCTAGTTTTGAGTATATGAAGCATGTTTTTACCATGTTATTTAATAAAAATTCCATTCCTTTTCATTGTGAAACTTGTCAACTTGCCAAGCAAACTAGATCCTCATATCCCAAACAATCTTATAGACCCTCCTCACCATTCACACTAATTCATAGTGACATTTGGGGTCCTGCACGAATCAAAACTCTCACTAATGCTAAGTGGTTTGTTACTTTCATAGATGATCATACTAGAACCACATGAGTTTATTTAATGAAAGACAAATCCGAAATAGCTACGGTGTTTAAAAACTTCTATACCTTTGTGCGAACTCAATTCAATACTTCCATTAAGGTTTTACGAAGTGATAACGCAAAAGAATACATGAGCAATGCCTTTAAAGACTTCTTTGACCAACATGGAATTCATCACCAAACTTCCTGCCCTTACACCCCTCAACAAAATGGAGTGGCCGAGCGAAAAAATCGTCACCTATTGGAAGTAACCCGAACCTTATTAATGGAACACCATGTGTCTACCATATTCTGGGGTGATGCTGTACTCACTGCAGCTTATCTCATTAATCGTATGCCATCCAAAGTTCTCAATTACACCACTCCTATCCAAAAACTACTTGACCACTTCCCAACCTGCCCACTGATCAATTCCTTACCTCTAAAGGTGTTTGGTTGTGTTGTCTTTGCTCATAAAAATGATGGCAATAAATTTGCTGCTCGTGCAGACAAATGTATATTTATTGGCTACTCCCCTACTCAAAAAAGGTACAAATGCTACTGTCCTACTTCCAAGAAACTTATTATCTCTCGGGATACTGTTTTCTTGGAAGACGAAACATATTATTCCAAATTACCTATTCAGGGGAGTATAATGACATTGAATGGCTAATCCTCGAAAAGTCTAAAGGCTTGACAAATACACCACCATTAATACCTCCACAATCTAAACCCAACCTTATAGCCACAATTGACTCGTTTGCCCAACCTAGTCATATCCAACTTGATCCTGAATCTGAACCCACACCTACTGAACTGCAAATAAATGATGAGATCACCTCAGGGTTAGATATTGTATCACGCCAAGAAGAAGAAACTAGGGTACAAGGTAGAGACGAATCAAATATTGGTAGTACTATCCCTCCCATTCAAAGGAACGACCAAGACTCCAATTTGGGATTAAATCCGGAAGAACTGGGGTGGCCTATTGCATTGAGAAAAGGGGTAAGAGCTTGTACTCAACATCCAATTCAACGCTTTGTCTCATATGGAAATTTGGCTACAAAAATGCAAAACTTTGTTGTAAATAGTGCACAGATAAAAGTTCCTGACACATTTCAACAAGCTCTGGCTGATCCAAATTGGAAACAAGCTACAGAAGAAGAACTGAGGGCACTCAGAGACAATAAAACGTGGGAGATTACAACTCTTCCCAAAGGCAAGAAACCAGTTGGATGTAGATGGATCTTCACCCTAAAATTCAATCCTGATGGAAGTATCAACAAATACAAAGCGAGACTTGTTGCAAAAGGCTATACTCAAACATATGGCATTGATTATCAGGAGACATTTGCTCCAGTGGCCAAGCTTAATACCATCCAGGTGTTACTATCAATTGTAGCCAATTTGGATTGGTCACTGCATCAGCTGGATGTGAAAAATGCATTTCTAAATGGAAATTTGGAGGAAGAAGTCTACATGGAGATTCCAGAGGGTGTTTCTGCTCCTAACAACTCAGTGTGCAAACTCAACAAGTCATTGTATGGACTTAAACAGTCACCTAGGGCATGGTTTGATAGATTCACCAAAACTATGAAAGGACTTGGATATACCCAGGGACAAGCAGATGAAACATTATTCATCAGACGTGTTAATGACAAAGTCACCATCTTGATAGTATATGTTGATGACACAGTCATAATTGGAAATGATGAAGTATCCATTGCTCAGCTAAAACAGAATTTGTCAACTGAGTTCCAAGTAAAAGATCTAGGACAAATGAGGTATTTCCTAGGCATGGAAGTGGCAAGGACTAAAAAGGGCATCAATGTATCTCAACGAAAGTACACACTAGACCTGTTACATGAGACAGGTATGTTAGGTGCGCAACCTGAAGGAACACCTATGAAAGAAAGTTGTCATCTGGAGATTAAACCAAATGGTGTACCAGTCAACTCAAAACGATACAGAAGACTTGTCGGGAAACTCAGATACTTAACCCACACACGCCCAGACATTAGTTATGCAGTTGGAATAGTAAGTCAATTCATGCACCAGCCGCAGGAAGAACATATGGCTGCAGTATATAGAATCCTGCGCTATTTAAAATTTAATCTTGGAAGAGGAATCCTCTTCAGAAAAGGAACAACCAAAAAAATTGAAATCTACACTGATGCAGACCATGCAAGAGATAGAGAGACTAGAAGATCTACCTCAGGGTATTGCACATATGTGTGGGGAAATCTAGTTACATGGAGAAGCAAGAAACAGACTGTGGTGTCAAAAAGTAGTGCGGAAGCAGAGCTGAGAGCAGTTAACAATGGAGTTTGTGAAGGAATTTGGATCACCAGATTACTTAAGGAATTAGGGATTCCACATGAAGGACCAATACGAGTTTGGTGTGACAACAAGGCCAGCATCGAAATGGTGAAAAACCCAGTTTACCATGATAGGACAAAACATGTTGAGATAGACAGGCATTTTATCAAAGAGAAAATTGAAGCAGGCATCATGAGTCTACTCTATATCCGATCTGAAAATCAGATTGCCGATATAATGACAAAACCACTTGGTAGAACTAAGTTTGAAGGATTTCTGTGCAAGCTGGGAATGATCGACATATACTCTCCAGCTTGAGGAGGAGTGTTAGAAGACAGAGCTGAAAACAGTGGAGCAAATAATTCTCTCCACTATGTCTCCACTTTCATTATCTTTCATTATCTTGTATTATCCTTCATTATCTTTTTTCCAGCGTACTATCTCTACTTCTGCCTATATAAACTCATATCATGTAATCAGTTTGATATATCAATGAATCATTAGCTCTACTATCTAATAGCTTACACAAATGTTTGTCAAGTTTTTCAGTAGAACTAAGAAAAGTTGAGGATATATTGCTAAATAGAAAATAAATTCACATATCACA
Source organism: Albizia julibrissin (assembly GCA_037074505.1). Lineage (NCBI taxonomy): Eukaryota > Viridiplantae > Streptophyta > Magnoliopsida > Fabales > Fabaceae > Albizia > Albizia julibrissin. Next base: position 36,871,785 of record CM073483.1, on the reverse strand, counting down.
AACAAATAATTAATGGTAGCCAATACTTAAAGAACCTAACGGAGTTACCAAATAAGAATTTGTCAAGACTGTTGTTTTTCATGTATTCATAGACGAGGATCTTCTCTTGGCCTTTACTGCAACACCCCAAAAGCCGAACAAGATTTCGATGATGAACATTACTTATAAGCTTCACTTCACTCTCAAAATCTTCTTCTATCTTTATGGTGTTGCCTAAAGCTAATTTCTTGACTGCAACTATCTTCCCATTCTTAAGTGTGCCCTGTCCATGGTGATTAAGAATTTCAATCATGAAAATAGTTCTGAAGTTACGCTTTTCTCTTTGGAAATATAACCTTTCACAGATTCACTTGGAAACATCCTTGCTTAAGACTAGACTGAATAATGAAAAAAAAATCAGAAGATTTACCTTGTATACATCACCAAATCCTCCTCCCCCCAGTTTATTTTCTTCACTAAAATTTTTTGTTGCAATCTTCAAATCCTTATACCTGTAATTAACCGGACCTTTCAACTCTGTTGCTCCCAATATGTCGCCTATCACTGTAAAGGAAAACACAAGTTAAAACATCTTAACAGACGAACAAATCAGTCAGTGATTTTTGCCTAACTTTTTCTTTGGGTAAGAATGTGAAAAATCAAAGCATCATATCAAACCTTCATTACTTGAGTAACTGAAGACATTCCAAGTAGTCTTACCTCTAGGAACCTTTGGCTTCTTGTATTTTGTAACCAAAAGAAACCCTGCAAGGACAGTCAAAACAAAAGCTACACCTCCTACAACCCCACCAATTATTGCTCCCCTCTTGCTTGAACCTAGATGACAGAAAATAGTAAAATACAACCTCATTTTCCACTTCCAACACTTTAAAAATTATAAATAGGGAAAATCACTGAGATTCCAAGGAAATAATGTATAACTAGTGAGCAGCATGGATGTGGTGTAGGAAATGATAGCAAGAACATGCTATTAACTTGTTGTCAAACTTTTTAGTGATTACATTCTTTCTTTGGGATCTCATAATAATTTTCCCTTATAAAAAAGGCAGATATTGAATCCTTCAAATGAACTGAACCTTGTTTCAAGAAGGTTGTGAGATCAATGGTCTGGTTATCAGGAAAGAATGAAGTAGTGGAGTATCTCATGAAGCACCCAGCATCAAAAGCCCTACCCTCCAAAGTGGGAAGACAAATCTTCAGATTGTTGTAGCCAACCTTCAAGCAATCAAGGCAGCCACTCTGCGTGACAGTATCAATACATTGAGCAATGGCATAAACAGTAGCACCATTGTCAGGTACTTGAGTTTTTGTGGCTGCAAAGAAACCAGTAATTCTGGGTGTTGCTGTTTGGAGATTGATTAGCACTTGTTCAACTGCTGCGTCAAATGTTGTGTTATCTCTTGAAGTTTGATTCCCACAAACCATGCTATTTCCAGGCTGTGTTGTCTGATCATAGAAACTGCTGCTCTCATACCTAACGAATCATATCAGCAGTGTATTATTCCACTTCGATTTTTTCATACCAAATGAGTATTCTTTATTAAATACAGCTGACTCTCTTATCGAGGAATAGACCAAATAAATGAAGGCCAAGTAGTTTTTTTTATTTGTTTGGTGCATATTCAGGATAAATGCCTCCTTATTTTCCTTTTTATAAGAGGCAATTTGTAAATATGACATGAATACTTAAAGGTTTTCTTAACTTTTTTGTTGATTTCCCATTTTATCCCATTTAATTGCTATATAACCCATGACATTATATATAATTCTCACATATTCTCTTTCCACCGCACATTCTCTCTCTTCTACGTAAATGATGGTATTTTGGATACAGAAGTTACATTTCTAACATCTTTTTTAATGTCTCCAACTAATTATAAATAATTTTTTAAAGAAACGTGATTTGGTTAATATTTTTTATAAAAAGAAACGGAGACAACCCCATTCTCAAGTGATTTATCTAGTTGTGAAAGTTGCTAGAATATGCTTTAACTCCTGGATTTGAAATTACTAGCGTAAAAGAATTTGACACTGGCTATGTTAAATTCTGCTGTACCATAATCATATTCAATTATTGACTCTTACAAAATTACTTTTATCAACCACCCAAAGGATAAATTACTTCAAATGAAATAATATATACAAGACATTTCTACAAGTTATTTTTTTTGGCCGAAACATTTCTACAAGTTATTGTTAGTTCAAAACATAGGGTATTTTATAGCTGTAAAAAGTGTTGTTTTTTTTTGTACTTTTATGTTTTATCCATGCGTGATTTAATGTGCACTGAGCAGTCATGTTTGAAAAATTTTTCGTTTTAGTTATGAACAATGATAAAACAAGAAAAATGAGTCAAATTTTTGATGAGGTATACAAATTAAAATTAAATTAGTCAACTTTCTTGCGATCACACCCAGAAAACTAAATTATACCTAATGTAAAGTTGATAGGATATGCTTAACTCCTAGATTTGAAATTACTAGCATAAAAGAATTTGACACTGACCATGTTAACTTTGCTCACAACCAATTCAATTATTGACTCAAGATAAATTACTTCAAATGAAGTAATACACACGCACACACAAGTTCTTTTCTGTCCATAATGCAATACATTTCTATAAGTTATTGTTAGTTTAAAATATAGGATGTTTTATAGCTATAAAAAGTGTTTTTTTTTTTAATTTTTATCCATGTGTGAACTAATGTGCACTGTGTGGGCCAAAAAAAAAGAAAATAATGTGCACTGAGTAGTCATGCATGAAAATTTTTTCATTTTAGTTATGGAGAAAATGGGCAATGATAAAACTAGAAAAGTTAGTCAAGTTTTTGACGAGGAATTAAAACTTTTGGCGCCCGCAGTTAGCAATAAAAAATAGCAAAAAGAAGAAGATAATGTGCTTGTTTGGGATGGTTTTTAGGACCCTTAAAAGTATTTATTCATGTAAGTTGAGACAAAACTCTTCTCACATACTTACCTCTATACCTAAATCATGATTGAAAAGTTACTTTTAAAGGCTCCAATTACTATTCCAAACACACACAAAAAATAAGAAAAGGTGGTGGAGAAGCATGACGTACGCATAATTAAGCATTTATTAATTCTGAATTATGCGACTAGCTCTAAGAATGGAATAATGGATTCATGATTATACTGTTGCACGTGGGATATTCTAACAATTTTGCTTGAACCATTTTTTCTTCTTCCCAAAATGCCCAAACAATACTCTGTATCATATAATGTGCAATGTACTAAAATAATAAGATAAAATATAGTGACTTCCCTTCCATTTTGCTAAAACATTATAAACTCTGAGATGAAAAAAAATGTTAAAATTATTATTTTGCATTTGTAGCTTTATAAATCTTGGATTCAAAGTAATGAATAGTTCAAAAATAAATAAATATTATAATATTTTTATTTGATTAAGGATAACAGTATCTATCAAGGCTCAGAATGTAAATGGTTTTTGTCTCTTCCAATAACTATAATACTATTAGTTTTAATTTGTATATTGGAAACATAAATTGTAATAAAATGATCGGTGCTAATAATAATAGCAACAACATCATAAAAGTTGGTTATGTATAAAATATACAATCCCAAATGTGTTCATTAACTAATAATTTGTTAGATAAGTGATTCTCCACGCCTTGTTTATAGGTGCAGCAAATAGTTTTTTCTTTGTAAACTTTTATTGAAAAAAATTGATGAACAGAAAAAAAAATTAAATCAAATTAGATGTATTGCAATAATATGTTTTTTTCAAATGCCAATTAATAAAAATCCGTGAGTTAGTAGTTAATAAGAGTTTTACTCCTAACTTACAAGGTCATCTATTTAAATTCTATTACTTATGTAAAGATCGATCTTAGGAGTGGATCTACACCTAAGGATCGATCTTGGTAGTGGATCTACAATTTGTAGATGTATATATCTTGACCTAATTCATCTACTTTTTTATAATGAAAATCTAAAGCTTTTTTTATAAAGAGAAAAATATCATTTAAAATTTCTTTGTTCCTTTGTCCTTAAATAATCAACATGCACACACATCTATTGAGTTAGGATCATATCACAATCATAAAATATTTTAATCATGTTGTAATAAATAGGGAAAATCTCATTCAGGTCCAAGGACCAGAAAACACATAAAAAAAGTCTCAATATGGATTTCTATATAAAAAACGTCTTAGTATAGATTCCTTTATAAAAAAAGTTTAAGTGTAAATTCCTCTATAAAAAAGTTTATAGGGACTTAAATGACATAAATGAGTTTGTCAATGACCACTATATAACTTATCAATATAGTTACATACACTTATCAACAAGAGTTTGTTTAGTTAACATATATGAGTTTAGCAATAACCACTCTATAATTTATCAATATAGTTAAATACACTTATTAATAAAATAAGTTTAAGTTTAAAATCTATATCACTGATGTTGTTATGAATTTTTTTAATATAAAAGTCTATACTAGGAATTTTTTAATGTGTTTTATGGTTCTTGGACTTGGATGAGATTTTCCCCGGATAAATATCTTATCTGATTTTACTATATTTATTATGAAAAGAAAAGTCAAACTTGGACAACTCACCGGAGGAAGCAACCGTCATAGATGACGCGAGCACCGTTGGCTCCGGCGGAGCAATTCCGTATCTGTGCGGCGGCGATGTCGAAGCAAGACGCACAGTCGGCGGCCGAGAGGTAGTTTCTGCATTGAAAAAGAGCGTAAAAGGGGCTACCTCCATTAACTTGCTGCGCCGTGGCGAAGAGCTTCCTCTGATTGGACACCTGATCTCTGAGGTTTCGAAACGTTGCGTTTAGGTTGTCGTTGAAGCTGGCCAAGCTGGAGACGTTGTACTGGCTGCAACCACTGTTCAGAAGATGAGTCTGGGGGTCCGAAACGACGCCGTTGAAAGAGCTGCAACATGACCAGAATATGAAGGTGGCAAAAAGAAGGAGCAGATTACGACGTGGTTGAAGCATCTTTTGTTGGAGAAGATGAAGAGAGAGAAAAAGAGATGAAGATGAAGATGAAGACTCTGTTTTTGGAGGAGTAATATATGAAAGGGAAGGGAAGGTAAGTTTATAAGTTAAAGAATGAACCTCATGAAACATGTAGCTATTATAGTGAGTGTGATTGAGTTTTCTAAATTTTCAAAAATATAAATTATAGAATAAAATACAAAATTTCTGCACTTGTAATTTTTTAGATGCAAAAGAGTAGATACCATTTATCCCAAACAATAGAGGCTAATTTTTCTTGAGATGTTAAAAATAAATAGAACGCGGCTGAGAATCTAATCTAACTTCCAACCGCATGTCAGGTAAAAAGAAAAAAAATTCCAACCACATGTTTAGTGCTTGTTTGGATTAGAGATTAGAGCCTTCAAAAGTAGTTTTTCAATAATGATTTATGATATACGAGGTAAGTATGTGAGATGAGTATTGTCATGACTTATGTATGTAAACACTTTTGGACCTCCTAATCGCATAACTAGATTGTCACGACTCATTCGCATGGATTTAAGTTGTTAATTTATTCAACTGTATTTTAGGGAATTTGGTTAAAAATTTAGAATTGTACAATTTATTGTCAAAAGCTATAACTAGAAATTTATTTAAGGACTAAGATACATCCGATCTTCAACTCCAACAAGACAACTCTTCTCCAGTTATATATAACTTATAATCAACTGTATGTAAAATTGAAGACATTTCCATGTAAGCAAAGATATATTACACACAATTGAAGAAGAGTTGTATATGCCCATTGACTCGATACCTTTAAACAATAAATTTTGTAATGAGCTATTAATGTTTTCATATATATATATATATATATATATATATTTATGTAACAAGAGAAAAAATGACATATATACACATATATATCATTATTAAAAGGGTTATGATGCCTCTAGCATCTTGAATTATTTTTTGAGGTACAATCAGTGCCCTAAAATATTTTATGATGCATTTAGCACCTTGGAGTATTTTTTTCAGGTATATCAATCACTCTTAAATACTTTTTTGTGTCATTTCACTAATAATTTAGGTAATTTAGGGTGTTGGATAACACTAAAAAAGAATTTCAAAGTGTTGGATTGCACCAAAAACTAATTTAGTGTGCTGGAGGTACAAAATATTTTAGTGTATTGGATGTGTTTAAGAAAATACTTCAGTGCACCTTAAGCCTTATTAAAGAAACGAGATATTTGAGACGAATTTGTGGCGGAAAGAGCAGAGGTATTAGAAAAACAAGGTATCGGGAGCGGCAAGGCATTAGGAATGAAGGAGGAGGGCAGGAAAATCTATCGCGTTTGAAAGAGCCAAGAGGGAACGAGCCCACGAGGACGAGGTATTTATTACTTTTAGTATTTTATTGTTCCACTTGAGAGCGTTATGAAGATGATGATGTTGAAGGACCAGAAGAGGAAGAAGAAGATATTGAAGCATTTTCATTGAGGAGGATTGTTGGAATACATTTAGTCCACACTTGGTGGATTGTGCCCAAGCTCAAAATAACATGTGGGTCAAAATATAAATTAGAGAAAAGCTTGGGTAAATGATTGTGATATTCCCTAATCATTATAATTTGTATCATTAAATCAATACAATATGTCCTTTTGATGAGAAAGGGTTATATTGATTAAGGAAGAGGCATGTGGAACCTTATGTGTGTGTGATTGCATAAGGGTTCAAGGTTACCTAAGATATGCACATAAACAATATGTCTATTTTCTTCTTCATTCTTTAGTGTATTTACTATGTAACGTGGTCGGAGTCTACATAGATGTTCTAGTTTCATGTGAGTTTCTGCAAGCAAGTCAGATTCTATGTGAACCAAGAATTCTTACAAGGATTAACAAAACGACAAGAAATAACGGCCTTGGTTTGTTTTGTTCTTATTTTTAATTTTTAAAGATTACTTTGTATATCATCATTTCTTACAAAAATAATTTCAAAACAAAAGCAAAAAAATCTGTTTGGTTACGTTAATTTGGAAATAGTTTTTAGAGTTACAAATATTAGTTAACGGTGATGGCCTATGGTAGTGGTTAGTCATAAATAATTGACGATGGTCTCTAGTTATAGTGATTGAAGATAATGAAGAACACATTAGCTGGTGGTGGCCGGTGGTCGTTCCCCACGGCGGCCAATGATGACTATTGGCGGCAGCCAATTGTGGTTGACAATAGTGGTCAATGGTGCTTAGTTGGCAAAGGCCAATGGTGGCAGTAGATGGCGACGAATGGTGGTTAGCTGATTGTTCGCCATTTATTAGCTTAAAATAAGTAAACTTGTTGTAAGTAGTATAAAAAGTTGTTATTCCCACAAAAAAAGAGAGATAAAAGTAGGCTTATTAATGCAATTATGCTATTAATTAGATTGGTAAAGTCATTTGAACTATTTCAATTTGAAAGCACAATTTTTGTTCAAAATTAGCTAAATTAAAAGACGTAGAGTAAAAGTTGTTTCTTATTTTAAAAAGTTGAGACTCTAGGATCACTTCTCCCCTCTATACTTCATGATACCAATTGATTCATTCTCAATTAACTCTAATAAAAGTTGAAATGCTTGTCTAAGATTCATAATAATTGAAAACACTTTCTCAAATCAAAACCAACAACATTCGTTTTTTTAAAGAACTCATTTAATCTCTTGCAAGAAATTAGTAAAAATATTCATTAAGACCAAATCTTATAATAACAATACTAAGTTAATGAGTAAATTTCTTTCCTATTAACAAATTATCTATTCAAACAAGAATTTTATGCTAAAATAAAATTATCTAAATTATCTATTAACATTAGTAGTATAATTTTATCCAAATTCTTTAAACGAGATAACTTCTCTCAAGCATTATTTCATTTAATAAAAACAACTAAGTGGTGATCAAGCACTTAGAGACATTGTCATTGAGTATAGAATAAAATCAATATTCATTTGACGCTAAAAGAGAAGATTAACATAGTCTTAATCCATATAGAGGTTCAAAGTAACCCCAGAACAAAAGGTTTTTCTACTCATAATAAGAAAAGAACAAGAAACACAAAGAGTCTTCATATCTATAGCAGAAAATAGGAGAAGAAAGGGAAAGAAAATCAGAAAACCAATGAAAGAAGGCTTGAATCTCTTCACCTTGAATCTCTTCAATCCTTCAATCTCAAGCTCCAAGATCTTCAAAATCCCAAACCCTAGCACTTTAATTTTTTACTCCAAAACATGTTCCTTGCCCCTTTTTTTTTTTTTTTTTTTGAGTTTCTAGGTCGAAGACGGCATTCAAGAATGAAGAAAATCGGGTTCCCTAGATTACTTATTAGCAAAAATCGAAATTATGCATTTTTGGTCTGACAGGGTGCCATTGCACTCCTGCTATATATGCCGTGGTGCCCGAGATATCTATTTCTTTTCTTTGCAGAGTGCTATGGCACTTCTACTATAGTGCCGTGGCACTTGAGGCGTTGTATTCTATCTCTAAATAAATTGCCGTTGCAATTCTACTAAGGGGTCATGGCATCCGTAAATCTTCTTAACTTGGCTTACACATTCATCTATCGGCTCCTTCCTTTCTTGCTTACAACATCCAAGCTTACTTATGAAAATAAACGCTTATGAGTAGCAAAACTTTCTTGCTTTGCTTTCTAATAATTTTGCATCTATTTCTTAATAATATTCACATTATACTCATTTGATGCCTTTGGTCAATAAACTCATGAAAACACTTCTAATTTTGCATTAATGACTCTCCAAATACACTCAAAACATACCTCAAATCTATTAAAATTAGGGAGTCATCACCGATAACACACAACTGATAGTGGAGATTGACGGTGACTACTAGTGATGGCTGGTGATGGTGGTTGACGTTGGTGGGCGAGGGCGGGTGGTAGTAGTGGTGGTCTGGTGGAGCCAAGACCTACTGTCGGGGACACGATTTAATATTAAAAATTAATAATTAAAAATAATATTTTTAAATTTTTTTTAAAAAGTACATATACAGTTTTCCTTTAAACTAAATTAACATTTTTGTAACACCGCCCATTTTTTGAACGTAAAAAAGTGCTTTTTTTTTAAAAACTATTTCTGTGGTAATACTCTCTCCTGTCTTATTTATAAGAGTTTAATAACTAAATTACGCGGTTTAAGAAAGCGGTTTAATTTAGTTAAAAATAATAAATATGTTTGAAATAAACTTTATTTTTTAAGTATGCATGCGAGAGAGAAATAAAGTAAATATAAGCATCACTAACCTTTTAATTAATGCAGTACATATAATTAATGAGTGGTAAAAATAAAAAAAAACTCATTAAATATTCAGACAGTTCTTGTCGAGCTCTTATGAAAAAGACGAATGCAATTCAAATTTTCGGCTCTTATTATAAGGACCGGAGGGAGTATGTAAAATCATTGTTATCTTTTCGAAAATAAATAAATAAATAAATAAATAAAAGTCTATTTTAAATTAAGTATTCTTACACTGACACATATCACTAATAGAAATCTCAAGCTGATTACCCGACATTATTAAATTATTTAAGGAAAACTCATTTAAATAGAATTTGGCAATTTCAAATTAGTAGGGTTAGATTGAGAGGGGGTGCATTGGGTGCTGGTAGTAGATATTAGGAGTTAGTGGCGGTAATTTTCAGTAGATTTTTTTAATCAGTGTGTTATTTTCATCAAAAAATATATTTTCATTTTTTATTTTTTAAAATAAAAAAAAACAGTTTTAAAAAATCATCTAAATGCAATTATTTTGAAGGTCATAACTCATAAGCATTGAAAGGGTAATAGACAGTTGTTTAATCTTTGATAACCATGAGCAGAAACGTGATCAATGATTGTTATGAACCATCAATAAAATATTTAAATAATTTATTTGATGATCTAATTCTGGTAATTAATTTTAGACGTGGAACTTTCTATAGCTTAGTCTTAGTAGTAACGAATTTTGAAACGTTCAGAACAAAGACGGGATGGACCACTAAGGTAGAGACTTCTCCTTCTCTATTATAGAGCATTTTTTTTTAATTGTACCTATATAAAATTTGAGACTTTTATTTTTCAATTTTACTTATCAAGATGTAATTTATAGTTTTTAAACAAAGTTAAATTTGATTTTTGTTTCTTTATAATTTTCAACATGTTTCTTAGTTTCAATGAAGTAGTTGATGGAAGGCTGTACTATGATTTTATTTATAAGTCACTTCAACATGTTTCATCCAAATAAAAAATAATCTTTAATTTTCTTAACTTTGCCTTAAAATCTAATAACTTTTAAAATTTTCATTTATTTAATATACATTATACATATGAGAGAATAAAGTCTACATAATAATAAATGAAGGGTAAAATTATACATTTATATGAAAAATTTAAGGGCTAATACAATCTTTAGTCTATCAAGTTTGTCCTTATTTTAGTTTTAATCTCTCAAGCTTCAAACTATAGGTTTTGATCTCTCAAGTTTTATTTCGTTTAAAGTAGTAGTCTTTATAATTAAATAAAAACCTACATCATTTTAACCTTTATAGGACTAGAACCTACTGTCTAAAACATGAGGAATCAAAATCAAAAAATGAAGGCAAGTTTAATGGACTAAAGATTGTATTAACCCAAAATTTAATAACGTAACTTATAAATAAGATTAAAATAAACCTTCTCTCTGAACTTTATAAATAGAACTTGTAACACTCTCACCCTTAACTCCTCATACTTAGTAAAGTTTCAAAAAATATTTCAAGAGAAAACCACAATAATAATAAAAAAAAGACTTACTATGAGGTTATAGAAGTGGAACGTTATTTATTTTTTCAAATTTAAATATTATTATTAGGAGTTTCTAGAACTCTGAGAAAACCCAAAAGAGACTATTAATCAGCGATAAAATATTAATTGGAGTCTTCCAGACTCTTTAGATACACTTTTGTAGTTAAATTATAAATATGAGTAAACCTAATAGAGACTCTGAAGTTCCTAGAGTAACTCAAAACTCAAAATATGCCTCTTACTGGTATGGCAAAACTAGGCTAGAATTGAAAACGAAGATTAACGGATAGGTTGACTAGGTCCTTCTAATGTTCCTTAATCATCAATTTGAGGTTCTACCAATTAGAACCTAGGTTTTAGGAAAACCCCCAATTTGGGATCCCCAAACCTTAGTCTATACCTAAGAATTCCTAAAAAGAAGGAAGAATTTGGGTCAGGAGTACTCACCAGCGGGTTAGAAATCTTTGAGAGCAAGCCCTAACAGAGCTTTCAACCTTCTTCTCTCGTAATTTTGAAAATGATAAAGTAGGGTGCATCTTGCTTAGGTTCCTTAAAAAAATTGCAGGTCCTCTATTACGCTTTAGAAAGCTAAGGTCCAATGAGTTTAAGTGCCTGTTTGGATTAGTGATAGAAGTTACTTTTCCAACATGATTTACGGTATACAAGGTAAGTTAGTAAGAGAAGTTTTGTCTCGACTCACGTCAACGTGCTTTTCTAACACAAACTCAAATAGACCCTAAGTGAGTGGAAATTAGGCTCAATCTACTAAAAAATAGAGGGTCTGTTTGGTTGAATCCTATTGCACCTCGTAGTGCAGTGTAATGTGATACAATAATAATGCAATGCAATATTAATTATAGATCGAGAATTTGGTTTAGTTTTTAAGTAAGGTGCAATGAGTTATTTTTTAAATAATTATTTAAAATTAAAATATCACACAAAGTCTATGTTACCCTTAATATAATCTTTGTATAAAAAAATAGTTAAGAGCCATCGCGTTGCCTTATTATAACTGTCAAGCAACCTCGCTGAGGATCGTTCGATGGTTATGGTTGTGGTGGTGGAGGCAACAGTGGCAAGTGGTGACAACGACGATGAAGGAGGAGGTAGTGGTGGTGATGGAAGGTGGAGACAACAACAATGGTAGAGGAGACAGTGACGGTGGCGACAACTACTATGGCAGTAATAGCGGTAATGTTGGAGGCGATGGCGGCAAGAGGTGGTAGTAGAGGAGGAGGAGGTAGTGCAAGTGGCAGTAGGGGATGGCGATAGTGGGGGAGGAGGTAGTGGTGGTGATGGCAAGTGGTGATAACTAGAGCTGGGAATCAAGACTGGCCCAGCCCTACAGGGCCAGCCCTTGAAGGACCAGGGCCTAAAAGGGCCGACCCTATAGGGCTCGATATAAGAAAAATTGCTCTTTTTTAAAGCCCGACCTGAGAGCATGAGGGCCAGGGCCGGCCCGTAGGGCTGGAAGCTATTTTCACAAGATTTAACTACACGTCTACATGCCTCATGCAATAAAATAAATACAGTTACTAATTCATAATCAAAGGTAAAAAATAATGTCCACAAATAACTCACAGTCTCGTACAAAGTATAAGATAACAATAAGCTAAACACTCTAAGCAATATGAGTATGATGACTATCATTTTCATCTTCTTCGCCACTATGATCAATTTCAAGGAAGTTCAATTGTGCTTCACTTTGAGTAGTAGGGTCTGCTTGAGGGGTAAAAATATCAAGAATTTCTTCTCCCACATCATGAATACATCCATAATCTTTATCTGTAACAAATAATAAACCAAAATGTTAAATAACTCTATAACAAATATAAAATACAAATAAATTAGTAAATTACCATCATATGTGAAACTTTGGAGTAAATAAAAAATATCTAATGTATTTTTCTTAAAAAAAAGAAATATCTTTTATAAATTTTTAATTTGTAGGATTCTTAATACAAGATATTCTTATGAAATTTAATTCTAAAAAAGATAATAATAACTAAATATTTGCAACATTAACAACAAAACATAAAAAATCAATAATATTATTATCATATAAATAATTTTAAAAAATAAAAAATATATATAAGGGCCTAAAGGCCCATGGCCCTACAGGACTAGTCCTTTTAGGCCCGCTTTCAGTTTTGAGGCTAAAATCTTAAGCCTAACCTTGTAAATTCAGGGCCTAAAAGGGCTGGTTCGATGGGTTCGACCTGTTTTCCCAACTCTAGTGACAACAATAACAGTGGAGGAAAATGTAGTAGTGGTGATGGCAGGTGGTGGCATCAATAAAAGTGGAGGAAGAGGTAGTGGCGGTGGTGACAATTGTCATGGTGACAACGGTGGCAACGGTAGAGATAGTTGCAGCGGGGGGTGGCTATGGCGGAGGTAAAGGAGGAGATAATAGTGGAGGTGGAAGCTGCCATGGCGGCAATGATGAAGGTAGCAATAGTAACAGGGGTAGCAATGATGTAGGTGGCGGTGGCAACAATGACGGTGCATAAGGAGGAGGAAGTAGTGACAGTGGTTGTAAAATGGCATGGCAAGTGATATGAGACAAGTGAAACAAAGACAAATGAGACAAAAAGGTAAATTAGACTTTTCAAACATACAATAGGGTGGTAATGAGTATTCATAGAGGAAGATGTATGAATAAGGATTACCAATTTTTTGGTAATCATCATTTCCATGGTAGACCCTATTACTATGCTAAAGAGTAACCAAACACTCTACTCTTGATAATGCAATCATGGTTACCATTGCAAGCATGCAATGAGGTTGAACCAAACGAGCTGAAATTTAGGCCTACTTTTGTTATTGTTTTAGGCCTTTTTCTAGCATCCTATTGGTCTCTAATTGCTTCCTATTTGGTATTCTATCAATTCAAACCTATTATTCCATGTAAATCAAAGCATTTTCAAGAATTATTCTACCCTTATTTAATGCTCCTAGGACTATAGACGTTAAGTTTAAACTCTCTTAAATCTAGTATGTTACATGACCAAAAGAGTACCTTATAGTAGTGGATACAAAAGGGAATAGGAATAAAGACTAAGAATCTACCACGCATATGAAAAAGACCAGGGAATGAGGTTTTATTGTTGCATGTTATGGCAATTAATGATGGTTGTTGTGAACAATAAAGAGGAATTTTCAGTCACTGAAAGGTTGGAAAAAAAACAAATTATAAGGATAATTTCCTTAAACATTTTCTTTTATCACCAGCATCTCCTTATAAACTTCTGGTCTCTGACATAATGTACATTTTTGGAGCAACATAATAGATTAATTAAATAAAGGGTTAAAGGGAAAAAATGTCTACAAACTTTTCTTAAATGTGCATCTAGTACCATAGAATTTCATTGGATGCGAAAATGCCTATAACTTTTTTAAATGGGATAAAAATACCATAACCGTTAATCACTAGAAACGTTCGTTACTTTTTTCTCCATGTGGGTCCCCCAGTTGTCCACATCTAACTCCTCGCCCTCACTAATAGGGGTGAAAATAGGCCAGGCCAGGCTTTTGCCTTAACAGGTCAGGCCTGTTTTGTAATAGGATGGCTTGAGCTTAGCCTGTGGCTTGTAAGATGCCTTTATTTTAGCCTAAACCTAGCCTATACACAGGCCTGCGCTAGCCTATGGCCTGTTAAGGAGCCTGAAATTTAAAAAAAATGTAAGCAGGCTACCAGGCCACAAGCCTTACAGTAGGCCTACTTTAAATAGGCAAAAAATAGGCCTACTTCGAACAGGCTGAAAACAAGCTCAATTACATAAATTAATATTAATGATAAAACATACATCATAAAATATGAAACCAAATACAACAACATAATAATTTTCAGTACAAGTGCACTAATTTAGACCAAATCTATATAAAGCCACTGGACCTTCTCACTTTCACATTAAATCTTCAATATAATTTCTTCTTCTCCTTCGAAGACCTTGAAAAAAAATTAATCAAATGTATAGTATTAGAGCATAACATATCTAAAAATAAGTGCTTCAATTGATTCTTCATTCAATTTAGAACTTTATTATATATCTGTGCATGATTTTTGCATTCGTTGTATGGGTACTCACAGGTTAACATTTCTAACATGCACATACCAAAAGAATATATGTCAACAAGTTCATTATACTCTTCATCATAAAGCTCGGGAGCCATGAATTCTGGTATCCCTGCAAAATGAAAATGAAAATACGCATCAAGACCAAATTATTCCTCTCAATATGGTTTAGTCAGATTAACAAATCAGGAAAAATTGAAGTATATTTACCAATAACAGTGTGTGCAGTAGGTTGCTGTAGGACAACTGCCAATCTAAGATCTCTAATCTTAACTTCTCCAGTATTACTATTAATGAAAATATTATCACATTTCAAATCTTTGTAGATAATAGGAGGATTGTGGCTGTGAAAATAGCATAAACCTTGAAGTATTTGTTTTGCCCAGTTCTTAATGGCCTTCAACTCAACATTCTTATGCATTCTTTGATATCTAATCCATTATAAGAGAGAGGAAAATCAATCAATGCTAGGTTCAAGCACAACAGGGGCCAAACATTTTAAAAAATATTAAAGGTCAATAAAATTATTGCCTCAAACTCCCAGAGACAAATAACTTAGTTATCATGTTGATAGTTTTTTTTATCGTCCACCCAAGAATTGTAGCACTTGAGGATTTTTTCATGTTGCAATGACTTTAGGAGATGGACCTCAGAATATAACATTTCCAATTGAAGTAGAGACTGTAAAACGTAAACAATATCTACTTTGCTCCAAGTGACTTCCATCCCATTGTTCGGCTCTGCAAGTACACGGATCGCGTCAAGTAATAAAGTGATAAGTAAAGATCGTTCCCACGAGGACTATGACTAAAGCGAGCTAACTAATGACACAATGTTCTCAATTAGGTTGAATGGAATCATTTGAATTTAAACAAGGTTGAATAAAAACTTTTGATGAAAAATAACAAACTATTTCTAAAACTAACAATTACTAAGAAAAACCGAATTCTTTGATTTCAAATATTAGATGAAGCCTAGGGTTATTTATCCCCTTTGTACTTCATAAAACTTGATGAATTTCCTCTCCATTAGTGTTTTCAATGGTAATATGTGTTAGTCCAAGGTTCAAAGGCATTTGGTTACGCTTTCTCAAGTCAAAACCAAGTTTATATCCTCACTTAATATGCACAATTAGGGGTGTTCAAATCCGGGATCGAGACCGGGATCCCCTAATCCTGGTCCCAGTCTTGATTTTTAGCCGGGATGCACATATGCATCCCAGAATCGGTCCCGGGATTACCGAGACCGGGATGAGACCGGGAATTCCCAGTTTTTTTTAAAAAAAATTTAAAATATATTATTATATTAGTTAATTTTTTTATAATCTAGTGTTTAAAATAATAATTTAACGGCTAACAAGGCCATAATAATCACACAAATTGATTTAGAATTGAAGAATATTATTTTATTATTATTATTATGATCACCTTCCTCATCTTATTTATTAACTTTATACATTATATAGTTATGATAAGTATTATGATATATATGGTTTAGCTCCAACTAAAAATGTAATACACATCTTATCAAATGATAACTTAATTTATGGAGTAAAAAATACAAAAATAAAAAGATAACTTAATTTATGGTAAATCCCAGTCCTAGTCTCGGCCGGGACGAGAAATTCCCAAGATTAAAATCTCCGGGACCAGGCCGGGACAACCGAGACCGGGATACTTTGAACACCCCTATGCACAATATCTTGCTACAATTAAGAGAGAATATTCATTTAGCAACAACCTCATTGACAATGCTAGGTTAGTAACTATATCTCTATGTTACTAACAAACCATCCATTTAATACCTAAATTTCAAGTCTAGCATGATTTTACCTAAGTTCTACATATATATTAGCTTCCTCAAGTTAAATCTAAATAAAAAATTCAATCTAAATGGTGGCCAAACATTTAGAAGCATTAAGTAAAGAATAAAATCAACACATATATGTCATTAACAACTAAAAAAGAGGAGTGATCAAGTCTTAGTCCATACAAAGTCTCAAAATAACCCTAGAATAAAGAGTTTAGCTATACATAATCATAAAATAGCTACAACTATATGAAATAATTATAGCCATAATCAATATCTAACAAAGAAAGAAAGAGGAATGAGAAAAACCAAGGATTTGTGCTTTTTAACTCCTCCAATCTTCAACCCAAGATCCAAACTCTTGAAGAACTTCAAAACCCTAGCACCCAAGCTCCAAAGAACCCTTCCAAACTACAGAATGATGTATTTTTGGGCTATCCCTTCCTTAAAAAGCCTCCTCCAGTATTTCAGCAAGTAAAATACAAGGTTGTACTATTTGTCGTGTGCTTCGTTGGCTTCAGCCAAAGGTCATATGCTGAAGCATATGACACAGTGAGTTCTGACCTTGTCTGCTTCAGCACACACATCTTTAGCTGAAGCATATGACACATGGAGCTTAGATCTCTATGTGCTTCAGCATACGTGTTGTTGGCTGAAGCCAACAACACAACACTTTCTCCTTGAGCTTTCTCTTGATTTTTGCTGCTATAAGCATTATCCTTTTTGTCCTTCAAGGCTTCTCAATTTTTCTCTATCCTCATATAAAAGAGATGATGCATTCTCATATTTTTTTTCTTTGAATTAAAACACGCAATTATATGGCTCTAGACAAGAATGACTTCAACTTTAGCTTCTAACATGCACATTTTCTTCTATTGACTCTTCATATGCACAATTTATACACAAAAGTTTTTGGAAAATAGAAGAAAATTTGCTATAATGTTTTCAATTTCTATGTGTTAACACACCCCCAAACTTAAGCTTTTGCTTGTCCTTAATCAAAGTAATATACCCTCACTGAATGAATCAGTTACTCATAATTTGTGTATGAACGCATTATCCTCATCATATACTCCAAGTGATTATATTAAACAAGAAATGAATACAATATGTAAAGATGAAGACTTCATAGATTTAAAACATGCTTTTCAAGAATTCTTAAGTGTGAGTGTGTGAATGGAGTTAACATGCATTCCTTTTGCACCAGTCAAAGTTCAGAGTAACACTTCAAATCATATACCAATATTTAAACAAATAATTTTATCTTCCCCTAATTCCTTCCTCTTTTCTTCTAATTCATTCCACTTAACTTAAAAATCAAATGGACTTTTCTTAGCTTGTAATGGGGCCAAGGGTAGAGGTTTTCAAAAGAAAAGGTAAAGGATAATCAATCAAATACCTTAAGATAGATGATAGCTATTCAAGGGCTTTCTTTCTTTTCTCATGAAACATACTCCCCCCAAACTTGAACCAAATTGATCTTTTCATATCAAGCCTTCTTTATAGTTTTTTTAATTTTTTTATCAATTTTTTTTTATTTTGGCTTGATTTCTATACATTTTGAACTCTCTCTCCCTCTCCCTCTCTTTATTTTTTTACACTATTTTCCCAATATTTTTGTAACTTTGTATAACATCACCATATTCCACTACCCCATCACTTATCATCTATCTCAAAGCAAGGGGAATCATGGTTTTTCACATTGGCTAGGGTAGGTAAATGTTAGATTTTTTTTTCAATAATCTTCAATTGGTTTTTCAAATAGGCTCAAAATAAGGGTTTAAAAAGGAAAATCACATCAATTAAGTAAGCTTGAAAGGCTCAATCGTATTTTATGAACTGCCCTAATCATTTTTTCAAATTTTATGAAATAAATCGAAAGTTTTGAGGAATTTCAAAGAAGATTTTAAAATCATAAACTTAAAATAAAGGTATATAACCTAATTTGCCACAAAGCCCTTCAACATGTATATCCACAATAAATTTAACTCCAATAATGTATAAATTACTTAAAAACTCTTGAACAACATATTTTATCACTATAATGCACTCATCTATACACATTAATAAAAATTTGCTACCTAGTATAACATCTAGAGCAGTAATTCATATCATTGGATCATCCAAACATTTTTTGACGAATAACTGAAACTAACAACTCAATTTAAACCTTCCTTTTTTTTCAAACAAAAGCTTAAGTGTGAAAAATCTCAAACATTCCAACAATTTCCTAACAAAATTTGGTATGTGCACTCATTTTCATTCAAAATTTTTCAGAATTTTTCAAAATTGTAGCACTCTCACCCCCTAAAATTAAAATTGACAATGTCCTCATTGTTAACTAAAAGGATGGAAGAGAAAATAACCAACACCTGTACCACACCATATTCACAGCATTTACACCATTCAATATTTAACAAAATTTAGGCCCTCAGTAGCCTAATCAAAACCTGTTCATGCTTTTATCACTAGCCATCAGTAGCTAGGCAATTGACAATCACAACAGACATGGTCATCAGACAGAGAAACTTATATAAACCACTCAAACTAGCTATCAGTAGCTAGGTAATTCATATTCGCATGTTAACAAGAGTGTCAAAGAGCATTGGCCATCAGTAGCCAGCATCAAGAAGCATCTATTGAGTGTCATGAAGAAGCAGTCACATTTACAGGCCAAATTTCAAAATATACACATCTAAAATAGGCATCAAGAATATACACATTTAGCCTAAGCTATCAATAGATCAATCATTGGGCTAACTAGAGCTCATGCAAAAGATAGAAGCATAAGTTGTCAGTGCTATAACAGTCCTAAGAAGAACACTAAACACACCAAAACAAAAACTCAACAATCAGGGAATTAAACACAAAGAAACAAACCTGACTAAAACTATCCTAAAAGAAAGGAAAGATACCTTCAAACTTGAATTCTATCTAATTCCAAAGCTTTCAACTATGATTCCAAGCCTAACTGTAACCTCACTACCTCTTTTATAACCTTAAATGATCTCAGATTAGCTATTAGAATCAGTGTAACATAATGATGGCTAATGTTGGTGCAATTGACTCAAGCAGAGTTAGTGCTGAAATTCTTGAATATGTAGCAAAAAGACTATCATCATGAAGTTCAAAAATTTGAAGTAATAACAAATCACTTAAAGAATTTAGTAACCAATTCACTTGAGTCAAGCACAAAGTAAAGCTCATGTAGCCACTTATGTTTGAAAACATTTGAAGCTTGAAATAGATTTGACACAGCCAATCCAAGATCTATTTAGCACAAAAAATCATCAACAATGGCGATCAGACATCCCCACAAAAATTTTACATTGCAGCACCAGTTTTAAGTGGGAATTGATCATGTAAGATCATGGGTGTGCAATCCTACACTTAAGTTTCCAACTTAGCACAACATATGCAGAATCATTCTACATCAATTATAGCTAGCCAAATCATGCATTCAAGAGATTATTTTAAGCAAGCTAGGACTAGAAATTGCTATTGCTAATCCTCAAAACAAATTTTCAAGTCCCAATGAAAATTGCTACTTCAGTAAGGCTAATTAGAGAAGTAATGGAAATAGCTCCCACTGAACAAAATGGCATCCAGAGACCATATGCATACTAAAAATTCAGTTAAAAAATTTATGGAATTTAATCCCAAAAAGCTTGTAAACATAAAGGTCTCATGTCCATTCAAACATCAGTATGCATATGGACATGAGGACACTTTACACTGTAATTTATTTCACTTTTGAGTTAAGTACCCAGAAAATGCAGTAGAAGAATTGATGCAACTATCAACACAAGAATTTCAAAGAATAAAGCTTCCCATGAAATTAATTTTTATAAGCTTAATGATAGTCTCAATGCTCTTCCTATAAGCAATTCACAAGGGCAATAACAACCAAAATAGAGAAAATGTGCTAGGAACTCACCCATTAAAGGCGGAACAAGCTGCTACAGCAAAATTAGTTAAAGCCCAACAGTATGAGTATTCAATTGATCTTTAACAAAATTTTGATAGCTTGATGATTAAGTTCAAGTCAATGATAGCAAAGTAGTTCAAATTCAACAATAGTGTACTCAAATTCTTAGCAAGACAAATTCAATATTGGATCAAAGGGATAAATAAAAATGAATCCTAGAACAAATCCTTCAACCATCTATTTTAGTTCAAACTTAAGCTTAACATGCTCATGAACTAAATCACATCAACAAAGCTTTCAGACTGTGACCTAAAATGCATATGCTCATTTTAGAACTTAATTTTGCAAGTAATCCTTAGAAATGGTTCTAGACTAAACCTCAAATCATACATCTAATTCAAGCCTAAAATTTCAACAGTCCCAACTACCTCTCTGGAATGAACTACCTGCACCATTGAACCTAACCAGATAATCAAAAGATCACTGCTAGAATAACATCAGGTTCAACAGTTGAAAAGAATACATTCAGAATTAAGGCCTCAGGTTCGTGAAGCTCAGAAACTAGTAAGGAAAAATAGAAAATTATGAATCCACATGGCCAATAACCACATCTCAATCTAAAACCTAACATGCTCATATCAAATTTCTGATTTCGACCACAGAGCTTTCAGATTTTAACTTCAAGAGATGCAAACTATTAATCTACCTAAAATCCAAACTAATAAGAGAAAAGGCATGCTTTTTACCTCAAAAATGAAGAACACGGGGGTAGATGAGAGGTATAGGGAATAACACTCATGTTAGAGCAAGCTTTTCACCCAAGAGGGGGGGTGAATTGGGTGATTACAAAATAATTGAAAGCTTAAATTCAATTTATAAAACTTAAAGCACAGTTAATGAAAGGAAGAGATATCACCGAGATTCACACAGAGATTTATACTGGTTCGGTCTCAACCACTTGACCTACGTCCAGTCCTCAGAAATCCTTCTGAGCTTTTCACTATATCTTCCAAGATTCAGTGGGTTCTTGGCACCACAGTACAACCAGCAAGTTCCTCTAGACACTCGCTCCACCTTACACAAGATAATCACAAATCCCTACTTAAGGTTCCTCAACCTTAAGTTAACTCTATTGAAAATAATTAAGTATGAATGACAAATCTCTCTCACAGAGTATGTAGATAAGAGCTGAAGCACAAATGATGAACTGAAGCTTTTTGTGAGGATATTGCTTGTAGAGTATTCAGGTGTTTTTCTTTGTTGTTGTATTTTTCAAATGGCTGGACATATATAATAGAACCACTTGAAGACCGTTGTAAATTTGTCCGTTGATTCAAAGATGCTTTTGACAAATGTAACAGCATTTGTCTTCCGTTACTTTTGAATTTCTGCTGCTACCATGAATAGTTGTCGTTTGAGTGGAGTGTTCAGTTACAAGTCAAGTGCGTGATGGTGGAGTACAGCTGTAACACACTTATGAATATAACCGTTAAGCAATATTTGTATCTCAACAAATTAATATGGATCACTGGAGGTGTTTTATAAAAAGTGACAGTAATAAGGCCATAGAGAGTGATCCTATTTTCGCAACTAAGTATTAAAATGATATACCATATGATTTTGATAGCTATTTGGAGAAATCAGTAATAATAGAATTTCACTAGCAAAATCAGTTGAAGTTTATGAAGGTAAAAGCACATGGAAACAATAGATCATTATTTGAGAGAGTGCAATATCACTGGAAGTGAATATAATGTCATTGGGAGTGATTTTGAAAACTTTGAAAACTTCTGTCAGTGATTGCTGGTTCACTGGAAGTGATATTGGAAATTGCATATTTCACTCGAGTGAATTTGGAATCACTGGAAGTGATTTTGTAAATAGTGATTTCTTCTTGGAGTGATTTCCAATTCACTGGAAGTGATTTGCAACTTTTCAAATATCACTCGAGTGATTCAAGATCACTGGAAGTGATTTGGTGAACAGTGAAATATTCTTGCAGTGATTTCCAATTAACTGGAAGTGATTCAGCGAAAATCCAACATCACTCGAGTGATTGAGAATCACTGGAAGTGATTTGAGAATTTTGGCGGATCACTCGAGTGATCTCAGCTTCACTGGAAGTGTTTTGTAAAACAGTGAATTTTTCTTGAAGTGAAATCCCAATCACTGGAAGTGATTTGCCGCATCACTCGAGTGATTTACAATCACTGGAAGTGATTTGGCGCATCACTCGAGTGATTAAGAATCACTGGAAGTGATTTTCAAAACAGTGAAATTTTCTTACAGTGATTTCTCGATCACTGGAAGTGATATGCGGATCACTCGAGTGATTTCCCATATCACTCGAGTGATCTGTCATTTTTTGCGGATCACTCGAGTGATTAACAAAATCACTCGAGTGATCTTGCACAGATCACCAGAATTGCTTGCTTTGCTGATAATTAATCCATGGGCTTCCAAAACATGATTTGTTATCATTAAAACATGAAATCTAACATTCTCCCCCTTTTTGATGATGACAAAACATATCATATGATCAAGTTTAAGATTTTGATTTTCTAATACACTTTACTTGACCTTTTTCAAAAATGTTGCAATAATTTTGATTAGCAATTGCCAAGATGAGTTTGTTTAAGAGATTAAGAGTTTTTGACCTTTTGGAAAGTAAAAGATGTTAGTTCAAAGTTCAAAAACCATTGTAAACAGAAAATGCACATATGAAGTGACTTTTTCTTGAAATCATTTTGGCGGGTGCAATACATTAAGATTTCCATGAGATCATGTTGGCTACTGCAATCATAAACACAGATGCATTAAAAATTTCATGAGATCATATCATAAACGCATATTCCCATTAGATTAGAGTCAGTTCAGATTACACAAGCTACACAATGACAAGTTCTTGGAATTTCAAAGTAAAATACATAACTTTGGAACCACAAAATAGAACACATATGTATCAAAAGAAAATATATCATATCAGCTCTTCTCCCCCTTTTTGGCATCATCTAAAGGAGAGGTAGACGGAGTAGAGGCTGGAGTGGATGCAGAAGCAAAGAAGGAGGTAGGTGGAACATATGGAATGATGGAAAGCTGTGCAGGGGACTGGAAGGAGAAAGTGGTAGAAGATGGTTCAAGAGGAGTGGTGGAAGTGGAGTGAGTAGGTCCTATGACCTCTGTGGTGGCTTCCTCAGCTATAATTTCCTCAGTATGAGAACTAGAAGCAGTATGATGTGAGGAAGATGATGGAGTCTGGATAATGGGGTCAGTGTGTGGAATATCACCAGCAGAAATAGGATCAGAGATAAAGGTTGTGGGAGGTACTGGAGGAGTGTTTGAAGGAATAATGGGAGGAATGATGGGAGGATCAGAAAGTGAAATCTCTGGAACTGAAGAATCTGATGGAGGAGGTTGTGAGGAGGTAGGTGGTAAGTCAGGGAAGGGGATATGAAGGTGAGTCCTGAGAGCATCCTCAATCCTCTGAATTCTCTGTGTCTGCTCAGTCAGGCGCTCAAAGAGGAGATTGAAGTTATGATCCACTGCTGCCACTAAGACTGTCACTTGATTATTGACTTGATCAATCAGTTGAGCGTTAGAGTTCTTCAACTGAGTGACTGCAGACTGAATGGCCTCCTGGATATACGTCTGAATAGCAGCCTGAGTAAAAGAGGGACCATGGGAGACTGCTCTAGAGGACTGTGCCTCATCCATCTTGGAGGGTGAAGGGTCTATCCTCTGAGGTTCTCTCTGGCTGGCCTCAAGAGGAGGTGAATGGTGTCTCTGTTGTGAAGATGCTCCAGCAGGAATGGTAATTCCCATCCGAGTGAGGTGGATTTTCCCAAACTTAGGAATCCTCACAATGTCTCCCTCAGGTGTCAAATGCCAAATGTTGTGCATGGAAAGAATGTAAGACACAAGCTGAGGATAGGGAATAGTAGTAGACCTGGAGGAGTGAAATATGAACCTCTTTATCTCTTGAAAAATGAGTTCCCCCACGTTTCTTCTTTCCCTTGTCATAAGAGAAGCCATCATCTGAAGATCCTTCCCCGTGATATGAGTGAAATTTTTTGCTTTGTTAACCATGCTACGGGAGTAAATGTAGAATAAGGCTCTCTGGTCGTTGGTAAGAGAGGCTGGGGAATTGGGTAAAGGTACACCAGGCTGTCCTGGTCTAAAGATATCAACCAATTCATGAATATTAAAGACACATGGAGGCCTCATGGGAACATCCTCTATGCCTAGATAGGTGTTGATAAGATCCCCAGACAAAAGAATTTTCTGATCTCTAATACTAGTTTCAATTCTCTCGGCAATGATGTTTCCTTGGTTATCCTTTACATCAGCAATCTTCATGTTACAGTAAAAATATTTGACAACCAAAGGATTGTAGGACATTCTCAGTCTCAGCCAAGGATCATATTGTTTCAAATATAGGGTCAAATCAATATGGAATTTCTGTTTAAGTTCTTCCAAATCAACCCACACAACCGGACAGAAGGTTCTTTTGGCAAAGTGTGAGGCAAATACAATGGAGTTCAAAATACTGAGATTACCAGTGTTATACCCAGGAGGAGGTTCAAGAAGTTCAGTAGTTTCTTCAGCCAGGGACTCAGATTGTCAACTACCAGTGGCTTGACTTGCATATCGTGACTTCTGAGGAACTGAGGCTGCCAAGATATTCACTGCCCGTGTGATTTTTCTTTGCAAAGTAGATTCTTGGACATCTGCTTCTTGCTGTTTTTCTTTCCCTTTCCCTTTCATGCTGGTATGCGAACGGGTAGCCATTCCCGTTGGTTCCTCAATCCGAATCCCTTTGGGTCTTTGTCTGGGTGGATTGGGTTCTGGTTCAGAGGGGGCTTTCGCCCTCTTAGAAGGTGGTGAAGGTGGAGGACATTGCCCGGGCCTCTTTGTTCTTGCCATGGGTACCGATACTTTGGTGGAGACGAGAGTTTTGACGCTGGGTAGACTGAGATTTGACGCTGGGTAGACTGTCGGAAACAAAAGGCGAGTGAAATGCGAAATGGAGGCTGTCGAGAATGAAAGTCGAGACTGTCGGAATTGGGAGGAAGAATTTAAACTGAAATTGGCTGGCTTTTGAGGGGATTTGTCGGTTAAGAGTAGTAAAGAAGATTTCCGTTACTGGGTTCAAGAGGTTTGAAGGGATTTAAGAGGATTTCAGTGAGTGGAGGCGACGGTTGAAGGGAGTGAACAGTCGTGAGAGAGAAAAACTGATATATGAGAGTTTTTATCATTCACTCGAGTGATTTTTATATTCACTCGAGTGATATTGGGTTTCACTCGAGTGAAATTTGCAAATCACTCGAGTGAAGTCCAAAAACACTTCACAGAAACATAAATCACGCTGTAATTGTAAAATTTTAATTAAAATACTTATGTGACTTACCCATGACAAAATTATCAATTTAATTACTTAATTTACCTGTGATTGCAGTATTTCACTTTTCACTCACTAGAGTTGTTCTTTTATCAACACCCGAGTGTTTTCCTCTCTGTTTGTCCCTATTATTTGAGGATATTACAGAGCATCCTACAAAACAACTTTATAGATACTCCGATGCTTAAGTTAGTAATGGGATCATCAAAACAATATGAAATCAACATTTATAAAGATTAAACAACTTACAATTCATTGGGATTTACCATTCCCAATTCTCTTTGTATGTGCGTAAATTGTTCTCGGGCAAGAGGTTTGGTGAAGATATCAGCTAATTGCAAGTGTGTGGGTATGAATAACACCTTGACATCTCTTTTCTGAATATGATCTCTAATGAAGTGATGTCTCACATCAATATGCTTGGTCCTTGAATGCTGTACAGGATTTTTCGCCAAACTTATTGTACTGGTGTTGTCACAGTAAATAGGAATTTCTTTAAGATATATGCCAAGATCCTGAAGTTGCTGTTTTAGCCACAGTACTTGTGCACAACAGCTTGAGGCTGCTATGTATTCTGCTTCCGTTGAAGATAATGATACTATAGTTTGTTTCTTACTGAACCAAGAAACAACTGCGCCTCCAAGGAATTGACATTGCCCACTTGTGCTCTTTCTATCTATTTTATAGCCACCATGATCAGAGTCAGAATAGGCAACTAAATATTCATTACCCTTTTTGGGATACCATATACCCAACTCTTTTGTGCCTGCGAGATATCTGAAAATTCGTTTCACTAATTCAGCATGTGACACTTTAGGACATGACTGAAATCTTGCACATAGACCAACACTGAACTGGATATCAGGTCTGCTGGCTGTGAGATAGAGTAATGATCCAATCATTCCTCGATATTGAGTTATGTTGAAGTCAACTCCTTTTTCATCAGCGTCTATCAGTACGGTTGAGCTCATAGGTGTATCTGTACCATTAGCGTCATCCAATCCAAACTTCTTGAGCAATTCTTGAAGATATTTGGTCTGTGATATGAATATTCCATTCTTCCTTTGTTTAATTTGTAAACCAAGAAAGAAGGTCAATTCTCCCATTAATGACATTTAAAATTCTCCCTGCATTATCTCAGAAAATTCTTTACACAAGGAGTCATTAGTAGCTCCGAATATAATATCATCAACATAAATCTGAACTACCAAAATATCACTTAGTTTTCATTTTATAAATAAAGTTGTATCGACTTTTCCTCGAGTAAAACCAAATTCGATGAGAAATTTGCTCAACCTTTCGTACCAGGCCCTAGGAGCTTGTTTCAAACCATATAAGGCTTTCTTGAGTTTGAAAACATGATCTGGTTTGGATACGTCTTCAAAGCCAGGAGGTTGTTCTACATAAACTTCCTCCTTGATGTACCCATTTGAGAAAGCACTTTTCACATCCATTTGATATAATTTGAATCCTTTGATGCATGCAAAGGCTAAGAGTACTCGTATAGCTTCCAATCTTGCTACTGGAGCATATGTTTCCTTATAATCAATTCCTTCTTCCTGATTATAGCCTTTGGCAACCAACCTTGCCTTATTTCTGACAATAGCTGCGGATTCATCAAGTTTGTTCTTGAATACCCATTTAGTGCCAATAACCGAGTAGTCTTTAGGCCGGGGCACCAAGTCCCAAACTTGATTTCTGTCAAATTGATTTAACTCTTCTTGCATTGCTAACACCCAATCATTATCTGATAGGGCTTCTTCAATGTTAGAAGGTTCTAATTGAGAAATGAATGCAGAAAAACTCACTTCGTTTAAAACTTTGTTTCTAGTTTTGACACCTTCATTAACTCCACCTATCACTTGATCTAGAGGATGACTCTTGATGTATTTCTAGGCTCGAGGTTGATCTGGATTACTTAGTTCAACTTCTTTTTCAAAATTGTTATTTTCAAGATTTGAAGAATTAATAGATGGTTGGTTTCTAGTTATCTCATCATCAACGTTTTTACTAGAGGATACATATTCATCGAATACAACATGAATTGATTCTTCTACAACGCATGTTCATTTATTAAAAACTCTAAATGCTTTACTTTGATTTGAATATCCTAGGAAAAGTCCCTCATTAGCCTTAGAATCAAACTTTCCAAGATTATCTTTACCGTTGTTATGAATAAAGCACTTACAGCCAAAAATGTGTAGATGAGCGAGGTTTGGTTTCCGTCCCTTGTAAAGTTCATAGGGTGTCTTTCCAAGTTTGGTTCTGACATATGCTCTATTTGAAATGTAGCATGCAGTGCTCATTGCGTCTGCTCAGAAGACTTGAGATACATTCTTTTCGTTGAGCATTGCTCTAGTCATATCTGTAAGAACTCTATTTTTCCTTTCCACGACACCATTCTGTTGTGGAGTTCTTGGTGCTGAAAAATTGTGATTGATGCCATTTGTATCACAATATTCTGCAAATGCTTGATTATCAAATTCTCCACCATGATCTGTCCTGATTCCTGCAATTGACATACCTTTCTCATTTTTCACTTTCTTGGCAAAGGCAATAAATTTATAAAAGGTTTCATCTTTGGATGACAGAAATATATTCCAGGTAAATCTAGAAAAATCATCAACAATAACAAATGTGTACAAGTTTCTACCGAGACTCTTAACTCTTGCTGGACCAATCAGATCCATATGCAATAGTTGAAGTGGTCTATTAGTGGTAATTTCAGTTTTTGTTTTAAAGGAAGATTTAGTTTGTTTACCTCTTTGACAAGCATCACAGACTAAATCATTCTTGAAATTAACATTAGGTAGTCCAATTACCAAATCCTTTTTGAGTAACTTTTGTAATTGATGAATATTAACATGAGCAAGTCGCTTATGCCAAAGCCAACTCTCGTCAGTATTACTCAGAAGGCAATTTTCGGAAATATTTTCATTCATATCAAGAGTATAGCAGTTACCTTCCCTTTTTACCTTGAGTTTGGTCTTCAACTTTTTCTTTTCAATTTGTAGATCCTTCTTGCTGACTATCAGACATTCTTCTGAATCAAATATTACCCAGTTGTCTTTATCCGTGCTTTGACTTACACTTAATAGATTGTGACATAAACCTTCAACGTAATATACGTCTTTGATTTTATCTTTGACTTCCCCAAGTCCTGCTATCCTTCCAGTTTGATTTCCTCCAAATTTCACCTTGCCACCTTCCTTAGGTACTAATGTGGTGAAGTTCTCAGGATCACCAGTCATATGTCTTGAACATCCACTATCTATATACCATTTGGTTGATTTGGATGTTCTGAGACAAACCTGCAGTTAAGGATAATTAAGTTTTAGGTACCCATATCTTTTTGGGTCCTTTTGGGTTAGTACAAATAACTTTTTGTTCATGAATCTTCTTAGGTATCCATTTATAGGTTCCTATAATTCCTTTCTTTTTATGAAAACACGAAGAAGTATAATATCCTTTTCTATTGCAGTAATTACAATAGGCAAAAGGATTAGATGTGTGCACAGAACGTGTGAAATAACTTAGATATGATTTACTTCCTGTTTTCTTCTTACCTTTTCTTTTGTCTAGGTTCGGATCATATCCTATACCAGACTTATCATTCACATGACATTGTGCTTTTAAAATAACATTTAACATTTCACTTCCTTTTGTAAACTTTTCAAGAGTTTTAGTAAGATCAATATTTTTCTTTTCAAAAGACAAACACCTTTCGCAATCTCTATCCAAAGGGTTTTTAATTCTTTCTTCAAGAAATTTGTTTCTCTTTTTACAGGCAATCAAAGTATTAACAATTTTGATAAATTCAGAATGTAAAGTATCATATTCATTTTGTAACTCATCATATGTAGGGTCAGAATTCATTACCTCTTCGTCTGTTTCTTTTTGAGCAACCAGGCATATATTGGTTGTCTCCTCATTATCGCTTTCTTCTTCTTCTGAGGAGCTATCTCCCCAAATTGCAGAAACAAATGCCTTCTTTCTGTTGAAGGATTTGAAGTTTCTCTTTTCTTTATTTTTCTGCAATAGCTCCGGACATTCTGATTTGATATGTCCCAGTTTACCACATTCATAGCAGATGATTTCCTTGGCGTCTCTTTTGCCACTTGTTCCACCTCTTTGAAAATTTCTGAATCCTTGGCCTCTGTAGAATTTTTTGAATCTTCTGATCATCAGGCCCATTTCATCATCATCGATCTCCTCCTCTTCTTCTTGGTTTTCTGCCTTTGTTTTTGTTACACTCAGTGCAAGACTTTTCTTCCTCCTGTCGCCAACTTCTTCTAATTCTCGTTTGAATTTTAGTTTGCTTTCATATTCTGAAAGGCTTCCAAACAGAGAAGCTAAAGACTGCATTGATTCTCCTTTGGCTTCCTCTATTGCTGTGACTTTCGCTTCCCATTCTTTGGAGAGAATATTTAGTATTTTTCTTACTTGGACATTCTGATCATAGAATTTTCCAAGTGCTGCAAGTTGATTAACAATGTGAGTATATCTAAGTTCAAATTCAGCTATTGACTCACCTTCCTTCATACGAAGCAGATCAAACTCTGTAGTTAGAGTATTGAATCGATTTTCTTTTATTCCAGATGTTCCTTCATGAGCTACTTCAAGCGCTTGCCACATTTCTTTAGCAGTCTGAAGAGTACAGATTCTGAAGTATTCTTTTTGACTTAGTGCACTCTGAATCATTAGAATTGCTTTGCTGTTGAGAGTCACTAGCCTTTTGTCATTGTCGTCAAATTCTGCTGGTGATTTAGGAACTTTTCGAGATTCTTCAGTCTTTGTAGGCACATAGTTTCCAGTTTCAATCACATCCCATAGTCCGTATTCTATAGCCATTACGAATACACGGAACTTAGCTTTCCAGAAGGAAAAATGTTCACCACTGAAACCAGGTGGTCTAGTGATAGAAGCTCCGTCAGGAAGGATTGCTTCACCCATGCTTGCCATCGGATCCTTCTAAGGTTGTTAAGCCTGAATTAGAAGACCTGTGCTCTGATACCAAATGTTAGAGCAAGCTTTTCACCCAAGAGGGGGGGGGGTGAATTGGGTGATTACAAAATAATCGAAAGCTTAAATTCAATTTATAAAACTTAAAGCACAGTTAATGAAAGGAAGAGATATCACCGAGATTCACACAGAGATTTATACTGGTTCGGTCTCAATCACTTGACCTACGTCCAGTCCTCAGAAATCCTTCTGAGCTTTTCACTATATCTTCCAAGATTCAGTGGGTTCTTGGCACCACAGTACAACCAGCAAGTTCCTCTAGACACTCGCTCCACCTTACACAAGGTAATCACAAATCCCTACTTAAGGTTCCTCAACCTTAAGTTAACTCTATTGAAAATAATTAAGTATGAATGACAAATCTCTCTCACAGAGTATGTAGATAAGAGCTGAAGCACAAATGATGAACTGAAGCTTTTTGTGAGGATATTGCTTGTAGAGTATTCAGGTGTTTTTCTTTGTTGTTGTATTTTTCAAATGGCTGGACATATATAATAGAACCACTTGAAGACCGTTGTAAATTTGTCCGTTGATTCAAAGATGCTTCTGACAAATGTAACAGCATTTGTCTTCCGTTACTTTTGAATTTCTGCTGCTACCATGAATAGTTGTCGTTTGAGTGGAGTGTTCAGTTACAAGTCAAGTGCGTGATGGTGGAGTACAGCTGTAACACACTTATGAATATAACCGTTAAGCAATATTTGTATCACAACAAATTAATATGGATCACTGGAGGTGTTTTATAAAAAGTGACAGGAATAAGACCATAGAGAGTGATCCTATTTTCGCAACTAAGTATTAAAATGATATACCATATGATTTTGATAGCTATTTGGAGAAATCAGTAATAATAGAATTTCACTAGCAAAATCAGTTGAAGTTTATGAAGGTAAAAGCACATGGAAACAATAGATCATTATTTGAGAGAGTGCAATATCACTGGAAGTGAATATAATGTCATTGGGAGTGATTTTGAAAACTTTGAAAACTTCTGTCAGTGATTGCTGGTTCACTGGAAGTGATATTGGAAATTGCATATTTCACTCGAGTGAATTTGGAATCACTGGAAGTGATTTTGTAAATAGTGATTTCTTCTTGGAGTGATTTCCAATTCACTGGAAGTGATTTGCAACTTTTCAAATATCACTCGAGTGATTTAAGATCACTGGAAGTGATTTGGTGAACAGTGAAATATTCTTGCAGTGATTTCCAATTAACTGGAAGTGATTCAGCGAAAATCCAACATCACTCGAGTGATTGAGAATCACTGGAAGTGATTTGAGAATTTTGGCGGATCACTCGAGTGATCTCAGCTTCACTGGAAGTGTTTTGTAAAACAGTGAATTTTTCTTGAAGTGAAATCCCAATCACTGGAAGTGATTTTCCGCATCACTCGAGTGATTTACAATCACTGGAAGTGATTTTCAAAACAGTGAAATTTTCTTACAGTGATTTCTCGATCACTGGAAGTGATATGCGGATCACTCGAGTGATTTCCCATATCACTCGAGTGATCTGTCATTTTTTGCGGATCACTCGAGTGATTTCAGCGATCACTCGAGTGATCTTGAATATCACTCGAGTGATTAACAAAATCACTCGAGTGATCTTGCACAGATCACCAGAATTGCTTGCTTTGCTGATAATTAATCCATGGGCTTCCAAAACATGATTTGTTATCATCAAAACATGAAATCTAACAACTTAGACGTGGGAATCTGATGATGAGCAGGAGAAAACAATAAGCTTGGGTCACATCTCTTTCCCGATGGTAAAGGTAGAGAGAGAGAGAGTCGAAGAAGTGATGGAGAGACAGAGAACACGATGATGGCTGGTAACGGTGCCATAAACTATGATTTTGGGGATGTTGAGGGCAGAACACAAAGAGATAAAGACACTGTTGGTGGTTGTTAGGTAAGTAATATAAATGGCGATGTGAGGGCGAGTTGAGACGAGAGTGAGCTGGAAGGTGGAGGAGGAAATAGATCTGAAGGGAGAATGGTGGATTGGGTGAGGTCTGAGAGTGCGACGATGAAGAGGGAGGCTGTGGATAGTGAGCCTGAGCAAGAGCAACGATGGATCTAGAGGTAAGGCGATGGTAGTGGGAGCTGAGGTAAGATCGGAGGCTGTGAGAGAGATGGTCAGTGGAATTTGGTGTTTGTTTTAGTGAAAGGGGGAAAATGAAGGTAAGTGAGGTAAGCAGAAATTTGGGGTTGGCCGGAGAAGGGGGTCGTCAGCAGAGGTTGAAGGTGATAAAGAGAGCTGAGGATCTGAGTGTGAGCTAAGATAGAGAGTGACTGAAGATTGGTTGAGAGAGAGCTGAGGGATTGAGATAGGGGAGAGAGCTGGGTTCGGTAAGATGACGGTTGGGATAGTGAAGGGGAGGTGAAAGCTGAGCTGGAGGCGGAGAGGAGCTGAGGTTGGTGGAGGAGGAGCTGAGGGATGGATATAGCTGGGTGACGGTTATGGAATTGAGGCCTTGGGTTGAGAGTGATAGTTGCGGCGGTCTGAGGGTGAGCTGAGCTGAGTTGGGATAGGGAAGGAGAGGAAGGAAAATTAGGGTTTGAGGGAAGAGGAAACTACATTCAGAACATTGGGAATTTGAATTTAGAAATGAATGGGGACTCAAAATAGGTCAAGTTCATAAGGGTAGAATGTGAATGAGATGTAAAAGTGAAGGGCAAAGAAGGAAAATTGATGTAGGCTTATATATATATATATATATATATATATATATATATATATAAATGTAATTCATCAAATGTAATTTTGCTTCAGCACACAAATTATATGCTGAAGCCATTAACACAGAAAGTAGCCATGAGAATTGGCTTTAGCACACTCCTTGTGTGCCGAAGCTTATTACACAGAGACCAAAAACCTTCACATGAGAAAAATGTGCTTCAACCAACATCATGTATGCTAAAGCACAGTACACAGTGAGCAAAATACTTCAGAAAACATCAGATTGGCTTTAGCACACACTTGTTGGCTGAAGCCAATTATTGACAGATTCGATAGCAGAATAAACTTCACAACCACACCTAAAACGCATCTAAACACCATCAAACAAGTATCATGAACCCATGGAAATATCAAGATAAGCTTATTACATCCAAAAACTCTACCACAAAGAAAATGCATTATGAACATGGGGATAATGACATAATTTTCCAGCATTGACATATTTTTTCAACACATGAACACCATTACCACAAGCTCATCCCATACATCATTCAAATAACTTCAGAATCAACAACATTCCCAAAGTAGCCTCAATACTACCTAAAATTGACCAATAATCATTCATGCACTCTCAAATCATATAAATAAGCTCATAATTTAGTGAACTTCCCTGAGATGTATTTCCCATATCCTTCCAACCACTTCA
This sequence comes from Albizia julibrissin, assembly GCA_037074505.1. Classification (NCBI taxonomy): domain Eukaryota; kingdom Viridiplantae; phylum Streptophyta; class Magnoliopsida; order Fabales; family Fabaceae; genus Albizia; species Albizia julibrissin. The sequence goes on along the minus strand of CM073483.1, from coordinate 36,837,380 downwards.
TGCTTTCTTCAACAAAATTCCCTCCTTTTCATTAACTTTGCTCATTTTTCATTGGGTACCTTCCTTTCCTACAAAACATAAAGATCAAACATAAATCTACAAAAAAAAAACAAAATAAAATTTTTTGAGTTTAGAACTTGGGTTGCCTCCCAAGAAGCGCTTAGTTTATAGTCTTTAGCCTGATTCCTCATGTTGGTCACTCTTCATTAGACAAGTAAATGGTGGACACAAGCCTAGCCACATCTCCACCCCAATAATGCTTCAATCATTGACCATTAGCCTTGAATTTCTCTCCTTTTTCATTCTCCAACTCCACATCACCAAATTTAGATGCTTAAACCACTGTGAATAGGCCGGACCATCAAGATTTTAGCTTCCCAGGAAATATTCTCAACTTGGAGTTGTAAAGGAGAACCTTTTGACCTGGTTCAAAGCTCTTAGGAACAATTTTGCTATCATAGTCCCTCTTGGTCCTCTCTTTGTAAATCCTTGCACTCTTATAAGCATTAAGGCGAAGTTCATCTAACTCATTAAGTTGGAGTAGCCTCTTTTCTCTCACTGCTTGAGGATCAAATTTGAGCTTTTTAATAGTCCAATAAGCACCATACTCCAATTCTACTGGCAAATGGCACGCTTTCCCAAACACCAAGCTGTATGGAGACATGCCTATAGGCGTTTTGTAGGCTGTTCGGTATGCCCATAGAGCATCATCCAACTTTGAAAACCAATCCTTCCTAGTAGTATTTACCATCTTCTCAAGGATGTTTTTGATCTCACGATTGGAGATTTCTGGTTGACCATTGGTTTATGGGTGGTAAGGCAATGCAACCTTGTGCTTGACACTATTTTTTCATCAAAGCTTGAAATTGGTGATTGCAAAAGTGTGAACCACCATCACTGATAATCGCTCTCGGTGTTCCAAATCTAGTAAAAATGTGCTTTTTAAGGAATTTCAACACCGTTTTAGCATCATTGGTGACACATGCAGTGGCCTCAACCCATTTGGAGACATAATCAACTCCAACTAAGATATATTCATTGTTGAATAACTTAGGGAAGGGACCCATAAAATCAATCCCCTAAACATCAAAAAGTTTAATTTCCAGCATGCTATTCAATGGCATCTCATTCCTTCTTGATATGTTCCCCACTCTTTGGCACCTATGACATTGGAGAACAAAGGAATATGCATCCTTGAATAGAGAGGGCCAATAGAACCCACTTTGGATAACTTTTGCAGTAGTTTTCTTCCCTCCAAAATGGTCACCATAATCAGAGGAGTGGCAACAATGCAAAATACACTCTTGTTCATTCTTCGAGACCCACCTTCGAATAAGTTGATTAGGGACCCTCTTGAACAAGTATGGTTCATCCCAAAAGTACTTCTTCACCTCATGTAAAAACTTTCTCCTTTTGATGAGAATTATAATCCGGAGGTAAAACTCCACAAACTAAGTAGTTGACAAAGTCAGCAAACCATAGTGTGGATGAAGTATCAACAAAGAACAACTGCTCATCTGGGAATGACCCATGGATCTCATCAGAAGCATCATGTTGAGCCTCAGTACTCAACCGTGAAAGGTGGTCTGCCACTTGATTCTCGGTGCCTTTTCTATCAATGATGTTTAAGTCAAACTCTTGAAGTAAAAGAATCCTTCTTTGTGAGTAGGTACTTTAAATTTGAATGATCGGTGTAAATAATGACCTTAGTACCCACAATGTAAGGCCGAAACTTCTCACAAGCATAGACTATGGCAAGTAATTCCTTCTCGGTGGTGGTGTAATTAAGTTGGGCACGATCAAGAGTTTTGCTTGTATAGTAAATGGGATGAAATAACTTATTCGCCTTTTGCCCAAAAATAGCCCCAACTGCATAATCACTAGCATCGGCTATAATAATAAAGGGCAAACCCCAATCCAGAGCTACTAAGATAGGAGAAGAAATAAGATACTTCAACTCCTTAAAAGCGTGAAAACACTCGTCATCAAACTTGAATTCTACATCCTTTTCCAATAACTGGGAAAGTGGCTTGGCAATCTTAGAGAAATATTTGATGAATCGCTTATAGAACCCGACATGGCCAAGAAAGCTTCATATACCCTTCACACTTGTAGGTGGAGGCAATTTCTCAATAGTAGCAATTTTGGCTTTATCCACTTCTAAGCCCTTCTTAGAAACCCGGTGACCAAATACAATGCCTTCTTGCACCATGAAGTGACATTTCTCCCAATTAAGAATCAAATTGGTTTCTTCACACCTTTTAAGCACTGCATCCAAATTATCCAAGCAAGAATCAAAAGATTGACCAAAAACAGAAAAGTCGTCCATAAACACTTCAATGGTTTTCTCAATCATATTAGCAAAAATAGGGATCATACACCTTTGAAATGTGGCTGGAGCATTGTAAAGTTCAAATGGCATTCTTTGGAAAGCGAAGGTGCCATAGGGACAAGTAAAAGTCATCTTCTCTTAGTCTTCCGGGGCTATGGCAATCTGATTATACCCTGAATAACCATCTAGAAAGCATAAGAACTCCTGGCCCGCTAGCTTGTCAAGCATCTGATCAATAAATGGTAATGGAAAGTGGTCCTTCCTTATAGCAGTGTTAAGCTTCCAATAGTCCATGCAAACCCGCCATCCAGTTACTAAGCAAGTATGAATCAGTTCATTTTGGGTGTTAGCCACTACAGTCATGCCACCCTTCTTAGGGACACATTGGACTGGGCTCACCTATAAGCTATCGGAGATAGGATATACAATTCTAGCTGAGAGCCATTTGAGAATTTCCTTCTTAACCACTCCTTTCATCATCAGATTCAAGCGCCTCTGATGCTCAATGGAGGTTTTGTGATATCCTCCAATAAAATCTTGTGCATACAAATAGAAGGGCTTATTCCCTTAATATCGGCTATAGTCCACCCAATGGTACGCTTGTGCTCTCTTAAAACTCTTAGGAGCTTCTCTTCCTGTAAATAAGAGAGGATAGAAGATATGATCACCGGTAGAGTGTTAGAAGTCCCAAGATAAGCATACTTGAGATGAGAGGGTAGTAACTTCAACTCTAGAGCTAGAGGAACTTCAATAGAAGGCTTTAATGGAGTACTTAAGGCATCAGACACCTCAAGTGGTTCAAAAGTCCTTGGCCTTGAATGAGGAAATGATTCCATATGAAAGAGATTTTCAATAGCTTCATCATCAAACTCCTCTAAGCTCTTCTCACCAATAAAAAATGCCTCTAAAGGGTCTTTGATCACGGAGGCATGTGATTCTTGAGGAATAACTGAATCTAATATATCAACAAAAGAACATTGAGATGAATCATCATGAAACTTCAAGGCTATTGGCATGTTGAATATCACTTTCTCATCATCAACCCTCAAAGTGATCTCACCCTTCTCTACATCAATGAGAGTTCTTGCAGTAGCTAAAAATGGACGGCCAAGAATGAGAGAAATTTTCCAATCAACTTCACAATCAAGCACAACAAAGTCTGCTGGAAAGATAAACTTGTCCACTTTAACTAGAACTTCTTTAATGATTCCTCTAGGTTTAGAAATACTACGATCCGCAAAGAGAAGGGTTATCGTAGTAGGCTTTAGCTCTCCCAAACTCAGTTGATTGAAAATAGCTAAAGGCATCAAATTAATGCTTGCACCCAAGTCACAAAGAGCTTTACCATTGAAGTTAGTACCAATGTTGTAAGGGATATAGAAGCTTCCTGGATCCTTAAGCTTAGTGGGCAACTTTCATTGAATAACTGCACTACACTCTTCAGTCAATGCCACAGTTTCAAATTTATTGAATCACCGCTTCTTGGACAAAACATCTTTGAGGAACTTAGCATATTTAGGCATGCTTTCCAAAGCTTCAGTAAACGAAATGTTCACATGGAGTTGCTTGAACATGTTCATAAACTTTTTGAATTGAGCATCTTCCTCTTTATTTTTGAATCTTTGAGGAAAAGGTAGAGGTGGCATAATGGTGGGGGAAGTGGGCTTTCTCTTTTTCTCATCATTCATCTCTTGCTCCACCTTCTTGCTTTTGACAACATCATCCAAACTTTCTTCAGTTTGCTTTCTCTTCCTAGTGTCATCCTCTTCAACTGTGATTGCTTGATCCGTAACTTCTTCATCATCAATAATTACTTGGTCATCTTGCTTTGGGCTAGACTTACTTGAGCTGGGTACATCCAGTAACATCTTGCCACTTCTCAAGTTAATGGCATTGCATTCCTCTTTTCCATCCCGTTTTGGATTAGGGATAGTATCACTTAGGAGGCCATTTCTTGGTTGAGTACTCAAGTGTGAAGCAATTTGTCCCATTTGTATTTCAAGATTCTTGATTGCCGTGTCGTGAAGGGAAACTGTGCCAATTAAGCCTTCTTGACCTTAGAGAAGTTGCCTCAAAAGTTTGTTTGTCTCGGAATCACCCTCTTGTGACTTTTGTGGGTGCTCAAAGCCTGGGGGCCTCGTTGGCTTACTAGTAGAAGCATAGTGATTGATTGGGTTCTCACTAGGTCCAGTCTTCCAAGAGAAGTTGGGATGATCTCTCATACCCTTGTTGTAGGTATTAGAGTAAGGGTTGTCACGTGGATATCTTTGATTATTGTTCAAATAATTCACCGACTCCATAGTATGACATTCTTCATAGGAGTGAGCTTCTCCACATATTTCACAAAAAGGACTTGGAGCTTGGATGACATTCACATTCTTGGAAGAATTTCTCTCTATCTTCAACTCAAGTTGATCGAATCTCTTGGCCATTGCTTCAAGTTGAGCAATAATTTCCTTTGACACAATTGTACCACTTGAAGAGCTTGGTTCTTTATATGTCCGATAGCTAGAACGTGATATTTAAAATTGTTGCAAGGAACTAGAAGCTATGTCCTCATACAACTGTAATATATCACAAACCTGCATCTTACCAATTCCACAATTTGAGGCATTATTGAGCATATTTGAGGTGGACACATCCAGTCCTACGGCGAAAGCTTTAAGCAAGACATAGGTCTTTTGTTCATGATTAGGACAACTATGCCACATCTCCTTGAATCGCTCCCATGCTTCATGAAAGAGTTCACCTGGATCTTGTTAGAAACCCAAGAGTTCAGCTCTTTGAATCGCCCGTCTACCCCTAGGAATGAACCTTACCTTGAATTTGGATGTCATTTTATCCCAAGTAGTGATTGAGTTAGGAGGTAGAGTGGTAAGCCAAGCTCTTGCCTTCTTGTCAAGTGATAGGGGGAAGAGTCACAATCTGAGTGCATCAGAAATTACTCCTTGAAATTTGAAGTTCTCACACACTTGTACAAAGCATGTCAAATGGTTAGTCGGATCTTCATTCTGAGTCCCTGAGAATAAACCAATCATTTGGAGCATTTGAATTATGATTGGTTTCAACTCAAAATTATAAGCCTGAATAGCAGGGAACTGGATGCTAAATTGATAGGTGGAGCTTTCTTGTTCCACGTACTCATCCAAAGTGCGCTCCAAATCATCATCATTAGGATTGACCATATTGAAATATGGATTAGGATGAGGTGGTGGTCTCAGTTGCTCTAGTACCGGTAAAGGTTCAGGTCCTTGGATAGGTTGTACTAGAGGTGGAGTTTCTGGTTCAGTGTCAAGATCTTCAGAAAATATTCTTCAACCACTCCCTCAAAAATAACTTCTAAATCAGTTTGCATACGGAGCACATGTACTTACAATTCAAATATCTCACAACGAGTATCAAACTTATCAACAAGTAAGACTAAACTAATAACAACAAGAAAAAGAGCTATAGCTATTACTATACTTAAAAACAAAACCAATTAAGAAAGTGAAATAAGAAGAGAAAAAGGATTCAAGAGTAATCAAGCACACAATTACACTAATTAACTCAAAAGACTTAGTTAATAGTCCCCGCCAACGGCGCCAAAAACTTGTTCGCCTCCGCAAGTGCACGGATCACGTCAAGTAATAAAGTGATAAGTAAAGATCGTTCCCACGAGGACTATGACTAAAGCGAGCTAACTAATGAAATAATGTTCTCAATTAGGTTGAATGTAATCATTTGAATTTAAACAAGGTTGAATAAAAACTTTTGATGAAAAATAACAAACTATTTCTAAAACTAACAATTACTAAGAAAAACATAATTCTTTGATTTCAAATATTAGATGAAGCCTAGGGTTATTTATCCCCTTTGTACTTCATAAAACTTGATGAATTTCCTCTCTATTAGTGTTTTCAATGGTAATATGTGTTAGTCCAAAGTTCAAAGGCATTTGGTTACACTTTCTCAAGTCAAAACCAAGTTTATATCCTCACTTAATATGCACAATCTCTTGCTATAATTAAGAGAAAATATTCATTTAGCAACAACCTCATTGACAATGCTAGGTTAGTAATTATATTTCTATGTTACTAACAAACCATCCATTTAATACCTAAATTTCAAGTCTAGCATGATTTTACCCAAGTTCTACATATAGATTAGCTTCCTCAAGTCAAATCTAAATAAACAATTCAATCTAAATGGTGGCCAAACATTTAAAAGCATTAAGTAAATAATAAAATCAACACATATATATCATTAACAACTAAAAGAGAGGAGTGATCAAGTCTTAGTCCATACAAAGTCTCAAAATAACCCTAGAATGAAGAGTTTAGCTATACATAATCATAAAATAGCTACAACTATATGAAATAATTACAGCCATAATCAATATCTAACAAAGAAAGAGAAGAGGAATGAGAAAAACCAAGGATTTTTCCTTTTTAACTCCTCCAATCTTCAACCCAAGGTCCAAACTCTTAAAGAACTTCAAAACCCTAGCACCCAAGCTCCAAAGAACCCTTCCAAACTACAGAATGATGTATTTTTGGGCTATCCCTTCCTTAAAAAGCCTCCTCTAGCATTTCAGCAAGTAAAATGCAAGGTTGTACTGTTTGTCGTGTGCTTCGGCACACGATGCCAAAGTAAGTTCTGGTCTCCATTGGCTTCAGCCAAGGGTCACGTGCTAAAGCATATGACACAGTGAGTTCTAACCCTGTCTGCTTCAGCACACACATCTTTGGCTGAAGCATATGACACATGGAGCTTAGATCTCCATGTGCTTCAGCATACGTGTTGTTGGTTGAAGCCAACAACACAACACTTTCTCCTTGAGCTTTCTTTGCCATTCCTTTTTGTTGTTATTGTTAAAGAAATGAACTATCCTATTTGTACCATAATTGCTAATATATGCAAGTTGAAACTCTGTCAACAGGCTTGGGATTTCATACCTAGAACTGACAGAGATACAAGAATGTGCAATTTTTCAGGCTGCTATTTCCACTTAATAAATGAAATTTCAAGGATTCTATTAGTTCATATGGATGAAGTCTTTCTGACCTATCAGGCTATCAATCATATGCTATAGGCTGGGATTCCTTTTTTTTTTACCGTTTAAGGTAGGCTGACAGTTTAAATTTGAGGAATAAAGTGGAAACAAAAATTACAATATATAAACAATCTAAAGCAAAAAAAAATAGACTGGAAGAGTTTCAAACCTTCATTAATGCACAAATAAGAATGAGTGAAGCAGCTGGCAAGATCAGAGGGCAGACGGAGATTGGATGTGAGAGTCACTGGTAGAGATAGAGTGAATAAGATGGGGGAGACAGAGATCGGAGGCGAGATGTCGGTGGTAAGGGTAGAGTAAAGCAACTGGTGAAGACGGAGATCGGAGGTGAGATTAGAGGGGAGACAGAGATCGGAGGCAAGACGTCACTGGTAGGGGTAGAGTAAAGACGCTGAGGGGACAGAGATTGGACTCGATGGCCGCTGGGTGAGGTGAGTCAAGTAGCTGGGTCGCTGGTAGTCAGGGCAATGGTTCAGTGGCTGAAGAATGAAGACTGAAGCAACAGGGGAGTTGGCCATACCGAGGAAGTCAATCTCTTAGGTTGGGATTTAAGGTTAGTGAGTAGTGAGTAGGAGTGACTGAACCAGTTGAGCCACACATGCTTATTATTATTATTTTTAAGTTACAGGCTCAGGCCAGCCTGACTGGCTTGTCAGTAAGCCTAGGCCTGACCTTTTAACAAAAACAGGCTTCGAAATAGGCATGGGCCTAGCCTTTTAGCCTAAAAGGCCATGCCTGACCAGGCCAGAAATAGGTCAGGCCCCAGGCCGCTTGGCTTGTTTCTACCCCTACTCACTAATCTCCCACAATCTCTCCCTCTTAAACCTTCCTCCCTCTCTCTCTCCCCCACACTCCCTCTCTTTCTCTAGCTCCGCAGTTTCCCTTGCCATTCTTCTCTTCTGCCCTCTCCCTTTGCCTTACAGGCCACATCCAACCAAGCTTCTTGATGATCTCCCATCGCTGGCAATCTTCTTACTCCCTGCCACCCACCACCTCCTTCTCATCCCTTATCCATCATAATGATGACGGCTTGGAGGATAAATACCTGACCTCATTGTCCCCCTTCTCCTGCGACAGCAAGGACAAAGAGGCAATGATAAGATGGTGAAGAGCGTGGCTACGAAACCTTAGATTTATTGTTTGTTTCAATTTTGTTGTGGGTTTGATTTCTTTGTTCATACATTGAAAAAGGTCGCTTTCATTCTATTTTGATTTTGTTGATGTTGAGGGGTTGAAAGTGGTTCTAGTTAAGGAAAAGCGATGAAGGATTTGGGACAAGTGAAGGTCATGTTGTTAATAGTGGAAGAAATGGTGGAAGTCGAGAGGGAGATAGTTGATTTCTTTGTTCATACATTGAAAAAGGTCGCTTTCATTCTATTTTGATTTTGTTGATGTTGAGGGGTTGAAAGTGGTTCTAGTTAAGGAAAAGCGATGAAGGATTTGGGACAAGTGAAGGTCATGTTGTTAATAGTGGAAGAAATGGTGGAAGTCGAGAGGGAGATAGTTGATTTCTTTGTTCATACATTGAAAAAGGTCGCTTTCATTCTATTTTGATTTTGTTGATGTTGAGGGGTTGAAAGTGGTTCTAGTTAAGGAAAAGCGATGAAGGATTTGGGACAAGTGAAGGTCATGTTGTTAATAGTGGAAGAAATGGTGGAAGTCGAGAGGGAGATAGTGGGAGAAGAGAGAGATGATTTATTTTAAAATAATAATTTGAAGCAATAAAAAAGAGAGAGGGTGACTAGGGCAAAATTAATGAGATGGTGCATTTTAATTGGACAATATAGGAATCTAATGGTATCAAATGACACGTGGCTAATAGTGTGGGACCCATAAAACCTAAAAGTAACATCAGCATGCCTTAATTAATAGTGGTGGCCTTTTTGCCACATGTAAAAAAGTTCATAAGCATTTTTGCACTTAATAAAAATTTATAGTGCTGGATAAATATTGAGAAAAATTTATGGACATTTTTGCCCTTTAACCCTTAAACTAACAAAAGAGAATTTTTTACCTGAATTAATAATAGAGATTTATTTATACAAATTTGATACTTTTAGTTTCATGTTATAAGTCAATGACCTTGTAGTCTAGTGGTATGATAACTCCCCGTTAAATAGAAGGTCACACGTTTAACCCCGCTTGTAACCTCAGACTGTTAATCTTGGCCTCTGTAAATGAGAAAAAAATAGTTCCCTGTCATGACATAGAAAAACATGTTAAAAACATTCATAGTCAAATTTAGGAAGCACAAGCTGTCATAAATGCTTTATCTTTGTGATTGCAGTAATAACAGGGACCTAGCTTCCCTCCGCTACCATGTCTCTTCCGCACCAACCCTTTTCTTGAAACTATACTGTTTTGGTGTAGTTTTGAGAAAATGATGGGGTTGAATTCCCTCCTTCCCCTAAAAAAATGGTATATAGTATTTTAAAGTATTTTTTTGGATGTATCTAATATCTTAAAATATTTTTTAAATAGCATGCAGTATTCTAAAATAATTTTTTTAGTTGTACCCAATGTGTTAGCAAATTGATTGCAATTTTACCCTTAATCTATTTTTTCAGCTCCAAAAATTACTTTAAAAATATTTTTGGTGCTTTTAACCCTTTAAAATATTTTTTCAGTTACACCTAGTGTTTTAGGAGATTGACTATAATTTTACCGTTAATGTATGTTTCTTAGTAGTAACGAGCACTCAAAACTTAGTATACTGATTTATTGATTTCCGCTCACTCTAAAATATTTTTATAGTAACACCTAATATTTTAAAGTAATTTTTGGAGCTGAAAAAATATATTAAGGTAAAATTACAATCAATTTTCTAACACACTGGGTACAACTGAGAAAATATTTTAAGGGGTTAAAAGCACTAAAAATTATTTTAGGATACTGTATGCTATTTAAAAATATTTTAAGATACTAGATATATCTAAAAAAATACTTCAAAATATTGTATATCATTTTTTTAGGGGAAAAAAATTTAGCCCCATCATTTTCTCAAAACTACACCAAAACGGTGTAGTTTTAAGAAAAGGATTGGAAAGGATTGGCAGCGGACGGGACCTGACAGCGGAGGGAAGCCAGGTCCTAATAACAAAGGCTTCATAATATAACATCTCATATCTGATAGAGAGGTTCTGTGTAGTTTATTAATATTATGGTAGAGACATCAAACTTGATGTTAAGCTTTAAAATAAGAATAATAATCCTATTCATAATAAAACAGTAAAAATAATTAAAGAATCTCGCAGTTTTACTTTTTACATGTTTAGGTTGAAGCTCCAAGAGTCTGAGTCACTCCCAACTTGTATAATACTATCATCTTGCTGATAGCGTCACAGTGGAGGCTGTAACATTGGAATTAAGGAAAGCAGCTGAGGCTAAGATGCCTTCCCTAGCCCTCAAATTATTTTCAATAAAGACAGGCATTGTGGGTTTCATCTGCTCCACTAAGCCCTTGCTTCTAAGAAGAAGAACAACTTCAGACATTATATTGTTGGCCTCATTGCAGGAGATGCTTGGGTACAAAGCAAACCAATCTCTATGATTTTCTTCATTTCTTTTGGATCATACTCATTAGGGTCTAAGGTCTTATCCACCAACTTTAATTGCATGTCTTTTCTCATATAGTTTCCATGCCTGCCAGGTGAGATCAAAATGTATTAGAGCACAAGGGGGAAGACAAAATAACAAAACTTAGGGTAGGGTTAAAAACGAGCAATTTCTTTGAAGGTATTGATTAAGTGGTGATGAGCTGTTAAATATATCTCAAAATTGCATCCAAGTTTTCTTAAATACAGGAACTTCTTACTTGTTAAAGGAGGAATTTGCCTTCATCATAATGATCAACCTTTAATTCAATGCTTTTGGCCGCTAATGATTTCTAGGAGTACAGCTCCATAACTATAGGCATTGACCTTCTCTGATAGTATGCCTTGAATTGCATACTCAGGTGCTGTGTATCCCCTGACAAATCATAAGGACAATGACATCGACACAAATATGTAAATATTACAATACTTTAAAATATGAAATAGACTAATGCAACAAGACTGGCCCATTGACTGATGTATAGATTTTATTGATGTCTTATGTAATACATGTAATATAATTGTTGAAGATTAAACAAGTTCAATGTTTTAACTTACAATGTTCCAGCAAACCTTGTACTCAGATGAGATTGGTCCTTAGATAGAAGTCTTGCTAACCCAAAATCAGAAATTCTAGGTTGAAAATCATCTTCTAAGAGGATGTTGTTAGTCTTTATATCTCTATGTATGATAGAAATATAGAATTCCTCATGTAAATAGGCCAAACCCCTTGCCGTGCCTAAAATTATTTCATACCGTTGCTTCCAGTTGAGAAAATCTTTGTTTTTATCTGTTTCACATTGAAGGGTAAGGAAAAAGGAAGAATAAAACATAAAATCAATTCTCAAAATGTTTCAGCTAGTAGTAAACTAACACAAATTTTTGTTAAGTTTCTGTTAGAAATGTTGAGGATATATTGCTAAATAGAAAATACATCCACATATTACAAACAAATAATTAATGGTAGGCAATACTTAAAGAACTTCATGGTTGATATGAGCTACCAAATATGAATTTGTGAAGACTGTTGTTTTTCATGTATTCATAAACCAGGATCTTCCGTTGGCCTTTACTGCAACATCCCAAAAGCCGAACAATATGCCGATGATGGATATTACTTTTGAAGCTTCACTTCACCTTCAAAATCTTCTATTGTGTGGCCTAAAGCTAATTTCTTGACTGCAACAATTTTCCCATTCTCAGGAGTGCCCTGTCCATGGTGATTAAGAGTTTCAATCATGAAAATAATTCACAAGTTATGCTTTTCTCTTTGGAAATATAGCCTTTTCTACAGAGTCACTTAGTGCCCGTTTGGTTCACAAAATTGAAAGTAATATAATTTAATGTAATGATGATTACATAATTTGTTTGGTTTGTCATTAGAGAAAGATGATGCATATGCAACAAAACGTTTGGTTATATTACATTGAATATGAGAATATATGGTAGTAATATAGTAAAGGACAAAATTACCTTTTTCTACATATATAATAATGTACACGTTGGGTTCATGATAATTTTTTTTATTCCATGCTGTGTACACATTGGGTTCATATTAACTTTTTAATATTTAATGGTGAAAATATTATGCAGTGTATAGGTTATATTCATATTAATTTTTTAATATTTAATTATCAGAATATTATTTAATGAGATATTTTAATATTTTCTAACGGTGGAATATAATTTTTTAAATATTTGAATGGGGGAATATTTCTTAAATTTTTAATTTTTAATTATTTTTTTAATATTTAATGGTGGTAATTAAAATTATTTAATATTTAACAGCATTTATGGGTGGGTACTTTGGTCAATTTAAAAAATTATAATGTCAATATTGTCATTTTCACTGGATTACAGGATGTCTGCATCTTCATTCATCAATCCTAGCAGTGTAATCTTGATTACATTAAATGATGTAATCATCATTACAAAATTTAATTATCTTTACATTATATAAGCCTAACTAAACATTATAATCGCGCTATTACATTAGGATTACATGTAATCCTCTTTCATGTAATTAAACCAAACGGGCTATTAGAAACATCCTTGCTTAAAGACTAGACTAAATAATGAAAAAAGACAAAATTTTCACCTTGTAGACATCACTAAATCCTCCTCCCAGTTTATTTCCTTCACTAAAATTGTTTGTTGCAATCATCAAATCCTTATACCTGTAATTAACTGGGCCTTTCAACTCTGTTGCTCCCAATATGTCACCTGTCACTGTCAAGGAAAGAAAAAGTTTGAAACATCTTAACAAACGAGAAAATCAGTTAGTGATTCATGCCTTCATAGAGATGAAAAAGCCGAACTTTTTCTTTGGAGAAAAAAAAAACCTTTACTACTTGAGTCACTGAAGACATTTCAAGTAGCTTTACCTCTAGGAACCTTCTTTGGCCTCTTGGATTGTGTAATCATAAGAAACACTGTAAGGACAATCAAACCAATAGCTATACCTCTTACAATCCCACCAGCTATAGCTCTCCTCTTGCTTGAAACTAAAAGACAGAAACATAGTAAAATATGACCTCATTTTCCACTTCCAACAATTAAAAATTATAAATCTGAAGGGGCATATATTGAATTGAGAATTACTAAGAAGTCCCAAAGAAGGGATTTAATTACTGAAAAGTCTTGTTGATAAGTGAGCAGCATAAACTTGTTATTACTTATGGTACTAGAACTTGTCATTGCATGTTTTGGACTTTTTGAGTGATTAAATCTCTTTCTTGGGACCTTATATTAATTCCCCCTGTATTGAATCTTTCAAATGAACTGAACCTTGTTTCAAGAAGGGTATGATATCCATGGTCTGGTTATCTAGAAAGAAAGGAATGGTGGAGTATCTCTTGAAGCACCCAGCATCAAAAGCTCTACCCTCCAAAGTGGGAAGACAGATCTTCAGATTGTTGTAGCTAACTTTCAAGCAATCAAAGCAGCCACTATCTGCTATGGTACCAACACATTGAGCAATAGCGTAAACATAGTAGGACCATTGTTAGGTACTTGAGCCTTTGCGGCTGCAAAGAAACCAGTCATTCTGGGTATTGCTCTTTTGAGATTGATTAGCACTTGTTGAGCTGTTGATTCAAATGTTGTATTATCTCTTGAAGTTTGATTCCCACAAGCCATGCTATTGCCAGGCTGAGTTGTCTGATAGAAGAAACTGCTGCTCTCATACCTAATGAATCATATCATTTTATTATTCCACTTCAATTTTCACCTAATTTCAAACACTTCCTTTTTTTAACTCACAATGAACAATTTACCCCTTGAGTTCTAAATAGATGGCACCTGAACTTCATGAAGCGATGGCATGAGGATGAGATTTCTTGACAGAAATATTTTTGCAGATGGAGGCTCGTTTCATAGATGTTCGTTACTTGAATCCGATGGTTCAGCTTAAATAGATGCAACAACTCCAGCTCTCTGTGGACGAGTATATTGATGCTTTCGATAATCTGAAGGAGGTGGATATCTTGTTTTCACAAATGGTTTACCCATAATTTACAACTGATTTAAAACTTCAAATCAATTGTACAAGTTATGAATGTGGCTATTAAAATTGGATATAATTAGTTGAGTTTCATATAAGTCACCTGGGAATGGGTCGTTTGTCTCCTAGTGCTCTTTGAACCCCATTTCCTAATAGGTTACGTGGCTTTTACAAATGGTTTACATGAAATTCACAACTAGAAGAAACCTTCAAAGTAGTTTCATAAATTGTGATAAGATTACTGAAATCGTAATACAATCAATTATGCTTCATTTAGTATGTACCTGGAAGTATTTTTTGTGCAAGTTTTGTGCAAGTGGAAGTGAAAATGGAAATTAAAATAGAATTAGAAGTGGAAAAAGAAGTGGGTTTTAAACATGTTTAGTAGGATAATGGAAGTAGGGTATAAATTTTAATTAAAATATGTAATTCTAATATGAAAATACCAAAATACCTTAAGAAAAACTCTTCCCTTGCATCCACGATCAACATGCAAGAACCATAGCATCGGAAAAATCCTCAACGGAAAAGTCAAGCTCAAATTTGTCAAGAACTACAAAAAACCTAATCCTATTTTCATCAATCATGGATTCAATAATGTAATGAAGAAAATGAAGGCATGTGTGAAGGAGGAAGAGGGAGAGGTGACAAAGTTGAGCTCGCCAAAGAGGAGTTGATGCCGCATAGGAGGTAGTAGAGATGACATCGTGGGGAACAGAAGTAGAATGGAAGAGTTGAACTTGCCATCAGATTTGACGTCGTTTTGCTTCAAGATGGCAAGCAAGTGATTGAACTTGTCGTCACCGTAGAGAGCACAGACCAACGAGAGAGCAATGACTGAGGATTGAAGTCTGGGTTGTAGATATGAGTCGTCGTGGGTGAGAGATAGAGAGAGCAACAAATGGAGACAAGCAGCGGAGAAAGCGGTCGCGGATCAAAGGGTGAAGGAGAAGACGAAGAGCCATCCACCATTGTCCTCGCTTTTGACGACGCTGTCGTCTTTCATTCTTCTCGGATGTTCCACAGAGAGAGAGAGAGAGAGAGTGTGAGTGATGGGGGGCAAAAATGTCACTTTCCATAGTTTCAGAGAAATGAAATCTGGGTTCCTTAGGTATAGGTGTGGAACCTAGTTCCATCATTTTTTTTTTATGAAATTGGGGTTCTGTATAGAATTGGGCTCTTACATATCAAATTGGCCATTTTTCAATTCCCACACCCCAACGCCACTTCCAAGGTTTCAATACCATGCTACCAAACTGACAATTATAAGTTCCAGATAATGAATTAGTGCACGCTATTCCTTTATCTTGTCTCTCTTTTCTCTCTCTGATCTTATTCATAACATAGCGAAAGAATGTCCTTTTTTTCCTTATTTATAAACCACATAATTAAATTTTATATATAAATGTACAATTTTATCTTTCAATTAGGATTAAGTTGAGAGGGCACACATGTGTATCTACTCCTCTATTCCTATTCACAACAAAAAAAAAGTCCTATTTTGTCCTATTTATAATTAATCATATCATTAAAATTTTTTTGTAAATATAAAATTTTACTTCTATTTATTCTTATGTAGACTTTGTACTCGTGGGGTTAGAATGTATGTTAATATGTGGTAAGTTGAAATTTTTTTAAATTTTAAGACGGAGTTAATGAGATTGAATGTTTTTCTTAACTCTAGTGAAATATATTGAAAGTGACTTATAAATAAGATCTAATGAGAATGTGTGAGTGAGAGGGAAACCATTGCCTCGGTAAAGACAAATAATAAAGGAATAATTACTATGAGGTTCCAAGAAAAGAATATAATCACTAAAAAGTCTCACAATGAGTAAGCAACATGCAAAGACAAGTTTTAATGCATAAAATTACACTATTTCTATGATGTTAACTTCTTTAGGACCTCATAGTGATTCTCCTAATAATAAAAAGAATTATGAAACTAATAGTTCAAATAATGAAAAAATGGATTGATTATTCTACTACTGGATGCATGATATTCTTTTTGATTTGGTCAAGAGAATATCCAAGTCACTTTGGATTTGAAACTAATTTTTTAAAGGGTAAAGAGTTTTTGCTTCTCCTAACAAATACACTTCACGAAATTTGAACAATTGTATTCCCCTTCTTATATAGATGTGATCGCTTACTACCTCAACTAATCGTTAGTTGGTTGTGTGGGATATTATGGACCATTTTTACTTCTTCCCAAAATGCACAAACAATATAATACTCTGTATTATATAATTGTGTTGGACCATTTTTGCTTCATGCCGAAATGCACAAACAATATAATACTCTGTATCATATAATTATGTGCAATGTATTAAAATAATTGGATAAAATATAGTGACCTCCTGTTTTGCTAAAACATTATAAACTCTTGGATGAAACAGTTATGTTGAGAGTAGTATTTTCCATTTGTAGCTTTATATATAATTCTTGAATTCAAAGTAACGATCAGCTTTCAGCAGTACCAAAATTGTTACAAAATAAATATTATTGTAGTTTGTTATGAAAATTTGTTAACTAGCAATTTGTCAAGATAAGGGGTTCCCCACAACTTGTTGGTAGCTGCAGCAAATAGTATCTTATTTGAATAAATTTATTTGAACAAAATTGATAAACATACAAAAAGTTAATAAAATAAAATGAATAATATTTTAAGATGAATTTGTCTTTTCTCCACTTTTTTTTCTATCCACTTTCCTTTCAATACTTATATCCATTTTAGATTTAAATTTAAACGGTTCAGATGTGATATTTTATAAAATTATTTTTAAATATTTTTATTGTAATTTTAAATTACCACAACTAAATTAAATTTATCATTTTAAATTTATTTATTTTAATAATTTATTATTTTATTAATAATTTTATAAAACATTAAATCTGAATTACTCAAATTATAATATAAGGTATGAGGGAAGCCAAGTCCCATTTATGACGTACCCTGTTATCAATCTGATTCTTCTCAAATTTTTTATACAAAGAAAAAATATCATTTAAAATTTCGATAATGTAATTATAGAAATTCTTTTTGATCAATAGCTATATAAATTCACACCATATGCACACACATCTATTGAGTTGGGGTATTATATCATACTATCAGTAATTTATTGAAATTAGATATTTTAAATAATTTCGTAATGAATATCTTATCTATATGCCTTGCTATTTATGAAAAGAGAAGCCAAATTTTTGGACACCGTACCTGAGGAAGCAGCCGTCGTAGGTGACACGCGCACCGTTGGGTGCGCCGGGGCAATTATGTATATGTGCGGCGGCGACGTCAAAGCAAGCGGCACAGTTAGCGGGGGAGTGGTAATTTCTGCATTGAAAGAGAGCGTAAACGGGTCTACCTCCCTTAACTTGCTGCGTCGTCGCAAAACGCTTCCTCTGAGTTCTGAGTTCACTAAACGTTGCGTTAAGGTTGTTTCTGAAGCTGGCCAGGTTGCTGGAGACGTTGTACTGGCTGCAGCCTCTGTTCAGAAGATGGGTCTTGGGGTCTGAAACGACGCCGTTGAAGGAGCAGCAACATGACCAGAATATGAAGCTTGCAGTGGCTAAGGGAAGCAGATTGTTACAACGTCATTGAAGCATCTTTTGTTGGACAAGATGAAGAAGATGGGGAGAGAGGGATGGAGATGAAAACTAAGGGCTTGATTGATTATATTTTTTTTTTTTCAGAAATAGTTTTATAAAATAATTTTTGGAAGTAAGTTTTAAAAATTAAAAAAAAATCTGTTTTGATATATTATTTTGAAAAATCTGTTTTTGAAGTGATGTAGTAGTACGGTTGCTGGTGATGACATGTCAGTGGTTATCACTAGTAGTGTAGTGTCGATAATTGATAAGTGACGGTCTCAAAAAATAAAAAATAGGAAAACAAAAACAAGAAAACAACTAAAAACTATTTTTATTTTTTAGTTTTTAAAAACAACTTTTTATTTTTTTGTTTTTAAAAACAACTTTTTATTTTTTTGTTTTTAAAAACAATTTTTTGAAAACAGTTTACTAAAGAAGTTTTATTATTTTTAAAAATAAAAATACAATTTTTAAAAACAAAATCAAACAGCCCTAAGTGTTTTTAGTAGGGTTGTCCATGGACCGGACCAGACCGGGTTGGGCCTCAACCCGAGGTCTGGTCCTTATAGGACCTCGGGCTGGACAAGTCAGCCCGAGGTCCGGTCTGGTCCAGCACCAGCCCGAGCTCGGGCTGAACCAGACCGGTCCAGTGGACTGCCTGGACCAGTCCAGGCAGTCCAGGACCTATTTTAATTTTGTTCTCCCTCTTGTTTGGATTGATGCAAAGAGCTAGGGACAGTGGAAAAATGCATAATAATACTTATAATTGAGAAAAATATATCACAAAATATTAAAACTCATTCATAAATCCATAATAATCTCCAACAACATTGAACATGAATAAAAAATAACAACATTTAAGTTACTTTAATACAATCCATAACAATCAATTAAACACATTAAATCTAATAAGTATAAAAAAATTATTTGAGTTTTGAGGATTAAAAAAAATTATACAAGATATTTTTTTAAAAAAAAAATCGGGTCGGACCGGACTAGACCGAAGGGTCTGGACCCTTGACCCGATGTCCGGTCCGACCCGATCAGTCTGGTCCAGTCCGGTCTGTTTAAAGTGTCTTGGACTGATTTTTGGTCTTCTGGACCGGGTCGGGTCGGACCGGGTTGGACCCGGACCAACCAGACCACCGGGTTTTTTGGACATCCCTAGTTTTTAGAGTGTGAAGTTCCGTATAGGAATGAATTTTGATGCCTATCAGAAATGTGGACCGCCTAATGGGATTTAATTTTTTTTATTTTTTATTTTTTTGTAAAAAATTATTTTAATAGGTACATAATCTAAAGTAAATATAATTTTTTAACTAACATTTTTTTAAAAATAATTTTTTATTTAAAAATTACCCATTTAAAAAAAAATCTAAATTTAAACACTCCAGATCTGAACGGTGCCTATCCTAGCCACCCAAACTGATTCTGTGAAGTATATAGGAAACGGAAGGAAAGGCATTTCATTTACCGTCCTTTCTTTTTTGTACCCTCACACAAATAAGTTTATCAATAAAAGAAAAAACCTCCAGAAACATGTACCTATTAATTGTAATTGTAATTGTGATTGAGGAGTTTCTATTTTCTTGAAAATATACAATTATAAAATAAAATATAAAGCCGAGCTTTTATCTGCTTGCTTAAATAACAAGAGCTCTTATTTATTTAGACCCACTTTTGGTACTTATCAAGGGTGATAAACACCGGAGTCTAGACAATTTGGAGAGCCTAAATTTATTTTTTTAAAAATTTGTTTTAATGTGTGTATTTAAAATAAAAATAATATTTAATTGTCATATTTTAAAAAATAATTTTTATATCTCAAAATTCTGAGTTAAAAATTTTAAAAATAGATCGTTGTATTTGGACATGTAAATCTCACTGGGCACCACAATTAATGATAAGCACTATATTATGTATAGCCGGTAAAACGGTTGCGGGCTACACCAACCGGCCCCGTTCAGCCCACGGGCTATAGCGGGCTAACCCACTTTCTTTTTCTTATAGAATAAATCTAAATACCTTGATCGTCTTTCTTTTGATGCCGTATTTAATTACTTCCTCATACTTTTTATTTGACACTTTTATTTTCATATTATATTTATTTATTCTACTATTTTTAAATTTAAAAGAGATATGTTTATATATTTTTGTGATATGAGTAGATGAAAAAGAAAAAGGAAAGTAAGAATAAAATTGGCTTCCTAATACAAATATATAAAAGAAAAGAAGTGTGATGTGAGTAAGTGAAAGAAAAAAAAGAGTGAGAATTTAAAAAAAAAAAGGAGTGAAATGATTTTAAAAAAATATAGACGGGCTAGCGGGCTAGCCTGCCAACCTACCTTGGCGGGATCAGGTTGCCATTTTGCTAGCCCACGAAGGGGGGGCTACACTAACCTGCCCGTTTGGACTACAACTCGCAGGCTGGTCTGAATTCCCACCACTAACGATATGCTTATCACTTCGATGAACTCTAAAATCAGCTCCCTCTCATCCATTAGAAAACAATTTCTTTATTTACCTTTATCTCCATTTCTTATCCATTTACTATCTCTATATCATTAGATTAACTTCGAATGGTTGAAATTTTATTGGTGCATTAGTATTTTTTTAAAAAAAATGTAAAGAGTATATTCCATTTATTCTAGAAATATAGACCATTTTTTTAGATATTAAAAGCAAATAAAAGGGTAACTTCTAACCATTTGCTTAAATCATAACTCTTGTTTCATTCAAACACAATTTTGTTACCTATCAAAGGTGATAAGCACCCAAATCTAGACAATTTTGAGAGCCAAAATTTAAGTTTCCTAACTTTTATTTTTTAAAAAGTTATTTAAATGTATAAATTAAAATAAAATAATTTTTTAACAGTCAGTTTTTTTAAAAAATACTTTTTATATTTAAAACTTATGAGTTAAAATTTTTAAATCTAGATCGTTGTATTTAGACATGGAAGTCTCACATGGAAGTCTCACGACAATGATAAAGCACTATGGTGCTTTTCACTTGTGATTAACTCTTAAACGAGCTCCCATTCTTCCATGAGAAAATAATTTCTCCATTTACTCTTCTCTTCAATTCCTTTCTATTTACTATCTCTATATCATTAGATTAATTTTTATTGGTTGCCTAAATTTTAATAGTCAGTTTTTCAAAAATAATTTTATATTTAAAATTTTAAGTTAAAAATTCTAAATCTAGATTGTTGTATATTGACATGGAAATTTCCCGATGATGATAAGCACAATGGTGCTTATCACTTTGATGAACTCTAAAACCAGCTCACTTTCATCCACGAGAAAAGAATTTCTCCATTTATCTTTCTTTCTATTTTCTTTTAATTACTATCTCTATATCATTAGATTAACTTCCAATTATTGAAATTGTATTGTTACATTTGTAATTTTTTTATATAAAAAAATGCAAATAGTATATTCCATTTATTTCAGAAATATAGACCATCTTTTTAGATAATAAAAGCAAATAAAAGGCTAACTACTTACCACTTGCTTAAATAATAGGCTAAAATACACATAATTCCCTCAACTTTAATTCAGTTGCATATAACCTCCCTCAACTTTAGAAGTTTAAAAATAACGCCCCTCAACTTTCAGATCTTAACCTCCAAACCCCTACCGTTAAAATGATCGTTAAATTTAACGAATTTTGAGCCACATCAGATCATTTAAAATTATATGGAAATTACATGTAATTTTTATTATTTTATTGATTTATCTTAATTAAAATTCAGAACATCAATATCGGGATAATTTTGTGATTTTACCCATTACAATATTGAATTGCTAACTCCCATGTTCTACACCATTTGTCGCCTAAACTCTGTGATCCCTGCTACTCTCTTGCACACGGGTGACTAAACAACTCACACTCCCTCTCATCTCTTTTGTTTGATATTATAGGGGTGGAAACAGGCCAGGTTTTACCCTTAACAGGCCAAGCCTATTTTGTAATAAGTTGGCTTGAGCTTGGCTTGTAGCTTGTTATAGGCCTTTTATCCAGCCTGAGCCTGACCTATACAAGGTCATAGCCTGGCCTGAAGCCTGTATTTTTGTAAATCTTATAAACAGATTAACAGGCCATAGGCCTCACAAAAAAAGGCTGAAAACAAACCACCTTTAAACAGGCCGAAAACAGGCCAAAATTACAAAAATACATCCTAAAATATGCTATAATCTTACTAATCAACAAGATAAAACCAAATACAATATGTTGCTTGTGCTTCTACTGCAATTCCCTAATTTCTTCTGCAAGCTGTCTCACACAACCTTCTTGGGTAAGAGCCTGCTCCTTTGCTGGAAGGTATAGCTGCTCTTTGTCTCTCCTTTCAAAAGGACCTAATTATATGAAACATACAAGGTAATGCATTTTATAAGTAAAAAGAGCAACATAGAATGCACATAAAAAAAAGAAGAGTTTGGGCTAGCAATTATCAGGAAATCAAGTATTGAGATGTACAATAATTTTTTTAAAAAAAGGTATTTGGGCTTATGGCATCATCAATCAAAATGACAACAACTCTACCAACAAATGGTTGTCAATTTGAAGAAATAAAAAGCCAGCCTTCCATTTACTAGGGCTTGAAGGTTATTAAAATGGGTCTAAAACGGCGGGCATTCTACCAACAAATGGTTGTCAGCTATCACAGTTGTGCAGCCATAGCTACCACATAAACATCCCAAGCCAATTGTAGTAGATTAACATATATCACCATCTTAAGAACTTGATTCCTCTGCAACTTTGTTTTTGGATTTCTAATGCATTTTTGTCTGTGATAACCAAAAAAACACATATATAAACTTGCAATCTGGGTAATATTTGATGTGGTTCAACAAATTCGTGATGTAAGTCAAATATTTTAATATCAGAAAACTTAAACTCCTACATGGATTGTATTAACCTAACGCTATTTGTACTCAAATTCCCAAATCAAGAATCCTCTATACCCTATTTTTTCATTGAACTAGATATTCTTTTTAATGAGTAGTACCTTCCATCTCCAAGCTCAAACAAAACCCTAATCCCAAATCCCCAAATCAGTTTATTTTCTTGGAAAAAGAGGAAACAACGAGGGAGAAGAGAAAGAGAGTGAGAGGAACTTACTTGAACGGAGAATGGAGAGAACATTGACAGTGTTGGCGAGCTTCAATACAGAAATGGCAGAGCAGTGAGGAAGACTGGTGATGAGACAAAAGAGAGGGTGAGACGAGCCTTCCATTTGCAAGCTTAGACAAAAAACTAATCCCCAAATCAGTTACTTTTCTTCAAAAAAGAGGAAACAGTGAGGGAGAAGAGAAAGAGAGTGGGAGGAACTTACTAGAAGGAGAACGAAGAGAACTATGACGATGTCATTGAGCTTGAAGACAGACGGCAGAGCACTGTAGAAGACTAGCAATGAGGTGAGGGCGAGGCGAAGTGAGGCAACAAGGGTTTGAGATTGAGGGGGAGCACAATGAGAAAATAAAAGATATATGATATTATTTATTATAATATATATATATATATATATATATATATATATATATATAAAACAGGTCATGCCGGCTTGACAGGTCTCAAAACAAGTCTAAGTCTGGCCTTTTAGCCTGACAGACCAGGCCTGATTAGTTTGAAAACAGGCCAGTCTGCAGGCCATTGACAAGCCGCCTAACCTATTTCCACCCTATTTGGCAGCGAACATCCCCTCTCATCTCTATCTTTTATGTTTCCCTAATTATGCTTTTCCATTTTTTCCTGTAACGTCACCTTGAGCTTTTGATGATCATCATTCAAAAAATCATTCTTCTGCTTTTCATCTCAATCAAATTTGAAAAATCATCCTTATACGTCTTGTCTTTTTCAAGTGCTGAGCTTTCACCTGATCAACAGTTATTCATGGCTGTTCTCTTGAGCAATTATAAGCCTCGTTGTACCATCCTACCTGAGATGGAGAAAGGTAGACGAGAAACACCACGACAATTAGGGATTTCATTAGGTATTGTTATTGGTAAAATCACAAAATTATCCTTCTATTGATATTCTGAATTTTAATTAAGATAAATAAATAAAATATTAAAAAAATTGCATGCCATTGCCATGTAATTTTAAATAATCTGATGTGGCTCAAAATCCATCAAATTTAACAGTCACTTTAACGGTGGGGGTTTTAAAGGTCAAGATCTGAAAGTTGAGGGGTGTTATATTTAAATTTTAAAGATGATGGAGGTTATATGCACCTGAGCTAATTTGAGGGAGTTATATGTATTTTAGTCTAAATAATAAGAACTCTTGTTTCATTCAGACACAATTTTATTACTTATCAAGGATGATAAGCACCCAAATCAAGACAACTTGGACAGCCAAAATTTAAGTTTCTTAAATTTTATTTTTAAAATTTATTTTAATTCGTGTATAATTTAAAATAAAAATAATTTTTAAATTTTCATTTTTAAAAAAATAATTTTTATTTTTAAAAATTATGAGTTAAAAATTTTAAATCTAGATTATTGTATTTGGACATGCAAATCTCACGATCATTTTGATGAACTCTAAAACCAGCTCCCTTTCATCCACGAGAAAATAATTTCTCCATTTACTTTTCTAACTCCTTTCTATTTATTTATTTTCTCTATATCATTATATTAATTTTCAATGGTTAAAATTTCATAATGCAAAGAGTATATTTCATTTATTCCATAAATATTTTGTTTAGATAATAAAAGCAAATAAAAAGCTAACTTCTAACCACTTTTTTTCCCAACTTCTAACCACTTGCTTAAATAATAAGAGATATTGCTTCATTCGACAAAATTTTGGTACTTATCAAGGTGATAAGCACCCAAATTTAGACAATTTGGAGCCCAAATTTTAATTTTCAATTTTTTAAAAAATAATTTTTATATTTAAAAATTATGAGTTAAACATTTTAAACCTAGATAGTTGTATTTGGACATGCAAATCTCACGACGATGATAAGCACTTGGTGCTTGTCACTTTGATGAACTTTAAGACTAGCTCCCTCTCATCCATGAGAAAAGATCGAATTTGCCCATTTACCTTTATTTCCATTTCCTTTTCATTTACTATCTCTATATCATTATATTAATTTCCAATAGATTTAATAATATATTATAACAATATCAATATAATATTGAATAAAAATAAATATAAATAAATTTAACTTACACAAACACAACTAGAAATGCATATGATAGAGGATAAAAATAGAAAAAAAATATAGAAAATTTTAATAAATTTTTACAGTATAAAGTATTTATATTAAATTTTAACAGTTTAAATTTATACGTGTGTGCGTATTTTTGTTATTTAATATTATTATAATATTATTATGATGTATTAAATCTCAATAATTAAAAATTGATCCAATAATATAAATAGTAAATGAAGAGAGAATTGAATTGAAGCGTAAATGGATACATTTCTCACCCCTCATCCATGCTACCTTGAGTTGTTAAGCTATGCAATTGTATTTTTCTCAAATAAGAGAATAAAGATAAAGGGGGAAAATAAGAATTATACATATCCATTATTTGGCAAAACAAGACATGCAAGACGAACTTGTGACGGAAGCACAGAGGGGTGAGGAAAAGGAGGCGGCGGTGGCCACAAGGCAAGAGAAAACAAGGACACGACCCACGAGGGATTTTATGGTTCATTTGTTGACGTCATGATATGATGGGGAACAAGAACCAGAAGGAGATAATTAGATAAAGGAGACTTGTTATTTTATGTGTGTTTGATATAAGACATATTTAGAGAGTTAATTTTGATTTTAAATATAACACAAAGTTATCATATTTGTTAATATTTTTTTAATTTACTCTTATTTGTGCTCTCTCAACAATAATTAAGGAGAAAAAAGAATGAAAGAATTATAGAAAATGACTAAGGGCTCGTTTGGTTCGATCCCACCCTGCAGTGGAGTGCAATGTGATGTAATGATAATGCAATATAATATTAATTACAGGACTAGTGTTTGGTTTAATTTTTAAGTAAGGTGCAATGAGTTATTATTTTAACAATTATTTAAAATTAATATATCATACAAAGTCTATTTTACCCTTATTATAATCTTTGTAAAAAAAATAGTTAAGAGTTATCGCGCTACCTCATCATAATTGTCATGCTATCTCACTGAGGATTGTCAGATGTCGATGTTGTGGTGGTGAAAGATGGTAATGGTGATGTGAAGGTAGTTATAGCAACAACAATGGAGGAGGAGGTAGTGGCGGTGATGACAAAGGTGGCAATTGTGGAGGTGGAAAAAGAGGAGGTGGCGGCGATGGTGGAGGAGGAAGTCGTGGGAGCTGTGGCGGTAACGGTGGTGAAGGAGGAGGTTGTGATGGCGGACAGTGGCAATGGTAGACATAGTGATGACGAGGTTTGGTCGAGGAGAAGGAGGTCATAGTAGTGGTGGCAACGGTAGAGGTGGCGGCAGTGGAGGAGAAGATAGTGGTGGTAGAGGGGGATAGAGTAGGAGGAGGTAGTAGCAGCGGCAATGATGGGGTGTGGCAACAGTAATAGTAGGGGGTGGCGAGGGTGACGGTGCATGAGGAGGAGGTAATGTTGGTGACGGCGGGTAACGGTGGCAATGGAGGAGGAGGTAGTGGTGGTGGCAGGGGGTTGCAGTGGTGGAAAAGGAGGTAGCGGCGGCGGTGGGGGGGTGGCAGAGGAGGAGGTAGTGGCGGTAGCGGTTGTGGTGTGATGTGACTAAGTGAAAAGATATAAGTAAAATAAAGAGAAGTGAAATTAAAGGGTAAATTGGCCTTTTTTAACTATGTAATGGGATGGTAATGAGGATTTATAGGAGGAGGTATGAATGAAGATTAGTAATTTTTTGGTAATCATCATTACCATGGTAAACCCTATTACCATGCTAAAAAGCAACCAAACACTTTTCTCATGGAATGCAATCATGATTACCATTGCATGCTTGCAATGAGATTGAACCAAATAGGCTTTAAGATGTTTTAGAAAATACATATTATATTAACTAACTTTTTTAATCTAATTAAATTAAGTAAATATGTCTTATATTAAGGATCGGATGAAGTATCATATTGGAGGGCACAACATAAGAAGGTAAATCCTAGGCAAGGATTTTGGACGTGGATCACTCTTAATCATCAATATTCAAATGGTCTAGATTTAATACAGAATCTAAAATAAAGAGAATATCTTAATTACTAGTTTTCCAAGAATATATTTTTAATTTAAAAATTACCGGTTGAAAATTTTGAGTATAAACCACAAACTATTTTTGGACGAGGGAGATCTTATGCTCATCACTATAATGAGCACTCAAACAAGGCAAGAGTCCTTATGTGTCATTGCAATTCTCTGTGTGGGTTTTGCACCTATGTTAACGAACAAATTTGATTGGGTTATAGGAGTTATGCATCTTATGAGGTTGAAGATATTGTGTTCTTTAATGTTCTCCTTGAGAATAGCAGATTGATCTTTTGAATGGGTCATCTTTTTCCTAGAGGTTTCACAATATTCTTCATCACTGATTTTTTGAGAATAGTCTCGGCCCACTTCATGCTTTTATCAGTTGGGCTCCACTTTCTTAAAGAAATTGGTATGTTAATTGAGGTATGTTGCTAAAATCACTTTCATTACTCACTACTGCACTCAATTGCTTCTCTTCAACTTCCAACGTGTGCAATGATGGTCCAAACTCGTCACTTCTAATCTATATAAACTCCCAATTTCCTTATGTTTATCATCCTCCTTTGTTTTTTCAATCACTTAGATGAAACTCCATACTGAAGACTTGCTAGAAAATTCACGGCATCATCCTCTTCTTCCACATCCTTTCCTTATTCATAAACTCACCACCTCCTTCTCCCCCTCTCCTCCATCACAAGCTTTGCCTCTGCCTCAAGTGGAGGCAATAATGCAGCATGAAGAACGTATTGACCATACAGTGAGGAGGCTGACCGGATATTTGTCGAGTATGAACAGGAAGGCCAATCTCATTCTTTATGTGTATGGGATTGGCCACCATGATCCTGACATACTCTCAGATGATTTAGGCCACACTTTTGGTGAAGAGTAGCGTGATGTTGTGTGGTTTGCTACAATTTATGGCACTTTATATTCATTCAAATTGAAGGAAACAAAAGTTCCAAAATTTGCAGTAGATCTCAGATCATCTATTAGGCAACTAGTCACCAGTGGGTGATAGTTTTTAGTTTTATTTTTATAAAATATAAAAATGTAATTATCTGGGCACTAACTACCCAAATTTTTTTTAAAAAAATAATAACATACCTCACAATTATTAACTAATAGCCGTGATATATGTATATGTTAAAACAATAACATAACTCATGGTTATTTACAAAGAATCGTAATAAATATGAACAAATAAATAACAGTTTTATCGATACAATCGTTATATAAAGTCTTCGGGACAACAACCCAAAAATCACTACCCTTCCTTTTTTATTTAACCGTATGAAATAGAACATAGTTGACACTTATTTTGTTCAAATGAAACCCTCCAATATCATAACTCTAGTACTCATGTTGTCATTTTCAATCATCGAGAGTCATTTTCAGTGGAGCCCCATCATAAAAAGCCTTTTGTCTTACTTCTCAGCTTTAGTTGCGCTAGTCAATACCTTCATAGTTGTCTCAATGACTGTTGAGCAAGTTGCTTTTGCTTGCCCTAACTTATGTTTTCGTCTTTCATGAGTCCTAGCTAGGTCATATTCTTTTGATACTCTAATTTTCCTTATTCGATTGAGGTGCCTTTGTGAAGTCACGACATGATAAAATATTCAATGTGACATTAACTTTCTTTTGTAAAGTTATGTTTTTTTTAGAAAACCTATTATTACTTAGATTGAAGGTTTATTTCCTATTACAAGAAGTTGTCAACCCATTGCTTTGACTAAAGATTCCTATTTTATTGATCTTTGTTGAAGTAACTTTTGGAGATATGATCCCTAAGCAAATACATCTTTTTTTTCTTGAAAGTAACCACATTTCTCTAAAAGTTACTTCAAAAAGTTTAATAGGTGTGATGAATAATCTAGTTATGGTGTATCAATGAGAGTCATACATGAACAAACTATGTGATTAAACTAGTTCAGATATATCGAGAGTCATACATGAACAAGCTTTATGAATAAATTAGTTCAGGTGACATTGAATTTATTGTTGTAAAGTTATGTTTTTTTGGACATTCTATGATTGCTTTGACTAAAGGTTCATTTCCTATCTTTCTATTGAGTAGGTGGCTCCAAATTCAATGCTATGAAATTCAACATTGTGATCATTCCTAAACTCTTCAATGTGAGAGTTTCTCAGCTACTTGGTCTCGTCTCATATATATAATAGAGTAAAACTTCCCACATTGAGTAGCAATACAATTTAGATGGATCAAAATTTTCTAGGCGTTGTGGCTAGAATCAATAGCACTATATATATAATATAAGTATTCACTTATACCTTGTGTCTCTTGAGCAATTGAGCCTAGACAGCAAAGGAAGATGTGGTAAAAACAAATACCCCTATCAGAAAGGGCATAGGGGTTCTGCAAACCGTTGAACTCAAGTGTTTGCATATGCCCTCAGCCCTTTTTGATAGGGTATATGTTTCTTCCCTGGAGTCTTTTGCTATCCAGGGTTAATTCTTGTGAAGAGATGCAATTACATATAGATTAATAGTTACATTATCACTTATATACGTTAAAAGTTGCCATTGATTCTTCCCACAAAGCCTGGAATGTCTTGATCCAACCCAAATTTCATAGCAACTTGATATGGAAAGTATTGTTATTCTATCATATATATAGAGGAGGTCAACTAGCTCATAAACTCTCACTTAAAAAGTCTTATATCCATTCATCATAGTTATTATTTATAAACCATTATTTATATACTAGATACATAACGATTTTCTACCTGAGACTGTTATTTATTTTTATTAAAAGCCACGGTTCTTACATACAAACTGTTATGTATGTTACAAAATAAATAACGGTTGTAAAATGAAACCATTATATATTATGCAAGAATTTACCATATATTATTATAGTTGTTTACATGTGCTTCTTAATTATTATCACAACAATAAGCAGATTATGGCCTCACTAAACCTCAATATATAACGGATGTTATATTATAACTATTATAATATAATTAGAATAAATAACGGTTTGGAACCGTAATGTATTTGGTTTGAGTTTTTTATATATGACAATTTAAAATTGTTATGTATGGCAATTAATAACCATCATGCATTACGATTTCTATAGTAGTAACCTTACCCCTCTTATAGAGGAGGTTGGGAGATGGATCCCCATGTGGCTTAGGAAAATTGCACGCACAAGTGTTTGTCTTGTGTTTGGATGTGTGAGTGATCCCTCTTATGGGAAAGGCTATGATAGGTGTAAAATAATATGAATTTTGTAACACCCAATTTCTAATCACCAATAATCCTCCTATGTAATGAATACAAGTAATGGAACAAAATGGTGAATTGTGGTGTGCAATAATTTACGGAAAATTCTAATTGTCGGTTACACACAACTCGGCCAAGTAAGGATACAAAGGAGCAAATAATGTCCACTTAAAGGCCTAACATTGTAACCAAAATTTGAGTATAAAATGACATAAATAATGGCTTCCTTCAAGTGTAAAAAAAATGATTTATTTCGGTAAATCATAAAATGTAGGGGCAAAACGGTAATTTTTCCATAAAGTGGAAAATAATTATTTTTTTTCCTAATATTCCCAATAATTCTAGTTAAATGGGAATTAAAAATTGAAAAATGGCTACTTGGTAATTATTAATTCCATTTTGGAATATTATTACCAAAGGAAAATCAAGGCTTGAAAAAGAAGTCAAAAAGCAAAAGCTTAAGAATTTAGTCAATGACTTGTGAGATGGTATTATGGGATAATCCAAGATCAATATTTATCTCTTAATTCTTATCTAATTTCGGTAGAGATAATGGAGGGAAGATAGATGAGATGGATGGCCAAGATTGAATGGGATAAAAGTCAAGCTCTTGACCAATGAGGAATTGCCACAAGAAAAGCCATTTGATGATTCATTTAATCATCAATTCTCCATCTTCTTCATCCATCATTCCCGTGCAATTGATCGAAACAGAAAAAGAAAGAAGGTTGAACGTGCAAGAGCAAGAAGCAAGAGAAGAGCTAGGGTTATCCAAAAATCAAGGTAAGAACCATAAATACTTGAAGATTTTGCTTGCAAATCATGTAGGAACCTCTACTAATCTCTTCTCCTCTTTAAATATCATGATTAGCAAGGTTAATCAGAGGTTTAGAGAGAGAGGGCTGATACATTTTGGAGAGAGAAATCACAAGAAATCAAGAGGTAATCACCAAAACTTAATCCTCTTGTCTTGTATCAAGTTGTTGGTGTTGTTGTTGTTGGTATTTGCTATGTTTTCTCTTGTTTTGCAATTATGGGCTGAAGCATACTCATGGGGAAATGCTGCCCAAATTCACTCTAAATATGCTCATTTAGTGTTTAAATAGCTAATCATGTGATTAGAAGTAGAAAGAAAGTGATTAAGCAAGAGAAAACAAAGAAACAACAAGTTGCTCCTTAAAACCCTAACTTTATGTTCTGTGGGTGACATGAAGATGGAGTAGGAATTTGGTAATTTTGATTATTTCATTGGCTTTAGAAAGCAAAATTGTGTAGGTATGAAAGTGTTCATGATTTTTGGATGGTTGTATGCCAATTTGGAAATTATTGAAGTTGGTATGTACATATGTTGGTTCTACCCTGTCTGGAGCAGTGGCAGTGTACGTGCTGTTTTGTTAACCAAATATTGTCCAAAACTTCTGAAAATTTCCATTAAAGTAGAGATATAGATCTTTAAGTTGATAGGTATTTTGTAATTTTTGGACAAGTATATTGGGAGATATGAATTTTTGAAGTTATGCCCTGTTTTCTTGAATGCTATCTGGATCAGTAATGTTTGATGATTTACTAGGAATTATATGGTTACATTGAGAAAACATAAATATTTTTCCTCAAAATTAAATTTAAATATATTCATTTTGGCTTTGGAATCAGTCAAATTGGATTTTTTTAGAATTAATTATGAATTTCCAAAGTTGGCTGACCAAGTTGTCAGTTTTTGGAAAACAGTGAAATTGCATTGTACAAGTTGTATTGTGCAGAACCTGTTGTAACTGCATTAAATAACTAGTAGCATACCATTTAAAGGCAATAATGCTACAAGTAATAACCAATTACTTGTAACTTTAATGATGATAGGAATTAGGTATAGCCCGAGCCAAAATCCAAAAGTAGGACAAACGTGCGAGTTTGGAAAAGATTCAGGTAGTAACTTCTTCTTGCATATCTTATGTGATTATTTA
Source organism: Albizia julibrissin (assembly GCA_037074505.1). Lineage (NCBI taxonomy): Eukaryota > Viridiplantae > Streptophyta > Magnoliopsida > Fabales > Fabaceae > Albizia > Albizia julibrissin. The sequence goes on along the minus strand of CM073483.1, from coordinate 36,804,904 downwards.
TATGTTTAAAATCATTCTCTGTAATATGAGCTAGTGTCCTAGACACAGCAATTTGCCAAGTTGTGGTCAGGGACCCAACAGGAGCGCTAAGTCGACCAAGGGCAAACATGTAGTTTGACCTTAGGCAAGTGTACACATATCATTTGATCATCTTACATGACATGACATTGCATATCCATTTTCACATTCTATATGTTTGTAAGCATGTTACTACTGAGATTCCCTCGAATCTCATTTTTTTCCAAAATACAAAACCTTACAGCTGAAGCAAGTGGCTCGAAATGCAAGATGGTGGCTCCTGGTGATTAGGGACCCAGAGCTCTCTGTTGCTGCAATAGTTATTTATACTTACACTTTTTGCTTCTTATGAACGCTTTGTACCTTTGTGTATATTTTCAAACCCTACGGGGATTCTCCTGTAATATAAACTTGTACTTAATATCAGTATTATTTCCGCTGTTTCTGTATGCCTTGTGAACTTTATGCTTGTCACTCTGTGAATATCGAAATGTTAAGGGGTTTGACATGGGTCCTTTTCTGGTCCAACTGTTTATCCATAACTTTTTCTCGGGCTCGGGCTATTACCAATTCCTATAAATTAAAATTAACAAGTAATTGGTTATTACTTGCATTACTATTACTTTTAATCATATTCTGAAGGTTATCTCAGTTTCAGCAGCTTCTACACTGTATAATTTTGTATAGTGCAATTTTTCTATTTTTCAGAAAATTAGTAGATTTTTCTGTCAACTTTGAAAAATCATAACTAATTCTAGAAAATTCCAAATTGACTGGGTCCAAATCCTAAATGAATCTTGAAATATTTTTTCATAGAAAAATATCCAAATCTACCCAGTTTCACCATATTGCTCCCAGAATTTCACGAAATGCAACTGTTCTAGAGTACTCTCCAGAAACAGAGCACAACTTTGAAAATCCATATCTCCTAATGTACTTGTCCAAAAATTATGATCCACATATCAAATTCAAGATATGGATTTCTACTTTAAATATAGAAATTTTCATAATTTTTGGTTAAGGTTTGGTTTTCTAAAAGTTTGACACAACCAATCTGTTTTCCAGAAACATAGTTTGAGAGCAACCAACTTCAAAAATTCATATCTCTTAGTATATTAATCCAAATAAAAAAAATATATATATCAAATAAAATCTTAGAATATTAAATTTCATTCTAGAAAATTTAATGGTCATTGGAAAAGATTTCATTGCTCAAAAACACCATGAAACCAACTGCTAGAATTTGACTTCCAGACTTTCATATGTTTTTGGACCTATATTTCAAAATTCATAACTCCCTCTACAAATATCCAAATGGTGCATTATATGACAATTTTTAAAGCTTGGGATGTGTAATATCTCCATGTAAAATTTCATAAATATTTGATATGATTAGGTTGGTCAAAACTCAACATGAAATGGACTGATTCTGAAAAACGTCAGTTTTGATAGGCTGACTTCAAAATTCAATAATTATTTTGACTCCAAATTCTGCTCTTCTTTATTCTATTTCATACTACACATCCTACAATTTCTATGGGAAAAAGAACCAGACAAAAATTCTATCTATAGCTTCCGTTTGAGCTTCTGGAACTTTCCGGCAAAAACTCTGTTTTTCGGTGAGTAAAACAGAGTTGAGAAAACTCACATGAAACCATGGTTTTCACTCTAATCTGAAAGATTTCGACTCTACATACTCCTAAACATGTTCCTTGTGTTTGGGGACGTGATTACAGAAGCAAAGAGAGCAAAAATCCCATGTAAAATTGACACACAATGACTGATTTTTTGTGATAGAAACTTTCCGGCGAATTTTATGACTTTTAGCAGCAAAACAACCACTCAAAACAGCCTCTAATCCAATGGAAATCCAAAATAAAAGTAGAGGAGGCTTACCTAAACACGTTTATGATGTTATATGTGAAGTTTGAAGCTTCCTTATTTCTCTTCTTCCGTTGTCTCTCTCTCTCTCTTTTCTGTTTCATTTCTCTGTTTCTGTTGCCTGGCTGACGTGCATGAATGGAGAGGTAAGGGAGTGATTCATTTATGGTAGAGTGTGTGTATGCGCTGTCCAAATGATAAAAGAAAGTGAGGAGTACGTGGTGGTTGTCTAAAAGAAGGATGTGTGTGTGAGTATGTGTATGGCAAATGTGTTGACTAATGATGGAAGAGAAGTAGCAGCTGTACGTGTGCTCTCATGAAATGAACAAGTGTGGGTGTGTGTATCTCTTATTAGTGTCGGTAGGTTTGGGTGTGTGTATTTTTATATACATATAGGTATATTTTTATCCTATTAATTACACACACTAGGCCCTAATATTCCCCTTTGTCTAATTTAAGATTCCTTAAATATTGTAGGTTCTATAATTTAGCTTATTATCTAGTTTTCATAAATTAATCCTTACATTAAATTTTTGGGATGTTACAAGAGCACTTACCACCTCAACTAACAGCTTGTTGGTCACTCTATTATTGAATTTTGGGGTCATTACATTTAATGATTAAATATTAGATTATACCTAAATACTGTATTCTATATTTCTATATATGATATATCATTGGCTGAGATAATCAATATTCATGTAGAAATTATCTAAGTTGGCGCTTAACTAGTGCAAGAGGATGATTCTATTCATGGTCCTGTATGCTTGAATTTTTAGCCTACACGTTCTATATATTTTCATGTTTTTGTCATAATAAATTCCAAGGTAAGATATGTTAAAATATGAAAAGCGCGCGCTCACACACATAGTTATATATAATATTAATCTACATTATTAATTAAAATTTCATATGTATTCAGCGTAAAACACCACACGTATATGATATAAACTTAAAAGCATAACTCTTTTATTCACAAGAACATATTATTTTTTTACATGAAGTTCAGACAGAATTAAAAAGACATAGTCTGCATGAAGTCCAAAGAAAAATTAAAAAGATAGATTTTATTACATTTTATCTTCTGAATCACTAGGCTCACCAAAATCATATTTCATCAAATTTTCATACGAATCATTGAGGAATTTGTCAACCCTTTCTCTATCCATTTCCTCATCACATGCCTTTTGCTTCTCTTTGCCTACTGATTCATCATTGGTTCCAGCACTTGCTTGCTAAAAAATCAAAACAAAGCAACATTGACATTAATTTTATTTTCACTTTCTAATTAACTTTATTTTTTGATACTAAAAAACTATAAAAGATTGTATAAGCTAATTAATGTCACTAACCACAACTTGAAGCTTCTTGTCTTTTTTGTAATTTGGCTTTGATGGATACTTTTCATAGATCAAGAAGTTCAAAAGTTCCTTCTTTGTTCGAAATGAACTTCCAGATATCATATGATTAAAAAACTGCATCATGAAACAAGTATATATACAAATAACTAAAGAATTCATGTTTTCTAGTGATATAATTGCATCTTCAAATTTTTGAATATGTAAATTGTTCTAAAAGAAAAGGTTTCAAACTCACACAGCATATTGATAATGTTTTTGTTTTGTTTATATTTACATGCGTGAGTAAGTATTAGAACAAAAACTTTATATATATATGTACATAGAAAGAAAACTTACAATATCACTCGTTCCACTGATGCGTTTTCTTTGTTCAAGAGTCCAACTTTGAAGCCTTTCAGTGAAGGAAAACTGGCGACTCTTACTGGCATTGCTTGCTCTTCGATCATCATATAAAATGGACTGCACATAATTTGTCACATATGAGATTATTTTTGAATAATTTTTGTTGGTGAACATAGATTATTTAGAAATCTGAATCCAAAGATATTGAGTTCAAATAATATATATTTTGGAAGATCTATGAAAGATGAGATATAAAAACAAGTACGTACGTTGTCTAAGTCGATGTTATTGTCAATGCAGAAATGAGGAGTTTCGTATGAAAGAGAGAATTCCCCTACAACTTTTGTGGTTCTCTTTTTTCCTCTCTTAATTGGCATCTGGGAAAAAAAACCCAGTGGAAAAAATTAGCATATACACATAATATTATGGATATACCAAAATCATATCACATAAGACTTATAAGCACAATAAAGTTAGATATTATACAAGAAACCGATAGTGGATACAACAAAACTAAACAAACATACGAGGCAAAAGTACTAATTCTGCTTGGCACATCAGCCACAAGAAGACAACTAAATTTTTATATATATTGAGAATTCGTTAAAGATTAAGAACGAACTTCAAAACAAGAATAGCATTAACCTGTTCAGATGATTTAGAAGATAATGGCACAAGTTGAGCTTGATGTGATTCTGAAGGTCCTTTCTTGCTCATCACCTTCATATCTTCGATTGATTTCTACATTTGATAAAAAAAATAGTAGTAATAACTAAATAATATTAATGGTAGGCAAAACTATCTAGCTAAGGTTAGTGTATGTGTGATGAAGAAAGAGATCAAGGATAGCTAAAAAAATTTAATAACTGAGAGAGATTCAATGACAAATTCTAATAAACTTTAATTTACATACACAATAATCAGAATCCATATGACAGTTAGTACTGTCAGCATATGAATCTCAACGATCATCCAAGATAAAATTGAGGAAGAAAAATTTCACATACTAAGATTTGCTCTTTCAAATTTTGAGAAATTTGTTGAATCTGATCTTGAGTGACCAAACGGCGAGGTTGTATTTCTTGCCCTGACGATTGTTCTTGTGAAGTTGGATGAGAGGAAGGAACATTGCTAGCCATGTTGAAGTTAAAAAGGTCTTTGAAAGGGCAGATTATTGGATTCAAATGAAGTTTTGTGGAGGATATAAGAAGAGATGAGTATAAATAGTTGGATAAGAGGGTTTTAATACATTCATGTATATTAAACTTCAAATTTTTTTTTTTTTGGTCCTTTCTGCTTATGTAATTCCTGTTTTCAATCCCTTATTAATTATTTTTGAAAAAAAAAATTATCGTTTTCGATAGAGGTTGAAGAGATATGTATCAATACTTGTAAATTGTGAATGATGAGGTTTGCACATTCTTCCTTTTGGCAAGTATTTAATTTATTGTATCGTAGTATTCATTCGTATAGATTTTTGACTTTATTGGACTCTAAATTAAGGTAGATTTTTTAATAGGATTTTTTCCCTTCTGCAAAATTTAAACCTAAGATCTCACTTCAGGATAGTAAGTGTGCATTTGAATCAACCTCCCTAAATTCATGTACGAAAGATTAAAAAACTCTGTGCATTTCGGTCCATGGTTTTTATGACGTTTTTGCTTGGAGTATGTGGATATATATTTTTAACGCTTTATCTATATAAAAAAAAAATACTATCATTTTGGTTAAAGACAAAACTTAGGTCAAGTTGTTTATACTGATTAAGTCAAGTTCTCTAATGACACTTGTTATTTTGCTATTATTAATTTTTAAAATACGTAGGTGTACTTGTAAATCACATATGAACACCTTTAAATTTTTGTATAAGTTCTTATAATATAAATTATGATTTGTAAATTTTCATATGAACACTTATTATTTTGCTATGTTTAATTGCTACAATACGTATATACACTTGTAAATTCACCTATAAACTTGCACTACTACATACTCTTACATATATGATGCTTAATAAATAACCACTATAGCAAATAAGCATCATGTACGTCGATGCATAGCTCACACAAAAATATATAACACTAATACTTAACGGTTAGTTTAAATATGTGCACCTTCATGTATTAAGAGACGGAATTCATTAAAACATAAACATAATGATTGTAATTATTAACCGTCATGTATTGTCTCACAAAAATCATAGTTCTTATGAAACAACCATCATCTAACATTTACAAATGATTTATCTTCCAACTTTATCTCAGTAACAACAAAATCATAATAGTTATAACAAATAACCATAAAATATGAATGATAAAATTCACATTTTTTAATGAGATAATGGTTTCTGTTTAATAACTATCAACTAAACATTCGATTTTAAATATAGGCTGAAGAGATACGCATATACAAATACTTGTAAATTGTAAATATTGAGGTTTTGTACTTGCATTCTTTCTTTTGGCAACTATTTAATTTATTGTATGGTAGTATTGATTCATATAGATTTTTGACTTTATTGGAGTCTAAATTAAGGTAAATTTTTTAATACAATTTTTTCCAGCTACAAAATTTAAATCTAAGATCTCACTTCAGGATAATAAGTATGCATTTGAGAGTGCGCAATTGGATTCATGGTGGTAGTAGAAATAATTTTTTTTAAATATGACTTTTACGAACTCAAGATGAGAAAAAAATCCGAGAGTGTAATATGATTTATGTTTAGATTGACGGTGGTAAAAGTAACTTTTTTTTAACTAAAATAAGTTTGGATGATTATTTTGAAAAGTAAGTTTAGATGGAAAATGATTGAAAATTGTATGAATCTTATTAAATAATGCTCACACATATATATTGTGATAATCTTAAGAGACAAATTGAAATTATAAAAATAAAAATATTTAATTTATTATTGGGAAAAAATTGAAAATATATATAATGGGTGAAAATACATATAAATTAGAAATCATATAAATGTAAAATTTCTAACTAAATAATATTACATAACTAATTGGATCACATGTCCTACATTATTTGATCTCTAATTATGTCACATAAAAGAGAGATAAAGAACAATTCAGGGTTAATAAATAATCTTAAATCATCATTAAATTCCCCAACGGTAATAAGTCAAACAACTCATCGGATAAGCAACTTCATTTTAGCTCAAGATTTTAAATAGTTTTTGATCATAAGTCAAATGGGTTAAAAGCTAATCCAAATATCTCAAATTTTTCTAAAAGCACTTAAAAGTATGTTTTAGCAAATTCAACCTTCGTTTTGAGATCCAATCATGGATCCAAACACACTTTGAATCAACCTCCCTAAATTCATGTATGAAATATTAAAACCACCGTGTATTTCAGTCCATGGTTTTTATGACTTTTTTGGTTCGAGCATGTGGATATATATTTTTAGTGCGCTTCGTCAATAACAAAAAGAACTAACATTTTGGGTAAAACGTTGAGGATAAGAATAGATTATTGGATTCAAATGAAGTTAAGTGGATGATAAGAAGAAGCAGAAGAGATGAGTCATGTTGCCAACTTTTTTTTCCCCGGTCCTTTCTGCTTATGGCATTCCGGTTTTTAAATCCCTTATTAATTATTTTTAAAAAAAACTTTATCATTTTGGATAGATGTTGAAGAGATATGTATAAATACTTATAAATTGTGAATGATGAGGTTTGTACATGCTTTCTTTTGGCAACTATTTAATTTATTGTATGGTAGTATTGATTCATATAGATTTTTTTACATTATTGGAGTCTAAATTAAGGTAAATTTTTTAATAAAATGTTTTCCTTCTACGAAATTTAAACCTAAGATCTCACTTCAGGATAATAAGTATGCATTTGAATCAACCTCCATAAATTCATGTACGAAAGATTAAAATCTGGCAAAAAAAATATACGAAAGATTAAAAACCTCGGTTCATTTTGGTCCATGTTTTTATGACATTTTTGCTTGGAGTATGTGGATATATAATTTTAATGCTTTATCGATAACAAGAAAAAACTACTAGCATCATTTTGTGTAAGGAAAAAACTTAGGTTAAATTGTTTATACTTATTAAGTTCTCTAATGATACTTGTTATTTTACTATTATTAGTTATTTAAATACGTATATGCATTTATAAATTCACATATGAACACTTAAAATTTTTGTATAAGCTCTTATAATTGTAAATTATGATTTGTAAATTTTCATGGGACACTTGTTATTTTGCTATTGTTAATTAATGAAATTAGGATTTATAAATTTTCATATGAACACTTGCTATTTTTCTATTGTTAATTAGTAAAATGTAAATATGCACTTGTAAATTCACCTATGAATTTGACATGATGGATAAAAGCAACATGACCTAAATATTTTCCTTTAAGTAAAACGTGGAGTAGATATGCATAAATAGTTTGAAGCCTTGATTTTGAATATTCATGTAAACAAATGTATGTCTTTTCAACTAGTTCAATGCAAAAACTAGTGGTATATGGGTTCTTAACCCCTCATTAAGAATAATAAATTTTAACATTTTGGATTTTGTTTAATGGAATGAATCTAATGGTTGGTAATTATTTTCCAGTATTTCTTAATTTGTCCTTTTATTGCCATTCTTTTCTTAGCTGGTTGAGTTTACCAATACTTATTCAAAACTATTTGAATTGGCACAAAGTTCAATGAACATTTTATTTGTATTTCTAGCTTGATTTTTGAGATTTTATTTAATTTCATTTCCTTATAATTTTTTAATTCGATAATTGTATATTATATATCGTTTTAGAAAAAAAATTATAATTTCTTCAATTTTTAGTTATAATTAATCAGTGTTCAATACTTAGATTTGTGTAGGCATGAAAATAGGCCAGGTTATGCCAACCTTTAGGTAAACAGGCCTGAGCCTGTAATAGTGCCGAAAGGCTTAAGCCTGAATGCAAGCTTCTTTTTAGGCTCATGTCTAAGCCTTCATAAGATCTGGCCGAGCTTGAAGTTTTTTTTAAAGCCTACTTACAATATAAGCTTTTAAAAAAGTCTCATATTGTAGGCCTTGAAGGCCATAAGTAGGTTTTGAGTATACCAAAACCTACATAAATGTAGGATTCAAAGCATAATATTTACAAATTGTACCCTTCAAATAAGCTTATAGGCTACATATAATTAAAATAAAAGTGTATTATTATTATTATTATTATTGATTTCACCAAAATTCAAACCTAATGATATAATCATCCAAAATAAAACCTTATTGTTATTAAAGAGAATAGTAAGGACATAACCATGAATTGTTAAAAGGAGATGTTTCAAAGAAAATTTTCCAGAAAATAGTAGGGGTAGTACTGTAATTAACTAATTATAACTTGAAATTAGAATATAAGAATGAAAACAAATCTAAATATTGTATTATTTATATGATATAAATATAATTATATTTATTTAATGTGTAAATAGACTAGGCCTGAAGGCTTACAAACCAAGTTTTAACAAAATAGGCATGATCTATTTACACATCCAAGCCTTTAAATAGGCTCTATCCTAGTCCTTTTAACAAACAAGCCAAGCTAAACTAGACCCTAAACAGGCTAGGTCGTAGGCTGCCTAATAGGGGCATGACTTATTCTCACCTCTAGATATGTGTAGGCTAAATTCTATATATTTTTCATGTTTTTGTCATAATAAATTCTAAGGTAGGGTATGTTTATAATATTCTACATGATTGATTAAATTTTCATATGGATTCAGTGTAAAACACAACATATAGATGGTATAAACTTAAAATCGGAACTCTTTCACAAGAACATACTATATATTTTTCTACATGATGTTCAAGGAAAATTAAAAAGACGGTCTACATCCATGAAGTCCAAAGAAAAATTTAAAACAATTCATTTTATTACATTTCATCGTCTGAATCATCACTAGGCTCACCAAAATCATAATTCATCAAATTTTCATATGACTCTTTGAGGAATTTGACAACCCTTTCTCTATCCATTTCCTCAGCACTTGCCTTTTGCTTCTCTTTGCCTAATGACTCGTCATTGGTTCCTGCACTTGCTTTCTGTAAATAAAAAAAATAAAAAAAGAAGAAGAAGAACACAAAACAACATCAAATAACATTTTATTTTCACTTTGTAATAAGCTTTATTTATGATACATAAAAGCTATAAAAAAATTGTATAAGCTAAGGTCACTCACCACGACTTGAAGCTTCTTTTCTTTTTTGTAATTTGGCTTTAATGGATACTTTTCATAGATCAAGAAGTTCAAAAGTTCATTCTTTGTTCGAAGTGAGCTTCCAGATATCATATGATTATAATACTGCATCATGAAACAATTATATATATATATATATATATATATATATATATATATATATATATATATCATGTTTTTTAGTGATACAACTTCATCAAATTTTTGAATATATACAATTATATTTGTATAAGAAAAGGTTTCAAACTCATGCAGCATATTGTTAGAAGGCGAGTCATTGGTCTATATAAACCTTAATTGCACTAACTTTTATGTGTGTATGATAAAAATTAGAAGAATTAAGTCACAATAACGTTTTTGTTTTGTTCATATTTACATGAAATAGTAAGTATTGAAACCAAGACTTTGTATATACACATAGAAAGTAAACTTACAACATCACTCGTTCCATTGATGCGTTTTCTGTGTTCAAGAGTCCAACTTTGAAGTCTTTCGGTGAAGGAAAACTTATTATTGGTATTGCTTGAACTTCCGTCATATAAAATTGACTTCACATAATAATCAATTTGTCACATTTATGAGATTACTTGAATATCTTTGTTGGTGAACAGAGATTATTTAGAAATCTGAATCCAAGGACAATGAGCTCAAACACACATATATATGTAGAGATGACAAAAATGAGGAACCTCGTGAAAGAGAGAATTCAAAATCCAGTAAAGTACTTACCTTGTCTAGGTCAATGTTATTCTCAACGCAGATATGTGGAACCTCATATGAAAGAGAGAATTCCCCTACAACTTTTGTGGTTCTCTTTTTTCCTCTCTTCTTTAGAGTCTGTAAAAAAAAACAGTGGAAAAAATAGTACTTTATTCACAAATATTATGGATAGACAAGTACTGTGATGAGCACAATAAAACTAGATAATATTACAATAGACAAATGGTGGACACAACAAAACCGGATAATATAAAGGATTGTGAACATACCAAAAACCGTACCACATCAAATACTCCTCTGATTTTTAATGTAAAAACTAATTAATTAACTTTAGTAGATTATAGATGTTAGTTAATATAATATATATTTTCTAAAGCATCATGATTATCTTCCTTAATTTACTTTCTCCTTTATTCAGGAATACTCAATAGGGTTAATTTGTGGAAAATAGATAGAAATATAAAATAGATTTGATATTAGGACGAACATCAACTAACTAATTAAATCTTACATTAAGGATCAGAAAAAATATATGAGATAAATACCATGGGTACAGCTAAACCTTATCAGATACAGGAGATAAATATTGTCGGAACAACCAAATTAAACTAATTAACATACGATAAGGCAAAAAATACTATAGGCAAGACAAAACCAGATCAAATCCCAGGAAATAGATAGATATTGTGGAAGGAAAACCAAATAAATAATCTGTATGAGATAAAATACTATGGGCCTTTACAGAACCAAATTAAATGCAAGATGTATAGTATGAAAACAATGAAAGCACATTATATACATGAGACAAACAGGCACAACAAGAAGAAATTAGATCATATAGAGATGCAAGAGACAAATGCTGCTTTTGGCACATCAGAGCCTGTTTAGCCATAATTTTTTCCTTTTTTTAAAAAAAAATTTGCTTCATAACAGTTAACACTTTGGTTTCAATGGGATTAGATGTTCCTCAACCACAAGCACACAACTAAATTTTTATATCGACAACTCCTTTAAAATTAAGAACGAACTTCAACAAGCATATGTAACATTAACCTCTTCAGGTGATTTAGAAGATAATGGTACAACAAGTTGTGGTTGATGTGATTCTGAAGTTCCTTCCTTGCTCATCGCTTTCAAATCTTCGATTGATTTCTACATTTGATTATAAAAAATAGTTATGATAACTAAATAACATCAAAGGTGGGCAAAACTAACTAGCTAAAGTTAGCATATGTGTGATAGAAAGAAAGAGATCATGGATAGCTAAAATTTTTTAATGAGTGACCGAACAATCAGATTAAGTTATTTAAATAATTGTATAGAGAGAATCAATTACAAATTCTAAGAAACTTTAATTTAAATACACAATAATCAGAATCCATGACATTTAGTACTGTAAGCATATGAATCTCAACGATAATCCAAGATGAACTGAGGGAAAATTTTCACATACTAAGATTTGCTCTGTCAAATTTTGAGAAATTTGTCGAATCTGATCTTGAGTAATCAAACGGCGAGGCTGTATTTCTTGCCGTGACAATTGTTCTTGTGAGTTTGGATGAGAGGAAGGAACATCGTTAGCCATCGATGGAGCTAAAAAGGTCTTTGAAAGAACAGATTATTTGGATTCAGATGAAGTTATATGGATGAAATGAGAAGAAGATATGAGTATAAATAGTTCGAAAAGAGGGTTTAAAACATTTATGTAGTCAATTTTTTTCTCGTTCTTTCTGCCTATGGCATTCCGGTTTTCAATGCCTTATTAATTGTTTTTAAAAAACTTCATCATTTTCGATAGAGGTTGAAGTGATATGCATAAATACTTGTACATTGTAACCAAAGTTATTAAACTCGTAAATTTAAGTAAATTTGTGAAACTGATATAAACTCGTATCGTGAACTCGAATCGTAAATTCGTAAGAATTTACTTTTATCTTTAAATAGGTATTATAGTGTATAATTAAATAATTGAAATATAAAAAATGACAATGTTTTGATTTAAATATATTTTAAGTCTAAATAATTAAAATTAAATCTATCAACATTCATAATTTGTCATATTTAACAAATAAATTTCTATAAAATTAATATATAAAGCCACTAAGCATGACCAAATAAAAAATGTTAACATAAATTTAAGAGTGATTTAACACAGTTTTTGTAAGTTAAAAGCGTAAAAACAGTAAACTCAATATGTAAACTCATGAGTTTAACTGAGTTCACCTAGATTTAGTAAGATAAAAACGTAAAAATGATAAATTCAGAGAGTCAACTCGCGAGTTTGACAACAATGATTGTAACTTATGAGGTTTTGTACATACATTCTTTCTTTTGGCAACTATTTAATTTATTGTATGGTAACATTGATTCATATAGATTTATGACTTTTTCCGGCAAAAAAAAAAAGATTTATGACTTTCACAGCTGACACGAGTTTAGCAGCGACTTGACTTGATTTAGTAAGATAGAAATATAAAAATGATAAATTCAAAGAGTCAACTCGCGAGTTTGATAACAATAATTGTACCTGATGAAGTTTTGTACATACATTCTTTCTTTTGGCAACTATTTAATTTATTGTATGGTAACATTGATTCATATAGATTCATGACTTTTTCAAGCAAAAAAAAAAAAGATTTATGACTTTATTGGACTCTAAATTAAGGTAAACTTTTTAATGTAATTTTTTCCTTCTACAGAATTTAAACCTAAGATCTCACGTCAGGATAAAAGTGGATTTGAATCAAGTCATCAACCTCCCTATATTCATGTATGAAAGATTAAAAAGTGGATATATTTAGCTTGGAGTATGTGGATATATTTTTAATGCTTCATCAATAACCAAAAAAAAAGGGAAAATTGTTAAAAAACACCTTGCAAACAAATTAATTGCTCATTACTACCATTGCACAAGGTGGGTGGTATGTTGCACACGGGCGGATGATATTTTGCACACAAGGGATTGTGTTTGCACTTTCGCAGGGATGTTTTTTGCACATGTGGATGCTGATTGCACATGATAGATGCTTGCTTGCACATTGGTACCATTTAGCAATTAATTTGCTTAAAAGGTATTTTTTAATCATTTTCCCAAAAAAAAACTATCATTTTTGGTAAAACGTTGAGTACATATGCATAAATAGTTTGAAGCCAAGATTTTGTATATTCTTTTTTTTTTTTTGCCGGACAAGATTTTGTATATTCGTGTGATAAAAGGTTGTATGTATTTTCAATTAGTGCACCTTCAGTTCAAAAAAAAAAAAAAAGGAAAGAAAAGAAAGAAAAACTAGTGGTACATGGGTTTTTAACCCCTCATTATTAATAATAATAAACTTTAACATTTTGGATTATTTTTAAGGAATGAATTTAATGGCCGGTAATTATTTTCTATTATTTCTTAATTTGTCTTTTTCTTGCCATTCTCTTCTTAGCTGGTTGAGTTTATCAATACTTTTTCAAAACTATTTGAACCGGCACACAGTTCAATGTATATTTTATTTGTATTTTTTAGCATGGTTTTTGAGATTTTCTTTAATTTCATTTCCTTATAATTTTTTGGATTAATAATTTGGTATTAAATTTCGTTTTAGAACAAATTAATAATTTCTTTGTTTGGATTCCAAAGAAATTTTTTTTTTCTGAGACTGTCATGATGCTTATCAATCGGAAAAAAAAGTATGTTAAGTTTGCACTGGTCATTCTCTTTTCGAAAGACAAAAAGAAAAGGAAAATAAAAGAAAAACAGCATTGCCTCACAGGTTAATGAAATTTCTGAAAAATATATACTTTTAAGAATGTTTTTCTTATGAATTTTCTACAATAAAAAATATGGAGATTTTCTGTTAAAAAAAATATGGAGACCGGAAAGAAGAAATTATGTTAAAGTTTCTCTTTCTGTCCTTTTTTTTTTTTCAACATTAGTTTATTTCAATAGAAGTGGACGTTTTCTTCCAGATTTTTCTCCTACGAAAGTGAATTGTTTGATTTGGTCAATTATTTTTGGGAAAAAGACACTTAAATAACAATTGAACTTCAAAATTTTAAATTGGTTTTATTGACTATAAGAGTAATGAAATTGATAAAAAAAAGTATAACAATTGACAACTCAATTTTTTGAGAAATCATTAATTTGATATATTTTAAAGTTCAAGTAGTATTTAAGTGTCTTTTTCTCATTATTTTTTATAAAAAAAAGTGTCTGTATGCCATCTTCAATAATTTAGAGATATAGTGATTTTGTGTGTGTGTTCCATACTTTAAAAGATGTTTGAATTGCCAATTGTGTACTATAATTTATGATGTTGTCTAATCCATTATTAAACTTTTGGCATTCAAATTAATGATTTAATGTTAGATTACACCTAAATATTGTGTATATATCTTTGGTTTCCTAATTGGTTGAGTTATTAATCAGTTAATGTTCATTCAGAAATTATTCAAGTTGCCACATACAGCATAAATAGGATATATAATTCATGTTTTTTTTTTGTATATTTGTATTTCTGAATTTTTTTTTGATATATATAGTTACTTATTAGTGTGTTCTATACATAGATTTTGTCCGCTAAATTCAATAAAATTTCATGTTTTTGTCATTAAAAAAACCCAAGGCAAGATATGTTAAAACTGGCATGATAAGCATACGATAATATTAATTCATATGAGTCAACATCAAACTTTCACATAAAATATAAATTGAAGCATAAAAACACTTTTACAACACAATATATTGTCTGACATGAAGCTCAAATTAAAGAAAATTAAAACGATTCATTTTTTTTTGCATTCCATATGGCTTGAGAAAATCATTTAAGGCTTAGCAGAATCACGATTCATCAAATTTTCATATGTTTCAGCCAGGAATTTCTCAACCATTTCTCTATCAATAGCCAATTGATCAATTTTCTCATCTTCACACTTTTGCTTCTTTTCGCCTAATGATTCATCATCATTATTGTTTGCAGCAGTAGTTGCTTCTTCCTTCTACAAGGAAAAACAAATTAATTAAAAAAGAAGCAGCCACAGCAGCCGCAGCAACAATAATAATTAACAAATATCTATCTCAAGATTTTATTTTCATTTTATGATATCCTAAGAAAAACTATATACTACAAGATTGTAATATACAGTTTCTCTCACCTTAACTCGAAGCTTCTTTTCTTTTTTGTTAGTCTTCTTCGACTTTGGATACTTCTCATGGATCATAAAGTTAACAACTTCCTTCTTTGATCGAAATAAACTCTCAGACATCATATGATTATAATACTGCATAAAATTAAAAAAATTATATTAAAAAGGATGATATATAATTTTATCTTCAAAATTTTGACTATGAAATTGTTATATAAAATAAGAAACGGTTTCAAACTCATATTAATTGATTGGTAAATAAAAGACATGTCAACAATATTGGTCTGCATAAATATTGCACAAGTTTATTGAACGTCATCATGAATTTTTTATTTCTTTTTTGTTTAAAAACAAAAACTTTATTCCTATGACATATAAATTAAAAAACTTACAACATCACGATGTTTCCCATTGATGCGTTCCCTTAGTCGAAGAGTCCAGTTCTGAAGCCTCTCGATGAAGGAAAACTGGTGACACTTTTTGGGATCTCTTGCACATTCGTCACATAAAAGCAACTGCACATAAAAATTAATTTTGTTACAAATACATTATTTGATTTTTTTCTTTGAACAAAGATTATATATATATATGAGAGATGGAATATAAATTTGAAAAGTAACATCGAATGACAATAAGTAAACATACCTTGTCCAAGTCAACCAAGTTATTCTGAATGCAAATAGGAGGAATCTCATATGAAAGAGAGAATTCTCCTACAATTTTTGTAGTTTTCCTTTTCCCTCTCTTCTTTGGAGTCTGTAAAAAACAAAACCAATGGAAATTAATTAGTTATATGAATAACCATAATATTTCAACACAAGAGTAAGTTTGAATTGAAGAGAGTTAATGAGGTATGAAGTGAAGGAAAATTTTATTTCACTATATTTTTTGTTTATATTTTATTTTCACTCCATTTCTCTCTCTCGTATATGTCTCCCATTGACCTTGTTCATACTTGAGAAGAATGAATATCAGCTACTATGCTAAATATGCACACATAAATTTTAGAATAAGAAACAGTATATGCACAAATATTATTAAAGGATAAATATAATATGAGTAGAATAAAACCGGATAATATACAGCAGATAAACACTGTGGACACAACAAAATCAGATAATATACATGAGATAATAATTGTGAACACAACAAAATTAAATCAAATACTGTTGGTACAAAAATCAGATCGTATACTACAAGATACATCAGTTACTATGAACATAACAAAACTGGATCAAATACATAAATGAGCACAATAAAACCATATCGAAAAGTGCAGACTAAAATTTTCTGAACAACCAAAACCAACTATTACACAGTTACAAATACTGTGGGCCCAACAAAACCAGATTATTAGATCCAGGAGAGAAATACTGCATAAGATGATATAGGCGGCATAACAAGATCTTATCAAATGAAGGAAGCATAATATGAGAGCAACGAAACTGGTTTAGATCCATAACAAAACTACCCCAAAAACTGGTTCAGAGACATAATTTTGCTTCATAGCATGTAAAAGTTTTGGTTTGGCGGATTAGATGTTCAACTACAATCACATAACTAAAGTTAAGAACAATCTTACTTCATCTTGTATAGCATTAAACTCTTCAGGCACAAGAAGTTCTGCATCATGTGGTTCAGAAGAAGTTGCTTCCCTGCCCAACACCTTCATATCTTTGATTGATTTCTGCATTTGATAAAAACATTAAAAATAGTTAGGATAACTAAATATAATATCAAAGGTGGGCAAAACTAACTAGAGAAGAGTTCAGTATATGTGATTAATAAGAAAGAGATGGTTAGCTAAAACAACTTTTCTTATTAGAGACCAAACAATATCAGCTAATTGATTTGTATACTAGCTTAATTAATTTTAGAATTGAGGAAGAATCAATTAAAACTATTAATAACTTTGATTTAAATACACAATCATCCATGATGACTACGTTTAGTGTTAGAATATGAATCTTGAAAGGGCAGCACAATACATAAGGCTCCCACCAGTATGATATTTGGAGGATAGATGTATATATACGCAGCCTAACCCTTGCGAGCAGAGATCCTGTTTACAGAATTTAAACCCTATGAATTTTAGGTCACATGGTAGGAATCTTATTATTTCTCTGAGGCTCGCCCCTCTGAATATGAATATCAAAGAGCATAAAAAATTAATTGAGGAAAAAGTCACATACTGTGATTTGGTCTCTCAAATTTTGAGAAATTTGTTCATATTGGTCGCGGCTGATGAACACACAGGGTTGTGTTTCTTGCCCTAGTAAGGTTCGGCGGTCAGAAGGAACGTTGTCAGCCATCGATGAAGCTGAAAAACTCTTTGCTAGTAAACTGATGAAAGAATAGGTTATTAGGCTCAAAATGAAGAGATCGAAGTGGAGAATAAGTGAGATTGAACAATGTCAGATGAAGAACAATGGAAGGTTGAAGAGATTGAAATGAAGTTCTGTGAAGAACCAGGAGAAGAAGAGATGGGTATAAATAGCTGGAAAAGTGTGTTTTCTGTATTTATGTGAGCATTTATTTAAAACTACTGTTTTATTTTAGTCAGCCCTCCTTCTGGGTCCTTTCTGCTTATTGTATTAAGTTTTCATCCCCCTTTTTTTCCTTCTGAGCAAATTTTCAATCCTTTATTAATTAATTTGGAAAACATATATCATTTTGGATTGAGAATGAAGTGATGTGAATAAATAGATGCAAATGAGGTATTATATGTTGCGTTTTTTCCAACTATTCATATTCTTTTTTGTCTTAAATATATGATCTACTTGAGAAATTTCCTTGTTTCTCACCGTTATTATTTTTTCCACACTATACTAAAAGGAGAGTTATTTTAGAGAAATTATCACATATTTTTTTTATAAATAACTAATTTAACTAATTTATTTAATTTATATAAATTAGTAATCTAACGTCTAAATTTATAACTAGGGGAGTGGAAATTTAATTTTATTGGGATTTAATTGAGGTAGCTCTTTCCATATAATTTTTGTCTAAGCGGTTCAAACCTTAGACATTATCACCTAGAGGTATATTAAGTTTATTATATTTTAATCAACTCAGTTAGGAACTTGGAATTTATCTAAGATTAAAAAAACCACTGTGTGATTCAGTCCATGGTTTTATCACCTTTTAGTGTGATAACTGGATTTTTAACCCTTAATTGATAGTAAGAAGTCTTCTAATCCTAAATAGAGGAACTAGTTATAGGGTTAATCTTGATCCTAAATAGAATAACTTAACCCATTTTATCTCTATGATGTTTATCATGTTTCTCCAAACTAGTTTTTCTAATTATTACTCATAAAATGATATATTATTTAGTGTTATACATGAGTATTTAAGGGAGATTAAATCACATTTGTCATAATTAAGTAATTTATTTTATTTTCTTAATCTATTCAAATTAATTAAGTAGTTCTTATATTAAAAACTAGAGAGTATTATTTTGGGTAAATGGTTAAGGAGATGTTTGTTTCAAGTAAGGATTTATCACTCTGGTATTTATTATAATTAAGTCTACTTGTAGAAGAAAGTTTTTACCCTAAATACAAGTTCACTTAAATGTTGTTAATGTTTATTTAAGAATTTTATCCTTGTAAAAAAAATAGAGAAAGAGGAGAGTGCGGTGAGGATGATTTGCAAACGCAAATAGAGCAAAATTTTAATAATGGTGGACTTAAGAAAATTGATCAATTTAAGGTGACTTATCTATCATTCTTTGGGGGAGAAAGACCTCTCTATTCACTTACCATCCATTTTGCTCCACTTTTTTTATTTTCACTATTAGATTAATTTTGAATGGTATTCAATATCATATAAAAATATTATTATAATATTAAATAACAAAAAATGTACATAAACAAATTTACATTATTAAAATTTGATATACCTAGTTCATATATTTATACTTTTATTAAAGTACTACACACACACTTTTTATAGGATATTAAATCTCAACCGTTCAAAATTAATCTAATAGTAAGAATAAAGAAATAAGGAGAAATGGATAGTAAAAGATATGGAAAGGCCCCTCTCCCCCATTCTTTGATAAATGAGAATTAACTAAAATGAACTTATTATAAGGACAAAAATGGTAGTACTCGTACAAGCTTTAAAACCAATTTATTTTGAAAGCTAGTGGCACATAGGTTTTGATCCCTCATTAATAAACTTTAACATTTTGGATTTTGTTTAATGGAATGAATTTAATGGCATTTGTTATTCATTGTTTTCTTTTTTACTTTTTTGCAATTCATTTCTTGATTGGTCGAGTTTGCCAATGCTTATTGGCACAGGATTCAATTTACGTTTTATATGTAACTGTTAGTAGGATTTGTGGGGGAGGTGATACTTTTATAATCCTTTTTTTTTTCAGAAACTTATCTCTACCTTTAGATTAAAAAAATATATGGTTCAGATTTAATATTTTATAAAACTATTATTGTAGTATTGTATAAATTAATTTTTTTATATTGCAATTATGGATTGTGTATATCATATTTTAACCGTTAAAATTTATTTATTTATGTTTAAAATAATAA
Source organism: Albizia julibrissin (assembly GCA_037074505.1). Classification (NCBI taxonomy): domain Eukaryota; kingdom Viridiplantae; phylum Streptophyta; class Magnoliopsida; order Fabales; family Fabaceae; genus Albizia; species Albizia julibrissin. Next base: position 36,784,683 of record CM073483.1, on the reverse strand, counting down.
TTTTTACTCCCTACGATCCTATTTATAAGTAACTTTTTATTTGATTGCGTAAAACGAACTGGTAATTAAAAACAATAAATGTGTCAAATATGACATATTTTTTTATATATGCCCATATTTATGAAAATAGAGAGAGATTATATAAAAAGTATGAGAGATAGTAAAATACATTTTCCCAATGCTTTGTTGACTTCATTCACCTAGTGAGCTCTTTCTCTCCCCCCTCTCCCCCTCCTGAATATAACTCTTGGTGTATGTGATAATTAATTATAAATAATATGTATTTAATAAGAGTAAAATAATAAAAAACTGAGCTTACATTTTCAGACACAAAGTAAAAGTTGCTTATAAAAAAGATCAGCCCATGAGAGAGAAAATTGCTTATAAATAGGACCGAAGGGAGTATAAAATATTGAATTTGAACCATCATTCTTTTAATCTGATACTAGATACAAGATTCTGAAAAGAAAAGAAAAATGATACAACCCAAATCCAGGATTTGTGAGATTTCCCATATTTGTTCCAAAAATTCCATAATTATTCTCTCCGATCATTTTTTACAAAAGCTCAAAATCTGAATTACCTTGTTTCTTTTTATAAGAATCCAATAAAAGTTGTTTGAACATTTAATGATTTTTTTTTTCATTTTTACCTCTCATTAATTATATTTATTGCATTAATTAAAAAGTTGGTGGTATTCACATTTACTTATTTCTCTCTTTTACTTACCCCTCATAACTAAGAGCATACTTGAAAAATAAAGTTTATTTCAGACATACTTAAAATTTTTAACTAACTTTAAAAGCATAATTCGGTTATTGAGCTATTATAGATAGGATTGGAGTGAGTACTACTTTAGTATTAAATTTAATTTTATACTAAATTTATAGTAATTTCTTTTCCTTACAAAAGAAAGTTATAATTTCTTTATTTTGATCGAAACAAAATTTATAATATGTCGACTGCTACCCTTTTTGGTAAAAATTGCGTATGTATAAAAAACTTTGAAACTGAATTACTATTTTTTTTGTCCCAAAGATATAAGCATTTGCCATAGCCCTTTATATAGTAAATATTCATATTGTCTCCTGCATTATTTGTTTCTTTCACCAAAATAAATCTTGTTAGCACTCAAACTTTTCTAGTATAAATTTACTACAAATTAAGACTTCCATTAAATGTTAGTGATAATTGTGTACGAGTAGCACACACATTTAACACATTAATTAAAAAAAAAATTAACTAATTTTTTTACTGTAATTAAAAAAGGGATTATATGTAGGGGTTAAGGTAAATATATATGTGGCAACAAGATATGAGATCGAATAATACATGGCCAAAAAAAAAAAGAAAGAAAGAAACAGATCGAACAATCTAGTTACTTATAATTAAAAATTAGGAAAAATTATAACGATGCATACACTAACGGGTGTTATTTTAGGGTAAATTGGGAAAATTGCAACCAAGTCCAATTAACAGAATTAATGATAACCAAATCCCTTAAAATCATTAAATTGCAGTGAATTTTCAAGAATCCTAGGTGTAATTAATTCCAAACATGAAAATACAGTTTTACCTTTTATTGAATTTGGAGAAAGAAGTTGAAATTTTTAGGGCTCATTCATGTTCGAAAAAGTCGAGCTAATGAGGGATAAGAGTTCCACTTCTTCGAACACCACCGAGCCCTAATAGTCCACCTTTGTCTCAAATTTAATAAGGGGTGAACATGTATTTTCATGTTTGGAATTAATTGCACTCATATCCTTTGTGACTTTACTATAATTTGATGATTTTAAGAAATGTAATTGCTATCAAGTCTGTTAATTGGACCTGATTACAATTATCCCAATTTTAATTGATTTCATGAATTCCATCAATTTCTTACCTGCGCTTTTGAAATATTTTCACCGCGCGAGAAGCAGAGGTCAGTGTTTGTCGGCGGACGATGATATACATGCATAAATACACACGCACGCACGTGTGTGTTTGTGTGTTTTCAACAAGTCGTAGGTTTTGACGCTTAGTTTTGATATTTGCCTCCCATTTCACAACGTTGCAACTCTTATATGAATATTGTATTTCACATATTGCTACTTGAATCATGTATTAGTTATTTATATGATGATCATAAACTTGATTTTTTTTATATGACAGGAAAGTTTGAGTTGGTTCCCAAGACTTACTAGAGTTAAGAAATTAAAGAGTACTTTATAAATTGCCCACATCAACAATGCCTCTTTTCATATCAGTAGTGAGATTTGAATTGACAACTTTATGAGTTATGAGTCAACTTCTTAGCAACTAGATCAACCTTGTAAACTGATTTATAAGGTCTATCATCATCTAAAATGAATTTCTTGATTATTGTGGTTCTTTGTCACATGCAAAAATCACTCTAGTACCAATTGTTTTTAATTAGCTTCAATTGTTTTCTGCGTATGTTACAATTAACTGTTTCGAGTTTACCAAGTGCGCATATATATAACCGCATCTTGAGCTGCACTTTTTATCAGATCTATCTATTGCAACTCAGTTCACATAAACTTTTGGTTTCTGCATCATAATAAATAATCCTACTTTTTCAATAATCAGATAAAAAGGGATATCTAAAATGATCCCAAAATTGCTTGTTATGTATATCTTCTAACTGCACATTTGGTTCAGAAACTCTCTGATTATATTCTCATTCAATGCTTGTTGCCTTACAACTAATTGGAGTCCCTATTTATACTAGTTAGGGAGCTCACTGATTGATACAGATAGCAAACATTCACTGGCCTACACAAAACGCACACACCACACAATGAAGATATTTGCACCGAAAGCCACCGAAAGTAGAAAACAACAGAGGAAAAAAAAAGTGATGGAAAAAGTGATGGTAGGTATGGTAGGTAGACTATGATCCTATCTCATTCTCCCTGGGTTGGTAGAAACTCGTCCTCGAGTCCAAATTATTATCATCTTCAACATAAGGAGATAGATCAGTAACGTTAAAAGTAGCAGAAACTCCATAAGCACCTAGTAGCTCAACTTTATAAGCATTATCATTTATTTTCTCTACAATCTTGAATAGACCATCTGCACGTGGAGATAATTTGGCGTTGGGCTGTTTTGGAAACCGTTCCTTTCGCAAGTGAATCCAAACCAAATCTCCAACATTAAAAATTCACGGCTTCCCATGTTTGTCTCGTTGTTCATGTAGTTTCATAACTTCTTTTTCCCTTTGTTCTGCATCTGTGCTGAAATACTACTTATCAATTGAAGGAACCAGATCTAACAGACTGAGAGGTCGTGTACCATAAACAACCTCAAAAGGACATTTACCAGTGGCTTGGTTGAGGGAACTGTTATAAGCAAATTCGACTTGAGCCAGGACAAGATCTCATTGCTTCAAATTCTTTCCAACAAAACTTTGTAAAAGATTGCCAAGAATCTTATTTACAGCTTCTGTTTGTCCTTTCGTTTGCGGATGACTAGCACTACTAAATTGAAGCTTAGTACCCATCTTTTTCCAAAAGAGTCCTCCAAAAATGGCTGAGGAATTTGACATCACGATCAGAGGTGATAGTCTTAGGAATGCCATGGAGACGGACAATCTCTTTAAAGTTTAAATCAGCAACCTGTACAGCATCGTTGGTTTTTTGACAAGGAATAAAATAGGCCATCTTTGAAAATCGGTCCACAACTACCATGACAGAATCTTTCTGTCTCTGCGTTCATGGTACCCCAAGCACAAAATATATGCTTACATCTTCCCAAGGTGCTTCTGGTACTGGTACCAGCATGTATAATCCTATATTTTGACCTTTCGCCTTAGCCAAGTGACACGTTCTACATCTTTGTATGTGCTGGTTGACTTCTCGCTCAAGTCTTGGCTAATAGAAATTTTCTTTGATCAGGGCGACTGTTTTATCTCTGCCGAAATGACCGGCTAATCCTCCATCATGGGCTTCCCAGATTATTGCCTCTCTTAGGGAACACTGAGGAATACATAGGGTTTTACCTCGAAATAAAAACCCATAATCTCTATAGTATTGGTGGAAAGGATGATCTGCAGTTGATTCCCATATTCCCCAAAAATCTGGTCATCTTGGTATAATTCTTTAACACATTCAAACCCAACAACCTTGGCTTGAATTGTTGATAACAACATATGTCGACGGCTAAACGCGTCAACTACTGAGTTCAGGATTCCAGACTTGTGTTTAATCAGAAATGGGTAAGATTGCAAGATTTTACTCCAACGGGCATGCTTACGGTCGATCTTTTGTTGAGAATTCAAATACTTGAGGGCTTCATGGTCAGAATAGAGGATAAACTCTTTATACAACAGGTAGTGGCTCCAATGCTGCAAAGCTCGAACAATGGCATAAAATTCTTTGTCATAGATAGAATATTTGAGCTTAGCATCATTAAGTTTCTCACTGAAAAATGCAATTGGGTGTCCCTCTTGGCTGAGTACAGTACCGATTCCTGAATTGGAATTATCAAAACTAACTTTGAACACTTGATCAAAATTTGGCAAAGCTAGAATGGGAGCTTCAGTCAGTCTCCTTTTTAGTTCTTGAAAGCTTCTCTGGGTTTGCTCTGTTCACTGAAATTTATCTCCTTTAGTGCAATCTGTAAGTGGTGCGGCAATAGAGCTGAAGTTGTGTATGAACCTCTGGTAAAAAGAGGCTAATCCGTGGAAACTTCGAACTTCCTGAATAGACTGCGGGACTGGCCAACTATTGATGGCTTCAACCTTGCTGGGGTCAACTCGAACACCTTTGGCAGTTATGATGTACCCAAGGAACATAACTTCTTTGGAAAGAAAAGTACACTTATGTATGTTGGCGTACAACTTTTGTTCTCGCAAGGTTTGTAGAACTTGTTGTAGATGCTTCAAATGCTCTTCAAATGCTTCAAAGTAGACCACAACAAATTTTCCAATGAAGGGGCGCAATACCTGATTCATTAATTGTATAAATGTGCTAGAGGCGTTGGTTAACCCAAAAGGCATCACATTCCATTCATACAGGCCATCTCTTGTCTTGAAGGCAGTCTTCCATTCATCACCGGGACGAATTCTGATTTGATGGTACCCACTTCATAAGTCAATCTTGGAGAAAGTAGTAGCACCATGTAGCTGATCTAGCATGTCATCGAGTCGAGGTATCGGAAACTGATACTTGATAGTGATCTTATTGACAGCTCTACAATCAATACACATTCTCCAACTCCCATCCTTCTTAGGGACAAGAAGAACAGGTATAGCACAGGGGCTAATGCTTTCTCAAACCAGCCCTTTCTTCAATAACTCTTCAACTTGTTGCTGGATTTCTGCATGTTCTTGAGGACTCATCCATTAAGCAGGCCTGTGAGGGATGACTGCTCCTAGAACAAAGTCAATGGCATGTTGGATGTCACGCATCGGTGGTAACCTGGATGGTATCTCTTCAGCTACGACATCTGCAAATTCAAAAAGTAAAGGCAAAACTTCTGGTTGGATGTTAGACTTTCTATTCTTTTCGAGTACCAGTATGATACTCATCGTCTAGGGCTCGAATTTTGTCACTTTGAGTTCTTCTTTAGTCATTAATGACACTAATGGCTTCTCTTCTCTGGAAGTTTTGTTAATTCCATTAGGTGATAAAGGTGTCAATTTGATCTTGATTCCGCCTTTAGTGATGGAATAGGTATTTGCTCGTCCATCATGTAGAGCATACTGATCATATTGCCATGGGCTCCCTAGTAGTAGGTGGCATGCGTCCATGGGAACCACATCACAAAGAACTTCATCTTTATACTTGTCCCCAATGGAAAAAATAACAAGGCACTATTTAGAAACATTTACCTCATTTCTAGTATTAAGCCAGTGCAGCTTGTATGGATGCGGGTGATCAAGTGTTAGCAGCTTCAATTTCTTTACCATGTAGTCATAGACTACATTTTCACAGCTCCCGTTGTCAATGATGACATTACAAACTTTTCCCTGTGACGTGCAACGGGTGTGAAAAATGTTACGGCGTAACCAGGGTTCCTCCTTAACCACTACCGTATGCAGACTTCGTCTAATTACTAGCATCTATCCCTGATTGGCGGGTGTAACTTCCTCATCATAAATAGGCTCTTCTTCATAAAAGACATTCTCTTTATCATCCTCTATAGAAACTTTAAGTGCTTGTCCTTCCCTGATAGTGACAACCCTCCGGTTAGGACAATCTGCGTCAATGTGGCCGAATCCTTGGCACTTAAAGCATTTTGGTGCTTTAGAGCCAGTTACTTTACTAGTCTTCGGTGGTGGTCAGCTTGTTGTGTTATACTGTGGCTTGGCTTGTGTGGTCGCTGCCTTATCAGGATACTTTCTGGAAGAAGATGGCTGAAAGGAAGATTGAAAAGAAGATCTCTTAGGCGTCTGCTTTTCTACTCGGATAGCTAGACGGATCACATCATCTAAGGTTAAGTATTGTTAAAGCTGGACTATACGGCTAATGTCAGGGTTCAAACCTACAAGGTACCGGGCAATGATTAACTCCTCCTTCTCCTGGATGTCACATTTCATCATTAGTTGCTTGAACTCTCTAGAGTACTCTTCTACCGACAATGAACTCTGTCGAATGTTTTGTAGCCATATAAAATTCTCTTGTTGATAATGTTCTGGCAGGAACTTATTGGTGAGCTGTCGTTTCATTTTCTCCCAGCTGGTAATTTTACTCTTGCCCTCTCGTGCTCGCTTTCGTTTGAGATTTTCCCACCAAATAGAAGCATGTTTCTTCAGTTTCAAGGCTACAATTTTGACCTTTTGTTCGTCTGAAATTTCCTTGTATTTGAAAACTTGTTCTACTGTTTGAAGACAATCAATAAACTCATCAGGCTGTAGTCTCCCCTCAAATTCAGGAATGTCTACCTTGATATCACTAGAGTGGAAAGACTATTGTCGAGGAGGTCGATGGTAGCTAGAGGAAGATGAGCTGCTGCTAGAATCGGCTTCTGGTTGTTTATTACGGTTTTCCAGTAAGGCCCACTGAACTTCTATTGTAGCTTTCAGCTCTCATAAACGATGCCTCATTTCTTCCATCTCAACTTCGAGCATGTTCCTGCGTCTTGGAGGCATTTCGGTAACAGGTTAAGGGTAGGTTGGGTGTTTCTGGAAAGGTTTGAGGGTGAAACAGTGACTTGGAAATGTTTTAGGGGTAAAAATGTAAATTTGGGAAGGTTTAGGGGTGAAAAGTGACTTGAGAAAGTTTTAGGGGTAACAATGTAATTTTGGGAAGGTTTGGGGGTGAAACAGTGAATTGAAAAGGTGTCAGGGGTAAAAATGTAATTTTGGGAAGGTTTGGGGTCAAACTGTAATTACAGAAAGATTGGGGCAAAAATGTAAATTTTGCAAAAAATTGGTCCAAAAATATGATTTCATAAAGATATGGGCAAAAATTGTAATTTTTACCAAAGGTTTGGGTCAAGTTTGCAATTTTCACAAGTCCGACTGACTGGGCAGTGATGATGTGGCAATCAAGACACGTGGCACACTATGATTCGTTAGGTCAGCGTTGACCGATGACGTGGCGTGATGACGTCAGCAGATACGTGGCATGCTGACCGGTGTTGATGACGTTGCACAATGGACACGTGGCATCGTCTAATTGGATGACTCAGCGTTGACTGTGTAGCTCTCGCTGATGTGGCTCGTCTTAACCTCAAGAGCGCGTGGGCTTCCAGCGTGGTGCGTGAGGGTGCGTGACTGTGTCCCTTACTGTCGGAAAAGTCGTGTCTGACATTTTCTGGCCTCCTGAAGACGATGGTGAGGTCGGTTGAGCTCAAAAACGGCTGTAGAGACGAGTTAGAACACCCTATTTCTCTAGCGTTTTAAGATTCTCACACTCTCGCTTTCTGGCCTTCTGGGAACCAGGCTCTGATGCCAAATGGTTCAGAAACTCTTTGATTATATTCTCACTCAATGCTTGTTACCTTACAATTGATTGGAGTCCCTATTTATACTAGTTAGGGAGTTCACTGACTGATATAGATAGCAAACATTCACTGGACTACACAAAATGCACACACCACACACTGAAGATATTTGCACCGAAAGTAGAAAACAACAGAGGAAAAAAAGTGATGGAAAAAGTGATGGTAGGTATGGTAGGTAGACTCATGATCATATCTCAACATTCCTCTATATATATTTAAAAAAAATCATGATCTTGATGATATTATAGAAGCATAGCATAAAAAGCTTTCATCTCTCATAACAAGTGTGATTCATGAGACTCAAATCCTACTTTTTCAATAGACAAAAAGGGATATCTAAAATTATCCCAAAATTGCTTGCTATGTATATCTTCTAACTGCACATTCCTCTATACACACACACACGAAATAAAGTCATGATCTTGCTGATATCATGGAAGTAGAGATAGTAGCATTGGAATTGGAAGCAGTATAGGTAGACGTGTCTCCCTTGAACCCTGATGAAATTGAATCGGTATCAACATAGAGAGGCCTGGTGGGTCTCATATTCTTTGATAAGCCTTCATTACTTTGCAGCAAAACAACAACTTCAGACATTGTTGGTCTTATTGCAGGAGATGCTTGTGTGCAAAGCAAACCAATCTCTATGATTTTCTTCACTTCTTCTGAATCATACTCATTAGGGTCTAAGGTACTGTCCACCAACCCTAAGTGCATGCCTTTCTCATATAGTTTCCATGCCTATTATCACATCATAGTGGAATATCAGATAGATAGAAAAGACAGCAAAACTTAGCTAATGTTTTTGTTATATATTGCTTTTACTAATAATGAATCAATCAAGTTTTTTCCAGAAAAGACTTGTTGACTTTATTGATGGTTATGTGAATTTTCTTACTTGTTGAAGGAGGAATTCGCCATCAGCATGAGCATCAACTTTTAGTTCGCTACTCTTCTGGCCACTAATGATTTCTAAGACTATAACACCATAGCTGTAGGTATCAGCTTTCTCTGATAACTGTCCATGAATTGCATATTCAGGTGCTGTGTATCCCCTAACAATTACATAATATTTATGGCGTATTTGATTAATTATACAAATTAACATGAATACACATGAATATTAAGATGTGGTAAATCTGAAATAGCTTTGTGCAACATAAAATACTACCATATCATCATGTCCAACACACACAAAATCTTTTTCTTGAAGTGTGCGTTCATCAAGCTTCAGACAAAGAAGGAAAGATATAGAAAAAATTAATGCTTTCCACTAACCTATATGCAGATTTTATTCATGTCTTGGGTGATTAATAAATGTACTATCATAGTAGTTAAAAGAAATTAATAAAAAGTGCAATAGATTTTACTTACAATGTTCCTGCAAATCTAGTGCTAAGATGAGTCTGATCTCCGGGTAAAAGTCTTGCCAACCCAAAATCAGCAATTTTAGGTTGGAAATCATCATCAAGGAGAATGTTGTTAGTCTTTATATCTCTATGTATAATACAAATGTGAAATTCTTCATGTAGGTAGGTCAAACCCCTTGCTACGCCTAAGATTATATCATATCGTTGCTTCCAATTGAGAGAACCTTTATTGCTGCCTATTCCCCAAGATTACGAAGTTTGAATGATAAGTAAAAGAAGAGGGAAACAAATTAAAGTAATTCTAAAAAAAGTTGTCTCGATAAGATACCAAATAAGAATCTGTCGAGACTGGTGTTTTTCATGTATTCATAAACGAGAATTCTCTTGTTGCCTTTACTGCAGCATCCTAGAAGTCGAACAAGATTTCGATGATGAACATTACTTATTAGCCTCACTTCACTCTCAAATTCCTCGTCCATCCTGTTGGATTGTCGCATAACAAGTTTCTTGACTGCAACTGTTTTTCCATTTTTTAAAGTTCCCTGTTTAAAATGATTAAGAATTTTAACGATGAAAGTATTATTAGAAGTTATACATACATTTGACTTTTTGAAAATCTAACCTTCTAGAACACTATAAAACTCAATTAATAAAAGTTACCTTGTATACAGCACCAAATCCTCCTTCTCCTAATTTATTCTTTTCACTGAAATTCTTGGTGGCAGACTTCAATTCCTTATAATTGTAATTAAGTGGGGCTCTCAACTTGGATTCTCCCATTATCTCACCTATTAAGGAAAAGTCATTTTAAAGTTTCCAAAATCTCATATGCTTCAAAATGTTAGTTAAAAGTAATAAATTTATAATATATATATTTTTCTTTTCAATTATACTCTCAGTTGTAAAGAAAGTACATGAGAAATAATAAGTAGTATATAATTAATGGGGGAAAAAATTTAAAAAACTAGTTTAAAATTTCAGACAAAAGAGATTTGTTTATTATATTAAGAACCACCTTTATAAAAGAGAGTGTTCCTTAGCTTATGAAAAGGACTAAAGGGAGTACTAAATATGAAGCTTCATGACGTTTTATTTTTGTAGAGAAAGGTGAAAATGAAAGGATCAATAATCAACTTGCAAATATATAATAGCTGAAGACTCATCAAGTTACCTCTTGGAACCCTTTTAGACCTTTTTGACTGTCTAACATGCATCCACCAGGCAAATAGTGAAAAGAGCACTAAAACAAGAGCCACACCACCAACTACTCCACCAATAATGGCCCCTTTTTTGTTACTTGAACCTGCTGCAAGAACAAGAAACTAGAGACTTCATTTTGAAATGAGTCACTCACCATGCATGAACCATTACTACATCTAAAATACAATCATACCAATAGTTATAGTGTTATGAACATGAGCCCATTAAGAAGAGCCTGATTCTTAAATACTAGTCTGTTGGGTGGGAGAACCTCTTGTACTTATAGCACTTTACTCAGCTCATCTTCTTGCCAGTCAGAAACCTATATAGGTTGCCCTCTCTATAACATCGGCATCTTTCAATAAAAGCACCGATGTTACCAATACAAGTCCAATGAGAGAACCAAATCTCAAAAAACTAGCTTGTTGGGTGGGAAAACCCAAACTTATAAACCTCACTTATCTTGTGAGGCTACCCGACATGGACTCATAACATATAGTCATCTCAAAGCTTTGAATTCACTGTACCTTGTTTGGAGAAGGGTGTGATATTGATGGTCTGGTTATCAGCAAAGAAGGAAGTGGTTGAGTATCTCATGAAACACCCAGCATCAAAAGCCCTACCATCTGAATTGGGAAGACAAGTCTGTATAGTGTTGTAGCCTTGTTTCAAGCAATCATCGCACCCACTTTGAGAGATACTTTCAGTACATTGTGCATAGGCATAAATGTTTGTGTTGTTATTATTAGGTACTTGCGTCTTTGTGGCTGCAGAGAAACCTGTGATTCTGGGTGTTTCTGTTTGAAGATTCATTAGTACTTGTTGAATGATTGAGTTAAATAATGCTGTGCTTCCTTCTGCTGTCTGATTTCCACAAGACGCAGAATTGAAAGACCCTGTTGCTTGGTCAAAGAAATTGCTGCTCTCGTACCTCAACACACCACAAAGTATTCTATCCCATATCAGTTGTGGATTTTGCTATCTACTAATGAACCTTTATTTGAGAGGATAAATTTTATCTATAGATTTTGCTGATTAATTATAAAGATTTAATAACAAACTCAATTCAAAGTTTAGGACTTTTATAATAAAGTGTGCTATCTTTATAGGAATATATGTGTACATATTTTTTTTTTCTTTTGGTGCAATTTTTAAGAGGGTGAACCTTGACATAGCAGAAAGATTGCTACCATATGACCTGAAAGTTAAGGGTTGAAATATTTGAAAAAGTCGCTCCACTAATGGAGATAAGTGGGGATGGATCTATGCGGTGGCAACGATTGGAGAAGATGAGGGGTTTTGGGATGAGTTTGAAGGCTTCCATGCTATAGACAAAAGATTGCAAGCAAGATTATTTGGGTTGGTAGTGAATCATGGTTGCTTCGCGCATATCTAATGGTGTCTGATTGGGGCAAGTTTGGTTTGGTGGTGGCATTTGGTATTGCAGGTAGTTGATGTGCTATTGTTGTTGGTGTTGGTACTCTTCACCTCACGACAATGAAGGTCATGTGATTCTTTCAAAATTGCCTTGCACATAACAATTATGTCACTAAAAGGATGGGATAATGGAGTGTTTATTGGAACTCTATCCCTTGTTTCTTGCTTGTTTACGGAAATTTCTTGTCCATTTTTAGCAATGGTGGCGCGGCTGGCTTCCTATTTGCTAATCTAGGTTAGGGTTTATGTGGGTTGCATTGTTTTTCTCTAAGTAGTTTGGGTTAGGGTTTTATGTTGTTTGAGCCTAGGCCTACTTTTATTTCATGGACTTGTAATCTAGTTTCTTATATAAAACTATTGGGAAAAAAAAGTAAATCGGTTTCTTTATATTATATATTTTATAATAATATTGATGTGTTTGGTTCAATGTCAATTGCAATCAGATAATAACGTTCTCAAAAAAGCATAGGAGAAACTTTTAGAATTTTAATTTACTACCTAATTTACTATTTTTGTTGCAATCTTATTTAGATATTATATAGGGTAAATATAACTTTTGGTCCCTGAAATTTGGCCCGATTTTGGTTTGGGAAAATGGCTCAAAAATACCTTGTAAGGAAATTATTTGCTGATTGGTACCACGGGTGCAAACAAGCACCCCTTATGTGCAAGCATCATCCACATGTGCAAAATTCATCCCTGCGAATGTGCAAACACCATCCCTTGCATGTAAAATATCACCCACCTGTGTGCAACTTATCACCCACCATGTGCAATGGTAGCAATTAGCAATTAGTTTGCTTGCAAGGTAGTTTTTAGCAATTCTCCCTTTTGGTTTTGGTCTCTCAAGTTTGAAATCAGTAGTTTTGGTCCCTCAAGTTTGCTCTATTTATAACTATTGGTCCCTCAAGCTTGAAAAGAACTTGATGGCCAGGTTATGAAACTCAGACTGGACTGATCGTTTCATGCTGAAAACTGGCAAACTGGTCGGTAAACCAGTCCGGTCCAGGAATCAACCCGATTCATTTTTAAAAAAAAAATTTGAATTTTTTATTTTCTTTATAATTTCGTATTAATAACTCTTAAATCTTCACTTTCTGACTAGTTTGATCCTAGTTTAGCTACGGTTTGACCTACTGACCCTTAACCGAGTACCTTAACTGGTTTAGTGACTGATCCGAGTTTAATAACCTTACTTGGTGGCAACTTTGACGGCATTAATTCTTTCAATATGGCGGTAACACCATTAAAATAGCTTAGTGTCATGCCTTTTAAGATAGCTGATATGTTAAATATACTATAATATATTATATTATGCTAGAAAAAAAGAAGAAGGAAAAAAGGGCATCAAAACGAAACTGGCTCGTGCGTTTCGTTTTGATACCCTTTTTTTTCAGCACAATATAATACATTATAATATATTTTTCATATTAACTATTCTAAAAGACATGACACACAAGCTATTTTAACAGTGTTAGCACCACGTCAGACGAATTAAAGCCTTCAAAGATGTCATCAAGTCCTTTTCAAACTTAAAAGAGCAATAGTTATAAATAGAGTAAACTTGAGGGACCAAAATTATCGATTTTAAACTTGAGGGACTAACAATGATAAACAGAGTAAACTTGAGAGACTAAAGTCATCGATTTCAAACTTTAGGGATCAAAACCAAAATTAGGCCAAACTTCAGGGACCAAAAATTATATTTACCCTATTATATATTTAGTTGGAAAACAAAATGATAAAAAAAATTAAAATCCAATAACATTGATAATAAAATTTATTTCTAAGAAGTAAATTTGTCAACCGAACTATTTATAAATCCGAATCCGAACATATATTTTGTCAAATCACTCCAAAATAAAGTGTTTTGGACTTCTTAAGTAATTTTATATTTCTTATTACAATTTCTACAAATTTGTGTCATTAGCTGCAATTTTTCACAAATGCCAATGACCTCCACTTCTCTCTCACAACTTGAAATTGTGTGTTTAGAAACTCGAAAAATAACTTTTAAAATTATAATTTATATTGGGAGAATTGCTAAAAACTAGCAAATAAATTAATTGGTAATTACTACCATTATATATAGTGGGTGATAAGTTGCATACGGGTGGATAATATTTTGCATACGAGAGATGATGTTTGCACATTTGCAGGAATGAATTTTACATATGTGGATGATGCTTGCACATAAGGGGTACTTGTTTGCACCCGTGATACCAATCAATAAATAATTTCCTTATAAAGTATTTTTGAGCCATTTTCCCATTTATATTTACCCAAACACTCACTTAAGAAAATAAATTATTCTGGACTCTGGTCTCCCCAACCCATCAACATGACGCATCGTAGTAATCTTGTTTACATCATTTTTCTTTTTTACAATAATAAATGGACCCAGATCCGGTTCACGTTGCTGTCACAACTCATAATATTATATATATATATATATATATATATATATATATATATATATATATATATAATTAAAATAGAATTTTTATCCTTCGAAAGAATAGTATCCCTGGAAGTGTCGGCACAAAAACAGAGAAAGATATCTCTAGAGAAAAAAATTAAAAGTTGAAGTTAGGGAAGTTGCCGTACCTGAGGAAGCAGCCGTCGTAGATGACACGGGCGGCGTTGGTGCCGGCGGAACAATTACGGTGGATTTGAGCGGCAACGGCGGAGAAGCAGTTGGCACAGTCGGCGGCAGAGAGGTAGCTTCTGCACTGAAAAAGAGCGAAAACGGGAGTGGCTCCGGTGGCTTGCTGGGCTGTGGCAAAGTGCTTGTTCTGGTTGGAGAGATCTTGAAACGCTGCGTTTAGGCTTTGATTGAAGGAATTAGCATCTGCTGGATCTAATCTATTGTACTGGAAGCAACCGGTGTTGAGAAGATGGGTCTGGGGGTCAGAAACGACGCCGTTTAAGGATATGAAGGTAGTGAATAAGGGAATAAGGAGAGTAACAGAAGGTGGAAGCAAGAGCATGGTATGAAGTGGAGAGAGAATGGATATGAAGAAAGAAATTAAGAGATGTCAAGTCAATGGTTCTCTTAGTTAACGAGAGGAAGCTAACATGGTAAATTAAAGGAGTGGAGTGGGAGTGTTTGAAAACGACTAATTTATCAAATGAGGTTTTAGGGTGTCACAGTCTGATATAAGATCGAGCTGATGGTTAGACTTAGTCCCTAGAAAAACTCTTTAATAAATCGACTATTTAATATATATTATTCCCTAAAAAAATATATAATATATAAACTGTTTAATATATATTATTCTTTAAAAAAACAAAGTCCAGAGTACAATAAACGAAAACTAAAATTATATATCTATATGAAAAATTTAATAATATGTCTTATAAATAAAATGAAAAAAAATTATTCTCTATGCGTTATAAGTAAAATAAGAGGAAAATAATATTCATTGAATAATGGAACGACCATAATTGTATATACATTACGTCTTCGTCTTGGACGGCGATCTGGTAACCAATCCTGACGCAATAGAAGTAAATATGTGTGGATGGACACACGTGGATTTTAGGAGCAGCCGCCCCCTGTATATATATAATATGCAGAATTTAAATTATTATTATTGTTTAGTTAATATTTTGACCTAATTTACATGTGTTTTTATTACAGTATATACCAACGCAATGCACATGTAAGGGTTTTCTTTTTTGGGTTGTACTTGTGAATATATATATTATGAAGAATTTAAATTTTTTATCATTGTTTAGTTATTATCCATTGACCTAATTTACATGTGTTTTTATTACAGTATATGCCAACGCAATGCACATGAAAGGATTTTCTTTTTTGTGTTGTACATGTGAATACTATTTCTTTTATTAATTTTTAAATTTATTTTCTTACATGAATATTTTTTCTTTGAAATATTAAAAAACATAAAAAATTAATATTTAAAAACAAATATTTTCTATATTAACTATAAAAATTAATATTATTACATATAAAAATATTTTGTTTGAAAATACTAAAATGCTCAAATGAATTTAAATAATTTTAGAGAATTCTATATTAAAATTTAATTTATTTATTTAAATTATTAATTTAATTTTAATCATTTAAATTTAAAATTTTTTAATGATAGTTACATTACTAGGTATAAAATGTAGTAAATTGTAATTGTGAGATAATCAGCATCAATTAATTGCTGCGTGTGGATTCTTGGGACCCAAAGGATAAGTAATTTCTCTATTGGGCCGGACCCGTAATCCAGATTCTTACTGCTCCACTCCAATTTGAGCCAACCCACTTCTCAACCTACTAGGGTTGGGTTTCAGTGGTTGGTTCTACTCAAAATGGTGCCTCAAAATAATCACCCATTCACGAACATGTTTTAGGGGGTGTTTGATTTTATTTTTGAAAACTGTTTTTTTTAATTTTTAAAAATAATAAAACAATAAAATATATTTAGTAAACTGTTTTTAAAAAAATTTAAAAAAATAAAAAACTAAAAATTTATTTTTAAAAACTAAAAAGAAAAACAGTTTTTAGTTGTTTTTTTTTGAGGTCACCATTTATCCACTATTGATATTATATTACTAGTAACGACCATCACCACGTCACCACCTCCGACCGCACCACCACATCACTTTAAAACAGAATTTTCAAAACAATCTATCCAAACATAATTTTTTGTTTTTTAATTTTTAAAACTTGTTTCCAAAAACTGTTTTATAAAACTATTTCTGAAAATAAAAAATAAAGAATAGAATCAAATAAGCCCTTAATTTTTCTATGTTCATGATTGATGTATAATTACACAAAAACATTGAATAATAGACCGAAGAACATTCAATTTTCTCCTACTTTTGTTTTAGCATTTTTAAATTTTGTGATTAAGATTATGTTAACCTTATAAAATTCATACCATTTCTTCGAATTTTCCTGTAGATTCTTATTTATATTTTTGGTGAACTTATGCTCATATATATATATATATATATATATATATATATATATATATATATATATATATGTTATATATATATATGTAGGGAAATAGTAGTATATTATAGGAACATATGAATGGCATTTTTGGTTACATATTATTGCTTAACTGTGCATATTTTGACTTCCATCATTGCTATTTATTATTTTATGGAGTTTATTCTTTTACTAATGTATATTTTCAGGATGCTTTGTGACGCACTATATCATGGCTGTGGATAGATTCAAGTCAGATTCCAACTAAATCCCAAGGAATTTCTAATTAGCTTCAATCAAGCTAGGCATTGTTGATTTTATGCGCTTTGATAACTTATTGTTTGCCTTAATTCAGCAAATGTTTGGGTGCAAAGCAAGACTATTTCTTTGATTTTTTTTAAACGTTCTCAGCATCATAATCATAAGGGTTACTACTACAGAAAACACTTTTAACGTCCATTTTTTAGCTCTTTTAACGTTTAAAAATAGAGGGACGCCTATACCAGGGACGTAAAAAAGTCAGGATACGGCGTCTTTTAAAAAAGGGACGTCTAAAGTTTTTTTTTTTAAAAAACAAAACTTTAGACGTCCCTTTTTTAAAAAAAGGGACGTCTAAAGTTGTTTTTTTAAAAAAAAAATTCGCTTATATTTTTCACTGCCTAACAGTTATAACCTATAGAAACAAGATCGAATAGTTTTTCATAAACCAAAATGTCCTTACAGATTAATATTGGTGAAGGATGATAAATCAAAATGAATCTACAATGAAGATAAATCTAAATATTAACACAACAAAATACATATACAATAATCCCAGTTCAAAACTTAGCCTATAAAAAGAAAAAGTAATTATCCATACCTTTTGGCCACAGTAGGAGAGGGAGGATGGAGGCCAACGGCGGGAGAGGGAGGGAGGAGGAACCAAAGCATCAAAGATCGAAGAAGAACAATGGCGACGAGCTTCAACAATGGAGAGGAAGAGAGGAAGACGGTAGATGATGGTGGTGGAGATAGAGGATGACGACTTTCAAAAAAAGAACAACGATAATGAAAGGGAGTAAGAGAGAGAGTTATGGTGGAAAATGAGATTCAAGAGAGTGGTGGAAGCTTTAGCTTCGAGAGAAAATGAGAGTTTTGAAATTTGAATCGAGGAAGCTAGCTTACGGAGGTAGACATAATCTTAAAAAGAGTGATGTCAGTATCAATTTGACTGATTTACGTTACCTTTAGACGTCCATTTTTGAATTTGGGACGTCTAAAGTAAAAACAAAAAGACTTTAGACGTCCCTTTTTCAAAAATGGACGTTTAAAGTCTAAAAAAAATAAAAAAAAATTAATTTTTTTACTTTAGGCGTCCCTTTTTGAGAAAGGGAGTCTAAAGTCTAAAAAAAATTAAAAAAATTAATTTTTTTTATTTTAGGCGTGGACGTCCCTTTTCAAAAAGGGACGCCTAAAGTCTAAAATAAATTAAAAAAAATTAATTTTTTTTACTTTAGGCATCCCTTTTTGAAAAGGGACGCTTAAAGTAAAAAAAAAATTTTTAGACTTTGGGCGTCCCTTTTTAAAAAGGGACGTTTAAAGTTACTTAATTCTTACCCACAATTACAAAAATGCCACCGTCTTTATTTTTCACTTCCCTTTTTTAAAAAGGGACGTCTTTTAGGGCAGTAAAATCTACATTTTGTAGTAGTGGGTTTATGTATCATTGACCAACTCCAAGTGAATGCCTCTTGCATATAATTTCCAAGCCTATCAAGTGGGACTTATTATTGTGAAATGAGAAAGAAGGGTAGGAAAAAATACCACAACATCAAAAAGCTACTGCTTGAAGTGGTAAATGGCCCCACCTGTTATGTATTTAGTACATAAATATGGTTTCTAAATAAGAACCATTGACTTTTATAATAAATGAAGATTGTTATATAATAACCATAATGTATGGTTGTGAGACTTTTCAAATGAGAGTTTTTGAGCTAGTTAGACTAAACTGTATATAATAGAACAGTACATCCCACATCAAGTTTTTATACAATATCGGATAGATTAGGACATTCCAAGCTTTGTTGGGAGAATCAATGGCAACTGTTAACCTATATAAGTAATAATGTAAATGTTTACCAATAATTATGTCTTTTAACATGAATTAACCCTATAAAGCAATGGATAAGGAAAAAATGTACGAATATCTGTATTGGAAAAGTCGCATGGGGTATGCAAGGCCTTGAGCAAACTGCTCAAGGGTTTGCTTGCCCCTTACAACCTTTCTTATATGCATATTCATGCTTTTTTCACCCAGTGATTGCTTTCGTGACTTAATTACTAATAAGACACAAGGTATAAGTGATGAATATTTACATTTTGAGATACATAGGTCAAGAGTGCAATTGATTTAAGACACAAATGAGCAACTAATGTCCACTTAAAGGTCTGACATTGTAACATAAATTGGAGCATGAAGTAACACAAATAATGGCCTAATATGGGTGTTAAAATCCGACCAAACCAAAGGGAAAAGAGTAAGAAATGTTTTATTTCAATAAATCATAAAAATATGGTGGAAAAATTATAATTTTTCAACAAAATAAGAAGCAATTATTTTTCTCAATTTTCCAACAAAATTATGATTTATTTCTCACTTACGGTAGCCTAAGCAGTATATATAGTTCATGGCCTGTTCTGTTGGTAATTTACAACTTATCTCCTTTGTTATGTATGAAATGAAAGTACATCATGTTGTCTATGTTGATTTCAGGACCAAAACAACCCGGAAATGACATAGATGTTTACTTAGAACCCCTGATCGAAGACTTGAAAGAGTTGTGGGACGAAGGTGTCGATGTTTTTGACGCGAACAAGAAGGAGATGTTTAAAATGCGAGCCTTGATCTTTTGTACTATAAACGAATTCCCTGCTTATGGAAACTTGTCAGGATACAGCGTTAAAGGCCACAAAACTTGTCCTATTTGTGAAGAAGGCACATGCTATCATCAACTTCAACATGGAAGAAAGACTGTTTATCTTGGTTATAGGAGATTCCTTAGACGGGGCCACCCATATCGCAGATTAAAGAAGGCCTTTTTTGGTGGCTAAGAGTTTAAAGATGCTCCAGTGGCTTTGACTAGGGAGAAAGTGTATGAAAAATGTTAAAAATATCAATGTCATCTTCGGTAAGACTTCAAAGAGTCTAAATGAAAAAAAATATATGGAAAAAGATGTCTATTTTCTTTAACCTTCCATATTGGTAGAATCTTGATGTCAGACACTGTATTGATTTCATGCATGTAGAGAAAAACGTGTGTGATAGTATTGTTGGGACACTACTCAACATACAAGGAAGTTCTAAGAATGACGTTAAGGCAAGATTAGATTTGTAAGAAATGGGAATACGGGCAGACTTACATCCAAGGCCACATGGTAAGAGAACTATTTATCCTCCAGCTTCTCATACTTTGTCCAAGGATGAGAAACGAAGTTTTAAGTGTTTACATGGCATCAAAGTTCCCTCAGTATATTCTTCAAATTTTAAGAAGCTTGTGTCTATGAAAGACTTGAAGTTAGTAGGGCTGAAGTCTCATGATTGTCATATCTTGATGCAACAACTACTCCCAGTGGCTATTCGAGGCATCGCCGAATATGATCTTAAACACATATTGACCAGACTTTGTTTCTTCTTCAATGAGATTTGTAGTTAAGTTATTGAGAAGGAAAGGTTGGATGAATTGGAAAATGAAGGTTACCT
This sequence comes from Albizia julibrissin, assembly GCA_037074505.1. Taxonomy (NCBI): domain Eukaryota; kingdom Viridiplantae; phylum Streptophyta; class Magnoliopsida; order Fabales; family Fabaceae; genus Albizia; species Albizia julibrissin. The sequence goes on along the minus strand of CM073483.1, from coordinate 36,764,030 downwards.
GATCTTGTGCCAGCTTGAGAAGCTTTTTGTTCCTTCCTTTTTTGACATCATGGTACATCTAGTTGTTCATCTAGTGACAGAGATAAAATTGTGTGGGCCTATCTATTTTCTATGGATGTACCCAATTGAAAGAACTATGAAAATCCTAAAAGGATATGTGAAGAACCCTAACCGGCTTGAAGCTTCTATTGTTCAGAAATATGTTTCTGAAGAAGCCATGGAATTTTGTCAACATTATTTGGCAAATGTAAGACATATCGGCCTTCCTAAACGACATGATGAAGAAGGGGGTAGGTGCGGGGCTACCGTCAAGAGTGTGGATCCTGATGAATTACAACAAGTCTACTTGTACATTTTGAATAATGTTGATGCAGTTCAAGATTACATAAATGCTCATTAAAAAATTGTACGGAAAGTAAACAATTGATTGACTGAACAAAGGTTAATTAGGGAGCATACTAGGACTTTTACACATTAGTTTAAACACAAGGTTGACGGAGAAGAATGTGTTTTTGATACAATTAAATGGCTAGCACGTGGTCCTGAATTTGATGTCATAAGTAGGACTTCGTTTGTGATCAATGGGTATACCTTTTACACGAAGTCCCTGGATGATAAGAGCACTGTCCAGAACAGCGGTGTTATGTTAGTAGTTGAATCTATGTACTTCTCTAATTCAAAAGATAAGAACCCTACATTGGAAACCATACCTTATTATGGGGTTATTGACGAGATTTAAGTGGTTGACTATGTTAAAATTAAATTTTCCATTTTCAAATGTAAGTGGGTTGATGTCAATAATGGTATGAGGATCGATAAGTCAGGGTTTACATTAGTTGATCTGAACAACAGAAGTTTTGGAGATGAACCTTTCATTATGGCAGATCAAGCAAAACAAGTGTTCTATATTATTGATCAGGCAAATAAAATGTGGTCTGTAGCTGTCCAAAGAAAAAGGGTCGTCGATATTGAAGAGAAAAGTCGTTCAAATTATGATCTTCTCAAGACCCCTTCTTTTTCTAGGGGTCTTCCTGCATTGAACGAAGAAAATGAAGCTGATAATGAACATGGTACAAGAAATGATAATCGTGAAGGGATATAGGAGGATATCTCTTTATAAATCTACTTTAAATGTTAGCTATCTATTTAAAGTAATTATCATTATAGCTTATATGCATATTATATATATAGTTATTTTATAACTTACTAACTCAACAATTTGTCTTAACAGTATAATGACGGATCCTGTGCATCTTATAGCAGAGGATCAGGTGTCACCTACTGCTCAGCATAGTGAGCCTCAGAGTGTCAATCAGGGGCAGTCATCAGGTGAGCCGAGTTACCAGCCCAGACGGAGGGGCAGGACGGCCACACGCTTGAAGGATGTTTCCCTGAGTCGATCAGCCTAGGAGAGGATACCGATCCAGTTCGATCAATACTGGAAACCGATCGGGCTGAATGCCATTCATTATAGGAGTTTTTTCGGTCTCCTCGCACGGAATAAGCCTAGTGTATTGATAGAGGAGTGGAGGAATGTCGACAAAAAGGTTAAGCAGCATATTTGAGACACTAATCAGGTATAAAATTCCCTCTGTATGTTTCTTTTATCAAATTCGTTTCATTACTGTCACTAACTCCTTTGATTCATGAATACAACTCACCTACGACGTTCCTCAGAGTGAGATCTTGCATCACAAGACTATGACGTATTGTTGTGAGCGCTGGAGGAAGTTCAAGACGAATCTGGCAAACAATTACGTGCATATCGAGGTGCTAGCTGGTAAGCCTCGTCCTACTCATTGCAGCAAGTATTCATACATCGATGAAGCGACATGGCAAGAGTTTTTTAGGCTTCAGACTACTCCAGATGCTTTGGTGAGTTAACTTATTTTATACTTTATTTACTTATCTTTTGTCTTTACTGTTTGTAACCTTTTTTCCCATTTCTTATTTGCAGGCAATAAGGCAAAAGGCACAATAGAGTGGCAGGAAGAATGATTATCCCCACACAATGTCTCGTGGGGGATACGTAAAGGCCGAGAAAGACTTGTTGGCGACCAAACGAAGGAGATTGGAAGAAGCATCTCAATCCGATCCTTCTGTTCTACTATCTCCACCATCTCCAATACGGCGTGAAGAGTTGTGATTGCATGCTCACCAGAAGAGTGGTGGATCCTATACGAGTGACTAGTATCGTATAGTCACTAAAAAAATTGTAAGTATTGTTGTTCTTATTAACTGTTTAATAAACATGTTTCATTACTCATGTGTGTTTTTTGTATATCTCACAGGAGGAACTTCAAAAAAAAGCAAGCTGAGGGATCCTTCAAGTCGGAGGGGAGGAATGACATTCTCATGGTTGCTACTAGAAAATGTGAACATCCAGGCCGCGTCAGGGGAGTTGGAAGAGGGGTGGGTATATAGGATTACTTTGGATCCTCCTCACGCAGTTCCTCCTCCAATGTGGTCACGAGAGATGAATTGGAGTGTATGTTGGCCACTACGAGGGTGGAAGCAAGGGCTGAGGGAGAAGCATCATTTAATGTACTATTGGATGCCCGGTTGAGCAAGATGAAGGATGAGGTATATGCCATGGTGAGCACAAGACAAGATACCGCTCCTACCCAGGCACAGTCACTCGATCACTATAAGCAGAGCACCAAAGGGAGTTGTTGTAATGTGGGACAGTCATCAGAGGGTCCTGGAAAGGACAATACCGAGCCTTGTGAATTATATGTTGAAGATCCTCTGAGATGGTTAGTTGCACGGGGGAGTGTGCACAACCTAGGATCAACTGTTCACTACCTCCAGATGACAAATGATCAGGTTAAGGTGTCAGTTGAGGAGGTTATCATCATAGAAGCACCTATCCTTATCCCTTCTGAGGAGTTCAAGATTATGGCTAATGTCTTGGGTACCTTCATATCATGACCAAAGAACCTTGTTTCTGTTGGAGTTTCGAATTCCCCGATCAGAGCCCTAAGTCCAACTCCCTTCCCTCGTGAAGTTTCATAGCCTCCATCACTGAATGTGATGCATCAAGTGATTCTGATGGCATTTGATACATCTTTCCCGACTAAAAATTGGCCTATGGATTCAGTTGTTGGGCCGTCAGGGGTGGCATGCTATCTTGAGAGGGATGATTTAATGTCCATGGTCGCTCCTAGACAAAGTCTTATGATTGCGATTGTCCAGCTTTTTTTATGTAAGTATCTTCTTCAATTGGAAGTAAATATCTTAAAAATTACGCTGTTTAACTTTAATTTTTGTAGGTACATGAATCGTAGGTTGGTTTCCTCTGGGAAGAGCATTAAATTTGGATTCATGTGCCCAGCTCATGTCACGGAGAAAGGGACCACTTATGCCATCAGACATAGATATTTATCGGATAGGCTCAGTGAATCAAAAATTGACTGTTTCTTGGTTCCTTATATGCATGGGTAAGAAACATTAAATTTATATTCCAAAACACATATAATGCTTTATATTTGCTTAACATTAATCTCTTTTTTTAAGGGATCATTGGCAATTGGTTATTCTGTGTAAGGCTAGTTACACAGTGATCCTCCTATGCTCCCTCCACTTCAAACCAGGGAGTAACTTGAAGAAGACCATGAACTCGTAAGTTTTCTTACTTTATTACCTTTTGTGTGTAAAGTTTGTGTGCATAATAAGTAATCTTTGTGATTTTGATCATAGGGCTATGCGGACTTTCCTACACGCTAAGTGTGGTAGGCATGTTCGTGACTTAAAAGACCCTACATGGATCACGCCAAAGGTTAGTACATATTTGTTTTCTTTAAGATGTGTTCCATAAGCTATACTTTTATGCTTGCTTTGATGATATCATGTTCTTTTTTAGACCCGTAGGAAACCATCGGGCTCCAACTTATGTGGTCTTTATATGTTGAGGCAAATTTACAATATTATCAGCCTAGGCACGACTGACTTTACCGAGGAGGTAATAAATGTATATTTCAAAAATTTTGTATTACTTTATTGTTTTTAAGTTAGTAAGTTAATGTTTTGTTTGGCTTCGGTGTTACACATACAGATGTTTGATCTTGCTGATCCCTTTCCTGAAGAAGATATTGATTTTATCCGAAAATGTATTGCTGAATTCATCTATGATCTTTTACAAGATTAGTAAGTTTTTGAATCCGATCCTATGTTGTTCTAATAATACTTATGGTTTTCATATATATCTAACTTGGTTTACATCTCTATTCAGGACAATTTCTTGGATATTGGTGATACTAGTTGGCTGTCGATTTAGGCATGAGATCACCATTGTAAATTTTCCTCCACTTTTTTCATTTCTTTGTAAAGCTTAGGAATTTTTTCCATATAATGAGAAATATTTCTTCTCTTGCTTCTCTTTACAAGCTTTGGGATTGCAAGTTCACACAATGTCGCAATTTTCCTGCTATCATTGTTTAATTGTGATGCTGTGGTTCAAAATGCCTGATAATAATAAATTGTTAATATTGTACTATTTCTGAGAATTGAATAAGTTGATCATGTGTTATTGGTAGTCATTGGAATTGAATGTGTTTGTTTTCAATGATTTTTTTTCATAATCTTCATTCTGTGATTGTTGAGAGTCGAGGGTTGTAAGGGCCAAGTGTTTTTCCCTTGAACAGACTGACATTTATAGGTTCATACCAATTATGATAACTAAGGTCATATTTAACAAAAGAGGGGAAGGGGAACTAATAAGGATTTTAGGCTTCATGATTCTAAATTTAGAGCAAGTTTGCATTATGAGAAATACCAATTGTTTCTGGAAATAAAAATGTTGTTGTCACTGCTTCTGATTGTCAATATATTTATGCATGTGTTGTTGCTTCTGTATGTAATGTGGCACAGAGGGGATTGTCGTTGAATATGGCTTACTGGCCTAGATAAGATTGAAACAAATAAAACAAAAAAAAAACACAATTTTTAGACCGGTTCCAAATAAGAACAGGTCTTAAATATGAATTTAAGACCGGTTAAATTGAAGACCAGTCTTAAAAGATTAAACTTTAAGACCGGTTCTAAATCTAACCGGTCTTAAATTGATATTTAAGACCGGTTCTCTTAAGAGAACCGGTCTTAAATATCAATTTAAGACCGGTTAAAGTTAGAATCGGTCTTAAAGTCCTATTTTTTTAAGACCGGTTCATAAAAAACTGGTCTTAATAGTATTGAAATTTTCCTACCCTTTTCGTTAGTTAAACTTTAAGACCGGTTGTTGTAGAACCGGTCTTAAAATTTCATATTTTAGACCATTTTTTTAACCGGTCTAAAAAGTTAAATACTTTTTAGACCAGCTATATCAAGAGCTGATCTATAACCGGTCTAAAATATCTTTTTTAACCCATCTAAAAAGTGATTTTTGTAATAGTGCAACCCTATGATCAGGAAGCACTCCTGACATAGCCAGATGAGAGTCCTAGTTACACCGGTGAAAATCATAAGTAGCCCCGTGGTAGAGAGGCGATGTGTAAAATATGTTGCTGAGGCAGTGTGGTCAGCAATATTACATCCAGAATGATGTACAGTGATATTACCCATGTGAACTTGTGATGTTTGCAAGAACACGATTAGTACGGTCTTCAATGACACCACCTATATAGTCAAAAGTCATACAACCTACATGGTTAGTGGTGGCATATGTAAACAGAAATTGGGATAAGCCCTAGTGTAGTAGGGTGCAATAGTGGTGAATACTTCACAACAGATATAGCCTCACGGAATCAAATAACCCCCTCATCATGGTAGAGTTAGTAGCAACTAATTTTGATTTAAGAATATGAGACAAGTACAGATAGGTTGATGCTTGCTCCAGAACATTTATGTGATAAGTAAAGATACCATGATGTAACAAGTACGGATAAAGCAATCATTTTGGTCCAGAACAAAATCATTGCCTTGATCCTGAATAATGCACACCGTACGGGCAATAACGATCAAATAGTCCTGTGACCCTAAACCCCGAACTAACAGACATATGTATAGACAGAATTGGTTATAGGCAGTCAAGGGTATAAATAGACAGAGTGACAGTAAGTCCCAATGTACATGTTTGTACAGGGCAGTAAGGCCAGAATATTCATAGTTGTGAAAATAAAGTGACATAAGCTGTAAAGCTAAATATATTGGGCAGCGTCTCGATAAGGTAGTAAGACCTAAAATCACTAGTGGACTATATGTCTTGAGGTCATAAGACTTGTTGGAATAGTATATCCTCAGGTTAGTGAATTGCTAAGCAACTAAGTTATGCTGAACAGAGAACAAAGGTAATAAAACCCGAGGTGCCTGGTTGCATGGGGCAGTGTCCCTAGGTAGTAAGACCTAACAAGCACTTTGTGCTACGTTGAACAGTGTTGAATATATTGAGTGACAAGAAACTCTATGCCAAGCTGAACAAGTCTGAGTTTTGAAAGTTAAATTTTTAGGCTATGAAGTCTCATAGCCAAGGGTCTCAGTGGATCTAAACAAGGTGGAAGTAGTACTGAACTAGAAGAGGCCAGAAACAGTGTTTGAGATACACAGTTTTATGGGGCTCGCAGGGTATTATAGATGATTCATATAGAACTTGCTATAATAGCTTTACCGTTGTCTAAGCTAAAACAAAAAACTTAGCATTTTATTTGAGACAGTAATTGTGAGAGGAGCTTCGTAGAGTTGAAATAAAAGTTAACTATAGCACCAGTTTTGACAATCCCAGATCCGCAATCAATCATGGTTTACACAAATTCCAGTGGGCATGGATTAAGATGTGTCTTGATGCAGTAAGGCCGTGTGGTGGTATACGCATCTCGTCAGCTGAAGCCTCACGAATAGAGATATGCCACACACGATCTTGAGTTAGCAACAATCATATTCGCGTTGAAATTCTGGAGACACTACCTCTATGTAGAGCCGGGAAATCGGGCTGAGCCCGTTGGGCCGGTCCATTTAAGCCTTTTTAAATCAAGGGCTGGGCTTGAAAATTATAGTCTTTAAATGAAATAGGCCCTAAAAGGGCCAGCCCTATAGGGCCAAGGGCTTAAAAGGGCTGGCCCATTAACCTGTTTTTTAAAAAATAAATTTCCCCTGCCCAGCTGGCAACTCCCCCCTTTTGCATTTACGGTTTTGGTATTTTTCCTGTGTGTATGATTCCCGACTCCTCCAGACCTCCAGTCCTTCGATCCTCCCTAAGAAAAGAAGTAAAGAACCCTAAATCCCTAATTGCCAAATTTCCCAGAGCCTCCGTCTGATATTTTACTCTCAGTCTCTCGCTATACTCAGTCAATCTCGGAGTCTCAGGCTTAGTTTGACGTGGTGACTCCTCCCGCCGGCCACGCCATTCCTGATTCTCAGTCTCTCGCTCTTAGTCTCAAAGTCTTAGACTTAAATAATTCCTCTAATCCTCCCTGTCACTCCGTCATTCTCACACTCATACTGGTTGGTGCAACTCGGCACAATAATGATTTTTCCTCCCTGTCCCCATCCGCCTATACTCTGTTCGACTCTTAGGTCCTGGTCTTACTGTCACAGACTCATAACACATCCGTGTCCTCCTGTATGGTATCTTGAAGGTTGCAGGATCTCAACCTACGCCGTGTCTCACACTATCTCAACTCTTGAATGAGGTTCGATCTTATTGTTCTCTTTTTAGATTAAATTTATGGATCTTGGTGATTCTGGTTTTCCCTTTTTTGTTTCTCTCCTGGTGATTCTGCCAACTGCCATTCTGGTTTTCACCGATAGAAAAATGAATTTTTAGACCGGGTAAAAATGAATTTTTAGACTAATTTTAGATGAGGCATTAATACAGCCGGTCTAAAAAGTGTGATTTTTTTAGATCGTTATGCAACCGGTCTAAAAAGACACATTTTAGATCGGTTGTTTAGAGAACTGGTCTAAAAAGTATGCATTCTATACTAATAAACCAACAAAAAAAACATAGACACTTTTTAGACCGGTTGTTTGGAGAACCGGTCTAAAAAGTCTTTTTTAGACCGGTTCTCCAAACAACCGGTCTAAAAAGTGTCTGTTTTTTTGCTGGTTCATTAATTTCATTAGTATACTAATTGATTGGTCAGATCCCAAGAAACTAACATTGAAAAATTAAAAAAAAGTATAACAAAATTTAGTCAAACACAACATCAATTAATTGCTGACATTTGCTTAGATAACAACATATACCTACAAAAAATAAGAATCTACAGATGAATTACTGAAAACACTTACCAGTTGGCCGAATCAACCTTGGTTCATCATATATTGTTGTAAAAACAAAGGATTTGTTTGTTCCCTATCATGAATAACTTGACAAAATAAAATCATATTTCAAAATGTAGAAGAGCACCACAAAAACATATCATCAGCAAGCATCATCCAGAAAATAGGTTCACATACCTGATAATTATGCTTTGTTATAGGTTTCAAAGGATAGTCTATAGCATATCTGAAATAATATTAGGAAATAAGTTAGAAAGAAAGTAATTAGATCCCAAGTTGAAAGAAGATTTTTAATTAAGTAGAGCCTTGAGATAGAGAATTTAAATTAAAAAGAGTTAGAAAACAAGAGAACAAATGAACTAACCAAGTGACCTATGTGTCGACATCGGCGATGTTCAAGAACGGAGGAGAGATGTGGGAAGGAGAAGCTATTGAGGCACGAAGGAGGGGTTTACAAGAAGCTTGATAAATATCAGATTTCAAAATTGAAATTAAGCATGCAAGAGAAGATTTGAAATATTAAGATAGACTTTTAAGACCGGTTATTTGGAGAACCGGTCTAAAAAATATTTTTTAGACCAGTTTTCCGTACAACCATTCTAAAAAGTGTGACTTTTAGACCGGTTGTGTAACAACCGATCTAAAAAGTTTTATCTTTTAGACTGGTTCTTAGTAACAACTGGTTTAAAAAGTTTTCAATTTTTTTTAATTTTTAATTAATTTTATTTTTTTAGACCAGTTGTTTAGATAACAGATCTAAATAATATCTTTTAGACCGCATATTTTAAGAATCGGTCTTAAAAGTTCTTTATAATTACGAAACTACCACCGTTCATTTTTTTAGACCTTATCCGCAACAACCGATCTAAATGTTACGGTCTAAAAAGAGTATTTTGTACTAGTGTTTGTGTTTTTCCTTGTGTCGCACATGCTTCATTTTTGTTTTTCTATTTTTATGTCTCACCTGGTGATTTTGCATTTTTGCCATTCTGGTTTTTCAAAGCAGATTACATTATTATAATTAATACTACTTTACACTGATTTAAAACAGAGTCCATTACATAGACTTATAGCAGTTACTTTAGGAAAATTGAATATCAATCAGTTTGGTCAAATCCCCTTTGAAAGAGAAGAAGAAGAGCACGGAGCTATAATTTTGTAATTAGAAAACTTATTAGAAACATGTGTGATTCAGCCTACTTGCTAAAATAATTAAAAGAATAGATTAATTGTTACATGTGTGATGTGTGTGTTTATTTCACAACTTGCTCAAATACAATCTTTAGCTAACAGAATTAGAAAGTGCTTCCAATAACAGTAAACTTTCAGTAGTTGTAGAATAATTGTTACATGTGTAATGCAGGTTAATGTCTTCATCACAACAAGACCAATGAAAAATTGAAGGTACTAACAAATCATTAGCTACAACGGATAAATGTCAGCCATATTCCCTTAAAGATGAATCTAAGCCTAAGAAGCCTAAAAATTTAACTTATGATGTTTGGAGGTATTTTAGTAGGGTTGAGGTTAATGGGTTAGCTAAGGCACGATGTAATGGTTGTGAGGGTTTATTTGCAATGGGTGGGGATAAAGGCATCTCACATCTAAGTTGTCATACTAAAACTTGTAAATGTTTAGAAAAATTTCATGATATTGGGGGTGATGATGTTGGATAGAGAAGGCAAAATGAGGTGTAATAAAATTGACCATTAGCGTATTAAGGACATTATCGCTTTATGCATAATTGAACATGATCTTTCTTATTCATTCGTTGAATATAAATGGGTCAAATAACTATTGAGGATATTGAATCCTGATGTGAGGCTCATGAGTGGAAGAATAATGGTGACTTATGTGTAGAAATTCTTTCACAAACAAAGGGATATTTTGAAACAAAAATTGAAAACCAGTATTGGTAGAATATGTTTGACATCTAATTATTAGAATTCTGTGACTTCTGAAGGATATATATGTGTGACGGCTCATTTTATGGATGAGTTGTGGACACTAAACAATAAGATACTTGCTTTTTGTAGGATGGAGCCACCACATTCCAAATATCAAATGTCTAGAAAAGTGTATGATTACTTGCAACAATGGGGGATTGATGGAAAAATCTTCTCAATTGCTCTAGATAATGCATCTTCAAATGATAATTTGTAAGACTTATTGAAAGATAGGTTACTCATGCAAAACAACTTTAGTTTGGTTTGTAATGGAGAATTTTTCCATGTGAGGTGTTAAGCCCACATCTTGAACCTGATAGTTCAAGAGGGCTTAAAAGTAACAAGTTCTTCTTTGTATAAGATTAGAGAGAGTATTAAATATGTGAAGGCATCTGAGGCAAGGATGAATCTTCTCAAGCAATGTGTTCAACAAGTTGGTGGTATTAACACTTCATTGGGCTTGCGATTAGACGTGGCCACTAGATGGAACTCTACTTATGCAATGCATGAGAGTGGTCTTAAATATTGTCGTGCTTTTACAAAGATGGCTTTAGATTATACAAACTACAAGTTTGTTCTAGCATAAGATGAGTAGAATAGAGTAAAGGCAATGTGCAATTTCTTGAGACCATTTGAGAAGATTACAAGGTTGATTTTTGGGTCATCATATCCAACTTTCAATTCTTATTTTATGAAAATATCAAAAATTGAGATGTTACTTACTACCAATATGGCAAGCCCTGACCTGGTGATTCAAGAGATGTCCATGAAAATGAAAGAGAAGTTTGACTAATGTTGGCATAATTATAGTGTCATTCTTGCAATTGTATTAGTTCTTAATCCTCGATAGAAGTTCAATATTATACAATATTTCTATGGAAAGATTGGCCATATGATTTGCAATGAGAAGGTTGCCAATATAAGGAGCAAGCTGAATTTCATTTTCAATGAATATTCCAATGTGGGAACATCTCTTCCAACTCATGGAGTTGAAGGTGCATCGATCACTAGATCTTGAACATTGACGACTTATCATTCTTCTCATATTCCAAGTGCTTCAGTAATCTCTTTTGATGATGCATTTGATGTATGTTTTAATTTTAGTGTCAATTGTAATTGTTGGGTATCCAACTAATATTTACCTGAATGTTTTATAAAATTGTAATGATGTAGGACTATTAAGATATTTATGCGAGCATGGATCAATCTTCCATGAACAAGTCTGAGTTGAAACTTATTTGGAAGAATCAATACTAAAGCCTGATAATTGAAAAGAATTGGATGTCTTGAACTAGTGGAAGAACAATCAACAAAGATTTCCGATTCTTTCTAAAATAGCTGCTGATATTTTGAGCATTCCAATCACTACAGTAGCAAGTAAATCAACTTTCAGTATTGGTTCACATGTTCTAACAAAATATAGAAGTTCCATTCTTCCATTTAACATCCAAGCTCTTATTTGTACTTGCAACTTGATGCATGGATTCACATATGATGGTAATTTACTAATTTATTTATATTTTGTATTTGTTATAGAGTTATTTATCATTTTTGTTTATTATTTTTTGCAGATGAAGATTATGGATGTATTCATGATGTGAGAGAAGAAATTATTGATATTTTTACTTCTCAAACAGAGCCTACTACTCAGTGAAACACAATCAAATTTCCTTGAAATTGATAATAGTAATAAATATGAAAATAATAGTCGTCATACTCATGCCACTTAAAGTGGTTAGCTTCTTGCCTTCTTATGTTTTGTATGAGATTATGAATTATTTGTGGACAATATGTTTTACCTTTGATTATGAATTAGTAACTGTATTTATTTTATTGCATGAGGCGTGTAAATGTATAGTTAAATCTTGAGAAAATGATTTCCAGCCCTGCGGGCCGGCCTTGGCCTTGATGTTCTTAGGTTGAGCTTTGAAAAACAATATTTTTTCTTACCCCGAGCCCTATAGGGCTGGCCCTTTTAGGCCCTGGCTCATTAAGGGCCGGCCCTGATTCCTAACTCTACCTCTATGGGGCAACTGTAGAGCTATACTAGGACCACAAGAGTTTAAAATATCTGTACGAATAGAAAGATCTCAACATGAGGCAGTATAGGTAGATGGAGTTTCTTAAAGATTACAATCTAGAGATCAAGTATCATCCAAGCAAGGCAAATGTGGTGGCAGACGCATTGAGCCGTAAAGTAGTGTAGGTGGCAGCCCTCATGATTCACGAGCATAAGCTAATTAAGAACTTTATGGATCTCAACCTATCGAAGCAGATCATGATCAATAGTAGCAATGTGAGTCAGGTAGAGAATGCTTGAGAGCAGTCATAGAAGAAAATCAGTGGCAGGATAGATGTGCTCAATCTATCAAAACATGATTGCAAAAGGAGGGACTCAAGAGCATGACTTGTTACTAAGTGGACTAGTCAGGTACCACAAGCTAATAAATGTTCCACCACAGACAGAGCTAAAGCAGCAAATCCTGGAAGAGGTATACAAGAGTAAATACACTTTGCACCCGGTAGTAACCAAGATGTACCACAATCTGAAGTCTACATATTAGTGGCCAGGCATGAAAATGAATGTGACAAGTTTATTGCTCGTTGCCTTACTTTCCAGAAAGTGAAAGCTGAGCATCAATGACCCTTAGGACTACTACAAAACCCTACAATTCCTGAATGGAAATAGGAGAGCGTTACTATGAATTTCGTGACAGGACTACCAAAGGTCTGAAATCATGATGCAATTTGGGTGATAGTAGATCGATTCATGAAGACAACCCATTTTCTCCTTATCAGCATTTACTACTCTCTTGATAAACTTGCGAGCATCTATATCAGGGAGATAGTGCGTCTACCTGGTACGCCAAAGAACATCATATCAGACAGAGATCTTCGATTCACTTCCAAATTCTGGAAGGCGGTGCATGAGGCTTTAGGTACCAACCTCCGATTCAGTACAACCTATCATCCTTAGATATATGGAAAACTAAGAGAATAATCCAGATGCTAGAAGATATGCTCAAGGCTTACATGATAGATTTCAAAGGCAGTTGGAACCAGTTTCTTCCCTTGGCGAAATTCACATACAATAACAGTTATTATTCAAGCATCTAAATGGCTCCCTATGAAGTATTATATGAAAGGAAGTGCCAGTCAACCTTGTGCTGGATAAAGCTATCTAAGAGGCAGATGTATGGGCCAGATATAGTAGATCAAACAACGGAGCAGAAAAAACTGATCAGGCAAAGGCTATTAGCTACATAGAGCAGACAAAAGAGCTATGCAGACAAGAGGCAGAAACCTCTCAATTTTAAAGTTGGAGACCACGTATTCATGAAGGTTTCATGTATTACTAGCATTGGCAGGGTATTAACAGTAAAAAGATGAGCCCTAGGTATATTGGTCCTTTCGAGATCTTGTTAAAGATTAGCCTAGTAGTATACTGAATAGCTTTTCCCTTGAGCTTGAGTAGGCTACATGATGTCTTTCATGTGTCACAGTTAAAGAAATATCAATTTGACCTAGAGCACATGATCAAATACGAAGAGGTAGACGTGCGAGATGACCTGACGTATGAGGTCATACCATTGAGGCATATAAGTATACCATTTATTAAAGTGGTATTGAAAGGGGTAACTCCTAGAGAAGCTACCTGGGAAGTTGAGGAAGACATGCAGAAACATTTCCCAGAATTCATGAGTCGGTACTTGTAGAAAATTTCGGGGACAAAATTTATTTAAAGGGGGAGAATTGTAACACCCTATATTTCAATCACCAATATTCCTTGTATATAATTGATACATTTAATAGAATAAAATGGTGAATTGTGATATACATCAACTGTCAGAAACGTTCCAATTACTGGTTACACACAACTTGACCAAGTAAAGACACAAAGGAGCAACTAATGTCCACTTAAAGGCCTAACATTGTAACATAAATTAGAGCATGAAGTGACACAAATAATGGCCTAATATAGGCGTTAAAATTCGGCCAAACCAAAGGGAAATGAGCAAGAAATGATTTATTTCAATAAATCACAAAAATATAGTGGCAAAATTGTAATTTGCCAACAAAATAAGAAGCAATTATTTTTCCCAATTTTCCTTATTATTTTCTACCAAAGAGGGGAAATAAAAGAGAAAATTACTATTTGGTAATAAATAATTCATGTTGGAGCATTTGTTACCAAGGGAAAAATCAAGGGAAAATAAAAGTCAAAAAGCAAGATGACATTAATTGATATTTGCAAGATGTGATTGTTGGAGATTCAAAAAGCAAATTTCATTCCCTTTTCCTGTAGCTGTTTTGGTCAAATAGGAGGCAAGTAAGGGAAATATTGTGTGGCCCTAATAATTCAAGAAGAAGGGGGAAAAAAGAAGAGCCAAGCAAAAAATGACTTATGTTGATTTACCATTAATTGCTATTATGACATAAAGCAAATTTTGACAATTCAAGAGCACATCATTCCTTTCCCCTTTATCTCATGTTTTTGGTCAAATGAAGAGTAGGAAAGGAGGATATATTTACTTGGCTAATATGAATTTAAGAAGAGAAAAAAAAGAACCAATCACATGCAAGCATTTATAAAGCAAATTGAGATATAAATCAAACCATTACCTTCTGTTCTTATTCATTTCATTTTCAGCCAAAATTGAACCAAATAGAGAGAGAGAGAGAGCTCAAGAACCTTTCAAGAGCACTTGAAGAAGCTAGGGTTCCAAGTGCAAAATTCCAAGGTAAGAGCTTGAAATCTTAGTATTTTGCCTCCTAAAAAATAACCTTGGAACTTCCTCTAACCTCTTCTTCTCCTTAAAATCCATGTTTAGCAAGACAAAACAAGAGTATAGAGAGAGAGGGTTGAGATATTGAGGAGAGAGAAAGAGCTGAAACCCAAGAGGTAAAACTACTACAAAAGAGGATTTTTGTAGCGCACCTCTAATGACACTTTTTAAAGAAATGCTGTAGGTAATTGTGTTTTTTTACAGAAAAAAATATTATAAGCTACGGCGCTTCTTATTATAAATTTCATATCTTAGTGGTAGGATTGTATGACACTTTTTTAAGAAACTCCATACAAGACCTTTGTTGTTGTTTTTTTTAATTAAGCATCAACTATGGCGCTTTATAGCAAAGAGTCATAGCTAGTGTAAGCCCAAATGATTTAAAATTATTCTCAACGTTATTAAATGCTGCTCAGCTTGTATAAATAATGAACATGCATGTAGTCATAATAACAAATTGTCCTAACTTATTTATTTCTAATGCTTTAATTATGAAGAAAAAATAAATAAAATATAAATTAAAAAATAAAATAAAATAAATCTAAATCAAATTTTTTATATTAATTTCCTTGCATTCGTGACCTTTTATTTCATTAGTTATCAGCAAAAAAGAGTTATCAACAAAAAATATTATTAGAAAAAAAACACCTTAATCGACGATTTCAAAGAAAACATCGACTAAGATCCTTGAAATATCATAGGAATAATCTATAAAAAAACAAAAAAAAAGTTATCAGCAAAAAAAAATCTGCACCTTACTAAGGTATTACCTTAACCGACACTTCACATAAAAGTACCGGCTAAGGTATTACCTTGACCGACGCTTCATGTGAAGCGCCAGTCATTGCCTAAGGCAATGACAATATATATATATATATTGTATATAATATTACATATTACCTTAAAGGCATTATGTATCTTTGAATGATGTTTAAATATCAAGTGTTATTAAAGATTATTAACTTTAAATTTAAAGCCATTGTTTTTTTTCTGATTATTGAAATCTATGACGCTCTAGTTCCCACTATTCCATTATCCATTAATCAGCGCTTCACATAAAGCATCATATAAGATAATAATTCTTATTGCCTTATGCGGCGCTTCATGAAAAGTGTTAGATAAAGCAATTGCCTTAGCAAGGCAATATATATATATATATATATATATATATATATATATATATATATATATATATATATATTTGTCTTCAACGACACTTGTTCAATTAAGGTTATTGCTTTTTTTTCAGTTATTGAAAGCTATGACGCTTGTTAGGAAAACGCCGGAGCTTCTCTAGACTTTATATGCCACTTTATATCAAGCGCCATATAAGGTTCTATTTTAACTTTTCACCAGCCCGCCATTATCATCTTCCTCGCGCGCTTTCCAGCTCCCAATTTTCTAGAACTCCACCATCTTTTCTTATCCCTTCAGTCCCTATTCTATTGTCTTGGTCCCTATTTCCTATTGAAGCCCTTTAGCTTGTAAGTGTGCTTTATATACAGAAGCTTAAATCTGTATATTTTCTTTTTCTTATTCTTTTTAGTTAAAATCTGTCATGAATCTTATATGTATCTTAAACGTCTTATATATATGTGTATGTGTGTGTGTATTAATTATATTATATATAATATTATATATTACCTTAAATGTAATATGTATCTTTGAATGACATTTAAATACCAAGTGTTATTAAAGATTATTAACTTTGAATTTAAAGCCATTGTTTTTTTTTCTGATTATTGAAAGCCATTACGGTTTAGTCCCCACTATTCCATTATCCATTAATCGGCGCTTCATATAAAGTGCCAGATAAGATAATAATTTTTATTGCCTTATTCGGCGCTTCATGAAAAGCGTTGGATAAAGAAATTGCCTTATCCGACGCTTTTCATGAAGCGCCGGATAAGGCAATATATTGCCTTAGCAAGGCAATTCATATGTAATTCATATAAAATATAAAATATTATATATATATATATATATATATATATATATATATATATATATATTATTTTATATTGTATATAATATTATATATTTTCTTTAAGGTAATATATATATATATATTTCTTCAACGACGCTTGTTCAATTAAGGCTATTGCTTTTTTTATTTTTTTTCCAATTATTGAAAGCTATGACGCTTGTTAGGAAAACGCCGAAGCTTCTCTAGATTTATATGCCACTTTATATCAAGCGCCATATAAGGTTTTATTTTAACTTTTCACCAGCCCGCCATTATCATCTTCCTCGCGCACGTTCGAGCTCCCAATTTTCTAGAACTCCACTATCTTTTCTTATCCCTTCAGTCCCCACTTTATTGTCTTGGTCCCTATTTCCTACTGAAGCCCCTTAGCTTGTAAGTATTTTTTCTATACATAAGCTTAAATCTTTATGTTTTCTTCTTCTTCTTCTTCTTCTTCTTCTTCTTCTTCTTTTTAGTTAAAATCTATCATGAATCTTATATGTATGCTTAATTTTTTTTCCAATTATTTATTTGAAGTTTTAACTCTTCCTTCTTAAACTTCCTATACATTGTAAGTTTGTTAATTTTTGAGCTTAAATCTATATATTTTATTTTTATTTTTTTAGTTAAAATATGTTATGAATCTTATATGTGTGCTTAATTTTTTTTTTCAAGTATTTACTTAGAGTTCTTCCATACTTGATAGATGAAGATGGGAATTCAATATTGCAAAGGATACCTACAAGTTTGAAGATGGATTTGAATGTAAATACAGATCGACGGTTTCACTAAGAAAAAAAATTACGCAATTTTTTTAAAAAGACCTTTTTTGGCGCTTCCTGGAAAAGTGTCATAGGAAGTGTATGGCCTCCTACGACACTTCCCTAGGGGAAGCACCGTAGGAGGCCATACACTTCCTATGGAACTTCTCTACAAAAGCGCCGTAGGAATTGTATTTAAAAAAAAATTTAAAAAAACCTACGGCGCTTTTAGAAATTTAAAAATCGCTGATAAGTAAAATATTTGCATATTTATTTTCCCTTATATGATGATTTTGTGGACTATATTTGAGCTGAATGTAATCAATTTGGGTGTAATTAATAAATAAATAATGATTTTCTTGCAGCCATGGACAGTACCGCATTAAGAAGAATTAAAGAAGGCATTTAAGGGGAAGTACTATTCATGCGGTACTATTTATTGTGTACTGTTCATGTCTGGTACTGTTTTGGAATCACTATAGCGTACTGTAGCGGACCACTGTATTGAACTGTAGCGTGCGGTTGGTGAAGTGCGGTAAGTGAAACGTGGCACTATAGCAGCCGGCTTTCACTGTAACACCCGAAATGAAGCCTATAAATAGAGCTTCTTGGCATGGAGAGAAGGAGAGGAAGGAAAGAGAAGGAAGGAAGAGAAGGAAGAGAGAGAGAGAGAGAGCTTCTATTTTAGAGAGAGTTGTTCTTTTAGAATTTATTTCTTGCATTTTCTTACTTCTTGCATGCCTCTTGGATGTAAGGTTTTACCTCCTATATGGAAGGCTAGATAGTCATTTCTTGCATTGTATTACTTTTTGTGTGCCTCCTGCATGGATGGTCTTACCTCCTATATGGAAGGCTAGATAGTCATTTCTTGCATTGTATTACTTTTTGTGTGCCTCCTGCATGGATGGTCTTACCTCCTATATGGAAGGCTAGATAGTCATTTCTTGCATTGTATTACTTTTTATATGCCTCCTACATGGAAGGTTTTACCTCTTACATGGTAGGCTTGATTTTCCATTTTCAAGCATCTTGTAGTTGTATTTTTATGTTTTTGTAATTAATTTTTATGCAATGTTTATGATGCTTTCATTTTATTTTGGTTTTTTTTAATTTCATTATGAGCTAAATTTTCATTTTCCTAGGGTGATGACGTAGCTTACTAATGTCGGATTGAATCTTAACTTATTAAAGCTAGTTTTAATTCTTCCTTCATGATTGAGTTTTAATTATTACTCTTAATGCTTACAATTGATTGGCCACCTTTTGGATGATTTCAATATGCATGTTGAGACCGGAAGGAGATACATGTGTGTGGATCCTATAATTAAAACCATAATTTGCATATGAAATAGGAATATATTCATATGAGTTGTGTAGTCTTAATGAGTTCCATAAATCTTAATGAATGATTAATTGCTTAAATTCATATAGGAATATATTGAGTTAGCAATTAATCATAGAATTGCTTGACCTTGTAAGAGGCTAGTAATTAAATTAGGGAAACTCAACTATCAATCATGTGGAATAAATTGAACTAGAATAGATAAGTGATTCAATCCGGAGTTTGCTAAGTGAAATCTAATCCCTATGGCCTTTTTCTCATATTTGTCTTTATAACAATTGCATTTTCATTTAATCATTTTTATCTTGCAATCTCAATCACCAACTAATCGATCGGCTAAATAGTATTAAAATTATCAATTTTGGTACTTAGTGATCGATCCTCGTCGGAACGATACTCTACTTACTTCTATATTACTTGATTACGACAGTGTACACTTGCAATTCTAAATACACCATCCTACACTCGTAACAAGTTTTTGGCGCTGTTGCCGGGGATTGCTATCATTAATATCAATACCAAGTAATTTTAATACTAATTTGGTCTTCATATTTCATTTTTTTTATTTTTTTGTGTCTTTTGTTTCTTTTCAGGTTTTTGCTTAGTATATGACTAAATCGAAGAAGACTGAATTACAACCTTGTGATTCTGAGATCGAGAGAACTTGTCAAAGAAATCGGAGAGTTCGAAAGCAGTCTACTTCAATCAATTCAATGGCAAATCCAGAAAGAGAAGCAGTAGATACCAAAACACTCCGTGATTATGCAACACCAACAATCATGGAGACAACTTCTGGAATCAGAAAACCACCAGTAGCAGCCAAAAATTTTGAAATCAAGCCTGCAATTATCCAGATGGTGCAAGCAAATCAGTTCGGTGGTTTATTAACAGAAGATCTCAACACACATATAGCAAGCTTCCTAGAAATATGCGACACATTCAAGCATAATTGTGTTACTGATGATGCCATTAGACTTAGACTTTTCCCTTTCTCACTTAGGGATAAGGCTAAGAGCTGGTTACATTCTCTACCGGTGGGAAGCATAACTACATGGGATGCCGTGGGACATAAATTTTTGGCAAAATACTTTCCGTCAGGAAAAACTACTAAATTGAGGAATGAAATTACCTCATTTTCCCAGCATGAACTAGAAAGCCTTTATGAAGCCTGGGAAAGATACAAGGAGTTGCTAAGGAGATGTCCTCATCATGGGTTACCAGATTGGTAGACACTGCAAACATTCTACAATGGGATGACGCATACCACCAGAATTCTTGTAGATTCTGCAGCTGGAGGATCTTTAATGGGAAAAAATCTAGATGATGCCTATAATTTACTTGAGGAGATGGCGGCCAATGCATATCAATGGCCTTCTGAACGTCATAATTCAAAGAAGGTACTTAGAGTGCACGAGCTGGATATCCTTACAACTTTATCTTCTCAAGTTGCATCTATATCCAAGTAAGTGAGCTCATTGACTAGTCAAGCAAATGCAATCAGTACTCCTCATGAAACCTATGACCGATATGGAGGATCTCATATGAGTACATAAAGTCAAGATAGACAGTCATCCATGCCTTCTCAATCGGAGCAAGCTCATTATATTGGAAATCAAAGAAATGACCCATTCTCAAACACTTATAATCCAGGTTGGCGGAATCATCCAAACTTTGGCTGGAGGAATAATCAAAATATGTTCAAGCCGCAAGGAAACTACCAACAACAAGCTCTTCAACCACCAAATCCACCACAGTAGAAATTAAATATAGAAGAAGCACTGGCTCAACTAACCATGAATACATCTCAATTAATGGCTAGGACTGACGCAACACTCAGAAGCCACGAAGCCTCAATAAAGAACTTGGAGATCCAAATGGGCCAAATTGCAAATATGCTGAATTCCAGACTACCAGGTACTCTTTTAAGTGACACTGAAAAAAACCCAATAGAGCATGTGAAGGCTATTGCATTAAGGAGTGGGAAAGAAATGAAAGATCCTATAATTCTACATAAGAATAACGGAGAAAAGAAAGAAAGTGAACAAGAAAAAAAGGAGGAAGCATAGAAACCTCAAGAAGATGATGTGGTACCAGGAAGAATCAGCTTTCCAGATAACCCTCCTCCATATGTACCACCATTTCCATATCCTCAGAGACTTGTGAAGGCAAAGCTAGACAAGCAGTTTAAAAAGTTTTTGGAGGTTTTCAAAAAGCTACATATCAACATCCCTTTTGCAGATGCTCTTGCCCAAATGCCCAGCTATGCAAAATTCATAAAAGAAATTCTCTCAAAGAAGCGTAAACTGGAGGAATTCGAGACTGTTGCACTTACTGAGGAGTGCAGTGCCATTCTGCAAAAGAAACTACCACCAAAGCTGAAAGATCTAGGAAGCTTTTGCATACCTTGCACCATAGGTCAATGTAACTTTGAAAGAGCACTTTGTGACCTAAGAGCAAGTGTAAATCTCATGCCTCTATCCGTCTACAGAAAACTCAGTCTTGGAGAGGTGAAGCCTACCACAGTTTCCCTACTTCTTGCTGATCGATCAATTAAACATCCAAGAGGTGTCTTAGAAGATGTTCTGGTGAAGGTGGACAAACTCATATTCCCAGCTGATTTTATCATACTTGACATGGAAGAAGACCATGAAATTCCTATCATTCTTGGGAGGCCATTCTTAGCAACTGGGAGAACTTTAATAGATGTGCAACAGGGAAAGTTAACTTTACGAGCTCAAGATGACCAAGTATCTTTTAACATTTTTAAGGCCTGGTCATGTCCAAATGAAGGTGACACCTGTTACAGAGTAGATATAATGACCAACTGCACAAAAGACATGGTGAATAAAAGCTGCATGGATCCACCATTCACAATAGGAAATGTAGATGTATCAAAATCTACTAATCCTGAAGTGCACAAAAAATATTGGGCAATAAAAGCCTTAAATTTTGACTTAAAGGCAGCTGGTAAGAAGAGACTTCTCCAACTCAATGAACTTGAAGAATCCAGACAACAAGCTCATAAGAATGCAAAGTTATACAAGGAGAAGACAAAAATGTGGCAGGATAAAAGAATTTTGAGGAGAGAGTTCACACCGAGACAAAAAGTTCTGATATGCAACTCAAGGTTAAAGCTTTTTTCGGGAAAGTTGAGATCAAGGTAGTCAGGACCTTTTACTGTGGTTCAAGTATGGCCATATAGAGCAGTGGAGGTTCAAGATGGTGATCGAAAGTTCAAAGTGAACGAGCAAAGGCTGAAGAGTATAATGATGGTGCACTCAACACTTTGAAAACTATTATCACTTTGGAGGAAACAACAGGTAAGTCCTAATTTAAAAAAAATAAAAAAAATAAAAAATAAAAAAAAATTATTGGTTTGGTCTTTGTCTAGCTAAAGACGTTAAAGAAGGGCGGCTATTTGGGAGGCAACCTAAAACTTCTTTTCCTTACTCTTTCATTTTTCTTTCTTACTTACTGAAGCACACAAAACTACATCTTTAAATTTTAGTCTCATCATGGAGGAAATTATTGTAAAGCTTAAGAACAGGTTCCCTACTCTTCCTAAAGATGTGCTTAGGAAGATCTATAGCTGTCGACTTGAAAAAAGAATGAAGACATTCAAGCATTTGGGCCTTCTTGAGGATGTCCGCTGGATCATTGAAGCTAAGGTACGTTTAATAGGTGAGATTCATGAGTCATTTATTAAACCTATGCCAGGTATAGGAAGAAGCTCTTACTCCAAAAAGAGAAGAGCCAAAAGAATAAAGGTTTATCCTAAATATGCAAGGTGGAATTGTGATAAGCGCTGTAGGAGCAAAGGTATGGTTTTTATAAATCAAGAAGATAAAATTCAATTTATAAAGGATGGACTGAGTAAGGAGTCCTTGGATGATATCATTCAGACTCTTGAGACACATCCTAGTGGTGATGTTCATCATGTTTTTCTTGATTTATTAGACATATTCAACAAAGAAAAAGAGCGCTACCGTCTTAGGAATCTGACGTTAAAAGACCTTGT
This sequence comes from Albizia julibrissin, assembly GCA_037074505.1. Lineage (NCBI taxonomy): Eukaryota > Viridiplantae > Streptophyta > Magnoliopsida > Fabales > Fabaceae > Albizia > Albizia julibrissin. The sequence continues at coordinate 36,740,996 of CM073483.1, read as the reverse complement.
TTGCCAGTTTATAAGAAAACTGGATGGGAAGCAAATCGTCGATTCATAGAAAGCGTTTAAGCCGTTATTGGACGTAAAACCAGAGGAAGATGTGAGCCACAATCACAACTACTGTACATAATCTTGCTTTTGTCAATCTGTCTTATCTTTTTCAGTAACTTTTGACTTTCCTTACTCACTTTACTTAATTTCTTGGCACAGTGGGCCACTGGTCATTAGTGTCGGAAATTTTTTCAAACTTTGTTGAAAAATGTGTGATTTGCATGATTTTGTTGTCTTTTTTTTGTAATATAAATATGTAATCTTCCATTTGTAAAAAAACACAAAATGTATGAGAGAAAAAAAGAGAGGAGTGGTATCACTCTAAAATGTAGATTTAAATCTATATGCATTTTTAGTGAAACTGATTTGGGAAAGGATGGAGAGTTTATACCTGCAGTAAAGGAACTGGGACGTGCATTAGCTGCTAGAAAGATCAACTTCATCTACGGGGGAGGTATCCAGGGTCTGAGAGCAAGTATGGCCATTGCTACAACCATTAATGGTAGTAAAGGTTTATGTGTAAGGGTGAAGGAGTTAGAAAATCACATTTTCTCTTTAGGGTAAGAGTTAGAGGTTTCAAGCCTGCCTGAACAAATGGGACATATGTTTTACCGTGCTAATGTTTTTATCGCTCTACCCGGTGGTTTTGAAACGTTGGATGCGATCTCTAGCATTGCATATTGGGCTAAACTGAACTTTCATAAAAAACCATTAGGATTGTTAAATGTTAATGGTTTTTATGATAACCTGTTGTCTTTTCTTGATCATACTTTAGAAACAGGATTCATACCCCAAGCGACTCGTCATTCCATCATTTCTGCGCCAACTGCTGATCAACTACTAGATAAACTGTAAACCTATGAACCTCAACCAGATCTATTGTAAAAGAAAAAGGTGGGCAATCTTCAGATAGCAGTCAGAAGTATAATCCAGATACCACTCTTCGGTTGTAAACTTTCCTTAATCTTAATGGTTTTACTCTTAGCATTTTGGTTTACTTTATTGTTTGTTTATATTCAAAAATAAATTCTCTAATCTTTAGAAGATATTGATGACAATGTCTGATTTAGGTTGGGGGAGGAGTAAAAAATTTTTTTTTGCATGATTTCTACATTAGATAGTTCGTAGTAAAACCATTAGATGCATGGGGTGTGAAAAGATGGTAGAGTAAAGAGTTATTTTTAACTCTTGAGACGCGTCTTATTAGTTGCAATTTTTTTTTGTTTCATCTAAAAAAAAAGGTCCGAAATGTTTTTTTTGTGTGCAAGTGTTTTTCAATTATTTTAAGAAGTATATAAGTTTGAAGCATGGAGCAATTGAGTTTAAAGATTTTATAGCATGATTGAACAACTGATTGTTGGATTTGGTGATGAATTTTGAGATTGAATGAGCTGAATTTGAAAGTCCCTAACCGTGAGCTTTTGAGCATATATGATCAATAATGATTATCTTTCTTGTGTGTGATAGTCACCTATTAAGTTGTCACTCTAGAACTTGCTTTAAATCTAGTTGAAATTACATGTCATATGCATATTCAAAAATGATAAAGGCATTCATTTTGTTTAGTCAAAGCCAAATAGCCAACCTTGCAATTATACCATTGATAAGCCCCTTTGAGCCTGATTGATTATTTCTTTAGTTTCAACCCATTAATATGTGTTTTAATGATATATCAAGTGCTTTTACCTAATTCAAAAGATTAATAGAGCATTTGAAATCTTTGTGAAATGGGCTTTTGACAAGTGTGAGGGTGTATATATCATCAACTGTAAAATTGCTGAAGTTAAGGAAAAAAAAGAGAAAAAGAAAAAAAAAGAAAGAAAGAAAAAAAAAGATGTTTAGTATTTGAATAAAAATTGTGGGTTATTGTGACAAGATAAGTCTATTTATAAGATGACCCATTTTTCAATTGCTCTATTTACTTCTTAAATGTAGCCCTTTTTATCACTATTTATATTCCTTTTATCTTAGCCTTATTACAACCCTTAATAAGTCCTTTTGATTTGAATTATGCATGTGAATTAGGTAGTGGAGATTGAGATTTTTTGCAAGCTTATGGTAGTTCAATTTTTTCAGGTGAATTTGAGCGAAACACTTACCCTAAAACACTTGAGAGATTGAGAGAATGAGCCACAATTATGAATTCGGTTCATTTATTTTCAAATGAAGTTACCAGTTTATACTTTTGTTGATTCAAGAATACTATGATCTCTTTATTCATTAATTGTGTCCTTGTTTATGACTTGACATTTCTGATTTTGTTGGAAGCACTTATTAGTTACTCTTTCTTGTCCGAGGACGTCCAAGAGCTAAGTGTAGGGGAATTTGATAAGTAAAATATTTGCAAATTTATTTTCCCTTATATGATGATTTTGTGGACTATATTTGAGCTGAAAGTAATCAATTTGGGTGTAATTAATAAATAAATAATGATTTTCTTGCAGCCATGGACAGTACCACATTAAGAAGAATTAAAGAAGGCATTTAAGGGGGAAGTACTATTCATTATGCACTGTTCATGTCTGGTACTGTTTTGAAATCACTGTAGCGTACTGTAGCAGGGGCTGTAGCGGACCACTGTATTGTACTGTAACGTGTGGTTGGTGAAATGCGGTAGGTGAAACGTGGCACTGTAGCAGCCGGCTTTCACTGTAGCACCCGAAATGAAGCCTATAAATAGAGCTTCTTGGCATGGAGAGAAGGAGAGGAAGGAAAGAGAAGGAAGGAAGAGAAGGAAGAGAGAGAGAGAGAGAGCTTCTATTTTAGAGAGAGTTGTTCTTTTAGAATTTATTTCTTGCATTTTCTTACTTCTTGCATGCCTCTTGGATGTAAGGTTTTACCTCCTATATGGAAGGCTAGATAGTCATTTCTTGCATTGTATTACTTTTTGTATGCCTCCTACATGGAAGGTTTTACCTCCTACATGGTAGGCTAGATTTTCCATTTTCATGCATCTTGTAGTTGTATTTTTATGTTTTTGTAATTAATTTTTATGCAATGTTTATGATGCTTTCATTTTATTTTGGTTTTGTTTTTTTTAATTTCATTATGAGCTAAATTTTCCTTTTCCTAGGGTGATGACGTAGCTTACTAATGACGGATTGAATCTTAACTTATTAAATCTAGTTTTAATTCTTCCTTCATGATTGAGTTTTAATTATTACTCTTAATGCTTACAATTGATTGGCCACATTTTGGATGATTTCAATATGCATGTTGAGACCGGAAGGAGATACATGTGTGTGGATCCTATAATTAAAACCATAATTTGCATATGAAATAGGAATATATTCATATGGGTTGTGTAGTCTTAATGAGTTCCATAAATCTTAATGCATGATTAATTGCTTAAATTCATATAGGAATATATTGGGTTAGCAATTAATCATAGAATTGCTTGACCTTGGAAGAGGCTAGTAATTAAATTAGGGAAACTCGACTATCAATCATGTGGAATAAATTGGACTAGAATATATAAGTAATTCAATCCAGAGTTTGCTAAGTGAAATCTAATCCCTAGGGCCTTTTTCTCATATTTGTCTTTATAACAATTGCATTTTCATTTAATCATTTTTATCTTGCAATCTTAATCACCAACCAATCGATCGGCTAAATAGTATTAAAATTATCAATTTTGGTACTTAGTGATCAATCCTCATCGGAACGATACTCTACTTACTTCTATATTATTTGATTACGACAGTGTACACTTGCACTTCTAAATACACCATCCTACACTCGTAACAATCGCCGTAAGTAGCTTTTATGGTATTGGAAGCTACGGTATTTTCCAAGCGTCACAATATTTGTAAAAATAAACGTTGTCTATAAATTTTTTTGTAGTAGTGTAATCTTCAAAGCTTTATCCTCTTGTATTGTTTAAGGTGGTTGTTGTTGGTGGTGGTGGTGGTTTTGCCTTGGTTGTCTCTTGTTTTGCAAATTTGGGCTGATACAAACCCTAGGGGTAATGATGCCAAAATTTCTTCTAATCATGTTCATTTAGTATCATCATGTGATTAGAAGTGATAAGGAAGTGATTAAGCAAGAGAAATCAAGAAAACACAACTTCCTTTCTAAGAACTAAAACTTTCAGTCAGAGGTAGAACAGAGGGAAGGAGTAGAAATTTTTTAATTCTAATGGTTCCATTGGCTTAAGAAGGAAAAATTGTATAGGTATACATGTGTTAATGATTTTTGGATGTTGGTATACAAATTTAGAAATTTATAAAGTTGAAGGTGCATGCTGTTTGATTGCTTTCTATGAGGCAATGATGTTGTACAATGTATTTTATAGGACAAAATTTGTCCAAAAATTATGAAACTTGTCAAGATTAAAGTAGAGACATAGAGCTTTAATTTGATAGGTATTTTCTAATGTTTGGACAAGTACATTGAAAGATATGAATTTTTGAAATTGTTCCTTGTTTCTGGAATGCAATCTAGATAGAGTTTGGTGAATTATTGAGTTTGATATGGTTGCAGTGGTCAAACCTAGGTATTTTTCAACAAATTTACATTGAAAGAGCTTCATTTAGGCTTTAGAATTAGTCAAATTGGTTTTTTGTATAATTAATTATGAATCTCCAAAGTTGACTGAAAAATATGCCAATTTTTGGAAAACAGTGAAACTGCACTATACAGAATTATATTGTGCAGAAACTATTATAATTGCATTAGATAACTAGTAAAATTTAATTTAAAATCAGTAATGCTACAAGTAATAACCAGTTACTTGTAAATTTTAATTTTGATAGGAGCTGAAACTAGCCCGAGTTGGAACGAAAAATTAGGACAGTTAGGGAAACTTAGAAAAGACTCAGGCAATAACTTATTCTTACATATATTATGTGATTAATAAATGTTTCAGTATGCCATTCTCTGTAACATGAGCCAATTTTCTTGGATACGCATATTAGCTTAGTTGTGTGGTTAGGGACCCAATAGTGGCACCGAGTTAAGCTAGGGTACAAGCATATCATTTTGGCTTGGACAATGTACACACAGTTTTCTATCATCTTACATGACATGGCATTGCATATTTATTTTCCCATTTTATATGTTCGAAAGCATGTTGCTACTGAGATTATCTTGAATCTCATCCTTTTTCCAAACAAAAACTTTACAGCTGAGGTGGGCGGCTCGAAAGGTAAGATGGTGGCTACCAATGATTAGGATCTTAGGGCACTCTGTTGCTGTTATAGTTATTTATGCATGTAGAATTTAGCTACTTTTGAATGCTCTATATATTTATATATTTTTCAAACCCTATGGGAATTCTTTTGTAATGTAAACAAGTACTCATTATCAGTATGTTTCTGTATACCCTACAGAAATTTACGCTATTTACTTTACATATATCAAAATGTTAAGGGGTTTGACACAAGGAGCATTAAGCACAGAGTGTAATCAGCATAATCTAGTTATTCATCATAGATATAAAGGGGAAATGAGTATTTAATCCATACAAGGGTCACTAGTGCAAAATAGGCATTTTAGACCGCATCATTTAGACCGGTTATTGCGAATAAGGTCTAAAATAAAGGAGGAGTGGCAATTCAGTAATTAAAATCAATTTTTTAGACCGGTTTTTTAAACAACCGGTCTTAAAAAACCTTATTTAGATCGGTTATATAAACACACGGTCTCAAAAACAAATTAAGACCGGTTGTTTAAATAACCGGTCTTAAAGTCAATAATTTAAGACCAGTTATTTAAACAACCGGTCTGAAAAATAAAATTATTAAAATGAATAAATAAATCACGTTATTATTAAGACCAGTTGTTTAAATAACCGGTCTTAAAAGTCAATAATTTAAGACCGGTTATTTAAATAACCGGTCTTAAAAGTCTAATATTCAAACCTAGTCGGCCGTGAAAGTTCATTTCATCAGTTACGTTTCATTTCCTTCCTCCTCTGCTTCCACCGCCGCGAACTGCTCAAGTCCAGGATTGTAGGTGATATTCCGCCTTATTCTCCGGCCACCCTTCCAGTCGCCGCCACCGCTTCCACCTTCTTTTCCATATTCTGTTGTCGGCGTTTAAAATACTCCCTCCTTATCCGTTTGTACGTGCCCGTTGCTGCGAAGAAGTCGCCGTGAGTACCATCGTGAAGGGCGGCTGAGCTTCTTATTTCTCCATCCTTTATCTCCCTCTGATGTGTTTTCCAGCCACTGCTACCCCTCTCCTCCTGCGCCTCAAGCCACGATCCAAGTTACTTCAAACAGGTAATGTCCCCTGTCTCAATCCTCCGTAGAAATAGACATTGTGTATTCACTGTCTATCCAAGAATAATCTGTACTATAATTGAACTAGAAATTAAAATCGAAATGGAGAAAAAAAATGACATTTACTCTGATGGAAATTAATTGGTGAAGCTTAATTAACAGTGTCCTGAACTGGTGTGATTTGATTATTTAAGGATTAGGGTACTGATAATTGTTAGTTTTCATAGTCTCTGGATTGCTTAAGTTATTGTGTCAAATTTCTTGGCATGTATGCTTATGAATGGCTGATTAGAAAATTGTTACATAATATTCAGTTAGTTTTGAAACTAAATTTGAGAGGTGATTTAAGGTTTAGACTAAAGCAATTCTTGTGTATGTGGTCTAATTTAAGTCCTGAAATTGCTAGTGTATGTTGATACATTTTCCATATTACTTGAAGAAAATGGAACAGACTGCAATTATATCTTATGCGGAATTCTAATGAAGAATTTTGTTAAATTAGATAAATTGATGATTGTAACCTTTTCATACTCTCATCATACTCCTGCATTTTCCAGGGCAGTTAATATATAGAAGAGAAGAAAAAAAGTTGTTGAAATATATGGATCGTAGTTGGATAAACGCTAAACAGACTAGTGTTGAATATGATAATGGGGTGAGGGATTTTTTGGAATTTGCTAGAAGAAATTCTAGTAATGATGATAGTTGTGGTTGCATGCTCGCCGGAAGAGTGGTGGATCCTATACGAGTGACCAGTCTCGTATAGTCGGTGAAAAAATTGTAAGTATCATTATTCTTATTAACTGTTTAATAAACATGTTTCATTACTCATGTGTGTTTTTTGTATATCTCACAGGAGGAACTTCAAAAAAAGAAAGCCGAGGGAGCCTTCAAGTCGGAGGGGAGGAATGACATTCTCACGGTTGCTACTGGAAAACGTGAGCATCCAGGCCGCGTCAGGGGAGTTGGAGGAGGGGTGGGTATAAAGGATTACTTTGGATCCTCCTCACGTAGTTCCTCCTCCAACGTGGTCACGATAAACGAATTGGAGCGTATGTTGGCCACTGCGAGGGCGGAAGTAAGGGCCGAGGCAGAAGCATCATTTGATGCACTATTGGATGCCCGGTTGAGCAAGATGAAGGATGAGGTATATGCCATGGTGAGCACAAGACAAGACACCGCTCCTGTCCAGGCACAGTCGCTCGATCGCCATAAGCAGAGTACCAAAGGGAGTTGTTGCAATGTGGGACAGTCATTAGAGGGTCCTGGAAAGGACGATGCTAAGCCTTGTGAATTATATGTTGAGGATCCTCTGAGACGGTTAGTTGCACGGGGGAGTATGCACAACCTATGATCAATTGTTCACCACCTCGAGATGACAGATGATCAGGTTAGGGTGTTAGTTGAGGAGGTAATTATCTCAGACGCACCTGTCCCTATCCCTTCTGAGGAGTTCAAGATTGTGGCCGATGTCTTAGGTACTTTCATATCATGGCCAAAGAACCTTATTTCTGTTGGAGCTGCAGATTCCCCGATCAGAGCCCCAAGTCCAGCTCCCTTCCCTCGTGAAGTTTCACAGCCTCCACCACTGAATGTGATGCAGCAAGTGATTCTGATGGCATTTGATACATCTTTCCCGACTAAAAATTGGCCTATGGATTCAGTTGTTGGACCGTCAGGGGCGGCATGCTATCTTGAGAGGGATGATTTAATGTCCATGGTCGCTCCTAGAAAAAATCTTACGATTGCGATTGTCCAGCTTTTTTTGATGTAAGTATCTTCTTCAAATGGAAGTAAATATCTTGAAAATTACGCTATGTAACCTTAATTTGTGTGCTTCCATTTTTATAGGTACATGAATCATAGGTTGGTTTCTTCTGGGTAGAGCGCTAAATTTGGATTCATGTGCCCAGCTCATGCCACGGAGAAAGGGACCACTTCTGCCATCAGACATAGATATTTATCACAGAGGCTCAGTGAAACAGAAACTGACTGTTTCTTGGTTCCTTATGTGCATGGGTAAGAAACATCAAATTTATATTCTGAAACACATATAATGCTTTATATTTGCTTAACATTCATCTCTTTTTTTAAGGGATCATTGGCAATTGGTTATTCTGTGTAAGGCTAGTTACATAGTGATCCTCCTATGCTCCCTCCACTTCAAACCGGGGAGTGACTTGAAGAAGACCATGAACTTATAAGTTTTCTTACTTTATTACCTTTTGTGTGCAAAGTTTGTGTGCATAATAAATAATCTTTGTGATTTTGATCATAGGGCTATGCGGACTTTCCTACACGCTAAGTGTGGTAGGCATGTTCGTGACTTAAAAGACCCTACATGGATCATGCCAAAGGTTAGTACATATTTGTTTTCTTTAAGATGCCTTTCATAAGCTATGCTTTTATGCTTGCTTTGATGATATCATGTTCTTTTTCTAACCCGTAGGCAACCACCGGGCTCCAACTTATATGGTCTTTATATATTGAGGCAAATTTACAATATTATCAGCCTACGCACGACTGACTTTACCGAGGAGGTAATAAATGTATATTTCAAATATTTTGTATTACTTTATTGTTTTTAAGTTAGTAAGTTAATGTTTTGTTTGGCTTCGGTGTTACACATACAGATGTTTGATCTTGCTGATCCCTTTCCTGAAGAAGATATTGATTTCATCCGCAATTGTTGTGCTGAATTCATTTATGACCTTTTACAAGATTAGTAAGTTTTTGAATCCGATCCTATGTTTTTCTAATAATACTTATGGTTTTCATATATATCTAACTTGGTCTATATCTCTGTTTAGGACAAATTCTTGGATATTGGTGATACTAGTTGGCTGTTGATTCAGGCAGGGGATCACTATTGTAAATTTTCCTCCACTTTTTTCATTTCTCTGTAAAGCTTAGGAATTTTTCCATATAATGAGAAATATTTCTTTTCCTCCTTCTCTTTACAAGCTTTGGGATTGCAAGTTCACACAATGTCGCAATTTTCCTGCTATTATTGTTTAGTTGTGGTGCTGTGGTTCAAAACGCCTGATAATTATAAATTGTTAATATTATACTGTTTCTGAGAATTGAATAAGTTGATCATGTGTTATTGGTAGTCATTGGAATTAAATGTGTTTGTTTTCAATGATTTTTTTCATAATGTTCATTCTTTGATTGTTGAGAGTCGAGGATTGTAAGGGTCAAGTATTTTTTCCCTTGAACAGACTGACATTTATAGGTTCATACCGATTACGATAACTAAGGTCATATTTAACAAAAGAGGGAAAGGGGAACTAATAAGAATTTTAGGCTTCATGATTCTAAATTTGGAGCAAGTTTGCATTCTGAGAAATACCAATTGTTTCTGGAAATAAAAATGCTGTTGTCACTGCTTCTGATTGTCAATATATACATATATGCATGTGCATGTAATGTGGCACATGGAGGATGTTGTTGAATATGGCTTACTGGCTTGGGTAAGATTGAAACAAATAAAACAAAAAGAAAACAAAATTTTTAGACCGGTTCTAAAAATAACCGGTCTTAAATATGAATTTAAGACCGGTTATTAAGAGAACCGGTCTTAAAGAAGTAAACTTTTAAGACCAGTTCTCTTAATAACCGGTCTTAAATTATTTAAGACCGGTTAAATTTAGAAACGATCTTAAATTGTTATTTTTTATACTGAAATTTCCCTACTCGTTCCGTTAGTTAAACTTTAAGACCGATTGTTGTAGAACCGGTCTTAAAAGTTCATATTTTAGACCGGTTTTTTAACCGGTCTAAAAAGTTAAATACTTTTTAGACCGGCTGTATCAAGACCTGATCCAGAACCGGTCTAAAATGTCTTTTTTAACCGGTCTTAAAAGTGATTTTTGTACCGGTGGGTTCAAAATAATCCTAACATCAAAGATTTAACTACACATGTTTATAAACCCATGAGAGGATAGGGATAAATCATAAATACAACAGACCATAAGGAAAGGATAATAGATGGAGAGGGAAAACCAAAAGGAGAAGCTTAAATGTCTTCAAATCTTCAATTCTAGCTCAATCTCCACCTCCAAGCTCTAAACCCTAGTAGAGCCAACCTACAGAGCATCCTCTTCCATCCATAATGCCTCTTTGGTTTGAGGATTCAGTATTTATACGCACTAGAATTCATTTTGAAATCAAAATGCACAGTTGTAGTTTCTGAGCCTTGGCCAATGCCAAAATGTTTTTGGAGGTCATTTAGCTGAGGCTAAAGAGTTCTTGGCTGCGGCCAACAATCTGAGACTGGCTTGGCTGCGGCCAAGCTTTTAATTTGAAGCTTAATGGCCTGTTTTCATTCCTTCTTCTTTTTCCATGGTGCTTTGATTTCCTCAATTCCTTTCCAACTTCTTAGTCATTGATTTGTGCTTCCAATGGCTCCTTATGTGCCTCAAATGTTAACCTATCAACACAAAGAATATATAAAAATAGTGTTGATGAAATCTAGCATAATTTTGGGACTTAAAGATATAATTTATATCTTTTTATCACCAATATCCTTGGGCACATTACCTTTTCACATTTATCATCAATGATCTATGAATTCACCCAAAATGTATGAAAAACTAAAGGTAAATGTACCGATTTGACATGAATTTCATGAGGTTAACACACCCCCAAACTTGAACTTTTACTCATCCTCGAGTAAAACTAGTTGAATAATAAAAAAGCTGGATTAATTGATCATTGACTTAGTACATATATATGATGACTTTCTCATCAGTTGCTCAAGATGTTATATTCAACAGGAAAAACAGTGAAATATAAGGTAATGCAAGGTTCACAATTTAAAACAGGTTTTCTAATAACTTTCAAAAAACGTGTGTGTGTGTGTGTGGAGAGAGCTAGATAACAATTCTCTTGCAGTTATCAAGATCAAATGCAATACTTCAACATGTATAAATCAACCTCAATATCATATCTTTATATGCTCACATTATCCTCTCTCTCTACTTATAGATCATTCTACACGATTTCAAAATCAATGGGACTTTATATGCTTGTAATGTGGCTAATGGTTAAGCTTCTTAAAAGAATGGAAAAACAGAGGATTCAAATCTCTTGAGATATTATGACAGTACATAATTCATCTCTTTGAACTACACAAAATTTTCTTTCCAGAAGCCTAAACACTCCCCCAAACTTATCTCAAATTGATTTCTTTGCACTCCAGGTCTTATTGGATTTAACACATTTTTTTTACAAAGAAGTGAAAAGAAACTAGAGTTGACTTTAAAGTGTCAACTGCTAACAACCAATCACTGCATTCCTTATACCCAGCTTTTCAATTCATATCTCTTTTAACTCCTATACTAATCCTTGCTTCCAATAATCCTCACCAAATCATCATTTATCTTAAGATTAGGGTAATTTATGGTTTTTCAGGCTGCAAAGGTTAAGGTTTAGTGTGGGTCTAAAAAAAAGAAAATTTACATGGTTTATATATATATAAGGCTCAAATTGGATGTAAATAGAATAATTGTCATAGGTAAGCTTGAAAGGCACAATCACATTTGAAAGAACATGCCCAGATCATTTTTCAAAAATATGCGAAATTATCACTTCATTTCAAGATATTCCAATATAAGTTTTAAAGCTTTCAATGAAGAAAGATATACACATCAATTTGCTACAAAACCTCCTAACAAAAGCATTCAAATCATTCTCAACTCTTGTGTATAGTGTTTATTCTGAAAGTTATTAGGAAACAAGCTTTAAAATATAAATCATGCATTCAAAAATATTTACCATTATTTCCTATAAAACATAAAGTCTAAGCATCCTTTCTATCATTAGATCATACATCATTATTATAGATAATTAATCAATTTAACTCAACTTTCAAGCCAGAGGACAATAAATGGTCTATATTTTGAAACTAGAAATCCTTGTCAAATAGCTAAAAACATCTAAGAGTACCCCCAAACTTAAAATAGACAGTGTCCTGACTGTCACAAAGGAAAACTGAGGGCCTCATGAGCCACATACTTTGATCAAAGGTTAAAGAAGTGGTAATTCAATGACAAGCATTCTCATCAGTCCAGGGCATACCTATATAATATTAAGATCAATAAAAGCATGGTAAATTATAGACTTCCCTGAAAATGCTTATCAAGCACCCAATTGCTCCCTTTTTTCTTAGTACCAAGCTTGCTTCATCCTTCCTCTCATTTGGGGTTTCTTTCTCACCTATAAAAATCAAAGACCAAAATATCTACCAAAAATGCCAAAATGACATAAATTAAGGAGATTTAAATTAAAGAACTTGGGTTGCCTCTCAAGAAGCACTAAATTTATAGTCTCCAGCCAAACTTTGCAATGAAAGCTGCTAATCATAAGTATTAAACACCATGACCACCTTATCTTTATTTCTTTCTTCATTTCTTTCCAAACAACAATGTTTCAGGAAAAAGAGGTGTTTATTAATCTCATGTACTCTATCAATTATAAGCAATTTTAGAGTACAAGAATTTATTAAATTCAAAGAAGACATAACAAACTTATTTGAAAAAATAAAATTAGGAGCTTCTAAGAATTTAGAATACCCAACAAAATCCACTTGACTCTCATCAGTAAGAGTCAAAACATCAGTAGAAGAATCAAGATCATAGATTGCAAGGATTTCCTCTTTATTTTCTTGTTCAGAACAATAAGGTTTAGGTTCTAGAATTGAAATCTCGACTGGACACTTGGTATTCTTCCCATCAACATTGATTTCTAATTCAAAATCATCCACAAAAGTGTTGCAAACTATTGTCTATATATAGTTCTTCACACTCTCCATGGTTAATTGTTCACTTGATCTATCATGGAAACTATTATTTTGCTTCAAAGACCCAAGTGTAGAAGCTATTTAACTTACTTGAATTGTTAAATTTTGAAGAGTAGATGCATGTTCATGAAGTGTCTTCTTTGTCCAATCCCTCATTTCAGTTACATTATCAAGAATACATTGAAGCCTATTCTCTATTGTAGGCTTCTTTTCATGAATGGGGATGGTTTCATCTACATATGTATTAAGTGATATATGAGGATGTGTTGTATGTGAAGAAAAAGAATTAGGATCCCAAGATAATGAATGATCTGGACTCTATTGAAAGCTAAAAGTATCATCATATAGATTAGCTTAAGCCTTAGAGGAATCATTCTACATGTAATCCCAGGTTGAAAAATGGGGGTACTGCTCACTATAATGATTATCTCCATAATAATTGCAACATATGTACTCATATTGAGCATCACAAACATAAGGGTCATAATAAGAATTGATATAATCATTATCATGTGCAAATCTACTACTTGTTTCATTGAACCACCAAGGATTATCCATGCACGTACACCGTTGGCCAAGGCAATTTTATATTATATTAATAATTATATATAATATTATAATATATATATATTATATTAATATATATTAATATATTATATAATTATAATATATATATATATATATATATATATATATATATATATATATTATAATATTATATTATATATAATATTAGATATTTTTAGGCAATATGTATCTTTGAACGGCGTTTAAATGTCAAGTGTCGTTAAATATTATTAACTTTAAATTTAACGTCATTATTTTTTTTTATTTCGATTATTGAAAGCTATGATGCTTGGTGAGGAAATGAGCTTTTATAGACTTTGAATTTAAGGTTATATTTTAACTTTTCACCAGCTCGCCATTATCGTCTTCCTCGCGCGCCTTCCAGCTCCCAATTTTTTAAATCTCAATTACTCCACCATCTTGTCTTATCCCTTCAGTTCCCACTCTATTATCTTGGTCCCTATTTCCTATAGAAGCCCCTTAGCTTGTAAGTATTTTTTTAGATACAGAAGCTTAAATCTACATGTTTTCTTCTTCTTTTTTTTAGTTAAAATCTGTCATGAATATTATATTTATGCTTATTTTTTTCCAGGTATTTACTTGAAGTTTCAACTCTGCTTTCTTAAACTTCCTAGACATTGTAAGTTTTTTTTATTTATTTTTGAGTTTAAATTTGTATTTCTTCTTCTTCTTCTTCTTCTAATTAAAATATGTTATGAATCTTATATGTATGCTTAATTTTTTTCCAGATATTTACTTGGAGTTCTTCCATGCTTGATAGATGAAGATGATAATTAAATATTGCAAAGAAAACCTGCAAGTATGATGATGTATTTGGATATAAATACAGATAGAGGGTTTCATTACGAAAAAAAATCAGTCACACAAATTTTTTTTCTTTTATGACGCTTCATGTAGAAGCACCATAAGAGGTGCAAAAACCTGTGGAAGAGCCGTAGCAGGTTCTTCACCTCTTATGGCTTTTCCAACTGGAAACGCCGTAAAAGGCCAGTCTTTTTTTTAAAAAAAATAATAATAATTAAATACAATGTTCCAGCTTTTTTAAAATTCAACAAGCGCCGTAGGTTTTTCTTATGATACTGGATGCTATGCCGTTTGCAAAACGCCATGATATTTTTTTTAAAAAAAACGCCACTTGTTGTGTTTTTTATAGTAGTGTATCAGAGACAAATTTATGTAAGACATGTTAAGAACTCTCTCACACACTGATTTAATGGAGACAGATATTATTTCAATGGAAACAAGGGTTGGATTAGAGAGGATTGAAAGAAACAGAGGAAGGAAGAGAGAGATTGAGAGAGAGGACGAGGAACATAAAAGAAATGGAGGGGGAAGTGAGACTTGAAGGAGGGGGAATAAGAATTTGAGGGAGAAGGAGACTAGCTGAGCCATAACAACATATTTCATCCATCAAAGTTTAATAATACAAGTGCTGCCTAACTTCTATTTATAGGGCAAGGTTTCTTTCTCATGAAGTAACCTTGCTTCCACTTGCCTAATATAAAAATATAAAATACAAAACGAAACTAATAACTTGTCTAATATCATAAAACACAAAAAGCTAATCAACTTGCCTAACAACTTGAATATAGCTAAGGACTTCCTTAAGCTTTCAAAATAATTCATTATCTCAAAATAATATTCCCATATTTTCTATCAATTCCCATATTCCATCACAAATACTGTACGGACACTCCAAAATCAGATGATAAAATTATTGTGAGCACAACAAAACTAGATAATAAACATGAGACAGATACTGTGAGCACAACAAATTAAGCTAGATAATTAATTATATACAGGAGATAAATACTGTCAACAGTTAAAGTATATCAAATACATGCTTGAAACAAATACTGTGGACACAATTAAATATTTTCCGGCCGGTTTCATTTTGAAATGAAAGGAAAATAAGATATTATTAATCTAGCCAAAGTTCAAGAGAGATCAACAAATTTATTCAAAATGGTGCGCCCACAATAATCATCAATTATGAACATACTTTCTATCTTTAAGATTGATGTATAATTACAAAAAATTGTTGAGCAACGGAATGAAGGACTTGATCATTCCCACTTTTATCAATTTGTGATTGAGCGACTCTAACACTTAGCTGTAAGTTTCTGTAAATCATAATTATTCCCAAGAGACCTTAATTAATTAGCTTCAATCAAAATAGGCATTGTGGGTTTTATGTTCTTCGCTAAGCCCTTCTCTTGGAGCAAAACAACTACTTCAGACATTGTTGGCCTTGATTCAGCATATGCTTGGGTGCAAAGCAAACCGATTTCTATTATTATTTTTACTTCCTCTGCCTCATAATCATTAGGGTTTAAGGTTTTGTCCACCAGCTCCACGTGGATGCCTCTTTCATATAGTTTCCAAGCCTATCATGCGAGATTAGAGTGGGGGGGAAAAAAAAGACCACAGCAAAACTTGAGTTAATATAGTTATCAATATATTCTGATAAAGAAAGAATATAGCTTTTCCAAAAGGAGTTAAACTCAGTTGGTAAGAAAGTCATACATTTATATATTGTCAAAATAAGGAAAGAAGTTGCTCGTACACGGTCAAGGAAATTTTCTCACCTTTCTAAGGAGGAATTCACCTTCATCATCACCATCAACTTTTAATTCATTACTTCGTTCACCACTGATGATCTCTAGGACAACAACACCAAAGCTATAGATATCAGCCTTTTCTGATAATTGACCATGAATTGCATACTTTGGAGCTGTGTATCCTCTGAAAAATGCATAATGTGATTGGCTAGAACAATGGCTCAAACTAACATAAATGAAAATATTTATTACCAACAAAATCCAAAATTGTCATACAGAAATCTAAGTTTTGCCCCTTGTTCCACTACAAACGTAAATTTAATTATTCAGACTTACAATGTTCCGGCAACTTTTGTACTAAGATGAGTTTTCTCCTCCGGTAAAAGCCTTGCCAAGCCAAAATCAGAAATTCTAGGTTGTAAATCATCGTCTAAAAGGATGTTGTTAGTCTTTATATCTCTATGTATGATACGAACATGATATTCTTCATGTAGATAAGCTAAACCCCTTGCCGTTCCTAAAATTATATCATATCGTTGCTTCCAACCAAGAGAACCCTTCGTTTTGCCTATTTTCCAAGGTAGCACATTATGAAGTTAGGGATAGAAAGGAAAGGATGAAATATAAAAGCAATTCAACAAAATGTTTCCATGCAAAATGGACATATATGGTTATTGAGATCTTCAATAAGATTATGACATATGAATGAATATTTGTGAAAGTTAAATATTGTCAAGAAGAAAATATGTCCCCATGTTACAGTTAATTTCGATATATAGTAACAAATGCTTAAAGAACTTTACATTAAAAAAAGGGTTAAGGTGCAAAAATAGCAATGAATTATTTCTTAAAGTGCACCCAACACAACTAACTATTTTAGGGTGCAAAAATAGACATGATGAATTTTTAAGGTGCAAAAATAGGTCTTGTGAATTTTTTTTGAAGAAAAAATAATAATTTTTGTACCCCAAAATAGATAACAAAATTGCTATTTTTGCTCCCAAAAAAATGCATAATGTATATTTTTACACCCTAAAAATTCATAATGTCTATTTTTACACTCTAAAATAGTTAGTTGTGTTAGGTATACTTTAAAAAATAGTTCATTGCTAAATCTGCACCTTAACCCTTAAAAAAAAGGTTAGTTGGTGAAAGAGATACCAAATAAGAATCTGTCCAAACTTGTGTTCTTCATGTATTCGTAAACAAGTATTCTCTCATTGCCTTTACTGCAACATCCAAGAAGCCGAACAAGATTCCGATGATGAACATTACTTATAAGCTTCACTTCACTCTCAAATTCTTCCTCCACTCTCTTGGAGTGACGCCGTAAAGTTAATTTCTTGACCGCAACCACTTTTCCATTCTTCAATGTGCCCTATTCATGATAGTTAAGAATTTTAATTATCACAGTGTTACTCTATATATATTGGAAATCTAAATATATAGTTACCTTGTATACTACACCAAATCCTCCTTCTCCAAGTTTATTTTCTATACTGAAATTTTTTGTTGCTAACTTTAAATCTCCATAACTATAATTAACTGGGCCCTTCAACGTGCTTACTCCAGTTATGTCTCCTTTTAAGGAAAAGATTAAAGAAAAGTCTCTTCAGTACTACTCTGGAATTCCATTCTTCAAAGAGATGAAAATGCAAGTCCATAATTGGTTTACCTCTTGGAACTCTCTCATGCCTTTTTGGTCGTCTGATATAAGCCAGTAGAGTAAGGAGGACCAAAACAAAAGCTACCACTCCAACAATTACACCAATAATGATCTTCTTGCTTGAACCAGCTGTAATATAGGAAAAATAGATGCTTCAGTCAATATATTACACCGACAACAATGTGACAATCTCAGTATATACTCCTAGGATTCTAAATATAGAAGCCAGAGAGAGATTAAAAAAATTAAGTTAGTTATTTATAAGAAAATGTGTTGATTTTCATAAAATGCCATTTTAAATAATTTACAATTGTAACTACTCTCTTGATGAAAACCCCTTAATAAGTGCAATTTGATAATTTGAAGGACAAATTATAAATTTGAGAGAACTAAAGTCTTACATTTAGGATCAAAGCAAACCCCTCAACTCACTCCTAATGTTTGGACCTCATAGTACACATTAATACTTCAGCCATTTTCTATGAAACATGCAGATCAGATGCATATTTACAGGATGTTTTGACAAAATGAGACGTGCATATCTAATCAGTCACTGAAATATGACATATAGAACATAAGATTCAGAATTACACATAAACAAACCAAAATGCTGTGTTGTAGCATGCATGTGTGATATTGAGGTCTTTGAATTCACTGTACCTTGTTTGACTGAGGGATTAGGGATGTAAATGGTCAGGTTATCAGGAAAGAAGGAAGTTGTGGAGTATCTGATGTAACAACCAGCGTCAAAAGCCCTACCCTCTGAATTAGGAAGACAAGTCAGTACATTGTTGACCCCTTGCTTCAAGCAATCCTCACACCCACTCTGTGAGATAGTTTCAGTACACTGAGCATAGCCATAAATAATAGTTGGACCATTTTGAGTTTTTGTGGCTGCAGAGAAACCAGAGATTTTGGGTGTTGCTGTTTCAATATTCATTAGCAGTTGTTGTGCAGCTGAAGAAAATGATGTGTCTGCTTCTACAGTACTTTGATTTCCACACGATGCAGTATTGTAAATTCCACTTGTCTGCTCAAGAATATTGGTGCTCTCATACCTCAACATTACGCCACAGAAAAAAAAAAAGTACATTGTATGATATTTTCAAGCTCAATACAGAAACAAATTCTAAGTGATATTATTGTTATTTTGTTTGTCCTTTTACTTTAAAGATTTGAAATTTATGAATGGGCGGAGAGTGCACCACGAAAAATTGGAAATAGGGGCAATGGAGTATATGAAGAATTAAAATTTTAATTTTAAGTTTTTTTAATCAAATTAACGTCATACTGATGTTACAATTGAGATGTAGATTTTTATTTTTATTTTAGAGACGCAACCGTTAAAGTTTTCTTTTAAAAAGTTATACTGATAAAAAAGCTCATGAGTATTATGTTTCTGATTAGGTACGTACTTATTTTTTTCTTTAGTGTCATTTTGAAGCATTTGAAAAAATATATTACACCTAGCGCAAAAGACAAGAAACAGTTCTCTTCCACAAGTTTTATACTGATCAGGAACCATTAATTATTCTTGAATCTCTAGTCGATCCTATCCATCTAGCTAGTGACGTATTGTAATAATCTTGATCGTGGAATAAGTTTTAAAAAAAAATCTTGATTGCACCTTTTTTTTTTTCATTGTAGTATTTTAAAAGCCATGCGCAGTGGACCAACAAAAAGTAATATAATATCGAGCAATCATAGATAACACCATCTGCCAATGAGCTTTAGCTCACATGGCGCTTACCCGTATGTAACACCATCAACATGTGCCTTGCGTGGCGTGTGTGTTTGTGTGTTAATTAACCTTCGTGGGTGCTTTCATTTCATCGTTATCAATATATATATATATATATATATATATATAACACAAACTAAAACTCTATTAAAAAAAAAAAAAAGAAACCAAAGAAAGTGACGGTACCTGAGGAAGCAGCCGTCATAGATGACACGAGCAAAGTTAGTCCCGGAGGAGCAGTTGCGGATTTCTGCGGCGGCATGGGTGAAGCAAGCGGCACAGTCGGAGGCGGAGAGGTAGCTTCTGCACTGAAACATAGCGTAAACCGGGTGGTCTCCGTCGGTCTGCTGCGCCGTGGTGAAGAACCTGCTCTTGTTCACCACTTGATATGTGAGGTCACTAAATGTTGCGCTTACGCTGTCATTGAAGGACTTAGTATCATATTCATCTCTGTTATATTGGAGGCAAGAACGACTTAGAAGATTGATCTGGGGGTCAGAAACGACGCCGTCAAGGGACCGACATGACCAGAATATGAAGAAGATAGTAATAAGCAAGGGAAGAGGAAGGAGAGTAAAAGGTTGAGGCATGGTTTTGTGAAGTTTTGGTTGGAGATATCTCAGATATATGTGAATGTGTTGGGTTAGGTCTGTGTGGAGAGAAAAGGAAGAAGATGAAGACAGAAATGACAAAGGTCAATTGAAGTGGCTCTAAAGTTAATGGAACATTGGATGATTGATCAATCCCTAACTAGCAAGTGGGGTCAACATGTAATTATGAAGTGAAGAGGGTCTCGGTTTAACAATGGAGGATGGGACCTAGAGATAATACATATGAAGCGTGAAGTCTTAAGGAGCTGACTTCTTTGTTCGTACTGCCCATGAAGTGCAGTCAGATTTTACCATATAAAATGAACCACCAATATAGTGTTGAGTTGCCATATGAATTAAGATTTAAGAGATGCAGAAATGGGGGTTTCATCCCACCTGACACAGACTTTTGTTGAGATGTAACTTTCAAGTGTAATGATTCTCATTTTATTAAAAAAACAATGGAGGATGGGAAAAGGAGGGGAAGGTGTTTGAAAAAGACTAATCGGAATGATTCAAAAACCACTTTATTCACAAATAAATATTCAAAGTATTGCCACTAGCTCGTAAAAATATTCACAAATAAATTTTTTTTTTTGGATCAGCTGCGCACGATAACCACCAAATCGTTGACTGATTTTTTTTAAAAAAATATTTTTCCTTGACAAAGTCATTAGCTATAACCACTAATTAAGCTCTTGGTTCAAATAAGAATCCAGTCACGTTAAACTAAATACTTACAACTGGGAGAGCTTTGAACCTCTTTATGGTTTTACTCAGTTCAATCTAAATTATTAGTTTAAGTCCTGTTAAGTCCTCCAGGGTAGGCTTAAAATACCAAATGTTACCTTGCTAAGAATTCATTTTGCTAAAAAGAACCTAATAAAAATTAAATTATTTTCGCTCGCTTTCGTTTATTTCTTAAAACAACTGAAATTTTGATGTAACAAACCACTCATTGAGGCGTTACACAAGTCTTATACATGGAGATAAAGTTTACTTTTAATATAAGGAAATGAATGGCTTTTGAATGGTCCACGCATGATGAGGAGCAATATTGAGTTGAATGTTGACTTTTTATTTTAAAAAGGCCAAAGTACAGATAACTTCCCTCAACTTTAACTCGTTTACATATAACTCCCTCACCTTTAAAAGTTTAAAAATCACACCTGAACTTTCATAATTTGACATTTAACACCTGTCATTAAAATGGCCGTTAAATTTAACGGAATGCACGTCACGTCAGATTTAATGAAAACTATTTGGCAGATGACATGTAATTTTGTATAATTTCATTAATCTATCATAGATTAAATCTTATAATTACATTAAAAGGTACTTTTGTAATTCTACCGCATAAATCTTATGATTTCATTAATTTAGAACCTTTTTTTGTTGTGAATTTTTTTTCCTCTTTCAGAGAGAAACTATAAAACTGAAACATCCAGAGTAGTTGAGAACGAAAGTGAAATGATTATGGGAGAATGGGTAGACCAGAGCATTAAGTTGTAGAGAAGGAGGGCATTTTGAGCGCTGGATGAATTTGCTAGACTTTTAGTAATGGATGAATTAGTAGCAGTAAAATTAAAAACATACCCTTTAATGTAATTAATTATAATATTTAATCTAGGATAAATAAATGAATTAATGACAATTACATGTCATCTGCCAAATAGTTTTGAATAAATCTGATGTGACGTGTATTCTATTAAATTTAACGGTCATTTTAATGGTAGGGTGTTAAAAATGTCAAACTATGAAAGTTTAATGTACTCCTTTCGATCTACAATATAGAGCACTTTAACTATATCACAGAAAATAAGAAATGAAAGTTAAGTCATTTAACATATATCAAAATGCAACTTTTTTCCACTTTTACCCTTCTTGAGAAATGTGCTTAATTATATTGAGAGTGTTATTTTAGAAAAAGAATGAATATAATGAGTTGGGTAAAGTTGAAAAGTGGGTATTATTTACAAGGGTAAAACAGAAAAAAGAACATTAATTAAATATGAGGTGATTAATTATATTCTGAAATATGTCTTTTTTATAGAAATGCCATATATTATAAACCAAAGTGAGTATGATTTTTAAACTTTTAAAGGTAAGCGGGTTATATGGAAGAGAGCTAAAGTTGAGTTGGGCTTTTTGCATTTTGGCCTTTTAAAAAATACTTATCCTAGGTAGACTAGCTAGTGGCTGCATTAATTAAATTCGTCTTCTTTTTTCTTTCTTTAAATTTGAGACATATCTGGAAAATAGTCAATTTCTTTCTCTTTCATTTTGGCAATAAATCCCTTTCATGAAAAAGACAGCTAGGAAGGAAAAATAAAACATTAAATACGTACTTCCTATAGCAAGCATCTTAAAGAAAGACATGTCCTATTCACAATTTTGAAACAGCGTCGTTCTCTCCATTTTTATTATAGATTATAGACGGATACAGATATTCTCAATGAGAATGACTATGCTTTGTTAAATATATTACTGATGAGCAACTTGAATCACTTTATTTTGATAATCTGGTTATTACTTTAAGGAGCTATTTGGTATGAGGGATTTGGAGGGGAAGAGAGAGGGGGAATTTTTGTGAGCAGAATTTAAAAAAATTGAAGAAATAGGATTAACATTTTTTAATAAAGATAAGAGATTAAGAATACTTAATTAAAAGTTTTTAACGCCACTTCTTTATTTTTTAAAAATCTAAATAAAAAAATTGCCCTTCCGCTTACTTTCCCTCCCTCCCCTCATACCAAACAGGCTCTAAATCTTATTGTAATAACACTATCCGAAAAGACCTTCATTGGCTTTGAAGAATTTATTTTAGATACCGGATAATTTTTCTTGTTTCTTTTATAAATTTATAAGTGACTTCTTCTTCTTCTAGACTTTTCATGTATGGGTCCTTTGTATATTGTTGGCTTAAGCACCGTATGCCATATAAATTGTTGCCGGTATAAATCGTTGCCGGGGATCCAAGGCAATTGGTAATTAGAATTAGAAATCCTTTAGTAAATTTAGCTTAAGAAATTTTATTTTATTTTTTTGTTAATTCTTTGTGTTAATGTGATACTCTTGAGATCTGTTTAACTTTTCAGGTACTTTAGTATATGCCCTGCAGATCTAAAGCTACAAAGACACCATAGAAAACAAGGAGCGTACAAGAACTTTTGGAAGCTACAAAACCTCAGACTCGAGCAAAGAAAGGTGTCAAAACTGATACTAAAGTAATGGCTAAAGATGAAAATGATCGTTTGGGTGTTAATGAATTCTTGGGAAGACAATCTCGTGGGTATCAATCAGGAATCAGAGTACCTAAATTTCAAGCAAACAACTTTAAGTTCAAGCAAACTATGCTGAAGATGCTTGAACTATATGGTCAGTATGCCATAAATGATTTAGAAGATCCAAATCGGCACTTGATTCAATTTCTGGATGTTTGTGACTCATTCAAGCAAAATGGATTTTTCCTTATTCTCTACAAGGAAGAGCTAAAGAGTGGCTCAATAATTTAGAAGAGAGTAATGTCACTTCTTGGGTTGAGTTGGAAGATAAGTTCAAATCAAGATTCTTTCCACATAACAAGATGGTGGATGGAAGAGCTGCTTTTACTAATTTTTGCCAACAGTTTGGGGAACACCTATATGAAGCTTGGGAGATGTTCAAAGTGCTTGTTAGGCAGAGTCTTAGCCATAATTTTGAGAAGTGGGTCTTACTTCAAATCTTATGTACTAGATTAACTCCTCAATCTAGATTAAAATTAAATGTTGTTACCAATAGAGGAATTACAAAGTAACCGGTGAATTATGTTTGGGGATGATTAGATGACTTATCAGCTGACTTTATTCAGATCAACAATGAAAGAAGATAAGTGAAGTCAATTGAGAGTTAATGAGGACACTTCATCACAATTAGTAGGGATGTTAAATGCTTTTAACAAGAGGTTTTCTCACTTAGAAGCTCAAGTACGCCTATCCAAGGGTGGACATATGGGGGTTAATGCTATTTATGCTCCTTGTGATTATTGTGGAGATGAACATGCTACTGGACAATTCCTTATGTCTCAACAGATAGAGTTAGTCAACTATGCAAGAAACTACCATGGCAATAATCAGAGTAATCCATACTCTAATACCTACAATTCTAGGTGGCGTAAAAATCCTCATCTCTCTTGGAAACATGGTGCAACTATTAATGAAACATCTACTTCTAGTACAAAGCCAGTGACACCTCCTGATTTCTATCACTTGGAAAAAGGAAGTTAAGCCTATTTAAGAGCCGAAAATTGATCTAGAGGCAATGATGTCACAACTTTTGAGTTTCCAAATAAAGAGTATTTAAGATCAAGCTGCTACTAATGCCATATTGGGTTCATCAATCAAGAATCTTGAGGTTCAAGTGGGACAACTTACAACTTCTGTTAATGTATTACAACAAAGAGAATTGTCAAGTAATATTGTGACTATTCCTCGTAGCAATGGATAAGAGGAATGTAAAGCTCTCATTTTGAGAAGTGGTAAAGAGTTACTTGAGATTCCAAAACTAGTAAAGAAACCTTCAGCTTCTAATGGCCAAGGGACTCCTAAGATCATTATATAGAATGATGAAGAGCTTATTCAGAAGATAAAAGTTGATAGTGAGTCTAAGAAGGGTGAAGTGAAGAAGAAGTCTACTAATGAGAATCTTAAATGGGTACCACCTTTGCCATTCCCTCAGAGATTCTAGAAGAAATCTTTAAATGAGCAATACAAGAAGTTCTTGAGTATTTTCAAGCAATTATACATCAATCTCCCTTTCCTTTGAAGCTTTAGAACATATACCTCAATATGTGAAGTTTCTAAAGGAGATGTTGAGTAAGAAGAGGAGATTTGGTGATTATGAAGTAGTACCCCTCATTGAAGAATGTAGTACTATTGTTCTAAACAAGTTGCTGCTTAAATAGAAAGATCCTGGCAGTTTTTCCATACCTTGCATAATTGGAGAAAAGTTTCAAGGTGGATCTTTATGTGATATAGGCTCAAATGTCAACTTGATGCCACTATCTGTGTTTCAAAAATTGCAACTTGGTGAAGCTCATCCAACCTCTAAGACCCTTCAGTTAGCTGATCGAAGTTTAGCTTATCCAAAGGGTATCATTAAAAATGTTTTGGTTAAAGTTGATAAGTTTATTTTTCCAGCTGATTTCATTGTGTTAGATTGTGATAAAGATAGCACTCTCCCACTCATTGTAGGAAGATCTTTCCTTGCTATAGCTCAAACTTTGATTGATGTTGAAAAGGGGAGATCAAGTTGAGAGTGAATGATGAAGAGGTTATTTTCAACACGAACATAGCTTTGAAGTATCCTAAGGACACCACTGATTGCTTTAAGGTTGATATACTAAATAAGGTGATTCAAGAGACTTTAGAATCTTATGTTATAAAAGACCCTTTGGAAGCTATGTTACTTGGGATTTATGATGTTGAAGAAGGGAATCTAGTTGAATGCAAGAGGTTACTTGAGACTTCTTCTCCTTACAGTAATCGATCAAGGCAGTTTGAGTTGTTAGAGATGGAACCAAGGCAAACTTCTTTAAAGCCTTCTATTGAAGAAGCACCAATTATGGAGCTTAAGCCTTTACCATCATATCTTGAATATGCTTATTTGGGTGAATCTGAGACACTTCCTATTATTATTTCTTCTTCCTTATCTGAAGATAAAAAAGAAAGGTTGCTGAAAGTTCTTTAGGATCACAAAAGGGCTTTAGGTTGGATAATTGCCGACATCAAAGGGATAAGTCCTTCAATTGTAATGCATAAGATACTTTTGGAAGATGATCACAAGAAGTCTATTTAGAATCAAAGAATATTGAATCTTATGATGAAGGAAGGAGTTAAGAAGGAAGTAATTAAGTGGTTGGATGCTGGAATTATTTACTATATTTCAGATAGCTCGTGGGTTAGTTTGATACAATATGTTCCTAAGAAAGGAGGAATGACAGTTATTGCTAATAAGCACGATGAGCTTATCCCTACTCATACAGTTATTGGTTGGAGAGTGTGTCAAACCCCTTAATTATTTGACATTTATTAGAGTATTATCGCGTAGTTCAAAAAGCATACAGAAATTGTACAAATATACTGATATAGCCTTCTTGATTACATTATAGAAATTTCCTATAGGTCTTGTACAAATTCCAATACAAATCTCATATACAATAAAGAAAAACTAAGAGATAACCAACAAAATTCATTGCTATGCTTTGGACCTTCTGTTTCTGATATTCTCTATTATGCCTTCCGAGCCGTTTCTTCTAACTAAGTAAATTTATGAATTTTTGGAAATGGGTGAGATTTAAAAGAATCTTAGTAACAGTATATCAATCATATAAAATGTGAAAAGTAAACATGCAATGCAACATTTATCATGATGCAGCAATCAAAATGCCAACGCCTATCTAACAATGCTCAAGAACCAAATGATGATTTTGTCCAGATCAAAATGATCATTAGTTCCTGATATGCACAATCATAACTCGTACATAGGAATTCAACACATAATTCACCTATGTAATGTGATCACATAACAACTTGGAGCAAACCTATACCTGTCCATACATATCACATCTTGGAGCAAGCCTATATCTGTTTGTACATAGCAAGCCACTCAACTGGGTCCACCTAGTCACATGGTACCCCAAAGGTTCTATGGGGTGATTTAACTCATTACCCACACCCAGAGAGTTTCAACACTACAAGCAATACATTGAACAGATCATGGAAATCATTGCATATTAATATTCACATAGTATATGAAAGATAAAGTTACTACCTTGTTGCCTTTCCTTCTTTAATGTAACCGTTTTCGTAGGTCCAGCTATGCAAATATCGAATCCTAAAATTAACCAAAATGGTTGCAATTAAGCTACTATTTAAGTGTATTCCACCTTGAAACTTATAATTTTAGCATTTTCTTCAAAATCACAAAATTTATCAAAATGCCCTTGGGGACCCGGTCCAGCCCCGGTATTTTGTATGTTTTCAAAAATTATAACTTAAGCCCATTCTACATATTTTCACATGTACATCTCATATTTAACTTCAGATCAGATCAATTCCAACTCAAATTACAGTTTTGCCCTTGACAGCCCAACTTAAGGTTTTAAGGGTAAATTCGTCATTTCACAATTCGAGGCTTCTCACACTTTCCATTCAACATGAACCCTACATAATTTTCCCTTTTAAACACCATGGAACCATTAGAATTATAAAATTCCATATGCTTCCCCCATTTCTAGCCTTGGCTGAAACTTTCAAACAGTTTGGGAAAATTAGATTTTTCTTGGTTTTAATCTTTAATCCACCTTGTTAACATTGTTTTCCATTGGTTTATTCATTCAATCACCATTTCAACATAATCAATAGAAATTTGGGTAGCATTTTCCCTTAGAAAATGGACATCCCAAATTTACAAAAACACCAAAAACAATCCAGAATCCAGCCAGAATACAGTTATAACTTAGTTATCGGTAAGAATCTCAAGGTTTGCGTACTTACCATACTTCTTCTTTCTTCCCACTTTGGCCAAAATATTCCTCTTCTTCCTTAGAGTTTTGCTTTTTGGATGGCTAATTCAAGAGATTAGGGAGGTTAAGGAGAGAGTTCCAATACTTTTATAAAGGAATGAGCAGAGATTTTGTCGTACTTACCTTATATCTAAGCTCAGACTTTCTTTTCCTTCCTCTTCTTCCTTCTCTTTTCCCTCTCTTCCTTTCCTTATTTCTTTCTTCAAGATGGATGACCTTGTGCCTTTAAATAAACAAGGCAACATTTTATGGAGAATTCTAGAGGTATATGCTTGGCATCATTTCATTGGTTACTTTATAAATGTGTTGTAATAATTCCATATTAATTCATATAATTATTCTAAAATTTCAATATGTTCCCCCATATATATATATATATATATAATCCCTATAATTTTTATGTGGTTCAAAATGACCATTTTGCCCTTGCAATTTTCACAATATTTGAAAAATTGGCAGATTTATCACCAAACTTTAAAAATTCATATCTAATTGTATAGATATCTAATTGGGGTATTTATAAATACTATGTGACCCTTATTAAGTATAGTTTTAGTAATAAATATAACTTTTAGCCAATTGGAAGCTCACCATTCCCTGAATTTTTATTTTTGAGATCTGCTCCAGAAAAATGTCAAATTCGCTGGGAAAAAATTAAAAATTCATTTATCCTTGTATACAACTCCAAAAATTCAATATGACCTATAAAATTAAATCTTATCATGTCTAATTTAATTCTGGAAAGTTTCAAAATTTTTGGATATCATTTACTAATTTAACAATGCCACACAATCCAATTGCCTTGACTGGGAATGCACCAACTATTGTTTGTAAAAACTTGTTTGCTATGTGTGACCTTTATTGGCTTTGTTTTTCCACTTTACATGCTCTTTATCATTACATAACATAAAGTCTACATGATACGAAATGACTAAAAATTCAGGACATTACAGAGTGTGTATGGATTATAAAAAGTTGAATGAAGCAACAAGGAAGGATCATTTCCCACTTCCTTTCATCAACCTTATGTTAGACCGATTAGCTAAGAATTCTTTTGTTTCTTGGATGGGTACTTAGGTTATAACCAAATTGTTATTCCTTCTGAAGATCAAGAAAAGACAATGTTCACATGTCCTTATGGTACCTTTTCCTTCAGAAGAATGCTATTTGGTTTGTGTAACGCCCTTGCTACTTTCCAAAGATGTATGATGGTCATATTCTTTCATATGATATAAGAGATAATAAAAGTATTCATGGATGACTTCTCAGTCTTTGGTGAATTATTTGATAAATGTTTAATACATCTGGATAAGGTGTTAAGGAGATGTGAAGAGACAAATTTGGTTCTCAATTGGGAAAAGTGTCATTTCATGGTGACTCAAGGGATAGTTCTTGGGCATAAGGTTTCTAAAAAGGGCTTAGAGGTTGATAAAGTAAAGACTTCTGTGATTGAGCAACTTCCTCCTCCCTTTAATGTTAAAGCTGTAAGAAGTTTCTTGGGTCATGCTGGATTCTATTGTCTGTTCATTAAAGAATTTTCCAAGATTTCAAAGCCTCTTTCGCAATTACTTGAGAAAGATACTCCTTTCCACTTCAATGAGGAGTGCATGAAGGCTTTTGAAGAATTAAAAAGTCGATTGATTTCAGCACCTATTATTGTGGCTCCTGATTAGTCACTACCATTTAAAGTGATGTGTGATACAAGTGACTATGCGGTTAGAGCTGTGTTAAGGTAGAGGAGTGCTAAGATCTTTCATCCCATCTACTATACAAACAAGACACTAGTCACAGGTCAGGTAAATTACTCTACTACTGAAAAAGAAATGCTTACTATAATGTTTGCTTTTAAAAATTTTAGAGTATACTTGATAGGTGCTAAGATTTAGTTCACACTGATCATACTGCTATCAAATATCTGTTATGGAAGAAAGAGTCCAAACCTAGATTGATTATATAGGTTTTATTGTTATAGGAATTTGATGTGCATATATTTGAAAGGAAAGGAACTGAAAATCAAGTTGCCGATCATTTATCTAGGATTGTGAACTCTTGATTGTGTGAATGACTTGGTTAATGAATATTTCCCTGATGAATAGTTGTTTGCTATTAGTAGTTATGGTTTGCCCTTGTATGCTGATATTATGAATTATCTTGTGTGTGATGTGTTACCTCCTGATTTGACTTTCTATCAAAGAAATAAATTTTTGCATGATGTTTCTTACTATATCTGGGAAGAACTATTTATTTTTAAGAGATGTGCTAATTTGATTATTAGAAAATATATGCCTTAGGTTAAACAAGAGGTGATTTTAACTTAATGTCATGCATCTGCTTATGGGGGACATTATGGGGGGAAAGAACTGAATCTAAAATGCTTGATTCTGGTTTCTATTGGCCTTCTTTGTTTAACGACATTCACCAGTTTGTTTCTAAGTGTGATAGATGTCAAAGAACATGTAACATTTCCAAAAGACATGAGATGCCTCAATCTGGGATCTTAGAGGTGGAGTTATTTGATGTTTAGGGGATGGGTTTCATGGGTCCTTTCCCATCTTCAAGAGGATATAAGTACATTATTGTTGCAGTAGAGTATGTGAGCAAATGGGTTGAAGCTATTGCTTGCTAAGCTAATGATGCTAATATAGTAATTCACTTCTTAAAAAAGTATATCTTCACAAGATTTGGCACTCCAAGAGCGATCATTACTGATGAGGGAACTCATTTCAATAACAAGAATTTCAAGGCTCTCTTGGCAAAATATAGAGTGCACCACCGAATGTCACTGCATATCATCTTAAAACTAATAGCTTATGTGAGTTAGCTAACAGGGAGATTAAGAGGATCCTTGATAAAATTGTAGGCCCTGCTAGAAAAGATTGGTCTGATAAACTTGATGATGCTTTATGGGCTTACAGAATAGCTTTTTCATACTCTAATTGGCATGTTACCTTATCAATTGGTTTTTGGGAAAGCATGTCATTTACCACTTAAGTTGGAGTATAAAGTATAGTGGGCAATCAAGAAGTTGAATATGGTCCACAAAGAAGCTGGAGCTAAAAGGTTGTTACAGCTAAATGAGTTAGAAGAATTGTGACTTCAAGCATATGAGAGTGAAAGATTATATAAAGAAAAGACAAAGAAATTGTATGACAAGCATATTTTGAAGCACAATTTTGAGCCCGGGAAATTGGTTATTGTCTTCAATTCAAAGCTCAAGTTGCTTCTTCGAAAGCTTAAATCTAGATAGTTTGGTTTGTTTAGAATGGTTTCTGTGTCACCAAAAGGTATAGTTGAAGTTAAAAATGAGAGCACAGGAAACTGCTTTAAAGTGAATGGGTAAATACTAAAGCACTATTATAGCGGTAAGGTAGACCGGCAAGCAATGGTCATCACTTGGAACAACCTCTCTGAGTTTTTAACATAGTTTGGCTTAAGACTATAAACTAAGCGCTTCTTAAGAGGTAACCTAAGGTTTTGGTAGTTCACTTTTTTTTTATTTTCCTTAGTTGAGTTGTTTGATGTTTGTTAATTTTGAAGGATTTTTTGTAGCCCCTGATGATGTATTCCACATTGGTAGCCACAAGCTAGAGTATTCAAGAGCACAAGACAAGGATTAAGAGGGGAGTGTTCTCTTACTTTTCTTTGTTTTGTCCAAATTGATTGTTGATAGCATGTTCTGGGATATGAGTGCTGGTTATAGTCTAGCTTTGCGTGTGATTGATATTTGTTATTAACTATGGATTTAAGTGGTGGAATTTGTGAGTTGTGCTCAATTGGTGAAAATTTGAGATTTTAGGAGCTTTTGCTATCCCTACACTTAGATATGGTGATTTCTTCACTTTCATTACTTAGTGTTACTTGTTTACATTGAAGACAATGTGACATTTAACTGTGGGGGTTGTAACGTCCTAAATTTTAGGACAAGAGTCTTAAGAATAAGCTTAAATCAAGTGGACTGCTAAGCCCCGGTTTAGCAAGTGTCCCAGTAAGGATAATTTTATTTCCTAAAATTCCCTATACCTGGGTGGCATTAAGGAGAATAAAATGGTGAGTTAAAGAGCATATAAAATGATAAAACAAGACAATTAGAGGTCACACACAACATAAGTAAGTTGGAATACAAATTGTAACAATTTGAGATTTGCAGCTAGTGAGGTTTATGTGTGTCATTTTTAAATAGGAAAATGATTTTTAATACCTATGAAAGTTTTTAGAATAAAATTATACTTATCAAGCTTTAATTTGACATGTCATATAAGTTATTTAGAGTTGTACACAAGGAGTTATGTATTTTTGAAGTTAGCCCAGTCAAATTGGTAATTTTTTGTAGTAGCGTCTAAAAACAAATTCTGGAAATGTTAAACTTCTATTTATCTAAAGGCTATATTTTTCCTTGAAAGTATACTTAATAAGAATCATATATCCTTTAAAACCATACTAATTAGACCTCTATACAATTAGATATGAAGTTTTAAAGTTTGATGAAAATTCTGCCCAGTTTTTCAGTAAGTGCAAAAATGGAAACAATGTAAGGGGAAAATGGTCATTTGACCAATAAAGCAAGAAGCCATCTATTTCTCCCTTTAATTGGGATAAATTTTGGCTAAAGTAGGGAGCAAGAAAGGAAAATAATTTACTTGGCTAGGCTTAATTCAAGAGGGAAAAGTTTATGGCCAAGTAAAGTCAACACATGGTAATTTGCATTAAACAATAATAAACATAAAGCAAGAAGAGATCTTTGTTAAACCAATATCCCTTCTTTTCTTCACCATATTTTTAGCCAAGACATCGAAATAGAGAGAGAAGAGAGCTCAAGAAGTTTGAAGGAACAAAAAGGAAAGCTAGGGTTTCAAGAGGCACAAATCCAAGGTAAGCGCTTGAAATCAAAGTGTTCTTGCCTTCTAATCTACCTAAAACCTTTTCTAACCTCTTCTTCTTCTTGAAAATCATGGTTGGCAAGCTAAATCAATAGAGAAGAGAGAGAGGGAAGAGACGTGTAGAGAGAGAAAGTTGGAGATATCAAGAGGTAATCTCCAAAACTGAGTTCTTCTTGTTGAATCTTGATTGTTGTTGGTGGTTGTAGTTACTTTATGGTTATTTTGGCTTTGTTTTCATGATTGGGATGCACAAACCCTAAGGGGAGGTGCTGCCCAAATATGGACTAATCATGCATAAGAGGAGTTTAATGGGTTAATCATGGAATTAGAGGTGAAAAGAAGGGTGTTTTAAAGGTTAAAACATAAGAACTCATTTTCCCTACTAAGTTCATGATTTTTGGCCAACAGCAATTTTGAGGGTTAGAACTGGAATTTTGTAATTTTGATGTTTGCATTGGATTTATAAGGGAAAATTGTGTGGGAATATATGTGTTCATGATTTTTGGAAATTTGTATGCAAATCTGGAATTTATTGAAGTTGAAAGGAAATGCTATTTGATTTGGTTCATTGGAGGCAATGTTGTTGTGAAATTTTCAGGATTAAATTAGACATGTAGATCTTTAATTTGATAGGTAGATCATAATTTTTGGACTAGTACATTAAAAGATATGATTTTTCAAAGTTGAGCCCTGTTTCTGGAATGCAATCTGGAACAGGGGAAGTTTGACAAAATTATGGGAATGATATGAGTGTCATAGCTAGACTTGTGTATTTTTCCATCAAACTACACTTAAATAGCTTTATGTAGAATTTGAAATCACCCCAATTGAAGTTCTATAGAATTAATTATGATTTTTCAAAGTTTGGTCAAAATGCTGACAACTTTGGCTACCATGCGAATTTGAGAAAAAAAGGGCCAAATGTAATTAGTATGAACTCAAAGGGTGAAAGTAAGCCTTTAAGGCTAATGTAGCCCATTGGGCATTTACTTTTCATGTCTCTAATAATTTCATTACTTATCTAGGGTCATGAAGTGATAAAGAAGAAGAAATGGTTGGAAGGTCAAGGTACAAGAGGAGAACACAAAGTCCAAAAGGTAGTAAACTTACCCTACTTGCATGTATTTAATGCTTATGCTTGTATATTGATGTATGTGATTGCTTTACTTGATTGTGTAGAGGATATTTGCTTGAGTACGTAGTAATGTCATTATGTGGCATACATCTAGTTAAGGCTAACATGTCATGCACTTAGCTTATATCTTACATGCATTATGGTACTTGTTTACTACTGAGATTCTCTCGAATCTCACCCTCCCCAACTAACCATTTAGACAAGTGAACACCAGAGGTTTGTTGGGAACAAAGAAGGGGACTACACTCAGAGAAATGCAGCTGATTATCGGAATACCTTTTATTATTTTAAGGTCTGTAATTAGTATGTACATCCCTATTGGGAATTTCTGTATATGAACAAGAAATATTATATCAATAATATCAGTATATTTATGCTATTCATATGTGCCCACTGAACTATACAATTACTACTCTGATTAATATCAATAATAATACGATGTCTTATAGGGGTGAGAGGTACCATACTTGACCAATTATGAACAAAAATTTTGTTTTTCATGGAAGCTTGGATTTTACTGGTGAACATTGGTAAAGTTGGGTTGATTTGAATTTGAAAAGGATTAAGTTTTATTAGAAATTTTTTTTATTTTCTTGAAATGTTAGAAGATAGACAAAGAATTTGGCTTAAATAATTTACTTTAGGATATCAAATACTGGTGAGAAACTTAAGCCTAAGTATTCATTTCTTTCAAGAAGGAGTACACTTATTGTGATTTCATCTCTAGAACTTGTCTTGGATCTCTTTTGAATTTTAAAAACCTTTTTGCATGCACAAAGATGATTTAGGCATTCATTTCATGGTTAGTTAGGCCAAATGATCATCCTTGTCATATGAAAATCCTTTGCTTTACCCCATTTGAGCCTTAATTTGTTTTTAAAAGAAAATTGCATAGAGTAAATAGCCATGTATTTGAGCAATACAAGTTTTATATCTTTTCCTTTCCATTCATTTGTTACTTTAGTTAGTGCTAAGTAAAACAATTTTAGAACAAGAGTTAAGGGATTAGGAAGTCAATGTTATATGATTTGGTGTTACTACTACAGAAAATACATATTACTACCCTAAAAGACGTTCCTTTTTAAAAAAAGGAAGTAAAAAATGGACGGAGTGGCATTTTTGTAATTCCAAACTTCAATTTTGAGCTTTAAGTGTCCATATTAAAATTTAGGATGTGTAAAGGGATCTTTAAGCATCCCAAAACTTAATTGAGACACCTAAACCTTCCTTTTAGGTGCCAAAAGCCTAACTTTTTGGCGAATTGGGACCCTTTAGGCGTTCCCTATTTAAAATAAGGACGCCTAAAGGTTTACAATTCTATCACAATATAATATAGAATAGAATTAAAAATTAAAAATTAAATAAAATTTATTATTTAGTGTGTGTGTGTGTGTGTGTGTGTGTAAACAGCGTGGGTATAGGCGTCCCTATTATATAATAGGGACTCCTATACTTAACAATTGCATGTCAGTGTTTGACAGACATGCATTGGGTTGTCAGAGGGAATAGGGGTCCTTATTGTAGAATAGGGATACCTATACTAACTAAAGTAAGATTATAGGCGTCCCTATTATAAATATGGGCACATAAGGGTCCTTTAGGCGTCCCCATTATAAAAGTGGGATGCCTATATGCTGACAATTACTCTGCAACGTCCTCTGCTTTCCTCTCTCTTGGTTTCTCATCAAATAGTCCTCTGCTCTCCTCTCTCTCGATTTTTCATCTCTTTTGCTCTCTTCTCTCAATCCATTCACTTAAAAATCAGCTCCCTTCTTCTTTCTCCATCTCTTATCTCTCTCACATTCTTCAAGCCATATTGTTCTGAAACCGCCAGCGGCATCACCAAATTTTGTGACAATGAGAAAAAAGATTCACCATTGTCATCCTCCCCTCACCACCGTGGGTTGTCTTCCTCTATATCGTTGACTATAGGTAAACTTATGTTAGTAAAGTACTTAGAACATTTCAAGTTTTTTTTTTTGCTTTCAAGTTTTCGATAGTCCTCATGAAGAATGTTATTGCATATGGTAGGTTTTAGAATATAACAAATATCTTTAAATTTAAGTAGCTAGCAGAGTGTTTTGATAGCCTTTTGTTACAGAAACAAAAGATTGTATCAGGAATGTCCCCGTCATTTTTACTAAACCTATTAGGGTCCTTGAAAAATTTTTCTGAAAAGTGAGTTGGAAATATTGATCTAGACAATCGAAGATAGAAATCTTAATTGCTAATTAAAAGTTGATACTTGAAACTTAAATGCCTTATTTGGATTCTAATTCAAAATGTTTAATTTGGACCTAATTGGAAATGTTTTTACCACTTCCTCTTATCCTAAGTGTATGATTTAATTGAAGAGTTTGTTTTTGTGCTAAACATAATAACCCAATTCATTTTGTCTCACAATCTATCAATGTTAAAGGAGTATTTTAATCAATATAGGGTAACTTCAACATAAATTATTAGAAGAGTATTTTAGAATAATACACATTTTTTAAAATAATTAAATTAATTAATTTCCTTAATATCTATAAATTAGTTAGGTACTATTCTTGCATTCAGGACCTGAGCGAGTATTATTTTGACCTGTCCCTTATTGTCATCATGCCAAGTCAAACCCGAACTTAACTTAAATGACATTGTTTAAATTAGAGTAGCATGCAATATTAGAGAAAAGATTACTAAAAATTAAACTCAAGAACACAATAAATCCATATAGACATATGATTAATCATTAATTTCTAGTTGCCCCTTTGAGAGATTATTCAGCCAAAAAAATAAATTGAGAGGGTTCGTTGTATTAGTTATTACCTTTTGAGAATAACTTTTAGAGATAATCAAATTACTTCCACATTTGTTGTTAAATGAGTTTTTCAACTTCATGTGGTCCTCTTCATGAACTGTAGCTTAAAGTTGGTTTTTGTTTAATTATTATTATTTCAATTTTTCTTTTTAATTTCAAATGAAAAGCATGTATGAATAATTTGACTTCAAAATTTAATGAACAAGGTTCCATTGCTTTAACAAAATTGTTCATATTATCCTGAATTGCCTCAATTAGTTAGTTTCATTTAAATTAAGTTGAAATTGTTTGTTATTGAAATTTTGGGATAACTCGCTTTTAAGGGGAAACGCTGCCAATATTTTTTAGAAAAAATTAGTAAAAGGAAATCCAACTCATAACAATTATTATAAACTTGAGTATTGTTGGAAATGTTTTAGGTGGTAATAAAATGGATCATAGTTGGATGAATGCTTTAAGAACTAGTGAAGAGTATGAGAATGGGGTATAAGAGTTTATTCAATTTTGTAGAAGGAATGCTCCAACAAAAAATGGGAAGTATTTTTGTCTTTGTGTCAATTGCTTAAATGAGAGTCGACTGGACATTGATGCTATAAGGGATCACCTACTTTGTGATGGAATAAATCTTTGATACACAAGGTAGATATGGCATGGTGAGGAAGTAACTGATTATTCATCTCACACAAAAGAAGGTATAGATGTCATAGATGAAAATAGAATGGAGAAAATGATTCATGATGTTGAGGTAGAATCCTTTGCGCAGTCGCATGAATATGATAGCCTGTGAAGTGATGGAGAGACACCTTTGTACCTTGGGAGTAAGTACAAACAGTTGACAGGAACATTGCATTTGGTTAACTTAAAGGCAACTTGTGGGTGGACCGATAGTAGTTTCACATTGCTGCTTGAATTGTTGTGTAATATGTTTCCAAACGATAATGTACTTCCAAACCGTATATATGAGGCCAAGAAAATCTTGTCTATGATGGGTATGAAGTATAAAAAGAATATATTGTCTACAATGGGTATGAAGTATAAAATAACTGTGTATTATATAAAAAGGAGTATAAAGGTCTTAGTGAGTGTCCTAAGTGTAAAACGTCACGATACAAAGTGAAGAAAGATGGTGGTTGTGGCAAACAGACAACAAAAAGGCAACCGTTAAAGGTGTTGTGGTATCTTCCAATAATACCGCAGTTTAAGTGGTTGTTTGCAAGTCCAACAAAAGTGAAGAAGTTGAGATGTCATTCTGATAAGAGAATATCTAACAAAAAATATCTTCAGTACCCGGCTGACTCTCCACAATAAAGGAAAATAGATGAAATATTCCCTCAATTTGGCAGCGAGCCGAGAAACCTTCAGCTTGGACTTTATACAAATGGAATCAATCCGTATGGAACTCTTACTAGCACACATAGTTCTTGCCCAGTTCTCCTTGTAATATACAACTTACCTCCCTGGCTATGTATGAAATGCAAGTATGTGATACTTTCTATGATGATCTCTGAACCAAAACAACCTGGGAACGACATTGATGTCTACTTAGCACCTTTGATTAAGGACTTGAAGAAGTTATGGGAGGAAGGCGTAGATGTGTTTGATGCATATAAGAAGGACTCTTTCAAGTTGCGTGCAATGATTTTTACTACGATAAATGACTTCCTTGCATACAGAAACTTGTCAGAGTACAATATGAAGGGGCATAAAGCATGTCCGATCTGTGAAGAAGACACACACTTCCATCAACTTAAACATGAAAAAAAGGGTATATCTTATTCACATGAAGTTTCTTCATCGGTTCCACCCATATCGTAAGTTAAGAAAGTGTTTTAACGGCTTACCGGAGCATGAAATAACTCAAAAGGCATTAACCGGGGAGGAAG
The DNA here is from genome assembly GCA_037074505.1 of Albizia julibrissin. Taxonomy (NCBI): domain Eukaryota; kingdom Viridiplantae; phylum Streptophyta; class Magnoliopsida; order Fabales; family Fabaceae; genus Albizia; species Albizia julibrissin. The sequence continues at coordinate 36,702,523 of CM073483.1, read as the reverse complement.
TTTATAGTCGGGTAGAACGTATCAATATGAACTTCGGTAAGAATCAGAAGACAACGGTTGAGAAGAACATATGGAAGAAGAGATCAATTTTCTTTGACCTTCCATATTAGCGTAGTCTTGATGTAAGACACAGTATTGATGTGATGCATATGGAGAAAAATGTTTGTAATAGTCTTGTCAGTACACTTTTTCATATACCAGAGAAAACTAAGGACATAATCAGTACAAGACTAGACCTTGTTGATATGGTAATAAGAGAACGGTTATATCCATAACTAAGAGATGACAGTAGGAGGGCATACATAGAGCCAGCAACTCATACCCTATCAAAAGCGGAGAAAAGAAGTTTGTGTAGGTGTCTACATGAAATTAAGGTGCTACAGGGGTATTCTTCTAATGTGAGAAGGTGTGTCTAAATAGATGATTTGAAGTTAATGGGAATGAAGTCCCATGACTATCATGTGTTGATGCAACAACTATTTCCAGTAGTCATTAGAGGCATTATGAAGGATGAAGTGCGAACAACTGTAACAAGATTGTGTGTTTTCTTTAATGCTATATGTAACAAAGTCATTGACACTGAAAATTTGAATGAACTGGAAAACGAGGGTTATATTATTTTTTTCTCAACTAAAGATGCATTTTCTTCCTTCATTTTTTGGTATCGTGGTGCATTTGATAGTTCATTTGGTAAGGGAGGTAAGGCTCTGCGGTCCAGTTTACCTGAGGTGGATGTACTCTTTCAAGCGATTCATAAAGATCTTAAAAGGATATTCTAAAAATCCTTATCGACCTGAAGCCTCAATACTTAAGCAATATGTAGTTAAAGAGGCTATGGACTTTTACAAAGATTATCTATTAGGGAAGAAGGAATAGTCTCAGCATGAAGAGGGGAGAAGTAAGGGAACACGAGGTCTGAAAGTGAAGAATGTGCCTCGTGAAGAGGTGTTGCAAGTATACTTGTATATCCTGAATAATATGGAAGAAGTTCAATCGTACATAGATGAACACAAAAATAATTTAAAGAACATGAATCCAAAAAAGAGTGACATGCAGATAGTTATTGAGCAAAATAAGACATTCATATCATGGTTTGAAGAGAAGGTTTCACATGAGACCGATGTGTCTGAGACAATCGAGTGGTTAGCTTGGAGGCCTTCATTTTAGGTTATTACTTGGACCGGTTATGATATAAACAAGTATTCTTTTTACACAAAAAACCAAGATGACAGAAGCACCATACAAAATAGTGGGGTGATGGTAGAAACTGAAGCCATGCATTTTTCCAGTTCTAAAGACAAAAATCCAATATTAGTATCCATGGCTTATTATGGAGTTATAGAAGAAATATGGGAGATAACCTACAATAAGTTTAAAGTTGCTTTATTCAAATGTAAGTGGGTTAGCAATACTGCTGTGGTAATAGATCAACAATTTAGGTTTGTCTTAGTCAATTTTTGAAGAGTGGTTATAGAGATAAGCCATTCATTCTAGTAAGTCAGGCAAAGCAAGTGTTTTATGTCACAGATCCTGCAAATAAAAATATGTCTATTGTACTTCAAAGTAAAAAACAGAAATATGGTAATCCAATTTTCAACCTTGACGACACACCACCTTTAACAGCAAATCCACCTAGAGCAAGTGAAGTAGAATTGATAGATGATGAAGAATATGCTGCAAGAAATGATCATTATGAATGAATATGAAAAACAATATCGAGTAAGACCTTTACTTAGAAAATTGGATTGTATGCTTAAAGTATAAAATAGTATTGTGTCCTTTTTTTTAATACTGGTTAGTTTTTTCAATTAATTGGAACTTATTTACCTTTCTTACAGTGATTTTTGTGTAAACAGGAATATGGAAAATTCTAATAACTCACAAAGTGATAGAGAGCATCAAATGGAAGGAGGTCAACCCGTTGAGAGAAGAACTAAAGGTGTCATAAAGATGCTTGCATTGGCTACACATCATCAACATCAACAAGATAGGCTGCACGTGGACTTCCATGCCAACATGAATATACTTGGTTCTGAGGAAGATCATTTCATTAGCTATCTAGGCTATTTAGGTTGAAGCAAAGTTTGCATCATCTATGATGATTAGAGGGGGCTCCCCCGAAGACGAAAGCTATGATTTGACAACAAATTTTGGTACATAAGTTTTGACACATATGCATTTTGATCTTTATTCCTTTTGCTTAAAATATAATTTCTTTTATTCCTCCAACAAATGTTCGATATCCCAAACACCACAGAGATGTACAAGTAATGGATGGGGGAGGTGCATCTGCGATAGAAATATTTTAAAAACAAGCTCACAGAAAGGTATATTTGAGGGGGAAAGAGGGGTCAGGACCCATGTTAACATTACTCATACTTGCTTCCAGAGGATTGAAGGTTATTCATGGCATCACAGGAAGATCTTAAATTTTTTGTAGACGTTCTTTCATCATAGTATAGAACTTTTTATTTCAATATACTTGACTGCATTGACTCATTTTTCATTGTTTTCCTTTCACAGGAAGTAAGTGCAACAAATATCGACAAGTAAGCATCAAATACCGACAAGCAAGCAGCAAATCAATATCAACATTGGATGTCTCATGGTGGTTATCAGAAGCTTGAGTGGAGGATGATGGAAGAAGAGTTGGAGAAAATGAAGGAATAAGCTAAATCATATCCTAGCACTGTTGTGCAGGCCCCGACTCCTCTTCGTGTCATAAAAAATAGAAAGCAGTAAGGATTAAGGGTGGGAAGTTTATAAATCCTGCTGTTGTTGAGGTTACCGCGAGAATTGTAAGTATAAGTTTATAATTTTGACAATTTTTTTGTATTGCTAGTGTTTAATTATCGTTTACAATAATTGTATGCTATAGGATGAACTTGACGAGCATAATAGCCAAGGTCCATTCACTCCTAGTAAATGGGTGGACATATTGTCAACATCGATTGGGAAGGCTGATAACCCTAATCGAGTTCGAAGGGAGGTATTAGGAGTTAGTGTGGCGAAGTTTTTTGGATGAGCCTTGTATAATTCATCACAAGTTGAACCCGGTAGAGAGCTTGTGGCCAAGATTGAACAAGAGCTCGAGGTAAAACTTCCCGACAAGCTCCGAGAAGAGCTGTTGGTAGAGCTACGTAGTGAAATGAAATCTATGTTTGACTCGAAGATGCAAAGTGATGGGTATAGAACCCAGGAATCCCAGGCCTTCCCCAGCACCAAAGGAAGTTACCACCTACTGGAGGAACCCCTTAGCCAGTCGTCTCCCATTCCAAAACTACTTGGCCAGCCTTCTCCCACTCTGGAGCCTGGACAACCTTGCATCCTCTATTTGGATACCTCACTGCTTCATGTTTTTACCGATGCTCTCGTTCACAAACAAGCTACCACCCACCATCATAATCAAATTCCATACCATTTATGTAGGGTGACAACCATATGTGTTTGAGAGGGGAAAGAAGGTACAACCATCTTTGTCCCTGACAAAGAGGTTGCCACATTGGGTCAGTCGATAGGATTTTTCATGCTTTGGCCCTAAAATCTTATTGGCATGTCCACAACCCCTCCAATGGTAGGAACTACCTTCGTATTACTTGATATATGTTGGCATCCTACTAATAATCAATTTTTAATGTTATGATAATAAGATGAGTAAGATGCAGTGAAATTGCCCCTCTTGCAACGACTGTAACATATTTACTAAGGCGTTTGTTAGATCAACTTGCAGATGCCTCCAGGGATTGTGTGGGCCAACAATTGACATATTCCTTCACGATTGACAATAAAGATCTCAGGGACTTTCTGCATTTGGAGGAGACAGATGCAAGATGGGTAAAACTTATCATACAGTTAGTTTTTCTTTCCTTCAATTGATGTAGTGGTTTTTTGGTTTCATACATTCAATATTTCATTTATCATTTGATTTCTATTTTTAGTCCTTTAACCACACATGCATCAATATGGGAAGGGAGAATTTATACGGATTCTTGTGTCCGACAAATACGATAAGGGATAGCAATGACGTGCAAACAATGATGCATTATGTGGGCTACATAATGGGAGAGACCAAACTTCATTGTTATCTAGCACCAATTGTTCAAGGGTAAGTACTTTATTTTTTATTTTGTACGAAATTTAAGAAATAATTGCCTTGTCATCTAACTTCATTTTAATCCATATGTTGTAGTATTACCATTGGAGTCTATATGTTATTCGTCCTTGCATCAACTACATCTATTGGTTTGATTCCTTAGGTAAAAAGGCAAACAAGGAAACAAAATCCGTCTTCAATACGTAAGTTATTTTATTTTTATTTCATTGATTCTTGACTTAAATGAATTGTTCTAATTTTTGTGGTTCTACATTTTAATAATAGTAGGACCCAGACATATAGAATCATTAGTGGGTCACGCAAGGGTAGAGTTGTTAGAAACCCAAAGTGGTTTTATCCAATAGTATGTGGTTTCAATTCAAGTTCTTTCATTGACGGTCATTTTAGATATAAATTTATTGATTTTAACCAACTGCTTTTGATTTATAGTGCTATCGACAACCAGGGGCCATTGAATACGGCTATTACATTATCCTTTACATGTATAATATCATTTAGATCGGTGTTACAAGTGATTTTCAGCAGGTAATCAAATGATAATATTTTGGGTATTGTAATTGAATTGTGGACTCTTTACTGATTTTATCTAATCTTATTTTCAAATTTGCAGATTTTTGATAATGAAGCTGCCTACTTACATGAAGACATTAATTTGATCAGGAACTTTTTGGCTAAGCAGCTTCTTTAATACATAGATTAGTAAAAGTGTATGTTTAATTTAGGTAGTATAGATAACATTTTTGACAACACTTTGTGGTGGTTCTTGTACATAGATGGTAGTAAGAGTTAATTAGCTACTGCTGGATGTTTCCTTACCATTTGTAAGGATATTGTGCTTTATTCTTCGATCATGTTTATGTGGTTTTCAATTTGTTGGGTAGACCAAATTATAAACAATTTTTTTTAAAAAAAAATTAGTTTTTACATCCATAATTAAAAGGGAAGTCTAAAGATACTTTAGACGTCCCTTTTACAGCAATGGAGACGCTTAAAGTCTTCCACGTCTACCTGAAGTTGGAACTTTAGGGACACTTTAGGCATCCCTAATTGCCTTTAAGACGCCTAAAGACTTACTTTAGGCGTCCCTAAGACAATTAGGGATGCCTAAAGTTCCAACTTTAGGTGTCCCTAATAGCTTAGAGACGCCTAAAGTCTTTCCTTACTACGTCACTTAAATAGGCGTTTCCCAGTAAAAGGACGTTAAAAGGCTCAAAATAGGGACGTTAAAACTGTTTTCTGTAGTAGTGTGTGGATACTTGAAAAGAAAAAATGAAATAGAAAGAAAAGAAAGATAGAAAGAAAGGTGTATATGAATAAAAAAATAGAATGAAAAAAAAATAGAAGAAAGAAAGAAAAAGATTGTTGAGGTTAAATGAATAAATGTTGTTATTAATGTAAGTAAGTTTGTTTTCGCTAAGTGGATATTCCATCATTTTTCATGAATTTCATTGAATTGCTTGACACTAATTAAAGTATTCTTCCATATCATTTGACCACTTTCATTTCATTATCCCACTATATTCATTACAACCCTTGGAAGAGTCTTTTTGATTTGAGTATGTAATAGGATAATGTAGTGGAGATTTAGATGATAAACAAGCCTATGGTAGATGGATTGCAATAAGTGGAACTGAGTAAAACACACATCATTTATTATTTTGAGAGATGAGTGTAAATATTTGCCTTGTGAGGGACATTCTATTGTGATTTATCTTTGTCAAATTAATTGCCTTGCTACTTGCATTTTTAAAAAGTGGAAAAGAGTTTTAAAAAAGCTTCATTTTTGAAGATTTGAATTGGTTTCAATTTTGTAGTGTTAAAATCTTACTTTCATGATTTTTTTTATTGTTTTAAGCTTTTGAAATCTTAAGGACAATATTTGATGCAAGTGTTGGGGTGTGATAAATCACAATTTTTAGTGTATTTAAAGTATATTTTGAAGATATAAGAAGAGTTATCTATGTAATTTTGGAAGATTTCTATGAGATTTTATTGTTACAAGATCAAATCAAAGTGGTACATTATTTGGTGATTTTAATATAATATATGAAAATCAAATAAAAAAATTAAAAAAATACCAAATTTTGTTTTTTAAAAAATTAAAGTTCCTTCAGTTCTTTTTATTGTGATTATTAGTAATTACCATTTTCTTCTTTTTCATTTATTTGATTTTATTCTAATGAAGCTCACTCCTTAGGTCCATCAGATATGTGTTTGAGAACATAATATAATAATAATAATAATAACACTGCCTAGTTGATGGGAGTACATGTGGCAGCGTTTGGATATTTTGGAGGAGGTGCGACGTCGTTTTGCTCTCTCTGAAGTAAGTGCCATCTAACCTAAGATAAAAGAAGAGCAGCAAAATTTTACCAAAAGAAAAAAAAAGAAGAGCAGCAAAAAGGAAAAGGGAGCGGCAGCACTGGGAAAATATCAGGATAATTGTGAATTGGAGGGGAAAAAAAAAACAGAGGAGTAGTGGTCTTCGTCTTCAACCTTCTTCATCGCAAGCACAGTGAGTGCGAGAGCTCGAAAATCACAAGCTGACGGTTAGAGGAAGAGAGACTTGCGAGAACACTATTGATTCATCTTCTTCCTTACACCGTCACATTGTTCACTGTGGTGGAGCTTCGGTTCCATCGATTTGAAGCAGAGGAGGAGAGACTTGTTCATCTTCTTCTTCATTGGACCAGAGAGAGCTAAAGAACTAGAGAGAAGAGAGCTTCTCACGCCGTTAACCATTGTTGTGCTCTCTGCTCAAGTCCGACGCTGGCAGTGAGCAACGGGGAGAGAGAGAGATAATGTCATTAAAGATGGAAGGAAGGACGTTGTCTGTGCCCAGCGTGTGGCTGTCTTCAGAACAGGATTAGTGAACAAATTTTAGTCTATATTTTTGTGCTTTCTCGGATTTAGATGTTAATTTATTATTGCTGCTGTGATGAATTTGCTTAAAGCCACGTGAGGTTAGTTTTTCCTAATTTTTAGAGTAGCTATGAACTAATTTAGGAATTAATTTGGGGATTTGAGTATATATAAATCATTTATTTATGTTGTTAGTTTGTTTACTTAATTTTGTATTAATTTGTTTACTTTAATTTGTGCTTGATCACTACTAAGTATGAATTGAGGAATTTAAATTAGTCTTGAAAGAAGAATCTTAATTGGACCATATGATTAAGTAATATGGGATTAGAATTTATTCTAATTTTCTAATAGGTTAGGAATATATCTATTAGACCCATATAATCTTATTAAAATGAATTTGAACATTATGTCCTCTTGAGTAACTTAGTTAGGAATAACAATTTTAACTTGAGAGAGGGGTATATGAGTAATTGGAAGATACTTATATCAATTTAAACTCTAGATTAACAAACTAATATCAAGTACTTTTATTTGGGTAAATACATGGTTTAAAACTTGAAGAAATGATTAGCCACTCTAGGTTGTGTTTATCATTTGAAATCTTAAAAACATTAAATTTAGTACTTTTGTTTTTGTTGAAATTGTTCTTTAGTTTCCTTCTTTGATTTGCTCAACTTAAATGAAAATTGGAATTTTAATGCCTACTTATCTATTGCCTTAAATCTCTATGAAATGACTTTGATTTAATATTATACTATTTCAACGGCTCGTACACTTACGGTGCTTATTTAAAATTTAGTAGCATCAAGAACATACACCTTCTAACCACCATACCAATCCTTACTACCAATAATCCTTATCAAATCATCTTTTATCTCAAGATTAGGGTGATTCATGGTTTTTCAGGCTACATAGGTTAAGGTCTAGTGTGGGTCTCAAAAAGGAAAAATTTATATGGTTTTTCTTCATAAGACTCAAATGGGGTGTAAATAGAGTGATTGTCATAGGTTGGCTTGAAAAGCACAATCGCAATTAAAAGAAAATGGCCAAATCATTCCTTTAAAAAATGTGTGAAATTATTGATTCATTTCAAGAGATTCCAATGTAAGTTCTAAAGCCCTTCAATGTGAAAAGAACATACACCCTAATTTACTGCAAAATCTCCTCACAAAAGCATTCAAATCATTTACAACTCTTGTGCATAGTGTTTATTTCGAAAATTGTCATGAAACAAGCCTTAAAATATAAATCAAGCATTGAGAAATATTTACCATCATTTCCTATAAAACATAAAGTCTAAGCATCATTTCTATCATTGGATCACACAATCATTGTCACATATAATTAACCAATCTAACTCAGCTTTCAAGCCAAAGGAAGAGCACTCGTCAAACTTGAAATCCTTGTCAAATCAGCGATAAACAGTAAAAAATACCCCCAAACTTGAAATAGATAGTGTTCTCAACGTCACAGTTGAAAACTGAGGGCCTTCTCTCATGTAAGAATACAGTGAACAATAACAACAACATTGCATAAGAGGCACAAAGATCACCTGCACTTAAAAGCATATATCACCCATATCCACAAGTAGCAAAATGACAAGTAGTTCTTTCATTCACAAAAGAATTTGCAACATGGAATAATTCAGTGACAATAGAGTAGCATACAATATCTGATGATAAACAAATTCATCAACACAATGGATTTTATGAACATACACAGAAACTAAAAACTATAAAAAGAACTAAAATCCAGCTAATCCATGCGACCCATAGCAACAACATCCCCCTACTCAGCTACAGCAGCAGCAGCATCATCATCCTCATCTACATCATGTTTGGCCCTGTGATCTTGTTGAGTGAGTAATGCTTCTATTTTGCTCAATCTGGCATCTTGGTCATGAAAAGCTATTAAACATTGTCCGACATTTGCATTTATGTTTTGCATCATGAAAAAAAACTCTTGCATGATCGGTTGAGGGTGAGATGATGAGGGCTCAACATGCTCAAGTGGGGAAACTAGAGCATCCATGTTTGGGTCATCAAGTGGTTGTGGGAGTTGTTGATCTTGGTGAACTACTTTTAGCTTGATGCTTTTATATTGAAATTTTTGGATTGCTTTGAATGAAACATCAATCAGGATGGCACCAACTCCTTAAGAAGTACAGAAGGAAGATATTAGATGCGGGAGTATAAGACTACAAGTGTTATCATGAATATGGTCCGGTAAAGAGGTATAAATCAAATGCCTAATGTCCAATGGCTCTTTTTTTCATGGAAAGAAACACAAGAAGAGCCTGATCCTTAGTGATGTGATTGCGTTTAGAAGAGGGCCAGAAATAGCCTTTCCCAAAGTGCAACTAGATGCGAGCCTCAACAGATAACCAAGCACGAAACAAATACTTTTGATTTCCAGCTAGGTATTGCCAAGATACTACTCCTTCGTAATCTAGCAGCTGAGAAATGTTATCCTCAGGAGCTTCTTCTTCATGAGTTTGACAGTATTTGTATTTAAACTCATCAATGAGGGGCAAAGCCAAATACTGTCGAAAGTTATCGATTGTGAAGTCAATGTTAACTCTATGAAGAGGAAATTTCCAAACACTTTGAACGCAGTCTTAAGTGTAGAACTCGTGAACTAGTTGAAGATTACCATTACTTTTGGCTTCTATGAGGTTGTCTATATGATAAGTCCTTGTTGCAATATTGTAGAAGTCGTAAGAGATAGTGAATGAGAACTCACGCTCTTGAAGAAGCGGCAGCTGAACTATCTTTTACTTTGCATCAGCAATGGCTTTAGGGCCGGCTTTATTGGCAACTCTTTTTATTGGCATATTGTCTGGAAAGAGATAATGAAGAGTAGCCCAACAAACTCAAAAAACCATAACTTACATTGATAAGCAAGCAAGAAACCTCGTAAGAGGAAGATATAAATAGAATTCCTAAGACAAAGAAAAGCATAACTTAAGATAAGAGAGACTCCCCTAGACTTAGGATCTATCTAATACCAAAACTTCCAGACATAATTCAATACTTATACCTATCCTTATTGCCTTCATTTATGACCTCAAAACATGTCAGAACAAAGGAATTAGGTGGAGACAATATCAGTAAGGTTAATTTTAGAAGTAAACACATTCCAAGGTTGATACTCTATGAATTAGAACCCCTAACACAATCAAACTTATCAAGCTTAGTTTTCAAAAACAATAATGATTGAAGTCATACTCTATAAATTGTGCAAATTAATAACAAGTTAAGGTCATAAAGAGCTTTGTAAACCTTGAAATTAACTGAAAACTTCATGAAGTTTAGGCAATACGTGATTTCAAACAAAAGAGAATTCTTTTCCAATTACACATCAGTATGTAAAAGGAATTTGAAAACTTCAAGAATCAAGTGTGCATTTGGAACATATTGCCATAAAATCTAGAAATGACAAATTAGAGTTATATGTCTCAAGAACACATCACAAAGTTCATGTAGTTGAAATTTAGTGTTGTGAAACCAGTAGACTCATGTTAAAACAGATTTTATTTCAATGTAAAAAAAACCAATTTCCCATGGTAAACACATTATAGAGCATAGTTAGTTCTCATGATAGGTAATACAGATACTGAGTGAGTTAAAACCACAACCAGAGAACCTTTCCAACACAAGCTATTGAAGACAATCTGATACGAATCAAAGTAGTGAGAACCATTCAGTAGCTATACCAATCCTTCCAAAAAGAAAATTGTCCAATCCTCAAAGCAAACTTTCTATTCAACTTAAAATTTGATTACTTCCTATTATGAATTAGTCATCTAGCAAAGCCCTTCTCTAACCTATCTACAATCATTAATCCATAATGGAACTTACCAGGAGGAAAGAGACAGAAACAACCTTAGGGTACAGAAATTATCATAGAGAAGTAAATCAGAGACTTAGAGAAGCTTTGACTAAGGTAGAAACTGTTGATGGCTAGAGAAAGCAATGACTGTAGGGTTTGAAAAATGGAGGAATTAAGGGTAGCCTTCGTTAGTGAGAGTCGGGAAGACAGAGATGAAGGTAGATCACTATGTAGAGAGGGGAAGAAGAAAATTGGTGGTGGTGAAATGGCTCCAAACAACCGACAAGGAGTAGAGAAAATAAAGAGGTGAGATGAAGGAAGTGAAACAGAGGAGTTTCGTGGCATAAAAGAGAAAGAAAGAAGATAAAGAAGATGAATTAAGGTTACAAGAATTTGGGGATTTTAATTTCTCTTTGGCTGCAGCTAAAAAGCTTCTGACCTAATTTTGGTTACTGGTAAGAGATGTTTAGTTGCAGCTCAAAAGCTTATGTCTCTATCTTGGCCAAGGCCAAAAAGTCGATTGGCCGTGGCCTAAAACCTTTTTTTTTGTTTTGGTTTTAGCCACGCATAAACTTTTTGGTCCCTATAAGTCTTAGCTGCAACACAAAAGCTTATGTGCCTTCTTGGCTGTAATCAAAAGATACTTGGCTGCAGCCCAAAACTTTTTGCTCCCTTATTGGCTACAGCCAGACTAAGCTAAACTGCAGCCCAAAACTTACTGTTCTGCTTCAAATATCATCATCAAGAGTTGAAACACACATACAGGGAATTATTTTCCAAACTTTCTAGCTTATGAACATAGCAAATAACACGAAAATTTCATCTTAAATCACTCATAATCATAGAATGTCAATAAATCACACATTTGAGCACACTTTCACATGATCAAATTGCACCCATAATTCATGGACGTACTTTACACCTAAAATTGATTGGACTAGACAAATGCAATGCAAAAGTCAATCTCCTATCCATTCTACAACCATGAACACACTTTGGTTAAAGGTTAAAGAAGTGATAAAGCATTGGCAATCATTTCATCAAATCAAGGCATGCCTATAAAATATTAAGAACTATAAGATCACGGTAAATGATGGACTTCCCTGAAAAAGCTCATCCAGTACTAAAGTTCTCTATCCCTCCTTTGTACCAATCTTGCTTCTTCATTCCTTTCATTTGGGGTATCTCGTTCAACTACACCAAGTAAAAGACTAAACATAAATCTACCAAAAACACACTGGAACCAAAGAAACTAAAGAGATTGAGTTAAGAACTTAGGTTACCTCCCAAGAAGCGCTTAATTTATAGTTGTTAGCTTGACTCTTCATATTGGTTACTCTTCATTACATAAGTAGTAGTAGACACTAACCTATCCACATCTCCACCCCAATAATGCTTCAACCATTGACCATTAGCCTTAAATATTTCACCCTTTTCATTCTCCAGCTCTACTACACTAAATTTGGATGCTTAAACCACCATGAATGGACCGGATGAAGTGAGGTTTTGTCATCTTTGCTTTGTGCCTTAGTAACCTCTTCAAGAATTTAAACCAAGGATTGCAGTAAAGGGTACAATCTCATATCGTTTCACAAAGAGCCTTTTATTAATTACCTAGAAACTAAGTACAATGATTGATAGAAAACAAATTAAAAATGGTTTTTCAGCTTTGTATCTAAAGACTAAATTTTAATTAAACTAAAATGCTTTGAAAACAAATATTTTTGGATTTTTTAGAATAAAAGTGAAATGGAATGGAAATTGGTTTTGAAAAGTATGATAAAGTCTCGTAGAACAATAAATTTCATCAATCCTTGCTTCAAAAGATAATGGGAGAGTGCTAGCTTGACAAATTTGCTCAAAAGACCCTTTGAGCTAGCTTGAGTTAGGTGAATTAAATCTCCCACACCGGGCAAGACATAATCCCTCTAACTAAAACTCAATACAAAATACTAGCAATTGCAATCAAAGTCTCTCAAAATTACAAACCTCAAACATCGTTGAGTCTAGTGCATTAATCAATGATTGTTCCTAAATCTAGAAAATAATCATTTCTTAAAACATTATTGAAAACCACTTTGTATGCAATTTATGAAATCACTAAGTTTTCTAAAATACCAAACCCCATCAACCGATTAGTCTAACATCAAAAGAGAGGAACCCCTCTGCTAAAGATGCTATTAAGTACTCTTAGTGTGTGATTTAAATTAATTAATGCAATTAAATGCAACTCCATATCTAAACCATACCATGCAAGATAATAGAGAATTTATGGAATCACAATTGAACATATATGTAACCACATATATTGATAAGCTCAAAATTCAACATCAACTAATTTAAATCACAAATTAATCCAAACTAAGTACTTAACCAAATAACAAAGGTTTAGCAATATAAATATAATTTCTAACACAGAAAATCATAATTACAAAGCTAAACAAATGGATTAAAACATAAAACTCCCCTTTGTAGCCCTAAGCTCAAGAATTAATTCATTGTTGTAGGAGAAGGAAATTTTAGGCACTCATTACCATGGAATCAGCACCAACAAGCAATATATCCCGTATCACAAATTGCTCAGCCATGGGATAATCATAGAGTAAGATTGACCAATTAGCACTAAATCAAAGTAGCAATTGAGCTGGATTTAAACCACAAGCAAAACACAGCAACATGACAGAGTTGACAATAGGGAATATGAGCTAGAACAGAGGATGTCATGGCTTGAAACAATAGCAAAAACAGAAGAGCTAGAACACTTAAAGTTATGGAAAACAATGAAGATAGAATGAAAGAGAGCTGACGGTCAAATTCTGGAAGGAGAAGGTTGGTATGAGATGGAAGGAAATATTCAGTGATGGTATTAAGATTATGACAGTGACGATAGTGTGGAAGCTTCCAGAGATTCTTATAGCTCCTTCTTCAAGCTCGGTGGTAGAAGAATAGAAGTAGACTTCAACAAAGGAAGGAATGGAAGAGGAAAATGGAGTGGTTCTTGGTCTCTAGCGTCATAGTTTCTGCAAATTTATGTTCTGGTTCTATGTTTTTCTGTTGCAATGATGATGAAAGGTGATGGTGAAGATGGAATGAAGGTGGAGGTGATATGATAATGACCGATGAAGTGCTGGTGATGATGATGTTTCGATGGTGAATGATCGAGATGGAGGCAGCCTCCTTATTCAATCTCTTCTGCCCTCAGCGCAGCGATCTGTCTCTGTCTACGTATTCTCCCTCTGTTCAAACCTAATATCCATTTATGAATCAGACTTTGGCTGCCAAAAATGATGTGTTTCAATGAAACTAAACTATCATTTCTTAAATTCATGGTACCAAACTGTTATTTTTGAATTTTGACCCCAAATTGCTATTTTCATGATTTAATCCAAATTTTCAAATACTTTCAATTGAAAATAATTAAACCAATATCAAATCATCTCAAAAACTCAATGATTAAGAGTAATTTCAATTTTATGACAATTATGCCCTTTTTAATCCTAATTTGATATATTTACTCTTAATATCAATTAAGCATAAATAAGGAATTTTAAACTCAATTATTATGAAAAAAACCCCAAATAAAGTATAAAAATATATAATAAATATAGGGATTTGTCACCGCATCACCGAGATTTCAGCTTCCCTAGAAATAACCGCAACTTGGAGTTGTAAAGAAGAACCTTTTGACCCGATACAAAGCTCTTAGGGGAGATTTTGCTATCATGATCCCTTTTAGTTCTCTCCTTGTAGATCCTTGCATTCTCATAGACATTAAGGCGAAATTCATCTAACTCATTAAGTTGAAGTAGCCTTCTTTCTCCCACAGCTTAAGGATCAAAATTTAGCTTTTTGATAGCCCAATAAGCTCTATGCTCTAATTCAAACTGCAGGTGGCATGCTTTCCCAAACACCAAGCAATATGGAGACATACCATAGGTGTTTTTGTAGGCCGTTTGGTATGACCATAGAGCATCATCTAACTTAGAAGACTAATCCTTCCTAGTAATATTAACCATCTTCTTAAGGATGTTCTTGATCTCCCAATTGGAAATTTTTGCTTGGCTATTGGTTTGAGGGTGGTAAGGTAATACTACCTTGTGCTTGACACTATATTTCTTCATCAAGGCTTGAAATTGATGATTATAGAAATGTGAACCCCCATCACTAATAATTGCTCAAGGCATTCCAAATATAGTAAAAATATACTTCTTGAGGAATTTCAACACCATCTTGGCATCATTGGTGACACATGCAGTGGCCTCAATCCACTTAGAGACATAATTAACTCTAACTAAGATGTATTCATTATTGAATGACTTAGGAAAGGGGCCTATGAAATCAATTCCCCAAACATCAAAAAGTTTAACTCTAAGCATACTATTCAATGTCATCTCATTCCTCCTTGATATGTTCCCTACTCTTTGCCATCTATCACATTGAAGAATAGAGGTATATTCATCCTTAAAGAGAGAGGACCAATAAAACCCACTTTGGGTTACCTTTACAGCAGTTTTCTCCCCTAAAAAATGACCACCATACTTAGAAGAGTGGCAACAATGTAAAATGTACTCTTGTTCATTCTCAGGAACACACCTTCAAGTAAGTTTTTACTTGCTTACTTGTTCCTCTTGTAGGTACCATTTAGGTATATGTAACCCATAGATCCCCATAGATTCGGATGGATTGGTAGTGGTACTTGACGGAGTGCCTCTCATTGAAAAGGTAATTAAAGCTAAAGATGAATCTGAAAAAGTGACCAAAGCTAAATCTGAAACTATGGCAAACAATAAATATGATAGAGCTATCGTCAATGATTTTACCAACTAGAATATATGGGTACTCAGTCCTGCATTCGGATGTCAAAAATGCAAGCACATACTTTTGAGATCAAGCCTGTTATGATCACAATGCTTCAAATGCATGGGATGTTGCATGGTCTTTACAATAAAGATGCCAACAAGCATTTAATGTACTTCTTGGAAGTGTATGACTCTTTCAAGCAAAATGGAGTTCCCCAAGATGTTTTGAGGCTATGATTATTCCCTCTCTCTATTTACAAGGAAAGGCTAGGGATTGGTTCAATAATCTCCTAGAAGGATCTATCAATTCTTGGAATAATCTTGAGGCTAAGTTTATAGCTCAGTTATTTTTTGATGACAAATCTGTGGAAGCAAATGATGAATTTATAAGCTTTAGACAACATCCAGATAAGCATCTTTATGCTGCTTGGGAGAGATACAAGATGTTGATAAAGCAATGCCCTAATCATGTGGTGGACAAATGGGTTGTGGTCCAAATCTTATGTACTTGCTTTAATCCTCAATCTAAGGCAATGGTTAATTCAATGACCAATAAAGGTTATCAGAATATTCCTGTTAATGAGTGATTCAACTTTTAGATCAATTGTCTACAAATAACACTCAAGGTAACGATGAAGGACTACCCAACCTATGCCTAATATAAAAGAAGACTCTTCTTTACAAATTCTAACTATTCTATCCGCTTTAAATAAGCGTTTTGATACGCTAGAATCTTAAATGCAAAAGAGTACTTCTCAAGGTGTGTACTCTGTTTATGCCATGTCAATTGTATATGATCAATTCAATGATGTCCACATGCCTGACTATTGTCCTTTGTATATGGCTACTAAAGCTGTCAATTACGTTGGCAAGTTTCAACATCCTTAGGGCAACCCCTATTCATAAAGCTACAATCGTGCTTGGAGATCTCATCCTAATTTTTCTTGGAGCTAAGGCAACACCTTGAATCAGACATATGAGTCTACGTCTGGTACTAAGCATATCCCTTCACCAGGTTTTCAAGCACAATCAAGGAAAATTCTTGTTAAGGAAGAGGAATAAAAAAAAGACAAGATGCTAACTCAAATATTATCCCAAATAGAATCTTTAAGGGCTGAAAATAAGGCTACCTTCTCTATCCATGAAACTACTATTAAAAATCTTGAAGTGCAAATGAGGTAATTAGTATCATAGGTGAATGCTATGTCAAGAAGTAGTCTTCTTAGTGATATCATTCCCAATCCAAAATGGAATGGAAAATAGGAATGCCACGCCATTAATTTGAGAAGTGGCAAAGTACTACCTGATGTGTATAACTTAAATAAGCCTAGTCCAAAACAAGATGATCTAGTAACTATAGAAATTAATAATGAAGAAGTTATGGATCAAGAAAATGTAGTAAAAGAGGATGACACTAAGTAAAGAAAGTAAGCTAAGGAGAGCGTGGATAATGTTGTCAAAGGTAAGAAGGTAGAACAAAAGAGGAATGATGAGAAAAATCCAAATACCCCTACTATCATGCCAACATTTCCTTTCCCTCAAAGATTTAAGAAGCAAGAAGAAGATTCTCAATTTAAGAAGTTTGTAAACATGTTCAAGGAACTTTATGTGAACATTCCTTTTATTGAAGCCTTGGAAAGCATGCCCAAATATGCTAAGTTCCTTAAAGATCTTTTATCCAAGAAGCGGCATTTCAACGAGTTTAAAACTATAGCATTAACTTAATAATGTAGTGCAGTTATTCAATGGAAGTTACCTGCTAAGCTTAAAGATCCGAGAAGCTTCTACATTCCTTATAACGTTAGGACTAACTTTAATAGTAAAGCTCTATGTGACTTTGGTGCTTGTATTAATTTGATGCCTCTTTCTATTTTCAACCATTTAGGTTTGGGAGAGCCAAGGCCTACTACAATGACCCTTTTCTTTGCAGACTGAAGTATTTCTAAACCAAGAGGAATTATTGAAAATGTCCTAGTTAAAGTAGACAAGTTTATCTTCCCTAAGGATTTTGTTGTACTTGATTGTGAAGTTGATTGGAAAATTCCCCTCATTCTTCGCTATCCATTCTTAGCTAATGCTAGGACTCTCATTGATGTAGACAAGGGTGAAATCACTTTGAGGGTTGATAATGAGAAAGTGATATTCAACATGCTAAATGCATTAAAGTTTCATGATGATTCAGCTGAATGTTCTTTTGCTGATATATTAGATTCAGTTATTCCTCAAGAATCATATGCTTCTATGATAAAAAAAACCCTTTCGAAGCATTCTTGATTGGTAAGAAAAGCTTTGACAGATTTGATAAAGATGTTTTTGAAGAGTTCTTTTGTATGGAATCATTCCCTCATTCAAGACTGAGGAATTTTGAACTACTTAAGGTGTCCGATGCCTTAAGTACTCCATTGAAGCCTTCTATTGAAGTTTCTCCGGTTCTAGAGTTGAAGCAATTACCTTCTCATCTCAAGTATGCTTATCTTGGAAGTTCTAATACTCTACCTGTGATTATATCTTCTATCCTCTTAAGTTGTAAGAAGAGAAGCTACTAAGAGTATTAAGAGAGCATAAGCTTGCCATTGGGTGGACTATCGTTGATATCAAGGGAATAAGCCTTATATTTGTATTCACAAATTCTCATGGAGGATGATCACAAAACCTCTATTGAGCATCAGAGACGCTTGAATATGATTATTCAATAAGTAGTCAAGAAAGAAATTCTCAAATGGCTTTCAGTTAGAATTGTGTACCCCATCTCTGATAGTTCATGGGTGAGCCCAATCCAATGTGTCTCTAAGAAGGGTGGTATGATTGTAGTAGCTAACATATATATATATATATATATATATATATATATATATATATATATATATGTTAGTCTAAGGTTCAAAAGCATTTTGTTAAACTTTCTCAAGTCAGAACCAAGTTTATATACTAAATTAATATGCACAATCTCTTATTGCAATTAAGGGAGAATATTCATTTAGCAATAGCCTACATTTGACAATGCTAGATTAGTGACTATATCTCTATGTCACTAACAAGTCATCCATTTATCAAATAAACTTCTAGTCAAGCATGATTTTAACCTAGTTCTATACCCAGATTTGCTTTCTCAAGTCAAACCAAAGTAAATAAAATAGTCTAAATGATGGCCAAACATTCAGAAGCATTAAACAAAGGATAAAATCAACACACACACACATCATTAGCACATAAAAGAGAGGAGGATTAATTCAAGTCTTAATCCATACAAAGGTTTAAAAAAATCCTAGAATGAAAAGTTTAGCTACTCATGTTCAAAAAAATGGCCACAAATTAAAAATATAGAATAGGTACAGCCATATCAACAAAATGGAAAAGTAAGGGAAAGAAATAAGCAAAACTAAGAAAAATGAGCTTGAATATCTTCAAATATTCAATCTCTACTTGATTTTCCTTGAAAAGCACCACTCCTTGGCTTGGAAATGCTCCCCAGTCGCCTCTAAGGTGTTTTAGATTTAAAGAATGGCTTTCTGGTTCATGGATCTAGTATTTAAAAGCCTTAGAGATCAAAATGCGTAACTGCTGTTACTAGTGTTAGATGCAACAAAAAGGAGCCTTGGCTACGGCAAGCCCCTTTGTCTGGTTTTAGCTGTAGCCAAGAAATGTCTTGGTCACAGCCAATCATCTGGTATGTGGCTTGGTTGCAGCCAAGAGATGTCTTGGCCTTAGCTAATGTAATATCTCAAATTTTGGGACTAGAGACTATAAAATAAGCTTGAATAAAGTAGACTACTGAGTCTAGTTTAGTAATAGTCACAGTAATGCATAAGAAATAGAATGACTTTTAGAAACAACACTTGAAATAGAATATGAATTTCGGTAGGAATTAGTTGAAAGAAGTACCCAATTCCTTTAGGATTGTGTCAAAATGACATAAATCCTAACTCGGATCCAAAGGAAAAGGAAAATTGTGTCTAGAAAGAAGGAATAAAGAAAAAGAAAAGAACTAATGGCATAAGAAATAATATTGTCATAATCAAAGGCAAAATAGACAATTGCTACTTGATCTTGAGGTTAAAATTGGAAGACAACATGAAGGGCTAGGATTTTCTCTTGAAAAGTAAGAGAAATTATGAGGATAAAAAGAAAATTACCTCCTTCCCTTTTATAACCACAAAAAACGTCCAAGGAGGGGCAAAGAAGAGAAGGAAAAGTCAAATAGTCTTCACTTTTGATCAAGTTGAAAAGTTGACAAAAAAGGCAAGCTTTAAGGGAGGAAATTGGTCAACCTTTCCTTCCCCTTTTTAGAAGATGATTTAAGTCAAGTAAGAGGAAAGAGGGAAGGCATGAGACTACAATTAACCAAACCCACTTAGGTTAGTTAACTTGGTAGCTTTTCAAGAAGCCACTATATAATTGACACATCACCTTTTCCTCTCTTTATTGGATGAATTTCAGCCAAGCATTATAAAGGTTGAAGATTCATTAAATAAAACACATTTCACACTCTCAAATACATCAAAAATTTGGCCAAGTAAAGAAAATGAAGAAAGAAAAAGGAAAGAGAAAGAGCAAGTTGGAGATCAAAGTGTCTAGGTAAGCTTCTTAATCCCATTTCACCTCTTACATCACCTCATGAGCTTAAAACCTCTTCATAAACATTGTTCCCTTTCTAAGATCTTTCTTTCTATAGGTTTTTTTTTCTCAAAAGGAGGTGTCTTGTGCCGTCTACCAAGTGTCAAAGTTGGAGAAACCAAGAATAAGCTTTAGAAGGGGCAACAGGTGAGTAAGAGTTTTGATTTGAACTATATACTGTGTTGATTGATTGAGGTTTGTGGAATACTCCTTACTGCTCTAATTTGGTTTTGTTAGCGTTTTAGGGTTTCATGTTGATTTGATAATGGAAATGGGATTATATGATGTTAAATGAGGATTCTAGCAAGTATTATGGCTAAACTTGCAAGAAGTCACTTTGTGACAATTTAGGGTTCTGTTCGGGCATAAAAGGGTAGGGAGAAGGATAATTATTTTGGTGTTTTTGAGGTCTCTAATGGATTCATTGGGCAAAATTGTGTAGGAATAGGTTGTTGGCATAATTTAAAAAAGATTGGAATGGAAATTTGAAAATTGGAATTGAACTTAGTGCTACAAGAATGTGATTTCTAAGAGGCAGTGTATTTGTGGCATGTTTTTGAATGACCAAATATAATCTAATATCTATGATATTTTATAGAATAAAATTAGACATATCGAGTTTTAATTTGATGGATCATTTTTTCCATTTGGATTAGTACACTAGGAATTATGAATTATTAAAGTTAGACATTAAATCTAGAATGAATTTTGTGGCAGTGAGGCTTTAGTCGTAGTTTTGGAATTTTTTGGTTAGAACTGGCTCTGAGTAATATTTGTTCTAGAAAATAGACTCAAATATATTTGAATATAACTTTGAAGCATCCTAATTGGAGTTCTATATAATTAATTATGATTTTTCAAAATTTAGTCAAAATGCTAGCAGCTTTTAGCTACCATGCAAATTTAAGAAAGAAAGGGCCAAATGTAATAAGTGTAAACTTCAAAGGTGAAAGTAAACCTATGAGGCTAAGGTAACCCCATTCACTAGTGCAAAATAGGCTTTTTAGACCGCATCATTTAGATCGGTTATTGTAGATAAGGTCTAAAAGAAACACAGAGTGGAAATTCCGTAATTAAAATCAATTTCTTAGACCGGTTGTTAAAAAAACCGGTCTAAAAAACTTATTTAGACCGGTTATATAAACAACCGGTCTCAAAAACAAAATTATTAAAATGAAAAAAATTCACATTATTATTAAGACCGGTTGTTTAAATAACCGGTCTTAAAAGTCAATAATTTAAGACCGGTTATTTAAACAATCGGTCTCAAAAATAAAATTATTAAAATGAATAAAAAAATCACGTTATTATTAAGACCGGTTGTTTAAATAACCGGTCTTAAATTATTAAATTTAAGACCGGTCATTTAAATAACCGGTCTTAAAAGTCTAATATTTCAAACCTAACCGGCCGCGAAGCTCATTTCATCAGCACATTTCATTTCCCTCCTACTTTGCTTCCACAGCCGCGAACAGCTCAAGCCCAGGATCTCTTGTGATATTATGCCTTATTCTCCGGCCACTGCTCCAACCGTCGCTACCGCTTCCACCTCCTTTTCCATTTTCTGTTCATTGCCGTTTAAAAATACTCCCTCTTTCCCCGTTTGTGTGCTCGTTGCTGCGAAGAAGTCTTCCATGAGTACCATCGTGAAGGCTGGCTGAGCTTCTTATTTCACCAGCCTTTATCTCCTTCTGACGTGTTTTCCAGCCATTGCAACCCCTCTCCTCCTACGCCTCAAGCCACGGTCTAAGGTTACTTCAAACAGGTAATGTCCCCTGTCTCAATCCTTCGTATAAATAGAAATTTAGTATTCACTATCTATCCAAGAAGAATCTCTACTATAATTGAACTAGGAATTAACACAGAGATGGAGAAAAAAATGACATTTACTCTGATGGAAATTAATTGGTGAAGCTTAATTAACGGTGGCCTGAACTGGTGTGATTTGATTATTTGAGGATTAAGGTACTGATAATTGCTAGTTTTCATAGTCTCTGGAATGCTTAATTTATTGTGTCAAATTTCCTGGCATGTATGCTCATAAATGGCTTATTAGAAAATTGTTACATAATGTTCAGTTAGTTTTGAAACTAAATTTGAGAGGTGATTTGAGGTTTAGACTAAAGCAATTCTTGTGTATGTGGTCTAATTTGAGTCCTGAAATTGCTAGTGTATGTTGATACATTTTCCATATTACTTGAAGAAAATGGAACAGACTGCAATTATATCTTATGTGGAATTCTAATGAAGAATTCTGTTAAACTAGATAAATTGATGAGTGTAACCTTTTCATATTCTCATCATACTCCTGCCTTTTCCAGGGGAGTTAATATACAGAAGAGAAGAAAAAAAAGGTGTTGAAATATTTGGATCGTAGTTGGATAAACGCTAAACGGACAAGTGTTGAATATGATAATGGGGTGAGGGATTTTTTGGAATTTGCTAGAAGAAATTTTGGTAATGATGATAGTGGGATGTTCTATTATCCTTGTGTAAAATGTCTGAATGAGAATCGACTTAGTGCTGCAGATATATATACACATTTAATTTGTGAAGGATTTTGTAAGAGTTATACAGTATGTGTATGGCATGGTGAAGAAATAGAAATTCCAAGCACAACTCAACAAGGGGGAGTCACCTTTGATGATAATGACAAGGTTCTGAATGATTGGATAGAGGATATTATTTGTGATGTTGGAGAAGAGGCTTTTAAGCAATCATATGCATATGGTAATATGTGCAGTGATGCTGAGAACCCGCTGTACTCGGGGTGCACAAAATACCAATTGTTGAAAGCTGTATTGAAATTGGTAAGCTTGAAAGCACGTCATGGATGGAGCGACAAGAGTTTTTCAGAAGCACTTAAGGCCTTCAAGGACATGCTTCTAGATGATAATGTGCTGCATTGCCGATACTATGATGCTAAGAAAATAATGTGTTCACTAGGGATGAAGTATAAAAAGATCCATGCATGCCCTAATGATTGTATATTGTACAGAAAAGAGCATACAGAGAAAGAGAAGTATCCGATATGTGAAATCCCCAAGTACAAATCAAATAAGGTCCCTGCAAAAGTGTTGTGGTATCTTCCTATCATACCGAGGTTCAAACGGCTGTTTGCTAATGAAATTGATGCCAAAAATTTGAGATGGCATGCGGATGAGAGGATTTCCGATGGAAAGCTTCGACTTCCAGTTGATTCTTCTCAGTAGAAGAAAATTGATCAGTAGTTTCCTGACTTCTGCAAAGAGCCTAGGAATCTTAGGCTTGGGCTTAGCACAGATGGCATGAATCCTTACAGTAGCCTAAGCAGTATACATAGTTCATGGCATATTCTGTTAGAAATTTACAACTTATCTCCTTTGTTATGTATGAAACGAAAGCACATCATGTTGTCTATGTTGATTTCGAGACCAAAACAACCCAGAAATGACATAGATGTTTACTTAGATTGTATATTGTACAGAAAAGAGCATACAGAGAAAGAGAAGTATCCGATATGTGAAATCCCCAAGTACAAATCAAATAAGGTCCCTGCAAAAGTGTTGTGGTATCTTCCTATCATACCGAGGTTCAAACGGCTGTTTGCTAATGAAATTGATGCCAAAAATTTGAGATGGCATGCGGATGAGAGGATTTCCGATGGAAAGCTTCGACTTCCAGTTGATTCTTCTCAGTAGAAGAAAATTGATCAGTAGTTTCCTGACTTCTGCAAAGAGCCTAGGAATCTTAGGCTTGGGCTTAGCACAGATGGCATGAATCCTTACAGTAGCCTAAGCAGTATACATAGTTCATGGCATATTCTGTTAGAAATTTACAACTTATCTCCTTTGTTATGTATGAAACGAAAGCACATCATGTTGTCTATGTTGATTTCGAGACCAAAACAACCCAGAAATGACATAGATGTTTACTTAGAATCCCTGATCGAAGACTTAAAAGAGTTGTGGGACCAAGGTGTCGCCGTTTTTTACTCGAACAAGAAGGAGATGTTTAAAATGCGAGCCTTGATCCTTTGTACTATAAACGACTTCCCTGCTTATAGAAACTTATTAGGATATAGCGTTAAAGGCCACAAAGTTTATCCTATTTATGAAGAAGGTACATGCTACCATCAACTTCAACATGGAAGAAAGACTGTTTATCTTGGTCATAGGAGATTCCTTAGACTAGGCCACCCATATCACAGATTAAAGAAGGCCTTTTTTGGTGGCCAAGAGTTTGAAGATGCTCCAGAGGCTTTGACTGGGGAGAAAGTGTATGAAAAGGTCAAAAATATCAATGTCATCTTCAATAAGACTTCAAAGAGTCAAAATGAAAAAAATATATGGAAAAAGAGGTCTGTTTTCTTTAACCTTCCATATTGGAAGAATTTTGATGTCAGACACTGTATTGATTTCATGCATGTAGAGAAAAACGTGTGTGATAGTATTGTTGGGACACTACTCAACATACAAGGAAGTTCTAAGGATGGTGTTAAGGTAAGATTAGATTTACAAGAAATGGGAATACGGGCAGACTTACATCCGAGGCCACATGGTAAGAGAACTTTTTATCCTCCAGCTTCTCATACTTTGTCCAAGGATGAGAAACAAAGTTTTTGTGAGTGTTTCCATGGCATCAAAGTTCCCTCAGGGTATTCTTCAAATTTTAAGAAGCTTGTGTCTATGAAAGACTTGAAGTTAGTAGGGCTGAAGTCTTATGATTGTCATGTCTAGATGTAATAACTACTCCCAGTAGCTATTCGAGGCATCACCGAATATGATCTTCAACACATATTGACCAGACTTTGTTTCTTCTTTAATGTGATTTGTAGTAAAGTCATTGAGACGGAAAGGTTGGATGAATTGGAAAATGAAGGTTACCTGATCTTGTGCCAGCTTGAGAAGCTTTTTGTTCTTTCCTTTTTTTGACATCATGGTACATCTAGTTATTCATCTAGTAAGGGAGATAAAATTATGTGGGCCTATCTATTTTCGATGGATGTACCCAATTGAAAGAACTATGAAAATCCTAAAAGGATATGTGAAGAACCCTAACCAGCCTAAAGCTTCTATTGTTCAGAAATATGTTTTTGAAGCAGCCATGGAATTTTGTCAACATTATTTGGCAAATGTAGGACATATCGGCCTTCCTAAACGACATGATGAATAAGGGGGTAGGCACGAGGCTACCGTCAAGAGTGTGGATCCTGATGAATTACAACAAGTCCACTTGTACATTTTGAATTATATTGATGCAGTTCAAGATTACATAAATGCTCATAAAGAAATTGTACGGAAAGCAAACAGTCAATTGACTGAACAAAGGTTAATTAGGGAGCATACCAGGACTTTTGCACATTGGTTTAAACACAAGGTTGACGAAGAAGAATATGTTTTTGATTCAATTAAATGGCTAGCACGTGGTTTTAAGTTTGATGTCATAAGTTGGACTTTGTTTGTGATCAATGGGTATACCTTTTACACGAAGTCCCTGGATGATAGGAGCACTGTCCAAAACAGCGGTGTTATGTTAGTAGCTGAATCTATGCACTTTTCTAGTTCAAAAGATAAGAACCCTACATTGGTAGTCATACCTTATTATAGGGTTATTGACGAGATTTGGGTGGTTGACTATGTTAAAATTAAATTTCTCATTTTCAAATGTAAGTGGGTTGATGTCAATAATGGTGTGAGGATCGATAAGTCAGGGTTTACATTAGTTGATCTGAACAACAGAAGTTTTAGAGATGAACCTTTCATTATGGCAGATCAAGCGAAACAAATGTTCTATATTAGTAATCAGGAAAATAAAATGTGGTCTGTAGCTCTCCAAGGAAAAAGGGTCGTCGATATTGAAGAGGAAAGTCGTTCAAATTATGATCTTCTCGAGACCCCTTCTTTTTCTAGGGGTCTTCCTGCATTGAACGAAGAAGATGAAGCTGATAATGAACACATCACAAGAAATGATCATCGTGAAGGGATATGGGAGGATATCTCTTTATAAATCTACTTTAAATGTTAGCTATCTATTTAAAGTAATTATCGTTATAACTTATATGCAAATTATATATATAGTTATTTTATAACTTACTAACTCAACAATTTGTCTTAATAGTACAATGATGGATCCTATGCATCCTACAACAGAGGATCATGTGCCACCTACTGCTTAGCACAGCGAGCCTCAGAGTGTCAATCAAGGGCAGTCATCGGGTGAGCCGAGTCACCAGCCCAGACGAAGGGGAAGGAAGGCTACATGCTTTAGGGATGTTTCCCTGAGTTGGTCGGCCGGGAAAAGGATACCGATCCAGTTTGATCAATACTAGAAACTGATCGGGCCGAATGCCAATCATTATAGGAGTTTTATCAGCCTCCTCGCACGGAATAAGCCTAGCATATTGATAGAGGAGTGGAGGAATGTCGACAAAAAGGTTAAGCAACATATTTGGGATACTATTCAGGTATAAAATTCCCTCTGTTTGTTTCTTTTATCAAATTCGTTTCATTACTGTCACTAACTCCTTTGATTCATGAATAACAACTCACCTACAACGTTCCTCAGAGTGAGATCTTGTATCACAAGACTAAGACGTATTGTTGTGAGCACTGGAGGAAGTTCAAGATGAATCTGACCAACAATTACATGCATATCGAGGTGCCAGCTGGTAAGCCTCGTCTTACTCCTTCCATCAAGTATTCGTATATCGATGAAGTGACATGACAGGATTTTTTTAGGCTTCAGACTACTCCAGAGGCTTTGGTGAGTTAACTTATTTTGTACTTTATTTACTTATCTTTTGTCTTTACTGTTTGTAACCTTTTTTCCCATTTCTTATTCGCAGGCAAGAAGGCAAAAGGCACAAGAGAGTGGCAGGAAGAATGACTGCCCCCACACAATGTCTTGTGGGGGACACGCAAAGGCCAAGAAAGACTTGTTGGAGGCCAAACGGAGGAGATTGGAAGAAGCATCTCAATCCTATCCTTCTGTTCTGCTATCTCCACCATCTCTGATACGGCGCAAAGAGTTGTGGTTGTTGCATGCTCGCCGGAAGAGTGGTGGATCCTATATGAGTGACCAGTCTCGTATAGTCAGTGAAAAAATTGTAAGTATCGTTGTTCTTATTAACTGTTTAATAAACATGTTTCATTACTCATGTGTGTTTTTTGTATATCTCACAGGAGGAACTTCAGAAAAAGAAAGCGGAGGGAGCCTTCAAGTCGGAGGGGAGGAATGACATTCTCACGGTTGCTACTAGAAAACATGAGCATCTAGGCCGCGTCAGGGGAGTTGGAGGAGGGGTGGGTATAAAGGATTACTTTGGATCCTCCTCACATAGTTCCTCCTCCAACGTGGTTATGAGAGACGAATTGGAGCGTATGTTGGCCACTGTGAGGGCGGAAGCAAGGGCCGAGGCAGAAGCATCATTTGATGCACTATTGGATACTCGGTTGAGCAAGATGAAGGATGAGGTATATGCCATGGTAAGATACCACTCTTGCCCAGGTATCGATCGCCATAAGCAAAGCACCAAAGGGAGTTGTTGCAATGTGGGACAATCTCAGAGAGTCCTGGAAAGGACGATGCTGAGCTTTATGAATTATATGTTGAGGATCCTCTGAGACAGTTAGTTGCAAGGGGGAGTGTGCACAACCTAGGATCAACTATTCACCACCTCAAGATGACAGATGATCAGGTTAGGGTATCAGTTGAGGAGGTTATCGTCGCAGACGCACTTGTCCCTATCCCTTCTGAGGAGTTTAAGATTGTGGCCAATGTCTTGGGTACCTTCATATCATGGCCGAAGAACCTTGTTTCTGTTGGAGCTGCGGATTCCCCAATCAGAGCCCTAAGTCCAGCTCCCTTCCCTCGTGAAGTTTCACAGCCTCCACCACTGAAGGTGATGCAGCAAGTGATTCTGATGACATTTGATACATCTTTCCCGGTGAGAAATTGGCCTATGGATTCAGTTGTTGGGCCGTTAGGAGCGGCATACTATCTTGAGAGGGATGATTTAATGTCCATGTTCTCTCCTAGACAAAATCTTACGATTGCGATTGTCCAGCTTTTTTTATGTAAGTATCTTCTTCAAATGGAAGTAAATATCTTAAAAATTACGCTATTTAACTTTAATTTGTGTGCTTCTATTTTTGTAGGTACATGAATCGTAAGTTGGTTTCCTCTGGGCAGAGCGCTAAATTTGAATTCATGTGCCCAACTCATGCCATGGAGAAAGGGACCACTTCTGCCATCAGACATAGATATTTATCACAGAGGCTCAGTGAAACAGAAACTAACTGTTTATTGGTTCCTTATGTGCATGGGTAAGAAACATCAAATTTATATTCCAAAACATCACATATAATGCTTTATATTTGCTTAACATTCATCTCTTTTTTTAAGGGATCATTGGCAATTGGTTAT
Source organism: Albizia julibrissin (assembly GCA_037074505.1). Taxonomy (NCBI): domain Eukaryota; kingdom Viridiplantae; phylum Streptophyta; class Magnoliopsida; order Fabales; family Fabaceae; genus Albizia; species Albizia julibrissin. The sequence continues at coordinate 36,673,894 of CM073483.1, read as the reverse complement.
TCTGTGTAAGCTAGTTACACAGTGATCCTCCTATGCTCCCTCCACTTCAAACCAGGGAGTAACTTGAAGAAGACCATGAAATTGTAAGTTTTCTTGCTTTATTACCTTTTGTGTGTAAAGTTTGTGTGCATAATAAGTAATCTTTGTGATTTTGATCATAGGGCTATGCGGACTTTCCTACACGCTAAGTGTGGTAGGCATGTTCGTGACTTAAAAGACCCTACATGGATCACGCCAAAGGTTAATTAGTACATATTTGTTTTCTTTAAGATGCGTTCCATAAGCTATGCTTTTATGCTCGCTTTGATGATATCATGTTCTTTTTCAGACCCGTAGGCAACCACCGGGCTCCAACTTATGTGGTCTTTATATGTTAAGGCAAACTTACAATATTATCAGCCTAGGCACGACTGACTTTACCGAGGAGGTAATAAATGTATATTTCAAAAATTTTGTATTACTTTATTGTTTTTAAGTTAGTAAGTTAATGTTTTGTTTGGCTTCGGTGTTACACATACAGATGTTTGATCTTACTGATCCCTTTCCTGAAGAAGATATTGATTTCATCTAAAAATGTATTGCTGAATTCATCTATGAGCTTTTACAAGACTAGTAAGTTTTTGAATCCGATCCTATGCTGTTCTAATAATACTTATGGTTTTCATATATATCTAACTTGGTTTATATCTCTGTTCAGGACAAATTATTGGATATTGGTAATACTAGTTGGCTGTCGATTCAGGCATGAGATCACTATTATGAATTTTCCTCCACTTTTTTCATTTCTCTGTAAAGCTTAGGAATTTTTTCCATATAATGAGAAATATTTCTTCTCATGCTTCTCTTTACAAGCTTTGGGATTGCAAGTTCACACAATTTCGTGATTTTCCTACTATCATTATTTAATTGTGGTGCTGTAGTTCAAAATGCCTGATAATTATAAATTGTTAATATTGTACTGTTTCTGAGAATTGAATAAGTTGATCATGTGTTATTGGTACTCATTGGAATTGAATGTGTTTGTTTTCAATGATTTTTTTTTCATAATGTTCATTCTGTGATTGTTGAGAGTCGAGGGTTGTAAAGGCCAAGTGTTTTCCCTTGAACAGACTAACATTTATAGGTTTATACCAATTACGATAACTAAGGTCATATTTAACAAAAGAGGGAAAGGGGAACTAATAAGGATTTTAGGCTTCATGATTCTAAATTTGGAGCAATTTTGCATTATGAGAAATACCAATTGTTTCTGGAAATAAAAATGTTGTTGTCACTACTTCTGATTGTCAATATATATATATGCATGTGTTGTTGCTTGTGTATGTAATGTGGCACAGAGAGGATTGTCGTTGAATATGGCTTACTGGCCTGGGTAAGATTGAAACAAATAAAATGAAAAAAAAAACACACACACAATTTTTAGACCGGTTATAACTTTAACCGGTCTTAAATATGAATTTAAGATCGGTTAAATTGAAGATCGGTCTTAAAAGATTAAACTTTAAGACCGGTTATAACTTTAACCGGTCTTAAATTGATATTTAAGACCGGTTCTTAAGAGAACCGGTCTTAAAGAAGTAAACTTTTAAGACCGGTTTCCTTAAGAACCGATCTTAAATAGATATTTAAGACCGGTTAAAGTTAGAACCAGTCTTAAAGTCTTATTTTTTTAAGACCGGTTCATAAAAAACCGATCTTAATAGTACTGAAATTTCCCTACCCGTTCCGTTAGTTAAACTTTAAGACCGGTTGTTGTAGAACCAGTCTTAAAATTTCATATTTTAGACCGGTTTTTTAACCGGTCTAAAAAGTTAAATACTTTTTAGACCGGCTGTATCAAGACCTGATCCAGAACCGGTCTAAAATATCTTTTTTAACCGGTCTTAAAAGTGATTTTTGTAATAGTGATTAGGCATTCACTTGTCATGGCACTAATAATATGACTATGTGTTTAGGGCCATGAGAAGTTAAGAAAGAAGAAGAATGGAAGATGCTTCAAGCAACTCTGATGGTTGGAAGAAGAGGAAACAGAGGAAGGACATTAGTCCACAAGGTAGTGAACTTACTTAACTTGCATGTATTTGATGTGTATGATGTGTATTGATGTGTGGTATTACTTTGCTTGATTATGTGAAGCATATATAAATGAATGAAGCTCTCTCTTTGTTTATATTGTGGCCATATGTATATTGCACGAAACATTGAGCATGCAGAAATGTCATTATGTGAACATGAGCCTATGTAAGGTAAGCATATCATGCACTAGCATTCATCTTGCATGCACTGTTAGTATTGTTTGCTACTGAGATTCCCCTGAATCTCACCCTCCCCCACCAACCATATAGGTAAGTGAATACAAAAGAGAAGAATGCTTGAAGATGAACCAGAAGGAAGAATGACGAAGAATTGAAGATTCAAGTATACTTATTTATACTGTGTGTAAAATATTTACACTTGACAAATATGTATGAATATGCAAGTATGAATATGCATATTAGAATTGAACGATAATCAGGATCATTGAACTAAGAATAAGAACTAATAATAAGAACAAACTCTGACTTTTGGTAAGAATAACGGCTAATAGTCATGAATGAGTAATTAACCCCTAGGTAATTGAAGGGTAACGCTTCCGATACGTAACTAAAAGGGCATGTAAGATGGGTCTTACAACTAAGCTTTTATAATGTATCTTTGGCTGCGGCCAAAGCTTCTTGGCTACAAGCTAAAACTTTTTGGTTGTCTCTTGACTACGGCCAGAGGATTCCTTGGCTGCGGCCAAGCATTCTCTTTATCTCTTCTTGATTTTCCATAGTGCTTTGACTTCTTAAGCTCATTTCCAACTTTTTAGTCATTGAGTTGTTCTTCCACTGGTTCCATGCGTGGCTGAAATGTTATCCTATAATCACAAGAAAGTCCATAAAAGATAAGGGTTGATGAGCTGTAACAAGATATTCATGTTTAACTAAGGAATTATGCCCTTTTATACTAAATATTCACTAGGCACATTTCCTTTCCATTTGCATCCCCACATGTTCATTAATTCACCAAAATGTGTGAGAAATTAAGGGGAAATGTGCCAATTTGACATGAGTTTCATGAGGTTAACACTCTTCCTCTCTTTTCTTGTTATTAACTACGGATTCAGTTTTATTGTATGGATTTTTTGTACCTAAGACTATGAGTAGCTTAGCATTTCTCTTCTAGGATTACCTTGAACCTCTATATGATTGATACTATATTTTTCTTCTCTTTTAGAATTTAACAAAGTGTTGTGTTGATTTTATCCTATGCTTAATGCCTCTACTTGTTTGACCACCACATGGTTGTTTTTTCAATTGAGATGAAGATTGAGAGAGATTATCTTTTTAAAAAACTTAGATAAAATCATTACTAGACTAAAATTTCTTGTTTGAATAGATGGTTTGTTAATAAGAGAGATCTATCTATTAACCTAGTATTGTTATTGTAAAATTAGGTCTTATTAATGACTACTTTTACTAGCTTGTTGCAAGATATTGAATGAGTTCTTTGAAAATAGACGTTGGTTTTGATTTAAGAAAGTTTTTTCAATAATTGTGTATCTTAGACAAACACTTAATTCTTCATTAAAGCTAATTGAGAGGAAAGTATTTAGTTTCATAAAGTATAGAGGGGAGAAGTGATTCTAGAACCTTAATTTCTTGAAATTAGAAACAACTTTTACTTTGCTTATTTCAATTAAGTTCGTTTTGAATCAAATTTGATTTCTTAAAGTGAGACAATTTCAAAATGACTTTGCCCAACCTAATTAAGAACATAATTGCATTAATTAGCCCATATTTGCCATATTTTTTGTGATAATGATAACTTTTTATACTAGTTGAGACCTATATACTTGTAGTAGAAAAATACCAAACACTTTCAATGATTAATCTTAGGATTTTATGGGATTTAATTGAGTATTTTGGGTATAGTTAAGTATTAATGTGAAATTATGGTGCAAGAGTAATCTGGGAGTTAAAGTGGCTAGATTGTTATATTTTAATTAATTTTTTGGTACATGAATTTTAGAAATGACAGTTGTTAACCCTATGAAATTCATACCATTTTAACACATTTACCTATAGTTTTTTAGACTTTTTGGTGAATTAGTACATATCTGGTGATACAAATAATAGGGAAATGTGTTTGGACTAAATCTATGAATTTTTGGGTTGATAGTGAATGTTTTGCTCTATTTCATCAATTTTGGCTTTTATAGATCCCCTTGCTGTTTGTTAGGTTGTTGAAGCCTGCCATTTGAGTTACATATGAAGACATTCAAAGCTAAAATCAATGCATAAGAAGTTGGAAAGTAGATTAAGAAGTCAAGACACCATGAGAAGATATGAAGAGATGAACTTATAAACAGAGTACTTTCTGGCCTCAGCCAACGTCATTTATGGCCTCAGCTGATTGAACCATATTTTTATATGATTTTTCATGATTAATTTGAGATTTTTAATGCATTTCATAGGATAATGTTGCATGATTAAATACTAATTTGAGTTAGGGATATTTGTATTGAATTAAATATAATTAAGGGTAAAATAGTCATAATTTGTTAATTATTCATGCAAATTATTTCTTGGACTTTTGATACTACCTTGTGCTTAATCTTGCATTGTTGGTGTTTAAGAAAAAAATTGAGATTTTGGAGGGTCAGAATTAATATTTTGAGGACAGGGGAAAATTATAGAAAATGTCCCCTAAAATTTCTGGAAATTGAAAATCATCGACCAAAGACAATACGTAAAGTTCTTGGCCTTAGCTAAAGATATAGGCAAAAAGCTCTTAGTCACAGTTAGAGATTGAGGTAGAGAGCTCTTGGCCGCAACCAAGACAAGCCTTGGCTGCAACTAACGAGAATTAATAAAGTTTTGCATTTTGGTGATAGAAGTGATTTTAAGGCTTTATATTCTTCCACCTTCGACTCTGGCCTCTATTCTGGACTTCCATGGAGTATCTTAGAGCTTGGGGCTGCTGGGGTTTGGTTCTTGAGGTGGATATTGAGCTAAAAATTGAAGATTTGAAGAGATTTGAGTTTCTCCTCTTGGTTTTTCCTCTCCATCTTCCATTCCCTCCTTGTGTTATGCTATTTCTCTATTTTATACCTTTTTCTCATGGGTTTCATGAATATGTGTAGCTATAGAGCTTTGATTCTAGGATTATTTTGAACCTTTGTATGTATTAATTCCCCTTTATAATTGTGATTAATGATTAGATTATGTTAATTTTACTCTTTGCTTAATGCTTCTTATTAATTGGCCACCAATGAGATTGTTAGGTTCACTTGATTGATGATTGAGAGGGCTGAGTTGAGTATAGAACTTGAGCTTAATCATGTGAGAGCTTGAAATTTACAAGTTGAATTGATGTTTTTGTTAATGAGGTAGAGATACACTCATATAACCTTACATAGCCATATATGATTTGTAATGAAAATTGGGGTTTAATTAATTAATTAAGAGACTAAGGAATTAATTGAACTAAAAACCTATTTGGAGACTTGAGAGAGCACTTATATGTAATTTATATCCTTAGCTAACATAATTAACCTCTCATTAAAAAGAAAATATTGTGGGGATTTGATTGAGTACTTTTGAAATACAAAAGGGTATAAATAATAATAGCTCCCATTTTATCCCTGAAGTCCATGAATCACTTTTTTTTATTTGTTTTCTAATTTTAAAATTGATTTCTCATCACACTTGGTATTTGTATCACTCAAATTAGGCGAAAGTGTGATAATCAATACTTGACCGGGTTTTGAAACCAAATCCTTATGGGAATGATGTTCTACTCACAACTTTATTACTTGATATGACTAGTGCACTTGCGTGCGAACAACAGTTTAGTCCCAAAATCTGAAAATCAACGTTTTTAGCCCGCTGAAGCTTATTTTAGGGTGGATCTCTCGTTTCCTCAGTGAGTTGACACCTCTATACTCGACTCTAATACCTCCATATCACTCTCTTCATCCCATCATTTTTCCATCATTTCCACCCAGTGTCTGTCATCCAAACCTTCATTCTTCCACATTTCCTTCATCTATTCCATTTAATTGGTTCATTTGCTATCATGGGTGATTCTTGGAGCTACATACAGTGCTTGCAGCTTCTTCATCTATGAGGAGCTAGATTCATCTTTCCCCAAGGAGTAGAGGACTATGCCGGAGCTTGGAACATCATTTAGGGAGTTTTTCATATTTCTTTCTCCTACTCTAGTTATATTTGTTGATTATTCTAGTTGAGTAATTAATTTGTATAGCTAGAGTTGAGACATTCTAGTTGTAATGTTGTTTAAGATTGAAATATTGAGATTATGTGATTGAGCTCTTGACTTTTATTGTTGAATGCTCAAGTTGGTTGCATGGATGTTGGATTTAGTTAATCTAATATTTTTATGATTAAATTGAGTACTTCGTCCATCATATATAGTTTATGTGATCGGTGAATTCATTGATGTTTGATTACTTAATCTCAACCAATAGTGTTAGTTGAGGGTTGTTAATGTTGTGATGGCTCTTTTGGTTGTCCATTGGCAAGTGAATTAACCTAAGCTTGACTAGTTGCTTAAGCTAATTGTTTGGATTGGTGATTAAAGCTCCTTTATCATTTGAAGTTAGGATGGCATAGTTCAAAACTCTAAGTCCACCTCATTTGTTTTCTATTTGTAAATTTCCCCATCCCAATATCCACTCATTTCTATTCACCATCTATCAATTAAAGAAAAATACCAAAAATAATGGTTTATGTTTCATTTAATCATTTTTGCATAGTTGTAGAAAGAAAACTCAACTTTCTCCCTTGTCAATGTCCTGTTTTTGTCACTTCCTTAGCTTAGGATTTCAAATAAAGGCTCCTAGCTAAAAAAGGAACCACTCGAGTTGTGCTATATTGCATTGCTTAGATTTAATTGTTGATTGTTGATCCCAAGGCCTTATGACAAAGACCTTCATCAAATGGTATCGTTGTTAGGAGTCAATTTATTTGACTCCGTGGTTAGCTAAGTGTCAATTATGTTATTGACTAGGGTATTCTTGTGAGTTGCCTATTAGGTAGTTAGTTTTGTGCTTTTGCATTATCAATACCGTAGGTTTTCATTTTAGATTTTTCATATTAGTTAGCCATACCTTTTTGTTTTCATTTTCACAGAAAAAAACTATCTAAAAAAAAGATAAATTTTTTCCCAGATCTATTCAGTTTTACTTTTGAGCTGAATGTTTTCGCTCTGGTCTTACTTGGTTCTGTATCTACTCAATCTTTGCCATTGAAATTGTTGCATATCCATGAGTTATTCCGTTGGAAGGTAAAAGAGTGCATTGTTTTTGCATTTAACTTTGCTGGTGTATTTTTCCATTTCACGCTGTCGCATCTCTGGACGATGAAAGTTAAAGAAGAACAATGGAGTATGTAATAGCCCTTAAAATATAATAATAAGATATTTAAATTATTTTCTTAAGCAATATTTATTTTAATCATTGCATTTTCTAATAACGTAAGCTTGTAGTTCAGTGGCAATAGAGGCCGCCCCATGCTTTGAGCTACTATATGTTCGAATCCAATCCAAGCTGTGACATATGAGACATTTTTTTATCTGTGTCAATACCATGAAATTACTAAAATGTCCTTTTGACCTAAAGGGGGGGGTGGAACCAATAAATTTTCCCCTAATCTCAATCCCTTGTTCGACAATTCTCAACAAAGGAGACAAGGAAGCTTTAAGAACCTCTCAACCATGACAAACCCCACCGCCATCCTCCCTATTTGCTGCTGAACTAGCCCCAATTCGCCACTACTTTGGGTGTTGCCGTTTCCTTCTTGCTCGTCTATTGTCATTCTCAGTCAGATTTCTCCTTTCTTCTTGCTCGACACTGTCGTTTTTTTTCCTTGTTGCTGATGCGTACATGTATACGAGCTCCTTTTCTCCTTTATTTGTTTTGCTGTGTTCGTGTGGTTTGCGAATTTGCTGGTTGCCGTGAGTTTGGTTGAAGTCATCTATACGAGAGCTTCTTCTTCCTCTGCTTCAATCAACGCTAGTTCACAGTTCTATGTGAGAAAAATGCTGAAATTGTTCTTTGGTGCTTTGATTATGTAGGTATATATTCAAAACTCTCCTCCTTCCTATTTTTCTATGTGGCTGCCATGTGTGTGGGTTGTGTTGAACTTCAAAGTAATTTTTCTGTCTATGTTTTGGGGAGAGATGTTGGGAATTTTAGACAAGCCAAAATGGAAGTCTAAGGAGCTTGTATTGATAGGAACTTTCACTATAATTGTTTTGGGTTGCCATGATAAAAAAAAAAAGGTGGATTTAAGTTTTGTTTTCTCTGATTTCTTTTGATTTTTTTAAATAAAGAATGACTGTTGGGAAAATTAATTTGTTAAACTGCTTTGATGCTTTAAAAGATATATGGTTGCTAATATATGGAGCATGGTGTTTGTGCTTTGATTTTATAATGCACATAAAGTGTTTGATAAAATGTGTAGAAGAAGGGTGTATGTACTGTCTTGTTACCAAAAACAAAAATCTTGATAAGAAATTGACTGTGAAGATTTTAAAAGAATTATTTGATCGTTGGTGGATAATTTATGGAGTTGAAGCCATCCTATTTTATTTTAAGTTGTAAGTTAAGTTTTGGTGAAATGGAATATTGAGACTTTGGTGGAGCTATTTTGATGCTTAGGAGATATATGAGAATTAAATGGTGGAATTGGATGTGTTTATGATTTAATGTGTATGGTGCATGTAAAGTGTTTGTTAAAATGTATGAGAGAAGAATTAGGTTGGGTTTAGATTAGATTGTTTAAACTGTTTAAATTCTTTATTGAGGTTTGAAGAGGCATATATAGCTGTGGTGGTTGAGTTTTAATTTTCATACTAACCTCTATGTGGGTAAAGAATGAAAGGAAAAGTGTGAGATGTTCTTTTAAAATAAAAATATCCGGTTTAATTGAAAGAGTAATAAAAATCAATTATTATTTGAACTTGTGACTATGTTATCTATAAGAAGGATTTAACGAAGATTTTCTTTTATTTAGAATTGCTACAAAGAGAGAATTGAGATGGTGCATTGGTTTATAGTTGAGAATATTTATCTGTTGGCATAATAAACAATCATTTTAGTAATGAAGTTAATAATGAAACTAATGAATGTATTGAAAATATTTGACTTTAATAATTTGAGAACTAAGTTGGAATGTATATAACGGGTTTCCTGAAATGTCTGAGTGATGCTTGGATGTTAACTATGATAGTTATGGGGTTGTTACAAGTTAAATAGTAAAAGGATTTTTTTTTTTAGTTTTAAATGAAGTTTGTTAGTTGTTAGAGTTTGAGTAAAAGAAAATGACAATGTCAATGGCATTATTTAGGTATTAGCGGATTAAAGAGTTTACATCTATGCAAAAGTGACTGGGTAGGGTATGTCATATATTTGGGTCATATATTTGGAAGTACAACAGGTGAGTGAATAGCATCTCATTATAATCTTTATAAATGATGTTTTACTACTTGTTATACTATTATATTAATTACCTCATTCTAAGCAAGGTATTATCAAGAAAAGTTTATTAGAATCATTTAGTTTCTTATTTATATTGACATAAGCAAGGATTGATGATTGAATCTTTTGTTATTATTTATTCTTCTATTGATTCATAGTATATTCATCACTATGCATGGAAGCGATAAGGAGAGTTGAGATATTTTTCATAAATTTTCATGTTAAGATAGTCTTCCATTTCGGAATGTTCATATGCGAGTTTCATTACTTGGAAAGGTTTTGTCAACAGATTAAATTTGAAGGAACGTTTTGAAATATTGTTTGTGAATTTTCATGCTGGAGTATACTATTATATCATATTTGATACGAGCTATCATGGTATTGAAAGAATAACTTTTCATTGCTTTGATAAATTGGCCCCAAACATGCTTGAAAATATTTTTTAAGAGTGAATACAAAATGCTGGTTACTAACAATAATACTTTTAGTTCTTAGCGCGCCATGGTCAATCTCAAGCTCACTTGACATTCGTGGGCACAATACTCTCACTTGATATTCGTAGGATTCATTCTCATACTCGTTATTTGTGGGTCTTGTAGCTTTACTTGTTTCATGGCCTCATACTGTGCTTGTTTGGTTACTTACCCTCGTGAACTATGTGTCTACGCTTGTGTTCATAGCCTTGAGCTATGTTTGGTTAGTTACCCTTATGAATTGTGTGTCCATGCTTGTTATTCCATTTTGTTGAAGTCATACTAAAAGATGAGATTTGAAAATCATCATTTTAAACTGATTCTGGTAGACAAATTGTTTTATTACATACTTGGATATGATTAATGATGCTACAAAAATTGAAATTTATTGTCATGTTGTTATTATTCAAAGGTAAATATGTTTAAATTATTTTCTTCAGCATTTTATTAAATTCTATAAATGGGACGTTATTCACCAGAAAATATTTTTGGCCTCATAAAGTGCAATTGATCATGTCTCTCTTGCTAATCATTGAAGGTATATATGGCTAGATTGAAGCTAGAACGTCATTTGAATGAAGCTTGATTCAATGTAAAACCTTAAACTCTTTTTCATATGTTGGTAAATCTTGTTTAAGTGCTCCACATCGTCTATAGGCAGGATTCCCACCTTCTTTGTTTGCCTAAATTGTATGTATCTATTTATGTTGTTGCGGAATGGAGCTCCATATATTATAGTGAACTTGTATGTTATGGTGGAAATTTTGGAAAGTCCGAAGAAACTTCCGAAATCTCTACAAATTACTTAATATTTTGATTGAAAGAAATATGTATATATAAGTTAGAAAGAATGTATTCATATTCAATAGTATTGTAATTATTAGGTGAGATATTTGTTTATATATGTTTTAACGCTTTAGGAATGTGAGTCCTCTCACATTTCCTGCCTGTAATTCCTAAATTTTTTGTTCCTGACAGGGTAATTGCCTTCTGTGTTGACGCCGATTTCATTGAAGACATGACTGAACTGGTGGGGACGAAGGTCTGGACCAGAGAACACGAGTGCCGTCGTTGTCTCCAACAACCATGAACTAGAAGACACAACTGAGGGACTAGAGGACGACTGATGCGGGGGACTGTGACTCTACTGTTCTTCAACCCTAGTGCTCTGCATCATCTTTCTCTAACTCTCTGTTAATAAAAAAAAAGCCAGTAAAATGGTTGATGGATGCTGTGCTTGGGGAAGAGAACATTAAGACCAGAGCAAGAAGCTTCATTAATGGAGAAACACACAGAGAGGGATGCAAGTTTCACCGACGGAGATTCTCTGGCTCACCAGCGGTGCAAGGGAGAAATCAAAACAGAACAACAGAATAGAAGGGTATATGATAGTACCTGAAGAAGTCGACGCCCATAAAGACGATTCCGTGAATGGCGATGGCAAGAGCACTGTTCAATGAACCTGATGGCGTTCTATCCCCCTCTTTCTTTTTTTGTTTTTAACACATACATACGTAAGCTACAGAAATTACATGTCGGGTTGCCTACTGATTAGACCACATTAGCATAATTGAATGTATCAGTGACAAATCATCATATTTAACATTGTTAAAGTCCTTGTTAAATTACAAAGACTAATGTTTTAGATAGAAAGAAACTTGCAAGACCAAAAACCACGGTTTAAAACTATAAAGACCAAAATTAAAATGAAGATAGATTACAAGGACTAACAATAATATTAAATCTTAAATTACGATAAAGTTAGAAAGTTGTTAAAGTTTAAATAAAGTTAATGAGGTTTAAGTTTTTTCTGTCTGTGTAAAACAATCTGGAAATGACTTATAAATAAGATAAAAAAAGTATGTTGCTAATAAGCAGCTTGAATAAATTATTTTGTTATACTATCAACTAGTACCCAACACTTTTAGTAAAAAAATTTATGGGCATTATATACGCACCCATGCGTGTGGGCGCTCAAAAGTAATTTTCCAAGACATATGTAATAAATTAATTGACCAAGATTAAGAAAATTAGAAAATCTAGTTATTTCCCGGATTTCAATTTTAAAATGAAAGGAAAATAAGCTATAATCAATCTAACCAAAGTCCAAGAGAGATCAACAAAGATTATTCAAAATGGTGGACCCGCAGTAATCACCAAATCATGAACATACAATATATATCTATTTGTAAGATTAGCGTATAATTACACAAAAACGTTGAACAACGTAACGGTATGAAGGGCATGATCATTTCCCGTTATCCTTCCTCTGTAGTAGTTTTTTTAAATTTTGTGATTGAGACTCCAAAAGCGCACTTGATCATCTCCCAGTGGACCTTAATTAATTAACTTCAATCAAAATAGGCATTGTGGGTTTTATGTTCTTTGATAAGCCCTTGTTTTGGAGCAAAACAACTACTTCAGACATTGGTGGCCTTAATTCAGCAGGTGCTTGGGTGCAAAGGAAACCGATTTCTATTATTTTTTTCACTTCCTCTGCATCATAATCATTAGGGTTTAAGGTTTCGTCGAGAAGCTCCACGTGGATGCCTCTTTCATATAGTTTCCAAGCCTTCAAAGTGCGATTAAAGTGTAGTTGAGTAATTAATAATAAGGTTAGAAAAAAGACCACAGCAAAACTTGGGTCAATGTTTCACAAGTAGTTATGAATGTTGTGTTCTGAGAAAGAAGGAATAGCTTTTCCAAAAGGAGTTAATCTCAGTTGGAAAGAAAGTAATACATTTATAATGTCTAAAAAAGGGGGAAAAATTTGTTTGTATTATAGTCAAGAAAAATTTCTCACCTTTCTAAGGAGGAATTCGCCTTCAACATCACCATCAACTTTTAATTCATTGATTCTCTGACCACTGATGATCTCTAGAAGTACAACACCAAAGCTATAGATATCAGCTTTTTCTGATAATTGACCATGAATTGCATATTCCGGAGCTGTATATCCTCTGAAAAATTAATAGTATTTTATGATCTAATTGACTAGAATAATAGCTCAAGCTAAGCTAACATAAATGAAAATATTTAGAACCAACAATATCCAAAGTAGGCATATAGTACACAAAGTATTGCACAAATGCCAAAAAAAAAAAAAGTTGTTAAATCTATTATTAGTGCAATATGAGTGTACCAATATATTATTATTTAGAAACCTTCAACATTCGTGAACTAGAATAAAAGTTAGGAAATTACATAAATACAATCATTCAGACTTACAATGTTCCTACAACTTTTGTACTGAGATGAGATTTTTCTTCAAGTAAAAGTCTTGCCAGACCAAAATCAGAAATTTTAGGTTGTAGATTGTCGTCTAAGAGGATGTTGTTAGTCTTTATATCTCTATGTATGATGCGAACATAAAATTCTTCATGCAGATAAGCCAAACCCCATGTTGTTCCTAAAATTATTTCATACCGCTGTTTCCAATTAAGAGAACCCTTCTTTTTACCTATTTTCCAAAGTAACACATTATAAATGTTAGTGATAAAATGGAAGTGATAAAATATTAAAACAATACAACAAATGTTTCCAAACAAATTGGACATGTATGGTTGTTAAGATCTTCAATAAAATTATGACATATGAATAAATATAGTAGCTATTGCTTAAAAAAAAACTACTTATAAAACAGCTTGGTTAATAAAAGGGATACCAAATAAGAATCTGTCCAAACTGGTGTTTTCCATGTATTCATAAACAAGTATTCTCTCATCGCCTTTACTGCAACATCCAAGAAGTCGAACAAGATTTCGATGATGAACATTACTTAAAAGCTTCACTTCACTCTCAAATTCTTCCTCCACTCTCTTGGAATGGCGCTGTAAAGCTAATTTTTTGACCGCAACTACTTTTCCATTCTTCAGAGTGCCCTATTCATTATGATTAAAAATTTTAATCAATCAAAGTTTTACTCTATACATACATGCACGCATGCGTGTAAATCACTTAGAACATATATACTTGCTTTGGATTATGGTGCAGATCGTCGAAGTATTGGAAGACTAAATATATAGTTACCTTGTATACAATACCAAATCCTCCTTCTCCAAGTTTATTTTCCACACTAAAATTTTTTGTTGCATACTTTAAATCCCCATAATTAAAATTAACTGGGCCCTTCAAATTGCTTGCTCCAGTTCTGTCTCCTGTTAAGGAAAAGATTAATCTAAAGTCTCTTTAACACTGCACATCAGGAATTCAATTCTTCAAAGAAATAAAAATGAGTGTTTATAATCATTTATATTAAGGTTGAAATGAGAAATTTAAAGCATCCCATTATTTATTTACAAACTGATACATAGTGCAGTTGAAGACTTTTTTATTTGGTTCACCTGTAGGAACTCTCTCATGCCTTTTTGGTCGTCTGATATAAGCCAGTAGAGTAAGGAGGATCAAAACAAAAGCCACCCCTCCAACAATTACACCAATAATCACCCCCTTCTTGCTTGAACCACCTGCAAGATAGGAAAATAGAGAACTCGTTTTCAAAAAAAAAAAAAAAAACAGTCATTTTAAATATCATACTCGTCCAATAACAATGTGACAATATCCATATTACTAATTAATGCTTCACTCATTTTCTTTGAAACAGATGAATATTTACCGGATCTTCCGGCTAAAAAAAAAAAGAATATTTACTGGATCTCTGATGTAGAATGTGGGGAGGGGCCGGGGAGAATAGAACTCAGGAGGAAGAAACATAATATTTAACTCTAACCCTAAAATTAAATGTGGAATATCCTAGAAACTTTAAAATTGAATGTGAGTGTTCAATTAATGATGAAATCTAAAAAGATTTAAAATAAGATATTTCTAATTAATCTTCAGATCTCATTTCTAGTTTTCAGATCTTTTAGAATCTTCAATTATTCTTTTTCTTACTTTTTATATTTCCTTCATTGTGCTTTGATAATCAAACATGTAAATAAATATGACACATTATCTCTAATATTTAATATAAGACTCAATTGATTGGAAGAGATTGAGAAATCTAAATGAATTAATTTAAGATATTTATATTTTTCATTTTTCTTCTAACTAATTTAACTGACTTATAAATTGATATAAAATTTAATGATAATATTTTAACGAGAGAATGTAACATTATAGTTATAAATAATTTATTTAACTTTATTAATCTTCTCAAATTAGTAAATTAGGTCTTTTATTAAGGATTAGAGGTAGTTTATAACATAAAATTCAGAATTACACATAAATAAACCAAAATATTGTGTCGTCACAATCATGTGTTATATTAAATCTTTAAATTCACTGTACCTTGTTTGACTGAGGGACTAGTGATATTGATGATCTGGTTATCAGGAAAAAAGGAAGTGGTGGAGTATCTCATGAAACAGCCAGCATCAAAAACCGTACCCTCTGTATTGGGAGAAGACAAGGCTGCAGAGAGTTGACCCCTTGCTTCAAGCAATCCTCACACCCACTCTGTGAGATAGTTTCAGTACATTGAGCATAGCCATAGTTTCACCATTATTATGATTATTATTTTTAGGAACTTGAATTTTTGTGGCTGCAGAGAAACCAGTGATTCTGGGTGTTGTTGTTTGAAGATTCGTTAGGAGATTTTGTGCAGCTGAAGAAAAAGCAGTAGCTGCTTCTGCACTTTGATTCCCACACGGTGCACCATTGTAAATTCCAACTGTCTGCTCAAGAATATTGGTACTCTCATACCTGAACAGCACCCTAACTAAATATCCCCTATCAATATATTTGGAAGGGGGTTGTCTGCCCCACCCCATGTGCCCCTGCTGCCCTAAATTTTTCCCACCTTTCCAAAAAATTTTCTTGTTTCTTTACATTATTAGATTTTATATAAAATGAGTGATATTTTAATATCTTATGGGCAAAAATGGTGATGTTTTCAAATTTTTATGATTGTTTAAAGATTTACATAAAGAAACTACCCATATTTTTAATGTAAATCTTTAAAAATTCATAAAAAATTAAAAAATCGCCATTTTTTACCTATAAAATATAAAAATGTCATACATTTTATGTAGGATCTAAGAATCTAAAGACATAAGGGGAAAAAAACATTTGGAAAGTGAGGAAAATTTAGGGGCAGCAAGGGGCATACTAGAGAGGGCAAGCAGACACCCCCTTCACTCAATTTTTCAAGCTCAATATGGATATTGGTACTCTTAAAAACATCATACATATTTTTCCAAAAAGAAATTACCAAAGGAAGCCAGTGACGATACCTGAGGAAGCAGCCGTCATAGATGACACGAGCCAAGTTAGTGGAGCAGTTGCGGATTTGTGCTGCGGCAACTGTGAAGCAGGCGACACAGCTGGGGGCAGAGAGATAGCTTCTGCACTGAAAAATAGCGTAAACGGGGAGGTTTCCGTCGGTCTGCTGCGCCGTGGCGAAAAACCTGCTCTGGTTCACCACCTGATACGTGAGGTCACGAAACGTTGCGCTTAGGCTGTCATTGAAGGACTTAGTATCATATTCATCTCCGTTAGATTTGATGCAGGCATGACATAGATTATTGGTCTGAGGGTCGGAAACGACGCCGTCAAGGGATGAGCATGACCAGAATATGAAGGTAGTAAACAAGGGAAGAAGGAGAGCAGTAGGTTGAAGCATGGTTTTGTGGAGTTTTGGTTTTGGAGATATCTCAGATGTATGTGTGAATGTGTGTGGGTTAGGTCTGTGTGAAGAGAAAGAAGATGAAGATATAGAAATGAGGAAGGTCAAGTCAATTGGCTTTACAGAAGTCGGAACCTCCATTTTCTTAGTGTCTTTCTTCTCTACTTCCTTTGTCACGATCAGTCGTTAAATTATGCCTCATAGCTTGACAACGGATTGGAACCATTTTCGGTGCCTATAGGCACTCTCTACATTTAATTTCTTAACTGATGTTTTAAATAAAAAGATCATTTTTTTAAGAAAATTGTTAACTAAGAGGTTATTTTTATTTTAGATTATCTACTCATTAAATAATTTTAAAAAAATGAAAGTTAAAAAGTTAAATCTTGACCGTCCAAATCAAACGAGCTATAGCCACCCAAACTGATTCCGTTTGCTGTGAAGATATGGGACAAAAATGAATGAACGAAAATCACAGTAAGAAAGTGGAGAAGTTCTTAGTCTCTGCACGGTGTTGAATGTTGTGAACATCCTGTGTGTACACGATGTTGGATGTTGACTTTTCATTTTCTAAACCTAGGAGGACAGGTAACTAGATTAATTAAATCCGTGTTTTTTTTCCCGAAGCCGTGGTCTTTACTTAAGCCAATTACTGCAGAAATGTGGTTTGTTACTGGTGCCTTTTTTCTTTTCCTGGGAGCTGTTGTATGTATTTTTGAACACAGACACAATCATGAATTTCGAGGGTGACCGAGGAAAATACTTGTGACAATCTTTTGGTGGTACTCAAGTGCGAAGAAGCAGACACGAGTGGTGCTTCGTCCATAGAGTTCAATGCCGGTGGTGTTCAGTTCGAAGAGGCCACAGCTGGTGGTGCTCCCATAGGCCAGATTTGTACCTATTAGGATGGAGAAAAAGTTAGGGAAGAAAGAATGCAGGGAAAACACTCAAAAATAGTACTAGTGATGAAAGAGGAAGGAGATGATGACAATGAGGAAGAATCAGGTGACGCCTAATAAGAAAGAATGATGAATGAGAGGAAGATGTGGTGGTGCCGGTGCAGAAGGGGTGCCAATCATGAGGTGGAGGGGAGGAAGTGTTATGTAAGCAAATTCGGTCAAACAAGCATAGCATTAATGGTCAATGTCAGTAAGTGTTAAATTGGGGTAGCATTGTTATAATTTAGAAACAGCGCAACTCTCCATTTTTATTATAGCGATCATATATATAGTTGATCTCAATGAGAATTACCATATTCTTAAAATAGAATTATTAAACTTGTATACAAAGGGATTTTTCAAATGTATCAGTAAGGTGTAAGGAAGGCTGATGATCAACTGAAAATTGGATATTTGACAAATCTTTTCGGACTAACAGCAAAGCAAAATGAACAAGTTGTATATGTTTTAATTTTCTCTTAAAAAAATAGTGTGATTTATGATAGATTTATCATATCCATTGATATTGATGATCATATAATTAGCACTTTAGTATTGATTCCACCACTTAGGTGAATTTTTAAAGGGAGAATGATAATTAAGTATAGTATAAGGGAATTAATAGAAAATGAGGACATATTTACAACTGAAACTTTGAAATATATAACCTCAATTTTTATAGTCAAAACATTTACATCATCATTTTAGATATTTTCTTGCCATCAAAATATCATCATTTTATATTAATCTTGTTTCAGGGCCTTTAATTATCCATTTTAAAAGGCTACAGAAAAATGACATGGGAGACTTGTCATGTTTTTAATTTTTCCTCCGCAGTAATGCAACCCACCTCTCAAGCGCAAAATTGAGCCTCTTGCAGCTAAAATTTCGTAGTTGTGGGGAAATTCTTAGAACCAAGTTATAGCAAAATAAACTACCAGATGAAACTAAATAAAATTTGAAAATTTTAAAAAAATCAGATTTAAAATAAGTAAAAAAAGCAGGACAAAAAGATAAAGTTGAATTTGACACCCTACTCTATTTTCATTCCAGAAGAAGATTGCGCCTACCAAATACCACAAAGTTGGCATATATTAAGTATAAGTTGCAATAAAGTTCCATGAAACTATTTGCTTAAAACTTACATCTTATAAACATCAACACAATGAAAGCCAAGCAAAATATAATATCTAACCGAAGTTCATCAAGTAAGAAGAAATTAATTTATACAAAGTGGTACACAAAATAATACGGAGTATTCACTAATTCATTTATACTTTTTATTTGTAATTAAGATTGACGTGTAATTAACACAAATATTGAAGTGCTTGGGACTTCCAAGTCACACTTGAGGGAGTAGCATCGTTACAATGGACCTCTAATTAGCTTCAATCAAGAGAGGCATGGTTGGTTTTATTTTCTCTGATAAGTCCTTGTTTTGGAGCAAAACAACTACTTCTGACATTGTTGGCCTTAAGTCAGCAAATGCTTGGGTGCAAAGCAAACCAATCTCTATGACTTTCTTCACTTCTTCTGCATCATACTCATTTGGGTCTAAGGTATCGTCCACCAACTCTAAGTGCATTTCTTTCTGATATAGTTTCCAAGCCTGTCAAGTGAGATTAAAGTGAAAGGGAATAAGAGGAGTAAACAAGGCAAAAACACAAGTTAATATTATTTTTCTTATTAAATGTTTTATTAGATTCATTGCTTTTATAAAAGAGTTAGCCAGGCGTGAACGTGGTAATATATACTGAGTTGTTAAATAGATCCTCCATTTTTTTTTGAAAAATAATAAAAATGTGTTTTTAGAATAGTTCTGGGAAATTTCTTACTTTTTGAAGGAGGAACTCGCCTTCAACATCGCCTTGGACCTTCAATTCTTCACTTCTTTTGCCACTGACTATTTCTAAGACTACTACGCCATAACTGAAAACATCAGCCTTTTCTGATAATTGGCCATGAATTGCATATTCAGGTGCCGTATATCCCCTAATATATGTAATACGTAATTGATTATAATAATGTCTCAAACATAAACGAATAAATTTTTGGGATCCAGCATCTAGTAGTGATAACAAGAATTTCCATTGACACAAACACAGTATTACTTTTAATTTAGTAGTATATGCACAATAAAATTTGTGAAAAATAAAAGAAATGCAATTGTTTCAACTTACAACGTTCCAGCTAATCTTGTACTAACATGAGATTTATCTTCAGGTAAAAGTCTTGCCAATCCAAAATCAGCAATTCTAGGTTGAAAATCATCGTCCAAGAGAATATTAGCCGTCTTTATATCTCTATGTATTATACGAACATGGAATTCCTCATGTAAATAAGTCAAACCCCTTGCTGTTCCTAAAATAATATCACATCTCTGCCTCCAGGAGAGCAGACCTCTCCTTTTACCTGTTTCCCAAGTCTACACATTTTGAGGGGCAGGAAAAAGATAAGGATAAAACAAAAAAATAAAAAAGAAAGATATCCTCAAAATGTTAAGTAGGTAATTGATATATATATGTTTATCCAGCTGTTCAAGAAAATTATGAAATATAAGTTCTTAATTATTGTATCATCAATGGCATGTTCCGTTGAAAAATGTCTATATGTTATGAAGAAGCAATAAATATATTACCTCCAGTCCTTAATTAAACTACAAATAAGATCTTATATTAAGGATTAGAGGTAGTAATTATTTTTAAAGAACCATAAAAGTTGTATAGGTTGATATATAACGTACCAAATAAGAATCTATCAAGGCTGGTGTTTTTCATGTATTCATAAACAAGGATTCGCTCGTCGCCTTTAGTACAACATCCAAGAAGGCGAACAAGATTCCGATGATGAACATTACTTATCAGCATCACTTCGCTCTCAAATTGTTCCTCCACTCTCTTAGAGTTGCTGCGTAAAGTTAATTTCTTGATTGCTACTACTTTTCCACTCTTCAAAGTACCCTATATATTCATGATTATTAAAAATATTTCAATGATATAATAAAACTCAATTGGAAACAACAACAACTAACAAAGCCTTACTCCCATTAAGTGGGGTTGGCTATATGGATTATACAACGCCATTGAGTTGGATCAAAAACAAAATCTCTTCATAAATTGTTAACAAAGAGGTCTCACTCAATAAAAACTCAATTGGAAACATATGAAAACATTGAAAATCAAATTAAACTAATTACCTTGTATACAGTACCAAATCCTCCTTGTCCTAGTTTATTTTCTGCGCTAAAGTTTTTTGTTGCCAGCTTCAGGTCCCTATAATTGTAAGTTTCTGGTGCATTCAACTTGCTTGCTCCTGGTATATCATCTGTTAAGGAAAATATTAGCCAAATTAAAGTCTCTTCGTAAATTAATAAGACCAGTCAACGATTCGTCCCTTCATCACAACTAAACACTAAAGTCCATAATTCTTTCAGTTAAAACCAAAGCATCACATTGTAACATAATATGTGTCATAGTTAATGACTTTTCAAATTATAGTTACCTCTAGGAACACTCATTGGCTTTTTCGGTCGCCGTCGTTTGATCCAAACAAGTAATAATCCAAGGAGGACTAAAACAACAGCCACAGCTCCAACCACACCACCAATAATAGCCCCCTTGTTATTGCTAGTACCTGCACGCAAGACAAGAACCCCAATTCCAAATAAAACACTCAATATAAACTCCAAGGTATACTAAAAGCTGGTCCAAGAAGTGGTTAGTGGTTTGAGGGTTAGTGATTCAACCTCAGTCAAGCACTCATAATTAAATTAAAATAATATGATACTTTAATTAAAATATACAAAAATATTCCTATATAATCATGAAACAAGTAATATTTAATAAAACCGAATTAATCCATTAATAAATGGAACTTTCATGCATAAACTACACATAATTCAACAGAACCAAGTTATCAACGCACAAGTATGGTGGACCGCTAATTTTTTTAAGGAAAATACTTATGTTAAGTTTCTTATACTCATTATATCATGTTTTCCAATCACAAGTGGCCATGTGTCTTGTTTTTTAAATATTATCATTTAACTATAAACTCATGAAAAAAATAGAACACATAGCCATATGTGATTGAAAAACTTGACATAATTTATATAAAGAACTTGATGTAAGCATAGTCCTTTTTTTTTTTAACTCAAAACAACACCATTTCAGGCTTAGCAAGGTGAAAATAAATATAATTCTATAAAATCCAACCCGCTAGGTTGACAAGGCCTCCCAGGTTAATTGACTACTCGAATTGGCCGAGTGGCCAAGTCACTGGGTTACTAGTCCAACCGATCGAGTCCGTCTGAGTTTCCATGCAATGATAAACACGTACTACATAGTTTGTGTATCACATCTAAAAGATTTTTGTATACTTAAATCTTGGAAGGAATTGTACCTTGTTTATTGACCAAGGGTATTGTATCATCAATGGTTATGTTATCAGGAAAGAAGGAAGTGGTGGAGTATCTCATGAAACAGCCAGCAGCATAAGCCCTACCATCTGAATTGGGAAGACAAGTCTGCATATTGCTGTAGCCAGCGTTCAAGCAAGCGAGGCAATCACTTTGCGTGATAGTTCCAATACATTGAGCAAAGCCATAAATAGTTGTATCATTATTATTAGGCACTTGCGTCTTTCTAGCTTCATAAAAGCCAGATATGGTTGGTGTCGTCGTTTGCAGATTCGTTAACAACTTTTGGGCAGCTGCTGTAAATTCTGTGGTTTCTCCTCCACTTCGATTCCCACACAATACGGCATTGAACGACGTCGTCTCGCTGAAGAAAGTGCTCATCTCATACCTAAATAAACACGCCAACACGCAAACCTTTTTATTTTCCCAAACTCAATATCAATACTTATATATGATCCTTTGACATAATTAACTAATTTGGGTAAATTAAGGATATTAATTAAGTTAGTTATATGATATAATTTTTTTTCTTAAAACACATTAATTCCCTCTCTACCTCTTCTATTTCATTATTGTTGAGGGAATATTAATAGGATTAATTTAAAATAAATAAATAAATATATGAAATAGATCTTATATTTAGAATTAACAATAATTTTTTAATTATATTCTACATTAACAACCAGTGGGAGTATTATACTAGTAATTGAGAGGTGTTTTTTTGTGGATGATGATAGTTTGAGTTTTTTTTTTTAATTAAAGAACATGGAACTTTGATTAAAGATAGTTTGAGTTATTTATTACTTTCTATGGCCTAGTAACTAATTCACATGGATTATTGAAATTAGGGAACTTAATTATTTCTAAATGACGTGTCTTGGTTTTCCTATAACACTTTTCCTTTGAATCATTTACATTCATCTACACTCTATTTTCTTTAATAATTTTTATAAGGTACTACCTCTTGTCCTTTATGTAAGACCTAAATAGAGAGTTGATTTTGATCATAAATATAAAATATATTTTCTATATTTGTCAATCTTATTCTAATTTATCTTTATTGATGCTTCCTTAATAATAATCAAGTAAGAGAGAGATGAAAAAATTATGAAAGATGATTAAGATGTTGTAAAAAAAATATATTATATTAACTAAATTATTTAATCTAATAAAATTAGGTAAATAGATTTTTTATTAAGAATAGGAGAAAGTACATACTCTACGATATAGAGAATTTTTGGTATTTTTTATAAGGCTGCATATAAAATATTTATTATATCTTTTTCATTACTTTTATTTAATATATTAGTTCTTTTCAAAATTACAGACATATATGGGTTCAAATAATGACTTATATTAAAAAAATTGATTTTTAAATAGAATTAATAAGCTTAAACTCTCTTTGTGTCTTTGTGATAAAAAAAAAAAAACTTAAGCCTTTCTGTAATTTTCAGAGATAGTACGTATCATTAGAAGTATTTTATAATTAAAAAGGAATCAACACCGTATTATTCGAAGCAGAATAATGAAGTCAATGTGAACCACCGCCTAAGCTAATAAATGTGGCAATAAATATCTCATCTCTAATATAAGCTCTCCTAGGCCTATAAGAAATCGACAAGTGCAACTTATTCTCTTTTCTGTTTTTTTTTTTTTTTTTGCCATTTTTTTGGGGCCAAAACAAGGAGGCTAACTTAAATTTGCAGCAAGTGGTGGACCCGTTGAAAGCAGAAACTAGGGGTGTTCATACGATGGGACAGGCAAATCTCATTTTTGATCCCAAACCCTTCTTAATTCTGAAAAGGGTTAGAGAATGATTTTCATTTCTAATTCTGATCTCGAGAATTTCTCTTCTTAATGGGACAGGAAATTGTTGGGATTGGGAATTTTCCGATCCCTTTCTTTTTTAAAAAAATTCTATATTGAATTTTGTTTTGTGTTACCTTAGTCTAGGACAAATATATAATTTATCTAATATTATATTGTACTAAATTAGTTTAATACAAATATATAATTAGTTCAATATATGCTTAAAGTTGTCGATTTAGCTATATAAAGCACAAGGAAAAGAACAAAAGATTAGAATTATTTAATAAATAATAAATAAAATTAACTAAATAAATTACAAGAATAGATATTACTTTGAAGGTGTTAGTGATTTTTACATTCTCTTTACATTTGGTCTTACTTTTTTAAATATTTTTAAAAAAAATGTATGCACACATATGGAATCGAAAAGTCACATTCCCAATCCTGATCTTTGAATTTTTTCCGATTCTAAATTTTTCCTATCCTAAAAATTTCGGGATCAAATATCCTATTCCAATTTACTCTGGATTAGAACGGGAAAAATATTATGCACCCCTAACAAAAACAGCCGTCGCAAGTATTCTCCACAACATAACAAAATTTAATTTAATTTTATTAATAATCACTCCCAAGTCTCCAAGTCCCTATTTATCCTTCTTCTGGCGCCCAAAAAAAAAAAACACAGAGAGAGAGATCCTTCCGATCTTATTTATATTATTCTATTTATAACAGAATTATATTTCATAAAAAAACGTGTTTTACCTGAATACAAAAGAACTTTAAATTTCGTTAATAATTATGCTTTAAAATTTAATAATGTTTCAATTTTACTTTATTTAATATAAATGAATAAATGAGAACAGACAAGTTCAAAAGCAAAAAATTTGAGATAAAATTATACATTTATATACAGTAATAAATTTAATGAGATAAATTGTATTAAAAATTACAAAAAGATATTCTCTCACGCAACCTATAAAATAGCATAAGAGTGCTTATCGGATCATATTTATAAGACAACAACAGAAAGGCTTATTGTCCTATATATTTAAAAGTCACCTCAATAAAATTTTTATATAAATATATAATTTTATCATCCGTCCATTACTATGTAAACTTTATTTTTTAGGATATAATATATATTAAATAAAATTAAAATTAAAAAATTTTGAAATTTTGAAATAAACTTAATGATATTTAAGATTTTCCATAATTCAGAGTAACTTATAAATAGTAGTAGAGGAATACTATTAATCAATCAAAAGACTACCACACAAACTATGGTAATACAGTCGGCAACAAGTATCTTATAGACAAAAGTCAAACTTTGCTGGCGGAATTAAAAAAAAAAAGAAAAAAGAAAAACAAAGTCAAACTTGGGAGTTGGATGGAGATGTAGTGGTACCTGAGAAAGCAGCCATCATATACGACGCGAGCACCATGGGTCCCGGCGGAGCAATTGCGTATTTGGACGGCGGCGACGTCGAAGCAGGCGAGACAGTCGGAGATGGAGAGGTAGTCTCTGCATTGAAAAAGAGAGGAAGCGGGGTTGTTCTGGTCACCTATTGACTGCGACGTGGCAAAGTGCTTGTTCTGGTCTCTGACCTGAGCTCTTAGGTCTCGAAACGTTGAGTTTAGGTTCTCACTGAAGATGGTGAAGTTGGAGATGACGAATTCGTAGAATGGGCTGCACGCAGTGTTTAGAAGATTGGTCTGTGGGTCTGAAACGACGACGTTGAGAGTCCAGCATGAGCAGAATAAGAAGATGAAGAAGAAGAAGAACAAGGGATGAAGAAGGTAATTAACAGGTCGAACCATGGTTTTGTTAGTGAATATGAAGATGATGAAGAAGGACAGAGGTAAAATGGCCTCTTATCTGGCGATGAATGAAGAGTAAAGGTGGGTTGACAATGGCTTGAAGTTGACGGTAACGAAAATGAGGGTCCAGGGCCATTATGAGTTTGAAAATCAGTTTAGATATAATAAAATACTGACTCCATTGTTGATCATAGAGGTCATTAAGGACACGCATTAAGAACTACGAATAAAGAATTAATAATTAAGAAATAGTAGTTTTGTTTGTATAAATTAAAGTACTGAGCAAAAAACAGTTGAATATTACTAACAGGATGTTGGGTATAGTGAAATGGGGCTGATTCCTCACAATATGGTTGAAAATTGATTTGGATATAATAAAATACTGACTCCGTTATTGATAGAGTTTATCAAGGTCACGTATTAAGGATTAAGAATAAAGTAATCAATAATTAAGAAATACCAATAGTTTTGTTAGTAAAAAAAATTATTTTTCATACTTTGCGTCCAATAAATACAGAGTAAAAATTTCTTCTATTTTATTGCTTTTAAAATAATATAATAAAGAAAGGATTACAAAGAGAGAATCCTATATAAATCTATTTGAAATACCAAAATTTAAAGTCAAGCTTGTATTTTTACAAATTCCAAATTAATCAGGTTAGGCCTAATTAGAGATTTTTTAATGTTGTCAAATGACCACATTGCCTATTAAAGTCATCTCTTTATTTCCGAAATCACTTCTGTGGCTAATTCTCTCTTTCATATATCGTGTCTCAGCATTCGATCTTCTTCCTCGCTACTTGTTCTTTGTCATTCTACGAGCAACGAGTTCAGTTCTCATGTCTTCCCCTGCATAGTTTTGTTTCACTTTTCAATCGACGGTCTCTTCCCGTTTTCTACTATTATATTCATCTTTTTTTCAACGTCTAACTCATTGACGTCTATGAAAGAGTTTGTTTGCAAGTGGCTTTTAGCAATTTTCATTTTTTTAAGAAAAATTGCTTTTAAAATGTGATTTTAGCGGTTTTCATTCACTTTGTGTATGGGAAATATCTTGGTTGGATAATAGGAGTGGCTAAACGAATCCACCCATCATATTCTTGTATTTACATAATATATCTTGGTTGGACAAAAATATTTGTTGTGATTATATAGGATACATATAAATTTGAATAATTTTATATATAGATAAATAGTATAGTTCTTTAAAAAATCATTTTATATTATATACATAGCTAAATATTTGTTTTCATGTTTTATAAAAAAAACATAAAACAAACTAAAAACATAGGAAAAATCTTAATTAAATCCATTTGAAATAATTGAAACTGAAATTTACCTTCAATTTTCCTTTTTAATTATAGAGGGGCATTATAGTTTTTTAACAACATTCAAAAATCTCTAATTTAGTCTCTTGTCCTGATTAAATTTTTTTAAAAATGTGTAAGCCTAAATTTGAATTTTACAATTTCGGCTGTATTTACATAAGATTCTCCTTAAAAGCAAAAGCTAGACACGTGTCAAAAGATGAGTCCATTACTTGTAACTTGTTATTAATTTATATTTTATTAGTGAGTCTACGGTTTTAAAATATATTGTCACACTTCGATCAAAAAAATTTGTCACGCGTTTTAATTTATATTTTGTCATAAACAGTATTATTTGATAATTCTTTTATGAGTCATTTATATTATATTTGCTGGAATTATAGAAACGATTAAAATTTACTAACTTTATTTAATAATTAAATAAATTTTTTACTTTATCCTTTTAAACCGATCCATGCATTTAGAAGTTAAAGAGACAAGTTCAAAAAACACATAATGTAGAAAAAATGTAAAATACATATCTCATATGATGCTTTAATTATAAAAATAATAGCTGGCAAAAAATTGTAAAAATAATGATGAATATTTATTTAGAGTTGATATCAATTATAATTGATGATATTGATACCAATGTTAAATTAAAATGAGGTCAAGATATGTTAAATTAAAATAATTAAACTAATTAAAGGATAGAATATTAGTTGCGTCATAAAAAAAAATGAAAGAGATGGTAGGGAATTAAATATTTTGACCGATAACCATGCCGACAAGTTGTGTATAAACCACTGATATTTTATATGTGCGTGTACACTACACGAGGATTCACATATAACCCTGTGCCTTTCATGAGATGTTGTCACAATGAATTCCATATATAAATAATTATGATATGACCATAAAATGTCATTGTAATCAAAACTGTCACTCATCCTATTATAAGATTTGAAAGTATAAAGAATCAAATTACGTAGATAAAAAAAAAATTGTTTAAAATTGATTGAGTAACACTATAAAAAAACAGCACATTTCCGACGGAATTTGAGACCGAAAATAATTTCGTCTCAAAAGTTGTTTAAATCCCGTTGGAAGTTCCATGGAAAATTTTCCGACGGAATTTGCTACGGAACAATTCCGTCGGAAATTTGAATTTGCGACGGAATTTCCCACAGAAAAAATCCGTCGAAAATTTCATCACAAATACAAAATTTCCCACGGAACAAGTCTGACGAAAATTCCATCACAAATCCAAAATTTGCCACAGAATTTGTCACGGAATTTGAGACGGAATTATTCCGTGGCAAATATTTATTTATTAATTTTTTAAATTTTTTTATTATGATTTATTTAACTAATGATTAATCTAATTATTATATATTAATTATATTATAATTTAAAATTTAAAATATTATTAAATTATAATATAAATAAAAACACTATTAATTCATATTTATTATTGAAATTAATACACACGCAAATAAAAATAAAAATTTTATAAATACAATAAAAATAAAATAAAAATAAAATGAATAACAAATATATTGATAATAAAAATTTAGATATAATATTTACGTAAAAAAATAAGGAAAATAAATAGTAATGTTTAATAATATATATATATATATATATATATATATATATATATATGATTTTGCATTTAAATCACATAGGTTCTTCCTAACTCAACTAGCAAAGGCACTGGCACACGTGTGAGAGGTCATGACTTCGAATCCTACCTTGACCACAAAAAATGCAACCAATTTGTGCTATCGACACGTGGCGGACGACGGAGGAAGACACGTGGTAGTTGACCTGGACACAGGGCGGTTGACCGAGACACATGGTCGGAGGCGAGGTGGCAATGGTTGTCGGTGGGTACACTTGGCGGCTGCCGGCCGGAGGTTTTTGGTAAAAAATGGCGTAAGCAAATTTGCCACAGAATTTGTCCCGTCTCAAATTCCCTCACAATTTGAGACGGAATTTTTTTCCGTCATAAATTCCCTCTCAATTTGAGACGGAATTGTTTTCGTCGCAAATTCCCTCTCAAATTGCGAGGGAAAATTCCCTCTCAAATTGAGACGGAAAGCCATATTCTGTCGCAAATTAATTTGCGACGGCACTATTTCTGACGGAATTTTTTCCATTGGAAATTCTGTCGTAAAATCAGTTTCTGTCGCAAAAAACCTCTGTTCCATTGGAAATTGCCTTTTTTTTTTGTAGTGTAATAACTGTATAAAAAATATACTACTTCATTTTTTTTATAAAATGTCCATTTTATAAATAGAGAGTGGGAGTGAATGACCAGACAATTAATATGTAGTGATATATACTATGTATCAATGTGGATAAAAATGAAAACAGTTTAAAATTTTTTTATAAAAAAAGTTAAGTGTATTCTGTTAGTTCTATTTATAAGTTACTTTTAACATATTTCACACAACAACAAAAAACTTTTTCATTCCTATGAAAAATTTAATTACACTTATAAATTGGGCTAAAATAAACTTTCTCTCTCTGCCTTATAAATAAAAGCATAGGAGTATCTTATAAATAAGATGGTGCTTGTTGTGGAAG
The DNA here is from genome assembly GCA_037074505.1 of Albizia julibrissin. Classification (NCBI taxonomy): domain Eukaryota; kingdom Viridiplantae; phylum Streptophyta; class Magnoliopsida; order Fabales; family Fabaceae; genus Albizia; species Albizia julibrissin. Next base: position 36,644,389 of record CM073483.1, on the reverse strand, counting down.
CGGGATATATAGAGCATAATTGATTATACTAAAAAATCACAATACTAAAAAAAAAGTTTCTAGACATAATTTAATAATATAATAAATCACAACTACTATATCTAATAACATCTAATAAATAATAAATAAGACAACAATAAGAAAAATATCAGAATCTAATTCACTCTAAATAATTCACAAGTGAAATACTATAAGAGATGAGGAGATACAAAATGTCTTATAGAAGGAAGAAGGCAAATTGAAAGAATGAGGAGAATGAGGGAGGGGGGCCTCCCTTTTATACCCAAAACCACCGCCGGGACATCTTTTCCCACATTGAACAGTGCCTACCCTAAAAACTATATCTTATAACATATATTACCTCTGGTCCTAATTATAAGACCCAATTGACTTTTTTGAAGAGATTAAGAAAGACAAATAAATTACTTTAGAGTATTTGCATTTATTGTTCTTCAAACTAACTTAGTGACTTTATAAATTAATGTATAATCCAATGATAGACAACATATAGTATGATTAAGTAATTTATTTAGCTTCGTTGATCTTTTTAAAAAAAATCAACTGGATCTTATATTTAAAATCGAATGTAGTATTATATAGGGTTGGAGGAAGTAAAAAAAAAATATCTTAATAAGTGTATTAATAATGTCTCTCCTAGTAGGTAGTGCTTCAAAAATTAGCACTGATTGCGCATACACTCAAGTGATGTGAATGGTTGGCTCCTATTGATATGGATGTGCGAAAGTCATAACGGCGGACTCAATATCCATGGGTGAACGTATTGCAATATCAGCTGTTACTTATGTGTATTGCAGAATCAGTTAGATGATGTGATTTTTGAATCAGATTGCCTTACTCTAGTCAACTGTCTCAATAAAAAGCATGTTCTCTAATCAATCTCAAGGAATTTGATTAGAAACTACTTTTTGTGTGCGAATATCTTGAGAAGCAAATTTGGTAGCTGATCGAATTGTCAAAACTTTGTTAAAGGGATCTTGTCCAACAGATTGGGTGTGGATAACTCCCTCGCAGCTGCAGTAGATGATTGCTCAAGACCATGCACAATTCTAGATTGATACTGGATAGTTTGTTTAGTTTGGTTGCTTATGTTATTTTTATGTCACATATTTTGAGAATTTGAGCCTTTGTTGAAACTTTTAGTATGCCTGATGATAAGCATAATTTTGCTGGCAAAAAATACATTATTTATTAATTATAAATTGCTTAAGATTTCAATAAAATCATTAGACCCTTATCTAACTTGATCATGAATTAATTTGGTCATGGGCTTACACTTTGTGCAGTACAGTTTGAGATAAGCCACATGATTTATCGTCTATGACTTTTTGTTATGTAATATGTGTGTGTGTGTGTGATCGGTTTGACAATAGAAAAAGATGCCGCCAAAAAATTAAAGGAAAAAGAAAAGATCTCCCTTCTGTTCAAAGGATTTGTTATTATCTACATCCTCTTGAGCATATCTTCCTAAGTGAAATTCAGAAGCTTTTATTAGAATAAAAACGCTACTAACTACTATTTCAAAGAGCATTGGACCAAGATTATCAATGTACGAGGGGCCGTGATGGGGAATTTGGGATAATTTTCTATAAAAATATCTGCCTTCAATAATTGACCAATGAACTAGATATTTTTGTGTTGTGCTTGTGCGTCTTCTTTGCAAATGTATACTCGTCGTCTGGTACTATCTATTAAGTAGATAGAATGTTTTTTCCCCCTATATATAATAAGTAATATTATTAACTTTTTCATATGCATCTAGATTTGATTATTCAATTAATTAAACATAAATGTGTCCACAAAATACATAGTACTATGCTGCATTGTCGAAATCACTGCACTTTAGTTGTCTGTCGTGATAGTGTCCGCCATTTCCAATTTCACTTTCTTGCTGCTACTGTTGTTCATTTGTTTCTGAATCTGTCAAAATGGCGGGGCGTTGGTTATGGAAGGCGGATGCCGCATGGGCCAACCATCCCAGCATAATTGGGTCAATTATCATTTGAACGGCTGACTCCAGTAAGTAAATTTGGACCTAATTAGAAATAGCTCTCTCAAAGCCATTTTCTGCATTCACACTTATTAGAACTTGAGACATCAAGCATATTAAAGTGGCAAAAGCCCCTTTCACTTAGACCAATGGCCGTTGGCTTGCTTGAATCCTTGCCTCTTCAAAAAAGTGCTTTCTAGAAAGAAAATGATCAGAAATGTGCATATACCTTATTTTCTCTTTAGGTGCATATTTTCAACCCCACTAGCCGTTTTCTTCCTTGATTTTCTTAATCCTGTTGGATATTTTCAACTATGGGAATAAGTGATAGGGGAAAAATTTATAGCCTACACATTCGTAAGTGCACAAGCCGTGTCAAGTAATAAAGAATAAGTATCGTTCCTACGATGACTTAATACCAACAATGCAGTTAAGCAATGATTTTACACTTTTGTTTAAGTTGAATTATAAGTGAAAAGAATTTAAAATCAAAATAAATGAATTGCCATAATTATCAAACGAGTAACCCAGAGTCATTAATCTCTTATTAACTTCATAAACATTATTTTCACTAATTTAATTTGCCTTAATGTCAATTTTGTTAATCTCGAGTATAAATAGGTGTAAGTACATGTTGGTCCACTTACAACATTTTCTTGAGTATAAATCGTTATGTCTAACATAATTACTCAAGAGGAAAAATAACTCGAACACATTCTTCAACAATTATATGAGGCCATTAGGTATATGTTTATCCTAATTACAAATTAGACTGCAATCTAATCACATATTACTTAATCTCATAGCCTAATTAAAATCTCATTCGTCAAGGTAAATCCTAATAATCAAATTCATATTCAATGATGGTCAATTGTTCGCTACCGCAAGTGCACGGATCGCTTCAAGTAATATAGTGAGAAGTCAAGTATCGTTCCCACAAGGATTTGAGTAACAAATTAGTCAAGTAATAGGCTTAGTGAATTCAATTAAGGTGAGCCAAAACATGTTGTTGGGGTGAAAGAGAAATTTAAAACTATTAGAAGGCTAACAATTACTAAATGAAAACTAATTCTTTAATTTCAAATATTAGATTAAGCCTATAATTATTTATCCTCTTTGTATTTCATAAAATTTGTTGAATTTCCTCTCCATTAGTATTTTCAATGGTGATATGTGTTAGTCCAAAGTTCAAAAGCATTTGGTTATGCTTTCTCAAGTCAAAACCAAGTTTATATCCTCACTTAATATACACAATCTCTTGCTACAGTTAAGAAAGAATATTCATTTAGCAACAACCTCAATTTGATAATGATAGGATAATAACTATATCTCTATGTTACTAACAAACCATCCATTTAATTAACCCCTAAATTTCAAGTCTAGCATAATTTTATCCAAGTTCAACATATAGATTAGCTCTCTCAAGACAAATCCAAATGAACAAGTCAATCTAAATGGTGGCCAAACATTTAGAAGCATTAAACAAAGGATAAAATCGACGCATATATATCATTAACTACTAAAAGAGAGGAATAATCAAGCCTTAGTTCATACAAAGGCTCAAAATAATCTTAGAAGAGGAGATTTAACTACTCATGATAAAAAATAAAGGAATTCTACATATTGCTATGAAATACATGAAGAAGCTAAGTGGGAAACAGAAGAAAAGAAGAAGAACCAAGGTGGAAATCCCAAAATCTTCCTTGAGAAGAACACCTAAGCCTCCAAAATCTTCCAAATGTCTGTCTTAAGCTCTTCCTTTGTGTGCTCCACTGTTTCCAGGTGCAGAGAATATGTTTTTCGATGCCTTCCTCTAGGTTAAGTAGTGTTTTTCTGCTTCTAAAATCAACATGCACAACTGTACTTTTTCCAGACTTGTTATGTTAAGTTTGTCAACTTACTGTAGCTAGTTACACAGAGAGATTTTTCCTTCATATTCTTGACTTGCTATGGCAAGTCTGTCAACTTGCCACGGCCAGTTACTCAGAGAACAAACAAGGGTGACTTGCCACGGCAAGTTGGTCAACTTGCTGAGGCGAGTTGTACAATTGCAAGTTCTTTCTAACTTTGTAATGCTTCATTTCTTTGTTTTTTTCCTTGTTTCTTGGTTTTTATAGGGCTTCAAACCTTGTCTCCATGTTAACCTCATGAAATTCTTGTCAAATTAGCACATTTGCCTTTAGTTTTGCATACATTTTAGGTGAATTCATATATAATTGAGGATAAATATGAAAAGGTAATATGCCCAAGGATATTGATGATAAAAAGATATAAGTTCTCTGTTTAAGTCCCAAAATCTGTTAGATTTCATCAACACTATTTTTATAGATTTCATTGTGTTGATAGGTTAACACTTGAGCCACAAAGAAGCTATTGGAAGCACAAATCAATGACTAAGAAGTGGGAAAGGAGCTTAGGAAGTCAAAGCACTATAAAAAGCAAGAAAGGGATGAAGATAGGCCAAAAGTTCCTTGGCCGGGGCCAAAGCAGCTCCAAAAACTTTTTGGCCGCGGCCAAGCCATTCTTAGCTGTGGCCAATGCAGGTCAAAAAGATTTTGTCTATGGCCAAGTACTTCCAAAAACATTTTGCCCGCTGCCAGAGCCCAAAAGCAACAGCTGCATGTTTCGAAGACAGAACAATTTGTAGGGCATATAAATATGGAAGCAACAAAGCATAAAGGTATTCTAGACTTGAGAAGCATCGTGGAGACTTGCTTTGCTAGGGTTTTAGGCTTGGAGGTGGAGATTGAGCTAGATATTAAAGATTTGAAGAGATTTAAGCTTCTCCTTTTGGTTTTTCCTCTTCATCTTTTATCCTTTCCTCATGTTCTGCTGTATTTATGGCTTATTTCCCATTTTCTCATGGGTATTTTGAACATGTGTATCTAGTTCTTTGATGTTGGGATTATTTTGAACATTTGTATAGATTAAGTACTTATTTCCCCTTTATGTTTGTGATTAATTGATAGATTATGCTGATTTTACTCAGTCCTAATGCTTCTTATTGATTACCCACCTATGAGACAGTTGGGTTCACTTAGTTGATGCCTGAAAAGGCTAAATTGAGTATAGAACTTGAGTTTAATCGTGTGAGAACGTGAAATTCATTAGTGGAATGGATGGTTTTGTTGATGAGGTAGAGATACACTCATTGACCTCACATATCCATATAGGTTCTGCAATGAAAACTGGTCTTAATTAATCATTTAAGGGATTAATGAATTAATTAAGCTAAATACCTATTTGGAGACTTAAGAGAGCACTTATAGGTAATTTAGTAACCTTGCTTTGCATAACCTTTCATTAAGAAGCTCATGTTGTGGGGATTTGAATGAGTACTTTTGAAATGCATAGGGGATAAATAATCCTAACTCCCATTGTATCCTTGAAGTCCATGAATCATTTGTTTTTATTTTCATTTTAATTTCTAAATCTGTTTCTCCTTACCCGTGATAAATGTACAACTCAAATTAGGTGAAAGTGCAATAATCGATACTTGACTGGGTTTTGGAACCAGATCCTCGTGGGAACGATACTTTACTTATTACTTTATTACTTGGCGCGACCCGTGCACTTACACAGGCGGATAAGTTTTTGGAGTCGTTGCTGGGGATTTGTGTCCTAAAACTGTCTTTAGTTTATCTCAATTATAGCATTATTAGCTTAATCTTGAGTTTTATATATACTTGTTGCTGTGTTTTCTGTTTTTACTAATTTTCCTCTGTTTTTGTGTGTTTTTGTTCTGTTTATATGTCTTTCTTTTATTAGTATATTTTGATTTTAAACTTTGTGCATGGATAATCCTTGGTGGTTCAATGAAACAAGTGGTGGATTTGCACATAATAATGATTATCCCAATTCTTATTACGATCCTTATGTTTGTGATGCTCAATATGAGTACATTTGTTACAATTATTGTGGAGATAATTATTATAGTGAGCAATGCCCCCATTTTTCAATCTAGGATTATATAGAGAATGATTCTTCTAAGGCTCAAGCTAATATGTATGACGATACTTTTAGCCTTCATTGGAATCCAGATCATTCATTGTCTTAGGATCCTAATTCTTTTTCTTCACATATATCACATCCTCATCTATCACTCAATACATATGTAGATGAAACTATCCCCATTCAGGAGAAGAAGCCTATAATAAAGGATAGGCCTCAGTGTATTCTTGATAATGTAACTAAAATGAGGGATTGGACAAAGAAGATATTTCACGAACATGCATCTGCCCTTCAAAATTTAACAATGCAAGTAAGTGAAATAGCTTCTACACTTAAGTCTTTACAGCAAAATAATAGTTTCCATGATAGCTCAAGTGAACAATTAACCATGGAGAGTGAAGAAGTGTTGCCAATAGTTTGCAACACTTTTGTGGATGATTGTGAATTGGAAAACAATGTTGAGAAGAAGAATACCAAATGTTCAGTTGATGTTTCAATTTTGGAACCTAAACCTTGTTGTTTTGAATAGGAAATCAAAGAAGAAATCCCTGCAATTTGTGATCTTGATTCTCCTACTGATGTTTTGACTCTTATTGATGAGAGTCAAGTAGATTTTGTTGGGTGTTCTAAATTTTTAGAAGTTCCTAATTTTGTTTTTGTGAATAAGTTTGTTTTGTCTTCTTTTAATTTCATAAACACTTATACTTTGAAATTGCTAATAATTGATGAAGTACAAGTGATTCATGAGCATCCATTCTTCTTCAAACACTGCTGCTTGAAAAGGAATAAAGATGAGGTGATCATGGTGTTTGATACTTATGATGAGTAGTTTTTGTTGCAAAGTCTAGCTGAAGACTATAAATTTAGCACTTCTTGGGAGGCAATCCAAGGTGAGAATAAAACCCCAAATGAGAAGAAAGATGAAACAAATGTGGAACTAAGGAAGGATGGAGCAATTGGGTGCTCGATGAGCATTTTCAGGGAAGTCTATCATTTACCATGCTTTTACTGATCTTAATAGTATATAGGCATGCCCTGGTTTGTTGAAAATGATTATGACTGAATTACCACTTCTTTAACCTCTGATCAAAGTATGCTTATGGTTGTGGATTGAATTGAAAATTAACTTTTGCATTGCTTTAACCTTTGATCATGTAAAAAGATACTCCAATGTGTGAAACAGAGTGATGATACCTGAAAAAAGGCAGATGAATTTTGGCTGAAGCAAAAAGGGGTTAAGAGGCTCTTGGCTGCGGCCAAGAACCTTTTGGTCGCGGCCAAAGGAGGTCCAAAAGATTTTGGTCATGGCCAAGAATCCTTTGGCCGTGGCCAAACACTAAAAAAAATATTGCCCCCCACCATTATTTCTCACTTTATTTCACAACTCTCACTCACAACCTCTCTCATGCAATGTTGATATTATTGTTGAATGTATTCTTGCATAAGAGAAGACATTTAGTTTTCCCTTGTGACAGTGAGAACACTGTTTATTTTAAGTTTAGGGGTATTCGTAGGTGTTTTTGGCTTATTGGACAAGGATTTGAAGTTTAAAAATGTTGATTATTTATTATCCTCTGTTTTGAAAGCTGAGCTAGATTGATTAATTATCTATGATAATGAATGTATGATCCAATGATAGAAAGGGTGTTTAGACTTTATGTTTTATAGGAAATGGTGGCAAATATTTTTGAATGCATAATTTAGATTTTAAGACTTGTTTCCTAATAATTTTTGGAATAAATACTATGCACAAGAGTTGAGAATGATTTGAATGCTTTTGTTAGGAAATGTTGTAGCAAATTAATGTGTATATTCTTTCTTCATTGAAGGGCTTCAGAACTTACATTGGAATATCTTGAAATGAAGTGATAATTTCACACATTTTTGAAAAATGATTTAGGCATGTTTTTTCAAATGCGATTGTGCCTTTCAAACTTACCTATGACAATTATTCCATTTGCACCCTGTAATATCCCAAATTTTGGGACTAAAGGCCTAAGAATAAGCCTGAATAAAGTAGACTACCAAGCCCACATTAGTAAGAGTCCCAGAAATTATGACATATAGAAAGACTCTCAGGGGCTAAGAGATTTGGGCCTTACTGGGCAAAGGGCTTGGTATCTGTAGACAGTATGATTAGAATGTCGATGCAGATGTGCACAGAACACAAATATAATGCCATTGGGTTAGTAGAAAGATGCCACCCAACTATGTCATGACGTAAGGGACCGATTAGTCGGGCGGAATATGCCGATGTAGGTGTGCATATGCCATATTCAGGGCATATATGTGTACCCTGCGTTTTTGAATTGGACATCGGTATATGGCGTCATGTGGGGCCCATATACATACTCTGACCTGGTGTCATTTGATGGGCTTCGATATGCGTGATGCAATCCCGAGTAAGTCCCGAGTAGAATATTGAGTAGACACCGATAAAGTAACTTTATTAAAGTAATTTTAATAAAGTAAGTAATCATGACACAACTTTTGTGTTGGCTAAATGAGAACATGACACTTGTCCTCTCATGATGAAAAAGTAATCTTGCCTTTTGAGTTGTCACCACCAGAGTGTGACACCTAGCGCAATAGTCAGGGAAATCCTCCGGTCTCCAGCTCGGTCTTGTACTTGACTTCTCAAACACTGAACCCATGAGTCTGGGGAAATTGTCAGGACTCTCCCTTTCCCTGACAATATGGTGCCACCTAAGAGAGAAAAGAGGTAGGATCCACTTTATTAAAGTAAGGTGACACGTGTCACCCGATCAGTGGAACCCCGAACAAATGGCACCACTGGATCGCGAAACTTGGCATAACTTTTTGAAACTCCTCCTAGGCCATATATTTTCGTCCAGCAGCCCAAAAAGGCAATAAAAATCATAGAAAATAAAGAAAAAACGTTGGAGGAGAGAGGAGAGGTGAATAGTAAATTTTCAGAACTTCAATCGGCCGAATCATTACTGAATTGGCGTTTTCTCTCAAAGTACCCTTCACAAACCTTCTTCTACTCATCCTAAGCTTCATTTCTATGGTTTCAGATTTTTGATTGGAGGTGTTTGGTGCCGTCTCCCTCCCCGGAGTACTGCCGGATTTCCGAATCGACTGCGAATATGCGTAGAGGTAAGCGTAAGCTTCCTTTTGAACCGATTAGTTTGTTGTTTGGATGAGTATTTGTAAGGGTGGGTACTATTCATTTTCGGTCCAAGGGGTATTTTGAGGTTTAATCATATATTTATGGCTAGATTATGATTTATGATGATATTGGACCAAGTTGTTGGACAAAATTCTGAATTGATGAATTGTTGTGGAAAACCCTATTTTTCTGGTCTGAACAGAACATCATGAAGAAGTAGGAATTTTATAATTTTTATGATTCCATTGGATTCTACACGAAAAATTGTGTAGGTATGCAAGTGTTCATGATTTTTGGATGCTTGTATATAAATTTGGAAATTTATGAAGTTGAATGTACATGTTGTTGATATGCCCTGTCTGGAACAGTGACATTGTGCGAGATTTTTCATAGGGTAAATCTTGTCCAAAAATTCTGAAACTTTTCATAATTAAATTAGACATCCTAAGATTTAACTTGATAGGTATTTTGTAATTTTTGGACAAGTACATTGGGAGATATGAATTTGTGAAGTTGTGTCCTGTTTCTAGAATGAAATCTGGAATAGGTTATATTTGGATACATTATGGAAATTTTGTGGCTATGATGGCCCAAATTGAAGATTTTTATGTGAAATTATACTAAAATATCTTCATATAGGACTTTGAATCACCCCAATTGGAGTTCTATAGAATTAATTATGATTTTTCAAAGTTTGGTCAAAATGCTGGCAGCTTTTGGCTACCATGCGAATTTGAGAAAGAAAGTGACCAAATGTAATTAGTATGAACTCCAATGGTGAAAGTAAGCCTTTAGGGCTAATATAGCCCATTGGGCATTCACTTTTCATGGCTCTAATAATGTCATTACTTATCTAGGGCTATAAAGTGACAAAGAAGAAACTATGGTTGGAAGATCGAAGTACAAGAGGAGGAGGCAAAGTCCAAAAGGTAGTAAACTTACTTACTTGTATGTATGTGATGTTTATGCTATGTATTGAGGTTTGAGGTTTCAGCTCACTCTATTCAAGCTTCCTCTATACCATAAGTTTTTTTTTAATTTTTGAGCTTACAAATGTAATTTTATTAGTAGTTAATAGTTTAATTTACTCAATATCTTTATTTAATTTATTATGAAATCTAAAAAAATTATTCTCTTTTTTAAATGGAGAAAAATAAATAAGATAAAATTAAATATATAGGTTATTTGTGAAGATATGTAGTAGTTATAATTTTTTATTGTTGTAGTAATTGTTAACATTGATGAATTGCATAAATAAAATAATTATTTATTTTTAATGCTTGTATTTTACTTAGTAGTGATTTTGTTAATTATTTATTTGTTAATTTATATTATTTTTGAGTTTTTTTTATTGTGGTTTGCTTTTCTTCATTTTGTTGTAGAGATATGAAAATATGTTTAAAGTATGTTATTAATTATAATTATAGGGTTTTAAAAGAAAATATGAAAAAAATTATTTTTTAAAAAAATGGTCTAGGGTGGCGTTTCCTTGAGGAAACGCCACAAGAAATGACTTTCTGTGGCGCTTCCTTGAGGAAGCGCCACCCTATACTATTTTTTTTAAAAAATTAAAAATAATTTTTTTAAAATAATTTTTTTAAAAAAAGGGAAGGAAGCACCACCCTAGGCCATTTTTAAAAAAATTTAAAAATAAATTTTTGAAAAAAAATTTAAAATAAATTTTTTTAAAAAAAGGGTCATTCTTAGACCATTTTTTAAAATAATAAAAAATATTTTTTTTAAATAATAAAAATAATTTTTTTTAAAAAAGGTCTAGAGTGACATTTCCTTGAGGAAGCGCCACAGAAAGTTCAAACTTGGAAGCGTCACCCTATGTGGTATTTAAATAAAAATATATATATACATGTTGTGGCTCTTGTTGGTAGCGCCACAGCTTCTTTTAGTGGCGTTGGAATATGTGGCGCTTGTCAAATGCCACAAATAATATTAAAATAAGCGTCACAACTATATTTATTTGTAGTAGTAGTACCCACTTATTTTTTCCCATTTCTTTTAATATTTTGAAGCTACACACAACACATTGTCTTGTTAATCACCTTTTTTTTAAACATCTATGCAACTTTGTTTTTCTCTTTTTCCTTTATTAATTTTTTTCTGGGTGTTATATTTGAGAATTCGACTCACTCTATTCAACCTTCCTCTATATTGTAAGTTTTTTAAATTTTTTAGTTGACAAATATAATTTTATTAGTAGTTAATTGTTTAATATGCTCAATATCTTTTATATTTAATTTATTATGAAATCTGAAAAAAATTATTCTCATTTTTATATGTCAAAAAATAAATGATATAAAATTAAATGTTATTATATAGAGGTTGTATGTGAAGATATGTAGTAGTTATAATTTTTTATTGTTGTAGTAATTGTTAACATTGATGAGTTGCATAAATAAAATAATTTTTTATTTTTAACATTTGTATTTTATTTAGTAGTGATTTTGTTAATTAGTTATTTGTTAATGTATATCATTTTGGAGTTATGTGATTGCGGTTTATTTTTCTTTATTTTGTTGTAGAGATATGAAAATGTATTTAAAGTATGTTATTAACTATAATTATAGGGTTATAAAAGAAAAATATGAAAAAAAAAGTTATTTTTAAAAAAATGGTCTAGGGTGGTGTTTCCTTGAGGAAGGGTCACCCTAAGTTAAATTAAAAAAAAAGGTCTAGAGTGGCGCTTCCTTGAGGAAGCGCTGCAAGAAGTCACTTCATGTGGCACTTCCTCAAGGAAGTACTACCTTAGATCATTTTTTTAAAAAATAATCTTTTAAAAAAGGTCTCGGGTGACACTTCCTCAAAGAAGCGCCACTTTAGACCATTTTTTTAAAAAATAATTTTTTAAAAAAAAGTTTTAAAAGAATAATTTTTTAAAAAAGGTCTAGGGTGGCCCTTCCTCAGGTAGTATATATATATATATATATATATATATATATATATATATATATATATATATATACATATTGTGGCGCTTATGGGTAGCGCCACAGCTTCTTTTAGTGACGTTGGGATATGTGGCATTTGTCAAGTGCCACAGATAATATTAAAATAAGCGACACAGCTATGTTTATTTGTAGTAGTGTAGATTTCATCAACACTGTTTTTATAGATTTCATTATGTTGATAGGTTAACACCTGAGCTACAAAGGAGCTATTGGAAACACAAATCAATGACTAAGAAGTGGGAAAGGAGCTTAGGAAGTCAAAGCACCATAGAAAAGTAAGAAAGTGATGAAGATAGGCCAAAAGTTCATTGGCCGCGGCTGTTCGCAGAACTCCGCAAGTGCACGGGTTGCGCTAAGTAATAAAGTGATAAGCAAAGTATCGTTCCCACGAGGATTTAGTTCCAAAACCCGGTTAAGCAGCGATTATCGCACTTTCGCCTAATTCGAGTTGCACAATTATCACGTGGTGAAGGAAATACATATTTAGAAATTAAAATGAAAATATAAACATGTGATTCATGGACTTAAAAGGATGCAGTGAGAGTTAGGATTATTTATCCTTCTTGATTTCAAAAGTATTCATTCAAATCCCAAAAACATGAGCTCTTAATGACATATTATGCTAATCAAGGTTACTTAATTACCTATAAGTGCTCTCTCAAGTCTCTAAATAGGTGTTTAGCTTAATTAGTTCACTAATCTCTTAACTGAATAATTAAACCCAGATTTCATTGCAGAACCTGTGTGGTTATATGAGGTTAATGAGTGTATCTCTACCTTATCAACAAAACCATCTATTCCTCTCATGAATTTCAAGTTCCCACATGATTAAACTCAAGTTCTACACTCAATCTAGCCCTCTTAGGCATCAACCAAGTGAACCAATAACCTCATTGGTAGCCAATCAACAAGGAGCATTAAGTGCAGAATAAAATCAGTATAATCTAATCATTCATCATAAACATAAAGGGAAATGAGTAATTCATCCATACAAGGGTTCAAAATAATCCAAACACAAAGAACTAACTACACATGTTCATAAAACCCATAAGAAATAGGGGATACATTAGATACAAAGCAGAATAGAAGCAAAAGGTAGCAGAAGGAGAGGAAAATCAAAGATGAAGCTTAAATCTCTTCATATCTTCAACATCTAACTCAATCTCCACCTCTAAACTCCAAACCCTAGCAGAGCATTATCTCCATGGCGCCTCTCAGGTCCAGAATGCCTTTCTGCTTCAAGGATTTCATATTTATATGCCCTATAATTCGTTCTGTATTCAAAACGTGTAACTATTATTTCCAGGCTTTGGCTGCGGCTAAAATCTTTTTGACCTTCGTTGGCCGCGGCCAAGCTTCTGGCGCAGGCTTGGCCATGACCAGTGAAAATGCTTGGCTGCAGCCAAGCTTCTCAGGATGTCTTAGCCATAGTCAGAGAAAATCCTTGGTCGCAGCCAAGCTTCTGATATAAAGCTTTTTAGCCGGTTTCCATTCCTTCTTGCTTTCTATGGTGCTTTGACTTTTTAAGCTCCTTTCCCACTTATTAATTATTGATTTGTGCTTTCCAATGACTCCTTTGTGGCTTGAATGTTAACCTATCAATACAATGAAATCTATAAAAATAGAGTTGATGAAATTTAATAGAGTTTTTGGGACTTAAACAAAGAATTTATATCATTTTATCATAAATGTCCCTGGGCACATTATCTTTGCACATTTTTCCTATTTATCTATGAATTCACCAAAAATGTATGCAAAACTAAAGGTAAATGTACCAATTTGACAGGAATTTCATGAGGTTAACAGTGGCCAAGCATTTTCCTTGGCTGGGCCAAGCCATCATTAGATATTTGCCCGCGACCAAAGCAGCTCCAGAAACTTTATAGCCGCAGCCAAGCCATTATTGGTTGCAGCCAACGCAGGTCAAAAAGATTTTGGCCACGGCCAAGCACTTCCAAAAATATTTTGGCAGTGTCCAAGAAACCTTTAGCCATGATTAAAGCCCAAAAATAGCAGCTGCATATTTTAAAGACAGAACAATTTTGAGGGCATATAAATACGGAAGCAACGAAGTAGTAAGGCATTCTGGACTTGAGAGGCGTCGTGGAGACTTTCTCTGCTAGGGTTTCAAGCTCAGAGGTGGAGATTGAGCTAGATATTGAATATTTAAAGAGATTTAATCTTCTCCTTTTGATTTTTCCTCTCCATCTGTTATCCTTTCCTTATGTTCTGCTGTATTTATGGTTTATTCCCCATTTTCTCATAGGTTTTCTGAACATGTGTATCTAGTTCTTTGATGTTGGGATTATTATGAACCTTTATATAGATTAAGTACTCATTTTCCTTTTATGTTTGTGATTAATGGTTAGATTATGCTGATTTTACTCTATACTAATGCTTCTTGTTGATTGCCCACCTATGAGACTATTGGGTTCACTTAGTTGATGCTTGAGAGGGCTAGATTGAGTGTATAACTTGAGTTTAATCGTGTGGGAACTTGAAATTCATGAATAGAATAGATGGTTTTGTTGATGATGTAGAGATACACTCATTGACCTCACATATCCATATAGGTTCTGTAATGAAAACTTGGCTTAATTAATCAGTTAAGGGATTAATGAATTAATTAAGCTAAATACTTATTTGGAGACTTGAGAGAGCACTTATAGGTAATTCAGTAACCTTGCTTTGCATAACCTTTCATTAAGAAGCTCATGTTGTAGGGATTTGAATGAGTACTTTTGAAATGCATAGGGGATAAATAATCCTAACTCCCATTGTATCTTTGAAGTCCATGAATCATTTGTTTTTATTTTCATTTTAATTTCTAAATCTGTTTCTCCTCACCCGTGATAAATGTGCAACTCAAATTAGACGAAAGTACAATAATTGATACTTGACTGAGTTTTAGAACCAAATCCTCGTAGAAACAATACTTTACTTGTCACTTTATTACTTGGCGTGACCCGTGCACTTGCAGAGGCAGACACTCCATCCTCCTACAAAAATAGGGAGGATTTATTAATTCCTAATTGAATTACAAACTATATAGGCTATAACAAGAATTTCTTTGATTTTTTGCTTGATACTTTGATATGCACATTTTCTTCTTTACACTTTACTTCTTATGCACATTTTAAACCCAACAATAGGTAAAAGGAGAAGAAAACGTACTGGAATTTTTCAATTTCTAATCACTAAATAGATAAAACTAAACAAGATTAAGTAACTAAAATTAAAATCAAATTTAACTAAACAATGAAAACAAAGTCTAATCCATCCATAAGTTCATCGCTCCTATAGATTGCAAAACAAACAAACTAAACATAACTAGAATAATTCTGCAAGACAACAACAAATTTATAATCCAAAATCTCAAGGAAAATAGGGGAAGAAAAAGAAATAAAGCATTGATTCAAAACCTCATATTTAAGCTCCAGTTACTCATCTATTCAATCAGCTACTCTGGTCTCTTCTCTTCTCCACAGTTTTATGAAAAAAAAAAAAAAAAACTTGAACTCCTTTCTCTCTTTTTTCTTGTGATTTTTTCTTGTGATCTGAGACAATGATGATGTTGATAATCAAATAGCGCTACCTCCCTCCTCTTTTCTTTCAAAACCGTGGCTTGTCTCCTTTTTATATCAGAGGTCTTCCTTCAATTATACATTCCCAAAAAGGTGCCGCCTCTGATCATCAAAAAGAAAAGCTAATGATATAATAATAATAATAAAAACAACAACAACAACAACTTAATCCTTGTTTTCTTTTCTTTCTTTTTTTTTAATTTGAGATAACTTCTCATTATTATTTTTCTTTCCTAAACTTAAAAACTTCTATTTTAATTTTAAATCTCACAAATGATGCATCAAATTGATATCCCATAAAATCTCAAGAAAATCTCTTTAATTTAGTATTGATGACTTCCCAAATATATCAAAATATATCTCAAATGTATCAAAAATGGGAAATCATCAATAAGCTTATACAAAATTTATTTTATAAGTGCATGCCTACACACCATTAGATATGTGTCCGGTGAATTTCAGAAGAGATGAGTGCTAGGAAGGGTACAACAGATGGATGTTAAACCTTCCTATTACTTGTAAGAGTCTATAAGGAAACAAATAAATATATATATGATAAAAATTAAATGGCACAGAAGACACAAGAACAAGGTTATTAAACATGGACCAGCTACTACTAAACCGGTCGGGGTAGGAGGTCAAGGGTTAGTGGGTCAGATTAGAATTAAATCGGAGCTAACTCAGGGCTAGACCAATGAGGAAGTGAACTTGAACAACATCAAAATGGGGTAGTTGCTAATTGCAATACTCAAGTTCTTAATTGTAACATCCCAAATTTTAATATTGAGGTTTATAGAAGTTAAGTAAGATTTAATTATTGATGAGATTGAAATATCAAGAGATGGAATTTGAATGTTTGAGACTTAGAAACACTAAGGGCAATGATTGTGAAATTATATCTCTAGAATTTTCAAATAGTTTTGGAATTTAAGAATGTTCAAGGATCAAATGATAATAGTTTTGAGTTATTCTTTTTACATTAGAAAACTAGACATCTTAAGCTTTCCATAGAGTCTTAATCTGTAATTTTTGAAAATATGTAGAATCAGATATGAATGTTTGAAGTCATGAAATTCAAAAGAAACACTAAACCGGTGAAACCGGCCGGACCAAACAAGTTAGATGACTAGATCGCTAGTTTTAATAACTATGATAATTATTAACATGAAAAAGCTCTCAATTTCAGGGTAAATACCATGGGGCATCAATACCATGAAAGAATGAACCACTATGATCGAAATATGGTAAAAGAGAGTCTCAACCACATGCACAAACATGTGTAACCACTCAACCAAACAACTAAAACTATAAGCTTACAATAGAGAACAAAGAAGCTGAAAATACTAGAAAAATGTCCCTCACCACGAACATGATTTCTCTCACACTAGGCCTCTAAATGATGATCTTACCGTTGAAAATGACGAACCACATGCATCAAACCAACTGACCAAATTTCAGCCAGATCTAACGATTAAGGAGTGCACAATTCCAATTTACCAAGACTGCCTTGTGAAGTTGAATTTTTCACTTTCTTTTTTTCTTTTCTCTTACATGGCTGTATAATTAGACCTCTCTGGCCACTCTAGCCTCTCCAGGGCTCATTGGCCCCTAAGTCTCCAACCTCTGATCTTAAACAAAAACCTAATAAGCCTCATCGCCACTAAAATAAATAAGACATAGTGGGCCTCAAATTCGGAAACTATGTATAAGAACATATTATTTCTCATAAAGAACAGTTAGGAAACTTTCCTTTTTCATTCTCACTCTTTTCCTTCTTTCCTATTTTCTCTTTTCTCTTTTCTTTTCTTTTCATAAAATAGGAAATACATAAAATAAGAAATATATAAAATTGAACAATTCAAACATGGACTTTTCTTCACATAGGAAGGGAGCCCAAATTCCAACATTGATACCACCCGTTAGGAAGGGTGCAATGGATGTTAAACCTTCCTGTTACTTGTAAGAGTCTATGAGAGAACAAATAAACAAATATATGACAGAAATTAAATGATACAAGAGACACAAGAATTATCAACGTATAAAACCCCTAAACTCAAGGGTAAAAACCATGGGTCATCCAAACCACTAAAAACATGATCTACTATGATCAAAACATGGTACAAGAGAGTCTCAACCACATGAACAAACATGTGCAACAACCCAGACAAACAACTAAAGCTACAAACTTAAAATAGAGAACAAAGCAGATGAAAATACCATAAACATGGTCCTGACTATAAACACATTTTCTCTCACACCAAGCCTCCAAATGACAATCCATTGTTCAAAATGATGAATCATATGTTCAAAACCTGCTAACCAAATTGTAGCTCGATCCAACGATTAATGAGTCCGTAAATGCTGATTTACTGATATTCACTCGTGAAGCTATGTTTCTCTCACATAACTACAACATTAGACTTCTCAACCTCTCCAGCTTCGGCTTATTTGGCATCGGCGGGGCCTCTCTATGCAAAAACACAATATGCCCTCTCTCCACTTAAATAAGTGAGACACAACATCAAATTAGGAAACTTTGAGAGAATATTCTTTCTCACAAACAATAAATGAGGAAACTTTCCTCTCTTTTTTTCCATTTTCTCTTACTCTTTTCCTTCTTTCCTATTTTTTATTTCTTGTTCTTTTGTTCCTTTTCATAAAATAGGAAATAGGAAATATATCAAATTGAACAATTTAAACATAGACTTTTCTCCACACAAGGATGGAGCCTAAAACCCAACATAGAGAGGGGTAAACGCCTTTTGTTATGGGGAAACCATGTAAAAATACCATCGAAATATCAACATCTCATATTTTGGATTCAAATTTCAATAATCCCAAATCAGTTTTTAGAATTTTAAAATGTTGTGAAAAGACATCTGAAGGAGGCGTGTGCTTTATGCCTTAGTAACCTCTTCAAAATTTAACCAAGAATTGCAATAAAGGGTGCAATCTCAGATTATCTCTCAAAGAGCCTTTTATTAATTATTTAGAAACTAAGTACAATGATTGACATAAAACAAATTAAAAAGGATTTTTTTAACTTTTTATCTAACTAAATTTCAATTAAACTAAAATGCTTTAAAAACAAATATTTTTAGAATAAAAGTGGAATGAAATTTGGTTTTGAAAAGTATGATAAAGCTTCCTAGAACAATGAATTTCATCTATCATTTGCTTCAAAATATTTTTATGAGTGTGCTAGTTTGACAAAAAATGCTCAAAAGACCATTTGAGCTAGCTTAAGGTAGGTGAATTAAATCTCCCACACTGGACAAGACTTTATCCTTCTAACTGAAACTCAATACAAAACACTAGTAATTGCAATTAAAGTCTTTCAAAATATCAAACCTCAAACACCGTTGAATCTAATGCATTAATCAATGATTCTTCCTAAACCTAGAAAATAATCACTTCTTAAAACACTATTAAAAACCACTTTATATACAATTTATGAAATCACTAAGTTTTTAAAAATACTAAACCCTATCAACCGATGAGTCTAACATAAAAAGAGAGGAACCCCTACTCTAAAGATGCTATTAAGCACTCTTAGTATGTGATTTAAATTAATTAATGCAATTGATTCAATACAATTTTAAAATCAACTCAATATCTAAATAATACTATGTAAAACAATAGAAAATCAATGGAATTACACTTAAATATATATGTAATCACATTGATAAGCAAAAACTTCAATATCAACTAATTTAAATCACAAATTTAGTTCAAATAAAGATTAAACCATAAATATTAGTCTTAACTATAAAGTACAACTCCTACAACCAAAGAAATCATAAATATAGTAATTAAAACTAAATTCCCCTTTTGTAACTCCAAACATCAAGACTCAATCCTTTGCTCTAGGAGAAGAGAAAAACTCAGCCACGTGCAATCATCAAAACCATACCACCGCACACAATAAAAGCTTCAGCCATGAAAAATAGAAAGATAGACAGAAACAGAAAGCAACCACGGCTGTGTTTATGTCAGAAACAGAGGAGCTACGGTCTGGATCAATGCAAGCTTGGAAGGATGATACTCGCAGCAAGTAATGGAAGACGATGAAAGCAGAGTGAAGAAGATCCACGACTGAACTGATTTAAGATAGAGAGGAGAGCTGACATTTAAATTCTGGAAGGCGATGGTGAGTGACGGTGATGGTGTGTTGCTGACGGTAATGAAGACGATGCTGGGGAAAACGAAAGTGGAGGAGTTATGGTGGTGTATGGCGGTGATGGAATGACGATGATGGAGTGGTGGAGATGATGAAGGTCTAAGCTTCCTCTGGTATCTCGTGCCGCGTCTCTGTTCTGTTCTGGTTCTGTTCCTTCTGTTTTCAGAACTCCAGGGTGGAAGGAACGTTGCCGGCGATAGTGGAGGAATGGAGGTCGCCAGCGACGTTGTTGAACGGAAATGGAGGACGTGAAAGAGGAAGAAGAAGGCGAAGGTAGGTCTCCAAGTTCCCCGTTCTGTCTACGCGGCGCTGTTGGTTTCTGTATATCCAACTCCCAGCTGCTGACCTTAAGGAATTAGAGCAAAACGTCGTGTTTTGAGGATGACTAAAATGGAATTTCTAAAATTCATAAGACTAATATGTTATTTGTGAAATTCAACCCCAAATTGCCATTTTCATATTTAAGCCAAATTTTCAAGTACTTTCAATTAAAAATAATTAAACCAATATCAAATCTTCTAAAAAATCAATGATTAAGAGTAATTATATTTATTTTCAAAATTTTTCCATTTTTAATCCCAATTTAATATATTTACTCTTAATCTCAATTTATCACAAATAAGACATTTTAAGTTAAATTATTATGACAAAATCACCAAATAAAATATAAAAATATATAATAAAAATAAGGATTTATCGATATGACTAACCTTCACTTATTTTATTTTAAATGTCACGTAAGCACCCCTTGCTGGAGCTCCCACAACTCTGTTGAAGACTAGTCACCAAAGCTCCAACACTAGCAACCTCAGTTGCCAGCAAAATTCCTAATACATTTTAAATAAATTTCCAAAACAAGAGTAATAAATAGTGAAATTAGATTTGTAATCAAGTCTCATGCTGCTTACTCTTTCCTAATAAAATACCTTGAACTCTAGTGCCAGAGATCATGCGATAGCTGTAGGCGCCGGTGCTCCAATAGTTGGCCATTGGTGAGGGGTACTTAGGTGATATTTAAAAAAATAAAAATAAAGGTAGTAATGTCTTTTTGCAATATTTCAAAATTTCAAATCAAATTAATTTATTGGAATTTATTTGAGATTATTGAAATTCAACATCCTGTTAGTTCTTTTGATATTTCCAGGATATTTTCTGTCATTTTCTCTTCTTTAATTTTATTTTGTTTCCTTTTAATGTTGGGTCACTTAGAGTACAATATTTTGCTAAGGACTAAACTTACATCCATTGTCTTATATCAAGTTCCTTTGGTTCCCAATTGGAGAATGACGCCTGGACTCTGTTTACACATCATCAAATAACACCGTTACTCTATTCTCCCCATCTCCGTTCGGTCATTCACGGTATACCCACAGACGAAGAAGTTTCTGCTTGAACCCTAATTGCCGCGAAGCATCTCTAGCGAGGATCGAGAATAGCATATACGGTGGGGAGCGTGGAGGGCATGATAACAGCGGCAGGTGATCGAGAATAGCATATAAGGTGTTTTTATGGGTTCAATTTTCTTAGTACTTATATGAGCTTACCATTCGGATCAATTGTCTCTATTACTCGTTAGAAAATTTAATGATTAGAATCTGAAACCCAAACCCACCATTCGCTTGTTTTTGGAAGCTTCAGGTTATAGCATTGTGGGTATTTTGATGCTATGGTATATCAATAAATTGAGGAATATTGATCCTTATCTTTGCACCTTCCGTGGAAATATATGTTCGAGTCTTTAAACAAAATTTAAGTGGTTTTTACTCTTGCTGGTCGTTATAATTAAGTTGTTTGATAATTATCAAACCCTCCGTTCAAAGCCTGAAACTCTGCGTCATCTTGTTGATATCCAGCTTGCCAATATAAGAATTTTTTTAATTAATTTGTTGGCTTTTTTAAATCCAGCCAGCTGTTTCTTCTCCCTGTGTTGACTGCTCTCTTCTCACTCCCGCTGGAGATGCTTCGTGGCAGTTAGGGTTCAAGCAGAAACTTCTTCGTTTGTGGGTATACCGTGAACAACTGAACGGAACGAGGAGAGTAATGGTGTTATTTGATGATGTGTAAAAAAAGGCCAGGTGTCATTCTCCAATTGAGAAACCGGAGGAACTTGATATAACAAGGCAATGAATGCAAGTTTTGTCCTTTTGGGACTAAACTTGCTAATTCTTGATCTTATCTTACGTAAATAATCAAGAGTTTGTTTGAGAATTTAGTATATGTTTGGCTCGGCTTTCAAAATAGTGGCTTATAGACATAAAAGGAATAATACACTATCTTGTTCACATATTTGGTTGACAAACAAATTGGACTATATCGATTGGTTTTCTTAGTAAACAACAAATTGAAACCTAATTTCGTTGAGAACATCTCCAAAACGACGGTGTGAAAACTCGACCAGTCAAAAATTATAGTTTACAGTAATTGAAAAAAATATTTTTAAATTTTCTTATGTAAAATAAAAACATTTCAGTTCAATTACAGCTAGTTTGATTGTGATCAAATCAATCAACCTTGACACGATGCCATTAATACTAATTCAATGACCAGCTCAATTTTTAAAATATTGGTTGATATAAGACAAAGCAATGGGACAATATGGTAGAGCTGTTTCTCGCCAATTAGGTTCTTATTATAATCTTCAATTAACTAATACTTTGTGAATTAAGAAAGTTACTTAAAATTAGTTATTTTTTTTTGTAAAATATCAAAATTACTCTTAATAAAAGTCACTAGTTAGAAGAGTTTGGTTAATTAATTAGAAATTTTATTAGTTAGTTAAGGATATTAGGTGAAGAAAATTAATATTTTAGTAAAACATGATATATTATAAAATATCGGGAAATCTTTAGAATTTTCGAATTTCTTAATAAAAGTCACTAGTTAGAAGAGCTTGGTTAATTAGTTAGAAATTTTAATAGTTAGTTAAGGACATTAGGTGAAAAAAATAAATATTTCAGATAAAACATGTTATATTATAAAATATGCGGGAAATCTTTAGAATTTTTGAATTCCTTGATGATACAGTAGCAATTTTTTTGCCATGAAGACGGGGAATTTAGTTGTCCTTTTCATTTGTATTTTATTTATAACAAATTTGATTTTTTCAACTGCATTATATTTAAATCATTTATGAATTTAGGTATGACTGGGAATCTGAATTCAGATTACGCTGTTTAATGTTCTAAAGGTTTGACCTTTTAATAGAGAGTTGACTTAGAATAACAGTTTTTGGTGAGGGTGGACAATAATTGAAATAAGACAATAATTTCTAGCTCAGGCATTATGAAAGCAAAATAGAAAAAAGATTCTTTAATGGTGGCGTATATTATGCATTTTTTTTAAAAATGGTTGCCGTCTATATTGCGAGGAAGGAAAAGACTGCTTTCAAAGTAAACGGCAAGAAAAACAGAGCTTTCATTGTCGTTTAATTTTCCTTCCTCTATGGCTGCTACTTGCTGTAGGATGTGAGAGGTTGGTCATGAAGGTTGAATCTTCTCTCTTCCAATGGTTTGATTAAACAGATTTTAATTCAATAATTGGGAAACTAAGTCATTCTAAAATCGCGTATTTGCCAAATAGATAGTTAGAGAGAGTATTCAAATACTCACTTGGCACTAGTGATTTTTATAAGTTACACTTTGGACATATCTGAACATTGGATATACGTTTTTGTTATTACTTTTAATTGATTATATGTCACTACATTAATAATAACATTTTCCCCTTCATTTTCTATCTCACTTGATGTCATATATTTTTGAAAAATTATTGTTTTATATGTGTATTTCCTTCAACCAATTTTAAGTAATCTATGTAATTTAATTATTTGTAGCTTATGAAAAGGATTTGTATTTGATCATTTTGAATTCTTTGCTCTAGACATAGGCTTTTTTTTTTATAACCCTTTGGGCCACTCAATATCTGGTGCTTCTTTTGGATCCATATTACTAAGTATTCAAGTAATTGATTAATCCAGTTTTACAATTAAGATGCCTCTCTCTAGTTTTTTTTTTTTTTTGGAACTATCGTGATTAGAACTCATTTCACCTACTCTATAATCTAACTGACACACTACTAGACCAATTGCCCCTGAGCCTTAGGTGCTCTAGATAGCGGCTTTTTTTTTAAAAAAAAAAATACACAAATAGGAGTCTATTAAAGAAAGGGAAGCAAGTTGCCCCTTTTTATAATTTTTATTGTTTTTAATGTAAACATGATCTTATGTGCATATCGGGAAGAAAGATCTTCTTTTGGGGAAAAAGATTTAATTCAATAGAGCCATCCCAGTTAATATTCAATGCATATGATAAAACATGTAATAAACTATTTTATTGAGAAGTTATAAATGGTACATTATTTTTTCCAAATTCATTCCGTTCATGAAAAACCATTTAATTTTATATTTATACTGTTGGAAATCGAAAATAATAATAAAAAACTAAACAAGCATCTTATTTTATAGATTTGCATAAAAAGTCATCTTCTATCATCTGGTTTTTTTGCCAGAATCTTCTATCCTCTGATATTTTCCCTCTTTTTTTATTAAATTAAGAGTATTTTTGAAAAGCAACATAAAATAAGAGAAAAAATGCATATACGACTATTTGTAAGTTAATGAATTAGGTATCTCTTAACTGGAAAAAAAAATTATGTAGCTCTTGTATGAAATATATTCTTAAAATACTACACAGCAGCCCCTAACATGCGTAGGATATTTTCAGTTTCTTGGTCAATATTCCCAACAGATAAGATGTGGAATTTTAAAAGTTCATGTGTCTGCATCGGTGGCGTCGTATGTACATAACCATAATCGTCCATTTTAATAATAAATTGTGATTTAATCTAATTTAGTTGTCCAAATTTACAAAACTTGTATTATTATAAACTGAGAATGCGATTTACAAATCAATATTACAAATTTATTCTTGTCACCAAAAGTCGCTAACAAGCTCAGTTAAAAAAATAGCCTATCGAGTTCAAACACAGAATATATAAATGGCTTTAACAGAATATAGCACACGTCGGATTCTTCGTTATTATATTCAGCTACACACAGACTATTCACTCTTAGCCAATTATCCCCTATATCTCTTTTTTTTTTTTTTGAATATGAAACTAGATATCATTAAGATTCAAAACAAAAATCTTAATACAGTACAAGGATTAAAAGAAACCCAACAACCACATCCTGCAAAGAAGGTGGTGGTTGATCATGGAATACAAAATTCCCCTCAATATTATGACCCAACTTGGCAATATGGTATGCCAACATATTATGCTCCCTAGTAATGTAACCTGCCAATCCCTAAACATCCACAATCTCGTTTGAATAATGATATCCCTAAAAGGGTGATTTTGTTCACCACCCCTCATTAGTAAATTAATAGACTCAATACAATTTGTAAAAACAATAACTTGTCTGTAGACTTTGTTCCAGCTTATTTGTAATCCCTGAATAACCGTGAGAATCTTTGCAATTATAGGGGGTACAGCTGTGAGCTTAACACTATAGCCTCCAAGCCAAGCTCCCTCGTCATCATACAAAGCCCCTCCATAGCTGCTCTGTCCTGACTCCAAAACCGACCCATCAACTTCAAGATGCACAAAACCCGGTCATCTTTGATTGGTCCTATTTCCTACATATGATTGGTGTGTGTAGAATTGACAATGCTCTAGTAGATCCTGATCCCAGATAGCCCGAAATAAAGAAGAGTGTTCATCCTCTGAATAGATCTCTAATTCCTCATTGAAGACTTTTTGGAATCTGTTAACCCATATATCCCAGCAGACATACCCAAACAAGATAGCCCATTGGACCTTTTTAGTAGACTCTTTACCCGCTTCTTGTCTCATATTCATATAGATCCAATCCCTCCCCTGTAGGAAAGTAAAACTCTCCCACAAGGTCGGAGTGACTATTGAAATCCATATCTCTCGAGCATTAACACAGTCCCAAAGTAAGTGCATCGTGTGTTCCACCTGATCACAACCGAATGGGCACGTAGATGAAACTATTAGTCCTCTCTGAACAATGAGTTGTATTGTATAAACACTCCCGTGAGAAGCTAGCCACATAAATGATTTGATCTTTCTTGGCATCGGCCATCTCTATAGGGTCTTCCATAACAATTATGCAACATTGTTATTATCTGCAAACAAGAAATGGTAAGCAAATTTAACATAAAAACATCCGTATGAAGAAGGCTTCCAATAGTATTTATCCTCTCCTCTCTCCTCACAAGGTGGGGGAGCACTCATCAGCTGACCAATAATCTGAGGATGGAAACACCGACCCAGCTTATCCCTGTCCCATTCTCCCAAAGGATTAACATAATCAATCACTCTGGCTTCTCTGTCCACAAAAGCCTCATATCTTGGTATGAGCTCAATTAATGGCCTATAATACTCAAACCAATTATCATACCAGAAAGATGCCCTTTCTCCATTACCAATGTTAACTCCCAAGCCCCTAATAAACTTATCCCATACAACACATATACCCTTCCAAGTCATTGAAGAGTTAGCCCTCCTATTAACTTTTGGCATAAACTCAGTACCACAACCATACTTCGATCTAATCACACAAACCCATAAAGTGTCCTTATTATTAAGCATGTTCCAACATAGCTTCATTAGGAAAGCCTCATTTTGCTTCACCAGATCTTGTATACCTAGACCACCTACCTTTCTATCTCTGGTGATGTTGTCCCAAGACATCAGGTAAAGCTTCTTCCTATCTTCCTCGTCACCTTAAAGGAAACCCCTTCTTCTCTTCTCTAACTCTCTCAATAGTCCTTTCGACAATAGCATTGTCTGCATATAGTACGATGGTAAGGCTATTAGAACAGCCTTAATGAGAGTAGCTCAACCTGCTAAATATAGAAACCCTTGTTTCCACCCTGAGAGCCTCTTCTAAGTTTTCTCTACAATTGGTGCAAAAGTGATATTAGATGCTCTTTTATGGACTAGAGGGATGCCTATATACTATCCCAAATCTCTTGTAAGGCCAACTCCCATACTTCGACTCAGTTGCATAGCTCTTGAAAAATGAACATTATTTGAAACACACATTCTGGTTTTACTCTTGTTCATCTTCTGCCCGAAAGCATCACAAAAACACTAGATAAAGTCCAACATCCCTTCGACCTAGCATTGAGAGGTCTCCCCAAACAAGATAAGATCATCCACAAAAAAATAGATGAGAGAGTCGCGCTCCTCCTCTAGTTAATTGAATCGGTGTCTACCTATCATCATCAATGGCATCACTAATGATATGACTCAAACATTCCATACACAGAGTGAAAATGTACGGAGAGATTGAGTCCCCCTGACGAATAGCTCTGGTGGAATTAAAAGTTGATGCAGCTTCCTTGTTCCATAAGCATCAAATAACTTATTTACATTCATCAATTAAACAATTAAAATTAGTTAAAAGCAATAAATATGTACTCCCTCTAATTCTAAATATAAGATAGAGTTGACTTTTTTGGAGAGATTAAGGAACTTAAATAAGTTAGGATTAAGGTACAAATTTTCCCTAGAAGTTTTCGCTAGAGAGCAAAGTTACCTCATAAGTTTTTTTAGGTTTAATATTGTTCTAGAAGTATTAAAATGTAGCAATGTTACCCTTTTTCATTAAAAAAGTTAATGGTCAACTTCAATTTTTTAACGGTCAACATTAGTTTTTTAATGGTCTAGGGCAGCATTGCTACGTTTTGAAACTTCCAGAGTGACATTGAACTTGAAAAAACTTTTAAGGCAATATTACTCATTTGTGAAAACTTTCGGGGCAAATTCACACCTTAATCCAATAAGTTACTTAATCATATCATATGTTGCGTATCATTAGATTATATATCAGTTTATATGTCAGACAAAATAATTTAGAAAGAAAACGATAAATATAAATATTTTAACGTAATTTAATTAGTTTCCTTAATATCTAAAAAAAAAAGAGTCAACTCTGTCATATATTTATGAATGGGGGGAGTATTTTTTTTTCCAACTATACCCTTATATGTAAAGAGGATAACTAAAAGAGAATAAATGTAATAAATACAATCAACAAGGGTAAAGTTGGAAAAAATAATAAATATTTAGACAAACCTAAAATGAAGCTTATATTTTAGAACACACTCATTCACAAATTTTAATCTTATAAGGGATAGAGGGAGTATTATTCACTTCTGACATGTTTCATACTAACCAAGAAAACCTCAAATCTCATTAAGTTTGCCTTAATATTTAATTATTTTTTAACTTTACCCTAATTCAATATACAATATACCTTATAAAAATAAAGTCAACACAATATAATAAATTAAAGGATATAATTATACATTCACAATTTCTTTATGCGACTTGTATGTAGCACTAAAAATAAACATACTCTTATAAATAGCACAGTAGGAGTTAGTAAAAAGTTGCGGGTTGGGTCCCACATAAACTCAAACCCTGACTATTCACTCTTCTCTTGGTCAACGTTTGCCATAATCGTCATCATTTTTTAATATGAATGGAAACTCTATCTCAATGTACACACGCACTCAGACACATACATACAGACATGTAGATAAAATTTGCTGTCTTTTTCAAACACCCTGGTCCCCAGCTGCTTTCCTATTCTCATAAATAGTGTCCCAACCTTCATTCAATCTGCATCTTCTCTGTTACTCCTTCTCCGTCCTCTGCAACAGAGCACCATGTTGCTGCTGCCCCTGCAACAGAAGCCCCACTTTGTCTTATTCTTCTTAGGATTGATAATCTGGTCATGGGGGACTCTTGACGGCGTCGTTTCGGACCCACAGACCAACTTTGTGAAACTAGGGTGCAGTCAGTACAACGTGAGTGATTTGTCCATTTTCAGTGACAACTTAAACATAACACTGAGAGACCTGAGAGCACAGATCAGCAACCAAAGCAAGCACTTCGCCACGGCCCAGGCGGTGAAAGGTAACAATCCGGCGTACGGCCTTTTTCAGTGCAGAAACTACCTCTCCATCAGTGACTGCCTCGCTTGCTTCGACTTCGCGGCCATTCACATAATGAACTGCTCCGTCGGGGTCACCGGTGCCCGTATCATCTATGAAGGTTGCTTCCTCAGGTACAATTCTATTTTTGACTTCTTTTTTATAATAGAGGTCAGGCTTTGGTTTTGGTACATGTATTTTTCAATCAATAATTAGTTTAGATATTTTGTATATATAGAGCATTAACATTATTACGCTACATACTCAATTGAATAAACCCCAAAAAACAAAACCTTAATTGTGTCGTTGGAAAATAAAAATAAAAAAACAAGTTTAGCCAATAAAGGTTAGTTTAGTCAATAAGAAATTAACTAACAATTTATAAGGCCGTAAATTCAAATCCTACTGTCAATATAATGATCTTGTTAGTTGATAATTTAATAACTTTGTCAGATCTATTTGAGCATAGAGACATATCTGAGTCCCAACTCTTCTAAGCTCAATTTCATCAAGAAAATATATCTTCAAAAGCCATAGCCCAATGGCATATTTTCATAGAATACATAATCACAAAAGAAATGGTTATTATTCTTATTATTATTGTTATTGTTGTTCTTATAGAGATATTGATATTGTTGTTGTTATAGAGATATTGATATAGGAGTAATAGATACCGTATGACTTTTTTAATAATATAGGACAGACCTTGCAATGAAGCTGTCCATTAAAAATTAAAAGTAGGCAATTACAGGCTTTTGGATATTTAGTTTTTGAGTAAAATACTTAACCACCCTTATGTTTTTCCTTAATTACATGGACCTCCCTTTATTTTAAAAATTCATATAAACCTCCATTGAAATTAAAATATGTATTGCACAAACCTCCCTTTTATTTTGAAAATTCATTTTCCATCTATCCGACAATTAGTGACCGTTACATTTGACTCTCAAATTTTTTTGACTAAAATACCCCTCTTTAACAAAAGAATTATTTAAATATTTATATTTTTAAAAATAAAATTATACATCCGAAAAATAATTATAATATATGTTTTCAAAATTTCTTATATGTTATAAATTTATTAATTTTTGATTATATTATAAAATTATAATTTTAAGTTTTCATCATATTTATTGAAATGTATTTATTTTGGTTTTTTTGAAGGAGAAAGACATATTTCAAACACATATTTTTGTTATCATGTAGTTAAATAATATAAGTTTGAGATATTATATAAATTAATTAATTTTTTTCCTGAAAATAATTTTAATTTATAATTTTGCTAACGTTCAAAGATAAATTAGGCATTTGATATATGATAAAGGGAAATTTAGTAAATAAAATTTATTTTAATATAAAATTTTAATTGAAAAATATAATTTTAGAATCTTTTTGGAGTCTTATTAACGGCTTTAACAATTTGAACCTAAATGTATATTTTGAAAATAGAAAAGAGGTATGTGTAGTTAAGGCAAGAAAAAAAAAGCGGTCAGAGTATATCTTAGTTTTTTAATCAATAATTAGTTTAGTTATTTTTCATAGAGTATCACATTAGTACTAGGCTACATACTCACTTGAATAAACTGTATGAATCCCCATCGAGGAGTCTCAAGAGAGAAGTATAGTTTATAAGTTTATAAGTTTAAGAAATGGTTTCTCCTTTGGACTTATCGTAACATTAGTTCCTGACCTATTCTCTTGAAGGGACTCTTTAACCTGACATGCTATGTTTTTGGGATAGGTTCTCTCTTGGACTTGTGCCCGTGGGTAACATTAACATCTTTTTTTCCCTAGGGCATAAAGACCTTAATAGTCCTTAAAATAGTTATTATTTTATGATAACAATAGAGATATAGATATAATAGATATTATATGACTTTTCTTTTTTCCTTTTTGTGTTGTAACAAGGTATGAGAGTAGTGGATTCTTCGATCAGAACACAGATGCTGGAAACAACATAATCTGTGGAAATCAGACTATCAGAAACACCACGGGACTTGCTTCAACGGTGCAACAAATTCTAACGAATCTGGACATAGCAACCCCCAGAATCACTGATTTCTATGCAGCCACTAAGACGCCAGTGGCTAATAGTAATGGCACAAACATTTATGCAATTGCTCAATGTATTGAGACTATCACACAAGTTGGGTGCCAGGATTGCCTCAATATTGCCTTGAGAAATTTTCGGATTTGTCTTCCCAACTCAAATGCTAAGACTTATGATGCTGGTTGCTTCATGAGATACTCCACCACAGCCTTCTTTGCTGATAATCAAACCATTAATATTAGGCCCTTCTTGAAACAAGGTACATATATAAATGACTCTTTAATTATGAGTTTCTTTATAATCAATCCATATAGAAAGTAATTCATTTGGGATAATATAATTAGGGTCAACCTGCGTTTGTGTGTGTTTGTTAAATTTCTTTCATGTGATTTGTAGGGGGAAGTTCAAGCAAGAAAAAGGCAATTATTGGGGGAGTGGTTGGTGGTGGATCTTTTCTTTTGATTCTCCTTGCATTATACGCTTGGTACATACGATCGACATCGTCCAAGAGGATTCATAGAGGTAACATAACTTGGAAAGAATTCGTTATTTAATCTGAAATTGATTATTGGTTAAAGTACATTTTTAGTCATTTAAATTTAGTCAAGATTCTATTTTAGTCATCTAACTTTAAAAAGTGTGTTTTTAGTCTTTTTGAATTAACACTGTTAACTTTACTTATGGAAAATGATAACTCAATAAATTTAAAATGCTGACATGTTCAAATTTTAATTCTTTAATATAATTACTTTTATATTTTAATTTTAAAATCAATCTTTTAAAAAGATATGTTAGCTTCTTAAATTTGTTTAGTCAGCATTTTAAATTTGCCGACTCAGTATTTTCTATTAGTAAAGTTAACCATGTTAATTTAAAAGGACTAAAAACACACTTTTTAAAATTAAAGAATTGAAACGGAATCTTGTCTAAACTTAAAGGATCAGAAGTATACTTTGGCATTGATTATTTAATACCATATGCTTTTTTTTCACTTATTTTTCTTTTAAGTATGAAAGGATGAATCCCTTGCTGATTTTATTTATCTGGTTCCCCCACAGGTGATATTTTAGGCGCAACTGATTTGAAAGGCCCAATTACTTATAGGTACAAAGATCTTAAGAAAGCCACAAAAAATTTCAGCAAAGAAAATAAACTAGGAGAAGGAGGCTTCGGCGATGTATACAAGGTATGCCATATAAATTAATCGATAACCCTTTTAAAGATATTAGTGATTCTAAGCGTATTGCATGGACCTGGATCTTCTGCTATTAAAAATCGTATTGTTGAACAGGGCACTCTGAAAAATGGGAAAGTAGTTGCGGTAAAGAAATTGGCTTTAGGGCAATCCAAACAGATGGAGAAAGATTTTGAGAGTGAAGTCAAGTTGATAAGTAACGTTCATCATCGGAATCTTGTTCGACTTCTTGGATGTTGCAGTAAAGGGCAAGAGAGGCTTCTTGTTTATGAATACATGAAAAACAACAATGTTGGCACATTCTTGTTTGGTAAGCAAAATTTAAATAATATTTTAAAAATGTTTCTATTTCCGAACATGCTTTTCATCAACAGATAAGCATGTTGACTTCAACATTTATTTTGAGAATCATCTTAAAGATATTTTATCTATCTTTTAATAATTTCTAAATTGTTGAATATAGGCAAAAATAAAGGCTCCCTCAGCTGGAAGCAACGTTATAATATAATTTTAGGCACAGCAAGGGGTTTGGCCTATTTACATGAGGAATTCCATGTTTGTATCATACATAGAGATATAAAGAGCAGTAACATTCTCTTGGATGATGATCTCCAACCTAAAATTGCTGATTTTGGGTTGGCGAGGCTTCTCCCACACGACTTATCTCATCTCAACACAAAATTTGCAGGAACAATGTAAGTAAAAGCATATGCAACTATTCATACTCTCATCTTTTTGTTATATCATGTGAGTACACAAGAGATTGTAAAATAAAACCATTATAGTAATTAAATGGAACAATGATATATTTTCAGTTGTATCCATTTGTATCCACACATTTTATTCTTTAATTTCAAACAACACAACACTTTGAAATATGCACAGGAATATTTCAACTTTTGTTGTATCATAGTGTTCATATAATTCTCAATGTTGTATGTCATGTCTTATAATATTGATTTTATTCATTATGTCTAATTATTATGCTTTTTTTAGGGGATATACCGCACCTGAATATGCAATGCATGGACAATTATCAGAAAAGGCCGATACCTATAGTTATGGTGTTGTAGTCTTGGAAATCATAAGTGGACACAAGAGTGGTGAAACAGGGGATGACGTTGAAGGCGAATTTCTCCTTCAAAGAGTAAGAAAATTCTCAAATTATTATATAACAGATGATACACCTTTTACAGTTCAACATTACATAACTGACAATTATTTCAATCTGGCAGGCTTGGAAACTCTTTGATAGAGGCGTACACTTAGATTTTGTGGACAAAACCTTAGACCCTAACGAGTATGATGCAGAGGAAGTGAAGAAAATCATAGAGATTGCTTTGCTTTGTACTCAAGCTTCTCCTGCAGCGAGGCCAACAATGTCTGAAATTGTAATTATGCTCAAAGGCAAGGGCTTTATGGAGAACAGGAGACCCACCATGCCTGTCTATGTGGATCCTAATTTTAATCCCAGAAGAGACTCTTCAACCTCTCATAACTCATCTTCATCAAATGCTACTGCCTCCACTGTTGCTCTATCTGGAAGATGATATTGCATATTATATGGAAGAACGTGATATTAAGTGTCACTTGAAGTTTGAACTCAATAAAGTGTTTTATAAGTGCCATAGGTAGAAGTGTCTATGTGAAAGGGTGGTCATGCTTTGGCCTATGGTGTGAAATAAATTTCTGAACTGTTTCTTTGTTTGTTTTTCTTTTTTGGCCCTGTGGGTGAAAAGTGAAATAGGCCATCAAAACCATTCTCTATTTTTAATTTCTCTTCTTGGGAGCTAGAGAAAAATTCCTTCTGTGAATCTGAAAGGGCTAGACTAGATCAGTTATTTGAGTGAAATTCAGGTGTGCTTGATCTGAAACCACGTGTACTATTTTCTGTCTTTCGAGGAATATCATGGATTCCCAAGATGTGTATAATATTATAACTTTTTTGTAGGAATCTATGTCCTACTCTTGATCTAAGATAAATAAATAAAATGATGTATAAAATGTGCACAATTAGATATTAATGCTACAAAATTAATGAAATGGTTAATACAAGCTTTGGTTCTTCAAATTTGCCCTCATTATGGTTTGGGTCTCTCAAATTTCATTTTTAAAAAAAAAAATTGATCCTTGTAGTTAAATGATTATTTTACCCTTTAAGGACAAAAACCTATGATTTAAAACTTGAGGGACCAACCAAAATAAAGACAAACTTAAGGAACCAACGATTATATTAACCTTAATGGCTAAGCTTGGGTGCAAAGCAAACCAATATTAGGTCTTGTGGATCGAAACACACATTTTTTTTTTTTTGTGGGGGGTTTGTGGAGAGTGTTTTCTTAATATTCATTTAACAAATATCTAAATAGTAGTGTAAGAGTAGAGAAGTCGCCCACATGTATCTAATTAGTTTCCATATAACAAGATAGCCATAGTGAGCTTTATGTTGTCTAATAAATCCTTTTTTTGAAGCAAAGCAACTACATCAGACATCATTGGTCTTGTATCAGGAGAAGCTTGGGTGCAAAGCAAACCAATCTCTATAATTTTCTTTACTTCTTCTGCATCATAACTATTAGGGTCTAAGGTCTTGTCCACCAACTCTAAATGCCTTTCTTTCTCATATAGGTTCCAAGCCTATCAAGTTGAACAAAAGAAAAGTTAAACAAGAGAAATAGAAAATATATGAAGCAAAAGTTATGCCTTTTTTTTTTTAATATTAGATTACGTTGTTAGCCAAAGAAGGAAAAAAAAAAGCTATGTTGTTAGAAAAGATCCCACATATAAATTATCAACAACAAAAAAAAAAAACTGCATTTTAAATAGTTAAGATAAAATTCTCACTCTTTGAAGAAGGAATGCCCCCTCATCATCATCAACATTTAACTCTCTACACTTTTGACCACTGATGATTTACAGAACTACTACACCATAGTTATAGATATAAGCTTTCTCTGATAATTGTGCTATGTATCTTCTATATATAATATGTAGGATGTAAATTGATTTGAGTAATAGCTCAAGTGAACACATAAATGTTAATTATGATCAAACAAAAAATGAAATAGACATATGCAATGTAAATTACTGCCACGTGTGACATATGTATGAGTTTATTGAAGTACTAGGGAAAAAAGTCTCTGCAGCAATTATTTTGGTACGTTTGTAGAGTTTAAAACAGCCACTATGATTACGGGTAGTGGTTATACCAATCGCTATTATATCAAGCATAGCAAATATATTTATAGCGATTATTAAAAACCTCTACCCCTACCATCAAACCTGCTACAAGTTTTGTAGCGGTAGATGAAAACCGCTAAAAAACTATGATAGAGACAATACTTCCAAGGTCATAGTAGTAGCAGTTTAAAACCACTACCATATTGACACACAATTTCTAAGGACTGTAGTGTCCAGGTACAACTTTGATTAGTGGCACTTTCTCCATAACAAACTGCCACTAATGTTGGTGCCACACATTTATAGCGGTTATCAACTCAAACTGCTAACCGCTTCAGGTGTCACTGCAAGTGCTCGCGCCACTTAATGTGCAATCAAATAGCTACAATATTGTAGTGGTTTGACATTTAACTACTACTAATGTCAAATTTTGTAGCAATTTTCAGATAACTGCTACAACTTAACTGCCGCAAAAGACTGTTTTTTATTGTGAAGTACTCCAGCTAAAGATGTAACAATAACATTGACACATATAGTATCAATACCATAGGGAATTCATACTATAATAGGAGTAAAGGAAAGCAAAAACACACACATATGGTTATTTTCACTTACAGTGTTCCTGCAAATTTTGTGTTTAAATGGGATTTGTCCTCAGGTAAAAGCTTTGCTAGTCCAAAATCAACAATTATAGATTGTAGATCATTATCTGAGAGGATATTGTTAGCCTTTATATCTCTATGTAGGATATGTAGGATATGAATATGGAGTTCTTCATGTAGATAAGCTAGACCCTTTTCTATTCCTAAAATTATATCATACCGTTGCTTCCAAGTAAGAGAACCTCTATTTTTACCTATTTCACAAATTTACACGCTTTAAAGGATGGAGAGGGTGAAGAAAAGCATTCATATAAAAAATGTTTCGATAAGATATGACCTGTTTGTTTATTGAGTTCTTAAATGAAATTATGACATGTGAATGAATTGTTCTAGAGGATTTGTTAGTTGAAAATATGTTCACATGTCATAATTTTATTAAGAAATTCAATAGCTAAAGATTAAAGAACTATATATGAGCTTTGTTGGTTGATAAAATATACCAAATAAGAATTTGTCAAGACTCGTATTTTTCATATATTCATAAATAAGAATTCTCTCGTTGTTGTTACTGCAATATCCAAGAAGCTGAATAAGATTCCGATGATGAACATTTCTTATAAGCTTCACTTCACTTTCAAATTCTTCTTCCACCATTTTAGACTTGTGTAAAGTTAATTCCTTTAATGCAACGACTTTCCCATTCTTCAAAGTACCCTATTTATAAAGATCAAGAATGTCAATATTGGAAGCATTACTTAGAAGTTTTACTTATTTACAACACTGTATGAAAGTACTCCTTAGAAACATCCTTGGGTTTGAACATGAACAAGATCAAAATATTGAAAATCAAAATAATATGCTTACCTTATATACAGCGCCAATTCCTCCTTCTCCAAGTTTATTTTCTGCACTGAAATTTTCAGTAGCAAACATCAACTCCCTATAACTAAAATTAATTGGGCCTTTCAACTCATTCACTCCAGATATATTGTGATACATTATTTCCAATACTCTATAATGAGTATAAATAAGTAGTAAAATCAGTTGTGGAACCATGATTTGACCCCGGACTACCCAACGTTCAATAACGTTCATAAATCCTCACTCTCAACTCAGGATTTGAACCTAAGGTTGAGAGAGTTTTCTAAAAGGTAGAATACTTTAAATATATTTTCATAAGATTCACTATGTCACTAATATCTCATCGCTCTTAATTCCATTATATCAGAGTATACGCGAGTGATTCATTTGCCTTTTAATGAAATTGGAGCTATTCTCCTTTAATTAAACTAGAGCAGTTCTCTGCTGAACTCCATTCATACATTCATATATATCAAATGTATAACTACACATAACCTTACATCAAATATAAATAGTAGTGCCTTGCACTACGATCTTCTCTTCACCTCTGTGATTCCTCCTCGCATATCTTCAGACATTCTTCACCTGCCTAAATGGTTGATTGGGAGGAGTGAGATTCAAGAGGACGACAGAATATTACCACTATGTATGTAATATATATATATATATATATATATATATATATATGATGCATGACATGCTTGCCATTCATAAAATCATGCAAATCTCATGACATCTTCATGCATAATCAATGTTATGACATACTTATGGCCATTGTACAATATAACAAAGCATCAATCAATCAAGCAGTTACATAAACAATACAAATACATACATATCACATACATGCAGGCAAGGTAAGTTCACTACCTCTCAGACTTCGCACCCGTCCTCAAACCATCGTCCTTGCTCCGGCTCGAGCACCATCCGTTGAGTCTTGAATTCCAAGTATACAATAAATAAGTCACTACTCATATATGCATCATTTTAGACTCATTTTAGTGGATAACTTAGCCCAATTATGCTAAATTACTAAAATGCCCCCGAAAGCACGGCCCAACTGTACTTTCTCAGAAATTATAATTTAGGCCAATCCTACATAATTTCACATATTGAATCCATTTATGACTTCATATTAGTCAAATTCACACCCAAATGATGAAAATACCCTTGGCAGTCCTTACTTAGAGCTTAAATGGGTAATTTGGTCATTTAACACTCTAGGCATTTCCTCACTTCGTCATCAACATGAACCCTACACAATTTGCCCTTCTAAACTCAATGGAATCATCCAATTGATAAAATTCCAACCCATGATTCATGCTACCCACTAGGCAGCCAATTTAAAGTCTTAGAAGAGTTGTGTCAGTTTCTCTCTTTCTCTAGTTTAATACCCTCCTTTCTACTTCTAATCACATGATTAGCCGTTTAGACATCCATTGGACATCATTTCGGCCTCCAAAACACCATTTGAATGAAGAGTGAACAGTACCCAACTCCCATACCACTCATCCAAGCGACAAACCAATAGGTTCAGAAGGAAGCTTATGCTTACTTCTACACGTTTCTGAATTCAGTTCAGAATTCCGGCAACACTTTGGCTGGCGAGACGACACTAACCACCTCCAAATGAGAATCCAAAACCACATAAATGAAGCTTGTGATGAGTAGAAGAATGTTTGTACAGGACACTTTGAGAGAAGACGCCGTTTCGGTCAAGTTCCGGCGATTGCAAGTTTTCTCTCTCTCCTATGTTCTCTCCGTTCGTTCTCATTCTCTCTCTCTTTTTCTGATTTCTCTTTCCTTTCTCTTTGGTTCTGATTCACACAAGAAAGAAGAATAAAAGGATGAAGGATGATGACTTAATGAAGTCATCTAAGTGGCCATACACCATTAGCCCACTTCTTTAGTTTTCTTGCATGACAATTCATCTCTTTTCATGCTTCTTCATCCATTGAAAATAATGACATCAAAGGAGAGAAATATTACTCTCCAACTATCCCATTATGTCACCACACAAGTGGTTGACTAATGCCTTAAGCTTCTCCACTCATTAACTTTTCTTGATAATAATTCACCACATAGGCTTATTAATTATCAAGTAGTCATTTTCCAACTTTTTTTATTCTCATTCAACTCAAATCATTGGGAATATTAGGGAAAAACCATCAATTTTCATCTTATGGAAAAATTACCATTTTTCTCTCACCTTTAATGATTTATCGCAATAAATCATTTCTTGCCCCTTTTCATTATTTCCTCGAGCTCTTTAACTCACCATAATATTCCCTTTAATATCCAATGATATAAAGGAATTTTTTGGAAATAATATTATTCCTCACTAGGACACTTGCTAAACTAGGGTCTACCAGTCCACTTAATATAGGCTTAATCTCAAACCTCTTATCCTAAAATTTGGGATATTACATATATCTCCTGTACGTCATGGAAATCATAAGTCCAATTAAGTCTCTTCACAAATCAAGAAAAAGCAGATAGGGGTGCCTTTCTTCTAAGCGATGAATTAAAGTGAATATCGTTTTCTTTAAAGGGAAGATGTGACTTAAGCGTCACAATAATAAATCATTACAAAATGACACACAAAACTTTTCAAGGTGTTTACCTCTAAGAACTAATCTCTCAGGCCTTTTTGTCGTTTAATCCAAGCTATTAGTGCAAGGAGAATAAAAACAAAAGCTACACCTCCAGCAACTACAACCACAATGGCCCCCTTCTTATTTGAACCTGCAAGACACACATAATATAGAAAACTCACTTTCAAATAAGTCAACCTTAATGTATGAATATATATATTATATCCATGTCTGATCAAGCACTAAAATAAGACATATAATAGAATTTGAGAGATTCAGAATTGCACATAAGCAAACCAAATTGTCACTGAGTATCTGTGTAATGACCATTGTATATATGAAAAATACCAGTCTTGATATCAAAGCAGTGCATGACATCAATGATTTGAAGAAGGGAGTACCTTTATTTGGTCATTAGTCATAGTATGGTCTAAGGTGCAAATTTTTCCTAAAAGTTTTTACTTGAGAGAAATATTTGCTCTAGAAGTTTTCTTTTCTTTTTCTTTTTCTTTTTTTTGGTTCAGGATTACCCCAGAAATAATATTAAAATTGAGCAATATTGCTTGTTATCATTAAAAATGTTAACAACCAACGTCGATTTTTTAATAGTCAACTTTAGTTTTTTTTTTTTTAACAAAGTAGGGTATAATTGCTCTATTTTTTAAACTTCCAAGGTAGTGTTGCTTTTGAGCAAAAATTTCGGTGGCAAAATGCACATTAATCTAGTACAACACACTTGTATTACAAGCTATTAAAAGTATATGTACCTTGTTTCAAGAGGGGCTTAATGTTAATGATTTGATTATCAGCAAAGAAGGCTTTAGTGGAGTATCATGAAGCATCCAGCATCAAAAGTCTTGGCATTTGAGTTGGGAAGACAAATCTGAAAATTTATCAAGGCAGTGTTGAGGCAATTCTGGCACCCAGCTCGTGTGAGAGTCTCAATACATTGAGCAATTGCATAAATATTTGTGCCATTATTGTTAGGCACAGGTGTCTTAGTGGCTGCATAGAAACCAGTAATTCTTGGGGTTGCTATGTCCTGATTCGTTAGAACTTGTTGCACAGTTGAAGCAAGTTCAGTAGTGTTTCTGATAGTCTGATTCCCACGGATTATGTTGTTTCCAGCGTCTGTTTCCTGATAGAAGAATCCACTGCTCTCATACCTTGATACAATACAAAAAAGAAAAAGAAAAGTCATATAATATTGATATCTTTATTACTATCGTATAATAATAACTACTCCCTCCCATGCTTTTTAAAAGGAACAACTACTATAAATTCACGTAGTTCAAAATGTTAGTTAAGAATAATTAATATTAAAACATGTACTCTTCTTTTCAATTATACCCTTATTTATAAAAGGGCACATGAAAGATGATGACTGAAATTTTATTGCAAAGAGATAATAAGTGGCACATATTGGAACCAGTTTCAGTGCTCGTCACAATGATGAGCACTGAGAGCTCTTCATCCTTACAGACTTTTCAAATCTAATTTGGATGGTTTAGATGAATTATTTTTACTTTTACTTTTTTCAAAAAAAATTAATATGTATAAAATCTAAAATAAAGATAATCTCTTAACTATCAGTTTTTCAAAAAAAAAATTTTGATTTAAAAATCACTAGTTGAAAATCTTAAATCTAGACCGTTGAAATTTTATTTGAATGATGCAAATGTCATTACAATGAATAGCCCCCAGTGTTCGTCACAATGATGAGCATTGAAACTAGTTCCATGGGGATTCAAGATAATTAGATGAGAATAATTGTTGTTTATTCCGATGAGAGGGTGATTACATTTATACACAAGAGAGAAACCAATAATTAGATGAATACAATGATGAGGATAATGTGTTCATACATAAATGATGAGTAACTGATTCATTCAGTGAGGATATACTTCTTTGTTTGAAGACAAGCAAAAGCTTAAGTTTGGGGGTGTGTTAACTCACAGAAATCGATAACATTCAAGCACATTTTCTTCTATTTTCACTTACTTTTGTGTATAAATTATGCGTATAAAAGGAATTAATAGAAGAAAATGTGCATATCAAAGTAACAAGCCAAAGTTGAAGATATTCTTGCATAGAACTATATACTTGTGTGTTTTAGTTCAAAGTAAAAAAAATGAGAATGTATCCTCTCATTTGTAGGAGGACAGAGACAAATTGGGAAGCCTTTGAAGGACCAAAGAATAATGCTTGTAGCAGCAAAGATCAAAGAAAGCTCAAGGAGGAAGTGTTGTGTTGTCGGCTTCAGCCAACAATACATACACTGAAGCAAATGGAGATCTAAACTCACTGTGATATGCTTCAACCAATAATGTGTGTGCTGAAGCAGACTGGGTCAGAACTTACTGTATTGATGCTTCAGCACTCAACCCTTGGCTGAAGCCAACAAGGATCAAAACTTACTATGTCATATGCTTCAACACACCAACGTATGCCGAAGCATACGACAAACAGTGCAACTATGCATTTTACTTGCTAAAACGCATGTGGAGGGTTTTTAAGGAAGGGATAGGCCAAAAATAGGTGATTCAACAATTTTCAAGTGTTCTTTGGAGCTTTGGGTGCTAGGGTTTTGGCTTCTTGAAGAGTTTTGACCTTAGGTTGAAGTATAGAAGAGATTTTGGGGC
Organism: Albizia julibrissin; assembly: GCA_037074505.1. Taxonomy (NCBI): domain Eukaryota; kingdom Viridiplantae; phylum Streptophyta; class Magnoliopsida; order Fabales; family Fabaceae; genus Albizia; species Albizia julibrissin. The sequence continues at coordinate 36,602,477 of CM073483.1, read as the reverse complement.
TTCAAACCTTGGTTTTTCTCATTCTTCTTCTCTTTCTTTGCTAGATTATGATTATGGCTGTAATTATTTTATATAGTTGTAGCTATTTAATGATTATGTGTAGCTAAACTCTTCACTCTAGGATTAGGTTGAGCCTTTGTATGGATTAAGACTTGATTATTCCTCTCTTTTAGTTGTTAATGATATATATGTGTTGATTTTATCATTTGCTTAATGCTTCTAAATGTTTGGCAACCATTTAGATTGAGTTTTTCATTTGGATTTGACTTGAGAAAGCTAATCTATATATAGAACTTGGACAAAATCATGCTAGACTTGAAATTTATGGATTAAATGAATGGTTTGTTAGTAACATAGAGATATAGTTACTAGCCTAACATTGTCAAATTGAGGTTGTTGCTAAATGAATATTCTTTCTTAATTGTAGCAAGAGATTGTGCATATTAAGTGAGAAAATAAACTTGGTTTTGACTTGAGAAAGCGTAGCCAAATGCTTTTGAACCTTATACTAACACATATCACCATTAAAAACACTAATGGAGAGGAAATTCATCAAGTTTTATGAAATGCAAAAGGGATAAATAATCATAGGCTTCATCTAATATTTGAAATCAAAGAATATTGTTTTACCTAGTAATTGTTAGCCTTAGAAATATTTTTAAGTTTCTCTTTCACCTCAACAATATGTTTTGGCTCAACTTAATTGAATTCACTAGGTTTATTGTTTGACCAATTTGTTACTCAAATCCTCGTGGGAACGATCTTTGCTTATCACTTTATTACTTGATGTGATCTGTGCACTTATGGTAACGAACAATGCCTTCACAAATGCCCAGTTCTATAGCTCTGTATTCAGCCTCAGTACTGCTTCTAGCGACTACACTTTGCTTTTTACTTCTCCATATGACCAAGTTTCCATACACGTACATACAGTATCTAGAGGTGGATTTCCAATCATCTTGATCACCTGCCCAATCAGTATCTGTAAACAATTCGACATTCCATTTATTGGTCTTCTTGAATAAAAACACACATCCAGGAAATCCCTTTAAATAATATAGGATCCTGTAGACTTCATTCAAATGTTTTTGTTTAGGAGCATGGGAGTACTGGATGACCACACTAAATGCAAATACAATGTCTGGTCTGGTATGAGATAGGTATATCAGTTTGCCTACTATTCATTGGTAATTTCCTATGTCCATAACTTTGCCAAGGTATGCTTCTTTATCTATTTTATCGACCCGTATTGGTGTGTCACTAAGTCTGCAGCCTATCATTCATGTTTCCTTTAGAAGGTCCAGTATATACTTTCTTTGGGAGATATAGAGTCCTCCCTTCTACTAACCAACTTCCATCCTAAGAAAGTACTTCATTTCCCCAAGGTCTTTGATTTCGAATTCTCATGCAAGGGCTTTCTTGATTTAACTAATCTCTACCTCATCGTCTCCAGTAAGAACTATGTCATTAACATGTACAATTAGAACAATCATCTTACCCTTATGATATTTAAAGAATAGGGTATGATCGCTCTGCCCTTGAGTGTATCCATGTCTTTTGAGAACCCGAGTGAATCTATCAAACCAAGCATGTGGAGATTGCTTCAATTCATATAATGACCTCTTCAACTTGCAAACTTGATTCGCCTTTTTCCCTAGGAACCTTGGAGGTAACTTCATATATACCTTTTCCTTGATTTTTATGTTTAGGAATACATTCTTCACATCAAGTTGGTGTATACCCCAATCTAGATTGACTACAATGGACAAGAGAATCCTGATTGTATTTAACTTAGCTACTAGAGCAAACGTTTCAGTGTAATCTTCCCCATATACCTGCATGAAGCCTTTTAGAACCAGTCTTGCTTTGTATTTCTCAAGAGTTCCATCTGCTTTATATTTAAGAGTGAATACCCATTTGCATCCTACGGGTTCCTTCCCTTGTGGTAGGTCAATTAGCTACCTCTTATGTCTTATTATGCTTGAGGGCTTCCATTTCCTCTAAGATGGCTTGCCTCCATTCAGGTATAGCCATGGCCTTATCAATCGTGTCTGGTACCCTGATACTGTCAAGATGAGAGACAAATGCATTATATTTAGATGAAATGGCTTTATAGGAAACAAACTCCTCAATTGGAGATTGAGTGCGTGATCTTAGCATTCTGGGCTTATTTCTTATTGTAATGGGATGATCAAGATTAGAACTCTCTGTTACCATTTTTTCCTCTTGACCTGCCTAAAGTTCTGACTCTTAGTGAGTGCTAACAACCTGTGGCTCATTATCTCTTTAGTGGCATCTTTTATAGGTATTACTCCACTTGTTTGTGTCTCCCCTTAGGCTAGGATATTAGAAGTATCAGTATTAGCAGGGATAGCAAGAGTATTATCAGGTAGTAGGAGTTTTATCAGAGGTATTAGGAGTATTATGTGTATCAAGGGTATTATCAAAGGAATTAAGAGTATTATGGGTATCAGGGGTATTATTAGGTGTATAAATTATGAAGGTTGGGTCTTCTGGTTTATCCTTCATTTGGAATTCACTTTCTCTCTAGGTCTGAATTACAGACAGGGGATAGTAGGCTATGTTTTCATGGAAGGTGACATCACAGGTCATGAAGAGGCGTTTGGAGATAGGATCATAACACTTGTATCCTTTTTGTGAGTTATACTAGCTTAGGAAGATACATCAAAGGGCTTTGGGATCAAGTTTATTGGTAGGATGAAGATGAACGTAAGATGTACATCCAAACACCTTGAGTGGTAGAGTGTTCTTAAGGTATGGGATGTTATAGTATTTGTACAGGAGCTGAAAGGGTGTTTTGTAGGACAATAGTTGGCTCGGCATTCAGTTAATGAGAAAGGTGGCAATAAGGACAACATCATCCCAATGATATTTAGGAATATTGCTATTAAACATGATGGCTCTAGCAGTTTCGAGAATACGACAATTCTTTCATTCAGCTATGCAATTCTTTCATTCGGCTATTAAACAAGATAGGAAGAAAAAGAGAGAAATATAGTAGAAGGATTAGGGAATCAATATACTATAATTTTTGTATTCCATAGCTTTTTCAATTGTACCCTTTATACCTATTTATAGCGTTCTTTGTACCCCTTTCTCTTTACCGACGTGTCCTTTCATCAAACAAACAACATATACTTTCGATGAAAAAATATAACATATTGGCAAAACAGTATCTCCTGAAGAGCCATAATCTATCGGTTAAAATATGGCTCATAGTAATTGGGGAATATCACATGTATCTACCCAAAGTTTAATATTATTTATATTATTACCCCAACACTTTGGGCTTGGGCCTAATCCATCAATGGTGGATCAGGCTATTTTTCAACATCTCCCACTCATACTTGGTGGATTAGTTACATCTTTTTTTCTTCCTTCTTTCATACTCAGTACTTTACCGTAACCGTGTAGGCATGACATCTGCATATAGGTGTCTGTACTAGAAATCTCTTATACAGAGACCAACACAAGACAACCTTCTTCATGTAGCTTGATTTTAAAATCGTGCCTCGGATATTCTAGATTTGCTTATATATACTTTCACATGGCTAATCTAATTCCTTTCGAGTCATCATAAAACTCAGATTGCCTTTCTTGTATGTTTAGTGTCCACACTTATTAAATTATTAACAATAATATCGTAAAGGACATGTCTCAGACACTAACATACTTGTGTATATTTCAAGTAATCTTCCTTTCACCCAGCTAACACTTCAATATGCATCATCAACCGCTTTCTTAAATAATACCATAGATCGCATATATCATGATCATAGGACATATGCTAAAATAGCAGTCGCTGAAGCATACCTTTGTGATACTGTTAAAGTCAAAGGATATTATGGAAGAATTAAAAACTTTATGGAACTCACACAACAATTAAGCTAGGATCTCTTTACTTGCTTCCCATTTGCGGTTCTCCAGCACATGCTGTCAAACCCCTTAACATTTCGATATTCACAGAGTGACAAGCATAAAGTTCACAAGGTATACAGAAACAGCGAAAATAATACTGATATTAAGTACAAGTTTACATTACAGGAGAATCCCCGTAGGGTTTGAAAATATACACAAAGGTACAAAGCGTTCATAAGCAGCAAAAAGTGTAAGCATAAATAACTATTGCAGCAACAGAGAGCTCCGGGTCCCTAATCACCAGGAGCCACCTTCTTGCCTTTCGAGCCACTTGCTTCAGCTATAAGGTTTTGTATTTTGGAAAAAGAATGAGATTCGAGGGAATCTCAGTAGTAACATGTTTACAAACATATAGAATGTGAAAATAGATATGCAATATCATTTCATGTAAGATGATCAAACGATATGTGTATACTTGCCCAAGGTCAAACTACATTTTGCCCTTGGTTGACTTAGCGCCCCTGTTGGGTCCCTGACCACAACTTAGTAAATTGGTGTGTCTAGGACACTAGCTCATGTTACAGAGAATGACTTTAAACATATAAATAATCACATAAGATATGCAAGAAGAAGTTACTACCTGAATCTTTTTCAAACTCGCACGTTTGTCCTACTTTTGGATTTTGGCTCAGGCTATATCCAATTCCTATCATGATTAAAGTTACAAGTAATTGGTTATTACTTGTATCATTATCGCCTTTAAATGGTATGCTACTAGTTATTTAATGCAGTTACAACAGGTTCTGCACAATACAACTTGTACAATGCAATTTCACTGTTTTTCAAAAACTGACAACTTGGTCAGACAACTTTGGAAATTCATAATTAATTCTAAAAAACTCTAATTTGACTGATTCCAAAGCAAAAATTAAGCTATTTAAATTTAATTTTGAGGAAAAATAGTTAGGTTTTCTCACTATAACCATATAATTCCCAGTAATTCATCAAACATCACTGATCCAGATAGCATTTCAGAAAACAGGGCATAAATTCAAAAATTAATATCTCCCAATATACTTGTCCAAAAATTACAAAATACCTATCAAATTAAATATCTATATCTATACTTTGATTTTTGAAATTTTCAGAAGTTTTGGATAAGATTTGGTTAACGAAAAACCACGCACACTGCCACTGCTCCAGACAGGGCAGAACCAACATATGTACATACCAACTTCAATAATTTCCAAATTGGCATACAACCATCAAAAAATCATGAAACATTGAATACCTACACAAGTTTTCCTTCTAAAGCCAATGAAATTATCAAAATTACCAAATTCCTACTCCATCTTCACGTCACCCACAGAACAGGAAGTTAGGGTTTTAAGGAGCAACTTGTTGTTTCTTTGTTTTCTCTTGCTTAATCACTTTCTTTCTACTTCTAATCACATGATTAGCTATTTAAACACTGAATGAGAATATTTAGAGTGAATTTGGGCAGCATTTCCCCATGAGTATGCTTCAGCCCATAATTGCAAAACAAGAGAAAACATAGCAAATACCAACAACAACAACACCAACAACTTGATACAAGACAAGAGAATTAAGTTTTGGTGATTACCTCTTGATTTCTTGTGATTTCTCTCTCCAAAATGTATCAGCCCTCTCTCTCTAAACCTCTGATTAACCTTTCTAATCATGATATTTAAAGAGGAGAAGAGATTAGTAGAGGTTCCTACATGATTTGCAAGCAAAATCTTCAAGTATTTATGGTTCTTACCTTGATTTTTGGATAACCCTAGCTCTTCTCTTGCTTCTTGCTCTTGCACGTTCAGCCTTCTTTATTTTTCTATTTTGATCAATTGCACGGGAATGATGGATGAAGAAGATGGAGAATTGATGATTAAATGAATCATCAAATGGCTTTTCTTGTGGCAATTCCTCATTGGTCAAGAGCTTGACTTTTATCCCATTCAATCTTGGCCATCCATCTCATCTATCTTCCCTCCATTATCTCTACCGAAATTAGATAAGAATTGAGAGAGAAATATTGATCTTGGATTATCCCATAATACCATCTCACAAGTCATTAACTAAATTCTTAAGCTTTTGCTTTTTGACTTCTTTTTCAAGCCTTGATTTTCCTTTGGTAATAATATTCCAAAATGGAATTAATAATTACCAAGTAGCCATTTTTCACTTTTTAATTCCCATTTAACTAGAATTATTGGGAATATTAGGAAAAAATAATTATTTTTCACTTTATGGAAAAATTACCGTTTTGCCCCTACATTTTATGATTTACCGAAATAAATCATTTTTTTACACTTGAAGGAAGACATTATTTATGTCATTTTATACTCAAATTTTGGTTACAATGTTAGGCCTTTAAATGGACATTATTTGCTCCTTTGTGTCCTTACTTGGCCGAGTTGTGTGTAACCGACAATTGGAATTTTTCGTAAATTATTGCACACTACAATTCACCATTTTGTTCCATTACATGTATTCATTACATAGGAGGAATAGTTGTGATTAGAAATAGGGTGTTACACATGTGGTATGAATCGCATGCTACAATGTTACTCTTACATCATAAGAGCATACATCGTTTTGCATTCTGTTATTAACACTGTCCAGACTTAAGTATAGAAACTCCTAGTATCTAAACTCAAATTCTTTCACCCTAATTAGATGTCAATATTGAAGTATTTGACGTCTAGCTATAGGCATCATGGAAGTGGATGTTGTTCGCTACCACAAGTGTACGGATCACATCAAGTAATAGAGTGATATGTAAAGATCGTTCCCACGAGGACTAAGGTAAAAGTGGGATAATTACCACAATTATGCTTGTAATTAGGTTGGGCAAAGTCATTTGAAGGATTTCAATTTGAAAGAATAATTTTGGTTCAAAATAAACTAAATTGAACTAAACAAGGCAAAAGTTGATTCTAACTTCAAGGAAATAAGGTTCTAGAATCACTTTTCCATACTTCATGAGACCAATTAATTCCCTCTTGACTAGTTTTAATGAAAAATAAAGTGTTCATCTAAGATTCACAAGTATTGAAAAAACTTTCTCAAGTCAAAACCAACATCTAATTTCAAAGAACTCATTCAATCTCTTGCAAAAAGTTAGTGAAAGTAGTCATTAAGACTCAATCTTATAATAACAATACTAGGTCAATAGGTAAATCTCTTTCCTATAAACAAACTATCCATTCAAACATGAATTTCAAGACTAGTATGACTTTATCCAATTTCTTTAAACAATATAATCTCTCTCAAGCATCATCTCATTCAACAAATTAACTAAGTGGTGATCAAGCACTTAGAGGCATTAAGCAAAAAATAAAATCAACACAAAATACTTCATTAAATGCTAGAAAATAGATAATAACAAAATCTCAATCCATATAGAGGTTCAAAGTACTCCTAGAAGAAAAATACTTAGCTACTCACAATCTTACATACATAAAATCCATACAATAAAATTGAATCCATAGAAAGCTAACAAGTAAAAGGGAAGAAAAGTGACAAAACCCAAGTAGAAACTCCAAAATATTTCTTGAAGTAACCACCCAAGCTTCAAAATCTCTTCTCTAAGGTGTCTCCTTGCTCACAATTGGTCCAAGAAGTGTAGAATGTTTGATTTTCGACTCAACCCTTCTATTAGAAACCCTAGGAATCAGTTTTAGCAAGTAAAACACATAACTGTACTTTTGTTGTTGGCTTCGGCACACTGTTGTGTGTTGAAGCATATGACATAGTAAGCTCAGATCCTCATTCACTTCGGCACACATGTCATTGGCTAAAGTATATAATACAGTGAGTTTAGATCTCCATTTACTTCAACACATGTATTGTTGGCTCTTCCTTCTAACCCATGAGCTTTCTTTGATCTTTGAGAGCTTGTATGACTTGTCATCTTCCACCTACAAAGTGGGGGCTTCATGAGCTCTTTAACTTTAACAAATAATCCTAATTATATGAATTTCACTCATGATTTAAAATTTTGTTTGTTCTATCACATTTCCTTTTATATTCTCTTTATATGCACAATTTATACCCAAAAGTAAGTGAAAAGAGACGAAAACGTGCTAGAATGTTATCGATTTCTATGAGTTAATAGATGTCCATGATTCAATCCATACTTATATTATGTTTTATGGATCTCATCTCGACATGTTGCACTATTTTCAAGGCAACATAGTTTGTGTTTCTTCTATACCATATTAGCGTATTCTAGCGCTTTACTGGTAAACGCAATTGTTTCATCTTTGCACACTCTTCCTAAGTTTTAAAGGCGATTACTCGTGTGAGAGAGACAACCTCACAAGGCTGTACAACATACTAGACATTGTATACAGACATAAAAATCAATAATGATAATTAAATACTTCAATTAATCTCAAATCTATTACATGAAGTCTGCAATTTTACATTTTGCGTACACCAAGTGCCTTTACTTGTTTTTCAAATGTCTCCTTGGCAATTGGTTTAGTTAGGGAATCAACAACCATACTTTTAGTCGAAATATGTTGTAAAATAACAATTTTTTGTGCTATATAATCTCTTACAAAATTGTAGTTAATATCTATATGCTTTGTTTTACTATGATACTTGAGATCTTTAGTATATGCTATAGGTACGATATTATCACAGTGTACTAATACTAGATTAGTGATCTCATTGTCAAAACCAAGGTGTTCAATAAACATTTTCAACCATAAAACCTCTTGTACTTCTGTGGTACATGCTATGAACTTAGCTTCCATATAAAGTAAAGCAATGCATGTCTGGTTTTTGCTACTCCAACATATAGCCCCATTGTTCAGCAATAAAGCATAACCTGAAGTCAATCTTTGCTCTTCCTTATCTTCTCCTAAATCAGCATTAGAATACCCAACTAAGCGTAGATCGCTTACTTCATAGCATAGTGCATAGTCATATTTAAGTATCTCAAGATCCTCTTTATTGCTTTCTAGTTATGCTTACTCAGATTGGATTGGAACCTACTTACAAATCCTACTGCAAAGCAGATATCTGGCCTTGTACACATCATTACATACATTAGACTACCAACAGTACTAGTATAGGGAACTTTCATCATTTTCTTTTGATCTGACTCAGTTTTAGGACACATATCATGGTTTAAGGTTACTCCATAAGCTACTGGGGTATCCAAGGGATTATAATTGCTCATATTGAATCGTTCAAGAATCTTCTTAATGTAATTTTCTTGTGAAAGAGATATGATTCTTTTTGAACGATCTCTTTGGATCTTAACTCCAAGTATATACTCCACTCCACCCAAGTCTTTCATCTTAAAATTTGATGAAATCCATTATTTAATAGCTATAACAGAATTCAGAATATTTTCAGCCAATAGTATATCATTTACATATAGGGATAATATCACAAAATTACCCTCAAAATGCTTAATATAGACATAGTGGTCCTCTTCAATCATTTGGAAATCATATGAGGTTATCGCTTTGTGAAACTTTAAATACCACTGTCTAGATGATTGCTTTAGTCCATAAATAGACCTTTTAAGTTTACAAACTTTGTTTTCTTTTCCTTTTTCAATGAAACCTAATGGTTGCTCCATATAGATTTCTTCATCCAGATCATCATTTAGCAATGCAGTTTTGACATCCATATGATGTAACTCCAAGTATAAACTATTTACTATTACTAAAATAATTCTTATAGAATTAAAGAGTACCACAGATGAGAAGGTATTCATAATCTATACCTTCCTGCTGTGTATACCCCTTTGCAACTAATCGTGTCTTATACTTATCAATTGACCCATCTGCTTTTCTTTTAATTTTGAGAACCCACTTGTTCCTAATGGTTTTCCGCCCTTTTGGTAGGTTAATCAATTCCCAAACTTGATTCTTTCTCATTGAGTTCTTTTCTTCTTTTATTTCCTTTTTCCATTCATCTTTGGTAGAACTTGATAAGGCTTCTTGTACTGAACGTGGTTCATCATCCTTGTCAGGAGTAACAATAAGTACTTCACTTTCTATTTGGAAGTGTCTCTTAGGTATACTTTCCCTTTTACTCTTTCTTGTGGGAGTTTTATGTCTTTGTCTTTTCCTTTGTCTAGGTCTTTGTGTTGACCTTTCTGAGCTCCCACTTATATTGACATTCTGGGATGATTCATGCTTATTAATATGTTCTATACTTGTTTGTTCCTGTGTCTTATAAGGAGATATAGTACGGTCAATTTCTCCCCTGCTAGGGAATTCATTTTCAAGAAATGTAGCATCTCTAGATTCAATTTCAGTCATTGTTTCATCTTCATTTTCACCTATGAAGATGTATCCCTTAGATTGTTCAGAGTACCTTATAAAGATACATTTCTTTCCTTTAGGACCTAACTTCCCATATTTATGAGAATTATTATGGATGTATGCAGCCAATCCCCATAGTTTAAGGATATTTAAATTCGACTTGCGTTTTATCCATTACTCGTAAGATGTTGAAGTGACTGATTTTGAGGGCACACGGTTAAGTATGAAGGTAGCCATCATTAGAGCATCACCCCAATATGAAATTGGTAGGTTTGCTTGTGCCATCATTGACCTAACCATGTCTAGAAGTGTTCTATTTCTTCTTTTAGAAACTTCATTCTGTTGTGGAATGCCGGGGATAGTTAGCTGTATAATTATCCCATGTTCTTTACAGAGCTATTTAAATTGATCAGAAAAATATTCACGACCTTGATCAGTACGTAATACTTCAATTTTATTGTCCATTTGATTTTCTACTTCATTTATGTATTGTCTAAAGCACTTAAGAGCCTCAGACTTATGTGATATCAAATAGACATAACCGTATCGTAAATAATCATCAATAAAAGTAATAAAATACCAAGCTCTGTGCCTTGCCCTCATACTCATAGGACCGAAAATGTCAGAATGGATTAATTGCAATAGTTGTTCTAATCTTGTTCCCTTATTGAAAGGTTTTCTAGTTGCCTTGCCTACTAGACAATTTTCACATAAGGACATTTCCATATTGGATATGAACCTAACAAACTTTCTTTTGCTAGTTTAATCATTCTATTTTGATTAATATGTCATAGTCTAGCATCCAAACAATCATGTCAACATTTGTATCAAAAGAAGTAGCAAAACAATCATGTATATTATAATCATCAATTATATCCATTACAAAAAACTTTTTTGTAAGGAAGGCTAAGCCATAAAATACATAATTGTGAAATATGTCTGCCACTTTATCATGAAAGTTTACATTAGACCTATAATTTACAAGACATTTAATAGAAACCAAATTCGGTCAAATTTCAGGAGCATAAAGCACTTTATGAAGAAATAATTCTTTTCCATTTCGCAAAGTTAATTTGCAGGTTATGATTCCTTTAACTTTAATCTTTGCATTATTGCCTACATAAAGCCACTTACATCTATCTAGAAACTGACGGTATTCTACATAGAATCCTCGATCCCTAGTCACGTGGTCTGTTGAATCTAAGTCCAAAATCCAAGAAGAACATACATTGTCTGTTAGAAAAACAATACTTGAAATATAAGAAACATGTGAATTCACATAATTCACTAGTACATTTTCATCCTTATTTTGCTCAGTGCAATCCTGTGCAAAATGACCCATCTTTTGGCAGGAAAAACATTTGAATTTCCTCAGGTCATTTTTCTTCTTCTTCCCACCCTTTTTGCCTTTCTTCTTGAATTCCATTTTACCTTTTATAAACTTAGTCTCTTCTTTCTTTCCATTCTTTTGGGATTTCTTTCCCTTCTTAAAATCGGGTTTTGTATAAGAAGGACCTACACCCTCAGTGTAATAAGCATGGCCAGAGGATTTATATGCCTTCAACCGTTCATCCTCAAGTTCCAAGTGTTTGGCCACATCATTGAAAATCTTGATGTTTTCATTATGGGTTAGAATAACCTTCATGTGCTCCTAATTAGATGGCAATGATCTTATCACTACCTGAACTTGTTGTTCATCAGACAAGGTATGCCCAGCTTCCTTTAATTATCTAATCATATTTGCCATCTCTTTTAGATGTTGTTTCATGAAAATGTTTGGCCTAAGCTTATACTTGTTAAACTTAATAGTTAACCATCTAAGCTTAGTGGTGGACGTGCCACCAAACCCGTCTTTTAGTGCTGCCCATATGGCTTACGCTATGTCATTTTCCTCATATTCGCACATGAGGTTATCGTCCATTGTGCTTAGCAATGTAATTCTTGCAATGTTATTCTTCTTTTTCCAAGCCTCATATACCTCTTAGTCTCTCCTGTGTTGGGCCGTATTCCCAGCAGTAGGTTGCATTACAACCGTTGTCAAAGGCTCAATTGCCTCTTGTTCTTCTAAAATATAATGCACATTTTGATGCCAGATATCTCAATTATCACCATTTAATTTGTCCCCTTTATTTAACTCAACAATGATATTCTTAGTTGCCATATTCAATTATGTGACAAATCCATTTCATATTTATTATGTCTCTCCAAAAAATTGAACTATATGACATCTCATATATAGCACAATATAGTATACAATGTCTTGTACTTATATTATTCTTAACCAAAAAAAATACTATTAAATTCATGATCAGGAGTATACATTTGTATCTCCTATCACACAAATATTAATAACATTACTAAACTCTGTCAAGAATTATACAAATACTTTTACAATTTTAATTCTTAGAAGTATCATCTTCTAAAAGCTCCCACTTATCAAAAACATATAATTATTGAATAATCAAAAAATATTAACTAAAACATGCTTCATCTTAACATCAAAGTAAGATAAAATATCCATCTATAAGAAAATATGTTTGTAACACATTCAAACATGAAATGAAGCAATTTGGATCCAACAAATAAATTTTAGAAGTTGCAAAATGGTTTAAAACATTAATAAACACATTTAAAATGTTATAAATATACATCAATTAGTGTCCAAAATACTCATATAGTATATCACATTAAAGATCTTGAATTTATGGATTTTTAGGAACAAACGACATTTTATTTGGACTTAGCATGAGCCCCCACGCACCAAAAGAAGATAGAAAATTGGAAAATAAAACAGAAAAAAAATCCCACTCTCATGGGTGGTGCGTGTCATCCACGCGCCGCCTTCCAGTGGCTATCCGGCAACACGTGATGATCCTTTAGCCTCCATGCACCACGCTCTCTCAGAAGGTGGCTGCCACATGTCAAAAGGAGATGCCACGTAGCTTTCTTCCAGATTTTTTTTTCAAACGATAATACTTTTTTTATGAAACATTTTTTTCTTAATCTAGGCCTCAACTATTGGGCCAAGAACCAAAAACTTTTTTTTCCTTTTCGGCCCAAATGCTTTTCAACACATTTTTTTTCTTAAAAGAAACGACATCGTTTTGAGGCAGGAGGTCATCTTCAAACTCTCGCCAGGTTAGACCCGACCAGGATGGAGGGAAGGGTCGGGTCCGTCCGACCCGAACTTCTCTCCTTTGTACCTCCTTCGTCCAAAGTCTATTTTTGACCTTTTTGGTGTCATTTTCTTTATTTTTTTGAGCTCTACGCAATGTGACTAATTTTAAATCCTAATTCTTTATTTTTCAAATGACCCAATACTAAAACAAAACTTTCTTCGTTTCATCCAGAAAGAAAATTTTTAATCCCACATAAATCACAGAGAATAGAAAAACATATATATGCTCACACACAAATATATATATATATATATATATATATATATATATATATATATATATATATATATATATATATATATATATATATATATATATATATATATATGTAAGCATATGGAGTCATGTATAGGCCGGAAAAAAAATTTTGATTAAGACATGCTTCTTATTCACATGAGCCTCAGAATTAAATTTCATACTCAATTTTGCATATTCATATAGAAAGCAAATCTTGACTCAAAATAATCTTATACAGGCTATGGAAAAACCTAGCTCTGATACCATGAAAGAAAATTCGGGCGTACTTAGAGTGTGACCGTTAAGCTTTTATGCCCACGCTTAATGAGATCACAGTGACAAAAGCGATTATGACGCACACCAAATACACCACAAGATAGGAAGAAGAAGAGAGAAATATAGTAGAAGGATTAGGGAATCAATATACTATAATTTCTGTATTCCATAGCTTTTTCAACTTCACCCTTTACTCCTATTTATAACGTTATTTGTACCCCTTCCTCTCTACCGACGTGTTCTTTCATCAAATAAACAACATATCATTTTGATGGAGAGACATAACATATTGGCAAAACAGTATCTCCCGAAGAGCCATAATTTATCGGTTAAAATATGACTCATAGTAATTGGGGAATATCACATATATCCATCCAAACTTGTATATTATTTATATTATTGCCCCAACACCTTGGGCTTGGCCTAACCCATCAAGGGTGAATCAGACTATTTTCCAACACCTAACAATTATCTTCTATAATCTTTAGATTTAATTCATACCTATAATCATGGGATTCCTAATAATATATTCTAATAATATATGGGATTCTACATAGATAAAACTGGAAAGACCTATTTAAAATTTCAGTGAAAAGGGATTTGTTCCTTATATGAAGGATCATCCTTATGAGAGAGAGATTGTGTGTTCCTTATAAAAAGGATCGGGGGAATATAAGATCTCATTTGGAGAATAAATAAAATCTTATATTAAAGACCAGAGGTAGTATTTAATTATATTGTGTGATTGTGTATCTATATCCAAGCAAGGGAAAGAAATATAAAACTTCCATAAAGGGTACTATTGATTATGATAAGGCGATCTACTTATTTCATAAATAACACATGTTCATGCTTAGTTTTGTAAGTTGTAATGAAAAAACAAGTTACATGGATCCCAATGATGTAATTCATTTTTCCCCCTTTAAGGGTGAGGGTTGTACCTGAGGAAGCATCCTTCTTAGATGATAAGGGCACCGGAAACACCGACGGAGCAGTTGCGTATTTGAACAGCGGCCAAGTCAAAACAAGCAAGGCAGTCACTGATGGAGAGGTAGTTTCTGCACTGAAAAAGGCCGTACGCCGGATTGTTACCCTTTACCACCTAGGCCGTCGCGAAGTGCTTGCTTTGGTTGCTGATCTGAGCTCTCAGGTCTCGTAGTGTTATGTTTCAGCTGTCACTGAAGATGGACAAGTCACTCACGTTGTATAGGTTGCAACCTATTTCCACAAAGTTGGTCTGTGGGTCCGAAACGACACCGTCAATAGTACTCCATGACCAGATTATCAAACTTACGAAGAAGACCAAGTGAGGTTTTTGTTGCTGGTGCTGCAACAACTTGGCATTCTTTTTTTTCTCTATACTTGCAGAAGAGAGAGAAGATGCGGAGTGAATAAAGAAAAGGAATATTATGTGTGTGTGTCTGTGCGTCCATGTATGAAGATAGAGTTTTCATTACTATTAAAAAAAATGAAGATGATTATGGTGAGCGTTGACCAAGAGAAGTGTGAATAGTCTGTGGATAGCTGTTATATATATATATATATATATATATATATATATAAAATAAACGCACTTAAATTTGAAATTACAACGTCAATCCAATTTCTTTCTCTGTTATCTTACACATTCTCTTTATTAAATTTTTATAACCCATTTCTCCAATTTTTTTTTAATTCACCTAATAAATTTTTTCCTTCCAATCCCCTCCAAATCCCTTCATTCAATTTTTTTTTTTATATTTTCTATGCACCTCCTGAGCCAAAAACACGTGGTTTTAATATTTTTCTGTAAAAAACACTTTTTTTAGTGTGATTGTGAACTTTTGAGTTTGATTATTTCAATGTTCGAAAAACCGGACCGGACCAATCTAGTTCATCGCTTGAACCAGAACTTTTTTGAACTAGCGTGACTCGTTTAGACTGGCATAACTCGTGAAAACTGTTGGGTTGGGTGGGTTACCCAGGTCACCTTTTATAAAAAACATAATTGCCGAGAAACACAAAAAACTCTGAGAAAGAAAAAAAATGGAGGAAGAAAAGAAGAAACTTAGAGAAGGAAATGCCAAAAACACTTACTTTGAAAGAGAACCCCTGGAAAATCATGATAGAAAATGAACTGAAATTGTTTTTAGGGTACAAACTATGAAATCAAGAGGAAGAGGATGATCATTGAGGCTGTGCGAGTGCCAGTGCCAGTGCAAGAGAGTAAGATATCGAGGAGTGAAGAAGAAAGAAGTTGGAGCAAGGTACTGTCAAATAAAGCACCCAGTGATGACCCTCCTGCAACGTATTATTAGAAGGAAGATGGAAGTGGTTGAAGGGAGTTAAAAGACTAGAGAAAGAAAAATCAAAGAGGCAGAGAGAGAGAAGGTTTCTGATTTCTGATTCAATGAGGATGTGTATTGAAAAAGGAGAAGATGAACAGACATGGTTTATGATTTCTTATTAATTAAAGTCTACTGCACATTGGAAAAGAAGCAAGAGATCTTATTACTTTGCACTCTTCAACCTTATCTGGCACGTTGAAGGAGGAATTAGTGATAGCTGGAGAGCGAATTAAAAGGAAAAAAAAAAGAATAAATAACAAACAGAAAAGAAGAGGATCCGAATTCAATGGTAAGTTGTTAACGTGAAGGAAAGGAAATTAAAAGAAAAAATTAAGAAAAAAGCATAATGAGAATGAGTATTATTAACCAATTAATTTTCATAAAATATAAAATGGATAATAAAATAAAATATAATCTATTAAATTATATTATTGACAATTAAATTATATTATTTTAATATGGCAAGTCAGACCCCGATCTGACCCACTAACCCTTGAACTACTGCTTCAATCGATTTAGTGTCCAGTCTGATTTTTTTGAACCATGGAGTATTTTGAGATTTGAACTCTCTTTCTTTGTAATTAAGTTTAATTATTTGTGTTTTACTAACTCTAATTTATTCACTTGAGGATTAATGCCTTTCTATCTAAATATTAATTTTTTCACTGTTATAAATAAATATTTTTATATTTTTTAATTAAATTATATTTGTACACCAAAAAAATTAAATTATATTTTTTAAAATTATGACCATTTTGATCCCCGTTGGACAATTAATCCTTAAATTATTTTCTTAACCAGATCAACAACTGATTCGATTACCTTGGAATTCATACTATAAGATAACAATGGAAGTTAAAGTATTGTAATTTTTAATAAATTTAATTAGTTAACCTACTAATAACCCCTTTATTATTAGTTTTTGTGAGGTTTATTAAAGTGGACTTATATTTTGTATTAATAGTATTACAAATGGAACAAAAAAGGGGACCGGACCGGCCGGTTCGACCGGTGACCGGTCGGTGGTCCGGTCCGGTTCATGTATCAAACCGTTAAATCGGTCGAACCAGTTTGAACTGGTTAAAATCGGTGGTTTGACCAGTCCAATTTTTACTTCTTTTTTTCATGAAATATATTTTTTTATTCCTCTAACTACTATTTCACGCTATTTTTTAGGGAAAAATGAAAGTTTGAAGACAAGAAAAAAGTAGGTAAATAAAGAACAAATCTAAAAAAAGAATATTTTGAGGGATATAATAATTAACTAATTATAGGAAAGAAGATATCATTATATAAGTATAGGCACCATAACTAATACTAATAGATTTTAAGCATTTTTTTAAAGATCTTCAATTTTATCTATAGAAATTTAAAAATATATTAATATATATATTGCCACTAATAAATTGTAATATTATAATATGACTGGTCCGACCACCGGTTAGACCCCGGTTAACCCATTGACCCTTGAACCAATGCTGTGACCGGTTCATTACCCGGTTTGATTTTTTGTTCCTTGCTATTGCATGTCATTCCATTTATTTTAATATAATTATCAAAAAGAAAATATATGTGCACTGGATAACAATAAATATTAATTTACATAGTTTAAATTGTTTTACTAAATATAATATAATATAATAAAAATATAATATAGGGCGAAGGTGTAATGTCCTGAATTTTGAGACAAAATGCTTGAAATTAAGCCTGGATTAAGTGGACTGCTAGACCCTGGTGTAGCAAATGTCCCTATGAGGCATGTTTAAATTCTCTAAAATTTCTTTATATCCTTGGATATTAAAAGGAATTATATTGGTGAGCTAAAAAGCTCAGGGAATAACAAAACAAAGCAATTAGAAGTCACACATAATATAGTAAAGTGGAACACAAAGTAATTTTGCCATCGGTGAAATTCCCGGTGTGGCAGTGGTGATTGTGTGACATTTTTTGATGGGTAAATGATGGTGAAAAATTATGTAACTTTCCAAAATGAAATTAGACTTATCAAACTTTAATTTGATAGGTCATATAAGTCATTTGGAGTTGTACACAAAGAGAAATGAAATTTTGAAGTTAGCCTAGCGAAATTAATTATTTTCTAGGACAGCATTCAAAGATTAAAATTCTAGACAGAGTGAGCTTCTAATTGATCAAATTTTATATTTTTCCTTAGTACTAGACTCAATAAGGGTTACATAGCCTTTGGAATCACTCCAATTGGAAATTATTACAATTAGATATAAATTTTCAAAGTTTAATGAAAATTCTGTCAGATTAAGCATTTTGTGCGGAAATTGTAATTTTGGACCAATCATGGCTTGACACGTGGCAAGTTAATTGGACCACCCATTCTCCACCTTCTTCTTTATTCATTCTGCATGCAGAAACAATCAGAAAAGAGAGAGAGAGGTGAGTTGATGAAAATGGAGAAAAGAAGAGAGAGAAATTTCAAGGCTCTGAAACACTACCGTAACAGCGTCCTCTCTTAAAGTACCTTTCAGGAAACTTCTTCTATTCATCGCAAGCTTCATTTCTACGGTTTCGGATTTTTAATTGGAGGTGTTTGGTACCGTCTCCCTTTCCGGAGTATTGCCAGAATTCCGAACCGTTTGCAGAAACGGGTAGAGGTAAGCGTAAGCTTCCTTTTTAACGGATTGATTTGATGTTTGGATGAGTATATTGGAAGTTGGGTACTATTCATTCTCATAAGAAAATGGTACTTTCAATGGTTAAATCATGTCTAATAAGTGTTTAAATAGCTAATCATTTTATTAGAAGTAGAAAGGAAGTGATTAAGCCAAAGAAAATGAGAAACCGACAAACTCTTTCCGGGAACTCTAAATTATTGTTTCTGTTCTTGATATTTCATGGAGAAGAACTGGAAATTTGGTAATTTTGATACTTCCATTGGCTTTATAAGGAAAAATTGTGTAGATATACAAGTATTCATGATTTTTGGATGCTTGTATATAAATTTGGGAAATTATGAAACATATATGTGCATGTTGCTTAAATATGTCTTGTGTGGTAGTCATTGTTGTGCGTGATGTTTGAAGGTCTAAACCTTATCCAAAAATTCCCAAAATTTTCCTGAATTAAATTATACATAATGAGCTTTCACATGATAGGTAATATGAAGGATTTGGACAAGTTTGCTAGGAGTTATGATTTTTTCAAACTATGGTCATGTGAATCTGGGAATTTCGAAAATAGTATGTTTGTGCGTGATATTTCAAATACCAAACCTTATCCAAAAATTCTCAAACTTTCTAGACTTAAATTAGAGACATATATATTTAATTTTATGGGTATTTTATAATTTTTGGACAAGTATATTTGGAGATATGAATTTTTAAATTTCTGTCCTGTTTTCTGGAAAGAAACCTGAAACCGTGTGGTTGGGCGAAATTATGGGAATTTTGTGGTTATGGTGGCCAAAATTTAGTATTTTTATGTGAAATTATATTTAAATATCTTCACATAAGAATTGGAACCACTCAATTTGGAGTTTCCTAGAATTAATGGTGAATTTTCAAAGTTAATTGTGTTAACTGAAATTCTGAAACAGAGATTAGAAAGAGGAAATTCCATGTTAAAGTGTTCACATATAGCTAATGGCTATATGTTCCTTTGAAAATAGACCTAAAGAGGGTTGAATAGAGCATTGAATTATGGCTCTAATAATGTGATTGGTTATATAGGCCCATGAAGTGACAAAGAAAAAGCAATGGTTGGCGGATCAAGGGATAAGAAGAGAAGGACATAAAGTCCGAGAGGTAGTGAACTTACCTTTTCTACATGTATGTGATATGTATTTCTTGCATTGATTATGTGACTGTTTTTCCTATTTGTGTGGAACATGTATGATTGGTTGAAACTTTGTTATATTTGTGCAATGGCCATATGTATGTCATAACATCGAGCATGCAGTATGTCATTATGTTAGCATTAAATAGTGTAGGCAAGCATGTCATGCATTCATATATATCTGGCATGCATAGTAGTAATGTTTGCTACTGAGATTCTCTCGAATCTCACTCCTCCCTACCAACCATTTAGACAGGTGAAGAGTGCAGGAAGATATGCATCGAAGGAGATATGAAGGTGAAGTGAAGATCGTAGTGAAAAACACTACTATTTGTATTTTATGTAAGAGTGTGGTGGTTATATGTAATTAAACATTTGATGTATATGTGGCTATTGAAAATAAGGTATTACAGTTTTGGTATCAGAGCAGTGATTCTGGCAATAGAATTGTCTGCTTAGAGATAAAGGCCTAGTCAGAGCAAAGGATTCTAACTCTAGCTTGCATTCTCTGCTTAAATGAATAGTATGGTGATCTCCTGTTAATGCTACTGTAACAGGGAGTTACAGATAGCAAAGCAACCTAAGGAGTTAGACCACCCCTATTTGTGAAATTAGCTTATTGAAGGAAGAGGTAATGGTCTATGTAGAGGAAGTGGTTCCGCATGATAGGGATGTTAGCGATGCCTAATCCCATTAAGGATTCCTCTATAGGTGATAGTGACAATGAGATCCTAATAATAGAAGAGGAAGCATAGGATTTAGATTCTCTTGCTAACTCTAAGGCTCTTGATTTGAGTTAGAGTATGACCCAGATTTTCCCCTGCATTATGAAAACACATAGGGGACTATACCAAGAAGCTGGTACTGCTTATGTTTCCTTACAGGGACAGTATCTACCATTTCTGGGTAGGATAATATGCTATATTGGGATTGAGGTATATATGGGATACCGATGCCCAGAAATATGTGGGCCGATATAGGCACTAATATCCCGGATACCCTCAGAACTCCGTGGTTAAGCGTGCTCAGGCAAGGAAAATCCCAGGATGGGTGACCCCCTGGGAAGTACCTTGAAAATTTCAAATCTTTTAATTAAAGGTTTGGGATCATGATTAGAGGTTCTTAAATGACCTAAGGAATGACTAGAGGCATGGAGATGATAAAGTAAGTGTTAATCTTTAATCTAATCATTTATGTTGCAGTGAGTACTGCCAAAAACGTTCATCTAATGAGGTTATGGAAATTTGAGGTATAGTGATTGTTTTGAGGCTTCTCCATGCTATTTAGTTATGATATACAGTGATGCATGATAAGTGGTGATTAGCCGTATGCTTATCCTAGAGGATCTGAATTGATGATACTGAAGGTTAAGGATATGGTTGAATCAAATCTAAGCTTAAATGGTGCTTAGGTCAAAATATGAATAAAAAGTTACACTATGGTTTTGTTCCATAGAGGAAGCTGAACCTTGTGAATAATGTTAAACCTTCAGTAATGTTGAAGGACCCGAAACCGTAGAGGTTAGAATAGGCGCTATTGATTTTGATTCTTAGCGTGCCTATTGGGTATGATTGAGGAAAGTGATTTTTCGATTTACGTAATGTTGAGGTTATAAGAGTTAAACCATAACCTGAGAATCGAATCCAATAGTTAAATTGATTCTACAGGAATTTGAAATAGCCTGAGTGGCTTGAGGTACTAGCATATAGTACAGAAATGCATATAAGGTTACTGGAGGTTGCTAGTTGCTAATCTAGCATAAGGAAAGATCTTAATCGTAGAATATTCCCTCAGAATTGTGATTATGCCTAGAGTAGGACCGATATTGAAAGTTTACGTCAAATGACCCCAAATGAGAGAGCAGGTTATATAACTACTAAAGAAGAAGGACCTTATGAGATTTAGATCTCATTATAATGATACTCCTATTCAGAGGCGACCAATCGGACAGAGCTACCTACGGAGGATTCTGATCGGAAAGGGCTATCTACAGGGAGTTCTAATCGGAAAAGGATACCTATGGGGAGATTTGATTGGAAAGGGCTACCTACGGAGGGTTCTGACCTAGAGGGGAAGACCAGGTGTATGGGCGTCTACGTGAAGCACCAAATGCAGTACCGTAGTGTGAAGCCACCATGACATCGAACTATAGTGTGTAGCCGCCGTGATGACAAACTGTGGAGTGAAGCTACCGTGACGTTGAAATTGTAGAGTAGAGCTACGGGGACGTCGACTCTCAATAGTGGTATCTATAATGAGTCTTCTATCGCATAATTTTCCTTGAGAAGAAGGGTCAGGTGACCCAATAAATTGTCATGGGTGCTCCAGTGCCGAATGATGAAAGAGATTAAGGAAAGCTACTCTTTCTCTCGTATCTTATGTAATGGTTTTGCATGTATGTGTTTACCATCGAGTGTATTCATGTTATGAATATACGATGGGCAGTAGACCTTTTAGGCCAGTGAGTCCTTAGGAAGTTAGACCTGATGGGCAGATGCCCGAGGCTGTAAGACCCATGATGTCTATGACATAGGGGTGATTCCCTGGGCAGTAAGACCTAATGAGCATTCATAAGTTACAGGGTGGTCAGTCGAGGCCTATCTTTACGCGAGTAGATGCCACAGAGATTTCTATTATGCACAAGTAGTCGCTCAGAGCCTATTTTGCGCAAGTAGACACTCGGGGCCATGGAAACTCCTGTTATGCACCAGTGGAATCCCGGGGCCTATCTTTACGCGAGTGAACACTTGGGGCCATGTGACTTGTGGGACGAAAGTCCAGCAGATGTCATTAGGCTATATGCTAACATATTGAATGCTCTTGTGATAGTCATGATTATGATGGTTTGTTTAGCATGCTTCGTAAACATTACATAAGAGTATGAACGGCTTGAGTAGCAAGAGATAAAGCCTATATAATAAGTTCAGAATACCTAGTGAACTATGTGTTCTAAGTAGTTAGACTCATTGAGTAGTTAGCTCAATGGTACCAGGAGGCTTAATAGCCTTAATGTCTTAGGTTTTATCGTTAGGGAGGGTTCCCTTAGGGGATAGTGTGGGTAGGCTCCAAACGAGTTTTACCTTCTGATCCCCGTGGGGGGTAGAAGTTAGTCGGATGTCTTGTGCGACTGCAGCGTGAGCCGAGTGCCATTGTAGTGGGCCTAGTGGGGCAGTCCACTACACAAGAAGGTGAGCCCAGTGGAGGGGTAGAAGTTGGTTGGATGTCTCGTGCGACTGCAGCGTGAGCCGAGCGTCGTTGTAGTAGCTCTAGTGAGGTAGTTCGCTACACAAGAAGGTAAGCTCCGTAGAGGAGTAGAAGTTGGTCGGATGTCCAGTGCGACTGCAGCATGAGCCGAGCGCCGTTGTAGTAGGCATAGTAGGGCAATCCGCTACACAAGAAGATGAGCCCCGTGGAGGGGTAGAAGTTAGTCGAATGTCCCATGCGACTGCAGCGTGAGCCGAGCACCATTGTAGTAGGCCTAGTGGGGCAGTCCACTACACAAGAAGGTGAGCCCTATAGAGGGGTGGAAGTTGGCTAGATGTTTTGTACAACTGCAATGTGAGCCGAGTGCCATTGTAGTGGGCCTAATGGGGCAGTTCGTTACATAAAAATGATACCAAGGTTCATCGAGCGTGGTTTTAGTGACAAATGTCGCGTGCTTGATACCTTAAGAGGTTCCTTTTGAGGGATATTAGGAGTGACCATTCTATAATCTTGCCACACTCAAGCCTGGTGAGCTAGGGGGTGTAGGCCAGACTCCCGTACAGCTGCAGAAGGTGCTTATTGAGTGTAGCTCTGTAGTGGGCCTAGTGGGAGGGTTGTATTCAGTAGAGGTGATGGACTAAATGTCCTAATGCCCTAAAATGTGAGATGTATTGAAAATGAAGCCGAGTAGAGGCTTGAGGTAATAAGACTCGAGATGCAAGTTTGCATTGGACAAATGTTCAGGGGCCATAAGACCTATATGTTGTTAGATATGATTAGTTTTGATGATGTCAAATATAGATGTCAAATATTAAGAGAGCAAAAGTTTGCATAGTATACTTCTCTAGTACATTGATTAACTACTATTTAATATTACATATCTTGTAGATTAGTCAAGCAATGAAAGAAAGAGATTGAGGAATGAAGAACTTGCAAGAATTAATGAAAAATATGAAGATTCAAGTTTTATGGGTACTGTAGCAGTGGGCACTGTAGCATAGGGTCACTGTAGCGTATTTCACTGTAGCAATACTGTAGCATCGAGTGATTTTAACAATCACTCGAGTGATTTCAGAATCACTCGAGTGATTCTAAAAATCACTTATAGTGATTCATTGTTCACTCGAGTGATTTGCAGTTTTCCAGACTCTGTTTTTCGTTTAGCTGAGTGACACCTAGTTATTTGATTATATCTCTCAAAATACAACTCCGATTGAGACCAAACCAGTTGCATATGAAAATAGACTCCCAATGCGTCATTTTAACACTAGAAGAAACATCAAAAGAGCTCAGATGAAGGAGATATAAGTGTTTGAATCTGGCCTTCACATCAGCGTCACTCTCTGGAACAGGTTTGGTATTTTGGCTATAACTCTCAAACCATTGATCTTATTGTATTGAAACCAGTGCCATATGAAACTAGACTTTAAGAGCTTTCCATTGATACATAATAGAGAAATTTTAGAGCTATATTCAAAGAGTTATGCCATCTGTAATTTGACCCCTGTTTGCTGTCAAATTGGAAGTGGAAGTTTCGAGTCCAAGTGATCTGAACAGAGAGCACCCGAGTGATTTTTATAATCACTCGAGTGATCAGGAAGATCACTCGAATGATCAGGAAGATCACTCAAGTGATCATTAATAATCACTCGAGTGAAATGTGTCAGAATGCATATCACTTCCAGTGGCGCAGAAATCACCGGAGGAATTTTTCACTGTTTGCAATTTCACTTCCAGTGATATGGATTTCACTCGAGTGATATGAGATTTTTCAGAATCACTTCCAATGAATCAAAAATCACTGCAAGAAAAATTCACTGTTTGCAAAATCACTTCCAGTTATGCCAAACTCACTCGAGTGATTATGTTGTTTTCGTAGATCACTTCCAGTGGATGTTGAATCACTTCCGGTGAATTACACACTCTCTCAAATCACTTCCAGTGGTTGCTGAATCACTTCCGGTGAATATTAAAATTCCTCATATCACCTCCAGTGCCTTAATGGATCATTTCCAGAGAATACTAATATGCATCAAATCACTTCCAGTGAACCAGAATGCACCTCCAGTGAAAGCCAGTATGCCTCAATTTACTTTCTGTCAGATAATATCCAAGCAAGTGATTATGTTGATTTTGCAGATCACTTCCAGAGACGTGCCAAGATCAACTGATATGAAATTTTGTCAGTTTCACTTCTTGTCAGCATCTATGATCACTCAGTGCACTCTTCTAAATCAGAATCAGTTCCAATGACAGTCACATCCAGAAATCAAGATTACTGCCGGTGAAATGCTTATACAGTCAAGTGTTAATTGTTTTATCAAAACCACCTCCAGTGAAGTTACACCACACTCAAATGATTCTCATGTTTCAGAATATCACTGCTAGTGAATTAGATGTTAACTCAAGTGATTCACTGTTCTCATCAGAATTACTTCCAGAAACAAAGAAAACAACTAGAATGATTTCATGGTGCACTCTACTGATATGGATCACTTCCGGTGAAGTAGTTATCCACTCGAGTGATATTTAAAATATTCTCTAACGGCTATTTTCTGTCAGCGCATTACAGGTATTCTACTACAGTTCACATGGGAAGCAACCGACGAATATTTAACGATGACGAATCATGGGCAATATCAATATTCAACAGACGAGTCAACGAAACGTGCAAACAACTGAAGCATTTATCAGAGCATGATCATGGGCAACGGTTGAATTACTTATCAGAGAGCACGATCAGATTTCAACGGGAAGATATATTTGAATACTCCAACGGCTCTCAACATTTGCTATATAAACCAAGGCATCCAAAAGAATACATGACAGTGACAAAATACACGAGCAAACAGAAATGATGAAGTAGCGAGAACCCAACTGCCAATATGCTGTTGTCATGAATCTTCGTCTCTTACATACTCTCTATTAATATCTGTTTTTCCTTGTCATGTATAATTGAGAGTGAGAATATTTTGTATTGTACTTCAGTGAGCATTTATACACTCTGTGAGAGAGCTTGTAAACACTTCATCTGTATTTCAGAAGTGTTCTCAAGGTAGAGGGACCTTGAGTGGATTGATTACCTTATGGGGAAGCTGTAGAGTGAATTGCCAGCAAGACTTTCTTCTCAGACTAACAACGTGCAAGCAGTAGAGAAGTTCGTAAGACTTACAATGGTGTAAGCAGGAGAGAACGTTGTTGCTCATAAGACTTACACAGCTAAGCAGGAGAGAAAGGTTTTCGGGATTGCTTTGATTGACTTGCCATAAGAGAGAGTAACCTTACCGTGTGTAAGGGGAGTACTTTGTAAGAGATTTGTAGAGGCTTATCTTGTGCCCAGTTAAACAAGAAGATAGTGGATTGGAAATCTCAGGATGAGCCTGGGGACTTGACGTAGGTCATCGTTGATTGGACCGAACCAGGATAAATTACAGTTTGCATCCTCTATTCCCTAAGCTTTTACATTTCCAGCATATATGATCTATATATCTGCTTATGAATTTATAGTTCCATATGTATTGAATTAGAATGGGAGAAAGATAGACTAAATGTCTAGAAATGATTCTCCGAGGTACAGATAATAACATTTGATGTTCAAAATTTTGAGGACGAAATTTATTGAATGGGGGGAGAGATGTAATGTCCTGAATTTTGGGACAAAATGCTTGAGATTAAGCCTGGATTAAGTGGACTGCTAGACTCTGGTTTGGTAAATGTCACTATGAGGCATGTTTAAATTCCTCAAAATTCCTTTATATCCTTGGATATTAAAAAGAATTATATTGGTGAGCTAAAGAGCTCAGGGAATAACAAAACAAAGCAATTAGAAGTCACACATAATATAGTAAAGTGGAACACAAAGTAATTTTGCCACCGGTGAAATTTCCGGTGTGACAGTGGTGATTGTGTGACATTTTTTGATAGGTAAATGATGGTGAAAAATTATGTAACTTTCCATAATGAAATTAGACTTATCAAGCTTTAATTTAATAGGTCATATAAGTCATTTGGATTTGTACACAAAGAGAAATGAAATTTTGAAGTTAGCCTAGCGAAATTAATTATTTTCTAGGACATCATTCAAAGATTAAAATTCTGGAAAGAGTGAGCTTCCAATTAGCCAAAGGTTATATTTTTCCTTAGGACTACACTCAATAAGGGTTGTATAGCCTTTAGAATCACTCCAATTAGATATTTTTACAATTAGATATGAATTTTCAAAATTTAATGAAAATTCTGTCAGATTAAGCATTTTGTATGGAAATTGTAATTTTGGACCAATCATGGCTTGACACGTGGCGAGTTAATTGGACCACCCATTTAATCAATTCTCCACCTTCTTCTTCATTCATTCTACATGCAGAAACAATCAGAAAAGAGAGAGAGAGGTGAGTTGATGAAAATGGAGAAAAGAAGAGAGAGAAATTTCAAGGCTCTGAAACACTACCGTAACAGCGTCCTCTCTTAAAGTACCCTTCAGGAAACTTCTTCTACTCGTCGTAAGCTTCATTTCTACTGTTTCAGATTGTTAATTGGAGGTGTTTGGTGTTGTCTCCCTTGCCAGAGTATTGCCAGAATTCGGAACCGTTTGCAGAAATGGGTAGAGGTAAGCGTAAGCTTCCTTTTTAACCGATTGATTTGATGTTTGGATGAGTATATTGGAAGTTGGGTACTATTTATTCTCATAAGAAAATGGTGTTTTCAATGGCTAAATCATGTCTAATAAGTGTTTAAATAGCTAATCATTTTATTAAAAGTAGAAAGGAAGTGATTAAGCCAAAGAAAATGAGAAACCGACAAACTCTTTCCGGGAACTCTAAATTATTGTTTCTGTTCTGGATACTTTGTGGAGAAAAATTGGAAATTTGGTAATTTTTATGCTTCCATTGGCTTTAGAAGACAACATTGTGAAGGTATACAAGTGTTCATGATTTTTGGATGCTTGTATATAAATTCGGGAAATTATGAAACATATATGTGCATGTTGCTTAAATCTGCCTTGTGTGGCAGTCAGTGTTGTGTGTGATTTTTGAAGGTCTAAAACTTGTCCAAAAATTTCGAAATTTTCCAGACTTAAAGTAGACATAATTATCTTTAACATGATAGGTAATAAGAAATATTTGGACAATTTTTCTATGAGTTATGATTTTTCAAAGTCTAGTTATGTGAATCTGAGAATTTCTGGAATAGTATGTTTATGCGTGATATTTCAAGGACCAAAAATTATCCAAAAATTATCAAACTTTTCAGAATTAAATTAGAGACATATAGCTTTAATTTGATGGGTAGTTTGTAATTTTTGGACAATTATATTTGGAGATATGAATTTTTAAATTTCTGCCTTGTTTTCTGGAAAGAAACTTGAAACAATGTGGTTGGGCGAAATTCTGGGAATTTTGTGGTTGTTGTGGCAACAATTTAATATTTTTATGTGAAATTATATTTAAATATATTCTCATAAGAATTGGAACCACTCAATTTGGAGTTTCCTAGAATTAATGGTGAATTTTCAAAGTTAATCGTGTTAACTGAAATTCTGAAACAGAGATTAGAAAGGGAAAATTCCATGTTAAAGTGTTCACATATAACTAATGGCTATATGTTCCTTTGAAAATAGACCTAAAGAGGGTTGAATAGAGCATTGAATCATGACTCTAATAATGTGATTGGTTATATAGGGCCATGAAGTGACAAAGAAAAAGCAATGGCTGGCGGATCAAGGGACAAGAAGAGAAGGATATAAAGTTCGAGAGGTAGTGAACTTACATTTTCTACATGTATGTGATATGTATGTCTTACATTGATTATGTGACTGCTTTGCCTATTTGTGTGGAACATGTATGATTGGTTGAAGCTTTGTTATATTTGTTCAATGGCCATATGTATGTCATAACATCGAGCATGCAATATGTCATTATGTTGGCATGAAATAGTGTAGGCAAGCATGTCATGCATTCATATATATCTGGCATGCATAGTGGTAATGTTTGCTACTGAGATTCTCTCGAATCTCACTCCTCTCAACCAACCATTTAGACAGGTGAAGAGTGCAGGAAGATATGCATCGGAGGAGATATGAAGATGAAGTGAAGATCATAGTGTAAGGCACTACTATTTGTATTTTTATGTAAGAGTGTGGTGGTTATATGTAATTAAACATTTGATGTATATGTGGCTATTGAAAATAGGGTATTACAGAAGGTACAAAAATGCCCACAATCATTTCCAAAAAAAGGTACTGGCACCATGAACATTTCTTGGGTTCAAAAATACCAATGTACATTAAAAACAATATCTTAAATGCCACAACTGTTAGATTCATGTATGTTGACCGTGTTTCTTAAAATGTTGACCAAATAAGATGATGTGGAGGGTGAGTTGGCAAAGTGTGTGTTTAGAAATGATCAACACGTATATGATGATGACCCTAGCCTTGAGATTTAGAAGCAACCATAACCCAAACAAGAACTCACAGCCCCATCCATTCCTAAGAATGTTGTTGTCTTCTCTAAGCATCCATGTTGTTTCTGAGTAGTGCTATGTTATCCTCAAGAGTAAACTCAATCTCGCTTGTGCTGTGGTCACCTTAATTCGGGTACTTCTTTTCGTGACCCCTCCTCTTTTAGAATTTACATTGCAGAGAGAAAAGAAGCAACTCGGTGAGGGTTGGAGTGAAATTGGAGCATGTGTAGGAGTTAGGAAGTCGAGAGTGGGAAATCGTGAAAGTCGCAGTGGGGGGAATTAATATGAAGGCAGGAATTTGTAAGAGATTCCCATTCTTCCAAAGGACAAGCACGACGACTCCCTCTCCTTCTTTGCTTCAACTCTCGTGTCTCCCATTAGGTTAACTCCCCTTCTTCTGTTGCCCATTCTTCACTTTTGTCAGCAAAAAATTGGCTCAAAGGAGATCGACTTGGTCTTTAATGGAGGATGGAGAGGTGGTAGGTATCAAGTTTAAAACTCCTCGCACACATCCTGTTCTTAGTTAGGAAATGTGATCCATGTTGATGAATAAAAAATGTTCCCAGATGTACAAATTGATGGATGTTACATAAAGCTAACGGCTGTGGCATTTAAGAGACTATTTTTAATGTACATGGGTATTTTTTAACCCAAAAAATGTTCATGGTGTCAGTAGCTCCTTTTAGAAATGATCGTGGGCATTTTTTCACTTTCACCCTATAATATAATATAATATAATATAAATGACATAATATTTCATAAGTATTTTATAATATATTTTTTTAATAAAGTGTGATAAGTGGGCATCACTGGTCTTAGCTCTCCATGGCTCAAATGGAGACCATTTCAAAGTATATAGTAAACAGGAAGAAAAGAAAAGCATAATAACTTCGTTGTGCTTACCCCAACATGTGTTGACTAGCTCTTCAGTCTCCTATTGACTTGTATGAACCTTCGAGTTAATAATTAGGAAATTAGGCCATCACTTGATATTGGAAAGTCATAAGAGACTATTCAATTCAAATATTTAATGAAATAAATACATAAAATTCAACAATTAAAACTTTAGGCATCTGCATAAGAGTGAAATTCTATGTCTCAACATAAAATAAGCTAGCTGCTGCAGGTATAATGAGACTTCTTCTTCTTTCTTTCTTTTCTGTTAGAGATATTAAAGTGAAATTAAATTGATTAGTTAGTTGGTTATGATCCTAGTCTATATAAATGGTCTTGGTTAATGTGGTTTAGTGTGTAGGATACTTAAATCATCATCATATTTAGAGAGAGATTAATTTGAGTCTTTTTTTAGAAATGGGAGTCCCTCTTAGTCCTTAAATGGGGTTGGTTATCTCCCTCAATTAAGGGTAGATTAGAGATAACCTAAATTAATTATAGTTTGTATGACTATATTGCTCTTATAGTTAATACAAGATTCTTCATCTTCTTCATTATATTTCTCTAATTGCTATTCTATAAAGGGTAAGCTGTTTTTTGGGCCTCATTTTAATCTACAACCCAACAGTTCTTGGTTTCTTGAGTTTCAGCCCAGCAAAGCTCATACGACGTCGTTCTGCCTTACCAACTTTACACGATTCTTCGTTGTGCTTCCGCCAAACATAGCGCAATCTTGAGAACGTCGTTTTTTGCCGTGAGTTCTTGATTCTTCGATCCAGCCTTCTCGTTGATAACCCAGCGGTGGAGCATCATCACTGCCGTCGCTGTGAAAGATTGTTCCTCTTGGCACTAAACCCTAGAGTACTTGCCTCACTGTCGAAATAATCGTTTATAGTCTCTTTGATTGTCTCGCGGTTCGGTATTTATTCTTTTCCAATCCTCGTCTCGAGTTCTCACCATTTCAAGATCCATCTTTGTTGTGGGAATCTGTATTGAAAGCCCATGATGGAGAATGAAGGAGAAGAGCAGTGAGAATGGTTGGGAGAGATAGAAGGGAAACTTAGACAAGCACAAGAAGAATTAGAACACCATGTGACCTTGCTCCTTTCGATGATTTAGTACCACTGGACCTCGACGGATTTTGATGAACCAAGGAAGAATATCGTCGATTTCCTCTGATCATTCATTATTATGGAGAAGACTACGGATCAGATCATAGTTCTGATTCCACCAATGCAAGCGGCTTTTATCACGCTCCGGAGCAACCTCTGAGATATTCAAGAGATTCTAGCCCCTCTTCGTTGTTCTGCCCAACGACTAGAGAAGCACCGCTGTTGATCGCTTCGAAACAAGCCTTGTTCACCATTCTTTCACCGAGCGATAGCCTTACACATTCGATCTGATCTGCCCACAATGTTCGATTGCTTCCGCAAATAGCACATCCGAGTTGTTCTTCTGAATTCTTGACCGATAGTTTGACTGATTAACCAAAATTCGTTCACACCAAGGCGTAAGTTTTGTTATTTTTGAGTTCGGCATTTTTTTTGTTGGGTTTGGAAATTGGAGCTTTCTCTATCTTCTTCTGCTTTCTGTGAGATTGGTCATCTGATCCAAAGACCCTGGATTTTCTAGCTTTCTCGAACATTTGTAATGAGGAAATACTTTTTCATCTTCTTCCCTGTGCACAAGAGGTTTTGATTCTCTGACTTGTTGCAATTTAGTCTGGATTTTAGTTGTGGTTATTGGGTACTTGCTTGTGTTGCTGTGGTGATCTTGTTGTATTCTCTGAAGTTCATGGTGTGACAGTTGAATGATGGAAAACCCAGGAAGACCAAAAAAAAAAAAAAAAAGAGTGCAAGGGCATATTACTTTGCTCTTGAAGAAGACACCACTAATTATTGTATCTATGTAAAAGGAGGTATTGTCGAACAGGTGAAACAACCAAAGGTTTTGAAATATAAGACACTCTAGAGAATCACTCAGTGATTTTTCCAAGTTTGATCGGCCTCCCCTACTACACTTGGCATTCTAGGCTTTAGATAAGTTTGTCTCTAAGTTACATCACTTCCCTGTTTCTGATTGAAGGGATGATCCTCATAAGCTTATTTCTGTTGCCAGCAATATTAATGACATCTTGGGAGATGGGAGATGGGAAATTGGATGATATTGACCCAAAACTTCTGCGGCACTTTGCCTTT
Organism: Albizia julibrissin; assembly: GCA_037074505.1. Classification (NCBI taxonomy): domain Eukaryota; kingdom Viridiplantae; phylum Streptophyta; class Magnoliopsida; order Fabales; family Fabaceae; genus Albizia; species Albizia julibrissin. Next base: position 36,569,703 of record CM073483.1, on the reverse strand, counting down.
AGTGCTAGGGCAGTTTTGAATCCCATGGCTGCTATGTTTGGTAGTATTGTTGGACAAGAGGTTGTTAAAGCATGCTTTGGGAAATTTCATCCATTTTTTCAGTATTTCTACTTCGACTCAATGGAATCACTTCCTACTAAACCACTTGATCCCAATGAGTATAGACCAGTTGATAGCCATTATGATGCACAAATCTCTATCTTTAGATCCAAGTTACATAAGAAGTTAGAAGAAGCTATAGTGTTTGTTGTTGGAGCTGGTGCGTTGGGATGTGAGTTCTTAAAGAATCTTGTTCTCATGGGAGTTTCTTGTGGAAATCTGGGGAAGCTAGTAGTTACTGATGATGATGTTATTGAAAAGAGTAACCTTAGCCGGCAGTTCCTCTTTCGTGATTGGAATATATGACAAGCTAAGTTTACTGTTGCTGCATCAGTTGCTAGTTCTATAAATCCTTCTTTTAATATTGAAACACTTCTTATAGGCGAGAACGCTCATGACAGCATTAGGGAATGTAGTCATATACAGTGCAGGATCATATATTTTAATGGCCGAAAAAGATTGCAAATAGAAGAGGTTGCGGATTGGTTTTGGTTAAAGAAATATGAGAAAGGCAAATATTGATGGTGTTGCCTACAAAGAGAAGCATGCCAGTATAGATGGAGAAGAATATTTTGAAGAAATCTTTTTATTGTGAATTGAAATTGTAATTGGTTTAATTCACCTCACTCCCTCTAGTTTGTGTTGTTCAAGTTATCCCCTTGAGTTAAAGTATCAACTTGAGGGGACGTGTTAGAGATATTAAGATGAAATTAAATTGATTAGTTAGTTGGTTAGGGTCCTAATCTATATAAAGGGTCTTGGTTAATATGGTTTAGTGTGTAGGATAGTTAGATCATTATCATGTTTAGAGAGAGGTTAATTTGACTCTTTCTCTAGAGAAAGAAGTCCCTCTTAGTCCTCAAGTGGGGTTGGTTATCTCCCTCAAGTGAGGGTAGATTAGAGATAACCCAAGTGGGTTATAATTTGTATGAGCATATTGCATTTGTGATTAATACAAGATTCTTCATCTTCTTCTTTATATTTCTCTAATTACTATTATTTCTTTCTTTCTTTTTTCTTTTTTTTTGGTGTGAGCAATTATACAGATTTAAAGACACAATAATAATATTAGAAGGTAAATTCATAAATTGTTTTTATCCTATTCTTGTGTTGACACACAATTGAGTATAACTTTATAATTTTTAATACGATCGTAAGAGCTAGTAATTGAAGTGATGTTAAACTCCAATATGAGAATTGTTACTATTTTATAATGTGATTATATAAATAAAATTGGATTCATGATGCCATTTTTAACATGAAAAGAATCTTAGGTGTAATTCAATCAAACTTTAAGAGAGATTAATGTTATTTGATAAAAAAAGAGAGATGAATGTTATTTTCCATATTGTACTGTAATAATCAATTAGCAAATAATTTCAAGATTGATGTGTACTTACTCACAAATTGTTGTATCCTGAATTTTGAACCTATAAGTTCAAGAATTTGTCTGAAATAAAAGGCTAGCTACTAAGCTCAATTAAGCAGAAGTCCCTATAAATGCCTTGAAAGGATAGGAGGTGGTAACAGTCGGCTTTTCCAAATAAAAGTTAGATGCATAATTAAATATTAGTCAAAGAGAAAATAAAATAGTAGACTTGCCAAAGAAATATTGTATATCTATCGTCCTCAGTTTAGGTAAAAATGTAATTTCTCAAAATTGCGAATATATAAGGTCAATTTGGAAATTATGCGCGGAATTTTAGAACAAATCTTTAGAGACACAGGAAGGTAGAAAATAATTTTCCAGACTATATTTGAGGGTTAAATGAGGTATTAATGACAAAATCACCTCAAAAATGAAGTTTAAATAATTATTGAATTTTGGCCAAGTAAAGAATAAGTAGCCAGATTTAATTGTGAAAAATGCCAAATGGCCTCAAATAATTGGGAAAATAGGGAGAGAAGAATAAATTCTTGGAAGAATTATATTGATTTTATTGGTTAGAAATTTCCCTGAATTAATTATGGAAATCAATTCCAAATATGTTAAAGAATTAATAATTAGAAATTTTACCATATGTCTAAAGTGGATGGATGGCAAGATTATCAAATTGCATATGCAAGGTCAAAGTAAGAGATTATAATTGATTTCAAGGGAAAGAATGGAAGATTAAAATGAATATCCAATATTTACCTTTGAAAAGCAAATTAAAGTTAATGGTAACTTTTTTTGCCAAAGTAAAGTTAATGATAGCTAAAGTACTAATTTGGCCAAATATAATAAAAATGATTCCAATGTCTTTTTTTTTTTAATGAAAACTATAGCTTGTGATCAGTAAAGTGATGTTTTATCTGCTTCGCGTCTTAGTAACCTCTTCAAAAATAACAAAAGATTGTAATAAAGGGTATAATCCCGAATCTTCTCATGAACAACCTTTTATTAATTACCTAGAAATTAAGTGTAATAATTGGCATAAAATAAATTAAAAAGGATTTTTGGCTTTTTATCTAATAACTAAAGTGCAATTAAACTAAAATGCTTTAAAAACCAATATTTTTGGATTTTTTTGAATAAAATGGAATGAAGATGGAATTAATAAAATAAGAGAACAAATAATTTAACAATGGAATGAGCAATCCCTTATAGCAATGTCGCAAACAATCTTTACTTAAATTAATTAGGGAGAATTGCTAAAAAAAACCTTGCAAGCAAATTAATTGCTCATTGCTACCATTGCACACGATGGGTGGTATGTTGCACACGAAGGATAATATTTTGCACACAAATGATGGTGTTTGCACTTTTGCAAGGATGCTTTTTGCACATGTGGATGCTGATTGCACATGATGGATGCTTGATTGCACATTGGTACCATTTAGCAATTAATTTGCTTAAAATGTATTTTTTAACCATTTTCCCAATTAATTATGGGAGATTTAATCATGCTACTTCAAAAATGCCTTTAAGGGCCACCCCTTAGACTAGGCCTAACTTAGATTGATTAATATCAAACCACCTTGTATATTAATCTCTCTAAATTAGGTTAATTAAGCACTCTAGCAATTAAATGAATTTAAAAATCATATTTAGCTTTTAATCTAATAACCGAGTCATCTCGCATTATCACTTGATTTTCTCATTAATCTTAATTTAACAATGGTCACCTATATGAAAAATCAATATTAATGATGTTAAATACAATTAATAAATTCATATTCAATTAACTAATACAAACACAAGACACAATTGATCAACTAACCAAGTCACCTTGAAATTAACACAAAATATTCACAAAATCATTAATTCAATTACTAATTAGCACAAAGAAATAATAATTAAGCTAATTAACTTCAACGTCAAATGTCTAACAAAGGTTAAAACTACATCCAATCTCCAGATATATCAAAATAATCAGTCCAACATTATAAAATTTTTTCAAAGACCTAAAAATCACAATTACAACGTGAACATAGAAAAATGAAAAAGTAAATACTCACCTGTTTAAAACTCCAAGTTCATCCCATTACTTCTTACTACAAATGGGCTGAAACTTTCGCACAGAAACCAGAAGAAAATCACAGCTACGGGGGATTTACAGCAGTAATATTGCTGAAAGAGTTAACAGTGATAGAGAGGGAGTAAGATACGGAGATGGTGATGGAGTGTAGGAGTTCTGATTCTTTAAGCGTGGTTGACGGTATTGTGGAGCTGAAATGATGGTTAGATGATGATGATAATCGACTCCTAGCTCTCTTCTTCCAGGCTCCAAGCTCGTGGCACTCTGTCTGATTCTGAATCAGAGCAGAACAGAGGATGACGGTGAAGGAAGATGAAGGCGGAGAAGAGATGACGCTGATGAAGGTGCAGTGACGATGATGAGCGATGATGGTGGAGATGATGAGTGGCGGTGAAGTGTTTCGGTGATGAAAATGGAAGGATATGATGATGATGACGGTGGTAAGCTCGGTGGTGGACGGTGATGAGATTCGGAGGTGATGATGATCAGGTGACGATGATGGTGCAGTAATGGTGTATGTAAGGGGTCAGTCTCCAAACCGCCGACACTCGTCTCTGCTTTTCAGCTCATCCTCGCCTCCCTTCTCCAAACTCGCGTCTCACGGCTCTCTCTTTCTCTGGTGAAATGAACGGTTGAAGCTCGCTGGCGGAAATGGAGGAAGGGGTAGTGCCGCCGGCGAGAGAGGAAGGAGGTGAAAGCAGATGCGATGGTCTCTGTTGCTGCGGCGCTCACGCTTCTTTTCTGTTCTGCGTTTTCCTTCTCTTTTCTTTGCCGCCATCACAGCTCACTCTTGTCTCTAATTCAACTGGGCCTCTCACCTTTTCACATCTTCAGCCCAAACTCCAATTAGAATGGCCCTTGCTTCTTTACAGCTCCAGCCAAAGTCCAAACTCGCTACACTGCTCCAGAAATGTCTTCAAAAGGGCGCTTGTCTGAAATTTTTTATAAATTGATCTGTAAAGCATATAAGCCTAAAATATAATACCTTATATTCTAAAAATTAATATATTAAATTAAATTCATAAAATATATGATATTTTTATTTAATTTTATAAAAAATCATTTAATCATAATTAATTGTAAAAAAAATATTTTAAATTCAATTATTATGACAAAATTCTCAAATAAAATATAAAAATATATAATAAAATAAGGCTTTATCCATCAGCAAATGGAGGAGAGATTATTTTATTTGTTTGACCCAAAACCAAAAAAAAAAAAAGTGAACAAGAAGCATGGAATTCAAAATTTATTGAATATGGTTAATATTTTTATACTCATTAATCACTCCAACTCTCCCTTTACTCCTCATTTTCGATCATGAACAAGAAAATAGAGGGAGAGAGCCGTGAGTGAAGAGGAGAAGAGGAGGAGGAAGATCAAGCTCACACAGGTAAGTTAATATGTCTAAATCACTTTTCTAATTTTTTTTTCTCATTTTGATGAAGATTCAACATCTTGATCTCTGTTGAAAGTTTGATTTTATAGAGAGAAACATACAAATAAGGAGAGAATCATGAGAAACAACATGAGACATGGGTTACAGTTAATGTATAGTGATTTCGTGCTTGTATTTGTGATTGTTGTTGGGGGCTGATGATTTTCAGATTTTTGGAGCTTGAAGTTAAGGGGAGATGCTGCCAAAATTTCTAAGAAATAGAGAAAGCTTGATTTTAGGCTAAACCATGATTATTAAAAGGAATAGGACTTGGATTATGGTTGTTTCTGGAATGGATAGTTGAAAAATCCATTTGTCTTCCTCCCATGAAGATCACAGCTTGAACAGGGCAAGATGAAAGAATAGGATTTTGCTAATTTTGATGTTTCCAATGATTTAAAAAATGAAAAATTATGTTGGGTACAAGTGAGAAAGCAAGTTTGGAAGAATTGAAAAAAAAATTCCCTAACTCCTATTATGTTTCGATTTTGATTAGTTGGAGGGGAAGGAGGCTTCTTTTACTCAATTTGAGCTTAAAAATAGATTCTACATGAAAAATCCAGTGGGGGTAGCATGTGAAATAAATTTTTTGACAAGAGGAAATGAACCCCAAGAATTAAAGTTCAAGGTTAAAGTTTAAGAAGCTAAGTGAAAAGTTAGGATTTAGGGGGGGGGGAGCTAATTTATACATAAATATTATGTATAAATCATGTGCCTGTTGTATGTATTTTGTAGGCTTTGACATTTGTCTAAAGCAAAACCAAGAGGAGCCAATATAATAAAAAGAGTAGGTGTAAGAGGGAAAAGCTTAAAAAGGTAGCAACTTTACACATTCTTGTATTTAAGTTGTGTTTATGTTTTTGTTTTCCTTGTTAGCTTGCATTGAGTTATGCTCAAGAGAATTGGAATTGAATGTGCAAAGTAGACAAATAGAGCTTTTCAAAAATTTATAAATCTTGTCAAGGTGAGAAAATGAATAAACTGTATCAATGTGAACTTGATCAGACTAAAATAATACTTTTCTCATACCAAGGACTTGAGAGTTTTCAAAAGAATTTGATGTAACCCTCGTGTGAGAGTTTTCTATATCTAGTTATCATTTTTTAAAGTTGGACCAAGAAACCGATAATATGCCAAATGAATAATAACCTAAAGATCAAAATGAAAATTTTAATTTATGGACTTTAATTAACAATTCACCTAGATTATAACACTTTCAGATGCGTAATAAGAGTGCAAAATGATGGATGTGACACAAATATGTTTTGATTTTTCTTTCTTTCTTTCTTTCTTTTTTTTTCCTTCCCTTTTTGTGATCCAAACACCAAAGTCACCCCTTAACTGCATGATTCTGAATAGGAGTATTGGTATACAAAGATGCAGTGCAAGAGTAAAGAAGTCTCCCACAAATCTCTAATTAGTTTCTATCAAGATAGGCATAGTAGGCCTTATGTTCTCTGATAAATCCTTGTTTTGAAGCAAAGCAACTACTTCAGACATCATTGGCCTTGTATCAGCAGATGCTTGGGTGCAAAGCAAACCAATCTCTATGGTTTTCCTCACTTCTTCTGCATCATAACCTTTAGGGTCTAAGGTCTTGTCCACCAACTCTAAATGCCTTCCTTTCTCATATAGGTTCCAAGCCTATCAAGTTGAACAAAAGGAAAGTGAAATAAAAGCTTTCTTGTTAGAAAATTAAAGATCCCACATATAAATTATTACAAAAATTAAAAAAAAATGCCTTTTAACAAGTCAAGGTAAGCTTCTCACTTTTTGAAGAAGGAATGCCCCTTCATCGTCACTTTCAACATTTAATTCCCTGCACTTTTGAGCACTGATGATTTCCAAAACTACAACACCATAGCTATAGACATCAACTTTCTCCGATAATTGGCCATAAATTACATACTCTGGTGCAGTGTATCCTCTATATAATGTATACATTGTAAATTGATTAGGATAAGAGCTCGAGCCAGAAAAATATGAAATAGACTTATGCAATGTAAATTATTGTGACATCTTTGACATTGATATAAATGCATTGAAGTATTCAAACTAAAAGGTGTAACAGAGTGTTATATTGACTTATATATATTATCAACCATGGGAAATTCATTACTATAGTAGGAGTAAAGAAAAGCAAACACACACACACACACACACACATATTACTTACAATGTTCCTGCGATTCTCGTACTTATATGGGTTTTGTCCTCTGGTAAAAATCTTGCTAGTCCAAAATCAGCAATTCTAGGTTGTAGATCATCATCTAAGAGGATGTTATTAGTCTTGATATCTCTATGTATGATACGGACATGAAATTCCTCATTTAGATAAGTCAAACCTCTTGCTGTTCCTAAAATTATGTCATATCGCTGCTTCCAATTTAGAGAACCTTGTTTTTTACCTGTTTCTCAAGTTCAAAAAAATTGAAAGATAAGGGAGAAAACAAGGAGGCTGAAACATAATAATTATTTCCAAAATGTTTCAATATAGAGAATTGATATGTGTGCTTCTTAAGTTCTCTAATAAAATTAAGACAATGAGTAAACATTTGCTTGAGAAGTGACTGATATATTAAATTGAAAATCTATGCACATGTCATAACATTATTGAGAACGTAATAATATAGCTAATTCTTTCAGAATTATTTCAAAAGTTTTTTGGTTGATAGAAGATACCAAATAAGAATCTATCAAGACTGCTGTTTTTCATGTATTCGTAGACAAGGATTTTATTGTAGCCTTTACTACAACATCCCAGAAGTCGAACAAGATTCCGATGATGAACATTACTTATAAGTGTCACTTCACTTTCAAATTCTTCCTCCACTCTCTTGGATTGGTATGAAGTCAATTTCTTGACTGCAACAACTTTTCCATTCTTCAAAGTGCCCTATTCATAATGACAAAAGAAAATCATGATATTATGAGAAGTTTGAGTTTTGTTCTTTTGCAAATCGAATCTTCACAAGATGACATCTAGAGTAAAATATTGAAAATAAAATTAAAGTTAATTACCTTGAATACAGCCCCAAATCCTCCTTCTCCTAGTTTATTTTCTTCACTAAAATTTTTTGTTGCAAGCACCAAATCGTTATAACTGTAAGTAACTGGGCCTTTTAACTTGCTTACTCCTGTTAAGTCGCCTGTTACGTAAAACGCAAGTCAATGATTAAAACCAGTCAAGGATTCATCCTCTCATATATTTAAAAATAAAAGCATCATATCAAGTTATTGTGAACTGATATATATAGTATTTGCATATACTTGTAATCGGAAAAAAAAAGTATTTGCATATACTTCGTAAGTGGTTTCCTCTAGGAACCGTCTTGTTGCTTTTTTGTCGTTTAATCCAGGCAAATAATGCAAGGAGGATCGAAGCAAGGGCTACACCTCCAACAGCTCCACCAATAGTTGACCCTTTGTTCCCTGAAGAACCTGTAAGACAGGAAAACAAAAATAAGTCATCTTCAAGGAAACTAAAATGTGATGTTCCATCCGGAACAAGTTTTAGTGCTCATCATAATTCCAAGCACTAAGAACTCATCACCATCATAGATTAATCAGATCTAATTTGAATTGTTTAGATCAATTTTTTTACTTTTAAATTTTTTCAAAAAAAAATTTTAATGTGTATAGAATTTAAAATAAACATAATTTTTTAACTGCTAGTTTTTCCAAAAAAAAATAATTTTTTATCTAAAAATCATTAGTCGAAAAATTCTTAAATTTGAACTGTTGAAATATTATTTGAACTGCACAGATCTTTCTGCAGTGATGAGCTCTTGGTACTGAAACTGGTTCCTGTCTCATCCAGGAAATAAAGTTTACCTTTTTGGACAAAGAGTGTGATATCAATTGTTTGGTTATTAGGAAAAATGGAAGTGGTCGAATATCTCATGAAACAGCCTGCATCAAAAGCCCTGCCATCTGAAAAGGGAAGACAAATCTGCAAATTACTGTACCCAGTCTTCAAGCAATCTTGGCACCCACTTGTTGTGATAGTATCAACACATTGAGCAAAGGCATAAATAGTTGAACCATTATTCGGAGCCTGAATCTTCGTGGCCCCAAAGAAACTAGGGATTGTAGGTGTTGATATTTCGAGACTCGTTAGTACTTGTTGCGTTGCTTCGGTAAATTCAGAGGCCCTTCCCATAGTCTCGTTCCCACATGATACACCACTGAAAGCATTCGTTGCCTCGTTAAAGAAGGTGTTATAGTTGTACCTTAACGCGCCACAGAAGATCCCATGTCATTTTTCCAAGTTCAATAAAGGGTTAAGGTGGATAGAGTTGGGTATTCAAAAGTTTTTTGATGAGTAATTTTGTCTAATAAATAATTAAAACATAGCAATTTTTCCCCACCCATTAAAAATTAACCATAAACATTAACTTTTTACCTGTCAACATTAATTTTTTAACAATTATAAGGAATTTACTCTTTTTTAATACTTTTGGAGTGAAATTTCTCCTCAAAAAGTTTTCCGATTCCTAGAGTTCTTGAATGGTTACTCCAACTGTAAAATTGCCCCTTAATCCTTCAATAAATGAATTCTATTGTGTATAAATATATCAAGCTAACGAAAGGATGGATTTTACTTTGTACTTTTGGATTACTTCGATTTGTTCGGAATTTAATTGATTAAATTTCATTTTTCATATATAGATTTGTTATAAGACCCCCTCAAGCCCATTAACAGCAAGTAATTCTATTTATATTTGTCAGAGTTGAATTTTCTCAGTTGATAGCTTCTTCCTGAGATCTTGCCATCTTGATATCTTTGATAAAGTAATGGATTGTCAACCTCCAGGATTTATGCATTTCAACACTTTTTTTAGTTAATAACACTCGAATAAATGATCATTCCATGGCTACCCCTACCCTCGTTTCTAGACATGCCAAGTGTAATATCCTAGAAAATCTATGGTATACAAATAGTGAAAACATTTTTTTGTTGTTAATTTGATTAAGGCTTAGAGGGTAAAAGGTTTTTTCTAATTTCAATAAGTGTGCTCCTCAAAATTTTAACTTGTATTCTCATGGGAGTGATAGCCCTTATATCACGTTAACCAACAACTTGTTGAGTATGAATAATGCAAATATTCTAACTCTATTAAATCTATAATTATGAATACACACACACACTCCCTCCAGTTCTTTTTATAAGCAACTTTTATTCTTATTGCACATAATGAATTGGCGGTTAAGATTAGTTAAAAATAATAAATGTGTAAAAAATGTTATATTTCTTCCAAATATGTCTTTATTTATGAAAATAGCAAAAGAGAGAGAATGAGTAACAAATATGAGAGAGTATGAGTATAAAATATGAGAGAAAATGTATAATAAATTATTAAATGAAAGAGAATTATTGATGAGTGGAGGATAATTAATATAAAGGTATATATTTAATAGAGGTAGAAAAGAAAAAAGTAATTTAAATTTTGAGACACAAAGAGAAAGTTATTTATAAAGAATGACCTGATGTGGTGTGTGTGTGTGTGTTAAGAATTAAGGACACTTCCCAGGTACAAAAGGAATTAAGGACATAAATAAAATATATTATTACATAAATGACATCATATGATGCATCTAAAAGAAGAGAGCTGGCAGGGGATAAATGTTAGGAAAATTTGGAAAATAAGTACAATATTAATAAAAATGGTTGAACTTTGGAAACAAGGAAGGAAAGGATAAAATATTAATAAATGAGAAATGGATTGAGTTGCCAAAACGGGAATTTCGTTGGATGTGATAAGATAACACGTGGGTAATAAATGAAGATGATAAGAACAAAAGGATGTGAAGCAAGAAAGGGAAAAGACAAGAAGGAAAAGACGCTAACATTCTGCAAAAGCAAGAATTTTCTTATTGAGTAATAGCAGCATGCGTTTATTTGTTTGAATTTTATATACATGTTTTACTATTTGACTCTTCTCAATGTGATTTATCTTATTGATCTAGATATTCTTTTTATATTTGAAATTTGAAATTGTTGGAATTATATGAAAGAGTATGTTGCTGTGTAAATATCCAGAAATAATGTGACCAGCTCCAGAAGGATTGCTACCACGAATATTCTATGGGAGTAAGATTTTTGTGTGAATAATTGTGCATCACTCTAGGAGACGCCTTATTAGTTATGACACTTGCTCATTACAATGTTTATGAATTAAATGTCTTACCCCATGGAATATTCTTGAAATTTGGGAAAGGTGGTGGAATATTTACTCAGGAATCTTACCCCATGGAATATTTCTACACATCGATCCTTCTTGGGGTAATCACATTATTTATAGATGATTTTCCGCAGCAACATAACCTTTCTTGTATATTTCATATAATTCCAATCATAAATATAAGAAATATTATATTAGATCAAGCACATAAATCACATAGAGAAGAGTTAGATGGTAAAACATTTATATAAAAGTCAAAAATCATTTTTAGAAAGTACAAATAAAAGTAGGCTTTGCATAACACACACAGAAAATTTTTACTTTTACAGTAATTCTGCGTTTTTAACTTTTACAATATATATGGCTTCACTTCCTTTAATTTGTTCTTATCATCTTCATTTATTTTTCCATGTACTTATCTTATCAAATCCAGCGTAATCCACGCTTTGGCAATCAATTCAATCCATTTCTCATTTATTAATTATGTTATCCTTTTCTAGTTTTCTTCCTTGATTCCCAAGTCAATCGGCAATTCACCCATTTTATCAATCCGTAATATATTTTGATGTCCTTAATTCTTAAATCTTATATATTTCTATTTATAAATTTAATAGAATTAGAATATTTGCATTATTTAATTTTTACACTATTTGTATACTATACCATAAATTTTTTAGGATGTTACACCAAGTATGGGACTCCCGGTCTATCTCATCTAATTGTCTTCCTCATCTAGTCCCTCACCGGGCTAATCTATTTACATGGCGTTGTTATAGTTTTTCTCCTTTAAAATTAAGTGTGCTTCATCCCTTAAAGTATGTTAAAAAATGTGTGGAATCAATAATGTTGAATAATTATAATTTATTTATTATATTTAATGTCAAAAAATTATTCACTTTTTTTACCTTGAAAATAACATTTTCACTAAATTATTTTATTTAAAAAATGATAACATGAAAACACACACACACACACACACTAAATAATTTGATTTTAAATTATTTGATGAGGTTAATGTTAATGAGTTTTCCATTGTGATATTTAATTTAATTTATTCTTAAACATGACATTTTGATATAAGCATAAAGGCATTTTAGTCATTCACATATTTACTCATTTTCTTTCATTTCTATTTTTTCTCCTGCATTAAGCAGGAAAGATGATGACATTCTTCTCTTTAATTTTCTCTTATCTACATTTTCTATCCTACAGTTTTGTTTACCCCAACTTCTACTCATCCACGTAAAGAGTGTTCGTGGATCTAGAGCATATTATCTGAGATATCGCCAGAGAATTACAAATAGGTTCTAAATAAAGAATTTATTTCTTTTGGATAAAATTTAAATTTAGCCTTTTAACTTCTCTCAATGTTTCATTTTGGCTCCTTAATTTCGTAAATGTCCTTTTAGTCCTCTAGCTCTCCCTTTTTTAAGTAAAAATGCTCACATTGAAATTTAATATGCAAACAAAACATTCTCAAATACTGACATATTAACTTTAATTTTCAAAAATAATAATGATTGGTCTAGAACATCATCATTTTCTTTGGACAAATAAAACATCATTTGATACTAACAATATTAGAATTAAAGATCTTAAAATATACTTAATAAAATTAAGGAACCAAATTGAAATCTTGTACTACCTTCGGTTATTAATATAAGATCAAATTGACTAATTTAGAGAGATTAATGAAGTTAAATAAATTACTTAATTATAAAATATGTTACATGATTTTTTGAAATAATTATGTATATCATTAAATTATATATCAGTCTCTAAGTCAAACAAATTAATTTGGAGAAATATAATAAATGTAAATACTTTAAAGGGAAAATTGTCCACAAATACCTCATTGGAAACTTATTTGCTAAATGGGACATTCGGGTGTAAACAATCTTCCCCATGTGAAAAAGTTAGTCCCTTGTGTTTAAACAATCTTCATGTATTCAATATATCTTTCCTATATGATATTCCCTTGTATTTGAATAATCTTCTCTTGTATACAAAAGATCTTCCCTCAAGTCTCATTTGACAAATAAGTTTCCAATGAGGTGTTTATGGGCAATTCTCCATACTTTAAAATAATTTATTTAGTTTATTTAATCTTCTCAAATTGATCAACTAGATTTTATATTAAGAATCATAACTAACTAGTATAAAGTTAGAGAACAACAAATATAAATTTGCCTTTCTTTTATACATCTCATTTACAAGTTAATTTCTAAAATTTAAATATCATCCTCATCCTTCAATATTTATATATAAGAAGAAGGACTTGGATGATTAATTTTTTATCTGGGACTTGTTTAATTTGTAATTCTCCCACAGTCAATGTAAATTAACGTTGAGGAGAAAATTGTGTGTGATGTATTGCCGAATCAACCTACAACGCAAAGCTAATATACGAGTAATAAAGTTGCAGTAAATATCTGATCACTGCTTACGCTTTTCTATATATATATATATATATATATGTATGTATGTATATATTCAGTCAAAGAGAAGTCAATCCACTTGGAAAAATAACAAAAGAAACAATGGAAGAAACGTTTCAAGCTGAAAGGTGGTGAAGTAGTTGTACCTGATGAAGCAGCCATCATAGACGGCGTAGGCACCCGGGGAGGGGGAGCCGGCGGTAGCGCACTTGCGGATCTGTAAGGCGGCGACCTCGAAGCAGGCAGCACAGTCAGCGACGGAAAGGTAGTTTCTACACTGGAAAAGTGTGTAAACTGGGAAATTTTCTCCACTGCCTTGTTGTGCTGTGGCTAAGTGCTTATTCTGATCCCTGATTTGGGCTCTGATATCCTGAAATGTTGCGTTTAGGTTTATAGTGAGGATTGAGGGGTCGGAAACGAGGAAGAAGTCCGGTGGGTTGCACTGAGCACTAAGAAGATGAATCTGTTGGTCTGAAACGACGCCGTCAAAAGTGCAACATGACCAGAATATGAAGATAATGAATAAGGGAAGAAGATTAAAATGTGGGAGCATGTTTAGTTCAGAGAGAAGAAGAAGAAGAGAGAGGTCAACGGGCTTCGATCGATAGAGAAAGGAGGGTATAATGGTGTTTGAAATTGCAGTGCACGCAGATAGCGACAAAAACGGTCGTTTAAGAGAACAAAAAAGACAGTGACGATTCTTGGTATTTTCATTATGTAACCAGTGACTAGTTTTAGCAACCAGCTGCCCTGATCATCATCCTCTACTCCCATCTCCACAGTCTAAAATGGGATCTGGATTGTTTAGATTTATTTTTTTTTATTTTTTATTTTTTAAAAAAATTATTTTAATGGATAGAAAATCTAAAATAAAGATAATCTCTTAACTAACATTTTTTCAAAAAAATAATTTTTTATTTAAAAATTATTAATTAAAAAAATTAAATCTAAACTATCCAGATCACATGAGTTTTCCCTGCTCATCATTTTGATGAGCAGGGAAATCGGTCCCTATTTGTATAAGTTGCATGCTTTGATGTCACAATGTGCTAAGAGATTAGTAAGGCATTATTGCCGCATAGATATGTAATTTGTTAACATTCTCCTAAGCCCACATGGTCGCAAAGTATCCAACTCCGTTGACTTTTATTGAGTTGACCTGCATCTGCATTTTTTTAAACTAATAAGGTAGGAGAGATAATATGTATATTTTGAGTTTTCTTATGTATAAAGGTTACTAAATAAAAAAATTATATTATTATAGATATTTAATTATTTAGAGGGCAGCTGACATCCTCTAATCAATTTGCAACCTTTAAATTCTTAATTTTGTCTCTGGTGAAATGACACCCCTTCCTTTCTTATTATAAGTCAGTCTATAGAAAAGATGAATTTTTACTAATTTGATTAGATTAATAAAATTATTTAAATTAGTTAACATGACATGTTTTTTTAAAAAACACTATATATAATCATCTTTCTTAATTCCATTCATCTCTCTCTTACTTGATTATTATTAAAAGAGTATCAATATAAGTAAATTAGGAAAATATTAACAATTATGAGAAATAAGTCTTATATTTAAGATCAAGATTAATTTTTTCAATTATGTCTTACATTAAAGACTGGAGAAGTATAATTCACTTGAGGGGGTATTAATTAAATTTTCTTAATATAATCCTTATTAATTAAAGTTATTAGCTATGAAAGAGAATGTAATATAAATATGAAAATTTTCTATTTACGCATGGATAAAATTGAAATTTTAATTTTATTTTCAGCCAAAGTTAGAGGTGCCTTATAAGTTATAATAGAGATCTAAAGAGAACTTATCGTGCACAGATGGGATTTATGGATATCTAATTTCTGTTAATTTATTTTGTGTTTACTTTTTATAGCCTTCCGCGCATGTGCTTTTGTTTTACGCTTCCAATTCCAAAGGAAGCAGATCATGAAAGGACATCCACTATAATAATTCCACATCCCTGTCTTACTAAATAAATATATTTATAACATAATCTCAGGCCACTTTAATGCCTATAATCACGTTCAGGCCCCAAAAACTCAGAATTAATTCTGCTGAAACTTCCACCATACCATAGAAGGATCAACATTTAGTTAGCTGTTTGTATATGAGTAATTGCATTTGTTTTAATGTTCTAAAAAGCACTTTGCACTCCTTTCTATATATGTACTTTCTTCCTAAGTATCATTTTATTTCAATCTACTTACGTCATTTTTTACCATGAATTACTTTAACTATGTGTAGGTGGGTTATATTTTCCCATGATAGAGACCGTGGCTTGTAAGTTGGTCAAGGTCGACAGTATTTTTCGCAGGATTGATGCGGATGATGTATTCGACTGTGGCAATGGCTATCCTACGAAATTCATGTATATTTGGACGGACCGGTTTCCTACTAAGAAAAGTGCTTAGCGGAGAGAGCTAATCAGATCTAAGTCATCTAGATCTATTTTGAACCGTCCATATTTAAGTTTTTTTTCAATGATTATTATATTTTTAATAAAAAAATCATTTTTTGAAAAAAAATAATTAATAAATTATCTTTATTTTAGATTCTATACCTATCAAAGTATTTTTTAAAAAAAATATAGACTTTTAGGGGGGGGGGAAATTGGACCATACATCCAGATTAGTATTAATCTAGATGGTCCAAATCTAATTAACTCTTCTTACTAAGCAAGCAAAGTACTTAGCAGGAACCGGTTTCATATTTGGTCATGTTGCGTGATGATCAAAGACAAAATTATTTTTTTAAAAAAACAGTGGGTTGTCATTGTTTCTTATATTTTTGATCACATATTTGTTCTTGATTAAATTTTGAGAGCATATTCATTGTAGGGTAGTCGCATGCTTGCAACTCCGTACAGCGGGTTAAGACATTATTGATCGCTTTTCCTAGAGGTTTCATGAGGCGGAGGTGAGCTATTATTATTTATCTGGATTCATGGTTTGTTATGGTGGCATTGGTTTCTTTGTTTTTTTTTTTTTATGCACTTAAGGTTTAATCCCTTTCGAGGTTTATAGCATAAATGATTTTTACTTCTCCCAATAAGTGCAATTTTCAAAATTTGGTCTTGTGTTCTTCTCCTTATAGAAGCGTGCCTACTTACCATATCAACCAATAACTTATACATTACAATGGTATTTTCATGTTCTCTTGTTACGTTGGACAAGATATTGCAAAGAATTGGGCTTGTGCTTGAGGTGTTATAAGTAAAATTGTGAATTTCATAGGTTATTTGGTTATTTTAATGTTTTGCATCATATTCCCTGAGGTCGTTCGTCATTTTTTTGGACGAAACCATATATTTTTTGTGGAATAGTGAAGAGAATGGTACCATGAATGTGAGGAAGGTCAATGGGATGTATAATATACAATTAACCTTCACAATAGAGGATACCCAATTTACTTACTACTTCTTGACTTACTTTAACTAACTTTGCGAATAGGTAGGGTTATTAGTCACCTAAGGATGTTTATCGGTTTATTGTAACAAGAGAACATGTTTATTGGGTCTCCCTAAAATACCTCATTTATTTACTTTCCTATTGATGAAAACCATCTTTAATTAATATATACAATCTATTGAGATAACTTGTGAAAAACTTATAAATTTAGAAGATAAAATGGAATGAAATCTTATATTTAATTAGAATCAAAGCATAGCTCACAACTAGCCCATACATTTAAAAATGGAGGAGTATATTATATTGATACATTGATTAAGCAATATTTTTGTGACAGAAGAAAATAAAAATGTGGCTATCTTGCAATTTACCTATAGAAAACTATCTTATATATACTCCTCAGGTCATAAATATATAAAAACTATTTAAAAGGTTAGAAAAACTATCCTTATTAATTATACATATTAAAGAAGGGTTTGTATATGAGGTATTTCTCATTATAAATGATTAAAATGGGTACCTTAGAAAATCCAACACATATTTTTTTTTCTTTTTCTTTTTTTAATTTTAGCGTGTCATCAGGGTACCGGCTGCTGCCGAGAGCCCAATAATATTTAATGCAATTCAAACACAGAATATATAAACGCCTCCAACATAATATAGCACATGCCGGATTCTTCATTATTCAGCTATACACAGACTATTCACTCTTCTCTTGGTCAACGTTTACCATAATCGTTTTCTTTTCTTAAATAGGAACGAAAACTCTATCTTCACACACACGCAAAGATGCATATATCTCTGTGTGTGCATATATGTGTGTATAGATAAAATTTGCTGTCTTCTTCAAACAAAGCTCCTTGGTTCCCGCTTTTCCACTCTATAATACTATTTTCATTGATTTCTATCTCAATTTCTTTTCTATTACATGTCTTCACCATTAAATTAAGTTTCAATGGCTGAGATTTAATATTATATTTAAAATTATATTAATATTTTTATATAACATTAAATCCTACCCATTAAAACTTAATCTAATGGTGGAAACATTTAATGAAAAAGAAATGGAGAGAGGGACAATGGAGACATTCTTCTCCCTATAATACTGTATCACCCTGCATTCAATCAGCATCATCTCTATTACTCTCTATCTCTCTCTCGTGAAAGTATAGACAAGAAAAGGAAAGAAAATAGAACACCATGTTGCTACACATGCAGCAGAAGCCCCACTTTATCTTCTTTTTCTTCTTAGGATTGATAATCTGGTCATGGGGGAGTCTTGACGGGGTCGTTTCGGACCCACAGACCAATTTTGTGAAACTAGGGTGCAGCCAGTACAACGTGAGTGACTTGCCCATCTTCACTAACAACTTAAACATAACACTGAGAGACCTAAGAGCGCAGATCAGCAACCAAAGCAAGCACTTTGCGACCGCCCAGGCGGTGAAGGGTAACAATCCGGCGTACGGCCTTTTTCAGTGCAGAAATTACCTCTCCATCAAAGATTGCCTCACTTGCTTTGACTTCGCCGCCATTCTCATACGCAATTGCTCTGTCGGTGTCACCGGTGCCCGTATTATCTATGAAGGTTGCTTTCTCAGGTATAACTCCGGTCCTTTAAAGGAAAAATTAAAGCTACCCAAATAGACTTTGGTACACTTAATTTTTTAATCTAAAATCAGTTTAGACATTTATGCATATAGAGCATCCACATCACTACGTTATAAACACTATGATGAGTCCCGCATCAGAAGAGATGCCTTAAAAGGGGAGTCTTATAAGGCCTTAAATTTCTCAAATCAAACACCTAATTTACTTTTTGGGATGAGGTTCTTTCAAAGACGTATGCCCGTGCTTAATATGGTCTTGGAAAAACCCTCTCCAGATGTGGGACTCTTGACTTGAATAAAACCTTTTTTGCTTAATGGAAAAGACAAAGTACTTAAATTTGTCCTTCTTAAACGAAAAACAAGTTCAATTTAATCAAGAAAAGAAATATAGATATTGTATATGACTTTTCTCTTTTGTATTGTAACAAGGTATGAGAGCAGTGGATTCTTCGATCAGAACACAGATGCTGGAAACAACATAATCTGTGGGAATCATACAATCAAAAACATCACTGCACTTGCTTCAACAGTGCAACAAGTTCTAACGAATCTGGACATAGCAACGCCCAGAATCAGTGGTTTCTATGCAGCCACTAAGACGCTACTCCCTAACAGTAATGGCACAAACATTTACGCAATTGCTCAATGTATTGAGACTCTCACACAAACTGGGTGCCAGGACTGCCTCAACGTTGCTTTAAGAAATTTTCAGATTTGCCTTCCCAACTCTAATGCTAAGACTTATGATGCTGGTTGCTTCATGAGATACTCCAATACAGCCTTCTTTGCTGATAATCAAACCATTAATATCAATCACTTCTTGAAACAAGGTATATATATATATATACACACACACATATAAAAGTTTGGAATACAAGTGTAAGAGTGTGTGTGTGTGTGTCTTTTGTGTTTACTCACCGTTGATAACTTTTCTAGTGGAATTTACTTGAGAGTGTCTTTACCTTTACTAGCTAGTAGCCTAAAAAAATTGCATCTTATAAGGGCGTCTTCAAGTATAGAATGTCTTTTTTATTTGGAATAATATAATTAGAGTAAACTTTTGTGTGTGTGTGTGTGTGTGTTTTCTTGACTTGTAGGAGGAGGTTCAAGCAAGAAGAAGGCAATTATTGGGGGAGTAGTTGGTGGTGTATCATTTCTTCTGATTCTCCTTGCATTATTTGCTTTGCACAGACGATCAACATCGGCTAATAGGATTCACAGAGGTAAGATAATTTGGAGTAACTTTATTATTCAATTTGAAATTGATTATTTAACACTACATATATGCTTTTTTTCAACTTATTTTTATCCAAAGAAAATGCTATATATGCATTATTTTCCTTTTAAAGTATGGACGATGAATCCCATGCTGAATTTAATTATCTGATTTTCCTTACACAGGTGATATTTTAGGAGCAACTGAGTTGAAAGGCCCAATTACTTATAGGTTTGGCGATCTTAAGAAAGCTACAAAAAATTTCAGTAAAGAAAATAAATTAGGAGAAGGAGGCTTCGGTGATGTATACAAGGTAAACCCTATAAATACATATCCAATATTATAATCGATACCCTTTTTGAAGAGATAATTTATTCTTAGCGTACGTGTTTCATGGATCTGGATCTTGTCTCCTATTCCTTATTGAACAGGGCACTCTGAAAAATGGGAAAGTAGTTGCTGTAAAGAAATTGGCTTTAGGTCAATCCAAACAGATGGAGAAAGATTTTGAGAGTGAAGTCAAGTTGATAAGTAACGTTCATCATCGGAATCTTGTTCGACTTCTTGGATGTTGCAGTAAAGGGCAAGAGAGACTTCTTGTTTATGAATACATGAAGAACAACAATGTTGGCACATTCTTGTTCGGTAAGCAAAATTAAATAATATTTTTAATTTGTTTCTGGCCTTGTCATTTTTTTCAAGTATGATATACCAACATGTTTTTCAACAAATAAGCATGCTGACTTCTTAACAACAGCACAATATATAAATCGCCATTTAATATATAGAAGATACTATAATCAAACACTTAACATGAACTTCTTGTATATCAAATTGAGAATTCTCTTTAAGATATTTTATTATCCTTTTATTAATTTCTATATTGTTTAAATTAGGCCAAAATAAAGGCTCCCTCAACTGGAAGCAACGATATAATATAATTTTAGGCACAGCAAGGGGTTTGGCCTATTTGCATGAGGAATTTCATGTTTGTATCATTCATAGAGATATAAAGACCAGTAACATTCTCTTGGATGATGATCTTCAATCTAAAATTGCCGATTTTGGGTTGGCAAGGCTTCTCCCGCGTGACTTGTCACATCTCAATACAAAATTTGTAGGAACAATGTAAGTAAAAGCATATGGAATAATAATTTTTTTATATTTTTTTTATATCATGTCAGTACAAGAGATTGTACAATAAAACCATTATATTGATTAAATGGAAACAATTAATGATATATGTCCAGTTGTATCTACTTGTTTCAACACATTTTATAGTTTTCATACAAGTTTCAATGTTTTTTGTCATGCCTTCCGTGATTGATTTGACCAATTATGCCATAAATACTATGCTTTTGTTAGGGGATATACAGCACCTAAATATGCAATGCATGGACATCTATCAGAGAAGGCCGATACCTATAGTTATGGTGTTGTAGTACTTGAAATCATAAGTGGACACAAGAGTGGTGAATCAAAAGACAATGTTGAAAGTGAATTCCTTCTTCAAAGAGTAAGAAAATTCTCCACAAATAGTACCTCCAGTCTTTAATATAAGATCTTGCTTTTAGTATATATTGCACTACAAGTGGGATCTTATATTAAGGATCAGAGTAGTATAATAAAGGAGTGTAATATACTTTAGAAAATTGAAGTGCAATTTGAAGTGTCCACGTGCAATTGATCTCCGATGTAACATAACAAATGAATGAACATCTTCTACAGTTCAACATTCTTTTTTTTGCTAGGATGTATCATTTTAGTGGAGACAATCCAATAACTGACACTTGTTTTAAACTGGCAGGCTTGGAAACTATTTGACAGAGGCTTGCACATAGAGTTTGTGGACGAAACCTTAGATCCTAACGAGTATGATGCAGAGGAAGTAAAGAAAATCATAGAGATTGCTTTGCTTTGTACTCAAGCATCTCCTGCAGCGAGGCCAACAATGTCTGAAATTGTAATTATGCTCAAAGGTAAGGGCATAATGGAGAACAGGACACCCACTATGCCTGTGTATGTGGATCCTAATTTTAATCCCAGAAGAGACTCTTCAGCCCCTAATAATTCATCTTCATCAGATGCTACTGCCTCCACTATTGCTCTATCAGGAAGGTGATTTCATTATGCAAGAACGTGATATTTAAGGGTCACTAGAAGTTTGAACTGAGAAAGTTGTGTTGTAGCAAGTGTTCATCTTCATTTCGTTATTTATGATCTGTATGCAATTAAATATTGACTCTATAGGAGGAAGTGTATGTGAAAGAAAGGCCATCTTTTGGCCTATGGAGTGAAATAAATTTCTGATGTGTTTCTTTGTTTTTTTTTTTTTTTGGTCCGTTTGGTGAAAATAAATGTTAGCTTTCTCTTCTACACTATTACGCATGCAGGCTGGTCATTTATAATGTCAAATAAAAAATTAAAATGTTCTAGTGCAACATAAGTTTGAAAAATTGTATTTTTAATGAATTGCTTTAATAATTAAAATGACGTAATTAGCATATTTTAGTCATCCATGATATGAGTTTAGAAGAATGAAGATAGCGTGTGCTTTATGCTTTGGTAACATCTTCAAAATTAAAACAATGATTGCAATAAATGGTGTAATCTCGAATCGTCTCTTGAGAAGCCTTTTATTAATTACCTATGAATTAAGTGCAATAATTAACATACAATGATAAAAAGGGAAAATTTTGGTCTTTTGAAACTACTTTTTACAATTCAAAATTTACTTGTACTAATTAATTCTTTTTGAGATTTTTCTTACAAAATGAAATGGAATGAGGATGAAATTAATGAAATGAGAGAAACAAGAAAATAATGGAATGACAATCCTTCATAGCAATGGCGTAAGTAATCCTCACTTCAAATGATTATAGGAAGATTAATCATGCTAGCTTTAAGAGACTCTAAGGGCCTCTCCTTATACTAGGTCTAACTTATATTGATTAATACAAAGTCACCTTGCATATTAATCTCTCTAATTTATGTTGATTAAGCACTCTAGCAATTAAATGAACTTAAAAATCGAATTTAGCTTTTAATCTAATAGCTGAGTTACTTTACATTACCACTTGATTTTCTCGTTCATCTTAATTTAACAATAGCCACCCATATGAAAAAAATCAAGATTAATAATGCTAAATACAATTAACAAATTCACATTCAATTAACTAATACTAACACAAAACACCATTAATCCACTAATCAAATCACCTTGTAATTAGCATAAAACATTTACAAAACTATTAATTTAATGATTAGCTAATTCAAAGAAATGATAATTAAACTAATTAAATATAATGTTAAGTATTGTACAAAAAGTCACATCCATTTTTCTAAATACATCAAAATAAATCAATTCCACATTAAAAAATTTATACTAAGGTCTATAAATCACAGTTACAACGAAGAAATGTCATTGCCCCCTTGCACAAAGGATTGATGGAGTTAGCCTCTGCAATTTGTCATCACAGCATATTCCAACAATGTCACGATTTCAGCCATGGAGAATACTGATTAGAGCAACCAAATAGCACTAAATCAAAGGAGGTCGGTGGCTGAAATTAAACCCAGAAAAATCAGATTGGAGAGAACCACAGTCTGGAAAAATTCAGAAACAGAGTAAGCCACGGAACAGGGCTGAATCGTTGGAAAACACCGCCGGAAGTGAGAGACGGAGAAGGAACGTCGATGGTGGTATGGTGAGTGGAAGGACGGAGGTGTGGCGGTGGTAACGGAGCTCCATGAATGGCCCAAGTCGATATGGTTCTGCTCTTTTCTAGCGAACCTCAGTAACTCTCCGATCTGTGATGGAACGGCGGCCTATGGAATTGAAGGAAAAAGCTCGCTAGCGGCCTGTTGTGGTGAATGACGCCGCCAGCGAGAGAAGAAGAAGAAGGTGAAGGGAATGAGAGGTTAGAGGAGGAAGGTCTGGAGGTTGTGTGTGTTCGCGGTGCGTCTGTTCTGTATTTCTGTCGAAAGCTCCCTGAAATCTGACCTAAGATCTGGAATAGAACGCAACAGTTTCATGAGACCATTTAGTCATTTTAAATATTCGTGGGACTAAACTGTTATTTGTGAAATTCAAACCCCAAACTGCCATTTTCATTTTTAATCCCATTTTTCAAGCACCTATAATTAAAAAAAAAATAAACCAACATCAAATATTTTCAGAAAAATCAATGATTAAGAATAGTTACAATTGTTATGACAATTTTATCATTTTTAGTCATAATTTAATGTATTTACTCTTAATCTCAATTTATCTCAATAAAGGTATTTTAAGCTCAATAATTATAACAAAATCCCCAATTAAAATATAAAAATATATAATAAAAATATGCATTTATTAGAGAAAAATCAATTTGAATTTAATATTTGTTCATTTTCGTAATAGAAAATGCTCTGAAGCTCATCATATCTCTCTCAAAGAGGAATATGTTTTATCCATTAAGATGCACAATAGATTTTTATATATAACTTATCTAACGATATTTATAAAAGGACAAGATCATACACAAGAACTCCAAAAGTTGTACACAATGTGTGCCGATCCTTGGTATTTAGTTTCAGAAGAGGTGTAAAAATATGAAAAAAAAGGGAATTATAATGAGAAAATATTTAATTATCTAAAAGTCTAATATTTCTAGAGGGAATGAAGCCCATATAGTTTGTTATGGATAGAAAGGTGTGACACTTGGTTGGTGTCTTTTTAGAAAAATTTTATTTAATTTATTTGAGAAAAAATATTTTTATTTGGATTGTATTTTTTATTAAAAATAATTTCTTTATTTTCTTATCTGAAACCAGATTCATTTATTTTTAAAAAAGAATCTCTTTTATTTTTTTATTTTGAAACCTTTTTACTTACAAAAGGAAAAAAACAAGAGTTTATCAAGCCAACAAAGACAAACAAAAACATGATCATCATATTAATAAGTAAGTTTAAGATTAAGATCAAACCTCACATACATCTACGTCTTACAAAATAGTTTCAAGAAGTTACAAGCACTTACTTTTTAATGCATCATCCTAACAGACTATACGATCAATTAAGTGAGGAAGCAAAATAGCAACGGGATGGATATGGAGAATATGATTCATTCCTTTAGGATTGCACACTCTGGCCAAATGATCACATAATGTAAACATGCTCCCTGACCATAGATGCTTTTCTCACTGGCATTTTTTCCTCTCTAGAAATTCTTGTGTGTCTTACTCTATCTTGTGCTCCCCTTTAAATAGGCATCACCTAGAATTTTGTCTCATTAATGCATTTTTTTTGTTTTTTTTTAATTTTTGATTTTCTTCTTTTAGTGATGATTGCCAATTTTTGAACCACAATCATCATCAAGGAAATATTCTATTTCAAATGCTATGTTTGTATCCTTTATTAAGTTCTTCTTAGCACTATGATGATGATGATGATGATATTTTATATTTGAAAAGAAAAGTGCTACGTGAATGGTCAAAAGAAAGAAGATTAAAAAAAAGAAAATTCAAAGAAAGAAATACACAAATAAGGCACTATAGTAAAATATATGAATTAAGTTTAATTGTATAGTGCTAAGTGATATAGCAATTTATTTGGTATAAACATAGTGTTTTGTTACATTTTTCATTCCATTTAGTCTTTTCAACATTATAACCTTAAGAAATCCCCTTGACTATGGATTCATGACAAAAATAGTGGTAGAGATAGTAGAACCTTTACAAGCCTATGGTAGTGTTAACATCATGAATTTCTTGTCAAAATGGTACATTTCCTATTAATTTCTCAAGCATTATGGTGTTTTAATGGGAAATAAGTGGTATAAATGTGGAGGAAATGTACCTGATGCATGATTGACATAGAAAAAGCAAAATTGTGTTGTTAAGCATGAATATAATGTTATGTTCATCAACTTTTAGATTTTACGTGTTTGTTCGTGTTGATAGGCTATAGTTTCTGCCACACGAGAAGCCAGAAAAAACATTCATCAAGAAAAAGAAAGTGAAATGAAGCTAGGAAGTCAATCGTCCCATGGAAAAGCAAGAAAGAAGGAAAACAGGACACGCGCATAGAAAAGCTTTAGCTTATAAGCTTGGCTGCGGCCAAGCTTTGGTCTGGGCGCGGTCAATCTTGCTCATAAACTTCTTAGCTGCGACCAAGCCAACATAGAAACATTTTGGCCACAACCAAGAATCCTTTGGCCATGGTTAAACACCTTGACAGCTGCAATGTGTTTTTAGATCCAATAGGGCTATAAATAGGATAATGAGGTCTTAGAACACATCTGTCCAGCACAGGAAAACTCTAAGAGGCAGCTGCAACACAACCCAAAGCCCAATAGTGAAGCAAATCAAGAAAGATCAAATGAAGAGTGAAGATTTGAAGATATTCAAGCTCATTTTCATTGGTTTTGCTAATTCCTTCTCTTTCCTTCTCCATTTTACTGATATGGCTGTATTTATTTTGCAATGTTATGACTGTTTCTTGAGAATGAGCAGCTAAACTTATCTTCTAGGATTATTTTGAACCTTTGTATGGATTAATACTTGGATATTCTTCTCTTTTCTATGTGATTGATATATATGTGTCGATTTTATCCTATGCTTAAAACTTCTGAATGTTTTGTCACCATTTAGATTGCCTTGTTTACCTTGTTTTAGCTTGTGAGAGCAGAATGTGGGTAGAAAACTTGGTTAAAATCATGTTTTCCTTGAAGTTTACATAGTAGATGGTTGGATTATTAGTGGCATAGAGATATAGTCACTAACCTAGCATTGTCAAATGCAGGTTGATACTTAATGCTTACTTTCAATTGAATGTAGCAAGAGATTATGCATAATATTTGAATATATTAACTTGGTTCTGACTTGAGAGAGCTTAATCAAATACCTATGAACCTGTGACTAACACATATTATCATTGAAAATACTCAAAGAGAGGAACCATATGAAGTTATTATGAAATATAAAAGGAATAAATAATCCTAAGCCTTTTATCTTATTTGAACTTAAACAAAATCATTTTTTATTGTTTTTAGAACGGATTTTCTTAATTTCATTTCTTAAAACAACATGTTTTGGCTTAACTTCATTGAATAAACCAAGTTTATTGTTCAATTTATTTGTTAAACCAAATCATCGAGGGAACAATACTTTACTTATCACTTTATTACTTGGCGCGACCCGTGTACTTGCGGATTATTGTGAACAAGTAGATGCTAGAATATGTGAATTGAGTGAAATTCCCTATGATTTGATAGATGAAATTAAAGAAACATTTATTCCTTTGGGAGCTCTACCATGTCTATCTTTCTTAGTTTTGTTGTGTTCAACTTGCTTTCATTGCATTAAAAATTCCATGAGCTTTAATTGATTTGGGATTGTGGTTATTCAATCTTTATGTAATTGTATTCTTAAATTACTTGATGAATACAACATTGGGCATATTTTTGGAAACATTGGTTTTATTTTGCCCAGGAGTGCAAAAGGCTAAGTATGGGGGAATTGACAAATCCCTATTTTAATTATATATTTTTATATTTTAATTAAGGTTTTTGTCATAATAATTTAGCTTAGAATATCTTCTGTAACATCCTTCTTTTATATAATTATTATTTTAATAGATAATTTTTGGGATTAAAAAACAAAGAGATAGAGAGTTAGAGAGAGATTTAGTTAAAATATATTTTTCAAATAATAATAATAATAATTATTATTATTATTATTATTTATTTTTTAATAAAATAATATATTATAATTTAATATAATATAATATTTATTAAAAAAACATGGGGGGCACCGTCTTTGTTGAAAAATGGTGTGGCACCCTTCTATTAATTATAAAAAAAAAAAGAAAAGGGGGCCATAAGGAGGTATTATAAATACCTCCTCTCCTCACACACTTCACGCAAGAGATTTGAGTAAAGTGTCGTGCAGAAAGGTGTCGAGCAATGTTTTAATAGGATTATTTTGTATTCTTCGGGGATCAATAAGGTACTTAAACTCTCTTATAATCATAAAACTTCCTTTATGAAAAATATTCTAAATAATTTTTTCTTTCTAATGATAGTAATTTCATGTTAATTAGAGAATATTTTAGGATTAATATTTTGGGTAAGTTTGAGTTTTATCATTATATGACTATAAGAATGTAAATGATAATTAATAGTTAATTTTAATCAATTTACTTTTATGATTTAGTTGATATAATATTTTATAATGAATTTTATATATAATCAGTCTATAAATAATGTTATTTTGAACTTTCTAATCTATTAAATTTAGATTAAATAATTTATTGAAGTTAATGGCGATATTATTGGAATTTTAATTGGTTTAGTTTTGAAATTTGTAGGACTAAATTATTATTTCTGAAATTTTTAGGACTAAAATGTCATTTATGAATTAAAAGGACTAAACTGACATTTATGTAATTCAGATGACTAAACTGTCATTTATGAAATTAAGATGAATAAACTGTCATTTCTGATATTTGAAGGACTAAATGGTTATTTTTAAAATTTAAACCCCAAACTGATATTTTTAGTTTTTATAATATATTATTATTAAAATTTGTATAGAAGTTATGATTTTGATTATGTGGAGTTTTAGAGAGTTATTAATGGGTAGTAAATTGATTGTAAGAGATTGATTTCGACGTGTGTTTAAGCTCTTGGATTAGGAGCAGTGTGGTAATAATTAGCTTTAGCGAGAGGTAACAACTTTTCTCTTATTGTGCATACTTGTATAATGTCTGTGAGAGATTTTTAATTATATAAATTTATAAACTTGGATGTTAATATGTGATGTGGATTTTGGAAAATATTTGTTAATGAAATTGTCTTGTAGGACTTATTTTCATTGAGAAAATGACTAGTAATATTATATTATATGATTGGTATTTATTTATGAGATTGGAAAGATGCTTTGATAATTGTGAATTGATAATGACAAGTTATATTGATATGAGAGGGGATGGTGGATGTGGATTTAATGGGAGGTTACTTAAAGAGGAAATAAGTGAGTGAATTCTTATACAAAAGAGGAAATAAGGTGGTGGACTTCCAGGTGTATACTGATTAGTTTGGCCCATTTGTGCTTAGTAGGGCCTTGACACCCCATTAATGTATTTAGAGGGGGAGCCTATGGTCCTATCTTGTGCTCTATGGACTTTGACTAGTCTATATCACTTGATCGATGAGCTTGTTGAGTTAAACTACCAGTCATATGGGTGAGTACACTAGTGCAAAATACTAATTTAACTACATGATTTGGCATCAGTTACTTGAAGAATAGAAGCGATAATTTATGTGATATATTTTTGCTTCGGTCTTACGTATAACTGAAGCCATAATGTATAATATGGCATCAGTTATTTGAAGAACATAAGTAATAATTCATATGACATGAATTTTCTTTTGTTTTAAGTGTAACTGACGCCATAATGTATGATATGGTATCGGTTGTATATTAAACTGATGTTATAACTAAGATGCTATAACAATAATAATTATGGAATCAGTTTAGTAAGCACCAAAAGCCATAATTAAAATAAATTTTTGGAATTTAATTATGAAATAAATAAATTTGAAATATAACATGTCATAATTGTAATTAAATACTATAACTAAATTTTTAAAAAATTAATTTCCCCAAAATATAATATATTATAATTATATTATAAATGACTTTTTTAAAGTGGGTCATTTATAACTCAAGACCAGAGATTAGTGAATTTCTTTTAACTACTGAATTAAACCTAGTTAATTATAAAAAAAAATTGGATGATCAATTTATGGGTGAAACTTGACCCATAACTTATAATTTATTTATTGAGCTTACTTATAATGTCGGCTCTTATGAGAACCCAAAGCCTTAATTATAACCCATATGGCTTTAAGAAATTCTTAGAGATATATTAGCTATGTTTTCCTAAAAAAAAAAAAGCAAATACTATGTTGGCTTTTACTCCACACTCGACGCCCTAATGTTCAACAAAAGCCTCCACTACCCTGCTAACTTCGTGGCTTCTATCTATATGAATTTCGCTCCAACTTTGCTAACTTCGCAACTTCCATTAATCGCTATTGTCGGGGTTGTGGCTTCCAAATAGGGCTTTAGGGCTTCCATAGATTTGCCAAAATCATCGTTCATCTCACCATTGTCTTTAGTAACAAAATCAGCCTTAATCAAAGAGCTCTATCGGCCCCTCTGTTATCTGCTTTGGAGTTGATTGGATTGTGCACCGTGATTCCCTTTGGTTCCTTGGAGATCGATTGTGAAGACAATTGGAATTATGAGCTCAAGAACATTACCTATGCTGCCAAGGTACTTCTCATTCGTAGTAGTGTAATTCTACCACATTTAATTACTCGTCTTTGCAATTTCTTTTCTGTATGTGTAGGTTTTGTGTTTTGTTCAATTTGCTTAGAGATTGAATTTTTGATTAGAAAATTTTGATCTTAGGTGTAAATTTCATTTAAGGTTTTCTGAACCCTGTGAGATGCCGTCTTCTTTACACTGTGATGTGCTTTATTGAGATGAACCCATATTTAAAAGATAAACACGGTTAAACTGAGATAAACCCATATTTAAATTGTATAAGGTTGATCACGGACATGTTCATATACTGGGCATTTCTACTTTCCTTGTCTAGGACATAGCTAGACGCCAAGTTCCTATTGTCTGAAAGTCTAAAGATGAATTTTATTATTTTAAGTTTCATCAATTTAAATATCAACTTATGCAGAATTACCACACACATACTACATGGTGATTATCTACACTAGAGTCCATGGTATCCTCCCATGTGCAATTCCTCATGCACATTTAGTAAAGAAAAATGAGTTTGATAAGTCCATTAAGAAGAATGACAGAGTAGCCTCAAGCAACCATAATAAACAAGTTCTGCCCATGCCTCTAGTGGTGTCTTCACAATATATTATTTCCATATATGTTAAATAGTGTAAAATTGAAAATGGACTTTCTTTCTTTATTCCTAAGTTTGGTTCCAAAACTCTTGAGTTACTTTTTTGAACAGATAACAAAAATCAGAACTGACACCAATGAAACAAGTAGCACACCTGCTAAACAAGTAACAATAGATATCACAACTTTCACTTTGTTACTCCCCCCATGTGATATTGAAACATTGCAAGGTCTCAAACCTTGGATTATCCCTCATAAATCTTTGTTATTACTCAAATCTAATGAGTAAGAAGAATTAAATATGCCACTGTTTGGTACAGGACTATCCAAATTGTTGTACGAGAGATTGATGCTTGACAAGCTCAACATTGTACTAAGGGAAGCAGGGATAGAATCTAATAGATTATTATGAGACAGATTCAGACTTATCAAGTTGTTGAGGTTACTAAGATCAGCAGGGATTTCACCAGAAAGTGAATGAAAACTCAAGTCCAAAAAATCTTGTAAGAGTAAAGATTCCCAATTTGGTATGGGATTTGGCCATTGTGGTCATTATGACTCATTTAAATTGAGCAGCTTATAGCATCTCCCTAATTGATAAGGGATAGGTCCACTAAGCTTACTCATTGACAGATCTAATGACTCTAAATTAGAAAGACTTCCAAAGCTTGTAGGCATCACACCTAAAATATTGTTTCTGTTTAACTTTAGAAGGTATAACATAGAGGCATTTATGATTTCTATTGGAATCTCACTGGCTACATGGTTCGATGATAAGTCAAGCTTTTGTAGTTGTTTCAGTTGAAATATCTCACCTGGAATATTCCCCATGATTTAAATTTCCAGCCATCATAATAGCTTCTAAGTTTTGGCAGGCACCCCAATTTGGTGATAGTTCACCTCACACTCTATTGAAGATGATGTCAATGTAAGTAAGATTAGGATAGACCCTAAATCTAGATCTGCATAATCTGTCAATTGGTTATGTTGAAGCTAAACTATGTATAACCGAAAACACAATCAACCTTCCCATTATAAAAATAGAGAAAAAGAAAGGTGTCAACCTTTGAGTTTCCATATTAATTCAACTTTTATCTTTGTAAAAAAACAAATATGATATATCACTATATATAGGAAATTAAAATCACGGGCATAACTAAGAGGGACTATTTTGTGGTAATTTGTTGGGTGGGGAATTGTTAACATCATGAAATTTCTGTCAAACTGGCACATTTACCTTTAGTTTTGCATACGTTTTGGGTAAATTCATAGATAATTGATGATAAATGTGCAAAGGTAATATGCCCAAGGGTATTGGTGATAAAAAGGTGTAATTTCCCTGTTTAAGCCCCATAATTGTATTAAAATTACATCAACATTGTTTTTATAGATTTCATTGTGTTGATAGGTTAATATTAGAGCCACAAAGGAGTCATTGGAGGCATCAAAGGATGATCAAGAAGTGGGAATGGAGCTAAGGAAGTCAAAGCACCATGGAAGAACAAGAAAAGGATGAAGAATGCCAAAAAGCTTTATGTGGAAGCTTGGCCGTGGCTAACATCATCACGGAAGTTTGACCGTGGCTAAAGTTGTGCCAGAAACTTTTTGGCCTTGGCCAACATTCTTTGGCCGCGGCTAAACATCTTCCAGAAAGATTTTGGCCGCGGCCAACGCCCGAAAACAGCAGAAATACGTTTTGATGACAGCACATATTCTAGGGCCTATAAATACAAAATTAACGCATCAGAGCCTCATTCTGGACCTGGGAGTCGCCGTGGAGACAATGCTCTGCTAGGGTTTGGAGCTTAGGAGATTGGGCTAGAAGTTGAAGATTTGAAGAGATTTGAGCTTCTCCTCTTGGTTTTTCCTCTCCTTCTGCTGTATTTCCCTCTTGTTCTGATTTGTAACTGATTTATGTCTTATTTCTTCTGGGTTTTATGAATATGTGTAGCTAGAGTTTTATTGTTTGGATTGTTTAGAACCCTTGAATGGATTAAGTACTCATTTCCCCTTTATATTTATGTTGAATGGTTGATTTATGTTGATTTCACTCTGTTCTTAATGCTCCTTGTTGATTGATCAGCAATGAGGTTGTTGGGTTCACTTGGTTGATGCTTGAGAGGGCTAGATTGAGTGTAGAACTTGGGTTTAATCGTGTGGGAACCTGAAATCCATGAGAGGGATGAATGGTTTTGTTGATGAGGTAGAGATACACTCATTGACCTCACATAGCCACATAGGTCTTGCAATGTAGGTTGGGCTTAATCCTTCAATTAAGAGATTAATGAACCAATTAAGCTAAACACTTATTTGGAGACTTGAAAGAGCACTTATGGGTAAATTAGTGACATTGGTTAGCATAATCCATCATTAAGACCTGTTAGTGTGGGGATTTGAATGAGTAACTATGAAATGCAAGGGGGATAAACAATCCTAACTTCCACTGCATCTTTCCTAGTCCATGAATCATTTGTTTATATTTTTATTTTAGTTTATAATTCTGTTTTTCCTCCAACTGTGATAATTGTCTAACTCGAATTAGGCGAAAGTGCAATAATCTCTACTTAATCGGGTTTTGGAACCAAATCCTCGTGGGAACGATATCTTACTCATCACTTTATTACTTGGCACGACCCGTACACTTGAGGATTTGCGGACAGGAATTGTTGAAGCAATCACAACATGCGTTTTGAGCAAATCCCTTTCTCTAACTTCTGAAAAACTTCAAAAACTGAAACCTCATGCAAATCAACTCCTTCATTGCTACATGTATAGCTTTGTAAAAAAAAGTCAATTGGCCATCAAGTTAGCTGTCAATAGAGACACGTATAGCTATATGTTTTTTTATGAAAGTAATGAATATTGAAATTTATATCATATCATATCATTGATCTTCCTTTGAGACTGCGTGGGAGATGTATCATTCCACTTTTATTAGTTATCTCTTTATTGCTGCTTGTAGGGGACATGCTTCATAATTTTCTTGCTTTGTTTGTTTGGAACTTTCTTGCCTCTCTAAGACGGTTAGCTTCATTTGTTGTCGATATGGACGACTTTACTGTATTGAATGTGAGTAAGGAGATTGTAGGGTACCCTTTTGAATTAAGGGTCTTCAAGCGGGATGTTCTTGACCTCATTTCTTTTGATTAGTTGAACATACCAATTATTCAACTTTTTTTTAAGTAAGTATGCACTTTTATTTTTGAATTTAACATTTATGTTTTTTTATTTCTTCACTAACTTATTTCCCATTTTCATAGATATCTCCACAATCTCTACAAAGAATTGGGTAAGATTAATAATTATAGATTCTTATGGCCACATTCTATTCAATCGTCTAGAAACAATAATGTAAGTGAGAGAACGTCATATATTGGAAGGACAATTAAAGAAGGGAATAAAAAGTATTGGTTTACACTATTTATAGAAAGGTATTTAATTCTAATTTCTCTCTTACTTAAGTAGAAACTTTCTTAATGACATAATATTAATATGAACTCATATTGCAGTAATCATTGGAGGGTCGCTATTATTTGCCCATGTGAACGTACTATATATTTGTTATATTCTTTACAATGGGCAGTGAGTGAAGATACGAAGTGGGTGTTTGAAACATAATTTTTCTGCAAAGCTCTATTCTATAATATAATATTTGACTATATCATTTTCTTACAATTATTTGATAATAGATCTTTAAAAATGCATTCTACGTTGGTGGGAAAGAATGGTCAAAGTGATGTCAATTGGGTCATTTTGAAGGTAAATACTTTAAATTTAAACAATGGATTGCTAAATTATATTATTGGCTTTATGAATTGATTGTTCTTGTTTGTGTACATTCAAGTGCCATAAACAATCAAAAAGTTTTGAGTGCGGATATTACGTGATGCGGTATATGTATGAAATCATCACTAACTCATTTAACAAGGTAATAATATTATGTATAAATCATAATTTTAGTTTAGACTTTAGTTTTTTCATAATATAGCTTACCTCCATATTTTTTGAATTTGCAGCATTTCCAAAGTTTGGAGTCATATTCTGATGCACAAATAAGAGAGATACGCGACATTTGATATGAATACTTTCTATATTCAACAAAATTAGAGTAAAATGATAAGTTGTATATAGTTCACTTTTGTAACTTGATAATATTATATACACACTTTTCTTTTGACCATTTATTTATGTTATACATTGGTTGCATGACTTGCATTGTTGTATATTGGCTCCATATGATAGCAGGTTCTCAAATGAGGAGTTAATATAAGATTAGATCTTTTTTAAAAAAAATTATATTACAATTATGGCATCATTTATGACCATAACCGACGCCTTAATTGGTAATTATGGCATCAGTTAAGATAAGAACAAACACAGTAAACAACCAAACACAATCTCTATTATGGCGTCAGTTGAGTATATGCAAGATGCCATAATAGTCAATTACAACGTCGGTTTAATATGAAAGTGATGTCGTAATATATTCATTTACGGCCTCATGTTTTGAACAAGTGATGTCGTGATAGATATTTTGCCCTACGCCTATTTCCTCTACACTCTATATGATGTAGCAAAAATGCAATTTTAACTGATGCTAAATATAGCTTTTTGCACTAGTGGTACTAACACATGGGTTCAGTAAGAGGAAATAAGGTGGAGAGGAAATAAGGGAGGATATAAAATAAATTCTTGTATTTTGAATCTTGTATACATATGTGATACGTATGAGAATGGGATTATGATATTGTGAATTATTATGTATACATATGGATAAGTGATATTTTAAGAATGTTATGTTTTTATAACTGTCCCACTTGGCACCTCATGGGCACTTACTCGTATGCCCGATGAGATGGATTGCTGGTTACTAGGCTTTTGTATCATCCCGTTGATTTAACATTTTTCCAGGTGATAGTTGTCGTGCGGGTCTATCAGGGAAGACTCCAGAAACTTAAGCTACTTCTATTAAAAGTAGTGCTTCCATATTTTTAATATATGTTGGATTATTGTATATTGACACGTTAGGGCTCATCTGCATACTCTGATCTATTTTGGAGATTTGATACATTAACTATATATTTTTAATTACTCTTGATGATGCTGGATGGACTAAAGGCCTTATAACGTGTTTAGAACTTATGGATCCACAATTTAGCGTGATATGGATATTTTAATATTGATGACATATTATTCAGTTAAAAGGTTTGGACTGAATAGTAAATAGTTATGTTGAATCTTGTGAAGTTTAAAGCTCAACTGAGTGTATGAGAATGTTTTGGCAAATAGTTTTATTAAACCTTTGGTTAATTATTGTTTTAGGGAAAAGATTTTTACAACTTCTGTGTGCTTAACTGAGATTAAGAGTAAATATATTAAATTAGGATTAAAAAGAGCAAAATTATCAAAATAATTGATATCACTCTTAACATTGATTTTTCAAAGAATATTTGATGTTAGTTTTATTTTTTTAATTATAGGTATTTGAAAAATTGGATTAAAACTGAGAATGGCAGTTTGGAGCTTGAATTTTAAAAATAACAGTTTAGTTCCACAAATTTGTAAAATTCCAGTTTGGTCCACGAGTTAAACACAGCGTTTTGCACCCCAAAAAAAATGAGGTCCAACAGTTTCAGCGAGATATGCAGGAGCAGATATACAAAAAGGGAACAGCGCCGCAACACAGATCGGGGATCTTCTTCCAACATCACCTTCACCTTCTTCTTCCTATTTCTCGCCAGTGGCATCATCCACCACCACAGGCCGCCGGCGAGCATCTCCACAACAGCCGCTAGCCAAGGTCTGGTCTGATTCAGAGAAAGGTGAGGGAAAAGTCGCAGAAGCAGAGACGCGGGAAAGGGAGGCCGCAAAACAGGGAGCTAAGGGCGATCTTGAGTCTTTCACCACTCCTAACCATCTATGTTACCTTCATCTCCCTCACCTTATCTGTTCGGTGACCTTCTTCCAGCAACACTATCACCATCGTCTTCTTCCACACCTTCTCATTTCTTCTATTAATGGTGTTATTCAATGTCCAGCTCTGTTCTGTGGGCTCCTCTGTCTCTTGGATCATATTCAACACCAACATTCCTTTATTCAATATTAATTGGTCCCTTTAATTGGTGTTCTATATGTAAATCTTGGAATTGTTTGGTGAAGCTTTGATGATGGTTTGCAGCACCTAATTCTCCAAATCCCTTATAGCAAGAGGTAATGGCATGAATTTGGAGCTCTAGGAGGGAAATTTTTGCTCTTCCATTTCTCTCTTTCCATATTGTATTTGTGATTCATAGGTGTTAGGATGAACTTTACAATATTGAACTGATTTATTTTAAATTATTTGGAGATTGGATATAACTTAAATCTTTATTAGATACTTGACATTATGTTTAATTAACTTAATTATCATTTCTTTATGCCGGTTAATCATTGAATTGAAAATTTTGTGAACACTTTGTGCTAATTTTAAGGTGGCTTGGTTAGTGGATCAATGATGTCTTGTGTTTGCATTGATTAATTGAATATGCATTTATTAATTGCATTTAGTATTGAGTTTTAGCATCATTAATCTTGATTTTTCATAAGGGTGACCATTGTTTAATTAAGATTAATGAGAAAATCAAGTGATAATACGAGGTGGCTCGGTTATTGGATTAAAAGGTAAATATGATTTTTAAATTCATTTAATTGTTAGAGCGTATAATCAACCTAATTTAGAGAGATCAATATGCAAGGTGGTTTAGTATTAATCAATCTGAGTATAGGCCTAGTTTAAGGGGTGACTTTTAGCGTCATTTTTGAACTAGCGTAATCAAATCTCCCATAATTAATTTAAGTGAGGATTGATTGCGCCATTGCTATGAGGAATTGCTCATTTCATTGTTAAACTCTTTGCTTCTCTCATTTCACCAATTTCCATTCCATTCCACTTTTATTCTAAAAAATCCAAAAAAATATTTGTTTTTAAAGCATTTTGGTTTAATTGCAATCTAGTTGTTAGATAAAAAACTTAAAAAATCTTTTTAAATTGCTTTATGCCAATCTTTACACTTAGTTTCTAGATAATTAATAAAATGCCCTTCGAGAGACGATCCGGGATTGCACCATATATTGCAATCCTTGCTTAAAATTTTGAAGAGATTACCAAGATACGAAGCATGAGCCTCCTTCACAATGTTCCTACGGGTCTTGTGCTTACATGAGATTTATCCTCAGTTAAAAGCCTTGCTAGCCCAAAATAAACAATTCTAGGATGTAGATCATTATCTAAGAGGATGTTATTAGTTTTGATACCTCTATATATAATGCGAACATGAAATTCCTCATATAAATAAGTCAAACCTCTTGTTATTCCTAAAATTATATCATATGGCTGCTTCCAATTAAGAGAAACTTTCTTTTTACCTGTTTGAAAGATAAGGGGCGAAAAACAAGAAGGTTGAAACATAATAAATATTTTCAAATTGTTACACTAGGGAATTGATCATATCTATGCTTATCAAGTTCTCTAATAAACTTCTGTTTGAGAAGTCAATGATATACTTTAAAAGCTGAAAATATGTGCACGTCATGACATTATATATATAGCAAATGCTTATGTTACTCTTTTAAAAGTTTTTTTGGTTGATAGAAGATACCAAATAGGAATCTATCAAGGCTGCCGTTTTTCTTGTATTCATAGACAAGGATTCTGTTGTGGCCTTTACTACAACATCCGAGAAGTTGAACAAGATTCCGATGACGAACATTAATTATAAGCGTCAATTCACTTTCGAAATCTTCCTCCATCCTATTGCAGTAGTATGAAGTCAATTTCTTAACTGCAACAACTTTTCCATTCTTCAAAGTTCCCTATTCATAAAGATAAAAGAAAATCATGATATTATTAAAAGTTCTAGTTTTGTTCTTTTGCTAATCTAATCTTCTCAATAGTATATAAAACTCATTTAGAAGCAGCCTTTCTTCAGAACATGATCTGGATTAAAATATTGAAAATCAAAGATACCTTGAACACAGCACCAAATCCACCTTCTCCTAGTTTATTTTCTTCACTAAAATTTTTTGTTGCTAACGCCAAATCGTTATAACTGTACGTAACTGGGCCTTTCAACTTGCTTACACCAGTTAAGTCGCCTGTTATGTAAAACGAAAGTCAATAATACATACCAGTTACGGATTCATTCTCTCACATATTTGAAAATCAAAGCATCATAATAAATTAATTGCATACTTCTCAAGAGGTTTCCTCTAGGAGCCGTCTTATTGCTTTTTCGTCGTTTAATCCAGGCAAAAAATGCGAGGAGGATCAAAGCAAGAGATACTCCTGCAACAATTCCACCAACCGTTGCCCTTTTGATGCTTGAAGAACCTGCAAGACAGGAAAAAAAATATGTCATCTTTAAATCTTTTTATTTTTTTGGCCAAACTAAGTCATTCTTAAATCAGTCTTTGACTAGTCCCATATCAGGCGGGTTTCCTTGAAAGAGGGGCCTTATAAAGCTTTGGTTCCCTAACTCCAGTAAGTAGTTTTTAGGGTTTGGTTCTTTCAAGGACTTATGTCTATTACAATAGTGTTTTTATTGAGGGATAACCAACTAGAGAGGGCTACTTGTGGAGTGTTTTAATTGAGAGACGACTAAGAGAGAGCTACCTATGAAGGGTTCTGATAGAAGTGGTTGACCAATATAGGAGCTTGGCTTTAATTGGGGGATGACCACCTGGAGAGGACCACCTGCAAAGGGCTATGATCAGAGGGGTTGACCAATAGGAGCTTAAGTGAAGTACACAAGGGGGTCCCATTGTAACATGTTCCCCATAGGGTAGGTGAAAGAGAGGGCTTATTATTAGGCCTTGGATTCCTCAACCTCAACAACTAGCTTTTAGAGTCTGATTCTCACAAAGATCCTATATATACATTGAGATCTTTGGATGGAAGTAGTGTACCTTTTTTTTATCACAAAGGGTGTGATGTCAATTATTTGGTTATCAGGAAAAATGGAAG
The DNA here is from genome assembly GCA_037074505.1 of Albizia julibrissin. Classification (NCBI taxonomy): domain Eukaryota; kingdom Viridiplantae; phylum Streptophyta; class Magnoliopsida; order Fabales; family Fabaceae; genus Albizia; species Albizia julibrissin. The sequence goes on along the minus strand of CM073483.1, from coordinate 36,529,900 downwards.
AAGTAGAATATCTCATGAAACAGCCAGCATCGAAAGCTCTACCATCTGAAAAGGGGAGACAAATCTGCAAGTTGTTGTACCCAGCCTTCAAGCAATCTTGGAACCCACTTGTTGTGATAGTATCAACACATTGAGCAAAGGCATAAATATTTGAACGATTATTTGGAACTTGAATCTTCGTGACCCTAAAGAAACTAGGGATTGTAGGTGTTGATATTTGGAGATTCGTTAGTACTTGTTGCGTTGCTTCAGTAAAAGCAGTGGCCCCTCCTGTTGTCTTATTCCCACATGATACACCATTGAAAGCATCCGTTGCCTCGTTGAAGAATGTGTTATAGTTGTACCTAACGCACCATAAAAGAAGCCATGCATGTCATTTTTCCAAGTTCAAGATGCTTAGAAGTAAATTTGATTCCTAAACTAGCATATATCTAATTTTATGAAAAGCAATTAGAGAGGGTAATCAACCATTATGAAATGATCAAGTGAAGGTTAATCCGAGGTGCCTTTTTAGTCCCAGAATCACCTTTAACATATTAGATATTTATTTCATATTCTTCTTTTGTTCTTGTTATTATCTACTGCTCTGTCAAAGTATGATTAATAGCAATATTTTTCTTGTCATGACCCATGCATTTGTAATACACCGCGTGAAGAACATGATATGATTTCACTAAAGGCAAGAATAACAGTGATAGACAAAAATTCAATTTGACTTTTTCTGGGCAATCCTTAGCTTTCATCATTTTATATTTCATTATATGTGAATCTTTCTATTGATTATGCTCACTTTAAATGAAAATTCAATACTTGGTACTTACCAACAAGCTGTTAGTTGGGTAGTAAGCAACCTTATCGCCATAAGGAAAAGAATACAAGTTTGAATCGTGGGAATTTAGTAGTTAATTAACAAATCTTAGAATGTATAATCTTAACCTACTTTTGATTAATTAGTTGTGTAGACTGTATTGTTTATGGTATTGTTTAACTAACTTAAACACTTATTTGAGACTAAAGAAAACTCTTGTACATAAAATTGGTACAAAGACTCGCAATTGCAGATTGATTTTTTAATTTAAATTTAAATTTTACTGTCATCCCCATTTTATCTAATTATTTTAATGTAAAAATTTTCTTGTATCTCATATTTTGTTTTAATTTTCTTCTTATTTGATCATTTCATTTTTTTGACTCTAGTTAAATAATTTTCCTTAAAAGCTATTTTACTGAAATCTTTTCATCACGATCAAAATGAAATTTTTCCATGTGAAATTTTTATACACTGATAACGAAAATTAAAGGATAAACGTGGGTTTATTCATGGTAATGTTTAATGGTATATGTTGAAACTAAATAAAAATAGAGAAGATGAAAATTTACAAAAATGAAGTTAAGGCAGTAAATGATGAAAGCTAATAAAGTTAAATCATGAGGGTAAATTTTTTTAAGACAAATCGAAGGACAAAATATAAATTAAATAAACATAAGGGAAAAATTATTGAACCTTAATATAATTAAATATGTTTAGGTTCTAGAGTATATTGTACTATCACCCATGATTATCTAAGTTTTTATCCTCCCTTTTGTTTCTATCCTCTTCAAATAACAAGAGAAAATTACAAATAGATTCCAAATAAAAAGCTTATTTGTTTTATGTCTCATTTACGTACATGTCAGTTTTTCTAACATTTACACTTGCCATCTCCATCCAGTGATATTTATATATAAAAATTAAAAGTAATTCTCCAATAAGTCAATGTAAATCAGGTCAAACAAAACAAGTCAATGAAAACGATGTGGAGAAAATTGTGGGTGAGGTATTGCCGAATCATCAAAACACGCCGGCTAATATAATAAAGATTTAGTAAATGTCTTGTCTCGATTACGCTCTACTAGTACTACTCTATCAAAGAGAAGTCAACTCACCTGGCAAAACAGTTAAATTAGGCCTGCGTCTCTAGTTACAAGGTTATTTTAACCGAATTGAGTTTTTAAATAAAAAATAGTTAAAAATAATAAATATAAAAAAAATATACTAATTTTTTTGAAATATATCATTATTTATTAATGAGTAAATAAGAGAGAGTAATAGTGAGAAACATGATGAAAGAGAGTGTATGGAAAAATAAATTAGGGGTAATAATATAAGTAAAAATGCATTTAATGCTCAGACAAGCCTAAAGAGTACCTACCACTCTAGTCCTACTCATAAGTCCCTTTTGATAAAAAAATTTCGATCCTTATCATAAGTCTAGTTTCAGAGTAATAAATATATTTTTTACAATTTTCCCCTATTAATTGCAACAGACAAAAAAAATTTCTTTATGTAGACTTTTGAAACCAATCATAAATAATGACAAAATAGAAATTTTAACTCATAATCAATGAGTTAACTAACTCTTTTTGACATATGAAAGTGAATTAATTTAGACTTATAAATAGAATTAGAGTGATTCCTAATAAAAGGGATTGACCAATTCAAAAAAATAAGACAGTAAAATTAGAGACGTAGAATGGATAAAGTTTTAGTTTGGTACTTTACTTTAGAAAACATTAGTCTTTTAATCCTATCATTGTTAGTTTTAAATGATGGTTTTTTTTAACGATCATTATTATTTTGAAAATTAAATTAATGTCCTTATTTGAATTTTTTTTTTTCAACATTAATTTTTTTTGGAAGAAAAATTTGAGTTAAAGGATTAAAAAGACATTTAAAGTTAAGGGTACAAACAAAATGTTTGATGAAATTGAAAGACTTGATATATAGTTCTTGGAAAAGAAAAATGAAAGCAAGCAAGCAAAGTTTCAAGCTGAAAGGTGGTGAAGTCGTAGTACCTGATGAAGCAACCGTCGTAGAGGACATAGACACCTGGGGAGGGAGACGTGGCGGAGGCGCAGTTGCGGAGCTGTGCGGAGGCAACTTCGAAGCAGGCGACACAGTCGGCGATGGAAAGGTAGTTTCTGCACTGAAAAAGTGTGTAAACTGGGAAATTGTCAGCAACATTGCCTTGCTGTGCTGCGGCGAAGTGCTTATTCTGGTCCCTGATTTGGCCTCTGATGTCCAGAAACGTTGCGTTTAGGTTTTTAGTGAGGATTGAGGGGTCGGAAACGAGGAAGAAATCAGGTGGGTTGCACCGGCCGGCACTAAGAAGATGAATTTGTGGGTCCGAAAAGACGCCATCAAGAGCACAGCATGAACAGAATATGAAGATAAATAAGGGAAGGAGATTAGAATAATGTTTGAGCATGTTTAGTTCAGAAGAGGAGGAAGAAGAAGAAAAGAGAGGTCAACGGGTTTCGCTAGAGAAAGGAGGGTGGTAATGGTGTTTAAAAGCTCTGTTTACAGCAACGAAAACGGAGATTTTTTAGAAAATAAAAAGGACAGTGACAATTTTTATAAGTTGCATGTTGTGTGATGTGCCAACGTCCAGGAGATTAGCACGGTTCCTCACCAATGAAAATGATTCTGTGTGTGAAGTATATTTGATTTGAGAATTACCAATATCCAACTTCGTTGACTTTTATTGAGTGGACCTCATCCACTTTTATTACTTTATCTGGTAAGTTTAAAAGAAGTTAAGAGCTATAATTTTGGATGACTTGGACATATGTCAATGTGTAGATTTTGAGTTCTATTTCAAATCATTACTAAATATAAAAAAAAATTATATGATTATAGAATAATTCTATAGAGTTGCAGATAGAGAGCGCCAAAGAAATATTATTTGACCAATGCATGGAAAAGGTAAAATGGTGACACCACTTGGCTCTAACAAAAGTGAATAGTTTGAATCCAAGGTTTTTCTTGTATAATAATTCACAAGCACTGCATATATGTCGTTTTTCTGTTCGGACGGAAACCAGGGAATACAAAGTGAGGATGCTATGTTATCGGTTACATGTATGAGATTATTCAAACTGGATCTACTAAAAAAAATTTCGGTTGTTGAATTTTTCTTTTTCAGTTTATTTGTTGATTATTTTATTGTCTTAATGGGCGATGTAATTAAATTTTCAGGTTTTCGATGATATGGACCCCCAACGTTAATGAAGATATTGATTTTAGGGAAAATTATTGTGAGGTCTCAATGAATGAATATAATTATTAAAAAGTCTAAATAATAAGTAAGCAGTATAAACCTATTGTCATTTTATACACTGAAATTTGTCTATACATACTACTCACTTGTGAGACTTTTTATGATTACATTGGAACCTTATAGTGATTCTCATTTGATTTCATGGGAGATACTTATGCACAACAACTTCTTTAGGAGCTGTGGCGTCAGGTCGACTCTTGAGGTCCTAGCTTTAGGTTATTGTTCAAGTTGTTAAGATGTTAGCTTTAGGATTATTAGCTGAAATGATTAAAATTTGTCATTCTACAGTTAACTGTGATATTAGTTATAGTTAGTGCTCATTGTAATACACTTGTATAATAAAATTTAAGATATTGGCTGATAATACTATTAGTCTACTAGATATAGCATGTGTTGCTGGCGTGGTTGCATTGTGTGTGTGTGTACGTACAATTAAAATAAAGATTTAGGTTTTGGCTATATGGAAATACAGAAAAGTTATTTTAAATTAAAAAAAAATGTTCCGCCAATGCAGATGAACTATCCACGTTGGTTTCCATGATATGTCAGTTTTAATTTCGATGTAGATAACCATATCTACTACTTCTCTAGTTTTTAATATAAAACTCACTTTAATGAAAGAATTAAACTACAAAATGAGTTTTATATTAAGGACTGAGATAATACTAGATGTGAAATTAATATCCTTTCAAAGGCAATAACATAAAATATTATAGGGCGAAGCAATACAACTAGAGGAATCTCCCATGGACAATCTAATTAATTTCAATCAAGATAGGCATGGAGGGTCTCAAGTTCTCTAATAAATCCATGTTTTGAAGCATAGCAACTACTTCTGACATCATTGGCCTTGCATCCGCAGATGCTTGGATGCAAAGCAAACCAATCTCTATGGTTTTCTTCACTTCTTTTGCATCATACTCGTTAGGGTCCAAGGCCTTATCGACTAACTCCAAGTGTTTTTCTTTCTCATAGAGTTTCCATGCCTATCAAATAAAATAAAAGTAAAGTAAGATGTATAATCGGTACTAAAAAACAAAGCAAATTAAACGAACGTCAGGTTGAAGTTTTTTTCTTAAAAAATATTATTAGATTAGATTCTATGGTAAAGAATGAATTGATTGTCTCAAATAAATCTTATCAAAATAGAAATGTCATGCTAAATAGCCAGAGAATTTTCTCACCTTTTGAATGAGGAATGCCCCTTCATCATCACTGTCGAGTTTTAATTCTGTGCAGTTCTGACCACTAACGATTTCTAAGACGACAACACCATAACTGTAAATATCAACTTTTTCTGATAATTGGCCGTGAATTGCATACTCTGGTGCTGTGTATCCCCTAATAAATTTATAATAATTATGATGATGATCACAGAAATGACTCATACAGATTATATATATATATATATATATATATATATATATATATTATGATTCAAGGAAAACTAAGCAAATGTAGGTATTTTGATCAACTTACAATGTTCCGGCAATTCTTGTGCTAAGATGAGATTTGTGATCGGGTAAGAGCCTTGCCAGCCCAAAATCTGCAATTTTTGGTTGCAGATCATCATCTAAGAGGATGTTATTAGTCTTTATGTCTCTGTGTATAATACGAACATGAAACTCCTCATGCAAATATGTTAAACCTCTTGCCATTCCTAAAATTACATTATGTCGCTGCCTCCAGTTAAGAAAACCTTTTCTTCTTTCCCCTGTTTTTCAAAATTTAAAACTTTGAAAGGTTAGTAAAAAATGGATGGTGAAGTATTAAGATGGAAATATGCCCACATGCATAATAGCTCAGGCGTAAAAGTTAAAAAAATTGTATGAGAGTTTTGTCATCAGTTGGTATAAGATACCGAATAAGAAGTTGTCAAGGCTGCTATTTTTCATGTATTCATAAACAAGGATTCTGTCAGGGCCTTTAGAACAACATCCCAGAAGTCGAACAAGATTGCGATGATGAACATTACTAATAAGCGTCACTTCACTTTCAAAATCTTCATCCATCCTGTTGGAATCTTTTAAGGTCATTTTCTTGACTGCAACAACTTTCCCATTCTTCAAAGTGCCCTATATTAGTGATTATAAGGAATTTCAATCACGATAGCTTTATTAATTAGAAGTTCAACCTTAGTTCATATTTTGGAAATCTAACTTCTTGCATGTAACACTAGATAAAACTCTCATTTTGAGACGTCCTTAGTTGTAGAACATGATCTATATTATTGAAAATCAAAATAATCAAAATTACCTTGTATACAGCCCCGAATCCTCCCTCTCCTAGTTTATTTTCTTCACTATAATTGTTGGTTGCCGACATCAAATCATAATAACGGTAAGTAATTGGGCCTTTCAACTTGCTTGCTCCTATTATGTCTTCTGGTGAGGAAAACGTACAATGAAAGTAAAACGTCACATAAAATAGTTACAAACATATACAGGAGTAAAAGACTTTTAAGTTGTTTACCTCTAGGACTTCTCTCATTCTTTTTATGTCGTCTAATCCAGGCAAACAACAATCCAAGGAGTATCAGAACAAGAGCTATACCACCAACTACTCCACCAATAACGGCCCCCTTTTTGCTTGATGAACCTACAAGACAAAATCAAATAATTCATTTTCAAATTGGTCACTCATCAGCTCATTATGAATCCGCACGGCCTTGGTTAACTTCAAAATTATAGATAAGGTTGTCCATTGTTCATTGTAAATCCTTTTGCTAATATAAGCTGCGGTTCTGTTCAAAAATCCGATGTTGTTTTCTCTATGATTAATCATGAAGAATCATTAGGTAAGCTGTCACCCTATCTAGCATATTTTAGTTGTGTCTTTTGGAACTGTAGAGATGTCCACTTGCCGTGATTCCCCTTGTTTTTGTTTGTTTGTCTTTTTTTTTTTTTAACCTTTTGCTGTGGACATATAAAATACATACATGTTGGGATAGTGCAAAAATAAGTGGATTCAAGAAGAAAGATTGAACTAATTCAAAATTTTACAGAAGCAAGCTAAGAGAAGATAAACATAGTAGAAGATGAAATACAAAATTTAACATATGTAAAAGCCCTACCATCATGCATGGCTGCATAAGGTAACTAACACGCACACACTGCTCACACACACATACAAGACAACGAGTGGCTATATTTAAATATCTGACTGAGGGTGTGATATAGTGATTGAACCATAATTTTATGTATGATTTTCATGATTAAATTGGGATTTTAATGGATTTTATAAGACATCATTACATGATTAAGTATTAATTTGAGTTAGAGACATTTGTTTTGAATTTATTATAATTAGAAGTGAAATGGTCTTAAATTGTTATTTATTCATACAAATATTCTCTTGGACTTTTGATGCTATATAGTGGTTAATCTTGCATTATAGGTATTTTAGGAAGAAATTGGCAATTTCAGAGGGAATTATAGATAAGAACCCAAATTTGACCAGCTATTTCATCCTCCTGCTAACACAACTGGACCCGACATATTGACATATTGCGCATGGTGGAGGTAGCTGGCATCTTCCTTTTATACTTTCGGTGAGCACTGATGATGAAAAGAGGAAGCAGGAATATTAATTTCGGCTAGCAATAGGACCCATTTAACGCAGGAACTGGCAGTGGGAGTGGTTGGTGAAAGGAAGTAATGAAAGAAATTTCACTATATAATCCCCTCTTCCTCACCACCAGAGGCATCAGAAAAACTTCCATCCTTCTTTATTTTCGTAGCCAGAGAGAGTTGTGGGTAATGTTGATGGAGAGGAAGTACCACAGAATGGGGAGCTAAAAAGAGAAGAGAGACCAAGATACCACCACCATTTCTCTTCCATTACACCACCATTCACCATCACCTTCCTTCTCTCACCACTACCACCGGAAGTCACAGAGAAGAGCATTGCAATAACATCACCATTATTACCACCATTGCAACTGCCTTCCTCTGTTTTGCTTTTCTTCATCGTTGGCAACATCACCACTGACCTCTCTCTCTCTTACACCTCATCACCATTACTTTCTTCTTTCTCCTTCCTCTGAACACCAACACCACCGTCACTTATTCAACCACCTTTTGTCCTTCATCACCATTTTCACCGTCATCTTCTTCACCAACAACTACCACCGACGTTCTTCTTCTTCTTATTCCACCGACGGAGACTTTCTGCAGTTTCCGTAGCCTTCTCCATCTTCACCAACGTCCTCCGTCAACTTTCTTTCTGTCTTGCATTTTCCGGCCCCCAACATTTCCGGCGTCTGTTGCATACCTTCGGAACCATGCTTGGCCACGTTGAAAGAGTTTAGAATGCTGTCAAGATAATATTTTCATCCTCCTTCTAAGCTTTCCAGCAAGCACATGCCATTTCCGGCGAAGCTTTGAATTTCCAGCGACATCTCCGGCCCCCATTTCCGGCGACAACTTGAACCAGCGGAGAGTTGAACAACCAACCTCCATCATTCCAGATTGAAAAATCACGGTGTGGAGATTTTGATGATAAAAACCAGAGAAGAAGAGAAAAGAGAAATCATGACGTTGGGAGAGCAGAGTTCCAGAATGCATGGCGTGAATAGTGTTTGTGTTGGATATTCAATGATTAATTTTGGCCAGCTATTTCCTGTGCTTGAATTCGGTAAATAAACAGGGGAGTTTTTAACTGAACTTGTTTCTCATTTCCTTATTTTGTTTGAACTTAATTATTGTGGATTGAATTTTCCTATTTTAATTTTCTAATGATTTGAATTTGAGTGGTGTGTTTCTTTATATATATATTGTTGTAATTGATTTTTGTAGGAAGGTTTTGTGAATTAAATTGTGTGATTAAATTTTGCTTGTTGGTTTATATATATATATATATATATATATATATATATATATATATATCTTTTGCAAACTCCCAACCTATTCTAAATAGCACTTAGTTTTACTTAAGAGATCAAAATAAAAGAGTATTGCATTATACCATTCTTGGATTAAATATTTTGTATTTGAGCCCAAGATGCAAAAGACATGGTCAAATCATATAGTTTACCTTGTTTAACTCTAATTAATACTATACAAGAAATCTATCCAGATATACTACCTCAAGTCCTTAATATAAGATCTTATATTGGACTACAAATGAGATCTTGTATTAAGAATAGGAGGTAATATCAAAGATAAAATAGTAGAAGATATATATATGAGTATATTTGAATGTACCTTGTTGTTTGACCGAGGGTATTGTGATATTAATGGTCTGGTTATCAGGAAAAAAAGGAGTGGTGGAGTATCTCATGAAACAACTATAATCAAAAGCCGTACCATCCGAATTGGGAAGACAAATCTCCACGCTACTGTAATCAACCTTCAAGCAATCAAGGCACTCGTTCATTGTGGCAGTTTCAACACATTGAGCATACGCATAAATAGTCGTCGCACCATTATTATTATTATTTGGGACAAGAATCTTCGTAGCCGCAGATAAACTTGGGATTCTGGGTGTTGCTGTTTGGAGATTCATTAACACTTGTTGCACTGTCGTGTGAAATGTAGCTGCTGCTTCTCCTGTAGTTTGATTTCCACATGATACGATGTTGAAAGGCTGCGGTGCCTCATCAAAGAAGCCATTGGAGTTGTACCTCAACACACCATAAAGTATCCCTTATTATTTTCCCAAGTGCATTATATATATATATATATATATATATATATATATATATATATATGGATTTTGTTGTATATAAATCAAGTTGATGAGAGGATGAATATTTCAACTTTGGATTACTTGGATGTGGTTAGAAATTAATTGATTGATTAGCTTGTAACATAAATTAACTTTGTATATCAAAACATAGCTTCGATATTGCTTTGATTCTAAATATAAAAGCTAGTTAAGGTTTGACCATATATGCAATATACCTCAATCCATTATTTCTCACAAATTTATTATTCTTTTTTCATTCAATCGTATGTTAACTACACATACTAAAAAGAGTGTTCAATGTAAATGATTAAAGGGGTTTTTAAAGAAATGCATTTAATACAAATAACTAAGCTAACTAATTTCTTTAATAATCACTAGGTAAATAGATTTTGCATTTTTAGTAGCCTTTAAAAGGTGGGGGGGGTGTCTCTGTGTATGTGCGCTAATGTAGGAAACTCTAAAAATTAGGGAGAATTATTGTGAGTCCCACATAAGAAACTTAATCACTAAAAAAAATCTTATAACAAGTGAGTGGTATACAATAACATAACCTGAAATAGGAAATAACAATAGGTTACATATTGCTCTTTTGTTATGTAATTTTTTAGTGAGATTGTTTTATGTAGAACTGCCTAGTAATTCTCCCAAAAATGTTGACTAGTATAAATAGAATCGAGTTCCCTCAACGAGAGAATTCCCTCGTGAGATGTAGGGCTTACTAGATCGCTCTTTCCAATATAATGGTGGCAGAGAAGGGAAAAGAGGGGTAGAGGATGAGAAGGTTAGAGGAGAGGATCTCCTCTTCATTGTTTTTAATATCTCTGATGTCGTAATTGATTACCTCATTAATCTAGCATGACTAAAACATCATTTCTTAAAATATCATAAAAATACAAAACTAAACCCTTTGATAACTACAAATATCATAGTACCCTTCTTTTTCTCTAAGCTAATAATAAAAAGAAAATACAAAAAAATTCGGAAGATGAGACATTATAATGTATATTTTTTAGCCAAAGTTTCTGCTCTCCCTCGTCTCTCTCCTCTTTATATAATAAATTATATCTTATCTGATAGTATATCACAACATCGCAATAGTTGACCCAAAGAAATAATGTCGCAATTATTATCTGATTATAAATATATAATAAACTATATATACACAGACATATTTAAAAAGTCAAACATTGATGGCGATTGGTTGTACCTGATGAAGCAACCATCGTACACGGCAAGGGCAGCAGAGGACTTGGAGGCGGTGCAGCTGCGGATTTGGTCAGCGGCCACATCGAAGCACGTGATACAGTCGGCGACGGACATATAGTTTCTGCCCTGAAAAATAGTGTAAACCGGTGCTCCATTGGCCTCCTTCGCCGCGGTGGCAAAGTGCTTGTTTTGATCACTGATTTTCTGTCTGATATCTTGTAATGTTACGTTTAGGTTTTCTTCGACCATGGAGGCGTTGGTAACCACGCCGTCGTATGGGTTGCACCGGATCTTAAGGAGATTGGCCTGTGGATCTGAAACGACGCCGTTAAGAGTCCAGCATGACCAGAATACGAAGCTAAATAATGGAATGAGATTATTATCAGGAGGTTGAAGCATGTCTCGCTGAGAGAATGAAGATGAAGAAGAGAAGGCAAATCATAAATTTTGGTGTATCTTCTCTACGTGCTCTCAAAGACAACATTTTTACAATAATTTAAGGGGGAGAAAAATAAAGAGGGACCAGCGGATCATGGCATAATCTTAGTAAAGACTCAAAATAAAATCTTAGAATTGGACCGACCCTAGTAATTTACAAGCCTACAATACGACTTAGGATCCGACCCGAGCAAAATATATGATGGTAGTTCAGGGAATGAGTATATATAAGACTTAGCTTGCTCACTGGGATTGGTTCTTGTCTGAAGATCATGAAGAAGGAAGCCAATAAAGGATCGTATGGGGTACGAAGAAGATGGACCTTATTGGGCTTTAATATCGGATGTATACTGATATACATGTACATACACATACATACACAGATATATATGTGTGTGTCTATATATATATTGAGAGAGATAGAGATTATGCATTTTAACGTACAGATTCAAGGCAGTAAGAAGTTGGGTACGCGCCACAGAAATATTAATTTCGCCACGTTAAAATTTTTAGGTCTCTTACGGACTTTTTTTTTTTTTTTTTTTTTTGCATTCACACTAACTTGAATTTTTACTAAAACCACGCGCTTAAGCAGCCAGAAGCCTTCACAATAGAATCAATATCTACTAGTATATCTGGTTACAACTAATTTATTTAGAGTTGACTTTTTAAATTTTATTTCATATAATATTTATTAATTTGGGTGTTAGAAGGTTGTCTATATATGAAATTATGAAGATGGTGCTCTCCCTCTGACCCACTAAACATGGAAGCTGTCTCCAAAGAGTGTCCTTGAAAAATCCTTATTTTTATTTTATATTTTTATATAGGGTTTTTATCATAATCATTAAGCTTAAAATATATATTTTTTGGCAAGTAATTGTGATTAAAAGAGTTTTTATGAAATTAAGGTTGAAAAAGGATAAAAATATTATATATTTTATGAATTGCCTTAATTGATTAATTTTTAGAATATAAAGTATTACATTTTGGGTTTATTTGCTTTCAGACAAGGGCCCTCATGTTTTGAAGATTTTGGTTGGAACCACAAAATTTTTCATGTTTTTAGTCTAGTCCCTCCACAAAAGCTTCTGAAAATTTCACTTTAGTTCCTTGGTCAAAATGCATTTGACCAAGGGATCCGATTAACTAAAGAAGACCCGACTGGTCTTCTCGGGTAGTGCAGCTGGAGAAGAGGGGAAAAAAAACGCAGAAACAGAACACGTGAGCTGAGGCGGATCTTGGGAATGGGATTTTTATTTCATTATCATAAAAAAAAAAAAAACTGAGAGCGCCGCGAGTTTGGGAGCTGGAGCTGAGGGAAATTTAAAGAAAAAAGAGAGACACGGAATAAGGAGGTGATCAGCGCCGCCATACCTTCTTCTCACCTCCATTTTCGTCATTCACCATCTTCATCCCATTCTCCGCCATCGCCATTCCATCATTATTACTGCACCTTCACTGTCACCATACACCATCATCGCCTTTCATCATTGTTGAAGCATAAACCAGCGGCGATTATCACTACACCATCACTGTCATCTGACCAACATCATCTCTATTCCTTCATTGTTGTTCACCTTCATTCACCGCCGCAATTTCCATTATTTTAGACTCCATCTCCACTGTTCCGCCATTGTTTCAGCATTATCGTCTTCATTTGACCGTCATTACCTTCATCCCTTCATCTTGCTATCTTCCATTCAGATTCACCATCGCCAACTTCATTGCTTCAGCTGTAGCTCCTCTGTTTCCAACACCAATCACAGCCGTGGATCCTCTGTTCTGTTTCTGTTTCAAAATCCAGCCTCAATTCTACATTGATTTATGTTGATTTATTATTTTAATTGTTGATTTTTATGGCTGGATATTTGAATTAGAATGTGGTTTTGCTTCTTGAATCTATGGCTATGAATGGCTGATTTCCTTGGCTCTTGGAGATGAAGTGGAGATTGTTTGAGCTCATATGTGCTTTAAATGGGAGTTTAAATTACCCATAGCTTATTATATTTGTGATTTCTTAGTTTTAGGAATTCATTTATATAGTGAGACTATGATTTTAGCTATATTTTATTTTATAGATTGAGTTTTAGTGACTTTGGGTTTGTAATGAGAATTTGTACTCATCAATATATATATGGTTATATATATGTTTCTCCATGATTCTATTGCTTCCTATCTATTTAACATGGTATTATTGGATAGTTTGATTGTATTGGAATTGTAGTTGAACCTAGATGTATTGTTTAGTTCATAATCGCCCTCTAAGGGATTTTAATAATGCTTAAATTAATGGGTTCATGAGTTTAAGCATTAAACTCAATGGTAATTGAAGTTTGGTATATTAGGAAACTTAGAGAAACTCAATGGTAATTGAAGTTTGGTATATTAGGAAACTTAGAGAAACTCAATATACTAAAAGAGCTTAATAGCATTTTAAAAGTAGGGGTCTCACTCTTATGATATTAAACTCATTGGTTAATGGGGTTTGGAATTTTAGAAGCTTAATGTATTAACTCTTCGAATATTTTAATTGAGCAAGGATAACCATTGAAAACCATTTTTAAGAGCATCTTCATCACTTGCATCTTCCATCTATTTTCATTCCTCCTTATTTGAAAATCCCAAAAATATTTATTTTGATTGCATTTAATTCATAATTTTAAAAATAAATTAATCTTGTTTTATCCTTATCAATTTTGCATTATAATTACTTAATTTACTAGGAATTAGTTTCATAATCAACTCCTCAAAATGAAACGATCTGAGTTGTATACTATATTACATTAATTTGGCCTGAGGTGACTAAAAGTTATTTCAGTGCCATTTGACTGTAGTGATGGGATTAATTTTTCTGTCCCACGGGATGACGATCGATGCTGTGAATTTTGCATGTATTTAAATTGTCACAATGAAAGGTATTATGATCATGACTAGAATTAACCAATGCGCTTAATTGGAAAAGCTAAGGAGAGAAGGGGGAAAGATAAATTTAATTACGACAATAAAAATCAAATATAATAGAAGGCCATTTTACATAACACACAATCCCTAAGAAGAAACACTTTTATAATGAAGATCCTACAATTTTTTTCTACTTTCCTCTTTGTTTTCTTTACACATCATTAATTATGTGTATTAATGTGAGACAAGTAATTCTTTTTTGTTTTCCTCTTTTATACGAGGAGACAAGTAATTCTGACATATTCTGAAGGGCATTTTAGGTAAAAAGATATTAATTGCATTGAGAATTTAGTAATGCCTGACTGGCTCCTTCTAGTTATATTTACAATATATTTGTAGAATATAATCTGCTCTTTTAGAATAGTGATTAGAGTTTTTAAAATCAACTTTTAAATTGTGATTTACGGTATACGAGATAAATATATGATATGAGTGTTATCTTGACTTACGTATATAAGCATTTATAAGTCATTTCATCGTTCATCCAAACAAACTGCTTGTTGTGGTCCTTTTTATATTATTCCTTCTTATATTTAATATAAAGTCTAGTTTGTAGTTAAATGGCCTCTTGTTATTTTTGTTGTATTTGGGAGATATTTGGAGTAACTCTCAAGTATGTGTGGACTTTGGTGAAAAGAAATGTTCGGGGTTGTTTAGGAGTAATTTAATATTTTTATATTTATAATTAATTATTTGGTCAATTAAATAATTAAAATTTTCTCTAAATATCATCCCTCTATTTTTTTTTTGTTTAAAAAAAAAAGCAGTGGCTAGGGGCCGGCCGGGCGGGTGATGCAGCCATATATATCTACATGATTTTCCACAAAAAAATTATTTTATATTTTAATGTTATGCATTATCTCAATAAAATAAGATATATAAGTTATTACTATTTTTATAGAATTTTCTTTATTGTTGTTGTTATCTTTATCTTTCAATATTATATTTGGATTTGACTTATTATTATTTTAATATTTATTTGATTAGATAAAGTATTTTATATTTTGCTCAAAGGCTGGAATGAAATCACTAAAAAAATTTCATAATAACTGATCATCATACGAGAATAAGTTACTGGGAAGAAAATAACAGTAAGTTCATAATGTTAATTTCTTAATCGAACCTTTTGGTGATCACATTTTTAAAGACTTCATAGTTATTTTTCCTTTATATTTTTCACATTCCCTCCTTCATCTCTCTCCTTCTCTCTCCATGTTTAGCATCATGTGGTGGTTGTGGACATTATGCATCTAGAAGGGATCTAGCTTGTCAGAAGTTGGGTAACCGCCGCCACATGCATCTAACTGGTTTTGCCCGTTTTAAATTCTTAACTTTGTTTCCGTTAAAATAATATAGCTAGAGAGAATTAAAGTCTTAAAAAAGAAATTTTATTATCAAAAAATATAGTAACAAGTCAAAACCTATTATTATTTCTAATATTGAAATTCATCATTGCTTCTCAGTTATAATAGGATATTTTTGGTGATTATATTCCATACTTGATACTTCTAATAGTTCTCCCAATATTATATTATTGTTTTTTTTTTGCAACTTTATGCAGGATTGTATGAAACAATGAGATTTGAATTATATTTAATTTCTATTACTGTATTTTCGGTTACTCTTAAAATTTTAATTTATATAATAATATTTTTTATGAGAATTACTCTTTCTATTTTAAATATATATACAACATTTTCACCCATAGTGCACACTTATCAAGAGAAACAGTTAGTTCAATTTAATTTTTGTTAATTTTACCCTTCTTTAATTTTAATATATTCTTATGGGCATTTTTTTCCCTAAGCAAAAGTATTTTTTTTAGTGGAGACAATTCTATTTAAAGTATTGTTAAGCATTAAACATGAACACCTAGTGGTTTATCAACAAGTGAATTCTTATGGGAATTTTAAAAAATATTAATTGTCAATAAAAATCTACAAATTATTTGTTGTTATAACCAATGGGACAAAGCACCCATAAACAAGTTGCTAAATCAAAACTTTCATTGGCCAAGTCCCGCCAAAGGAATCTTGACTAAGATTAAAGTTCGCAAGGTAATCTGCACATTTTTTTCCTTACCTGTATAAATGCTCAAAATTAAACTCACAATCTGTAAATCAGAATCTCCTTCTGCTGCAGAAATTGAATATAGTTTTGTGGAGAAAATTATTATCTTATATACTAAAATATGAGAATTTCCAGAACAATCCTTGTATATAGAAGCTACATGTAAACATGATACTCTAACATAATTTAACAAGCTGTCTCCAAAGGGGCAATTTACCAAACAACCCATAACAGGGAACTTTTGGTATCACTTTCAAAAGGTCACATTACGTACAAATATTAACTTCACCAATTAAAGAATAAAACTGTATTCTTGATGTCACATTCAAATTAAACTTAAAAGAATTTTTATGTAGCTTTCCTAGTCACACAAATATTGAATAATGTACAATTGGATTCTCAATTCAAAATTGCAAAATCACACTTAAGTGGTTCTTTACATAAAACACAATTATCTTGCTAGCTAATAGTAATATCGAAATGAAGGCAATAACATTGAGTTTTGAGTTAAAAGGAAGAAGTACAAGACTATCTAGCTGTTGGTTAAGGTGATAATAGGTATCACCTTTGTAAGAAGGAAAACACAATTTCAAATCCTAAGAATCGTACTTGATGAGAGAGGTAAAAACATTTTACTCTCTAAGCCTCAAGGGATTAGTTTCCATTGATCAAATGAAAAAATGGAAGCAGTACAAGTAGAGGAGTAAGACATGTACTACTACTAATTAGTTTCAATCAAGATGGGCATAGAGGGACTCATGTTCTGTAATAAGTCCTTGTTTTGGAGCATAACAACTATTTCAGACATCAGTGGCCTCATATCAGCAGATGCTTGGATGCAAAGCAAACCAATCTCTATGATTTTCTTCACTTCTTCTGCATCATTCTCATTAGGATCTAAGGTCTTGTCCACCAAATCCAAGTGCTTGTCTTTCTCATAAAGTTTCCAAGCCTATCAAGTCGGATAAGAGGGAAGTGAAACAGAGGGGTACAAAAGACAAATGAACAATTGTGTGAATTTATTTTTGAATATTTCTTAGATTCATTGGCAATAGTGAAAGAATGGATTTTCCAAAAGCAAAAAATAATAATAATAATAATAATAATAATAACATAGGCTGTATTATTAAAAACAGATTCCATAATCTAAATTTTCTCAAAAATAAAAAGAAGAGACTGCATTTTTAGATATTAATGGGAAGTTTCTCACTTTCTGAAGGAGGTGTGCTTCCTCATCATCATCATGAAGCTTTATTACATCCGTGCTTTTTTTACCACTGATAACTTCTAAGATGACAACACCATAGCTATAGATATCTGCCTTTTCTGATAATTGGCCATAAATTATATACTCCGGTGCCGTGTATCCTCTAACAAAACACATATTATAATATTTTATGATTAAATGATTAAAACAATAATGACTCAAGAAGAAATAAAACATATAAACACAAATAAATATAGGTCCAATAAAATCTGAAATAAGCATAAGTCATGGAAATTAATGTTTCATGTTTGACATAGATATGGATTCTTTTAAGTATTAAAGCTAATAGGTGTAGAAGGAGTATTGTTCGATTGACTTGTATGCATGTACTATATATAAATATATTATCAATACCTTAGGCAATCCAAGTGCTATAATAGAAGTGAAGAAAATTAAACAAAAATAGTTCTCATGACTTACAATGTTCCTGCAACTTTTGTGCTTAAATGAGATTTGTCCTCAGGTAATAGCTTTGCTAGTCCAAAATCAGCAATTTTAGGTTGTAAATCATCATCTAAGAGGATGTTGTGGGTCTTGATATCTCTATGTATAATACGTACATGAAATTCCTCATGCAGATAAGTCAAACCTCTTGCTATTCCTAACATTACTTCGTATCGCTGCTTCCACTTGAGAGAACCTTTGTTTCTACCTATTTTTTAAAAGAAAAATATGAAGGGTAAACCTTAAAAAATATCAAAGCTGCTTATTATGTTCTCCAATAATATTATGACATAAGATTAGGCTTTTTTTTTTTTTTTTGAGAAAGTCGGTGTTGTGTTGTTGATTTAAAAATATAAACTCATGTTATAATGTTATTGAGGAGAATAATTGCTGATGCACATGTAATTAAAAAAGTCATTGGTTCATATAAAGATATATACCAAATATAAAGCTGTCAAGGCTGCCGTTTTTCATGTATTCATAAATAAGGATTCTATCATGGCCATTACTACAACATCCCAGAAGCCGAACAAGATTCCGATGATGAACGTTACTTATAAGCTTCACTTCACTTTCAAATTCCACCTCCATCTTCCTGGATTTGCGTAAAGTTAATTTTTTGACTGCAACAACTTTACCACTCTTCAAAGTTCCCTGCGCGATGGTAAAGAATTTCAATTGTGATAGTTTTATAAGTACCGCCTTTAATAATTTGTCCTTTTGAAAACATATTTTTTTACAACATTATATAAAACTAATTTAGTGACATCCAACATGATCAATATTTAAATATTGAATATCAGATTAAAGTTACCTTGTATACAGCCCCAAATCCTCCTTGTCCTATTTTGTTTTCTTCACTGAAATTCTTTGTTGCAAATATCAAATCATTATAATTATAAATAGTAAGACCTTCCAACTTGCTTGCTCCAATCATGTCTCCTGTTTGGGAAAATTAAATGCAAGTCAAAGTCATCTCACAAGTTAATAAAACAAATTAGGGCTTTGACCAAGCCCTGTAGGATGATTTTCCTTTAATTGCGTAGTGCTAACTGACCTTATTTGAAGGAAAATCAAAAGGAAATTGAATAAAATTGAGATGGGAGAGAGCCAAGTTTGGAAGTGCAACAAACCTCGCAACTCTTTATTGACACAAAATAAGGGTCAAGGCGCATCATTAGGTGACACAATATTGATATCGTTGTCAAATTACTTGTTATGTATAAAATTAAAGAAGAATGATTGAACAAGATCTAAAATCCAACCAGTCCGAAGGAGAATCCTCTGATCCCTATACTTAAGTTGATTGAGTTCATCATATTAGTCACTTGTTACACATTGACCTTGGAATTGGAAGACTCTTGTTCCATATATAAGTTTGTGATTTCAAAATGTAATACAACTAGACCCTATATGGCTATATCATAGGAGAATCAGATACGCAAGTACTATTCACTTTTCATAGATAAGAAAACCAAAGTATCACATTAAGTAACTTCCAAATTTATAAACTTTTCAAGTAATTTACCTCTAGGAACCCTCTTATTCCTTCTTGATCGTCTACTCCAAGCAAACAATGCAAGGAGGATTAAAACAAGAGCTACACCTCCAACAACCCCTCCAATTATGACCCCTTTTTTGCTTGATCCTGCAAAATATATAGGAAGCAAAAGTAATTCATTTTCAAACTAGCCTCTCATTTTGAATTATAAACAATAATTAAGTAACTACACGAATCTAAGACAAAAGAGGCTATATTTAAATCCTTGAATGACTTGTACCTTTTTTGATAATGGGTGAGATATCAATTGTGTGGGTATCATTAAAGAAGGAAGTGGTGGAGTATCTCAAGAAACAACCCGCATCAAAAGCCCTTCCATCTGAAAATGGAAGACAAATCTCCATACTGTTGTACCGACCCTTCAAACAATCAAGGCAATCATTTGCTGTAATAGTCTCAGTACATTGAGCAAACGCATAAATAGTTGCACCATTATTATTATTTGGAACATTCATCTTCGTGGCTGCAAAGAAACCAGGGATTTTAGGTGTTGTTATTTGGAGATTCATTAGAACTTGTTGTACTGTTGTGGTAAACGGACTGGCTTCTCCTGTAGTCTGATTCCCACATAATACGAAATTGAAAGGCTGCGTCGCCTCGTTAAAGAAACCATTGGAGTTGTACCTAAAACACCAAAAATTATAATGGACCTTTGTTGCGTATAAATCAAGCTAATAATGATCATTAGCTATTTCAATACGCGTGTGTTTGCAAATTTTGCTTTTCATTATAAATTAAAATTAACTAATTTGGGTAGATTAAGCAAGTTAGCTAAATTATTTAATTATAATTATTTAATCTGTCTAAAATACCTCAGTACAATATGAGAGATATAAATTAGTTTACAAGTAAATTAGTTTGGAAAAAAGGATGGATATTAGAGATAAAATGATTAGAGGTTAAATATTTATGACCATGATCAATCTCCTAACTAGCTCTTACAATTAGTCAAACCGGTATAAAACTAGTAAAACCCATGAAATGTTTAGCCATTTGAGCTAGTCAATTTTTTTTTTTTTGAAAATTCTAAATCATGTTTTAAATTATATTTTATACATAAACACACACACGGGGTAAGAATTAAAAAAACTAGTGAGGAAATGTTCAAGAAAAATGTGTATTATAAATTAAAACTATAAATTTAAAAATAAAACGATGCTTTAAATAAATGCTACATGTCAGAATTATTTTTCATTTTTTAACTATAAAATATTTTTTAGTATATTAAATTATTTTTTCTTTTTCTTTTTACTTGTGTTATATTTTTAATTAATCTTTATTTTTTAGTTGAAACCAATTTTTTCCATGACTTTTTGTTCTTATTTTTTGTCTTTATTTTAAAACAATTATTTTACTTTTAAAATATATTAATTTAATCATTGACCTTCGATCTAGTGCCTCACTTGGTTGACTAAAATGGAGCATTTGATAAAAGGTGCAGACAATTGGAACTTCAGTCTTTGATTCTATTATTAATTTTTCGGAATAATTTTATAAAAAAAAATTTCCGTATAAGTTTTGATAAGAAAAAAAAAGTTGGATGATTATTTTGAAAAATCATATTTAAGAAAAAAATAAAAATTATTTTAAATAATTGTTTTTAAAATCAACTTTGGTGAGCACCAAGCAAATTGGAGAGTGGAGATGACAAGTATGCAGATTGAAATTGGGGAGGGCTTCTTCAAGTTTAAGAGGTGAAAGTTCAAGACGTCTAGCTAAAGAAAAAGATCGGAAATTATATTCTTTTTAAAAAAATGTAACTAAAAATTAATTACCAAATAATTTTTTATTTTAAAAATAATAAATTGTTTTGAAAACAGAAAATCAAACAAGGCCTAATAATTTGTTTAATTCTATTTTCATTTTTTATAAGTGGTCTCAGGAGATTTTTTAAGAATAAATTTTTAGGGTAAGTTTTGGAAACAAAAAAATTATAATAATATATATCTAAAACATTATTTTTAAAAACATATCTGAATGGTTGAGAGAAGGGTGAAAAAAATAATTTGCTTTATTAACATGATTATTATTAATGAAAACACAATGTTTTATGCATCTTCTCTAATTTCCTATAACAAAAGGGAACAAAACAAAACATGAAAAGAAACAAGATGTTCGAAACATTTCTTTTTTTTCCATAACAAAATTTAATTTTTTATTTTTATTTTTCAAGACACAATACACATTTTCAAACTTGTTTTTTTAAAAATATTTTTGTGTTTTTTTTATTAAAAAACTGTTTTGCAAACCGTAAACCAGACATGCCTAAGTTTCTAATAATCAAATTCAACATTAAACAACGCAGACTCATGGCATAATGCCGCATTACATAGCCAAGAAAAACCTCTAGGATAGAAGACTTGTGGTACCTGAGGAAGCAGCCGTCGTAGACAACATGGGCACCGGGGGCTACTGCGGCGGCACAGCTACGGATTTGTGCGGCGGCAGCATCGTAGCAGGCAAGACAGTCAACGATTGGAAGGTAGTTTCTGCATTGAAAAAGAGTGATAACGGGACTTTCTCCGCTGCGTTGCTCTTGTGCGGTGGCGAAGTGCTTGTTTTGGTCTCTGATGTTTTCTCTGATGTCTCTAAACGTTGCGTTTAGGTTGTCATTGAAGACGGGGATGTTGGTGACGAAGGACTGCTCGGTTGGGTTACATTGGATCTTGAGAAGGTTGGTCTGTGGATCTGAAACGACGCCGTTAAGAGTGCAGCATGACCAGAATATGAAGGTAAGTAAGGGAAGGAGATTAGAAGGCTGAAGCATGTTTAGTTGAGAGGATGAGGATGGAGAGGAGAAGAGAAGAGAAAATAGTGAAAGGAAGGTATGATGGTGATTTAAATATATAGAGAATAACGACAATGGTGTTAGAATAAAAAGGATAATTATTCCAACTCCGTTGACTTTTCTAATTGTTGAAACATACTTAGTCACCTTCGGTGGATTAGGCTCAAGCCCCATGCTAAGTGGGGTTCTGATAAGAATAATAAGTATGGGACAGTTGAGATACCTAATTTTCCCTTTGTAATTTAAAATTGTTTGTATGTGATATCTATGGAATATGGGATTGAGAGAGTCGGCTATGCACCTTACAATAGACTTCTCTCTCTTGGAAAAAAAAACTACTCTTTCAACTCAGAGTAAGGAACTCTCTTCACTTCCTCTCTCCATGGTGCATTTACTTTATAACGTGATTAAAGTCTAAATCGGTTCTCTAATTTCATGTGAGTACGTTAGTGAGTCAATCGGGATTTTTTAGTACACTAAGATCCTTCAGTAATTAATTTGTGTCAACCTGGATCTGCATTTTTTTTATTTTATGCGTATGAAATTGTTTAAAACTCAAAAGAAAAAAAAGTGAAACTACCTATTCCCTCCTGTTCTTGTTCTTATTATAAGGATGTCCAGTGTGTTTCATAATATAACATGTTTTGTTTAAAGTATTATTTTTTCCACATTCTATCACTAACTATAAAACTTCTTAACTAATTAACCAGACTCTTCTAAAGGACTTTTTTTATACAATTCTAAATTACTTTTATTCAAGGTAATTTTGTTATTAGATCGCACTATGCAATTAGTAAGATGCAAATGGATGTGTATTTATGCAAGGATCATAATGACGTACTTTACTATCGTAGACTAATACATAAAATTGTTACGTAAGAAACTTTGTCAAAATGAAATAGTAAAAATGTAGATGTACATGCAAGAGGTTAATAAACATTCTCCCCTGAAAGCTATTCTTCATTTTTTTAAAAAATTTATTGAGACAGCGTCCATCGTAGTCATGATCATTCCTAAACAGGAGTTTATCCTATATTGTCTTATAATATTACGCATTAAATATATAGAAATGACTCTTTCATGAGTTCATGTGACGGCTCCATAAGTATAAAGTAATCAAATAGGAAATTAAACAAGTTGAACTTTTTTATTCTTGCAACTTGTAGGAGGAAATTAAATAAGGCCATTATTGGTGTGTAGTGGTAGCGGGGGAGCGCCTTTTATTTTGATTCTGCTTATATAATTTATTGGCTAAATTATACGAAACCCCATAAATTTTACGTAAGTTGCATACAATCTTATGACATTTCAACGTTTAAATTTAATCTTTAATTTTTTTTAAACTGACCATTACCTTTCTAAAGGAAATTGACACATAAGATTAATAGAAGACATGTGGCATCCTATATAAATTATTAATTTCATAAAACCCCATGAACTTTAACTAGTTACAGATAACCTCCTGAATTTTGATTCGTTACAAATAACCCTTTTGACAAATGTATTAAGGCTCAATTATCCCATAAATATATTTAACACTAACTTTTTTATACTACCAATGCTCAATTATGCCAAAAAAATAAGTAAATTCTATAAAAATGATGACATTTTTATTTTTATATTTTCTAAATATCATTCTTCTAGTTTTTACCATATAAAAAGGCTATTTTAATTGACAAATGATAGTAAAAATCTTAATAAAATTATTAAAATGATAAAATTAATAACATGGGGTTTAATATTATAAATCAAAATTTTAAGGGAGTTACATTTAAATTTTGAAATTCCAGTGGGTTGTTTGTAACTAATCAATGTTCGGGGGTTGTAATTGGTCAAAGTTCATGAGAGTTTTATGAAATTAGTAATTTACATAGGACACCATGAAAGATGTCATGTGTCATTTGTTTATCTTATATAGCAATTTTCGTTAAAAAGATAATAGTCAGTTAACGGCAGGGGGCTAATAATAAAAAAAATAAAAGATGGGGAGAGTTAAATTTAAACTTTAAAATATCAGGACACGATTTTTTATAATTTAGCCTAATTTATTTTGTATGGGCCGTCAAAGTCGTCCAATCAGGGATGCTAGAGGTGAGATTATTAAGAAATTCTTTGATTTATTATTCAATTTGAAATTATCTGTACATGATTCATTATTCAAAGTCCATGTGATACACGCGGAGAAGCAAGGTCTCTAGTTTAATATCTGTGCTTTAATACCCACGTTATATTTTCATAAAAGGAAATATATGTGTGTGTATAGAACGCTGAGGTTTTTCAATTGTGAATGATGAAAGTAACTTGACTGCCTTTTTATTCATGGAGAGAGATTTTACTTTGATTATTTTTGTTAAGTTTTCACTATTTGAATTTATTTATTTCATAATTTTAAATTTTAATGTTAATATTATATAATGCTAAATACTAACCATTCAAAACTTGATCTAAGGGTTGGGATGGGAATTGGGGAGGAAAAGAAATGGAGAAAAGTCAGTGAGGATCTAAATTCTTTGACAAAAAATTCAGGGAGGAAAATAGTCCGGCTAGGAGGAAGACATCTTAGTGATGTAGTTTACTAGTTTTTTTTTTTAATCAAATAGGTGACAAGTTAAACCGTCTATACAATTATCTTCAATATTTCATCAAAAATATTCTTTAATATTATAATTGATCGAGTAAATAATAAACCAACTATACATTTGTTTTATTTAAATTACAAAAATATTTTTATTTTTAAAAACATATATAAATATTTCTTAAAATTAAAATGTATGTTATGCATATCTTCTTTTTATATTTGACCTCTTATAGCCCATTTGGTTCGATTACATGGAAAATGATTGCATGTAATCCTGATATAATAGACCGATTTTAGCATTTGGTTGGCCTAATGTAATGTAAAAATAATTATATTTTATAATCATGATTATATCATGTAATGTAAGATTCCACTGCTAAGACTAGTGAATGATGATGTAAGCTTCTTGTAAATAAGCGAGAAATACCCTATTGCTATTATAACTTTTTAATTTGATCAAAGTGTCCACCTGTAAATGCTATTAAATATTAAATAATTACCATCATTAAATATTTTTAAAAAAATAATTATATAAAAGTATTAAAAAAATATTCCCAAATAAAAAAATTATATTCCACAATTAAAAATATTAAAATATCCCAATAAATAATATTCTCACGATTAAATATTAAGAAATTATCATGAACCTCTTCATAATATTTCAACCATTAAATATTAAAAAATTATTATGAACCCAATGCATACACTGTACAAATTGAAAAGAAAAAAGTACTTTGAACCCAATATTTATATTATACATATATGTGTAGATAGGGGTAACACTACAAAAAAATACAGGATTAGCGATGGAATTTAGCGACTGAATTTCATTCCGTCGCTAATCCGTCCCTAATCCCTCACAAATTCCGTCACTAAAATTAGCGTCGGAATTTTTCCATCTCTAAATTAGCGACGGAATTTTTCCGTCGCTAATTAGAGACGAAATTTCCGTCACTAAATTCCGTCCCTAAATATTAGCGACGGAACAAATTCTGTCGCTAATATTGTTCCGTCTCTAATCCGTCGCTAATTTCCATCTCTAAGTTGATTAGTGACGAAAATTCCGTCGCTAATTTGCTATTTTTTTGTAGTGTAATTTTGTCTCTTTCTAAATTATTCCCATATATTCTCATTTTTTATATAATCCAACCAAATGTTTTTATGCATATGCATCATGCTTCCTTAATGGCGACCAAACAAATTCATGTAATCATTATTCCACTACATTACCTCTGATTCCGTAACCAAATAGGCACTTAAACTTTTGTTTTGACTAAAACATCTCTCATTAACATAAGAATTATTTAAACTTTCAAATTTTCCAAAACAATGAAACCAATAAATAATTTCAATACATATATTTTTAAATTTTTTAATATGTTATAAAATTTATTAATTTTCATTGTATTATAAAATTTTATAATTTAAAATTTTCACCCCATTTAACAACATTTTTATTACGAAAATTGAAACACGTATTTAGTCAAGTATATATTTATTAAAATAATTAATCAAATTTGCCATCAAGTTTTTTTAGTCTACATCAACAGATTTACTTAGAGCCTATTTGGTTTAACCCTATTGTATGCCTGCAATAATAATCATGATTGCATTATCAAGAGAAGAGTATTTGGTTGCTCTTTAGCATGGTAATAGAGTTTACCATGGTAATGATGATTACCAAAAAATTGGTAATCCTCATTTATACCTCCCCCCTATGAATCCTCATTACCATCTCATTGCATGGTTAAAAAATTCTAATTTACTGTTTAGTTTTACTTCTCTTTATTTTACTTATATCTTTTCACTTAGTCATATCATGCCACTACCACCACCTCCTACTTCACCGCTATCACCTCCACCTTTCGCCGCCGTCACTACCTCCTTATTCGCCACCCTCTGCCGCTGCCACTACCTCCTCCTCCCCTATTGCTGCCACTACCTCTTCCACCACCGCCTCCCCCCACCACCAACGCCACTACATCCTTCTCCTCAAGCGCCACCGCCACTCGCCGTCACCAACACTACCTCATCCTTCGCCGCCGCCCCTACCACCTCCTATCATTGCTGCCTCTACTACCTCCTCTTACTCCATCCCTCTATGCCACCATTTCCTTCTTCTTCATCATTGCCGCCGCAACCTCCACCTCAACTGTTGCCACTACCACCATGACCTCTTCCTTCTCGGCCAAAACTCGTCACCACTACGTCCACCATTGCCATCGCCTGCCATCACGACCTCTTCTTCCACCACCATTGTCGCTGCAGCCACTACGACCTCCTCCTCCACCATTGCCGGCACCGGCGCTACTACCTCCTTTTTTTTCACTTCCACCATTGTCACCCTTATCATTGCCGCCACTACCTCCTCCACCACTGTTGTTGCTATAACCACCTTCCACCACCGTCGCCGCCACAACACTGTTACCATCCTCCACCACCACAACCATCGCCATCTGACGATCCTCGGTGAGATGGTGTGAAAGTTATGATGAGGTAGCGCGATGTCTCTTAACTATTTTTTCACAAAGATTATAGTAAGGGTAAAATAAATTTTGTGATATATTAATTTTAAATAATTGTTAAAATAATAACTCATTGCACCTTGCTTAAAAATCAAACCAAACACTAGCCCTGTAATTAATATCGCATTGCACTGCACTGTAGGGTGTAATGGGATCGAACCAAACAGGTCCTTAGGCTTCTGTCCTAGTATGAAAAATACATTAAAAAAATAAGTATTTGCAAAGAAAAATAAAATGAAAGAAAAATATGAAAAATATTAAAATTTTCAAAACAATTTTAATTAGTTAAAATTAAGGATTTAGAGCCCGTTTTATTCTACCTCATTGCATGCCTACAATGATAATCATGATTGCATTATCAAAAGAAAAATGTTTGGTTGCTCTTTAGCATGGTAATAAGGTTTACCATGGTAATGATGATTACCAAAAAAATTGATAATCCTCATTCATACCTCCTCCTTATGAATCTTCATTACTATTTCATTGCATGGTTAAAAAAGTTTAATTTACCCCTTAGTTTCACTTCTCTTTATTTTACTTATATCTTTTCACTTAGCCACATCATGCCACAACTGTTACTTCCACTAGTTCCTCCTCCTCCTCCACCTCTGTCACCTCTACATGTAGCTGCCACTACTACCTCCTCCGCCACCGCCCTCCACCGCCGCCACTACCTCTTCTTCCACCACTGCCGCCCCCCAGCCACCGCCGCCGTCACTACTCCTCTTCCTCCACTGCTACCACCACTGCCACCCGTCGTTGCTGCCACTACTACAGAAAAGGGATTTAACGTCACATAAAGACGTCCCTTCTTTGAAAAGGAAAGTAAAAACTGTACGCAGTGGCATTTATGTAAATAAAGAGAGACTTTTTAATCTTTAGGCGTCCCTTCTTGAGAAGGGACGCCTAAAGGGTGCATGCCAGCCACGTGGCTGGCATGCACCCCACATTAGGCGTCCCTTCTGTATGAAGGGACGCCTATTTATATGTTTAGGCGTCCCTTCTTAGAGAAGGGACGCCTAAACGTATTTCCCTCCGCTTATTTCCTTCATTTCCCTCCATTCCTTTCGTTCACTCTTCCTCCCTCTCTCAAAAACACCGAGCTGATTCAGAAGGCCACCACAAGGTCAGTCCGGCCGTGCCCCCTTCCACCATATCCCTCCTTCTTCATTTTCTCTCATCTCCTCCTTCTATCATCTCACAGTTGCAGCATCGGACTCGCTCCCTCTCTCACGGTGGTGCGCGCGCCTCCTCCCTCCCAACCTCTTCATCACGCCATTTTCCAACTGCTAGCTGTAAGCTTTTTTGTTTTTTTTTTTTTGCTTTTGGTTTATTTTTTTTCACTTTAGTTAATGTCATGACCGTTTAATTTAAAGTAGTTTTGCTAGAAACTATAAGCCACTCATATTATGCCATAAGTACATGTATGTATGCTAGAGATTCCAGAAACCTGTTGACTTGGTTTCTACTAATTTAATGAGGAAGATGAGTTTATACATTGATTATTTTAATTTCATACATACATGATTGAAATTAATTATGAATAAATGAAAATGTATATATTTATGTGAATTAAGCAACTTTCTCTTTAAATATGTTTACTCATTTGTTCATATAGTTTGACATTTTACGCACTGAATAATATTTGTTTGTGTAATTTTATTACTAATTTTTATTTCTTGAAATTGAAATGACTTTATTGGTAATTCTATATACTTTTTCAAAAATAAAAATAAAACATGTTCAGGAAGCTATAAAAAATTTAGAAAATAATAGTTTTTTAGAAAATAGAACATTTAGAAAATTTGCACTCATCAATATGT
Organism: Albizia julibrissin; assembly: GCA_037074505.1. NCBI lineage: Eukaryota > Viridiplantae > Streptophyta > Magnoliopsida > Fabales > Fabaceae > Albizia > Albizia julibrissin. The sequence continues at coordinate 36,500,448 of CM073483.1, read as the reverse complement.
TTTACTAAAATAAATTAATCAATAATGTTACTCATCATATATATCTTTAATGTACGACCTAGTTAACTAATTTTATTAGATTAAATAAGTTATATAATTTATTTAATTATAAAATAAAACATGTTTAGGAAGCTGAGTGCTATATAAAAAGACACATTTTAGAGTGCTAAATGCAATTTAAGTCTAAAATCTAAACATAGAACTTGTTTTATTTTATAAAACAAGTTATCAACAAGTAATTTTCAACATTAACCAATTGATTTTAATTTCATTGGTTTGAAATAATGAATACATGTATAGAACTTTTAATATTATGTAGGTGCATAGAACTTTTAACTTGTACTAATTTAAACATATTAGTTCCCTAAAGAAAAATTGATATTTTAAATTGTTGATATTGTCCTTAATTGCCTCAGTTACTTTATTTATTTATTTTTTTGTTTGAATTAAGGTGAAATGGTTTGTTATTAAAATTGTGGGATCTTACACTTAATGGGAAATGCTGCCGAAATTTTTTTTGAAAAAAGTGATAAAAGGCAATCTCATAGTTAACAATTGTTATAAACTTGAGTGTTATTGGGAATGGTTTAGGTTGTAAAACAATGGATCATAGTTGGATGAATGCTTTGAGAACTAGTGAAGAATATGAGAATGTGGTAGAAGAGTTTATTGAATTTGCTAGAAGGAATGCTCCAACTAAAAATGGGAAGTATTTTTGTCCTTGTGTGAATTGTTTAAACGAGAGTCGACGAGATGTTGATGATATAAGGGATCACCTACTTTGTGATGGAATAAATCTTCGATACACAAGGTGGATATGGCATGGTGAGGAAGTAACTGATTGTCCGTCGCACAAGAAGGAAGGAGTGGATGTTATAGAGCAAGATAGAATGGAGAAAATGATTCACGATGCCGAGGTTGAATCCTTTGCCCAGACACATGAAATTGACAGCCTGCGGAGTGATGCGGAGACACCATTATACTCTGGGAGTAAGTACACACGACTGACGGGAACATTGCATTTGGTGAACTTAAAGGCAACTTGTGGATGGACCGATAGTAGTTTTACATTACTATTGGAATTATTATGTGATATGTTTCCAGAAGATAATGTACTTCCAAACCGTATGTATGAGGTAAAGAAAATCTTGTCTACGATGGGTATGGAGTACAAAAAGATACATGCTTGCCCTAATGACTATGTATTGTTTAGAAAGGAGTATGCAGGTCTTAGTGAGTGTCCTAACTGTAAAACATCACGATATAAAGTGAAGAAAGACGGTGGTTGTAGAGAAGGGACAACAAGTAAAAAGTAACCTTCGAAGGTGTTATGGTATCTTCCAATAATACCACGGTTTAAGCGTTTGTTTGCGACTGCAACAAAAGCGAAGAAGTTGAGATGGCATTCTGATGAGAGAATTTGTGACGGAAAATATCTTCGGCACCCGTCCGACTCTCCACAGTGGAAGAAGATAGATGAAATGTTCCCTCAATTTGGCAGCGAGCCGAGAAACCTTCGGCTTGGACTTTGTACAGATGGAATAAATCCGTATGGAACTCTTACTAGTACACATAGTTCGTGGCCAGTTCTCCTTGTAATATACAACTTACCTCCCTGGTTATGTATGAAGCGCAAGTACGTTATGCTTTCTATGATGATCTCTGGACCAAAACAGCCAAGGAATAACATCGATGTGTATTTGGCTCCTTTGATTGAGGACTTGAAGAAGTTATGGGAGGAAGGTGTGGATGTGTTCGATGCTTATAAGAAAGAGTCTTTCAAGTTGCGTGCAATGATTTTTACCACGATAAATGACTTCCCCGCATACAGAAATTTGTCAGGGTATAGTGTGAAGGGTCATAAAGCATGCCCAATCTGTGAAGGAGAAACACACTTTCGACAACTTAAGCATTGCAAAAAAATAGTGCACCTTGGCCACAGGAGGTTTCTTCATCGATTCCATCCATATCGTAGGCTGAGAAAGCGTTTTGATGGCTTACCAGAACATGGAGTTGCACCAAGGGCCTTAACCGGGGAAGAAGTTTATAGTCGGGTAGAACGTGTCAATGTGACCTTTGGTAAAAATCAAAGGACTAAGGGTGAGAAGAACATATGGAAGAAGAGGTCAATTTTATTTGATCTTCCGTATTGGCATTGTCTTGATGTAAGACACAGTATTGATGTGATGCATGTGGAGAAAAATGTGTGTGACAGCCTTGTAAGTACGCTTTTTCACATCCCAGGTAAGACCAAGGATGGAATGAGCGCGAGACTTGACCTTGTTGATATAGGAATAAGAGATCGGTTGCATCCACAACTAAGAGATGATGGTAGGAGGGCATATATGGAGCCAGCTGCGCATACGCTATCAAAAGCGGAGAAAAGAAGTTTGTGTAGGTGTCTGCATGAAATTAAGGTCCCACAGGGCTACTCTTCTAATGTTAGCAGGTGTGTGTCAATGGACGATTTGAAGTTAGTGGGAATGAAGTCCCATGACTATCACGTGTTAATGCAACAATTGTTACCAGTAGCCATTAGAGGCATTATGAAAGAAGAAGTGCGAACTACTATAACTAAATTGTGTGTTTTCTTTAATGCTATCTGTAACAAAGTCATCGACACTGAGAAGTTGGATGAACTAGAAAATGAGGGTTATATAATTCTGTCCCAACTAGATATGCATTTTCCTCCATCATTTTTTGATATAATAGTGCATTTGGTAGTTCATTTAGTAAGGGAGGTAAGGCTTTGCGGTCCAGTTTATTTAAGGTGGATGTACCCTTTTGAGCGATACATGAAGATCTTAAAAGGGTATTCTAAAAATCATTATCGACCTGAAGCCTCAATAGTTGAGCGATATGTAGTTGAAGAGGCTATGGACGTTTGTAAAGATTATCTATCTGGTAAAAAGGAACAGTCTCGGCATAAAGAGGGGAGAAGCAAGGGAACATGAGGACTAAAAGTGAAGACTGTGGATCGTGAAGAGGTGTTGCAAGCACACTTGTATATCTTGAATGATATGGAAGAAGTTCAGCCATACATAGATGAGCACAAAAAGACTTTGAAGAACTTGAATCCAAAGAAGAGTGACATGCAAATAGCTATTGAGCAAAACAAGACATTTGTTAAGTGGTTTGAGGAGAAGGTTTCGCATGAGATTGGTGTGTCCGAGACAATCAACTGGCTAGCTTGGGGGCCTTCATTTCAGGTTGTTACTTGGACTGGTTATGACATAAATGGGTATTCATTCTACACAAAAGAGCAAGATGACAAAAGTACCATGCAAAATAGTGGGGTGATGGTTGAAGCTGAAGCTATGCACTTTTCCAGTTCGAAAGACAAAAACCCCATATGTGCATCAATGGCTTATTATGGAGTTATAGAAGAAATATGGGAGATGACCTACAACAAGTTCAAAGTTGTTTTGTTCAAATGTAAGTGGGTTAGCAATGCTGCTGTGGTAATAGATCCACAATTTGGATTTGTCTCAGTCGATCTTCGAAGAGTTGGTTATAGAGATGAGCCCTTCATTCTAGCAAGCCAGGCGAAGCAAGTATTTTATGTCATAGATCCTGCAAATAAAAATATGTCCATTGTACTTCAAAGTAAAAAACAAAAGTATGGTGATCCAACCTTCAACCTTGACGACACACCACCTTTGACAACAAATCCACCTATAGGAAGTGAGGTCGAGTTGGTAGATGATGAAGATTATTCTGCAAGAAATGATCATTGTGAAGGAATATGGGAAACAATATGAAGTAAGACCTTTAACTATATAAAACTGTATTGTGTCCTATGTGCTTTTTTCCCTTAATGTAGTTTATACAGATACCTGCAATCTACTTAGGCGTCCCTTTTGCTAAAAGGGACTCCTAAACCCAGACTTCAATCGTCCCTTTACAAAGGACGTATAAAGTCCAAATTTATTACGTCGCTAACATACGCGTCCCCCCATAAAAAGACGTTAAAAGTCCCAAATAAGGGACGTTAAAAGTGTTTTTTCTAGTAGTGCGACCCCACCATTATTGCTGCCACTACCTCCTATTCTATCTCCCTCCGCCACTACTACCTTCTCCTCTACCGCTGCCACTGCTACCTCCACCATTGCCACTATGACCACATCCTCCTCGGGAAAACCTCATCACCATTACGTCCACCATAGCTACCACAGCCACCACAACCTCCTCCTCCACCATCGATGTTGCCGTCGCCACTATCTCCTCCTTTTTCACCTTTACTATCGCCACCCCTATCATCACTGCCACTACCTCTACCTAAACTATTGTTGTTATCACCACCTTCTGTAGCCATCACCACAACATCGTTACCATCCTCCACCACCACAACCATCGCCATCTGACGATCCTCGACGAGATAATGTTGACAATTATGATAAGGTAGCATGATGGCTTTTAAATATTTTTTTATAAAGATTATAGTAAGGGTAAAATAGACTTTGTATGATATATTAATTTTAAATAATTGTTAAAATAATAACTTGTTGCACCTTGCTTAAAAATGAAATCAAACACTAGCCCTATAATTAATATTGCATTACATTATTATTACATCGCATTCCACTGTACTGCAGAGTGTAATGAGATTGAACCAAACGGGCTCTTAGTATGACGGATAATAAATTAGTGAATAAAATTAAATTTTAATTGAAAAATATCATTTTAGAATATTCTTAATGGAGTGATTAGTCAGAAGTTAAATGTATGCTTTTAAAATATGGGGAGATCACTGTAATTAAGTTGAAATATAAGGGAGATTAGATTATATTTTACTCTAATTGATATTATTTTAAAATGGATGCTTTTCTTCTGGATGTGTTTGGTTTTTGGGGATGTTTCGTTTGATTTTATCTGAATGGAGGAGGTGGGATTTTTAATGAGCCTTTGTACATGTTTGGTTTGAGTGTTCACGAGATAGAATGGGAACGAGACATGCTCATGTCTCATTCCGTAAAAGTATAGGACAACAAAACTGTTTCATGTCCTGTCATTTAATTTTGATCCTTATAATTTTAATGCTATACAATATGTTGGGAATGAGACATGCTCATGTCTCATTCCGTAAAAGTACAAGACAACAAAACTGTTCCATGTCCTGTCATTTAATTTTGATCCTTATAATTTTAATGCTATACAATATGTTGGCTTTATAATTAGGTCAAATCCACTTGAATCAGCTTTAATTTTGGTCCCAATAATTTTAACGAGTTTTAGTTTTACTCCCAATAAAGTAGGCCACATTGTCTTAATTGTTAGATATGATTAGTTTTGATGATGCCAAATATATATATCAAATATTATGAAAGCCAAAGTTTGCATAGTATACTTTTCTAATACATTGACTAACTATTTGATATTGCATATATTGTAGATTAGTCAAGCAATGGAAGAAATAAATTGAGGAATGAAGAACTTGCAAGAATCAATGAAAAATAGCAAATTTCAAGCTCTACGGTACTGTAGCAGGAGTACTGTAGCATATGGTTACTGTAGCAGCAGCACTGTAGCATACGGTACTGTAGCATTTTCACTGTAGCTACTGTAGCATCACTGTAGCAATCGAGTGATTTTCATGCCATGTTCTTCGTCCAGCTGAGCGAGGTCTGGTTATTTGATCATAACTCTCTCAATACAAATTCAATTAAGACCAAACCAGTTGCATATGAAACTAGACTCCCAATGCGTCATTTTGACACCAGAAACAACATCAAAGGAGATCAGATGAGGGAGATATCAGTGTTTGAATTTGGGATTCATATCAGCGTCACTTTCTGGAACAGACTGGGTATTTTGGCTATAACTCTCAACCCACAAATCCAATTGAGCTGAAACCAGTGCCATATGAAACTAGACCTCAAGAGCGTTCCATTGATATATAATACAGAATTTTTGGATCCATATTCAAAGAGTTATGGCATCTGGAAAGTTACTCCTGTTTGCTGAAGAATTAGAAACGCAGCTGAAGTGATCTGGACAACAGATCACTCGAGTGATTTGTAATCACTCGAGTGATCGCTGAAATCGCTCGAGTGATTGCGGAAAATTACAGATCACTCGAGTGATATGGGAAATCACTCGAGTGATCCGCAATTTCACTTCCAGTGATCGTGAAATCACTGCAAGAAAAATTCACTGTTTTGAAAATCACTTCCAGTGATTCTGAATCACTCGAGTGATCCGCCAAATCACTTCCAGTGATTGTGAATCACTCGAGTGATCAGGCTAATCACTTCCAGTGATTTTGTTTTCACTTCAAGAAATTCCCACGGTTTTGCTATTCACTTCCAGTGATTCTCATTCACTCGAGTGATGCGCCAAATCACTTCCAGTGATTGTAAATCACTCGAGTGATGAAGCAAATCACTTCCAGTGAATTGGAAATCACTGCAAGAAGATTTCACTGTTCACCAAATCACTTCCAGTGATCATAAATCACTCGAGTGATATTTGCAAAGTTACAAATCACTTCCAGTGAATTTGAAATCACTCCAAGAAGAAATCACTGTTTACAAAATCACTTCCAGTGATCCCAAATTCACTCGAGTGAAATATGAAAATTCCAATATCACTTCCAGTGAACCAGCAATCACTGTCAGAAATATTCAAAGGTTTCAAAATCATTTCCAAACACATTATATTCACTTCAAATGATATTGCATCTTCTCATATAAAGATTTATTGCTCAAGTATACATCTTCCTACATTGACACTGATCCATTTGCTTTCAACTTCATCAACGACAAATGATTTTGCTAGTGAAATTTTATTATTACTGTTTTATCCAAATAGCTTTCAAAATCATGATATAATACTCAGTTGCGAAAATAGGATCATTCTCTATGATCTTACTATCTCTTTTATAAAAGCATGTCCAGTGATCCATATCAATCTGTATTGCTTAACGGTTATATTCATAAGTGTGTTACAGCTGTACTCCACTATGACGCACCTAACATGCAACTCAACACTCTACTGAAGCGACAACTATTCATGGTAGCCAAAGAACTTCAGAAGAAAACAAATACTGTTACATATGACAAAAGTATTTTTGAATCAACGGACATATTTACAACGGCAAGCATAATCACTTGAAGTGATGTAACCCAGAAAGCGGAAATCCTATCTTTGGTCAATGATCCAACATATTTATGATTAACACTTCATTGTATTGATATTTGATGTATTGTTACAGAAAGAACAATGAAGAGACCATAGAGAGAGGAAAAACCACTTCGCCGAGCGTCCACTGATAACGGCTAGTTTTTCTGAAGTGGAAATCTGTCAGAGCACGATCAACGGCAAAATATTTAAATACACTCAACGACCATGCAAAGCAATGGGACTCCAACAGAAAATGAAGTAGTGACTGTCTAAGCATCAGATGGGATTATAACAGAAAAATATCTGAATAGGCTCAACGGTCAAATGAATCAACAGACTCTAACGGATATCTTCCATAACTCAGCTACAAATAGGAGAGGATTCAAACACAGAAAAGCAAGCAACGCAATGAGAACATGAACATGCTGATATTATAAGTCTTCTACCTCCGACCACTCTTTGCTCTACTTCATCTTCTATATTATGTATATTTGAGAGAGTGAATATTTGTATTGTACTTCAGTGAGGATTTATCTACTCTGTGAGAGAGTCTGTAAACACACCATTTATACTTCTGTATTGAACTCAAGGTAGAGGGACCTTGAGAGGGTTGATTTCCTTACAGTGGAAGTTGTAGAGTGAATCGCCAGTAAGAGTTTCTGCCCATAAGACTTACAAGGTGCAAGCAGTAGAGAACGTTGCTGCTCGTAAGACTTACAGTGGTGTAAGCAGGAGAGAACGTTGCTGCTCATAAGACTTGCACAGTTAAGCAGGAGAGAAAGGTCTTTGGATTGCTTTGCTCGACTTGCGGTAAGAAGGAGTAAACCTTACAGTGTGTAAGGGGGAGTAACTCTTGTGAATTTGTAAAGGCTTTTCTTGTGCCCGGTTAAACAAGAAGATAGTGGATTGGAAATCTCAGGAGGAGCCTGGGGACTGGACGTAGGTCATCGTGGATTGGACCGAACCAGGATAAATCACAGTTTGCATATTCTCTTCCCTAAGCTTTTACATTTCCAGCATATATGATTTACATATCAGCTTATGTTTCTATACTTCCACATGTATTGATTTGATAAGTTGCGAAAAGATTTTAAAAGATCATACTTTCTTATCACACACCCAATTCACCCCCCCTCTTGGGTGTCAGCCAGTTCTAACATTAATTACCTGTCCACATCAACCTACTAAATGATATTAAAGCCACATTAGTAAAATTAACACCATTAAGCTCATATTCAAGGTTTTGGATGATTTAATGTATAGGGACAAAAAACCAAAAAAATATATATATGAACCAAAATCAAAACATATTAAAAGTACAGCACATGAAATGGTTTTGACCCTACTTTAAATATTAAAAAAATAAATACAATCTTTAGAAACTTTTAAAATATTATTTCCGCATGTTACAAAAAACATTATCTGGTGTGTGTGCACACAAACACAAAAAAAAAATAAAGAAAAATTTATTCTCATACAATATATCTATTAATCTGTGTGTGTTGTGTGTGTGAATTTAAACCAAGGATAAGTCATAAGTATAATCTTGTATATGTGAGTATGTGTGGAGAGGAGGTTATATATTTATGTAAAATTCAAAATATGAACTCTTATATGTTAAGAAGGGTACATCAGATGTTAAATCTTCTTATTACTTGTAAGAGTCTATGAGAAAATAAATAAAAAAATATATAGTAAAAATTAAATGGTACAAAAGATACCAGAATTATTAATATGGAAAACTTCTCAATTCAAGGGTAAAAACCATGGGTTGTTTCAGACTAAAAAAAATATAATTCACTATGATCAAAACAAGATATAAGAGTCTCAACAAGATGCAGGAACACATGCAATCACCTAGCTAAACAACCAAAGCTACAAGTTTACAATCATAGAAAATAAAGCAGCTAATAAAATACTAGAAAAATGTCCCTAACCACAAATATGTTTCTTGATCACACCAAGCCTTCAAACAACGATCCTACCATTGAAACAAAACGAACCATGTGTATTGAACCTTCTAACCATATTTCAGTTCGATCCAATAGCCAACGAGTGTAAACATGGATTTACCAATACTGACATATGAAGCTATGTTTTTCATTTTCTTTCTTCTTTTCTTTCACATGGCTGCAACATTAAACTTCTCCAGCCTCGCCCTATCCGACCTCAGAGAGGCCTCTCTCGCCCAAAAAATTCATATGTCCTTTCTCTGCATTTAAATAAGTGAGACACAACCTCAAATTAGAAAATTTTGAAAGAATATCATTTCCCACAAACAATAATTAAAAAACTTTTCTTTTTCCATTCTCTCACTCTTTTCCTTCCTTTTTTTTTCTTTTCATAAAATAGGAAATAAATAAAATTTGGACCTTTATCCATGTAAGCAAGGAACCTAAAACTAATGTTTTAAAAGTCAGACCATACGTTGAGCTAGAAAAGCCATCAGGTTCAAATAGTTGGATCGGTTTAATCGTCCGGTTAAACCATAGACTTAATAATTAAATAAAAATAATACTATATACATATATAATAGGGAAAATCCAAAAACGAGCTAAACCCCAAAACGGCTCTCACCCAAAAAACAAATTGTCTCTAACTCCAGTCAACAGTCTGATCAGTCGAACTGTTCGGTCCAACCCGATTTTCTAAACACTGAGTCCATGTCATGGATCCACATAGAAAGTAATCCATTGGGATTAAATCTGAGTAAAGTACGAGATGCATCTGCATTTCTTCTGGGTTTGACCTTGACCTTGGAAGAGAACTCTAAAAATGTACTACAAATAGAGTCTATATCCTCTTAATTATAGGAGAATCATGCTCAAGTACTATTCAACTTTCATTACCAAATCTCTATTTTTATTATATATTTTCATATTTTATTTAAAAATTTTATCATAATAATTGAGCCTAAAATAACTTTCTTGAGATAAATTAAGATTAAGAATAAATACATTAAATTATGAGTAAAAAAGGGCAAAATTGTTATTAAAAATTATAATTACTCTTAATCATTAATTTTTATAAAAATATTTGATGTTGGTTTAATTGTTATTAATTCTAGGTGCTTGAAATTGAATTAAAACTAAAAATAGCAGTTTAGGGCTTAAATTTAAAAATAACAGTTTAGTCCTACGAATTTAAAAAATAACAATTTAGTCCATTTGAAACTACAGCGTTTCTGGCAGCACTTTAGGTCTGATTTAGAGAAGCAGAGGCGGAGATTCAGAGATCAGAACCAGCAGCCGTGAAGAATTGGGACCTCTTCTTGATCACCTTCACTTCTTCATTCATCACCTTAGCCTTTCTCCTTTTCTCGCCGGCAGCACCATCCACCACCACAGCCGCCGGCGACCTCCATTATCTTAGATCAAGAGTTGCAGCGGTGAAAGCACAGACCACAAGAATCTAAAACAGAGGCGCTGTGAGTTGGGGTCAACGATTTCAAACAGAGGAGGACAAAGCTCAGAACCACGCTCGGCGGAATCATCTTCATCACCGTCCTTCTCCTATCACCGTCACCTTGCACCACCATTTTCTTCAGCCCGAGATTCTGAGCAAGCAGCAGCAATTGCCATGTGCTTCAACCTCCGGAGTTTGAACGAGATTTAATAGCGGCCTTTGATCTCGACCTTGGGAGAGCAGATTCAACGGTGCTTTCACATTCAGCTTTACCGCCGGCAACCTCCTCTGTTCTTGACTCATTTCAGCTGTGCCTATTCTCTGATTTTGGGTTCAAATCCAGGCAAAAACCTTCTTCAAATCAGTGCTAATTGGGTACTTAATTGGTGATCTTCAATGTCAGGAATTTTGAAGTGTGTATTGTAGCTATGTTGACTAGTGGCAGTTGCTAAATTTATCGAACTCTTGAAGGAGATGGAAGTTAAGGGGTTGAGTTCTAGTACTGTAAAAAAAGGTTTTATGTTTTAATCTATTTGTTTAGTTTTGTAGTTATATTGTATTTATATTGCTAGACCTTTGTCACTTAGTTAAGTACTTAATTTGGATTAATTTATGATTTGGATTAGTTGATATTGAACTTTATACTCATTAATATATGTGGTTATATATATGTTTAAGTATAATTTTATTGATTATCTGTTGTCTTGTATGATATTTTTTAGATATTGAGTTGATTTTAGAGTTACATTGAATCAATTGCATTAATTAATTTAAATCACACATTAAGAGTGCTTAATAGCATCTCTAGAGTAGGGATTCCTTTCTTTTAGTGATAGACTCATTGGTTGATAGGACTTGATATTTTAAAAAACTTAGTGATTTCATAAATTGCATACAAAATGGTTTTTAATAGTGTTTTCAGAAATGATTATTTTCTAAGTTTAGAAATAATCATTGACTAATGCACTAGACTCAACAGTGCTTGATGTTTAGTATTTTGAGGGATTTTGGTTGCAATTACTAGTGTTTTGTATTGAGTTTTGGTTAGAGGGATTAAACCTTGCCTAGTGTGAAAGTATTTAATCAATTTAACTCAAGCTAGTTCAAAAAGTCTTTTGAGCATTTTTTTACTAAAATAGTAAATTGAACATCTCATTATCATTATATGAACTATGATTATTCTTGCAAGCCATTTTCAAAAGTTTCACTTCATTCATTTCATTTTACCTATCATTTTCTATTCAAAAATACCAAAAACATTATAATTTAGGACCTTTAATATTTTCATATAGTTGCAATTTTAAAAGACCAAATTTTTTCCTTTTTAACTTATTTTATACTAATCTTTACACTTAGTTTCTAGGTAATTAATAAAAAACTCTTCGAGAGACAATCTAGAATTACACTCTATATTACAATCTTTAGTTTAATTTTAAAAAAGTTACCAAAACACAAAACTCACACCTTCTTAAAGTGGATATGAAAACCAAAGCATCACATTAAATAATTACAAAATTGTTACACTTTCCAAGTCACTCCCTCCTAGTCCTATCCGTTTTAATAAAAAATTTGAATTACATGTTAAACACACAGGAGGTAGCATTTACCTAACTAGGAACCCTCTTATTCCTTTTTGATCGTCTAATCCATGCAAACAATGCAAGGATGATTAAAACAAGAGTTGCACCTCCAACAACCCCTCCAATTATGAACCCCTTTTTGCCTGATCCTGCAAAATTTATAGGAAACAAAGGTCATTTGGGGTTTGTTTAATTTCAATTTTTCAGAAACATTTTTTTTAAAGAAAAACCTGCATGAAAATATATTTTTTGTTGCATGTTCCGAAAAAAAGAAGAACAAAAGTTGTTCCAAAAAACCAAAAAAAAAAAAGAACATCTATTACATGTTTTCTTATTCTTGTACTACAAAATTAGAGAAGATGCAGATAACATTTTATTTCCATTAACAAAAATCCTTCTAATAAATCAAACTATTCTTTCACCCTTCGCTTCACTATTTTAGATGTATTTTAATTTTCAAAAAAAATGATTCAAACACATTTTTTTCAAAAAAAAAAAATTGTTTCCAAAACTTATTTTAAAAATTTACTCTACATAATTATTGTAAAACACATAAAAAATGGAGAATAAAATTAAACAAGCCCCCATTTTCCAACCAGTCACTCATTTAGATCTACACATTAAGAAACCAAAATATGATGTTGCCGTTCTAAATCCATGAGATCACCTATATCTTGCTAAGTAACTACATGCATATAATTAAGGGGCTATATTCAAATCTTTGAATGCTTTGTACCTTTTTGTCTCATGGGTGTGATATCAACTGTGTAGCGATCATTAAAGAAGGAACAAGAAACAACCAGCATCAGAAGCCCTTCCATCTGAAAAGGGAAGACAAATCTCCATACTATTATGTATCGACCCTTCAAGCAATTATTGCAACCATTTGCTGTGATAGTCTCAGTACACTGAGCAAACGCATAAATAGTTGTTCCATTATTGTTATTTGGAACATTAATCGTTGTGGCTGCTGAGAAACTAGGGATTTTAGGTGTTGTTATTTGGAGATTCTTTAGCACTTGTCGCACCGTTGTGGTAAATATAGTGGCTTCTCCTGTAGTTTGATTCCCACATGATACGAAATTGAAAGGCTGCGTCGTCTCGTCAAAGAAACCATTGGAGTTGTACCTTAAAACCATGAAGTATCTCGTATCATTTTCCAAGGTGCACAATTGGAACTAATTAAGAGATTAATTTTTGTAAAATGTCACAATATCATGGCAATAAAAAAACCTTTTAAGACTGTAGACTAGTGGGGCGAGGGGGTGTCAACTGGCACTCAAAATTTCCCCACTTTCCCAATGCTTTTCTATTTTTTTTTTGTCGCTAGATTTTGATATTTTATAAACAAAAAATGTTGAAGTTTTGAATTTTTATGATTTTTTCTAAAAAAACAAATTACACAAATTTGGAGTATTTTTTCTTTGAAAAATTTTAAAACAATTTAGAAGTGCACCATTTTTTTCTATAAAATATCAAAATATTATTTATTTTATATAGAATCTAATAATAAAACAAACACAACAAAACATTTGAAAAGTTGGGAAATTTCCAAGGGCAATTAACACCCCAAATCCAGACTAGCCAGTGGTACCTAAGGAAGCAGCCGTCGTAAACAACATGGGCGCCGGGGGCTACGGCCGTGATGCATCTACGGATTTGTAAGCAGGCGGCACAGTCAGCGATTGGAAGGTAATTTCTGCATTGGAAAAGAGTGAGAATGGGGCTTTCTCCGCCGCGTTGGAGCTGTGCAGTGGCAAAGTGCTTGTTTTGGTCACTGATCTGCTCTTTAATATCTTGAAACGTTGCGTTTAGGTTGTCATTGAAGATGGAGGCGTTGGTAACGAAGAACGGGTCGAATAGTCTGCAGAGGATCTGAAGAACGTTGGTCTGTGGATCTGAAATGACGCCGTTCAGACTGCAGCATGACCAGAATATGAAGGTAAGTAAGAGAAGGAGATTAGAAAGTCCAAGCATGTTTAGTTGAGAGGATGAAGATGAAGTAGAGAAGAGTTTACAATAATGGTGAAAGTGATCGTATAATGGTGTTTGAAATATACAGACAGCAACAAAAATGATGTTATTAGAATTAAAAGGACAATTAATCCAACTCCGTTGACTTTATTAATCTACCATGGCTGCTTTCTCATATGTAACATTTGACTTTTTTTTTAATTCATTTGATATATATGCGTGTGTGCGTGTGTTAGGGCGGCGCAGTGTTTGATAAATATGTGTGTGTGCGTGTGTTAGGGCGGCGCAGTGGCAAACCAAACCAGATTAGTTTCAAACCCATAGTTTGGACTGGACCGGGTCGAATCGGATTACCAAAGTCAAGTGATTTTTTCATAACCTTAATATGTGTGTACTCTTCTGGTCCTATTAACAGGATAGAGAGAGGTCAAATTTTGATCCTATATATAAGTTACTTGTTGTAATTTTTCATACTGATGAACAAATTTACCCTTATTAAATTATTGGCACTTATTCCTTAACAAACCATCCTCCACTCCTCTCTATCAAATATTTATTCCTCAATTTTGTCTTGTTCCCAGACGATTACTCAATCTGGTCCCTTACACTACACTTCTCTCTTATTTTATTTATTAGTCCAAGTGACTAGTAAAGTGCATTTTACTTCTTTTTTTATGGGTGTGTATTGCACTTGTTGAACCAGCCATGCATCAATAAATGCAAATATTTAGGATTTTTAACATTTTTATTTTTAAAGTATTAAATAGGGGAAAAGTTAAAAAAATTTTAAATTTTTAGATAGGTTTAATAAGGTTTAAAATTTTTCCTTATCTATGTAAAACATGCTAAAAGTGAGGACAAAAAGAGTATGTGATGCATGCAGGGAGAGTTTCTTTGTTTGCACATGCACCCGTAAAAACCAAGAGGAAAATCACCTAGAGAAAATATTTTTCCAATGGATTGTTACAGCTAAATTATTGATAAATATATAAAATATTACTTATGAGCCTTGATATAACACCTGACTAATTTGGAGAGATTAAGGAAGTCTTAAATTATTTAATTACAACATATATTACATGATCTCTCTAAAATATTAATGTGTATTATTAAATCATATATCAATATATAAATCAGATAAATTAATTTAAAAAAGTTGATAGCTATAAATACTATTAAAGTAATTTATTTAGTTTCTATAATATCTTCAAACAAGTCAACAATTAGACCTTATATTAAGGATAAATTGTGGTAGTATAACGTTGCAATAGAGTCATATTACGTGAATAATATTTTTTAAGGCTATATTCAATGTCAGTTACTTGCAACAATTGAAGGTGGGGGAAAAAAAGTTATTTTCCACTGAGTATGTATCTGACCAACTTGAAGCCCACAATTTTCATTATTCAATGGGCCCAAATATAAATGAAGGCCCCAAACTGAAAGCAGACAAATGGGTCTGAGTAAAGAGAATTAAATGAGCTCATTGATCTTCATTTTGATCTCTTCACTTTTTCAGAACAATTAGAACCGGTAGTATGGGCCAGATCACTAAATTCAGACTAACCCACCACGGTTGGGATTATATGAGTTTGTGCCAAAAAAAAATCATATTAATATGAGTTGACATTTAACTAACCTAACTCATAATCTTTGGGTTGGCGAGTTAACTAACCCACCGACTCATATTACTTCTCTTTTTCTAAAATTTTTTTTATATTGAATTTTTCAAAGGAAAAGACATTTAAATACTACTTGAACTTCAAAATCCTAAATTAGTTTTATTGATTATAAGAGTAATGAGATTGATAAAAAGAGTATAGCAAATTAACAACTCATTTTTTGAGAAATCACTGATTTTGTATTTTGAAATTTAAGTGATATTTATGTGTCTTTTTTCCTTTTCAAACTTTTTTTAAACATTATAATAAAAAATATTTTACAACCCTAAACCATAAAAAATTAAAAATACATTATAAAATTATAAAGTAATAATAAAACATCAAATATAAAGTTTCCAATAGTAAAAATTAAGCATTCATTATAAGTCCATACATCACAAAAGAAAATAAATCCAAAAGCCATAACTAATATCCAATACAATCAATAATTAATTGATATCAATAGTGTTAGGTTACACAATATACTTAGAGAAGTTACAGATTTTTTTAAAAAAATAAAATAAATAAAAACGAGTTGGACCCATATGGGTTCAAGTCAAAAAGAACTGCATCAAAATGATCCCACTTTTTCAAGTTGGGTGGATTCGGCTATTCAACCAACTAGATATTAGTTGATGTGGTAAGTGTCCTCATCTCATAGGGAGGATAATACAAGTTTAAATATTAAGAAGTGTATTTATTGGAAGAGATAAAAACCCTTATATCCTAAGTTTCGAAAAGGATTAGTCTTAAATCCAATCTAAAGTGGCTTGAAGATACCCTTAATCAAATAATATATATTGTAAAGTTATACTATTCACAAGTCATGGATAGTATGATTTATTTTTTAGAGTCCATGTCATACACGGAGAAGCAGGTGTACTTTAATATCTGATGCTTTAATGCCCACCATTTGCTTTAGCATATGTAAATGTGATTGGAAATAAGTAATATCATATTAGTTATAAAATTATATATTGATTAAAAATGAATTATTGACTTTACTTTTCAATAAAAATCATATCAGATGCTTTATAATTAATGTATACTTCTTTTTCTTATAAAAAATGTATTCCCGAATTATAAATCACATATACACTTACTCGGATTGATGAACAATTACAAACAACTCTTGAAGAATTGAACGAATGAAAGACAATCATCTTCTATACATTACTTTTTCTATCTGGGGTTCAAAACTCAGATTCACACATAACTATAAATTCCTATATATGCATATTGCGTGTAATAACAAAAAAGTGCGAGCAAATAGGAGAAGAGTCTCTAATTTGTTTCAATCAAGATAGGCATGGTGGGTCTCATATCCTCCAATAAGCCATTGCCTTGGAGAAAAACAATTACTTCGGACATTGATGGCCTTAATTCAGCAGATGCTTGGGTGCAAAGCAGACCAATCTCTATGATTCTCCTCACTTCTTCTGTATTATACTCATTAGGGTCCAAGGTATCGTCCACCAACTCTATGTGTGAGCCTCTCTCATATAGTTTCCAAGCCTATCAAGTGAATTAATGGGAAATAGAATGAGAAAGCCAAACAAGACAAAGCAAGTTAAAGCAGTCTTGCATTCAAATTTTCTCAAATGAGATTGTTATTTTTAATTAATCACAGAAATTTTCTTACTGTTTGAAGGAGGAATGTGCCTTCACCATCACCATGCATATTCAATTTAGTACTTTGTTGGCCACTGATAATTTCAAGGACGACAACACCATAACTATAAATATCAGCTTTTTCTGATAATTGACCGTGAATTACATATTCTGGTGCTGTGTATCCTCTGAAAAATATAATATAATATAATATAATTGATAGATCAAATCAATGCAAGAACAATATTTTGAAAATGAAATAGACCTATACATTGTGAAAGTGGTGCATCACATGTCATCAATATGAATTCTTAGAATATCATAAAAAGACAATTATTTTGACTTACAATGTTCCAGCAACTTTTGTGTTGAGATGAGATTTTTCATCAGGTAAAAATCTTGCTAAGCCAAAATCAGCAATTCTTGGTTGGAGATCATCATCTAAGAGGATGTTGTTAGTTTTTATATCTCTATGTATGATACGAACATGAAATTCTTCATGTAGATAAGCCAAACCCCTTGCTGTTCCTAAAAGTATGTCATATCGTTGCTTCCAATCGAGAGAACCTCTATTTTTCCCTATTTTCAAACATTTACGCACTTTAAAGGGTTGAGGAAAAAGAATAGCATTTATATATTTTAAAAAAAGTTCAGATAAGACTTCGAGATTTTTGTTTATTGAGTTGAATGAAATTATGACGTGTGAATGAATTGTTGCCAGAGTAGATAGTGATATATGTGTTAGTTGAAAATACATTATAAAGAAACTGAATAGCTAAAGATTAACAAACTACTCTCTCTGAACCATAATATAAAATACTTTAACTAATTCACAGAAAATAAGAAGTGATAGTTAACTCATTAAATAGGTAATAAATTGAAACTATTTCCACTTTTACCTTTATTATAAAATGTGTTTGAAAATGTAAAGAGTGGGTAAAATTGGAAATGAGTATTAATTATAGAGACAAAATTGAAAAAAATGAGCATTAATTATCTTTAAAGTGATTTATATTTTAGACAAAAATATTCTTCTAAAAGGGTTTTATATTGGGGACTTGAGGGAGTATATATAAGCTTTGTTGGCTGAGATAAGAACATACCGAATAAGAATTTATCGAGACTGGTGTTTTTCATATATTCATAAATAAGAATTCTCTCATCGCCTTTGCTGCAACATCCAAGAAGCCGAATAAGATTCCGATGATGAACATTGCTTATGAGTTTCACTTCACTTTCAAATTCTTCATCCACATTCTTAGACTGGCGTAAAGTTAATTTCTTTACAGCAACTACTTTCCCATTCTTCAAAGTACCCTATTTATAAATTTAAAGATTAAAAATGTCAATCCTTAAAGCGTTAATATAAGTTTTGCTTATTTACAAAACTACATGAAAGTATTCCCTTAGAAAGCTAGATAAAAATATATGGTTACCTTGTATACAGCACCAAATCCGCCTTGTCCAAGTTTATTTTCTTCACTGAAACTTTTAGTGGCAATCTTCAGCTCTCTGTAACTAAAAATAATTGGTCCTTTCAACTTACTTACTCCAGATATGTCTCCTGTCAAGGAAAACATAAGTCAAATTTTGTCTCTTCATATATAAATTAAGAAAAATCGGTTAGGGACTTCTTTCCTCATAGAGATGAATTGAAGGCCATAACGTTTTCTTTAAAGAGAAAATGTGATCAAAGCATCACATTAAATCATTAGAAAATGATGCACAGGACTTTCCAAGGTGTTTACCTCTAGGAACTGGTCTTTCATGCCTTTTTACTCGTTTAATCCAAGCTAATAGTGCAAGGAGGACCAAAACAAAAGCTACACCTCCAACTACACCTATAATGGCCCCCTTCTTATTTGAACCTGCAAGACACACAAATAATATAGATAACTCACTTTCATATATATATATATATCCATGCCTGATCAAGCACTGAAATAAGGCATACTACGTTCCAGTACTTAATATAAGATCCAGTTGACTTTTTTAGGGACATTAATAAAGCTGAATAAATAACTTTAAAGTATTTATATTTATCATATTTTTATATTAAACTAATTTATTTGACTTATAAACTAATATATAATTTACTAATATATCGCATATGCTACTATTAACTAATTTATTTAACTTCCTTAATTTATCTAAACAACAATTAATTAGGTTTTATATTAAGTATCAGAGAGAGTATAATATAACTAGATAGATTCAAAATTACACATAAGCAAACCAAATTGTCATTGAGTGGTAATTAAGTGCTAAATGTATCGAAAAGCAGGATGTAATGTCAATGATTTGAAGAAGATAGAGTACCTTGTTTGATCAAAGGTTGTAGAATATGAAAGGTCTGGTTAGGAGGAAAGAAGGAAGTGTTGGAGTATCTCATGAAGCAAGCATTAACATAAGCCCTACCATCAGAATTGGGAAAACAAGTCTGCAAATTGCTATACGCATAGTTCAAGCAACTGAGGCACAGATTCTGAGTGATAGTTCCAATACATTGAGCAAATGCATAAATAGTTTGATTATTATTATTAGGGACTTGCATCTTTGTGGCTGTAAAGAAACCAGTGGTTGTGGGTGTTGTAGTTTGAAGATTCGTTAGCACTTGTTGTGCTGTCGACTCAAATGCGGTGGTTTCTCCGTCAACAGTCTGGTTTCCACATGCAACGCTGTTAATTGACGGCGTTATCTCCAGAAAGAAAGAGTTGCTGTTACCAAACCTAAATACACCACAAAGCATCATTTTTGTAATATGGATTTTGCTATCTACAATTATAAATGAAGCTCAAATAATAATTGATTAATTTATTAAATTTTTCTATAAATTAACTTCAGGTTCTTTTTATATATTTTGTTTTATCTTAAATATAGGAGTTAGTTAGAAAATTTATTTTGATTATAAATATCAGGGGTGTTCAGTTCTGTCCCATTCCGCCCGTCCTGTTTTGATCCCGATCATTTTATTCCATCCTAAAAAGATTTATTTAATGAATAAAACCCCACGCGAACCATATTTTATTGAGATTGGTAATTTATAGATTTATATTTTTGAAAAAAAATATACAATTCGAATGAGAATTTAAGATAAAAAAGAAAAATTAATCAAGATAAAGCTGTAGTATAGAACTCTTAGTCTAGAGGCTATAGATCATAGACTACTAAACGTTAAATAAATCATAAAAAAGCAATCAATCTTTGGTTGTTATAGGATATTAGCATGCTATTAAATTAAAACCTATTGGGTATTGTTGAAAGTTTATGGACATTCACATGCATTATTATATCATAATTATAATATGTATGACAATATAATCTAATTGTTGGAAAAAATAAACAATGTAATCAATTACTAAGCTAAAGAATCTATTTTAATTTTTAATTAATAATGTCAATTAATCAGTACTGTACTTGTATCTACTTCGTATAACGGAATTGGGTTCTTGTACTACATCAACGTGCATGCATGTGCAGCGCTTCTTAGCTAATAAAATAAATTGACTCTCTATAAACTCACTGATATATTAATAACAACCAAACTAGTAAAGCAGTAATATCAAATATTCCTTCACCTCTTAGTTTTTAATGTAAGAGCTAAATAATAAATAACTGATTCATATAGATAAATGAAATTAATTAATATAGTTGTTTGTAAAAAATTGTGTGTTAGGTTCCTTATAATACTTTTTTTTATCATTTGCATTAGACTAACCATTAATGAAAATTTCTTGATCGGTGCAATTAATAAAAATAGTTTAAAAGGAAAAATATTATAAATTTCGGAGATAAAATAAAATATATTTATTTTTATGACTAAAAATAAACCATCTAACTAGAGAGCAAGGGAGCAATTGTAAAAGCAATCAATCATATTATTGAACTACTATTCGTAAAAAGAAAAAGTCGATCGAACTTGGTGGACTAGCTAACTGTAAATTTACCTGAGGAAGCAGCCGTCGTAGACGACAAAACCACCGGGGGATCCAGCAGGGCAATTGCTGAGAATTTTCGCGGCAGCCACGTCGAAGCAGGCGACACAGTCGGCGATGGAGAGATAGTTTCTGCACTGAAAAAGAGTGGCAACAGGGTTTCCTCCATTGACTTGCTGTGCGGTGGCAAAGTACTTGTTTTGGCCACTAATCTGATTTCTGATGTCTCGAAACGATGCGTTTCGGTTTTCATCGAACATGGAGATGTTGGACACTTGCTGTACGTCGTATGGGTTGCAGAATCTGCTCACAAGATGGGTTTGTGGGTCTGAAACGACGACGTTAAGGGTCCAGAATGAGCAGAATATGAAGAAGGCAAATAAGAGACGGAGATTAGTATGTTGAAGCATGTTTTGTTGAGATTGGTTGAAGATGAAGGTGAAGGTGAAGGTGAAGGTGAAGAAGGAAATAGTTGTGGAAGAGTTTCCTTTTATGACCAAAAAGAGACCAATGAGATATCACTTCCTTCCATCTTCTGATATCACATCAAGTTTGGCCAAAAGTACATTTTATTTGATAATTTAATTATGGGCATAAATATGTTCTAAGAGAAAAAAAGCTAATTACAACCAATCACACACATCCTTGATTGGGGTAGTTAAAAAATATTATAATTTACTTGCATAATTGAGTGGGCTCTCTCATGTATTATAAATCTCACTATTTATAGAAGTACCATATGTCATAAATTTGATATTAAAATAAATTTCATATATATATATATATTATTTTTAATATTTTATATTACTAATATTCACCGCCAGCGAATCTGGACTTTGAAACAAGATAAGATGACTGCAAGTTGCAACTTTCTGTGTCCTCGGGACTTTCGTCCATGGGCCACGCCGCTCACATGCAGAACAAGAAAAGATTCTCTCAGTGTGAACACGGACCAACTTTTCCAGCAAACCTTTATAAATAATTAAGTTTTATGTAAACCATAGAATCATCGGCTCGTTTTAATGAAAATTGAGTTCATTAAACTAAAGATACAATAATACATCACCTGAGCTCATTATGAGTGCCAAAACACAAATTGAAATGTGATTTTTATCTTTATTAAAAATTTGATTTTTAGAATTTAATTTTATATTAATAATTGATACTAATTTTATTTGTGTAGTCAACTAGTATATTAGATTATTCTTCTTTATTATTTTTTTCTCCCTTCATTTATTATTAATTAATATCTTTAAAACATTTTTTTATTAGGAAAAATCTCATATAAAGTTGCTTAAAATAGAAAAATTATAAATCAGGTCGTTAAATATAATAAATTCTTAATTATGTTAGTGACCCAATTTAGAATTTTAAAATATGAATAAAATGAATTTATTGCATTCTCCTCTCATCTATCACTTTTTCTCTCTTAAAAGAGTTTTTTTTACTGTAACTTAGTTTTTAAATAAGAAGGGGGAAAATTTAGTTTTAAAATAAATGCATGATTATATATATTAACATTAATATATAGTAAAATAAAATATAATTTGTCTAAATCAAAAGAATTTTCTGAAAAAATTATCACAAATAATTCAAGCCAAAGAATAAAAAGAAAATCATAACCTCAATATCAATTAAATGATTTTTATTTAAATATTGTCAATAAAAAATTATTTTTGGTTTAATTACACTTAAATTTGTTTTGTTAATAAAAATAAAACCAAACTTCGTTAATCATAGAATTCTGACATGTGTGATATTTAGTTTAGTTTTTTACATTAATGAAAAATTTTTTAAATTCCCTTAATGAAAGTATTTGATATATAATATCACACAAGTAAGATTTTCTTATTAATTTTCTTCTTATAAAAAAAACTCAAGTCAAAAATAAAATTTTTCTATTATAAATATTTAGCTAAAAATCATTTAATTGTTTTTGGGTTATGCTTTCCTTTATTTTGGTTTGAATTATTCTTGATGATCTTTTCAAACTAAAAAAAAATTATTTGATTTAAACGAATTATATTTTGTTTTATTATACACTAATGTTGTTATATATATATACACTTATTGAAAAAATAAATTAGAAAGAACTAAAATCTTTTTAAGATGAGAGAGGAGATAAGGAGAGGATAATAAAGTTATTTAACTCATATTTTAAAATATTAAATTAGCTCAATAGTTTAATTAGGGATTTATTGAATTTACCGACCTAATTTAGAATTTCCCCATTTCAAGTAACTTTACATGGGATTTTCCCTTTTTATTACTTGATATCCTTAAAATATTTCAATCTTTCTAAATAAGGTTAAATTGCATTCAACGGTTTAAAGTATTTCTATGAGCGCTCAATATCCTTAAAATAATTTTTCTTTTTGTATATTCAACACCCTAAAGTATACCGTGGCACTCAAATATTTAAAGTATCTTTTCAGTAACAATGAACACTCTAAACTTAGAATATCGAGTACTACTGAAAAAATACTTTTAAGATATTGGATGAAAAAAATTACTTTAGGTTATTGAGTGCAAAAAACACTTTTAAGGTGTTAGACCAATTTAATAAAATTGAGTTTCCATATATGGAATGAACCAATTCAATACATTTTTTATGTGTATTTTCAAGATAAATACATTAATTATTCTTATCAGTACACCAAAAAAAAAACCTTAAGTATAAATTAAAATATAAAATCTTAAAATTAAACTTTATGACAGTAAACGGAGATAGCAAAGTTTAGGGTTTGTTTGGCAAGAGGAAAATGGAGGGGAGGAGAAATTTTTATGGGTTAGATTTTAAAAAATTAGAGAAATAGAGTTATAGAATTTTAATAAAGATAAGATGTAAAATAAAAAAGTAAGAAAAATTAACTAAAAACTTTCAATCCCACTTTTTCAATTTTTTTAAATCCAAGTTATAAAAATTTTTCTTCCCCTCCTCCCTTCCCTTTCAAATCCCTCATATCAAACAGCCCCTCAGTACGTGCAATATCTTGTTTATTTTTTCAAAGTCATAGGAATTTGAAAGTTACATTAACTAAGTATTTATTGCTTTCACAGCCATTATACCTAGTATTTGAAAGTAATGTTAACTGCCAACAGCTTTGCTATTTAAATATTTGATGAAATTTTACCACTTCATTTTCATCAATTAATTCCTTGCTGTAAGGTGTCTATAAAATTAGGGAAAAAAAGTCAGCCTCCCTATTATTGTTCAAACATGGTAGTTAAGCTTTTTGTTTATGATTCATTGAATTGTAGTCAAAATTAGGGTCCGGACATTGGAATTAACTAATTGTCATGAACCAAAGAGAGTAATGCGCGCTATTTTTTAAAATAATGTCCTTAATATTATTAATTTCATATGTGCATATTTATAATACAAATAAATTTGTTTCTTGATAGCAACCCTATATTATATTACTTGGGTCAAATTGCCATAGATACTATTCTTAAAGTCTGTGTCTCCATTGGTTCATATGGGCACAGGAGTTTCCCAAGACGTCTTCCATAACTATAATTATTCAACTTTGATTATAATTGTACGTGTTAGAATTTTAATGGAAAAATTCAGAAAAATACAATTAAAAGTAAAAAAAGATAAATTGGTGCTATGAATTTATAAAATCTCATGTAAGAATTGAAGTAGGAATCAAGAATTTTTAATTCTGACTAAATTACCCTTAGTTCAGCTGTGAAACATGAAAGTTGAGTCTTTAATGTAAAATCTGATATTATTAATATAACTACAGATATTGTTATTAACCTCTAAAATTTGTGTTCTTAAAATTATCATAATTATTTATTTGGTTCAACGTTCAGTACAACCAAAAGCCCGATTGCAGAGGATATGCCCGATGGCATCATGTTTTTGTTTTTTGTTGTGTTTGGTTGCCAAATTTGCAGAAGGGCTTATGCGTAGGCTTAGTATCTGTTTGGGAACACAGTGAAAAAGTGACTTTTTTTTTAATGTGGCTTTTGTAGAAGCCAAATGGAAAAAAAAAAGTCATATTATTAATGTGATTTGTGTTTAAATTAGCAATGAGAGAAGTGGCTTTTTTTTTTTTCTAAACCCAGTGAAAAAAAGCTAGAAGCTACTTCAATGAGCTTCTAAAACAAGTAGTTTTTTTTCCAAAAACCCATTGAAAGTTAATGTGTTCACAAACGCTTCTGCAGATGTCAAATAGGCTTTTACCCTCTAAATAAGATTTTTTCCCATTCTAATGTGATTCCAAACATGCCCTTAATCGCCACCATGAACGCCCTCCATTCCCCTCTCGATGCTCTCGCTTTCGACTACGCCGCCTTCGGCTTCTTCACCCTCGTCAACAACCATTGGACCTGGCTCGCCCTCCTCACCACCGCCCTTAGCATTTGGAAGATCCGCGCTAAAACCCACTCGCCTCCTCCTCCCACTCCTCCGCCGTCCAGTGATCGCAACTTAAATGGGTGTCCCTCCACGGGAGACGATCAACTACTGAGAAAATTTGTTCTGCATGAAACCCCCGCAGGGACGAGCGCGCTGGCGGCGGCTGTTTTCTCTGACGGCGACGTGGACGGTCTGATCAAGGGGATGTTTACTGTGTACTGCGAGGAGGATAGGGAATGCGAGTCGGACGAGGAGTTGATGGAGACAGAGACGGAGATGGCGGCGTTCTCTGACGGTGGTTGCGGTTGCAAATCGGAGTGGTGGGAGAAATGGGATAAAATGTTAGAGATGAGGATGGGCGTGAAGGGGTGGTACATGTACCAGGACTTAACCGATCTTAACGGTAACGTCGTCAGATTCTGGGATTAATGGTAATAGCAGATTTATAGAAGAAGTGAGGTACAGCTCAAGCTGTATCGTCTGGTAGATTTAGAGATGTTACTCTAAGATTTAGATATGTGTATATATAATTGGATAAATTGGGTTACATTAGTAGTGGTTTGGATGACGAAATAGAACATGGGAGCCTCAATTAGCAAAAGCACAAATGTAAGTATTGTGCTTTTGCGTGAGTTTTTTGATCTCTTGCTCGTCTTTGCCATGTACCATATAATAAATCCAGTTCTCTATTTTCTTAATTTGTATGTTTTACTTGCAATGGAATTCCACCTTAAAGATATTGCCAGAACTGAGAAACAACAAAAACTAAAAGGATAGGAGATTATGTCAGATGGCTAGTATGATGGAAATAATGAAGTGATGAGGACAGGAGAATGAGAGTTTGTAAAAAATATATTCGCTTTATTGGAAAAAAATGCGGGAATACAGTTACGAAACACAAATCTGTTTAGTTTGCGCAACAATGGTCATACATAACTTTATTCGAAGAAATTCCTCAGATGATGTTAACTTTGATCAAGCAGACAATGCGAATATAGCTCATGATGAAAATATAACCGTAGAGAATGAGGGTATAATTCTAGGACATCTTCAACTGGCATGAATAGCATTCGTGACATTATTAGAGACAAACTTATGCGGGACATCTGATTCTATTAGTTATGTAATATTTTTTGACCAAATTTATGTATCTTAGTACCACATTATTTTTAATTTCTTACATTTTCCCACTTCTTGCTAATATTAAATATCTTTTTTTTCCATACATAAACAACAAAAGCACTATGCAATATCTAATCCAAACAAGTTTTGACTTATACAAAAGCACTTTTACAATCTCCAACCCAAACATAAATCAAATTACACAATTTGACTTATACCAATCATACTTTTCCATAAGTCAAATTGAAAAAAAGTCATTTTACCTACCGCTGTTCCAAATACACCATAAGCTTTTGAGATATGAAGTTGTTAAATATGAAAGTAAAGTTATCAAGGTAAAATATAATGTTGTTATTATACATATAGATGTTGTTATTGACTCCTGAAATTTGTAGAGGTGGGAATCAGGGCCGGCCCGACCTACAAGGCTAGCCCTTGACGGGCCAGGCCCTAAAAGGGCTGGGCCCGGGAAAAGAAAAATTGCTGTTTTTTAAAGCCCGGCCCGAGAACATCAAGGCCAGGGCAAACCCGCAGGACCACAGGGCCAGAAGCCATTTTCACAAGATTTAATTATACGTTTATATGTCTCATGCAATAAAATAAATACAATTACTAATTCATAATCGAATGTGAAAAATACTATCTACAATTAACTCATAGTCTCATACAAATCATATTAAGGCAAAAAAACTAAACATTCTAAGCAACATGATTATGACAACTATCATTTTCATCTTCTTCGCTACTATCATCAAATTTAAGGAATTTTGATTGTACTTCACTTTAAGTAGTAGATTTTGCTTAAATGGTAAAAACATTAAGAATTAGTAAATTACCATTATATGTGAATTTAACAATTTTAAGGTTCTTAGGGAGGAGTCAGCAAGGGCATGAGCAGAAGAGACAATGAAATTAAAACAAAAAATAAAGCTAAAGGGCCTAACAGGAGGGCCCTTTTAGGCCTAACTTCCTTTTGGGGCTCCATTTTTCAAGCCCGACCCATGATTTAAAAGGGCCATCCCGACGAGCTCGGCCCGATTTCCCCGCTCTAGAAATTTGTGCCCTCAAAATTATCCTTGATTTTTAAGATATGAAATTGTAAAACATGAAAGTAAAATCGTTAATGTAAAATATGATGTTGTTAATATATATACAGATGTTGTTATTAACCCTTAAAACTTTATGAACTGGACTAAGGACATTTTAGTCATTTGATCATTTTGTCAAAATTGAAAATACCAGATTCCTACTTCAGTAATGACCACGATGATCATATGACAAAGATGGACTCAAGATCATCGCCAAACTCGCAGCTGCTCTCTCACCTCTCTCCCTGTTGCCGCTCTATTTCTGAATCTTGCTCCTTCAAGCTAAAAATCCAGATTTGTGCAGAACAGAGGTGATGATGATGATGGAGTTGTGACGGCGGTGAACGGTGATGAGGAGCGGAGGTGATGATGGTCAGATGACGATGATGGTGTTGAGATGATGAATGTATAGTGATGATCGTCGCCTCAGCTCGCTTTTGCTTTCTCTACTTACTAGTTCTGGTCTGGAATGTGTCTCTCTGATCCGGAGCTAGCCAGGGACGGAGATGTTGGGTGGAGGTGAAGCAAAGGTCGCCGGCGAGGATATAGCTACAGATGTTGTTATTAATCTCTGAAATTTGTGCCATTAAAATTATCCTAAGTTTTTGAGATATAAAGTTATTAAATATAAAAGTAAAGTCGTCAAGTTAAAATATGATGTTGTTAATATATGTGTGTGTGTGTGTGTGTGTGTGTGTGTGTTGTTATTGACAACTAAAATTTGTGCCCTCAAAATTATCCATGGTTTTTGAGATATGAAATCATAAAACATGAAAGTAAAATCGTTAATGTAAAATATGATGTTGTTAATATAGATACAGATGTTATTATTGATCTCTAAAATTTATGAACTGAACTAAGGGCAATTTGTTCATTTGGTCAGAATTGGAAATCCTAAATTTCTACTCCAATTCTGACTTAAAATTTGATAAATTCGTAGCATCAATATCTTTTCTCATTTTTAATTGTATTTTTTCTGAAATTTTCCCAATTTTGAAACAAAATTGTGATTTAGTTGTTTTTAGTCTATAATAAAAATTGTTATCACAATTGTATATATTAAATTTTTAATTTTATTAAGTTGTACAAAACTGCAATGAACCTTAAATTAAGTGAAAATATTATTAATTCTTAAAATTTGATTAATGATACTTTCCATAAGTTTTAAAATTCATATTGATAATCTTCTTTTTTATTAGATTATTATTTTATTAAAAAAAGACAACATGAACATAATTTGGATTCCTTGAAAAAACTAGGCCGGTGAGATGTCTTTATTTAGGATCCATATTGATAGGTCCTACATTAGTGCTCCATTAGTCCTTAATTATAGGTCTCAGTTTTTAAATTTGTTTTGTTCCTAAATACAAGTTTTTTTAGTGTCGTAGGTATAACAAAATATTTTTTCCAAAATATCCCCATAAAGAATTAAAAATGCCTATAAGAAGCACCTTGCAATGACAATACTATTTTTAAAAATGTCAGTATATAATTGAGGGAAATTTTAGGTAAAAAAGAAATTTTTTTCACATTACTTAAATTTTAATATTTTCTTGCAGTGTTCAGAAAAACTGAGACCTATATATATTAATTCGGATCAGGACAAATGGATTATGGAGTATAAAAATCCGCTATCTTTAATATTTGGGCCCATTATATTGAATAATGATTATTGCGGGCTTCTGAAGCCCATAATTATCATTATGAAATGAACCCAAATATTAATGAACAGCCCAAAATTCAAGGCAAACAAAAAGATCAGAATATTGAGAATTAAATGAGCCCATTGATCTTCATTTGGATCTCTTCAATACAATCCCACAGATAAAATATAGGGAAGGGTGGCATTTTTTTTTTTGGGTGAAAAGAAAAGGTGGAAATATATAGCTTGTTTGCCTGAGCTTATTTACATCGGGCTTATTATATAAGCCCGATTTACATAAATCGAGATAAATCTCTTCCACATATTTACCTCGTAGACCGTAAAAGTACCTCGTAGACCGTAAAAACAACTTCGTATTCCGTAAATCACGATTTATAAGCACTTATGGAGCTTCCATAAGCTAATCCAAACGAGCTAATAATAACAAAGTTATATAAAAAGAATATCACGCACCATAAAATTTTTGAAGAGACAGAAGTATATAGAGTTTGTTTGTTATCACTTATTTGAATCGGGCTTATTATATAAGCCCGATTCACGTAAATCGAGATAAATCTCCTCGACATATTTATCTCGTAGACCGTGAAAGAACTTCGTAGAACGTGAAAGCACCTCGTAGACCGTAAAAGCTACCTCATAGACCGTAAAAGTTACTTCATATTCCGTGAATTACAATTCATAAGCACTTATAAAATTTTCAACCGCTGTTCCAAACAAGCTCATAAAGTTTGAAATGAGGAGCAACTTTCCCATACCGTTAACTTGGGCTTCAACTTCCGTTAAATCATTATTAGTTGGGTCCCACAATGTACCCACATGTCATGGTTCTAGTAGAGGAGATGGAGGGACATCAATGCATATATTCTTTTCTAGTTTGATTGGATAGGGATGTCTCTATTATCCCTTTCTCAATTTTTTTTGTTGGATGTCTCTATTATTAAATTAAATTTTAATTGATAGGATTTAATAGTATATAAAAATATTTATATAATATTAAATATAATATTAAATCTCAACTATTTAAATTTAATGTAATGACAAAAAATAGAGGGAGACATAAATATGAAGATATTTTTTTATGATATTCCACAGGTTGAATGAGCTGAGTAGTCATCTCCTTCCTCCTTCCTTTTTCAGACGCAGGACGCTAAGCCTGAGATCTTCCAACCCAACAATGGCTTCACCAATTGCCCCCACCTTTTTCTGCATCGAATCGTCAACTTTCAAGTTCACATGCGTCTGAATCATCATCACCTTTATAATCTCTGCTTCCTTCATCTCTTCTTCTTCCCCACTACACTCCATTTCTCCTTCGTAGCTAAGTGACGATGGTTTCACAGTCTCTCCTCCATAAGAACATCCAACCTGGATTTCTAATCCTCTTCTTTCACTGGCAATTGGATCTTGAAAATGTCGTGTGTGAATGTGACACAGCTTTCAAGTTCTTTTGCTTGGATTTGGGTCTTCAATCTGGGTATGTAAGCCTTTTCTTCCCATGGTAAGTAGAGGAGGAAGGAGATGACTGCACAGCTTATTCAATCCGTCAAATATGGACTAAAACCATGACATGTGAACACATTGTGGGGCCAGCTAACAGTGATTTAGTTGAAGCCGAAGTTAAAGGTATGGGAAAGTTGCTCCACATTTCAAACTCAATATGTACTTTTGCCCTTTTAAAAACTTTTAAGGTACCAGATACTCCTTATATATAGTTTTGTTATTAAATTTGTACATTTGTCCTAAAATCTATTGCAAGTTATACTATTCACAAGTCATGGACAAAAACGTATGTTTCAATTTTCAAATTAAAGTCAATGTGATACATGGAGAAGCAACTCTATAGCTAGTTTAATATATGATGCTTTAATGGCGACCTTTTTTTTTCATGAAGGAAATGCTGTGGTTTACTGGTTTTTCAATTGATCGAGTATGATGAATAAATTCAATTTGATTTTGTTTTATTCAATGAAAGTCATTACTTTGATTTTCTTGTCAGCCACATATGACATTTTGGGAGAAACTACGTTGAAAGGCGTAATTAATTATAGGAAAAATTATTATGAGGCGTTTGAGAATAAATGTAATAATAATAATAATAAATCCTATAACAAGTGAATAGCATACAATGACAATTTGTAATAAGAAATGTTTCATTCACAAAATTTGGTCAATTCATTTAATCACTACCATAGAAAATACCTTTTTATAATGGTTATTATCTACCATATATAACAATTTCAAACTGTCATATATGCGAGGCATTATATATGCTCCACGCAAATAAATTACAGTTCTAAACACTACTATAAAATATAGATTTAGCGATGTTAATTTTATGACACTTCTTTAAACAAGCATTGAATAAGACTTCTATGTTTTTTTTTAAAAAAAGTGCATATGGCAGCTATGATGCTTGACTAAGAAAGCACCATAACTGCCTAATATCTTGTATGATGCTTGCCTGAGGAAGCGCTATACAAAAGGTTATAAAAAAAAAATATACCCTCTTATATGGCACTTATTACCCAAGGTTATATTTAATAACCCTTGTCTGGCGCTTGCCACACAAAGGTGTTATTTTTTTTTGAAACCCTTGTAATGGGCAAGCTCCATACAATGATTTGTTTATTTATTTATTTTTAATTTACACACCTTGTATAGCTCTTACCCAAGCAAGCACCATACAAGTTATTGGGTAGTTATGATGCTTTCCCGGTCAAGCGTCATAGTTGTCACATGTATTTAAAAAAAAAATAAAAAAATAAAAGCCTTCTCTAATGACCCTTTTTTCTTAACCTTTTTATCAGAGCCTTTGCTCCTGACCTTAACTCTAAACTCAATCCTCCTCCCCTCTTAAAAAAGAAGAGAAATGTCCCAGGAACACCAAGTTTGTAACATAACGTATTCAATTTCTTCTTTACTGATTTTAATTTCTCTCTAGATTTTAATTTCATATTGTGATTTCCACGTACAGATCCAGATGCGGAAGTCATCGCTCTGTCGCCCAAGTCTCTCATGTTCGAATAAATACGCAATCTAATCCAATTGGAAAGCTTACACTAAAGCTTGTGGTACTAGATAATATAAGTGCGACTATGGTATCCTCTTCTCTAAGTACAAACTAAATTCCCAAATTTCAGAAGTTTTTTTCTTCTTATTGTCTCCTCCTACAGAAGCTCCTTGTAAGTCTTTTTTCTTTTTCTTTCAATACAGAAGCTTTTGTCAATTAGCACTATAGTTTCTTTTTTGTTTTGTTTCAAGTTTAAAATTTGTCATGAATCTTAGTTTTTAATTTTATGTGTACTTATATTTTTTTTAGGCATTTGCTTAAAATTACAACTCTCTCTTGTTAAACTTCCTATACATTGCAAGTTTTTAATTTGCTCAATGTAGTTATTTTTTGGAGTTATTTTATTCTGGTTTGATTTTGTTCATTCTGTTGTAAATTTGTACTATAAAATACAGAGTTCATTAGAAAAAAATTATGTAAAATTATTATTATTATTTAAAAAATACTTCCAATGACGCTTCTTTGGAGAAATGCCATAGGAAGTGATATACTTCCTATGGCTCTTCTCTAAAGAAGCACCATTGATACACACTTCCTCAGGCACTTCCTCAAGGAAGAACCATAGGAAGTATGTATATAACACTTTCTATGACATTTCCTTAAGGAAACACTATAAGAAGTGTCATCCTTCTTGTTGAGGAAGTGCTACAGGAAGCTATTTAAAAAAATTAAAAATAAGCTATGGCGCTTCCATAATTTCAAGAAGTGCTACAACTTCTTTTAATGGTGTTGGAAGCTATGACGCTTTGTAAGGACTATAGTATTCATAAAAATAAGCGCCACTTGTGGCGTTTTTTATAGTAGTGGAACTATTATTTATTATATTGAGAATGTTTGGTTGGGCTTATACTTATGTATAAGCCCGATTCACGTAAATCGAGATAAAATTCTTCCACATATTTATCTCATAGGCCGTAAAAGGTATTTCGTATACCGTAAAAGTTACCTTATATACTATAAATCACGATTGAAAAGCACGATTGGAAGTTTCAACCGCTATTCCAAACATCCTCATTATAGACCTATTATAATGGTTATAATATAACAACCCTTATGCATTGAGGCTTGGTGAGGCCGTGATATTCGCATTGATGTGATAACAATTAATGAGCACACGTAAAGAACCATCATAATATGTGATAATATTTGCATAATACATAATGGTTCTTTCAAAACAACTGTTATATAGTAGTAGTAACGCTAACATATTTATTTAAAAAACAGTTATATATAGTTGATATAAATAATGGTTGCTAGGTAACAATCGTGATTTATCAAAGATAAATTTTTTAAAAAAATTTGGGGGGAGGGTCTGCTTTCAATATTCCCCCTACATATATATTTGTACATAATAAATCAGAATATATATTTACATTCATTCATATATAGAACAATACAACAAATCATAATAAATTTACAGTCATTCATAGACATGTATACACAATTAAAACTAAAAATTTAAAACAAACAAATCAGTATCTAGAAATTTACAGTCAATTGAAGGTTTCACTCTCCCACTGATGTTGCAAAGATGTCACAAACTCTTCAGCCACTTCTTCTATTTGTAATTTTCTAAACATCGTGCAAGAGGCATTAAAATAGATGAAAGTTAGATATTGTAATATATAGTTGATTGAATGTATATATGAACAAATTGAGCATATAATATACCTTAATTAGATCAATATTTTCACGACCATGAATGATTTTGTCCTTCATGTATTGCATCACACAATACCCACAATTATTGCTCTTGTCTGGTTGCTTTGGGCATTATAAAGAAATGAGAAAAAAAATTTGTCAGACAATCATATATATAAAATATATGTGTACTTCAATTTAATATTATAGTTATAGGTGAATAATATAGATACCTTCAGACTCCGTTATTGGAAGATGCATTTATAGCGGCCCTTAGTGGGGATGTTTTTGGTAAGTCGGGGCCATTTTACATGCAATAATTGTGCATCGTTCTAAAAATAATATACAATAACAAATTATATATACATATCTATATATATAGAAACATGCAAGCTAAATTGAATTATAGAAGATGACGAATGGATAACTTACTAGTTGAATGTCTCCTTATGTATAGTCTAGTGTCTGGAATCCCGCTCATAGAGTCATAATAACTAATCTTTTTGCACAATGGGTTTACCACTATTAGCATCCAGTGACCCCTAAATACAATAATAGATCACACCATTAGGACAATGGTGCTATTTTACCAACAAAGTTTTTCCTAAGAGCATTTGACACAAATAAGTTTTGGAAGGGGCAAAAATATCAATAAACAATTTAAAAAGGGTGAACATTCACTAAAACTATTAAATTTGACCAAACGGTCGTTAAATTATATAAGAAGAAAACCCTAATGGCATTAACGGTTATGGTGAATTTACACCATTTTAAATTGTTTATTGATATTTTTTCCCCTTCTAAAACTTATTTATGCCAGACACCCCTCAGAAAAAACTGTGTTGGTAAAACTGCACTTTAACCCTAAAAACTAATTTGAGCAGCATTAATAATGTACCTACCCTTGAATGTAAGGAACTAAGAAGTAAGTATCCCTTCTGTCTATCACCCTACAAATGAATTCATCTCCTGGAAACCTTGCTTGAGCTTGTTTCACATCTTCCTTTATCCTAGGGGTGTTCAAAGTATCCCGGTTCCGGTTGTCCTACCTCGGTCCTGGACATTTTGATCCCGGGACAACTGGGACCAGGATATATTGGAACCGGGACTAGGATCACCCTTGAGATCCCGGTCCTGTTTTTTTTAAAAAATTTTTTTACCTTATAAATTAAGTTATCCTTGTATTTTTGTATTTTTTTTACCCTATAAATTAAGTTATCATTTGATAAAATATGTATCACATCTTTAGTTGGAGTTAAACTATATATATCGTGATATTAATCCTAACTATATAATGTATAAAGATAATAATGAAGATGATGATGATGACCATAATAATAATAAAAATGTTATTATTCA
Organism: Albizia julibrissin; assembly: GCA_037074505.1. Lineage (NCBI taxonomy): Eukaryota > Viridiplantae > Streptophyta > Magnoliopsida > Fabales > Fabaceae > Albizia > Albizia julibrissin. The sequence continues at coordinate 36,464,848 of CM073483.1, read as the reverse complement.
ATTATAAATCAATTTGTGTGATTATTATGGCTTTGTTAGGGGTTAAATGATCACTTTAAACACTAGATTATGAAAAATTTAATTAATATAATAATATATTTTAAATTTAATTTTTTTAAAAAAAGGGATTTCCCGATTTTGTCCTGGTCTCGGGATTACCATGATTGGGAACCAAGATTGGGGGATCCCAGTCCCAACCCAGATTTTGTATACCCCTACTTTATGCCCTTACCCCAATTATTAAGATTGTCAGGGCAGATGAACTAGATCTTATCCTGGAAGCCACAGGGAGGATGTAAGTATAGTATATGTACCTGAAATGTCAAAATCAACATATCAAAATGTATTCAAAATTCTAAGAAGCCAACTATTTAATTACAATTGAAGAAATACCTCAAAGAAGTTGACAGAGCTTGTACTTACCATTTCCTTGGCTTACAGTTTTCTATTTGTATGGTAAGTTGAAGACATGTCTCTCAAATTTCATCTTTGGAAACGGGTTCAAAGCGAAGAATTTTTCATCTTTGGAGGGATTTCCAAGTAGATTGACCAACATGCTTATTTTGTAAGAATGACTTCTTCCTGAATTAATCATTGAGGGTGAGATGTTTCCTCTTCTTGGACTGAATGGGGGTCTTGGACTAATTGGCAGGTCTTATGAATTGCAAATAACTATTACTTGGAATGACGGGTCGTAAGATGACAAATTCTCTCCACTTATCAGGTTTGATCGTGGACTAAAGATCCTGAGGAACTTTTATCTCATTGGCCTCTTCAGGATTTTGCAAATACGCCTTCATCAATACATGACGAAATATGCATAGTGCTTGCCCAGCCTTCTTGAGGACAAATTTATTGTAAGTTTCATCTACCTCATATGTATACTACAAAGTACACAATTCAAATTAACCTTTTTTACACGTATATAGCAAGTAATTAACAGGAATATGTACTTGAAGAAGCTTGTACTTTATGCCTTGGTAACCTCTTCAAGAATAACCAATGATTGCAATATAGGGTGCAATCTCGGATTGTCACTTGAGGAGCCTTTTCTTAATTACCTAGAAACTAAGTGTAATAATTGACATGAAACAATAAAAAGGGGAAAATTTGGTCTTTTGAAACTACAACTATATGAAAAAAATTAAAAGTCCTAGATTACAATGTTGTTGGTATTTTTAGATATAAAATGATAGGTGAAATAAAATGGATGAAGTGAAACTCTTGAAAATGGCTTGCAAGGGCAATCATTGTTCATATAATGATAATGGGAGTTCAATTTACTAGTTTAGTCAAAAATTCCTAAAAAACCCTTTGAGCTAGATTGAGTTAGATTGATTAAACATTTCCATACTATGCAAGATTTAACCCCTCTAACCGAAACTTAATACAAAACACTAGCAATTGCAACCAAAGTCCCTCAAAATACTAAACCTCAAGCACAATTGAGTCTAGTGGATTAATCGATGATTATTCTTAAACCTAAAATAATCACTTCTTAAAACACTATTTAAAACCACTTTGTATGCAATTTATGAAATCACTAAGTTTTCTAAAATACCAAATCTCATCAACCGATAGTCTAACACCAAAAGAGAGGAACGCCTACTCTAGTGATGCTATTAAGCACTCTTAGTGTGTGATTTAAATTAATTAATGTAATTGGTTCGATGTAACTCCAAAATCAACTCAATATCTAAACAATACCATGCAAGACAATAGATAATTAATATAATTACGCTTAAACAATGAAATCAATGAAAGATTGGTGGGTGACGATGGAGAAAAAAGAAAGTGAAGATGTAATGGAAGGGCGACAAAGGTGAAGGTGGATGTTGCCAAATCTAAAATTCTAAATTGAGTTTAGAGGTTAATGTTGTAGGAAATGAAAGGATGAAGGTGACTGGCGACGATGGAGGAAGGGGTGCCGCCGATGATGGAAGGCTTAATGGTTCGCGGTGCTTCTAACTTTCAAAGTCAAGCTTCCAGGTCTAGTGTTTACAGCACTACTCTATTTCAAATTCTTGGTGAAGGCTGAAAAATTTTGATGGTTAATGGTGTGGTTATGAAGGTCGCTGGCAATGATAGTGATGGAGGTAGAGGTCGATGGCGATTATGGTGAAAGTGTGGTGTTTTGAAGCTTAAAGGTTTGGAGCTTTTGCGATGGTGTTCGCGGCGCTCCTTGGTTTGTGAATGTTAGGCAAGTGGCATCAAACTGACCTCAATGGTTGCTGTCAAAATGCTGAAGTTTTGATAGGGACCAAACATTCATTTTTCAAATTCGCGAGACTAAAATGTTATTTATGAAATTTGAGTCCCAAATTGCTATTTTCTTATTTAATCCAAGTTTTCAAGTACCTACAATTGAAAACAATTAAACCAACATCAAATTCTCTTAAGAAATCAATGATTAAGAGTAATTAAAATTATTTTGACAATTTTACCCTTTTTAGTCTCAATTTAATGTATTTTCTCTTAATCTCAATTTATCACAATAAAGACATTTTAAGATCAATTATTATGAAAGAATCCTCAATTAAATTGTAATAATATATAATTAAAATAGGGATTTGTCAATTCCCCCCACATTTAAACTGTTGCACTCTTGTGTAAAACACTAATCAATTCAAAACTAAACACAAATGAAAACTTCAAATGCTCTATATTGGAGTCAATGAATTAATCAATCATCACAAATCAAGCTAACAAAAGTTTTAGCATGGGATAATGCAAATGGACTAAATTAATGCATAATTAATCAAAGAAATGTACATAAGAGAACGCTCAAGGATTCAAGTGTTTAACTCATCTCACAAGTATGGGAAATTTCGCTCAACCCCTCCTATACTAAGTCCTACCATATGCTTGTAAAAATTCTACTCTTTCCATTACTATGTAGCACCTAGACTCATGAATCAAGGGGACTTTTAAAAGAGTTGTAATGATGAAAATGGTCTCATAGAAGGGATAATGAAACAACAAGTACTATGCATGCATAATTGTGTACAATGACACTTTTTTTTAACTTTAGGTTCAAATAACCACATCTCCTTGCCAATCAAAACAAATACCTTATTTTTTATTTCTTCTTCTATTTTTTTCTTTTACTTTTTTTTCTATATTTTTTATGATATTTTTTCTTTCTTTTCATTCTTCCCCTATATATAATGTATGTAAATGGCATTTCTTCATACCTACAATATTAATGGCAATTCAATTATGTTTGGATGTCAATCTAATGCAAATGGGATACATACATAGTGCTTGTTAATAAATGATAGATTTTGGAATATGAAGGGCTCAAAGGGGTAAACAAAGGTAAATGATGAATGGTTTGTGGTTGGGTCAATGGGTTTGGAAATAATTGTCCCTATCATATTCATTAATCTAAATGCAAATGTGATTTTCAAAAAGAATTTAAACAAGTTCTAGAGGTACACTAGAATAGGTGGCAAACACACATTAATGAATGGAAATTAGGCTCAAAATCCTTCCAACAAAGGTTTTCTTCTCAAACGCACATTCACAAAGATTAATTGAATATTAGCCTAATCAAAATGCATTAACTCAAGTAATCCAAATGCTAACTCTAAGAGTAATAACAAATAAATTTATTAAAAATCAACCAAGAGTAATCTCAAATACACATTCACAAAGATTAATTGAACATTAGCCTAATCAAAATGCATTAACTCAACTAATCCAAATGCTAACTCTAAGAGTAATAACAAATCAATTTATTAAAAATCAACCAAGAACATATGCAATTCTCATAAGTATTTAGACAAATTTCTAAAACAAGGAGTGTCAAAAATTCAAAAGTGTGGTTTGGACCAAGAATTTTCTGAATATCTTTTTAACATGACATATTTTTGCAATTAAGCATAATGAAGCACACAAGACTCAAATTCTAATCCCTCTCCCACACTTAAATCTTGCATTGCCCTCAATGCAAAACCTAAGGGTAAAGGAATGACAAGAACTCAAAGCCCAAGGGGTAGGAGAACAAAAAGAAATCTACCTTTGACTACTGGATTATGTCCCTCCCCCACACTTATCTTCCTCATACAACAACTTAGCTCAAAGAATCATAAATATTAGGAAGAAAACAAGTGAGGAAAGAGACAACCTTTGTTAGAATCTTTTAAGGCACATGAAAGAGAAGTTCTCATCCCGTATGAAAAACATGAATTTCTTCTTTATAACCACTTCTCCTAGATTGTACCTTCTTGGTAGTGTAAGATCCTGTAAAAGAAACACCAGACCAGCAGCATTATCTAGTCTAGAAATAAATACATGGAGAGATCTAACATAAAACATAGGCCTTGTACAAATGAGATTCTCTAAGTAAACTTTAAAACCAAGAAAGTCAATTTGGTTCCTTTCAGTAGGAATTGAACAAGTGGTTATATTTTGAAAATCCTCCTGTGCTTGCAATGGGAAAAATGCAGAATCCAACTTTATGTTGGGGTGCATTATATCACTTTTACAATTACAAGAGTTAGGAGGTAGAAGAGTGGAAGAAGAAAGAGAATTGATCAAGCTATCACCATCTAAAATTTCAAAACAAGTATTTTCATTTTCTATATCAGGTGGCAAATCGCAAGAAAGAACTATATAGAAAGATTTATTTTCATTTACAATTTGGTCATTCTAAATCATTGAATCTTTCCTTATTGAAGTATCTAAAACAAGTAATTCAGAGGGATTGAAAAATGAACAATTTTCAAGGCTTTTAGCAAGTGTAGCATTTAGATGTTATCAATTGAATTAAATAAAGAATCAAGGTCATGCCAAGTAGAAAGTCAATTATCAATGTCAGCATAAGTAGCACATGGCGTTCCATCCTCACATGAACAAACAAAAGTAGAATATAGGGAAAAGGGGAAAATAAGTTCTTCATCTTGTTCAATAATATTAAAAAATTCCAAATCATGCTTGCTGACACTTGAAAGAGAGGAAGAATATAATCATGTAAGTAATAATCATTTAGACAATTATTTGAACTTTCATCAGGTTCACACGTTACCATAATTTGAGCACCTAAGCATAATTCATCATTCCCCACAATGTCATACTTAATATGTTCATCATTCCTAGAACTAGGAAAGGAACATGTTCATCACACATAGAAGCATTAACAATGCAAGAAACCTCATCAACTACACAACTAGTATTAGAGATATCACAGTAAGCATTATCAACATCAAACATTTAAGGGGATTCAACCAAAATTTCTTCATCTACCTTATCATCACTCACATTATCAAGAATAGTAGCAAGAGGAGGGTCAACCTTTTCAAGAAGAGGAGGAATAGAACTATTGTTTGGAAGTGGCTTCTCTGATAGTTGAAAATATACTTGCTTTTTCTTGACATATTTTGTGGGAGTAGGCACTGGAGATATGGAATCTTCCACTTGTAAGTAGTATTTGACTCTTGCTCTTCAGTTCCCTTATCATTGGAGTTATAAGTCTATAGAGCTCCTTCTTCTCATTTGATCTTTATCTATAGCACATGGTCAACAAATGCCTTCATAAAGCCTTTGATATCCTCAAGTCGCTCTTCCTCCTCCTTGGAAAACATGTTTGCTTCTTTCAATATGAACAACTTTAAGTGTTCAACCTTGAGCTCATCATACATTCTTCTCAATGCACAAATTTTGTCATACATGTTTGGCATGGTGAGGAAAGCATCAAGTTCACTAGGTTGAGGTGTAAGGGATTATAGTGGAGGTTCATAAAATGATGGAAAAGGTGGTTCATAGGGAGTTCTACATGGCATAGAATTAGGGGGAAATGGGGGAAGATGAAATAGGGATGATGGTTCTTAGTAGATGGAGTGAGTGATTCTTGATAGAATGTGTATGGTGAAGAAGTATGGTTGAGGTGGGATTGAGGTACTTGGAAGGTGGGTTCATGGTCAAAATAGGGGGTTAGTGGACAAGAAGGTTCACAATGTTGATGGCGATACTAAGATGGTTGAGATTCAGAGGCTCCTCCTTGATAATTTGTTTGTGCTTAGAGGGAATCCAATTCTTGTTAAAGCAGATCAAGCTTTTGAGAATATGTGAGATTAGAAAGTGCTTAATGTCCCCAAGTGCCATAAGATTCATCCAAGAATTGAGAACTTGATGTTCTATTATTCCCCTATGTGTGTTTGGAAACCTTCCAAACCATGGTTTCCGTAAATTGAGATAAAATTTCTCTCACATACTTACTTCATAAATCGTAAAAGTTATTCGTTAAAAGTTAATCCAAACACATTAAAAAGGAATGCGTAGGAGGATTAGTGTAGAACCTAAAATCATGATCCTTATTAAACCAAGCCATTCAAGTTGTAATCAGTTAAATTCCAATGAATTCTAAGTTCTAAAAAGTCCTAGAGATGCAAATGAATCCTAAAAATTGAAAGAAATCAAAAAAGAAAATTCAAAAATTAACCTAATGAAAAATATGAAAAAATTCCACAAAAAAATAAAGAAAAATTCAAAAAGTAACCAAAATAATAAACTTTGGCTAAAATTCATCACACCCAATAGTAAAGCTATTGGTCTTGCTTATAATGGCCTAAAGCCTTAGGAAACCAAAGCTTGTAATTTTCTAGGCAAAATTTTGGAAAAATTCTAGTAGGCTTAAATATATGCATAACCAAATTTCAACCAAACTCCAACTAATTTGCAAGTTTATAACAGTGAGTTCCAGCCACAAATCAAGTGTATGCAAGAAAAAATGCAAGAATAAAAATGTAAGAAAAAATGAAAATCAAGATATTTATTAGTATTTCTTCAAAAGTTTCTATGGAAAAAGGGAAGATGTCATGAAATATGCTATGAACAAGTAAATGCAATATATACTAAATGCAATGCAAATTACCTAAAATGCAAAAATTATTCTAAATGCAAGCATAAAGGCTCAAGGTACCAATCAATCAAATATTGACACTTAGCTACTAGGGAACCAATTACTTGGCTCCCCGGCAACAACGCCACTTGAAGAAGTATATACTTAATGCCTTCGTAACCTCTTCAAGAATAACTAAGGATTGCAATATATGATGCAATCCCGGATCATCTCTTGAGAATCCTTTTATTAATTACCTAGAAATTAAGTGTAATGATTGACATGAAACAATGAAAAGGGGAAAATTTGGTCTTTTGAAACTACAACTATATGAAAATATTAAAAGTCCTAAATTATAATGTTTTTGGATTTTTGGATATAAAATGACAGGTGAAATGAAATGGATGAAGTGAAACTCTTGAAAATGGCTTGCAAAGGCAATCATAGTTCATATAATGATAATAGGAGTTCAATTTACTAACTTAGTCAAAAATGTCCAAAAGACCTTTTGAACTAGTTTAAGTTAGATTGATTAAACACTTCCACACCGGGTAATGTTTAACCCCTCTAACCGAAACTCAATACAAAATACTAGCAATTGCAATCAAAGTCCCTCAAAATACCAAACTTCAAGCACTGTTGAGTCTTGGGCATTAATTGATGATTATTCCTAAACCTAGAAAATAGTCACTTCTTACAACACTATTAAAAACCACTTTGTATGCAATTTATGAAATCATTAAGTTTTCTAAAATACCAAATCCCATCAACCGATGAGTCTAGCACCAAAAGAGAGGAACCTCTACTCTAGCGATGCTATTAAGTACTCTTAGTATGTGATTTAAATTAATTAATGCAATTGGTTTAATGTAACTCTAAAACTAATTAAATATCTAAATAATATCATGCAAGACAATAGAGAATCAATAAAATTACTCTTAAACATATATGTAACCGCATATATTGATGAGCATAAAGTTCAACATCAACTAATCTAAATCACAAATTAATTCAAACTAAGTACTTAAGTAACAAAGGGCTAGCAACATAAATACGATCTCCAAAATTGAAAATCATAATTACAAAGCTAAATAAATGGATTAAAACATAAAACTCCCCCCTAAAGCTTGGAAATTCATGCCATCTTCACCATTCTCAAGAGTTGAACGAACTAACATTTACACAGCCCTACTAGTCATCTTCAAAGTTTTAGCCATGGAGAAATTGACCAGAAAAATGAGCTTGATGAAATCAATAAAAGATTGGAGGGCGACGGTGGAAAAGAAAGAAAGTGACGATGTAATGGAAGGGCAATGAAGGTGAAGGTGGCTGCTGCCAAATCTAACATTCTAGATTGAGTCTAGAGGTTAATGTTGTCAGAAATGGAAGGATGAAGGTCGTCGGTGATGATGGAGGAAGGGGCATTACCGGTGATGAAGAAGGACAGAGGTAAAGGCTCAATGGTTTGCAGTACTTCTGACTTTCAAAGTCAAGATTCTAGGTCTGGTGTTTACAGCGCTACTCTATTCCATATTCTCGATGAAGGCTAAAAAATTTTGATGGTTGATGGTGTGGTTCTGAAGGTCGCTGGTGGTGATAGTGATGGAGGTGGAGGTCGTTGGTGACGATGGTGAAGGTGTGGTGCTTTGAAGCTCAAAGTTCTGGAGCTTTTGCAATGGTGTTCGTGGCGCTCTTTGGTTTATGAATGTCGAGCAAGTGGTATCAAACTGACCTAAATGGCTGTTGTCAAAACACTGAAGTTTTGATAAGGACCAAACTGTCATTTCCAAATTCATGAGACTAAAATGTCATTTATGAAATTTGAGTCCAAATTGCCATTTTATGATTTAATCCAAGTTTACAAGTACCTACTCAAGAAATCAATGATTAAAAGTAATTAAAATTATTTTGACAATTTTGTCATTTTTAGTCCCAATTTAATGTATTTGCTCTTAATATCAATTTATCATAATAAAAGCATTTTAAGATCAATTATTATGAAAAAAACCCCAATTAAAGTATAAAAATATATAATTAAAATAGGAATTTGTCAATACCTTACCCTGATTTTATCCTAAATAATGTTTGTGTCCTTGTTCTGCACCCAACGCCAGTTACCCAATATGATAGGAATATTGGTCCTTGCCATTAAGCTGATGTAGCTGATGAATTATGTGACGGCTTAAGAGTTTAACCCTCATTGTTCCATGTCACATTAAATTTTTTCCCCAAGGACTTTGCTTCATTCACAAAAGTCAAGGCAAAATGACCCCTCCTTAAATATCATGCACTCATTCTAATGCTTGTTCTAAGGTCAAGTTTCTGGTTTGGCTAGGGGCAATATTAGTATTAGGGGGAATACCAGTATAAGTGGCATTATAAGTGTCAAAGAAACTAGAATTGACCATTTTAACTGGAAAACAAAACTCATTCAATCAGTCACATGAATAGAAGATTAGGTTTTCCAAAAAAAAAAATGATGCATGACTAAGGTCAAAACTTACTTAGGCAAGATGAATTGAAAAATAAGTAAAATGCAGAATATAGAATGAAGAATGCAAAATGTACAAGAGAAACCATACCTAAAAACAAGGAAAACAGAGCACATGAAGGAATGCAACCTAGTTAGGGATTTGAAACGAAAAAGAAAGTTAGGCCAATCAAGCAACTCACACAGCTGTCAGATCGAAATTCAAAGAAAGCAATAGAGGATGTGGTTCGCCTAAAAGTAATTGTCAACAGTCAAAAAAGTCAACCAGAGTTGTGGGTTCCAAGAATGGTGGCTAACGTTCAATCAAAGACAAGTGTAATAACTTGGGAATATAAAGAGGCATGAGATAGTGAGTGTTTTAAAAGACTTGAGGAAACTTGCTCGCGGTTATAAGTTTAGCATCGTTATGAAAAGTGGCCTTTTCTCATGGTTCTTAATTTACAACCATAATGAACCTCTGAACGTAAGTTCACGGTTTTACATTACAATCATTAGATTTTATAAACGGAGGCAGTTTTTTCTTAATAATTGTTAGGTTTTTAACATGGCATTCTAAAAAATGATGGGTTTTACTTAATAACCATTATTTATTTGAATTTTTTTAATACTTTTTGAATTTGATTATTCAATCCCTTAGTACAAACAAAAAAATAAAAAAAATAAAATGAGGTTGTGAATAAAAAAACAAAAAAATAAAAAGTTATGAGGATGTAGGATCCTCTACCTCATCAGATTCATCATTCTCCAATAATTTATCGACCTTCTCTATCAGAGAATGAATGAGAGATGTTAGTTCCTTCAAGCATTTGTCCATATGTCCTTGCATTCTAATATAATCATTAATGAGGTCATAGTTCTCATGGATTAGCCCTTCAGTCACTACTACAAAATATAGATTTAGCGGCGCTAAACAAGCGTTGGAGGAGACTTCTATTTTTTTTAAAAAAAATATAAGTGGCAGCTATGACGCTTGACTAGGAAAGCTCCATAGCTTCCTAATACCTTGTATGACGCTTTTCTTGGGAGCGCCATATAAGGGATTATTTTTGAAAAAAAATTAGAGCCCTTGTATGACACTTGCCCAAGCAAGTTTTGTGTGCATTATGATTTTTTTTTCAAATATTTGTTTGAAGTTACAACTCTCTCTTGTTAAACTTCCTATACATTGTAAGTTTGTTAATTTTTTAGCTTACAAATATAAGTTTATTAGTTGTTACTAGTTTAATTTACTTAATGTAGTTATATTTTTGGAGTTATTTCATTTGGTTTGTTTTTGTTCATTTTGTTATGAATTTGTATGAAAAATATAGAATTCATTAGGAAAAAAAAATTACGTAAAATTATTTTTTTTAAAAATACTTCCTATAGCGCTTTTTTGGAGAAGTACCATAGGAAGTATAAGTGATACTTCCTATGGCCCTTCTCCAAAGAAGCGCCATAGGAAGTGTTATACTTCATGTGGCCTTCCTCAAGGAAGCGCCACAGGAAGCTTTCTAAAAATATAAAAATAAAAATAAACTATGGCATTTCCACAGTTTTAAGAAGCGCCACAACTTCTTTTAATAGTGTTGGAAGTTGTAGTAGTGAGTGCTTGTCGGTGGATGATGATCATCTTTTGGTTTCACCCTAGGGAGATCAAAAGATGATGAACTAAAAGATCTCTTGCATTTGTCCATGATATCAATTAAGAAAAAAGTCAGAAGTTGGATATGAGAAGTTGAAATAGAAGTGTATAAATAGATTTTATTTTTTTGGATGTTTAAATATAATGGGTTTTATGGATTATCTTACTGTCGAACACATCCTTTAGTATTAAAGATCATTTCTTATTAATTAAATAGAAGTGGAATAGAAAGGGTTTCATTATAGAGCCAAACATGTTTTTATAAATGGTCACTATTACTAACATATAAGTGACAGTTATTTACTAATAATCGTGAATGTCCCTTATAAAATGCTTAAAAGTAGTAACGACTGTGTACTAATAATTGTGAAGAAACAATTATTTTTTAAAAATATTTTTGGGCTACTTTGCCCTAACCATTTAGTGTTTTAGTCATCACCATTACTATTATCCTCCTCCTGCCCCTCTCTCGCTCGACACATCATCAACGTCAGAGAAAGGAAATAAAGGTTCTAACTAGAAGTGATCATATATAACCGGATTGTTATAAATGATGAGGTTCAACTTCCTATTCAGATTATGGGTGTGTGCAACGAGAAGCCTTGTGGAGCAGTCAAGGATGGCCAACATCTACAGCACAGCCTCCAGTGGAGGATAAGGTAGAGGTGGCGGAGGAGGAGGGGAAGGGGAGGAGCTTGTAGAGGTAGCGATAGTGGAGGAGGTGATGGTGTAAGAGAAGGGTTAGGAGGAGGAGCATGTGGAGAATGAGGAGGGCTAATGGAAAGAGCTCTCTAGCATCTGACTATGATGAGAGAGATAGAGGTTATGAAAATGTGCTTTTTAGAAAAGTACTAAGAACAAAAGGAATATGCCAATATAAATGGAGTTGAATACTTCACTCTAAAGTATTTAACTTAGGAGAACTAGTACTTAGTGTCGGACCAAATGAGGTTATGAAAAAGGTGCTTTTAGATTTGTTCTTTACATGACGATTGTTATGAAGGGTCATTTGTATTGCTCATACTTTACAGTCAATTGATATAACTATTATGTTTGTGTTTTTACTGATATAAGATTGAAAAATGAATCGTTTAAGTGTTGAATGATGATTTTGTTTTAAGAACCTTCAATTTTTGTAAATAAATAAATAACGGTTATTAATTACAGCCATTATTTTTGTGTTTTTGTGAATTCCGCATCATAATACATGATGGTGCGCATAAATAATCGTTATTTTTAAGTGTTATATATCCTTGCATGACTCCCGCCTCGACATACATGATGTTTGTTCGGTATAACCATTATTTATTAAGCATTTATATATACCCGATTTTGTAGTAGTGATAGCCAGCATTTAGAAGAGGAACTTGATCTAACGGCACCATTTTCATTAGCATATGAAAATGTGATGAAAAATAAGTAATATCAATGAAAAATTATTATTAGTTATAAAATTAGCTTTATAATTATTGCACTTCTATCAAAATTGTATTCTCGAATGATAAATTACATATACACTTACTTGGATAGGAGAATAATTACCAAGGTAATTAAACTCGGGCCAGTCACTAGACCGGCCGCGATACTGGGTCAAGAGTCAGACAGGAGTCAAACCGGAGCTAAACCAGGATAAAACTGGTCAGAAAGTAAAGATTTTAAGATTATTAATATGAAATTAAAAAAAATTGATTTTTTTAAAAAGCCAAAACGGGTTGCTCCTCGGACTGGACCGGTTTACCAACTGGTTCTTGAGCCAAACCGGCCTGTCCGATCCGGGTTTGATTACCTGGATAATTACAGACAAATGTTGAATAATAGAATGAAAGACAATCATGTATCTTCTATACATCAGTTTTTCTATAATTCAAAGTCAACCGGCCATGACTTTAAATAGCTCTACACATATGTGCGCGTACACACATATATTGGATAGTAATATACAAGCTACTAAAAAAAAAATAGTGGACTAATGACATAATTATATCATTAAATAGATTATCACTAATTAATTAGTGAAAGAATTATAAATGCAAACAATAGAAGATGAGCCTCTAATTTGGTTCAATCAAGACAGGCATGGTGGGTCTCCTATTCTCTAACAAGTCCTTGTTTTGGAGCAAAACAATTACTTCAGACATTGTTGGCCTCATTTCAGCGGATGCTTGGGTGCAGAGCAAACCAACCTCCATGACTTTCTTCACTTCTTCCACATCATAATCACTAGGGTCTAAGGCTTCGTCCACTAGCTCCACATGCATACCTTTTTCATATAGCTTCCAAGCCTAACAAATAGGATTAAAAGTGAAATTGAACAAGAGGGGTAAAAGGGTCAAAGCAAAAGTGAGAGTATTCATTTTTTTAAATATCTATAATTGGGTGATATGCAATAAAGAAGGTCCAATAGTGTTGAGTTGTTGAAAAAGCTATTTAAGTCCATGTTTTCTTTAAAACGTATTATATATATATATATATATATATATATGTTTAAGCACGAGAAAGTTTGCTTACTTTCTGAAGGAGGAATTCGCCTTCAATATCACCATCAACTCTAAGTTCCTTGCTTCTTTGGCCACCGATAATCTCCAAGATTACAACGCCATAACTATAGACATCAGTCTTCTCAGATAATTGGCCATGAATTATATATTCTGGTGCTGTGTATCCTCTAACAAATATACATAGTATTTATAACATAATCAATTAACCAAAACATTGTTACTAACATGAATACATAAATTTTAAGAGATGACAAAATATAAAATACATATGAATAATATTTATTAATGTAATAATATTGTTCTAGTGACGTAACTATTGATTTTATCATATAATTTATACTTGTAGTACAGTAAATTTCTGGCCAAAAAAATTAGACAAAGGCAATTGTTTCAACTTACAATGTTCCTGCAAATTTAGTACTAAGATGAGTTTTGTCTTCAGGTAGAAGTCTTGCCAATCCAAAATCAGCAATTTTAGGCTGAAGATCCTCATCCAAGAGAACATTGTTAGGCTTTATATCTCTGTGTATGATGCAAACGTGGAATTCTTCGTGTAAATAGGCTAGTCCCCTTGCCATGCCTAAAATTATGTCATATCTTTGCTTCCAGTTGAGCGAGCCTTTCATTTTACCTATTTTCATGTTTACACACTTTGAATAGGCATACAATTATGGAAAATGAATAAAAAATGTTCATAAGTAATAGGCATGGATTTTTCTGAGTCCTTCAATAAAAGTATGCCATAATTTTATGGAGAACAGTATATAAGTTTGGTTAATTGATAGAAGGTTTACCGAATAAGAACATGTCAAGACTGCTATTTCTCATGTATTCATAAACAAGGATTCTATTCTTTCCATGAATACAATATCCCATGAGCCTAACAAGATTCCGATGATGAACATTACTTATAAGCTTCACTTCATTTTCAAACTCCTCCTCCATCCTATTGAAATGGCGAAATGTTAATTTCTTGACTGCAATTTCTTTTCCAGTCTTCAAAGTGCCCTATTCAAATTTTAAATCAAGAAAGTGCTTTCAGACGTTTTTCCTTTCTTTTCTTGGAAATTTAGCATCTTATAACACCATATAAACGAGACATCCTTTCTAATCTATATTGAAATCTTGAAAATAAAATAAAGTTACCTTGTATACAACACCAAATCCTCCTTCTCCTAGTTTATTTTCTTCACTGAAATTCTTCGTTGCAGCCTTCAAGTCATTATAATCATAAATAACTGGACCTTTCAAATTGCTTGCTCCAATTATGTCTTCTATTAATTAAGGAGAACGTCAGTCAATGTCTCTTTAAAAATTATTAAAGAAAGAAAGAAACGAAGCCAATGATTCACTCCTTTAAACTATGGGGAAAATTGAAAATTAAAAGCCTCAAATTAAATCATCAAAAACTAACATTACCTCTAGTATTTAATATAAAATCTCAATGAAATCTTATATTAAAGTAGTATATAACAGTTGAAGACATTTTAAGATGCTCACCTCTAGGAGCCCTCTTAGGCTTTTTCTGTCGTCTAATCCAGACAAATAATGCAAGGAAGGTCAAAGCAAGAGCTACTACGCCTCCAATAGTTCCACCTATAATGGCTCCCTTATTGCTTGAACCTACAAGACAGGAAAATACAGAAAAAAATTTCAAAGAAGTCATTCATCACTATGAAATAATAATCACTGCCACATATAAAATGAGTTATAATTCTTGGGTATTAAACATTCCTTTAAAAAACAGCACTAACACACAAACACCTGATACTTCAAATAGTCCTTCGAATATTTGTCATGTACCTTTCTTGAAGGATGGTGTGATATCAATGGTCTGATTTTCAGGAAAGAAGGAAGTGGTGGAATATCTCAAGAAACAACCATTAGCATAAGCCCTACCATCTGAATTGGGAAGGCAAGTCAGCATATTATTGTACTGAGAATTCAAGCAATCCTCGCAGTCACTTTGTGAGATAGTTTCAATACATTGAGCAAATCCATAAATAGTGGGACCATTGTTAGGCACTTGTTTCTTTGTGGCTGCAGAGAAGCCAGTGATTTTGGGTGTTGCTGTTTGGAGATTCATTAGCATTTGTTGAACAGCTGAGGTAAATACAGGAGCAGGTTGATCTTTAGTCTGATTCCCACATGATGCACTATTGACAGACTGTGTTGTATCACCAAAGAAAGCTCTACTAATGTCGTACCTTCACACAACACAACGTATTTCATACGAATTTTTTAGTATAAAACTGGATACCATTAGATCAACAAAGAATTACTCCCTCTATAGTCCTGATAACCAAATTGCACAATTTGAAAATTAGTTAAAAGTAATAAATATATATATATATATATATATAAGCTTTTTTATTTTCAAGCATACCATTATATATAAGGGGTAAGTAAGAGAGAGAAATAGAGTAGTAATGAGAGAAAGTATGAAATAGAATGTAGCATTGAGAGATAATAGAATTAGTTAAGGGCAAAAATGATAAAAACATATTAAATACTCAGACAACCATAAGTAGAATTTTATAAAAAAAATCAAAACAATTTAAATTTTATGATCTTATGAAAAAGACCAAAGGGAGTACTATATGAGCATAGCAACCTGACTTCCTTCTTCACCTTCCGCCTCTTGAGAAAAAGGAGAAGCTAGGTTGATCAATGATACAAAATGGACTATATAGACTATGTGAAAGATTAGCTAAATAGTCAGCAATAAGGTTGTTTCTATTGCCTATACAGATGATGGAACATAACCTGCCACTATCAATGAACACTAAAACAAGCATCCTCAACAATTTCTCTAAAGGCATGCTGACCATCACAGCCCCTAGTAAGTAGATTGATAGCTTCTAAACAATCATAAACCTAAAACCTCTGTTCCAATACATGTTGAGGCCATGGATGATTACAATCAACTCAGCTATCATAGGGGGAATATTTGTAAGCTTGTAGCAGTATTCGCAAATCCAGCGATTAGTTGCATCCCTAATGACACCTCCACATCCGCTTCGATCATCTTGTAGCACTGAGCCATCAACCTCGAGCTTGACCACTCCTACTGTTCTGGTTGCTTATCCCTCAATTGGCGGTTCGCATTTATAGAAAGCACAATGCTTCATTCGATCCTCGTCTAAACAAGCTCTAAAAAGACTGGTGTGGGTATTCATATCAACATGACCAAAGAGTTGATTACATCTAGCCACTGATATATCCCAACAAATAAAACCAAAAAGTATAGACCATGGAATTTCTTAGAGTGATTCATGCTTGTTTCATGTGTAAGATCCCATGTAGCCCAATCAGCTCCTTGAATGGGGGTCAAAATTTAGGAAAAGTTTACGGGAGAATCACTGGTCCTAAGAAAAGAATGTAATCATAAAAAAAAAGTCTTAATAATAAATGAGTAACATAGATTTACTGTCATTTAATTTCTAATATTAGAACTTCTCATTACATGCTGCTCAATTAGTTTATATAAGAATAAGCAAGAGTGAAGAGTTTGAGCATTGATTGTCATGCCTAATATAAGATCTAATTAAAGGTCTATTTTGGTCCTAATTTAAAATTAAAATCTCATTTAGCTCTTATATTTAATTATCTTTTTAAAATTATTCTTATAATCAAATCATTAGGTTATAGGACAAATTTGTCCTCAAAGTTTAGGTTTAGTATCCCTGGATTTTAATTGGTACAATATTAATGTTCCCCTAAAAGATTAAAAAATGGTGCAATATCACTCTATGATAATGTTTGATTGACGGTAGCTAAATAATTCTAAATAATTTTGACTAAGGTTAAAGGACTATTTTGTCTAAAAAATTTAAGCAAATGATATCCTAAACTTTAGAATGTCTCCTTAGTTTTGTGTTATCAATATTTAAATTAGAAGAAGGATTTAACAACTTGTTATTAAGTTGAAAAATGGCTCACATCCCCATATTCTAACTAGATCACCTGAGTTTACTCGGGTGCAAAACCAAATCCACCCATGCAATCCGAGCATGTCCATGAGTAGGTTTGGATTTGACCAAGCTTAACTATGCTATGAGTAAGTACAAACTTACCTATGGGCCACATATGGACTAGTCCAAGATGGGACGGATGAATCAAATTGATGTGGGCTGAGTGGATCATTGCAGAAACGTCATTTTGCCACTTATAATACTTAGTCACATATTTAAGTTATATGTCCCTTGTGACTTATCTATCTCAAGGGTTTACCAACTATACGTACCATCGGGAGCTAAGGCCCCTATAACATGTTACGTTGTTGGGTCCTTTTTTTTTTTTTTATAAATTTGAATGTTTATAACAGAAAAACATTGATTCAATTGAAAGTTTAGGATTCCAATTGCTTCTTAAGACAAATTTTAGAGTAAAATTGTCCTTTAACTCTAATAATTGTTTAACTAATAATCTACGTTGGTCAAACATTACTAGAGGATGACATTTTACCATTTTCAAATCTTTCGAAGAAATATTCTGTCAACTGGAAGTTAAAAATGCACTAATTGCATGGGGCGAAAAATTTCCATGACAAATTTACTATTTAACCCTAAATTCTTTAATGTTGATAACACTCCAACATAAACAATTAAAATGAAAATATGTCAGGAAAATCAAAATATATTTTCTTTCTTAAATAACTAACTAACTTAATTTTCTTAATATACATAAGTTAATTAACTAGCTGTTATATTCGAAATTAGAATACTTATAAAATAATAAAGCAGGCTAATATAAAACTCTTTTTTTTTTTTTTTTGGCCAACAGCTGATATAAAACTCATGCAATGAACATGGCCCATATATGCTAATACAATAATGTCGCAATCAATATCTTATCTCTTCCCTAACTATTAAAAAAAGAAAGAAAAGTCAAAATTGAAGTTGAAGGACCACTAGTTGTACCTGAGGTAGCATCCGTCATAGACAACATGGCCGCCAGGGTCGCCGGGAGCACATCTGAGAATTTGAGTCGCAGCAACGTCAAAGCAGGCGACACAATCGGCGGTTGAGAGGTAACTCCTACATTGAAAAAGTGTGGAGACGGTGTTTCCGCCACTGGCAGCTTCCTGTGCGGTGGCGAAGTGCTTGTTTTGGCCACTGATCTGCTCTCTGATGTCTCGCAACGTTGAGTTTATGTTTTCAACGAAGAGGGTAACGTTGGACACAAGGAATTCATAGTATGGATTGCACCCTCTGGTCAAAAAATAGATCTGGGGGTCTGAAACGACACCGTTGAGGATCCAGCATGACCAGAATATGAAGGTAAATATGGGAAGAAGATGATGATGAGGTTGGAGCATTCTTCTGTGGAGTTTTAGATTTACTGTAAAATTTAACGACGGCTGGAGGAGGAATGAGATTTTCAACATTAAATAAGGAATATGCACACTCTGAAGATGAAATTTATCGATATGGCAGAATACTCTCAATTACAGTAATTAGTCAAAGACTTGGAAATTTCAAAACAAGAACCACAAACGTCAAGTATTCTCGCTCATAGAACTCATAGTAAAATGATTATTAAAAAAAAAAAAAAGGTTCATAGTAAAGTGAATATTTCGTACTCCTGAACTATAATTAGTGTGTCATTTTTTTATGTTTCGCTTTATCTATAACTTTTGGTTTGGATGACAAGAAAATTAGGGGGAAAATATTTGGGAGAAAACTCCTAAAAAATTTTAAAAAATAATAATTTTTTTAACTATTTTTAAAGTTTTCCTTCCTAGTATTTACCCCATATTTTCCTCTCATTTTTCCCTCCATCCAAACATAACCCAAATGTATTATGCCATATCTTTAAGGGAGAATAACAATTAAAAATCTTGTAAAATGATTATAGTAAAATAAAGACTTTTAAATTGTAAATATAGATGTTTGAGTTGTAGATTTTCAAGTTTAATTCGTGTAAATATAGGTTCACATTTTATATTAATTTTTTTTATCGTCATTCTCCCTATATTTTAATACGAACATTTATTCAAATATTACTAATAAATATATATATATATATATATATATATATATATATATATATATTGAATAAAAAATTAAAAAAAATATTAATTTATTTAATATAATTTTTTATTAGATATAATATAAATGACCAGGATTTCGTGAGTATTGTACATATAATTTTTTTATGTCAAGGAATGATGATAGGGCATCACTGATCATAATGGGCAAATGGTAGGTATTTCAAAGTAAACGGAAGAAGACAAAAGCTTCACGACGTTATATTGGTAGAATAACGTCCTTATTAATATCAATTTCATACTTGCACGTACCTAACACACACATATATATAATACAAATAAATTTGTTTTTTAATGGCAGCCCTATATTATATTACTTGGGTTGAGTTGGGAAAAGAACATTACTTGGGTTTGTTCCCAACAGATATTTGTGTCTACATTACTTGGTTCACATGGGCAGTAGCTTTCCAGAGAGTCCAGCTATCATCTATTACTATAATTTTTCAGTTTTATTCGAAACCAGCATCAACCCCTTGCGTTTGCCTGTGGGATTTCAACTTTTCCCTTAATAATAGAGTTTGGAACCATCGCATAATGAAAACTGTGAGCTGCATGGGACCAGTCTTCAGTGCAGATCCAAAAGACATGCGCTAAGAGTATAATTCCGGAGAAGATTTTTATTAATTATCTAAAAATTAAATGTAATAATTAACTCAAAACAATAAAAATGATTTGAGTTTTTATTCTAATAACTAAATTGCAATCAAACTAAAATATTTTACAAACTAATATTTTTGGATTTTTAGCATAAAAGTGGAATAAATGGAAATTGGTTTTAAAGATATAGATAAAAACCTTTTAGAACAATGGATTTCATTAGTCTTTGTTTAAAAAGATAATGAGTGTGCCAATTTGACAAATTTATTTAAAAGACTTTTTAAGCTAGTTTGAGTAAGGAGAATTAATTCCTCTATACTGGATAAAAATTAATCTTACTAACCAAAATTGAATGAAAACTCTAGCAATTGGAATAAATTAGATGTATTAACACAAGTAATAAGAATCCTTAAATTACAATCATAATTAAATATTTATAGCAACTCCAAATATGAGTTTAAGTAAGTTAATATACAAGAAATTATTCCTATTAAAGTTCAAAATATTAAATCCATAACATTAAAATCTAAATAAATCGAATACCCCAAGTTATATGAATCCTCAATACAAAATATCAACTCATCATAATAATCAAATCTAAATCTAGAATTTAATTATTAAAATAAAAAGAGTAAGAAATTAGATAAAAAATAATCCCCAACCTCTCAGCTCAAAACTCAAGCCATTCCTCTAGGAGAAGATAATCTAACTACTGCAACTCACGGGAATAACTTCAATAAGCTAATCCTCCTTCTCCAACAAAATCACAGCCATGGAAAAGCACACTACTACCAGAAAACAAGATGTATGATAAAACAAAATGAAGATTAATGAGTGGTAATGGAAAGGACACAGGCACCACGGCTGGTTGAAGGGGAAATGGAGTTCACCGGAATTCACAGAGGAAAGACGACGGTGGCAGAGGTGGTTCGACAGCGACGGAAGGCGTGGACGTGAGCGAGAATGTGAAGAACGAAGGTTGGAGAGCTCCTTCGTCGAGGCTGTGCTCTGTTTCTGCAAGTCGCTGAAACCCGACTCTGACTTCTCTTAAGCTCCGTCACCTGCGGCGGCTAGGATGGCTATGGAGGGATGAAGATGTAGTCGAAGGTCTCTCCTCTCGATCTAGTTCGCGGCGCTGTGTTTTTCTCCGGTCTGTATCGAGCTTGGAGGTCTCGCCGATGGTGGAGAGGTGGATGGAGTTGCGGTGAACAACGCTCGCCGGCGACCGCGGTGAAGAACAAAGCCACCGACGACGAAGGAGAAGCGCGAAGATGGAGAGAGCGAGAAGAAGGTCGAAGGTCCCAGGCTATGGTTCCGAGTGTTCGCGGCGCGCTATCGATCTTCCCCAACGGGAGTGTCGAGCTTCTGACCTATTTTAAGAGGGCCAAAACGCTGCAGTTTTCGGGTGGATTAAATTGGCATTTCTGACATTTGCGGTACCAAACTGTCATTTCTTGAATTTGACCTTCAAACTGCCATTTTCAAATTTAATCCAATTTTGCAAGCACCTAAAATTAAAAAGAATTAAAATAATATCAAATATTCTCAAAAATCAATGATTAAAAATAATTACAATTTTTTTGATAATTTTACCTTTTTTAGTCATAATTTAATGTATTTACTCATAATCCCAATTAATCACAAAGAAGGCATTTTAAGTTCAATTATTATGACAAAAACCCCAAATTAAATATGAAAAAACGTAACAAATTAGGGTTTTGTCAAAGTGCTCATCTCACCTAAACCCTCTTGATCTAATATGGATAGTCTAGATTTTATTTTTTTATTTTTTATTTTTTAAAAAGGTTATTTTAATAGGTAGAAAATATACGATAAAGATAATCTCTAAAATAAAAATTTTTCAAAAAAAATATTTTTTATTTAAAAATATTAGTAAAAACCAGGGTTTTGGAACCCGGACAGGACCGGACGGTCTGACCCAGGAACTTGCAACCCAGTGGATGAACCCGTTCGATCCAGTGACCGGACCAGTTTAATATTTTTTTTATTTTAAAAAAATCAATTTTTTTATTTTTTTTTAGAATTTCATATTTATAAGTCTAAAATATTCAATTTCTCACCGGTTTAGCCCTGATTTAACTCCGGTTTGACTCCGATCTGACCCACTGACCTTTGACCCAGTACCTCGACTGGTTTAGTAACCGGTCCGATTTTTAGAACCTTGATAAAAACCAATCAAATTTAAACCATTCAAATCCAATCTGGATGATTCAGATGAGATGAGCTCTTTAGATAGATATAGACACTAGTTTTGAGCTTCATGTCAGTCGGTTAAAATACTCAGCTTGTTCACAATGTGACAAGCCCAGGTTTGAATATATGTAGGAAGAGGTGCCCATATTTAATGTTAGACAGTACCTCAAACAAGATTGGTTTCCATTAGAAGGATACCAATACTTACCCCCAAAAAAAAAAAAACTCAGTATAATGCCTCACTTTCTCAAGCATGCATATATAGGGAAGATAGTTTAATCCTCACCTGAAGAGGGAGGTTAACATGGGTTTCTTTCATTAGTTCCAAGGGTTTGGAATTGTTTCTCTCATTAGTTTAATATTTGTTCCTATTTCTTACAGTTTTTAATTTACTCCTCGTTCTTGAACGTGATCACCTTTTATCCCATTTTGGATTCAAAACTCCAAATCACCCAAAACTGTACATTCCTGTAAAATTCAAATATCTTGCTGATAGCTAGTATGTATGCGAACACAATAGTATTTGATGTTAGAGGTGTCCTCAATGCACCCCCTAATTAGTTACAATCAAGAGAGGCATAGAAGGTCTTATTATATTCTCTAATAGGTTACTGCTTTGGAGCAAACCAGTTACTTCAGACATCGTTGGCCTTAAGTCAGCAAATGCTTGCGTGCAAAGCAAACCAATCTCTATGACTTTCTTTACTTCTTCTGCGTCATACTCATTAGGGTCTAAGGTCTTGTCCACCAACTCCAAGTGCATGCCCTTCTCGTATAGTTTCCAAGCCTAACAAATGGGATTAAAGTGAAATTGAACAAGAGGTTTGGGAAAGACAAAGCAATACTTTGGTTAATGTTTTAAAACATTAGTTTGCGGGCCATAAGAGTTAACTTGAGTTGTTCAAAAAGTCCTACTTATATAAAATTTCTAAAAATAATGCATTTTCAAATAATAATATAGAATTTTTCTCACTTTTGGAAGGAGGAATTCATCTTCAGGATCACCATCATCCTTTGATGCTTTGCTTCTTTGACCACTAATGATTTCAAGGATTACAACACCATAGCTGTAGATATCAGCCTTCTCTGATAATTGTCCATGAATTGCATACTCCGGTGCTGTGTATCCTCTAAAAAATGCATAACATTTTATGTGATATAATTAATTAAAGTAACAGTGCAAATAGATATCATGTATTTGACAAAGCTATCAAATTCTTTATTGAAGCATTCATTATATGTAGAGGAAAATTTGAATAAATATGTAACTGGAGTGTTCTAATGGCATATGTATATATTTTATCTATATGGTAGATAATCCATGTAATGTAATAGAAGTTAAGAAAATTAAAGAAATATTATTATTTTCACTCACAACGTTCCTGCAAATTTTGTGCTAAGATGAGATCTATCCTCAGGTAAAAGTCTTGCCAATCCAAAATCAGCAATTCTAGGTTGTAGGTCATTGTCCAAAAGGATGTTGTTAGTCTTTATATCTCTATGTATGATACAAACATGAAATTCCTCATGAAGATAAGCCAAGCCTCTTGCTATTCCTAAAATTATGTCATATCTCTGCTTCCAGTTGAGATAACCTTTCTTTATTCCACCTGCTTCCCAAGTTCACAAACATTGAAATATAGGGCTAAAGGAATAGTGAAACTAAAAGAATTAGGGAAAATTACAATAAGGTCTCAAACAAGAAGAGAAACGATTCCCTGAAATCGCAAAATGAAAAAATGGTCTCATTGACAACTCCAAGTGATGATAATTGACAACTTGAGGGGGCCTCCATTAACAACTCATTGAGACCATTTTTTTCATTTTGCGATTTCAGTGGACCATTTCTTCATTTCTCTTTTTACTTGGGACCTTATTGTAATTTTCTTAAAGAATTATACAAGTTTTTATTTCCAGTTGATGAAACATACCAAATAAGAATTTGTCAAGACTGTTGTTTTTCATGTACTCATAAACAAGGATTCTAACACGGTCTTTGCTACTCCATCCCAGAAGCTGAACAAGATTTGGATGATGAGCATCACTTATGAGCATCACTTCACTCTCAAAATTTTCCTCCATTCTCCTGGAGTTTTGTAAAGTTAACTTCTTGACTGCAACTTCTTTCCCATCTTTTAAAGTGCCCTATTCATGGATGATTTAGAATTTCAATCAAGAAATTGCCATAAGAAGTTTTGCTTTTAACTTATCACTTGATTCACCCTTCTTTCAAACATGCATGATATCTATATACTAAAATGCATGAAATCAAAAGCAAGTTATGCCTTGTATAAAAAATAAAAAAAAAAGAGTTTACCTTATAGACTGCACCAAATCCTCCTTCTCCTAGTTTGTTCTCTTCACTAAAATTCTTAGTTGCAAACTTCAAATCCTTATAACTATATGTTACAAGGCCTTTCAGCTTAGTTTCTCTAATTATATCTCCTAGGCCTGTTAGGTAAAGTATTTATCAAAGTCTCCTCATATTGAAAGAACCAAAACGGGATGAATGTCCCATCATATAGAGATCAAAGTCTCAGCATATTGAAAGAAAAAGTAAAAACCAGGAAATTTTCAAGTCGTTTACCTCTATGAACCCTCTTAGTGCATTTTTGCCGTCTAATACAGGCAAATAATATAAGGAGGATCAAAACAAGAACTAGACCTCCAACAACTCCACCAAAAATAGCCCCCTTATTGTTTGAACCTACAAAGATATGAATAGGGAACTCATTTTCAAATAAATGATGACTAGAAAAAAACATAATACACAAAAGCAAATCAAATTGTCACGCTGCAATAATATTTATGTTAAATTATAATTAATCGTTATTCAATAGTGAGCTATACCTTGTTTCCCCAAGGGAGTGAGATCAATCGTCTGGTAATCAACTGGAAAGAAGGAAGTGGTGGAGTATCTCATGAAGCATCCAGCAGCGAAGGCCTTACCATCCGAATTAGGAAGGCAAATCTGCATATTACTATTACAAGCCTTCAAGCAATCTTCGCACCCACTTTGTGTGATTGTTTGAATACATTGAGCAAAGGCATAAATAGTTGTACCATTATTATTATGAGGCAATAATTGTGCTTTTGTAGCCACGAAAAACCCTTGCTTTTTGGGTGTTGTTGTTTGGAGATTCATAAGCACTCGTTGCACAACTGAGGTAAACGATATGGTTGAATCTCTTACACTTTGATTACCACACGATACGGCATTGAAATTCTCCGTTGTCTGGCTGAAGAAACCATTTGCCTCGTACCTCGATACACAAAAGTATATAGATATATCGTATCACTTTTCCAAGTTCAATATCAGTTTTTCACCGAACAGATTAAAGCATAACCTATCTAATCTATGTACCTATTAACTTATTAATGCAAAAAATATTTTTAATTGGCTTAATTATACATACGCCACTGAGCTTTAGACCATATACAAATAATCACCCTAATCGTTGAAACTTTACAATAAATGTTCTACACTCTTATATTTATACCGATAACTCAGAAACAATTATTTTTGTACTTCACTTATTCCCACACAACCTAAAATTTATAGGATTATTTATATATCAATCAAAGTTTTAGGGGTCATATCTTATGTGCACATAAAAATAAAGCTTAAAAGAATATATAATTGATAATTGGGGTTATCCGCACATATACTTGAAAGCTCAAGGAGGTTTATTATTAAGTTTTAAAGGTTAAAGGGGTTATTTGTATATTTATGGTCCAAAGTTTAAGAGAGTTTTGTTTAGTGTAGCATTTTTATTTTATTATTTTTATAACACAAATAAAATATTAGTTTTTTTCTTACACTGATTTTTTTTTTTTTTTTGTAAAATACCTTTTTATAGACATAAATTTCAAAAGTTTTCGTTGAAGTGGAAATACAACTTCAACTTAATCAAAATTCATATATCTATGGTTATCAATTTATTTTATTTTAATATATACATATATATCTTAATTAAGAACCGGAGGTACTATATATATATATATATATATTATGGTCTCATAAATTCTAGAAAAATTAACCAATGTTCATTTTCTCCTTTGTCTCTACTGATATGCCAACCGAATCCTGCCACTTGAACCAGGATTAGGCGTTTCTTTGGAATCTATTACCGTTTAATTAATCAATGTAAACACTAGATAATAATGCTAGCAATAAAGTACATTATCTCTATGATCATATTCAGAAGCAAGACGACTAAACAACTAAATTGAAAGGTCAGACTTCAAACTTGGTGGCTGGAAAACAAAACAAGAGGAAGATGATGGACTAGTCGTACCTGAGGAAGCAGCCGTCGTAGATGACCCGGCCACCTTTTGCTCCGGCAGGGCACTCACGGACATGTTCCTCGGCAGCGTCGAAGCAGGCAACACAGTCATCAACGGAGAGGTAGTTTCTGCACTGAAAAAGAGTGAAAACGGGATTCTCTGCGTTGGCTTTCTGCTCGGTCGCAAAAAGCATGCTTTTGTTGAGAACATCCTCTCTGATGTGCCGAAGCGTTTTGTTGACATTCTCACTGAAGATGGAGAAGTTGGACAAGACGAATGAGTTAGATGGGGTGCACCCTTTGCTTACAAGATTGGTCTGTGGGTCCGAAACGACGCCGTTAATCGTCCACCATGACCAGAAAATGAAGGTGATTAAAGGAAGGAAATAAGATTGAAGCATCCTTTTCTTGAGATCGAAGAAGATGAAGAAGAAGGAAATTAAAGAGAGGTCATACGGTCTGTGTCAATGGAGTAATTTGGAGTATGGTGACAATTTCATCACCACCAGAAAATGATAAGGAAGAAGAGATTGACCTGGTCTACGAGACAGCTAGCCATGTGGCATAAGATCAGTGGGATGGAGGCGTTTCTTTTAATTTCTTTGGTTTTCGTCATTTTTTCAAATTCTTGAAGGATGAAATAGCAATTTGTCAAAGGGATGACAATGCAATTTATTGAACCGCGACCCACGCGCTTTTTTATTTTTTTTTTATATATACACAAAAATTTAGATAAGTTGAGATCTATGTATGTTTATATGTTTAAAGTGTGTTTAAAGAAATATTTATATATCATCCACTAAAAAAATCTTTAATAAGATTTATATTTACTTATAATAATTTTATAATTACGAGACAACTCTTTTAATTTTTACCGATACGCTGATCAAGTATTATCTGTACCCACAAGGTCTGCATATGTGGATGGATGAAGACTAATTGACGGAGGGCTAGCCACGCAATTTCAAAACAATGTGGCCCACAGAGAAAAGACACCCACATTATTGGTAAACATCAAGTGGTCACAGGCCGGCAACTGAATAAAAAAGAAAACACTACTCCAAGTTGTCCTAATTTTAGTTGTTTTTTTAATCTAAATCATATAAATTGAAAAATAAAGTATGTTATTTAAAATTAATCTTTTAATCTGTCAACAATTTATGGCAGTTTTTTTCAAATGCCCATATATTTAATTCACTCTATGTTTTACTCTTTTTTCGGTCACCAATTATAATATAGAGTTTTAAAATTTATGAATGTGTGTGTGAAAAAAGGCTACTCCTATTTAAGGTGGGGCCCTGTAGTAAGAACCAAACCAAAATTCTTAATAAGTTTTTCCATTTAGGACAATAGGGAGTATTCTTTTCCTATCCAAAATATAAATACTTTTTTATAAGCTTTTTATGGTTCAAAATTTAAGTCGCATTTGGTAATATTTAGATCACCATATACATATATACACACACATACATAATTTATCCTGCTCTACAATTAAATGTGAGCAAGAGTGAATGCATACTATAAGAATGATTCATGCTATATAAACTAATAGTTGAAAGTATTGTAATTTTTAATAAATTTAATTACTTAATCAACTTCTAACTCTCTTTCTTGATTTTTGTCATGCTTATTTAACAGGAATTATATTTTTTATTAATAGAATATTGCATGTCATCTCCATTTATTTTAATATAATTAATAAAAATTAAAAAAAGGAAATAACATGTGTATTGGATAAAAATAAAAATATTAATGTATTTAGTTTAACTTTTTCTATTAA
This sequence comes from Albizia julibrissin, assembly GCA_037074505.1. Lineage (NCBI taxonomy): Eukaryota > Viridiplantae > Streptophyta > Magnoliopsida > Fabales > Fabaceae > Albizia > Albizia julibrissin. The sequence continues at coordinate 36,436,465 of CM073483.1, read as the reverse complement.
ATATAATATAAATGACATAACATTTATTGAGTACTTTGTCCTATTACTTTAGGGTTAAGTAAGAAAAATATACATAAACTTCTTATAAAAGTGAGTCTGACATAAAGTCTTTTAGCTATATAAACATACATAAACTTTTTTAAAACTTTTCCAAATTGAACAAAACACCATCTCTATCAAATCACAAGGATGCCTCGTACTTTTTAAATATATGGATCCCACCAAGTGCCCCCTTAAAATGCGTTGATTCTCATGCTCTCTCGCCTCACCTCACCTCACCTCAGGCAAATTAAACTCTTTCCTTCTTAGGCTATTACAATGTTACCCTTCATCTCCCCCCCCCCCTCTTTATTCTCTCTCTCATGCCTCTTTTGCACATAGAGCTGGGAAATCAGGTCGAGTCCGTCGGGCTGGCCCTTTTAAATCACGGGCCGGGCTTGAAAAATGGAACTTTCAAAGGAAGTCGGGCCTAAAAGGGCCGGCCCCTGTAGGGTCGAGGGTTGGCCCGTTAGGCCCTTTAGCTTTGTTTTTTTGTTTTAATTTCATTACCCCTCCTACTCATGCCCTTAACTCCTCCCTAAGAACATTTAAATTGATAAATTTACATATGATGGTAATTTACTAATTCTTGATATTTTTACCCCTTAAGTAGAGTCTACTACTTAAAGTGAAGTACAATCAAAATTCCTTGAAATTGATGATAGTAGCGAAGAAGATGAAAACGATATTTGTCATAATCATGTTGCTTAGAGTATTTAGCTTTTTGTTTTCTTATACTTTGTATGAAACTATGAATTACTTGTACACAATATTTTTTACCTTTAATTATGAATTAGTAACTGTATTTATTTTATTGCATGAGGTTTGTAAACGTATAGTTAAATCTTGTGAAAATGAATTATGGCCTTGCGGGCCGGCCCGCAGGCCCTGATACTCTCGGGCCGGGCTTTGTAAAACAACAATTTTTCTTTCCCCAAGCCCTGTAGGGCCGGCCCTTTTAGGCCCTGACCCGTCAAGGGCCGGCCCTGATTCCTACCTCTATTTGCACATCAACTCTCTCTCACTATCGAGAAATTCTTGTGTGCATTCGGTGCACACGTCATTTGAACACTGATAAATGATAAGCCAACAAGTCATATCCTCTTAATCTGATCTGTCACCTATTTATTTTATAGGGTTAAAGGGTATTTTTGTCCCAGAAGTATTGGCTCAGGGGAAATTTCACCTCGGAAGTTTCATTTATGACAATTTTGTCTCGGAAGTTTCATATGTGGGCAATTTTGCGCCAGAAGTTTCAAATGTGGGGCAATTTTTTCCTGACCATTATGCCAGTTAAGTTTCACCATTAGTTGACCAAATTGATGAGCAAAATTGCTCCTAAGTGAAAACTTCCAGAGCAAATTTAGTCCTAAATTGAAACTTTCAGGTGGAGTTAAGAAAACAGGTCGAGTATGTCAGGATGGCTTATTTAGGCCTTCAATTTATAAGAGTCGGGCTTAATATTTTTGTCTTAAAAGTAAAAGCGAGCCAAAAAAGGCCGATCCTGTAAGGCCGATAGCCTAAAATTGCCCTGGAAGTAAAGCTAAGAAAAAGAGTCGGCTTGGCCCTACAAGGCCAAAGCTATTTTAATAATTCTTACTATTTTTTTAGTTTTTAAAGCAATTGCGAGGAGAGAAGGAGAGGTGTCGCGCCTGGATCCGGTGACTCTCAAGACTATTGTGACTGTGAGTGTGAGAATATGAGGGAGTGAGGCTGTGAGCTCAGTGCAGAGATGGAGAGACGGTTCGTGGGCAAGGACGTGAGGTGCCGAGGTGAGTGAGTGAGAGTATGTAATGGTCAATTGCCTGATCTAATCGGCTAACCTAATTACCAATTGGAATGGCCGATAGCCGACTAGGACAGGGACACTGGTCACTAGGTAATTGGATATTAAAAAATACATATACAGGATATAAAAAAATTTAGGTCAATTGGACCAGACTAAGGGGTCTGAGCCCTTGGCCCGATGTCCAATCTGACTCGATCAGATTAGTATGTTCTAGTCTATTTAAAGTGTCTCAGACCATTTTATTTTCTTTCTAACCGGATCAGGTCGGTCTACCCAGACCACCAGACTTTTTAGACATCCCTAATGCGTACAGTTTACACCCTAATTTTAACAATATTTATGTTTTAAATTAGGACTTCTATTATTATAATTTAAAAAAACTAAAAAAATAGTAAAAATTATTAAAGTAGCTTCGGTCCTATAAGGCCCAGCTAACCCCCAGCTCTACTTCCAAGGCAATTTTAGGCCCTCAGCCCTATAAGGTCAGCCCGTTTAGGCACTCAGCCCTACAGAGCTGATCCTTTTAGGCCCACTTTTACTTTTGAGACAAAGATCTTAAGCTCTGTCCTTACAAATTTAGGGCCTAAATAGGCCAGCTAACAAGCTCAGCCTGTTTTCCCTGCTCCACCTGAATGTTTCAACTTAAGACCAAATTTACCTTGGAAGTTTTCACTTATGAGCAAATTTGCCCTTCAATTTGGTTAAATAAAAGTTAAACTTAACTGGGATAACGGTCGGGGAAAAATTGCCCCACATATGAAACTTCTGGGGTAAATTGTCCCAAATGAAACTTTCCAGGCGAAATTTCCCCTGAGCCAATACTTTCAGGGCAAAAATGCCCTTTAACGCTATTTTATATACTTTAGTTTGAAATTTAATATTTTAAATTATTTTAATCAATTTTCCAGAAGCTTCCCTCCTACATCGAACTCCCTCTAGATTTCCTTCCCAACGATGCTGCTCCCCGCACATGGATTAGTTTATGAAAAGCTTATAAGTGTTTATACATGTAAGTCGAGACAATACTCCTCTCACATACTTACCTCATATATCATAAATCACGATTGAAAAATTGCTTTTGAAGACTCTAATTGCTATTCCAAACCAGTACTTCATCGGTGAAGCTTCACAACAAAGGGTTCTACCGCCAACTACCTTAGATATGGGCCTTCGGTCTTGCTACAATTCCCTTATGTTTCTCTTCTCCCTTCTTACGCAAATCATGAGTTTCATCTCAATCAACCTAAATCGACCCCATCCCAAAGGTTGTGTTCGGCAACGGGGTGCAAAGTAGGCGATGATTTTGTTGGACAAAGGTATGGTGAAACAGACACATTTGATTGGAAAAGTTAGGGTTTTTGTTCAAGATTTAGGCTTCTCCTTCTTTAGTCTATGAAGTCATGCGGCAGATTAGGAGGCTGTAGTGATTGGTTCTAGTTTTTGGTTTAATCTCCTTATACTTAGATAATGTCAATAGCATTCTGGTTGTGTGAGGACACTGCTAACGTGGGAACGAATTTATTTTCATTTGTCCATTATTCAATGTGAAATCTCAATCCCTTGTATCTTGATGGAGTGAAAAAAGTTGGGGGGAAAATAGTAGATCCCTTGTACGAAGTCACACAGTAGGTGAGGGAAGGTAGCTTATGCAGAATGAGAGAGAAAAACGCAGAATGAGCTTCCCTGCTCATCTAAAGGATGAGGAGGGATAGCTTCTCCTATCTGGAATGTCCAGAACTAATATTAATGAGTATAGAATCTAAAATAAAGATAATCTCTTAACTAATATTTTTTTTAAAAAAATGAATTTTTATTTAAAAATAACTAATTTTAAAAAAATCAAATATGGACCGTCCAGACCCCATCTGAATGGTCTTGATGGGAAAAGCTTTCCCTCCTCATCCCAAGGATGAGCAGGAAAACTAGGGTCCCAAAAACGCCAACCCTAAACAGAAATTTTGCTATGTGTCACGGTGTGAACTAATGCCAACCTCACAGTCACCTTTTCAAACACATCTCTCTGTAGCTTCAACTTCATCAATGTAAGTAGGCAAATTAAGGCTTTTCATCTTTCTCTTGCTTGTTTTCTTGGATGTTGATAACAACATTTTGTTGTTATATAGGAGTACAACTACAGGAGGAGTCACATACATACAAGCTTGTATATTTTTTTCACCTTTTCTAACTAATCGTCTTATCAAGACCATGATCTTTATGTCGCATGCATACCAGAATAACATCGTTACTCCGCCATGATCGTAGTTCCTAGCAGAAAAAGGTCCCTCCTCTACCCCACCCTACCCACTCTCACTCATTCTTCATCATTTCCTTTTACACCCCTCAAACTCATCCTTCAATATTTTGATCCCACCTGAATTGTTGTGTTTTAAAGTATGAATCATCATTTTAAAGTCCCTTCAGAGTTCAAGCAGTGCCAAATCATGATAATCCAAGACGATGAAAATAATGGAAGCAAGGAACTGATTAGAAGTCCAAACCTTAATCAACTTAGCTGTCTGTGACAAGAAAAAGAAGATGTTGTTGAAACAAGTTATGGTTGTAACAAGGACAGAGTAGGGATGAAGTAACAGAACTCCATCGTGAGCATCGGCAAGTTTGTATCCATCACTAAAAATATAGATGAAGTGGCCAGGGTTGCTGAAGATGGGTGGAAGAGACCCAAATTCGGCTCCAACTAATTCAGCCCAGTCAAGAAAATGATCCACCATTTGAAAAAAAATAGACCCTACCTATTCTTATGTGTACCAATTGAACTCTGCAAATCACAGAGCACTGTGTCACAGACTCGAAACTCCCTTCCTTGTACCATACCGGCCTTAGCTTGATTACTCCTCTCTTGGCTAAGTCAGCCAAATCCTCAAGAATAGGCAAAGAAACTAAAGATCACAAGAGAACTTCTAGAGATAAAAAGAGGATTTTAGAGAGAGAATATCTTAAATGACAAATGCTTGAATTGCTTTCGATGGTTTACAAGGAAGGAGGATACCCGTATTTATAGCCTAGCACCTCCTCAATGAACGGTCAAGATCGAATACATCCAACGGTTGAGAATGGTTCTCCATAACCTTCTCCTATAATATCTAGATATTTACAACTACGCTTACTTAAGCGCTTACATCATCGTGTTCTAGAATTATCTACATAATTCTACCAATATGTACACAAACCTCTACTCGTGCAGAGTGTCTAGCACACTGAATATCCATCATTCCTTACAGTGCGTGACACTCTCCCTCACCTAATCCGGTGACGTCCTCATCACTAACTCGTCTCTATACTGATGTAGGTGGTCTTCAAATTGCTAAAGATCCTCTTAATTTTCCCACGTGGTGTTGCTCTCTAGAAATCCCTTCCATTTGATCAAGTATTGGGTACTCGGTGGTACCCCTCATCTTCACACTACTCGATCAGCTAGCACCTCTTCTACATCTCGATCAAAGGACTTCGTCATGGTGGGAGGTGCTCTCATCGAGATGGCTTGATCTTGATCATCCACGTCCTCATGAAACAACTTCAACATGCTAACATGGAAGATGGGATGAATCTTTTGATTTGGGGGTAGGTCCAGCTTATAAGAAACTCTTCCTGCCCTTCCCAAGATCTTGTATGGGCCTTCGTACTTGCAAATGAGACCCTTGTATATCTTGCAGAACACCTTAAATTGTTGAGGAAGAAGCTTCATCATAACCATATCGCCCACTAGGTATTCCGAGGGTCGCCTCTTCCTATCCGCAAACTTTTTCATTTTCTTGGTCGCCTTGACAAGAAAGGATCTGGTCACCTCGGCTTGTTCTTACCAAGATTTAGCCATGTTGTAAGATCATTGACTTTTTCCCTTATATGTCGTAGCAAGGGCATGGGGAGTGAGGAGTTGTTGTCTCATCACCACTTTAAAGGGACTTTTCCTTGTGGCCTCACTATTCTCTAAGTTGTAAGAGAATTGAGCCATATCAAGGAGCTTAGCCCAATCCTTCTGGTTGGCACTAACAAAGAGCTGTAGATAGCATTCCAACAAAGCATTCACCCTTTCTGTTTGCCTATCGGTTTGTGGGTGAAAGCTTATAGAGAAGTGTAGCTCCGTGTCCATGAGCTTGAATAATCAGTCCACAACTTCCCAGTAAAACGGGGGTCCCTATTACTAATAATTGTCTTTAGTAACCCCCAGTATTTTACCACATTCTTGAAAAACAACTTGGCCGCTTCTTCCGCAGTGCAATCCATTAGGGCATGTATATTTTGAAATCGATCTACCACTACCATGATAGATCCATCTGAGATGAAATCCATGGAAACACTTTCCCATGGTTGTCCTAGTATAGGTAGAGGCTCTAGCAATCCTCCAGGCTGTTGATTTGCTATTTTATCTTATTGTCATACAAGACATGTCTTCACATAGAGCTCTACCTCATCTCTCATTTGTGGCTAGTAGTAGGCTGCTTCCAATAAGGCAAGTGTGCGCCTTTGTCCCGGATGACCGGCCCATTTGGAGTCATGACACTCCTTAATGAGCTCTTTTCGTAGGTTTTCCCATTTTAGGACAAAGACTCGTCTCCCTATTGTATTGAGAATGCCATCTTCTAACCAAAACCTCTTAGTTTTCCCTTCCTTGGCTATCTCCACAAGCTGTCATGCTACGGGATCATAGTCCATTCCCTCAATGATCTTTGTCGTTAAGTCACCCTTGGCTTTGCTCATTGTGGCCAATTCTTCTTTTCTACTTAATGCATCCGCTACTACATTAACCGTGTCGGGTTTATACTCCATCACATAGTCAAACTCGGCTAGGAAGTCTTGCCAACGAGCTTATTTTGGCGTTAGCTTCTTTTGAGACTGGAAGTAGTTGGTGGCCACATTTTCAGTCTTGATCATGAACCTTGACCCCAACAAATAGTGCCTCCAAGTTCGTAAGCAGTATACTACAGCTATCATCTCCTTCTCCTAAACTGTATAACGCCGCTCGAACTTATTGAGTTTACGGCTCTCAAATGCGATTGGATTCCTCTCTTACATTAGTACCCCTCCAATAGCAAAGTCTGAAGCATCCGTGTGAACTTCAAAGGTCTTGGAAAAATCAGGGAGAACCAATACGGGTTCCTACATTACCGTAACCTTTAAACCATCAAAGGCATCATGGCACTCTTAAGTCCATTCTCATGGCTTATTTTTCTTCAACAATTCTGTCAAAGGGGCTGCCTTAGCAGAGTAGCCCTTCATAAGCCACCGATAGTTGTTCACCAACCCAAGGGAAGATTGCAACTCAGACACTCGGGTAGGTGGCTCCCAATCCTTGATAGCACTAACTTTCTTTCCATCCATCATCAGGGTCCCATGGCGAATTATATGCCCAAGGAAGTGCACCTCCTCCTTGGCAAAAGAACACTTCTCCTTTTTTACATATAGTTAATTCTTGCGCAGGATGTTGAACACAGTTTGTAAGTATTCTACATGGGCTTCCAAGGTGTCACAATAAATGACTATATCATCCAAGTAGACCACTACAAATCGAACTAAGAAAGGATGGAAAATATGATTCATCAAAGTGCAAAATGTCATCGGTGTATTGGTTAGACCAAAAGGTATAACCAAGCACTCAAAAGACCCATACCTCGTAACACAGGCAGTCTTGGGTTCATCTCCTGAGGCGATGCTAATTTGATGGTATCCTAACCACAAATCTAGCTTGGAAAAGTACCTCGTCTTGCCAAGCCGATCAAATAAATCTGCTATCAAAGGAATATGATACTTATTCTCAATGTTATCAGACCCGGACCGGACCGGGAACCGGCGAACCGGCCGGTAAACTGGTCCTGGTCAATTTTTTTATTTTTAAAAAAAAATTAATTTTTTTAAATTTTTCCTTTAGAATTTCATACTAATAAGCCTAAAATTTTTAATTTCTCACCGGTTTAGCTCCGGTTTGACTCCGGTTTGACCTACTGACCCTTGACCCAGTACCCCAACCGGTTCAGTGACTGGTCCGGGTTTGATAACCTTGCTTATTCTTAATCGTCACCTTATTAAGAGCCTGGTAGTCGATACAGAGTCATAACGATCCATATTGTTTGCGTTGAAATAAGACTGGTGCCCCATAAGGTGCTTTAGACTGTCGTATGTGCCCAACATCGAGCAACTCTTTCAGTTGTCTCTTGAGTTCCTCTAACTTAGGAGATGACATACGATAGGGGGCCATGGAAGGTGGATATGCTCTTAGCTCATACTCAATCTTATGATCCACCTCTTGCTTAGGTGGCAACCTCTTATGGAGCTCAGGTAGCAGGATATCCTCGTTATCCTTCAAAATATCTTGGGTGGTAGGGGGAAGATCCTGACTATCCTCTTCATCAAGGTCCACCTCCTTCAAAGCTGCAAGGTAGGTGACTTCCCCTCTTCTAAACCCCTTCTCCACTTACATTATTGACAAGTGAGTAACCCGATCATTGCTTGTAGTAGGGATCATGCAAGCGATCCCCTTTTCTAGGATACACATGGAGTCATAACATGGCATGAGGAATGCTTTTTCCTTGCGTAAAAATTTCATGCCAAATACCATATCAAAATCATCTATAGGACCTACTGATAGGTCTACGGTTCTCTTCCACGTGCCAAGGCATAGCTTTACTCTATTGGCTACACCCTTGAGGGGTTCCGCAGGAGCATTGAAAGTTTTCATCATTCCTCCCCACGGTTGATTAAATGAGAGGTCGATCCGCTGAGCCTCTTCTGAAGTGATGAAGTTATGGGTTGCCCTGGTGTCTACCATTACCTTTACTGGCTTCCCGTTCAATATCGCATCGACATACATGAGTCCTTTGCTTCTTGGCTCAGGTTCCACAGGTTTTTCCTTTAAAGCATTCATGACTCTGAGCGATCCCATTTGTGAGCTAGGCCCTTCCTCGCTGGATCCATCTTGTCCTTCGACGATAGCTGACAAGGTACCGAGCTTGGGACAATTCATCATGCGATGCGGCCCTTTGCATACGTAGCAACTTATCGCGTGGTTATTATTATTCTTCTCCTCATATTGGTTCCTATGGAAGGATTCACCAGCTCCTCCTTGAGCAGTCCCCTTGCCTTTGTCTCCCCTACCTTTTCCATGATTAGGTTTGGAAGACTTAAACTTGGAAGACTCACCTTTCTCTCCTTTTTAGTACTTTGTCAGGCTCTTGGAAATGGCAATGGCTTCATCCACATTCGTCACACCATGCCTTTGGAGCTCGTGTTTGGCCCAATTTTGAAGACCGTCTATGAAGTAGAATAAGGTTTCCTCACTGGAGAGATTGGGGATTTGCAATATGAGGGTAGTAAAGTCCCTGACATAATCGGTAATCGTGGTCTTATGCTTGAGTTCTCTCAACTTCGTTTGAACCTCATAGACCACGTTCTAGAGATAGAATTGCTTCTTCAACTCTCGTTTGAAGTCTTCCCATGTTGTAATTGTGCAAAGGCCCTTTTCCATGTCAATATGCTTCCCACGCCACCATAACATAGCATTTTCAGTAAGTAATAAGGAAGCAGTGCGTACCTTGACGGAGTCATCGCCCAAGTTCAAGCTCTCGGCATATCGCTCAATCTTCCATAAGAAGTTCTCAACCTCCTTGGCATCATGAACACCTTTAAAGTCTTTCGACTTAGGGAGGTCCAACCTTACCTCCCTTACTCTACCGGCATCGTTTGCCAATGAAGTCTTAGTTTGTCTTTCCAAAGAAGTCTTAAGAGTGTTAATACTAGATTTTATTTTTAGTTTTTTCTTATTTTAATTTTTACAGTTTTCCTTTTTTTTAGGTTATTGTATTTATAATTTATATTAAATTTTTCTGGTTGAAAATCTAGATATTCTAATTCAATTATGAAGGCCCAAAAATTTCAGTTTTATCTAAAAAAAATAAAAAAAAACTAGCCCAATTATTTCAATTATTTTGGTTCAGTTATATCTTCCACTATCTGGTTTCAGTTTGGCTTAAAAAATTCTTTAACTTTGGTTTTTACCAAAAACTGAATGCTCACCCCTAGAGAGGAGAAGGGCAAGTGTGTTGATAGAGGTAAGAGAATATTAGATTCAAGGTAATTTAAGAGTGACACATGGCACTTGGTAGAACCCATATATTAAAAAGTAATGAACATTCATATGATTTGACAGATATAATATTTTCACACCTTAACCTTTTTTTAATAACAAAGGATTATCAATGGGTATCAATGGTCTCAACTTTTAATGACCCAAATGGTGAACATTCCAAAATATAGTACTACTTTAGTCCTATTTAGATGGTAGAAATATAAAAAAAAAATTTAGTCCTATTTATATGTCATGTAACTAAATTTTTCATCTAAATATATAATCTTACCTTTTATTTATTATGTGTAGAAATTTATTCTCATGAGGTATAGTGTATACTAAATATGGATTAATTTAGAAAACTGTTAAATTTTAGGATAAAATTAATGAGAATTAAAATTTTTCTTAATTTTAATGAAATATGTTGAAAGTAGTAAGAGGAATAAATGGGAAGAAAATAAAAGCTTGATAATCACAACTTCATTGTCCTTGCAAGTCACGCCAACATGGGGTGACTGGCTCCTCGATCTCCTACTCAAATGATTTGGTAATTAAGTCATCAAATAATGTTTGAAAGTCATCAAATGATGTTTGAAAGTCATAAGAGACTATTCAAATGTTAATGAAACATATACTATTCCCATGGTCCCGTTTCTATTTTTATATTAATTCAGAATTGTATTAGAGAGATCTATATGTATTTAAAATTTCAATTTTTGAAAGTCTGACTTTGAAGGAAGTATTCCTTTAAGTAGGATTGCATTCCAAATCTTTAAACATATAAGAAGAATTTCCAAATTAATAAAAAAAGCATTGCCAAAAAAAAAAAGGAAATTTGAGACCCATTTGTGACAAATGTCTAGCCTGTTATAACTTTCAAGCTCACAATCATGAAATTCCATTTTTTTTTCATTATAAATATGTTGCAAATTCGTTACAATTTTTTTTTTTTTGGTTACAGATTTTTTCCTTTTTTTTTTAATAGTGAGCTGTGTATTGGAAGAGCAATCAAGATTAATGGGCTCTTTCTCAATCAATTAAAAAAAAATTAATGGGCTCTTTTAATCCTCATTGTTTTCATCCTTTGTTTGCTTTGAAGATGGGCTCCTCATATAAATTTGAGCCCATTGCATTATGAAAATTGTGAACTTCATGTTTGAGAGTTAGGCACAATTTTCTTCTCATGCCCCCCCAAAAAGGGAATAATCTTGGGCAACTCTTCGTAAGATGCACTATAAATTTGGGAGAATTTCATTTAATGCCCAAATGCTTTTTTATTTTAAATAAAGAACAAAAGATTACTAAATTTCTTACATGGTGCTATCAAATAACAACATGAAATTATATTTTGATGGTAAATAATTAAAATGCCCTTCCTTTATAAGGACACTAGCTAATTATTTTTATATTATTAGTTATTAAAGTGTTTATATTTATTTGTAAATTCAACTACAAATTTGTAAATTCTGTTATTGTCTATCGTTAAAATGCTTGTGCACTTGTAAATTTTCTTTTACACACTTGTAAATTTTTATATATACTGTTATAATGTAAATTATAAGTTAAAAATGTTCACATGTAAACTTGTAAGTTTTGTTAATATTTATTATTATAATGTGCATGTGCACTTGTAATGAAAATAAATAAAAGGATATATATTTGGGTTTATTGTATAGAGATGTAATGGGCTTTGTTAGACACTTAGACCCAAACTTGTTTCTTTGAAAAGTTAAGAGCTGAGGTGTCCTACCCTCTAAGTAATTTTTTATATGAATATAGTATCCTAAAGTATTTGTGGTTCATCTATTACTTTGAAGTATTTTTTATGTGCATCCAATATATTAAAATATTGTGTAGCTCTTCAACACCCTAAAACATTTTTTCAGCTATATATGTTCAACATCCTAAAGTTGCTACTAGAAAAATACTTTTAAGGTGATGTATCCACCTTCACTTAAAGACTTTTTATGAGTTAATGACAAAATTAAAATTGCTCTTAAAAAGATACTTTAATGACAAAAAAATTTCAGAAAAAAATTAATATTTTAAGGATAAAATTGTGCCACAAAATACTTTAGATGTCGAATGTATCTGAAAAAATACTTCATGGTACTAAATAAATATCAAAATATTTTAGAATATTAAACATATATGAAAAATACTTTAGAATATAACACACATTAATCTTAACCCCAAGGATATTGACAGGGCAATCCCATTTCATAAAAAAAATGAAGGGATTTTAGTCATTTAATTTGTGATCAAAACAAAATTTTACTTTCATTTTTTAGTATTACGATGCAATTTCAGAATCACTTTAATCATTAAGTGAAATACATGTTTGGAAACTCCATGTATAATCGAGCTTATTTTATAAGTCCGATTTACGTAAATCGAGATAAATCTCCTCTACATATTTACCTCGTAGATCGTAAAAGCAACCTCATAAACTGTAAAAATTACTTCGTATTCTGTGAATCACGATTTATAAGCACTTATGGAGCTTCCATAAGCTAATCCAAACGAGCTATTGTCTCATCAATAGGGTTAAGTGAGTTTCTCTGTATAAATTTCTGGTGATATTTTAGCCAGCCTTGGTAAAATATATTTCTTCGTTGTACCAAAAGAAAAAAAAACATTTCTTCAATCTACATGCCATGATCGTCAATTGGGACCTATTAGCAATTGGCTTTCAATGTTTACTCTCTCCATCAACATTCTTAGCCATAATATGTTGGTATGCTATATGCATTTATTACCTTTGGCACCCAAGAAATTTCCACCTCGGCCCTTTCCCTCTCCCTCCCATTAACTCGGCAAACAATATTCAATGCAAATTAAAAACAGAAAGCCACTATTATGCCAAAAAAAAAAAAAAACAGAAAAAGGCTAACCATATGCTAACTGTTGCACCTCTTGATTTATTGGATGCATGGGTGCAATTTTAGGGGGGGGAAGACAAAAAAAGCTTTATGGGCGTCTTTTCTTTATTCACAATAAACTTTGCATTGTTTCTTCTTTTTGTCTGATAATACCATATTTTGATACACTAATTCTTATTATTTTAAAGATATTTAGTAGAATTATTGGGCATAATTAAGTGTCAAAGTGCATATTTAGTTATAAGGATATTTTGGGAATTAAATAGGCTAAAATGTTATATTTTCCTAATAATTGTGAATCTTGAATAGTTCTTATTTAGTTGGATGTATGATTCTACTTTTATTTGTTTGAATATGTTGGTGATGATGTGGACCATTATCAAGCTTTGCATTTTTTCTTTTGAGCCCAATGTCCCTCAGTTAAGCCCAATTCCGTTGCAAAAACCTAGCCTTCACTTAACTTGATTTGAATGCGAAATCTTCAGCTCCAACCAAAAAAATATGGGTTTTTGTTTTTTTGTTTTCCCCCCCGGGGGGGTGTTTCACAGATGCATCATGGAGCTCTCGCCTTCTTGACATCTCGGGACAATCTCCTCTTCTTCTTCGCTCATAAACCTCCCATCCCTCTCTTCTTCATACAAAATTCGTCCTCTTCCTCTCTTCTCCATGGATGAGAATTTGCTGCAAGGTTCAGGGGCTTCTTCTTCTTCCATGAGTGGCTAGGCACCTCAAAGCTCTCTTGAGATGGGTTAGATGCATGATTTAAGCTTTGGTTCTTCAAAGGGGAGTTATATTTAGTTCCATTGATATGTATTCTCTATTATTTAGCTATGCCCTAGTTCTAGATGTATGTGGCTTTGAAATGTAGAGATTGAGCTTAAGACTCCATTTATGTTGAGTTAAAATTGTGATTTTAGATTGAGTTTTGTAATATATTTCAATTTATGTTTCTGTTTTGAGTTTTTCAATATTGAGATGTTGAATTTGTTACTGTTCAATTATTCTATTGGTATAGTTTGCAGACATATGTTGTTATGTGTGTTATGGTGAGTTCTTTAGTATTAAGTTGTTCCATTAAATTGAGCTTGGGTAAAAGGAAAAACTGCATTAATCCATTTCACTATCCCCCAATCCTCTTTTGAATTAACTAAAGCCTATCATTCATGTCCTACCTCAAGAGAGCATCCATATCATTACATTCATATATAATTCACGCCCCTTTTGATATCAAAAATCCAAAAATAAGTATTTTTCATTGAATTTCAACAGTATAGATAACATGATTTCAAAAGCCCCTCTCTAACCATATTCTTTAACACTTAGTCTAACCTAGAAAATTCAAAATAAAGGTTCCTTAATAAGAGAATAATTGACTACATTGTATTTTAATTTGTGATAAATATTTTGCATTTGACCCCAAGGCGACTAAAGTTGTGTCAATCAGAAGCAATTTTATATTATATAAATAATACTCCTTCTTAACCTTAATATAAGCCTTATTTACCTAATTAGATTAAATTAAAAAAATTAATTAAGGTAGTTAATACTACATGCATGTTTTATCTAACACAATATAATAATCTTCCTTAATTCTTTTCATCTGTCTTTTACTTGATTATAGTGAGGGAGTGTCAATAGTGGTAAATCGGGAAAAGAAAACAAATATGATAAATAGGTCGTATATTTAGAATCAATATCAGGTCTACAATTAGATCCTATATTAAGGATTGAAGGGAGTGTCTAGTTAACAAAGTATCAAATTTACCCTACAAATTTTAAATTAAAGATGATGTTTTCATAACTAATAATATAGTACCCTCTATTCTTAAAAAAATGTTAGTGAACTTTATTAGGTTAAAAGGCATCTTTGCGCCTCAAATATTCGTGTAAGAACACTAGGTATCCTCAATTTTTTTAAAGTGCAATTTTACCTTTAAAGTTATAAAATATTTGCAATGTTGTCATGTGGTTAAAGAAATGTTACCTAAGGTATCATTATTTTTTTAAGATTTTAGCAATTTTTATTAGGTCTAAAAGGCATTTCTGCACCCTCAACTATTGGAACATAAAGGAGCAAAATTCTATTAAGAAAAAGACATGATTGCTTGCGTCTCGGGAGGCTTGCTGGCATAGAGACATAATCTCAACCGCAATATTGCTGGTTCAAAACGCAGCACCTGGATCGAGAGCGAGATGTCACGGACTTGGAACTCCCTTCCTTGTACGGTGTCGGCCTTAGCTTGATTACCCCTCCTGATCTTGGCTAAGTCAGCCGAACCCTCACGAGTAGGCAAAGAACTTAAAGACTACAAGAGAACTTCTAGAGAGAGAAAGAGGATTTTAGAGAGAGAAGCTCTTGAATGATAAATTCTTGAATTGCTTTCGATGATTTACAAGTGAGGGAGGCACCCCTATTTATAGCCTTACACCTCCTCAAAGAACGGTCAAGATCTAAAACATCTAACGGTTGAGATTAATTCTTCATAACCTTCTCCCAGAATATCTAGATATTTACAACTTTGCTTATGTCATCGCTTACATCATCATTTTTCTAGAATTCTCTACATAATTCTACCAATATCTACATAACTTATTGCTCATGCAGAGTGTCTTGCATACCGAATATCTAGCGTTCTTTGCAGTGCGTGGTACTCTCCCCCACCTAATCCGGTGACGTCCTCGTCACTAACTCGTCTCTATACCGATGTAGGTGGTCTTCAAATTGCCAAAGATCCTCCTGAGTTTCCCATGTGGCGTCGCTCTCTGACAATCCCTTCCATTTGATCAAGTATTGGGTACTTGGCGGTACCCCTCGTATTCACACTACTCGATCAGCTAGCACCTCTTCTACCTCTCGATCAAAGGACTTCGTCATGGTGGGAGGTGCTCTTGTTGAGATGGCTCGTTCTAGATCATCCACATCTTCATGAAACGGCTTGAGCATGCTAACATGGAAGACAGGATGTATCTTTAAGTTTTAGGGTAGGTCCAACTTGTAGGAAACCTTTCCTACTCTTCTCACAATCTTATATAGGCCCTCATACTTGCGAATAAGGCCCTTGTACACCTTTCAAAACACTTTAAATTGTTGAGGAAGAGGCTTAACCATAACCATTTCCTCTGAGGGTCGCCTCTTCCTATCCGCAAACTTTTTCATTCTCTTGGCTTCCTTGACAAGGAAAGATCTTATTACCTCAGCTTGTTCTTGCCAAGACTTGGCCATGTGGTAAGCTCCTGGACTTTTGCCCTTATATGTTGTTGCAAGGGCATGAGGTGTTAGTGGTTTTTGTCCCATCACCACTTCAAAGGGACTTTTTCCCGTGGCCTCACTCTTTTGTAAGTTATAAGAGAATTGAGCCACATCAAGGAGCTTAGCCCAATCCTTTTGGTTGGCACTAACAAAGTGCCGTATATAGCATTCCAACAAAGCATTCACCCTTTCTGTCTGCCCATCAGTTTGTGGGTGAAAGCTTGTAGAGAAGTGTAGTTCTGTGCCCATGAGCTTGAATAACTCGATCCATAGCTTCCCAGTAAAATGGGGGTCCCTGTCACTAATGATTTTCTTTGGTAGCCCCTAGTATTTTACCACATTCTTAAAGCATAGCCTGGCCGCTTCCTCTGCAGTACAATATGTAGGAGCAGGTATGAACGTTGCATACTTTGAGAATCAATCTACCACCACCATGATAGATCCATGCCCCTCAGATTTTGGCAAAGCAGAGATAAAATCCATGGAAACACTCTCCCATGGTTGTTCAGGTATAGGTAGA
Source organism: Albizia julibrissin (assembly GCA_037074505.1). Classification (NCBI taxonomy): domain Eukaryota; kingdom Viridiplantae; phylum Streptophyta; class Magnoliopsida; order Fabales; family Fabaceae; genus Albizia; species Albizia julibrissin. The sequence goes on along the minus strand of CM073483.1, from coordinate 36,419,908 downwards.
GGCTCTAGCAAACCTCCAGGTTGTTGATTTACTATTTTGTCTTGCTGATATACAAGACATGTCTTTACATAGAGCTCTACCTCATCCCTCATCTGTGGCCAGTAGTAAGCTGCTTCCAATAGAGTAAGTGTGCGTCTCTGTCTTGGATGACCAGCCCACTTGGAGTCATGACACTCCTTGATGAGCTCTCTTCGTAGATTCTCCCATTTTGGAACAAAGACTCGCCTTCCAATAGTATAGAGAAGGCCATCTTCTAACCAAAACCTCTTGGTTTTCCCTTCCTTGGCCATCTCTACCAGTTATCGTGCTACAGGATCATGATCCATTCCCTCAATGATCTTTGTCGTCAAGTCGCCCTTGGCTTGACTTACTGCTGCCAACTCTGCTTTTCGGCTTAATGCATCCGCCACTACATTAGCCGTGCCGGGTTTGTACTCCATTACATAATCAAACTCAGCTAGGAAGTCTTGCCAATAGGCTTGTTTTGGTGTCAGCTTCTTTTGAGATTGGAAGTAGCTGGTCGCTACATTATTTGTCTTCATCACAAACCTCGATCCCAACAGATAATGTCTCTACGTGTGTAAGCAATGCACCACGGCTGTCATTTCTTTTTTCTGGACCATGTATCGCCGTTCCGCATCATTGAGCTTCCGGCTCTCAAACGCAATCGGATGCCTTTCTTGCATAAGTACTCCTCCAATTGCAAAGTCTGAAGCATCAGTGTGAACTTTAAAGGTCTTGGAGAAATCCGGGAGAGCCAATAGGGTTCCTCCATTACTGCAGCCTTCAGGCCTTCAAAGGCATCATGGCACTCCTTCGTCCATTCCCATGGCTTGTTCTTCTTTAATAATTCCGTCAAAGGGGCTGCCCTAGCAGAGTAGCCTTTAATAAACCGTCGATAGTAGTTCACCAGCCCAAGGAAAGACCACAACTCAGATACTCGGGTAGGTGGCTCCCAATCCTTGATAGCTCAAAATTTCTTCTCGTCTATCATAAGGGTCCCTTGGCGAATGATATGTCCAAGGAAGTGCACCTCCTTCTTGGTAAAAGAACACTTCTCCTTTTTGACATATAACTCATTCTTCTGCAGGATATCAAACACGGTCTGTAAGTGTTCTATATGGTCCTCTAATGTGTCACTGTAGATGATTATATCATCCAAGTAGACCACTACAAACCGATCCAGGAAAGGATGGAAGATTTGGTTCATCAATGTGCAAAATGTTGCTGGTGCATTGGTTAGACCAAAGGGCATAACCAACCACTCAAAATACCTAAACCTCATCACACAGGCAGTCTTCGGCTCATCTCCTGTGGCAATCCGAATTTGATGGTATCCCAACCTCAAGTCTAGCTTGGAAAAGTACTTTGCTTTGCCAAGCCGATCAAATAAATATGCTATCAAGGAAATAAGATATTTATTCTTAATTGTTACCTTATTAAGGGCTCGATAGTCGATGCATAGTCTTAATGATCCATCTTGCTTGCGTTGAAACAAGACAGGTGCCTCATAAGGTGCTTTAGACGGTCGTATGTGCCCTGCATCAAGCAACTCTTTCAACTGTTTCTGGAGTTCCTCTAACTTAGGTGGTGCCATGCGGTAGAGTGCCATAGAAGGTGGACGTGTTCCTGACTCCAACTCAATTTTATGATCCACCTCTCGCCTAGGTGGCAACCTCTTGGGGAGCACAGGGGACATGACATCATCGTTCTTCTTCATAACATCTTAGATGGCCGGGGGAAGATTCTGACTCTCCGCTTCGTCAGGGTCTACCTTTTTTAACGCTGCAAGGTATGTAACTTCCCCTCTTCTAAATCCTTTCTCTACTTGTATCGCTGACAAGTGAGTATCTTGATCCTTACTTGTTACAGGAACCATGCAAGCAATCCCTTTTTCTAGGATGCACATGGAGTCATAATATGGCATGAGGAATGCTTTTGCCTTACGCAAAAAGTCCATGCCAAAAACTACATCGAAGTCATCCATAGGGCCTACTGACAAGTCCATGGTCCCTTCCCACGTTCCAAGGCATAGCTTCACTCCATTAGCTACACCTTTCAGGGGTTTGGTGGGAGCATTGACAGTCTTCATCAACCCTCCTCGAGGTTGATCAACCGAGAGGCCAATCCGCTGAGCCTTATCTGGAGTAATAAAGTTGTGGGTCGCCCCGGTGTCCACCATCACCTTTACTGGCTTCCCACTCAACGTTTCCTTGACATACATGAGTCCTTTACTTCTTGGCGTTGGTTGTACAGGTGTGAGCTAGGCTATTTCTCACTAGGTTTATCTTGTCCCTCCATGATGGCTGACAAGGTTCCGAGCTTGGGGCATTCCACCATCTGATGTGGTCCTTTACACACAAAGCAACTTATCAGACGATATTTATTCTTCTTCTCCTCATACTGATTCCTGTGGAAGGATTTGCTAGCTCCTCTCTGGTTGGTCCGCTTACCCTTGTCTCTCCCACCTTTTCCTTGATTAGGTTTGGAAGACTTAGGTTTGGAAGACTCACCTTTCTCTCCTTTTTGGTACTCCGTAAGACTCTCAGCAATGGCAATGGCTTCATCTATGTTCGTCACGCCACGTCGTTGAAGCTCATGTTTGGCTCAGTTTTGGAGACCGTCTATGAAGTAGAACAAGGTTTCCTTGCTGGAGAGATTATGAATCTGCAATATGAGGGTGGTGAAGTCCCTGACATACTCAGCAATGGTGGTCTTGTGCTTGAGTTCTCTCAACTTCTTTCGAGCCTCATAGACCACGTTCTCGGGATAGAATTGCTTCTTCAGCTCTCGTTTAAAATATTCCCATGTTGTGATGGTGCAAAGGCCCATTTCCATGTCAGCATGCTTTCTACGCCACTATAACATAACATTATCAGTAAGGAATAAGGAAGCAGTGTGTACCTTGACAGAGTTATCGCTCAAGTTTAAGCTCTCGGCATATCGCTCCATCTGCCATAAGAAGTTCTCAACCTCCTTGGCATCACAAACACCTTTAAAGTCCTTCGACTTGGGGAGGTCCAACCTTACCTCCCTTACCCCACTAACACCGTCTGCCAATGAAGTCTTAGCTTGCCTTTCCAAAGAAGTCTTAAGAGAGTTAAGCTGCCCCTGTATAACGGTAATGGCATTCATCACCGTTGCTTCAAGTCGTCTCATAGACTCATCTCGTTCCTCCTTAACATTGAGGTGCGAATCAAAGTCTGACCTCAAATTATCCAGTTGGTCTAAGGTATGGGTTTCGAGTGTTCCAAAGTCACTCTCCACCTTTTCTACCTTAGTAACCACCCTTTGTAAGACTTCCTCCAAGGTTGCTACCTTCGCAGTCAAGGACATAATGTCCTCAGCCTGGTGATACTTACTCGTGCCTTAAGTTTTCTTTGATTGGTCAGGAGGTTGGATTTCCCTACCCCTCTCTTCCCCAGAAACAACAAGGTCCTCAGTTGTGCTTGACATTCTTGCCTACAAAATGGCTCCCACGAACCACGTCCAAAGCTTCGAACCAAAGCTCTAATACCACATTGTCATGGACTTGGAACTCCCTTCCTTGTACCATGCCAGCCTTAGCTTGATCACCCCTCCTGATCTTGGCTAAGTCAGCCGAACCCTCACGAGTAGGCAAAAGAACTCAAAGAATACAAGAGAACTTCTAAAGAGAGACAGAGGATTTTAGAGAGAGAAGCTCTTGAATGATAAATGCTTGAATTGCTTTCGATGATTTACAAGTGAGAGAGGCACCCCTATTTATAGCCTTACACCTCCTCAAAGAACGGTCAAGATGTAAAACATCTAACGGTTGAGATTGGTTCCCCAGAACCTTCTTCCAGAATATCTAGATATTTACATCTTTGCTTATGTCATCGCTTACATCATCATTTTTCTAGAATTCTCTACATAATTCTACTAATATCTACACAACTCATTGCTCATGCAGAGTGTCTTGCATACCAAATATCTAGCGTTCCTTGTAGTGCGTGACAGAGAGTGAGAGATCAAAGAAAAAGACATGATTGCCTACAAAAATAAAGAATTGTCAAGCAAAGGTAGAGCTGTCTAATAGGGACTCCTGGTATCAAGTTTCAATCAAGATAGGCATGGTGGGTCTCATATTCTCTAATAAGCCATTGCCTTGGAGTAAAACAATTACTTCAGAAATTGATGGCCTTAACTCAGCAGATGCTTGGGTGCAAAGCAGACCGATCTCTATGATTCTCTTCACTTCTTCTTCATCATACTCATTAGGGCTTAAGGTATTGTCCACCAACTCTATGTGTGAGCCTCTCTCATATAGTTTCCAAGCCTATCAAGTGAATCAAAGGGAAATGGAATAAGAAGGCCAAACAAGACAAAGAAAAACTGTGTGTGGTTATAGCATACCCGCATTCAAAATTTCTCAGATGAAACTATTATTTTTAATTAATCATATAAATTTTCTTGCCTTTTGAAGAAGGAATGTAACTTCACGGTTACCATGCATCTTCAATTCATTACTTCGTTTACCACTGATAATTTCTAGGACTACAATACCATAGCTATAAATATCAACTTTTTCTGATAATCGACCATGAATTATATATTCCGGTGCTGTGTATCCTCTGCAAAATATAGAATGTTTATGTTGTAGTTAATGTATCAAATTAATGCAAGAATATTATTTTGAATATGAATGTGTATCATCATGCAATAATTTTGACTTACAATGTTCCAGCAAATTTTGTGCTTAGATGAGATTTTTCATCAGGTAAAAATCTTGCTAATCCAAAATCAGCAATTTTTGGTTGGAGATCATCATCCAAGAGAATGTTATTAGTCTTTATATCTCTATGCATAATACGAACATGAAATTCTTCATGTAGATAAGCCAAACCCCTTCCTGTTCCCAGAATTATATCATACCGTTGCTTCCAATTGAGAGAACCTCTATTTTTACCTATTTCACAAAAATGTACACACTTCAAAGGGTTGAGGAAATACTGTAGCATTTATAAAAAAAAAGGTTTAGATGAGACAATGACATGATTGTTTATTGAGTTCTTGAATGAAATCATGACATGGGAATGAATTGTTGCCAGAGGAGAAAGTGATATATTTGTTAGTTTAAAATATGCCACATGTCATAATTTCATAAAGAAATTCAACGGTTAAATATTGAAGAACTATATAAAAGTTATGTTAGGGGATAAAATATATACCAAATAAGAATTTGTCGAGACTGGTGTTTTTCATATATTCATAAATAAGAATTCTCACATTGCCTTCACTGCAACATCCTAGAAGCCGAATAAGATTCCGATGATGAGCATTGTTTAAAAGCTTCACTTCACTTTCAAATTCTTCTTCCACTTTCTTAGACGGATTTAAATTTAATTTCTTTACAGCAACCACTTTCCCATTCTTCATAGTACCCTATTCAAAATAATAATAATAATTAAGAATGTTAATCCTGAAAGCGTCACTAGAAGTTTTGCTTATTTACTCCACTATATGAAAATACTCCCTTAGAAACATCCTTGCATTGGAATATGATCTAGATTAAAATATTGAAAATAAAAATATTTAGTTACCTTATATACAACACCAAATCCTCCTTCTCCGAGTTTATTTTCTGCACTGAAACTTCTAGTGGCAAACTTCACCTCCCTATAACTAAAATTAATTGGGCCTTTCAACTTACTCACTCCAGATATGTCTCCTGTCAAGAAAAGCATTAGTCAAATTGAGTCTCTTCATAAATTGAGAAAAAGCAGTTAGGGTTTCGTTTCTTCACGCATGGGGATGAATTAAAGTCCATATAACATTTTCTTTAAAGGGAAAATGTGACCAAAGCATCACATTAAATCATTACGAAATGATACACAAGACTTTTCAAGGTATCTACCTCTAGGAACTGATCTCTCATGCCTCTTTGGTCGTTTAATCCAAGCTAACAGTGTAAGAAGGATCAAAACAAATGCTACACATCCCATAACTACACCTATAATGGCACCCTTCTTATTTGAACCTGCAAGGCACCAAAAAAAAAAAAAAATGGAGAACTCACGTTCAAATGATAAATGAGTCAATATTTATATCCGGCTATACACACAAACATGTTTGACTAGGCACTGAAACAAGACATACTCCTGTTCCTTTTTATAAGATACTATTCTTGATTACACCATGTTCCTTTTAATAAGATGCTATTAAAGGTTGTCTAAAAAGTTTCATATAATTAAACTCCTCATTTTACCCTCACTTAATTACAAAAATTACTTATGCCATAGTTGCATTAAATTCCTATATTTGACTAAAGAACTTAATATAACATATTCTCCTTCTTTCATATAAATGAGGGTATTTTTGTAAAAAAAATTTCATTATATACATACTTATTAAACCTAACTACTTTTAACTATCTCATCCAATAACTCAATTCTGGTATCTTAGAAATAGAGGGAGTATAATGTAACTTGAGAGATTCAGAATTACGCATAAGGGAATGATATCAATGATTTGAAGTACGGAGTACCTTGTTTCCCCAAGGGAGTGAGATCAATCGTCTGGTAATCAACTGGAAAGAAGGAAGTGGTAGAGTATCTCATGAAGCATCCAGCAGCGAAGGCCTTACCATCCGAATTAGGAAGACAAATCTGCATATCACTATTACAAGCCTCCAAGCAATCTTCGCACCCACTTTGTGTGATTGTTCGAATACATTGAGCAAAGGCATAAATAGTTGTACCATTATTATTATGAGGCAATAATTGTGCTTTTGTAGCCACGAAGAACCCTTGCTTTTTGGGTGTTGTTGTTTGGAGATTCATAAGCACTTGTTGCACAACTGTGGTGAACAATGTGGTTGAATCTCTTACACTTTGATTACCACACGATACGGCATTGAAATTCTCCGTTGTCTGGCTGAAGAAACCATTTGCCTCGTACCTCGATACACAAAAGTATATAGATATATCGTATCACTTTTCCAAGTTCAATATCAGTTTTTCACCGAACAGATTAAAGCATAACCTATCTAATCTATGTACCTATTAACTTATTAATGCAAAAAATATTTTTAATTGGCTTAATTATACATACGCCACTGAGCTTTAGACCATATACAAATAATCACCCTAATCGTTGAAACTTTACAATAAATGTTCTACACTCTTATATTTATACCGATAACTCAGAAACAATTATTTTTGTACTTCACTTATTCCCACACAACCTAAAATTTATAGGATTATTTATATATCAATCAAAGTTTTAGGGGTCATATCTTATGTGCACATAAAAATAAAGCTTAAAAGAATATATAATTGATAATTGGGGTTATCCGCACATATACTTGAAAGCTCAAGGAGGTTTATTATTAAGTTTTAAAGGTTAAAGGGGTTATTTGTATATTTATGGTCCAAAGTTTAAGAGAGTTTTGTTTAGTGTAGCATTTTTATTTTATTATTTTTATAACACAAATAAAATATTAGTTTTTTTCTTACACTGATTTTTTTTTTTTTGTAAAATACCTTTTTATAGACATAAATTTCAAAAGTTTTCGTTGAAGTGGAAATACAACTTCAACTTAATCAAAATTCATATATCTATGGTTATCAATTTATTTTATTTTAATATATACATATATATCTTAATTAAGAACCGGAGGTACTATATATATATATTATGGTCTCATAAATTCTAGAAAAATTAACCAATGTTCATTTTCTCCTTTGTCTCTACTGATATGCCAACCGAATCCTGCCACTTGAACCAGGATTAGGCGTTTCTTTGGAATCTATTACCGTTTAATTAATCAATGTAAACACTAGATAATAATGCTAGCAATAAAGTACATTATCTCTATGATCATATTCAGAAGCAAGACGACTAAACAACTAAATTGAAAGGTCAGACTTCAAACTTGGTGGCTGGAAAACAAAACAAGAGGAAGATGATGGACTAGTCGTACCTGAGGAAGCAGCCGTCGTACATGACCCGGCCACCTTTTGCTCCGGCAGGGCAGTCATGGACATATTCCTCGGCAGCGTCGAAGCAGGCAACACAGTCATCAACGGAGAGGTAGTTTCTGCACTGAAAAAGAGTGAAGACGGGATTTTCTGCGTTGGCTTTCTGCTCGGTCGCAAAAAGCATGCTTTTGTTGAGAACATCCTCTCTGATGTGCCGAAACGTTTTGTTGACATTCTCACTGAGGATGGAGAAGTTGGACAAGACGAATGTGTTAGATGGGGTGCACCCTTTGCTTACAAGATTGGTCTGTGGGTCCGAAACGACGCCGTTAATCGTCCACCATGACCAGAAAATGAAGGAGATTAAACGAAGGAGATAAGATTGAAGCATCCTTTTGTTGAGATCGAAGAAGATGAAGAAGAAGGAAATTAAAGAGAGGTCATGTGGTCTGTGTCAATGGAGTAATTTGGAGTATGATGAGAGTTTCATCACCACCAGAAAATGATAAGGAAGAAGAGATTGACCTGGTCTCCGAGACAGCTAGCCATGTGGCATAAGATCAGTGGGATGGAGGCGTTTAATTTCTTTTAATTTCTTCGGTTTCCGTCATTTTTTTCAAATTCTTGAAAGATGAAATAGCAATTTGCCAACAGGGAAGACAATACAATTTATTGAACCACGACCCACGCGCTTTCTTTTTTTAGTACAAAAAATAGGTAAGTTGAGCTTCATCAATATGTTTTTATATTTATAGTGTTTGGAGAGATATTTATATATCATTCATCAATAAAATTTTTATATCAATGAGATTTATACTCACTTATAATAATTTTATAATTATGAGCCTGCTACTTTTAACGGTACTGATCAATTTTTATTTGTACCCACACGGTCTGCATATGTAGATGGATGAAGATTAATTGACGGAGGACTGGCCACGCAATTTCAAAAAAATGTGGCCCACAGAGAAAAGATACATAGGTAAACATCAAGTGGTCACGGGCCGGCAACTGAATAAAAAAGAAAACACTACTCATAGTTGTCCTAATTTTAGATGGTTTTTTTTTATCTAAATCATATAAATTGAAAAATTAAGTATATTATTTAAAAGGGAAAATTTCAGAAAAATGTAGATGAAAATGGAAAATCTCAAATCAGTACAGTGAATTTGAGAAATCTTAAGTCAGTCAGGTGCCAGTACTAACAAGGAATCTGGGATTTTGAAATTTCGGCGAAAAGACAATTTTGCCCTTCAACTCTCCCTCCCTTAGTTTAGAATAACAATACCGGGCTCTTGATTAACAACACCGTCTTCTCCATTAACAACTTCAGGGATAAATTTGAAATTCACAAGTTTCAAAATCAATAACAACACCAGGCTCTTGATTAACAACACCGTATTTTAGATTACAGTGTTGTTAATCATGAGCCCGATGTTGTTAATCAAAAGCTTGGTATTGTTATTCCAAGCTGAGCAGAGGTAGAGTTGAAGGACAAAATTGTCTTTTCATCAAAATTTTAAAATCTCAGATTTCTTGTCCGTATTGACACCCGACTGATTTGAGATTTCTCAAATTCTTTGTACTGATTTGGGATTTACCACTTTCTGCTACATTTTTCTGAAATTTTCCTTATTTAAAATTAATCTTTTAATCCGTGAACAATTTATGATAGTTTTTCTGAAATGCCCATATATTTAATTCACTCTATGTTTCATCCTTTTTGGGTCACTAATTATAATATAGAGTTTTAAAATTTATGAATGTGTGTGTGAAAAAAGGCTAGTCCTATTTAAGGTGGCGTCTTGTATTAAGAACCAAACCAAAATTCTTAATAAGTTTTTCCATTTAGGACAATAGGGAGTACTCTTTTGCTATCCAAAATATAAATACTTTTATATAAGCTTTTATGGTTCAAAATTTAAGTCGCATTTGGTAATATTTAGATCACCAATATATATATATATATATATATATATATATATATATATATATATGATTTTTATAACTAATTTAGGATTTTGATGTATTTTCTGATTTGTATCGAATTAATTACAATTAGGAGTAAAATAGTCATAATTTATTAATTATTTTATGCAATTATTTTTTAGATTTTTAATATTATGTTATGCTTAATCTTGTATTGATAAAATAGGAGGTTTTGAAGGGTCAAAATTAAATCTTTGAGGTATGGGAAATTACAGAAAAGCTCCCTTAATTTTTTGAAATTACAAACCTGTGAATAAACGGCTTAGGAAAATTTACATAAAAGTACCCTATATGTTTAAAAATTCCATTTATGACTATTGACATTTCAAAACCTTAACTTGACTCCCTCAAGAAAGTTTTCTATCTTTTCACGTAAGTCCCTAGTCAAAACGCATTGAATAACCGAAAGGAGAGTCAGGAAATTGGGAGCTGGTATCTTATCCTTCCTTTATCATCATCCCACCATCTTCTTCTTCCTTCATCACTTTCACTTTTTTCCTTCCTTATAAAACAGAGCAAGCTGAGAGGAGGAGATATGATCCGACATCATCATCTTCTTTCTCCTTCCTCCCTCTTCCTAGAATCGCCTGCTGCTTGATTCTTGTCACCGTCGCCGCTGGCGACCTCCATTTTCTTCTCCACCGAGCTCCCTCCTTCAACCTCCATTTCCGGCGAGTGCCTTTCCTTCACCCTCCACCACACTGCATCAGACCCGAGACCGAAGAGAGGAGAGCCGAAAGCTGAGATCTTCAGCTGGGTGTTTCGGGAGGAGCAGAGAGCACAGCGCCGCAACACCACCACTGCCGGCGTCTTCTCTCTCCACCATCCCTCTCTCAAGCACAACCAACTACCTTCATTGTCGGCGATTTTCCCAGACCGTCGGTGACCTGAGGAAAGATCTTCACCATCGCTGAACACATCAGACTGCAATATCCGGTTTGTTCTTCACAGTGCAGGAGATCCTCCGTCTCCACCAAGCACACCGCCGCGCGAGAGAGAGAGAGAACAGAAACGGGAGAGACAGTTTCAGCTACACGCACAACCACCATCGATTGGAGAAGAAGACCGGACTGGAACCACAGTTCCGATAGACCACCACCGGCGCTCACACCACCACCACCTACTGTCTTCTTTGTTTTCACCGCCAAAAGCTTCTCCACCACCGTCGGCGACCTCCTTGATGGACCCGAGCTGAAGATCACCATGAAGGGAGAGAAAAACCAAAGCTCTGAACCACTTTCACCTTCTTCTGGCGTGTTCTGAAATTTCTGGCGAGTTCATAAACTTTTCGGCAATCTAATTCCAGATTCCGGCGATCTCATGAATTTTCCGGCGAGTCTCTATTTTCCATGGTTTCTCCGATGTACAAGCTGTGGGTATTCTCCAATTCCTTGAGTTTCTGTACCGCTTAGGGGAGTATTAAACGATTATTGTTTGGATAACATGAGGATTGAATTTGTGTTATGGTATTGGAATTTTTGTTGTGGCTTGTTGAACTTATACATGTATACATATTTTTTTTTTATGATTTGAATTAATTTGAGTGATGGGTTTGTTTATGAATTCATAATTAAATTGCATGTTTTTTAGCTATTAGTAAAAAAAAATAAAAAACCCATTTTTCTTTTGTTTTGTTGTATTTGTATGACAATTAGATTGATTGGGATTCAATAAAAAACTCCTCAAGAAAACAAAATGATTCTACGTATGTCTATATGCAATCCTTAGTTAATTTTTTATTATAAGCACTAAAGGATTGAATTTGTGTGATGGTATTGGAATTTTTGTTGGGGCTTGTTGGACTTATACATGTATATATATATATTTTATGATTTGAATTAATTTAAGTGATGTGTTTGTTTATGAATTCATAATTAAATTGCATTTTTTTTAGCTATTAGTAAAAAAAATAAAAAAAAATCCATTTTTCCTTTGTTTTATTGTATTTACATGGCAATTAGATTAATTGGGATTCAATAAAAGGCTCCTTAAGAAAAGAGAATGATCCTAAATTTGTCTATACACAATCCTTAGTTAATTTTTTATCATAAGCCCCAAAGCTACCATACGGGAGAAAAGTCCTAATCAATATATCTCTGATACCAAGATGGGGGAGGGCCCCGAGGGACAGAAGGAAAGAGGGAGAAATTAAAGAACATGAAGTAGAGAAGTAGACTGACTACTTACATAATTAAAGGCATAAATTAAAAACTGAATTTAAAATGCATGAAAAAGGGGGGGTGCTCTATAACGAACTAGAGTGGCGAATGAATTAAGACGGTATCGTTAAACACTATGTTTAACACCGGAACTTAGATTCATTGAATCTGCCAACCCTTATTCTCAAGAGTAGGTAAGGATATGATGTCAGAAAATATTTAATATAAAAACATAGGAAAATACAATACTTTTATTAATACATAAAAGTACTTACAAGTGGAAGGGATACAGAAGGATGGAAGAATGGTTGAAGGAGGAAGAGGCTCACAGAGAGAAAGGAAGAGAAGAGAGAAGTGTGGAGAGATTTTAGAGAGAGGGGGTATCCTAACTTCTATCTGAATAAGTGATGCCTTCCTAAGTGAGACGAGCTTCACTTATATAGAAGAGTTGGGCTACTGTTTGAGGATGACTGGTACTGTTTAAACAGTTCCAGTTTTAAGTGCACAGTTCCTATAACACTACAGTTTAGCGCTACAGTGTACAGTGATACAGTGCATTTGTTTACAGTGATGAAAATAGAATTACAATAGAAATCCTAATTTTCATCTAAATTTACACAAAATTCCTCTTCATCATCTTCATCTTCGTCTTGAATTGACGGTGTTGAGGAAGAAGGTTGATGGCTTAAAGCCGTTTGAGTTTCCTTCTGGAGGAGTTGAAGGATTGAAACCATTTGTTTTACCAAGTCTTCTTTGGACGAAGTGGATGCCAAAGTAGCTTGAATTCTGGATCGTTGATTTAAAAACTTACTTTGCTCAGTTTTGCAAAAAAACTGAGGATTAGTTTTAAACCATCTTTCCACAGCATTGGAATCAATTCTATTTACAGAGAATTGTGCCCACCATCTTACAAAAGGAATTCTTTGTAAAATGGGTAACATAATTGACCCTGGGTTTATTTGAGAAAATCTTTATTGCCAGGAGAAAATCCAAGCACCAGATAATTTTGAAAAATAATGAAGATCAATTGGAAAAAGATCTCCATCAGAATTGAATTTTTGTTTAAATACCTCAAGAGCCTGTTGGACACTTGGGGGAAGAATCTCTGGTATAGGACCAAAGAAATTCCACCAATGAACAAACCACTGAGGGAAATTGTACTCGGTTTTTGTTTTAAAATGAATAAACCAAGTATGTTTAAAAAATTTATTTTGATCCCAGAATACATTAGACCATGCTTCCACATAATCCCAATAGTTGTATCTTACCGGATCAAATTCTACCCCAAAAGATTTATGTTTATGTAAATCTTGTCCCCATTGGGTAGGAGTGATGACTTTTAAAATATGTAAAGTAGAATGAGTTATTAAAGTATTATCCTTTTTATCTACTTTCCTATCAATAAAAATAGATTCAGAATGTACTAAAATGAACTCATAATACTTACGAGTTTTTCTTAAATCATGTGGTCTAAAATGCCATCCAGAAGGGAAAACATTCAAGGCCACTTGGTTTGGAGTCGGATAGGAGAATTCCGGCTCAATTTGGACAATATTTTTTACTTGATTCTCTTTTGGGATGTAAGGAGTTTCAAGATTTGTTTGTTTTTTTACCAATAGTTACCAATGAAGAACTGGTTGAGACTACTGGTTGTTTTTGGGAAGACCCGATCGTCAGTGCAGAAGGCACTTGGTTTAGACGATCATAATCTTGTTTAGAGATTATTTGTTTAGGAACCAATTCAGCTAGGGCAAGAGTTTTCTCATCCTTTTTAGCTACGGTTTGGCTCCAGGTTTGTTCTGGGAGTTTATTTTGAGCATAGGAATCCAGAATTTCCTTTCTAGATGCTCGAGTTTGTTTCTTTTTATGTGTGGAAGGTTTGGATGAACCCGATTGATGCTCGGAGGTCTGTAGTGCCTGGATGATCAGTTGCAACTGTTCCGAGGAGAAAGTTTGAGATTGGGCCCCGATCAATTTTTCGGCACCTTAGGTTTGAGTGTTTGGGCTTGGGCTTTTGTCCAGATTTTTATCCGGATCTTTCTTTTTCGAACCTTTGGGAGGCATTTGGGCTTTTGGTTGGCTCTCACTACTACCTACCCTGAAGAAACTCACAGGTCAGAAAGTCTGGGAGAGAGTTTGAAGTACCTTTGATAAATTCTATATCAAAATCAAAAGCACTTAAAATAGCTTGCCATCTAGCAAATATTTGTTTTGATGCAAGATTTTTAACATCTTTTTGTAAAACATCTTTGGCTGATTTGCAATCAATGCGAACTAAAAATCTTTGGTTTAAAAGATCATATTGAAATTTGGAAATGCATAAAACAAATGCCAAAATTTCTTTTTTGATTGTGGAATAATTCTGCTGAGAAGTATTCCAATGTTTTGAGGTAAAAGAAATAATTTTTTCTTTTCCGTCAATTTTTTGTTTGAGAATGCCACCATAACCAATGTCAGAGGCATCCGTTTCAACAATTTTGAAAGCAGAAGGATTAGGAAGGTTAAGACAAGGAAGTTCCTTAACCTGAGATTTGATCTGCTTTACAATTTTAGAGTGTTCATCAGTCCAAGGAGGAGGATTAGTTTTAAGGCGCTGATGAAGCGGTTTAATGAAGTTGCTAAGATGAGGAATAAAATCCGCAACATAGTTTAAACATCCCAAAAATCTTTGAAGTTGTGTTTTATCAATGATTTGATCAGGAAATTTATTAGCAAATTGTATTGCCCTTTCAATTGGGGTTATGGATCCTTGGTATATCCAATGTCCAAGAAATCTAACCTTAGTTTGAAACAAACTAATTTTAGGTTTAGAAACTACTAAGCCATTTGTTTCTGCAATTCTAATGAATTTAAAAACATGTTTAAAGTGTTCTTCAATAGAGTGAGAATAAATCAATACATCATCAATATAAACAATGATGAACTGACTATTATCATTGAAGATTTCGTTCATGATTCTCTGGAAGTCAGATGGAGCATTTTTTAAGCCAAAAGGCATAACGTTCCACTCATACTGACCAAATGGGACAGTAAAAGCAGTTTTATACTTATCTTTTTCTGAAATTTGTATTTGCCAAAATCCAGATTTCATGTCAAATTTTGAAAAGATTTTTGTAGAATACAAACGTTTTAATAGATCATATTTGTTTGAATTGGATACCTGATCCATTGCAAAGCTTCATTTAAAGGTTTGTAATTAATCACAAGCCTAGGAGCACCACGTTCTATTTCTGCGTTTTTATTAACATAAAAAGCAGCGCAAGACCATGGACTTCTAGATTTACGAATTAATTTTTTGTTTAATAAATCCTGAATTTCTTTTTTACAAGTTTCAAGAAGTTCTGGATTCATTTGAATTGGTCTAGCCTTAGTTGGGATTTTCTTTTCAGAAAATTCATTTTCATAAGGTAGATCAACAACATGTTGTTTTCTGTTCCAAAAAGCATTTGGTAAATCCGAACAAATTGTTTTATGAATCTTTTCTAAACAATTTTGGATTTGGTTTTGAACTTGTTTTTGACACAGTTGTTCTTCTAATCGTTTAAGAGAGATCTCTTCTTTTAAAAAGTTTACTTGTTGTTGTTTTGAATGAAGATGATTTAAATATTTGATCCTAGGTTTCTGGGTAAAAGGAAATAGTATTTTCTTACCCAGATGTTGTTTTGAAATCTCATTCTCATCAGTCACGTATGGGAATAATAATTGGGCAAAGGGTGCACCAAGAATTATTTCAGATCCCATAACTTTGATTAAAATAAATGGGGTTTTAACTTTAAATCCCTTATTTTCAATAACAACATTTGAAACTTTGTACTGAACATCAACACGTGTTTTATTAACACCGTTGAATCTTTCAGTGGTTTTCTCAAAATATTTTATAGGAATGAGACCCTCTCTAAAACAATTATCGTCAGATCCCGTATCAAACAAAACAGTTTGTTCCAAAATAAATTCATCATTAATAATGATTTTTGCATGTATATGGAATTTTTGAAATAATACTTTTGAAATCAAATTTAAAAATGGTTCAGAAATATCATTTTCTTGATTATTTTCTGAAACATAATTTGTTTGAGTTTGAGGAGATGCTAATTGCATATCTTGAATTTGGGCTATGGCTTCAGCATGTGTTCCTTGTTGAAGTTTAATAAATCTAATTTCTTCTTTTATGTTGTTAACTTCTCTCTGAAGATCAGAAAGAGTTGCTTGTTTTGGAATATGTTTAAATTTTTCTAAAGTTTGAGTAAGGTCATATTTGTTTAAGGTATTTTGAGTTTTAGTTCTGGAAGAACTAGGTGTTTCAGTGAAAATATCTTTAAATTTTAAAAGATATTCTCCTTTATCAGAATCTGGAAGTTTTACAATGATATCAAGAAGTAAATCATGTTCCTTCGTGATAACATTAATTTCTGAAGATGATTTTTCAAAATCATTTTCTTGGATTTCATTTAAATCTTCAGAAGAGTTTGACTTTTCAAATTCAGAATCAGAAGAAGTTTCTATTAACAAATTGTTTATCTGTTCTATGACAGATTCCTCAATATTGTTCAATTTTTTAAACTTCTTAAGTTTTCTTGTAAGACTACAATATTTTGAAATATGGCCTTTTTTACCACATTTAAAACATGTAACCTTTTCATTGTTTTGAAAATCGTATTTTGGTTTACTACGAAATTCCTGTTTGAGTTTACGAGGAGGAGTATCGTATTTGTGTTTTTGGTAAATGTTTTTTGGTTTTTTGTGGTAATGTTTGTGATGGGTTTTCTTTTTAGGCTTAGACTGTTTACAGTTAGGAAGTCCAAACTGTTCACAGAATGTACCCAATTCACGTTTTTCAGATGCCTTTTCTTTGGCAAGCTGATGTTGGAGTTTGTCATCTTGACAAATCTTAAGAGCAGTTCCTTGGACTAAGAAATCAATTGTCCATAAGTCAAATACTCATAAGGGATTTTGCCATCATTTAAATTTCTAAGTTTTTCTCTAACCTTATTACCAATAGCTGTTGGTAATCCGACTAAGAATTTTTCTTTCCAAAATGGCTGGTTTGAATCTTCCCTAGTGAGAACTCGACTAAGGAACGTGTCCTTATACCATCTGAAATCAGACAGTGTTGCACACTTAAGATTTGAAAGAAGATCAGCAGATCTATCTTTCCATAGAGAAGGATCGCCAATAAAATGTTTAACAATTGTAAAAATTAAATGGTTTATGGAATCAGGAATTGGTTGGCCATTATGGGTAATGGGTGTTCCATCTGATTGTGTTTTAATTGATGAATAAATCATGTTTTTGTCTTCGTTTGAAAGATAAAAATCTCACCAACCTTTTAGTTGTCCAGTAAAACCAGATACTAAAAGATTAGTAATTTCTTCATCTGTATAATCATGTTGAGTTTGATAAGCGTTGCTTAACATGGTCATATGTTGAAGAATTTGAAGGATATTTGATTCATTTTGGCTGTCAATATTCCATTCATAAATATTGTCAGCACTAAAAGATTTAAAAGTTTGGTTAATTCTTTCTTCAACAAGAATGTCTGGAGGGCTAGCTCTATGGTAATAGAGTTTAGTTGGTTTTTTCCAGTATTGTTGGTTGATTTGAATTTGAGAATCATTAGATTCAGTTTCAGAAGTTTGGGAAGTTTGTGAATCTTTTTCAAGGTTATGAATATCCCCAGATTTGGGAGAATTTTCATCCTTTGGTTTAATGATTTGAGACTGAGGTGTCTCAGGGATAATAAGTTGTTTTTGTTGGGATTGTAGTTTAACCATTTTCTGTTGAATTTGCTCTAAAACATTAGATTTAGTTTTATTTTGTAAATCCATTTTCTGTTGTGGAGAAAATTCAAAAGGTTTAAACAAAGGAGTTTGAATTTTAAGTTCTGTTTTAGGTTTAGTTTCAAGAACAGATTGATTAGTTAAATGTTCACCTAAAACCTGAAGATATAAATTGGTATAATTGTTTTGTTCAACAATACCTTTTATATCAGCAGAATTCACTTCTTGCGAAGTTTGTTTAAATCTAAAAGGAGTTGCCCAAATGGGTTGATCTTTATCATCAACTCTTTTAGGAACTTGAATGGTTTTAACAGGAGGAAATTCAGAAGAAATAACTCCTTGTTCAGAGGTTTTCCAATCTTTTTTAAGGACTTCAATATCTTGAAAAAATGGATAATCCAAATTTTGATCTTGTGCATAAGCATCAAACCAATCAAAAAATAAAATATTCATTTGTATCAATCCAAGAAATTTATAAAATTTTTCTTGAACAGATTTTCTTTCAAGTCCTTTGAATTATTTAGAAACCATGTTCTCTGAGGAGTAAATTTTTCAGAATAAAATTCCTCTTGCAAAGCAACTTTGTTTATTTGAAAATTGTTTTCTAAAACGTTTACTTCTATAAGTTCACCTAATTGTGAAAAATCAGGAGACTCAATAGATCTTAAGTCTTCTTCCTTTTCATAATTAAGATGGGGAACATTTAAAGAATTATCAATTCCAGAAACTGAGACATTTGTTAAATCAGGTTTAGGAATTGTGTTTTCATAAGTTTGGTATGTGGAAGGTGTTGTTTGATGAGGGGGAATGTAGATTATGGATGGAGGTTTAGGTAAGGAAGAACAACTTCTCCTAGAAGACTGACTTCCTATAGATCTACAATCCTCATAGATTGAAGGTTGAGATCTATTTGTTTGTAAGTTAGATCTATCAAAAGATAGTTTTACAGTACCATCACTGGTTTGGATGATTCTACTAATATGAGGAACTAGATTAGGTATAGGCGGTGAAGCCTTTTCCATAATCCATTCATCAGGTAGAGTAACATCTTTCCACATAATGGTTCTGGGTATTGAAACATTAACTTTTGAAAAATCAGTTAAGAAAATAGTTGTTTGATCCTTTTCAGGAAGAATTTTTGCAAAAGTTGCGTTTGAATTTAAGACCTTATACTGCACTCTGTAAATTAGAGAAGCAGGTATAGATCCTGGTTTCATGTTTAATCCTCTAAATTGGATATTAAGTTTAAGAGCGTCTAATATGTTTTCATCATGAAGACCTATCGTCCTATCAGGAAAACAATTGAAATAGACTGGTCCATCATTTAAACGCATCTCAGCCGTAGCTAACAGGGAGTCTGCTGTAGTATAATGTCTAGCGTCTTGAAGACATACTAAACATGCTACATCAAGACCTTTCCTGATGAGAGGTTTAATGGCAACTTGAACACATCCTATATGAATATAGTTGTATTCTTGTTGGTGTTTTTTGATGGATTGTTTTGTAAGAAGGAAAAAATCCTTGTTTTCACTCCTAAGGGGAATTGATTCTTCAACAGTTCTGATTACATAATCAGACTTTGTGAACCATTTCCTATTAGGAATTTGGTAAAGTAAATTTGACGCGACTTCTGGCAAATTCCAATTGTCAATGTGTTGGTTTATATTCTCAAAAGAGATTTCTTGTTTAAAAATTTTGTTTTTTGTTGAAGAATTAGATTCCTCATCGTTTAGCGTAGAGTTTGATGGAGTAGAAGAAGAACTACTACTACCGTGTTTAGAAGAGAAAGAAAAAGAACGGAGAATTGAAGACATAATTTAAATTACAATTTAAATTACAGAATTTAAATGGAAGAAAGATAAAGGATGGAAAAATAAAGGAAAGTTGTAAAGAGCTGGAAGATAAAAAATAAAAACTGAAAGATAAAGACTGAATTAAAGATTCAGAATTTAAAGAGCATAAAGAAAAGAGCGAGAAAAATTCAGATTTTGAATCTCCCTTGCCTTGATATCATTACCATCTAGATCCATAATGGTGAAATCATTAAAACTTTATCATTTTTATGGTTTAAAAGATTTTATTAGGAGATTACTATGATTCCTCAAATATGATTCTAGCCAAAGACGTACATAATATCTATACTTATCATACACTACTGTGAGGACCAGTCGCTTGCCACATCACCTCGGGTCTTACAGCCATTCAATTCCTGACCAACGACTCATGTATGATAAGTAAGAACCATGTATAGGTAGACAGAGTCTACTGCTATCGAATACAGATTTTTAAATAATATTAATATGCTAATAAAAGTTTTAAAGACATAAAACGGATCTAGATCTAATCAAAACATCTCTACTTCACCTTCTGGCTCTGATACCAAGATGAGGGATTTTATTCCTCATCTTAGCAACTTCATTAAACCGCTTCATCAACGCCTTAAAACTAATCCTCCTCCTTGGACTGATGAACACTCTAAAATTGTAAAGCAGATCAAATCTCAGGTTAAGGAACTTCCTTGTCTTAACCTTCCTAATCCTTCTGCTTTCAAAATTGTTGAAACTGATGCCTCTGACATTGGTTATGGTGGCATTCTCAAACAAAAAATTGACGGAAATGAAAAAATTATTTCTTTTACCTCAAAACATTGGAATACTTCTCAGCAGAATTATTCCACAATCAAAAAAGAAATTTTAGCAATTGTTTTATGCATTTCCAAATTTCAATCTGATCTTTTAAACCAAAGATATATATATATATATATATATATATATATATATATATATATATATATATATATGTAATTTATCTTGCTCTACAATTAAATGTGAGCAAGAGTGAATGCATACTATAAGAATGATTCATGCTATAAACTAAATGCACATTTAGATTAGTTTATAAAAGGTTTATAAGATTATATAAGTAAGTTGAAACAACACTCCTCTTACATACTTATCTCGTATACCGTAAATCACGATTGAAAAGCTGCTTTTGAAGATTCCAATCGCTATTTTAAATGAACATTAATAGTTGAAAGAATTGTAATTTTTAATAAATTTAATTACTTAATCTACTTCTAACTCTCTTCCTTGATTTTTGTCATGCTTATTTAACAGGACTTATATTTTGTGTTAATAGAATATTGCATGTCATCTCTATTTATTTTAATATAAATATTTATTTTAATATAATTAATAAAAATTAAAAAAAGAAATAACATGTGTACTGGATAAAAATAAAAATATTAATCTATTTAGTTTAACTTTTTCTATTAAATATAATATAAATGACATAACGTTTCTTGAGTACTTTATCCTATTATTTTAGGATTAATGAAACAAAAAAAAATCCATAAACTTTTTATAAATTGAGTCTGACGTCATAAAATTTATTGAGTATAAAAATAAGGGAAATTCTATTTAAATACCATATGAATGTTCAAAATCCCAAAAGGTCTGTTAAAAAATTAAAAAAACATAAAGGTGATTGGGAGGAATCTGGAATTTTGAAATTTAAATGTTTTTGCTAAAATGCCCATCATATATTCTTTCTCTCTCCTCACCCTCTCTTCTTCTTCCCGAGACTTCCCGGCTGGCCGTTGGAAAGCTTGGGCCTTTTGTATCAATACAACTCTCCAATATTGTCTCCTCTGATTAAGATTGTGTCCTCGCTGTATCTCACTAAAGAAGACGGCCTTCGCCTTTCCATCCACGACATCCTCTCTCTCCCTCTCTCTCTCTCTCTTTGTACGTATCTCCAAAACAAAAATGAGAAGCATTTGAAGTAGAAAGGAATTGGTTAGGTGTTGAGGTTCTGAGAGGTAGAGCTAGGAGAGAAGATTTATGTAGCTCGGGGAAGAGTTTGGTTGATGATATTGGAGAAAGTCAGGAGGTTGAGAAAGAAAAAGGTGAACAATAGAAGACGGTGAACAATAATGAGATTGACAAAATTCATAATATGATTGACAAGTTTAGTAATGGTTTTGATAAAATCCGTAAGTACTGACAATATGTGTGAAAAGATTGACACCAATTGAGTAATGAGATTAACACAAATGTTGGTGAATCCTGACTTGCATGTTTTCATCAGCAAACGCTTTTGTAAGAACCATTACAATTCTTGTTAAAACCATTATTAAACTTGTCAATCCCATTACGAATTTTGGTGAAATGCCACAAATATTGGTGAATCCTGACTTGCATGTTTTCATTAGTAAACTCTTTTGTCACAACCACTACAATTCTTGTCAAAACTATTACTAAACTTATTAGTCCCATTACAAAATTTGATGAAATGCCATAAGTGTTGGTGAATCCTGACTTGTATGTTTTCATCAATAAACTCTTTTGTCAAAACCATTACAATTTTTATGAAAACCATTACTAAACTTGTTAATCCTAGTACGAATTTTGATGAAATGCCACAAATGTTGGTAAATCCTGACTTACATGTTTTCATCAGCAAACTCTTTTCTCAAAACCATTACAATTCTTGTCAAAACCAGAAATGTATAAGGAATTATCTTCTTGAACCACTTTCAAGATAACCATCACTGACTCGGCTCAGAAATAACTATTATCTTGGAAGCTATTCAAGTGTAAACAAGGAAATTAAAGGACAAATCACATAACAAAAGTAAACCAAATAACAGAATGAAAAGTAGAATGGAATTTTGTATTCATGCTATTTTGATGTATAATAAAGCTAGAATTTGAAGACCAGAAAATCCTTACAAAATTGAATCATTGCAAGCCAAGATCAACTAATACAAGCCAAAATGGAACCAAAAGAAACAAGACCCGAACTTTCTTTGAATCTAACTTCTTCTCTTCAGTGGGCTTCTTCTCCTGTAGTGGCTTCTACAACCCTGGTCACTACGTTTAGCCTCGACAATGAGAGCAAGATTTGGCGATTCAAGATGAGAGAAAGAAAGCCCAGGGGTTGGCTTGGGAGATTAGAGGATCGGAGAGAAGTGAGTGAGGAAGAGAGAGAAAGAGGAGAGAGATGAGAGTGAAGAGAAGGCATGAAGAAAGAGAGGCATTTTGGTAAAAAAAATTCAAACTTGAAAAACTCAAAGTCCTCTCCAATCATCTATATATCATTTCCATATGTTATCAGACTTTCTGAGATTTTAAAAATTCACAAGGTATTTAAATGTCTTTTTCCCATAAAAATATACATAAACTTTTTTTAAAACTTTTCTACATTGAGAAAAATACCATCTCTATCAAATTACAGGGATGCCTTTACTTTTTAAATATGTGGATCTCATCAAGTGCCCTTTTAAAATGCATTGAGTTTCATGCTCTCTCGCCTCGCCTCAGTCAAATTAAACTCTCTTTCCTTCTTAAGATGTTACCCTTCATCTCTCCCTTCTCTCTCTCATGCTTCTTCTGCACATCAACTCTCTCACTTTCAAGAAATTCTTGTGTTCATTCAGTGCACCACATCATTGGTACACTAACAAATGACAAGACAACAAGTCATATCCTCTTAATCTGATCTGTCACCTATTAATTTTATATAATTTGGTTTAAAATTTAATAATTTAAATTATTTTAATCAATTTTCCAGAAGCTTCCCTCCTACATCGAACTCCCTCCCGATTTCCTTCCCAATGCTGCTACTCTGTTCACCCACACTCTTCTTCATCGGTGACGCTCTGTTGTAAAGGGTTCTTGCCATCAACTAGCTCAAATATTGGTTGTCGGTCTCGCCATGATTCCCTTCTGTTTCTCTTCTCCCTGCTTACGTAAATAATGAGTTTCATCTCAATCAACCTAAATTGACCCCATCCCAGAGGTTGTGTTCAGTAAATGGGTGCAAAGCAGACGATGATTGTGTTTGGCAAAGGTGTGGTGAAGCAGACACATTTGATTGGAAAAGTTAGTGCTTTTGTTTAGGATTTGGGCTTCTCCTTCTTTAGTCTACAAAGTCATGCGGTGGATTAGGAGGCCGTGGTGATTAGTTCTAGCTTTTGGTTTAATCATCTAACCAAACATACACATTGATTATATTCTCTTCTCTCTTCGTCTGCAATTCCGACGATGCTTGGTGAAAGATATGGGTACTGAACAATGAAAGAGATGAGGATGGTACGAAACAATGAAAGAGATGAGCGTTAGACTATGTTTTGCAGTGTAACATTGAACAAGAAAATGTAAAAAAGGGCAAGAAGGAAAGAAAAAAGGTCAAAATAAGTAGGTGACATATCATATTGAGTACTTGCTTGGGTTGGCGGTAGAAGCTGATATTCTGACGTGATTTATAGTATACGAGGTAAGTATGAGAAATGAGTTTTATCTTGACTTACGTAAACGTGCGTCTTCAACGCCAACCCAAACAAGTCTTAAGAGGACATGACTTAGTGGCTTGCCATTTGTTAGTACACAAATGACGTTGTGCACCCAGTGCAGACAGGAATTTCTCCTCACTCTCACCCTCTTATATTGTTGAGAGACAAAAACACCAACCCTGAACATAAATTTTGCTAGGTGTCGCGGTGTGAACTAATGCCAACATCATAGTCACATTTCAAACACATCTCTCTGTAGCTTGAGCTTCATCAATGTAGGTAGGCAAATTCAAGCTTTTCATCTTTCTCTTGCTTGTTTTATTGGATGTTGATTACAACATTTTGTTGTTATATATATGTGTGTCAATGCGCGCGCGTGCACATATATGTATATGTATATATATGTATAAGAGCACAACTATAAGAGGAGTTACATACACACAAGCTGGCATATTTTTCTGCACCTTCTTTAATCAATCATTTGATTAGGAGCGTGATATTTATGTCGCAGGCAACTTGTACCGGAACATCATTGTCACTCCTCCATGATCGTTGTTCCTCACAGAAAAAGGTCCCTCCTCCACCTCACCCACTCCTGTTCATTCATCTTTATTTCCTTCTACACCCCTTAATCTCATCCTTCATATTATGATCTACCAGAATCACTGTGTTTTAAAGTATGAATCATCGTTTTAAAGTCCCTTCAGAGTTCAAGTGGTGTCAAATCATGATAATCCAAGATGGTGAAAATAACGGAAGCAAGGAACTGATTAGAAGTCCAAACCTCAATCAACTTAGCTCTCTGCGACAAGTAAAGGAAGATGTCGTTGAAACACGTTGTGGCCGTAACAAGGACAGAGTAGGGATGAAGTAACAGAACTCCATCATGGCCATCGGCAAGTTTGTATCCATCATTGAAAATGGAGATGAAGTGGCCAGGGTAGCTGAAGATGGGTGGAAGAGACCCAAATTCGGCTCCAATCAATTTGGCCTAGTCAAGAAAATGATCCATTATTTGAAAAAAATAGACCCCACCCATTCCTATGTGTACCAATTGAACTCTACAAATCACAGAGCATTGGGTATTGTAACCATGGAAATGATGTGTTAGCCACGAATGTGACTGGTGATGCAGGAACAATATTGGTATGCGTCATACTAATATCCATTTGTTCCATGTTCATAGTGGTAATTAGGCCCTTTTGAACATTAGCCTTAGTTTCACAATCAAAAATTAATCAATGATTGTGTATAAGTAAACTTAAGATCGTTCTTTCTTCTCGTTAAGTCATTTATTGATACTTAAATAATCTAAATGCCATGCAAATACAATGAAAATAAGGGGAAATGGGTTTTGAGTTTTTCAAATTAATAACTAAAAGAGTAATACAATTTTCTTAAAAGCAAAACTATTATGTTGGTATTTTTTTATAAAAATGGGATGTATATGATGAAATAAGTCTTGATATCAAAGCTAATGACTTTCCTAACTTCTTAAAATGATTTGGGAGTTAATTTATCATCAAATCAAATTGAAAACCTTAAGCAATCGCGTTGAGTTCAATTTGTCTAATTAATAACTATTCTTACGATCACATTCATAATCATCTCTTAAATAAATTATTAAAAACCACTTAATGTTTGTTTAAAAATCATTTTAAAGCACTTGTTTCCTCTTACATGAAAGTATAATTGTGACACTCGATATGAATTAACTCAATTACAAACCATAGTAGTCACATACAATGTATAATCTCATTAAGACATAAGGAAATAAGTTCAATACATAGTCTAAGAACAGCAAAGCAAAATTCAACAAGGACAAATGGACACTCATCCAAGTCTCATAAACATATACCAATTACAAAATCAAACCAAACAAATCACAATACATATAATGAGTTAATGAGAAACTAATAAACTCCCCTTTATAGCATATTGAAGCTCTAGCCACATTCTTCACCACCAAAACTTAAGAGAATATAGCTACATATAAGCTCAATTGCAACCTTAGCTTCTTCAAAAACACCTACCGAAATCTGTAAAACTCACTGGAAAATTGGAGATCTCGTCAGAAAACTCAAAGATCGCTGGAGAACTTATGAACGTTGTTAGTAAGATGGAGAATGAAGGTGGTTGTTGTTGATTAATATGAAGAAATGAAGGAATTGGGAGGAGTGAGGCTACCAAATTTTAAGTAGTACCACAAGTGTACAAGTCATAAAGTAATAAACTAATAAATCAAGGTCGTCTCATAGAGACTCAAAAATAATTACTGACTATCAAATTTCATAGGTTCATTTAAGTTGAATAAATCAAAGATAATGAGATTAATGAGAAATTTAAAGATAAGTAAAGAAAAATAGTAAACTAGTGTTTCAAAGATTTCAATCGAAAAAAAAACCTAAAGTGGCTAATCTTTTCTTTAAGTTTTAGAGTATGTAATTACCCAAATCTAGAGTCTTAATAGATATAAGTATCTCCTGATCACTTACATCCTTCTTTCAAATTAAAATTATTATTTTTAACAATATATTCAGGAGACAATAAATATCTAAATTCACTCTAACATGACTATATGGGTCCAATAGGTATATTCCTATCTTATTAGCAAATTAAAATAAATTTCAATATCACATTACTTAATCCTATGGTCCAATTAAGATCCCTTTTATAGGTATAATCAAAATTCTCCAATTTTATACTTAATGGTGATCAAGCACTAAATAAACAAGACATAACAAGATTAAGTAAGTAAGATAACATTAAGCATAATTTAATGGTTCAAACAAGCTCTAATCCAAGAATCAATTTATAACTATTCTAGGTTCAAAAGCAAATTAGTTATACATGACTATAATAAAATCCATGACAGAAAAATAATATTCAGATTCAAGGAGAAAGAAGGAAAGAAAAGAGAAAGCAAGACTGTTGAAGAATCCCTCAGTATGCTGAGAAAAACCAAATGCTACTGAATGTTCACTACTAAGATCTCTCCCTCCTTAATCATTCCTCTCCGTCGTCAAGGTCCGTTCTTGTTGTTGTTTAGATCTCTCCCCGAGAACTTCACCTCCTCTTCTATTTAGCACTTTTGGTCTTTTGATGCCTTGCGACACCTGTATCTTGCTTCCCGTTCTTGACTCTATTCAAACCTTTAATTGTAGGCCACATCTATATCTATCTGATCCAAAATCTCTTTCTACTAAATATATATCATATTAGTCTTTTGTGTGTGTGAGTGTGATGCCAACTCATGCCTCTTGCTCTCATGAGATTTGTTTCCTATAACTTTTTTTATCTTTATCTACCCATATTTTGTGCTGATTTGTGTCCTTGCACCATCTCTTTTAGTTGACATATTCTTCTAGCTTATAATCTCCTAAAAAATAAAAAAATATATGAATATTTTTTATATCAAAATCTATTTTTATCTTATAGTTAATTAGAGTATATATAGACAAATATATAAAAGATAATTAAATAAATATAAAATAGTAATAAATCTATTCAAATATATAATTATAAAATATATAATGGAGACAGTGAAAGTGGTGGTGAGAGACGAAGGATGGGAAGAGTCAGTAATGGTATAGTAAGGAAAGAAAGCCGGCGATTAGGACTGGAGAGGGAGACTGATAGTTTCTGGTGGTGAAGCCTATTGGTGGTGAGAGGAAGATAAAGAAGAAGGTATTGTGATACCCGATGAACTGTGCTATAATTTCTGGCATGTAAAATAGTGATGGTGGCGTGAGAGCTAAAGAGAACGAAGGTAGAGAGAGGAAGGGCATTAGCCAAGCTTCTGATTTTGCTTCATAATGCTCTTTGTTCTGGTTATCATAATCACCATAGATGTGCCATCTGTGATCTCCACTAATCTCTCTCTAGTTTCCTTTCTCAGTCTGTGGAACTGTGAAACTATCAAACTCTGTTTCTCCCCAGAACAAGGTCGTCGATGATGAAAGTAAGGTGAAGAGGGAGGTCTTTGAAGGTGGTGGTGGCTCTTTGTCTCTTTCCCTCTCCTCTCCAAGCTCTTTCTGATCAAACTAAGTTCTCTGATATCCAGCAAGAATTGTTGTAAATGTTGTGTGTGAGTGTGTCAAAGGAATATGTCTCATATAACTCAAGATTGGGAACGCCTTAGTATACAATTAAATATGAGCTTGAGTTAGTAAAAAGACTGATAAGAGGAGTCTTTGAACTGACAGTTGGATTTTTAATTGAATGGTTTTAATGACTTTTAAAAGGTTTTATTACATTAAATTGTCATTAATACTTGTTTTGTAACTGTCATTTTAATTTTTATTAAACCGTCGTTAATGGTCATTATTACTGTTCAATGACAGTCACATGATTTCTACCTATAAAAGGCAATGTATAAAGTAAATTCAAGAACATCAAGGTAAGAGCACCGAGGTCTAGTGATACTGAGGTCCTCGAGCTCCTCTCCTCTCTCTCTCTCTCTTTCTGAGTTACACTGATATATTTATGCAGTTCTATCACCCTGTTTTCTGTAGGAAGGTTTATTTTTATCCTTAGGAGTGCCACTCTTAATCTACTAAGGAGGTTGTGAAATATCTCTTAAGAACAACGTCCTTAGACGTGACTCGAACTATTTGTTTATTGTATTTTAATAGGTGCTGCCGCTAACAATTTGTATAGTGTGACGTGCTAGCGCTAACAAGAGTCTCGCGGCACTCAAAAACAGGTTCTGGTCTTTGTAGAGTCTATATTATCACAAGGATGAAGAAGCATAGTATGCGTTTTGACTAGGGATCTAAATGAAAATTTTGAAAATGTTTGTGGGGTCAACTACAATTTTCAAAACATCTATGCCCTTTTTTGTCATTTTATCTGGTCCTTTTTCATAGATTTGCAATTTCCTGAAATTTTGGGATCTTTTCTATAATTTTTCCTAGTTCTAAAAAATATTAATTCTAACTCCAATTGACATTTTCCTAATTCTTCAACTTTTCTTCCAAAACATCTACGATGCAAGATTCAGTACAAGGTAGCATTAAAAGTCGAAGAAATCATTTGCATGAATAATTAACAAATTATGACCATGTTGCCCCTAATTACACACAAATGTCCCTAACTCAAATTAGTACTTAATCATGCATTAATGTCATAAGAAATGCGTTAAAAATCCCAATTTAATCATGAAAAAGCCTATAAAAATATAGTTCAATCAAGTGGTACCTTTACAAAGGTCTATAATGACTACTTCGGCAGCAATTGACACACTGATAGCAGATGCTGAAGAAATTTCACTCTCTGGTAAAAGAATGGTAGAATCAAAGCCTTTAGTGTGGATGGTAGGTGGCAGCGACAACGAAGGGTCTTTACAGATTAGATCATCTCTCTCAGTACTTTATTCTAAGGAAAGCTTTATATCTCGCTGTAAATAAGATTCATGCCCTGGTAGTAGGTGAACTATAGACCCAAGACTTGAGAAGATTGAGGCTTATCAATTAATCCTATGCATTTCATCATTGCTTCAATTCAGTCCAAGCTACAAGAATTCTTCAACGCAATGTCAACGGTGGTAGCCTTGGTTTGAACAAGCCAAGACGAATCATCTATATTAGACTTAACAATGGTGTTAAATTTAGAATCTAGTAATTCTATGTTAGAACTTATCAAATCTAAGGATGAAATAAGACAATCAATCTTTGTAACCATATTAGAAGAACAATGTTTGAACTGCTTGATCCCAGCTTCGAGCTCATCCAGATAGGCTTCATTGATATCCTTATCTATGGCAGAAGGGGTTCTCTCAATGAAACCATTAATTGTAATGGTCATAAAATAACTCACAAATATAATGGGTGGAAACAAGAATTATATATATAATCTGACACTATAACGGTCAGTCACATATTATAATCGCAGTGCAGAAGGAATTTCACAAGAAAAAGAATAGAGTAGCGGAATTCCAGAAAGGGGAAGAATAGCCACAGAGAAAGAGAAAATTCCCAAGAATGGGACTAGAGAGAAGATCACACACAAATCATCCACTCCTCACTAACTGTATTTGTACTTATTATATATTGAGGTGTTGCCTTCCAAATTATGCAGCTTCTTCTCATTGTGACAAGCATGTGACTTTTACTTGGGTATTCTCTTGGATCAATCATTAGGCCCAAGCCATGTGAGTCAATTGTCAGGCCCACGTCATGTGAGTCTATTACATCAAGATATGAGAGAGAATAGAGAGAGGGGTAAGGATGGGCAAAATCAAACCGAAACCGAAAATTGAACCGAACTGAATCAATTTCGGTCTTTTCGGTGTTCGGTGTATATTCGGTTTTTTTCCAGTGTTCGGTTCGGTTTCTTAAAACAAAAATCGGTTTAAATAGGATAACTGAAAAAGAATATAAAGAATACACCATATAATATTTTTTCACTGTTGTTCCTCATGCAATTGAGTGTTAATATTATATTTTATTTTTACTTTTTCCTTATTTTAATTTTTACAGTTTTCCTTGTTTTTGAGGTTAGTCTATTTATAATTTGTATTAAATTTTGCTTGTTGAAAATCTAGATATTCTAATTCAATTATGAAGGCCCAAAAATTTCAATTTTATCTAAAAAAACTAAAAACTAGCCCAATTATTTTGGTTATTTTGATTCAGTTATCTTCTACTATATAGTACTACTTTAGTCCTATTTAGATGGTAGAAATATAAGAAAAATTTAGTCATATTTATATGTCACGTTATTAAATTTTTCATATAAATATATAATCTTGCATTTCATTTATTATGTATAGAAATTTGTTCTCATGGGTATAATGTATACTAAATATGAATTAATTTAGAAAACTATTAAATTTTACGATAAAATTAATGAGGATTAAAATTTTTATCAATTTTAATGAAATATGTTGGAAGTAGCATGAGGAGTAAATGGGAAGAAAACAAAAGCTTGATAATCACAACTTCATTGTCCTTGCAAGTTACACTAACATGTGATGACTGGCTCCTCAGTCTCCTACCTAATGACATGTATTATAAACTTTCGATCTAATTAATAATTTGGAAATTAAGTCATCAAATGATGTTTGAAAGTCATAAGAGACTATTCAAATGTTAATGAAACATACACTATTCCCATGGTCCCGTTTCTATTTTTATATTAACGAGCATGTGCATCCCGTGCGTTGCACGGATTGTTCATGCTTTATGCATATTATTACTATCAAACTTTGCTAAGTAACATTTTTCCTTCTCAAATCTTATACATATGTACTGCAAAATAATTCGCATATATACATACATTTGCGTGTTATCATCATTACATCGCATGCACTTGTTCACCACTAAATATTGTAAAGTAAGAAATGACTTTGTAAGTCAATACACTTATAACTAACAAAAGTATGATTACACATCTATATTTCTAAACACTTCCTTGTACACAACATTCTATTTGACCTAGAGTCTTCTGTTCCCACCACAATCTTAAGTCCATCCATACTTCTCACTCTCGAGAGGGCAACATATAGTTGGTCGTGAGTGAAAACTGGTTTTGAGAGATACAATCCAACATGACGTAAAGATTGTCCTTGACTTTTATTGATTGTCATAGCAAATGAAAGTGTAATTGGGAATTGCCTTCGTTGCATGCGAAATGGCCATCTAAATTCAGAAGGATTCATGTCCATTCTATGTATCAAGACCTTGTCATTTGGCTTTGAACCATTTAATATCATTGCCTCAATAACCTTCTTCCCTACCATAGTTACTCGAAGGCGGGTTCCATTACACAATCCAGATGCCTGATCAATATTTCTTAATAACATGATGGGTGCACCAACTTTCAAGATAAGCTTATGAGGGGGTAAACCAGAAGAAGTTATTGTGTTCAGGAATTCAGTTGTGTACAGATTGTCAAAAGTGTCAGAATCTTCGGTTGACTTGTAAACTGAGTCACAACTTAGGAACTCGAACTGCTCCCCTAGTAGCATGGAACACATATGATCATTGATCTTTGCAACCATTTCAATTGTTGGGGCTAGGATCGCTCTTTCATTGAAGTATTCATTCGATGTTAAATTGTCAAGGAGGTCTTTATATGTTGTTTGTATGATTGCATGCATTGGATTATTGCAATTTCCAATCAAAACTTCATTTGGTATTTCTACATCCGCAACACCATCAATCGAATCTCCTAAATTGCCATCACCAACATCTAGTAACCATTTTGAGAACCATTCGATTTTTCGGTTCATATTGGGGTCATTTGTTTGTTTAAGGTGTATGTTTTTTGTCAACCTGAAAATTGTGCAATATTGCCATAAGTGAGAAGAAGTTATACATGTATTAACTATAGTTGCCCTTGTACCTTTAGGAATCACCGGAAGTATTTGCCTAAAATCACCACCCATAATAATGCATTTGCCCCCAAATGGCAAGTTAGAATGCATTATATCCTTAAGAGTTCTGTCAAAGGCTTCTACACAGTAACGTTGAACTACAGGGGCCTCATCCCAGATAATCAACTTTGTGCTCTTAATTAGGTTTGCTAGTGCTGAGTTTTGCCAAATCGAACAAATTGAGAACTCTATAACTTGAATCGGTATTGAAAACCTTGAATGTGCTGTTCTTCCTGAGGGTAGTAGTGTCGTTGCTATTCCACTTGATGCAACAGTTAGTACAATATCCCCCTTTAAACGGATATTTGACGCCAATACATTCCATAAGAAGGTTTTGCCGGTACCTCCATACCTATAGACAAAGAAGAAACCTCCATGAGGTAATTACAATGATGCCATTACTTTGTCATATACATACCTTTGGTCTGAATTTAGTGACCTCAGCAATGACTCTGATTGTGATCTCAAAGACTCTTTGTCATACCTCAACTCTTGTAGAATTAAATGGTTGCTAGTGTCAATGATTGGTATTTTTTTTGGAATTGGAAGTGTGGTAAAGTCATGCAAACTCTTGCCATTTTGATGAAGGAGGGCATCAATTTCTCTGAGCGCAGCTTGTTCCTTTTCACTCGTTGGTATGTGGATACCTGTAAATTTGTTTGGAGGCCAACTATAAGAAAAATTATCATAATAACTTATGTCAAGGATATGAAAGGAATTACAAAATAAGATATTTGTTCATATAAAATGACCTGAGTTTGTTTGAGAAATGTAGAACATATCTTCTGAAAGAAATTTAGATGTTTCTATCTAGACATAATCAGGATGTTGCAAGGAATCACACAGCAACATTGTGACAAATAACTTCCGTAAAGAACGCCCAGATGCCCAAAAAGATGCTTCTTCAATTGCGGAGACATATTCTCTATCGTCATCTAATAAACCACGTGCAAAACAGGCCTCCTTGAAGGTTTTGTATATAACTCCATCAACTATTTTAACCTGATCAAAAGATGATGGTTTGTGAACTTGTGTTAAAAGAACACGAAGGTAATAGAGTTTGCCAGCTGATGGTGAGACATGAGCCATTCTATCGACAGAGAATCCTCTTTCCCTTCTCTTCCATTGCCGCTTATCCTTTTGATATACATAATGATTGGGGAATTCTGAGTAAGTCAATGTTTGAGCAAGAGTGTCATTTATATTAATTTTCATCAATGATAGAAATTGTGATTCACAAACTCGCGGCTTATCAATCAACTCAAAAACATCCTCAGTACTTGCATAAATAACAAATTGTTGATTTGGGAGGTGAAAACTTAGTCTCTCCACAGAAGGATATCTATGGTGGATAGAAAACCCAAAAATTCGCCATGATGCTTCGCATGCTGAAATATAACGGCAATTATAATATTGTTGTATCTCGTCTATGACTTCTCTACCAGTGCCATCATGACTGTTATCAAACAATCCAACCACAACTCTATCGTTCCCTTTACTGATATACTTGAATAAGTATTTAATAGCAGTTGAGTGATTACATTTTTCAACATTTATGTGTGCATGAAACATCTGTAACAGAATTGGATTATAGGGAATAACATACAGGTTGTCTAGAGGAACCCCTTTTAATTGAATTGTCCGTCCATCATCCCTTCGTCGATATGTTGGGAAACCATCTTCATCTATTGTAGTATGTTCAACAAATATCTTTGGGAAATACTTGTTGCATTTCTTATCTTTCATGCATGGAGCATTCGGCTTGGTTGGTCCACAAGGTCCATGGATCATGAACCTCTTAACTAACTCATGCAACTGTAGCGAAGAATCCTCATTTGGAATTTCCGCTGAAATCATATTGTCAATTGATTCCGGATCAGATGGCTTGTCTTTTCCTTCTAGAAATAAGAGGATATGTGCATGAGGCAAACCTCTTTTTTGGAACTCAATAGTATAGATCTCTGTGCCATATAAAGGATAATATAATTGTTAGTATAAAACATCGACATTTCGTCAGTCAAACATTTGTAAACCAAAACCATGATTGTAGATATAAGTAAATATTATACCTGCACGAATTTTGCCAAATATCTTTTTATTTTTCAATGTCTTCATCAATGAGGCCAACTTCATTTGAAAAATCCTAGATAGTTGATGCGGGCAATCTGAAGGATGTAGATTAAGTTGCTCACAATATCTAGTAATTTCAGGCCAAGCTGGATTGCATGTGAAAGTGATGAATAGATCAGGGTAGCCAATAGTTCTGCATATTTCCATTGCATCTTGGTAATTTCTTATCATATATCTTGCTCCTCTAGTGAATGATGGTGGGAGTATAATTCGTTTCCCTATGGAAGAAGCATCTGTCTCTCCACTTATTAACGCATCTGACAATTCTTGGTATAAATCAGCTCTTAGCTCCTTTTGGTGAGTTCTAATCCACAATAATCTTTGTGACTCAATCATAGTGTACCCATCAATAATGAACTGTTGGAGCAACCTCGAAGCATGTTGTAATAAAGAGAGCTCATTTTCCCTAATCATTAATCTGTAACTAAGGAACTCACGAATGCTAACCCTTTTACATGTCTTTGTTATGATCAATGTCTCCTCTCTATGCTGAATGTCATCTCTATAACCATCTTCACCAAACGAGAATAGTATCGGGTACTGAAGAGGTAGATAAGAAGGATGTAATTCATTGATTCTTTCAAGTTTTCCTGTGTGTGTTTCCAAAATGATAGATCTAACGCCAAAATTGATATCTATGTCACCAACAATTAATGCTGTAACTTCTAATGTAGTTGGTAAATTGTATGTTCGCCCATCGTGCTGTCTACTACCAATCAAACACATCTTAAATGTAGTTGGAGATGAATTGATAGCATATTCGAGGCCAAACGAAATTGTTGGACAAATGGATTTATCTCATCCAATTGGTTCTTTATTTGATCAACAATAAGTAGGTCAATTGAATCCTCCTTTTGATGCTTGCTGCATGCAAGAAAAAATAACTTTCAACCAAATTCAAAGAAGATGATTAATAAAGGCATAATGTTGTTTGATAATTATATAGTTGACTACCTCACTGCTGCAATTCGGTTGTAAACTTCATTCTTAGTGTCATGAATATAGAGCTGAGAGAATACAGATCTAGCACCTTCAGGTGGTAATAAAGAGCCAATAGTATGGTAATTAATCCCTGATAATACAAATGTGTATGGGCCATCACTAGAATTCATTGAATGATCAATTTTGCCTCCCATTGATGTGAATGAGAACATGTTATTATACTGTCTAATGTTTGCATGGAAATTGCATGAAAATGCAGATTCCTTGTTGAGAAATAGATTTTGAAATAAGAGTGGAGGCATTGCTAGCAGAGGAAGAACAACCTTGCCTTTCAAGCAACATAGTGAAAATATATCTACATTTTTTTGTTTCCTATCCTTCTTGACTCTTTCATTGAACCATATTTTTGCATGGCAAAACTTGCATATATAGATTAGGTCACCTTCATCTGTCCATGTATTTTTGTTAGTCTTTATGAACAACAGTCAAATAATGGCCGAGTAATGTAAGTTAAAAATCTTGTATTGTCATATTGATAATGCAATTGAGAAATACAAACCTTGATATGAAATTTCTTTAGATCCATTTCCTCTTAGTGGGCCATTCTTTGGCTGTTTATCCCCTATCGATTCGTCTTCAATATCATTTGGTAAGGAAACATAAATGATTACATAAATTCATTTAGCCATGACTTTAGCGTACATAATGCCATTTAATCATAAAATATATTGTTCGTGGAAAACGTATTAAGAAATGATAATAACCTTCACTATCTGCTTCACTATCATGCCATTGTTCCTCTTTAACATTGATCTCTATGTTCTTGTAATGTGCTTCTTGTTGAACAACTTCATTAGAAGAACATTTAATGCAATGTCAAATAACCATAATTGGTGGGAAAAAAGTACAGGTTAATAGAGGAATAGGGACTTAGGTGAAGCGAATAAGGGTATAATGTGGGAAAATAAAAAAACACATCTATATAGTATATTACCTGTTCCTTTTGTCATTATATTATAGTAAAAAAGTTTTATAGACCTAATAGACAATGCTAATATTTAATGACCAAGCTCATATTGATATCAACATGTGATATTAAATTATGCTAATTAAGTCCAACTTATCATTGAATATCATTTCATACAAAAGACAAAGAAAATAAAGTATGTGGAACCCAAGAGCATGCATACCAATGGTAGTGGAGGCAGACAATACATGTTGTGTAATAGAACTTTCACTTTGCTTTGTAGTCGCAGATCTTTTATTGTTGATATTAGTAGTAGAATCTTCATTTAGTTCAATCCCTCTAAACCTTACAGACTTGCATTTCCATACATGCTTGAAATGGTCATTATTAGCAGCATCTGAAATGGAAAGGATGCAGGTTACTCAATTTAGTATGAGAAGATATCTGTGTGTCATGCTATAGCTAAGTTTATCCTCATTAGCTCATATATATTAAATGGGTAAAGTAAACATACCTTCAAAATGTGTAGCTAAGTTTGATTGAACATTATTTGTATCCTTTAAAGCAGAAGCTCTTATTGCTCTTCGTCGACCATTCCTTCTAGCTTGAGAAGGCTTAGTCTGTACTAATGATGGTTGAGTGAACATAGCATCAAACAGTGATGGTGTGTTTTCTTGAGACCCAGAAATGCTTCTTCCAATACAGGAGAGGGGTGGAATGGCATTAGAAGTCTCATTTGTACTGGTTATGAGGTTGCAATTATTAAAGACAATAATCCAATGGTATTATTTTTATCTTACTTTGTTCATAATATTACATTATGTAATATTCCCTCTAAGGACTTCTTCCTTACTAATAATATGTATAGTAGGGATGCATGAATTAAATTAGTTAGACAACTATTATTTAGAGAACAGAATTGCAATTTATCAAGGAGCTATACGAAGTAGCGCTAAAATAAGTGATTATACCCATGGAGATATAGTAGTTGTTCAAATATAACGTAGATTAAAATGAACGTAATAACTGACAGTGAAAATCCAAAAACAAATTACTTTCTTTAAAGATATTCTTAATTTGCACACAAATCGGAGTTGACATAAAGGCATAAAAAGTACAGGTTAAAGGGAAATATTTCAACACTGAAAAAATAATTGAAACATAAGGACTACAATACAATATCACTACTTCTCTTGATTTAGAATCTTAGTAAGTCTTCCATCCTGACTTGGGTTGGCCAATAGTTGGGCATGTTTTGCAGAATGCTCCTTGGTTCCACCCCTCTTCGTGTAGCTCCTTCTCTTGTCGTTTATAGCTGGTTGGGTGACATGCTCAGTTATGTTAGGGAGAGTATCATCATCCACATCTATAGTATCTTGAGCAATATGATTAGAAGCTGGTACAACCAATTCATTAACAACATCATTGGTCTCTTTACATGCTTGAGATGCAAACCTATTGTCCTATTTGGAGAAATTGAACAATTTAGAATATAAAAGTAGCATGTAATAAGTAGTAAAATTTTTAAACATTACAGGAAAAACCTGATCTGGTTCAAGCATAGTTAACCCAACCTCCTGTAAAGTAAAGTTATTAGAGTAATTTCCAAAATCTTCGTAATTATTAGTTACTATTAATTGCCATCATGGGCAAATGGAAATTGAGCATAACCTCAGCAGAGATAGCATCAAACTGACTGATTAAGTCCTCGCATACAGTAAATTCAACTGCAGAAATGCTTGATCCTGGAAATTTTTTTATTATAATCATTGATTTTGATCTTGAGCAACAACTTCTTCCCAATTGGATTATCTAGAGATTTCGAAAAGCTATCGTTACGCTTGCCCTAGATGTATAAACAATTTTAGAAATTATAGAACTAACAACTGATTAACAGGATATAACAGAGAATATATTAAGACAATATGCCTCAGGAAGAGTCAATTTTAGTTGTGAGGCAGTTGTATCCATTAATTGCATTACAAGCTTGTCCCAAAATATGACAGAAGTGGAACT
Organism: Albizia julibrissin; assembly: GCA_037074505.1. Classification (NCBI taxonomy): domain Eukaryota; kingdom Viridiplantae; phylum Streptophyta; class Magnoliopsida; order Fabales; family Fabaceae; genus Albizia; species Albizia julibrissin. The sequence continues at coordinate 36,381,313 of CM073483.1, read as the reverse complement.
ACTTTCATCTTTGACAATATAGTGTAGCTTCATCCTATATAAATATAGATATCAGTAATGTTAGAATATAAGGAACTACAATATATAATACTATGATGGCTCATGTGAAATAGTGAAGTTTGGAAATATACTTAGGCTCAAAGGACTAACGATATGATGAATTAATGGGGGATTTATAGGTAGGACAAAACAATGGACTATTAGGATTATTCTCATCCTTATGTTTTGCTTTTACAGAACACTTGGTGTACCCATTGTAGCTCCACCCATATTTTGATTCAAATTTGATAATCTCACAATTCAGCACAAAAGTAGTTCCTTGAGATAGAAAATTACTTATAAGCAATAAACATTGAAATACTTAGTAACACTATATATGTTACTCACAAATGGTTGGTCTCCAATATTTGCAATGTCAAGCTTGTTTTGAGTGTAAAGAGAGCTATTTTCAGAAATATGGCTTGTTTGTATATGCATTGACTAAGTTGGTACAGTTAGTAAAGGTGAACTTCGATCTTTGGAACTAAAACATGGGAATAAAAGACCACAATGAATGTTTTTTTATAAAGTGATTACTTTATTGTCTTGTATAGTTATCAAACCTTTGAATTAAGTCCTCGACCTCTTTCATTGTAGGGTTGAAATAAACCCTTGTGACAGTGAAAGAGCTGGATAGTTGACGATTCTCTACAGTAACATGAGAAGAATATTAATTGATAAGAAAATACATATAAAAGTGGTATTTGTTATAACTAAACAATGGTAATGTAGAACAAAATCCAAGGATAACAAAGAAGAAAAAGCATTACTATCTCCAGTCCAACCAAGCTTAGCTAGATTCAAGAGGACTACAACTGGAGTGTCATTGTTTTCCAGCTGAGCAATATAAGCATCTGAAGCACAATTGTCAAACAAAACACACTTTATCTCGTTTTCCCTGAAAAGTAACATGTGTAATCACTTATAGTAGAACACTAATAAGAATGAAACAAATATGAGAGTATAAGAGTATATGTGCATTACTCAACATCGGACAATATCATCCTGAGCCAGTGTTTTGTCTTATTATCCTTTTGTTGCTCTTCAAGAGAACCAATACACTTAACAAAAGCAAGGACATCTGCATACATACATCTATATAACTTTTATTGCTTAAATACATATGCAAAATAGCAAATACAACCCAGCAAAGAGCAATGGTATATTTGAGTGAACCCAAACTTATAACAATCAGATTAAGCTAATTAAAGTAAAAGTAAATATGTGATGATATTGAAAAAACTGTCAGGAAATCCAATACCAAATAGATGAGTAATATCCTCGTCATCTGGAAGACTCAAAATTTCAGCTATAGATTTGAATGAATAAGAGAAGAGTGGCAGGATATCATGCTTTTCCATTATAGATGTATGAGTTGTGAAAGTGAGCTTATATGGATGAGTTGTTGGCCTGTATTTAAAATTGTTTGATGAGATAATGAAATTTTTGAATTCATAAATATTCCCATCTTTAATGAACTCGCAAAATCTGTTATGCATGGACTTGATGAGCACACTGGCTTGAATCTTGGTCCCCTGTGTGAGAATGTATCAAGGATGAGTAAACTATTGAATATAGTATTTAATATGTAAAATGAGACCTAAAATAGCTATACCTGAGCATCAACCAACAACAGAGAAACACAACAAAGTTCATTTGGATCGGTTTTCTGATATACATTCCACTTGCGTAAAACTCTAACTACAATGGTTCAGAGGTCAAATCCACCATGAATATCGATAGGCAATGTTGGGCTAGACATGGTTGAGTTGGAGAAAGTAAGTATGAGAGGGAAGGCAATATGCTTGGGACGAATATTTTATGATGAGGGGTGGTAAAGGGGTTAATTAGAACTCATCAATAATCATTTTATGGATCTATTATAAAGACCTATGTCCATATATATATGGGACTATGAGACCTTGTAGAAGCAGAAGAAGAGATAAACAGAATTATTATTATGTTGTGAAAGAGATAATATATAATATATAGTATATAATATATAATATCCCACAATAATAAATATGGCACCCCAAATAGCTCCCATCCTCACACCAACAAAACCCATACCAATATTATGTGTATCTCTGAAAAGCCATCCCCTTTAGTCTATGTTTAAAGTCCAAAGATGCTTCCTTCCAAGATTCGGTTATAAATCATTTCCCAACTTTCTACTGTTTTTTTCCATTTTCTTTTTTGTGCAATTATTTAACGGTGAAATTATGTATCCCTCAACTTTATGTTATTTTAAATAAATCAATTTAAACTTTCAAACTTTTCAATGAATATCCCTAAACTCTTACATTTATGTAAATAACTCCCTTACTAATAGTTTTGTTCATTAGTTTTAACTCATATTATTAAAGTTTAATCTCTCTACTGTGTATGAAATATCCCAAGGCTGTGGCTTCTGATTGTTGTAGGTGACTTTTATTTATAGACCGACAAAATGGGTTACGTACGGTGCCAAATAATAATGGTGAGTAATAAGAAATTAATTATGTTATTCTCAGTTTTTGTGAGTAAATGGTGAAAAAAAAATCAATGAATGGAACCTGAGTTAGCGTGTGGTCCAAAAGGAATAGTCCTGTTTGTGGGTAAATGGAAAAAAGAAAAGTCGAATAGAAATAGTTGATGGAGACAATGAGACTTTAATTTTAGAATTATATTCTCAGGGGATACACTAACTTGTGTTTTGTTGGCTTATGCGTCAAACATTGTTGAAGAGAATCTGAGCTAAGCAAAAGATGGATTATAATGGTGGGTATAGTATAATGATGGTCCTAAGCATAATAATTAAAGAGTAGTGGAAAAAATATCAATGAATGGAACCTGAGTTAGCGTGTGGTCTAAAAGGAATAGTCTTGTTTGTTAGCAAATGGAAAAAAAGAAAAGTTGAATAGAAATAGTTGATGGAGAAAATGAGACTTTAATTTTAGAATTATATTCTGAGGGGATGCACTAACTTGTGTTTTGTTGGCTTATTCGTCAAACATTGTTGAAGAGAATCTAAAAGCTAAGCAAAAGATGGATTATAATGGTGGGTATAGTATAATGATGGTCCTAAGCATAATAATTAAAGAGTAGTGGTCATAATTATTACTGTTCATAAGAGCACTGGTCATTAAACAATGCAAACACTAACTTGTGCTTTGTCGGCTTATGCGTCAAACATTGTTGAAGAGAATCTAAGAGCTAAGCAAAAGATGGATTATAATGGTGGGTATAGTACAAGGATGATCCTAAGCATAAAGGGTACTTTTCTGTAATTTACGCTGATATAAGGCCAGAAAAATCAGTTGCATAGGTGGAAGACGGGTTTTTTGGACTAAACCGGAAATTTAGGAATTGAGGGTACTATTCTGTAATTTACTGATTCATGGAAAAAGTCCATATAGTCAATAAAAATTTATGGAAAAAATAATGACTTCAAAAAGATAACGTAGGAATAAGATTGAAAAAAAAACTAAAAGGACTGAGAAATGAGTAGTATAACAATAATTGTTTCAAATTTGTCCAAACTACTTTTTCTTCAGTAAGTGCATGTGAGAGAGTGAAGGTACATGTTATTTGCCCAGAAGAGTAGAAATAATTACTTTAAAAAGACAGCATGAGAATAAGAGCGTTCCTACATGATGGAGCATCAAAGTTTTAATGGAAAAAATGTGATTGGATAATTTTTATAGTCAACAAAATCAATTTGGGATTTTAAACTTTTAGTGATAAATTTCCCAAGAAAAATAATTGGGATGGGTAAACTTAGGTGAAGAAAAGTAGGTAAACTTGTGTTTTGTTGGCTTATGCGTCAAACATTGTTGAAGAGAATCTAAAAGCTAAGCAAAAGATGGATTATAATGGTGGGTATAGTACAAAGATGGACCTACACATAATAATTAAAGAGTAGTGGTCATAATTATTACTGTTCATAAGAGCAATGGTCATTAAACAATGCAAACACTAACTTGTGTTTTGTCGGCTTATGCGTCAAACATTTTTGAAGAGGATCAAAGAGCTAAGCAAAAGATGGATTATAATGATGGGTATAGTACAAGGATGGTCCTAAGCACAAGGGGTACTTTTCTTTAATTTACACTGATATAAGGCCAGAAAAATCAGTTGCATAGGTGAAAGATGGGTTTTTGGACTAAACCGGTAATTTAGGAATTGAGGGTACTGTTCTATAATTTACTTATTCATGGAAAAAGTCCATATAGTCAATAAAAATTTATGGAAAAAATAATGACTTCAAAAAGACAACATAGGAATAAGATTGAAAAAAAAACTAAAAGGATTGAGAAATGAGTAGTATAACAATAATTGTTTCAAATTTGTCCAAACTACTTTTTCTTCAGTAAGTGCATGTGAGAGAGTGAAGGTACATGTTATTTGCCCAGAAGAGTAGAAATAATTACTTTAAAAAGACAGCATTAGAATAAGAGCATTCCTACATGATGGAGCATCAAAGTTTTAATGGAAAAAAATGTGATTGGATAATTTTTATAGTCAACAAAATCAATTTGAGATTTTAAACTTTTAGTGATAAATTTCCCAAGCAAAACAATTGGGATGGGTAAACTTAGGTGAAGAAAAGTAGGTAAAAATAAAAGTCCAAGAATTCTAAAAACATATCGATAATGCTCATTTAGAATTTAGAAGTTAAGATGAAAAGAAACCATACAATTAATAAGATGCATCTTAAGAGTTAAGAATAACTCTTTACTCTGTCATCTTTACACACCCCATGCATCTAATAGTTTTACTATCTAATAGATAAATTAAGGCCTTTTTTTACAACCGAAGAGTTGTATCTGGATCTTGCTTCTGTAGAGTGTTATCTGGATCCTGCTTCTGAAAGTTATCTGAAAATTGCCCACCTATTTTCCTGACTAATAGATCCGGTTCAGGTGCATAGGTTTGCAATTGATCAATCAGCTAGTCAGCAGTTGGTGCAGAAATTATGGTCTGACGAGTTGCTTGGGGTATGAATCCTGTTTCCACAGCACGATCAAAAAAAGACAATAGATCATCATAAAAACCATTAACATTTAACAATCCTAATGGCTTTTTGTGAAAGTTTAGTTTAGCCCAATAAGCAACGCTAGAAATCACATCTAACGTTTCTAAACCACCGGGTAGAGCAATAAAAGCGTCAGCAGCATAGAACATACGTCCCATTCGTTCAGGTAAGCTTGAAACCTGTAACTCTTGCCCTAAGAAAAAGAAGTGATCTTCCAATTCCTTCACCCTTACACTCAAACCCTTACTACCATTAATGGTTGCAAGTAATGCATTTCCAAGGTCTCTTACTGCAAGTACAAATTGTTCATCCTTTCTTGAATCATTTTCACCAAAAATGCAGATAGATTTAAATCTACATTTTAGGGTGATACCCTTTCTCTCTCTTTTTTTGTCAGACATTTTTGTGTTTAGAAGTAGAAAAGTGCATATTATACTACTAACACAACAACTTGAAGATCATGCAAATCATGGTTTTTTAAAAATAAATTTGAAATGAAATGGCTGACAACGTCTATCTCTCTTTGCCAATTTTAAATGATGAAAACTTACATCATGATGTGTGGAAGTGTAAATGCCATGTTTTGTGGCTTTAGGACCATTCCCATGACTTCATCATGACGAGTCCCACTTTCTCTCTCTTTTCAGTCTCTGCTTTCGTTTAGTCAAAAAACTTCATGAGAAAGTAATATATATATATATATTGAATGATTACTAATTTTATAAAATCCCCTGAACTTTGAATAGTTGTAGATAAGTTACTAAACTTTGATTATCTACAAATAACCCCGACATTTCAAAATTTAAATTTAATTTTTAGAAAATGTTAATTTATAATATTAAATCATATATCGTTACTTTCTATCATTTAAATAAAGTTATTAAATTTTTTACTACTATTTATTAATTGAAATAGTTATTTTGTATGGAAAAAGCTAGAAGAATAATACTTAAAAAATGAAAAATAAACGTTGAACCTCTAATTAAAAAAGTGCATTAAAGTTTGGCTTGCATTCATAATTAATTTCACAATTGGTAGGTTTTAAAGCAAGTGATATGTACATTATAAAATAAACGTTGAATTAAATAAATAAATAAATAAATAAAGAGGGAAATTAAAGTAGAATAATGATTACAGGACACCAAATAAAAGTTGGAGCCAGTGAGATATACAATATAATAAAGGGTAAAGATTTTTTAGTAATAATAAAATGTTGATATGAATGATAATGGATGCCAACTATATATTGATTGTGGCATGTAGTGTTAGGGGTTAGACAAGACAAATGTCGGCAAAGTGGTTTTGTGTTATTTTAATATTTGGATATGAGACTAAATGTCCCTAAACTAAAGTGGGAAAGTTTTGAAAAAATCTTGTAAAATAGGTGTACATATGCTTTGAAACACGTGGTTAAGCTTAGAAAAAAAGTACATGATTTCTTGGTTTTTGTGATAACTAAATATTTTTAAGTAATATTTAATATAGGAAAAACACAACACGCCTAAACATATTTTGATAAAATATTTCTCTTCAGTATAGATATATGTGTCAGACACAAATGCCAGAAATGTAAAGTGCTACAATATAATAAAGTGTGAAGATTTTTTTAGTAATATTTAATCAAAGAAAAAGACAATATGACTGAACATATCTTAACGAAATATTAGCTTCATGATTTTGAACTATAGAATAATTAGAAATTTTAATTTCTTTGTAACAAACTAAAAAACTTATAAAAGCAAACAAGAAATTATGATATTTTTTTTTGTCCAAGTCAGAAGCAAACGAAAATATCAAATGTAAATTGTAAGAAAATAATTGCAATAATTGATGTTGGCAACCCATTAATATTGTTGAACACTATGAGAGCAGCATTTCGTCCATAATAATTGATGTTAGAGGACTTTTGTCAAAAGCATACTTTAGCTTTCACATTCTTAAACTCATAATGATTAAACAAAGAAGACATATATCACGCATTAGACAATATGATGATGTAGGCACAGGATTTTGAAAAGATACATCTTGACTCATATCACGCGTTATCATATGAGACGGCCAGGTATGAATTCCCATATTCTCATAATAAAATTACTACTATTTCGCTAGCAAAATAATTATTTACGTATATATAAATACTCATAATAACAAATAAAGAATAAAATATTACATTCATATAAAAAAAATTGATGTCATTACTTATCATTATAACAAAATAAAATAATCTGTCCTTTATAAATTGGATTAGAGGAGTAAATAATAATAATAATAATCCTTAATTTCTAATATAAAAGTTACAATACCATAAATTATAAATTATAATATCTATAATAATTTTCCTTTTTTCCATATATATATATATATATAAAAGGCATATTAATGCTAACTTTTGCTTTTGTTCTTTTTTATTGTCCTTTACTAAATTTCATTTTCTTATATTTTACCTTCAATTTATGCAAATAAATTATTTTGTTTTATTTTATAAGTTCGTCTTATTCGATGCTTTTGCTTTTAAGAAACTAATGCTCCTCCTTCTTTCTTTTTAGCTTATTTTTATTTGCTTATCAAATTTGAGTTGTATTTATATTTAGGTAACTACAGTGAATTATATAGTTTAGAGTGTCTACATCGTGGTGTTAATTGATGACTCCCCATTTTTAATATAATTTAAAATATATTTTGGTATATTTAGGGAGACATTAGTGCTAAATTAAAGGGATTTATTTGATATTTTGATAAGATATCGATTTGGCACATTATTTAAAGGATCTTATTGTAAATGTCATGCTTTATACCGCAAGTTAGGAAATTCTTTATATCACAACTTGTCAAAGTTAAATTAATTACAAAAGACAAACATGTAGATATTAAATTTACATAGGATAAAACAGCAAGGTGACATTTTTCCCCTCTTTTTGAGGTAAGGATGATGACCAATATTCAAAACATCACGAAAGCCATCACACCAATTTATTTCATGCACATGGTATTGTGTAAGAATTGAGTTTTAAAAGCTGTCAAAGGACACACCTAAACATCATTAAATGAGCCAAATAACGTCAGATATAAATAAAAGATAATCCATGCACTTGAAGGATCTAACATAGATTATCAGATCACTTAGGAAAAATTGGTAAAGTTGAGAAGCCTATATTAATTAAACTTTTTTATTATCGATATAATGCTTTTTGAATAATAATGCTAATTAAACTTTTTTATTATCTACATAATGCTTATCATGTTTAATTATAATTTTTGTTTTGCATAATTTTTTCTATTGGAGATAATTAATTTTCACAATACAGAAGATATTGAATTCTCTATGCACTGCCCTAAGCATTTTTTTATCCCTAAAATAACTTTTTAGAAAGGACTCACATCGTGCAATATTGTAATTCTTAGAAGACAAAAATGCAATTAAGTGTATGGTTTGTGGTTCCCTAAATGATAATGAGAGAAGTAATGTTCACGTGATCGCAAAGACTTTACTGGAAAAGTATGAGCAAAAATGGTTGCTACTTTTGCTGAAAGTTACTGAAGAGGTAACCTATAGAATTTTTTTTCTCACTGTAATTTTCTCATTTTTTTCTTGAACGTAAGACATTGTTAAAAAAATTTTCATAATTTAAAGTAGGTAATAAAAACCTCAATTGCTTTTTTACAGTGTTGCATTATCACCTCTATTACTTTACTTCATTATCATATCAAATTAATTTGTCAGTAGGTAATTATTATAAGTAATGAGAGTTATCTATGAAAGTGTTTCGTGCACGCATCTTTTAATTTTTTTTCTTGACCGTCAAACGCTACCCTATTTATTCACGCTACCCTATATGCTTTCATTTGTTAAAAGTTGCAAGTATAATTTAATAAAGCATCAATAGCTCTTTTTCACCAAGTGGAATCCAAAGAAAATTTTTAAAAACCACCTGATCCTAAAAGCAAACTGTCTTATTTATAAGAGCTTAATAACAGAGTTACACAGTTTAATAAAGCAGTTAAAGTTAGTAAACAATAATAAGATGAAACAAAAACATAAAATTAATAAGATGCGTCTCAAGAATTAAGAATAACTCTTTACTCTGCCATCTTTACATACCTTATGCATCTAATGGTTTTACTAACTAACTATCTAATAGAGAAATTAGACTTTTTTTTTACAACCAAAGAGTGGTATCTGGGTTCTGTTAAAGAGTGGCATCTGGATTCTGCTTCTATGAATCTCATATTTCCTTCTAATCCAATTTTCTTATAAGCTGAAAAACAGGATCTCCTAATGTCATATCTTCAAGACAATAGCGCTCTTTTTCTTTATTGAATAACTTCATTAGATCAAGAAGAATACCATGAACTTCACCACTAGGATGCGTCTCAAGAGTCTGCATAATATCATCCAGCGACTCCTTACTCAGTCCATCCTTTATGAATTGAATCTTACATTCTCGATTTATAGAAACCATACCTTTATTTCGACAACTTTTATCACATGTCCACCTTACGCATTTATGGCAGACCTTCATCCTTTGAGCTCTTCTCTCTTTGGAGTAAGAACTTCTTCTCATTCCTGGCATATGTTTAATAAATGATTCATGAATCTCACCCGCTAGACGTACCTTAGCTTCAATGATCAAGCGTATATCCTCAGAAAGGCCCAAACGTTTGAATGTCTTCATTCTTTCAAGTCGATAGATATAAATCTTTCTGAGAACATCTTTGAAAAGAGTTGGGAACTTGTTTTTAAGCTTTGCAAGAAATTCCTCCATGAAAATGATGAAAAGTAAAATGTGTAACGCAGTGTAGTGTGCTTCAGTGAGTAGGAAAGAAAGAGTAATGAGCAAGGAAAAAAAATTTAGGTTGGCTCCTTATTTATTTGCAATGTCCATCTCTCTCTACCAAAGGCAAATTATGAAAATTTACATCATGACGTGTGGGAATGTAATTGCCATGTTTTGTGGCTTTAGGACCATCCTTATGTTTTGTACTTAATTCAATTTCAAATACTGGTAAAAAAAATTCTAATGTGATAATTAATCATCTGATCCATATTGTCATGGCCAAAGAATTTATAAAATCAAAGTACGTTACAAAATGTAATTAATTGACTTAGTGAGTAAATGATAAAAATATATATGATAAGTTCTTATTTTTAATCTATTTGAGATGTATTTTGTTCTAATTGTGAAATTATCAATCCAATCCATCCCTTAAATATTTTTCGCCAAAGAATATATAAAATCAAAGTACTTTAGAAAATGTAATTAATTGACTTAGTGAGTAAATGATAAAAATATATATGATAAGTTCTAATTTTTAATCCATTTGAGATATATTTTGTTCTAATTATGGAGTTATCAATCCAATCCATCCCTTAGATATTTTTCCACATTTGGACATCCCTAATTGGCTGCATATCCACGCCAGCTTTCACACATTCTCTAGATTTTTCCAACTTCAACTTTATCCAATGTTTGAATTAGATTTTTTAAAAGTTATTTCACCTATGAAACGATGTTTGAATTAGTAAAAATATTTTTCCTTGAATTAGAACATCACAGAGAATCCAATGTTTAGGGATGAAAAGACTTTATTCATTGGTTATTCGTGCTTGAATTAAAAGATCATAGAGAATCCAATTTCCTTTCTATTGTGAAGATTAATCATCTACTCCATATTGTCATGACCAAAGAATTTAGAAATTGAAAGGAATAAACAAAATGTAATTAATTGACTTAGTGAGTCAATGATAAAAATATATATGATAACTCCCCATTTTTAATATATTTGAAATATAATTATGAATATATCAATGCTAATTCTTACAGATATAATTATAAATATTTTACTTTAAATTAAAAGCTAATTAAAAAAATTAAATAATGAAAATTGGAAAAAAGATCACAAAAAATTAGTTTTTATTATTATGGTTAACATTACATTCCATTTAAATTTTATTTTCTTCCAAGATTATATTCAGATCAGGTTGCCATAGATTTTGCATAAGAGGCAAGAAAAATAAGTTTCAGATGTGAAAGACGGTGATTTTTCGGATTTTTGGACCAAACTCGCAAAAGGTGAAATTCGGGGTACTTTTCTGAACGCTGATATGAAGCCAGAAAAATCATTGCCACAGGTGAGACGGTGACTTCCGGATTTGCGGACTAAACTGGTAATTTAGAAATTTGGGGTTCTGTTCTATAATTTACACTGCACTGAAAGAAAAGGCTAATATTATAGAAAAATACGCTTACTTCTGGAAAAATTTCCATATAGCCACATATTGATTTTTTTCCAACTTAGTCCTTGTGCATGATTACTTTTGGCCCTTCACCTCCAACTTTCCAAAATATTGTATAATTCAAATCAATATGTTATAGCACCTCTATTAAAAATAAACCCAATAATATATCAGTATTAATATTATCTATAAATTCATCATTATTTCTTTATTATAAAAAATAATCATGTCTTCTTAAGTTGATAATTTACTAATTATTAATGAGAATTATTTATGCAGTTTTGGAATTTTTTTTATTAGATTTATTATTATAAAAATAGTCTTAGACTTGCAAATCCTATTAATTACACATTTACAATGAAAAGGTGAATTATCACTACAAAAGGACATCTTCGGCTGCAACGGCTTGCCCGGAGTCTGAGGGTGGATTTGGCCTATGAACAGTAACATTTGTGAGTGTAAAAAGGAAGAGTATTTAATGATCTATTGATTCAGAATTGTATTAAAGAGATCTATATGTATTTAAATTTTCAATTTTTGAAAGTCTGACTTTGAAGGAAGTATTCCTTTAAGTAGGATTGCATTCCAAATCTTTAAACATATAAGAAGAATTTCCAAATTAATAAAAAAAGCATTGCCCAAAAACAAAAAGGAAATTTGAGACCAATTTGTGACAAATGTCTAGCCTGTTATGACTTTCATGGTCACAATTTTTTTGGTCATGAAATTCAAATTTTTCATTATAAATATGTTGCAAATCCGTTACAAATTGTTTTTGTTACAGATTTTTGTCAGTTACAAATTTTTGTCACAAATTTCCTATTTTTTTTAATATTGAGCTGCGTATTGGAAGAGCAATCAAGATTAATGGGCTCTTTCTCAATCGATTAAAAAAAATTAATGGGCTCTTTTAATCCTCATTGTTTGCATCCTTTGTTTGCTTTGAAAATGGGCTCATTCTATAAATTTGAGCCCATTGCTTTATGAAAATTGTGAACTTCATGTTTGAGAGTTTTGCACAATTTTCTTCTCATGCGGGCAAAAAGGGAATAATCTTGGGCAACTCTTCGTAAGATGCAATATAAATTTGGGAGAATTTCATTTAATGCCCAAATGCGACTTTATTTTAAATAAAGAAAAAAATATTACTAAATTTCTTACATGGTGCTATCAAGTAACAACGTGAAATTATATTTTGATGGTAAATAATTAAAATGCCCTTTCTTTATAGGGACACTAGCTAATTATTTTTCTATTATTAATTGTTAAAGTTTTTATATTTATTTATAAATTCAACTAGAAATTCGTAAATTTTGTTATTATTAATTGTTAAAATACTTGTATACTTGTAAATTTACTTTTACACACTTGTAAATTTTTATATATACTGTTATAATGTAAATTAGAAGTTGAAAATGTTCACATATAAACTTGTAAGTTTTGTTAATATTTATTGTTATGATGTTTATGTGCACTTATAATAAAAATGAATAAAAGGATATATTTTGGGTTTATTGTATAGAGATGTAACGGGCTTTATTAGACCCAAACTTGTTTCTTTGAAAAATTAAGAGCTAAGGTGTTCAGCAATCTAAGTAATTTTTTATCTACATCCAGTATCCTAAAATATTTTGTAGTTCATCTATCATTTTGAAGTATTTTCCATGTGCATCTAATACATTAAAATATTGTGTAGCACTTCAACACCCTAAAACATTTTTTCCAGCTATGTTTAACATCCTAAAGTTCCTACTAGAAAAATACTTTAAGGTGATGCATCCACCTTCACTTAAAGACTTTTAACGAGTTAATGACAAAGTTAAAATTGCTCCTAAAAAAATACTTTATTGACAAAAAATTTTAAGAAAAAAATTAATACTTTAAGGGTAAAATTACGCCGCAAAATACTTTAGATATCGAATGTACCTGAATAAATACTTCTTGGTACTAGATAAACATTAAAATACTTTAGGATACTAGACATGTATGGAAAAATATTTTATAATATTACACACACCTGAATCTTAACCCCAAGGATAATGACAGGGCAATTCCATTTCATAAAAAAAATTGAAGGGATTTTAGTCATTTGTGATCAAAACAAAATTTTACTTTAATTTTTTAGTACTGCGGTGTAATTTCAGAATCAGTTTAATCATTAAGTGAAATAAAGTCGCATCAATAGGGTTAAGTGAGCTTCTCTGTATAAATTTCTGGTGATATTTTAGCCAGCCTTGGTAAAATATATTTCTTCGTTGTACCAAAAAAAAAACACTTCAATCTACATGTCATGATCGTCACTTGGGACCTATTAGCAATTTGGTTTCAATGTTTAGTCTCTCCATCAACATTCTTAGCCATGATATGTTCGTATGCTATATGCATTTATTACCTTTGGCACCCAAGAAATTTCCACCTCGGCCCTCTCCCTCTCCCTCCCATTAACTCGGCAAACAATATTCAATGCAAATTAAATACAGAAAGCCACTATTAAGCCAAGAAAAAAAAAAAGCAGAAAAAGGCCAACCATATGCTAACTGTTGTACCTCTTGATTTATTGGATGCATGATGGTGCAATTTTAGGGGGGGAAAGACAAGAAAGCTTTATGGGCGTCTTTTCTTTATTCACAATAAACTTTGGTTACAAGTGTATTTTGGGAATTAAATGGGCTAAAATATTAGATTTTCCTAATAATTGTGATCTTGAATAGTTCCTATTTATTTGGACATATGATTCTACTTTTATTTGTTTGAATATGTAGGTGATGATGTGGACCAACATGTATCAAACTTTGCATATTTTCTTTTAAGTCCAATGTCACTCTCTTAAGCCCAGTTCCATTGCAAAAACCTAGCCTTCACTTAACTTGATTTGAATGCGAAATCCTCAGCTGCAGCCAAAAAAAAAAGGGGGGGGGGGTTGGGATAATCTCCTCTTCTTCTTCGCTCAAAAACCACCCATCCCTCTCTTCCTCATACAAAATTCGTCCTCTTCCTCTCTTCTCCATGGCTGAGAAGTTGCTGTAAGGTTCTGGGGCTTCTTCTTCTTCCATGAGTGGCTAGGCACCTCAAAGCTGTCTTGAGATGGGTTAGTTCCATGAGTAGCTAGGCACCTCAAAGCTCCCTTGAGATGGGTTAGATGCATGATTTAAGCTTTGGTTCTTCAAAAAGGAGTTAGATTTAATTCCATTGATGTGTATTCTCCATTATTTAGCTATGCCCTAGTTCTAGATGTATATGGCTTTGTAATGTAGAGATTGAGCTTGAGACTCCATTTGAGTTAAAATTGTGATTTTAGATTAAGTTTTGTAATTAAGTACTTTGATATTTCAATTTATGTTTCTGTTTTGAGTTTTTCAATATTGAGATGTTGAATTTGTTATTGTTCAATGATTCTATTGGTATGGTTTGCAGACATATGGTGTTATGTGTGTTATGGTGAGTTCTTTAGTATTGAGTTGTTCCATTAATCCATTTCACTGTCCCCCAATCCTCTTTTGAATGAACTAAAGCTTATCATTCATGTCCTACCTCAAGAGAGCATCCATATCATTACATTCATATATAATTCACGCCCCTTTTGATATCAAAAATCCAAAAATAAGTATTTTTCATTGAATTTCAATAGTATAGATAACGTGATTTCAAAAGCCCCTTTCTAACCGTATTATTAACACTTTGTCTAACCTAGAAAATTCAAAATAAAGGTTCCTTAATAAGAGAATAATTCACTATATTGTATTTTAATTCGTGATAAATATTTTAAATTTGACCCCGAGGCGACTAAAGTTGTGTCAAATCAGAAGCAATTTTATATTATATAAATAATACTCCTTCTTATCCTTAATATAAGCCTTATTTACCTAATTAGATTAAATTAAGAAAATTAGTTAAGGTAGTTAATATTACAGGCATGTTCTATCTAAAACAATCTAATAATCTTCCTTAATTCCTTTCATTTTCCTTTTACTTGATTATGGTGAAGGAGTATCAATAGTAGTAAATCGGGAAAAGATTGACAAATATGAAAAATAGGTCGTATATTCAGAACCAATATCAACTCTACAATTAGGTCCTATATTAAGGATTGTAGGGAATGTCTAGTTAACAAAGTATCAAATTTACCCTAAAAATTTTAAATTAAAGATGATGTTTTTCATAACTAATAATATAGTACCCTCTATTCTTAAAAATGTTAGTGAACTTTATTAGGTTAAAAGACATCTTTGCCCCTCAAATATTTGTGTAAAAACACTAGCTATCTTGAATTTTTTTAAAGTGCAATTTTACCTTTAAAGTTATAAAATATTTGCAATGTTGTCATGTGGTTAAAGAAATGTTACATAGAGTATCATTATTTTTTTAAGATTTTAGCAATTTTTATTAGGTCTAAAAGGCATTTCTGCCCCCTCAACTATTGGAACATAAAGCAGCAAAATTCTGTTAAGAAAAATACATGATTGCTTGCGTCTCGGGAGGCTTGCTGGCATAGAGACATAATCTCAACCGCAACGTCGCCGGTTCAAAACGCAGCACCTGAAGCGAGAGCGGGAGATCAAAGAAAAAGACATGATTGCCTACAGAAATAAAGAATTGTCAAGCAAAGGTAGAGCTGTCTTATAGGGACTCCTGGTATCAAGTTTCAATCAAGATAGGCATGGTGGGTCTCATATTCTCCAATAAGCCATTGCCTTGGAGCAAAACAATTACTTCAGACATTGATGGCCTTAACTCAGCAGATGCTTGGGTGCAAAGCAGACCAATCTCTATGATTCTCTTCACTTCTTCCTCATCATACTCATTAGGGCTTAAGGTATCGTCCACCAACTCTATGTGTGAGCCTCTCTCATATAGTTTCCAAGCCTATCAAGTGAATCAAAGGGAAATGGAATAAGAAGGCCAAACAAGACAAAGAAAAACTGTGTGTGGTTATAGCATGCCCGCATTCAAAATTTCTCAGATGAAACTATTATTTTTAATTAATCATATAAATTTTCTTGCCTTTTGAAGAAGGAATGTAACTTCACGGTCACCATGCATCTTCAATTCATTACTTCGTTCACCGCTGATAATTTCTAGGACTACAACTCTATAGCTATAAATATCAACCTTTTCTGATAATTGACCATGAATTATATATTCTGGTACTGTGTATCCTCTGCAAAATATAGAATGTTTATGTTGTAGTTAATGTATCAAATTAATGCTAGAATATTATTTTGAATATGAATGTGTATCATCATGCAATAATTTTGACTTACAATGTTCCAGCAAATTTTGTACTTATATGAGATTTTTTATCAGGTAAAAATCTTGCTAAGCCAAAATCAGCAATTTTTGGTTGGAGATCATCATCTAAGAGAATGTTATTAGTCTTTATATCTCTATGCATAATACGAACATAAAATTCTTCATGTAGATAAGCCAAACCACTTCCTGTTCCCAGAATTATATCATACCGTTGGTTCCAATTGAGAGAACCTCTATTTTTACCTATTTCACAAAAATGTACACACTTCAAAGGGTTGAGGAAATAGTGTAGCATTTATAAAAAAAAAAAAAAAAAGTTTAGATGAGACAATGACATGATTGTTTATTGAGTTCTTGAATGAAATCATGACATGGGAATGAATTGTTGCCAGAGGAGTAAGTGATATATTTGTTAGTTTAAAATATGCCACATGTCATAATTTCATAAAGAAATTCAACGGTTAAATATTGAAGAACTATATAAAAGTTATGTTAGGGGATAAAATATATACCAAATAAGAATTTGTTGAGACTGGTGTTTTTCATATATTCATAAATAAGAATTCTCACATTGCCTTCACTGCAACATCCTAGAAGCCGAATAAGATTCCGATGATGAGCATTGTTTAAAAGCTTCACTTCACTTTCAAATTCTTCTTCCACTTTCTTAGACGGATTTAAATTTAATTTCTTTACAGCAACCACTTTCCCATTCTTCATAGTACCCTATTCAAAATAATAATAATAATTAAGAATGTTAATCCTGAAAGCGTCACTAGAAGTTTTGCTTATTTACTCCACTATATGAAAATACTCCCTTATTAGAAACATCCTTGCATTGGAATATGATCTAGATTAAAATATTGAAAATAAAAATATTTAGTTACCTTATATACAACACCAAATCCTCCTTCTCCGAGTTTATTTTCTGCACTGAAACTTTTAGTGGCAAACTTCACCTCCCTATAACTAAAATTAATTGGGCCTTTCAACTTACTCACTCCAGATATGTCTCATGTCAAGAAAAGCATTAGCCAAATTGAGTCTCTTCATAAATTGAGAAAAAGCAGTTAGGGTTTCGTTTCTTCACGCATGGGGATGAATTAAAGTCCATATAACATTTTCTTTAAAGGGAAAATGTGATCAAAGCATCACATTAAATCATTACGAAATGATACACAAGACTTTTCAAGGTATCTACCTCTAGGAACTGATCTCTCATGCCTCTTTGGTAGTTTAATCCAAGCTAACAGTGTAAGATGGATCAAAACAAATGCTACACATCCCATAATAACTACACCTATAAGGGCACCCTTCTTATTTGAACCTGCAAGGCACACACAAAAAACAGGAGAACTCACGTTCAAATGATAAATGAGTCAATATTTATATACGGCTACACACAAACATGTTTGACTAGGCACTGAAACAAGACATACTCCTTTTGTTCCTTTTTATAAGATACTATTCTTGATTACACCCTGTTCCTTTTGATAAGATACTATTAGAGGAGGTCTAAAAAGTTTCATATAAACTCCTTATTTTACCCTCACTTAATTATAAAAATTGCTCATGTCATTATTACATTTAATTCCAATATTTGGCTACAGAACTCAATATAACATATTCTCTCTCTTCCATATAAATGAGGGTATTTTTGGAAAACAAATTTCATTATATACATATTTATTAAACCTAACTACTTTTAACTATCTCATGGAATAACTCAATTCCGGTATCTTAGAAATGGAGGGAGTATAATATAACTTGAGAGATTCAGAGTTACGCATAAGGGAGTGATATCAATGATTTGAAGTACGGAGTATCTTGTTTGTCCAAGGGAGTGAGATCAATGGTCTGATAATTATATGGAAAGAAGGAAGAGGTGGAGTATCTCATGAAGCAGCCATCTGCAAAAGCCTTACCACCATCCGAATTGGGAAGACAAATCTGCATATTACTATTACAAGTCTTCAAGCAATCGTCGCACCCACTCTGAGTAATAGTTTCAATACATTGAGCAAATCCATAAATAGCTGTACCATTATCATCATCATCAGCAGGCAATTGTGCTTTTGTCGCCACGGAAAAGTGTTTTTTGGGTGTTGTTGTTTGGAGATTCATAAGCACTCGTTGCACAACTGAGGTAAACAATGTGGTCTTACACTTTGATTACCACACGATGCGGCATTGAAATTCTCCGTTGTCCGGCTGAAGAAACCAATATTCTCGTACCTCGATACACAAAAGTATATAGATATATCGTATCATTTTTCCAAGTTCAATATGAGTTTTTCCCCGAACAGATCAAAGCATAAGCTATCTAATCTATGTACCTATTAACTTATTAATGCAAAATGTATTTTTAATTGGCTTAATTATACATAAGCCACTGAGCTTTAGACCATATACAAATAATCTCCCTAATCGTTGAAACTTTACAAAATGTTCTACACTCGTATTTATACCGATAACTCCGAAACAATTACTTTTGTACTTCACTTATTCCCACACAACCTAAAATTTATGGGATTATTTATATATCAATCAAAGTTTTAGGGGTCCTATCTTATATGCACATAAAAATAAAGCTTAAAAGAATATATAATTGATAATTGGGGCTATCCGCACATACTTGAAAGCTCAAGGAGGTTTATTATTAAGTTTTAAAGGTTAAAGGGGTTATTTGTATATTTATGGTCCAAAGTTTAAGAGAGTTTTGTTTAATGTAGCATTTTTATTTTATTATTTTTATAACACAAATAAAATATTAGTTTTTTTCTTAAACTGAATTTTTTTTTTTTGTAAAATACCTTTTTATGTACATAAATTTCAAAAGTTTTTGCTGAAGTGGAAATACAACTTCAACTTAATCAAAATTCACATATCTATGGTTATCAATTTATTTTATTTTAATATATACATATATATCTTAATTAAGAACACGAGGTATATATATATTAATTATGGTCTCAAATTCTAGAAAAAATAACCAATGTTCATTTTCTCCTTTGTCTCTACTGATATGCCAACCGAATCCTGCCACTTGAACCAGGATTAGGCGTTTCTTTGGAATCTATTACCGTTTAATTAATCAATGTAAACACTAGATAATAATGCTAGCAATAAAGTACATTATCTCTATGATCATATTCAGAAGCAAGACGACTAAACAACTAAATTGAAAGGTCAGACTTCAAACTTGGTGGCTGGAAAACAAAACAAGAGGAAGATGATGGACTAGTCGTACCTGAGGAAGCAGCCGTCGTACATGACCCGGCCACCTTTTGCTCCGGCAGGGCAGTCATGGACATATTCCTCGGCAGCGTCGAAGCAGGCAACACAGTCATCAACGGAGAGGTAGTTTCTGCACTGAAAAAGAGTGAAGACGGGATTTTCTGCGTTGGCTTTCTGCTCGGTCGCAAAAAGCATGCTTTTGTTGAGAACATCCTCTCCGATGTGCTGAAGCGTTTTGTTGACATTCTCACTGAAGATGG
Source organism: Albizia julibrissin (assembly GCA_037074505.1). NCBI lineage: Eukaryota > Viridiplantae > Streptophyta > Magnoliopsida > Fabales > Fabaceae > Albizia > Albizia julibrissin. The sequence continues at coordinate 36,361,275 of CM073483.1, read as the reverse complement.
AGAAGTTGGACAAGACGAATGAGTTAGATGGGGTGCACCCTTTGCTTACAAGATCGGTCTGTGGGTCCGAAACGACGCCGTTAATCGTCCACCATGACCAGAACATGAAAGTGATGATCAAAGAACGGAGATTATTAGGTTGAAGCATGTTCTATCTAGAATATGGATGAAGAAGGAAAGAGTGATATTATATCAGAAAATAGATACACACACAAAGGGAATAATGGCAGATGGTCATGTGGCTTAAGATAAGTGGCATATACAGAGATGTTTCTCTATGTTTGACATAATCCCTTTTAGTCACTTCAAGCTAATCAAGAATAAAATGTGGCAAATGGGTCGTTTCACTTTGAGGAGTCGATTATGAAACTAATTCCTAGTAAACTAAGTAATTACAATGTAAAATTGACAAAGTTAAAACAAAATTGATTGATTTTCAAAACTATGAATTAAATGAATTAAAATAAATATTTTTGGGATTTTTAAATATGGAGAAATGGAAATAGGTTATAAATGTAAGTGATGAAGATGCTCTTGAAAATGGTTTTCAATGACTATCCTTACTCAATTAAAATATTCAAGAAGTTAATACACTAAGCTTCTAATATACCAAATATTATTAACCAATGAGTCTAACATCATAAAAAAGGAACCCCTACTCTTGAAATGCTATTAAACTCTCTTAGTATAATGGGTTTTTCTAAGTTTCCTAATATGTCAAATATCAATTACCATTGAATCTAATGCTTAAACTCATGAACTCATTAATTTAAAAATTATTAAAACCTCTTAGAGTATGATTATGAAGAAAGTAATGCATTTAGATTTAACTACAATTCCAATTCAATCAAGCTATCTAACAATATCATGTTAAATAAATAGAAACTAATGGAATCATATATATATATATTGAGTATAAATCTTCATTACAAACCCAAAATCATAAGAACTCAATTTATAAAATAAAATATGGTTAAAAATCATAGTTTCAATATATAAATGAATTCCTAAATCTAAGAAATCACAAATATAATGAGTTATGAATAAAATAAACTTCCATTTAAAGCACATATGAGCCCAAGTGATCTCTAAATCATCTTCAAGAGTACAAAATTGTCTAGTCACTCATGAGAAAAGCTTCAAGAAATATAATTACACTCATAAGCAAACACCCAGCCATCAAATCCGCCAATTAAAGTGACAAATTAACATTGAATTAAAGGAAGAATTTGGCTGGATTTGAAACAGAATCAGAACAGAGGAACATGGTCTGGAACAATGGACATTGGCGGCGGTGAATATGAATCAGAGCAGAGGAAGTCACGATGATGGTGCGGTGGATTTCTTTTCAGTTCTACCCCCCTGCTCTCGCTGAAACTCGCTGCTGGTTCTCTCTGTTTCTGAATCTCTCCTGGCAGTCCCTCTCTCTCTTCCTTCACCGGCAATGGAAGTGGTGGTGTATGGCAGTGATGGAATGACGATGATAGAGTGGTGGAGAAGATGGTGTGTGGTGATGATAGATCCCCTCCTTCCAGCTCTTTCAGCTCTACTTGCAGCATCTCCTCTCTCTTCCCTCTCTGGTTTCTCAACTCTGAAGCTCGCCGGCGAGAGAGGAAGAAGAAGGCGAAGGTCAGATGTGTGAAGGATTAGCTCAAGGTTCAGAGTGTTCTAGTTCACGGCGCTGCTGGTTTCTGTATATCAGTCTCTGCCTCTTTCGTGTCTGCCATTTCAATCTGCACTGACCTAAAGCAAAACGCTGCAGTTTTTGCTTAAACCAAACTGGAATTTTCCAAATTCATAGGACTAAAATGAAATTTATAAAATTCAGACCCCAAACTGTTATTTTCAATTTTAATCCACTTTTTTAAATACCTACATTAAAACAATTAAACCAGCATCCAATATTCTCAGAAAAATCAATAATTAAGAGTAATTACAATTTTTATGATAATTATGCATTTTTTAATCCTAATTTAATTTATTTACTCTTAATCTTAATTAAGCACAAAGAAGACATTTTAAGTTAAATTATTATAACAAAATCACTAAATAAAATATAAAAATATATAATATAATTATAAATTTCTCAATATATTTTCAAATTCTCGAAGGGATACGGCAACAATTTGCTAATTAAAGAGGGATGACAGGAAATTTATGAAAAGTTTTGAGACTTCATGGAGGCTACTGTTGACTTTCTTGCTTCTTATTGGGTGGAGCAGGAGATGAATTTGGAAGACTAGCTAATTGGTGCAAGACTTGGACTTTTCAAAAAATGACCCAATGGGACAGAAAATAGTTAAAGTTGGTTGGTGTCTAGTTTTTCTTCTTCTTTACAATTCTACTCTTATTTGTTTTGCCAGTCATTTCTACTCTTAATTAAAATATGATTATTTGTATGATCTCAAATTAACTTTTATTATGCTTTAATAATTTATAAGGGATATACTGAAAAACATATTCTAATAACTTTCGTGAAAAAAAAAAAGATTCCTATGTCCTCCTCAAAATTGAGCCTTGAAAATGATACATTGAATACTGGTATTTATTGGCAAAAAAAAAAAAAAGACTGGAATTTTGAGAGAAAAATTAATGTAGTGGGCAAAGTTGATGGAGTCATAATTAATATATTTAGGACAGCCTTGTAAGTATTTTTATATAAGCTTTTTTAGGAGGATGATACTCTTAGAATCATTTTTCTTCTTTTATTCTCATAATCTTATCTCTACTCTCAAATTAAAATAATGAATAATTCATATTTAATATTTTCTAAAACTAATTATAGTATTTTATCATTTAATTTTTTTAAGAATTTTTTTTGTATTACAGTTATAAAGTGTGTAGATCATATTTTAACAATTTAAGTTTATTTATTTATGATTAAAATAACAATTTTTACAAAATATGAAATCTTAACAATATATTTTCTTAATTTGATGGCGGAGATGTGATTTCAAGAAGAAAATGAGATAAAAGATTATAAGAGAACTCAAACCTGCTTTTTTATGGTTCAAAATACAAGTCCCAAAGAATATTAATATCTAGATTATCGAATGCATTTTACTAATTTATCCAAGTCTACAATTAAATGCAAGAGAGTGAATTCATATTATCAGAATTATGCATATTATAAGGGACTATTTGGTATGAGGAATTTGGAGGGAGGGGGAAGGGATTAAAAATTTTTACGAGTTGTTTTTAAAAGAAATTAGAGAATTTGGGTAATAAAATTTTAGTGAAGAGAAGATGTAAGATTAAAGAGTAAGAAAAATTAATTAAAATTTTTTAACCTAACTTCTCTTATTTTCTTAAATCCAACTCAAAATTTTTTTGCTCCACTCACTTTCCCTCCCCTCCCTCATACCAAACAAGCCCTAAGGCCTAGTTTGGTACGTGGCACTGAATTTCAATGGATTGGAATTGGGACTGAGATTGGGATTAGGATTGGGACTGGGACTAAGATTGATGCTTTAAAAATATGTTTGGTACGAAGTAATAGTTGGAGGGAATAATTTCATTAATCTTATTTAATAAATAGTCACTAATTATGTCATTAGCGAGAAAAAAACAGAGAGAGTGATTATGCAATGTTTTGAAACCCGAACCGGTCGTTGAATTGGTCAGGGTACTCGGTTAAGGGTCAGTGGGTTAGATCAGAGTCAAACCAGAGCTAAATCGGGGCCAAATAGGTGAAAAATTGCATATTTTAGGCTTATTAATATGAAATTCTAAAAGAAAATTAAAAAAAAATAATTTTTTTAAAAAAATGGTGGATTGGACTAGTTTCCGGACCGGACTAGTTTTACGGCGATTAGTCGGTTCCCGGTCCGAACCGATCGGTTCGGTCCGGGTTTCAAAACCCTATGATTATGTGAGAGTAATGAATTCTTGATTAAAATTAGGGGTTATTTTTGTCCAAAAAATATTTTAATTAAGGATATTTTTGTCTCTACAGTTTTGCAGTCCAGGGATTGAAAACACAATACTAGTGGTGAGGTGGCTTTGCAGCAATCCCACTTTCGTGGTACTCCTAATCCCTAGTTTTCTGTAGTCCCTCATACCAAACGATATATTTTGACTCAATCCCTGATCAAATCCCTATCCCTACCCCACAATGCCTCATACCAAACAGGGCCTAGGAATTCATACTATAAGATAATAGTAGAAACTAAAAAATATTGTAATTTTTAATAAATTTAATTACGCAATCTACTTTGCATTCTCTTCCTTAATTTTTATGAAGTTTATTAGACAGGACTTGCATTTTGTATCGATGGAGTATTACATGTCATTTACTCATTTCTATATATTTTAATATAATTTCAAAAAAGGAAAATGTATGTGTATTGGATAAAAAGAAAAATATTAATTTATTTAGTTTAAATTGTTCAGTTAAATATAATATTATAAATGAAATAATATTTTGTAAGTATTTTATAATATGATTTCAGTAATAAAGGTTTTATTCAATAGATTTAGAGGAAGTATTTGGTCTTTCATAACGTGGTGAACTAAAATTTGAATTATTGCTGGAAAAGGTGTGCACATTTAGGATCTGTTTGGCAGGAGGGAAATGGAGGGAAAGGGAGTGGAGGGAAAATTTTTATGAGTTAGATTTTAAAATATTGAAGAAGTGGGGCTATAAAATTTCAATAATGATAAGATGTAAAATAAAAAAGTAAGAAAAATTAACTAAAAACTTCCAACCACACTTCTTCAATTTTTTTTAAATTTAATTCATAAAAAAATTATCTCCCCTCCTTTCCCCTCTAAATCCTTCATACCAAACAGCTCCTTAGTGTCCACCGTACCTCAAATAAGATTATATCCAATAGAATAATATTTTTAGTTATGAAAAAAAAAAATCAGTTGACCTACTCTCAGTGGCGCAAATGGTGACCATTCTGATGAAAGTATATTAGACGGGAAGAAAACAAAAGCTTCATATATAATCATAACTTCATTATCCTTACACCAACTTCTGTTGACTAGTTCTTCGGTCACCCAATGACTTGAATTTTTTTGGCCTGAAATCTCCTAATGACTTGAATGAACGTTCGAGTCAATAATTAGGAATCTAAATCATCACATGATGTTGGAAAGTCACGAGAGACTATTCAAATATTTAATGAATCAAATCCTAATCATGTTCGCGTTTCTATTTTTTTTCAATTTTTGTTTTGAAATTATATCAGCGATATTGATGAAGAACTTTTTTTCGTTAGGATTGGGGTCCTCATAAAAAAATTAATCAAGAATTGTATATATGCAAACCTCGTTCTCTCTTTTCAAGAAGCATTTTATTGATTTCTAAGTAAACGAAATTGTAATCAAATGCAATAAAAACACAGGGAAATTGGTTTTGGGTTCTTTAAATTAGTAACTAAAAGAGTAATACAATTTAATTAAAAGCTAAACTGTTGTTTTTAGTATTTTCTTTTATAAAAAATGGTAAATGAGTGAATGGAATCAAATTTGAAAATATGAGATGATGAAATGAGTCATGATGGCTTTCTGAATTTCTTAAAATAATTAGGAAGTTAATTTTTCATCAAGTCAAATTGAAAACCACAAGCAATCACATTAGATCTAATTTATCTAATTAATGACTAATCCTACGATCGTATTTATGGTCATTGTTTAGATAAATTGTTAAAAACCATTTAATGTGTATTTGAAAATCTTTTTAATGCACTTATTTCCTTTTAAATGAGAGCGCAATCTCGATACTCAATATGAATTAACTCAACTACACACCATAGTAATAACTTACAATGTATAATATCATTAAAACATAAGAAATAATAAGTTCAGCATATAGTCCAAGAGTATCAAAGTAAAATTCAACATAAACATTAGCCAATAAAGACAAATAAACACTCATCCAAGTCTCATAAATATGTACCACTACAAAAATCAATTCAAATAGAACATAATAATACATAAAATAAGTTAATGGAAAACTAATGAACTCCCTAGTACATTGAAACTCTAGCCGCCTTATCTACCACTAACACTCAAGAGATTTAGCCTCTCATGTTATCAACAGTAACTACAACCAATTCAACACATTGGAAATCCATGAGAATAAGTAAAGCACCGAATCTGAAGAGAAATGGGAAGGAAGGGTCTTCCGATGGTGAATCTGGAAAAAGGCTATGGTGAAGCAGAAAGTGTTAATGGCAGTGATAGATTGAGAGAGATAGAGAGACGATGGTGGTGCTGTGGAGGACGGATGGCAGATTCCTCTCTCTGTTCAAATTGCCCTCGTCCGAGCTAAAAATCACTACTCCTGCCACAACTTGTGGTGGTGGTACTTGAGAGAAGATCGACGGAGGTTCAAGCTCCACTCTCACCACTGTCAATATCGTGGCCCTTTCCAGCTCTTCGGTTCTTCATCCTTGTTCAATGATGAGGTAGTAAAGAATAGAGGAAGGGTCAACGGAGGTGCGGGGGTCGTCTTCTTCTCTCACTGTCGACCCTCCTCTCTCTCGTTCCAGTCAAAGAAAAAGGGACAGCCTCTACGAACTCATGACGTTGGGTCTCCCTCTCAAAGTTAAGCGTCGTGGAAGAAGACCTAATTGGTCTCTGGTCAAAATGCAAATTTTGACCAGGGACCACTATGAAACGTTCAAAAGTTCGTGGAGGGACTAAAAGGAAAATTTGAAACATTTGTGATCCAACTATAAATTTTAAATGGGCTCTTTTCTATAATTTTCTCTGGTCCTTTTCTTCATTGATTTGCAGTTTCCAGAAATTCTATGGCCTTTTCCATAATTTTTTCTAGTCCTCAAAAATATTAATTCTGACCCCAATTGACACTTTCAACATTCTTCAAATTTTCTTCCAAAACACCTATAATGCAAGATTAAATGCAAGATAGCATCGAAAGTCCAAGAAATCATTTACATCAATAATTAACAAATAATTAACATTTTTCCCCTAATTATAATTAATTTAATACAAATATTCCTAATTCAAATTAGGGCTTAATCATGCAAAATTGACATATAAAATACATTAAATTTCCTAAATTAATAATAAAAAATCATATAAAAATATAGTTTAATTAGATATCTAATGAAGTAATCATTTGGTCATGTTTATACTAAGATGGTTAGCGGCTTCACCTTTGTATGGAGAAGAATCCAAGTTTGAATTTCAGAAAACGCACTTACTCTAAACTTTGAAATAGTTTAGTTTTAATTCCAAGATGGTTTGAGGATTCCCTTGATCAAATAAAAGAATAATCACTTTAGCGTGTTTTATTGGAACTAAGAAAAAACTTAAACCTTATTAGCTCTATCTTAAAATTTAATAACTTTTCAATTGTACCCTTATTTAATACACACACACTTTCTGAAAAATAACAGTCCATACAATAATGAATGATGGGCAAAATAACACATTCATATGTAAAATTTAAATATGTGACTTATAAGTAGGAAAAAAAATATTACTCGCTCTGACTTATAAATAGGAACAAAACATAATCTTTTATTTTGAAAATTCAGACTTTGAAGCATTAAAAAATAAGAAATTTGAAACAAATTTATGACAGGTACATGACTTTATATCAAATTTAATACGGAATATCTGTCATAAATTTTATGATCGCTGATTGAACCATACTTTTATAGGCTTTTTCATGGTTAATTTGAGATTTTTAATGCATTTTCTAAAACATTATTGCATGATTAAACACTAATTTTAGTCAAGGATATTTGTATTGAATAAAGTGTAATTAGGAGAAAAAAGACCATAATTTATTAATTATTCATGCAAATGATTTCTTGAACTTTTGATGCTATATTGTATTTAATCTTGTATTGTAGGTGCTTTAAAAGAAATTTAAAAATTTGGAAAAATGTCAATTGGGGTTAGAAATAATATTTTTGAGGACTAGGGAAATTATAAAAAGGGTTCGTATAATTTCTGGAAAATTGCAAATTAATAAAGAAAAGGATCAAGAAAAATTACATAAAAGTACCCAGATAGTTTGGAAATTCCAATTAAGCATCACAAAAATTTCAAAAATTTTCACTTTAGTCACTCCACAAACCTTTGTATCTTTTCAGTGTAGTCCCTAGGGCGTCTTCTTCCTTGCAACACACGGACCCGATAAAGAGAACTAGCACCACAGATTCAGAGGGGGAGCTTGAGATCGAAGAGAAAGAGATAGTTTGAGAATAGAGGGAAAGACACGGAGAGCTACTGAAACAAAAACGTTGGCAGACAACACCCGTTGGCAAACATCTTATCTTATCTGATGCTTCATCATCTTATCTGATGCTTCAACATTGCCGTGAATGCTATTTCAACTTGGTCTCTGTCTCTAAATTGACTAAACAAATCAATTGTGCCATTTCCTTTTATCCTAATTTCTGTACTCTGCAGGAGATATCAACTGGGAAATCCCAGATGATTGGTAAGATTCTTGATGGACTATACCTAATTGGAAAGAGCTTAAAGGTTGATTCAACTTTGAACTTGCAGCTTAATGAAAAGAAGAAACAACTTTTAGACTTATGCCATAATAGACTCAGTCATGCACCATTATAAGCACTTAGGCACCTAGATATATTAAATAAGGAGGTCATTGATTTTTCTAAAATTGCTTGTGATGTATGTTCTCAGGCTAAGCAAACATGTTTGCCATTCTCATCCTCTGTATGTGCTAGCACTTTACCCTATCAGTTGATTCATGTTGATGTATGGGGGCCATATAAAGAGCCCCCTATAGTGGACACAAGTATTTGTTGACTGTTGTGGATGACTTTACTAGATATGCTTGGACTTTCCTGCTATTAAATAAAAGTGATGCTGTGGAATGTCTCAAGAATTTTATCGCATATGTAGCAAATCAATTTTCTGAGAGTATAAAAAAAATCTGAACTGATAACGGTTTAGAATTTGTTAATGGCCAGTTTTGGGATTTTCTTAATACTAAAGGAATTATTCATGAAACTACACGCCCTTGCACCCTCAACAAAATGGGGTGGTTTAGAGGAAACATAAATATTTATTGAATGTGGCTTGAAGCATTTTATTTTGTTCAGGAGCTCTGATTAGGTTTTTGGGGGAAAGCATTAAAACCCATGTGTTTATCATCAATAGGACTCCCTCCAAGACCTTGAATCACAAGACTCCTTATGAAATGCTTTACCATAGACAACCTGATTTGGATTCTCTTAGAGTTTTTGGAAGTTTGGCATTTGCTACTAAACAAAATGTGCATGATAACTTTTCACTGATTTTTCCTATTCTTTTCAATATATAAATGACATGAAAAAGTGTAATTCATGAAATTAGTTGGCATGATATTTGCTTACATATACTATTATACATTGTCCACTTTTTCTTTGAAGTTCTTTTTCCCCCTAGTGACGACATATATGTAATAGTAGTTTTATTCTTAATATGGTCGTAAAGGGGAAAAATTCATTTCATTTAAAATTTTATATTTTATAAAAAATAACTTCATTAATTAGAAAATAAAAAAATGGATTGTGTTCTTATTACTTTTAATATAAAACAAATATCAAACACAATTAAACTAACTTTTAAGCAACAATAGTGTATAGTTTCCTCAAAATTGTAGTAATCAATTCACATATAATTTCCAGGATTATGTATAATCACAGTCAAGAGATTGAATATAGGAATGAAGAACTATCATTTTTGGGTTCAAAACCTGAATTCAACCATAACTGCACATGCCTGTAAAAACTAAAAACATTAGCTTCCATTGACATTGAGCCCTAATTAGTTACAATTAAGACAGGCATAGAGGGTCTCATATGCTCTAATAAGCCATTGCGTTGGAGCAAATCAATCACTTCAGACATTGTCGGCCTTAAGTCAGCAAATGCTTGTGTGCAAAGCAAACCAATCTCTATGACTTTCTTCATTTCTTCGGCATCGTAGTCATTAGGTTCTAAGGCTTTGTCCACCAACTCTAAGTGCTTGCCTCTCTCGTATAGTTTCCAAGCCTAACAAGTGGCCAGATTATTAAGGTGAAATGGAATAAAGCAGGTAGAAAAGAACAAAGGAAAACTTGGTTAACTTTTATAAACATTTATTATTATTTTTTATTACATAAAAAAAACCTTTTTCAGAAGAGTTAAGTTGAGTTGTTAAAAAGGGTCAACATCCTATAAATCTTTTCAAAATAACGCTTTCTTTATAATCATGGGGATTTTCTCACTTTTGGAAGGAGGAATTCATCTTCAGTATCACCATCATCCATGAATGCTTTGCTTTTCTGACCAGTAACTATTTCAAGGATTACAATACCATAACTGTAAATATCAGCTTTCTCCGATAACTGCCCATGAATTGCATACTCGGGTGCTGTGTATCCTCTAAAAAATACATAATATTTAAATGATGTAATTAATTATAATAATAACTGAAACAGAAGAAAATAACAATGGTCCAACAGAATCTGAAATTGGGATCTATTTGCAATGCAGAGTATTGGATCATTTTGACATACCTATGAATTAATTCTTTCTTCAAGTATTCATGGTATATGGAGATAAAATTGGAAAGGTTTGCACTACTTGTAAGTGTAATATATCTATTATTATTTCTAAAGCATAGATTTTATCAATAAGAAAGACAACCCATGTACTATAATATAGAAATTAAGGAAACTATAGAAATTTTATAATTTCAACTTACATTGTTCCTGCAAATTTTGTGCTAAGATGAGATTTGTCTTCAGGTAAAAACCTTGCCAATCCAAAATCAGCAATTCTAGGTTGTAGATTGTTGTCTAAGAGGATGTTGTTAGTCTTTATATCTCTATGTATAATACAAACATGAAATTGCTCATGGAGATAAGTTAAACCTCTTGCTATCCCCAAAATTATATGATATCGTTGCTTCCAGTTAAGATAACCTTTCTTTTCGCCTATTTGCCAAGTTTGCAAAAATTGAAACATATAAATAAAAGAAGAGTGAAACAAAAATGATTCTCAAAATTTTACCATATGAAGTGATTAAGTCAATGATATTATATTAAGTGATAGCATGGCTATAATTCATTCATTATGTTACTACCTCATGTCCTTAATATAATATCTCGTTCATGGTGCAAATTGCACTATGAACGAGAGCTTATATTAATGACTAGAGATAGAATGAATGAAGAAACATAACAAACAAATGCATAATGAACTACATAAGTTTTGTAAGTTGATGTAGGATAAATACCGAATAAGAATTTGTCCAGACTGTTGTTTTTCATGTATTCATATACAAGGATTCTGACATGGCCTTTACAACACCATCCCAAAAGTTGAACAAGATTCGGATGATAAGCATCACTAATAAGCATCAATTCACTCAAAAAATCTGCCTCCATCTGCTTGGAGTGTTGTAAAGTTAACTTCTTAACTGCAACTATTTTCCCGTCCCTTAGAGTGCCCTATTCATGATGATTTAGAATTTCAATCAGGAGATTGTCATAATAATTAAGTTTTACCTCTATATCCCATTGGAAATCTAACTTTTATTAATTTTTACATTATATAAATCTCACTTAAAAACATCATTCCTCTAGAGCATGATGTATAATCAAAATAAATTTACCTTATATACGGCACCGAATCCTCCTTCTCCTAGTTTAGTTTCTTCACTAAAATTTTGAGTTGCAAACTTCAAATCCTTATAATCATAAGAAACTAGGCCTTTCAACATAGTTGTCATAGCTATGTCCCCTACTGAGGAAAATACTTGTCAAATTCAATTCATAAACTGGAAGCATGTTTATAAAAAAAAACAGAGATATGTTTACCTCTGTGAGCTCTCTTAGAGCTTTTTGATTGTCTAATACAGATGAATAATACAAGGAGGATTATTACAAGAGTAACTCCTCCAACAACTCCACCGATAACGGCCCCCTTTTTAAATGAACCTACAAGACAAGACCAGAGAACTCATTTTTCAAATAAATCACAATTTTAGCATATTAAATATTCCTTTAAAAAGTACAAACACTCGCAACGCACACACCAGTATAATACGTGAATACATTTTAAAATTCGTCATGTTTTAAAAATATATCTTTCTCGTTTTAACAAAAACAAAAAAGACCAGGTCAATTTTGTGTGATGAGCATAAGCTTAAAGGAAGAACACAATCCCAAATGACTAGCCTATTAAGAGAAAAAATCTCTTAAACTTATAAACTTCACTTCACTTGTGAGGCTCCAATCTGCATTGTGAAACTCAAAACAATGCTACTTCCTCTAAGAGGGGAAATCTCTATCGGCTTCACACCACAGCACTTCACTCAGACTCCTATTAATCAGAATCTTCTCTGGGTAGCCCTCTTCATAAACATCAATCCTTCTATATGACAGTGTATTTGTGAGGCTCTTCGGCCAACACGGGACTCATGACATATTGATATTTATGCCATTTTCTATATGAAGCAGATGGTTTAAAAGATAATTTGGAATAATTTTCATAACTAGATATCTTCGCCATTCACATATTAGATAATAACTATAAAAATGTTGAGAGATTGTACTAATTTTTCCAACATTAGTTATACCCCACCATAATGTGTAGAAAAATATTGGTTGAATGAAAAAAAGTCACATGGAACCTAGCTAATAAAATATCAGGGAAATCAAATTATAATGCTGCAATGTATATGTTATCATATTCAATTCTTTGAATGGACCATACCTTGTTTGCCCAAGGAAGAGAAATCAATGATCTGGTAATTATGAGGAAAGAAGGAAGAGGTGGAGTATCTCATGAAACACCCATCAGCATAAGCCCTACCATCCGAACTTGGAAGACAAGTCTGCATATTTTTATAGCCAGTGTCCAAGCAATTGAAGCATCCCCTCTGAGTGATAGTTTCAATACATTGAGCAAAGGCATAAATAGTTGTACTATTATTTTTATGAGGCAAGTCTATCTTTATGGCTGCAAAAAACCCGTGTTTTTTGGGTGTTGTTGTTTGCAGATTCTTTAGAACTCGTTGCACAAGTGAGGTAAATGTAGTAATGGATTCTCCTACGATTTGATTACCACACGATGCAGCATTGAAATCCTCCGTTGTCTTCTCAAAGAAAGCATTGGTCTCGTACCTCAATACACAAAAGTATACCGTTTCATTTTTCCAAGTTCATAAAGGGTTTTATTGTGCACATGGATTAGGGTTGTAAAAGGAAACTATTCATAAATTAATTTAAGGAATATGAATAAACTGATATCAATTTTATCAAATGTTCCCGAAGAGAACTAAAATCACATAATCTGGCCATCCTGTTTATACTAGCTACAGGGTTCAGGCCAGATTAAGAGACCCACAACTAGTGCATCAATATCCACTCTGGGCTAGAGTTACTAGATAGACTGATTGAAGGCTACATTAATTTCAGCTATTTATATGTGAACTATGGATTTCAAACAATGTAAGGAATCTTCTTTAGTCCTTTGGTGGATCATTTTAACTAACCTTCCTCTTCATGTGTGTATCAACCTGATGTAATGTGGATATTATCAGAGAATTTCATTATAGTCATTGTCAGAATAAATTTACTATAATGATGTTGTGAATTCTAGCTAATAGATCGAATAGTTGTAAATGGAGTTGTTCATCCAGTGACAAATATAAAATTCCCTTATAAATGATGACATTTAATTGAAGTTGAAAAAAATAATGACATTTATAATTGAGGGTAAAGATTAAAAAGAACAAATAAATTTTGACATATCGTCATAAACTAAATTTCAGTGTTTTCTAATATAATAAATTGGGTTTTGTAATAATATCTTATCTATCTCCGTTCTACTATTCTTAAAAAAAAAAGAAAGAAAGAAAGAAAGTTCAAACTGGAGCTTTTTTCGGACGACTAGTATACCTGAGGAAGCAGCCGTCGTAGATAACAAAGGCACCTTGTGCCGCCAGAGGGCAGCGGCGGGTTTGTTTGGCAGCGACGTCTAAGCAGGAAACACAGTCGGAAATGGAGATGTAGTTTCTACAATGAAAAAGGGTGGAAACAGGGTTTTCTGCTTTGGGTTCACGCGCCGTCTCAAAGTATTTGTTCTGAGAGATGATCTTCTCTTTTATGTCTCGTAATGTTGCGTTGACGGTGTCATGGAAGACGGATGAGTTGGGCAAGACGATTGTGTTGGGTGATGGGGAGCACCGTCCGTTAAGAAAATGGGTCTGTGGATCCGAAACGACGACGTTAAGTGTCCAACATGACCAAAATATGAAGGAGATTGCAGAAAGGAAAGTAGGTTGAAGAAGCATGTTTTATAACAGATGGAGAGAATGAAGAAGATGACGAAGGAAAGAGAGGACGAGTCATATAAATAATGTGTCGCGATTGATAATTAAGATTGGTGTTTGAAAAGTAGAATTATACCATTGATTGGGTCAGGAGAAACCGATATGTACACACAACAGGGAATCGAAGTCAGACATGTGGCTTAAGAACATTTCGTCATCATTTTCAAATGACTCGATCTTGAAACGAGAGTTTGATTGAAATGGTGATTATGATATATGAGCTATGTGAAAGAAGTGGTAATTATCTCTGTTTGTGTAAATATGCTTATAGTAACCTGCTCCAAACAAACACTATATTGATGAGGAAAATCAATGTCCATGTTAGAAAATTCTATTGGCCACAGGACTTGATAGATTTTTATATATAAAGAGTATTAGTACCTGAGTATTTTAAAGGCCAATAAACTTCTTAATCAAGACTTTTTACTGATTTTTCCTATTGATAATTTTGAAAGCTTTTTTTTTTATAAAAAAAAAAGTTTAGATGAGTTGAGTTATAAGGACTCGTCAAAATTAGGGCATGTTTTTTAGTTTAAAAAATACTAATAAGGTCCTCGTATCAGTAGTAGTGGGACCAACTGCCTTTGTTAGCTAAAATCTTTTTTTTTTTTTTTAACCCGAAGGCTTTATAGATTGCGTGTGGCAAATGGCAATACCCTTGATTGTTGGGTGAAGGTGGCGTTCTAGGTGGGCTCCGAAGACTAGTACGAACGGTTTGAACTTGAAAATTTCCAACCATGACCCAAATTGCAAAAGCACCAACATTAAGGTCATGATCATGATGTTTGTTTTCGTTTTGCCATCTTGAGGTCATGATGATGTTGGACATTAACGAAAAACAAAAAAAAAGGGAGAGAAAAATTCAGACATAAGTTAGGCTTCTTAGGTGAGTTGTTTTCTTTTGTTGGTAATACGAGTATTTTTTTTTTTTTTAAGATTTAGAACACAAAAGATTTATAAATACATTTTTTAAAATTCAAATTTACATTCTCTTTTATATAAGAGTAAGGCCGCTTACCACCTTAACTAACAATTTATTGGTTGGGTGAGTTATTTTCTTCCATTGAGTTAAGAATGTGGTTCTAATTTCATCCCAAGTTGTAAAATATTTGGACTATTTTTTCTTCCATTGATTTACAAAAAAAAATTCAACCTTAACTTATTACTTATTTTTTAAATAATTTGGTTTGGGGGGTCCCCTTTGGGACTTGGGCCCTAACAGGACAGGGGTCATGAGAAAATTCTGAAAAAAAAAATGAACTTTTAAAATAAGTTAAGAATAACTTTCTTCCACGGTTAATCTAAAGCCAATGTAAAAACAGTCCGTATAAAAATTCATAACTTTTTACACTAATTATGTAACCAATGTAAAATATTTTCTACACTGGCCGGCTACAAAGTAACCAGCGTAGAAAGGTAAAAAAAAATTTTAAAAAAAAATTATTCACATCCTTTTTTATATTATCATCCAGTGTCTGATTCGAGGTTCATCGAGATCTAAAAAAATTTAACAGGTCTTATACCGCCAGACTAATTCTATTTTAGTTATTTTTTATTCACTTCTAATTAAATGGTAGATTAATTTAAATAAGCAGACAGAGCTATGGACGAATAGCGCCCACAGCTTAACAGGGAGCCACAGATTATTCTTCGGGAGAGGGAGAGGGAGCACAACAAGCTGGATGTCGTCATCAATAATTACTCCAATAATATATAATTTAAGACATAATTAAATAATTTAAATAGATTAAATATATTAGTTAAACTAGTTAATATAGTATATTTTTTTCTTAAAACACCTTACTCATTTTTCATAATTCTCTCATTTCATTTTCAACTTGATTATTGTTAAGAGAATATCAGTAAGATTAGTTTGGGAAAAAATTGATTAATAAGTTAAATAGGTCTTAATTTAGTATTAACACTAAATCCCTAATTAAGTCTTATATTAAATACTAGATGAACTGGAATACCAATGTTTTTTTTTATGTTTACAAAAATAAAAATAGGAAAAACAAACAAGACGCTAGTTTGGAGCTATTTATTATAAGAATATTTGTCTAAGCCGAAAAAAAAATTCTTCTCACATAGTGTGTGTGTATGTATATATATAGTGTGTGTATATATTAATTATGATTCAAAATGATGCTTTTAAATTATCCTATTGTTCTTTCAAACAAGTCAAAAATCTACAATTGCGCCACAATTGGGTTGTGGACCCCACAAAATAGGGAATGTATGGCCACAAGGTAGCATATAGTTATCATAAAATAGGAAAGGTGAGAGTAGGTAGCTTATAGTTATCATAAAATAGGAAAGGTTTAGATCTACTTTGAAAAAATCCTTAAAATCATAGTTTTAGAATTACATTTATATAAGTTTGAGATAAAAATTTTCTTGTATATTTATTTTTATAAAATTATTTTTATAAAGCTATTAAAAAATCTTGTTTGAATAATTTAAATTCTAAATTTTGTATTAATATGTAACTTTTGATTTATTTCAACAATCTAAAATCAATACAATCTGTTCAAACTGATTATATATGAGCACCCTGTATATATGTGCTGATTAAGATGAACATGCAATAATGCGTTTATAATATGTAGGCTCGAGTTGTACCTGAGGAAGCAGCCGTCGTAGACAACATAGCCACCAGCAGCAGGGCAGTCGCCGATTTGTGCGGCGGCGACGTCAAAGCAGGTAACACAATCATGAATGGAAAGGTAATTTCTGCACTGAAACAGAGCGTTAACGGGGTTTTCTCCATTGCCTTGCTGCGCCGTCGCGAAGTACCTGTTTTGAGTGACGATCTGCTCTCTGACGTCTCTAAACGTTGCGTTTAAGCTGTCCTTGACGATGGAGAAGTTGGACACCAGTAAGTTAGTTGGGGTGCACTCTTGAATTAGAAGATTGGCCTGTGGATCCGAAACGACGCCGTTAAGTGTGCACCATGACCAGAACATGGAAGTGATGATCAAAGAAAGGAGATTACGAGGTTGAAGCATGTTTTGTTTAGATGGATGAAGAAGAAAAGAGGTCATATTATATAATCACAAAATATAGGGTGGAAGGAAGTAATATACACAAGGGAAAATAATGGAAGATGGTGATTTGGGTTAAGATCAATGGCATAATAGAGCTGTTTCTTCATATTAGCTCATTTCAAGTTCTTGAAGGATGCAACAGCAATTTTGTTGGAGAGGGATGATAAATTAAATTTATGAAAGTTTTTTGACCCACACGCTTTTAAAAGGTAGCAGAACTTACTTCTTATGGCGCGGAGCAGAACTTAGTGTTGCAGAAGATATGGTTGATGCCAAAAAGAAAAGGAAATGTTGCAGAAGGTGGACTTAGAAGACTAATATTAGTGGAAGACTAATTGACTTAGTCAATTCAAACAATGAACGAATGAGGAATCACACAAACATAGGCTTGCTTGGCATTACGCGCGTTGTGAAGTTTTAAAAGTTAGTCAGGTGAAAAAAAAACAAAGATGTGGGACATCGCTTTAGAGGGAATCTAACTTTTTTTTAAAAGTCATTTTAAAATTGAAGTAAATTCTTTTTTAATTTTTGATTTTTAATTTTTTTAAATATTTGTAACTTTTGAAACTAACTTTTTTTTTTTTAATCTAACTTTTAAATATACCATTCAATCATGCTTCTATCAAGCTTACCTTTTTATATATATATATAAAACTATATAAACATAAATCACATTAAATTAATTGATTTTTACCCCAACTTTAATTTATAAAAATCAGTTGGGAAAAAGTCACTTTTAAACTGTTGACTAAAAAAAGTCAATTTTGAATCATCAGAGTTAGGTCTAGCAGAAAGAGCTAGGCCTCTACAATGTGACCAACATAAATTCAAATCTTATTGAAAAAAGTGCTAACATTTAATACATAATGGTATTTCAAACAAGATTACCTTTAATAAAAAAACAGTTATGCCTATAAAAAAAATCACTTTTGTGAAGCGTTAATGGGTGTGTTTGGAGAAGCTTATTTGAGCTTATCAAAAGCTCTTATGGGCTTATACACATAAATCGAGATAATCCTCACCATATAACTTACTTCGTATTCCGTAAATAACGATTGAAAAAGACTTATAAAACTTCCAATCACTGTTCCAAACATACCCAATATAAATGAGCCCTATATTTGATAACCCATAGTTAAACTCTCGTCAAGTGAGCCACGACTTACCGTCACAGATAGCTAACACATTGATGATAGATAAAATATAGCAAGTGTATTGAATAAAAATTAAAGATATTAATTAGAGTAATTTATTTTATTAATATAAATCTAGTTTATGAGTATTTCTCATATATATATATATATATATATATGCAGTTCTTAATATAAGACATATTTAAAGAGTTGATATTAATTTTAAATATAAGACATAATTTTTATATTTATTAATATTTTTTTAATTTATCCCTATTTATACTCCATCAACCATAATAAAAAAGGAGAGAGAATGAGAAAGTAGGGAGATAACTAAAGTATTTTAGAAAATATGTATTATATTAACTAACTTTTTTAATTTAATCAAATTAAATAAATATATCTTATATTAAAAATTAAAAAAAATGTGTGTGTATAAAAGTTCATGAGTATTTCTCTCTCTCACGCGCCAGCATATGTGTGTGTGTACTCAGTCAAACATTTTCTGGAGAAACGGATGATCAATGATCAGTGGTCGTCACTGATCCCAATGGGATAACTGGGGACCACTTTAAAGAACACAGAAGCTTCACCATCCTTTCCCCAATGCGTGTTGACTCTTAAGTCTTCCGGTGGTTTTTACTCCTGATACAGAAAATCAGATTGGATCTATCGGTTCAATCAACCATCGGTCAATGGTCTGGTCTACTTCATACATTATATATTAACTCATGAATTGATAGTTTAATTGGTTAGATCGGTAATATTTTTTAATTATTTTTTTATAAAATATATTTTTTATTCTTCTAACTACAATCTCACGTTATTTTTGAGGGAAAAATGAAAGTTTAAAAATTAAGATGAAAAAAATAGATAAAAAAAAGTAAATCTAAAAAAAAGAAGATGATTAAAAAAATTATGTAAAATGATATAATAATTATAAGAAAAGCATTACAATAAAACATAAAATTAGCGACGGAATTTCATTACATCGTTAATCCATCACTAATCCCTCACAAATTCTATCATTAAAATTAGAGATGGAATTTTTCCGTCACTAAATTAATGACGGATTAGCGACGGAATTGCATTTTGGTTGTGAAATTCTGTCACTAATCCGTCTCTAATTCTATCGTTAAATATTATTAACGGATCTTAGTGACGGAATTATTCCGTCACTAATTTCAGTCGTTAATCCGTCTCTAATTTCTGTTACTAATAATTAAATTTTTTTCATAATTATAAAATTTTTAAATATTTTAAATTTTAAATTATTACAAATTTATAATATAAATATTAAATTAAATTAAATAAATAAAATTATTAATTCATATTTATTTTTGAAATTGAAGTTATAATATAATATATTTGACTTTTTAATAATATATGATATACAAATAAAAATACAAATTTTATAAATACAAACAAAAAAATAAAATATATAATAAAATGAATAAAAAAGATATTAATAATAAAAATTTAGGTAGAACATTTACATAAAAAAAACAAAATTGAAATATTTAATAATATATATATATATATATATATATATATATATATATATATATATGATTTTGCATTTAAATTTCACATATTCTTCTTAGCTCAACTGGAAAATATACTAGCACACGCATGAGAGGTCATGGCTTCGAATCCCAACTTAGGTGACAAAATGCAACCAATTTGTAACTTTGACACGTGGTGTGCAATGGAGGGTTACATGCGGCGGTTGACCGGGACACGTGGCAGCCGGAGGCGAGGTGGCGGTGGCTGACAGGGACACATGGCCGAAGGTGGGTACACGTGGCCGCTACTAGCGAGGGTATGGGAGGCTTGTGGTAAGGACATGTGGCAATTTAAATTATATAAAAAAAATATTTTACGACGAATTAGAAACGGAAATTCCGTCTCTAGTTAGAGACAAAAAATTCCGTTGCTAATTAATGAATTTTATCGCTAATTAAAGACGGAATTTAGTGACGAAATTTTCCGTCGCAGATTAACAACGAAATTTTAGTAACATCCTTTTTATCAATGGAACAAATTCCGTAGCTAATATGGTTCCGTCACTAAACTAATTAGTGACGAAATTTCTGTTGCTAATTTGATGTTTTTTTCAAGTGAGGAGATATCATTATATAAGTATATGTATCATAACTAATACTAATAAATTTTAAGCATTTTTTTAAAGATCTTCATTTTTATCTATAGAAGTTTAAAAATATATTAATATATATATTGTTACTAATAAATTGTAATACTTTAATATGACCGGTCTGACTACCGATTAGATTGTACCCTGGTTAACCTATTGACCTTTGAACCTATGCAGTGACCAGTTTATTACCTGATCCGATTTTTTGCTCCTTGCTTTTACTCGGCGCCTTTTGACCTTAAGCTTTTTCTTCATTTAGTCTTTGTAGGATATATACTTTAATTTCTAGATGGTATTTGTTATAAAAATACTAATTAAGGTGCGCACCCATAACCTCTCAACTCTTAGCTTTTCATTTTCTACACTTCATAACCTCTTCAATTAATAGTTTTTAGAAGTCTTCATACCCCTAACTCAAATGTTACAATTTGTGCACTTATGAGAATTAAAATTTTCCATTTACTTTATGTAACTCTCGATTGTTATTGAGGGCTTATAAATAGAGCACTATATACTACAATTTGGTTGCATCCAAATGAATAAGATATTGCTCTATCTTTCTCTCCAATTATGTCTTCATCTCTTTCGTTTCTTTTTCCCATTTTTATAACAATATTTTTGTTTTTTACAAGATATTTTCTATTTTTAAGAAGTAGCATTACATGTTTTTCTATATATACATATATTTAATAAGTAGAAAGAGTTCAGGGCAAAAACAAGTAAAAAGAGTAAAAATTAATATGAAATTGGAGTTTAAGGTAGTTAATAAGGATAATATTTAAAATTATTTAAATTTTATGAAAAATATAGGCCTTGTTTGATTCCCTATTTCCAAAAAAAAATTTAAAAAAATGTGTTTGGTAATTAATTTTTAGTGAAGTGTTTTCTAAAAACAAAACAATATGACGTTTTTTTTTTAAAAAAACAACATTTATATGCTTTTTTTGTACTTTTATTCTAAGAAATTGGATAATAAGTGGAGAGCCTTATCGCCTTTCAGCATTTGATGGCTTGATGAGCCCTTGCCTTTCAAACCTCACTTTCAAACTCCAACTCACCACCTTTCGGTCTCAGTCGGCATACCGCCTCTCATCTCTAGCCTACTTGGAGCTCACCAAAAAAAATAATTATTTCAAACAAATTATTATATTTTCTGTTCTCAAATATGAATTTTTAGAACAATCATTCAAATGATTTTATTTTATTTTTCCTTATCAAAACTTTTTTCCAAAAATAATTTTATAAAAATATTCTAAAAATAAAATAGAATCCACAATGGCTTAATCTTTTAAAATTTTTATTATAAAAAATGTGTTAAACTATTTTAATAAATAAATGTGAATTAGTTATGCATGGGAGTGTGGGACCAGGGAGAGGGAGGATTTTGGAGTTAATAATGAGCAAAATCTCATCACGTGATCCTGGGGAGTCGTTTTGGTGCCATATAGCCAGCCACGGAGAGACCATTCAAATATTCAATGGCATCACATATTATTAACAAGAAATTATGTAATTTTTTCTGCAAATACAGTTTTATAGAAATATTACTCAGACCACAAATTATTACAAACATATGTCATATTATAATTTACTTTCCCCAGCTTATTTCCACCATTGGATATGCAGTGGCACTAAAAAATTAAAGAGCAGGTGTAATATCCCTAATAAAAATTGGCAATTCTTAAGTTAAAAATAGTTTATTAAAAGAATTTAAAAATATGATTTTATCGATTGAAATTTATATTAAAATGTTCAATATATTATTTATTAATTCATCTACCTTTCTATATAAATAAGTATAACTTATTTTAGATTTCAGCAATTTTCTTAAAAAAATTGAAGTAACAAATTTTGATGGTGCCTTGCAAAATTGGAAGATTGACAATCCAGGATAACAGTAAAGCCTTTATCTTATTAGATGGGGTCGGCTATATAAATTGCACGATGCCATTATACTTTGTCAAAAATAATAGATTTAGATATATTATTAATTAAAAGGTCACTCTCTATGATCTCATTGAGTGTTCGTTTCAGCCTTCCTCGAATTCGTTTAATAGGACTCCATACTGCTTGATCAACCCTTCTCACCGGAGCACTCAATGGCTTTCGCTGAATATGTCCAAACCATCTCAAACGACTTTCTACCATTTTTTTTCTTCAATAGAGGTTGCTCCAACTCATTCGCGTATATGAATATTACGAATCTTGTCTTTTCTTATATGACCACACATTCATTTCAACATCCTCATCTCAACTACCCCCATTTTATGCTCAAATTGTCCCTTTAAAGCCCAACATTCACAACCATATATCATTGTTGGTCTTATAGCGGTGCGATAGAACTTTCCTTTTACTTTATTAGGTACTTTACGATCACAAATAACTCCAGTAACTTTTTTCCATTTATACCATTTAGCTTGAATTCTGTGATTGACATCTCCATTCATTTCATCATTTTGTTGTATAATTGATTTCAAATATCTAAATTTTGTCACTTAGATATTTGTTTCAGGAAAAAAAATCATCATCAATTTTATTCTTAAAAACTTGTAATACTCAGTTTATAAAAAAAGGGGTTGTTTTGGATCCATTAATCAATAAATACAATTTATTTATTGATTATGTCATAATTTTATTTTTTCATATTCTTCATAATTCACGTATTTTTTGCCAACACAATTTACTAATTAAGTAATCATAATTCTTTTTTTTTTTGCCTTCAAAAGTAATCATAATTCAATGATTAAGTAATTTTTTTTTCTTTATTAGGTAGGAGGAGGATTATAAAATATTTTTTTAATTTTATCATTATTAAATTATAATCATCTCACACAACGTGCAGGAAGAGTAAACACTTGTTAAATACTACTGTGTCGTTAATTTAATTTAACGCTAAGTCACAAGGAATTTTAAAAATTGCCATTAAACTTTTCATTAGCTATTGGGTTTGGGTGCACCCAACTGTATGGGATGAATTGCATGGTAAGGCCGGGAAAAAGGGATTTCGCTTACATCCTCTGCTTTGCCAGTCACTGTACATTCGCTGCACGCAAACGACGTCGTTTCTTCAGCAAATCTTGGCCGTCCGTCTCTAATAGTTAAATGGACGGTATAAGATGTGATTAAGTAAAACGACATCGTTTTGATTATCTGATCTTGTCCGTTCATTTCATGAATCAATCTCATCCGTCCAATTCTTTCTTCATTAAATCAATCTGCAAACTTTCCCCAGTGATGAACGGAACATCTTCGACCAAAAAAAAAAGAAATGGACGATCGCTTACATCGCTTTGTGTCCGTCATTGCTTCCCTCAGCTTCTCTTTCCCTGATCTTCGAAGTTCCAATTTATTGTGTTTTGGTCGCATTAGTGTTCGTGTTTTGTTTCCTGAAGGAGATATTACATGCGAAGAAGGAGAAATCGTCGGATCTTGGGTGGTTTCGGCGACATATTTTGTGTCCTTTCATGGAGGCGCGTTGTTTCGGGCTCCGCTGTGTGTTGCTCTTGGTGTTCTGTGTTGCCGGGATTTGGGCTGCTTATATCTACCAAGGCTTGTTTCAGGAAACTTTGTAAGCATATCATTTACCTTTTCCGATCTACTAAGGCGATAGATTAAATGTTGATTTGATTGTTTTAATTATCTGTTCGATCTCTTGTTGTTGTCATTTTGAATTGGCTTGAATTTATTTACAGAATCATCAACAATTTCAGCACATCCCTTTTCTTAGTTTTCTTAGAAATGCTTGAACTGCCCATTTTGATCTGAGAATGATTTAAATGGTTGATAGTAATCAGCGCATACTTGCCTCAACCAACATTTTGCATGTGATTAAATTTCAATTGAAAACTATTAGAAACTAATTTCTTTCATTTATTTTTTTGCATGTGATTAAATTTCTATTGCAGTGATTAAATTTTTCTGCATGTGAATAATTCTCCATCTATGCCTGTGAAGAGCCCATTCAAACCTGACGTTGAGAATGTTTCTTCAGTTGAAGTGCAGGAACATGAAGATAAGGTTGAGAGAAGTGACAATAAAAGCAGTATGAGATGAAATATATTAAATCACTGTTACAAATTTTTATTGCATTTTTTTCTGGTAAGTTATATACTAAGTAAGAAATGTCTATTATGATTATCATCATGATAAAAATGGCACTCCCAAAATTTTCTTAAACAAGTATTCATATAATATTTATGGACAATTGGGCATATCTAGTACTTGATGAATGATACTTCATCTTGATAAAGGCAGAACCTGTGGATAATTATATTATGAGTTCATAGTTATTTTTCTAAATAGCTTGACATAACTTGGTTATCTTTGTCATTGCATATGTTCTAAAAAAAATCCTTTTTCCAACAGAATAATGACTGAGTAGTAAAATCATGGAATCTAGTCGTGTGAATTAGATATGTACAGCAAATTTCACTAAATATAAAAGATTACTAGATATAAACTAGATATGTACAACAAGTTTGATTAATGTTACTAATAAATGTAAAACCTAGATTATAAATTATAAATATAAAATATTATTATTTTACTCACCAATCTTTAATATCAAATTTTCATAGATTAATGCTTATTGATTGTCTTCCCTAATCCTATAATACATTGCATTAACCTCCAAGCATAGCACCCACGCAGCTATTTCCCTCTCCTTTCCCACGGAAGAACACGAAGAGAAGGGAGCCAAAATGACTGAAAAAGCATTCAGCTGCAGCAAAAAGGGCTCTGGTAATAAATGGACGGCTGAGATGGAGTGAAAAATTCAACGGACCAGATCACCCAGGTAAAACGACGTCGTTTCAGTTATTACCTTTTCATCATCGTTTGTTTTCATTGTTAAAGACGAACGACCCAGATTTCACGCCCAAACGATGTCGTTTTGTCCGCAGCGGATATGCAGTGGACAGTCATCAGCGGACGCAAGCCTGTCGCGGGAAGGATTTGGCTACGGTCCGCTGCGTAGCGGACCGCTGCCAATCCTTTGCATTAAAACTACACCGTTTTGGTGTAGTATTAATGGAAAGGGGTTATTTTTTTAAAAAAAATAATATATAATATTCTTAAATATTTTTGTGGACTTATCAATTTCTTAAAATATTTTTTAAGTAGTGTGCAGTATCTTAAAATAATTTTTAGCGCTTTAAAATATTTTTTCAGTTGGACCCAGTATCTTAAGAGACTGACTACAATTTTACCATTAATGTATTTTTATTAGTATTAATGAGCACCCAAACTTAAGATATTAATTTATTAATTTCCATCTACTTTAAAAAATTTTCCAGTAGCACAAAATATTTTAAAGTAATTTTTAGAGTTGAAAAAAGGCATTAACGGTAAAATTGTAGTCAATCTTCTAAGATATTAAGTACAACTAAAAAAATATTTTAGAGCGCTAAAAATTATTTTAAGATATTGCACACTACTTAAAAAATATTTTAAGAAATTGATAAGTCCACAAAAATATTTAAGAATATTATATATTAATATCTTAAGTTTGGGTGCTCATTAATACTAATAAAAATATATTAATGGTAAAATTGTAGTCAGTCTCTTAAGATATTGGGTACAACTGAAAAAATATTTTAAAGCGCTAAAAATTATTTTAAGATACTGCACACTACTTAAAAAATATTTTAAGAAATTGATAAGTCCACAAAAATATTTAAGAATATTATATATTATTTTTTTAAAAAAAAAACCCTTTCCATTAAAACTACACCAAAACGGTGTAGTTTTAATGAAAAGGATTGGCAGCGGTCTACTGCGCAGCGGACCATAGCCAAATCCGTGATTGGCACGTAGGCTAAGCCAAATAATTTCACTTAGCATAACACGCCTTAAAGTACATGGACTTTGAAACAAACATTTGCACAACAATAATAATACTTATTGAACTTCTATATTAAAATCGCAATGATAGAATAAATTCACAATAATTAATTTTGGGGATGCACATGTTATTCCATGTACTATATAACATAATGATTCAGACACTAATATAGTAGTCATAACATTACGGAATCCCCCAAGACTCACCAATATATTACAATATACTCTATAAGTTTATGAAGCATATTGATCACAATCAACCTAACTAGTTGCATTATTTGAAAAGAAAAAGTGTGAATAGAGAAAGAAATTGAAAACTAAAAGAAACAAACAAACAAACAAGACACTAAGATAACTATATGGATTGAGTTTAGTTGAGTAGTGCTAAATAATTTAAATTTTTTTTTTAGGTGCAAGCATAGTATTTGTTACAACATTCTCCATCTATCTAGCCTTTTCCAACATACAACTCTTTTAAGTCCCCTTAACTATGGATTTATGGTATACTAATGGTAGAGATAGTAGAATTTTTACAAGCCTATAATAGATGCTAGGATATGTGAATTGAGTGAAATTTCTATGATTTGTGAGATGAGTGTGAGATGAGATAAACACTTATTTCCATGTGAGCTATATCGTGTCTATCTTTTTATATCTTGTTATGTGTAAAAGTTTGTTTCTTTACATTAAAGTATTCCATGAGCTTTGATTGATTTAAGGATTGTGGTTATTCAACCTTTATGTATTTATATTCTTGGATGACTTGATAGTTGCATACACTAGGCATGTTTTTGTAAGCTTTAGTTTTGCTTGTGCTGAGAGTGCAAAAGGCTAAGTGTGGAAAAATTGATAAATCCTATTTTGTTATATATTTTTATACTTTATTAGGTGATTTTGTCATAATTATTGATTTTAAAATGTTTTGATCATAATTAATTTGAATTAAGAGTAAATACATTAAATTAGAACTAAAAAGAAAAAAATTGTCATAATAATTGAAATTACTCTTAATCAATAATTTTTGGAAAGATTTGATGTTGATTTAATTATTTTTAATTGTAGGTGCTTGAAAAATTGAATCGAATGCAAGTTTGTGGTTCAAATTACTGAAATTACAGTTTAGCACCACAACTTTTGAAACTAGTTTGATCCCTTACTCAATACACATTCGTTTTGACAGCTGAGGTTAGGTCAGAATTCAGAGCTCGATACTTTTCGAGAAAAAAACCAGAGGGAGCTGCAGCGACACCATAGCTGAACCTCAAGACCTTCCTGACGCCTTCATACACACCCCAAAGTTGCCGGCGCCATTCCATCCCCCATGAATGCCGGTGACCTCCACCTTCATCTCTCACCCTCACCACCAGGAGCGGCAGCGAGAAATGGAGAACAGAGCGCCGTGAACCCAGATCTTCCTTCAGCCTTGGACTTTGATTTCCACCTTCATCTTCATCTTCATCTTCATCTTCACGTCTTCACCACCTAGTCCTTCACTCACCGCCGGCGATTTCACCATTATTCCGTCATCTTCTTTACCCTGTGGCTTCCTCTGTTTCTCTTTCACTGTTACCCACAAACCTTCCATTCTTCATCTTCATTCTCATTTTCTGTGGTGACCCATGTGTCATCCCAAATTTTATTCATCAAAATTCTTTATACATTTTTTATATTAAATAAAATAAAATGATGAATTTTAGTAAACTTGAAATGATACAAGAAATAATATTGTCATAATTAAGGGTAAAAGAATCAATTGTTATTTAATTTTGATATTAAAATTAAAAATTAAAATGAAAGGTTAGGATTTACTCTTGAAAAGAAAGAGTAACGATGAAACTAAAAGCAAATTAATTCTCTCCTTTCCATAATTAAAGTTGGTCAAAGAGGGCAAAGAAGGAAGAAAGTAAGGTTTGATCAAAAAGTCAACAAGTCTTGTATTTGATTCAACTTGAACATTTACACAAAAGGCATTTGGACAACATTCTTCTATCCTTTTTGTTGAAGCATTTTAGTCAAGAAGAGGGGGAAGAAAGAGAATTTAGTTAAAGCCATTCTATATCCATTTAACAAGTTAAAAAGGAAAAGGAAAGAAAGTAAGAAGGAAAAGTCAACAATTGCAACTTGGAAATATTGGTCCAAAAAGCAAGGCAACAAGAGATAACTTGGTCAAAATCTTTCCTCCTTTTTGAAGAGAATTTTGGTCAAGCAAGAGAAGGAAATAAATAAAGAAAGTTTACTCAATTAAACTTAACCATAGTTTGCTCTTTAACTCACAACTTTACAAGGAGCCATAAGAAGGTGACACATTGATTTTTCTCTTGCCGTTTTCACTACTACAGAATATGGATTTAACGTCACATTAAAACGTCCATTCTTTAAAAAGGGAAGTAAAAAATGGACGCAATGACATTTAAGTAAATAAAGAGAAACTTTTTCCTCTTTAAGCGTCCTAAAAACCAAAAGGGACGTGTAAAGAGATCTTTAGGCGTCCCTTCTTGGAGAAGGGACGCCTAAAGGCTGCATGCCAGCCACGTGGCTGGCATGCAACTAACATTAGGCGTCCCTTCTAGAGAAGGGACGCCTAAAGTATACCTTTAGGCGTCCCTTCTCTAAGAGGGGATGCCTAAAGGTTCTTTCCCTCCATTCCAGCATTTTCGTTTTCTCTTTCTCCCTCTCTCAAAAAACCGAGCAGCAAAAACTTAGCCTCCATAGCAGCATTTTTGTTCAATCCCCTTCCTCCCAAGATTGTTAAGGCGCCATCCCCCTCCTCGATCTTCTCTCTCACGTCGTACCCATCTGTCCACCACAAGGCCAGCAGCGTCAGTCCGTCCTCAGCTCTAAGGTACAACGGCGCCCCTCCCTTTATCACCACAAGGCCAGTAACGTTGACTACCCATCCGTGTGACCACCAAAGGTTTTGTTTTTGTTTTTTTTGTATAGTTGGATTGTTTTTTATGCGATTATTTAAGTGTCTGAAATGTCACTTATGTGTTCGTGCCTTATAGATTTTTGCTTCTCCTATTACATTTAGAAAAGACATATAATATTTATAATATATGATATTTATTGTTGTACTTGGGTTAGCTGATTACATCTAAACAAAGAAAGACACTTGTGTATTTTTATGGCTTTTGCACATGACATATATATATGTAGATAATTATAAAATATTTTATAAGTGAAAAATATGTTGGAATTTGTTGAAAAGTGACTATTAAAAAATTATAAAACTCGTTACTTGTTTAGCTCCGAAGTATATATGTAATAGAATGAAAAATGAATGAGATTAAAAGGTAATAATTAATTATTTCAAATGTGAAATGCCATATATGTCTGGAAATAAAAATATTTTTGAGAAATAATTGTTGTGTCATAATAATAGTAATATATAAGTATAAATTTTTTAACATGTCCTTTTGAATTTTTTAGTTTAATGATGAAAAATTAGTGGATTGTATTTTTTATGTTTAAAATAGTTATAACAGGAAATCCCATTGTTGTCAATTATTCTAAACTTTAGCGTTATTGAGAATGACTTAGGTTAAAAATGGATCATAGTTGGATGAATGCTTTGAGAACTAGTGAAGAATATGAGAATGGGGTGGAAGAGTTTATTGAATTTGCTAGAAGGAATGCTCTAACAAAAAATGGGAAGTATTTTTGTCCTTGTGTGAATTGTTTAAACGAGAGTCGACAGGATGTTGATGATATAAGGGATCACCTACTTTGTGATGGAATAAATCTTCGATACACAAGGTGGATATGGCATGGTGAGGAAGTAACTGATTGTTCGTCGCACAAGAAGGAATGAGTGGATGTTATAGAGCAAGATAGAATGGAGAAAATGATTCACGATGTCGAGGTTGAATCCTTCACCCAGGCACATGAATTTGACAGCCTGCGGAGTGATGCAGATACACCATTATACCCTGGGAGTAAGTACAAACTACTGACGGGAACATTGCATTTGGTGAACTTAAAGGCAACTTGTGGATGGACCGATAGTAGTTTTACATTACTACTGGAATTATTGTGTGATATGTTTCCAGAAGATAATGTACTTCCAAACCGTATGTATGAGGCAAAGAAAATGTTGTCTACGATGGGCATGGAGTACAAAAAGATACATGCTTGCCCTAATGACTGTGTATTGTACAGAAAGGAGTATGCAGGTCTTAGTGAGTGTCCTAAGTGTAAAACGTCACGATATAAAGTGAAGAAAGACGGTGGTTGTAGAGAAGGGACAACAAGTAAAAGGAAACCTTCGAAGGTGTTATGGTATCTTCCAATAATACCACGGTTTAAGCGTTTGTTTGCGACCTCAACAAAAGCGAAGAAGTTGAGATGGCATTCTGATGAGAGAATTTGTGACGGAAAATATCTTCGGCACCCAGCCAACTCTCCATAGTGGAAGAAGATAGATGAAATGTTCCCTCAATTTGGCAGCGAGCCGAGAAACCTTCGGCTTGGACTTTGTACAGATGGAATAAATCCGTATGGAACTCTTACTAGTACACATAGTTCGTGGCTAGTTCTCCTTGTAATATACAACTTACCTTCCTGGTTATGTATGAAGTGCAATTACATTATGCTTTCTATGATGATCTCTGGACCAAAACAGCCAGGGAATGACATCGATGTGTATTTGGCTCCTTTGATTGAGGACTTAAAGAAGTTGTGGGAGGAAGGTGTGGATGTGTTCGATGCTTATAAGAAAGAGTATTTCAAGTTGCGTGCAATGATTTTTACCACGATAAACGACTTCCCCGCATACAGAAATTTGTCAGGGTATAGTATGAAGGGTCATAAAGCATGCCCAATCTGTGAAGGAGAAACACACTTTCGACAACTTAAGCATTGCAACAAAACAGTGTACCTTGGCCATAGGAGGTTTCTTCATCGATTCCACCCATATCGTAGGCTGAGAAAGTGTTTTGATGGCTTACCAGAACATGGAGTTGTACCAAGGGCATTAACCGAGGAGGAAGTTTATAGTCGAGTAGAATGTGTCAATGTGACCTTTGGTAAAAATCAAAGGACTACGGGTGAGAAGAACATATGGAAGAAGAGGTCAATTTTATTTGATCTTCCGTATTGGCATTGTCTTGATGTAAGACACAGTATTGATGTGATGCATGTGGAGAAAAACGTGTGTGACAGCCTTGTAAGTACGCTTTTGCACATCCCAGGGAAGACCAAGGATGGAATGAGCGTGAGACTTGACCTTGTTGATATGGGAATAAGAGATCGGTTGCATCCACAACTAAGAGATGATGGTAGGAGGGCATATATGGAGCCATCTACGCATACGCTATCAAAAGCGGAGAAAAGAAGTTTGTGTGGGTGTCTGCATGAAATTAAGGTCCCATAGGGCTACTCTTCTAATGTTAGCAGGTGTGTGTCAATGGACGATTTGAAGTTAGTGGGAATGAAGTCCCATGACTATCATGTGTTAATGCAACAATTGTTACCAGTAGCCATTAGAGGCATTATGAAAGATGAAGTGCGAACTACTATAACCAGATTGTGTGTTTTCTTTAATGCTATCTGTAATAAAGTCATCGACACTGAGAAGTTGGATGAACTAGAAAATGAGGGTTATATAATTCTGTCCCAACTAGAGATGCATTTTCCTCCATCATTTTTTGATATAATGGTGCATTTGGTAGTTCATTCAGTAAGGGAGGTAAGGCTTTGCGGTCTAGTTTACTTGAGGTGGATGTACCCTTTCGAGCGATACATGAAGATCTTAAAAGGGTATTCTAAAAATCCTTATCTACCTGAAGCCTCAATAGTTGAGCGATATGTAGTTGAAGAGGCAATGTACTTTTATAAAGATTATCTATCTGGTAAAAAGGAATAGTCTCGGCATGAAAACAGGAGAAGCAAGGGAACATGAGGACTTAAAGTGAAGACTGCGGATCGTGAAGAGGTGTTGCAAGCACACTTATATATCTTGTATAATATGGAAGAAGTTCAGCCATACATAGATGAGCACAAAAAGACTTTGAAGAACTTGAATCCAAAGAAGAGTGATATGCAAATAGCTATTGAGCACAACAAGACATTTGTTAAGTGGTTTGAGGAGAAGGTTTCGCATGAGATCGGTGTGTCCGAGACAATCAACTGGCTAGCTTGGGGGCCTTCATTTCAGGTTGTTACTTGGACTGGTTATGAAATAAATGGGTATTCTTTCTACACAAAAGAGCAAGATGACAGAAGTACAATGCAAAATAGTGGGGTGATGGTTGAAGCTGAAGCTATGCACTTTTCCAGTTTGAAAGACAAAAACCCCATATGTGCATCAATATCTTATTATGGAGTTATAGAAGAAATATGTGAGATGACCTACAACAAGTTTAAAGTTGCTTTGTTCAAATGTAAGTGGGTTAGCAATGCTGCTGTGGTAATAGATCCACAATTTGAATTTGTCTCAGTCGATCTTCGAAGAGTTTGTTATAGAGATGATCCCTTCATTCTAGCAAGCCAGGCGAAGCAAGTGTTTTATGTCACAGATATTGCAAATAAAAATATGTTCATTGTACTTCAAAGCAAAAAACAAAAGTATGGTGATCCAACCTTCAACCTTGACGACACACCACCTTTGACAATAAATCCACCTATAGGAAGTGAGGTCGAGTTGGTAGATGATGAAGATTATTCTGCAAGAAATGATCATTGTGAAGGAATATGGGAAACAGTATGAAGTAAGACCTTTAACTATATAAAACTGTATTATGTCCTATGTGCTTTTTTCCCTTAATGTAGTTTATACAGATACCTGCAATCTACTTACCTCTCTGACAATGATTTTTTTGTGTCCAGGAATATGTCAAGTTCTAGTGACTCAGGGAGCGACAGCGAGCAGCATGATGGAAGGCAAGAAGAGCCACCCGCTCTGAGAAGAACAAGGGGTACCACGAAGATGACTGTATTGGCGAAGCGCCACTACAATGAACATGAGAGGGTTCACATAGAGTTTGATGCCAACATGAATCCAGAGGGTCCTGAGGAAGACCATTTCATTAGTTATCTTGGTTTTTTGGGTCGAAGCAAAGTTCGAATCATCTATGATAGTTGGAAGCAGGTTCCCAAAAAGACGAAAGCCATGATATGACAACAGATTTTGGTACATAACTTTCGATACATTTTATGTATTTAGATCTTTCTTCCTATTCAAGTTTAATTGTCTCCGTTTTTGCAGCAAACGTTTGATGTTCCTGACACCACAGACATGTACAACCACTGGATGGGAGAGGTTTGTTTGCGTTGGAAGGATTTTAAAAATAACCTCTCCAAGAAGTATCTTAGAGGTGACAATAGACATCTGGATCCTTGTCAGGAATATTCATATCTATCTCCAGAGGACTGAAGGTTGTTTGTAGCAAAACGACAAGCTCCTGAATTTTTGGTAAATTTTCTGTCTTCAGTATGAAAATTTTTAATTTCAATATAGTTAATGCACTAATGACTTGTTTTTCCCTTAAACAGGAATTAAGTGCGGCGAACACACAGAGGCAAGAAGCAAATTAGTACCAGCATTGCATGTCTCGGGGTGGCTACAGGAAGCTGGAGCGGACGATGATGGCAAAAGAGCTGGAAAAAATGAAGGAAGCTGCGAAATCGGATCCTTCCATTGTTGTACAAGCGCCAGCTCCTCCTCCGCGTCACAAAAAATGGAAAGCAGGGAGGATTAAGGGTGACAAATATATAAATCCGACTATTATTGAGGTTGCCTCGAGGATTGTAAGTAATAATAACATAAGTAATTAATTGTGAAATTCTTTCACATTTCTAGCATTTAATTTTCGTTCATAACGAATTGTATGCTACAGGACGAACTCGAAGAGCAGAGTAGCCAAGGTTCGTTCACTCTAAGTGGACGGATGGACATATTGGCAACGACGATTGGGAAGGCTGAATACCCCGGCCGTGTTAGAGGGGAGCCGATGGGAGTTGATATTACAAAGTATTTTGGTAATGCCTCGATATATTCTTCACAAGCTAAACCCAGTCAATAATTTGTGGCTAAGCTTCGCGATCAAATCTGAGAAGAGCTCCGAGATGAGCTAATGACACAACTACGTGGTGAAATGAAATCGTGGTTTGATTTTCATCACATGGAGGCTACTAGGGTTAGAAACCAAGAATCCCCGGCCTTCCCCAGCACTAAAGGAAGTCACAACCCACCGGACGAATCCCTTGTACAACCTTTCCACACTCCGTAACTCATTGCCGAGGCTTTCCACAATCCAGAACTTGTTGCCGCTCCTTTCCATAGTCTTGTCCAGCCTTCCCATAGTATAGAACCATGTGGCCAGCCTTCTCACATAACAGAACCACTGGGCCAGCCTTCTACCACTCCAGAGTCGGGCAAATCGTGTATCCTCTATTTGGATGCCCCCATGATTCGTGTTGTAGCCGATGCTCTCGTTTACACACAAGCTACCACCCACCATCATAATCAAATTCCACAGTATTTACGTAGGGTGACAGTGACACGTGTTCATGAGGGGGAAGAAGATGCAGCCATCCCTATCCCTGACGTTGAGATTGCCACGCTGGGTCAGGCAATTGAAGCTTTCATCCTTTGGCCTCAATATCTTATTGGCACGTTGGCAACCCCAACAATGGTAGGAATTATATTCATATCACTTGACATTTATTGGTATCATTGTAATATAATTGGTTTTATTTTCTATGGTTATAGGATGAGCAACATGCACTGAAATGACCCTTACTAGCATGGCTGCAACAGATTTACAAAGGTATTCTCCAAGTCGACATCAATATGCCTCCAGGGATTGTGGGTACAAAATTGACGTATCCCTACACGATCGACAATAAAGATCTTAAGGAGTTTTTGCATTTGGAGGAGATAGATGCAGGATGGGTCACACTTTCCATTTGGTTAGTTTTTCTTTTCTAAGTTCAAGATTTCATAAGTTCAATAATTCATTGGTCATTTTATTTCTATTTTAGGTCCTTCTACCACATGTGCATTGATATGGAAAGACAAAATTTATACGGATTCTTATGTCTGAAAAATACGACATCGGATAAAAATGATGTCGCAAAAAGGACGCATTATGTGGGCTTCACAATGGCAGCGACCAAATTGCGATGTTATCTAGCGCCAATTGTTCAAGGGTATGTAGTAAAATTTTTTTGGGGATGCTTCAGTGCTAATAATTTTCTTCTAATCTAAACTTCATTTTAATTTGTGTATTGTTGTAGTTACCATTGGAGCCTGTGTGTTGTTTGCCCATGCCTCAATGAAATCTATTGGTTTGATTCCTTGACAAAAAAGCCCGACAAGGACACAAAATCCGTCTTCAACACGTTAGTTATTTCTTTTTTATTAATTAAAGAAATGCTTGATTTAAATAAATTGTTCTAACTTAAAATGTTTTACATTTTAATGGTAGCGCGACCCAAACATATAGAATGCTTGGCGGGTCACGTGAGGGTAGAGTTGTTCGCAAGTCAAAGTGGTTCTATCCCAAAGTACGTGGTTCCAATATAATTTAAGTTCTTTTATTTAGGGTTGTTTTAGAAATTATGTATGTTATTGATTTTAACCAATTGCTTTTGATTTATAGTGCCCTCAACAGTCAGGTGGTACTGAATGTGGCTATTATGTTCTACTTTACATGTATAATATCATTCAAAGTGGCGTTACAAGTGATTTTTAACAGGTAATCAAATGATAATGTTTTGGGTGTATTTTAATTGAATTGCTAAACAATCCTTTAATTTCATTGATTTCGTATAATCATATTTTCTAATTTGCAGATCTTTGATAATGATGCTGCTTACTTATATGAAAACATTAATTTGATCAGAGACTTGTTGGCTAGGAGGATTCTTCAACACGTTGATTTGTAGAAGTTTATTGTTTCCTGTACATTTACTTAGTAGTTGTTTATTAGTGGACAACATTTCTGTCAACACTGTAGTGCATGAATGTTTCATTAGAGGTGGATGTTGTGTTTTGTTAATTATATATTGTGTGCTGTATGTTTCCTTTTTGTGTAATAAGGAGACTATATTGCTGTTTGCTTTCAGAATGGCCAGAAACAATACAAATAGCACCGTATGGTTAAAAAAAAACCTTTAGGCGTCCCTTTTAGCAAAAGGGACGCCTAAAGTCCCTAATTTTAAAAAAAATTCTAAATGGGGACTTTAGGCGTCCCTTTTGCTAAAAGGGACGCTTAAAGTCCCCGTTTAGGCGTCCCTTTTAGCAAAAGGGACGCCTAAACCCTGACCTTTACTCGTCCCTTTACAAAGGACATCTAAAGTCCAAATTTACTACGTCGCTGACATACACGTCCCCCCATAAAAGGACGTTAAAAGTCCCAAATAAGGGATGTTAAAAGTGTTTTTTCTAGTAGTGTTTGGTGATTTTTAGTCAAGCATATTAAGTGGCTGGACCTAGATGATTTAAACACAAAGAAGGTCAGCTAAGGTGAAGAAAGGAAAAAGAAAGTGAAGCTTGAAGTTGGCACAGAGAGAGAGAGAGAGAGAGAGAGAGAGAGAGTGAGGCTTGAAGAAAAAAGTCACAAGGTGAGTTTTCTAGTCTAATTTCATTTAGTAAATCACCTCTTATTCTCAAAATCTCTTTATAAACATTGTGCCTCTTGCTAAGAATTTCAATTCTATGGTTGTTTTTCAAGAGGAGGTGTTTTGTGTGCTCAAAGAAGAACTAAAGTTTGAGAATCAAAGAACAATCTAGAAAAAGTGCTAGAGGTGAGTAAGAACTTCACTTTGAGCTATATATATTGTGTTGATTAGTTGAGAATTTTGGAATATGAATTTTTGCCCTAATTTCAGTTATGCTAGGGTTTGGAGGTTTCATGGTGTTTTGTGATATTTAAAGAGCATACAAAACTAGTTTGATGATTTAATTAGAAGTTTGGTGATTGTTGGATTATGTGTCTAATTTCTGCCAAAATAGGACATATAGAAGGAGTAGAAATTTGGTAATTTTGATGCCACCAATGCATTCTACACAAAAAATAATGTAGGAGTAGCCTCTGGCAATAAATTTTGGATCACTAGAATTAAACATTGAAAATTGGAATTTTAACTGTGCCGCGAGTGTGATTTTCTGCAAGACAGTGAGGTTGTAATGTGTTTTTGGATAACCAAATGATGTCTAATGAATGTGAAAGTTTCCAAAATAAAAGTAGATATATCAAGATTTAATTTGATAGGTCATTTATGTCATTTGGATCTGTACATTAAAAGTTATGTATCTTTGAAATTAGCTACGTAAAACTGGAATGTTTTTGCAACAGTGTCCAATAAATGGTAATACTAGAATTGTGTGTGCCTAATTGGATGAAGGGAATATTTTTACTTCAAAATAAACTTAATAAGGGTCATATAACCTTTGGAACAACTACAATTGGACATTTGTAAATAAAGATATGAATTTTCAAAATTTGATGAAAATTCTATCAGCTTATAGTCAATGTGCGAAAATAAAAAGGTAATGACAAATGCAATTACCTTGAACTCTAAGGGTAGAAATAAGCATTTTGGGTTAATTTAACCAATTGATCCTCATTTAACTTAGTGTATTAGCCTTAATGATAACCAACTTAAGAGCTTAAATTATGAAAGAATTGGATCAGTAATAACTCGTCCGTCCGTGAATATTAATTTTTAGGATTTGACATTTTCCTGAGCTAGACAAAAAATTATTAGACCGGATTAGTTAGCAAATGGAAAGGATTCCAGATAGTAACTTTATCTTTTATACACTATGTGATTGTTTATATGCTTTGTGTTGTCATGTTCTGTTATATGAATTGTTGTTACAAAACCTAGCTGTGGTGTGGGAAAATCACAAGTACCATTAGGCCAAGTGAGATCCAGCTGTGATAGTGAGACAAGTACAATCAGATAGTTGTTTGCTCTAAAACATTACATCAAGGGTCAAACTGTCATTTGATCCTAAACAGAGTGCATAGTATGGCCAGTAGGGACAACAATCATTGATCCTGAATGCCATACAGACAGTTATGGTTGTAGTATATTTATTCAGTTACATTATATGGTGCATTACATGCTTATTTATCACATTTTATATGTTGATTGCGTGTTACTACTGAGATTTGTGTGAATCTCACCCTTTTCCAAATATTTTAAAATTTATTCAGCAAGAGACAACGGCTCCAAGGGCAAGGACCCAAAAACCAGACATTGAAGAACACAGACTTGTCCAAGCAGTAGTGTTGGTTATCTGTAGCTTTGTATCATTTTGAGATTTGTAAATATTACGTAAAAACTTTGTGGGGGAATTCCTGTAATATAATCAAGTACTTTATATCAGTATGTTTATGTTGTTTTTGTTTGTCCATTGAATTGTGCATTATTACTCTAATAAATGTCAAAATATTGAGGGTTTGACATTCCATGGTTGGCTTCTCAAATGAGATGATGGGTTTGCTTGATGTTATTTCCATGATGGGCACAGTAGCTAATTTCTCTTCTACTAGAGCAATGGATTAATTCTTGAATTTGGAGCTTCATGGGAGAATGTTTTACCATCTACTCTCTATATTTAATCTTTTGTATTAGTTAAATTCTAGATTTAGAGTTTAACTATTATATTGGATGGAATGTTTTGCATTGGGGTTCCATGCATTTCTTGAGATTAGATGTGTATTTAGATTTTAATGTTATGAATTTAACACTTGTGCTTCATTAGTAGCAATTTCATGTAATTAACTTGGTATAGTTTTTGCGTGAAATTGTTATGAATATATAATTGCAATTGTAATGCAAGGGTTCTTAGTTACTTGAGATACTGCATTTCATTGATTCAAATTACTAGTGTTTAAATTGGGTTTTGGTTAGATGGATTAATTTTCACCCAGCATAGAGGAATTAATTCACCTAACTCAAAATAGCTCAAAGAGTTTTTTAGGCACTTTTGTCAAACTATTATACTCCCATTATCTTTTAAAATAAGGATAGATAAATTCATTGATCTAAGAGGTTTTTATCCATATTTTCAAAATCAATTTCCATTTTATCCATTTTTATACCAAAAATCCAAAAATATTTGTTTTAAAACATTTTAGTTTAATTGTAACCAATTTGACTAATAAAACCCAAATCCTTTTTTATAGTTTCATGCTAGTCATCGTATTTAGTTCCTAGGTAATTAACAACAGGCTTCTCACACTACTACAAAAATAGGTATTAGTGGCGCACATTTTGTGGCGCTTCTTTAAAGAAGAGCCACAGTTTCTTTCAGATTTTTTTAATTTTTTTTAAAAAAATACTTTAGGTGGCGCTTCCTCACCTAAAGTGTTTTTTTTAAAATAAAAATTGAAGCAACAGCTGTGGCGCTTGTTTAAGGAAGTGCTACAACTGCTACGTACTTTGTGTGACACTTAGCCTAGTAAGCACCACACAAAGTATTATTTTCTTAAAAAAAAATTCAAACATTTCTCTCTCCCGCAATCTGTTTCCATAACCTTTATCCTTTTAGTCTCAAATCTTCATCCAACACGTGTTATCACCCTTATTTTTTTAATTCTCACATTTCCTCCTTCTCCTCTGCTCATGACCGTCCAAAAGTTCGATTTACACTTCTCATTTTTTTCCCATCACTTCTCACATTTTTCTCTTCCTCCTCTTTGTATTTTTGCAACACTCCTTGCTCATTTTTTTGTCCCATTTCTTGCACCAAACTTACCCCACTCCTTCTCCCTCTTGGTTTCATTTCATCCTCCTTATAGTTTTATTTCGTCCTGTAAGTTGTACCCACTCTTTTTTTCCTTTTTTTTATATTCGGAAGCTAAGTATAGCACAATGTCTTGTTAACCACTGTTTTTTTCTTTTTTATAATTTAAACATATATGCAACTTTGTCTTTGTCTTTTTTCTTTTTTAATTTTTTTCCAAGTGTTGTGTTTGAGATTTCTATTCACTCCGTTCAAGCTTCCTCTATACTGTAAGTTTTTTTTTATTTTTGAACTTACAAATATAATTTTATTAGTAGTTAATAGTTTAATTTGCTCAATATATTTTATATTTAATTTATTATGAAATCTGAAAAAATTATTCTCATTCTTATATGCCGAAAAATAAATGAGATAAATTAAATGTTATTATATATATGTTATATGTGAAGATATGTAGTAGTTATAATTTTTAATTGTTGCAATACTTGTTAACATTATATTGATGAGTTGCATAAATAATATATATAATTATTTATTTTTAACACTTGTATTTTACTTAGTAGTGATTTTGTTAATTAGTTATTTATTAATTTATATCATTTTGGAGTTATTTGATTTTGATTTTTTTCTCTTCATTTTGTTGTAGAGATATAACAATATGTTTAAAGTGTATTATTAATTATAATTATAAGTTTCTAAAATAAAAATACAAAAAAAAGTATTTTTAAAAAAAAATGGTCTAAGGTGGCGCTTCCTCAGGAAGTCACTTCTGAGGAAGCGCTACCCTAGACTTTTTTTAAAAAAATAATTTTTAAATTATTTTTTTAAAAAAATTTATTTTTTAAAAAAGGGCCTAGAGGAAGCGCCACCCTAGGCCTTTTTAATTTTTTTTTTATTTTTTGTAAAAAAATTATTTTTTTAAATTTTTTTTAAAAAGGACCTTTCTAAAAGAAATTAAAAAAAATAATTTTCTTAAAAAATAAAAAAAAATAAAAAAAAGCCTAGGGTGGCGCTTCCTCAAGGAAGAACCCCCTAGGACCTTTTTTAAAAAAATTTAAAAAAATAATTTTTTTAAAAAAATAATAAAAAAAATTAAAATGGTATAGGGTGACGCTTCCCAGGAAGTTCAAACTTCTTGTGGTGCTTTCTCAAGGAAGCGCCACCCTAGGTGGTATTTAAATAAAAAAATATATATACATGTTGTGGCGCTTGTGGGTAGTGCCACAACTTCTTTCAGTGTCGTTAGGATATACGGTGCTTGTTAAGTGCCACAAATAATATTAAAATAAGCGCCACTAATGTCTATTTTTGTAGTAGTGGATGATCCGGAATTGCACCCTATATAGTAATCCTTGGTTATTTTTTTGAAGAAGTTACTAAGGCACATAAGCACACACTTCTTCACAAAACAAGGAGATTATCAGGTTGAAGCATTTTTTGTTTTGATAAATGAAGGAGGAAAGATGTCATAATATGGAAGTTGGTCATGTGGCTTAAGATCTCAGTGGGATAGAGCTAATTGGGGAACTAGTGTTGCAGAAGATGGACTTAGAAAGCTAATTAGTGGAAGACTTATTGGATGATCACTAATTAGTGGAACACTTGGAACGAAGATCATTTAATTGGTGGAAGACTTGGTCAATTCAAACAATGACCCAATGGGGAATGACAGCAACATTATATTCAGCAGCCCATAATTAAACTCATATGGTCATCACCAGCTTACAACTGATATAAAGAATATCAAGGAAAAAGATAAGAAAATATCATTTGAATTTAAAATTTTAAATCAGTCTTGTTGCCTACAAGAGTATAGTAATTGACAACTCATTTTAGTAGGACATCATTGATTTGAGATTTTAAAGTTCAACTAGTATTTTATTATCTTTTTCCCACGAATAATCGAATATTACCTACTCTTAAAGTGTCATCTTATTTATATTTATTTTAATATATTGATAAAAAAATAAAATAGATGTGTACTAAATAAAAAATAAAGATATTAATTTATTTATTATTTTATTAAATTAATATAAACTGCATCAAATTTTGTGAGTATATAATAGGAACACACACATATTTTTTTACCAACTATTGATTGAAGTGGTAAGTGGCCTCACTCCCACCCTCATAAATAAAAGAATATAAGTTGAAATTTCGGGAAACAAATTTATTAGGAGAGGTGAAAATTCTTGTCTCAATGGTGCAAATGGTGACCATTTCAAAGTATTTCGTAAAAGCCAAAGAGGTAGAAGTGTCTCCCATGGGTGCTTTTAATTAGTGTCAACCAAGATGGGCATAGTTGGTCTTAAGTTCTCTAATAGGCCCTTGTTTTGCAGCAAAACAACAACTTCAGACATTGTTGGCCTCATTGCAGGAGATGCTTGCGTGCAAAGCAAACCTATCTCTATGATTTTCTTCACTTCCTCTTCATCATAGTCAGTAGGGTCTAAGGTATTGTCCACCAACTCTATGTGTAAGCTTCTCTCGTATAGTTTCCATGCCTAACAAGTGAGAGTTAGAGGAAATGCAACAAACATTAGTCCCTTAATATTTATTTGTAATTTTTTGGGATTTCATTAATATTATTTTCTTTTCTTAAATAATGAATGGTTAATGAAAGAGCATCATTGCACATTTTTAATACTTTAGGGTGACATTACATGCACCGCTTGATAGTTTAAGATACCCACTGGCCTTCAGAGAATGGTGTAAGGGCAAAAATGCCTTTTAGTTTAAATTTAAAATAATCGCCTATATGAATTGATATGCAAATTTTCTTACCTTTTGAAGGAGGAATTCGCCTTCATCATCACCATCAACCCCTAGTTCTTCACATTTTCTACCACTAATAATTTCCAAAACTACAACACCATAGCTGTATATATCAACTTTCTCTGATAATTGGCCATGAATGATATATTCAGGTGCTGTATAACCTCTGACAAATGCATAATATTTTAAGAATTCATCAGAATAATGACTCAAACACAACACGTTCGCAATATCGGAAATAGACATATGCAACAGAAATAATTGCAACAAATCTTCATGCTATGTATATGGAGGCAAAAATATCTTAAACTATTTATTGGTGTAGGAGTGTTCCATTGACTAATATATATATCAATTTTATCAAATTCCTTTTATAACCTCCAACTCTGATTCATGTGCTAAATAATACAAGGTATGAAAATTATATAAATGCAAGCATTAGTTACAGCTTACAATGTTCCTGCAAAATTTGTGGTAAGGTGAGATTTGTCTTCTGGTAAAAGTCTTGCCAATCCAAAATCAGCAATTATAGGTTGCATATCATCATCTAGAAGGATATTGTTGGTCTTTATATCCCTATGTATGATACAAATATGAAATTCCTCATGTAGATAAGCTAATCCCTTTGCTGAACCTAAAATTATATCATACCGTTTCTTCCAGTCAAGTGAACCTTTCTTTTTACCTGTTTTACAAGTTTACACACTTTCAATATATATAGTAATGAAGGGGAGAAAACATAAAAAAGAAACTTCAAATGTTTCAATAACAAAAGATCTTCATTATGTTATGAAGTATTATGGAAGATGCATGTAAAAAGCATAACATAAACGGTTTGTGATTGAAATGTGGTACCAAATAAGAAGTTGTCGAGACTATTGTTTTTCATGTATTCATAAACAAGGAATCTGTCATGGCCTTTACTGCAACATCCGAGAAGTCGAACAAGATTTCGATGATGAACATTATTTATAAGCTTCACTTCACTTTCAAACTCTTCGTCCATCCTGCTCAAGTGTCGACAAGTTAATTTCTTAACTGCAACTACTTTTCCGTTCCTTAGAGTGCCCTTTTCATAATAATTAAATTCAATCACGAAAATATTGTTAGGCTTTTACAACACTATGCAAATCTCAAAGGAGAAATCCCGTGCTTAAAAATATTGAAAATAAAATATAAAAGTTACCTTGTATACAATACCAAATCCTCCTTCTCCTAGTTTATTTTCATGACTGAAATTTTTGGTTGCAGACTTCAAATCCAGATAACTATAAGTTATTGGGCCTTTCAACTTACTTGTTTCAGTTATATCTCCTGTGAAGAAAAAACCAAGTCAAAATCTCTTTTCTTAAATTTAGAAGGGGGGAAAAAAACCTTTCAAGTGTTCATCTTTAATAATCTTTCAGATGAATGTAAAGGTGAAATTCAAAGTTTAGTCATTAATATATAGGGAAAGGAGTAGGTGTGAGCTCTTTACAAGTTGACTATACCTGTAGGAACTCTCTTGGGGCTTTTTGGTCGTCTAATCCAGGAAAATAATGCAAGAAGAATCAAAACAAGTGCTAGACCTCCAACAACTCCGCCAATAATTATCCCCTTATTTCTTGATGAGCCTGGAAGAGAATGTAAAATACAGAACTCATTATCAAATGAGTATACATTCTATGATTCACCGCCACATCTAAAAAGGAGTTGTAATAATTTACTGTATGAAATGTTTTCAAGAATTCTTTCATACGCATCAGAAAATCAAA
Source organism: Albizia julibrissin (assembly GCA_037074505.1). NCBI lineage: Eukaryota > Viridiplantae > Streptophyta > Magnoliopsida > Fabales > Fabaceae > Albizia > Albizia julibrissin. Next base: position 36,316,546 of record CM073483.1, on the reverse strand, counting down.
TTGTCATGGTTATGGTCAAAACATATATTGAGAATTCAATTTACACATCAAAAATCACATTTTCTCGTTGGAGTAGATTTGTGGAATCCCCAACACATTATTAAATAAATAAATCCTTGACATAGAGGAGCTATGTAAAATTCTTTGAATATTAACTGTACCTGGTTTGACCAAGGGTATGACGTCAATGGTCTGGTTATCAGGAAAGAAGGAAGTGGTGGAGTATCTCATGAAACACCCAGCATCAAAAGCTTTACCCTCTGAATTGGGAAGACAAATGTGCATATTGCTATCCACAGCCTTTAAGCAATCTAGACATCCACTTTGTGTGACAGTGCCAACACATTGAGCAAAAGCATAAATAGTTTCACCATTATTAGCCACTTGTATCTTTGTGGCTGCAGAGAAACCAGGAATAGTGGGTGTTGCCGTTAAGAGACGCATTAGCAATTTTTTGGCAGTTTCTGTGAATTCCATGGCTTCTCTGGCATTTTGATCTCCACACAGTACTTTAGTCAAAGTCCCTGTCGTCTCGCCATAGAAATCACCAGCCTCGTACCTCAACACACACCACAAAGTATCCCATATCACTTTTCCATGTTTAATAAATTTTGTACATGACTAGTTTGTAATGAGTAGATTATTATCCATAACTTTATTGAAGGGAAAATTATTCTATTGGTACACCAAGTTTTAATTCAGTTACAACTTAATCTTTTAACTTTGACCCCATGTGACTTGGTTCCTAATTAATTTTTAACTTAGTTATAACTCAATCACTAATACTTTTCTATTTAATAAAATAATCATTGTCATACACAGTTTACTTGAGTCATCACCATCCATCCTATGTGGCAAAGAAACTCTTGCAAATAAGGCACATGTGGATTTGAAAGGGACAGAAAGACGCAAATGTGCAAGGAAGAAGAGAGAGAGGAACCTCTCCATTTCCCTTACTGTCCACTTCTCTTTTCTCATTGTTAGATTAACTTTGAATGGTTGAGATTCAATATCTTATAAAAAATATATATATATATATATATAAAATATTTTAATGAAAGTATAAAGATATGATCTAGTTATATCAAATTTTAACGATTTAAATTTATTTATACATATTTTTTGTTATTTAATATTATAATAATGTTTTATAGGATATTAAATTTTAACTGTTTAGAGTTAATCTAACAGTGAGAATAAAGAAATAGAGGGAAGTAGACAGGAAGGGAAATTGAAAGGCCTCTCTTCCTAAAAAAGAGGTACAAGGGACTACTAATGGCTCACATAAAAGTTTGACGATAATTATTTTATTAAATGGAAAAAAGATTATGGAGTGAGTTATAACCACATTAAAAGTTTAGAGATCGAGTTATTCCAAAACAAAATTGCAGAATTGAGTTATAACTGAATTAAAGCTTGAAAAACCAAAAGATTAATATTCCTGAACAAGACACGTATACATACATCGTACATCTACTTTTCAAAAGGAAAGTTCAAACGTTGTGGACCAGTTTTGTACCTGAGGAAGCAGCCATCATAGACGACATGGCCACCGTAGGATCCGGCGGAGCAGTTGCGGATTTGTGCGGCGGCGACGTCTAAGCATCTGACACAATCAGCAACGGAAAGATAGTTTCTGCATTGAAAAAGAGTGGAAATAGGGTTTCCTCCATTGCCTTCTCGCGCAGTGGCGAAGTGCCTGTTTGGGTCACTGGTTTGCTCTCTGATTTCTTGCAACGTTAAGTTTAGATTGTGATTGAAGATTGTGTAGTTGGACACCACGAACTGGTTGGGTGTGCTGCACCCAATCTTTAGAAGATTGGTCCGTGGTTCCGAAACGACGCCGTTAATAATCCAGCATGACCGGAATATGAAGATGAATAAGGTAAGGAGATTAGGATGCAGAAGCATCGTTTAGTGGAGTTTGGTTGGAAATATTGTATCAGTTGGGTTGGCTTTGTGGGGAGAGAGTGAAAATGAAGAAGGAAAGTGAGGCAATGTGGTGTATAGCTACCAATGAACTGTGTGGTGTATACTCTTTAAGGGAGGAATTATAGTATTAGAAAAGACGAAGTCAAAGTGGCGTCTAGCTACCAATGGTATAAGCAATGATAGAGATTTGGATTTTTAGTTTGTATGTGGATTGGAAATTTGTATTTTAATTTCTAGGAAAAAAGCACAAGAGGGGAGGAGTTCTCTTCTATGGTCATCAATTCTTTCTCCCTTTCCCCCCTAAATATTCATCTCACTTTTAGATCCAAAAATGAATAATTCATATTTAATATTTTAAGAAATAGTATTATAATATTTCTAAAAATAATTAAATAAGTTAAGTTGTTAAAATTTAATCCAGACAGTTCACACCTTTATAATAGAAAGATTTTAATTTATAAAATATTTTAAAAATAATTTTATAAAATATTAAATATGAACCATTCATTTTCTGATTCAATGGTGGAAATGAGTTCTAATAGGAAAAAGAGAAAAAAAGATTCTGAGAGGACTCAAATCCGTTATTATGCATAATTGCAATTGGTTTTATTCCAATATAATTTTGCTTTGTTCTGGAGCATCTTTTGGGCTTTTAGAATGGCTTGCACTCGTGAATGACCTTGTATTCTAACGATACGAATGTTCCCATATAAGTAGTAGGAAGTTGTAATTGAGAGTTTGATTCTGGTTAACTACAGTGTCTGTCCCTTTAAATGAAAAAAAAGTTTGGTTTGTTCTCTCTTTTGTTAAAAGTGTTTCATGGCTATTTATGGTAATGCAGCTTCAGTGGTAAAGGGGTAGGGCTCGACCGAGCAAGCCTCGGGACATCCATTCCCTTGGTTTTGGTTTCCAGGTGAAAGAAAAAGTAAGAGTCCAATGTCGCATTTGTCTGGGTCAGGGGGAAGCCTCGTTCTTTGAAGTTTCCGTCAATCTTGTGGCCCTATTTGGTTTGACTCCTTCAAATCCTTTCTCAAGATATAGAACTGAGCCTACTGACTGAGTCCGTTTCAGTTATACTTTTTTGTATTTTTGTTCATATATACTCCCTCCTATCCACAACATAGGGCGCTTCTAAAATAATAATTTATTTTAAAATATAAGTCACTTGTGAGATAATTAATATCATTTTTCAGTTTTGTCCCTATAATTAATGTTCATTTTCAATTTTACCCTCTAATTTAATTTTCAAACACATTTTTTAATAAGGATAAAAGCGAATAAATTTATAATTTATGACATATTTAATGAGCTAATTGTCACTTCTTGTTTTACGTGAATTATTTAAAGTGGCCTATGATAATGAGGACTATTTATAATAGTTTTTCATGAATAATAAAGCTTTAATATTAGCCCCTTTTTATTAAAAAAATATGGATGATAACACTTGATATAAAAATGTTTTGGGGTCATTTACTTTTGACTATATTTGTATTATGCACAAAAAGTCATTTAATTAAAAATGTGTGATCTGATACTCATCATTTTAACACTAATAGAAGTTTATATGGTGTGTACCAATGGGCAATGGACTATGTGGTGTATACTCAAAGGTAGACGGGTTAATGATGTTTGAAAAGACAAATTGAAGGCAACTTGGCGTCTACCAATGGAGTATGTAATGGTAGGTAATTTGATCTTTTATTTTGAACTTTATATAATTAAAGTGCCCTGGCAAACGTAGAGTTTGAGAGTTCAAAAGGAATTTCGTGCTATTTTTTTCATAAACTTTGAAGTTATTATCTATTTTTGTAAATAAATTAAGATTAGACATTATGTTATAAGGGATTTAACTTTAGCTAAATCCTTGAATTACGGAAATTTGTTTCATAATATAGATTGATCATGCGCTTGTGCTAATGTATTAGTTAGATTGAGAACCTAGAAACTACAATGAATCTTTTTCCCATTCCTCCATACTCCACCAATGAGAATTAATTCTAGGGTTAAAAGGCTGAAATGCTCTGAAAATTTTCACGGATGGTAATTGAGCACCTGAAAATTTTCGAAAGGGCAATTGTAACCCTAGAAGTTTGAAAAACATGACAATTTTACCCCTCTGTTAACAAACGTAACGGTCAATTGTTAGTTGACAAATATGTGCTAAGGTAGATCTGCCACATAGAATATCAAGCCGCATATCACGCCATGTCATCACCACTATCAGGCCTGAACAATAACATCAACAAACGGATAATCTTGAATCTTTAATATCTTAATAATTATAATGTAGTCACAATGTATTTTGCAGCAGAGTGACTACACGCAATCATCTATCAACCTCTCCTTTGCACCATCAAGTTTAATCAAAACCATTCAGTAACAAATCTGGAAAAAAAAAAAAAAAATCTTGAGACATCGTTGGCGAAGGCAGAGGGAAAGTGTGAATTCTTTCGAAGTTTTTTATCAACATTTGTTATCTGTTAAACTCACTTGAGGGAAGCTCTGGTTCGAGTATATCATTAATGGTGTGGCTTGAGTCTTTGGAATGGCAGGTTGAGGGGCGTCGAGACGTTCTCGTAATCGTACTTGGACACTTCGCCGTTCATCTTCAACCTAAGAAACTATACTCGAGCTTTTGTCGCTGGAGACGGCACTATACTACCGAACCAATTTTTGATTCCACTCAATGTCGACACAAGGGGAAAAATCGCAGGAAGATGTGGGGAATCGGAGGTGAGGTTTGAGGGTGTGTATGGAGGAACACAGGTTTCAGGGGTTTGCAGATCAACCCACCCTTGCAGACTCCGTGACCGATCCACCAACAACAATGGCAATTATTCCTTTCCTCCAAAATGAACGTGGTCTGATATGAATCTCCAAGGCACCATCTGATCTGATCTGATCTGATCTCCAGAAATACAACCTCCCTTTGTCAATTTTGAAATCGGCATTCTCGAATCCATTGACACCACCACATCCTTCTTGAAATAATTCCTTCCTGTTCCATGAGGGAGGAAGATTCATTCAAGATTGAGGCTGATGGATTTGTTGGAGATGAGGAGAGAGAGGAGGAAAAGCCGGAAGGAGTGAATGAGGAAGAAAGAATGGGAGAGATAATGAGTTGTAACGATGAGGTGGAGAGTAGAAGATGTAAGGGCTGTCATGTAAGCACTTATTGGTCAACTAACGGTTGACCATTAGGTTTGCTAAGTGAGAGGCAAAATTGCTCGATTTTTTAAGCTTACGGGGCACAATTGCCTCCTTGCAATTTTTTTGGTGCTCAGTAACCACATGTGAAAACTTCTGAAGCTTTTTAGCCCCTTAACCCTTAATTCTATGTCGACCCATATTGTACCAGGCAGTGCATTAGATGTTTAAAAAGAAAAGAAGAAAATCAGTATTTGGGTAGAAATATACTCCTTCTATCTTAAATACAAGTCACTTTCAATTAGTTTATAGATAACAAAAGGTAAAGTAGTTAAGGTCCAGTTAAAGTAACAAAGTTGCTGTAAAAATTATTAATATTATTATTAATCAATAATTATATTTAACTCCACTATCATATTAATTTCTACTTTCTCATCATACAGCCCCTACATCATTGTTTTTTTATTTGATCAAGGGCATCTCATTTCGAGGCTTAGAGTACAAAGGGTTTTCGCCTCTCTTAATAAGTGTGCTTCTCGATATTCGAATTTTTATTATCCTTCTTACAGAGGTGAAGCCACTTATCACCTCAATCAATAACTTATTGGTATATCATTGTTTTCATCATGGGACATATATGAAAAAAATAATTAATGCTCCAACAAACCTATAAAATGACTAATAAAAGGGGCCGAGTAAAATTTTTAAAGGATGTGTGATATATAGACCAGGATTGTTTTCATATACCTTTTAATTAGTTTCAATAAAGATAGGCATAGTGGGCTTCATATTCTCTAACAAATCCTTGTTTCGGAGCAAAACAACCAATTCAGAGTTTCAGACATCATTGGCCTTCCTTCAGTAGATGCTTGAGTGCAAAGCAATCCAATCTCAATGATTTATTTCACTTCCTCTTCATCATAATCATTAGGGTCTAAGGTATTGTCTACCGAATCAAGGTGCATGCCTCTCTCATATAATTTCCAAGTCTATCAAGTGGAACAAAATTTAGTTTGAATATTAGATACGTTATTTGTAATAGAAAGAATATCTTTTCAAAGAAAAACGCTGTGTTAGAAAAGATCCGCATATAAATTATCACCAATTTTTTTTATTTTAAAAAAACTTCATTTTAAATAGTCAAAGCAAACTTCTCACCTTTTGAAGAAGGAATGCCCCTTCATCATCACCATCAAGATTTAATTCTTAGCACTTTTGACCACCGATGATTTCTAGAATTACAACACCATAACTATAAATATCAGCTTTCTCTGACAATATGCCATATGAATTGCATACTCTGGTATTGTATATCCTCTATACAATGTGTACAACGTAAATTAGTTAGAACAAGAGCTCAACTGAAAACACAAATATTATTATCCATCAAAATCAAAGCAGACATGCACAATGTAAAGCAAACACATATAGTTATTTTGACTTACAATGTTCCTGCGACTTTTGTGTTCACATGAGATTTGCCTTCTGGTAAAAGCCTTGCAAGCCCAAAATCAACAATTTTAAGGGTTTGTTTGGGTTAGCGGTAACATAAGTGACTTTTTTTAAATATGATTTTTACAAACTTAAGATAGGATAAAATTAAATTATAAATGTGATTTGTGTTTGGAATGACTATGACAGAAGTGGCTTTTTTTAAAAAAAAAAAAACCAGACTTTTGAGCTTCTTCTCAAAAGCTTTTTTTGGGGAAAAAAAAGTCCAGTTGCCAAAACGCTAACCTAAGCACTCTAGTTTTCAAAAAGCCATATACACTGTGTTTTTTTTAAAAGGCCACATTTGGGATGGTAGAACGCCATCCCAAATAGGCTGTTAGACTGTAGAATATCATCTAAGAGGATGTTGTTAGTCTTTATATCTCTATATATGATACCAACATGAAATTCCTCATGTACCCTTTGCTGTTCCTAAATAATATTATATCGTTGCTTCCAGTTGAGAGAGCCCTTCTTTTCACCTATTTTCCAAGTTTACAAAATTTATAATTTGAAGGGGATGATTGAAAAGTAGGGGCATTCATAAAAGCATCCTCAATGTTTTGCAATATCATCAAATATATAGATACAAAAGTTTACTAGGTCCAAGTCCTTCAATAAGATTAATTATTTCGTGAATAATTTTTGTTATGGGCAACAATTATATGTGGTTAAAAATCGTATCCACGTCATAATGAATAAGCAGCATATAATAACTACTACTTAAAGACCAATACATCATTACCAACAAGTTGTTAGTTGAGGTGGTTAGCGGTCATCCAAATTAAGAGGAAAATACAAATCTGGAATCCAAGAAGCGCACTTGTTGGGAGAGGCAAAAACTTTTTGTATTCTAACTGTAACACCTTATTTCCAATAGCCCTAGATGAGTTCAATTGAGTAGTGAAATCATTCGTTAGATCAGGATTCGAACCTGAATACTCAACTCTTGAAAATGTTTACAAATCCCCAATCTCAACTCAGGACTTGAACCTAGGGTTGAGAGGGTTTTTCAGCAGGTAAAAAAAAACTTTTCTAAATAATTTCGCGTGCTTCACTACGTCATAATATCTCATTGGCTCTTAATCTCATTACATCAGAGTATGCAAGCGATTCTCTTTCCTTTTTAATGAAATTCGAGCTATTCTCTGCTTATACTGCATTCATACACTCATATACATACATGAAATTTAAAGCCATACAAGGCTATCAATTGTAAATCAATTACATTAAATACCACTGCGCTTCAACTTCATATCTCCTCCGTACATCCTCTTGCATCTCCACCTGTCTAAATGGTTGGTTGGGAGGAGTGAGATTCGAGAGAATCTCAGTAACAAACATTATCACTATGCATGCCAGATATATATGAATGCATGACATGCTTGCCTACACTATTTCATGCCAACATAGGCTCTATTTGGGAAGGCGATTTGGGGGGGGGGGAAAGCCCAGCTGCCTCACAAAAGCCGTTGACACAATTTCGTATGTTTGGTTTCACTGCAGCAAGTGATGGGCTTTTGAAAAAAAAATGAGGTTATCCAAGAAGCTCTTTTTTGAGCTTTTCCACTGACCCTTATTACCCTACCATTGGCAAGCATTTATTACTATTTAAAAAACTCACCTACTTCACTCTCAGCTCTCTATCCATCGTCTCTTGTCTCTGCTCTCTCCCTCAACACGCAGAAGACTGTTATCCTTCTCATTGTCTCCTTCCTCACACAGAGCCGGAGAGCATTTGGCGGATCCCTGGATCTTTAATACCACTGCCGCCGTTCAGTTCTTCGTGTTCGTCTGAGGTTCGAAGAGGTTGCCGACGGTCGGTTAGTCCCAACTTCTGTCACTGGTTGTTCTGTTTACCCATACCTTCTTCATCAGTTCATGCAAGGATGGCGTGAGTGGAATTGAGTCTGATGACCTTTGTCGAGGCAAGAAGAAGTCGACGCTGACGGTGGCGAGTCCCCCTTCAGAAGCCGACGTTGTCTATCCCGTGAGCTCTACAACCTCCATTGTTGGTGCAACAGCTTCTCCTTACATTTTCTTGTACTGATCTGTTGGTGGGCTATCGATATTCGTCGGTAGATCTACTGTGGCAGTCGGAGCTATTGTAGTGGCTGGATCTGCTTGTCTGAAGGCTTCCTCTACTCTACTCTGTTTTGTCATCTGCTGAAGATTTCCGATAAATAATTTCTATCTCATTTGATTTGCTGATTTTGTTGGCCTAATGCTATAACTCTTGGTTTGGAGTAAGAATAGATCATCACATGTATTTCCCTCTATCTGAATGTTGTGTTGTAATAGTTGAGCATGCTGATTTTGTTATGCGTATTTGCACATATGGGTCTGTTTTACTGTTATTTCGGCAGCCCATGATTTGTGTAATAGAGTAGTGAATAAGCTTGAAAGTGTTATAACTACACACACACACACACACACACACACACACACACATACTGGTTGTTATTTCGGCAGCCCATGATCTGTTTAACTGTTATTTCAGCAGCCCATGGTTGTTATTTGTGCTACATAATATATGCTTCTAAATATATAGTGAGTTAATTTAGCCTCTATCAGAGTTATAACTATTGGTACTTTCAATACTTTTTAGTTCTTAGATCTGAGGGATTAAATTGAGGTGGAGAAGGAAATTATTCAAATGGTGTTAGTAGTGAGAAAAAGTGAACAATAATACAAAGGATATAATATGGTTAAAGTAAAGGAGGAGGTTGCTATCATTTATTTGTCGGCATCACCACTAGTATCTAGTAGGAAAATAGACACCGTTCTGTCTCTCCAAATTTATAGTGTGTTTTCTCATTTTTCATACAAAATAAGGATGTGGAATATAATGTTACGTGTGGTTGTTAGAACTTAGGATGTTGAATCAAAATTCGACACATATTAGAATCATTACATGTTTCATGAAAAGCTCAGCATCACTCTTAAAAAAGTAAGACTTGAAGTATTTTAGTTAAGTGTCTCCTTGTTGATAAAAAAGCCCTCAAATGAATCTGCTTCCTCCGTGTGGCTCATATGGGTATTTCTAATTGTTTAGCAAATATTGATATATTCATAAATGTTATGTATCATAATTGTTATTATAATTTTCACTTGGGTCATTTGTTTTTGTTTAATGGAAAATTGTTGCCGTAGAAATATGAATAAGGAAAAAGGTAAAGCTTCATGGGATGTAAGTTCCATTGTGATTTTCATTAACCTGTGAATTGAGTAAATATACAAGAAAGAACGTATAGGATCTGCATTCACAAAGGACAGGTGGAAGAACATTTGGTTGTCATTTAATGAAAAAACAGGGAAGTCATATGACAAGAAACAATTGAAAAATCAGTTAGATAGTTTGAAGAAAGAGTGGAAGGTGTGGGACAAGCTGTTCTCAAAAGAGATTGGTATATCGTATGACTTTGCAAAGAATATGGTGATTGCAGAAGATGAATGGTGGGAAAAGAAAAGAAAAGTAAAAAATTGTATTGTTATTGTTGTTGTTGTTACTATTATTATTATTATAAATCATTAATTTTTGTAAATTTTATGCATTCAGGAGAATCCGGACTACGCGAAGTATAGATACAAAGGGCTAATGTTCGTGAGGGAATTAGACATCTTATTTAAGGATGTGATAGCATCAGGTAGTAGAATGTTCACATCGTCTTTAACACAGCGAGTGTCACTGGCTGATGACGACGACGACGACGTTTATCGACCCATAATGGACCTAGAAGAAGGTTCAGGAGATAGTGAGGAAGATCTTGAACCTCCTAGTACTGGACCTAGTGTGGGAGTGTCACAAGATTTTGAAAGGATTTCCTTGACGAAAAACACTCCATGTAATGCGCCTAGTGGTTCAGGAAGCAGTAGGAAGAGAAAAAGGGCTGAAGGGTCGAGCAAATTAAAGAAGACAAAAACAACAAACTCGAAGCAAATAGCAGATGCGGTTAGTAGAATAGCTGATGCATCTGCTATCAAAGAAGATACATTAAAGAAGATCGTAAGTAATGATCTCCAACTGAGCGACGTTGTAAAAGAATTACGAACCATTCCAGAAGTTGCCAGTGATAGGGACTTTTATCGCCGCTGTTAAAATATAATGATGCATTAGGTTACTCGCGACATGTATGTGGGGATGAGAGAAGATAAAGAACTCTTGCTAGAGTGGTTGCGTGAACATGCTTACAATAGCCCTGATCTTCAGAAACCCCCTACTCGCTAAACTCTACTTTATGTCAATTTTTAAAACCTTATGTATAATTAAAACATACTGCTAATCCATTTTGAATTTGACTTTGATTTTTACCTCAATGTTACTAATGCTATATGATGTTTATTTTCAATTTTCCTTGTGGTATAATTGAATTTGATTTCATATAATCATGCTACTCACACAGGTTACATCGTTTATGGCAAGTTCTAGTCGTGAGAATATTTCTGATGGAACGGAGGAAGTACGATCGTCTCATGTAGATAGAAGGTTCCAACTCATATCCCTTATAGAGCAAGAGATGACCGAAGATTAGCATGTGGCTGCCTTGATGGCTCAATATGTTGTGCCTTATATTTGCAAAGAACAACGCCGAACTAGTAAGCAAACAAGTGCACAGTGGGTGCAAGAGGTTTTGAAAGGCCATGATAGAGTTTACCCTGAGAATTTCCGAGTGGAAAAGCATATTTTCCATCTCTTATGATCCAAATTGGTAGAACATGGTTTACGGAGGAGAAGGTACATTGGAATAGAAGAAATGGTAGCCATATTTCCATACACAGTTGGACAAGCATAAGGAAATAGAATCTTACAAGAACTATTTCAACATTCTGAAGAAACTGTCCATAAAATCTTCCACATAGTTTTACATGCTTGTGTGAACCTATCGGCAGAAATGATCAAACTACTTGATCCCACGTTCCGTGAATGTCACCCAAAAATCGCCAACGATCGGCGATATTACCCATTTTTCAAGGATGCAATAGGAGCAATTGATGGAACTCATATCTAGTGTGTGGTCAGCCAGTTTGAGCAAGACAAATATATCGGCAGAAAAGGATATCCGACACAATATTATGGCCGTATGTGATTGGGACATGTGCTTCACTTTTGTGTTGGCAGGGTGGGAGGGAACCGCACATGATGCCCATGTAACACCCTACTTTTGTACCATACAAAATAGTTGAAAACATGACTTGATGTCACATGAGAGAACAAAAGCAGTTCTTAATCCATTTGGGATCCCAACTTCACTACAGGGTCCGATCCTATAGTTAAGTGGGTTTTTAAAAGATATTTCAAAACATTTTAGTTGTGGTCTCATTTTCATTTTTCAAATTGTTTTAATTCATTCGAGTCTATTTCCATTTCTTAATATCAGAGTACTTACTGAAGTTCTTAGCGGATAATCAGAATAAGTTCGCTACTAAAAGGGTTCACCTAGTATTATCACCCGGTTCTAGATAACTTACATCGGTTACATACAACCTTCCAGGTTTACAGTTGTGTATTCCTACCACCATGAGTACTAAGTTTACCAAAATACCATTCAGTATTATATACAGATCCAAAAGTTAGATAACCAACCGAAAATAAATTCTAAGTCTTCACTTCTACCCGTCCGTGGCTATCTTCTTCCCATGAGAACTACTTGCCCGTGCTGTAGGTTAGTTATTGGAAAAAGGGTGAGATTCAAAAGAATCCCAGTAGTAACAAATAGCACTCATATAAAATGCATACGAAGAAACATGCCATAACAGCCACCACATACCAAACAATTCAATATTCATTCAACATTCAGAGATATGTTCATTCAATAAATAATTCTATTCAATGACTTACCGTCCCTTCCCACAGCGCTGGGTATTCTATTGGGCCAAAGCCCTTCTCATCTGAATACTTAAAGGGCAATTCGACCCGATTCATGTTCGCAGTTCAAGTATGTATAATGTCAATAATATGCATGAAGCAGGATACATAGAATATGAGGGAGAAGTTACTACCTTAACCTTTCCAATATTCTGAGGTGTTACCACTTCTTTGGTCGTCCCGGACAGATATCGAATCCTATATATGGGAATTCATGAATGGACGGGTTATTACTTAGCCCAATACATTTATAAATTACTCTTTAATGTTGGTTATCATTAGGGTTATTATGGTAACTTTACCAAGTCAACCAATGAGTTAAAATGGTCAAATTATCACAAGGGACTAATTTCTACCCTTGGTGTACAAAGAAATTACAATATGCCATTATATTTTGCCATTTTCGCATAAACACAAATGCTGGCAGATTTGATCCACTAACTTTAAAAATTCGTATCTCTTTGTAAAAATGTCCAATTGGAGTGGTTCCAAATTCTATGTGACCCTTATTAAGTCTAGTTTCATGGAAAATACTTAACTTAGCCAATTGGACGCACAGAAATCCAGAATTTCTAGTTATTGGACATTGTTCCAGAATTCTTCAGTTTTACATGACCAAGCTTCAAAAATGTGTAAATCCCAGCATACACATCCAATTAATCCTTATGACCTATCAAATTAAAGGTCTATGTCTCTAATTTCAGACTGGAAAGTTTCAGAATTTTTGGACAAGATTTACACCTTGAATTATCACGCACAACATCTACTGTTACACAGGGCAGATTACATAACATGTTCATGCACACTTCCAAAATTTCCAATTTGATATAGGAACATCCAAAATTCATGAACACTTGCATACCTACACAATTTTACCTTCTAAATCCAATGGAACTATAAAAATTATCAAATTCCTACTCTTTCACCACGTCATGCACAGGGCAGAAATGTGACAAATAAGCCAACAATTACCCAACTTGCAATTTAAGTCTCATACTAGTTTTATAAGCCTTCCAAACATCATAAAACACCATGAACAAAACCAAAATACCATGAATCTTCATAATCATAACTTGACCAAAAACAGGGCAGATTTCACATGGGAAAAATCCTCAACCAACCAACACAATCTATAGATCAAAATGAAGCTAAAGCTCACCTCTTGCTCCTCCTTAGGTTCTTTCTTTGTTTCTTGAACTTGTGCTTTTGCAAGATGGCTGAAAACACCTCCTATTGAAATTCTAAAACCATAGAGTTGAAGCTCTTAGAGAGGAGAACAACTTTTATGAAGGGTGTTTGAGCTATAGAAGATGTCTACTAGGTGAAAATCAAAGAGGAAGATCTCACCTTAACCTTGTTCTTCTCTTTCTCTTTCCTTAAGCTTCTTGGACGACTTTGGAGTTGTGTGAGGGAGTGTTTGATGAGTTTAATTCACTCTTCTTCAGCTTTCAAATCACTTGGCCGTATAACACCAAGAGGAGAAAAGAAATATGCCACGTGTCACATTTTTGTAGAGTCTTGAGAAGTTACATGGTTAATTAACCAACCTTAGTTAGCCTCCTTAGTCAAGCTTTATCTTTCCTCTTCTCTTGTGCAGCTGATCGAAAATGAGGATAAGAAGATGAAGAATAAAGACTTAATGAATTAAAGCCTCTCCCTTTTACTTTCCAAGTGTCCAAGCCATTTTTGTTGACTTTCTTGTATAAAAGATGAAGCCATTAATTGATTCATCTCTCCCATTATTCTTAGATGAGATTATAGCATGAAGGGAGGAGATTTAATTTGCTTTTCAAATGTTAATCTTGACCCTTCGTCTTGCCTTCCAATTAAGTTTTTGGTCATTCTAGATTTTAGGCGAAAATTAGATAATCTATCGATAACTAATTGGACTAAAATCATCATACAATTTCTTGGGATAATTCTTTCATTAATTTCACTATCCATTAGTACACATAGTCCTTAAGTACTTTTTGGGATATTACATTCTCCCCCCGTTCATTAAATTTCGTCCTCGAAATTTGTTACACATCTTGAGGCATAAACTTCGGGTAACGCCTTTTCATGTCTTCTTCTGCTTCCCAGGTTGCTTCCCTTAGGGAGAGTCCCTTCCGGACCACTTTCACAAATGGAATGCTTCGGTTTCTAAGCCGTTTTTCTTGTCGATCAATGATTCGTTCCGGCTCTACTACAAAAGTGGAATTCTCTTGCACATCAATATCTTCGTATTCAATAATGTGCTTGGGGTCTGGTTGGTACTTCTTCAATTGTGAGACATGGAATACGTCATGGAGTCTGCTCAAGTTCGGGGGCAGGGCTATTTTGTATGCCACTGGTCCTATTTTTGCAAGAATTTCAAATGGACCAATGTAGCGTGGGCTAAGCTTCCTTCTTTTAATTGCTCTACCGATTCCAGTGACTGGAGATACTTTCAGAAATATATGATCACCAACTTCAAATTCTAGAGGTCTTCTCCTTTTATCAACATAGCTTTTCTGTCTACTCTGTGCTGCTAGGAGCCTCTTTCTTATAATCTTAATCTGTTCTGTGGTCTGATCAACTAGATCTGGCCCATACAACCTTCTCTCAGATAATTCTGTCCAGCAAAGGGGTGTTTGGCACTTCCTCCCATACAGTGCTTCATACGGTGCCATCTGGATGCTCGTATGATAGGTGTTGTTATAAGCAAATTCTGCGAGTGGAAGGAAATGATCCCAATTCCCCTTGAAGTCTAATACACACGCTCGTAACATATCTTCCAGTGTCTGTATGGTTCTTTCTGACTTTCCGTCCGTTTGGGGATGATAAGCTGTACTGAATCTTAACTTTGTGCCCAGAGCTTCATGTAGAGCGGTCCAGAACCTAGATGTAAATCAAGGATCTCTATCAGAAATAATACTCTTTGGTATACCATGGAGTCTAATTATCTCCCTTATGTAAACTTCTGCCAACTTCTCATGAGAATAACTAGTATTGATAGGGAGAAAATGTGCCAACTTGGTAAGACGATCGACAATTACCCAAATCGCATCATGGTTTTGGATTCTGGGTAACCCCACTACCAAATCCATGGTAACGCTCTCCCACTTCCATTCAAGAATTTCTGGGCTTTGAAGAAGTCCTGGTGGTCGTTGATGTTCGATCTTCACTTTCTGGCAGGTGAGACATCAAGCCACGTATTTGGTTACATCGCTTTTTAGTCCTGGCCACCAGTATTCAGACTTTAAATTTTGATACATTTTGACCACTCCTGGATGAAGTGTATATCTGCTCTTATGTGCCTCATCCAGAATTTTCCGCCTCAGATTAGCTTGTGGAGGTACATATATTCGCTTCTTATACCGGACCAATCCGCTACGCGAAAGATCATGATCATGAGTTTTACCCAGTGTGATCATATCTCGAATAGATGTGGCATGTTCATCTTTCATCTGAGCTTCTTCAATTTCTGTTCTCAGATTGTTTTCCTCCTGGCTAACACTAAAGTTAGCAATAAAGACTTCATTGGGCACGTTCATATTCATGAATACTTGGTTTGACAAGTTCAGGTCTCGAAATTCTTCTTGCAATTTCTGTTCTCGTACCATCATATATGCCACCTGTATCGCTTTTCTACTTAGAGCATCTGCAACGACATTTGCTTTCCCTGGATGATATTTAATCTCCAAGTTGTAATCTTTCAGCAACTCCATCCATCTACGCTATCTCATATTCAATTCTTTCTGTTCATGAAGATACTTGAGACTTTTGTGGTCACAGTATAATTCTACAGTGGTACCATACAGGTAATGCCGCCATATCTTCAAAGCAAAGACGATTGCTGCAAGTTCCAGATCATGAGTGGGGTAATTCAATTCATGAGGCTTCAGCTGTCGAGAGGCGTACGCTACTACTCTGCCCTGTCGCATCAGGACACATCTCAATCCCTGTTTACTAGCATCGCTATACACCACGTAGGTTTCACTAGGATTTGGGATAATCAATACCGGTGCGGATGTTAACCTCTCCCTCAGCTGTATGAAGCTCTTCTCACATTTCTCATCCCACACAAATGATTGGTTCTTTCTCGTGAGCTTTGTCAATGGTAAGGCAATTCGAGAAAAAATCAGTATAAACCTGCGATAATACCCAGCAAGACCCAGAAAACTGCGTATCTCAGCCACAGTTTCTGGTCTCTTCCAGTTCAGCACTGCTTCTACTTTGCTAGGATCTACAGAAACCCCTTCTTGTGAGATAACATGGCCCAAGAATTTGACCTATGTAAGCCAAAACTCACATTTACTCAGTTTGGCGTAGAGTTGCTTTTCTCTCAGAATATTCAATACTATTCTCAGATGATTCTCATGCTCTTCTCTACTCTTTGAGTATATCAGAATGTCATCGATGAAGACTACCACGAACTGATCTAGGTATTGATGAAAGATCCGGTTCATGTAGTCCATAAACACGGCAGGTGCATTGGTTAGACCAAACGGCATCACCAAGAATTCATAGTGCCCATATCTGGTTCTAAAGGCTGTTTTTGAAACATCCTCTGCTTTGACTCGCAGCTGATGATAGCCTGATCTCAGATCAATCTTAGAGAATATACTAGAACCAGACAACTGATCAAGTAGATCATCAATCCTAGGGAGTGGATATTTATTCTTGATGGTTACCTTGTTCAGCTCTCGGTAATCGATGCATAATCGCAGGCTTCCATCTTTATTCTTAACAAATAATACTGGAGCTCCCTATGGTGAAACACTGGGTCGTATGAACCCTTTCTCCAGTAGTTCCTCTATTTGCTTCTTTAATTCCGCCATTTCATTCGGTGCCATTCGGTAAGGTACTTTGGATATCGATCCAGCTCCTGGCACAATTTCAATAGCAAATTCGACTTCCCGTTCTGGAGGCAATCCACTAATGTCTTCTGGAAATACCTCAGGAAATTCATTTACTATCGGTTTATTCTCAAGTGTGGTTTCCACTTCTGTCTGCGCGGAGAAAAATACCATATATCCTTGGCATCCTCTTTCCAGACATTTCTCAGCTTCAGCTACTGAGAGGAAATTCAAGTTCACACTTGTATTCCTATTCTTTTGCAGATCAGGATACACAAGCCTTCTATTGCCGCAGTCCATTAGCACATTGTTTGCCGTCAGCCAATTCAAACCCAATATGACTTCGAGATTATGAAGTGGCAGACAAATTAAATCTACCGTAGACTCATGTCCCATAACATTTACAATACAATTCAAACATGCATCAGTAGTAACTGTCTTACCACCGATAGGCGTTGAGACAATCAAATCATACGGCAGTTTATGGGTACTCAGTCTTAAGCGTCTAGCACAATCACATGCAATGAAAGAATGACTAGCACCCGAGTCAAACAATGCTTGCAAAGTATTACCATAGAGGAGGATAGTACCTTAGATCATTTCTGGGGACTTCTGGGCCTCCTCATGGGTCATAGCAAAAATTCTGCCTTGATTTCGGGGTCTGGGCTCCGCTGGTCGGTGTGGACAATCTTTGATAAAGTGTCCAGCCTTCTTACAAGCATGATAAATCAGTTGCCCATCACAAGACCTACCATGGTGTGTCCTACCGCATCGAGAACAGGGTTGCAGTGTTTGAGGGCCTTGGTAGTCTTCCTTCTCCGCTTTGAAGGATTTCTTATTGTCTTCTCAGGGTTTGAACCCTTGCCATTTCCTCTTCTGAGAAGAGTTCCCTTGACTTGACTCACTGCGGCTGTTGGCATTCTTCATCGCATGCAAGTCTTTCAGATTATTCTCAGTGATCCGACATTCCTCCACTGCCTTGTTGAATTCATCAAACTGTCGTGAGACCAACCTGTCCTTGATCTCATACTTTAATCCCCTTATCAGCATGTCTGAACTCCATTGCTCACTATCTTGGTTGCTTGCGTAGGAAGAATATCGAGATAGACGAATGAATCGAGCCAAGTAGTCATCAAAGGTCTCCTCACTGCCCTGTTGAATTGCCAAGAACTCTGATTCCTTAGCAATCCTGACCGACCTAGGGAAATACTTCTCATTAAACTTTTCTTGGAACACTTCCCAAGTGACAGGAATGTTCCGAGCTTGTAAAATCATTTCTGTGTTCTTCCACCATCTATCTGCATCCCCTTGCAACATGTATATTGCCATTGGTGCTTTTTTCTTAGTAGGGCACTCCAGTACTCGGAAGATCTTTTCCAACCTCAGTATCCAATTCTCAGCATCTTCTGGGTTAAACCTTCCCTTGAATACTGAAAACTGGTGTTTATTGAGTTCAGTAATCCAGTACTGTAGTGTCTCTCTAGCAGGTGGTATCTGGTTATTTTGAGGTACGTGAGGCTGGGGTATATGAGGCTGGCCCTCAGGCTGTGGCAGTTTCTCCTCTGATTCACTCTCTTCATTTTCGCTTTCTTCCTGATCACTATCTTCAGTTTTAGAATGCACCCTATCTTCATTTTGTTTGGCCTTTACTTCCTGAAGCTCTTTTCGAAGTTCCAGTATCATAGCCTGTTGTTCTCTCAACATGCCTAGTACTTGTTGTATAGGATCAGGTGGGTTCTGGGGCACTTCTAACTCTATTGCAACCTCTGGGGTTGCTGGTCTATTTCTCGGGCGAACCATGATTTCTTTTCACTATCACAGAGAAAAGATTGTACCATTAATATCATATTGCTATGTATATACATATATATATATTCCTTATACCTAAGTATCCATGTCAAGAAAGGAACATACATATATGAGTTTGAATAGTTATATACATAACAACAGTGGCTTTACATTTACATTCGTAACTCAAGATTAGAGGTAGAATCATAAACCAACTTAATCTCTGGAGCCCTAAAGCTAGTCATAGAGCCGTTACCATGTACTACCTCTCCTACCCCTGGGTTACTATCCAAGAGTCAGTATACCTACTTAACCATAATTCTAACTTAAAGCCAGAAACTTCTGCTCTGATACCAAAAATGTAACACCCTACTTTTGTACCGTACAAAACAGTTGAAAACATGACTTGATGTCACATGAGAGACCAAAAGCAGTTCTTAATCCATTTGGGATCCCAACTTCACTACAGGGTCCGATCCTATAGTTAAGTGGGTTTTTAAAAGATATTTCAAAACATTTTAGTTGTGGTCTCATTTTCATTTTTCAAATTGTTTTAATTCATTCGAGTCTATTTCCATTTCTTAATATCAGAGTACTTACTGAAGTTCTTAGCGGATAATCAGAATAAGTTCGCTACTAAAAGGGTCCACCTAGTATTGTCACCCGGTTCTAGATAACTTACATCGGTTACATACAACCTTCCAGGTTTACAGTTGGTGTATTCCAACCACCATGAGTACTAAGTTTACCAAAATACCATTCAGTATTATATACAAATCCAAAAGTTAGATAACCAACCGAAAATAAATTCTGAGTCTTCACTTCTACCCGTCCGTGGCTATCTTCTTCCCATGAGAACTACTTGCCCGTGCTGCAGGTTAGTTATTGGAAAACGGGTGAGATTTAAAAGAATCCCAGTAGTAACAAATAGCACTCATATAAAATGCATACGAAGAAACATGCCATAACAGCCACCACATACCAAACAATTCAATATTCATTCAACATTCAGAGATATGTTCATTCAATAAATAATTCTATTCAAGGACTCACCGTCCCTTCCCACAGCGTTGGGTATTCTATTGGGCCAAAGCCCTTCTCATCTGAATACTTAAAGGGCAATTCGACCCGATTCATGTTCGCAGTTCAAGTATGTATAATGGCAATAATATGCATGAAGCAGGATAAATAGAATATGAGGGAGAAGTTACTACCTTAACCTTTCCAATATTCTGAGGTGTTACCACTTCTTTGGTCGTCCCGGACAGATATCGAATCCTATATATGGGAATTCATGAATGGACGGGTTATTACTTAGCCCAATACATTTATAAATTACTCTTTAATGTTGGTTATTATTAGGGTTATTATGGTAACTTTACCAAGTCAACCAATGAGTTAAAATGGTCAAATTATCACAAGGGACTAATTTCTACCCTTGGTGTATAAAGAAATTACAATATGCCATTATATTTTGCCATTTTCGCATAAACACAAATGCTGGCAGATTTGATCCACTAACTTTAAAAATTCGTATCTCTTTGTAAAAATGTCCAATTGGAGTGGTTCCAAATTCTATGTGACCCTTATTAAGTCTAGTTTCATAGAAAATACTTAACTTAGCCAATTGGACGCACAGAAATCCAGAATTTCTAGTTATTGGACATTGTTCCAGAATTCTTCAGTTTTACATGACCAAACTTCAAAAATGTGTAAATCCCAGCATACACATCCAATTAATCCTTATGACCTATCAAATTAAAGGTCTATGTATCTAATTTCAGACTGGAAAGTTTCAGAATTTTTGGACAAGATTTACACCTTGAATTATCACGCACAACATCTACTGTTACACAGGGCAGATTACATAACATGTTCATGCACACTTCCAAAATTTCCAATTTGATATAGGAACATCCAAAATTCATGAACACTTGCATACCTACACAATTTTTCCTTCTAAATCCAATGGAACTATCAAAATTATCAAATTCCTACTCTTTCACCACGTCATGCACAGGGCAGAAATGTGACAAATAAGCCAACAATTACCCAACTTGCAATTTAAGTCTCATACTAGTTTTATAAGCCTTCCAAACATCATAAAACACCATGAACACAACCAAAATACCATGAATCTTCATAATCATAACTTGACCAAAAACAGGGCAGATTTCACATGGGAAAAATCCTCAACCAACCAACACAATCTATAGATCAAAATGAAGCTAAAGCTCACCTCTTGCTCCTCCTTAGGTTCTTTCTTTGTTTCTTGAACTTGTGCTTTTGCAAGATGGCTGAAAACACCTCCTATTGAAATTCTAAAACCATAGAGTTGAAGCTCTTAGAGAGGAGAACAACTTTTATGAAGGGTGTTTGAGCTATAGAAGATGTCTACTAGGTGAAAATCAAAGAGGAAGATCTCACCTTAACCTTGTTCTTCTCTTTCTCTTTCCTTAAGCTTCTTGGACGACTTTGGAGTTGTGTGAGGGAGTGTTTGATGAGTTTAATTCACTCTTCTTCAGCTTTCAAATCACTTGGCCGTATAACACCAAGAGGAGAAAAGAAATATGCCACGTGTCACATTTTTGTAGAGTCTTGAGAAGTTACATGGTTAATTAACCAACCTTAGTTAGCCTCCTTAGTCAAGCTTTATCTTTCCTCTTCTCTTGTGCAGCTGATCGAAAATGAGGATAAGAAGATGAAGAATAAAGACTTAATGAATTAAAGCCTCTCCCTTTTACTTTCCAAGTGTCCAAGCCATTTTTGTTGACTTTCTTGTATAAAAGATGAAGCCATTAATTGATTCATCTCTCCCATTATTCTTAGATGCGATTATAGCATGAAGGGAGGAGATTTAATTTGCTTTTCAAATGTTAATCTTGACCCTTCATCTTGCCTTCCAATTAAGTTTTTGGTCATTCTAGATTTTAGGCGAAAATTAGATAATCTACCGATAACTAATTGGACTAAAATCATCATACAATTTCTTGGGATAATTCTTTCATTAATTTCACTATCCATTAGTACACATAGTCCTTAAGTACTTTTTGGGATATTACAGCCCATGTCTTCCAAACTGCTATATCTACTCTATCTATGAATTTCCCCTATCCACCTGAAGGTATATCTTCAACACTTGCACCTTTATTATGTGCTTTTTTTTGTCACATTCGCTATCATTTTACAATGTTAAAAAAAAATTGTGTATTTATCAGGAAAATATTATTTGGTCGATGCTGGCTATCCAACACCAATTGGATATCTTGGTTCGTATAGACGTGAACGTTATCACATTCCAGACTTCTGCCGACAAGACGGATTTACAAGTGAGAATGAGATGTTCAATTATTATCATTCAAGCTTAAGGACCACTATCGAAAGGACATTTGGAGTATGGAAGAATAGGTTTCAACTCTTGGGAGAAATGAAGTCATATAGCTTTGAAACACAAGTTCGCATTGTTTGTGCAATAATGGGTATACATAATCTTATCCGCAGAAATTTCCAAACAGATATGGATTTTCAGCAAGCTGAAAGAGGAAATGTGAGTGCTGAAGGTAATAATGATCCAATTGATGTAGCATCCACATCAACTATTCGTACATTATCTTCAACACACATGAATCATGTTCGTGCCATGATTAGAGACGAACTTGTTAGGGCTGTTAGGGGTAGGTCATCCAATTAAAATCCACTTCATGTATGACATTTTGATTGAAATATATAATTATCTTTTTTTTAAATTAAGTGTTTTAGTGTATTTTTCTTCTTCTTCAATAATTATTGCACTTTTTTATTTTAAAAAAAATTATTTACATTTTTTAACATCAATTATAACAATATTTACACAAACAATATATATGTAGTATTCAACAAGATTCATGCCATTTTCAGTCATTTATCATTTAAACGGGTTTTTCAAACGTTAATCCAAACAGGTTCAACTTTAAAAAAAAAGTCACTTCTCCCACCGCCAATCCAAACACAAATCACATCTACAATCTAAATTTTTTTCAATCGGGCTTCTGCAAAAGCTCCATTAAAAAAGAAGCTACTTCTCCACTTAGTTTCCAAACAGGCTAATAATGACATGCTGCATGCTCAATATTATGACATACATATGGCCATTGCACAATATAACAGAGCTCCAATCAATCATACATGTTCAACAAAAATAGGCAAAGCAGTCACATAATCAATGTAAGACATACATATCACATATATGCAAAAAAGGTAAGTTCACTACCTTTCGGACTTTATGTCCTTCTCTTCTTGTCCCTTGATCCGCCAACCATTGCTTCTTCTTTGTCATTTCATGGTCCTAGGTAAGTGATAACATCATTAGAGTCATGAAAAGTGAATACCCAATGGCCCACATTAGCCCTAAAGGCTTACTTTCACCCTTGGAGTTCATACCAATTACATTTGTGGCATTAAGTCTTAAATTCACATAAGACATAAAGCTGATAGATTTTTCACCAAAAGTTGAAAAATCATAATTAATTCTATAGAACTCCAATTGAGGTGTTTCAAAGTCCTATATAACTCTTGTTAAGTCTAGTTTACAGGAAAAATTATTTCTGCTATATTTCCCATGTACAAAAATCCAGATTTCATAATTACTCTCCACTGTCCCAAGACAACTTTCAGAACCATTACTAAACTTTAGAAATTTGTATCTCCCAATATACTTGTCCAATTTTTAGAAAATACCCACCAAATTAAAGCTTGTTGGGGGTACTTAATTTATGGAAAATATCATGGACATTGGAGTTCATTTGTGTAGCCAAAATCACATCAAAATAAATCTGTCCTAGGGAAGCTTCCAGATTCAATGTCCAACTTTCAAAAATTATAAATAATTCTAGAAAACTCTAAATTGAGTGGTTCTAAATTATATGTAAATATATTTCAATATAATTTCATATAAAAATACGAAATTTCAGCCAAAACAATCACAAAATGCCCAGAATTTTGGAAAATGTCACTGTTCCTAGAGTTCTTTCCAGAAAACAGGGCCAAACTTCAACAATTCATATCTCCAAGCATACTTGTTCAAAAATTACAAACTAACTATCAAATTAAATTATTATGTCTCTAATTTAATTATGGAAAATTTGAGAATTTTTAGAAAAGGTTTGGTTGCTAAAATATCACGCACAAGAATATTGTTCCAGACAGGGCAGATTATCAACATGAATACCCAAACTTCAAAAATTTTTAAGTTCATATACAAGCATCCAAAAATCATGAACACTTGCATACCTATACAATTTTTCCTCCTAAAGCCAATGGAAGCATCAAAATTATCAAATTCTTAGCCCATCACCACGTCACACACAAAACAGAAAACTGAAAATCAGAGTTCCCGGAAAGAGTTTGTCAGTTTCTTGTTTTCTTTGGCTTAATCACTTCCTTTCTACTTCTAATCAAATGATTATCTAATTAGAAATTATTTAGCCATTGAAAATACCCTTTAAAATCATATATGAAAAGTACTCAATTTCCTCTATACTCATCCAAAAAACGAACTAATCGGTTAAAAAGGAAGCTTACGCTTACCTCTACTCTTTTCCGCAGACGGTTTGGAATTCTGGCAACACTTCAACCGGTGAGACAGCACCAACCACCTCCAAACGAGAATCCAAAACAATAGAAATGAAGCTCGCGATGAGTAGAAGAAGGTTTGTGAAGGTCACTTTGAGAGAAGACGCCGATTCGGCAGTGTTTCGGCGGCTTGAAATTTCTCTTTCTTCTTTCTCCATTTTCGGCTACTTCATTCGTTCTATCTTCCATCTGATTTTCACGCAGAATGGGTGAGAAAGATGGTGAATTATTGTTTAAATGTGGTGTTAAAGTTGTTTGCCACGTTTCAGCTTCCTATTGGTGTAAAATTCTAATTTTCGCATTTAATGCTTGATTTGGCAGAAATTCATTAAACTCTGAAAATTCATATCTAATTGCACAAATGTCCAATTGGGGTGGTTCTAAAGGATATGTGACCCTTATTGAGTCTATTTTTAAGAAAAAATATAAAATTTGGCCAATTGGAAGCTCACTCATCCCAGAATTTTAATCTTTGGAAGCTGCCCCAGAAATTAATTAATTTTGCTGGGCTAACTTCAAAAATTCATTTATCTTTGTGTACAACTCCAAATGACTTATATGACCTATCAAATTAAAGCTTGATAAGTATACTTTCATTATGGAAAGGTTCATAATTTTTGGACATCATTTTTCCCTTTAAATCTGCCACACAAACACGACTGCCACATTTGGAATTTCACCGATAGCAACAATACTTTATATTCCACTTCACTATGTTGTGTGTGACTTCCAATCACTTCGTTTTGTTATTCCCTGCGCTATTTAGCTCACCAATATAATTCCTTTTAATATCCAAGGATATAAAGGAATTTTGGGAAATAATACTCTGTCTCACTATGACATTTACCAAACAGGGGTCTAGTGGTCTCCTTTAATCCAGGCTTAATCCCAAGCCTCTTGCCCCAAAATTCAGGATATTACACTAACCCTCAAAAGAGATTATAACTTTGATCAAATTAAAAAAAAAACCAGTACATCATTATTGTGTGTTGATAGGAACTTATCAAATAAGAACTTATCAAGACTATTTTTTTCGATGTATTCATAAACAAGAATTTTCTTGTGCCTTTCATTGTAGCATCCTAAAAGTCGAACAAGATTTAGATGATGAACGTGACTTAGTAGCTTCACTTCACTTTCAAAATCTTACTCCATCCTCATGAATTGGTGAAAATGTAACTTTTTTATTGCAACTACTTCCGCATTTTTCAGATTACCCTAATCAAGATGATTATATAAGAATTTTGATCATAACAGTGTTTTTTGAACATCTAAATATACTGGAAATCAAAATAATTTTACCTTGTATACAACGCCAAACCCTCCTTGTTTATTTTCTTCACTAAAATTATTTGTTGCAAACTTCAAATCCTTATAACTGTAAGTGACAAGGCCGTCTAACTTGCTTGCTCCAGTTATCTCTCCTGATTAGGAGAACATTAGTCAATATATAATTGTAATTTTAAAAGATAAAACTACGTAGGAATATATCGATCACGCCGTAGGGATTAAAGTCTATAATTTTCATGAAGAAAGTGAAAATAAACCAATGTATCTCCTTAATTATATCATTAAATGCATGAAATATTTGAAGCCTTTCCAATTAATTTACCTCTGGGAACAGTCCTGGGGGATTTTACTCATCTGATCCAGGCAAACACTGCAAAGAGGATCAAAATAAAAGCTACAACTCTAACAACTTCACCTATAATGTACCCTTTCTTGCTTGAACCTGCTACATGTATGGTAGAAAAATTGGGATTACATTTTCAAACAAGTTAAAGTTTCTTGTTAATTAAATATGCCTTCATAAGACACTTCTTTTCCTATTTGGTTTAAGATGCAATTTTACACAAGAAGTAACCACTTAAGAGTGCTGGGTATCTGAAAGCTTTTCGACAAGCAATTTCTATAATGGCCCCGCCTCCTGCCATTGCAGCCCGACGTGGTGTAGGTATTGTCCCCCCTCCAGGGGTTTATTCCTCTTCCTCTACCTTCACTGGGTACTAGGAAGAGGACGCCTCCCCAAGGGCTCGAAGCTAGGACCTGAGGATAAGTCCAAGCCTTAAGAGCCACTTGGTAACCACTTGCACCATCTTCCTAATGCCCAATGAGGGTAGAGGAAGAGGAATAAATCCTCTGGAGGGGGGGAGGGACAAAACCTGTATCATGTCGACCTACAGTGGCGGGAGACGGGGCCGTTACATAAAAAGGAGCCTCGTTACCAGGGAGCTCTTAAGGCATGACTTAAGCCCCAGGTCACGCTCTCTAGTCCCTGGGGAGGTGTTCTCTTCTGAGCCATTTGGGGTGGAAGTTGAGAGAAATCCTCATGAGAGGGGACAGTACCTGGCCAACTCAATACCCAGTGAAGGTGGGAGTTGGTCCGGACTGCCAGTGCCTAGTGAGGGTGGGGCTGTCCATTACAATTTTCACCCCCAAAGTGTTTGAAAAGGAGTAAATTTTCCTTAACCGTTAAAAAATTGACCTTGATTGTTAATATTTTTTAATGGCAAGGGGCAAAATTGCTACTTTTAGTTACTTCTAGGACAAATTACTACTAAAAAACCTTCCGAATATCCAGCATTCTTAAGTGACTACTTCCGGAATTGCACCTTAGCCTTTCCTATTTCCATTGTCTGTGTTAAATTCAAACCTTCAAACGAACCGTAACTTGGTTTTTTTTCAAGGGTGTGGTTGTGATATTAATATTGATGGTCCGGTAATTATGTGGAAAGAAGGAAGAGTCGGAGAATCTCATGAAGCAGCCAGGAGCATAAGCCCTACCATCTGATGAACTGGGAAGACAAGTCTGCATATTTCTGTAGCATACGTTCAAGCAATCGAAGCAATCACTTTCTGTGATAATTTCAATACATTGAGCAAATCCATATAGATAATGGTCACTTTCGTCTTCATGGCTGCGGAAAAACCTCGGATTTCAGGTGTTCTGGTTTGCAGATTTGTTAGCAACATGTTGGCAGCTGAGGTCAATTCTGGGGCTTCTAGTCGACGACGATTCCCATACGATACAGCATTGAATGCCGTTGGAGCCCAGATGAAAGTGCTGACCTCGTAGCCAAACACGCCAAAACGTATACCATATCATTTTGTGTGAAATAAAGAAGAGTAAGGTATTATTTTTTTGGAGGGGGGGGACTCCTAACTAGCTCCTATAATTAGGATCAAAGAGGGAAGTCCATTTAGAGAACAGATTTGACGATGTGTTTTGTAAGGTGAGACTTCGAAACCATGCATTGGGGTATTAAGATACGAGGGAATTCTGCAAAGAATAAGAAATCTAATTGGAAGAACGTTGGAGGTGAATCTAGCAACTTTGTACTCCTCTGGTCCTAGATGTAGATGTAGGACATAGTTTGTTTATAAATAAGTAAAAATGAGCACTTTAGATTCTCTAAGTATTTGAGGGAATAGCATAGAGAAGTTAAACCTCATATATGTGTAAAGGTGAGACTTGATTTTAAGTGATTTTGATGGTAATTAATATAGTAATTTCTATTGCAATTGCATACTGACCATAGTCCAAAGTTGAGGGAAAAAAATTTAATTTAATTTCTAAGGGTTAAAATAAAAGGACACAAACTTATAGTAGATGTAGTGTACATGGGGAAACAGCCGTGGTAATTATATATTCTTCAGAACATCACCATAACAACTTTAATTTTTTAAAATAATCACAAAACAGTATTATCAAATATCAATACTTAGATTGGATTATATATTAATTAGCCATTGTTTTGGCGAAATATGAAAAGATATTTGTTCCCCCCAGTTCTCTGCTCTATTCATTAATCAAATGTCAACCCCACAGACTATTATCATCCAGGCAATAAGTAACTCAACTACACTGTACTTCCCTCGGTGAAATTGAAAAATTAAATAAGAGCTCAATTGAAATTTTTTAATTTAAATTTTAGATAGAATTAATACATTTTAAATCTCTGTGATAAAAACTTTTAAACGTTTCTTTAATTTGAATGATATTGTTAAATTGTCTTTAAAAAAAAAAGAATGGGCACAATATTTTTTTATACCCCTTTGGGCTGGGGCTTTTTCTGGATCCATTACCAAATATTCGAGAAACTGACAAATCCGGATTGAGGCTCTGCAATTAAGATGCCTCTCGCCAGTGGTCTTTTGAACAAGGTAGGAGTCAAACTTAGTTTGCCCATTTTGTGGGTCTAGCTGATTCACCACTGGACCAAACAACATTAACTAGAATGAGCACAATATTATTCAAGGTAGACAAAGTCTATGTGAACCACCACACAAGCTAATAAATAAGGCAATAAATATCTTATCACTAAGCTCAACTATTCCGAAAACAAAATGATAACAATATTAAATTTAACTTTGTTGATACTGATTTTATTTATAAGACATATTGAGAAGATTTTTTGTCCTATTTATAAGTTGTATCATTAAATTTTCCATATGAATGTGCAATTTGTCATTCATTTATTACTATGGAAACTTTGTTCTGATATAGTATAGAGTTAATAAGGCTTAAAATTTTTCTTAATTTTGGTTAAACATGTTGAAAGTAACTTATCAGGATTGGCAAAGTAGTTATAAAATACTCCCCTAATCCAATTTATAAGTTATTTCCAACATGTTCCACCTAACTAAGAAAAATTTAAATCTCATTAATTATGTCTTAAAAATTAATAACTTTCCAACTTTTCTTCTATTTAATATTCAGTCTACCCAAGGTAAAATTGTATATTTATGTGAAAAAAATTAATGATGTGGCTTATAAATAGGGCCAAAACAAACTTTATTTCTCTTCTTTATAAATGAGACCATATGAGTATGAGTACTAAAACACTCCCTCTAATTAATCTATATTAAAAGTAGGGTCAAGGTGCAAATTTTCCCAATAATTTTTACTTGGGAGTACTGAGTACCTGAAAGCTTTTTTAGATTCAATATTGGTCCAGAAGTTTCAAATCGTAGCAGTGTCATCTCAGCCATTATTTAGGTTAAGTTTGACCATTTTGACCAAATATGATGATTTAGTAGGTCCGCATGTTATCCACGTCATTTTTTGTTAATGTTCAATTTTGCGTAGAAGTTACTCAAGAGTGCTGGGTATCTAAAAGTTATTTTTAGGTTTAATGCCTTCACCCTATAAGTTTTTAAATCATAGCAATGTCACCCAGCTGTTATCTAGGTTATATTTGAACATTAGTTGATTAAATATATTAAGCCGATAGGTCTACCTGTCATCATTTTCATTTTTTTCAAGTATGATTTATAAAATAAGGGAAAAATTTTAAAAAAGTATCCTACCTGAATGGTTGGAGACAATCAAAGAAGTGAAAGCACCTTGTGCAGTGAAGAGAAAATTGAAGAGGTACAAAGAAGGAGATTCGATTACTTGATATAGGACACACTGAGGGAGATTGTGGAGAACAAGTTCATCGACAAAGACAATCTTCGACCATCGTGCTTCTACCTCTTCGATTTTCTTTGATCCTTTATGTGTGATGCATTTTTAAAATTTTTTTCCTTATTTATAGTTTGACCAGAATAAAAAATGAAGTGGATGACACGTAAACCAATCAGTTCAATATATTTAGTCAACTAATAGTTAAACTTAACTTAGATAATAGCTGAGGCGACATTGTTACTATTTGAAAACTTTCGAGGTGATATTGAACAAAAAAAAAAGAAATTCTGAATACCTAGTACTCTAGGGTAAAAACTTCAGGGTAAATTTGTAACTTAACATAAAAAAAGGATGTGGATGATACGTGGACCTGCCAACTTAGCATATTTGATCAACTAATGGTTAAACTTAACTTGGATCAAGGCCATAGCAACATTATTACAATTTGAAACTTCTGAGGGATATTGAAACAAAAGAAAAAATTCAGGTACCTAACTTTTCTATGTGAAAACTTTCAAGATAAATTTGTACTTAATCACAACTTATTTATGCTCTATTATACAAAATTGAATGAGAATAAGTCAAACTCTAAGTTGGTTGAGGTGGTACCTGAGAGAGCAGCCATCATTGACAATGCAATCACCGCTGTTAGGGAATAGTAATATTACCATAGTAATGGCACACTGTAAATAATAAAGATATTGTTCTGATATGATTCTGTAGATATGATTTTGGTAGTTACAGCTGTATAAGATTTCATTTGTATACGTGTACGGACGAAATTGATTCTTGTGTAACCGTATGCCATTATATAAAGCAATGAGGGTTTGAGCACTGTACATTGGCTCAACCTTGTTCTTGTCTGTAGCTTTTCTTTCTTGGTGTTTTGCTCTCAGCGTTTTCCTTTGGCCTTTATTCTCTGGTTCTTTCTTGGTATCAGAGCAACTAATTCTTATATTTAATCATATCGTTCTCATCAGGCTCTGCTTCCTCTACTTCATCAAATGCCTTTATAAAGGATTATTTACTATTCAGTTCATCAGCTTAGACCACCTCGATCAAGCTGGATTGAGGAAACTTTCTCATATGGGAACTAGTTGTTCTTCTTCTTATTGAAGGAAATCGCCTTGAATCTCATTTTGATAGTATTGTCATAGCACCACCGCATCAGATTCCTCTGTTTTAGACTCATCATCCTTGATCGCAAACCTATATTTTGATGACTGGTTTGTTGTTGATTGTATGCTTATAGGATGGCTCCGTAACATAATGACTCAAGATGTGGGTACTCAATTTTACATTGCAAAACAACGTGAGTTTTGGATTGGAGCTTGAGAGCTCATATGTGTGTCAACCAAAGCCCAAGTGATGGTGTTCAGATTTGAGTTGCATCACACCAGGAAAAACAATATGAAAATGGAAGATTACCTTACTAAGATGAAGACTATCTCAGATTAACTTGCGCTAGCAGGAGCTCCTATCACTACTGATGAATTAATTATGCACACACTAAATGGGTTAGATGCTGATTATAATGCCATAGTTGTAAAGCTGCTTGATTAACATGGAGCTAGTTGTGTAACACCCCGTTTTTAATCACCAATATTTCTCCTATGTAATTAATACATTTAATGGAATAAAATAGTGAATTGTTGTGTGCATAAATTTACAGAAATATTCCAATCACCGGTTACACACAACTCGGCCAAGCAAGGGCATAAAGGAGCAACTAATGTCCACATAAAAGCCTACTATTGTAACCAAAATTGGAACATAAAATGACATGATTAATGGGGTAATATACATTTCAAAATCAGCAAACCAAAGGAAAGGAGTAAGAAACCAAAGGAAAGGAGTAAGAAATGATTTATTTTGATAAATCATAAAACATAAGGGCAAAACGGTAATTTTTCCATAAACAAGAAACAAATTCTATTTCCTACTTCCTATTACATATTCGGTCAAGCAAGGGGACTACACACACATATATATATATATATTTGCTTGGGTTACACTAAAGTAAGAAGAGAATTCTTGACCAATCACAAGGAAGTATAAGTCAAAAGCAAAAAGCATAAGACTTTGGTCAAAGAATTGTAAGATGGCATTATGGTATGTTC
Organism: Albizia julibrissin; assembly: GCA_037074505.1. Classification (NCBI taxonomy): domain Eukaryota; kingdom Viridiplantae; phylum Streptophyta; class Magnoliopsida; order Fabales; family Fabaceae; genus Albizia; species Albizia julibrissin. The sequence continues at coordinate 36,284,362 of CM073483.1, read as the reverse complement.
AATAGAGCAATATATACTCTCTCATCTCATTAAATTAGGCTGAAAAGAGAAGCAAAAAGAGAAAAGGAAATTATTTTGTAATATTAAACAAAATGCATAATTTTGGACCAATTGGAAATAGGCACATGTAAAGCAAGTTTGGATAATTCCTTAAGTCATTAACCTTCTTCTTCTTCCATTCATTTTCGTCCAAAATCTGAAACCAAGAGAGAGAGAGAGAGCTTCATATACACCAAGAGCAAATGAGAAAGAACCTAGGGTTCCAAGTCAAGAATTAAAGGTAAGAAGCTTGTAACCTTGTGATCTTTGCCTTCTAATAACTCTATAACCTCTCCTAACCTCTTCTACTCCATTAAATCCATCATTTTCAAGACAAATCAAAACCTTAGAGAGAGAGAGAGAGAGAGAGGATTTTCGTTTAGGAGAGAGAAAAGGAAAGAATTAAGAGGTAAATTTCACAACTTGCTTCTCTTGGCTTGTTTGATGTTGTTGTTGATGTAGTTGGTGGATATTGCTTTGTTTTCTCCTATTTTTGAAAAGTGGGCTGAAGCAAAATCATGAGAAAATGCTGCCCAAATTCTCTCTAAACATGTATATTTAGTGTTTAAGTAGCTAATCATGTGATTAGAAGTAGAAATGAAGTGATTAAACAAGAGAAAACAAAGAAACAACATTTTGCTCCTAGAAACCCTAACCTACTGTTCTGTGTGTGACATGAGGAAGGAGTAGGAATTTGGTAATTTTGATAATTCCATTGGCTTTATAAGGCAAAATTGCGTAGATATGTAAGTTTTCATGATTTTTGAATATTTATATGCCAATTTGGAAATTTATGAAGTTTGTGTATACATATGTTGGTTCTGCCCTGTCTGAAATAGTGACATTATGCGTGGTGTTTCATAGACCAAACCTCTTATCCAAAAATTATGAAAATTTTCAGACTTATATTAGATATATAGAGATTTAATTTGATAGGTAGTTTGTAATTTTTTGACAAGTATATTAGAAGAGGTGAATTTTTGAAGTTATGCCCTGTTGTCTGGATTGCAATCTAGAACAGTGGTGTTTAACGAATTACTGAGAATTATATGATTACACTGAGAAAACATAAATATTTGCCCTCAAAATTTCATTGAAATAGATTCATTTTGTATTGGAAGAAGTCAAATTGGAGTTTTGTAGAATTAATTATGAATTTCCAAAGTCGGCTGACCAATCTGTCAGTTTCTGGAAAACAGTGAAATTGCATTGTACAAAATTGTATTGTGCAGAAACTATTATAACTGTATTAAATAACTAGCAGCATACAATTTAAAGGCGGTAATGCTACAAGTAATAAGTAGTTACTTGTACTTTAATTTTGATAGGAATTGGACATAGGCCGAGCCGAAATCCGAGAGTAGAATAAACGCGGAATTTTGAAAAAGATTCAGGTAGTAACTTCTTCTTACATATACTATGTGATAATTGTATGTTTGAATATGCCATTTATTGTAACATGAGCTAGTGTCCTAGACACATCAATTTACCATGTTGTGGTCAAGGACCTAGCAAGGGCACCAAGTAGACCTAGGGGCAAACTTGTCGTTTGACCTTGGGCAAATGTACACACATAGTTTGATCATCTTACATGACATGACATTGCATATCTATTTTTATTTTCTATGTTTGTAAGCATGTTGCTACTGAGATTCCCTCGAAGCTCATTCTTTTTCAAAACAAAACTGTACAGCTGAAGCGGGCGGCTCAAAAGACAAGGTGGTGGCTCTTGGTAATTAGAGTCTTGGAGCTTTCTGTTGTTGCTTTAGTTATTTTGCTTGTACTTTTTGCTAAGTTTTGAAATGCTTTGTACATTTGTATATATTTTCAAACCTTGCGCAGATTCTCCTGTAATGCAAACTTGCACTTAATATCAGTAACGTTTCCGTTATTTCTGTATGCCTTATAAAACTTTATGATTATCACTTTGCTAATATCAAAATGTTAAGAGGTTTGACAAGCTGGGTGGAGGCTCAAGCATCTATTCTGTCATTTGAGAGTAGGTTAGAGCAACTAAATCAAATGGCTTCTCTTTCAATTCAACCTTCTGCAAATTATGTTGTGAATGGCTCTGCTTCCAATGATCATTTTGAAGCTTCTTGCCATTATGCTGAAATAGATTGTGGCAATTACTCACGAGGTACAAGAGGATCATGAAACCTTGGAGCACGTGGAAGACACAACAATTTTGACAGTGGACGTCCATTTTGCACTTGGTGTGAACGGCATGGTTACATCTTTGCAGACTGTTATCAACGTCTTGATAGAGCTCATGGTAGAAATCAATATCCACCTCAGGCATATTATGCAACTCCTAATGTCATTTTTTGACCCAGCTTGGTATATGGATAGTGGATCCAATCATCATGTTGCTTCCTCTTCTAATCATCTTGACAGTGTTGTCCCAACTACAGGTAAATCTCATTTAATTACATGTATTGGAGAAAAGGCTTGTGTTACTGGAATTGGCACCTCTTCACTTCCTTCCTCTAATATTCATCTCAATGATGTGCTTATAGTTCTATCAGCCACTAAAAACTTGCTTGAGTGTTCATAAGTGGACAAAGGATAATCGAGTAGATATTTGTACTAGAATTGGAACCTCTTCACTTCCTTTAATATTCATCTCAATGATGTGCTTATAGTTCCATCAGCCACTCAAAACTTGCTTAAGTGTTCATAAGCTGACAAAGGATAATCAAGTAGATATTTTGTTCACTAACTCTAGATGTACTGTGAAGGATCCGATGACAAGAAGAATACTGATACAAGGTCCAACAAGTCAAGGACTATATCCAATGAGTAAGATTGCAAATTGTGGGTCAGGTGATGCTTAAACGTTTACTGCAGATTACAAACCTGACGTTTCAAATGGAGAATTTCTTCAGTGGCATTACAAATTAGGACATCCCAACTTGAAAAGTGATGAAGAAAGTGCTAAATAATTGTAATGCAAAAATTAAAACTAATGACAAGTTTATTTGTGAAGCATGTCAAATGGGGAAGTTTAAACAATTACCTTTTACTGAATCTACTTCTCATGCATCTCTTCCTTTTAAGTTTATACATTCGGATTTATGGGAGCCTTCTCTAGTATAGTATGTTAGTGGTTAGCGTTATTATATCCACTTTGTTGATGATTATAGTAGATTCACCTGGTTATATCCACTAAAACAAAAGAGTGATGCAGTAGCAGCTTTCAAACATTTTTATCAATTTGTTAAAACTCAATTCAATAACTTTGTTAAAAGCCTACAATGTGATAATGGGGCATAATTTCGTCCATTCATTCCTGTAGCAAATAATGAAGGTATTTTAATGAGATTTACTTGCCCATATACTTCTCAACAAAATGGTCAAGCTTAGAGAAAACATAGGCACATCATTGAAATGGGATTGACATTGTTAACACAAGCTCATTTGCCTCTTATCTACTGGGTTGAAGCATTTCAAATGGCTACTTTTATCATCAATCGTCTTCCAATAGCTGTGTTAAAAGGTTCTTCTCCAATGTTATGCTTGTATAAAGTCGAACCTAATTATAAAGAATTTCAATCTTTTGGGTGTGTATGCTACCCATGTCTCAAACCTTACAACACTCACAAGTTTCAATATCACAGTCAACAATGTGTATATCTTGGTCCAACTCCGAATCATAAAGGGTTTAAGTGCCTAAGTCCTACTGGAAGAATTTACATATCACGGCATGTAGTTTTTGACCCTTCTATCTTTCCTTTTGTTATAGGATTTTCACATAGACGAAATTCTGGCTCACATGATTCAGTGTCTGTAGTGCCTCTTATCATTACAAATGGTCCAACTCAAAGGCCTAGTCCATCTTTGTCCACTGAGCCCACATTGGATTTACAATCCAGTTGCCCATTCAAGAATCATCATGTGACGATATGTCTATTATTTCTCCTACTCCAGCTCATACTAATCACTCGGCCCAAGAGTCCTCTATACATCCTCTATCAGCAACTGGACCTCATCCATCTCCATTGGCTCTTGTCAACAATCACCCCATAATCATTCAAGCAAAGGCCAGTGTCTTTAAACCTCATCATCCATTTGTAGGTTTACTACAATCTAAAAATTCTGCTCTCCTTTCACCACGAGTATTGCTGTTGCACTCGCTGCTCCTCATTGGCGGCAGGCAATGACTGATGAATATAATGCTTTAGTGCACAACAATACATGGATATTAGTTCCTTATAATGGCACACAGAAGCTTGTTGATTCCAAATGGATTTTCACGACAAAGTTCAAGCCAGATGGTTCTATCTTAAAGCATAAAGCTCAATTAGTGGTAAAAGGTTTTCAACAAGCTCTAGGAATAGATTATGGAGAGACGTTTAGTCCAGTAGTTAAACCAACAACCATCAGAGTTATTCTCTCAATTGCCGTAACTGGGAAATCCGCCAATTATATGTGAATAATGCATTCTTAAATGGTTATCTAAGAGAAAATGTCTATATATATGCGCCAGCCAGATGGATTTCAGGATCCTAAACATCCACATCATGTTTGCAAATTAATCAAAGCCATTTATGGTCTTAAACAAGCACCTCGAGCTTGGTTTGATCGATTACAAGGAACATTACTTCAGTGGGGGTTCCAAAATGCTCGTAGTGATATTTCATTTTTCTTTCTTCGCACTCGGAGGATCACAATTTTTATTCTAATCTATGTTGATGGCATTCTGTCACTGGGAATGACTCTAGTTTTATTCAAGATTTTATTCATCAGCTTGATGCTCTGTTTTCTCTAAAGGATCTTGGCCCACTTCATTATTTTTTGGGATTAGAAGTTCATTGTGATCATTCTGGTTTGTATCTGAATCAAGGTAAATACACATTGGATATCTTAAAAAAATTTGGCATGTCTGACTGAGCACTAGTCTTTACTCCAATGGTTACAAGACGCTATTTTTCTGCTAATAATGGCACACTTCTGTCTAATCCCTCTTTATATCGTCAACTCATTGGGTCATTGCAGTATTTAACGACAACTCGTCCAGACATCGCCTTCTCTGTAAATAAGTTGAGTCAGTTCTTATCCAACCCCCACAGACATCCATTTTTAGGGAGTTAAACGGATCCTCCGATATTTAAAAGGCACTCTTCAATATGGCTTACACATTACACCATTTGTTAAACCTTCCTTAACAGCTTTCACTGATGCTGATTGCGCGACGGATATTGATGATCGAAAATCAATGGCTGGTTGCTGTGTATATCTTGGTAACACATTAGTTTCATGGGCATCCCAGAAATAGAGGGTTCTGTCACGCTCAAGTTCAGAATCGGAATACCGATCTTTGGCTGATGGTGCTACTGAAATAAAATGGCTTTCTTCACTACTATTTGAGCTTGGTTTATGGATCCGACAGCCTATTACTATCTAGTGCGATAATCTCAGTACTGCTGCTCTAGCGGCTAATCCTGTTCATCACAGTCGTTGTAAACATATTGACATCGATATTCATTTTATACGAGACATGGTATAGGACGGTTTCATTCAAATTTTCTATATACCGTCATCGAAGCAGGTCGCTGATAGCTTCACCAAAGCTCTGTCTTATCCTCAGTTTTCCTCTCATCGAAGCAAACTCGGGTTGGTTCAGATCCCTCTCGTTTGAGTGGGGTGTTAGAGAATAGTATTATTAGCACAGTAATAGCACACTGTAAATAATAAAGATATTGTTCAGATATGATTCTGTATATATGATTTTGGTAGTTACAGCCATATAAGATTTCATTTGTATACGTGTATGGCGATATTGATTTTTGTGTAACCATATGCCATTATATAAAGCAATGAGGGTCTGAGCACTGTACATTGGCTCAACCCTATTCTCGTCTATAGCTTTTCTTTCTTGGCGTTTTGCTCTCAGCTTTTTCCTTTGGTCTTTATTCTCTGATTCTTTCTACCGCGGGTCCCCGTAGAGTACCTGCGAGCTTCAACAGCAGCGACGTCAAAGCAGGCAACACAGTCCGCGATGGAGAGGCATCCTCTTCATTGAAAAAAAGTGGTAGCGGAGTCTATCTGCGACCAGGCAAAGTGCTCGTTTGGTCTTTGACCTGCTCTCTCACGTTTTGAAACGTTACATTTAGGTTCTCACTGAAGATGGTAAAGTTATTGGAAATGTCGTATTCGTTGTATGGGCTGCACGCGGTGAACAGAAGATTGGTCTGTGGGTCTGAAACGACCACGTTAAGAATCTGGCATGACCAGAATAGGAAGAAGAAGAAGAAGAATAATAAGGGATGAAGAAGATTAGCAGGTCGAAGCATGTTTTGTTAGTGAATGAAGATGATGAAGAAGCAAACAGAGATCAAATGTTTAGTAGGAGATGAACGAAGAGTAATGGAGGTTTAATAATGGTGTTTTACGTTGACGGCAACGAAAGTGAGGTGCCGTGCCATTACGGGTTTGAAATTGGTTCTGGATATAATAAGCAATTAATGAATGACGTTAAAGATGACTATCAAGAATTAAGAATTAAGAAATAATTTTATTTGTGTCCAAAAGATTATCTTTCTTTCTTTTTTTTCTTTTGTTAATTTGGGTTAAGATTCAAATCTGTTTGAAGTATTCCCCATCAGCAGCTCACACCATATAGTTTTATTGGGTGTATGATGTACACTAAGGTTTTAGAATGGTGTAAAAGTATCACTACGGCTAAGCCAACCACCATTGATCACCATTTATGGTATGTTTGGATAGCCTTCATAAATACTTTTCAATAGTGATTTGCGGAATATGAGGTAACTTTTACGGTCTACGAGATAACTTTTACGGTCTACGAAGTAAATATGTGGAGGAGTTTTATCTCGATTTACATGAATCAGGCTTATACATAAGCATAAACCCAACCAAACTTGTCAGTCAAGAAGATTTGTGTTTTCTAGGAAAAAGCACAAGACTGCAGGAGTTATCTTATATCCTATATATGCTTGGTTATTATGTTTGATTCCAACATGATTTTGCTTTGTTCTGAAGCATTGTTTGGGTCTTTTTTTTTTCTTAGTCTGAGGAACATCTTTTGGGTTTTTAGAATGGCTTATTCTGATGAATGGCTTGATAGCATAAGGGTATGAATACTTCCCAATAAGCGAGAGGTTGTGGTTGTAGGTCTAATTTCTTTTTTTTTATATATATATATATAAGGATTGTAGGTTTAATTTGATTCTGCTTTATTGTAGTATTTGTGGCTCTAAGTTAAAAAAGATGGTTTTCTTGAGTGATTACAAGCCACGTATCTTCGTTGTGCTTCACAAATATTTGGAAGCATGACATTCTGTCCTTTTTTCGTCCATAAAAGTGTTTCATGGCTGTTTATGGATTCACATTGGGTATTCATCACTGTCATGGTATTTAGACCGTTCAGTGTGGCAGAATTCATTTGGACAATATTTAAAGCTTTCAAATAATTTTAATTTTTAAATGGTAAATTTATTTTATTTGAAAATTTGACAATTAAAAAATTATCTTTATTTTAGGTTCTGCACTTATTTAAATGATAAAATATTTAAAATATAATAATAAAATTAATTAAATGTTATTCCTTTTCTATGTGGTTTTGGTTTCCAGATCAAAGAAAAAGTAGGCAAGTCCAATGCAGCATTCGTCTGTGCCAGGGGACGGGAAGCCGCGTTTCTTTGAAGCTTCCGTCAATTGTGTGACTCTATTTCGTTTGACTCGGTCAAATCCTTGCTGAATATATAGAACTGAGTCAACAGGCTGAATCCATTTCAGTTATATAGATAATGAGTCAACTCGGTGTCTACCAATGAAGTGGAGTATGTAATGATAGAGAATTTGATCTTTAGTTTGAACTTTATGTAATTAAAGTGCCCTGGCCAACGTAGATATATGAGTTGAAAATGATTTTCTTACAATTTTTCATAAATTTTAAAGTTATTATCTATTTTTGTGCATTGCCGGAGTAAGATATTTTGCATGAAATACATGTTGAAATGATAACAGTAATTAAAACCTCTAATGTACCTGAAATAAAAGGCAGTAAATGAATTAAAATGAGACATTATATTCTAAGGGATTTAATTTCAGTTAGATCCTTAATTGAATTATATTACGGAAATTTCTTTTAAATCACAAGGGACTTTAATATATATAATACATTCATGCACTCGTGCTATTGTATTAGTTGGATTGAAATCGTTGAAAATAGATTGACTCTTTAATTTTTCCCACTACTCCATTATTCAACAACAATACTCCCTCGAGGATAATTAATTCTTTTTCTTAAAAAAAATATAACTGCTTAACATTACTCATAAAGAGACATCAAGTGACTTTTATCATCGTGAATACTAGATGGAGGTTGATCAAAGACACAAAAATAGATATAAGATTTATTGGCAAGATGATCAGCTATCAAGATGTCATCCCTTAATGTATGGCTTACAAGTACCTGCTGGTCTCAAAAAAAAAAAAGAACTCTAAGCTTTCTGCACTGTCTAGAAACAAATGACTTCAGTATCACAATCCCTAGTAACTAAGTTAATAGCTTTAATACAGTCAGATTAAAAGGTAAATTTTTCTGTAGCCTTTTGAACAACAAAGATTTAATCCTTGAATAAATCCTCGCGGCAATAGCTAGAGTGACTCATGTAAGTTTACAGCTAAATTCCCACATCCATTGTCCTTCTCTATTGATAACTCCTCCACTTCCACTCTGTCTGTTTCAAATTTGACAAATCCTTCCCGAACGCTTAGACTAGCCGACGTTAGTGAAGCTTTGTATCCATATATAGAACTCGCATCGGCTTTGGAGAATCGATTCCCCATATACTACACATTCTTGAAAAGTAAAATTATCGTTTTTTTAAAAATTAGAATGGCATGTAGGTACGAGATTACAAGCGAAATTGAACCCTCTGCCTAAGGAAAATTATGTTACATTGTTCATACATATATAGCTTAACGGAGTAGCATTGGATGTAAAATGAATAATTGAACCATGTTTTTATATATAATTTTCATAATTAAATTGGGATTTTAATGCATTTTTTAAGGTTTTATTGCATTATTAAACACTAATTTGAGTTAATGACATTTGTAGTGAATTAGGGGCAAAATAATCATAATTTGTTAATTATTCATACAAATGATTTTTTAAGCTTTTAATACTACCTTATGCATAATCTTACATTACAGGTATTTTGGGAAGAAATTGGTGATTGAGGAGAGTCCGAATTAATATTTTTGAGAACTGAGGAAATTACACATATCCCTATAATTTCTGAAAATTACAAGTAAATGAAGATAAGGGCCAGAGACAAGTACAAACAAAACCCAGAAGTTTCAGAAATGATAATTCTGTGCCACAGAAGTTTCAAAACTTTACCCTCTGGTTCCTACTCACAAACTTTTGACATTTGGAGAAAGGTCCCTGGTCAAAACGCGGCTTCTTCATCTTCTTCCTACCGACACAGAGCTGGCACCAGGAACATATGGTCTTCCTCTTTCAGCTGGAACTGGACCCGACAAAATTGTGTGGAGAGATCGGTGGACATTGAAAAAAAAAAGGTGATGACTAAGAGTTGTTTTAAAGGGGAGACAGTGGAGCATCATCAAGGAACAATTCCTTCTCTTTCGCCTCATAATGATGGAGCTGGAACAGTTTTGTTTCTTTTTGAAAATGAAAAGAGAGAGAGCACGGGAGAACAGGAGAATATAAATGAGCACCATCTCATCATCCGAGCATGACCTTCATCTTCATCTTCTTCCTTCCTTTTCTCCTTGTCGCTGGCGGCAAGCTTCACTCTCACCACCATTAGCCGCCGGCGACACTCCTCCATTGTCCACCAAACACCACCGGCACAGAGAGAGAGAGAGAGAGCTTGAGAAGAGAGAGATAGGGACATCACCATCCACCACCATCGTCCTCTGCTTCATTTGCGTCGGCGGCACTTACTCTCAATACCACTACCGCCGTCAACACCTCTTGAAACAGAGGAGACACACAGACCTGAGACAGAGCACGGACTCGACCACTGCACAGCACCACCATCGCTTTTCTGTCTATACCAACCACCACAGCACCGATAGCTTTAAGAGGAGGAAGACTCACTCACACCACCGTCATCCTACTTTCACTATCGGCAGATTCTACTTTTCTGTTTTCCCTCTCTCACACCGTCACTTTCTCTCTCTACTCTCCATCAATCCTCTCGCACCTACCATCTCCTGCGAACCCCTTCACCCTCACGTGAAGCCCGACACTACAGATAGAGGGAGCTGTGAAACTCAAAATACCAGAGCTCAGAACCGGTCCCTTCAACCACCTCTGCCGTCGGGCACCACAGTCGCCGGAGTCTGTTAATCACCTTACCACCGTCTCTCTGTTTTGAACCTCCGTTTGTCCAGAGCACCGTATCTCCTAGTTTTCACCGTCTTCATCAATCCTACCATCACCATTACCACTGTCACTGCGCCATTCATTCCTCTCTTTCCATTTTCCAAGCACCGACGGCGACTTTCTGCAGTTTCCGGTGAGGCTTATGAATTTTCCAGCGTGTTTGTGCAAATTCCGGTCCTCATTTCCGGAGACTAATTCCGCATACTTGTGTTTGATGCTCAACGGACTACATAAGGGAGTATTTAGTTTAATTTTGCCTTATTTATATATTATATATTTGAAGTTTGATTATTGTTTGTATAACATGTGGATTGAATTTGTGTGATCGGATTGGAATATTTTTTATTTGAATTAATTTGAGTGGCGCATTTGTTTATTAATTGCTTTAATTTAATAAAATAAAATAAAATAATAGTTTATGCATTTTATATTTTCTTTTAGTTATAAATAAAAAAATCAAAAATCTATTTCCCCTTGTTTTATTGTATTTACGTGGCAATTAGATTATCTTAAGATTCAATAAAAGGTTCATTGGGAAGAGAGAACGATCCTATGTTTATCTATGTATAATCCTTAGTTAATTTTTGATTATGGACCCCAAGGCGAACGAAAAAAAGTCCTGTCAATGAAGTAGTATAGATAGAAGCGTACTCCCTCCAATTCTAAAGGGAAAATGGCTGTGAGGTCCTAAGGGAGCCATTTAATATCAAAGAAGTCCCAAAGCAAAATCCTCCAACAGAAAAGTCCCTAGGGACTTTTCTGAAATGAATTCCCAATGGCAAAAGACCAATATGCCCTTATTGTTTAAACAAAAATCAGATGGTTGAAATTTGAAAATGTTGGAAAGGCAGTAGTGTTCGGTTCTGTGCATCCCGTCCGTTCTCCAGCCCGTTTGAAGCCCCACTGTCGACGAAGGCATCACTTGTCTGAAGCCATCCCACCTCCGAAGCCTCGCAGTGACTCCTCCAAAGACGCCGTTCCTTCGAAGCCGTAGATGGTCCGAAGCCCCACAACGAGTCCAACGAAGCCCTCGAAAGCGTCGCAGTGACTCCTCCAAATACGCCGTATTTTCGAAGCCGTAGATCGTCCGAAGCTCGACAACGAGTCCGACGAAGCCCTCGCTCCTGCAAAGCCATCGTATGTGGTGAGCATCCTTTTCTCTATTTAACGTAATGGATATTCATATTACAGCCACAGCAGCACCCACACGATTTATTTAGATTCACTTAGGAATGGTTTTTTTGGCTATTTTTCTATTGTAATTTGTTATTTAGGGTTCATTTAGGCTGCCGTTGTCAATTAATGGGAATTAGCTGCTTGTATGGTCGATCTAGGTTTTCTCTCTTCGGTAGTGCCTCTTTTTGTGAAGTCAAATACCTATATGCACGTTAAAGTACGAATTCACAATTTGAATTTGTTTAACCCCCTAATAGTGATTTTTGAAACACCATGCTAATGAGGAATTGGATTGAAAGCTTAGGTATAAAATGATTATCGTTTAGCCTGCTGAAGTTTCATGTGATACGATTGAGCGATTTTTGGAATATTATAAGTCAAATGAGAAGTCATGGATGTGGGAATCTATTGCTATTTGTTGTGAGAAATTAATGTGCATGCAAGTTTGCTGCTTACTTTAAGGGTTCTGGGTATCATGCTTGTAGAAATTTTGATGAACTAGAAGCAACTTCGTTAAGGTAATACTTTGTGTACGAACTTGTAGTTTTGAGTCAAGGATTAAGTGAAACTAGCATTTAGGAATTTATAGTTATAGCATTCATACCTATTTACAACAGTTTCTAAGACTGATTCTGATGCTTAGCTATAGAGTATGATATTATACTTATGCAGAAAAAATTGTCATCTAATTATGCAAACATGACTCTCTGTTCCTTATCCTTCCTTCTTTGTGTGTAATGCATTTGTTAATGTCTATAATGTGTTTTAAATGTTCTTCTTCAGATTATTAAGGTAAAAAAATTTGGACTATGAAATTTTGAAATTTGGATATTTTGGACTGTGGAGTGGAAAAAAAAAGTCAGAAATAGTAACTGAGTTACAGGTAAAAAACCAAATGGTGGAAAGGACAAAAAGGGTAGAGAAGGAGGGAGAGAGGCGGCCAAAGGTGTATGGGTATTCATTATTCACTCAAGACTATTATGAGAAGAAGAAGAAGAAGAATGAGGAGATAAAGTCATTCATGGAGGAGAGTAAGTCACTGAAACAAGGTTGAAATGCTTTAAAAGATGATGAGAAGGAGAAATACAGGATGAAGGTGAAGGAAGTAAGAAGTAATGCAAAAGGGACGAAATATGTGCTTCCATTCTTGACTCGGTGTGCCCCTAAGCAGTTTATGGATGTTTGCAAAAGTTTGAAAGATAGACAAGATAGGATGGATCGACTTAAAAAATAGGCTTCGATAAGCTGGTTAATATATGCTGCTCTCAAATTCCCCGAGATTTATGTGGTAAATTTATGGTTTCATTTGACCCTCCGACAAATAATGTTTCGATTCGAGGGAGGTCGCTTCACATACGTAAGGAAGATGTAAAAGATTTTATGGGATTACCTTGTGAGGGGAGGGACATTGAGAAGAAGCTGAAGAAGGAAGATGGAGCATTTAAGGCAATGAAGTCATTATATGGGAGAGTGCCATACAAGACGATAGCAAAATGGCTGATTGAGAGAGAGGATGATCCTGATTTTGAATTCCTGTTTGTTATGTATGCATTGGGAACCCTCTTGTGTCTTGGAGCGGGTATTAAAGTAAGTGACCATGTGCTGAAGGTGATGGTGGCAACAAAGGGAGCCTTTAATGAGTATGATTGGTCCAACCTTTTGTTGAACGAACTATCCAATTCAATTGCGCAGTATAAGAACAAATTCAGGAAAGGGAAAGCTTCTGAAAAAATCAATATAGGAGGTTGTATATATTTTCTGATGGTAAGTGCAATTGTTATTCATGTAACCTGAGTTGTAAATAAGTGCACTGTATGTTGCAACTTCCTGCTGATAAGTTGTTATTTGTTTTTGTTGTGCATATTTATTGCTTGCAACATTTTCCCCTTGGTCCATTACAGGCCTCTACAATACATGATGCGATGGCATATTGGAATAATAATAATGTCAAGAGTAGAGTGCAAATTGAGAAGGAAAGCAATCAAGGGACGCTGCATTTTATCGTTAGTTTACCTGCGCCTTCGTCTTCCAATTTGGATTTAGAAGCAGTGTTAACTCACCCGGTAAGTGTTAAATTTGGTTGCATGCCTGCCATTATATCGAATTTAATCAGTGATCAATTTTTGGTTCATAATTTGCAGGAAATAAAAGCCACATATGATAGATTGATGTTAAAGGTCATGCGTATAGTTCAAGAGGAACTCGCGTCCCTTCAGTCAAGGCTGTTTGGGGGGGTTAAAACTAATGAAGGGGAACATGAACAACCTTTATCATCAACTGAACATGAGGGGTCAGACACAGAAAAAGAAGAGGATCATGAAGTTGGGGGGGAAAAACTGATGAAGGTGGAGCTGATACACAAGACGAAGTGGAAGAAGAACCACTGGAGTTGGAGGGGGAAAAAGTGAAGGGATTGAAGGTCAGGACAAAGATGACTCCGCTGCATCTGAATCAAAAGAGGAGGAAGAATTACAATTGCGGAAATCGACAAGGGTTAAAAAACCATCAATTGTCTCCTCGTGGGTGACAACCATGGGTAAGAAGAGACCAAAAGATGAGAAAGAGAAGGAAGCTTTATATAACTTATGCACAACAAGATGTAGTAAAGAGGAGGGCGAGGAGTAAGTCATTCTATTTGTTCTTCCTATAAGCAAATTCTTGCATGAAAACTGACTTGCTATGCTTGTTTTGTTATTAAAGAGTTCGTAGCTATGTATGACTATTTTCTCACCCGAGGTGAACTATATTGTCTGCGTCCAAGGGGATGGATAAATAATAGGGTAAGACTCATAAGTTATCATTACTCATACTTAGTTATGCTATTCCTGTTAGTTTCAGACATTAACGTAATTGTCGACAGTTCATGTCAATGGTGTCCAAGACATTGGTGGGGGATGAATTACAGCACTCTGGCCGCGTAAGGAGACATATATTTTCTTCAGAGTTGATGGAAAAAATGTGTTATGATCTGAAGAAGTGGTCTTGGGAAGCACATGAAGCAGAGATCCTGCCCATACATATTGGTTATAACATTGGTGATTGCGATTTTATTTTTGCCCCGGTCTTGCGCCTCGATCACTGGTTTTGTTATGTTTTAGACATGAAGACAATGCGTTTCTATGTGCTGGACTCATTAGTAGACCACCTGACATATGAAAGGCTGCAGAAGGAGGAAGGTGAATTGAAAGGGGTTGAGCAGGGCAAGAATGGCAGGAAGACGCTGAGTCGAAAGAAACAAGAAGAGTTACGTGGGAAGGAAAGATTGGCAAGCCAGTATGTAAGCACTAATCCTTGACTATATACTTTGTGTTGTGAATTGTGCATGTTGTTGTAAAACGTTGTTGTGAAGTTGTCATTGAAGTTTTCTATGATCACTACTGTGTGTTGTTCATGCAGAGAGATTGCATAGTTGACATAGTTCGAAGGGTTAAACCCGAACTATTTGCCGATCAAACAAAAATACCTAAGGAAATTTCATGGGCAAAAGTGCATATGCAATGTGATACGTAAGTATTTGTTTAGTCTTTGTGTGTTATGAGTTTGGTGTTTGTTTATGTGGTATGTATTGGTTGTCTTTTAAAAGTTGAGTACTATACATGTGGAATTTTGTTTGCAGGGATTCTTGTGGAGTACATGTGCTATCATGGTTACATGGGTGGGATGGGTCAACACGTGACAAACAGGGGTACACCATGCCTAAGTTAACCCAGGAAGAAATCCGCCAGACGAAGGTCGACTGCTTATGGTGGCTTGTGACACATACGAGGAACAACCATGCGCAATGTCAAACCCCTTAATATTTTGATATTCGCTATTTAATAAATGCGTCGTTCAGATGGCAAACAGAAATAGTGAAACTATACTGATAATAAGTACTTACTGATATTACAGAAAATCCACATATAGGTTGAAAAATACATACAGAGTACAAAAGAAATAAATTCTACAACTAAAGATAATCAGATGTAACTCCTGGCTAGGACCGGACCTTCAATCGCCAGTAATTACGGTTTTGCCCTTAGAGCCGCTGTCCTTTGCTGGAATATTTTTAGATGTTGAAAAAGGGTGAGATTCGAATGAATCTCAGTAGTAATATACAATCAGTCATATAAAATACGATAAATAAATATGCAATGCACCATTATATGTAAAATGCTAACTCATGTTGTATGCATACTGTCCAAGGCCAAACGACTGTTTGCAACCCCAGCTAAACTCGTGTCCATGGTCAAACGATATGTTTAGACCCTGGCTTATTCGCGTGTTGTGCCACAGGCACTGTTATGTTACAGAAAATAGAATACACAACATATAAATAATCACATAGTATATGAGAGAAAGAATTACTACCTGGGTCCTTTTTCAGTCCAACTGTTTATCCAAAACTTTTTCTTCGGCTCGGGCTTTTACCAGTTCCTATGAATTAAAATTAACAAGTAATTGGTTATTACTTGTATTACTACTATCTTTAATCATAATCTGCTGATTATCTCAGTTTCAGTGGCTTATACACTATATAATTTTGCATAGTGTAATTTTACTATTCTTCAGCAAATTGACAGATTTTTCAATTAACTTTGAAAAATCATAACGAATTCTAGAAAAATCGCAATTGACTGGGTCCAAAGCCTACATGAAGCTATTGAAATATAGTTTCATGGAAAAATATCAAAATCTACCCAGATTTACCATATTTCTCCCAGAATTTCCCGAAATACCCCTATTCCAGATAAGTCTCTAGAATCATAGCATGAATTTAAAAATCTATATCTCCTAATATACTTATCCAAAAATTATGTTCTACCCGTCCAATTAAAGCTATAGATGTCTACTTTAAATCTGGAAAGTTTCATAATTTTTTGGCCAGGTTTGATATTCCAAATGTTTGATACAAAAAAACTGTTTTCCAGAAACACAGTTTGAGAGCAACTGACTTCAAAAATTCATATCTCTTAGTATACTAATCCAATTAACACAAACTATATACAAAATTAACGATAAGACTATGTACTTTAATTCTGAAAATTTTCATGGCCATTGGGAAAGATTACATAATTCAAAAACACCACGAAATTAACTACTAGAGTCTGGACGTTCAGGATTGTACCTGTTTCTAAACCAATATTTCAAAACTCATAAATCTCTCTAAAGATATCCAAATGATGCATTCTACCACTACTTTTAAATATTTTTATGTCTACTATCTCCCTGTAAATTTTCGTAAATAATGGATGTGATTTGGTTGGTCATAAAGCCACACGAAACTGACTGACTCTGATAAACATCAGTTTTGGACAGTCTAACTTCAAAAATTGATAACTTATTCGTTTTGACACTAAATTGAGCTCTTCTTGATTCTATTTCATACTAAACATCCTAAAATTTCCATATCAAAAAGAACCAGATGAAAAATCCATCTGTAGCCTCCGTTTGAGCTTCTGAAAATTTCCGATAAAACCTCTGTTTTCCGGTGACCAAAACAGAGTTGATAAAACTCACATGCAACCATGATTTTTGGACTCTAATCTCAAAGATTTTGACTCTACATACTCCTAAACATGTTCCTTAAGTTTTTGGACATGATTAAAGAAGAAAAGAAATAGAAAATCTCATGCAAAACGGACACAAACTTGTGTGTGAGATTTGGAGCTTGTTCTTCCTCTCTCTCTCTCAGTTTTTCTGCTGTGTTTTCTGTGTTTTTCTTTACTGAACTTGTTGGATGAATGAAGAGGTGAGAGATGTTTATTTATCTTGGGGAGGCTGAACGTGTGTGCTTATGTGCTGTACTTATGTGTGCTGTATGTATGTGTTGGCCAAATGAGAGAAAAGGAAGAGAACGAGTCATGCATGTACGTGTATGTTAGGTTGTGCAA
The DNA here is from genome assembly GCA_037074505.1 of Albizia julibrissin. NCBI lineage: Eukaryota > Viridiplantae > Streptophyta > Magnoliopsida > Fabales > Fabaceae > Albizia > Albizia julibrissin. The sequence continues at coordinate 36,266,884 of CM073483.1, read as the reverse complement.
ATGAGGAGAGAAAGAAGAGAAGAGAAGGAGTGACAATGCATGGATGGGCTGTACGTGTATGTGCTGTCAAGTGTGGGTGTGTGTGTTTTTATACACATATAGGTATATTTTTATCCTATTAATTACACACACAAGGTCCTAATTTTTCCCTTTGTCAAATTTAAGTTTCCTTAAATTTTGTAGGTTTCATAAATTGACTTACTATCTAATTTCCATAATTTAATCCTTGCATTAAATTTTTGGGATGTTACACGCAAAGGGTGCTAGCAATTATAGCTCCCAACCAATCAAACAAGAGGAAAAAAGAGACATAGGAGTAGTTTAGTTCAGTTATATGTTTAGTTATTTGGTATACAATCCATACTGACATGTTCAAATGTAATTTGCCAAGTCAATGGCATTTTGAAGGAAACGCTTCCTGAGTGACTGCCTAGTTATGACTACATTATAAATGCATCAGGTATTTCAAATTGAATGACTGCCTAGTTCAGCTACTCTTTAGTCTTTTTGTGAAGTACATAGTTGATTCACACAGCTGCATAGTTGTTGCCATTTTCCTTGTTGCGATCTTATTGAGCAACTTTTACCAACTATTTTTAGCATTTTTTACAACATCATCAGTCTCTATGTGGTTAGGTGGCAGTAAACAGTTCAAATATGGCTTTTCGTTAGTTTACAACCTTTTTCACTTTGCACGCGTACAATAAGCTGAAGTAGTACGGAATTGCCGTACGCTGTGTTTACAACGTCCTGAGCGTGGTTTAACAACATCAACAGCTTTATTTACAACCTTATGAGTTTAAATGTTTAATATCAGAGGGACAAGGTGAGAATTGCGTGGCGCGGTTTACAACGTCATCAGCCAGTGTTAACAACTTGTAAAGCCTCATTTACAACCTTTTCAGTTTGCATGGTTACCATCAAGTTAGCTTGTACGGATGTGACGGACGCTGTGTTTACAGCGTCCTGAGCGCGGTTTAACAACATCAACAGCTTTATTTACAACCTTATGAGTTTATGTGTTTAAGATCACATGGACCAACTGAGGAATGACGTGTGATGGGTTTACAACTTCATTAGCCAGTGTTAACAACTTGTAAAGCCTCATTTACAACCTTTTCAGTTTGCATGGTTACCATCAAGTTAGCTTGTACGGAAGTGACAGACGCTGTGTTTACAACGTCCTGAGCGCGGTTTAACAACATCAACAGCTTTATTTACAACCTTTTGAGTTCATATGTTTAAGATCACATGGACCAACTGAGGAATGATGTGTGATGGGTTTACAACTTCATCAGCCAGTGTTAACAACTTGTAAAGCCTCATTTACAACCTTTTCAGTTTGCATGGTTACCATCAAGTTAGTTTGTACGGATGTCGCGGACGCTGTGTTTATAACTTCCTGAGCGCGTTTTAACAACATCAACAGCTTTATTTACAACCTTATGAGTTTATGTGTTTAAGATCACATGGACCAACTGAGGAATGACGTGTGATGGGTTTACAACTTCATCAGACATTTTTAACAACTTGTAAAGCCTCATTTACAACCTTTTCAGTTTGCATGGTTACCATCAAGTTAGTTTGTACGGATGTCGCAGATGCTATGTTTACAACTTCCTGAGCTCGTTTTAACAACATCAACAGCTTTATTTACAACCTTATGAGTTTATGTGTTTAAGATCACATGGACCAATTGAGGAATGACGTGTGATGGGTTAACAACTTCATGAGTGTGTTTGAACAACATTGGAACCTTTATTTACAACGTATTCAGTTTCCATGCTTAACATCAGATGAACTAATGCAGAATTGGCTTATGCTGTATTTACAACTTCATGAGTCTATTATAACAACTTCAAAGGCTTTATTAACAACCTTTTTGGTTTTTCATGGTTCACGTCAGATGAACTAATCAGTAAGATTACAACTTCCAAGTCACATGTATAGCTTATTCACTACATTAAGATGTGTTAAAGCAAGTCAGAAATGTCATTGTAATTTTTTACAACTTATTCAATTTGGTGTCATTTTTTATAACAGCTTGTGCATATTTTGAGGATACTGACTCATACTTTGACAAGTAGTAGTGCATATTTTCACAAACAGTTCAGTCTTATTAACAAGAACATTTGGGACAAACCCAGCTTGGTTTCACAACTGAATGCATCAATTATAACAAGTGCACCAATTACAACCATATTGTCAGTACATCATATCAGTGGATAAAAATTATTAAGTTGCATGACTAAGTGGCATTATTTCCCATCTACTCATTTAACTTAATATCATATCATTTCTAACTAAGTACACTAACCTGTGGACCCATCGAAAAACCAAAAGGGGTCACACCAACTCACTAATCCCTGGTCTATATACACAATCACTGAAAAGTAACTATCAAATTCATGTCCAGGTATGTACACCTACTCTTTATCTTGGATTTGGGTTTTTGCAAGTCCTCACCGTGTGTCCAGCCTCATTACATCTCCCACAATGATAAAGTTTCTTGTTTTGAAACTGAGATTCCCTTCTTTTCCTTTTGGGTCTCCCTGCTTGCCTTGTAGTAATTGGAGGGTCCAAGAATGTCTGTGTTAGCATCTGTGTGACCGTCGGACAGTTAGCACGTGGGCAATCATGCGTTGCAACTGGCCTCATGGTGTTGGCATATATTTTTTCCTGTGACGGTTGTTTCAGGTAGTCATCAACAAACGTGTACACATTACCATTAAGCAGCTTAATAGCTGCACATGCATGTGCACAAGGTACTCCACTCATCTGCCATGCTAAACACGTGCATTCTTTGGCACCAATATCTACATTGACATAAATTATGCCATCACCACATCTAGTTTGAACCGAAAATTGGTAGTCTCCATAATATTGTGCTTCCATATTTTCAGCAAATTTAACTTGCTGATTCAGTTTGTGTTCAATATTATGTCCCACACCATTTTTCCAATTGGCCATTGCCATCTTGCTTGCAACCAATTTTTGTGCCAATTTATCTCTATGCTCATGGATTAAAACAGAAACGGTGTGCTTCCTCTCTTTCAACATCCACGCGTTGAAGGACTCCGCAATATTAGTGGTTATGTTATCCCACCTCTTGAACGAAAAACTTGCTAAGAGCCCAGCGGTTGACATCACCATTACTCTCCACCCATTGCGCCAATTGTGGATTAAACAATCTTAGCTTCCCCATTGCATTAGTAAAGTCCTCATCTAGCTGTGTATATGCAATTGCATCAAGGAGACTAAGTGCAGTCTCCTTGCTATTCCCCGAAGTTTTTGTTCGACCTCTATTGATCTTAAGGAACTTTGCACTATAATTTTCCTTCACATGCTGGTAGCAAAAAGCGTGCCTGTCACTGCCAAATATTTCTTTTACAACACTAATAATGGCATTATTCCTATCTGACATAATTGTAATCATCATTGATCTTGTTATCTCTTTCACATTGAATAGAAACCAAGCTCATTCATCATACGTCTCACCGCTAACAATGGCATATGCAAAGGGAAACATATCATTGTCTGCATCATATGCACAAGCTGACAACATTGTGCCCTTATAAGGGCCGCTAAGATGGCATCCATCTATATATAGTATAAGCCGGCAACCATCCCTAAAACCTTTAACCGAGCAACCATAAGTAATGAATACCCTCTCAAATATATTGTTAGATGACCCTTCCCATTTAGCCACAGTGTCTGGATCACTTTCTACGAGTCTTTCACATATCCAAGGAATTACCATGTAAGAGTCCTCTACTCGCCCATGTATTTGCCTCATTGCTCTTTCTTTCGCCCTATACGCTTGAGTGTAGTTCAGTCGCACCCCATACTCTCTGTAAAAATCCCTACGAATTTCATTAGCACTTTTGTCAACATTTGTCCTCAAACTATCCACTACAATTGGTGATGTCAAGGTGGCCCTGGGTGGATGACAAACAATTAGGCTGTCCTGTGCATGGTGGATGTGTTCACTTTTGTACGTTCTGATAGTTAGAAACTCCGTATCTTGATGTTCTCCAGATGAATAGGCTCCCATGTACCACGGACAACCATCAACCTTGCACTTCACAATTATCTTATGTTGATTGTTCTTCACAAATTGATATGAAAACTTGTGCGAAATGCTGTATTTATATAGCATTTACCGAAGAGTAGTGCATTTGCAAAAATTTTTCCTTCTCTAATAATCAAATCCTTCCATTTCCCATGATTCATTTCCGGTCTATGTGTTGGCACCAGTTGAGTACAGCATGCCAATGATGGGACCTCTTCACTTTCATTTAACGAAGGAGGTAGAGACATAGACAACCAACCTGCAACTTCAAACCATTGATCAATCCTACAGAAATAACAAGTTAGAGAGCTATAAATGACAATGTCTGCGCTATCATTCACAACTTATCTACCAACAAGTTACTTTTCTTAAGACTACTCACACTTCTTCCTCTTCCCTTTCATCATTTGTTGTTCCTTCTATACCCGCATTGTGGCAATCCTCTTCCACGTACACATGACCATAATCTTCATTAAAATTTATTAAATGTTCCACCCCTTCATTGTCTACAAGCTCCACATAAGTTGATGTATCAAGGGCAACTTTAAATTTCAAACAAAAGTCATTACTTTCTGTTCCAATTATAGATGAAACGATTTTGAGAAACGTCTCATACGTTGTGCCTTCCTTTATGCATCTTGTTCTTACCACACCCCCAACATATTGCATTTCATATTCTCTACCATTTAAAAACTTCCCTCCCACATGAAAGAAACATAATAGATTCTTCCCCGAACAACTTCCCATCTTTTATGACAATATGAAACACAACCTGCATATTAACAATTGCATCACCAACAATAATAACTACGAAAGATAATATTAACAACATTAATTTTATATCAATTCAAAATTTTCTTATCACAAAAACCATCATCATATTCATTCAATCCAACCTAAAACTGATCAATTCCTCTGTTACATATCTCAAAACCAGATCAATCTGTCAGTTATCTTTCTGAAACACAGCACATGTGCTGTAATAACAACAACAACAGTTAAATTTACAACTCCTACAACACATATTAACAACAATATTTTTATTATCATTTAAACGTTTTGTGATGATTCCTCTGTTACATATCCCAAAACCAGATCAATCTGTCAGTTATCTTTCTGAAACACAGCACATGTGCTGTAATAACAACAACAACAGTTAAATTTACAACTCCTACAGCACATATTAACAACAATATTTTTATTATCATTTAAACGTTTTGTGATGAATCAACCCCACCACATTCAACTATTTCAATTACAAACAACTCAAAACCTCTATAACCAACTACAAAAACAGAGCACATTAACATCCTCATTACCCAATCATATTAAAAAACGCAACTTCAATGATCAAGTTCATATTTTTAGCAAAATTTTAGCATTACTAATATATCTCCTACCACATAGTTCAATATTCACCAAAAGCTCCAACCTTTGATTACCCAATACAAAATAAAAAAATAGGATTTCTTCTCTTTACTGTTCAGTTGCTATAAAATTCGATGACAATAACACAAGATCAAACCTTTTTAGTTTGATGTCATCACCACACTTCAACTCTTCAACCTTGCCGCTCAACTAACGTCGCCTTGCTCATGTGCTTTCTCTTTCGCGTGGACTTTCTGAACATGGAGTTTTTCTGTCATTAATAATCCGACAGAAATGTGGAGTATTTCATTTATGGGTTTTCCTTCCTTTTTTTTAATTAGGGGTATGTTGGTCTTTTACCATTGGAAATTCATTTCAGAAAAGTCTCTAGGGACTTTTCTATTGGAAGATTTTGCTTTGGGACTTCTTTGATATTAAATGGCTCCCTTGGGACCTCACAACCATTTTCCCAATTCTAAATATAAATCACTTTCAACTAATTTATATGCATAAAAAGTAGTTAAAGTATAGTTGAAGTGTAAAATCTCAAATTTTAGGCGTAGAAGTTGAAAAATAAGTCTAAATTAAATAGATTATTAAACTTAATTGAACCAAATGTCTTAAGATATCATGAGAAAAATGCTTAAGATAATTATTAAAATTATTTATAGGCCTTGAAAATTAAGGTAATATTATGGAATATTATTTTGGGGATTCATAAAAATTATGAAGAGGCTTTGTTCCCCAAAAATGGCCCGAATAATTTTAAAAGTTAATTTCTGGAAACATTCAAGAAAAAATAGTTAGAGGTTATAGTTTGGCTTGAAAATTTTAGGAAAATTATTTCATGGCTTAAAGAAGTTAATTGAGGAAGAAAATTCTTATGGAGTATTAAGAATTTATTTATAGAATGTATATGGTAAATTAGCACCGATAACGAAAAGGGAAAATTAGTGATTTTATTACACAAACACAAGAATGAGAATCAAGCAAAAGTTTAAGTCAAACTATGGAACCTAAACGTGTTACTTGAGATATATTGTGTTAGATTGAGTTTCACTCAAGAGGGGGTGAATTGGGTAAAATTTAAAAAATTTAAGAAACAGATTGAAATAATAAGAGATAAGATTGAAGAAGATAACACCGATGTAACTGGTTCGGTCCAACTATGACCTACGTTCAGTTCTCTCAGAGTGTCTCTGAGTTTCCACTATACTTCCAAGAGTTATCAGGTTCTTGGAAAACCAATTACAGCTTATCAAGCGGTGGGTGATCCTAACATAGACTCACTCCCCCTTATATGATGTAATCTGACACCCACACTCAAGGTCCCACTACCTTGAGATATTTCTGAATTGAGAATGAATAAGACTCTCTCACAGAGCTAATTAATTATCACTGAAGTACAAGAGAAACATAGAGAGTTGAGTAATAAATGATGTTGTTGTGCAGAATAGCTTTGTTATTTTATTCGAATTGAATGCTAGAGTATTTATAGGTGAAGCTCTTTAATGACCGTTGAGAGAGTTTGAAATAGCCGTTGGAATGATTTTTCTAATCATTGGAGAATATATGCATTAGGTTGTATATGCTTTATGTATCAATAAATTCTTCAAACCTCTTTTGGTGATTGCTTCCTTCTGTCTCTCTCCTGTTATAGTTGAGCATTTAATGCATTTCTGACATCCAACGGGAATTTGAATTTTCCATAATAAATGATATCTTTATTCTTCTGAAACTCATATATATATCATTAGTAATATTGAAACAATGTAAAATACTATAAGTAAGTGAGAATCAGTTGATACATAAAGAACCAAAAAGTGAAAAGATTGATTTACTGATAATCGCTAAGACTTCACTTGGGTGATTGTTATATCACTTGAGTGGAACCTCACTCACTTGAGTAATTATTGGTTCACTTGAGTGGAAATGTTGAAGCACTCTCTAAAACCAGAGAAGGTGACTTTTAGAGTTTGCGACTTACAACCTATCACTTGGGTGATTGTATTTAACTCAAGTGAAGTTGCTGATATAACTCTCCCAACTGATGCAGGTGACTTGTTGAATATGAGAGTGAGAACATTTCACTCGAATGATAAACATGTCACTCGAGTTAGACTTCTTCATAACCTTTGAGAAAACTAGCGAGTGACTTTTGAAAATGACGAGTGGTCATAGTCACTCGAGTAATTACTTATTCACTCAAGTGGCTCCTCAACTCAACTCTCAAAAATTCTGTAAGTGACTTGCCACAGGTTGCAAGTGATCTTATGTCACTCGAGTGAAGCCTTAGTCACTTGAGTGGCTCCTTGTTTAACCTTCAGACATGTCAGTGAGTGACTTTTGGGTGAGTGCAAGTGATCTCTTTGTCACTCGAGTGGAGACTTATCTCACCTTCTGCTGAACTCGCGAGTGACTTGCAAACTGATGCAAGTGAAACATGGTCACTCGAGTGGTCACTTATCCACTCGAGTGAATTCATTCCAACTTTTAGAGTTCTGGTGAGTGACTTGCTGATTTAACGCAGGTGAAATCATATCACTCGAGTGGCCACTTATCCACTCGAGTGATCTCTTCATAACTTTATGAAATTTAGCAAGTGACTCGCAGAATCCTTGAAAGTTAAGATCCTTCACTCAAGTAACTTCTCCATCACTCAAGTGATCTTTTGTGATTACAGTAAGATGAATGCCTTCTGATCCAAGTTTTCACACTCACTTCTTCAAACAATTATCACTCAAATCCTTTCTGAATTTACTTGAATCATAAGATATTTATTGCTTAATCAAGATTTGCTATCATCCAAACATATTTGAGAACCAACATTCTCCCCCTTTTTTATGATGACAAAACTTGATATGTTGATAAGTCTTTAAACATGTTGGAGAGCAAATTTTGAAACCATTTGATAAGATCAGAGAACACCATAAATAATACATAATATCAGTTCATAATTAAGATTCATGAGAAAAACTATCATAACCATAAATTAAACAAATATAAAACATAGTGTATAGCAAACATATTACAGATATTAGCTAATAACCAACATATCAACTATTCTTCTCCCTCTTTTTTCATCAAGAAAAAGGATAGGGAAACTGAAGAAGGATGAAGGAGGAGTATAAACCACAAGAGCAGTCATTGGATCAAAAGAATGAGATGATATATCAGAAGAAGAAGTGGAAAGGTGGATAGGAGTGAAAGTAGGTTCTGGCTCAGCAAAACTAGGATCAGAGGGAATGGCAGAAGGAGGATCCACAGAGGTAGGAGGCACAGAAGTGGTGGGAGTGGAAGTAGCTACCGGAGGGGTAGATGGACCAGAAGAGACAGTGGTACCCAAATGAGTGCTTAACATAGTCTCCAATCGATCCAACCTTGTAATTTGACTCTAAAGGGTGTTAGAGAGCATGTGAAAGTTGCTACTCAGGCCCTCAACTACCTTCTTGATATGAGAATCAAATTTATTCACCAATTCTTCATTAAACTGTTGAACCCGTTGGAAAGAGAGCTCTTGAGATATTTATCTTTTGAAGCAAAGACTCATTAGAAGATTGGAGGGCAAACTATATGATCTCTTGAACTTGTGTGTTCATGCTAGCCCAAAAAAGGAGGGAGTAGTACCAATAGGTAACCCAGCTTGAGATGATTGTGCCTCATCTGTTCTAGAAGGGGAAGGTGACATCTTCTTTGTCTTGGTTAGTTTTGATTGGCATGTACCTTCCTTGAACAAAATCTTCATTCAAGCAAAGTGTACCTTCCCAAATCTCTCAATAGCCACTGGTTTTTCGCTAGCAACTAGATACCAGACATTATGTAAAAATAGGATATATGAGATCAGTGAAGGAAAAGGTATGGTAGAGGTTATATTAGAGTGAAATCTGAACTGCCTCATTTCATTGAGTATCCAAGCTCTAACATTCATAGGCTCTTTAGATATAATGGATGTCATCAACATAAAGTCTTTGCCAGTGAAGTGAGAAAAATTCTTGCCCTTATTAACCAAACTCCGAGAGTAAAAGTACCAAACTAACCGATGCTCATCCTTCATGGATCCGGGAGAAAAATTTAGAGAGCCTATCTCTTCACCAGGTTTCATGGTAGTAAAAATCTCTACTTCATTGAATTCCTTAAAAGGACCAGCAGGAGAATTTTCAATATCTAAGTAATGAGATCATCTGTGAGACGAATAGTTTTCCCCCTTACTGTTGTTGTAAGAACTTTCTCGATGATGTTATCATCTTGATCCTTTAAATCCTCGATTTTCATGTTAAAATAGAAAACCTTAATAACGGTGGGGGAATAGATAGTTCTTATTTTCAATAGAGGAGAAAATTGGCCCAGATATGGCATCAGATCAACATTACACTCATTTTTCAGTTTGTCAAAATCCACATACATAGCAGGACAGAAGGATCTTTGGCTATAATCAGTTTTGAAAGTGGTAGAATGCGATACCTTGAGTTCGTCGGTGATAACATTTGGAGGAGGCACAGAAGCTTGGGTATCCTTAACTGTCTGAGAGGGAGCGGTGATTGCAGACCCTCCAGAAACACTTGGATGAGTTGACTAGCAGAGATCTCTAGAGAAGGAGAGCTATATTGAGACTTGTGAGGAACTTCTGACCCACTTTGCCCTTGACTTTGAGAGGCAAACCGCTAAAATGTCGTGTCGAGACTTGCCATAAACTACTTGACTTGAATATCAGCATCTCTAGGTGCCTCATTTTCCTTGCCTTTCCCAAAATGTGTGGGTTTAGGAGATTGTTGACTAAATGTTGGTTCTTTAATATGAATACCTTTGGCTTTTGCTAAGGGCTTAGAAGATTGTACCTTTGGACGAAATTTAGGGTTTGAGGGTGCTTTCGAGACTTTTGCTTTCTTCAGGGTTGGAGAAACTAATGATCCTTTGCTCTTGCTTGTCCTCTTCATCCATGCCATTTTTATCGATGCTTTTATGAGATTAGGGCTTGAAAGGAAGGGAATTTAAAGTGAGTGAAAAGAGTGGTGAATAAACAAGATGAAACCGAAGAGTTGTTTGGAAAACAATGGGTGTTTGAAACGGTTTAACAGTTGGGAAGAGTGATTTAGGGAGGCTGAGAGAACAGAGAATTTGGAGAGGTATTTAAACTGAAAGAGGAGTGACGCGGGAAAAGAACAATCGCGACTAATTTATTTGCTGATATAAGTTTCCACTTGAGTGGCTAAGGATTTACTTGAGTGATGAGGTCTTACTCGGGTGGATTCTATGTCACTCGAGTGATATGCAAAGAAAATAAAAATAAGCTAGAATACCTTACTCGGGTGTGTAATGTGAACACACGAGACCTCCACTAGAGTGATAGTTAATTCACTTGAGTGATTATGCTTCTTTTGCCCTCAATCAACTGACAGAAGCTTCTTCAGTTAGGAGTAAGCTAGTTAACTGAGGTCCCTCACTCAAGTGAGCTCCATTTTACTTGGGTGCTTCTTCTAATTTGCTTAGTCACTCGAGTGCATAAGTTGCTCACTCGAGTGATTCACCCAAGTAAACATCTCAGCACTTGAGTGCTGTCTCAAATGCGTAGTTTTGGCTTCCAGATTTTGAATTCATTACTTGAGTTATCTATAATCACTCAAGTGTGATTTCCTCACTCTCATACTCACTTGAGTGCATCTACAAGTTGTTCCCTCTCTGTTTGTCTCTGTTTTCTGGCAAATTAACAGAGTCATCTTGTAAAACAAGTTCTTGACACTCCGATGCTTAAGTTAGTAATTAAATCATCAAAACATGTTAGAATATTAGGAAATAAAATTAGAATCCCTTGATTCCCGCTATCCTTTCATATCCCTTGATTATAGCCTTAAGTTATTATGATTGTAATCCTTTCCATAATTCCTCTTAATTCCTCTCTTTATGAGGGCTCTCCATTTGAGCCTATATATATTGTAAGCAATGATCATTAGAATACATGAGAGAAAATATTGTCTCTACAAACATGGTATCAGAGCCTGGTGGAAAAACGGCAGAGACATTCCGGTGAGGCACAGTGAAAACACGGCAGAGAGAGAAAGTGAATGCAGGGTCCATGCACACCCAGATCTCGTGAACGGCGGCCAGTGGGTGCACACCGCCGGCACGGGAAGAACCGGAAGGCGCCGATCGGCGGATTCCAGGAAGCCCAGTGTGATCGGAGCGGCGCGTGACCGCCACGCGCCACCACAGCACCGGCGCGTGAACCCCACGCGCCGTTGTCTACAGTGTTTTCTGGAGGCCGATTGTCCAGAAACATGAATCCCTCAGAATTCCCTCCTGTGTTCAGTTCTGTCCCTACAAATATGTCTAAAATTAGAATACATCCCGTTGCACTCATGTCTGGTACAAATTCCATAATGACTTCTTCAAACAACAACTCATCTTCATCCACTATCATCAGTACCTTAACGCCATTAGAACTTCCAGAACCTCAAAGTATGGTTATTAACTATGGGTTTAATAGAAGGAATTACCTACAATGGTCCCAAAACGTATTGAGGTATATCCGTGGAAAAAGGAAGGAGAAGTACATCAATGGGGCAGCAACACAACCAGCCCCAGATGATCCAAACTTTGATACGTGGTTTGTTGAAAACAACCAAGTTATGACGTGGCTTTGTAACTCCATGACTGTTGATATTAGTAAAGGCTATCTCTTGGCAAACATTGCAAAAGAAATTTGGGATGCAGCCAGAAGAACCTATTCCTCTCTGGATAATACTACTACCTTGATCCATTTGAAGTGACAACTTCGAGATATGAGACAAGGCGATCTGACAGTAACCGAGTACTATAATGCGCTAGTAAAACTCTGGCAACAACAAGACTTGTTTGAAGTACACCCATGGAAAAATGTGGAAGATGCACAATTATATAAGAAGATAGTGGAAGAAGGGAGAGTCTATGATTTTCTCCTTGGCCTTAATGATTCATTTGAGGAGATACGGGGCGGAATCATGGGGATCAAACCCCTACCACACCTCTTTGATGTCGTCAATCATGTGCAGTTTGAAGAAAGCAGGAAACTCCTAAACCGAAACAGCCCAAATCCGATTGAGAGCTCAGCCCTAGCAGTACGAGGACCACAAGAGGAATGAAAAAACAAGTAGTGCAATTATTGTAAGAAAAAGGGTCACATCAAGGACGAATGTTGGAAACTACACGGCAAGCCATCATCTAGCAAACCACAGGGACATCTTACCTCAACTGAACAGAAAGTTGAAGATACTCCATTAAGTGGGGAGGAATTGCAGATGCTTCGTCGACTACTTGAGAAACAAAATAAGTCCTTGCCTAGTGTTAACTTGGTTTAATCAGGTAATTCTATTGTAGCCCTCAATACTATACGGACTAGCGATGATACATAGATAGTCGATTCAGGAGTCACAGATCATATGACTGGTAATCGAACCTTATTTACAACTCTCAAACTATGTTTTGAGACCCTTCGAGTCAAATTCACTAATGGGGTGTTCACCAAAGTCGAAGGAATTGGCACGGTCACACTATCTAATTCACTATGACTTCACAATATTCTATTTGTTCCAGCACTTACCTGCAATCTAATATATGTGAGTAAGTTAACGAAAGGACGTGTATGCCGTGTGATATTGATGATGATGTGTGTCTGTTTCAGGATTTAAACTCGGGACGGACGATTGGGACTTCTAAAGAGTGGGATGGACTTTTCTACCTAGAGAGATCGGACAAGGAGAATAAAGCGATGTGGAATGCACAACAAAGTCTAATTAGCTCAAGCTCTCACGACAAAGATGTACTTTTATGGCATTGTCGCTCAGGACATCCTAGTTTTGATTATATGAGACATGTGTTTCCAAACTTATTTAATAAAGACTCTGTTCCTTTTCATTGTGAAACTTGCCAATTGGCTAAACAAACACGATCCACCTATCCAAAATAGTCCTACCTACCCACTACTCCATTCCAACTAATCCATAGTGACATATGGGGGCCAGCAAGAAAAAAAACCCGACAAATGAGAAATGGTTTGTTGCGTTCATTGATGATCACACCAGAACCATATAGGTTTACTTGATGAAAGAAAAATTTGAAGTGGCTCAAATTTTCCAACGCTTTCACACCTTTGTAAAGAATCAGTTTCAATCCTCCATCCAAGTCCTCCGAAGTGACAATGGTAGGGAATACCTAAGTAGTACATTTAAAGAATTTCTTGATCAGCAAGGAATTCACTATCAAACCTCCTGTCCCTACACACCTCAGCAAAATGGGGTTGCAGAATGAAAGAACTGCCATCTACTGGAGGTAACTAGAACTTTGCAGATGGAAAGAAATGTGCCCTCTAAAGTCCTCAAGTATACCACTCCTATCCAAACACTTCTCACCACCTTTCCCAATTTCCCTCTTATAAACTTACCACCTCAAAAAGTGTTCGGGTGTGTTGTCTATGTCCATAATCCCAATGGAAGTAAGTTTGATGCTCATTCTCAGAAATGCATCTTCTTGGGATACTCCTCCACACAAAAAGGGTACAAATGTTATTGTCCAACTTCAAAGAAGATGTATGTCTCTAAAGATACAGTATTCTATGAGGAGGATGCCTACTATTCGAAATTACCCATTCAGGGGGAGTACTCAGATATTGAATGGCTAATCTCACATGAACCAAATTCCAATACTCTACATGATACCCTAGAAACTTCCAAAGCCACCGATGCTAACCCAGAAACTTATGATGCATTGCCTAACTTTCTTGATACCAATAATACCTTGCCACCACCCGATTCCTTATCTTCTACATCTCCTAATACCCACCCAAATGAGTTGGAAACACATGTTGAAATTGTGATTGGTATGGATGTAGAAGATGGATTAGAAGGAGGTACTAAGCAACAATATCATGAGGTATAAAGAAACGTCAATCCCACTCAGAGGAACGACCATGAATCTGACTCGAGGATAGATCCTAAAGAGATGGGCTGGCCTATTACACTGAGAAAAGGGGTAAGGTCTTGCACTCAACATCCAATTTAACGATTTGTTTCATATGGTAATCTATCTACCAAGATGCAGAGCTTTGTTGTAAACAGTGCACAAATTGAAATCCCAAACACCTTCCAACAAGCTATAACTGATCCAAAGTGGAAACAGGCCGCGGAAGAAGAGTTAAAAGCCCTTGAGTAAAACAAAACATGGGAAGTCGTATCTTTCCCTCCAGGAAAGAAGACTGTGGGATGTAAGTGGATCTTTACCCCAAAGTTCAATCCTGATGGTAGCATCAACAAGTACAAAGCAAGACTAGTCGCAAAAGGATATACACAGACCTATGGAATTGATTATCAGGAGACCTTTGCCCCAGTAGCCAAATTCAATACACTCCAAGTACTCTTATCATTTACAGCTAACTTGGATTGGCCACTATATCAACTAGACATAAAGAATGCATTTTTGAATGGTGACTTGGAGGAAGAGGTCTATATGGAGGTTCCAGATGGGGTCCTAGCTCCTAACGGCACAGCATGCAAACTTAACAAATCATTGTATGGACTAAAGCAATCCCTAAGGGCATGGTTTGGCCGATTCAACAAAGCAATAAGGAAGCTAGGGTACAACCAAGGGCAAGAAGATGACACGTTGTTTGTCAAACATAACGATGGAAGAGTTACTATCCTAATCGTCTACGTAGATGATATAGTCATTACTGGAAATGATGAAGACTCTATTACCCAACTAAAGAGGGATTTGTCTACTGAATTCCAGGTTAAGGATCTTGGTCAAATGAGATACTTCTTGGGTATAGAAGTGGCAAGAACTAAGAAGGGCATCAATGTGTCACAACGGAAGTATACTCTAGACGTATTACATGAGACTGGAATGTTAGGGGCAGAACCAGAAGGAACACCAATGGAAGAAGGATGTCATCTCGAGATTAAAGAGAATGGTGTCCCAGTTGACTCAGAATAATACAGGCTCCTTGTGGGAAAGCTGATATACCTAACCCACACACGTCCAGATATCAGCTATGCAGTTGGAACAGTAAGTCAGTTCATGCACTAACCACAGGTCGAGCATATGACAACTGTATATAGAATCCTGAGTTATCTAAAATTCAATCCAGGGAGAGGAATCTTCTTTAAGAAAGGCACGGCCAGAAACTTAGAAATCTACACTGATGCAGACCATGCAAGAGATAGGAAAACTAGAAGGTCAATATTAGGATATTGCACATATGTGTGGGGAAATTAGGTAACATGGCGAAGTAAGAAGCAAACTGTAGTATCAAAAAGTAGTGCAGAAGCAGAATTAAGAGCTGTGAATGATGGAACATGTGAAGGACTCTGGATTATCAGGTTACTAAAACAATTGGGAATTCCATATGAGGGCCCAATGCAAGTCTGGTGTGACAACCAATCCAGCATTGAGATGACGAGAAACACTGTCCATCATGATCGAACAAAGCATGTTGAAATAGACAGGCACTTTACTAAAGATAAAGTGGAAGCGGGCATTATGACTTTGACCTACATACGATCTGAAGATCAAATTGCAGATGTAATGACTAAACCTCTGGGTAGAGCCAAATTTGAAGAATTCCGATGCAAGCTGGGAATGATTGACATATATTATTCAGCTTGAGGGGGAGTGTTAGAATATTAGGAAATAAAATTAGGATCCCTTGATTCTCGCTATCCTATCATATCCCTTGATTATAGCCTTAAGTTATTATGATTGTAATCCTCTCCATAATTCCTTTTAATTCCTCTCTTTATGAGGGCTCTCCATTTGAGCCTATATATATTGTAAGCAATGATCATTAGAATATATGAGAGAAAACATTGTCTCTACAAACAAAAAATAATGAAAATATTTTGGAATAAGAATTTAACTTACAATTCATTAGGATTTACCATTCCCAATTCTCTTCGAATATACAGAAACTCATCCTTGGCCAATGGCTTTATGAAAATATCAGTAAGTTGTAGATGAGTTGGTATGAATAAAACTTTGACATCTTTCCTTTGAATATGATCTCTGATGAAGTGATGTCGTATATCTATATGCTTGGTCCTTGAATGTTATACGGGATTCTTTGCAAGACTGGTAATACTGGTGTTGTCATAATATATAGGTATCTCTTTGAGAAAGATACCAAGATCACACAGCTACTGCTTTAACCATAACACTTGAGCACAACATCTAGAAATTGCTATATATTCTACTTCAGTTGAAGATAAAGATATAGCCATTTGTTTCTTACTGAACCATGAAACTATTGCTCCTCCAAGTATTTGGCATTGCCCGCTAGTACTCTTCCTATCTGTTTTGTATCCACCATGATCTGAGTCTGAGTAAGCAATCAGATACTCATTTCCACCTCTAGGATACCATATTCCCAACTCTGTCGTATCAGTAAGATAACAAAAAATTCTTTTTACTTTCTTGGCATGAGATTCCTTAAGACAAGATTGGAATCGAGCACACATGTCAACACTAAACTGAATATCTAGTCTGCTGGCAGTGAGATAAAGTAATGATCCGATCATCACTCTATACTTGGTTATTTCAAATGGTTTTCCCTTTCATTAGCATCTAATAAGGTTTTTGAACTCATAGGGGTTTATGCTCCATTGGCTTCATCCATTCCGTATTTCTCTAGTAGTTCTTTGAGATATTTGGTTTGAGAGATGAATATTCTGTTCTTCCTTTGTTTGATTTGCAAACCAAGGAAGAAGTTTAACTCACCCATCATAGAAATTTCAAATTCTCCTTTCATAATGTCAGTAAATTCCTTGCACAAATTATCATTAGTAGAACTAAAAATAATATCATCAACATATATCTGTACTATTAACATTTCATTTCCTTTTTGTTTTAAAAATAATGTGGTGTCCACCTTTCCTTTGTAAAAACCATGACTACTGAGAAAATTGCTTAGTCTTTCATACCAAGCTCTCAGGGCTTGTTTTAAACCGTAAAGGGCCTTTCTAAGTCTGTAAACATGATCAGGTTTGGAAAAATCTTTAAATCCAGGAGGTTGTTCAACATATACCTCCTCAGAGATATAAGCATTTAGAAAAGCACTTTTCACATCCATTTGGTAGAGTTTGAATCCTTTGATACACGTAAAGGCTAATAGTACACGTATGGCTTCCAATTAGCCACTGGAGCATACGTTTCCTCATAATCAATTCCTTTTTCCTGATTATAGCCTTTAGCCACCAAATTTTCCTTGTTTCTGACAATGATTGCAGATTCATCAAGTTTATTCTTAAATACCCATTTGGTCCTAATAACAGTATGATCGTTAGGTCTAGGTACTAAGTCCCAACCTTGATTTCTCTCAAATTGATTGAGTTCTTCCTGCATCGCTATAACCCAATCATTGTCTGATATGGCTTCATCAATACTGGAAGGTTCTAATTGAGAAATAAAAGCAAAGAGACTAACTTCATTCAAAATACTTTTCCTAGTTTCACATCTTCTTCAACATTGCCTATAACCTGATTAATCGGGTGATTTCTAAAAAACTTCCAAGTTTTAGGTTGGTTAGAAGATGATGGTTCAAAGGTAATTTTGTTAGAAGGTTCAAGAGAGGATTTTGAAACAGCTTGGTTAGGGTCAAAACTAATCAATTTAGGCTCATCATCATTGTCTTTAACAGAAGAATCAATTTCAAAAAATACAACATGAATAGACTCTTCAATAGTGCAAGTACGTTTATTAAAAACTTTATAAGCTTTACTTCTATTAGAATATCCTAAAAAGATACCTTCATCGGCTTTAGGATCAAACTTACCAATATTGTCCTTACCATTGTTATGAATAAAACACTTACACCCAAAGATATGAAGATGATTGACGTTAGGTTTTCTACCCTTATACAGCTCGTATGGAGTTTTTCCCAGTTTTGTTCTGATGTATGCATTGTTGGAGATGTAGCTTGCTGTACTCATAGCATCTACCCATAACACTTGTGATACTTCCTTTTTATTTAGCATTGCCCTTGCCATATCAGTGAGAACTCAATTCTTTCTTTCAACCACCCCATTCTATTAAGGGGTCCTTGGTACTGAGAATATGATCAATACCATGTATGTCACAGAAGCTTTCAAATGCTTGGTTGTCAAATTCTTCTCTATGATTTGTTCTTATTACTGCAATTGACATATATACCCTTTTCATTTTGCACTTTCTTAACAAAGATAACAAATTCATTAAATGTTTCATCTTTTGATGTCAAAAAGATAGTCCATGTAAACCATGAGAAATCATCAACAATAACCAGAGTATATAAATTTCCACCAAGGCTTTTCACCCTTGCCGGTCTAATTAAATCCATATGAAGAAATTCTAATAGTTTATTTGTTGATATTTCCTTTTTAGTTTTGAACGACGATTTAGTTTGTTTCCCTTTTTGACAGGAATCACACATTAAGTCATTTTTGAAATAAAGTTTAGGTAATTCTATCACTAATTCCTTTTTGATAAGCTTATCTAACTGATACATATTTACATGAGCTAATATTTTATGCCAAAGCCAACTTTCATCAGAATTTCTTATAAAACAGTTTTCAGATAAGTTGTTGTCAATATCGATAGTATAGAAATTACCTTTTCTTTTGGCCCTGAGTTTACCTTTAGATCATCCTTGTTGATTGGAAGGTCGCTTTTGTTTACTATGTGACATTCCTTTGAATCGAATATGATCCAATTAACTTTTTCAGCACTTTAACTAACACTGAGAAGGTTGTGCATCAATCCATCTACATGGTACACATCTTTAATGTGTATCTCATTCCCAACTCCAACTTCTCTAATCCCAGTAATTTTTCCAGTTTGATTTCTGCCAAACTTAACATTGCCTCCTTCTCTTGGAGTTATAGTTGTGAATCTTTCTATGTCTCCAGTCATATGTCGAGAGTAGCCACTGTCTATGAACCATTTGTTGGTCTTTGACGCCCTCATGCACACCTATTGATAAGAGTAATCAAGCTTTAGGTACCCATCTTTTCTTGGTTCCTTTGAGGTTAGTACAAAACAAAACACAGAAGAAGTATTTGATCTTTTCGGAATCCATTTATAAGTTCCAATAGACTTTTCCTTTTTGTGAAGACATGAGGAAGTGTTGTGACCTTTTCTGTTGTAATAGTTGCAATGAGCAAAAGGATTTGATAAATAAACAGATTTTTGGAAAAAACTTAAGTAAGATTTACCCCCGGTTTTCTTTACCCCTTTTGTTTTGTCCTGGTCTGGGTTGTAACCAATCCCATATTTATCATTTATAAATTTCTGAGCTTTTAGAATGACCTTGAGCATTTCACTACCTCTAGTAAATTTTTCAAGAATTCTAGTAAGATCAGAATTTTCCTTTTTCAAAACATTACATTCTTCACACATTTTCTCAGGAATATCTTTAAGTTGAGATTCAAGAATTTTAACCTTTTGTTTTGTAACAACAAGTTCTTTAACAGCTTTTTCAAATTCAGAATGTAAAGCATTATATTCAGATAATAATTCATCATAAGAGGGCTCAGAATCATTTACCTCTTCATTTTAGGAATCATTATGAGCTACGAGGCAAATGTTGGCTACTTCTTCTTCATCACTTTCTTCGTCTGATGAGCTATCTCCCATATAGCAGAGACATAGGCCTTTTTCTTGAAGAAGTTATTTCTTTTCTTCTCCTTTTGTTTTAACAGTGGATACTCAGACTTGAAATGTCTAGGTTTCTCACATTCGTAACATATGATTTGATCCTTGGTCTCTTTTCGATTACTTGGTCCTCCTTTCTAGAATTTACGGAATCCTTGATCCTTCTTGTAAAACTTTTGGAATCTTCCAATAATCATTCCCATCTCATCTTCTTCATCTTCAGCTTCCTTCATCTCTGTTGTTTCATTTTCTTTCATAACAATGAGTGCTATGTTCTTTCGTTTGTTGTCCTCAATATCATTTATAAGCTCCCGTTTGAATTTCATCTTTCCTTCATATTCGGAGAGACTTCCAAATAGAGCAGCTACAGACCTTATTGATTCTCCTCTAGCTTCTTCTATTGTAGTAACTTGGACTCCCATTCCTTTGTGAGAATGTTTAAAATCTTTCTCACTTGGGTATTTTGCTCATAAGTTTTACCCAATGCAGCCAATTGATTTATCAAGTGAGTATATCTAAGTTCAAACTCACCTATACTTTCACCAGACTTCATTTGAAGTAAGTCGTATTCTGTGATCAAGGTGTTGACTCGATCCTCCTTGATCCCATAAGTTCCTTCATGAGCAATTTCCAATGCTTCCCACATTTCTTTAGCTATTGATAGATTACAAATTCGGCAATATTCCTTCTGGCTGAGAGTACTTTGAATCATTAGAATAGCTTTGCTATTTAGAGTCACCATCTTTATGTCATCTTCATCAAACTCAGCGGAAGATTTTGGAACTTTTTGTCCTTCCACTTTGTTCTTAGGAACGTAGTTCCCTTCTTCGATGACTTGCCATAGACCGTATTCTGTTGCCATTACAAACACTCTGAATTTCACTTTCCAAAAAGAAAAGTGTTCTCCATTGAAGCCAGGAGGCCTTGAGATAGATGCGTTATCAGGTAATATTCCTTCCATGGATCCTTCTCAGGGTTTTAATCCTGAAAAGAGAAGACCAAGCTCTGAAACCAAATGTTAGATTGAGTTTCACCTAAGAGGGGGGTGAATTGGGTGAAATTTAAAAAATTTAAGAAACTGACTGAAATAATAAGAGATAATATTGAAGAAAATACCACCGATATATACTAGTTCAGTCCAACTATGACCTACATCCAGTTCTCTCAGAGCGTCTCTGAGTTTCCACTATACTTCCAAGAGTTATCAGGTTCTTGGAAAACCAATTACAGCGTATCAAGCGGTGGGTGATCCTAACCTAAACTCACTCCCCCTTACATGATGTAATTTGACACCCACACTCAAGGTCCCACTACCTTGAGATATTTCTGAATTGAGAATGAATAATGGACTCTCTCACAGAGCTAATTAATTATCACTAAAGTACAAGAGAAACATAAAGATAATTAATTAGCTCTTGAAGACCTTTCTATGAGCTAAAAATAGAGCTTCGAATCACTAAATTTGAAGATATATTGAATTAGTTATGAATTTCCAAAGTTTTAAGAAAATTCATTATCTCTCAGTACCTAATCTTAGAGAAAGAATTTTAAGTTTCTAGCTTAATCAATGATACTTTTGGGTCACATGTGGTTTTAAAATGGCTAAAATGCTATGATAAGTGACCCCGAAGAGTGGTGTTACATGAAGCAATAATAAAGTTGTCATAAAATTAAAGTAATTTTCAATATTATTGGTTTTACTTTTTTGATAGGTACATACTATTTAAGATATTCTCATACACTGTGAAATGTGGGCACATGTTTCAGCGGGAATTCGAATATTGACTTGTTACATTGTAAGTGATTATTCTGTTTCACTAGACCCAATTTTTATTAGTAATATTATCATTATTATTAATTATACTGAACTGAACTATCATATTTATTTCCACCTTCTCTTGTTACCCTTACATAATTCTTTCTTCTTCTTCTTGTTTTTTTTTGCCAATCCTACATAATTCTTTCTAGGGAGAATTGCTAAAAACTACCTTTTGCTAATTGCTACCATTGCACATTGTGGGTGATAAGTTGCACACAGGTGGATGATATTTTGCACACGAGGGATGGTGTTTGCACATTTGCATGGATGAATTTTGCACATGTGGATGATGTTTGCACATAAGGGGTGCTTGTTTGCACCCGTTGTACCAATCAGCAAATAATTTCTTTATAAGGTATTTTTGAGCCATTTTCCCTTCTTTCTATTACAAGGCATATATGAAAACAAATATAGTTAATGCTCCAATAAACTTGTTAAGGCGACTAATAAATGAGATCAAAGAAGCCATCTAAAATTTGGCTTATATATAGAACCAAAGGGAGTATTTTCATAGACCTTTAATTAGTTTCAATCAAGATAGGCATAGTGGGCTTCATATTCTCTAATAAATCCTTGTTTTGGAGCAAAACAATTACTTCAGACATCAGTGGCCTTGCCTCAGTAGATGCTTGAGTGCAAAGCAAACCAATCTCTATGATTTTCTTCACTCCTTCTGCATCATACTCAGTAGGGTCTAAGGTATTGTCCACCAACTCTAGGTGCATGCCTCTCTCATATAATTTCCAAGCCTAACAATTGACAATTAAATTGAAATGGAATAAGAAGGGGTATAACAGGTAGAGCAAAACAAATGTTATTATTTCATAAATACTTTTTTTTTTAATTCTCTGACAAGTAACTAATAGCTTTGCGAAAACGAGTTAAGCTAAGTTGTTAAAGAAGTCTTGAATCTAAATGTTCTAATAAAAAAAAAATCTTTTACAAAATTGTTCGGAATTTTCTCACCTTTTGGAGGAGGAATTCACCCTCAGCATCGCCAGCGATGGTTAATTCTTTACTTTGTCGACCGCTAACAATTTCCAAGACTACAACGCCATAACTATAGATGTCAGCCTTCTCTGATAATTGGCCATGAATAAGATATTCAGGTGCCGTGTATCCCCTAACAAATGCACAATATTTAATTAAAATTATGAGAACATTGTCTAAAACACAAACACGTAAATGTTAAGAAACCATTTATATGAGCAATCGTTTTTTAAATATTATGAACCTAAAAAATATGAAATAGAGATATGCAAAATAAAAGGATTGCACCTTGTCCCACATCAATACAAATGCTATCTTGAAGTATTCATGTGTTATTGAAAAAATAATTAAAAGGTTTGTACTATTTAGTGGATTAATAATAGTGTTTCATTGACTTAAACAAAGATTTTATCAATATCTTCAAAAATCCATAAAATATAATAGAGATTTAGAGAAAATGAAAGATATATTATGTCAACTTACAATGTTCCTGCAAATTTAGTGCTGAGATGAGATTTGTCCTCAGGTAAAAGCCTTGCCAACCCAAAATCAGCAATTTTAGGCTGTAGATTATCATCTAAGAGGATATTGTTAGTTTTTATATCTCTATGTATGATACGAACATGAAACTCCTCATGCAAATAAGCCAACCCCTTTGCTGTTCCCAAAATTATGTTACATCGTTGCTTCCAGCTGAGAGAACCCTTCTTTTTACCTACTTTCCAAGTGTACACAATTTAATTTGAAGGGTATGATTTAAAAGTAAAAGCATACATAAAAGTCATCCTCAAAGCGTTTCAATTGTAGATAGGCACAGAAGTTAACTAAGTCCTTCAATAAGTAATCATATATTCACGTCATAATGTTATGAATAAGTAAAATAACTACTACGTACTTGAAGACCAAGACATCATTATTGTGTTTCGATGGAAGCTTACCAAATAAGAAATTGTCGAGACTTTTATTTTTCATGTATTCATAAACAAGAATTCTGTTGTCACCGTTACTGCAACATCCAAGAAGTCGAACAAGATTTAGATGATGAACATTACTTATCAGCTTCACTTCACTCTCAAAATCTTCCTCCATCCTCGTGAATTGGCGAAAATTTAATTTCTTGATTGCAACCACTTTCCCATTTTTCAGAGTACCCTAATCAAGGTGATTATATAAGAATTTTGATCGTGAGAGTTTTATGAATATCTAAATATGATGATAATCAAAATAAAGTTACCTTGTATACAGCTCCAAACCCTCCTTCTCCTACTTTATTTTCTTCACTAAAATTCTTGGTTGCAAACTTCAAATCCTTATAACTGTAAGTAACTGGGCGGGCTAACTTGCTTGCTCCAGTTATCTCTCCTGTTCAAGAGAACATTAGTCAATATATATTTGTAATTTCTTTTTTTTGAAAAAAGTAGTTAGCAATTGATCATGTCGTAGAGATGAAAGTCTACATTTTTCATGAACAAAGTGAAAACCAATTTAGTCCTTCCATTTCTAAATATATGAACTAGTTGAGAGGTTTGCCTAAATGTAAAACCCCAACTAGTTCTGTTTGTCTCTCAAGTTTATAATTATTTTCCTCAAACTATCTTTATTGATTACACATACTAATGAGGTTTTCCATTGAGGGGTAGTTTCCAATACAAATGATTAAATGAGATAATTTAGGGGAATACAACACTTTTTTTTTCAAAAAAATAACTTAACTAATTTACTTAGTATCTGTAAATTAATTATCTAATTCTAACATTTTGGGTCGGAGGGAGTATCTCCTTATATCATTAAACGTATATAATAGTTTACGATATTCCAAGTAATTTACCTCTCGGAACTTGCTTAGGGGTTTTTGGTCGTCTGATCCAGGCTAATAATGCAAGAAGTACCAAAAGAAAAGCTACACCTCCAACAGCTCCGCCAATGATGGACCCTTTCTTGCTTGAACCTACATATATAATTTTTGTTAACAAAAAGAGTCAACCTGCATATATAAATAGCAGAATAAAAATAGAGATTACATTTTCAAATGAGTTACGGTTACTTGTTAGTTAAATATGCCTTCATAAGACAGCGTTTTTTTTTATTAAATTAAACAGGTCTACTAAAACATCCCCCCCCCCCATGTCTGATAATCAAGCACTGAAATAAGCAAAAGATTCATAGTGTCTGTGTTAAATTTAAACCTTTAAATGAAATGTACCTTGTTTTTTCATGGGAGTGATATCGATGGTCTGGTTATCAGGAAAGAAGGAAGAAGTGGAGAATCGCATGAAACAGCCATCAGCATAAGCCCTACCATCTGAACTGGGAAGACAAGTTGGCATATTGCTAGACGCAGCGTTTAAGCAACTCGAGCATCCACTTTGTGAGATTGTTTCAATACATTGAGCAAAGGCATATATAGTTGTACCATTATTATTAGGCACTTTTGTCTTCATGGCTGCGGAAAAACCCCTGACTTTTGGTGTTGTCGTTTGGAGTTTCATTAGCAGTTCTTGTGCAGATGAAGTAAATGTAGAAGCTTCTCCATTATTAGTCAGTTTCACGCCACATGATCCGGCATTATTAAACGTCGCCGTCGTTTGGTCAAAGAAAGCACTGGTCTCATACCTTCACATACACCGCAAAGTATATAACACAAATCATTTTTCCAATTTCAATAAAAATTTGGCCTTCTACAAGTCATGCAACCTTATGAGGATGAAATTTTTACCTATATGTTACTGATCCTTAATGTAAGACATATTTATTTAATTTGATTGTGTTAATGAAGTTATTTAAGTTAGTTAATATGACATGTATTTTCTAAAATACCCTTGTCATCTTCTTTAATTAACTTCTTTCATTTCCTTCTTGGTTATTGTTGAGAGAGCATTAATAGAGATGAATTATGAAAATATTGACAAATATGAAAAAATATGCCTTATATTTAAGATAAAGATTAACTTCATAATTAGTTTCCACATTAAGCATGGGAGGGAGTATGTATTTAAAAACACCCTAATCATCTTTAATTTATTTCATCTCTCTCTTACTTGATTATTGTTGAATGGGTCTCAATGAGAGTAAATTAGGAAAAGATTGACAAATATAGAAAATAGATCTTGCATTAAATACTAAAATCAAATCCCTAATTAGTTCCTATATTAAAGACAAGTACTTTGATATGCTTGCAAAATTGCGCCGGGGGGGAAGATATGCATGCAAAATAATCCATTTAATTAATTTTTCATTATAAAATTGCATTGATTAGTTATTAGCCTACTTGATATATATCAAAGTTATAATTTTGGTTATAAGTACAATGTAAATTTAGGTTTTATATATTAGTCTCTAAAAGTTAATAAATTATTGATAAAGTTATTCGAGGAATAAGACTCAACTCACAATTATATTCATATAAAACTTTCTATAATACAATCTAAAGTTATGGCTTGTCTTGTCAGTTTCTCCTTGTGCTTTTGTCAAAACATTAATTATTGTAATTTTTTGAATTATATTTATATTCCTAAATTGAATTATTTTTATACTGATGATTTAGGGAACATGGACCTCCACCTGGAGTGCAGCTAATGGTATTGACCATTTTATACTTATTTTGTGCGGTGTGTGTGGTGTTGTGTTGTGTTTATTTTTTGTTTTTTGTTTTGGGTGGGGGGATGAATTTGACAGCTCACTCCATTGACTATGATTTGCGTGGTGGATATCGTGTCTATTAAATTATTTGTCCAAGAAAGAATCAATTTTTTTATTTCAGCATGTATATTTATAAAAACTTGCAAGTTGATTTTTTTAATAATATATATAAAAAGTTTATCAACCCTAAAAAATATGTATATAATTAATTTTTTAAAAATTAAAAATAAAATTAATCAAATTATTACCTCATTATTAAAATCATAATGTATAAATATATTGTTTAATTAATCAATACAAACACAGACCTAAAAATAAAAAACACTCTAGTGAATAATTTCGCTATAAATGTCTTTGAGCTATATTCATATTCTAACTGGAAACCCAAACTTGGACTTACTCAATAGCTCCTCTTTATAAATTATTTTCACCATGTTTTATTAAAATTAAAAAAAAACCTTAAATTTTATTAACTATCTTAAAATTTAAAAAAATTTTTAATTTTATCTATAACTAATGAGAACAAGTTTATACAACAATAATAAAAAAAGATAAAATTATATATTCATATAAAAAATAAAAAAAATTTGAGTTTCAATGGTGACAGGTTAGAAAAACTCTCTCTACTGGCTAAATAGAATCAGACGAGTATCTTGTACCTGAGGAAGCAGCCATCGTAGACCACACGGGCACCGTGTGCTCCGATGGAGCAGTTGCGGATTTGAACAGAAGCGAGATCGAAGCAGGCGACACAGTTGGGTATGGAGAGGTAATTTCTGCATTGAAAAAGAGTGGAAACTGGGTTGTCTCCGCTGCCT
Source organism: Albizia julibrissin (assembly GCA_037074505.1). Classification (NCBI taxonomy): domain Eukaryota; kingdom Viridiplantae; phylum Streptophyta; class Magnoliopsida; order Fabales; family Fabaceae; genus Albizia; species Albizia julibrissin. Next base: position 36,239,529 of record CM073483.1, on the reverse strand, counting down.
TGCTGCTCCGTGGCGAAGTACTTGTTCTGAGTCACGATCTCCTTTCTGATTTCTCTAAACGTTGTGTTGATGTTTTCGCTGAACGTCGAGAAGTTGGACAAGACAAATTCGTAGAACGGGCTGCACCCACTGTGCAGAAGGTTCGTCTGTGGGTCCGAAACGACGCAGTTAAGAGTCCAGCTTGAACAGAATATGAAGTTGATCACTAAGAGAACCAGCAGACCTGGACGCTGAAGCATCTTTTGGTTGAAGAAGAAGATGGTCATGTTTCTCAACAGAAGATTTCTTCACGGAAGAGTCCAGCTTGACCAGGCAATTTATGAAAGTTTTGTGACCGACGCGTATAAATTTTGTGGCACCATGCCAGCGTTTTCAAAATTGGCGACAAGACTTGCAAATTTTCAACAATGACGGAGAGAGACTAGTCACTAACTTTAAATTAGTCCATAATTAAGAGCCAGCGGGTAAAGATCTGATAGGTGATTAAAAGATAATGTTTCTTATTATGAGTCATCAAATCAGATATTATGTATAATTTTTTTTAAAAAAAATTGCAGCTGTTTAAAATCCAATTAATTGCAACTTATATGACTTTTTAAACATAATTCATGCTATTAAATGAGTCAATTTATTTATTTATATTTTTTAAATAAATCTAATGACTTACCCACCTCTCATTGATTTTAACAAGATGGTTAGAGGTACATTATAAATAAGAACAAGACATATTATTAATATATATTTTTTAAGTATAAATATTTTAAATATAGCGATCCGATGAAACTAAAATCAATAGAATCAAAGATTATGAGAACTGTAACACGGGCTCAACCGCAGGCCCATGAATTTGGTAGGGTTAGGGCTGAGAATTTCCCATCCCACAAAATTGTAGGTTGCATAAGCGGCGCTTTTTTTTTTTTAAATGATAATATCACAAAACTCACACTACTACAAAAAAACACAATAAGTGGTACTTTTTTTAAAAAATATTATGGCGTTTTATAAATGGCATAGCATCCAGTGCCATAAGAAGAACCTACGGCGCTTGTTGAATTTAAAAAACACTGGAACATTGTATTTAATTATTAATTTTTTTAAAAAAAATTTGACCTCCTACAGCATTTGGAAGCGTCGGAAGTACCTCATGAAGCGCCATAAGAGGAGCTTGTGTGCACCTCCTCCGGCGCTTCATGGAAGCACCATCAGAGGATTTTTAGCTCCTCCTACGGTGCTTCATGTTGAAGCACTGTAAGAGGTGATTTTTTTTATCCCATTTTTTTTCATTCCGGTTGTTTCATGACTTGATCAACTCATTCTAATTCAAATATAATCCACTACAGAAATCAATATACAATGCTAATAGAAAAGAAAAAAACAAATCAAATCAATATTAAATACCATCGATCAGTTAATAAAATCAGTACTAAATATATATCCAATTACAACATAATATATAGAGAAACTAAAACAAATAGACAAGAAATTTGTAAGACAAAATGTGCCTAAGTATTTAGCTATGTGGTATTTGGCTGACCACGTATTGACACCATTCCTTAATGATCTCATCCACTTGATAGTCAGTCAACTGGTCACATCGTTCATCTTCATAATACTACATAAATATCATGCACAGAACAAATTAAAATCACTATAAAGCAATTAACTTAGACACTCCAACTCTGGTTTTTATTAGTAAGGTATTTATTTGATAGTTGTTGGTTTTGAACTGTAAAATATTTTGATATCCTTCACAGTTTTTTGAAAGAACTGTGGTATAATGTCTCAATATATTACGATTATTAATGAAAGAACATAGTTCCCCAACTCCGGTTGTTCTTGCGTCATTGTACGCTATCACAAAAAAGAAGTACAATATTATTGGTTATTGTATTATAGAATTATTTAAGTAGAGCTAAATATTTATTATATATATAATCCACTACTCACACAGTAATCCGCAACTGCCCTGGCTTGCTCACTGGGAATGTCGCCCTTGCTATTTGTGCAGCCAGCCACAAACAAATCATGTCGTGGTAAACGTGTGACATCAGGGTGAGACTCTTTTATCTGTATGTCAAAGTTAATTATAGTGAAAGCTTAGTCATAGAAATTATATTCCTAATACTAAATAATGATTAGTTTTCTTACTAATTGTTGTTCTAATACTGTATATGATACCGCTCCATTCATGTACCGGTATGGCATGTTCGACGAGCTTTCCCAGTTATGCTCACTTCTTTCCTGTTTAGATACAAATCAATCATATAATAAATAATGTAAGTTACAAATATATTACAAGTACTCCGTAAAAGTAAATATTATGTTACTATAAATTGCGGTGTAGTATATGAGATCACGAACTCATCCCACTGCTCTTGTGTTATGATTCCATCATACAATTCCAGTGGTGTATGATTGATATTACCATTGTTATCACGCAAGTAAAATCTAACAAGGTCATAACGAAAATTACAAAGAAGTCGACCGCATTTTTGTAGCACGTATTTGTCTCTATTTTCTTCGATACTGAAATAAGACTGTAACAAAAAAACACATGTTACTTGTTAGATTGTAATCTCATGAAAGTAAATAACCTGCAAATAAAGTAAATATTGTTTACCTTAACTGTACCAAGATGATATCCGCGTGATGTTTCTTTGCCTATCTCCAATCTGAAAATGTAATCGGGACTCTTTCTCTAACCACAGTTCGAATGAACAAAACAAATGTGCTGGCATTAGGTCCGATTGGATTTTCGTTCGCATTCCATTTAAGGTCTAACCTTATGCCCTTACTCCTGAGCTTGATCAGTTTTTTCATTACCATCCTTCCACGGGTTACCTCAGCCTCGAATACAGCCTATGCGGCAGCCTGACCCTGATCATCAATAACAACAACCTCATCCACATTTGGGGGATCCATTTTCCTACAAGTTAAATAAACCATATGAAACATCAGTGCATAGTGACAATCATGACATTGAAAGTAAATTAAGGTAAAATATATGAACATATATACATGTAATACAACATACAAGGTAAAAAAATGAGTCACTCGTTATCATCTTTTCCTCTTTCTTGTTTGATTTAAAATTCAAGTCCCCTCGTCATGGTCATGTCTCATGTATAAGGGTTCATCTTCATTTTCATCATCCTCTATATCAATATACTTTGACCACAACATCTCAAAAGAAAGATCATCCTCAGGAATATTCAAGAATTCATCACTTTCAGCATTAACTTGTTCTTGATGATTCTTGTTCGATGGAATCACAGTGGACCAATTCTTCTTAGCAGGATCTGCAATATAAAACACTTGTTTGGCCTGCGATGCTAAAATGAAAGGATCATCTTTATACCAAACTTTAGAAAGGTCCACTTAAACAAACTCTAACTCATATATATGTAATCCATTGTTGTTGTTTACCCATTTACATCTGAACACAGGGACCCTAAACACAGTGTAATCTAACTCCTATATTCTTTCAATAACACCAAAATATGACATTGGTGCATAGATGGGGTGTATGTCTTTAGCACTGGCTCTATGCCAAGAATTAGCAACAAGTGTTACCCTACTGTTCTGCATCATGCTCCTTGTATCATGTTCATGTGTGTAGAATGTGTAACCGTTGATTGTATAACCATTAAAAGACAACACATTAAAGCTTGGGCCATTTGATAACCATCTAAAGTATTCAAAAACTGAATCAAGATTCCTCTCCACCTCATCATTAATGCGCCTTTGTAACCAACTTGGAAAATGACGGTTGTGCTCTTTTATTATAAAATTTTCATTCCTATCACCATGTATCAATCGAAGGGTATCCTTTTGTTCTTCAACATATGGTTCAACCTCATCAATGTTATGTAGCACATACAAGTGAGCTTGCTCCCATTCTATCAATGATATCCTAATTACATCTTTCCTACTTGTTCCTTTCCCTGATGTTTGCCCATAGTGACGAGACTTGGGTATCCCTATAGGGTCAACATTTGATAGAAAATCAGCACAGAAGTTACTTGCTTCTTCAACCATGTAACGCTCAGCTATACAACCCTTTGGTCGATATCTATTTTTCACATACCCTTTTAAAACTTTCATAAACCGCTCATTCGGGTACATCCATCTCAGGTACACTGGATCTCACAATTAAACCTCTTTCACTAAGTGTACAGTTAGATAGACCATAATGTCAAAAAAAGAAGGTAGAAAATATATTTTAAGTTCACACAGAGTACAAACAATCAGCCTTTGCAAATCTAGTAACTTCGTTGAATCAACCACTTTACTACAAATCAGCTTGAAGAACATGCAAAGTTTGGTGATGGCATTCCTTACTTTTTTAGGTAAGATTGACCGTATACCAACAGGTACAAAATTCTGTATGAGCACATGACAATCATGAGATTTCATGTTCTTTAGCTTTAACTCTTTCACTGATACAAGATTGATTATATTTGATGAATAGCCCTCTAGAACTTTGATTCCTTCAAGAAACTCATAAAATAACTTCTTCTCTTTCCTCAATAGAGTATAAGCCGCTGGAGGAAGATAAGTATAGTATCCTTGCTCAACCGGTGCCAACTCTTCTCTGATACCCAATTTGACCAAATCCAACCTTGCATTAACACTGTCCTCCTTACATATTAAGTAATGTGCCGATTAAACTATCACATATATTTTTTTCTATATGCATCACGTCAAGAAAATGTCTCACATATAAGGACTTCCAATATGGAAGTTCAAAGAAAATAGACTTCTTCTTCCAGCCGCTTGTCCCTATTTGTTTTGCAAAAGGCTTGCCAAAATTGTTATCCAAGTGTCTAACCTTCTCAAATACCTGAGTACCGGTCAACATCTTTGGTGAGCTACCTTCTTCTAAATAACCATTGAAAGCCTTTTTTCCACTTCCTCCAACGATGTTTTGATGGTAAGAATCTTCGATGTCCCATGTAGACATTTTTCTTACAGTGATCTAGTTGCATTGAATGAGTGTCATCTTCACATATAGGGCACGCACAATATCCTTTGATGCTATATCTGGACAAATTACCATAAGCAGGGAAATCATTTATTGTGCCAAACAACATGGCTTTCAAAGTAAAACTTTCTTCCTTGTGCCCATCATACACATTAACGCCTTCCTCCCAAAGCAACTTCAAGTTATAAATTAAAGGAGTAAAGTATACATCTATATCATTCCCAAGTTGCCTTGGTCCAGAAATTAACATGGACAACATCATAAACTTACGTTTCATGATCAAGTGTGGAGGAAGGTTATAAATCATCAATATCATCGGGCACATATTGTGTGTACTGATAAGTAAAATATCTGCACGTTTATTTTCCCTTATATGAAGCATTTTTTGGATGATATTTGAGCTTAATGTAATGAATTTGAGTGTAATTGATAAATAAATAATGATTTGATATAAAATAGAATTCAATGGAAAATACTAAATTTTGACCCTGTTTTAGTTTTTAGGCAATATATAGAGCTCTAGATGTCGAATTGGGACGTTATTTATATGGATAGAAAGTTAAGAAAATTTCCTACAACTTTTATGTTGAGGTGAAAACTCAGTTCTATCCTTAAGAGCTCCGAAATTTGCTTAGAAGTTGAGCATGTGATTCTATACAAGTCTGACCTTTGTCCACTAATTTGACCATAACTGGAGCCATAAATGTTGAAATGAGGAGATCTCATATGAATTTTCAAGCTAAGATCTAGATCTACAACTTTCATGAAGACAACAAAGTGAGATTCCAACGTTTTAATTGCCAAACATTAGCTGCAATCAATGAGCAAGGTGGTCACAAAGTCAATATTGATGGCTTAGAGTCAAGATTCTTACCTAACATGTGAAAATTCTTACACCTAATTCATCTATAAATAGAGGAGTTGAAGGCACAAGGGAGGACACCATCTTAGAGTTTAATTTCATGTATTTTTATTGTTCTTGCATACCTCCTACATGGAATGTTTAGGTAGTCCTCCTTTATGAATGGTATAGGTTGCCTCCTACATGGAAGGTTTTACCTCCTATATGGAAGGCTAAATTTTTCTATTTTCATGCATCTTGTAGTTGTATCTTTATGTTTTAGAATTTAATAATCATGTTTTCTGCAATATTTATGAAGTTTTCAATTTATTTTAGTTTTGTTTTTAATTTCATCATAAGCTAAAATTTCATTTTCCTAGGGTGATGACGTAGCTTACTAATGACGGATTGAATCTTAACTTATTAAATCTAGTTTTAATTTTCCTTCATGATTGAGTTTTAATTATTGTTCTTAATGCTTTCAATTAATTGGCCACCTTTTGGATGATCTCAATATGCATGTTGAGACCGGAAGGAGATACATGTGTGTGGATCCTATAATTAAAACCATAATTTTCATATGAAATAGGAATATATTCATATGGGTTTTGTAGTCTTAATTGAGTTCCATAAATCTTAATGCATGATTGATTGCTTAAATTCATATAGGAATATATTGAGTTAACAATTAATTATAGAATTACTTGACCTTGGAAGAGGCTAGTAATTAAAATAGGGAAACTCGACTATCAATCATATGGAATAAATTGGACTAGAATAGATAAGTGATTCAATCCGGAGTTTACTAAGTAAAATCTAATCCCTAGGGCCTTTTTATTATATTTGTCTTTATAACAATTGCATTTTCATTTAATCATTTTTATCTTGCAATCTCAACCACCAACTAATCGATCGGCTAAATAGTATTGAAATTATCAATTTTGGTACTTCGTGATCAATCCTTGTGGGAACGATACTCTACTCACTTCTATATTACTTGTTTACGACAGTGTACACTTGCACTTCTAAATACACCATCCTACACTCGTAACATGTACTAATTTGAACCCCGTGGGGATTGATTCTATCAGTTGAAAGTGCAAGGCGCAAGTTCCTTTCTTCATATGCGAAGTCAGGGTGGTCTTGATTAACTTTTTCCATTGAGGGGCATCTGTAGGGTGCCTAAGATTCGTGTCTTCAATCCATTCACCTGCATGCCATGTCAACAGCTTAGCAATCTCCGCATTACTGGACAATCGATTAAATCTCAGAATAATAGGAAAATACCATACAACCTTTAACGAACTTTTCCCTTTCTTCTTCCCATATCGAGATGCGTTGCATTTAGGGCACTTCTCTAACGTTACATACTGATTACGGAATAATATGCAATCGTTAGGGCATGCATGGATCTTCTCAAAACCCATGCCAGTTGTTGAGCAAAGTATTCGCTTTGCCTCGTATGTCTTGGTAGGAAGTACATTTTCTTCTGAGAGCATATCTTGCACAAGTTTAAGAAGTGCGGTGAAACCAGAATTGCTCAATCCATAGCGTGGTTTAAAGTTGTACAATTTCAACACTGCTAGCAATCTTGTATATTTAGTGTTGCCAAGATATAATGGTTTCTCTGCATCACCTTTCAGCTTCTCAAATTCTTTAGGACAGTTATGAAGCACCCCTTCAACCGAATTTAGCATTTCTTGAAGGTCATCATCCTCATCACACATGCTTGGGTTGAACTCATCATTCGAAGCACCGGTTGTGCTATGCACCCAATCACTACTTGCATCATCCATCTCACCATGTCTTGTCCATCGTGCATATGATTGATCAATTCCATGACAGACTAAATGATCTAACAAATCAGGTGGACTAATCCGCTTTCCATAGCAATAAGATAAGCAAGGACACAAGATTTTGTTAGGCTCATTTATGTGCTCTCTTACAAATCTAATAAATTATTTCACACCATCTATATATTCTCTTAAGCGAGGATCGGAAGACATCAATTTTTGATCCATCTATACCTTAAATATATTTTTATAAATGGTTAGTTGCTTATCTAATGCAATTATAATTAGTTATTAATTACTTTTATCTTTTCCTATTTATTTCAAAAAAAATTGACATCATAACATCCTAAAATTAAATTTGAAGTTTTAATTTCCAAAAAATAAATACATTCTATAAGCCATAAATAATCAATCAATTATTAATCCAGCAGCGTCATATTTATAATTAACAGATTAAAAGTATATGTACTTAAGATGAACTTGAAAGGACTACTACAAATATACTTTAACGAAAATTAAATTACATCCAATCAATTCAAACCTTATAATAACTACAAAGAACAGAGTTTTAAAAATAAGCAGCACAACATATACGACAACAGAGGTTCTTCAATAATGTTAATTTGCAACTATTTTAATTTGCATTTCCTCTCTCTCTTCTCTCACTGTTCACCTATCATATCCTCACCATTAATTTCTCTCTCCTTCAACAATCTCAACATTCTCTCTCTCATCGCTCATATTTTACCTTTTTTTTAGTAAAAAAATTATTTATTAAAAAACTCCAGTATTTAAATTGTTCATGCATGAGTTATACAAGTTTTTTAAACTATTCATATTTATGACAAATTTCAATTAAAAAGAAAAAAACACACATTTTGAGGGAAAAAAGGTTGTACGAGGCAACAAAAGTTGAAAACAACCAGTGGGATTGGAGAAGCTTTGAACTGCAACCGAAGTGGCGACTAAATATTGAACAAATCACATGTGCACGAAGAAATCAGAGAAGACAAGAATAAAGAAAGTAAAAGGTGCAGGACCAAAGAAGCTTCTATTTTTCGTGCAATGGAGACGCAGGAGAAAGTGAAAAAAATGACACTTTCGCACGTAAAAATGAATTTAGATAGCATTGTAAGGCGTTTTTCAAAGAAAACGACGTCCAAGGTGTTTTTTTAAAAAAAGTACCACGTAATAAATTAAAGGAAATTTATGTAAAAAGCATGCTATTAAACGGTGTTTTATTTTAAAGCATCGTCCAAAAGCAAACTTTTTAAAAAATAAAATAACATAAAAAATATCACTAATAACATCATCCAGAACATAACATTGAATAATAAATTAGTAATAATCTCTCAAATTGGCCAAACCAAACTAATATAACCTCGGTGTGTAATATTGTAAGTGGAAGTATATTTATATCAAAGAGCCCAAACATGAAAAAACTAAACAGATTAAAATGATTTTTCTAATGTTTTGGGAAAAAGAAATACAAATAAAACAAAATAATCTAGTAAGTAATGAAAAGAGAAATTATAAGGAAGCTAAGCTTACCTGCAGGTGGAGAAGAGAGCTAGCTTTTAAAGCGAATTGAAATCGTTCCTAAAGTCTACAAAATGAATATGGCAAGCAAAATGAAGATATAGAACAAAAGCACAGATAGAAAAATAAAAGTAGAAAAGACAAGAAGAACTAAAAAAATGCCGATGGTGAGTGTAAGAAAAGAAGAAAAGAAAAAAAAAGTACCTTAGCCGGTGCTTTCATTGGATGCTCTAGCCAAGGGCCGGCTAAGTTCATCCCAAGAAGCGCCGGCCATGGTCGCATGACCTTAGCCGACGCTTTTAAAAGTGCCGACCAATATAACCCTTAGCCTGCAACTAGCTTCACGTGAAGCTAGTTGCTTAATAATTTCGAAAGGAATGATTCCTTTTGTTTTTTTGGCAGCCTTATGCCAAAGGCTTTTTGTTTAATGTAATACATTAAGGTTTTTGTGTGTATGTGTGTATATATATATGGAACAATTATTTATTTGCTAAGGCCAACTTATATTCTGGGAATCCAACGTAAAATTTTATCTAGGTATGTTCTTTTCAGATACTTTTGTTAATTTATTTTTTAAATATTTATTAGTATTAGAAATAAAGAAGTTGGGGGGATTATATATCTAAATGTTGAAAATAATTTTAAATTATTACACCATTTATGACGCTTTCATTTAAAACGCCATAGCTGATTTACTTGATATAAAAAAAAAGAAAAAAAAGGCAATAAAAGGCCTTGTATAACATTTTTTTTAGGAAGAGCCATAGCATCTCAACTCTAACTTACAACTCTTATAATAAAAAATGACGTAGGTTATTATTTCTTTTTTTACAAAAAAAAATAAATAGTTACCTACGGCGTTTTTTTAAGAAACGTCATTAAATGTGTGTCACTAAAAGCTTCTTTTGTAGTAGTGTCATAAGTCCTGTACTCCCACCTTGATACCTCCCAATTCCAAACTGAAAAAATATCAACCTCCTTCCTCCTTCTTTAAACCTAATTATTATATCTTGATTACTTGAGGATGATTTAATTTTTTTTGTTTATAAACTTTGACAAATTTCATAACTTTATCTCTTGAATTGTGGATTATGTTTTTGAATTTTTATAAGTGGAATGGTAGATGCTAGGAAGAAAAATTTGATAACTCATATATATGTGTCTCAAACTTTCGATCATCTTAAAAAAATAGGAATTTAAAAAAAATGTGGGCCCGCAGGCTGGCTTGCCAACCCGCCACTGCAAGTTAGGGTTGACATTTTGTCATCTCATAAAAGTACGAGCCGCATAGGCCCACACCATCTAGCTTACAACTCATAAGTTGGTCCATATTCCCAACTCTAGATATTATACTAATATTGAATACTTTTAAAAAAAAATAATTAAGCTAATTTAAATTATTTTGATTATACATAATGATAATGTGGGAATTTGAAGAATTATATTGAAACGGGAAAAGTAAGGGCCTTTAAATATTATGAATCCTTTTAATCAATGAAAATACAAATAAGTGTTTATATAAACAAACCATAAGCTAATAGTTTAACCCCTAGAAAAAAATTAAATCTAATAATGTCCTAAATTTATATTTCTAGGATATATAGAATATATCAAGTATGAATACAAGATATGTTATCTCAACACCCCTTCAAACTCAAGATGGCTTGATAGAATTTAGCTTGAGTTTGTCTACTAAGAAATTGTGAGTGATAAGCTTGCTGAGTAAAGCCTTAGGGCTATAGTGGAATTGGCAACTGAGGTTGAAAACAACATGATTTAGAGTAGCGTGGATTTGGACAAAACTAGACAAAAGAAATGACGTGGAGCGAATCTAGATGGAACTTGATGTATAGCGGATTTGGGATGGAACCAAACGTTAAGCAGATCTGGGATAGAACTAGAGGTAGTGCAGATCTAAACCTAAATTCTTTGGGCAGAAATCTCTAAAATATGTTGCTCCTATTTCAAGCTGACCTTAATGCAAAACTAGTGGTGCATAGGAGGAGGAGGATAAGGTTAGGTTAAGGCAACAACTCCACGAATGAGGGTGAGATTGTAATAAAGATATCGATCTACAAAGGGGCTGAGTAATTGATAAAGGAGGAAGGGAGAACATTGGTGACCGTGGTTAAGATAAGGACAAAAGGGTAAGAGTTTCTTTTTCCTCTTCTTTTTCATTGGAGGTGCTGGTATTGTCGGTGGTGTTTGGAGGGTCGATTAATATGATACCATATTTGTTTTCAAACGAGTGTCTCTTTTTTGATATTGTCCACTTTGGGACTTTCTCACCCATCTCGGCTTTGAAATGCATCGAGAGGGTAGGCATCCAAACCCTTATAAAAGCGTCTTTCATTCCCCTCTCTAGTCGATATGGGACTTCACACTTCACCCCTATGGGCCTCTCATTCTCACTACTACATTGCCCATATCAACTTGAACCCAGGGTTTGATACCATGTGGTTTAATAGAAAGAAAAATGTGAAGAAACAAAACGTTCAATATGTAATACCTTATTTTCAATAGCCACGTATACATCAAATGTATAATTACACATAACCACCACATTCTTACATCAAATACAAATAGTAGTGCCTTACACTATGATCTTTACTTCACCTTCATATCTCCTCCGATGCATATCTTCCTGTACTCTTCACATGTCCAAATGGTTGGTTGGGAGGAGTAAGATTTGAGATTATCTTAGTAGAAAACATTACCACTATGCGTACAAGATATATATGAATGCATGACATACTTGCCTATACTATTTCATGCCAACATAATGACATACTGCTGCTCGATGTTATGACATATATATGGCCATTGCACAAATATAACAGAGCTTCAACCAATCATACATGTTCCACACAAATAGGCAAAGTAGTCACATAATCAATGCAAGACATACATATCACATACATGCAGAAAAGGTAAGTTCACTACCTCTCGGACTTTATGTCATTCTCTTCTTGTCTCTTGATCCACCAACCATTGCTTTTTATTTGTCACTTCATGGCCCTATATAACCAATCACATTATTAGAGCCATGATTTAATGCTCTATTCAACCCTCTTTAGGTCTATTTTCAAAAGAACATATAGCCATTAGCTATATGTGAACACTTTAACATGGAATTTCCCCTTTTCTAATCTATGTTTCAGAATTTCAGTTAACACGATTAACTTTGAAAATTCACCATTAATTCTAGGAAACTCAAAATTGAGTGGTTCCAATTCTTATGTGAATATATTTGAAAATAATTTCACATAAAAATACTAAATTTTGGCCACCACAACTACAAAATTCCTAGAATTTCGCCCAACCACACTGTTTCAGGTTTCTTTCCAGAAAACAAGTCATAAATTCAAAAATTCATATCTCTCAATATGCTTGTCCAAAAATTAAAAAATAAACATTAAATTAAATCTATATGTCTCTAATTTAATTCTGAAAATTTTTAGGATTTTTGGATAAGGTTTGGTACCTGAAATATCACACCTAAACATACTATTCAAGAAATTCCTAGATTCACATGACCAGACTTTGAAAACTCATAACTCCTAGAAAACTTGTCCAAATCCTTAATATTATATATCATGTTAAAGATCATTATGTCTAATTTAGGTCTAGAAAATTTCGGAATTTTTGGACAAGTTTTAGACCTCCAAACATCATGCACAACATTGACTACCACATAGGGCAGATTTAACCAACATGCACATATATGTTTCATAATTTCCCAAATTTATATACAAGCATTCAAAAATCATGAAAATTTATATACCTACATAATTTTTCCTCCTAAATCCAATGGAATCATAAAAATTACCAAATTTATACTCCTTACCCACAAAAAATCCAGAACATAAACAATAATTTAGAGTTCCCATAAAGAGTTTGTCGATTTCTCATCTTCTTTGGCTTAATCACTTCCTTTCTACTTCTAATCAAATAATTAGCTATTTAAAAAATAATTAGACATGATTTAGCTATTGGAAACATCATTTTTTATGATAATGAATAGTACCCAACTTCCAATATACTCATCCAAATAACAAATCAATCGGTTAAAAAGGAAGCTTACGCTTACCTCTACCCGTGTCCGCAAACGGTTTGGAATTCCGGAAATACTCTGGCCGGTGAGATGGCACCAACCACCTCCAAATAAGAATTCAAAACCGTAGAAATGAAGCTCACGATGATTAGAAGAAGTTTCCTGAAGGATACATTGAGAGAGGACGCCGATTTGGTAGCGTTTCGGAGGCTGGAAGTTTCTCTCTGTTCTCTCTCCATTTCTCATCTAATTACTCTCTCTCTCTTTCAGATTTTTCTACGTGAAAATGAAGGAAGAATATTATAGTTTAATGGCTAAATGAGGTGTTAAAATAGCTTGCCACGTGTCAACTTCTGATTGGCCCAAAATTCCAATTGTCACACTAATTGCAAAACTAACAGAATTTTCATTAAACTTTGAAAATTCATATCTAATTGTAAAAATATCTCATTGGAGTGATTCCAAAGGATATGAGACCCTTATTGAGTCTAGTCTTAAGAAAAAATATAAAATTTGGCCAATTTGAAGCTCACTCTTCTCAGAATTTTAATCTTTGAATGCTGTCTCAGAAAATAATTAATTTCGCTGGGCTAAATTCAAAAATTCATTTCTCTTTGTGTACAACTCCAAATGAATTATATGACCTATCAAATTAAAACTTGATAAGTCTAATTTAATTCTATAAAGTTTCATAACTTTTTACCATCATTTACCCATCGAAACATGTTACACAATCACTACTGCCACACCGGAAATTTCACCGGTGGCAAAATTACTTTGTGTTCCACTTTACTATATTATGTGTGACTTCTAATCGCTTTATTTTGTTATTCCTTGAGCTCTTTAATACCCCAAGGATATAAAATTTTTTTAGGGAATTTAAACATACCTCATAAGGACATTTGCTAAACCGGGGCTTAGCAGTCCACTTGATGCAGGCTTAATCTTATGCCTCTAGTCCCAAAATTCGAGATATTACACAATATCCCTAGATGCCGGCGAAATAAAGGCATGTTGAGTATTTGGCCTTCAAATAGATAGTGGCTACATAGACTTTAAATGGTCATTATGTCTTTTTATTTATTTATTTCTATTTTTTCCATTTCATTCGTATTAAGCATTATTCCTTTCCTTTTATCCTTGTTTGCGTGGAGGGAGAATATAAGAAGAAAAAAATCATATAGAAAAATAGGGTAACACCTATTAGTTAGGATGAGAGGGGAAAACTGGGTAAGGAAGGAAAAATAGTAGTGTATGACATTTAAATCCTAAAAATAACCAAAAAAAATAAAAAAAAATAAAAACTAATCTTTTGGTACTTATGATTTTGATTCATTTCAAATACAATCTTGGCCTCAATTTTAATTTGACTTAGTGCAACTTAATCCCTATAGTTTTTACTCAATTGAAACTTAATTCCTAAATTTTAACTCACCATAATTTAGTCTCTAGAATTTTGATCATTTAATGCATTAGTGCCTAAAGAGTTTCATGAAATATAGAAATTTATTTTCTCAAATATATGGACTAATATTTAGAGATAGTAGTGGGTCATGACCTTCCCTTTAGATTTAATGGAAATCATTGAGACAAGAGAGATCTAATTTACATAGATTAATTGGGAGGGGGAAATTCATGGCAAACAATATAATGCTCACACCAATGTCATCTGAACTGCTTTTCAAGTCTCTTTTTTTTATGTTGTCCCTTCATCTAGTTGCATGCATCTTATAGAGGTAGCGTGATGGGAAAATAATTTTTCGAGGTACCTATATTTTATTTCAATTTTTAATTTAGTACCTATATGTTTTTTCTCCTTATTTTTTTGACTTGAATGTTTTTTCTCCTTATTAAACATCTTTCTAATGACACACTGGAGAACAAGTCTTATCGCGCTAGTCAAAAATTATTGTTGTTAGAATATAAACCTCTCTTATATATTTCTTTAAACTTTTATGAGAGGTTACACCAATCATTGGCGATATGGGTTGAGATACTAAGCCCATCAAATCTCAAATTTAGCAAAATGTTTTCAAACAATGCTTGTAGATTCAGCATTATAAACAAAACCTCTGTAACCACTATTACAGATTTGGGCATTTATAACATCTAATACATAACGGTTACAACTAATAAATGTCATATATGTTGAAGCAAAGGTTATGCAAGGATATATAACACTCAAACGTATAATGGTTAATTATGTGCACCGTTATCTATTGCGAGGCGGAATTTGTGAAAATAAAAAAGTAATAGTTGTAGCTAATAACTGTAATTTATTTTGTGAAAAAAATGATGGTTACATTCTTAAGAAACAACTATCACGTAATACTTACAAACGATTCATCTTCCAAACACCTATATCAATGAAGACAAAATATAATGGTCTTCAGAAACAATCATCATCTAACTCTTTCATAACCCTTCATAATATTTAGACCTTCAATGTCATAACTCATTATAACCCTACGTAATTCCATTAGACCTTCATAGGTGTTTGCACCGCAAGTGCCATGGGTTACGCAAAGTAATAAAGTGATAAGTAGAGATTGTTCCCACGGTGATTTGATTAACAAAATGGTCAAGCAAAAGGCTTAGTGAATTCAATTAAGTTGAGCTAAAACAAGTTAGTTTTTAGAATTCAAAGAGAATAATGAAAAGCAAATTGGACTTAATTTCACGAATATTAAAGACCTAAGATTATTTGTTTCTTTCTTATTTCATGAACCTAGTTAATTCACACTCAATTAGAAATCAAAGAAGATGTGCATTTGCCTAGGATTCAAAGATATTTGATTTCGCTCTCTCAAGTCAAAATAACATCTATTTTCAAAATGCTCATTCAATCTCTTGCAACAAACTAGTAAAAATAGTCTTTAAGATCCAATCTTATAATGATAATACTAATTTAATAGATAGATCTCTTTTCTATTAACAAACCATTCATCCGATGCCCAGACTTCAAGTCTAATATGATTTTATCCCAATTCTTAAGCAAAATAATTTTTCTCAAGCATCACCTCATTCAACAAGACAACAAGTGGTTATCAAGCACTTAGAGACATTAATCGCAAAATAAAACCAACACAAAATACTTCATTAAATGCTAAAAGAGAGTAATAATAAGGTTCAATATAATCCTAAAATTATAAATTTAGCTACTCATGTTCAAAATGGAACTAAAATCAAACATCTTAACATGGTCTATATAATAAGAAAGGTAGAAAGGAGAAGAGAAAGCTAGGAAACCAAGGAGTGGAGACTCCAAACGTCTTCAAAACTCTAATCTACAGCCTCTAAGTTTTCTGTTCTTCAAAACCTTAATAAAGAGTCATCTCTAATAATCTACAGAAGTCATCACTCTTTTGGTTGGCCTTTCAGCATCTATTTATAGCCTTTATTTATTTTCTGATTAATTGAAATGTATGGCTTTGTATTTTGTTAACCCCTTGTACCGTGGTGAGGATTAACTCTTTGTTGTTGCATAAAATCATACTATTGCTATAATTTTGCTTTGTCGCAGCAAAAAGTGTTTTATGCCGCGGAATGAAGTATCAAGAGCATTACTGAAATTTGTGGTGTACTTCGTTATAACAAGAGGTGTTTCTTATCCATGGCATGAAATATATATAGAAGACATTTTGGCCTTTTCATAGAGCTTTTGTCGCAGCATGACGTTCCCTCTTGCCACAGCGAGGCATGTGTTTCATGCACTTTGATCTTCAAAACTTTCAAACTTCTTCTAGCTACTTCAATGCTTCTTCTAGCTCTTTCATCACTTCAAATGATCCTTGAATAGCTTCAAAATCTTGTCTTAGTTGTCCTACATCAATGAAGACATGAATAAGTTCTCCAATTATTAGCTTATAAATCTAGAATAAATCGTTGTACGCACATTTTCCTTTGCATGAGTCTATCATGTCCATAATTTCATTCAAAAAGTCATTAAATGATAGGGGAAATGTGCTAAAATGATATAGATTTCTTGGAGTTAGCAATAAGTCATAATTCATAACTCTTCGCAATCCATTAAATCTCTATTTAAACTCAACTATTCCTTGTGATTCTTACTACTTTTCTTTATCGACCTCCTCTTTCTCTCCTTTATCATGTTAAAATCCCAAGGAACTCATTTATCGTCACCACCCGCTCCTCCACCACCTCCTCCTCCTCAAGGCTAATTTTTTAGTGGCAATAAATGTCTCAAGTACTGAGGATCCTAACCATGTTGCCCCTCTGCTATAGTGCCTCCGCCCCCTTTGCCAATCCATCTAGTGTACCCAATGACGAGATAGCACAAGAGAAAAGAGCATTGGGGAGAGATCTTGTTGTCATGAAAGAAGTTTCAAAAGAAAATTAAGAGAAAGGGGAGGAAACTTACTGTAGATGAAACAAGAAATGTCAAATTTTGAAATTTGACAAGTTCACAATTTTTCCTTTCTTGTTCTGCCTCAGTAAGTTTCCTCCCTTCTCTCATAGTTGGCTTTAGACCTTCTTCATGATAGCAAGACCCTTCCTAGTGCTCTTTTCTCTTATGCTATATTGTCATTTGGCATAATAGATGCATTGGCAGAGGGGGCGGAGGTGCTGGTTACAGTGAGAGGGTGACGTGGTTAGGATCCTTAGTACTTGAGATACATAACAATTATTAAATAAAGCTTCTCACTTAAAAGAAGTCCAGGAAAATAAATAACGGTAGTAATTAGTAACCATTATATTTTGTCTCACAACAATGATGGTTGTTAAGTAAAAACTATTATGAAACAACAAACACGTGATGGTTTGAAACCTTTCCCCTTCCCCATACTGATGATAATTGTCAAACCCCTTAAAATTTTGATATTCGTAGAGTGATAAGCATAA
Source organism: Albizia julibrissin (assembly GCA_037074505.1). Classification (NCBI taxonomy): domain Eukaryota; kingdom Viridiplantae; phylum Streptophyta; class Magnoliopsida; order Fabales; family Fabaceae; genus Albizia; species Albizia julibrissin. The sequence goes on along the minus strand of CM073483.1, from coordinate 36,221,455 downwards.
AGTTTCACAAGGCATACAGAAACAACGGAAACATTACTGATATTAAGTGCAAGTTTGCATTACAGGAGAATCCCCTTAAGGTTTGAAAATATATACAAATATACTGAGCAATTCAGAAAGTAGTAAAAGTACATGCAAAAATAGCTAAAACAGCAATAGAGAGCTTCGTAACCCTAATTACCGAGAGCTACCGTCTTGTCTTTTGAGCCGCCCTCTTCAGCTGTACAGTTTTGTTTTGAAAAAGAATGAGATTCGAGGGAATCTCAGTAGCAACATGCTTACAAACATATAAAATGTGAAAATAGGTATGCAATGTCATGTCATGTAAGATAATCAAACTATGTGTGTACACTTGCCTAAGGTCAACCTACATGTTTTCCTTTTGGTCTACTTAGCGCCCATGTTGGGTCCCTGACTATAACATGGTAAATTGGTGTGTCTAGGACACTAGCTCATATTACAGTGAATGACATAATCAACATTTAGTAATCACATAATATATGTAAGAAGAAGTTACTTCCTGAATCTTTTTCAAAATTTCGTGTTTGTCCTACTCTCTGATTTCAACTCGGCCTATGTCCAATTGCTATCAAAATTAAAGTACAAGTAACTAGTTATTACTTATAGCATTACCGCCTTTAAATGGTATGTTGCTAGTTATTTAATGTAGTTACAACAGTTTTTGCACAATACAACTCTGTATAGTGCAGTTTCATTGTTTCCCAGAAACTGACAGATTGGTCAGCTAACTTTAAAAATTCATAATTAATTCTATAAAAATCCAATTTGACTAATTTCAAAGCCAAAATGAATCTATTTCAATGAAATTTTGATAAAAAAATATTTAGGTTTGCTCAATGTAATCATATAATTCCCAGTAATTCGTTAAACACCACTTTTCAAGATTGCATTCCAGAAAACAGGGCATAACTTCAAAAATTCATATCTCCCAATATACTTGTCTAAAAATTACAAAATACCTATCAAATTAAATCTCTATATCTATACTTTAATTTTGGAAAGTTTCAGAAATTTTGGATAAGGTTTTGTCTATGAAAAACCACGTACAATGTCACTATTCCAGATAGGGCAGAACCAACATATGTATACACAAATTTTATAAATTTCTAAATTGGCATGCAAACATCCAAAAATCATGAACACTTGCATACCTACACAAGTTTTCTTCTAAAGCCAATAGAATCATCAAAATTATCAAATTATTTAATCTTCATCACGTCACAGTATAGGAAGAAAATTGAGATTCTAAAAAAAAGTTTGTTGTTTTCTCGTTTTCTCATGCTTAATCACTTCCTTGCTACTCCTAATCAAATGATTAGATATTTAAACACTTATTACAAATAATTAGAAGCAATTTGAGCATTAGGATCCCTTAGGGTTTCATCATCCAATCTTCACAAAACAATCAATTTCAAGCCAACAACAACAACAAGAACAACAAAGGTACAAGAAAGCAAAATCTTAAGTTTACCTTTGATTCTTGTGGTCTCTCTCTCTAAAACTTCTAAGACCTCTCTCTCTAAACTTTTGATTTAGCTTGCTAATCATGATTTTTAAGGAGGAGAGGAGGTTAGTAGAGGTTCCTACATGATTTGGAAGCATAAACTTCAAGTATACATGCTTCTTACCTTTGATTTTGGAAAAACATAGCTTTTCTCTTGCTTGGGCTCCTTGAGCGTGGCTGAAGCTCTCACTCTCTCTTTTAATCAGATTTTGCACAAGAATGATGAGGAAAGATGAATGGAATGGTGTTTTAATGAAATGGCTAAAGTGGCTTTGCATGTAGTAGCATTTCATTGGCCAAAATGTTGACTTTCTATCCATTATTTCATTCCTTTTTCCCTTCTTCATTTCCACTATAAATGGCATGAGAAATAAGAGGAAAAATTTGATCTTCAATTATCCTAGTGCCATTTTGAAATTTGTTGACTTTTTGGACTTTTGACTTCTTGACTATTTGACATTTCTTGATAATAATTTGCCAAAATAGGCTTATTAATTATCAAGTAGCCACTTCCCTCTTTTTAGTTCCCATATATATGAAATTATTAGGAATATTAGGGGAAAATAATCATTTCTCACTTTTGGTTTGACCATTTTTTGTTACATGTATATTAGCCCATTGATCATGTCATTTTATGTTCCAATTTTGGTTACCATAATAGGTCTTTAAGTGAACATTAGTTGCTCCTTTGTGTGTAACCAGCGATTGGAATATTTCTATAAATTTATGCACCCTACAATTCACTATTTTATTCCATTAAATGTATTAATTACATAGGAGGAATACTGGTGATTAAAAATAGGGTGTTACAATAATACTTTGACCCAACCTTCATCTCCCTTCTCCGATGATGAGAATGTGGATATGGATGAGGAAGACATTCTCATCGGAGGAGGAGGGAGATGAAATTAAAAATTAATAGCTCATAGTTACTTATTAAGAACTGTAAAGTAGTTTTACTAGCATACTTAATAGTTCTAAGTTAATATTGTGGTTGATTATGCAATTAACAGTAGACACCAATAAATTTTAAAAAAATGTCAAATACATAATGGTTATTAAGAATTAACTATCGCTATTTATAAAATATAATATTTTTAATACTAAAAGAAGCGATTGTTTGATAATCCACGAAACCCTCTCTATATAAACATATGAAAACTGAACTCCACTTCTCTACTTCCATTTCAACTTCTCAAAGCCAATTTCTTATTCAAAAAAAAACAACATAGACAAACACAAGAGAACTTCTGATTCACCATTTGGTAAAAAATCAAAAGATGAACTCCCTCCGCCAACAAGCATTAAAGGTTTCATCCATGTAAGCTACGAGCTCCATCATATGGTCCAGGTTTACTTGTGAGAGTAAGGACACATGGACTAGTCCTTGAAGGAATTAACATCTCTCATTCACTCTTTGAATGAAAAGGTTATTAAGTTACTAAAGAATGAAGAATTTAATGATGCATCAGATTTTTAAAATATCTCCATAACTTTTTATTTTTAGTTTGTTTATTTACTTTGTCTTTTTTTATTATAAAAGGGTGGTTTCATAATCAACCACCAATTTTCCTTTTTAAAAAAAGGTATATACATTATGGTTATTAAGTAACAACCATCACTTATTACAATACCATGCAAATACATAACGACTGTACTTTGTAACCGTCATATATTATCTCATAAGAATGATTGTTCTTACGCTAAAACTGTCATGAAACGTTAGATGAACAAGCAAATGATTTGTCTTCCAACTTTATATACAAAAAAAGCATATTTCTCTTAAATAACTATAAGCTAAACGGTCCAAACCTTTTCCCTTCCCCATGCTCATGATGAGAATACTCTGTGCTTCTTCATTTTTCGATGATAAGCATGAGAACCACGTACCCTTTCATTACCTACCACTACCCGCGACTACTCCTCTTTAACTTCTAACATGTGCAATGATGATCCGAACCTGTCACTCCTAATTTCCATATGTTTATTGTCCTTCTCTGTTCTTTCAATCATTAAGATGAAACACCATGCTGAAAACTTGCTAGAAAATCTATGACATCATCCTCCTCCTTCACCTCCTTCCTGTCCTCCGTAACCTCCACCAACTCCTTCTCCCCCTTCTCCTTCTCCAAAACCTTTGCCTTCACCTCCACCTCAAGTGGAGGCAATGATGCATCATGCAGAACGCATTGACCATGTAGTGAGGAGGCTGGCCGGATATTTTTCGAGTATGAATAGGTTTTAACTCATAGAAATCAATAATATTCTAGCATATTTTCTTCTCTTTTCACTTATTTTTAGGTTCAAATTGTGCATATAAAGAGATTATAGAAGAAAATGTGATGTAACAAAAGCAAACTCAAACCTTTGTTAAATAACGAGTTAAATGCATATAGTTGTGATTTTCAATGAAAGTTAAAGAGCTCAGGAATTCCTCCTCCTTATAGGTGGAAGATGACAATTTGTAAAAGCTCTCAAAAATCATAGGAAGTTGTGAAGGGAAGGAAAGAATACAAGAAGAAGATAAAAAATAGAACACTATGGAAGAGAAACCTGCATTTGCCGTAGAAGTGTTATAGCTAAGACATTACAAAACTACCTCAAAACATGACCCCTTTGTCTACCCTATGGCCATGGGTTCATTGTAGCTGAAATCACCTGAAAAAGTATTGCTTCTATTTGTTTCTATCTGACAATTTGCTATAGGTTTGCTATAGCAAACTGACGAAGAATGCGCAAAACTGATACTATGCGTTTTGAAAAATGAAGTAGAATAACAAGTATAAAAGATAGGGATAGGATGGAAATCACTCATTATGGACATCTTGGATGTTTTGAGTACTAGGGTTTTGCATTTAGAAGAGCTTGGAGCTTTGGGGTTGAAGTTAGAAGAGATATGAAGCTTCAATTCTTAGTTTTTCTCATTCTTCTTTCCTTTCTTTGCTAGTTTCTTGATACGGCTATAATTATTTTGGATAGTTGTGGTTATTTTAGGTTTATATGTACCTAAACTCTTCATTCTAGAATTATTTTGAATCTTAGCTTGTATGGATTAAGACTTGATTATTCCTTTCTTTAAGTAGTTAATGATATATATGTGTTAATTTTATCATTTGCTTAATGCTTCTAAATGTTTGGCCACCATTTAGATTGATATATTCATTTGGATTAGACTTGAGAGAGCTAATCTAAGTGTAGAACTTAGTTAAAATCATGCTTGACTTGAAATTTACTTGATAAATGGATAGTTTGTTGGTAAAATAGAGATATATTTACTAACATTGCATTGTCATAATAAGGTTGTTGCTTATAGTTTATCTTCATTAATTGTAGCAAGAGATTGTGCATTTTAATGAAAAGAAAAACTTGACTTTGACTTGAGAGAGTTTTGTCAAGTGATTTTGAACCTTAGACTAACACATATATTCATTGAAATACTATTAAGAGAGGAAATTAATCTATTTTTATGAAATGTAAAGGGGAGAAATAATCTTAGGTTCCATTTAATCCTTGAAGTTAAAGAGTCATTTGCTTTTATCACTTTTTAGTCTTAAAAGTAGTTTTCAATTTCCTTTTAATTTCCACATCAAAAACTTGTTTTAGCTCAACTTTATTGAATTCATAAAGCCTATTCCATGACTAATTTGATGATTAAATCTTCGTGAGAACGATCTCTACTTATTACTTTATTACTTGACCTGACTCATGCACTTGTAATTATGAACAACATGAAGGCCAATCTCGTTCTTGATGAGTATGAGATTAGCCACAATGATCCTGACATACTCCTAGATGATTCAGGCCAATCCTCTAGTGATGAGTAACATGATGATATGTAGTGTTGTGAATTTATGGAACTTTTGATTCATGAAAATTGATGGAAATAAAAGTTCCTAAATTCACAACAGACCTCGAATCATCTATCAGGAAACTAGTCACCAGAGGATGATATTTTTTTGTTTTATTTTTATAAAATATAAAAATGTAATTATATAGGCACCGGCTGCCCAATAAAATTTTAAAAAGTAACAACAACAACATACATCACAGTTATTAACTAATAACCTTGATATATGAATATGTTAAAACAATGGCATAACTCATGGTTATTAACAAAGAACCATAATAAATATAAACAAATAAATAACAGTTTTATCGATACAACCGTTATGTAAAGTCTTCGGCATGACAACTCAAAAAACCCTACCCTTCCTCTTCTATTTAAGCATCTAAAATAGAACACACTTGACACTTAGTCTATTCAAACAAAACCCTCAAACATTGTAACTCTAGTACTCATGTTGTCTTTTCTGACTGTCGAGAGTCGTTTGAAGTCCAGTCCCACCATAAAAAGCCTCCGTCTTACTTTTTAATGATAGCTGCGCAAGTTAATACCTTCATACTTGTGTTAGTAACTGCCGAGCGAGTTGCTTTGGCTTGCCTTAACTCATGTTTTTTTTTCGTTCTTGACCCCTAGCTAGGTCGCATTCTTTTGGTGCTCTATTCTCTTTATTCGATTCAGGTGCCTTTGTAAAGTCACAATGCGATAAAGCATTTAAGGTAGCATTAACTTGATTTTGTGAAGTTATTTTTTTTTTTCTTTGGAAAACCTATTATTGCTCTGATTGAAGGTTCATTTCTTGTTACAGGAATTTGACTAAAGGTTCCTACTTTATTGATCTTTTTAGAAATAACTTTTAGAGATATAATCCCTAAGCAAATACATCTCCTTTTTTGGTAGTCTACATATCTCTTAAAGTTACTTCAAAAAGTTCAATGGGTGTGATGAATAAACTAGTTCAGGTGTACTGATGTGAGTCATACACGAATAAGCTTTGTGAATAGTATCAAGAGTCATACATGAACAAGCTCTGTGAATAAATTAGTTCAGGTGACATGTTGAATTTATTGTTATGAAGTTATAATTTTTTTAGACATTCCATTATTTCTCTGACTAAAGGTCCATCTCTGATAATTCTCAAATTTTATATATTTTATCCCACCTTGTTCATTTATTTTAGGACTATTTTAAGCTAATTTGGATTTATTAGATAATATTTGGATTGTTAGCCAATTTTAGAAAATAATATAAATATGAATTAATTATGAGATTATTGGGCTTAACTTGTTAATATTTTAATTTTCTATTTTGTGATTGGGTAAATATTTCCAAATATATGATAGATCAATATTTTATTTAATTTTTGCATGACAAGAAAAAGCATATTAGGAAATCTTATGGTACAAAATTATGTTTTGGAATTTTAAAGAAGATCTAATGGCTAAGTTTGAATAGGTCAATCCAATTCTAATAGATTCAAATCTTGTACCTTAAGCTTTCTCATTCTCATATAAAAAATACCTAGTTGTTACAAGCTTACTCACGCTCTTATTGAGAGCTAACGCTTCCTCTCCGTCTCTATTCAATCATACTCCATGACTTATTCCCTTCACCATTGATGTCACCCTGTCAATCTTCATCACCTAAGCCTTTCCCGCCACCTCATCATTGTTCCTCTATTCTCTTATCTCCATTGTCGTGACTTGGTTGGAGCTTAGAGGAGGTGACTCTTCCATGGGAGTTTAAGCTAGTTAGGAGTTAACTTTGGAGGAGTATGAAAGAAGCTAGAGCCTAGAAGCTTGCACTTGAAGACTATAAATGAGTGTTGTTCCAATTATTATTTTAATTCAAGACTTGAGATTGTTTAATTTTAAATGATTTTGAGTTGTATTAATTGAGAACAATCTAGTTTTAGATTGTAGACATATCTATCTTTTGAATTGGATTGATATTTTGGATTGATTTGTGCTAAGACAATTGCTAGAATTTTTGTTTACAAACCTTTGAATTGTCAATTGAATTATTAATTAAGTTTTCATTATTAATTTAATTGTCAATTTGGTTTATCCTCTTGATTACTTAATTGGGTTGGTTAATTGTCTAGTTGTTCAATTAGATAATTGCAAACAAGATTTCTAAAATTATTTTGAAACTAATTATAATTAGTTTTTAATGAGTTTAATTAGCAACCGCTTATTTCATTATAAGTTTTCTAGTGAAGTAAATGTTACTAAACTTGAGGGTTTCTCATGTTTCAATTAGGTGATTAAATTTATTAATTTCTCTCTTTTATCAATCTCTCTTTGGTCTAATTAATTTATTTGGGTTAAGAAAGCTAACTCCATGTAAATCCTAGGTTGTTCCCTTCACCATACTTTAAGTAAACCTTAATTATCTTTTCTTATTTTATTTTCTTAGCTATTAGTTGATTTCTTCTTCTTAGGATTTTAATTCACCCTTTTATAAAAACCCCCAAATATTGCATTTGCATTCATTTAGGTTGGTTTCATTATCATATATAGTTTTAGAGGCATTTGAATTTTGCATTTAGGTAATAATGTCTTGCATTTTAGTTTAAGTCCATTCCACTGCATTTTTCACCTAAATTCAATCCTAAAGAAAAACCTATAGATTGCTCCTTGGAAGAATGATCTATGTTGCCACTATATTGCATTAGTAGGTTTTCCTAGTTAATAATTGATTGCTTTAGCGATAAAAGCCACATCAGTCTCCTATCTTTCAATTGAATAGATGGCACCAAATTAAACGCTAATTCAACATTATGATCAGTCCTAGACTCTTTAATGTGAGAGTTTATGAGCTACTTGGTCTCGTGTGTGTGTGTGTGTGATAGAGTAGTACTTCCCACATGGAGTAGCGATGCATTTGGGTGGATCAAGATTTTCTAAGTTTTGTGGCCAGAATCAATCACACTCCTTATCTATATGTGTGTGTGTGTGTAAATGTTCACTTATACCTTGTGTCTCTTGAGTAATTAAGCCTAAAAATAAAATGAAGATGGGGTAAAAAAAACCCTTATTAGTAAGGGCGCAAGGGTTATGCAAACCCTTGAACTCAAGGGTTTGCATACCCCTTCCTCTGCCCTTTTTGATAAGGGTATATGTTTCTTCCCTAGAGTTCTTTGCTTTCTAGGATTAATTCCTATAAAGAGAGACAATTATATATATAGATCAATAGTTACATTATCACTTATATAGATCAATAGTTGCCATTTAATTCTCCCCATAAAGCTTAGAATGTCTTAATCCACCCCAAATTGCATAGCAACTCGATGTGGAAGGTATTGTTGTTCTATTATATATAGAGAGGAGGTCAACTAGCTCTAAAAATCTTACTTGAAGAATCTTATATCCATATATCATGGTTGTTATATAAAAAATGTTATGTATTATAAATGTTCACGGTTCTTATTTATAAATCGTTATTTATGTTCTTAATACATAACGGTTGTCTACATGAGACCATTATTAAACTTTATTAGAATTCATGGTTCTTATATACAAACCGTTATGCATTTTACTGAATAAATAATGGTTGTAAAATGAGATTGTTATGTATCATGCAAGTATTATCATATATTATGACAGTTGTTTATGTTTGCCTATTAATTACTATCACAGCAATAAAAAGATTATGCTCTCACCAAACCTCAATACATAATTGGTGTTATATTACAACCGTTATAATAGGTCCAAAATAAGTAATATTTCAAAACTGTAATGTATCTGCGCCGAGCTTTTTCTAGTGCCCGCATATATGACAACTCAGAACTATTATGTATGGCAGTTAATAGCCGTCATATATCAAAATTTCTGTATTAGTGAATGGAATCATGAAAAGATAACCTTTTTTTCTTTACAACTTGAAGATCATTATGCTCAAAACCATGTTTGGTCTAATCGTATAAGGCCTTGTTAGATTCCGTTGGGTCTCGAGTTTGAGTCCTAGAGGAGAAACTTCTGTTGGAAGGGGAAGCCATAAACTCCAAAACCAGAGTAGTCGGTTATTCGAATATCTAGTAATAGAATCCAAAAAGGCGTTGAATACCTGTTGACATATTAAAAATGCCATATTTTAAAATAATGCAAGGAGGACCAAGACAAGTGCTACACATCCAACAACTCCCCTAATGATTGCCCTATTATTGCTTGAACCTACAAGACACAAAAAATTGTCATACCAAGCAATATAATGGCATAACATATATAAAGTCTAAGACTTAAAATTTACAAGTAATTAAGCAATCAAACTGCGTCTTTCCACACTATGTGTTATAGTTAAATCTTAGACTATAAACTTCACCTTGTTCAACCATTGGACTAGTATAAGTTATCTTAGACTCTTTGGATATCCATTAACACTTGTTGTGCAATTGAGGTAAATAGAATGGCTTCTCCAATAGGCTGATTCTCACATGATGCAGAATCTGAAGTCCCCATTGCCTGGTCATAGAAATCATTGGCTTCATACCTTAATACACCAAAAAAAGTGTCACATATAATTCTTTTCCAAATTTAATATAAAGGTCGCTATATATGCATAGATCAATGGGAGAATGGACAAGAAAAGAAGGTGAGCGATATAACATGTAATTCATGATGCAAAAATGAAAAAAAAAACTAGTTAAAATTTCAGACATCTTTTAAGTATATTTTATAAATAAGACCAAATTGTTAGATATGATTTGTTTTGATGATGTCAAATATAGATGCTAAATATTAAAAGAAAAAAGTTTACATGTATTTATTATATACATTGACTAACTACTATGTTAATTAATGTGAAATATATCTTGTAGATTAGCCAAGCAAAGATTAGAAGATATCAAGTTTAATTATGGAGAATGATCAAGAAAAAGATTAAGAAGCTATTGAACAAAGAAGTTATCAAATATGGGGAGAAGACGTCAAGAAAAGGAAGAAGTTATTGGGTTGGATTGATGAGAATGATCAAGAAGAAGAAGAGAAGAGATTAAATAAAGAAAAACTTGCAAAACATAATGGGAATATCAAGTTTCAAGTTCTTAATTTGATTTTGGAGGTCTCTATGATCAAATGAAAGTTAGAATGGCTTAATTGGAAGTTAAAGTGCCTTATATCGGAATCAGATTAACTTTACTCAAGTCATACTTCATTATTACTCGAGTTACACCTCCAGAACTGATTTCTACATGTTTCACTTGAGTTATAGAAGCCCTACTCAAGTGATTATCAAATTTCAGCATACTTTATTCAGCTCTGTTTTCATTTAGCATGAATGAGGTTAGGTAATTTGGTCATATCTCTAAAACCAAAAATCCAATTGAGGTGAAACTTATTTTATATGAAACTAGACTAAGAATGCAGTTTATAGACATCAATTTCATGCTCAACTATTATTAGATGAAAGAGATATGAACTTTGAAAGTTGGTTTTCAAAATTCACGCTATTCTCCAGACCAGACATTACAAAATAGATTATAGCTTTTGGAATACAATGTATTTGGGATTGATTCTAGTTGCAGTAAAAAGTAGACTTAAAGAGCTTTTTGTGGATATGTTATTTTTTAAATTTGGAGTTATAGTTGAAGAGTTATTTCCACTAGAATTTGACCTCTATCCCAAATTATCAACCTAAAAGTATTCAATGAAAATCCTCCTTCATCACTCGAGTGATGAAGGTTCACTCCAGTGATATGCCTTATCACTAGTAAGTTACCAGCCATTGATCTCTTTGAAAACTTAAAGTATTACCCTATTAATGTTTGATCACTCCAGTGATGTCCTATTTTTTTCACATAATCACTATCAAAGTAACGGCTAGTGAGTAATAGAATACATGAAAAAATCTCATGTACTCGAGTTCAAGAAGGGCATTGGAGTGATAATTGTGTCACTTGCAAGGTACCCGATAGTGAATCTTGAAAAAATTATACACTTGAGTTACATAAGGGGCACTCGAGTGATGCTCGAAACTTCACAAGGTACCTAATGGTAACTAGCTATTTTTAGAAGGAAAATATGATAAGTTACTCAAGTTATTAGGTTGCCATTCGAGTGGCATTCAAATGTTTGCTAGTTACCTCTAGGTAATTAAAAGGAGATAACATGGGAATGTTGTTAAAAAGATAAAATCACCCAAGTGCAAATTATTCACTCAAGTGACACATGTAAAGTCATGTTAACACTCTTCAGTTACCCGCTAATGATCAACCAATGTTTTTGAAAAACTAAGAGAGGCACTCGAGTGATCTAAACCAACTCGAGTGAAATAGTATGGTTACCAACAGGTAACTTGAAAAGACGATTTACATTCATTCTAGTTACCACTTAGTACCTCTCTCTGATAGAGCATCACTCGAGTAATAAAATGTCACTCCAGTGATAGTGATAGCAGAGGTTTGAAACAACATCTCAGAAATTTTGATTCCTATTCTAAGTGTGATATAATCTAGCTATAATATTACCTACTATTTCTAAACATTACTAATTATACTTATGCATAAGTTTTAGGTGATTAAATTTGGATTAGAGCTCAATGACAAAAATCAACTTTGTGTCAGAAGATTCAACAGCTACTTCCAACGAACTTTTAATGGTCATATCTCAACGAGAAGAAGAAAAAGCTCAATAGCCAAATACTCTTTATCAACTATGAATAGAATATCATTCAAAATAGAAAGGAGAGAGAATTTGCACCTTCACCATTAAAATGCCAACACTTTGACTCCAATGTTCATCTCACATAGTCTATATTTTCTCAGTTCTTATACTATTTACTTTAAAAGAGACACTATTTGTATTGGGCTTTAGTGATTATCATTATTCACTTATGAGAGAGAAGATTGATTGTAAACAATTGTCATCAAGAGAGATTATAACCTTACGGTGTGTAAGAGAGAGTTGTTATCTGGGTGAGAAGATTGTAAGTGGCTTCACAAGCGCCTATGTCAAACTTATGGGATTATAGAGGTTCTCAAGTACTCGATTAAACTTGAGGGAGATAGTGGATTAAAATCCCAAGAGGAGCCTGGGGACTAGACGTAGGTTATCATGGATTGGACTGAATCAAGATAAATTACAGTTTGCGCCTTCTCTTTCCTAAACTCTTATATTTCTAGTATATATTATTTAAATAAATGACTATGGTTTTATAATTCATTACTTTCATACTTATTGATTTCATAAGATGCGAAAATATTTTCAAAGTTCTTAAATTTTTATCATACACCTAATTCGCCCCCCTTGGATGTCAGCTGGTACTAACACAAATAACCCAAAAATTGAATAGTATCTCTTATATATAAAATCAGAGGGAGTCTATTTTTAAAATAGTCTCAATTCTTATATAAGAATATGAAAATTTAAATACTCCATCCGGTCCTTTATATAAGACCTAATTACATAATTTGATTAAATTAAGGAAGTTAGTTAATATGACATGTACTTTCTAACACACCCTAGTCATCTTTTTTTAATTGCTTGATTCCCTCTCCTTGATTTTTGTTAAGGAAACTTTAATAGGGGTAAATTAGAGAAAAATATTTGTCAACTATATGAAAAATAGGTCTTATTATAGGAATTATTATATAAATAATATGGGTGTGTCAAATGGAACAAGTGAAAGAGTCCAAGAAATAAGTATTCTTGGGCTAAGAGGAGGAACGAACTCGCACCATAATAGGTCACTAGAGGCAAATCTGGCAACATTCCCTACCCCTTATGCACGGGTTAAAACATAGATTGGACTCCTTTTATTGGGCTAGTTTCATGGAATTTAAAAATAAGATTTTGAATTAGATGAGCTTATCCAAAAAATGCCACTTTAATAAACTTTAATGGTGATTCTAGACTTTGGTATGTTGTAGAACTCAAAAACTGACTTTTGGTTTACCTTTAATGCCAAAATGTGCAGATAGTGTTGGACTTAAAAGTCTTTTTATTCCCAATGACTATAAATTATTATTTAAACTATTTTATACCATTTTCATGAGGCCTATAAAAGGTAGTGTTTGCAAGAGGATTGAGGAGATCCAACTCTTGAGCCTTCAAGGACTTCTCTCCTCCTTTGAATTTTACCTGTCGAGTTCTATTATATTTTGTTGTTCTATTCACCATGTTCTTGCAGAAAGGATCTGTTTTATCCTGGGGAGTGCCGCTTCCTCTTAGCCGGTAGTTATAGAATAGCTCTTAAGGACAACGTCCTTGAACGTGACTCGAATTATTCAATTTCTTTATAGGTTCCACCACTGATAGGATCTACAAATTAGGTGCTAACACCAACAATCTTAAGAGTTACAATATGCTAATCCTTTTGTTGGGTTGTGCATCAACAACAAAGTTCTTGAATAGGGAGGCCTTTGAGCTTTGTTTTAATTTGATGGTTTTATTTCAATTGGTGCTTTCCTCTTGTGTAGGAATGTTGAAACGGTCTCTTTTTTATTTGTGCCTCACTCCAGGAATGTTTTTGAGGTCTCATGATTGAGAAGCTGGCCAAAATAGGCTATTCCTTATCTTCTTTATGACAGTATTGAGATGATAATAATTCATTATTTGAGGTGCTAAACTCAATTTGGCATAAACCTCTAGTGATTGTAGAGGCCAGGGATGATATGAGAATTGAGTGTTAACTCATAACTCATATTGGTAGCTGGGCATGGTTACCTAATATGGTGATTCATGGAACATATAAAAGGATATGTTGAGGCATTAAGTCTGATGATGTTTTATGAATAAAACTAGGTTTGTAGGGCATGTGCTATATGCTCAAGAGGGCCATGGTGGTGTTGAACCCCAAGTGTCACATTCATTTTTAACTAGACTCATATATGACCTCATAAATGCTACCTTTAAGATAGATAAAGTCTCAGTAGATGGTGGTGGAGATGTCTAGAAAATTGTGTTGCCAATCTCTCTAAAAGCAAGGTGAAGCCATTGGTGAGTGTCGCACTAATCAGGTATTTCCTTCATAATCAAGCACACATGAATCTATGGATAGACACACGATTTCATGCTTTGTGGTTGTCATGTGGAATAATCTCATTAATTCCAACAGCTTAGTGACGTCTTTGTAATATCCCAAATTTTAGGACTAGAGGCATAAGATTAAGCCTGGATCAAGTGGACTGCTAAGCCCTGGTTTAGCAAATGTCCCTATGAGGTATGTTTAAATTACCTCAAAATTTCTTTATATCCTTGGGGGTGTTAAAGAGCTCGGGGAATAACAAAATAAAGTGATTAGGAGTCACACATAATATAGTAAAGTGGAACACAAAGTAATTTTGCCACCAATGAAATTTCTGGTGTGGCAGTGGTGATTGTGTGATCTTTTTTGATGAGTAAATGATGGTAAAAAGTTATGAAACTTTCTAGAACTAAATTAGACTTATCAAGATTTAATTTGATAGGTCATATAAGTCATTTGGAGTTGTACACAAAGAGAAATGAATTTTTAAAGTTAGCCCAGCGAAATTAATTATTTTCTGGGATAGCATTCAAGGATTAAAATTCTGGGTAGATTAAGCTTCCAATTGGCCAAAGTTTATATTTTTCCTTAAAAATAGACTCAATAAGGGTCGCATATCCTTTGGAATCACTCTAATTAGACATTTTTACAATTAGATATGAATTTTCAAATTTTAATGAAAATTTTTCCAGATTTAATACTATATGCGAAAATTTGATATTTGGGCCAATAGGAGCATGACATGTGGCAAATGGTTGGTTAATTCATTTAACCATTCTATTATCATCATCTTCAGCCCATTTTCACAACAGAAACATAACAAAAGAGTGGGAGAGAAAGCTGAAACATGAAGGATGGTGGAAGTGCTAGGGTTCATCATAAAACAAGGTAAGGAAGTTGCTGCCTTGTGATTCTTGCTCCATAACCCCTCTATAGCCTCTTCTAATCACTTCTACTTCTTTGTAACCATGATTTTCAAGGCTAATCAGAGGTATAGAGAGAGAGATCTGAGACGTTTTGGAGTGAGAAACAACAAGAATCAAAGGTAAACTTCCAAAACTTGCTTCTTGTGCCTTTGTTGTGGTTGTTGTTGTTGTTGGCTTGGATTAGGATGATTTGTGGAATATGGATGATGAAACTCTAAGGGGTTCTAATGCCCAAAGTGCTTCTAATCATGTGTAATGAATGTGTAAATAGCTAATCATTTGATTAGAAGTAGCAAGGAAGTGATTAGGCAAGAGAAATCGAAGAAACAACAAATTCTTTCTGAGAATCTAATTTCCTGTTCTGTTTCTTCCCTATACTGTTTCATGTAGGAGGAGTAGGAATTTGATAATTTTGATGCTTCCATTGGATTTAGGAGGCAAAATTGTGTAGGTATGCAAGTGTTCATGAATTTTGGATACTTGTATATGAATTTGAGAAATTATGAAACATATGTGTGCATGTTGCTTAAATCTGCCCTGTATGACAGTCAGTGTTGTGCGTGATGTTTGAAGGTCTAAAACTTGTCCAAAAATTTTGAAATTTTCTTGAATTAAATTATACATAATGAACTTTAACATGATAGGTAATATGAAGGATTTGGACAAGTTTGCTAGGAGTTATGATTTTTCAAAGTTTGGTCATGTGAATCTGAGAATTTCTAGAATAGTATGTTTACGCGTGATATTTCAGGGACCAAACCTTATCCAAAAATTCTCAAACTTTCCAGAATTAAATTATAGATATATAGCTTTAATTGTATTGGTATTTTGTAATTTTTGGACAAGTATATTGGGAGATATGAATTTTTGAATTTCTGCCCTGTTTTCTGGAAAGAAAACTGAAACAGTGTGGTTGGGCGAAATTCTGGGAATTTTTTGGTTGTGTTGGCCAAAATTTAGTATTTTTATGTGAAATTATATTCAAATATCTTCACATAAGAATTGGAACCACTCAAGTTGGAGTTTTCTAGAATTAATGGTGAATTTTCAAAGTTAATCGTGTTAACTGAAATTCTGAAACATAGATTAGAAAGGGGAAATTCCATGTTAAAGTGTTCACATATAGCTATTCTTTTGAACATAGACCTAAAGAGGGTTTTATAGAGCATTAAATCATGGCTCTAATAATGTGATTGGTTATATAGGGCCATAAAGTAACAAAGAAGAAGCAATGGTTGGCGGATCAAGGGACAAGAAGAGAAGGACATAAAGTCTGAGAAGTAGTGAACTTACATTTTTTGCATGTATGTGATATGTATGTCTTGCATTGATTATGTGATTGCTTTGCCTATTTGTATGGAACATGTATGATTGGTTGAAACTTTGTTATATTTGTGCAATGGCTATATGTATGTCATAACATCGAGCATGCAGCATGTCATTATGTTGGCATGAAATAGTGTAGGCATGCATGTCATGCATTCATATATATCTGGCATGCATAGTGGTAATGTTTGCTACTGACATTCTCTCGAATCTCACTCTCTCATAACCAACCATTTAGACAGGTGAAAAGTGCAGGAAGATATGCATAAGAGGAGATATGAAGGTGAAGTGAAGAGTGTAAGACACTACTATTTGTATTTGATGTAAGAGTGTAGTGGTTATGTGTAATTATACATTTGATGTATACGTGGCTATTGAAAATAAGGTATTACAGTCTTTGTGCTAATTGTGATAATAACTGAAACTCAAATATTTATTTGTGTTTTCTCATCTGGTTCTTATTAGAGGCAAGTGGCTCCCTTATATTTAAATGAGTTTATTTTCTCTCAGGAAGGAAAATAAAAAATTTTAACGTTAATTGATTCATGATATTTTTAAAATAATTTGAATGGCGGTAGGGTGTCATGTGGATATGAATGAGGAGTTTATTTGTATATAAATGTGTATTAAACATTTTGAACTGGTTAATCAAAGCACGTAATTGTAGCTTTATTACCATTTAATTCTGGTTGTCACCGGTGAATGCATGACCTGTTATAGTTCACTGCAAGAGGAATATTAGGGGCATTTAAGAATTTATTTAGACCACACAAATCAATCTCCCTGAGTCAACCCACATATTTATATATTTAGAAGGAAGAATAATAGTATTTAATAGCCCTCTACGTCCGTGGAAAACGACATTGGTGTGATAATAAGGGAATTATATATTAAATTACTTGAGGGGTTTTGTTTTACCATAAAAATTATGAATATTGAATTAGTAATAAAGTCCAAAGTAGACAAATTGCCATAGTCTAATACTTTATTACCATTGATAACAATATATAATTCTTACTGATGGCTTGTTTTTGTAACTGTCATGATATCAATATCAGCGGTTAATTATTAGCAACAATTTGTCATAACTGTTACGTTGTCATCTTGATATAGTGGTCTGATCATAATTTACCAAAATTCACATACCCAAATTGAGTAACAAAAATAAAAGTTTCCGTTGCTATTTTCATTTGTGACAAATGTATGACACTGTAGTTTTCATAATTGGAATGTGAAATACTTTTTCGCTTATTATGGTTTATTTGGGTTATGAAAACCACCAAGTTATGTCCGAGAAATGGAGAAAATTTCCAGCAAAAGAAAATGTCATGGAATAGCCTCTTTCAAAGTATTGAAATTGCGGATCAATTTTTATATATTTATATGTTGGTTTTCTTTAGTTTGGTCTGGGAAACAAACATTGGATTTCAAAACTGAGACATTACAATGATCATATTTTGGAAAATTCTAATTTAATTAGAATGGAAGAATGTTATGGTGAGATTCTAAGTTAATAGTTATTGAATTAGCATTATTATTTCTAAGGTGTGAAAATATTTGAGATATTTGAAAGTGTGGGGGTGCCTAACATGTGGGGTACCCTAAGAATTTTTAAAGTTTCAAATTGTTTCTAACCTCATTTGATAAAACCAAGTTGGTTTAAAATTAATTGTGGAGGTTTTATTATTTGCTGCAGAAAGAAAATTTTGTGAATTATTTGTATGATGTGAAAATTTAATCATTTATCTAGTGTAAAGATAAATATGTTTAGATTTTATGATTTGTGAGTATGTATTTATAGTAGTATAAACATGCATGACTATTGTGAATATTGAATTTCTAATGCAGATAACATATGTGTTTTAATGTGGCTTCAAAATTTAATATGAAAGCATGTGTGAAACAAATATGATTTTGGGTGTTGAAATCATAAAGGAATAGTGATTATATACAATATTGAGAAATATTTTGAAGTTTTTTTTTTAGAACTATTGTGAATATTCCTTATGATTCTAACATAGTTTTTAAAGTGATTTAAAAACTGATTTTGCTGTTCAATTTAGATATACACAAATTATTGAGAATTTGTTACATTAAAGGATGTTAATCCCTATGATATAGCTTGTGCTATGTGAAGATTAAGTGCATATAAATATGCAATCTCATAAGGAGATATGTAAATATTTGAGGGGTACCATAAATGTTGGTATCATATATAATAGATTTCGTTGTATTAAGATACAAGGATGTTCAACTAAATTTCAGTTTTGTATGAGATAATCCATTAGTAGCCAAAATAAATTATTATGTAAGTTAGAGTTTGTTACTTTGAAGTTGACTGAAATTGAAGGCTAAGTTATTGAAAACCTCTTGGCGGAAAAAATTGGGTGTAAAACCGACATTTTATGTTGACGAGTTGTTATTGCTAAATAGCAATAACCATTGTTAAAGAACAATAAGTAAAAATCGTTTGAGATATTATGTGAATAAGCTAGCTTAAAAATTATGGAGTTATCTCAATCAATTTTGTGAGATCAAAAGTTGACCGGCAGATCTGTTAACAAACCCTAAGAAGAATTAAATTAGCTGAGGGGAAGGGGACTAAAGCCAATTTGAAATTAACAATGATTGCAACCCAACCTCTGTGATTGATGATCCTATGAAGGAGGTTCAATGGGTAAGAACAAGTCATTTGTTAGTTTTGCTAGCACTAAAATTATTGTTCCCTTCCTATGGCATGAGACAATTCTAAAATGCATTTTGGTGAGGCTGAGAAAAAAAACTCTTAATGATTTCATAATCTTATAAGATGGTGTGCTCATTGCAGGCACATTTTATAAAATCACCTCTACAAATGTGGAGTGGGGCCGCTCCTATGAGATCATGGCAAAATCTCTAAAGCATTCTTTATGCACTAGGCACACGCATGGCTGTTTAACGTGCAAAACCACATTAACAAGGAAATGTGAGGGTACAATCTGATTACTAATGCCTCTAGTATACGCCTAAGAGGTGTGAGTTCATAGTCCATTGGATCACTGACATCTCTATGTACTAAGTATTATTAGTCTAGGTCTAGTTCATAGTCCAAAGGACTACTAGATACAATGATTATATCCGTGTGCATAACTCAACTAATGGCGTTCCTTTTGACATATGTGGGGGATTGTTGAAATTATTATATAAATAATATGGGTATGTCAAATGGAACAAGTGAAAGGATCTAAGAAATAAGTATTCTTGGGCTAAGAGGAGGAACGAAATCGCACAATAATGGGTCACCAGAGGCAAATCTAGCAACATGTCCCCCCCCTTATGCGCGAGTTAAAACATAGATTGGACTCCTTTTATTAAGCTAGTTTCATGGAATTTAAAAATAAAATTTTGAATTAGATGAGCTTATCAAAAAAAGGCCACTTTAATAAACTTTAATGGTAATTCTAGACGTTGGTATGTTGTAGAACTCAAAAACTGACTTTTGGTTTACCTTTAATGCCAAAACATTCAGATAGTGTTGTACTTAAAGTCCTTTTATTCCCAACGACTATAAATTATTATTTAAACTATTTTATACCATTTAAAGTTTAGAAAACAAACGCATTAGTAGCATTAAGAGGCTGCCCAAATTCCATCTGCATGAGGCCTATAAAAGGCAGTGTTTGCAAGAGGATTGAGGAGATCCAACTCTTGAGCCTTCGAGGACTTCTCTCCTCCTCTGAATTTTGCCTGCTGAGTTCTATTATATTTCATTGTTCTATTCACCCTGTTTTTGTAGGAATGATCCGTCTTATCATGGGAAGTGCCGCTTCCTCTTAGCCGGTGGTTGTAGAATAGCTCTTAGGGACAACATCCTTGAACATGACTCGGATTATTCATTTTCTTTATAGGTGCTACCGCCAATAGGATCTATGTAACACCTGTCTTACATACCCCTTAATTACCTATACGGAAGCATTCATTATTACTTTGTTAGGGGTAATTACTTATTCACGACTTATTCTTACTGAATATCAGAGTTAATTCTTCTTCTCAGTGATCCCGATTATGGCTTAATTCAAATTCGCCTGTATTCTTACAACCAAATATTCTCTGTGCGTAAATAATGATACACACAGTAATCTAAACACAATTCGATCTTCAGTTCTTCGTCTTCTTTCCTTCTTGTTCTTCTCCAAGCATTCTTCTCTTTCTTGTTCTTGTACCTATATGGTTGGTGGGGGAGGGTGAGATTCGAGAGAATCTCAGTAGCAAACATACAGACAATGCATGTAAGATGAATGCTAGTGCATGATATACTTGCCTTACATAGGCTCATGTTCACATAATGATATTATGCATGCTCAATGTTTCGTACAACATACTTATGGCCATAGTAAAAATAGAAACAGAGCTTCATTCATTCATACATGCTTCACATAATCAAGCAAGGTAATACAGCAAATCAATACACAGCATAAACATCACATACATACAAGTAAGTAAGTTTACTACCTTTTGGATTTTGCCTCCTCATCTTGTACTTCGATCTTCCAACCATAGTTTCTTCTTTGTCACTTTATGGCCCTAGATAAGTAATGACATTATTAGAGCCATGAAAAGTGAATGCATAATGGGCTATATTAGCCCTAAAGGCTTACTTTCACCCTTGGAGTTCATACTAATTACATTTGGTCACTTTCTTTCTCAAATTCGCATGGTAGCCAAAAGCTGCCAGCATTTTGACCAAACTTTGAAAAATCATAATTAATTCTATAGAACTCCAATTGGGATGGTTCAAAGTCCTATATGAAGATATTTCAGTATATTTTCACATAAAAATCCTCAATTCGGGCCATCACAGCCAAAAAATTCCCAGAATTTCTCCAAATATAACCTGTTCCAGATTTCATTCCAGAAACAGGACACAACTTCAAAAATTCATATCTCCCAATGTACTTGTCCAAAAATTACAAAATACCTATCAAATTAAAGTTATGATGTTTAGTTTAATTCTGAAAAGTTTCAGAATTTTTGGATAAGGTTTACCCAATGAAAAATCTCGCACAATGTCACTGTTCCAGACAGGGCAGATTCAACAACATGTACTCTTTACTTCCAAAAATTCCCAATTTATATACAAGCATCCCAAAATCATGAACACTTGCATACCTACACCATTTTTTGTGTAGAATCCAATGGAATCATCAAAATTATAAAATTCCTACTTCTTCATCATGTTCTATTCAGACCATAAAAACAGGGTTTTCTACAACAATTCACCAATTCAGAATTTTGTGCAACAACTTGGTCCAATATCATCATAAATCATCCTCTAACCATAAATATATGATTAAACCTCAAAAATACCCCTTGGATAAAAAATAAACAGTACCCCACCCTTACAAAAACTCATCCAAACAACAAACCAATCGGTTCAAAATGAAGCTTACGCTTACCTCTATGCATTTCCGCAATCGGTTCGGAAATCCGGCAGTACTCCGGTAAGGGAGACTGCACCAAACACCTCCAAATGAAAATCTGAAATAGTAGAAATGAAGCTTAGGATGAGTAGAAGAAGGTTTGTGAAGGGTACTTTGAGAGAAAACGCCGATTCGGTAATGATTCGGCCGATTGAAGTTTTGAAAATTTACTATTCACCTCTCCTCTCTCCTCCAACATTTTTTCTTTATTTTCTATGATTTTTATTGCCTTTTTGGGCTGCTGGACCAAAATATATGGCCTAGGAGGAGTTTCAAAAAGTTATGCCAAGTGTCACGATCCCGTGGTGCCATTTGTTCGGTATTCCACTGATTCGGTGACACGTGTCACTTCTTTTTTCTAAAGTGGGTCCCACATCTTTTCTTGGGCCTTTAGCCGTCCAAAATGTCAGAGGAAGTAAGGGTCTAATGATTTTCCCCGGCTCCCCGGCTTGGTGTTCGAGAAAGTTGTCGGTGACCTGACCAGAGACCGGTAAATTCCCCTGACTTCTATGCCACATGTCACCATCTTAAAATGCCAACACAAAAGGCAAGATTACTTTTTCATCATGAGAGGACAAGTGTCATGTTCTCATTTAGCCAACATAAAAGTTGTGTCATGATTACTTACTTTATTAAATTTACTTTAATAAAGTTACTTTATCGGTGTCTACTCAGGATTCTACTCGGGACTTACTCAGGATTGCATCACGCATATCGAAGCCCATCAAATGACACCAGGTCGGAGTGTGTATGTGTGTGGGCCCCTCATGGCGCCACATACCGGTATCCACTTTACAAAACGTAGGTGACACATATACACCTTGAAAATGGCATGTGCACACCTACACCGGCCTATTTCACCCGACTAATCGGTCCCTTATGTCATGACATAGTTGGGTGGCGTCTTTCTACCAACCCAATGGCATTATATATATGTTCTGTGCACATCTGCACCGACATTCTAATCATATTGTGTACAGATACCGACCCTTTGCCCAGTAAGGCCCAAATCTCATAGCCCTTGAGAGTCTTTCTATATGTCATAATTTCTAGGACTCCCACTAAAATGGGCATGGTAGTCTACTTTATTCAGGCTTACTCTTAGGTCTTTAGTCCCAAAATTTGGGATATTACAATCTACAAATTAGGTGCTGACTCCAACACTTATATTTAAGACCAAGGTCAACTTCACAAATAGGTATTATATTACTAATGGAGGGAGCATAACATAAATAGTCACGGTTAATATCGATAGTGTCTGTTAATTATTTTATAAAAAAAATTTATTTTACAAAAGTTCATATATAAATAAAATATTTTTACATAAAAGTTTTCCTTAGACTGAGCATAGCTTTAATATAAATAAATCATAATGTGTAATTTTATCATTATATATTATTTATATATTAATATCATAACGTCGCAATAGATATTTAAATTTGTGTCTACAAAATACAATTGAAAAAACAAAAGGACTAGCTGTACCTTAAGAAGCAGCCGTTGTAGAAGACATGGGCACCGTGTACAATGGGGGAGCAGCTGTTCCGCACTTGTATGGCGGCGGTATCGAAGCACATGAAACAGTCGACGATGGAGAGGTAGTTTCTGTACTAGAAAAGAGTGGAAACAGGGTTTCTTCCGTCGCCTTGCTGTGCCGTGGGGAAGTGCTTGTGTTGGTCTCCGATCTGCTTTCTGACATCTCGCAACAAACGTGTCCGGTGGTCTACAACTCTTCATTAGAAGATTGGTCTGTGGGCCAGAAACGATGCGGTTAAGGATGCAGCATGAGCAGAATATGAAGATAAATATAGGAAGGAGATTATTAGAACGTTGAAGCATCTTTTTTAACGAGTCTGTTTGGAAATAGTGCATCAGTTGTGGTTGTGGTTAGGTTTGTGAGGAAAGAGTTAGAGTGAAGACGAAGGAGCCACGAAGGAAAGAGAGATCACAAGGCGAAGACCATTGGAGCACGTGGAGGTAGTGGAGTTTGACCAAAGGAAGGCGAGAAGAAGGTAATAATGAGTTTTTTTAGTGTATGATAGTGATACAAGCCAAAATGGCAACAAAATACCACTAAAATTTTAAATTTTTAAATCAATGATTTTTCAAAAAACTGACTTGTCAATTGCTCTACTTTTTTAATCAATTACATCACTCTTATAGTCAATAAAACCAATTTAATTTTGAAGTTCAAATGTTATTTTTTTTAATCTTTTTCCCATGATACAATGATGAGATTTGGATATTTGGATTAAAGTTTGTAATGTGGGTTGAATTTAATGATCCAGATATGTATTATGCTAGTCTTTTCTATTAAAATGACTCAAACCAATATGATAGGACCTACCTCAACTTTTGGAATCCATAGAGTGATGGAAGGTTTACTATTAAATCTACATATCAGTCTCTTTTTGCAGGTACATATATACCTACCAAAACAAGAATAGGCGACAGAGGTTGCGAAGGAAGTGGCCACTATCGAAAAAGATCAAGTCATTCATGTGGCTATTCTCCCATAACAGAGCTCATACTGTGCAACTTCGAGTGCAAAGAGGCATCTCTAACTCAGCTTAATGCCCCTTTGGATGCGAGCAACCAAAAGACTCCATGCATCTATTAAGAGATTGCTCTAATGTGCTGTGATAGATGGAAACCTGTAGTGTCGCCCTCTGCGTGTAATACTTTCTCTTCACTCAAAGGTGAGGAATGGGTTAAATGGAATCTTGAGCAGGACATTGGTTTGCTGTACACCAAGAAGATTTGTATGTTCGCCTATTCTCTTGGGATATATGGGTTTCGAGCGAGATGTAATAGACACTACTATAGAATTGATGGTTTTGAACCGTAAAATATATGAGAGTTAAATATTAATATTTTACAGTTACCAACCATAAAATATTTGAGCTAATACTTTACTAGTATAATAAAGAAACTGCGAATCATTGTCAATTTACTTCATGGTTATATATAAATCACTATCAAATATTATGACGTATATTTCACGGTTGTACAACAAAATCGTGGACTTTACAGATAAAACTTTACGGTTGTAATGTTTAACTGTAAAGTATATGTTTCCAGTTTTGGTCCTTTTTAAGAAGCTTATTTCAAGGTCCTTATTTCAAAACTGTAAAATATGCTGATATACTTTACGGTTGCTTTCAATAAGCGTAAAATATATCTCAATATATTACAGTTATTAATGAATAACTGTGAAGTAATTGCGGCCAATTATTTTTTTTTTTAAATAAGGGTTCATTTTCTATAAAGCCCCCATCCATATACATACAAATACTTGTAAAGAAAAAATCAAAACAGAGATTCAATTTTTCAGAGCTACTCCATCACAACAAATTATATATACACATACAACAAATTAAAAACCTAACATATCTACCAGCAAATTAAAACAATGTGATCATATCCAAATCTAAAACAAAAACCACAACATGTCTATATATACTTTAAGCCAAAAAAAATGCAGCTACTCTAGCTAACTATATTATGCAACAACCCACTGACGAAAAGTGTCTTCAAAGTACTGCAAGCAAAAATAAATTAAATATGTTAACTTAAACATATACATGTATCTGTATATACACATACATATTATGTGTATACATATATACACACATATTATAGGCGAGATTGTGGATGACTATGTCCTTCATGACACAGTACCCACAATCAGAGCTCTTACCTAGTTGCCAAGGACACTTTAAAGAAACAAATGAAATGTATTAGTTCCTACTTCCATTTGTGTAAAAGGAACATAAATAAACAACTCTAACAAATACATAAATACAAATGAAATATTTATTGGTGAATTACCTCTACTCTCTTTTATGTGTAAGTGGATCCATTGCTGGAGCCAAGTATCGGGGGCAGCTGAGGCCTCTCATTTTTGGCGTACCAATAAACAACTCTTTCTGACAAGACAATAAGAAAGTAATGACTTCCAAAATTTATAAAGGAGCACATCATAATAAATATATAAACCAACATATTCATCAACTTACTTTTTAAAAAAGTTCGACCATCTGTGGTCATCAATTGTCCGCGTCCCCATAAAACGAATCAAGTACTAAATCCTTTGCTTGAAGTGATTTAGCACAATGAGGAGACATTGACCCCTAAGTACAATAAACATACTTAAAACAATACCAGCTATTAACAAACAATTTAATTAAGTAGTATACTCAACCTTGGCAATACGATGCCCATAAGAAACTATCCTTCTTCTTTCCTTCCCTTCTAATGACTATACCCGCCACTTCGCTAGCTTTTCTTTCGAAAGCATATGCCTTTAAGCCTTCTAACAAGCCTGAATAGAGGTGGAGGCTGAGGAATAGGAACTTGTCAGATAGGCCGTTGGGGACTATGTACTCCTTGTAAAGGCAGCTTAAATACATAAACAAACAAGTGAATATATATAAATGTTATGAGTAGATAAGAATTCATTCATAGTTGAAGAAATACCTTATATAAAAAGTTACAAGTAATTGTACTTGCCATATCAGATGTGAGGACATTTTGATAAATATTTCGCAGTCATTTAGTAAAATTGTAAAATATTTTGTGCAATACTTCTTGGGTTATCTTAACAACCGTGAAGTATTTCTTTGCACAATCTCCGCCTCTTAATATTTCATGGTTTCCCCTAAAACCGTAAAATATTGGGCATTATATATTAACGATTCTGTAGTAGTGAGAATTTTTGGCTCAACAGATTCGGATGACCAGGTTGACACCTCAACAGATTTGGATGATCAGGTTCACACCTCACCAGAATTTCTATTAGGCTTCTCATGGAAATTGGGATGATACTCATGTTACCCCAATAGGCTTCACCAGACTTGAAGGGGACAAGTATGTGCTGGATTATGGTAAGAGAAGAGGCGGTGGTATCATTCGGCATCAAGAACGACATTGGGATTTAGGCTTTTGCTGGAAATTGTTGAGAGTTCCTCCAACCATTGTTGAACAAATCGGAATCATTCAAGGTCTCTACATTTGCTAGTCAAAGGGTCTTAGAAAAATCGATATAACAACGGTTTGTATAGAAGCTATAATGGCCCTAAATAATAATAACAATAAAAGTATGATGAGCTGTAATAGCTCTTAATATGTGTGTGTGTATGTAGGTATATATGTATGTGTGTGTGTACTTTTAATATATATATATATATATATATTGGAGGGCGTCCAAGCCCACTATATATTAAGTTTATCTTAATTTTGAATAAGTGGATTTTCATTATAATCTTTTATATTTTCCTTGATTATAGCCTAACCCAATAAAATCTTTAGTAATTTGATTTAATTATTGTAATAGTTGAGATTAGGGTATCCGCTTTGTAATCCTCCTAGTTTGTTTATAGGGAAAATTCCATTAAAATACCAAATGAACTTTCTTAACCCACAAAAGTCCATCATAAGTTGAAAAGGACAGATAAGGGTTTGGGGGAATATGGGATTAGCAAGTTTAGGGATAAAGACCAAAATGCCATTCACATCTTAGCCTTCTCTGAACCTTGCTCTTCATCGTTCTTGCTCACATCTTAGCCTTCTCTGGACAGATAAGAGTTCTCATTATCGTTCTCAAACTGTTAGCGTTCCATCTCGTCATCGCCCACTTACTGTCAGCTGCTCGCGATCCCATCTCGCATCGCCGTCATCGACTGATCAGCCCATATCTGTGAGGAGTAACACCCCATTTCTAATCACCAATATTTCTCCTATGTAATTAATACATGTAATGGAAAATAACGGTGAATTGTGGTGTGCAACAATTTACGGAAAATTCCAATTGTCGGTTACACATAACGCGGCCAAGCAAGGACACAAAGGAGCAACTAATGTCCACTTAAAGGCCTAATATTGTAACAAAAATTTAAGTATAAAATGACAAAAATAATGGCTTCCTTCAAGTGTCAAAAATTAGGCTAAACCAAAGGAATGAGCAAGAAATGATTTATTTCGGTAAATCATAAAATGTAGGGGCAAAGCGGTAATTTTGTCATGAAGTGGGAAATAATTATTTTTCCTAATATTCCCAATAATTCTAGTTAAATGGGAATTAAAAAGTGAAAAATGGCTACTTGGTAATTATTAAGTCCATTTTGGAATATTATTACCAAAGGAAAAATCAAAGCTTGAAAAAGAAGTCAAAAAGCAAAAGCTTAAGACTTTAGTCAATGACTTGTGAGATGGTATTATGGGATAATCCAATATCAATATTTCTCTCTCAATTCTTATCTAATTTTGGTAGAGATAATGGAGGGAAGATAGATGAGATGGATGGCCAAGATTAAATTAGATAAAAGTCAAGCTCTTGACCAATAAGGAATTGACACAAGAAAAGCCATTTGATGATTCATTTAATCATCAATTCTCCATCTTCTTTATCCATCATTCCCGTGCAATTGATCAAAACAGAAAAAGAAAGAAGGTTGAACGTGCAAGAGCAAGAAGCAAGAGAAGAGCTAGGGTTATCCAAAAATCAAGGTAAGAATCATAAATACTTGAAGATTTTGCTTCCAAATCATGTAGGAACCCCTACTAATCTCTTCTCCTCTTTAAATACCATGATTAGCAAGGTTAATCAGAGGTTTATAGAGAGAGGTTTGAGACATTTTGGAGAGAGAAATCACAAGAAATCAAGAGGTAATCACCAAAACTTAATCCTCTTGTCTTGTATCAAGTTGTGGGTGTTGTTGTTGGTGGTATTTGCTATGTTTTCTCTTGTTTTTCAATTATGGGCTGAAGCATAATCATGGGAAAATGCTGCCCAAATTCCCTCTAAATATGCTCATTTAGTGTTTAAATAGCTAATCATGTGATTAGAAGTAGAAAGAAAGTGATTAAGCAAGAGAAAACAAAGAAACAACAAGTTGCTCCTTAAAACCCTAACTTTCTGTTCTGTGGGTGACGTGAAGATAGAGTAGGAATTTGATAATTTTGATGATTCCATTAGCTTTAGAAGGTAAAATTGTGTAGGTATTCAAGTGTTCATGATTTTTGGATGGTTGTATGCCAATTTGGAAATTCTTGAAGTTTGTATGTTCATATGTTGGTTCTGCCCTGTCTGGAGCAGTGGCAGTGTACGTGGTGTTTCATTAACCAAACCTTGTCCAAAACTTCTGAAACTTTTTATAATTAAATTATATATATATAGATTTAATTTTATAGGTATTTTGTAATTTTTGGACAAGTATATTGGGAGATATACATTTTTGAAGTTATGCCCTATTTTCTAGAATGCTATCTGGATCAGTGATGTTTGATGAATTACTGGGAATTATATGGTTATATTGAGAAAACCTAACTATTTTTCCTCAAAATTAAATTTAAAGAGCTTCATTTTGGCTTTGGAATCATTTAAATTGGATTTGTTTAGAATTAATTATGAATTTCCAAAGTTGGCTGACCAAGTTGTTAATTTTTGGAAAACAGTGAAATTACATTGTACAGAGTTGTATTGTGCAGAACCTGTTGTAACTGCATTAAATAACTAGTAGCATACCATTTAAAGGCGATAATACTACAAGTAATAACCAATTACTTATAACTTTAATGATGATAGGAATTGGATATAGCCCGAGCCAAAATCCAAAAGTAGGACAAACGTACGAGTTTGGAAAAGATTTAGGTAGTAACTTCTTCTTGCATATCTTATGTGATTATTTATATGTTTAAAGTCATTCTCTGTAACATGAGTTAGTGTCCTAAACACACCAATTTTCCAAGTTGTGGTCAGAGACCCAACAGGGGCGCTAAGTCAACCAAGGGCAAACATGTAGTTTGACCTTGGGCAAGTGTACACATATCGTTTGATCATCTTACATGACATGACATTGCATATCTATTTTCACATTTTATATGTTTGTAAGCATGTTACTACTAAGATTCCCTCGAATCTCATTCTTTTTCCAAAATACAAAACCTTACAGCTGAAGCAAGTGGCTCAAAAGGCAAGACGGTGGCTCCTGGTGATTAGGGACCCGGAGCTCTCTGTTGCTGCAATAGTTATTTATGCTTACACTTTTTGCTACTTATGAACACTTTGTACCTTTGTGTATATTTTCAAACCCTACGGGGATTCTCCTGTAATGTAAACTTGTACTTAATATCAGTATTATTTCCGTTGTTTCTATATGCCTTGTGGAACTTTATGCTTGTCACTCTGTGAATATCGAAATGTTAAGGGGTTTGACATGAGGTATTCTTTCAGCTTCCCACTTGATGTCTTAGGCATTTTCTGATCAACCATATGTGCTGGGTTTACATATTAGAAGGACTTGTAGTCATGATTTTGTAGAAATCCAGGAGGGAGCTTGAGGAAGAAGAAGGTGAACAGTAATGAGATTGATGAAATTCGTAATGCGATTGACAAGTTTAGTAATGGTTTTGACAAAATCCGTAAAGGTTTTGACAAAAGAGTTTGCTGATGAAAACATGCAAGTCAAGATTCACCAACATTTGTGGCATTTCATCAAAATTCATACTGTGATTGACAAAATGAATAATGAGATTAACAAAAAGGTTAGACAGGATTCACCAACATTTGTGGCCTTTGATAAAAATTTGTAATGGGATTGACAAGAGCAATAATGAGTTTGACAAGATTCGTAATGGTTTTCATAAGAGCATTTCCTGATATCCTAGGGGTAAATATTTTACAACTCATCTTTTGGTTTATGCACAATGACTTAGATCCCTTCACATATTGAGTAAAAAGATTAACAGCAATTGAGTAATGAGATTAATAAAATGAATAATGAGATGACATAAATATTAGTGAATCATAACTTGAATCAAAACCATTACAATTCTTGTCAAAATCATTACTAAACTTGTCAATCGCATCATGAATTTTAGTAAAATGCTATAAATGTTGGTGAATTCTGATTTACATGTTTTTATTAACAAACTCTTTTGTCAAAACCATTACAATTCTTGTTAAAACCATTAATAAATTTGTCAATCCCATTATGAATTTTGATGAAATGCTACAAATGTTGCTGAATCCTGACTTGCATGTTTTTATCAGCAAACTCTTTTGTCAAAACCATTACAATTCTTGTCAAAACCATTACTAAATTTGTCAATCCCATTACGAATTTTGGTGAAATGCCATAAATGTTGGTGAATCATGACTTACATGTTTTCATCAGTAAACTCTTTTGTCAAAACCTTTATGGATTTTGTCAAAACCATTATTAAACTTGTCAATCACATTACAAATTTCGTCAATCTTATTATTGTTCACCTTCTTCTTCCTCAGCCTCCCTCCTGGATTTTTCAAAAATCATGACTACATGTCCTTCTAATATGCAAACCTAACACATAAAGTTGATCAAAAAATGCCTAAGACATCAAGTGGGAAGCTCAAAGAATACCTCATAGCGATGGGCTGATCCGCCGATGACGGCAATGCGAGATGGGACCGCGAGCGGCCGACGGCGAGTGAGCGACGGCGAGATAGGATGCTGAGAGTTCGAGGACGAGAACTCTTATTTGTCTAGAGAAGGCTGAGATGTGAACGAGAATGATGGAGAAACATCCAGACAATGCTAAGATGTGAACGAGAACGATGGAGAAACGTCCAGAGAAGGCTGAGATGTGAAGGGCATTTTAGTCTTTACCCCTAAACGTGCTAATTCCATATTCCCCCCAAAATCCTTATATGTCCTTTCCAACTTATAATGGACTTTGTGGGTTAAGTTCATTTGGTATTTTAATGGAATTTTCCCTTATTTATATGCACTTCACGTTTTTTTTTAATCAATAAAGAGAAGCTGAATCACAATTTCACATAGCCTTATTATAAGGGAGAAAGCGCACACACAAAATTAAATTGACATTTAAGAAAATAACTAATACAAGCTGATTAATATTTTTGACATTTTTGTTGTTTGATAACAAAGAGAAACATGTAGCTGGGTGGCATTGGTAGTCGTTGAATGTTTTTTACAAGTGTTGGGTTCAGATCCTCTCTGAGGTAAGGGGTGATCTTTTTTAAGTGCCAACATGTTTGAAATTACCAAAATACCCTTCTCATTAAAGAATTAAATAAATTATAATTACACACATTTATTTTGTTTTCCCTTTTCTTCCGCCGACTTGGCGTCATGAAGAAAAGTCTAGAATGAGTTCCTCTTCTCCGTTGCTTGACTTGCTTCTCTCGTCTTCCTCTTCTGTCTTTGATTTGTGCGTTTTCAGCCTATGGAGGCTCAAGTTCGAACTTATGCAAAATCCTCTTCCTCTTCCTCTTCCTCTTCCTCTTCCTTTGGTTTACAAGCCGCTGCTAAGCATCAGATGCGTGGGGCATGCATGAGACTCTCCTCTTTCCGCTGTTCTTTGAATCGCTGCCATATATGTTGTACGCAAAACGTTGTTTCTTCCTTTTTTACTGTGTGTTTGTGTGTGAGTGGGCTAATAGCTTCTTCCTCCATTGTTTTGTCTTGTCTGTCGTGGGATTTTGAAGGGATTGAAATTCTTCCATTCTTTTGCTGCTCGTCATTCAAAGAGAGTGAGGCTTGGGGAGTTTCTCGTGGCTAAACCATTAGAGAAGCATGATTATGGGAATAGGTGTTTTATCATATACTGTTGAATGTTACAAAATAGGGTTATGATAAATTTAGTATACGCTTTTATTTGGTTTAAATTTACTTTTTGATACAGAGCAAAAGTTGGGGAAAATTGTGGGGAAAAAAAACTGTTTTGGCGTTTGAAGGTTAAATGATTGTTGATGTTTGTTTGTGACTTGATCTCAGAATGAACATAAAATGTTTGACAAAATGGTTGAGAGGAAAATGAAAACTAAAATGAATAAGATATCACTAAAGTATCATAGCTCAAATTTTGGAATGACTTCAATTTTGAGATAAGAAGATCCATGTGTTGGATGATTGCTTGATTCTTTAACACAAATCTTGTGATGAGATTGAATTTGGGAGTCGTGTAACCTCATGATGATGATGATAAAAGATGTTGATTTGATTAAGTTTGCTTATTTTTTTTTTAGCTTTGGGATACTTATGAAGTGTTTGATGAAATGTTTGAGGAAGAAACTTTATGGAACTAAGAAATGAAAATTATTGGTGAATGTATTGAATAAAGTATAAATATAAAAACTATTTATTTTCTATATTAAAACTTGGAAAATGTGGATGTTACATATAAAAGTTGTGGTGATTTATTTATTAAAATCAATGTAGAATTTCATATGGGGAGGGTTGAAGTTGAGGTTTTCTTTGTTCCCTAAATTATCTTACATTGTGGATTTAATTGTGCTTCTTGAGATTTTGGACATTATTGTTAAATGATTTAGAGTCATGAGTTTTAAGTACAGAAAGTTAAGAGTAATTGCAAGAGAGTTAGTATGAAGCATGTGAATATCTTCTTACTAAATGGGAGATTATAGTTTTATAAAGATTATTGGAGGAATAATAACAATTTGTTTTGAACATTAGGGGATCAAGGGGAGGATATAAGTCAATGGCTAATAGAAAGAAGTAAGATATATATTTGAGAATACTATAGGTGAGTGAATAGTGTCCCATTATAATTTTTATCATTGATAATTTTACTACTTATTATATTTAGTTTATCTATCACATTTTACAATATGATCTCATCGAGGAAAGCTTACCTGAATTGGTTCATTATTAACTTTGATGTTGAATCAAGTAAATAGTAAGAATTTATTTAATGTTATTTGTTAATCTCCTCTTCTCCATTTGTTTTCAATGAGCATTGATGTTTAAAATTTAAAGAAAATCTTTTGAGATACTAATTGTGAACTTCATGCTAGGGTCCTCGGTTGTGGAACATTTGCTATGAAAATTCAGTATTAAAAGATCTTTTTGTTTGTTATTTATAAATTGACCCCAAGCATGCTTGAAAGTATTTTTGAGAGGACTAAATACAGAACGCTAATTACTAATAACAGTACTGTTAGTTATTGGCATGCCATGGTTAATCTCGAGCTCACTTGACATTCGTGGGATAGTACTCACACTCGATATTTATGGGATTCGTTCTCATACTTGTTATTCATGAGTTATTACTTGTGCTTGCTTTGTGGTTTTGAGCCGCTCTTTATTACTTACCCTCATGGACTATGTGCCCACACTTGTTTTTGTGGCCTCCAGCTACACTTGGTTATTTTCTCTTATAAACTGTGTGTTTACACTTGTTATTCATTCTATTAAAGTCATACCAGAAGATAGAATTTGAGATGTATTATTTTCAAACTGATTCTATAAAACAAATTGTTTTATTACGTACTTGGTATTATTTGTTTAATGATATTCTATACAACTTCAATTATGCTTATGAGCAATATATATTCGTTTATGGTTATGACTTTCTACTTGGAAGTTGGAGTTAACTACTATCTCTTTATTTATTGTATCATAGACTTTTATCCAATCAATTTATTTCTTTAAGTATTTTATTTATTTTCTATAATGGGACGTTATTCATCAAAAAATTTATTTTGGCCTCAAATAGTACTGATGACTCGCACCTTCAGTGGAACAATGAAGACTTTCATTGTTGATGAAAGCTTGTAGATATATTTTTGGAACAACTACTAGTTGATGTAAAATTAAGTTTATGTTTATGTATTTACTTCTATAATTTAGACGCTCCACGTAACCTATATATAGGCAGGATCCCTATCTTCCCTTGTATTTTGGAATATATGTATATGTATATGCTATGGTGGAGCGGAGCTCCGAATGCTATTATGAAAATAGGTCATTGTAGAACTTTTGGGAAGTATGATTGATAAAGGAGACTTTGCCCAAATTTTCTACAAGAGGCTTAGTATATGAGGTATGCTATTTTAACTACAAAAAAAACTGACTTTTGGCGACCACTTTCAGCGGCGACTCTAAAATGTCGCCATCAAAACTTGACTTTTAGTGGCGACAAGATGAGTCGCCGCTGAAAGTCACACTTTCAGCGGCGACAAGAAGAGTCGCCGCTGAAAGTCAAACTTTCAGCGGCAACATTTATTGTCGCCGCTGAAAGTGTGACTGTCAGCAGCGACTTTTTATTGTCACTGCTGAAAGTGTGACTTTCAGTGGCGACTTTTATTGTCGCTGCCAAAAGTGTCAGTTTTTTCAATTACTTTTTTTTCATAAAAATTATTTTTTAAAAAATATAATATTTAATCTCTCAAAATATTAAATATGATACTTATAATAAAGAAATAAAATAAGGTCATAAGTTTTCATTTTTACAGGGGTTATGTTTAAATTGGTATTTTGATTTAAAATGAATGATGCATCCACCATTTTATTGTACACAAACATGCAAAGTGAAGGAGTATTAAATATTTCAATTTTGATTTCTTTATCATTGTTGTGTGTACTTAAAAACAATCATTCTAACTAATTTAATATCTAAAATATAAAAAATATATTAGTAGTTTTTATTGTATGATTATAATCAATTGAAGAGAATAAAATATATGAAAGTTAATTAATTAGTTATAAAATATTGATAAATTTAATTAAATATAGCTTAGAATCTACACTTATTTAATTATAAAATATGTATATGATTCAACCCAATTTCTTTCTACCTCATAGTTGCAAAACAAGAATGAAAGAAAAATGTTATACTTCAAAAAAGAATAAAATAAGTCAAAGAATATGTGCTTCTCATATGCTATTATAGTTTGACAAAATAACTTTCTAAATCATACACTCTAATAAAAACACAATTTAACGAATGTTAGTTAAAAAGAATGTGAATGGTTCATATATTAGGTTACATGAGATTTTTTGTTCTTTCATACCTTGCTTATGATATCCTTATAGATAGATTTTATGTAATGACACTTTTTATCTAAAAAAAATCATAGGACTCTGGATGTCAAACCCCTTAATATTCTGATATTTGCTATATAATAAATGTGTCGTTCAGATGGCAAACATAAATAGTGAAACTATACTGATAATACAGAAAATCCTCATCTAGGTTGAAAAATACATACAGAGTACAAAAGAAACAAATTCCACAACTAAAGATAACCAGTTGTAATTCCCGACTATGACTGGACCTTCCTCTGCCAGTAATTACGGTTTTGCCCTTAGAGCCGCTGTCCTTTGCTGGAATATTTTTAGATGTTGAAAAAGGGTGAGATTCGAATGAATCTCAGTAGTAATATACAATCAATCATATAAAATGCGATAAATAAATATGCAATGCACCATGGTATATAAAATGCTAACTCATGTTGTATGCATACTGTCCAAGGCCAAACGACTGTTTGCAACCCCGGCTAAACTCGTGTCCATGGTCAAACGATATGTTTAGACCCTGGCTTATTCGCGTGTTGTGCCACAGGCACTGTCATGTTACAGAAAATGATATACACAACATATAAATAATCACATAGTATATGAGAGAAAGAATTACTACCTAAGTCCCTTTTCGGTCCAACTATTTATCCAAAACTTTTTCTCCGGCTCGGGCTATTACAAATCTTATAAATTAAAATTAACAAGTAATAGTTATTACTTGTATTACTACTGCCTTTAATCACATTCTTCTGATTATCTCAGTTTCAGTGGCTTATACACTATATAATTTTGCATAGTGTAATTTTTCTATTCTTTAGCAAATTGGCATATTTTTCAATTAACTTTGAAAAATCATAACTAATTCTAGAAAAATCAAAATTGACTGGGTCCAAAGCCTACATGAAGCTATTGAAATATATTTTCATAGAAAAATATCAAAATCTACCCAGATTTACCATATTACTCCTAGAATTTCCCGAAATACCCCTATTTTAGATTAGTCTCCAGAAACATAGCATGACTTTGAAAATCTATATCTCCTAATATACTTGTCCAAAAATTATGTTCTACCCGTCAAATTAAAGATATGGATGTCTACTTTAAATCTGGAAAGTTTCATAATTTTTGTGGCAAGGTTTGATGTTCCAAACGTTCGACACAAACAAACTGTTTTCCAGAAACACAGTTTGAGAGCAACTGACTTCAAAAATTCATATCTCTTAGTATACTAATCCAATTAACACAAAATATATACCAAATTAAAGCTAAGACTATGTAATTAAATTATGGAAATTTTCATGGCCATTGGAAAAGATTACATAATTCAAAAACACCACGAAATCAACTTCTAGGATCTGGACGTTCAGGATTGCACCTGTTTCTAAACCCATCTTTCAAAAATCATAACTCTCTCTACAGATATCCAAATGATACATTCGACCACTCATTTTAAAACTTGTTATGTCTACTATCTCTCTGTAAAGTTTCGTAAATAATGGACGTGATTTGGGTGGTCATAAAGCCACACGAAATTGACTGACTCTGATGAACATCAGTTTTGGACAGTATAACTTCAAAAATTGATAACTTATTCGTTTTGACACCAAATTGAGCTCTTCTTGATTCTATTTCATACTACACATCCTAAAATTTCCATATCAAAAAGAACCAGATGAAAACTCCATCTGTAGCCTCCGTTTGAGCTTCTGAAAGTTTCCGATAAAACCTCTGTTTTCCGGCGACCAAAACAGAGTTGATAAAACTGATATGTAGCCATGCTTTTGGACTCAAATCTCAAATATTTTGACTCTACATACTCCTAAACATGTTCCTGGGGTTTAGGGACATTATTTCAGAATCAAAAACATCACAAATATCACCCAAAATCGTCACAAAATCACTGGTTTCGGTGACAGCAACTTTCCGACGAATTTTCTGAATTCCAGCAGAAGAACAACCCCAAAAAGCTACTGAAAACAGCCTCAAATCTACTGGAAAAGGAAGATAAGGATATATGAAACTCACCTATGTTAGCTTATGGTGCTGCATGTGAGTTTTGAAGCTTCTTCTTTCTTCCACCGATCAACTCTCTCACTCACATCTCTCTCTCTCTGTTTTTCTGTTTTCTGTGTTTATGTTTCTGTTTCTTCTCTTATGTTTCAGTTCCTGCATGAATGTTGAATGGAGAGGGAAGAGAGAGTGATTTATTTACAGTGAGGTGTACTGTGTGCTGTACTTGTGTGCTGTATCCTTGGTCAAATGGGAAGAGAAGGAGTAACGTAAGTGTCATTGTTTTGAAGGTGTATGTGTAGGTATGTGTGTGGTACATGTGTGTGTTTGTTGTGATGGGAAGGAGTGACAATGCATGGATGGTTTTATACGTGTGTGTGCTGTCAAGTGTGGGTGTGTGTGTTTTTATACACATATAGGTATATTTTTATCCTATTAATTACACACACTAGGTCCTAATTTTTCCCTTTGTCAAATTTAAGTTTCCTTAAATTTT
The DNA here is from genome assembly GCA_037074505.1 of Albizia julibrissin. Classification (NCBI taxonomy): domain Eukaryota; kingdom Viridiplantae; phylum Streptophyta; class Magnoliopsida; order Fabales; family Fabaceae; genus Albizia; species Albizia julibrissin. The sequence goes on along the minus strand of CM073483.1, from coordinate 36,183,085 downwards.
GTAGGTTCCATAAATTGGCTTACTATCTAATTTCCATAAATTAATCCTTACATTAAATTTTGGGATGTTACACTAGAGGACAATTTTGTCAATGATTTTAGGTCATGGAAGAAGACAAATAAAATATATTATTTAAGAGGACTTCCAACTATAACTTTAATCTTTTATATAATTTGAATAATCAAAAGTATATTTTAGATTTATTAGTAGTTTTCCTCTTAGGATATTATTCTACATGAGTTGTCAAATAGGATCTCAAGGATATTATTTAATATCTTATTATTATATCAATGATTTGATAGATGACATCTTATCCTCAATAACTTTGAATATCTTAAAATATTTTTTTAAAAAAAATATTTTGATTAGTATTATTTAATGCTTTATTTTATTTATTTTTATATAATAATTTTTTATTTTTTAGATATAAATTAAATGCAAACTCATTTATTGATTTATTATATAATATTCTACACTCAATATAAAAAATAAAATTTATCAAATTAATAATATTATATTAATTAATCAATATTTTTATCTATATGGAAATATTATAAATATTATATTAATAAATAGATATTTATATTATATTATATTATATTATATATATATATGTTTATATGAATATATTTTTTTATATGTAATTTTAGATATGAATATATATATATATGTGTGTGTGTGTGTGTGTGTGTGTGTGTGTGTGTGTGTGTGTGTGTGTGTGTGTATGTATGTGCGTAATATTCAGTTATGTGTGTGTATATATTTAATTATGCATTTACTTGATGGGATTTCCTCCTAGCTCACATGGTAGAGGTTCAAGACAACATCCAAAATGTGGGGGGTTCGAACTTGGTGGAGGCACATTTGGGAGGTGAAAATATAAAGTGATGATGTGGCACGACGTGGCATGTGGTGATGATGTGGCATATGATATTGCAGGTGGGTGGTGACATGGGCTGATATGATTGGTGATAGGTGTCATAGATGCTGATGTGGCTTTATTTATTATTTTTCCCTTATTTTCTAAATATTGACTTTCAACGGCGACATTTAAAGTCACCGCTGAAAGTACCTCTTTGGTAGCGACATTTGTCGCCGCTGAAAGTATACTTTCAGCGGCGACTATATTTGTCGCTGCCAAAACTTTCAGCCACAGTCGCATCAGCAACGACTTGGCGACGACTTTTTGTCGCCATTGAAAACTTTTGGCGGCGACTTTTAGACTTTCAGTAGCGACTTTTGACGGCGCTGAAAGTCATTTTTTTTGTAGTGTATTTGAATTTAAAATGGTTTAAGCATGCTTAGGATTATTGTGCTAGTTATGATGTTGTTAATGGTATTCTAAGTATTATTTAGTTTTCATTTATACATTTAAGGCTTAAAGAACGTGAGATTTCTCATATTTTGTGTCAGTCACCCCTACATTTTTTCAAGGCTTGACAGAAGCAATCATCTTAATCACTAGATGATGCATCCTATCCTTTTAGTGGCATTGTTCAAGAATCTTGATTACTTTTTCCTAGGGATTGGCAGGTCATAGTTAATTATGTACCTAGAGAGAAAAACTCTCTCATTATCCGTTAGCTAAATTCTCACATAGTCGTATAGGTAATTTTTGTGTTCTTGATCACCCTCCATCTATGTCATTAGGAAGGTGATGAAATATAGTTTGGTTTTGTTTGTTTTCTCTGTTCTCTTTTGTGTGTGTGTGTGTGTGTATTTTTGAGTTATAGAATATAGTTTTCACTAAAAAAAAACCATGTTCAGCCCATGTTGATCACTTTAGCTGTTACTAGAGGCTGGAAGTCCCAGTAGAGGAGATGTCAGTATACTGTGAGTAACAAGCCCAAAGTATATTTAGGCCTTCGCCCAATCAATGAAACTAGTTCAGTGTTGTTGCTGGACTAAATGTTGTACTCTCTAAGTGATTAATGAATGAAAAATCACTTTCATCTCCAAATTCTCTCTGTAATCAGGAACTCGATCAATGTGCCGGTGATAAAAGAGAGAAATGAAATACAATAAATTCACTTGCAAAATCATGTTTTAGTGGGAAAAAAAACATTATCGATCATTTAAAACAAAATTGGATTTTGGGGGGAAAAAAGGATGTCAAGTATATAAATGAACCAAAATTTAAGATAGATTAATGTAGTTTACTCAAAATTGTACACTATATATAACCATCCATCGACATATACTTTTAAGGGTTGATGTATGATTGCAAACAAATGTTGAAGAATAATGGAATAAAGGACAGGCATTTTTTATTTTCTTCTTGTTCAATGTCAGAGACAATCATTCGAGGAACTGTACTAAATATGGACACTTAATGTTCCAATTAAGATTTGAATATTGGTTCCCTATATTGTGAAAGACTAAACACTTCTAGTAGACCTAACATTCTGACAGTGGACAAAGAGAAAGCAGTTGTAGTCATGTAGAAGTGCAGTGCGTCTCATTTGCCTTTATTTAGTTTCAATTAAGAAAGGCATAGTTGGTTTCATATTTTCAAATAAGCCCTTCTTTTGGAGCAAGACAACAACTTCAGACATTGTCGGCCTTACTGCAGCTGATGCTTGGGTGCAAAGCAAACCAATCTCTATGATTTTCTTTACTTCTTCTGCACCATACTCATTTGGGCCTAAAGTATTGTCCACCAACTCTAAATGCATGCCTCTTTCATATAGTTTCCATGCCTAACAATTGGGGTTAAAAGTTAAATAAAACCGGGATAGAAATGCAAGGAACAAGCTTAGTTTAATTTTTAAAGGTTTTATTAGTTTTAGATACTCAAATAAAAGAAAACAATATCTATTTCATAAGATCTCATCAAAAGTGGTACTGTTGAGTTACTAAAAGAATTCCCATGCCAAAATTTTTTCAAAGACAGTATTTTTAAGTACTAATATGATAAATTTTCTTACCTTTTGAAGGAGGAATTCACCTTCAGCTTCACCATTGACATTCAATTCTTCACTTTTTCGACCGCTGATGATTTCTAAGACTACAACACCATAGCTATATATATCAACCTTCTCAGATAATTGGCCATTTATTGCATACTCTGGTGCTGCATATCCTCTGATAAACATATAGCATTTATGACATAATTCATCATATTATTAACACAAACACATAAACACAACCATATAAATTTCAAGACAACAAAATTTGAAATAGATGAGAATAAGCATGATGCCATATCATGTGGAACATAGATATGATGAATTATTTCCTGAAGTATTCACGTTTTACACAGACAAAAAGCTATAAAAAAAAAGAAGTTAAAACTATTTATTGATACAATAGGAGCATTCTGTTGACCTAAGCATATATTTTATCTGCATATAATATATACTACAATAAAAGTTAATTAAAGAAAATCAGGTAATTTCAACTTACAGTGTTCCTGCAAATCTTGTGCTAAAATGAGATTTATCTTCAGGTAAAAGTCTTGCTAACCCAAAATCAGCAATTTTAGGTTGAAGATCATCATCCAAAAGGATGTTATTAGACTTTATATCTCTATGTATTACACGGGTATGGAATTCCTCGTGTAGATAGGACAAACCCCTTGCAGTGCCTAAAATTATATCATACCTTTGCTTCCATCCAAGGGAACCTTTCATTTTACCTGTTATCAGGTTTACACAATGTAGAGAAAAGAATAAAAGTGATCCTCAAATGTCTCTAGCAAGAGGAAATAGCCATAGACTTTTACTAAGTCCATCAATAAATTTTTATATGACATAGAAATAAGCTTGTTAGAAGAGTCAATTACATGAAATTGAAAATATATCCACATGTTATAATATCATGAAGATATCATATAGCTAATACTTAAAGAACAGTAAATAAATTTAGATAGGTTCATTGGTGTTTACCAAATAAGAATTTGTCAAGGCTGGTGTTTTTCATGTATTCATAAACAAGAATTCTCTCACTTCCTTTACTGCAATATCCAAGAAGTCGAACAAGATTCCTATGATGAACATTACTTATAAGCTTCACTTCACTTTGAAACTCTTCCTCCACTTTATTGGAGTGACGTAAAGTTAATTTTTTAACTGCAACTACTTTCCCGTTCTTCAGAGTTCCCTATTCATGATGATCAAGAATTTCAATCCTAGTGTTATGATCCCTTCGTACTTCAATTTCTTAAATATGTGTTTTTACAACACTACATAAAACTCACATAGAAACATTATCCTTACTTGGGGAACATGATCTAAATCAAAATTTATAGCTACCTTATATACTGCACCAAATCCTCCTTCTCCAAGTTTATTTTCTGCACTAAAATTTTTTGTTGCAAACTTCAAATCCATGTAACTGTAATTAATTGCACCTTTCAATTTGCTTGCGCCAGTTATGTCTCCTGTAAGAAAAACATTAGTCATACTCTCTTAAAAATTAAAACAAAAACAATCAAGGATTCATCCTTCGTAGAGAGATGTATATATGTGCGCACGCGCAAGTGAAAGTTCATAACTCTTTCTTTCATGGAAAAAGTGAAAATCAGTGCATCACCCAAAACATTAAAGTGATACAGTAAATGTTAATGGCTTCATAGTCTAGTGGTATGAAAGCCCCTAAAAGTGAAAGGTTGTGGATTTGGTCCCGCTTGTAACTCTAGGCCATTTGATTGGAGGAAAAGGGAGGGGAAAGAATTTATAAGTTGGATTTAAAATAAAATTAGGGAAGTGGGGTTATGAAATTTTAATAAATATAAGATATAAAATTAAAGAAGAAAAAAATTAATTAAAAACTTTCAACCCCACTTCTCTAATTTTTTTTAAAAAAATCCAATTCATAACAATTTCCCCTCCTCTCCTCTCCCCTCCCCTCCAAATCACTCGTACAAAACTAGCCCTTATCTACCCTTTTAACTAAAAAATGCATTAAATGAAGACTTTTCAAAAGTTGTTTACCTCCGGTCGGAACCCTTTTAGGGCTTTTTGGTGGTCTAATCCAAAGAAAAAGTGCAAGGGCAACGAAAACAAGTAATATTCCTCCAACAATTCCACCAAAGATGGCCCCTTTATTGCTTGAACCTTCACATGAAAATTGTCTAATAAAATCAAACCAATGACAAGAGATGAATATAACAGCATAAGATTCAAAATTACACAAAAGCAAATTAAATCGTCATTAAATCTTCAAATGAACCATACCATGTTTATCATCCATGGTAGTGACGACATCAATGATCTGGTAATTATGAGGAAAGAAGGAAGTTGTGGAGTATCTCATGAAGCAACCTTGGTCGAAAGCTCTACCATTTGAAGTGGGAAGACAAGTCTGTATATTTCTGTATCCAACACTTAAGCAATTAAGGCATCCACTTTGTGTTATAGTTTCTGTACACTGAACAAAGGCATATATAGTTGAACCATTATTAGGCACTTGTGTCTTTGTGGCTGCGAAAAAACCAGTGATTATTGGTACTTTCTTTTGGAGATTCATGAGCAGTTTTTGTACAGCTGAGGTAAATGCAGTGGCTTCTACTGTAGTTGTATTCCCACACAATGCAGCATTGAAAGTATCCGTTGCTCGGTCAAAGAAAGGACTCGCATCATACCTCAATATAATATACACCAAAAAGTTTCCCATATCAATTTTCCAAGTTCACTATGGATTTCACAATATGAATATATAGAAAAATCATCGTGAGCATCTTTCGATTACTTTAATATGTTCGATATCTTCAGTTGATTAGTGATTACTTTAATTAATATAGTATACTTTTTTTAATACTCCTCTAGTGCTTAAAGTAAGGCCTAATTAACTAATTTGAGTGTATTAAGGATGTTAGTTAAGTTACTTAGATTGATATTCTCTCCAGCCCTTAATGTAAGACCTATTTATATAATTTGAGTAGATTAGTTAAGATAATTAATATAATATATTTTTTTCTAAAATATCTTAATCATCTTCTTTAATTGACTCTCTCGCTCTCCTAATTGATTATTATTGAGAGAGTATCAAAGAGCTAATTTGGGAAAAAAATAGATAAAAATGTGAAATAAGTCTTACATTTAGGACAAATACCAACTCTCTAATTAGATTCTACATCATTAAGGACCAAGAGGGAGGGAGTATGTTTTTTTTTAAACACCCTAATCATCACCCTTAACTCCCTTTATATATCTCTTTCTTACTTGATAATTGCTGAGAAAGCATTAATAAAGGTAATTTTAAAAAGTATTACTAAATATAAGAAATATGCCTTACATTCAAGAGCAAAAGCAACTCTCAAATTAGCTCCTACATTAAGGTTCAAAGAAGTATATCAAAATGTAATTTTGGTAATATGCATTGTGTATATAGAGTTTATGCATTGTCTTGATATCATTTTCTTGCTATTTTGGAGGCCCTTACCATCGGTTTTGATTCAGAACCCCTCATCTTCCCTTCCTATCCTCTCCCCTCCTCTTCTCTTTTTTTATCTATTAGATCAACATTTTAATAGGTCATATTTGATCTTTTATAAAATTATTATTAAAACTTTAAATCATAGAAAATAAAAATAATTAATTAAATATAAATCGATAAATTTTGATATGAATAATTCAATATTACAATAAAAAAATTATTTTATATAAAAGTAAATATAGACTACTCAAATGTTGATTGTATGGTTAAAAAAGGAAGAGCGGTTTGGAGCCCGGCCCTCTTATTCATGTCCCATCCTCTTCCCTCCTCTTCTCATTTTATAATTGTTAGATCAACACTTAGATTGACGTTTGAATAGTTTAAATTTAATTTTTTATAAAATTATTATTAAAATATTGAACTATAAAAATAAAAATAATTAATTAAATGCAAATGGCTAAATTTTAGTATGAGCTATTTAATACTAAAATAAAGAAAATAAAATTAATTTTTAATACAAAACTAAAGTTGGACCATTTAAATGTTCCTCTAATAGTCAGAAAATGAAGAGAAGGAAAGAGGATGGCAAGAGAAAAGGAGGGATTTTGAACTGGCTGATTATAGGGGCTCCATCTCTATCTAAATATAATATAGTCGTATATAAATATTTTTTTAATGATTTGTCATCAACCACGACTGGCCAATGGGGAATCAGTTTCCCTACTCATCCTTTTGGATGAGCAAGGAGACCTAGATTGTAATATCCTGAATTTTGGGACTAGAGGCATAAAATTAAGCCTGGATTAAGTGGACTGCTAGATCCTGATTTAGCAAATGTCCCTATGAGGTATGTTTAAATTCCCCAAAATTCCTTTATATCATTAGATATTAAAAGGAATTATATTGGTAAGCTAAAGAGCTCGGGGAATAACAAAACGAAGTGATTGGAAGTCACACACAACATAGTGAAGTGGAACACAAAGTAATTTTGCCACCGGTGACATTCCTGGTGTGACAGTGGTGATTGTGTGACATTTTTCGATGGGTAAATGATGGTAAAAAGTTATGAAACTTTCCATAATGAAAGTAAACTTATCAAGCTTTAATTGGATAGGTCATATAAGTCATTTAGAGTTATACACAAAGAGAAATGAATTTTTGAAGTTAGCCCGGCGAAATTAATTATTTTCTGGGATAACATTCAAAGATTAAAATTCTGGGAAGATTAAGCTTCTAATTGGCCAAATTTTATATTTTTACTTAAAACTAGACTCAATAAGGGTTGCATAGCCTTTGAAACCACCCAAATTGGATCTCTACACAATTAGATATGAATTTTTAAAGTTTAATGAAAATTCTGCCAGATTGGATATTATATGCAAAAATTCAATTTTTTGGCCAATTAGAAGTTGACATGTGGCAGATGAGTTGGCTGATGCATTTATCCATTAATTCAACATCATCTTCAGCCATTTTCTGCGTGAAACAACCAGAAGAGAAAGAATGAAGGTTCAGAATGAAAATGGAGAAACGAGGAGAGAGAAAATTCTAACCTCCGAAACACTGTCGAAACGGCGTCCTCTCTCAAAGTGCCCTTTAGCAAACTTCTTCTACTCGTCGCAAGCTTCATTTATACGGTTTCAGATTTTTGTTTGAAGGTGGTTGGCGCTGTCTCACCGGCCGGAGTGTTGCCGGAATTCCAAACTGTTTGCGGAAATGAGTAGAGGTAAGCGTAAGCTTCCTTTTTAACCGATTGGTTTGTCGTTTGGATGAGTAGAGGAAGTTAGGTACTGTTCATGCTGGTTTAAAATGGTGTTTTGAATGGCTAAATGATGTCCAATGGATGTCTAAATAGCTAATTATTTGATTAGAAGTAGAAAAGAAGTGATTAAGCCAAAGAAAACAAGAAAACAACATAGTTTTTCTGAGAACCCTAAATTGAGGTTCTGTGTGTGACGTGGTGATGCATTTAGAATTTGATAATTTTGATGCTTCCATTGGCTTTAGGAGGCAAAATTGTGTAGGTATACAAGTGTTCATGATTTTTGGATGCTTGTGTATGAATTTGGGAATTTATGAAATAGAGTTGTTCATGTTGTTGATTATGCCATGTTTGCACAGTGACGTTGTTCGAGCTGTTTGATATGGTAAACCTTGTCCAAAAATTCTGAAATTTTCCATACTTATAGTATACATGTGGAGCTTTAATTTGATATATAGTTTGTAATTTTTGGATAAGTATAGTAGGAGATATGAATTGTTAAAGATATGCCATGTTTTCTGGAAAGAATATGAAATAGTGATGTTGTGCGAAATGTTTCATAGGGCAAAACTTATCCAAAAATTCTAAAACTTTTCAGAGTTAAAGTAGAGACATATAGATTTAATTAGATGGATATTTTGTAATTTTTGGACAAGTATATTGGGAGATATGAATTTTTGAATGTCTGCCCTGTTTTATGAAAAGAAACCTGAAACAGTGTGGTTGGACGAAATTTTGGGATTTTTGTGGTTGTGGTGGCCAAAATTTAGTATTTGTATGTGAAATTATATTCAAATATCTTCACATAAGAATTAGAACCACTCAATTTGGAGTTTCCTAGAATTAATGGTGAATTTTCAAAGTTAGTCGTGTTAACTGAAATTTTGAAACAGAGATTAGGAAGGGTAAATTCCATGTTAAAGTGTTCACATATAGCTAATGGCTATATGTTCCTTTGAAAATAGACCTAAAGAGGGTTGAATAGAGCATTGAATCATGGCTCTAATAATGTGATTGGTTATATAGGGCCATGAAGTGACAAAGAAGAAGCAATGGTTGGCGGATCAAAAAACAAGAAGAGAATGACATAAAGTCCGAGAGGTAGTGAACTTACCTTTTCTGCATGTATGTGATATGTATGTCTTGCATTGATTATGTGACTGCTTTGCCTATTTGTGTGGAACATGTATGATTGGTTGAAGCTCTGTTATATTTGTGCAATGGCCATATGTATGTCATAACATCGAGCATGCAGTATGTCATTATGTTGGCATGAAATAGTGTAGGCAAGCATGTCATGCATTCATATATATCTGGCATGCATAGTGGTAATGTCTGCTACTGAGATTCTCTCGAATCTCACTCCTCCCAACCAATCATTTAGACAAGTGAAGAGTGCAGGAAGATATGCATCGAAGGAGATATGAAGGTAAAGTGAAGATCGTAGTGTAAGGCACTACTATATATATTTGATATAAGAGTGTGGTGATTATGTACAATTATACATTTGATGTATACGTGGCTATTGAAAATAAGGTATTGCATAGATCATTCAGATCTGATTTTGTTTACTTTTTATTTTTTTTAAAAAATTATTTTAATAGGTACATAATTTAAAATAAAGATAATCTCTTAACTAATATTTTTTCAAAAAATGATTTTTTATTTAAAAATTATCAATTTAAACAAATAAAATCTGGACGGTCCTTAGGACGAGCTCTCCCTGCTCCTCCAAAGGACGAGCAGGGAAAAGGGTTCTGGCCGGCAGAGGTCAATTGATTAGTAACCGACCAATCAAATTAAAGTTGGGTGACAGAGTTTTGTAAGTATGTAAGAGATATTCCTCCGGTCCTATTGTTTAACAATTTTCGAATACATCCCCATAATTAAACCCCGGTCACATAGTCCATTCCGATTCTTTCTTCTGTTAATAAAAAAGGAAAAATGATAAATAGGTCTTGTACATGGTATTTAATAACATAAATCCCATGTGAGAAATAAGTTACTAAATTACAAATGAGTTTTGATGTCATACCAAATTACCAATTAATGAAGTATATGCAATTATACATTACGGTGTACTTTATGAAATTATTTGCAAAACTTCCCCTCTGCCCCGCTAAGAAAAGAACTAGTGTAACTTTTGGGGAACTAGTTTAGTACCTGAGGAAGCAGCCGTCATAGACAACATGGCCACCAGGGGCGCCGGTGGGGCAGCTTCGGATTTCCACAGCGGCTACATCGAAGCAAGCGAGACAATCGGTGATGGAGAGGTAGTTTCTGCACTGAAAAAGAGTGGATACGGGGCTTCCTCCACCACTTTCCTGAACCTTGGCGAAGTGCTTGTTTTGGTCTCTAACCTGTTCTCTGATGTCCCGAAACGTTGCGTTTAGGTTGTTATTGAAGACAGACAAGTCAGAAATGACGAAAGGGTCGAATGGAGTGCACCCAATGGTAAGAAGATGGGTCTGTGGGTCTGAAATAATGCTTTTAAAAGCACAACCTGACCAAACTATGAGAGTAAACAAGGCAAGGTGATAAGAATGTTTAAACATGCTTGATTGAGAGAAAGAAGATGAAGAAAGAAAGAGAGGTCAATGGACCCTTATTAGCTTGCTTCTATATGGAGTGAGGATAATAACGAAAAAGGAGGGTCTTAGTGTTTAAAATAGACGGCAACCACATGATATTTTCAAATATATCTCTTGAAAAAGGAAAATGACGATTATTTTAATTTTAAGGGGTACCTGATGTGTTTTGCCCGAAAAAAAAAAGGGGTACCTGATGTGACCAGACAAGACTTTTATGTGTGGCTGATGATGAGGCGATGGAACTTAATTTTTAAAAAACAAAAAACAAAAAGAAGAAGAAGCAGCCTTTTTACACCGGTTAAAATGGCTTTTTAACAACAGGCAGGGAATCAGCGTAGATACGATCTGTATAGAAAGTCGATTAATTTTACGCGGGGTATTAAGCCAACGTAGAAAAGGCTATTCGAAAACAAAACAAAACAAAATCTAGTCATGTGAGAAAACGTAGCTTCACATATCAGAATCAGTAAATCGGTGTTTACGCTTTTGTTTACCGTTGGATCAAGCTGAAATTTAGTCAGAAAGTCTAAAAAATATAGTTCGTCTTTTTTGACGGTGAGATTGTCGTTTCGAGACTTGATGTAAAATAAAATATGTTTGTGGTTGAAACTTGATGTAAAATAAAATATGTTTGTGGTTGGGATGCTTTTTTGATATTTTCAGCTACCTTGTTTTCTATTGTTGCTTGTAGCTTTGGTTGTTTGGCTAAATGGTTGCACGTGTTTATATATATTTTGTTAAGATTCTCTTATACCATATTTTGATTATGGATCATATTTTCATTAGTGGAGATGGCCCGTGGATTTTACTCGAGTTGAGGGGTTTTCCACGTTAATAATTCTAATGTTTTTGGTTATATTTAATTTCTGTCATATACTTATTTATTTATTTTCTCATAGACTCTTGCAAGTCATAGGAAGATCTAACACCCGCTGTGCCCTTCCCAACACTTTCTACATCGGTTGTCATGCACTGGAGTAGATAGTACACTATCTGCTGAAGACCTTGAATTTAGTGGCATAAGATGATGCGCACTAGGTTTAGAGTTCATTCCCTATTACTCATCAAGCACTACGCCTGTCGTCCAGATTTTAAGATATTACACTGTCTGAAGATTGAAGTTGGATCCATAATAAGGAAAACACATATTTTTCCCCCGCCCCTTCATCTCATTTCTAATTTGGACTGATGCAGGAATTGTATAATAAACCCGAAAAGTATAGGAATTGAGCAGCTAAAATATTAAAGGAACTTGTGTCTACATCCTTAGTTATAAAAGGTTGATAAGCTAAAACCTCCATAAGAGTTTATCAGACTCTTGCAACCTCCTATATTCTATCTAGAATATAAAAACACAAGCAAAACCTTGTCAATGAGATTTTTCATTCATTACTTTATCATCCCATAGTCTGAAAATAACCAAGTAGAAGTCCATCTTTAACTAAAGAAACTTTCGAACAACTCAAAACATTTAAAAAGATACCCTAAGATATTCTAAAGATATTGAGAATAAGATGTCATTTATAAAATTTAAATCAAGGATATAATAATAAGAATAAGATATTTTATTTGTGTTCCTCCACAACCTGATAGTATTGACAAAATTGCCCAAGGAAATCCTATCATGGACCTTCAACTTAAAAATATTAAAGTCATGACTAGTACACCAAAATAGATTCCATCCACAATACACGCCCACGCGTCTGGTTTCAATTTCTCTTTACTCCCTTTCACTCTCACTCATCTGTCTCCTAACCCTATTCCCATTTCTCTGCTTTGCTTTGGCTTCCACAGCTTATGAAAATTCGAATCTTCAATGCTGCATTATACCTTTGATTCATAAAAATTGTCACTTTTGGAATTTTGACACAAATCAAAGAAGTCTTCAAATAATCCATCTATTGTAAATTTAATTTACTATTACCTTACTAGAATACCTTCAACTTAAAGTCAACCTGACTATATCCCTTCTTCACGTAATAGGACCAGTGTTTTTTTTTCTTTTTGTTGATATTAATTAAATTGTATAGGTGTTAATTGTTATCAGACGATACAGTATCACATGGGGTTTGATTATAGATCATAGAGCCACACACTATCCTTAGTTTGACAATAAACAACAAAATATTTCATTAAATCTAAACAAATATCTTTCATGAAAAGAATAGATCTGACATACACACACATAAGGGAAGGGGATTAACGTGTTGTAGCATCTTTTGTTTGAGATTGGTTCGAAATATAGTTATATGTGTTTGGATATTTAGTTTCATCTTTGTAAAGTTCTTGGGTAATAAAAGGGAGAGATAAAAAAAGGGTTAGTAAAAGAATACAAAGTTATTCTTTAATATTCTCTCTAGTTGGGATCCAAGTATGAAGGATGATAAGCTTAAGTCTGTTGCTACTATTAGTCAACATCAAGTTGACTCGACGCTTGGGCAAGTTTAGGAGCAAGAGTTGAATGCAAAAGAGCTTAATGCACACCAATCACCCAAGGTTGCAAAGAGAAGTTCTCTTTACTCTCTTCAATTCCTTGAACTAATTCCTTCTATTATTCAACCCCACCTTTGCCTCCTGATCTTAAGTATGCACTCCTTGAGCATGATAATAAACTGCCTGTGATTATTTCTAATAATTTGTCTTGTGATGAAGAGGCTAAATTGCTATGTGTCTTTAGGAAAAATAAGGAAGCCATTGGTTGGAAATTAGCAGATATCCTAGGGATTAGTTCATCTATATGTACTCATACAATTTTGCTGAATGAGGGTTGCAAGCCTGTTAGACAACCCCAAAGGTGACTTAATCCATTGATCTTAGATTTTGTAAAGAAAGAGATCACCAAGTTGATTAGCAGTGGGATTATATATCCTATTTCTAATAATGAGTGGGTTAGTCCTATTCAGGTGGTTCCCAAAAAAAAGTGGGCTTACTGTTGTTAAGAATGAGCAAAATGAGTTGATTCCCACTAGAGTATAGAATACCTAGAGGGTATGTATTGATTTTAGAAAACTTAATGATGCCCACTAGGAAGGACCATTTCCCCTTACCCTTTATTGACCAAATGCTAGAGAGATTAGCAGGAAAGAGTCACTATTGCTTCTTAGATGGTGTTTTAGGTACTTTCAAATTCTCATAGTTCCTGAGGATCAAGAGAAAACCACCTTCCCTTGCTCCTTTGGAATTTTTGCTTATAGGAGGATGCCTTTTGGTCTTTGTATTGCCTTTTGGCCAAGCATTGATCCAATAGCACTGTTGGAACCAAAAGTAAGGTCTCTAAGGTCATACCTTATACTTTAAAAACACTGGACAATGTTTAGATTAATTACACAACCACTGAGAAAGAGTTGTTTGCAGTTGTGTTTGCTTTAGATAAATTCAGACCATATCTAATTAACTTTAAGTTTGTTGACCTTACAAATCATGCACCTACCAAGTATTTGTTCAAAAAACCACAATTTAAGTCTCGATTGCTTTACTGGGCTTTTCTTATGTAGGAGTTTGATATTGAGATCAAGGATCAAGCTGGAGTGGAGAACTATGTGGTAGATCACCTTAGTCGGCTTCTTAATAATACAAGGGAAGTTAATTGTCATGCTTTAGTGTGTGATGATTTTCCTGATAGTGCTTTATGTACTGTGGAATTGAAAGAACCATGGTTTGCTGACTTGGTTAATTATCTAGTTTTAAGGTTCATTCCTGAACATTTGTCTCCATTTCAGGTGAAGAAACTAAAGAGAGAAACCTAGTACTATGTATGGGATGAAATATACCTATGGAGAATGTGCAGCAACAAGATAATTCGAAGATGTGTACCAGAGGAAGAATTCCAATCCATCTTCTCTACTTGCCATTCAATGATTTGTGGTAGACACTTTAGCGCTAACAAAACCTCTAGGAAAGTGTTAGATGTTGGATTTTACTAGCTTACTCTATTTAAGGATGTGTATATGTATTGTAAGACATGTGATAAATGCAAACAATTTGGGGGGTTAGGTAAAAGGCACGAGATGCCACAACACCATATGTTATTCTGCAACGTATTTGATGTATGGGATATAGACTTTCTAGGCCCTTTCCACCATCATCTGGGTTTAATTATATTCTATTAGCAGTAGATTACCTTTCTAGGTGGCTGAAATATATAATTTTATTATATATTTTTATACTTTAATAAGGAATTTTTCATAATTATTGAGCTTAAAATGCCTTTCTTGAGATAAATTGATATTAAGAGTAAATACATTAAATTAGGACTAAAAAGAGAAAAATTGTCATAAAAAGTGTAACTACTCTTAATCATTGATTTTTCTAATAATATTTGATATTGATTTAATTTTTTTAATTATAGGTACTTGAAAAATGGGATTAAAACTGAAAATGGTAGTTTGGGGTTCAAATTTCATAAATGACAATTTAGTCCCATGAATTTATAAAATGACAAAGTGGTCTCATGAAACTGTTGTGTTTTATTCTAGATCTTAGGTTAGATTTCAGGGATTTTTTGACATACAGACCAGAGCACTGCGACTTCAAAGATACATAGAGAGACCACACCATCATCCTTCACCTTCTTCCTCGCCGACGACATCGTTCACTTTCACCGTCGTTGGCGAGCTTCCTCTATCATCATCCTTCTCTACCACTAGTTTCTACACTCAAAGGTTGAGTTGCAGCAACAGCCATGACAAATCAAAACAAAGAGCAAGCGTAGAGAGACATAAAAGCTCGAGAGAGTGTGGCACGCCATCTATCCTTCCTTTCCTCCCTTCATCTTCATCTTTCAAGGACGTCGGCAACATTTAAAACTTCTATCACCATCGATCATCACGTTTTTCACCTTCTTGTCATTCGTCTACTAGGGAGCAGCACCGAACCAAGAAGAAGAGACTTTACCTAGAGCTTCTTAACTGAATCGAACCTCCTTCCACCTGTGTCATCTATCACCTCCAGTGACTCCATTATCGTCAGTGAGATTCATAGCTCGAGAAGACAGAAGCAGTGAGATAGAGAACTTAAACATGGAGAAACTGAATAGCAAATACAAGCTTTAAAAACCAGACTTGAACTCCCATCTTCTTCATCTTTGCTTCCATTGTCTCTTTACCACCACTCACTAATCTTTCACTTTTTATGGTTAATTTCATTTTCTTGTGGTGATTTTCATGGCTAGAGGTTTGATTCTGAAGGTGGTTGTGCTTCTTGATGCTATTTCCATGGGTGTTTGTGCCTAAGCTTCTCAATCCTTTCTAGTAAGAGGCAATGGTATGAATTTAGGGCTTCAATAGGGGAGTTTTTAGCTCTTTCATTTCTCTATTCCTATATTGTATTTGTGATTCCTAAGTCTTAGGATGAATTTTATAATATTAGACTGATTTATTTTGTTATGTTTGGAGATTAGATATAGCTTAAACCTTTGTTAAATACTTGACATTGTGTTTAATTAGCTTAATTATCATTTCTTTGTGCTGGTTAGTCATTGAATTGATGATTTTGTGAATATTTTGTGCTAATTTCAAGGTGGCTTGGTTAGTAGATCAATGGTGTTTTGTGTTTGCATTGTTTAATTGAAAGTGAATTTATTAATTGTATTTAACATTGGGCCTTAGTATCATTAATCTTGATTTTTCATATGGGTGGCCATTGTTAAATTAAGATTAATGAGAAAATCAAGTGGTAATGTAAGGTAACTCGATCATTAGATTAAAAGCTAAATACCATTTTTAAGTTCATTTAATTGATAGAGTGCTTAATCAACCTAAATTAGATATATTAATACTCAAGGTGGCTTGATATTAATCAATCTAATTTAGGCCTAGTCTAAAGAGTGGCCCTTAAAGTCTCTTAAAACTATTATGATTAATCTCTCATAATCATTCGAAGTGAGGATTGATTGTGCCATTGCTATGAAGGATTACTCATTCCATTATTAATCTTCTTGTTTAATTTCTTTCGTTTCATTAATTCCATCATCATTCCATTTCATATTTTCAAGAAAAATCCCAAAAAGAATTAGTTTTGAACAACTTAATTCTCAATTGCAAAAAAAGTAGTTGATAGTTAAAAATACCAAATTTTCCCATTTTTATTGTTTAATGTCAATCATTGCACTTAGTTCATAGGTAATTAATAAACGGCTCCTCAAGAGATGATTCGGGATTGCACTATATATTTCAATCATTGGTTATATTTTGAAGAGGTTACCGAGGCACTGAGTAATCACTTCTTCAGTGGGTAGAAGCCATTCCTACTAGGAAAGATGACGTCTAAATGGTCTCCAAGTTTCTTAAGTTTAACATCTTTTATAGATTTGGAGTGCTAAGGGCTATAGTAAGTGATAGAGGTACTCAATTTTTTAATAGAGTTGTCAATAATCTACTTGATAAGCTTGGGGTTACCCACAAATGTCCACAACTTTATCATCCATAGATAAATGGGAAAGTAGAAGTATCCAACTAAGATAGCAAGTCTAGAGAAGATAGTCAACCTTTATGGAAAGATTGGAGCTCAAGGTTGGAGGAAGCATTATGGGCATATAAAACTACATTTAAGTCACCGATAGGGATGTCTCCTTATCGACTTATTTATGGTAAAGCATGTTACATTCCAATAGAATTGGAGCACAAAACCTATTGGGTAGTAAAGATGTGCAACATGGACATGGAAGAATCTAGCTTAGAGAGGAAGCTACAACTACAGAAATTATAAGAGATGCGATTGGAAGCTTATGAGCGCTCCCGCATCTACAAGGAGAAAACCAAGCTACTGCATGGCTAGAAGATTTTGAGAAAGCACTTTGAAGTTGGTGACAAGGTTTCACGCTTCATACGCTTCAAGGCCCGATTTGCACTCAAACCTGGAAAATTTAACACCACATAGGAAGGGCCTTACATAGTCACCAAGGTGCATAATTTTGGGACGGTAGAGTTACTGGATAAGGCGAGTAGATCATAATTCAAAGTCAACAGACATCTCCTCAAGCTCTACCAGGCCAACGCCAAACCTCCATAAGGCCAAGTTGTCCTTTCCTCTTTCTATCTCTCATATCATGTATGTGATTGCCTATGAAATGTGTTAAACATAAATGCGTGAGATACGTATGGGTGAGGAACATTCCTACTAGTGAAGTAGGATTAGTAGTTTAGATTTTTTTTTCTTTTTTTTGTCAATTCAATATAAAACCCTTATGTACCCAATCTCTTATCCCATGTCATACCTACTCATCGCTTGCACTTTATTGATATATCCTGCATTAAGGACAATGCATAGTTCAAGTGTTGGGGGATTTTAGATAGATTGGTGATAATTGTGCATTTTTTGAAGATTTTCAAACCTTTTGAATCAAAATCATCAAATTGAATGATATTTTTTCTCATATTTAGACTATTGTGCTCCTATTATAACAAAAAATTGCAGAGATTATTTGAACCTATCATGTGCAATTATAAATATTTATATTTATTATTAATTGTGATGTGTTGACTGGTTATATATTGAGAATTAGCCTAAGAAAATGGTGAGGAAAATGCTTTGTGATCAGTTAGTCTTCAGTTGGACATTGTGAATAACTCAGAAGAGAGATAACCTTCCCGCAAAGATTTTTTAGCTTTATAATTTTTAAAATTGAGTGATTAACCTCTTACACAGGTAAATCTTCAGAACTTGTCTTAATTCTTTTATAGCTACTTTTCATATGTGCATACCTTAAAATGATTGAGGCATTCATATTCTAAACCCTTATATCCCAAACACAAACCACATATATCATTATCCATTGTTACCCATTTGAGCCTATCACTCTTATTAAATTCCATTATATTGTGGTATGTTATTGTTCATGTAAATTCATTTTCTAAGCATTCTTATTTATCATATATTAAAATTACATCTTGTAGTATTGTTGCTATTATCTCTTTATTGTGGGATGCCATTCAAAATGAAAAAAAAAATTAAAAAAAACATAAAGAAAAAGAAAGGAGCAAGAAAATAAAAGAAAATATATAGCTCCTCAAAAAAATGAAAAAAAAATAAGGCATCCCTAGAAAAGTTTGTTTAGGCCTTTCTTGGAAAATATAATACCTTTCTTGGAAAATATATACCTGCAATGCACATACCTTTCTCATTTTGCATTTTCTTGGAAAATATAATAAATTCACTGAAGGTTTCATCTTTTGAAGATAGAAAAATAGTCCATGTAAATCTAGAAAAATCATCAATAATAACTAATGAGTATAAATTTCCACCAAGGCTTTTAACTCTTGCTGGTCCAACCAAGTCCATATGAAGTAGTTGAAGTGATCTGGTAGTTGTGATTTCCTTTTTGGTTTTAAATGATGACTTTGTTTATTTACCCTTTTGACATGTGTTACAAACTAAATCATTTTTAAAGTTTAATTTAGGTAATCCAATTACTAAGTCATCTTTTAGTAATTTGCCTAGTTGGTGCATGTTGACATGAGCCAACCGTTTATGCCACAACTAACTTTCATCAGCATTACTTAGAAAATATTTTTCAGAAATATTATTATTCATATCAAGAGTATATCAATTACCTTCTCTTGTTGCTCTGACTTTTGTTTTGATGTCCTTTTTCTCTATTTGTAAATCATTTTTGCTTACAATTAGGCATGCCTCTAGGTCAAATATCACCCAATTATCTTTATCTGTACTTTGACTCATACTTAACATATTATTACACAGTCCTTCAACGTAATACACGTCTTGGATTCCCTTGTTACCTTCGACTTTTCCTATTCCTACTATCTTGCCAGACTGGTTCCCTCCAAATTTTACTTTTCCTCTTTCTTTGGATTCTAACGTAGAGAAGTTTCCTCGGTTACCAGTCATATGTCAGGAGCATCCACTGTCTATATACCATTTGTTAGTTTTGGATGCTCTAAGACACACCTGCAATCAATGATAATTAAGTATTAGGTACCCATATCTTCTTGAGTCCTTTTGGGTTAGTATGAATCACTTTCTGAATATATGATCCTTTAGGTATCCATTTATAGGTTCCTATTCTTCCTTCCTTTTTATGAAAACATGAAGAAGTATAATAACCCTTTCTATTACAAAAGTTACAAGGAGCGAAGGGATTTGATATATGTACAGAATGTTGAAAATAGTTCAAATATGCTTTACCTCCTGCTTCCTTCCTTCCTTCCTTTTTATCTAATTTGGGATCATATCTGATAGCAGATCTATCATTCATAAGACGTTGAGCTTTTAAAATGACATTTAACATCTCACTTCCTTTAGTGAACCTTTCAAGAGTCTTAGTGAGATCTGTATTTTTCTTTTGCAAAATAGAACATTTTCACAACATTTTTCAGAGCTAGAAAATTTCTCAATATTTTCTTCAAGAATTTTATTTTTCTTTTTATAGCAAAACCAATTCTTTAACCATTTTGATAAACTCATAATATAAAGCATTATATTCAGACTGCAACTCATCATAAGTAGGATCAAAATTAGTTACATTTTCTTCTCCTGATTCTTCTTGAGCAACCAAACTGATGTTGGCTACTTCTTATTCATCACTATCTTTATCAGAAGAGCTATCTCCCCATATTAATGATATGAAAGCTTTCTTTTTGTTGAATTATTTGCCTTTTCTCTTTTCTTTGTTTTTCTGAAGTTCAGAACATTCTGACTTGATCATGTGCCCTAGTTTTCCACATTCACAACAGATGACATGCTCTTTGGTCTCCTTCCGGTTGCTAGTTCCTCCCTTTTGAAAGTTTCTGAAACCTTGTCCCTTCTAGTAGAATTTCTTAAATCTTTTCACTATTAGGCTCATTTTGGCATCATCAAGATCTTCCTCATCCTCTTAAGCTTTTTCTTCCTTTATTACATTCAGTGCTAGGCTTTTATTTTCCTTATCATCAATTTCTTCTAATTCTCGTTTGAACTTCAACTTACTCTCATATTTAGAAAGACTTCCAAACAGATAGGCTACTGATCGCATTGATTCTCTTTTGGCTTCTTCTATTGCTGTGACTTTCGCCTCCCATTCTTTAGATAGAATGTTTAGAATCTTCCTTACTTAGGTGTTCTAATCATAGAACTTCTCGAAAGTGCCAAGTTGATTTACCAAATGTGTATATTTGAGTTCAAACTCAGTTATAGATTCTCCTGACTTTATTCAGAGTAAATCAAATTCTGTAACAAGAATATTAATCTGATTCTCTTTTATCCTTGACATTCCTTCATAAGCTATTAACAGGGCTTGCCATATTTCCTTTGCTGTTCGAAGTTTGCAGATCCTGAAATACATCTTTTGACTTAAGGCACTTTGAATCATCAGTATTGCTTTGTTGTTGAGTGTCATGAGCTTTTTGTCGTTGTCATTGAATTCTAGTAGAGACTTAGGAACTGGTTGTCCTTCTACAATTTTGATAGGTATGTAGTTCCCATTCTGAATCACTTCCCAAAGTCCGTATTCTGTAGCCATAACGAATACTCTAAACTTTTCTTTCCAAAAGAAGAAGTGTTCTCCATTAAAACCTTGTGGTCTAGTAATTGATGCTTCATCAAGAAGAATATATTCCTTTACCCATGCTTGTCATTGGATCCTTCTTAGGTTGTTATACCTGAACAAAAAGACCTACGCTCTGATACCAAATATAAGTGCAAGCATTTCATCTAAGAAAGGGTGAATTAAGTGATTACAAATTTCTTAAATAAATAAAGATTAACAATTAATCAAAATTAAAATAGAGTTAGAGATAGAAAAATGTCACCGAAGTATATACCAATAATTTATAATGGTTTGATCACAATCTCTTTGACCTATGTCCAGTCCTCAGAACGACTATGAGATTTTCACTATATCTTCCAAGATTCAGTAGGTTCTTGGCACCTTACTACATAGCAAGTTCCTTCACTGGATACTCGCTCCCCCTTACACTTTGTAAACTAATCCCTCTCTCAAGGTCCTACTACCTTGAGAATCACCTTACAGATGAATGAAGGTATTTAAAGCTTTCTCAAAGAGTATATAGATAAAAACTGTAGTACAGAAAGTGTATTAGAAAATAACATAAAAGAATAAAGAACATAGAACTTAATGAGCATCGTTGTTGGTTGGTTGCTCTATCTTAAATGCTTCTCTATTTATAGGTAGAGGAAGTTTGAAGACCATTGTGAGTATTCAAATTTGTCCGTTAGAGAGTAAATGTAACCGCTGATGAAAGGGAGTGTTTCTGGTGTTCCTCTTTGTTATGCGTTTAATGCTTCTGTCATTTTTTTTCGCTTTTCAGACTTTTGAAGTTAATCCTTAGTTTAATTGCCTGAAACTTACTTAGTAAAAAAGGTTAGTAATGTTTAGAAATGATATAGAGATCAAGAAGTATTTCAAGATAGAAAGAATAAGTATTGAGATTCCCGAGATAATGATATTTGAACTTTGATATCTTCACTCGAGTGTGTCTGTGAATCACTTATAGTGATTCTCGATCACTTAAGTGAGGATATCAGTCACTCTTATGTGCTGGTGTTCTAATTCTTTAACACTAAGCTCAATGAAAGACATTTGAAGAAAAAGAGTATCACTCGAGTGATCACTATTAGTCACTTGAGTGGTCTTTTTGAAAACGGGTAAGCGATATCTCACTTCCAAGTCACTTCCATATCACTTACAAATTTGCAAGTGATTACGGATCACTCAAGTGATTGTTCAATTCACTCGAGTGATCTTACTTGAAAATAAGAAGTAAGTAGGGAGTGATTCTCTTAAGAAGTCTTGTCACTCGAGTATCTTTACCACATCACTCAAGTGATCTATAAACCACACTTGAGTAATCTGGCTCTCAAGGTATTTCACTTGAGTGATCTTCCTCTAATGGATATCACTTTAAGTGATCTTTCTTGCTCAGTTGAGTGATTTATTTCTTACCATTCACCAGATTACCTTTCATCAATAGCGTCACTCGAGTGCTTACATATCACTCGAGTGATATATTCCTTGCCACACATTAGGCCATCAATTATCTGTAGCATCACTTGAGTGCGTACTAATTACTCGAGTGATCTCCTTGTTTTTGTGAATTCACTTCCAATTCTTCAAAAGATCACCTATAAGTGATGTTATCACTTGAGTGCATACTCAATCACTCGAGTGATACCTTATATGCAATTATCACAAAAACTTGATCATAGAATATCAACACTTGAGTGGATTCCTAGTGGAAACAAAGTTAAAGCTTAATTTAAAACTTGCTCATATACTTATTAAGGGATTTGATCCAATTTTGTTATCATCAAAACATTATGAGGAGTAACAATGAAACCACCAAATTTTTTTTATAAAAAAAGTGAAATATATAATGGTTATTAAGCAAAACCCATCACTTATTAGAATACCATGAAAAAATAAGTGTAATACACAATGGTTATTAACAAAGAATCATGATAAATATAAACAAATAAATAACAATTCTTATGGACAAAACGTGACGTAAAGTCTAGGCACGATAACCCAAAAAACCTTACAACTTCTGTTGTCTTTTCTAGCCATCGGGAGTCATTTTTAGTGAAATGCCACAATAAAACATCTTCGTCCTACTTCTCAATGACAACCGTGTTAGTGAATACACTTGACTCTTGTCTTAGTAACTGTCGTGTGATTTGTTTTCGTTTGTGATCCCTAGATAGGTATAGTTATGATTTCCCTCATCTATTTCACATTATCCTTCTCGCATTCACTTCTAACGGTTCCTCTCTTATTTCTTGCAGTGTTCAACTCAACCGATTGTTCTGCCTTTGTGAAGCCACGACACAATAAAGCATCCAAAGTGACGTTAACCTCATTACTTTGATAGAAGGTTCCTACTCTATTGATTTTTTTTTGTAGTGACTTCAGGAGATATGGATCCCTAAGAAAATACCTCCTTTTTTGGAAGTATCTATATCTTCAAAAGTTACTTCAAAAAGATCAATAGGGATGTGATGAATAAACTAGTTTAGTTGTACTGAGAGTCATGCATGAACAAGAAAATAACTGCAACACTTGTGAAATCACAACCCGATAAAGCATTCAAGGTGACATATTAAATCACTTTTGTGTAGTTTTCTTTTTGGGAAAACCCATTATTGATTTAATCAAAGGTTCCTCTCTTGTTATAGGAAGTTTCTTGTCAACTTCATTGCTTTGACTGAAGGTTCCTACTATGTTGATATGTTTTTAAGTGACTTCAGGAGATATGGATCCTTAAGCAAATACTTCTCTCTTTTTGGAAGTATCCATATCTTTGGAAGTTACTTTGAAAGATCAATAAGAATGTGATGAATAAACTAGTTCAGTTGTACTAAGATTTATACATGAACAAGCAAATACCTGCAGCATTTGTAAAGTCACGACACGATAATGTATTCAAGGTAACATATTAAATTACTTTTTTGAAGTTATGTTTTTTTTTTGGAAAAACCATTATTGCTTTGATTGAAGGTTCCTCTCCTGTTTTTGTATTGAGTAGGTGCCACCAAGTTAAAAGCTCTAAAATTCAACATTAGGATCAATCTTAGACTCTTCAGTATGAGAGTTTATGAGCTACTTGGTATCAATTCTATCTAATAGAGTAATACTTTTTACATCGAGTAGCCATGCAATATGGGACGAATCAAGATTTTCTACACTTTAATTTGTGGCTTGAATCAATCACACTCCTAACCTATATATCTCATAATGTAAGTGTTCATCACCTATACCTTGTGTCTCTTCAGCAATTAAACCAGGAAAGGAAAGCAACAGCTGGGTGAAAAGAACCCAAATATACATATAGGAAAGGCCCCAAGGGGTAAGCAAACCCTTGAGTAGCTCAAGGGTTTGCATACCCCCATGGCCTTTTCAATATGGATATTCATACATTTTTCCCCCATCCATTACTTTCCAAAGTTAATTCCTGTAAAGAAACACAATTATAGGTAAACAGTTACATTATCACTTATATGTGTCAATAGTTGCCATTGATTATCGCCACAAAGCTTAGAATGTCTTGATCTATTCTATATTGCATAGCCTCTAAGTGTGGGAAGTACTGTTCTATTATATACAATATAGTCCAACTAGCTCAGAAACTCTTACTTGAAGAGTCACACAACCATACATCACGGTTATTATGTAACAACCACCATGTATTGTAAACATTCACGGTTCTTATATAGGAACTATTATTTATGTAGTAAATGCATATCAATTGCTACATGAGACCGTTATCTAGTTTTCATAAATGTCATGATTTTTACATTAGAACCGTTATATATGTTACTAAATAAATAACAGTTGTGAAAATGAAACTGTTATATATCGTGCAATCATTAACATATATTAAGACAGTTGTTTAAATATGCATGTAAATTATTATCACAGCAGTACGTATATCATGGTCTCACTAAGCCTCAATACATTACGAGTGTTATATAAGAACCGTTATAATAGGTCTAGAATAAATAACAGTTCGGAATTGTAATTTATCTACAAGGAGAGCATATATAGCACCTATATTTATAACGGTTTGGAACCATGATGTATGACAGATAATAATCGTCATATAAGGAAATTTCTGTAGTAGTGAAATTAGATTGCTCAAGTTTTAATATTTGCCAATTTTTACTATATATATTATGATTTTTCATATCTATATTATCCTTTTGCAGTTACTGGAACTCTGGAGGTCTAATACGGGATAGACAATCTACAACAAAGGTATTAGAGAATATTGTAGAATTTTTTTTAAATATATTTTCTTTCATAATTAAAAAAATTATAACATAATGTTCTAGAGTGTTTAAGTGATTAATTTATTTTAAATCATCTTATGTTTATCTATAATGTATTGAATTTTGAATACTATAAATAAAATTTTTTATCTAATATTATTATGTTATTATTATCAATGATTATATTGTGTTTTATATGATAAATATTAACAATAAAACCAAATAAAAAATAATAAAAATAACTATATGTAATAAAAAAAAGCCAATACATTATGGTTATTAACAAATAACCGTTATATATTCCCTCAATATATTACAGTTCGGAACTGTTATGTATCTTGTGTTGAGCATATATAGCACTCGCATATATGACGGTTCAGAATCATAATTTATAGTCGATAATAACCGTTATATATTGACGATTCTGTAGTAGTGTTCATTACTCATCACAACGATAAACATCCATAGCTTATTGTTGGGGGGAGATCTACACACTTCAAATATAATTTCAATGGTTTATATATTTTAAGGTTTTTGACTAATGATTTTAAAGTTAATAGGTTCATTACCTGTATTGGAGTTGTCGTCTCTTCTTTTTTTCTTCCTATTAAAGGTTAATTTTGCCCCTGAAAGTTGTCATAGTGGAACAATTTTTCCATGGAAGTTTTTTGAGGTGTAATGTGTGACATCCTATAAAAAAAAGAAGATAAAAAAATTATATTATATTATATATATATATATATGTATGTATGTATATATATATATATATATCTATATATATATATATATATACATACATATATATATATATATATATATATATATATATATATATATATATATATATGCGTGAAGTGTTAAGGCAAAACAAAGAAAGTAAGGTTCTGCTAGGAGTGTTTTCGGTTTTTCAGGGATCATTAAGGTACTCAAACTCTCTTCTAATCACAAAGTTTCTTTTATGAAATATATTCTAAATAATTTTCTCTTTTCTATGATAGTAATTTTATGCTGGTTAAAGAATATTTTGAGGATATGATTTTAGGCACGTTTTGAGTTTTGTCAATATAAGAATGTAGAAATATAGAGAATAATTAATAGTTAATTTTAACCGGTTTAGATTTATTATTTAGTTGTCATGTGATTTTATAATTAATTTCTTTTATAAATAGGATATAAATTAATCTCTATAGGGTGTTTTTACCAATCAAAATTTGTTTAAATAATTTATTTGGATTATTGGAGATATTATTGAGGTTTTAATCGGTTTATTTTTGTTAGATCTGAGCTCTATAGAAAATATGAATAGGACTTAATATTTAAATTAGAATTTGATGTAATTTTAATTATGTAGAGATTTGAGGAGTTATTTAATAATTAGATTATACCCATATAAATTATGAAAAAGAGATTTAATTATTTAAAAAGTTGATAATGAGGATTTTGTAATTATAGGTATGTTAAAGGCTATTTAAGGATTTTAATGAGTTCTTTGGGTTTATGAAGAATGATCTATGATTAAGGATTTTTAAGAAAATTAGAATAATTGAGGATAATAGTTGTAAAGAAAATTGGGTTTTAGGAGTTAAATTATGTAAATTAATTATTTTATTGTTATTTGTGGTTAATTGGTATCTACATTACTAATGTAGATTTTTCTTGTGATCGGTGATTGCACGAGTTTTACTATCCAAATTAAGATTAAGCTTGGAATCAAGGTAATCGGGGTTAATTTATTTTATATGCTTGTTTTAGACTATAAGGTGTTTTATAAACCTTACTTTTATCTATATTACTTGTATGTGTTTTGCAAGATTATATTTATGTATGAATATAAATTTATTTCAGTGAAGCAGTATATTTTCCAATTTACATATATAAGTGAAAATTATTATTAAATTGTTACTGTTATGATGGATATGCTGTTTGAGATGGAATGTTGTATAAGAATTTAAAATTCTCGTAATTGTTTTTGAAAGCTGTATTAATTTATTATTTTTATATTACGGGATATGTTGGGTTGTGTGGAAAATATATGGTGTATTGTGTACCCATCGGCTCTCTCAATCCTGGCCCAGATTTGGAGTTGAGTGTTTTGGGCGGACACCTCCCTGTTACGGTATATTGGTGGTAGCATGGGGGGGCAGTATTCTTAATGTGACTAGCTAACCTTTAGCCGGGTATACTAGCACTGATAGGCTGTACCAGTCTAGAAGAGATAAGGAGGAGCAGGATGGATGAGTGGGGATAGTTTTATTCATTGATAGTGCCTGTTTGGAAACTCAATGAAGAAGTAGCTTTTTTTTAATGGAGCTTTTGCAGAAGCCCGATTGAAAAAAAAGTCAGATTGTAGATGTGATTTGTGTTTGGATTGGCGGTGGGAGAAGTGACTTTTTTTTTAAAGTTGAACCTGTTTGGATTAGCGTTTGAAAAGCCTGTTTAGATGAAAAATGACTAAAAAGGGCATGAATCTTGTTGAATACTACATATATATTGTTTGTCTAAATATTGTTTTAATTGATGTTAAAAAATGTAAATCTTATTGAATAAATGATAGCAACCTCCTCCTTTACTTTAACCATATTATATCATTTGTATTATTGTTCACTTTTCTTCAACTACTAACACCATTTGATTAATTTCCTTCTCCACCTCAATTTAATCCCCCTGATCTAAGAACTAAAAAGTATTGAAAGTACCAATAGTAATAACTCTGATAGAGGCTAAATTAACTCAGCTATATATTTAGAAGTATATATTCTGTAGCACGAATAACAACCATAAAGAACTCAAATCATAATTTAATAATATATCATTCAGCCATTAAGTGAAGGTCACATAAGTTATAATAGCACAGTACACTTTCAAGCTTATTCATTACTCTATTACACAAATCATGGGCTGCCGAAATAAAAGTTAAACAGACCCTATATATGTGCAAATACGCATAACAAAATCAGCATGTTCAACTATTAGAACACATCATTCATTTTGAGAAATACATGTGAGGATCTTTTCTTACTCCAAACCAAGAGTTATAGCATTAGGCCAAAAAAATCAGCAAATCAAATCAGATAGACATTGTTTACCGGAAATCTTCAGCGGACGACAAAACAGAGCAGAGCAGAGGAAGCCTTCAAACAAGCAGATCCGGCCACTACAGTAGCTCCAGCCGCCATAGTAGATCCACTGATGGCTACCGACAGCCTACCAACAGATTAGCCCAAGCAACTGCAAGGAGAAGCTGTTGCACCAACAATGGAGGTTGTAGTGCTCACAAGACAGACAACGCCGGCTTCTGAAGGGGGACCCGCCGCAGTCAGCGTCGACTTCTTCCTGCCTTGACGAAGGTCATCAGATTCAATGCCACTCACGCCATCCTTGCATGAACTGATGAAGAAGGCATGGGTAAACAGAACTACCGGTGACAGAAGTTGGGACCAATCAGTGCCGTCGGCGACCTCTTCGCACCTCAGACGAACCCGAAGAATTGAACGGCGGTAGTGGTGTTAAAGATCCAGCGATCCCCCACCAATCTGTGTGAGGAAGGAGACAGCGAGACAAATAACGGTCTTCTGCGCGTTGAGGGAGAGAGGAGAGACAAGAGACGATGGATAATGAGAGAGCTGAGAGTTGAGAAATTAGGTGAGTTTTTAAATAGTAATAAATGCTTGCTAATGGTAGGGTAATGAAGCTCAGTGGAAAAGCTCAAAAAAAGAGCTTCTAACTTAACCTCCTTTTTTTTCAAAAGTCCAGTAAGAGCTGCAATGAAACCAAACAGAGCTAAATGTGGCAAATGGACTTTTGGGCTCTGGATGAGCTTTTTTTGTCACTGGCTGGGATCCCAAACAGACCCTATATTATGTTAAGTTTTAATTTATAAGAATATTACTATTCTATGTCAGTTAAACCTGCTTCTCTAACTTACAATCTTTTCCTGCATATTTTGTAAATTGATTTTAGTTACTGAGATTTTATGTCTCACCTCGTCATTATAAATAATTTTTCAGACGAGATCTATAATCTGGCTAGAGGCCAAGGGAAGCAACTAGAGGCATAGATGTTGTGAATCTTGTAGGCCTCTTTTGATATTGGTGTTGTGTTAATTTCTATATTGTCATTATAGGGCCCACATGTTTTTAAAATGCCACATTTACTGTTTAGATATTTGTGTTAGAAATCATTTTGTGACCCATGGGTTAATTGTGATGTGAGATCAGAATAATAAATTTATCTGTAGTGAGTTTGTGGGTGAGTTTGTGTCATGAACTCTGATATGCATTAAAAAAAATTGTCACTGATTTTGTATAATTGTATTGGATAATTGTTGTTTGTGAGAAAGGTTCGTTTCATAATGTTGCCCCGGAAGTTTCCAAATTATAGCAATTTCACTTTGGCCATTATTCTAGTTAAATTTGACCGTTAATTGACGAATATGCTGAGCTAACAGTCCACGTATCATCCTTGTCATTTTTATTTTAGGTTTTAGTGCAAATTTTCCCTGGAAGTTTACTCAAGAGTAATGTTGCCCTGAAAGTTTCCAAATCATAGCAATTTCACCCTGACAATTATCAAGGCTGTATAATAACTTTTCCTCATACATGTTTCTATTTCCCTTAATTCGTGCTCTACTTTACATACAACTCTCTTCAGTTCTTAATATAAGACTCAGTTGTTTGTTTGTTTTTTTTTTTTTTTGAGAGATTAAGGAAGCTAAATAAGTTAGTTAATTATAGCATATGTTATGCATTATTGATTATATATCAGTTTATAAGTCAAATAATTTAGTTTATTATAAAAATGATAAATATAAATACTTTAAAATAATACCTAATTTCATTTTTTTTATATTTTTACCAAAAAAAAAATATGTGGGCCCATTGCCTTGCTTGCTTCATGGATCCATCGGGACTACGTCAAAGGGTGGACTTGGAAGACCCAACGGTGGAAGACTTGGGAATTTCCAATAATAACCCAACCACAGAAACGACTGTGGCATCAAATGCAGTCCAAAATTAAAGTCAAAGTGATGACCAATTGACCGATAGGAGTGTTATAGCCACAAAACAAATCCTCCTCTACCCTGATTTTATTTACAAAGTGGTGTGAAAATTTTTGTATCCTATTTATAAGTCATATTGTTAAATTTCTTTTATAAATATATAATTTTATTGATAAAAAAATATTTTACCTTTTAATTATTATCATATAGATTTTGTTCTTATAAATAAGATATGTATATTAAATAGGATAAAATTAAAAAATTATTTTATTTTAGGACAGATTTAATGATATTTAATATTTTTCTTGGTTTTGATAAAAAAGGTTGGAAATAACTTATAAATAAAAATTCTTAACCAATAGTTTTGATCCACGTGAGTAAGTTTGTATAAAGGAATGTAGAAAGAAACAAACTGGTATATCTCTACTCCCTCTTGTTGTGAGGTGTAAGAGAATAGACTCTAGTAGCGTCGGAGTCAATTTTTTGTATGAGTGCACTCGATAGACCGCTTCAAACACTCGATTGATATGGGGAGTGGTAGTGGCTTCAGTCCTAATAGGTCTGGTAGTCCACTTTTCAAATTAAAAAAAATGAGATAAATAGATTATAGGCCTGTTTGAGTTAACATTAATCACGTTCACTCGAATTAGAACTAAACTCCGCTCACATATTTATTTCGTATACTGTAAATCATGTTGGAAAATCAACTTCTACAGTTAATCCAAACATACATTATAACATACTCCCTCCAGTTCTTAATATAATACATATTTACATAATTTAATTAGATTAAAGAGTTAGTTAAATTAGTTAATATGATATTTATTTTCTACAACACTATACTTATCTTCTTTAATTTTCTTATTCCCTCACCTCTTGATAATTGTTGAGTGAGCATCAACAGGGGTAAATTAAAAATAATTGACAAATATGATAATTATGTCTTATTTCTAAAAACAAGATCAACTCCTTAAATATATATTATATTAAGAACATGAGGGAGTAACATATTATATATATATATATATATATAAACAATAGTATGAGATTTCTGAGTAAACAGCAGGAAATAAAACAGAACCTTCATTTTCTTTATACAGACTTTTTTTTGGCAAAAAGATGTGTGTGAAGTGAAGAAGATAGATGGAGATGGTGGGACTTGAAGGCTAAATGGGGGAAGAGACTTGGAAATTTCAAACGATGACTCAGTCATTAAGACACATCAGCATTCTTGACAAAAAAACAAAACAGACAAATCAGCATTAAATTGAGACCCAAATCAAACGTAAAGCGATCATGACGTTATAGGCCATACTCTCAGAATATAATATTTATAGCGAAATATTGGTTTTTTTTTTTTACCTGGATTAGGAATATTTGTTTCAAACATAAAGAAAATAATTTTTAATAAACATGTATACACAAACAAATAGTGCCCCTTGTTCAAGTTAAACAAAGAAAATACGAAGCCTTAATTCACACTCTTTAATTTGTCCCAACTTGTGAATTTGATATTACACACAACTTGAGAAAATTAGCACTACATACATGATTTTATATTAAGGACAATTGCACTACATACATTATTTTATACTAAGGATATGAGGTAGTAGTACTTTTTTAAAAAAAAACTTTACATTTATATTGAATATTGACTGATATAAATATTAATAATTGGAAAATTTAATCATCATGTGATCGACAATGGGTAGTCCCTTTCGGGGGTGCCAAAATGGGTTTGTGGAAAACTGGAAACTATATCAAGTTGACTCAGTCTTACAACCAATTAATTGGATGGTTTTTACACTTAATTTAATTTAATTCAAGTTGACTCAATGGTTCGAATGGGGATTATATTAGTCATAAATATGATAATATTTAAATAAAACAACATTAATTTACAATTATATGAAACATTTATGTACAAACCACTTGACTCAGTCTTACAACCAATTAATTGGATGGTTTTTAGACTTAATTTAATTTAATTCAAGTTGACTCAATGGTCCAAATGGGACTTATATTAGTCATAAATATAATAATATTTTAATAAAACAACATTAATTCACAATTATATGAAACATTTATGTATAAACCACGCATAGTACAATTAAACAGAGTTATTAAAGAATAATATGATGTACTGCTTACTGGCAAAAGAAAGTGATGTACTGCCATTTTTTATTTTTAAACTTAAAATGTTGTCGTTTCAAGATCGATAAGTAAAGTAAAAATAAAAAATAAAAAATAAAATCTAATCTGGTTTACCTGACCGACTCAGGTTAAGTTTTTTTTTTTTTTTTGTAAAAGACTCAGGTTAAATTTTAATACTATGATTTAGGACTTTTCTTTTTCCTTTTGGATAGCAGGACTCTTCTAAACCAAGATGATTATATAATTATATCAAAATAAAAAAGATAGAGAGATCATGAAGATTCTAAATATATAATGGAGCCAATGGGTATCACGATGCAATCATAGCGGAAGGCCGAGGGCTTAGAAAATGAAAGTTGACGCAGACTTTAGCTTGACAATGTATACTATTAAATAAAAAAAAGGTTACAAATACAGGTAGATAATAATATTAGGTATTACGGAGTACAATTTTAATTCAAGGAAATCTTAAAGAAAACTATAACCCCGTGGAAGGGCACATTATTTTATTATAAAATTAGAGGGTGAAGGGAAACTGCCGTACACTTTCACTCTTCAACTACCAAAATTTATGCAACGATGAATATTCTTTATGATTTTTAACCTTTTTGGGAAAAACTTGAAGAAAAAACTGTTAATTTTTTTTTTTTTTGGAAAGAACGGTAGTATTAAAATTACGACACACACACACATGTGTGTGTGTACACATACATACATGGCGAGAAAAAATTCCTATTGGAATTAAATGCAACTTGGAACCATATAGTGAAAGACTGAGTCAGAGAAGTTGACGTCTGTTTTGGGAGACTTCAATTTATCCTCCGATATACGGGATTTCCCATTTGAAACTTATTAGCACTAGATTTTATATCTCTTTATTAGGGTGTGTTATATTGTATATGGAAGAAAACGGAATAAAATGAAATGATTGATGCAAATTTTAATCAAGGAAATTAAAACTTCTTAGAAAACCTAGGTTACCGAAAAAACCAACAATAATAACAATAATTACTACAGTCATCAACATTTTTATACATATGACTAAGTCAGATTTAAATATTATCAGGCTTAATTGAAAGTAGATTTCCCCAAGACATTTTTTGCATTTACATATACTTGAATTCTTTTTTTTTTTTTTTTGCCAATGAATATATACTTGAATTTGATACATTGTACTTAAGCCGCAAAAATCTATTCTATTAGGACCAACACTCATGGTGGAAACCAGTTTGGGTACTGAGCAAGTGATGAGCACCCAAACCTCATCAAATCTGGATTGTCATCTGAACAATCCAGATTTAACATTTTTTATCTTCATTTTAGATTTAATGTCCATTAAATCTAAAATAAGATAATTTCTTAACTATTATTTTTTTAAAAATTATTTAAAAATCATTTGCTAAAAATTATTAAATCTGAATTGTCTAGATCATATTTGAACAATCCAGATTTGATGAGCCTTAAAGAGCTGGTACGCTTATTGGTACTATATAATAATCAAATTCTTTGTCCTTGCATAATAATCATATTTTTGTCCCATAATTTTCAGTGTCTTAATTTCAGGTTCAGTCACCACGCTTATTTATACCCTTCAACAAAATCGCTTCCCTCATCACTCACTCTCTCTCCCCTCTGCAACTAAGAAAGACATCATGCAACATAAACCTTTCTTCTTCTTATTGTTGAGCTTCATAATATGGTCATGGTGGACTCTAGACTGCGTCGTTTCAGACCCACAGACCAATTACGTGAAGATAGGGTGCAGCCAATACAACGTCACAGACACAAGAATCTTCCATGATAACCTGAAGATAACTTTCAGAGACTTGAAAACACAGATCAAAAACCAAAGCAAACACTTTGTCACGTCACAGGCAGTGAAGGGGAACAACCCAGCTTATAGTCTTTTTCAGTGCAGAAACTACCTCTCTATCTCCGACTGCCTCGCTTGCTTCCGATTCGCCGCTCGGAATATTCGCAACTGCTCCTACGGCGCCACCGGTGCTCGTATCATCTATGAAGGATGCTTCCTCAGGTACGTTTTAGTGTCAAACCAGCACAACGTATTTAGAAAATAGAATTCATATTGGATTTTGACAATTTTGGTTAGAATTAAATAAAACTAAAATGGAAGTAGAACCCACAATATTTAACGAAGATGCACACTTAATATACTTGAATAAAACTTGGGTGCTCTCATTGTGATGAGTACCTAGTGTTTAATACTGTAGTGAGATCTAATCATTCAAATACAATTTCAACGATTCATATTTAAAATTTTTGCTTTTGTTTTAAATTATGTACAACTTCAAGGTGTACAAAATTTAAAATAAAGATAATATTTTTACTGTTAAATTTTTGAAAATGATTAATTATTTAAAAATTATTGGCTGAAATTGTATTTGGATGATACAAATCTCACCACTGTTGTGAAGAGCATTCATCAATTACATCATATTTTAATGCGCGAGTTAATGTTATGTAAAAAATATTATTATTATATTACATATAATAAAAATTTATAA
Source organism: Albizia julibrissin (assembly GCA_037074505.1). Classification (NCBI taxonomy): domain Eukaryota; kingdom Viridiplantae; phylum Streptophyta; class Magnoliopsida; order Fabales; family Fabaceae; genus Albizia; species Albizia julibrissin. Next base: position 36,147,958 of record CM073483.1, on the reverse strand, counting down.
TTATAATATTGTTACATAACATTAAATCTTACCCATTAAAACATAATTTAATGGTTGTGACATTAAGTGGAGATAAGGGTTAATGGAGACAACCCCTCTTCCGCATCGAAATTGGTTCCAACACAAGATAGTTTAATGAGAACAACTCCCACTAAGGCACTAATAAATCCCTCAAACTTATGTATAAGAAATAAATAATTATTTTATATAGACTAAGAAAAAAAGTTGAAAACAATAAATATATTAGATATTTAATTTTCTTCCTCAAAATGTCATTAATAAAATTGACTAGCAGATAAAGGTTTGGTTGGAATTTTCTTTTTTAATTTCAAGAGGCATAGGTGTGTTGTTTCTTATAATAAGGCCTAAAAAAGACTTTGATTTTTATCTTATAAATGGGTTGGAGGTGCATATGTTTTTAGCAGTTCGTTGTAGGTTGTGCTAGATGGTATACTTTGTCCTTGGCTAAAAATAAAAAGAAAAATTATAAAAAATGCCTTTAAAGTTTGAAAATTTTAAGTTAGTGATTTCCTAGTAAAGTGAATTGTAAATTACTAATCAAGTATAGTCAATACTCAATACCTAAATTATAATAGAAAACAAAACTTATTTAAGATTTTGTATTTTGAAGGTATTTTTCTGAAATTTTCTAAAAAAAAAAGGTACCAGTTGGTATATTGGACTTTAATTTTAGTCTATGGTATATAAATATAAGATACATCTTACAATTTTTCATTAATTTAAATTTGATATTGTTGGATCTAATGGAAAAAGTTTTAAAAGTTACAATATAGAAAATCAAGAAAAGAAAAGAATTTTTCGCAAGAGAATTAGTTGCTTGCTTGAGCCCCATTTTCTTGGAAAAATTAAACGCATATCCTATATACTTGTATCAATATAAAATCTATAACAATTTGAATTATTATGTCATTAGGAGCAATACTATTTTTAAATTATTTATTAAAATTCACTTGATAATAAGCAAAATTTTCCAGCGTCTTCAAGACCTATATTTATTCAGAAATCTCTCCTATTAAGGTAGGACCAACACACCTTTTCAAATTAATACTTAATAACATAAAATGATCAAATATCAAAGAAGAAAACAAACTCACAGGAGCCATGGTCACATGCAGTACTCATTGACAATTCTATCATGGTAGGACCAACTATAACACAACTTTCCAAATTGATTATCGCCACACAAAAGCTATCCCAAGAGAAATGGCGAATTTGACCCCATTTTGAGTTGCAAATATTGACAATCAAAGCATTTGCCTTCACAAATTTGACATTTTCCATTGATTTCACAGTTTCACTAGAGATTTTTCTTCTGCATTTCACTAAATCTGAATAATAAATTGTGGGTTTGTTTATATTAACATTAGTAAAAATGAATTTTGTCCTAATTAAATTTTACAAATTGAAATTGGTATATATATGTTAATTAAGTAGTGTAATGTTATTTATGTTTGGATATACTTTTATAAAAAAATCAATTTAGTAAAAAATTGTTTTCAGATTATATGTGTATATTAAGAAGTTATTTTCAAAATATTTAATATGAAGAAAAGTCAAAATTTGAAAGGAAATATTACTTCAACTTTGAAATAACTTTTGAATAAAATATTAATTACCCCAAAACTATGTGAAATATTATTTTTTTGGTCCAACTTGTTAACGGGATGATTTATCATAGAGGATATTATCTATATATATGTGTTATATTGATAATTATTGATCGATATTTATTATATTGATATTGATATTGATATTGATAAACCTTTAAAACTTATCTATTGGCTCAGGAGATCAACCTAACTCTTGTTTCCTTTTACATGGTAACTACTAGCTAGCTTAAAATGTAACGCCTTGTTGACATATTTAGTTATTATCAGATCATGAATAGTTATAACAATAAAGTAAGACAATCAGCAAATTGAATAACATTAACTTTTTGTATTCTCTAAATAATATGAAATGATTAATTAATTAGATACTCCTTTTTAATTTCTTGTGTTTTTTTAAGGTACGAGAGCAGTGGCTTCTTCGACCAGAATACAGACGCAGGCAACAACATTGTGTGTGGGAATAAACCAAGAAACTCCACTGCACTTGCTTCAACTGTGGAACAAGTGCTAATTGATCTGGAAGTAGCAACACCCAAAATACCTAATTTCTATGCAGCCACCAAAACACAAGTGCCTGATAGTAACACTTCAATTTATGCCTTTGCTCAATGTCTTGAAACTCTCACTCAAAGTAACTGCCAAGATTGCTTGAAGACTGGCTTAAAAAATTTTCAAATATGTCTTCCCAACTCAAATGCTAAGACTTATGATGCTGGTTGTTTCATGAGATACTCCACCACTGCTTTCTTTGCTGATAATCAAACCACTAACATCAAGAACTTCTTGAAACAAGGTAAGAGTTTAAAAACTTCAAATTTCAAATAGATTGCACATTTTGCATACATTGAGCTAGAAAAAACTATAAGGTTTTAAGGAAAGGATTTAATTATCAAAAAGTCTAATAATAATAGAGGAGCATGTAATAACAAGTTCTAGTATAGGAAATAATAGCAAGCTTATGCTGCTTACTTTTCATTGGGACTTTTTGGTATTTAAATCCTTTCCTTTCAGACTTCATTGTAATTATCCTACAACGCTTGGACATGGGCTTTTTTTTTTTTTTTAATCTTTTGACTTGTAGGAGGAGGTTCAACGAAGAAGAAGGCTATTATTGGTGGAGTCGTGGGAGGTGCCTCAGTTATTTTGATTCTTTTTGCATTATTTGCTTTGTATAGACGATCACAGTTATCCAAAAGGGATCCTAGAGGTAAGATAACTACTATAGCCAGGAAATGTTATGGTTTGATTCTCACGTTTTTTCCCCTTTTTCAAAGGAAATGTTATGGTTTTATTATTAATAAGAAGGATATGTTATAGGGAAGATCTGACTTTGGTTTTTCCTTACAGGTGACATTTTGGGAGCAACTGAGTTGAAAGGCCCTGTTAACTATAGGTATAAAGATCTAAAGGCAGCCACAAAAAATTTCAATAAAGAAAATAAACTAGGAGAAGGAGGTTTTGGTGATGTTTACAAGGTAAACTTTCTTCTAAACAGTGATTTCTTTTCACCATAATATAGTTCTGAATGTCCTGAATATCTATTATTCTTATTTGAATGGTATTTTATGAATGAAGGACAAGATTAATCTCACACCCAAAATAGAAGTTATTCATTATTAACATCATAAATGTGTTTTGTTTAAGGTCACATTCCCTAAAAGGAAGTGGGGAATGATGAAATTTCTCTATGCATATGTAATTTATAGTCAAGTATATAATATCTTGAACAGGGCACTTTGAAGAATGGAAAAGTAGTTGCTGTCAAGAAATTGGCTTTAGACCAATCCAAAGAGATGGAGAAAAATTTTGAAAGTGAAGTGAAGCTTATAAGTAATGTTCATCATCGGAATCTTGTTCGGCTTTTGGGATGTTGCAGCAAAGGGCAAGAGAGACTCTTAGTTTATGAGTACATGAAAAACAACAATGTTGGCCAATATTTATTCGGTATAACTAAATCAAAAACCTGAATTAATTTCCTGAGTATTTCTGAGAACATTCTTTAATTATATCTCTGTGTTCTATTTTTCTTACTCTTTAATGTGTTGGAAATAGGTAAAAATAAAAGTTCTCTCAGTTGGAAGCTACGTTATGGTATAATTTTGGGCATTGCAAGGGGTTTAGCCTATCTACATGAGGAATTCCATGTTTGTATCATACATAGAGATATAAAAAGTAGCAACATCCTTTTGGATGATGATTTCCAGCCTAAAATTGCTGATTTTGGATTAGCAAGGCTTTTGCCGAGAGACCAATCTCACCTCAACACAAGATTTGCAGGAACAATGTAAGTACCACGCAATAACATAGGCAATTTGTCATGTTTTATCCACTTATTATAGTATTAATCCCATATAAAAAAGGAAAGCTAGTAAATAATCACTATTGACAAAATGTACTTAACATTGTTATATCCTTTTCATTGATGTTTTTATTTTTCCATTAAGGTCAAACATTTCAAGAAACATTTTCTCCATTTATGATACAACACTTAAAATGCACATAAATATTTCAAATTTTATTTTTTCATTTTTCATTTATGTTTTCATTTTTTTGTTGTGTCTTATATATGTGTGTGTTTTTATTGTTTCCATCATGCAATATATATTATGTTTATGTCAGGGGATACACGGCACCTGAATATGCAATGCATGGACAATTATCAGAAAAGGCTGATACTTATAGTTATGGAGTTGTAGTTCTAGAAATCATAAGTGGACAAAAGAGTGGTGAATTGAAGGTTAATAATGAAAGTGAATTACTCCTTCAAAAGGTAAGCATATTCCAACCAATATAACAGAGCATGCTTGATAATATATTTGGGAATTTCAATATTTAAAGAAACCTATGTTTAATATTCATACAAAGGTTCACGAACCAATATTATAATATCCACTTAATACTATATTAATGAAGTAGATATTGCTGATTGTAAATATAAAATAGTAAATTAACATGGCTTATAGAATGAGGTTACCTTAACACTTCGTGTCGGTTATACTTTTAGTATTTCTGGGCATGACAACATATAACCGCAATCATCTAATAAGCCTTACATAAGATTTTACTTCAGCATTTTTTGTGCTACTCACTTTGATCCAACTTGGTATAGGCTTGGAAGCTATATGAGAGAGGAATGCACATAGAGTTTGTGGACAAAACCTTGGACCCAATTGAGTATGATGCAGAAGAAGTAAAGAAAATCATAGAGATTGGATTGCTTTGCACGCAATCATCTCCTGCAGCAAGGCCAACAATGTCTGAGATTGTTGTTATGCTCAAAAGCAAGGGCTTAATGGAGAACAAGAAACCCACTATGCCTGTCTATGTTGATCCTAATTGGAGGCCCAAAAGAGACACTTCTACCTCTAACAGTTCATCTTCGTCAAATGCTACTGTATCCCACTCCGTTCTATCAGGAAGGTGATGAAGATTGCATACACTCATGAACGTTTATGACTAAAGGTTCGTTTTTAAGTTTATGAACCTAGCAAAAATTAATAATGATGAAGAAAATATAATGGAGCAAGTATTCTCTCCTTCATTTTCCATTATGTACGCTTGATTTTTGAGGTCAATGAAACTTCAAATCTTCAAGTAGGAAAGTTTTGTGGGAAACGGTGGCCTCTTTGGCTTATGTTGTGAGAAAAATTAGCGTGAATGTATGGTATGAAAGCCATCTGTTATTTAAACTAGTTTAGATATAATTATAGAAATTAATATTTAGGGACCATGAACAAAACAACCCCTCACTAGCATAAATCTTTCCTCTAACATGTTTACTATGACTCTATATATTCCTCACTTCCAACCTGAAACCTGACAGTGCACTCACAGAAACAGCGGCTTAAGGAGCTGTTTGGTACGAGGGATTTGGAGGAGAAGGAGGGGAGGAGAAATTTTTATGACTTAGATTTAAAAAAATTAAAGAAGTGGGGTTAGAAGTTTTTAGTTAATTTTTCTTACTTTTTTATTTTACATCTCATCTTTATTAAAATTTTATAACCCCACTTCTCTAATTTTGTAAAATCTAACTCAAAAAATTTTCCCTCCCCTCCCTTCCCTTCCATTTCCCTCCTGCCAAACACACCCTAAGGTTCGGAATCACCACATCCAACAATCAACTTCACATGCAACACCAAATATCATCTGTTTAAGATTCAATCTACTATGATTTAACTTGATCGATTCAGATATCAGTCACCAAATACTCCCAAAGCATCACTCAAGTGGCGAAGCAAGCGGATAGAAAGAGGCTTATCATAATATGGGCCAAATATCTTAGGAATCTGAAATTCTGAACCTCATCTCTTTGGTCGTGGGTAGCTCATCTTGGGCTTAACCTTGGCCCAAAACTATTTTTGTCTTTGAGGCTATGAATTATCAGTATTTAATTATCACATAAACCCAAACATTAGGCCTTGATGCTATTTCCTTGATTAAATTTTTTTTGGATATAAAGTAATTTTCCTGAACTTTCAAGGCCAAACGATAATTTCCAACTGTTTTTCTTGAATTATTTCAGAAAAATTGGTCTTTAATTCTAGAGTAAATTAAAAGTCTGAAATAGTCTATAACCCTTTTTGGGAAATAAACTTAAATAAACTTATTTATTTTCCAAAATAATTATCTGTAATTTTTCTTAATTATTCTGGGAATTTCTATATTTTAATAATTATTTTCTTCATTTCCTGAAATTCTTGCCTAGAAAAACTTCTAACCAAATAAATTATGTTTTAGCCTTCATTTCCTTAACTAATTTCTTTAAGCCTCAGAAATACTTTTTCCACCTTTTTACAAAGGTTTTGAAACTCAAGATACACATGTAGTAGTAGTAGCAATGATGATCAGCAGGAAGAAGAATGGGAAGAATAAAAATTGAGTAAGTATTCTCCTTCATTCCATCACTGAAGATTTGATTTCAATGGAACAACAACAATTCTGCAGTTCAATCTCAGTTTCACATTGAACAATTTAAAAGTTGGCTAAAAGTTTTCAATGCCAAAATTGAATTATTGACATATGGTTGATTCTTGCTGTGGTACTACTATATATATATATTATCTAATATTTAATATAAAAGCCGGATGACTTTTTTTAATTTCTTTAATCTAAAAAAAAAACCTCATCTGACTCTTACATAAAAGAACCAAATACCATGAATTTCATTTTGTCATCACTTAAAATTCTCAAACAACTTTCCAAAATACAAGTTCAGTTATTAATTTGTTGTTGAAACACAGCTAGATTTGTATTGTTGGGTGTCTTCATCTCCTTTCTGTGTAAATTGTCAATTAAAGGCTACGTATAAAATAAAATAAAAAAAGTCAATTAAAGGCTATCTATAAGGTGCCAAAAAAAAAAAAAAGATCTTCAGGCTGAAGTTCCTAATATCCAATTTCATGATAATTTCAATTTTTTCAAACTCAAAGATGTACTCTGCTCTTCTACTCTACTTGATAAACATAAAGGATCATGCACTCTCTAGCTAGGATCCCTTAGGGATTAATTTGAATATTTAACAGTTATGCATATTCTTCTTGTTTTTTGTTTTTTGTTTCTTTTTTTTTTCTAATATGATGCCAACAACCACCAACAGCTGACCATGACTATTCAATTACTATAAAATCCAAACACTATATTAGCCCCTCACGGCCGTTATCTTCTTGCCGCCAACCACTGTTGACCACCACCACCACCACCCGCCATCAACCAGTCCAAACTATTGTCACCACTTCCTGTTTTAATCTACAACCGCACTTACCAATTGTTGTCAATTTTTTTTCTTGTAGAAAAATGCTTTTAATTTTTTTATTTCGTGTTCCCAAAACTTGATTTTTTTTAAACAATGTTCCTAAAACTTTGTTTGAAAAAGAGACCGGGAAAATTTATTTCCTGAAAATAAAAATAGGAGCTGACATTTCATTTTCCCCCCCTTTTTGAGCCAAGAAACGAAATATATATATATGGTTATTGAGACGTCATCACATAAATTTCTATGAATAATGACCGAGAGAGAAAAGATCAATGGACAAACTTATACGATGCCCATATATATTTTCAAAACAAACGGCAATGGCAAACATTATTATTTAATTTTTTTTATTATAAAATAGGATTACCGATTACATAATCAATTATAAATGGACATAGAGCCCGTAGTAGAGAAGAAAAGAAACAAGTTAAGGGATCCCACTAGGACATTTTCTGTAATAATTTTTTTTTTCAAAATTATTGTCCCTTCACGTTTTAGCTTTTTTTTTCAATGTAAATGCGCCTTTAAAATTTTAATGAAATATTACTTATTTTTTTAAAATTTTTACCCATTATAAATTACGGAAATCATGGTAAATATTGTTCAAATGCATGCTATTATAATTTTGGGATTGCTCTCTATACTTACCGTTCTGTTGCTCTCCTCTTCCTCTTGACTTCACTACTTGTCTCAACTTTTAGAATAAAATTTAAACGGCTTAGATATAATATTTTATAAAATATTCATTTTAAATATTTTTATTACATTTTTAAATTATCATAAAAAATTTAGTAATTTTTGAATTTATTTATTGATTTTTTAATAATTTGATTATTTTATTAATATTTTTATAAGACATTAAATATGAACTATTTAAATTTTAATTTAAAAGCTACACTAAATAGTGAAGGAGAAGAGAATGATAAAAACAAGACGGTAGCCAATCCAATAATTTTAGTATTCAATGGTATTTTAGACTGTTAAACAAATACAATTACGTTTTGCAATAATCTAAGATATTTAATAACTTACCTTAATATCAAAGCATAATTTTAAGCAAGACTCATGCTGATGTCCGAGTGTTCTAGCAATAGAAATAATTTAATTTTTTTAAATAAATAATTAAAATATGAAAAAGGTAAAGGTGTGGGTCTATATATATTGAAATTTTAATGCCGATAAACATTTAAATATTGACATATTAAATTTAATTTTAATTAAAAATAATAATTGATATAAAAAAAATATCATTTGAGACAAACAATAGAAGTATAAAAAGGACTGAAAATAACATTTTGAGGCTGTTTGGAATAGCTTATGAAAATTTTATAAGTGCTTATGAATTGTAATTTACGGTCTACGAGGTAACTTTTACGGTCTACGAGGTAGCTTTTACGGTCTACGAAGTGCTTTTACGGTCTACGAAGTGCTTTCACGGTCTACGAGATAAATATGTGGAGGAGATTTATCTCGATTTACGTAAATCGGATTTATATAATAAACCCGATCCAAAAAAACTATCACAAACAGGCCTTTGTAGAGTTAAAGGATTTTCTACCTATTCACATACACTAGGAGTAGGAGTATCTTCCAAATTGGCGGCTAGAATGCGAGTGTGATTGTGACGTGAATACTGTAGTGGTGAGATTCGAATTCGATCGACTTTATATTTAATTAATTAATTAATTATTGGGGAATCGCTTTCATGCCACTACATGTCTACATGTTGACGTAGACTTTAGCTTAAAATAATGGTATTTCAAATGCTATATATATATATATATTATTACGTGTGATTATTGGCAAAATACTCCCACCACTTCTATTTAATGATTATGATTTAACTGCTTATGTTAATATCAGCGATAATATTTTTTAAGATCTTTTGAATTATACATAAGGTTTAATTTCATTCAGGTCAGAAAAAATTCATTAATTAAAATATCAGCATTAAAATTTTAAATATTAAGAAAATGTTAAACGCTAACCTATTATGTTTAATTTGATAAATTAACAATGATTGGCCTATAAAATCATTATTTTAGACTAACGGTATTAAGTTTTGAAGATTGCAAGATGTTTTATACTAGTAGAATTAAGGGATCAAACATAGACATAAGATAAACTTGGGTTAGAGTAACCAAAATGTAATTTTTCGTCTTATTATTATTTCTCTGATTTTGACCGGAGACGCCTCTCGCTTGCGCAAGATGTTCAAAACTAAGTAAAACATCAATTGCAGTATTTTGCAAACTCTTATCCATTTATATTCCTTCCTTCATCAGTCATCCCTCTCTCTCTCTCTCTCTCTCTCTCTCTCTCTCTCTGTTTGTGTCTTCTGTAAGAAAAAATCATGGTACTGCGACACCTGCAACAAAAGCCCATCTTCTTTATCTTGTTGAGCTTCACAATCTGGTCATGGGGGACTCTCGACGGCGTCGTTTCAGAGCCTCAGACGGTTCTTGTGACGGTAGGGTGCAGCCTAGACAACGTCAGTGACGCGTCCATCTTCCAAAGCAATCTAAACGCAACGTTTCGATCCATGAGAACGAAGATCAGCAATCAAAGCACACACTTCGCCACGGAGCAGGTAGTGAGGGGGAACAACCCTACTTATGGCCTTTTTCAGTGCAGAAACTACCTCTCCATCGCCGACTGTCTCACTTGCTTCGACGTCGCCGACAATGAGATCCGACACAACTGCTCCGCCGCCTCCAACGGTGCCCACATCATATACGACGGTTGCTTCCTCAGGTATGCAGCCAACTTAATTTGACTTTTCTTAAATGGCGGAGTGGAGAAATAAGACATTACCACTTATATGCTATTATATAATTTGCCACTAACTATTACAGGTTTGCTTATGATTTTGTTTGTTTTTTCATCAATGACCAAGGATGCTTGACCCAAAAAAAAAAAAAAACCAAGGATTATTCTTCTAGTTTACTATGTATTTGATCAGTAGTTCAGTACATAATTATTTTTCTTGTTTGAATTTAAAGTGCTTTAAAGTGGTAAGTTGAAAAGAATGAAGTAATTGATTTGATGTCACTAATAAACATTGATTCTAGTAAAAGGGCAACGTAAGTCACGTGTTATTAATTTGGTCCTTATACTTTTTTTTTTCTTTTTTATCATGTCCATATATTTTTACTTTTTTCATTAGGTTCTTGTGGGTTTTTTTATATGGTCCTTATAATTTCACATTATTTTTAATCTCGTCCATGTAGTATTTTTATTATTTATTCAATAGATTCTAATAAAATTTTTCTCTAAATATATAATATAATATTATTATGCATAATATTATTTAATATTATTCTATAAATACTAATATTATATAAATAATAAATTATTATAATAATTTTATTTAATAGTATTTTTTATGAATTATTTTAATGTCTTTTTTAATTTTTAAAGTGAACATATTTTTATACCATTTATTTTTTAATTTTAATTTTAATTTACTTTTATAATTATAAAATTTTAATTATAATAATAAAATTTTTAATTGAGAATTACTAATTAATTATTTTTAAATTATATAATTATTGACTGAAATGATTTATTATTAGTAAATGATATATTTAATATTTTTCATGTATTTCATGTTTAATTAAATTAATAAATTTAAATTTAAAAAAACCTACAAGGATCTAATTCAAATCAGATAAAAAAAAGATCTAATAAAAAGGAAAAAATATAAGGACCTGATTAAAAATAAGTGAAAGTATAATGACTTGATAAAAAGAAAAAAAAACTATAAAAACCTAACTAAAATTTTATTGAAACTATAAGGACTTGCAGATTAATATCCCTAAAATTTGATTACCCTTTGAATTTAGGTAAGTAAAGGAAAAATGTCTTGGTATTTAAAAAAATCAGAAAGTTATATTCATTTAGAAATTTCTTCTTCCAATTATTTATTTTTAACATTATATTACACAAAAATATTGATAAAAACTAATTAATAAAAAATGGAAAATCAATCAGTATGTATGTAAATATAGAATAACAAAATTATTTGACTATACGTCTTGAGTTTGGTATTTCCCTTCTAGAGAAACTTGACCCTGGATAGAATACGTTTTTTGAATTTCTAAAATTTTCTTTTAAGAAAAAAAAAATATAAACAACCAAAAGCTGTGGTCCTACATGGCAACATTTCATTGACAATTATAACAACGTGCGACAAACTCCCTTCCAAAGTAACTAGATAGTAGATACTAGATACATATGACTTTGCTTCCTTCAGCTCCACACAAATCTATCGCAAAAGGAAATGGAAAATTTGACCCGCTTTGAGTTTCAAATTAATTTTGACAACCAAAGCATTTCGTATTAACTCTTTTAATCGACATTTTGCATTGCACCTTTTTTAGAATTCAATTCAAATGATCTAAAACTCACATTGGCCACTTCTGTTAAATTTTAATTTTAAATTTTAAATACTGGTATAGATTGCGGTGGTTGTCTTTGTATCAAAATAATTTAAGCCAATTGTCACCTTTTATATACTTTTAATTAAATTTCCAACTAATCCACATGAAACTCTCAATATACTTTAATAACTTCTTCTCCTCTTTCTTTCTTTCTTTCTTTTTTTTTTTTTTTTTATGCAGGTACGAGAGCAGCAGCTTCTTTGAGCAGTCCACAGACCCAGTGAACAACATTCATTGTGGGAATCAAACAAGAAATTCCACTGAACTTGCTTCAACTGTACAACAAGTACTAAGGAATATGGAATTAGCAACTCCAAGAATCGCTGGTTACTTTGCAGCCACTAAAACGACAGTGCCTAACAGTAATGGTTCAAACATTTATGCCTTTGCTCAATGTGTTGAAACTCTCACACAAAGTGGTTGTGACAATTGCTTGAACATTGCCATAAGGAATTTCCAGATTTGTCTCCCAAATTCAGATGCTAAGGCTTTTGATTTTGGGTGCTTCATGAGATACTCCACCACTGCCTTCTTTGCTGATAATCAAACCATTGATATCAATCACTTCTTGAATCCAGGTGGTGTATAATAAATAAACTTGAAGTGGCTTTTACATATTTTTACATATGTTTAGGTAAGAACTTGGTGGGTCAACATTTTTTAATTTATTCTCGTGACTTTCAGGAGATTCAAGCAAGAAGAAGGCCATTATTGGTGGAGTTGTGGGAGGAGCATCTTTTATACTGATTCTCCTTGCATTAATTGCTTTGTATATGCGATCACAGTCATCCAAGATGGTTCCTAAAGGTGAGATAACTAAAAATTTTCTTATTTATTTAATTTGAAATGACTTGATGTGACACTATGATCGATCCCTTTAGCTTCACAAAAAATTTGTGAATTTAGCTGTGAATTGTGATACTTCAACTAAATTTGGTTTTGTTTACAGGTGACATTTTGGGAGCAACTGAATTAAAAGGTCCTGTTATCTTTAGGTATAAGGATCTAAAGTCAGCGACAAAAAATTTCAGTGAAAAAAATAAAATAGGAGAAGAAGGTTTTGGTGATGTATACAAGGTAAACCTTATAAGATTTAAACATTCGTTTTCATTATACAATATAGCTGTAACGTCTTTTTAATATCTTTCTTCCTATATATTAATTGAGCTCATGAAAGAAGCAAAGCTAGGTTTGAAGTTGACATTTCCAATAATGATAGCTAGAACTTTCTATAAGCATGTTCTGTAGTCTTGAGTATAATAATGTCTTTGTTGAACAGGGTACCCTAAAGAATGGAAAAGTAGTTGCTATCAAGAAATTGGATTTAGGGCAATCCAAACAGATGGAGAAAGATTTTGAGAGTGAAGTGAAGTTGATAAGTAATGTTCATCATCGGAATATTATTAGGCTTCTGGGATGTTGCAGTAAAGGCCAAGAGAGATTTCTTGTTTATGAGTACATGAAAAACAACAATGTTGGCCAATTCTTAAGTGGTAGGCAAAATCAAACACCTAAATGAATTTCTCCAATTGTTTTAATAATCAACTTCAGTTTATCTATTGTTCTTTATTTCTTTATTTTTCTTTTCTCTCCAAATAGGTGAAAATAAAGGTTCTCTCAGCTGGATGCAACGTTATGGAATAATTTTAGGCACCGCAAGAGGTTTGGCATATCTGCATGAGGAATTTCATGTTTGTATCATACATAGAGATGTAAAAACTAGCAACATCCTCCTGGATGATGATTTCCAACCTAAAATTGCTGATTTTGGATTGGCAAAGCTTTTGCCAAAAGACCAATCTCATATCAATACACAATTTGCTGGAACAACGTAAGTGAATTCATATGCACACTTTATCCTGTTTTACTCACTTTTATTATGCCACACACAAAAACAAGATATTTTTTTTAAAAAAATCATGTGTGTTGATCACATGGAAGATTGTTATTACACCTTTAGATAGATCATTTTCATTGATGCTCTGTTGCTTCTACAAATATGAGGCAATATTTGAAAAAGAACATGAAATTTCAAACTTATTTTGGCAGTGTTCATATGTTCTTTTTGTCTATAGTGTCATATGTATGTATGTTATTGTTTTGACTCATTAGGCCATCTATTTTATGTTTCTATTAGGGGATACGTAGCACCTGAATATGCAATGCATGGACAATTATCAGAGAAAGTTGACACTTATAGCTATGGCGTAGTTGTCCTAGAAATCATAAGTGGACAAAAGAGTAATAATGCATTGAAGGCCGATGATAAAGGCGGATACCTTCTTCAAAAAGTAAGTAAATCCCTAGAAACCAACATAACTTGAACTGGTAGCATTAGTGTCTAAGATATTACTTTTTTTCTCAGGCATGGAAACTGTATGAGAGAGGAATGCATAGAGAGTTTGTTGATGAAACCTTGGACCCAAATGAGTATGATGCAGAAGAAGTAAAGAAAATCATAGAGATTGGTTTGCTTTGCACACAAGCATCTCCTTCAGCAAGGCCAAGAATGTCTGAAATTGTGAGAATGCTCAAAAGAAAGAGCTTAATGGAACACAAACAGCCCACTATGCCTGTCTATGTTGATCCAAGTTCTTGGCCAAAAAGAGAAGACGCCTCTATGACTGACATTTCATCTTCATCAAATGCCACGGTCTCCGTTTCCATTCTATCAGGAAGGTGATTTGCATTACAGATTACATATGCCTGATCGTATAGTTGAAGGTCACTTGAAGTTTTGTGTGAAATTATGGCCACTTGGTCTCTGGTGTAAAATAATTTAGAGGATGTCTCGGAGCTGCAGTAAGGTTGTTGTCACGTGATCTAGAGATCACAAGTTTTAAATCTTGGAAACAAACTCTCCCTTTCCAAACCCCACCTGATAGGAGCTTTGTGCATTATGATGCCTTTTTTTTTTTAAGTCTTTGAATTAGGTGTAAATAATACATGAATTGATAATAATCTTATTTGCACTGAGTCAGTGAGTCTACACGTGAATATGTATATTTATCTCAAGAATATTCTACTTGTTAGCTTTTGCTTCAACACTTTCGTCAGTTGATCTATTCCTTAATTATCCAATCATTAAGATTTTACCTAATACTGCATTCTCTAGTCAATTAATGGGTTCATATCAATATATATATATATATATATATATATATACTCCTTTGATTATATTTAGAAGTCATTTTCAACATGTTTCACATAAACTAAGGGTCTATTTGGAATGAGATTTGGAGGGGAGGGGAGGCAAGGGAACATTTTTATGAGTTGGATTTAAGAAAATTAGAAAAATGGGGTTACAAAATTTTAATAAAGATAAGATATAAGATAAAAGAGTAACAAAAATCAGTTAAAAACTTGTCACCCTACTTCTTTTATTTTTTAAAATCCAACTAAAAAAAATTTTATCCATTCACTTTCCGTTCCCTCCCCTCACATCAAAGAAGCCTTGAGAAAAATCTTAAACTTCATAAACTATCTTAAAATTTAATAACTTTTTCCAACTTTATCCCTATTCATTATACATTATATAGTATACCCAATGAGAATGAAGCCAATACAATAATAAATAAAAAGATAAAATTATACATTCATATGAAAAATTTAATGATGTGATGACTTATAAATAGAATAAAATAAATTCTTCTTCCACTATATATGTACACATGCACACATGCATGTGCGCGCACGCGCACACATCATATCTTTAAATTTTAAAAATATTGTATTCCACGTACTATTCTTATTTGATTTGCTACCCACATAATGGGTCTTAAAACAATATGTATGTATCACTGTAAAATTCAATCTTAGTCTCAAAACTGCCAATGTACGAACGTGTTAAATTGTACTATGATACTGTACTAATTATTTTCTTTAATCATAGTTCAAGCTCAAAATTTTTTCATTAACTAACTTTCCAAGAAAAAATGCCATTGGATATATTCGTAATTTTACTTACAAAATAAAAGGAATATATATCGTAATAGTTCAACCAACTTTTAAGAGAAATTAACGTATCAGAAAATATATGAAATCATCAACTCCCATATACCTAAAAACTGACACACACACACACAGTTACACACTATGGGACAATGATCCTTTTTCTTTTTTTCATTTTAGGGTTCAAAACTTCATCTCACCCAGCGTAACTTCACCTTCCTCTCTAATCAATTTCAATCAAAAGAGGCATAGTTGGTCTTATATCATCTGCTAAACCTTCCTGTTGGAGCAAACCAACTACTTGAGACATTGTTGGCCTTATTTCTGCAGATGCTTGGGTGCAAAGCAAACCAATCTCTATGATTTTCTTCACTTCTTCTTGATCATATTCATTAGGGTCTAATGTATCATCCACCAAGTTTAAGTGCATGCCTCTTTGATATAGTTTCCAAGCCTAACAATTGGGATTAAAGTGAAAAAGGATTAATAAGTATGGAAGACAAAATGCCATTTTTAAATAGTCACAGGAGCTTTCTTACTTTTTGAAGGAGGAACTCGCCTTCAGCAATACCAGCGATGCTTAATTCATTGTTTCTTCGGCCGCTAATGATTTCTAGGACTACGACACCGTAACTATAGACATCAACTTTTTCTGATAGTTGGCCATGAATTGCATACTCAGGTGCTGTATATCCTCTAAAAATACATAATATTTTGCAGGTAAATATATCACAATAATGACTTATAAAAAAAACACAGATACAAATATCTAGAACTAAAAAAAAATCTGTATGAAACAAAAGAACCAGTAAAATCTAAAATAGACATGAATGCAATACACACAAGTGGTGTGTAATATGAGTGTTCCACTTTCACATACTTGCATGCATATTATCATTGAGTTAAAAGAATCTATGTACTTCAATACAACTTAAGAAAATCACATAAATGAAGTTACTTCAACTTACAATGTTCCTGCAAATCTTGTGCTAAGATGAGACTTGTCCTCAGGTAAAAGCCTCGCTAAACCAAAATCAGCAATTTTAGGTTGCAGATCATCATCTAATAAGATGTTGTTAGTCTTGATATCTCTATGTATGATACGTACATGAAATTCCTCATGTAGATAAGTCAAGCCTCTAGCTGTTCCTAAAATTATATCATGTCGTTGCTTCCAATTAAGAGAACCTTTCTTTTTTCCTAGTAGAGAGAAAGGAAATGGGAAGGGTGAAACATCAAATCTATTCACAAAATATGTTTAAATAGGCGCACACGCACACACATTAATTGAGTTCTTGAATAAAATCATGACATAAAAATCCATTTTTATCCCATATGTCATAATGTTATTGAGAAGTAAAATAGCAAATGCTTAAAGAACTAAATATACGCTTTGATGGTTGATATGAGATACCAAATAAAAATCTGTCAAGACTGGTCTTTTCCATGTATTCGTAGACTAGAATCCTCGTCTTGCCTTTACTGCAACATCCAAGAAGTCGAACAAGATTTCGATGATGAACATTACTTATAAGCCTCACTTCACTCTCAAATTCTTCCTCCATCCTCTTCGATTGTCGTATAGTTAATTTCTTCACTGCAACTACTTTCCCATTCTTCAGAGTGCCCTACTCATGATGAATAAGAATACAAAACTTCAATATTGAAGGTGCTAAATTAGATGCTCTGCCTTTGTAATCTAATTTTCTATAGTACTGTACGCAAAAATTGATGGGAAACATCCTTGTTTTGGGACATGATCTTTATCAAAATATTGAAAATCGATCAAAATGTGAAGTTACCTTATAAACTGAACCAAATCCTCCTTCTCCAAGTTTATTTTCAGAACTGAAATTTTTTGTTGCAGACTTTAAATCCCTATAATTGTAATTAACTGGGGCTTTCAACGTGCTTATTCCAGTCATGTCTCCTATTAAGGACAACATTAGAGAAAGTCTCATCATAAAGTTAAAAGAACAAAAAGGTTAGGGATCGAGATTCTTCTCATAGAGATGGAAAATGTGAATAAAAGCAAAGCAGGAAATCATTGAAGACCTTTCAAGTTGTTTACCTCTAGGAACCCTCTTTTGGCTTTTTCGCGGTCTAATCCAGATAAATAGTGCAATAAGGAGGATCAAAACAAACACTACACATCCAATAACAATACCAATGATGACCCCCTTATTATTGTTGCTTGATGAACCTGACATAAGAAATGTATAATAATATCAGATTTGGAATTACTCATAACAACACAGATGATTGATATAACATAAAATGGTTTACCTACCTTGCTGTTTCAAGAAGGGGAAATAATCAGTGGTTTGATTATCAGCAAAAAAGGAAGTGGTGGAGTATCTCATGAAGCAGCCCGTATCGTAACTCTCAGCATTTGAGTTTGTAAGACAAGTCTGAAATCTTGCTGACGCAGAGCTGATGCAATTCTGACACCCACTTTGTGAGAGAGTTCCAACACATTGAGCAATAGCATAAATGTTCAAACCATTATTACTATTAGGCACAGGCGTTTTAGTGGCAGCATAAAATCCAGCCATTTTTGGTGTTGCTGTGTTTAGATTTGTTAACGCTTGTTGGACAGTTGAAGCAAGCGTTGAGGAATCTCTTATTGTCTGATTCCCACATCTTATGTTGCCCCAACTTTCGCTGGCCACATCATATTGTTGACTGCTCTCGTACCTATAGTTAGTCATTAAACACATGAAAGTGTGTCTTGTGTCCTTTGCCAACACATAGTTGGTTTTGCGGTATAAAGCTTTATTAAACTTCTTTAGGTCTTAAGTTTGAGTCTTAAAGGAGACACTTATATTAAAAAGAACAATCACACACTTTAAACCAAAATAGTGGATTACTCGAATACCTCAATATAAAGTCTCAAGGGATTTATAGATGATTTATTGCAACTGTGAAAGGATGAATTTATCCTTTTGTGTGAAAAAAAATTAAGATGTTTATTCAAGTATATGTAATGATTAGGCTCTATTGATACTTTATACGAAATATCAAAAACATTTTGTTATATAAATTCATTAATCAAAACCTAGTTTGGTACCTATAATACAATATTTTTCTTCGTCTAGGACATCTTAAATTTAAGGCCTTGTTATCCTTTCATTAATAATATATAGAAATCTTTAAAAGAGAAAGAAAAGTCAAGATACAATTAAAAAAAACATATTTTATTGATAATATAAAAAGTTAGATAAAATTTCTTTAAATTTTATTTATTAGTTATATATTTTAACTGAAAATTAGTATATACTTTATGTATGATCATACACCATAAATTTGATGAGTCATCTATAAGTACCTTATTCTTTAAATCCGAAGATATACCGTGAGCATAGTGAGTCTCGAAACTCAACTCATTTAAACTTTCTCTTACCAAAATAAAATAATTAAATAAAGGATTTCAGATGTCATTTTCACTTGTTTTGTATATATTTTCATAAAATAGGAATGAAAGTATATACATGACTTTTTCAAAAAAAATGTTTAAACAAATTCTTATTATTTATTTTATTTTATATCATTGGATATCTTGCAATCATAGAAGAGTAAAATCATACATTGTATAGAAATTAATCAGTAATATCTTTCCTCCTTTGTCTCAACTCTCCGCAGTTAATTTATTTGTTTGACCCACTTACTTTTTAACGCGATAGCCGCAGGAGCATAATAATGTCACAATACAATATTCATTAAAAAAAATGTCGCATTAAATATATTATCTCTATCATGCTCTACTATACCGTCCCCCCACCCCCCAAAAAAAAGTCATAGTCAAAGTTAGTGGACGAGTTGTACCTGAGGAAGCAGCCATCGTAGACGAGACGGGAACCGTATGCCCGGTCGGAGCAGTTGCGGATGTTTACGGCGGCGACGTCGAAGCAAGCGAGGCAGTCGGCAACGGAGAGATAGTTTCTGCACTGAAAAAGGCCAAAAACAGGCATGTTAGCCCTCACTGCTTGAGCTGTGGCGAATTGTTTGTTTTGGTCTTTGATCTGAGCTCTCAGGTCTCCAAACGTTTCGTTTAGGATCTCCTTCATGATCGATCCATCGTTGTCACCGTCCTGGTCACACCATAGCCGCACCAGATTGGTCTGAGGATCTGAAACGACGCCGTCAAGTGTCCACCATGACCAGACTATGAAGTTCAAGAAGAGGAAGAAGAGAGGCTTTTGTTGCAGTTGTGGCTGCATGGTTCTTTTTTTCGCCTTACTTTGAAGGGGGAAGCTATAGTGGAACTAGAATGAGAAGTGGAGGAGCCTAAAAATTTTTGCAGAAGAATATTCAATATCTTATGTATTTTTTAAAAAAAAAAAATTGATATGGTAAATTGTATATGTTTGATACTTATCATCATTAATTTTCAAACATAATTTTATAGTAATATACTGGAGAGAAAGGTCTCCAGCGTATATAATTGAAAGTTATAGATTTTGTCAACTGAGACATAATGCCTTAATTTTCCAATTATCAACTTGATAGATTATTTCTTTAGCACCCCATTCTTGAACTTCTTTCTTTGTTTTTTTTATTTACATGTATTTTTTTTGGACAAATTTTTATTTACATGTATTCGAAATTTCTTAATTTGCTGATGAAGGACTTTACAGATGAGACATTTCAACAACAATAATGACTCATCAGAAGAAAACACGCTAACATAATTATTTCACTGGTTTTCTATTTTTAAATTAGGGAAAACTTCAACTATTATATGCTTGAGTTTCTAACTTGGCTTCCTACGAAAATTTTATTATAAATAATAGAAGATAGATTAGTATTTATAATCTCTTTAATTTGGTTCCGATTTTCAAATTTTAGATGAACAAGCATTAGCCAGAGATAAAGATATTTTATAATACAAGGATAATGACATTTTCTAGTTCTTTTTTTATTTGTATTATTATTGTGGCTAGAGATGAAGATATTTGTAGTGGAGACGGATGATGAACGCAACTTATAATTTATAAATTTCCATATAAGTGACTCAGAGAGAAAAGACACCAACCTTAAATTTAGGCAATAATTAAATGTTTGTTGGGTAACACCTTTATTACGCCAGTGCCACTGGGACCAATGCCCTGTTCTCAAAGTAAACGACATAGACCAACACTATTATAATTATATTCTTGTTTTCTTTTTTATTACTTCTTCTTAACAAAAAATGTTTCTAATATTTTTACGTATTTTTTAAAAAGTTGTTACATTATTAAAATTATTAAAAAAATCAAAGATTTTAATTTACACTAATTAATGAAAGGAATGTAAAGCCTTTAGTTTACGATATTTCCCGATCAGTAAAACACAGAGAAGCAAAAAGTTTTTCTCAAAAAGAAATTATATAATTTCACATAACACCTTATATACAAAAAATAAAATCTCGTAGTAGGCACGTAAGGGGAAATGAAATTGCATTGTAGAATCAATGAACAGAGCCCTAGTCCAAGAGAAACGAAACAAGAGAGTCCTACGGTCGTACCACGTGAGACGAGCCCATATGAATAATCACACTCAAGATTAATGAAAAATTATTAAAAAATCTTTGATTACAAAATTTATTGTGTACAAGTATCAAATTTTATATAAAATAGAAGATATTTGTGCATAACTAAATATATGTTACACATAATTAAAGAATAAGTGCTACTCAAGGGCCCGGGTTTAATACTTTCGAAGAGTAAATTTTGTGACGTGAGATTTTTTTATATAGCAATTTGTCTAAAGATTAAACATGTAAGTAAAACAGGACAAAGCGTACATATTAGGGGAATAGGGTAGAAAATGGGCAACCAAGTGGGCGAGATAATGCATGATTGATAATTTGGAAAGTAGCACTCAATATAATTGTCTCTTCGAAGTTTTGTCTTATATAGCATTTTACCTTTCATTAACAAAAATCATGACAAAATGCAGATAGAGTTCAAGATTCAAGTACTATAGGCTGGCCAAAAAAAAAAATTTCAAGTTTTAGACGGCTTTAGTCTTACATTTTACATTTATGTATCAATTGATAAAACAAGAGTAAAATTATATAGTTATATAATAAATTTAATAAGATAATTTATAAAAGGGATTAAAAAAATTCTCTCTTTGACATATAATTAAATAAGACTAGGAGGGTTTTCTTTTTTATTATTAAGATGGATCCTCCGTTATCAGGTATATATATATATATATATATATATATTCTGATGGACCTGCCGCTACCTAGGAAAGGAGGGATCAAAATCAATAAGTCTGTTAAAAGGCCAATCACGAGGGTCAACCCTTGTTGGTAGAACCAAAAAAGTATTTTAACATAAGATTATTTTTTAGATAAATACCGTTAGAATTTGTTAAAAATCTAAGGTATTTAATGAAAAGGGATAATGAGTGTATGATGCAAGATTAAAAATTCAATTTATTTAATTTGAATTGCTTTCATTGAATAATGAATTAAGTTAGTATGTGACGTTGAAGACGCATATATTGACTCTGGGGCGGCTTTCGAAGGACTTGTGAGATTGGATGGGACTCACATTGGGATCAGAGTCACTTTCACACCAACACATATTGACATATTTAGACATTTAAATAAGATGCCGGTATTTGAAATACATGTAACAATAAATGATGACTCTTATAATATAATTAAGCCTTTTTTTAACTAAATAATATAATTAAGCCTTTAATGTATACTAGTATTTAATAAAGGCCACATATATGTTACTTTTCACTCTTTAACATAATAGTTAGTTGACTCTTTTTTAAGAGATTAATAAAACTAAATAAATAATAAATTATTTAATTATACTATATATTTATTTGTCATTAGATTATATATCACTTTATAAGTAGACAATTTAGTTTGGAGAAAAATAATATATATAAATATTTTAATATAATTTATTTAATTTTATTAATTTTTATTAAATGTCCTTTATATTAAGAAACGGAGAAAGTACTATTAGATTATATTTGCATCTATAAGTAGAGCCGGTAGTATGGGTTGAACCCACCCTACCCCTAAAATTTGATGGTTTGAGTAGTGAAATATTAGGACCCTTTTAACGCGGGTCTTTTTTGTTTGAATCCACCTAACCTGAACATGTAATGGGTTAGACCTAGCCAATTTTTATTTTTTTTATTTTTAAAAATTATGTAAAACCATTAATTTTGAAAATTCTAAAAATCTTACCGCTTCAAAATTGAAATTCTAACATGTCAATAAAATTCTAAAAATCTTACTGCCTCAGAATATGTTTCAAATTTGAATACCATTAATATTACTAATTGTTGATTGTATTGAATGTTGATAATAGATTTTGGATTCATGTTTAGTTTGTAATATGTGGAAATGTGATGCATATTTAATTTATAATGTCTGAAATTTTGAATTTGATGTTTTTTTATCTGTTTGTGATTTTATAATGTATTTTTAATTTTTTATAGTTTAGATTTGAAGAAAAAAATATTTCATTATATTGGTTAAAAAATGTTTGGAAAACGCAGTATGAATCAAAAATTAAAAAAAAATAAAATAGAAGAAAACAAAATAAACTTGTCACATTTGGCCAAAGAAAAAAAGAAAATTAACTTGTCAGATCTTCTGGCCATACCATTTGACTCAACCTTCCGCTTGAATAAATAGTGTTTTTTCCTCCTTAATTAATATAACAGACGCCTTGACCCAACAACAGACTAGATAATGATGGATGAGTAGTTAATTAATAGGTTTTACTATGGTCAATTATGTGTCACGGCTCAGAAATGTCACCCACCAAAGAAAATAATTTCATAGAGACAGCAGGGTTTAAACACCTTTTTATTGAGTTTTCCACCTCAAATGGAACAATTTACACACACACACACTACCTTTATTTTTAATTATAAGAGTTAGTTTGGAAGTGAATTTTGATATTAAATATAATACATTTTTTCATTTTATTTGTTATATTTATTAATTTTTTTCATATTAATTTACTTGATTTACAAACTGATATATTACCTTTCTAATCCTATTTATAAGGCAATTTTAACAAGTTTCACACAAAATCAATAAAAACCTTGAACTTCAATAATTATTTTATAAAATTTAAATTTTTTTAACTTTATCACTATTTAATATTTATTATGCCGAATGAAAATAAAGTCTATATATAATAAATGAAAGGTTAAAATTATAATTCATTTGAAAAATTTATCTCTCTATCCTATAAATAGGACAAAAAATTTTTTCTCTCTCTACCCGATAAATAAGACCACATGAATATAATCTAATGATACACATAAATACTTTAAAAAATTATATGATATATGTTATAATTAAATAATTTATTTAATTTCCTTAATTAATTTATACAGATTAGTAAATTAGCTTTTGTACAAAACACTAAAATACTACGTATATTTCTGCGGAGTCAGAACAATGATGATAAAAATTGTAGTCATGGGTGCGAAAAAACTCTCCCCCAGGTCAAATAGTTAATCATGGTAGAAACCTTACTGTAGTACATAACTCCGAGATTGACCAAATTCTTCTACTTGTCAAATAATTAAACATAATCAAACCTCTTCATCGTTCATTCTTCATCCCCCCTCTCTCTGCTCTCTCTCTACTCTCTCTTCTGCAAGTCAGTAAGTAAAACACCATGCAGCTAAACCTGCAACAAAATCCCTTATTCTTCACCTTCTTGTGGAGCTTCATAATCTGGTCATGGTGGACTATAGACGTTGTCGTTTCAGACCCACAGCTGAATCGTGTGAAATCAGGTTGCAGCAGCTATAACGTCAGCGACGTGACCATCTTCAATGAGAACCTAAACGCAACGATGCGAAGCCTGAGAGAGCAGGTCAGCAACCAAAGCAAGCACTTTGCGACGGCGATGGGGGTGAAGGGTAACAATCCGGCGTACGGCGTTTTTCAGTGTAGGAACTACCTCTCCATCAAAGACTGCCTTGCTTGCTTCGACTTCGCCACCGTTCGTATTTACGACAATTGCTCCATCGCCGCCACCGGTGCCCGTGTCGTATTCGAAGGTTGCTTCCTCAGGTAACCCTCCAACTTTGACTTTTTTATTTAAAAAAAAAAGTAGGGAGAATTTCAATGAAGTATTGGGAGATAAAAATAAAATTTTCTTGATATTATATAACTAAAATGTCATTTTTTTTATTTACACTGACACGTGTGCATTTAACAGCTAACCATAAGAAAAAAAAATGAAAAAAAGAGTAATTTTAAACATTTATCAATAAAAAATAATTTTATTTCTATCCGTTAATACTTGACTGAAATTCCAGAATATATTAGGATGGCTGGAAATTCACTTGTTTATGCAAGTAACCGATGTCTCTTAATTTTGCCATAAAAGTGAGAGTTTTTTTTTAGACTTAACCATAAAACTTACATTTAATTTTAGGGTTAAGCTGTAAATTCATCTAAACTTTTGCTCAGAGCAATGTTGTTTTATGAGTTTTTTTTTTTAGATTCAATGTCAGCCCAAAAATTTTAAAATGTAACAATATTACTCAAATTCGTTAAAAAACTAATGTTGATCATTAAACAATTGACGTTGACTGTTTACATTTTTTACGGTAAAAAGCAACATTCCTCTTAGGTGAAATCTTCTAAAACAAATTTGTATATTAACCCTTAAATCCATCATAAAGATTCATAAAGATGACACTTTCGTTTGTGTTTTTCAAGGTTTGAGAGTGGCTTTTTCTTCGACCAATCAGTAGACGCCGGGAACCACATTATGTGTGGGAATCGTGTGGCTAAAAACTCCACTGAACTTGCTTCAACTGTGCAACAAGTGCTAGAGAATCTGGTAGAAGCAACACCAAGAATACCTGGTTTCTTTGCAGCCACTATAACGCCAGTTCCTAACAGTAATGCCTCGAATATTTTTGCCATTGCTCAATGTCTCGAGACGGTCACTCAAAGTGGCTGCCAGGATTGCTTGGAGTCTGGGTTAAGAAATTTCCAGATTTGTATTCCCAACTCAAATGCTCAGATTTTTTATGCTGGTTGCTACATGAGATACTCCACCACTGCATTTTTTGCTCAAAATCAGACCACTGATATCAAGCACATCTTGAAACAAGGTACAGCTATAAAATTCAAACTGATAAATGACCATGTGCATTGCATGACAATAAACAATTGAGATAAACAAATACAGTACAATTTAAAAATCAGATTCAAACCATTCGCTTAAGCAAAAACTTATATACTAGTTGTAGAATATCTTAGCTCTTGCATATACTTTACATGCGCTTGGGTTACAAGAACTTGGAGTATATGTTTACTCATCATAGATATGTTTAGGGAGATCTGCTACTTATAAGATTATAGGGTTAAGGTGCAAATATAACAATGAAGTTTTGGTAAAGGGGCACCTGACACCATAATGTTTACTATGGAGCAAAAAAATACATAAAGTTTGTTAGGGAGTGCAAAATTACCAAAACTCTTAACTCTATCTAAACTCTGTTACTTTTTTTCTTTTGTGGACCCTACCTGTTGTCCACCTCGTTTTTATCTTTCTCAACCCAACTATCTCTCTCTTCTTTTTTCCCTCTTTGACTATCCACCCTCTCTATCTTCAACATCATCCTAATTCGTTTTGCAGAAACTCAAATACAAGCATCATTCTCCAAACAATCTGATTATTCAAGCTGACATATACTCTATCATGTTATTAGATTGTCACAACCACACGATCCATTTACATTACTCATAGTATTCAATGTTCGGATGCACTATTTACACTATTTATGACAACAATGAGTATAGTAGATAGCATAATAAAAATAAATCCTTTTTTATATAGAGCAATTAGGCAGTAGGCTTACGCTTGAATCTAACGCCAGGGTCGTCTTAGTTGGGGAAGACCTCAAGGTTGGTGATCACTGTATCAGGTGGGCCTTAGCAACACCTCTTATCCATTTCCTACGCCACTTTAGGGCTTCCAAAAAAATATCTTCGATAAACAAGGTCATCACAGAGAAAGAAGAGGAGAAGGAGGAAAAAAGAAGAGGATAGCAAAGGGGAAGAGGAAAATAAGAAGAATCAGAGTGAGAAGGAGGGACATAGGAAAAGGAACTTTTTGAACCTAAAACTAAGTGAAGAGTATGCTGCTAAAAGCAACAACAGAGCTTGCTTCTCCTATGGCCGATGATGAGGGAGAGGAGAGATGGTGTTAGAGGATGATGTTGGACAGAGAGGGTTCATGGCCAAAAGGGAAAAAGAAAGAGAATGTTGAGTTGTGAAGGATGAGACGAGGTGGACAGCAAGTGGGGTCCACAAAAGAAAAAGTAACGTAATTTTGATGGAGTTAAGAGTTGTGGTAATTTTGCACTCTGTAACAAACTTGATGTATATTTTTGTAGCCCAGTAAACATTATGGTGTCAGTTGCCCTTTTGTCAAAACATGGTTGTTATATTTGTACCTTAACCCAAGATTATAATAAAAACATGGAAAATATACTTTTTTTTCCCTGTGACTTGTAGGAGACTCAAGCAAGAAGAAGGCCATTATTGGTGGAGTAGTCGGAGGTGCATCTTTTATTTTGATTCTCCTTGCATTACTTGCTTTGTATAAACGATCACTGTCCAAGAGGGTTCATAGAGGTAAGATAAATAGAAAAATCTTTAGTATTCAATTTGAAATGATTCATTGTGATGAAGTTTTACCTTTCTTCTACCAAAGGAAATGATACAGTTTTGTTTTAAAGCCTTTAAAGCCTAACAGGGATGAACCCCGAACTGCTTCATACTTGTTGAGAGATTTCTAACTCTGATTTTTCTTACAGTTGACATTTTGGGAGCAACTGAGTTGCAAGGCCCAGTTAACTATAGGTATAATGATCTGAAATCTGCAACCAAAAACTTCAGTAAAGAGAATAAATTAGGAGAGGGAGGTTTTGGGGATGTATACAAGGTAAACCATATATTATATTTGATATCATTTTTCAAGAGACACCTTTGTATAAAGGCTTTTTTGAATAAATTCAATTTAGGAACGCTTGTTAATATAATATTTGTCTGCCAGATATAAAGAATTCCACTATATTGCCAACAAGTTGTAAATAGTACAATTCATTTCTTAGATTTCATGAATTACACAGGAAAAATGTGTCTAATTCTAATAAAAAGATGGGACTTCCTAAAAGCATGCTTTATAGTCCATAAATATGACCTCTTCTTTGAACAGGGTACTCTGAAAAATGGAAAAGTAATTGCTATAAAGAAATTGGCTTTAGAGCAATCCAAAAAGATGGAGGAAGATTTTGAAAGTGAAGTCAAGCTAATAAGTAATGTTCATCATCGAAATCTTGTTCGACTTCTCGGTTGTTGCAGCAAAGGCCAAAAGAGATTCCTTGTTTATGAGTACATGAAGAACAATAATGTTGGCCAATTCTTATTTGGTACATTCAAATAAACACTTGAATAAATTTCCTCTGTAGTTGAAAATCATCTATTTCCTCTATTCCCTCTCTTTTTCTTTTTCTTTTTTTTTTAATCTCCATTCCCTTACTATCTAAAGTGTTGGAAATAGGTGAAAATAAAGGTTCTCTCAATTGGAAGCAACGTCATGGCATAATTTTAGGCACTGCAAGGGGTTTGGCATATCTTCATGAGGGATTTCACATTTGCATCATACATAGAGATATAAAGCCTAGCAACATCCTCTTGGATGATGACTTGCAGCCTAAAATTGCAGATTTTGGATTGGCAAGGCTTTTGCCAAGGGACCAATCTCATCTCAATACTAGATTTGCGGGAACAATGTAAGTAACAACATATGTGATTATTAATATTCTCAGCACTGAATTTATATCAGATGAACACAAGAGATTGTAATTAGAACTCATTAATTGATCAAACGGAACACTGCTTCAGCAACTATAGATCTTTTCTCACATGTTTAGTTGTTTCTACAAAGCACTCGTCAATTTACAACTCACTATAAATATGATACACCACTTTGAGTTGCACAAGAACATTTTGAATTTGTTTTACCATTTTCCATATAAGTTTCCATGTATTGTTGTGTCTCATGTCTTTTATATGGTAATTGTTTGAACCATTATGATATAAATACTGTGCTTTTTTATTTAGGGGATACACTGCACCTGAGTATGTAATGCATGGACAATTATCAGAGAAGGTTGATACCTATTGCTATGGAGTTGTAGTCTTAGAAATCATAAGTGGGCAAAAGAGTGGTGAACTAAAGGATGATGATGAAGGCGAATTCCTCCTTCAAAGAGTAAGCAAATTCTCATAACTAATATACTGAAGGAAAGTTTATTATTTGAAGAAAGTGTAGATTTAACTAATCAAATAATCTTCATAATAGCATAACAAATGATTATTTTTACTGCTCAACACCACACAATGACACCTTTTTTTTTTTTTTTAAAAAAAAAAGTTATTCCAAGTATTGTTGTTATAAATTACTTGACATCAATCATCTAAAACTTTTCCCTTAGGATTTTCTTTTTCTTCTTTTCTCTAAGTTGTATCACTTTGATGCCCCTTGGCAGGCTTGGAAACTGTATGACAGAGGAATGCACACAGAGTTTGTGGACAAAACCTTAGATCCAAATGAGTATGATGCAGAAGAAGTGAAGAAAATCATAGAGATTGGATTGCTTTGCACGCAATCGTCTCCTGCAGCAAGGCCAACAATGTTTGAAGTTGTTGATATGCTCGAGAGCAAGGGTGGCTTAACAGATCAAAAGCGACCCACTATACCTGTCTATGTGGATCCTAATTTGAGGCCTAGAAGAGATGGAGATGGTCAGTCTAATAGCTCATCTTTATCAAATGCTCATCTCTCCACTTCTATTCCATCAGGAAGGTGATCAATTGAATTGCACAAGAACGTGCAGTTAAAGGGGTCACTTGATGTTTGGAGCCAGAAAAACGTCAGTCTAGTTGTTCATCTTTATCAAATGCTACTCTCTCCACTTCTATTCCATCAGGAAGGTGGCAGTTTTAGCAGCAGCAGCAGCAGCAGCAGCAGTTAGTGAGTAAAGATTTGAGTTCAATGAAATATTAATGCAGCAATTTGGAAAGTTTGCGTGAAAAGTGGCCATTTTGGCCTAGGGTGTAAAATAAATCAGTGGATGTAGTAAAGAAATGAATCACAAGAACAAGGGAGAAACTCTGTTCATAAAAATAAATATACAGACATTTTGAGAGCTTATTAAAAGTATGACAACATGATCCGGCATTCTCACCTGGGAAATTTGAACCAATTATGCTTTCTCCACATCTACCTGCAAAAAGATTAAAATTGAAATGTAGAGGTGTAAGAGTAGACATTGCATCTAGGGAGGAGGAAAAAATGTGAAAATAGTATGCATTTATTGTAGATATTCATTATTAGTTACAGCATTTATTAGCATTTACAAGGGTTTGTTCAAGTAGTCAGACTGTAATCGTGGTCCAGGAGGGTTTTACTAAGGGGATATAAGAAATCAAATTATTACATGTACATAGTGCAAGGAAATTTTCTCAGCCAAAAGAGCAAGATCATAGAATAGATAGGAGGACAAAAGAAATTCGTTAGATTACATTTCTACTCTCTGCAAAGTGAAAGTTGCAAAATAAAAAAAGGGTCGTGACAACCTTTGTAATTCAAAAGCATTAAAAGAAAAGGGGTACCTCAAAAATAATCTTTTCAACAGGGTCCCCCTCTATAGAGACATCCATAGAAACTACTGGATTTTTCTTCTCTGCCATTGTCTTTCTTTTACGAATCAAAATTCAAGCCAGCATAATCAAAAGTCACAAAAGTCAGTAAAGAGACACCAATTAGTTATTGATATTAAGTGATGTGTAAATATTGCATCAGAAGCAGATACTATTACATATATCAAACCTGCAGGACTTGTATGTAAGCTTGACAGAAAAAAATTGCCTAATACGTTGTATGTATCACACAACTCAGTTTTCCTGAGTAGTTTCTTCTGAGCAATGATAAGAAGAAATCATGGGAATCTATGTTCAAAGGTAATGGCAGCTCTAGAACCATCAGTATGTATTACACAACTCAATTTTCTTCTCAGGTTAAAAGGAACTCATTTGGAAATCTTCCAGTTAAGTTAGGCAAAGCCATAGTGAAATAGGACTTTCCCCAAAGAAGAATCTGCATCTAAAACACATATTACTTGGCATAAAAACCTATTTCAGTCTCACACATGACATCCAACGTACAATCCAAACCCTCAAACATTTCCAACCGTTGATGATGATGAAATACAAAAAAGAATACCTCCAAAGTTGACTAAAAACTTTGATGGGCTAAAAAAAGGCCATCAGATCACCAGCGAATTAGGATATTCCACACCAAACCAATCATCGCGGAGGAGAGCGCTTGCTACATGGAACTAACACCACTAAACATAAAATCATCGAAAATAATTTGCAGACATCAAAACCTAGCCATACATTTCCAGAAAATCCCCAAGGAGAAATCAAGCGGAAAAAACAACGGCCATTAAGGAGCAATCACCTTCACATGTCAATATATACACAAAAGTAAGAGGACTCGAAGTAAAGAACATCAAGCACAGATCGATTTGTGCATGATTAGCACAATCTCCGGCAGAAAAATGGGTGACGGACGACGGAGGGAAGCTCACCTGCACGAAGAAGGCCTGATGGCGAGACGCTGCCCCACGTGGCGGAACGATAGCACATGGTTTTGGTGAACAGAGCATCGTTAATTTAAAGGGTTACTGTGCAAATTCCCGGAAGTATTTGCAGTAATATCGTCTTCGGAGTTTTTATTTTGTTTACAATTTCTTGTAAATATAAAAACGCAGCAATGTTGTTGTTCTCAAGTTAATAACCCAAACGGTTAAATGTTAATTGACCTAATAATATTAATGTGGTATGCCGTATGCCTAAGTGGCATCCCCTCACATTTTTTTTTCCAAGTTAGGTTCAGAAATAAAAATAAAAATTTTTAAAAAAGTATGCTTCATCTTCTTCTTCTCTCTCCCCACGCGGCCAACAACATCCTGATCCTTCTGCTCCAACAATGAATACTCTTCCAAAAGAAATTCTAACGCCCACAGGAAGGATTGGAATGAGGAAACAAAATGTGGTGCAACAGTGAAGTTGAGAGCTCTTTTTCATATTGGAATTTTGATCAATTTCATGTGGCAATTTTGTTAATATCTCATTCTTAGTTGGGGAAGAATCCACATGAATCGGATTTTTTGATTAACATCTTAAGAGAAAATTGAATTTGGTTAGACAATATGTAGTTGGTAAACAAAGATGGATTTTTTAACAAAGTATGGAATGTATAGTCAAATATGCAATATGATCCCATATGATCTAGTTTCATTCTAGAAACGCAATATGATCCCACATGATCTAGTTTCATTCTAGTAATGGATTCCAATGTGAGAAAGAGCTCTCAACTTCCTTGTTTCACCTACATTTTATTTCTACATTCCAATTCTTTGAGCAGCTAGGGGTTAGAATTTCTCTTAGAAGAGTATTCATTGTCGGAGCAAAAGGATCGGAAAGTTATTGGCAGCGTGGGGGGAGAGAGAAGAAGAAGAAGATGATGATGAAGTATGCACTTTTTTGTATTAAAAAATAAAATTACTAATGAATCTGACTTGAAAAAAAAAGTGATGGGATGCCACTTGAGTATACCTATGAGGTTAACTAACGTTTGACCATTTAGGCTATTAATTACTATGTTTTTATTCTTTAAATGTGACATCAAGACAAAAAAACTTTCATGGTAACTTTGCTAACCACTTAGGCTATTAATTACTATGTTTTTATTCTTTAAATGTGACATCAAGACAAAAAAACTTTCATGGTAACTTTGCTAATCGAGAATACTTCTGGTGTAAATTTGCCCCTTAACCTTTATTTTATTTTATTTTTTTGCCTTTAACACCTTAACCTTTAATTTAAATGGTTAAGGTAATAAAATAACTTTCAACTTTTATAAAAAAAATACAACAATAAACATAAAATATTTTTGAGTAAAAGTAACTATAAATTTTTAAAATTGGAGCAAAACTATTAAACCCAACTAACTTCCATCTATTACGATATGAAAATACTGAATACCCTCACTTAATAAAAAAACCGTGATTGCGGTTCATCTCTCTTCCTCTAATTGTTGCTTCCACTTTCTCTCTCTTACTCTCATATTCTCCACTCCTCATCCTCACCACCACACCACCACCACCACCACCTATAATTTCAAAAAATCATCATCAACAATTCATACTAGAAAAGTAAAAAATTGAAATTTTTTTTAAAATGTTGTTTGTTATGATCATTATACTTCTGCCATCAATAATCCAAAATCTACTTATTAGTACCATTACCAAGAAATATTTAGAATCTGTAGTATAAATTCCAAGAAAAAAATTTACATCAAGTTCATAGTAATAATTTAAAATGAAAATGAAAAAGGGAAAATTCTAAGTAAATACCATTTAAATTTACAGAACTCCAAAAATTTTGTTAATACTTGTAAATGATAAAGAGGTGATAGGAATCAAATTAAGATTTTAAAGTGTTGGTGATTTTACTATAATAACTGTCAAGTGTTTAAATTTTAAAAAAGAAAAGTTACATTGCTGGAGCACCATTACCAGCCGAACGACACCCTCTTCCTACTGGCCAAAACTCTCCGAGCACAGGTGGCTTTTTTTTATGATGGTTTTTTTTTTAAAAAAAATGTGCCAAGTGAACCCTCCCTAACTTGGCCCCAAAGAGGCATGACAGCCATTGGGTGACCAAAGCCTCTTTGCCACATATATGCATAGGGGTGTGTGTGGGGGGGGGTTACAAATAAAAGCGTAATGGTATAGACTAAATTAATAATGGAAATGACTAAATTTGTAATTGTATTAACTAAATGTGTAATGATATTGATTAAATAAATAATGACATTAATTAGAGGTGTAATGGTATTAACTGAATGAGTAATGATATTCACTAAAAGCGTAAATAAAATGATTAAAGACGTAATTGTATTACCTAAATGAGTAGTGACATTGACTAAAGGCGTAATAGTACTGACAATATGAGTAATGGCATTAACTAAAGGTGTATATTGACTAAAGGCGTAATAATATTGGCTAAATGATTAATGACATTGATTAAAGGTGTCATAGTATTGACTAGATGATTAATGGCGTTGACTAAATATATGTATAGTACAAATAAAAGCGTAATGGTATTAGCTAACTCAATAATGAAAATAAGTAAATTTGTAATGGTATTAACTAAAGGCATAATGATATTCACTAAAGGTGTAAGTAAAATAACTAATGGCGTAATAGTATTATCTAAAGACGGAATGATATTAACTAAATGAGTAATGAAAATGACTAAAAGCTTAATGGGGTTTACTAAATGACTAAAGGCATCAATATGGTTACATCTTTAGTCAATACAATTACTCATATAGTAAATATTATTACGCATTTAGTCAATATCATGACTCATTTAGTTAATACCGTTACGTCTTTAGTCAATTTGTTTACACTTTTAGTCAATGCAATTACTCATCTAGTAAATACTATTACGCCTTTAATCAACGCCACTATTAATTTAGTTAATACAATTACGCCTTTAGTTAATTTTTTTATGCTTTTAGTCAATGTTATTATTCATTTAGTCGACATTATTACACCTTTAGTCATTTCCATTATTGATTTGGCCAATATCATTACATTTTTATTTGTACTATACATATATTTATTTATGCATATAAATGTCAAAGGGGTTTTGATGGTCTAATGGCCATCATGCCTCTTTAGGACCAACCTTAAGATGGTTCAAATCCTACCCACACCTTGGCACATTTTTTTCTTAAAAAAAAATTAAACCCCCTACCATAAAAAAAGCTATCGGCGGTCGGAGGGTTCTGGTCGTCGGGAGGAGGCTGGCAGTCGAGTTCTAGTGGTGGTGCTTCGACGAGGTGCCCTTTTTTAATTTAAAAAATTGGGGGGGGTATTATGGTAAAATCACCAATAATTTAAAATCCCAATTTGATCCATGGTACCTCTTTGTCATTTACAAGTGTTAACAAACTCTTTTGGGTTTTGTAAATTTATATGGTATTTATTTATCTTTTTCTCAATTAAAAAAAGGCTCACAACTAGAATATGGCTTGTGGGGATGAAGGGTTTACCTCATCATTAACACTGGGAAGTGGGGGATGAGGGCTTTATGCAGAGGACTATACGCATAAGGAAGAAAATACTGGTGAGAGAAAATTTTGATAAATAGCAGGACCTAGATCTTTTTATTTTTATTTTTATTTTCAGTTTTTTGCTTTTCTAGTATAAATTGTTTTTGATGATTTTTTTTGAATTGGAGGTGGTGGTGGTGGTGGTTGTAATACCCCGAATTTTGGAATAAGAGGCTTGAGAATAAGTTTGGATTAAATGGACTGCTAGACCCTGGTTTAGCAAGTGTCCTAGTGAGGAATGATATAATTTCCTAAAATTCCTTTATATCCTTAGATATTAAAGGGAATATTATGGTGAGCTAGAGAGTTCGGGGAAATATTAAAGGTAAGGACGAGATGGTCATACGACCAATGAGATTATTTTCCTATTATTGATGCCCAAGTTAGTCAAATGTGAAGGGAAATATAAAAAGGGGCAAGAAATGGTTTATTATGATAAATCATTAAAGGTAAGGGTAAAATGGTAATTTTTTCATAAGTTGAGAAATGAGGATTTTCCCTAATATTCTGAATGATTTGAGTGGAATGAGAATTAAAAGGGGGAAAATGACTACTTGGTAATTAGTAAGCCTAAGTGGGTGAATTATTATCAAGCAAAGTCAAGAAGCCGAAAGCTTAAGGCTTGGTTGACCACTTAAGGTGGTATAATGGGATAATTTGAGAGAGAATTATACTCACTTAATTCTCACTAATATTGGTGGAATGATGAAGGAAAAGAGAAATGAAACTTGTTATGTAAGTAATGAGATAGTTGAATCAATTGGTGGCAAGCCACTTAGATGATTTTAATTAATCATCATCCTTCATTATTTATTCTCATTCTTTCCTGCGTTCAGATTAAAACAGAAAAGAGAAGGGAAAAGAATCAGAAAACGTGAGAAAGAGAAAGGGAACGGACGAGAACGAGAACGCGGAGGAGAGAGAGAAAGTTTGAGATCGTCGAAACTCTACCAAAATGGCGTTTTCTCTCAAAGTACCCAGTACAAATATTCTTCTACTCATCCCGAGCTTCGATTCTATGGTTTTGGATTCTCGTTTGGAGATGGTTTGTGCCATCTTACCGGCCGGAGCATCGCCGAAATTCCGAATTGAATTCAGAAAAGTGTAGAGGTATGCGTAAGCTTCCTTTTTACCATTTCAGTTTTTCGTTTGGATGAGTATTATGAGATTGGGTACTGTTCATCTCTCGTTCAATTAGTGTTTTGGGAGCTGAAATGATGTCCAATGGATGTCTAAATGGCTAATCATGTAATAAGAAGTAGAAAGGAGGGTATTAAGTCAAAGAAAAGGAGGAACCGACACAACTCTTTTAAGAACTCTATATTGGCTGTCATGCGTGGGGCATGAGCCATGAGTTGGAATTTCATCAATTGGATAATTCCATTGAGTTCAGAAGGGCAAATTGCGTAGGGTTCATGTTGATGACGAAGTGAAAAAAGGCCTGGGGTGTGAAATGACCGAATTACCCCTTTTAGCTCTAAATAAGGGTTGTCAAGAGTATTTCCGTCATTCGGACGTGAATTTGACTAATATGAAGTCATAAATAGATTCTAAACATGAAATTGTGTAGGATTGGCTTGTCATAATTTCTGTAAAAGTACAGTTGGGGCAGGCTTCCAGGGGCATTTTGGTAATTTAGCATAATTGAGCTAAGTTATTAACTAATACGAGTCTAGAATGTTATAAGGATGAGTAGTGACTCATGTATGCTATGTTTGGAAATTCTAGGACTCGATGAATGGACATGCCAGAACCGGAGCTAGAACGAAGGATAGAGGACGGACGTGTCGACAGGTAGTGAACTTACCTTTCCTGCATGTGTATGATATGTATGTCTTATATTGATTATGTGACTGTTATGCCTGTTTGTGTTGAACATGTTTGATTGATTGAGGCTCTGTTATATTTATGTATTGGCCATATGTATGTCATAACATCGAGCACGCAGCATGTCATTATGTTGGCATGAAATAGTATAGGCAATCATGTCATGCATTCATATATATCTATATGCATAGTGGTATTATTTGCTACTGGGATCCTCTCGAATCTCACTCTTCCCAACCAACCATTTTAGATAGGTTGAAGGATACATGAGTTATGCTTAGAGGAGGAGTTGCTAAGGTGAAGATCGTGGTGTGAGGCACTACTAATTGCATTAATGTAATTAATTTACATTTGTGATGGATGTATATGTGTAAGTATGAACATGTATGAAAGATTGTTGTTAAAACAGAGAACCACTCTAGTGTAGATAAAGAGAATGGCTTTTAGTTTATTAAAATGATCACTCGTTTATTCTGATATTGTGGAATTAAGAGCCGGTGAGGTGTTAAAGTGAGGGTGTCACATTTGAAGTCAATGACTTGGTCAACAAGTTACGAGATGGCACAATGAGATAATTGAAGAAAAATAAAGAGACCATAATATGTAAGTATCTCCAAATCAAGTCCAATGAATGTCTAACTAGTTAATATATTGGTTATAAGTAGAAACGGGGTGATTAGGTTAAAGAAAACGAGAATCCGACATAACTTTTCTGGGAATCCTATGGGGTGACCCTGTGTTAGACGTGGAAAATGGATAGGAATTTGATAATTCTGATGCTTCAATTGGATTTAGAAGGCGAAATTATGTAGGGTTTATGTTGACCGTGAAGTAAGAAAAGCCTCATAGGGTGAAATGACAAAATTACCCCTTATAAGCCTTATTTGGGGGCTGTCAAGGGTATTTTCGTCATTCGAGCTTGATTTTGCCCAATTTGAAGTGTGATACCTCATTTCCTAACACTACGGTAGAGTACCAACTAGCTAATACTCACCGAATTTGAAACATCACAGTTGCGAGTAATACCTCTGTTGGTATGAATATTTACATATATTCACATACATGCACAATTCATTAGATTTACTTTACAACATACACACTACCACCTAATTCTTCTCCACTTCATATACAATCCAAAAACTCATAAAAGTCTTAAAATACATAACAGGAATTTGACAACCTAAACTAAGCTTTTCCATCGCTCGACCTCAGATCTTCGTCATTTACCTTCTCTTTTTTCCCACGAGCTCGCTCCCTGTACTGGAGATTTATTTTTGGGAAAAAGAATGAGATTCACTAGAATCTCAGTAGTAATAGAATCAAACATATAAGATAACACACAAAGCATGCTTCACATTTTATCAATCAACAAAATCATCATAACATCATTCAGTGAAAATCATGCAATTCATAATTGACATTGCGCTAGTCAGGTTCTCAGCCCTTGAGGGCACCCGTGCATAGTGCATGCAATGCAATTCCATTACTGACATCGCGCTAGACAGGTTCTCGGCCTGAGGGGCACCCGTACATAAATAGGCCCCGGGCACCGCTCGTGCAATTATGAACATTTCACCTGAGTGTCAACTCGACCAATAACAGGCCCTGAGTGATCACTCCACTCAATCTAAACAAGTTAGATATTTTGGTGATGATATCAAACAATACATATGCATGCCATGTCATATGAAGAATGTTACTATCTGGTTGCTCTTTTATACGACTTTTCGCACGTGATCAAGCTTGGGAAATTACTGAGGCTAGACTGGTTGTCAAGTCCTAAAATTTTCAAATACCACAAATGAGTTATTACTCATCCATGTATCATTCCAAACTCATAACATTGGTAAATTTAGCTTAACCGTGCCAAATTACCAAAATAACCCTTAAGTCACGATTATTTGTATTTTACTCAAAATTATGACTTGGGCCATTCCTACACATTTTCGTGTGTAGAATTCTTTTTTAACTTCAAATTGGCCAAAATCAAGTCTGAATGATAAAAATACCTTTGACCGCCCCCAAATAAGGTTTATAAGGGGTAATTTTGTCATTTCACCCTCTGAGGCTTTTCTCACTTCATGGTCAACATAGACCCTACATAATTTTTCCTCCTAAATCTAATAGAAGCATAGGAATTATCAAATTCCTATCCATTTGCCATGTCCAACACACGGTCAACCCATAAGATTCCTAGAAAAGTTGTGTCAGATTCTCGTTTTCTTTAGCCTAATCACCTCTTTTATACTTATAACCAATATATTAACTAGTTAGACATTCATTGGACTTGATTTGGAGACACACTTTCATATTATGGTCTCTTTAGTTTTCTTCAATTATCTTATTGTGCCATCTCGTAACTTGTTGACCAAGTCATTGACTTTTTTACTATTTACTA
Organism: Albizia julibrissin; assembly: GCA_037074505.1. Classification (NCBI taxonomy): domain Eukaryota; kingdom Viridiplantae; phylum Streptophyta; class Magnoliopsida; order Fabales; family Fabaceae; genus Albizia; species Albizia julibrissin. Next base: position 36,108,692 of record CM073483.1, on the reverse strand, counting down.
AAATTGATTTATCTATGATCAAGTAGTCATTTTAATCTTTTTAATTCCCATTTAATTCAAATTAGTGGAAATATTAGGAAAAAAATAATTATTTCCCATTTTACGGCAAAATTATCATTTTACCCCTATATTTCATAATTTACCGAAATAAATCATTTTTTGCCCATTTCTTCAGCTTACTCCCATTTTATCGCTTGAATGAGGCCATTAATCGTGTGATTTAATTGCTAAAATTTTGGTTACCTTAATAGGCCCTAAATTTACATTAATCTCCCATTTATGTCCTTATTCGACCAATTTACGTGTAACCGGTGATTGGAATATTTTCTATAAATTCACATAAATTCATACGCCATATTTCACCACTTTATTCTACTAAATATATGTCAAATATACACATAAAGAGTGTTGGTGAAAATGGGGTATTATATTTCTCCCCCCATTCAATAAATTTCATCCCTGAAATTTGTTACACCACTTGGGCATAAATCCCGGCTAACGTCTTTGAATGTCTTCTTCTGCTTCCCAAGTCACTTCCTTTGGTGATAGTCCTTTCCAGGCCACTTTCACAAAGGGTATGCTTCAACATTTGAGACGCCTTTCTTGTCTATCAATGATTCGTTCCGGCTCAGCCTCATAAGTGAGGTCATCTCGTATATCTACATCTTCATATTCAATAATGTGTTAAGGGTCCGATTGGTACTTCTTCAACTGGGAAACATGAAACACATCATGTAATCTGTTTAGATTTGGGGGTAGAGAAATCTTGTATGCTACGGGCCCAATCCTTGCCAATATCTCAAATGGCCCAAGGTAGCGAGGACTTAACTTCTTCCTCTTTATTTCTCTTCTAACACCGGTAACAGGTGATATCTTCAGAAATACATAATCATCGACCTGAAACTCCAACGGTCTTCTCTGTTTGTTGGCATAACTTTTCTGTTTACTCTGGGTTGCAGCAATCTCTGCTTGATAATTCTGATTTATTCAGTAGTCTGATCAACTATGTCCGATCCATATAACCTTCTTTCCGATAGTTCTATCCAACAGAGAGGGGATTGACACTTCCTCCCATACAATACTTCATACGGAGTCATTTGAATACTCGCATGATAGTTATTGTTGTAAGCAAATTCTGCAAGTGGAAGGTAGTTATCCCAACTTTCTTTGAAGTCCATCACACATGTTCTCAGCATATCCTCTAGTGTCTATATAGTTCTCTCTGATTTTTCATCTATTTGAGGATGATAGGCCGTACTAAAACTCAACTTAGTGCCCAAAGTATCATGCAGAGATCTCTAAAATTTTGAAGTAAATCAAGGATCTCTGTCAAAGATTATACTTTTTGGCGTTCCATGGAGTCTTACTATCTCCTTGATGTAGATTTCTGCCAGTTTATCCAGAGAATAGTTAGTGTTGATCGGCAGGAAATGTGCTGACTTCGTAAATCTATCAACAATCACCCAAATTGTATCATGGTTCTAAATTCCATGGTTACGCTCTCCCATTTCCATTATGGAATTTTGGGACTTTGAAGTAATCCCGGTAGTTTATGATGTTCGATTTTTACCTTCTGACTGGTAAGACATCGTGTCACATATTTTGTCACGTCCTTCTTCAGTTCGAGCCACCAGTACATTGCCTTTAAATCATGGTACATCTTCACCATCCCTGGGTGAAGAGTATAACAACTCTTATGCGTATCATTAAGGATTTTCTTCCTCAGATCATCCTTTCCTGGAATATAAATTCTTTGCTTGTACTGGATTAATCCACTTGGTGACAAATCGAAATCCTGATCCTCTCCTCGTTCAATTATAGCTTGAATAGACTTTGCTTTCTCATCTTGCATCTGAGCTTCTGAAATCTTGGTCTTCAGATTATTCTCCACCTGGCTAATATCATAACCAGCACAGAAGATCTGATTTGACAAGTTCAGGTCTTTAAAATCTTCTATCAATTTCCTTTCCTGTATCACCATAATTACCACCTACACCGCTTTACAACTAAGAGCATCAGCGATGACGTTAGCTTTACCTGGGTGATACTTAATCTCTAGGTTATAGTCTTTTAGCAATTTCATCCATCTGCGTTGTCTTATATTGAGCTCTTTCTGATCATATAGATATCTAAAACTCTTGTGGTTGCAGTATAATTCAACAGCCACCCCATATAGGTAGTGCCACCAGATTTTCAATGCAAACATAATTGCCACCAGCTCCAGATCATGCGTGGGATAATTCAACTCATGAGGCTTCAGTTGTCAAGAGCCATAGGCTACCACTCTGCCCTGCTGCATCAGGATACATCCCAGTCCTTGCTTACTAGCATCACTGTAAACTATATAAGTCAACTCGAGATCAGGGATAATCAACACAGGTGCCGATGTCAACCTCTCCTTCAGGTCCATGAAGCTCCTCTTACAACATTCGTCCCACTTAAACGGTTGATCTTTCCGTGTGAGCTTGGTCAACGACAGGCAACCCGGGAGAAATCTTAAATAAATCTCCGGTAATAGCTTGCAAGACCCAGAAAACTGTGTATCTCAGTGATAGTTTCTGGTCTCTTCCAATCCAGCACTGCGTCTACTTTACTGGGATATACTGAAACCCCTTCTTGTGAGATCACATGGCCCAGAAATTTAACCTCTGAAAGCTAAAAATCACATTTGCTCAACTTTGCTTAGAGTTGCTTCTCATGTAAAATGCCGAGCATAATTCTCAAATGCTCTTCTTTACTCTTAGAGTATATCAGAATGTCGTCGATAAAGACTACCATGAACTGATCTAAATATTGGTGAAAAATACGGTTCATGTAGTCCATAAATACAGCTGGTGCATTGGTCACTCCAAAAGGCATCACTAAAAATTCATAGTGTCTATACCATGTTCAAAAAGTAGTCTTCGGTATGTCTTCTACCTTCACTTGCAGTTGATGATACCCTCACCTCAGATCAATTTTTGAAAATACACTTGCTCTAGATAATTGATCTAAAAGGTCGTCAATCCAGGGAAGTGTGTACTTGTTCTTGACGGTTACTTTGTTTAATTCTCTGTAACTAATACATAACCTCAAAGTTCCATCTTTCTTCTTAACAAACAATACTGGAGCTCCCCACGGTGACACACTGGGTCGTATAAACCCTTTCTCAAGCAATTCTTCAATTTGTTTCTTCAATTCAGCCATTTCATTCGAAGCCATTCCATATAGAGCTTTTGATATAAATCCTATTCCAGGCATAATCTCGATTACGAATTCAACTTCTCTTTCCGGAGGTATACCATTAAGGTCATCTGGGAACACCTTAGGAAATTTTCTTACAACTGGAATATCTTTCAGAGCCATTTCTGTATCTACTTGTACAAAAAAGAATATGACATACCCCTGACATCCTTTTCTCAGATATTTCGTAGCTTTTGCATCGAGAGGAAATTCAAGCTGACATCTCTATGGTTAGACTCTCATGGAGTTGGGTATATAATTCTCTTGTTTCCACAATCTACCAGCACATTATTTGCCGTAAGCCAGTCAAAACCCAATATAACTTCGAGTCTTTGGAGTGACAAACACCAAGTCTACTGTAGACTCATGTCCCTCAGCATTTATTACACAATTCAAACATTTACCAGTAGTCAAGTTTTTAACACCCATTGGTGTAGATACAATCAAATCAAATGGCAATTGATGCACATACAATCCTAGGCGCTAAGCACAGTCATAAGCAATAAAAGAATGACTAGCACCTGAATCATATAATGCTTACAGTACACTACCATTAAGAAAGACTTTACCTTGAACTAGCTCTAGGGATTTCTTTGCTTCTTCTCGAGTCAAGGCAAATACCCGTCCCTGACTTTACTGTCTAGGCTCGATAGGACGTGGTGCTGCTCATTGAGGACAGTTTATCGCCAAATGGCCTAGCTTCTGGCAAGCATAATAGATTACTTGGCTTGTAGGAACACTGCACCATTTTCCTGTATGAGATTTACCACACCAAGAACACATCTGAGACGTTGAAGGTCTTTGACCACTATGATTTTCAGATCAAAAGGGCCTTTTATTGCCTCCCCTTTGCGGAAAACCTTGTCCTCTTCTCTTTTATAAGGTATCTCCATGACTGGATTCACCTTTATAGCTAATACTCTTATTGGCCTATACCCTTCTCAAATTCCCTTCTGTTAGTCAGCATGCTTCTATTAAGGTAATTGAGCGGTTAAGTTCTCAGCCCGTGAGGTCACTCGTACACAATGCATGCAATGCAATTCCATTACTGAAATTGTGCTAGACAGGTTCTCGGCCTCGAGGCATACCCGTGCACAAATAGGCCCCAGGCATAAATAGGCCCCTGGGTGATCACTCTGCTTAATCTAAACATGCTAGACATTTTGGTGATGATATCAAATAATACATATGCATGCTATGTCATATGAAGACGGTTACTACCTGGTTGCTCTTTTATGCAACTTTTCACACATGATCAAGCTCGAGCAATTACTGAGGTCAGACCGGTTGTTAAGTCCTGAAATCTTCAAATACCATAAATAAGTTATTACTCAATTAAAACATTACCAAAATTCAAGAAATTAAATGACATAATTAATGGCCTCATTTAAGTGATAAAATGGGGTTAAGCAAAAGAAATAGGTGAAAAATGATTTATTTCGGTAAATCATGAAATGTAAGGGTAAAAGGTAATTTTGTCGTAAAAGGAGAAATAATTATTTTTCCCTAATATTCCCACTAATTTTAGTTAAATAGGAATTAAAAAGATTAAAATGACTACTAGATCATAAATAAATCAATTTTGGTAAATTATTGTGAATAATGGTCAAATAGTCAAAAAGTCAATAATTTGGTCAACAAGTTACGAGATAGCACAATGGGATATTGGAGATTCAGATTTCTCTCCTATTTCTCATGGGATTTTTGGCTGGAATGAGAGAGTATGAAGGGAAATAAAATTAATTAAATTCTAATGCATTTTTGGACCAATGCAAAAGTGACACTTGGCATGATTAATGAAGCCATTTTATTATATCATCTCTTCATTCTCCATCAGTTCATTCTCACGATCAAACTGAATCAGAAAAGTTGAGAGTGAGGGTTGAGAATGTGAAGAACGAAAGAGAGAAGAAGAAGCTAGGGATTAACAAAACTCAAGGTAAGAAGTTGCTACCTTGTGTCTTAAGCCACCTAATCCCTCCATAATCTCTTCTCCTCACTTCCTTACTCTTCGATTCCTTGATGATCAGCTGAATTAAGAGAGAGAGAGAGAGAGAGGAAAACGAGCAGGAGAGAGAAAGTTGAAGAAACCAAGAGGTAACTTCCCAAACTTGTTCCTCTTGCTTAATTGATGTTAGTAGAGTTGTTTTGGGCTTGATTATGATTCATTTGGCATGAGATAATTGATGAAAACTAAAGAGACCATAATATGTAAGTGTCTCCAAATCAAGTCCAATGAATTTCTAACTAATTAATATATTAGTTATAAGTAGAAAGAAGGTGATCAGGCTAAAGAAAACGAGAATCCGACACAACTTTTATGGGAATCCTATGGGGTGACCTCGTGTTGGATATGACAAATGGATAGGAATTTGATAATTCCTATGCTTTCATTTGTTACAGCAAGCTTTTCACCCAAGGGGGGGTGAATTGGGTGATTACAGAATAATCAGATACTTAAATAAAATTATAAAACTTTAAAGCACAGTTATAAGTAGGAAGAGATATCACGAAGTTCACACATGGGTTTATACTGGTTCGGTCTCAATCACTTGACCTACGTCAAGTCCTCAGAAATCTTTCTGAGCCTTTCACCATATCTTCCAAGATTCAGTGGGTTCTTAGCACCATAGTACAATAGCAAGTTCCTCTCTTTGGACACTCGCTCCCCCTTACACAAGGTAATCTCAAATCCCAACTTAAGGTTCCTCAACCTGAAGTTATCACTACCAGAAATAAAATGTGTATGACTGACAAATCTCTCTCACAGAGTATATAGATGAAGACTGAAGTACAGATGAAGAGTTGATAAGAGACGAAGCACTTATGAATGTATTATTTGCAGTGTGTTCAAGCGTTGTTCATCTTCTCTGATTTTTCGAATAACTGGACATATATATATCAGAAGCTTTGAGGACCGTTTTAAATTTTTTCCGTTGATTCATAGTGGTTCTGACAGATGCAACAGTGTTTGTTTTCCACTTTGCACGTTGATAGTTATTTATGAATTTCACTGCTGCCCACGATTAGTTGCCATTTGAGTGGTATGTTCAGTTGCTTGTCATGTGGGCGGTAGTGGAGTACACCTGTAATACACTCTAGAACATGACCATTAGAAAATATTTAAATATCATCGAAATGATCATAATTCACTGGGAGTGATTTCTGAAAATCAAGGAACCATCGGAAGTGAGCTTGCTTTCACTGGAGATCGATGTCAGCAACTGAGTAATTTTTAATGAAGTAATATGCCACATGATTTTGACAGTAATCTGGAATAACTAGCAATGATTATCACTATCAAAATCTAACTAACAAAATCTGTTGATTTCCGTGGAAGTGGTTGTAAGTTGATCACAGTGACTGTCTGAGAGTGATACTGATAAAATGAAACATCATTGGAGTGAATTTAATGTCACTGGAAGTGATTTGGAAAATATTAAAATCTTCTGCAAGTGATTACAGACTCACTGGAAGTGAACATGAGATTTCATATACCACTTGAGTGAATTTGACATCACTGGAAGTGATTTTGCAAACAGTGATTTCTTCTTGCAGTGATTTTCAATCCACTGGAAGTGATTAGCTAAAATAGTGTATCACTTGAGTGATTCAAGATCACTGGAAGTGATTTTGCAAACAGTGAAATTTTCTTGCAGTGATTTTCGTTCCACTGGAAGTGATTTTTCAAAATAGTGATTTTTTCTTCCGATGATTTTAGGTTTACTGAAAGTGATTCAGTAAAAACAGTGTATCACTCGAGTGATTCAAGATTACTGGAAGTGAAATCCAGAACAATGATTTTTTCTTGCAGTGATTTTTGATTCACTGGAAGTGATCTGACGCATCACTCGAGTGATTTCATAGATCAGTCAAGTGATATGGTATTTTTCATATCACTCGAGTGATTTTTAATGATCACTCAAGTGATCTTGATAATCACTCGAGTGATTACATAAATCACTCGAGTGATCTTGCTCAGATCACTTTTCTCACTTCCTTTGCTGATGTATTTGTTTTAATCAAATTCAAGGACTTTCAAAACATGATTTTTTATCATCAAAACTTGAAATCTAACACCATTGGATTTAGGAGGTGAAATTGTGTAGGGTCTATGTTGACCATGAAGTGAGAAAAGCCTCAGACGGTGAAATGACAAAATTACCCCTTATAAGCCTTATTTGGGGGCTGTCAAAGATATTTATGTCATTCGGGCTTGACTTTGACTAATTTGAAGTTAAAAATAAATTCTACTCGCGAAAATGTGTAGGCATGGCCTAAGTCATGATTTTGAGTAAAATACAGATAATTGAGACTGAAGGGTTATTTTGGTAATTTGGCACAGTTAGGCTAAATTTACCAATGTTATGAGTTTGGAATGATGCATGGATGAGTAATAACTCATTTATGGTATTTGAAAATTTTAGGACTTGACAACCGGTTTGGCCTCAGTAATTGCCCGAGCTTGATCACGTGCGAAAAGTCACATAAAAGAGCAACCAGGTAGTAACCGTCTTCATATGACATGGCATGCATATGTATTGTTTGATATCATCACCAAAATATCTAACATGTTTAGATTGAGCAGAGTGATCACCCGGGGCCTGTTATTGATCGGGTTGACACTCAAGTGAAATGTTCATAATTGCATGAGCAGTGCCCAGGGTCTATTTATGTACGGGTGCCCCTCGAGACTGAGAACCTGTCTAGCGCGATGTCAGTAATGGAATTGCATAAGTCTTAATGACCATACTTTCACCCTTGGAGTTCATATCAATTACATTGGTGCTCTTAAGTCTTAATTTTGCATAAGACATAAAGCTGACAGATTTTTCACCAAACTTTACAAAATCACAATTAATTCTATAGAACTCCAATTGAGGTGGTTCAAAGCTCCATTTGATTCTATCTAAGTATAATTTCAAGGAAAAATATAATTTTCTGGAAAATACCAACAAAAAATCCCCAAAAAGTTTCCAAACATCAACTATTCCAGAACTTTTTAGTTTTACATGACCAAACTTTAAAAATTTACCATTAATTCTAGGAAACTTCAAATTGAGTGGTTCCAAATTATATGGAAATATATTTCAATATAATTTCATATAAAAACAGTAAATTATGGTCATCCCAACCAAGAGATTCTCAGAATTTCAGAAAACATCACTGTTCTATATTTGTTTCCAGAAAATAGGGCCATACTTCAACAATTCAAATCTCCCAACATACTTGTTCAAAAATTACAAACTACTATCAAATTAAAGCTCTATATCTCTAATTTAATTTTGAAAAATATCAAGATTTTTGGACAAGGTTTAGCCCTTGAAACACCACGCACAAATACACTATTTCAGACAAGGCAAATTATCACTATGAACAAACTTACTTCATAAATTCCCAAATTCATATACAAGCATCCAAAAATCATGAACACTTGCATACCTAACCAATTTTGCCTCCTAAATCCAATGGAAGCATCAAAATTATCAAATTCTCAGTACTTCACCACGTCACATCTAGAACAGAAAAACAGAGTCTTAGGAAAAGGTTGTTGTTTTCTTGTTTTCTCTTGCTTAATCACTTCCTTTCTACTTCTAATTAAATGATTAGCTATTTAAACACGTATTATACATGATTTAGGGGAGATTTTTTGCAGCATTTCTTCTAATATTTCATCAGTCCCAATTTTAAAAACAAGAGAAATCAACACTATATTCACCAAGAACAACACCAACAACATCTAATCAAGTAAGAGAAATAAGTTTGGAGGAATTACCTCTTGATCTCGACCACTTTTCTCTCCTCCATGTTTTCAGCCCTCTCTCTAAAACCCTTGATTCAGCTCAAATTCCATGGTTCCAAAAGTAGAGAAGTGATTAGAAGAGGTTATAGGAGGATTAGGAAGCAAGAATCACAAGGTTACCACTTCCTTACCTTTGATTGTTGAAACCCTAGCTTCCTTCTCCTTCTTCTTGTCTCACGTTTTCAGCTGCCCTCTCATTCTATTTAATTTAGTTGATCATGAAAATGGGGCTGAAGGGATGAGAACTTAGTGATTTAATGAAGAGTTAAATGGCTTGGACGAGTGTCACTTTCCAATTGGTCCAATAATTGATTTTCGCACACAATATTAAACTTGGCAGAATTTTCATTAAACTTTAAAAATTCATATCTAATTTTAAAAATATCCAATTGGAGTGGTTCCAAAAGTTATATAACCCTCATTGAGTATAGTTTTAATAAAAAATATAAAATTAGGCAATTTGAAGCTCACTCTTCCCATAATTTTAATCTTTGGATGCTGCCTCAGAAAATAGTTAATTTCGCTGGGCTAACTTCAAAAATTCATTCCTCTTTGTGTACAACTCCAAATGACTTATATGAATTATAAAATTAAAGCTTGATAGGTCTACTATTATTCTAGAAAGTTTCATAATTTTCCAACATCATTTACTCATCGAAAAATGTTACATAATCACCACCGCCACACCGGGAATTTCACCTGTGGTAAAATTATTGTGTTCCACTTTACTATATTATGTGTGACTTCCAATTACTTCATTTTGTTATTCCCCGAGCTCTTTAACTCACCAATATAATTCCTTTTAATATCCAAGGATATAAAGGAATTTTGGGAAATAATACTATGTCTCACTATGACATTTATCAAACAGGGGTCTAGTAGTCTCCTTTATTTCAGGCTAAATCTTAAACCTTTAATCCCAAAATTTGAGATATTACATATCAGATGCAAAATGACAACATAAAGGTCATGATAAAGTGGACCGGGGGCAGCTGACTACCCTTAATTTTGGGACCCTTGCTAAATTTTGGGTTTCATATTTTTTTATCATTAGATTCTATCTGAAATGCATGATATTTTGATATCTTATGAGTAAAAAGGATGTTAATTTCAATTTTTTAAAGATTTAATTTTCTAAATTAAAAGGAAACTATACACTTTTAGAGCATTAAATCTTTGAAAAATCATAAAATATTGATAATACCACCAATTTGTACCCATAAGATTTGAAAATGTCATCCATTTCATATAGAATCTATTGATAAAAAGAACCATGAAAAAAATATTTGTGAAGGGTCCTAAAATTGAGGGGCATATGGGGCGTAACTGTAATATACCAAATTTTGGAACAAAATGCTTAAGATTAAGCCAGGATCAAGTGGATTGCTAAGCCCCGATTTAGCAAATGTCCCTATGAGGTATGTTTAAATTCCCTAAAAATTTATTTATATCCTTGGGGGTATTAAAGAGCTTGGGGGAATAATAAAATAAAGCGATTAGAAGTCACACATAATATAGTAAAGTGGAACACAAAGTAATTTTGCCACCAGTGAAATTCCAGGTGTGACAGTGGTGATTGTGTGACATTTATGGATGGGTAAATGATGGTGAAAAATTATGAAAATTTTCATAGTGAAAGTATACTTATAAATATTTAATTTGATAGGTCATATAAGTCATTTGGAGCTATACACAAAGAGAAATGAATTTTTGAATTTAGCCCAGTGAAATTAGCTATTTTCTGGGGCAGCATCTAAAGATTAAACTTCTGGGAGGAGTAAGCTTCTAATTAGCCAAATTTTATATTTTTTCTTAAAACTAGACTCAATAAGGGTCACATACCTTTGTAACCAACCCAATTATACATTTGTGCAATTAGATATGAATTTTCAAAGTTTAATAAAAATTCTGCCAGATTTGATATTATGTGCGAAAAATTCCATTTTGAGCCAACCAGGTGCCGACACATGGCAGATGAGTTAGCTGATTCATTTATCCATTAAATCCATCATCATCCTTCTCCATTTCCCACAGAAAATCAGAATTAGAGAGAGAGAGAGAGTAGATCAGAGAAAAAATAGAGAAAGAAATTTCAGTCCACCGAAACACTGTCGAATCGGTGTCCTCTCTTAAAGTACCCTTCAGGAAATTTCTACTCATTGAGATCTTCATTTGTATGGTTTCAAATTCTCATTTGGATGTAGTTGGCATTGTCTCACCAGCCGGAGTGTTGCCAGAATCCCGAACTGTTTGCGGAAACGGGTAGAGGTAAGCGTAAGCTTCCTTTTGAACCGATTGATTTGTTGTTTAGATGAGCATATTGGAAGTTGGGTATTGTTCATGACTGGTTTTAAAAGGTGTTTTCAATGGATAAATCATGTCTAATGAGTGTTTAAATAGCTAATCATTTGATTAGGAGTAGCAAGGAAGTGATTAAGCCAAAGAAAACAAGAAACCAACATAATTTTTCTGAGAATCTGATTTTCTGCCCTGTACTATGACTTAGGGAAGGAGAGGGAATTTGATAATTTTGATACTTCCATTAACTTTAGGAGGCAAAATTTTGTAGGTATACAAGTTTTCATGATTTTTGGATGCTTGTATATCGATTTGGGAATTTATGAAGCATATGTGTTCATAGTGTTAATCTGCTTGTCAGAAGCCTTGTTACTGTGCGTGATAATTCAAGGGGAAAACCTTATCTGAAAATTCTGAAAATTTTCAATTGAAAATTAGACAAAAATAAATTTAATTTGATATTTCATAATGGTCAATTGGACTTGTGTGCTGGAAGTTCTGCATTTTTGAATTTTGAGCATGCAAAACTAGAATTTTCTGGAATGATGTATAGAAAGTGGAAATACTGTATTACTATGTTGATATATAGCTAATTCTATATTTTTATTTGGAAATATAACTAATAATGGTCATGTGATTAATAATGGTCATGTGAAACTTGGAACCACATTAATTGGATTTCTTTGGATTTAGAAATGAATTTTTGAATTATTTGCACTATTTCTGGGAAGAAATCTGAAATATGGTGATTTTTCAAAATACTGAGAATGTTTTGGATCTGATTGCTAACATTGACTATTTTTATGTGAAACTATATTGAAATATATTTACATATAATTTGGAACCACTCAATTTAGAATTTCCTAGAATTAATGGTGAATTTTTAAAAATTGACATTGTTTCTGAAACTAAATCTGGAACAGTGGTCTTCAACGAAATTTTGGGAATAATTTGTCTATATTGGGAAAACCTATATATTTTTACTTAAATTTACATTGAAATATATTCATTTAGGCTTTATAATTAGTGCAACTAGAGTTTTATAGAATTATTCATGATTTTTGACATTTGGACATTGAATCTGAAAGCTGTTTTGGGGCAGTGGAGTGTAATCATGAAATATGGACTTGTGGGCATGATTAATATAAGATTAATAATTTTCAATGTAAATTAGATTTGATAGGGGTCATATATCCATTTGAACTACCTCAATTGGAGTTTTATAGAATTAATTGTGATTTTTCAAAATTTGGTAAAAAATCTGTCAGCTTTATGTCTTATACGAATTTAAGACTTAATGGCACAAATGTAATTGGTATGAACTCCAAGGGTGAAAGTAAGCCTTTAGGGATAATGTGGGCTATTGGACATTCACTTTTCATGGCTCTAATGATGTTATCACTTGCCTAGGGCCATGAAGTAACAAAGAAGAAGTAATGGTTAACGGATCAAGGGACAAGAAGAGAATGACATAAAGTCCGAGAGGTAGTGAACTTACCTTTTCTGCATGGATGTAATATGTATGTTTTGCATTGATTATGTGACTACTTTGCCTATTTGTGTGGAATATGTATGATTGGTTGAACCTCTATTATATTTGCGCAATGGCTATATGTATGTCATAACATTGAGCACGCAACATGTCATTTTGTTGGCATAAAATAGTGTAGGCAAGCATGTCATGCATTCATATATATCTTGCATGCATAGTGGTAATGTTTGCTACTGAAATTCTCTCAAATCTCACTCCTCCCAACCAACTAATTTGACAGGTTGAAGAGTGTAAGGGGACATATACCGAGGAGGAACTGAGAGGTGAAGTGAAGATCATAGTGCGCTGTACTACCATTGTATTTAATGTAAAGGTTGTATTAGCTGTGACATTATACATTTGTTGCATGTATATGGATGTATAAATGTGGTAGGGCAGATAATAGCTCTAGTTTAACTAAAGGTGAACGACTTTTAGTTTTATTTAAAGTAACGCTTGCACACTCTGATATTGTGAAACTAAGAGCTGATGATGTATTAGTGACATGGTGAATCTTGTGGAAATGTGTTTAAAGTATTCTACCCTTGAAAACTCTCTCAGCCCTAGGTTCAAATCCTGAGTTGAGAGTGGAATATTGTGAAAGATTTTAGAAGTTGGGTAGTCCGGGTTCAAATCCTGGTTCCACAATGGATTTCATTAGTCACTTATAGTCATTGATGAGTATTGAAAATAAGGTGTCACAACAACTAACACCCACATCTACCCAATAACACCCGCAATAATAATTAATTAATCCTCTTGGGTAGTACATAATTTACTGCAGAGGTAATTGTATTTAATTATATTTGTTTTATTAAGTTCATTTTTTAGTTATTAAATTGATGTGATTTTTTATTTTAAAATCTGTAGATGTTTGACATTACAGATGCAATTTCTGAAGAGGACATTGATGACGCACTACTACAAAAAAGGCTTTTACTGGCGAACCTCTAATGACACTTTTTAAATAAACGCCGTAGCTAATTATATATTTTCTAAAGAAAAAAGAAACATAGCAAGCTATAGCGCTTGTCACTATAAACGTCATAATTTAGTAGTGGGATTGTATGGCTCTTTCTTAAGAAATGTCATGTAAAACCTTTTTTGTTTTTTGTTTTAAATTAAACATCAGCTATGGCGCTTTATACCAAAGCTTCATAGCTGGTGAGCCTAAAATTAAAATAATTCCCATGTTATTTAATACTTTCTAAACATACACATATATAATCAGCAAAACTTAATTTCCCATCCTTATCAGTTATCTATTCCTAACACTTTAATTATAAAAAATAAATAAATTAAAAATTAAAAACAAATTCTTGGATTCCCTTCCAAAGTTGGATAACTTGGCAGGGAATCCAACGTATTATAAAGGCCACGTGAGTGGCCTTTATAATATATGGCAGCTTTGCCTAAAAGCAAAGCTGCCATAGTTCAAAGCTAGCCTACTATAAAGCAAGTTAGCTGAAGTCTTGGCTGGCGCTTATGTATAAGCGCCGACCAAGCTATTAATAACACCTTATCTAGCACTTCTTATAAGCGCCGGATAAGGTAACCTTAGCCGGCGGTTATATGTAAGCACCGACCAAGGTCAGCCCTCCTTGGCCAATGCTTACACATAAGCGCCGGCCAAGGTCAGCCCTCTTTAGCCGATGCTTACACATAAGCGCCAGCCGAGGTTCACCTGGGCCAGCGCTTACTTGTAAGCGCTAGTCATAGCAGATAGGTGTGATATATACGATCAATTAGATTGAGGAATAAGAAGCTATGAGCAGACACCAACATGGTGGCAAGACTTTGCTATTACATCCTCTGATACAATATCATGAAAAGCAGTGGCAGCTCAAAGTCAAAGCAATGGGTTTTCATTATGTTTTCACATCCTCAACTAACATTTACTAGACATTTCTCACTTATATACCCACACCCTCTCCTAGGGATCCTTCTTTAAGAAAGCATTTCCTCTTCCATTCTCGAACTATCAAGAGTTACTTATTGCCTTTGTCCTTCATTCTTATCTTCGTTTCTATCTTCTTTTTGCTTTCTATTCATTTTGCAGACGTACTTGCCTTCGTCCTATATCTTCATTTCTACCTTCATTTTACTCGCTATTCATTTTGAAGACTTCAGTATATTCAGAAATTTTTTCACTTTGAAGACTTTTTGAAGGCAAGCTCTCTCCTCCTCCAGGTTAGCTTCCTTAGCTTATAATTTCTCTTTTCATGTCTTGTTCTCTTTGTCTTTTTTTCTGTAAAGCTGTTGTTTTAATTTGGCTCTTCTTTTATAAAAATACACTTTCAGTTACAATATTACACTCTAAAGTTGCATTAGTTTGCTTTGGGCAATTGAAGCATTTATTAGCTAGTTTGTTATTGAATTTTAATTCACTCTTTGGAATATTGTGTCTTGTTCAAAATAAATTGTGAAACTGATGGTTTCGTGGGAATCAATATTATCTCGTACCTAATTCCTTTTTAAAAATGCAACATGATGGGTTTTTAGTTATTTTATTTGTAAAAGTATGGCTTTGAATGGCGCTTAAGAATAAAGCGTCGTTTAAGGCTACCTTTTTGCCTTAGCCGTCGTTTTCTTTGCAAGCGACTTACAAGGGGATATAAATTCATCCAACTAGCGCGAGAGAGGCCTTTTTTCATTTTCTCCCGTACCCTCCATCTCCTTATTTTTAATAATATTCGGATGGTCCACTATCTTTACTTGTAGATTGTCTCCATTTTATTTGACGGCGGCAAGCAGAAGTTTCTTTGGTCCCCACCTTTTATTTGGTCGCTACTGCGGTTGTAGTTCAAAGCTTCCTGTTTCACGTGTTGTTTTCAACTTTTCACCTCCTTCAGAAGCACTTTTTCCTGTAAGTTCGTTTTTTCTCCAAAATTTATCAACTTTTTTTTTCTACTTTTAGCTAAAATTTGTCCTAAGCATGTGTGATGAGGACGATGGCCTTCAAAAAATATTAGCGAACAGTGATGGAAGAGAGAGAAATTAATGTTGAGGATATGATAGATGGGTACTCGTTAATTTCCTTTAAAGTGTAAATTAAAATAGTTACAGAATAAGCATACTCATTCATTTTCCTTTATATTTTGGCCCATTGTAATTATTGGTTTTGTCATATATATTAATGAGTAAAGGAAGATGGTGACCGGCCACAATATTGGTTTTTGAATTTAACACACTAGTATAAAAAAGATTGATAGTTACATTGTGCTACTTTTTTTAAAAAACCTTAATTGTTTCTAGTTGTTACAAGGTTGAATTGTTTAGATGTAATTTAATTATGGTTAAACTATACTTGTAGTTGCACTAGTCCTTTTAAATTTACATCAAGTATACTTTTAATCTCTTAACTTTATAAATATGATACTGCTGGATTAATAATTGGTTGATTATTTGTGACTTAAACAAAGTGTTTAAGATTTAGAAAACTTTAAATTTTGGGATGTCATTATGGTAAATTTTTTAAAATATAATAAAAACCAAAACATAAATGTAATTACTAACTGCAATAGGCAAGCAACTAACCACTTATAACGTTGAAGGTATATATGGATCAAAAATGGATGTCATCTGATCGGTGCTCAAGGGAATATATAGATAGAGTGAAAGAATTTATTACATTTGCAAGAGAGCATACAAATGATCCTAACAAAATCTTGTGTCCTTGCTTATCTTGTTGTTATGAAAAGCGGATTAGTCCACCTGATTTGCTAGATCATTTAATCTATCATGGAATTAATCAATCATATACAAGATGGACAAGGCACGGTGAGACGGATGATTGATAACTCCCCATTTTTAATGTATTTGAGATTTATTTTGATATAATTGGGGAGTTATCAATGCTAATTTAAGATTATTTTCTTATGAATTTATAAGATATCAAGTTGATACATTATCTTGGGGATCTAAGTAAAAGAACAAATAAATAATGAAAATAAATTACATATTCAAAAAGAAGAAAAGTTTTTTTTATATTTTTAGAAAATTATGAATGAGCTCCTGAAGATTTCACAAAGTTGCACTTTTGTCCCTATTCACAAGTTTTTGTTTTTTTACATTTAAGTCTCTTGGTCAAAACACACGTTTTGACCAAGGGACTCCCTTAGGTCTGGAGGAGGCTGATCGTTTAGTTGGAGAAAAAAACGAGAGTAGCAGAGGTAGCTGGTTAGAGAGTGAGGGGGGAGGTTCAGAGAAAAGAACAGAAAAACGAAAGAAACGAGAAGGGAGAGAGCTGAAGTCCCTAGGCGGCGAAAATGAGATCTGTAACGAGAGGGAAGGAGCCGCGAGTGGAGCACCGCTGGTTCTGAGGAGTAGCCGAGAGCAGCAGAAGGTGTTGCTGGTTGGAAGATCAGTATCATCGAGAGAGGAGACCTTCAACCTTCGTCCCTTCTACCAAGGTCACCGGCGCCATTCCATTTTCCATTAAATCCGGCGATCTCCATCATCATCGAATCACCTCACCATTCTCAAGTCTGAGCTTCAGCATGGAGAGACAGCAAGAACACAGCACCGTAAGAGGTCTGGAGTTTCGAGAGAAGCTGGGACGGGAGGCGGCCGTTTTCTCTACTGTTCATCATCATCATTGCAGCAACAAAGCCAGAGGACTAGAGCAGAGCGCGACCATTGTTCAGATTCTTAACCACCGTCTTTGGAAGCAAAATAGAGGGGTGGCTGGAAAAGAAGAGAGGAGTCCAAGAGAGCATAGTGGCGTTGTCATCACAGTCTGAACCGGACTCTCAGTTTCAGCATCACGAATCAGAATAAAAGCTACAGGAACAGAGGAGCTTGAACGTGAAAATACTGATACGTGAACAGTGGCCGTGTGTGTTTCTATTCTCGTTTATTATTCTATATTTTGATGGCTTTTGGACTGATTTGTTGTTACTGTGATGACTGGAATTAAAGCAATGTGTGGCTAATTTGCTTAAACTTAGAGTGGTTATGAACTAATTTAGGGATTTGAGCATGTATGAATTAATTAATTGTGCTTATTGTTATTTTAGTTTACTTAATCTTGTATTGTTATGTCTATTTAGTGTTTGATCACAACTAAGTATGATTTGGGGAATTTAGATTAGCCTTGGAAGAGGGATCTTAATTGGACCATAGGATTAAGTAATGTGGGATTGAAATTTATTCTAATTTTCCAATAGGATAGGAATATACCTATTGGACCCATATAATCATTTTAGAGTGAAATTGGACATTTATTGCCTCTTGAGTAAATTAGTTAGAAATAACAATTTTAACTTGAGAGATGGGTATTAGTAATTGGAAGATACTTATATCCATTTAAACTCTAGATTAACAAATTAACATTAAGTGCATTTAATTGAGTAAATACATGCTCTAACCTTGAAAAAGGGATTAGCCACTCTAGGTTGTTTTTCCTCCACTGAAATTTCAAAAATATTAAATTTAGGACTTTTGCTTTTGTTTAAATTGATTTTCAAATTATTTTCTTTCTTGATTTGCTCAACTTAAATGAACATGGGAAATTTAATGCCTAATCATTAGTTTAATTGAATCTCTGTGGGATGACCTTGATTTGCTATTATACTATTTCCACGGCCCGTACACTTACGGTGCTTATTTAAAATTCAGTAGCATCAATGATGCACATAGTGATCGGGTGCATACCACGATCGGTGCTTTGAATGAGTTTGACCTAAGCATGTGTGATGAGGACAATGGCCTTCAAGAAATGCTAAATATAGTCAAAGGGGTGCTTCATAACTATCCTAAAAAATTTGAGAAGTTGAAAGATGATGCAGAGAAACTATTATATGTCGGTAGTACTAAATACACAAGATTGCTAGTAGTATTGAAATTGTACAACTTTAAAGCGCGCTATGGATTAAGCGATTCAGGTTTTACCGCACTGCTTGAACTTGTATAAGATATGCTCCCTGAAGAAAATGTACTTCCTACCAAGACATACGAGGTGAAGCGAATACTTTGCTCTACAACTGGTATGGGTTTTGAGAAGATACATGCATGCCCTAATGGTTACATATTATTTCGTAATGAGTATGTAACATTAGAGAGGTGCCCTAAATGCAATGCATCCCGATATGGGACGAAGAAAGGAAAAAGTTCGTTAAAGCTCATTTGGTATTTTCCCATTATTCTGAGATTCAAGCGACAATACAGTAATGCGGACATTGCTAAGCTGTTGACGTGGCATGTAAATGAAAGGATTGAAGACAAAAACCTTAGGCACTCTGCAGATGCCCCTCAATGGAAAAAAGTTGATCATGACTACCTTGACTTCTCACATGAAGCAAGGAACTTGAGGCTTGCACTTTCAACCGATGGAATCAATCCCCATGAGGTTCAAAGTAGTACACACATTATATATCCAGTGATATTGATGATTTATAACCTTCCTTCGCACTTGATCATGAAATGTAAGTTTATGATATTGTCTATGTTAATTTTTGGTCCAAGACAACCTGTGAATGATATTGATGTATACTCGACTCTGTTAATTGATGACTTGAAGTTGTTTTGGGAGGAAGGCGTAAATGTGATTATGGGCATAGGGAACAAAATTTCACTTTGAAAGCCATGTTGTTTGGGACAATAAATGATTTCCCTGCTTATGGTAATTTTTCCGGATACAGCGTCAAAGGATATTGTGCGTGCCTTATATGTGAAGATGACACCCATTCAATGCGACTACATCACTATAAAAAAATGTCTACATGGGACATCAAAGATTCTTACCATTGAAACATCGTTGGAGGAAGTGGAAAAGGCTTTCAATGGTGAGTCAGAAGAAGGTAGCCCACCAAAGAGGTTGATAGGTGCTCCGGTGTTTGAGAAGGTCAAACATTTGGATACACATTTTGGCAAACCTTTTGCAAAACAAATTGGGACAAGCGGGTGGAAGAAGAAGTTTATTTTCTTTGAAATTCCATATTGGAAATCCTTATATGTGAGACATTTTTTTGATGTGATGCATATAGAAAAAATTATCTTTGACAGTCTAATTGGCATGTTACTCAATGTGCAAGGAAAAAGCAAGGACAGTCTTAATGCAAGGTTGGACTACGTTAAATTGGGCATTAGAGAAGAATTGACACCGATTGAGCAATGACACCGTACTTATCTACCTCCAGCGGTTTATACTCTGGCGAGGAAAGAGAAAAAGTTATTTTATTAATTTCTTAAAGGAATCAAAGTTTCAGAAGGCTATTCTTCAAATATAAAGAATCTTGTTTCTGTAAAAGAGTTGAAGCTAATGAGCCTTAAATCTCATGATTTTCATGTGCTCATTTAGAATTTTGTACCCGTTGATATACGGTCAATTTTACCTAAAAAGGTAAGGAATACCATCACCAAACTTTGCATGTTCTTCAAGCTGATTTGCAGTAAAGTGGTTGATTCAACAAAGTTACAAGATTTACAAAGGTTGATTGTTTGTACTCTGTGTGAATTTGAAATGTATTTTACACCATCATTTTTTGACATTATAGTCCATCTAATCGTACACTTGGTGACAGAGGTTCAATTGTGCGGCCCAGTGTACCTGAGATCGATGTACCCGAACGAGCGAATTATGAAAATCTTAAAAGGGTATGTGAAAAATAGATATCGAGCAGAGGGTTGTATAGCTGAGTGTTACATGGTTGAAGAAGTAAGTGACTTCTGTGCTAATTTTCTATCAAATGTTGACCCTGTAGGGATCCCAAAGTCTCGTTATGATGGGCGAACATCAGGGAAAGGAACAAGTAGGAAGGATGTAATCAAGATATCGGTGACTAAATGTGAGCAAGCTTACTTGTATGTGCTACATAACACTGATGAAGTTGAACCATATGTTGAAAAACACAAGGATGCTCTTCGATTAGTGCACGGTAATAGTAATGAAAATTTTATAACAAAAGAGCATAACCAACATTTTCTAAGTTGGTTAAAAAGGCGTATTAATGATGAGGTGCAGAGAAATCCTAATTCAATTTTTGAAAACTTGAGATGGTTATCGAATGGACCGAGCTTAAATATGTTGTCTTTCAATGGTTATGCAATCAACGGTTATACATTCTACACACATGAACATGATACAACGAGCACGATGCAGAACAGTGGGGTAACACTTGTTGCTGATTCTTGGCATAAAGTGCTAAATACATATACCCTATCTATGCACCAATGTCATAGGAGGTTAATCCAATTAACCTCCTACGAAACTTCCTTGAAACCGTCGTAGGATGTCACGCCACTTCCTACAGCGCTTCTTTAGAAGGGTCGTAGGAGGTGCGTACTTTTCATATCCCATTAAATAAAAAGTACAAGCGTTTTTAGAAATTTAAAAAGCGCCGTAGGTTGATTGCATGGCGCTGAAAGCTGTGCCGCTTAATAAACGCCGTAATATTTATAAAAATAAGCACCGGTTATATTGTTTTTTGTAGTAGTGACGTTCGCACATGTTGGGCAACTTATTTTTTAGAGATCACAAACTTGTGAATGTAATGTTAATAACTATTTGGTATTGGTCATGTTGAATTTTATTTTCACTATTTGCTATTGGATTTGACTTCAATTGTACAAATTTCATTGTAAAAGTGAGGCCAAGTTTGTGTACCTTCATATGGCTTTGTTAATATTTTGGATGGAATTTGATATATCAAATTAGTTTTGTTGTAATTATTTTTTTTATTAGATGTTTTGTTGTTTATTATTATGTAAACGAGTTTATAGCAAAATAAAAAAGTAATTTTTTTTCCGAAAATGAGTTTCTACACCTGACATAAGAGGTCAGGTGTAAAAAGTAGGATTTTCTACACGTGACCTCTCAAGTCAGGTGTAACAAAGTCCCACTTTCCACATTTTCTACACCTGATGTGAGAAGTCAGGTGTAGAAAGTGAGACTTTCTACACGTGACATCACACTTCAGGTGTAGAAAGTCTCACTTTCCACACTTTCTACACCTGACGTGAGATGTCACGTGTAGAAAGTGGGACTTTCTACACGTGACATCTCACGTCAGGTGTAGAAAGTCCTACTGTGCACACTTTCTACACCTGTCGTGAGAAGTCAAGTGTAAAAAGTAGGACTTTCTACACATGATTTAGAACATATGTAGAAAGTCTGGATTTTCTACACTTATTGTTTCTACACCTGTTTTATGTCAGGTGTAAAAAGTCATTTCCGTCAATATGTAAAAAGTCTTTTCTATACTAGTGCCCGGCATCAAGTATTCTTTTGACTCATTGTAAGAAATATCCAAGTCTGCTTCCAACTGATCTTCCAAAAATAATTATGAAAACAACGTACAGCACTAGAAAAGTAATGGACCTACATTTTTTCATTTTAATTTTGTAATCTCATTTTGGTTTTAAAGATATTTTAAGATAAGATTGAATAAGAAAGACGTATTATTAAGTCAACAAGGATAATGACATATCTTGTTCTATCTTCTTTTGGGGCTGTTTGGTAGGAGGGATCCAGAGAGAAAACAAATTGTTATCGTTTGCATTTAAAAAAGTTGGAGAAATTGGGTTATTAAATGTTAATAAAGAGAATGTGTAAGATAAAAGAGTAAGAAAAAATTAATTAAAAACTTTTAACCCCACCTCTCTTATTTTTTGAAATCCAACCAAAAAAAAATTCCCTCCACTCCCCTCAAACCAAACATATTTCCCCTACTGTGGCCAGAGAGATAAAGACATTTTTTGTTGAGAAGTATCTTGAACGCATCTTAGAAATTTCCATGAATGACACAGGAGAGACAAAAGACATCAACCATTAAATTCACACAAAATTTAAATGTTGAATGACAGAAAAATCCTCCTGAAATATGTGAATCTCATTTCAGATCCCAAACTTAGTCTTATTCTTAGATAAGTTAAGGTTGTTACGTTACTACTACTACCAGAGAAGACACTTAGACGGGAGAAGGGTATTTCCACTTACATTCCTCTCCACTTAATATGTCAATCATTAGATCATTTTTTAATCAGTGATATTTAATTTTATGTATAAAAAGTATTATAATATTAAATATAATAAAAATCTACAATTATAATATTATTATATTGCATTAAATCTCACATATTAAAACATAATCCAATGGTTGAGATATTAAGTAAGAAGGAAAGTTAGTGGAGAGCCTCTTTTCCCACTAGGACACCACAGGTCCCCAGCATCAAGTGTTCTTTTGATTCATTGTAAGAAATATCCAAGTCTGCTTCCAACAGATCTTCCAAAAATAATTATGAAAACAACGTACAGCACTAGAAAAGTAATGGACCTACATTTTTTCATTTTAATTTTGTAATCTCATTTTGGTTTTAAAGATATATTTAAGATGAGATTGAATAAGGGAGACGTATTATTAAGGCAACAAGGAGAATGACATATATTGTTCTCGCTTCTTTTGGGGCTGTTTGGTAGGAGGAATCTGGAGAGAGAAAATTTTTATCGATTACATTTAACAAAATTGAAAAAATAGGGTTATAAAATTTTAATAAAAAGAATATATCTTCTACTGTGGCCAGAGAGATAAAGACATTTCTTGTTGAGAAGTATCTTGAACGCATCTTAGAAATTTCCATGAATGACACAGCAGAGACAAAAGACATCAACCATTAAATTCTCACAAAAATTAAATGTTGAATGACAGAAAAATCCTCCTGAAGTATGTGAATCTCATTTCAGATCCCAGACTTAGTCTTATTCTTAGATAAGTTAAAGTTGTTACGTTAAATTGTTAGTGTCATTTAATTTTTCTAAATTAAGAGCATTAATGTTTTTTCTTAAAAATAATTTCAGAATGTTCCCTAAGAACGTAACTTCACATGAATTAAATCATTGGGTTAATATAATATGTTCCTCAAGTTCGCTCTCATTTTATTTTTTGTTCCTCAAGTTTTAAACAAGAGGCTTTGATACCCCAATAGGTAAAATGATCTAGATTTTTATCTAATGATAGAAACCAATGTTTTTAAGGGCATGAAATTTGACGAACTCAAATCTCTTATTTAAAACTTAAGGGATCAAAACCAGTAAAATGATGTCAAACTTGAGGGGCCAACGATTATATTAACACTAAATCACTATTTCTACATTTTAGTGTCCCTTATATATTTTTCTTCCAAAACTAAACGTCTATTGGTAACGTCCTTATGGCACTACCAATAGGGCAAAATGGTCTAAACACTGGCGGATAATTAATTATCTAATTCTTTTAAAAATAATTAATTTAATTTTTATAAATTAATAATCTAATTCTTTAATTTTTGTTTCAAGGGAAAAAAAACACGTTATGGGGCTTCGAATGACTTTTGCGTCACATTTGTGGGAAGTGATGATTACATCATGTTTTGGAGTCGCTTTCATGCCACTACATGTTCCCATTGGCTAAAAAATACATTAGATTCATAATTTGGATTTGATCTTAAAGGTTAAAATCCCTTTAATTTTAAAGGTTTGAATCATATCCATTTGATTTTGAGATTTCAAAAGTTACCTGTATTTTCTAAGTAATAAAATTTGAAGTGAGTTGAATCAAGAGGGTTATGTAAGTCTCACACACTAGTTTATAATAATAAGATATTTAATTTAAAGCATAAATTTTTTAGGAAAAATGATAGAAAAATACCATTTGAATTACAAAAACCCCAAAGTGTCTACTAAATTAGTAAAAGGAAAATAAGTAATCTAGTAGGAATCTAATAATTTAAAGTTTGGGTGTTGACAACATGAATATAGGAATTAACAACTTAGGTATAAAGATTAACAACTTGGGCTCCCCAAGTTGTTATTGAGTATGCTCAAGTTTTTAATTGTTATTATGAAGTTGTCATTGTTTATATTCAAATTGTCAACACTCAAACTTTAAAATTTTATATTCCTACCAAATTACCTATTTGACCTTTTGCTAATTTAGTAGACATTTTGGGAGGTTTTGTAATTCAAATGATATTTTCTCTCATTTTCCCTTTTTTATCATTTTTATAAGTCATTATTTAGAATATTTATTAAAATTTTATATTATCCTTCTTTAAGTTGAATTTATAATAAGAATTATATTAAAAATCTTGATTCCCTACTTATGGATATAAATTCTGTAGCACCATACCCAAAAACTTACTCCTTGGTGTAATAGTCACAATAGTAGAAAGCTTAAGGTATAGTAACTCAGTGATGAAATTATTGTACTTGCTAGTAATAATTAAATAAAAATCTATCTATGAAGCTATGAGGGAGAGGGTTAATGGACGGTATTACACTAAAAATCATTAGTGGCAAAATTTTCAATTCCATCGCAAGTTAACTAGTGACGGTGTTTTTTATCAGATGGAAAAGGTTCATCACAAAACTGATTAGCGGCATAAAATTCCACCGCTAATCAGTTGTTTTATTGCATTGTCTGCAAGTGTTTAATTACCCAATCAAGTTCATTGTCTTAGCTTGATACTCTTCTTTTAGACCTAATTAACAAAAGAATAGCTAGATAAAAGGATTCCCTAGCAAAGCTTTGTCATCGCCCCTTGATTTAATCAAAGAAGCCAACAATCGTTCCCTTGGATTAGCTTTAGTTCCTAGTGTTATAACCATGAGTTATTCATTCTTAGTTTTTCATTTAACAATCACATACACAAGAAACCCCCCCCCCCTATTGCATTGAACATACAGTTGCACTGCATTTAGTTCACTTAGGTGCATAATCATAACACTCTTGCATAGTAGCTTGCATAGCATTTGCATATAGATTATTGGGCCCTTTTGCACTTAGAATTCTAACATTAGAAACCTCTAAATTATTATATTCCTTGAGATAATGACCTAAGTCACCACTATATTACATTTATAGTTAGACTTAGAATTAATTGGTAACCAACGCGAGGATGAATCTGATCAATCAGATTCAAAAAATGCATTCGTGTGAAAAACAATTATCTTGTTGATAGTCGAAAGAAATGTAAAAGCAATATCATTTGGATTTAGCTAGCTAGTGGAAGTACTAGGGATAGAGGTCATGTCTTCCTTGAACCCCTCTAATTAGTTTCAATGAAGAAAGGCATAGTTGGCCTCAGATTCTCTAATAAATCCTTCTTCTGGAGCAAAACCATTATTTCAGACATTGCCGGCCTTATTTCCGCAGATGCTTGGGTGCAAAGCAAACCAATCTCTATGACTTTCTTCACTTCTTCTGCATCATACTCATTAGGGTCTAAGGCTTTGTCCACCAACTCTAAGTGCATGCCTCTCTCATATAGTTTTCAAGCCTATAAAGTGGGACAAAAGTGAAATGAGATAAGTATGTTCTATAAGATTATTCTCTCTTGTGAAGAAGCAAGAGCTATTTTTTACCAAGATAAAGAAAAGTCTTTTCAAATAATGATGGGAATTTTCTCACTTTTTGGAGAAGGAATTCGCCTTCAAAATCACCATGGACCTTCAATTCATTGCACCTTTGACCACTAATGATTTCTAAAACTACGACACCATAGCTATAAATATCAGCCTTTTCTGATAGTTGGCCATGGATTGCATATTCCGGTGCTGTGTATCCTCTGTCAATCATACATTATTTATATGAAGCAATGAATTATGATAATTTCTCAAACTAAAACACACTCACACACATATATATCAAGATCCTACAAAATCCAAAGTAGATATATATAAGCAATATTATAACGTATTGTGTAATGTTCGACATAAGTATGAATTCATGCTTGAAGTTAATTAATCATGTCGACGAGTGTTATAGATTTCATCAATACCTATGACAATCTAAGTACTATAATAAAAGTCAGGAGAATAAAAAACTAAACTAAACAAAAGTAGTTATTTCAATCAACTTACAATGTTCCTGCAAATTTTGTACTAAGATGAGTTTTGTTCTCAGGTATAAGTCTTGCCAATCCAAAATCAGCAATTCTTGGTTGTAGATCATCATCTAAAAGGATATTATTTGTTTTTATATCTCTATGAATGATGCGGACATGAAATTCCTCATGAAGATAAATCAAGCCTCTTGCTGTTCCTAAGATCACTTCATATCTCTGCTTCCAATTGAGAAAACCTTTCTTTTCACCTCCTGTATCCCAAGTTTAACAAAGATCAATTCAATATCTAAGTGCTAATCCAATTCTCTAATGAAACTACGACATGTGAGCACATTTTTCCCAACGAGTCAAAGAAATGTTATCATGTTGGAAAAATGTCCGCATCTCATAATAAATTTATAAAGCAAAATACCTAATGCTTAAGGAATTGTGTATAAGCTTTGTTGGTTGAAATAATATACCAAATAAGAATCTATCAAGGCTGTTGTTTTTCATATATTCATACACAAGGATTCTGTGGTGGCCCGCATTACAACATCCCAAAAGTCGAACGAGATTCCGGTGATGAACATTACTTATCAGCTTCACTTCACTCCCAAATTCTTCATCGATCCGATTGGAATGGCGTAAAGCTAATTTCTTAACAGCAACTACTTTCCCATTCTTCAAAATTCCCTATTCATGAAGATTGAAAATTTTAATCATGAAAGTGTAGTTTTTAGAAGATATATACATTTGTCCTTTCAGAAATCTAATTTTTTAAAAAATAATAGGGTTAATATCATTGGTTGTCTTTATATTTTGATTGCATTTTTATTTTGGTCCTTATAGTTTTGAATAGTTGGTTTTGGTCTGGTCCCTAAAATTCTATAAGGATTTGGTCAAAGAATAAAAACTAAAACTAAAATAAGTTAAAAGTATAGAAAGGAATGGTTAAATTCAGATCAAATTCTCATAAAACTACAAGGACTAAAACAAATAATTTTGATCTATAAGAACAAAAACTAAAATTCGATCAAAACATAAAGATTATCAATAGTATTAACTAAGAATAATATATAGTTATATATATACCACTCTTGGAGACATCCTTATGTTGAAACTCAAAATAAAATTGTACCTTGTATACAACACCAAATCCACCTTCTCCTATTTTATTTTCTTCACTAAAATTATTGGTAGCAGACTTCAAATCCTTATAACTATAAGCAACTGGGCCTTTCAACTTGCTTGCTTCAGGTATGTCTCCTGCTTTATGGAAAACAAAAGTCAAACCCTTTGCTCATAAATTATCAATTAACTGGGCAGTTGAAGATTTTTTTTTTCAAATCGTTAAAATAGTAGCCTCATAATTTTCAATTTTTTTTTTACCTCTAGGAACCCCCTCAAGGTTTTTAGGTCGTCTAATAAAAGCAAATAATGCAACGAGGATCAAAGCAAGAGCTACACCAGAAACAACTCCAGCAATAATGACGCCTTTATTACTTGAACCTACAAACGCAGATTTATACATTTACAAATACACGCACATAACCAAGTCATTTTAAAAATTGTCATGTTCGACAATATATAGTTGCAATGTCAATAATAATACTTAAGTAATTTCCTATAACCTAGATAAACATTCAAACTAAGGATAAGTTCAGATAAATTTTCATAATTGAACAGATTAGTTCTCTAGCTAGCAATAATATAACGTTATGCCCCCTCTAAATAACCTAGCTACCTCCACGGGACATTCCCTACCTTGTTTGAAATTAAACATAAGCAAATTAAATTGTCACATTGTTGCATTATCTAAATGCATCCAAAAAAGGGTATGATATAAATGGTCTGAATCATAAGGCCTTACCTTTTTTGAAGGTGGGTATAATATCAATGGTCTGATAATTATCAGGAAAGAAGGAAGTGGTGGCGTATCTCATGAAGCAGCCATTGGCAAAAGCCCTACCATTATCAGAATAGGAAAGACATGTCTGCATATTGTTGTATCCAGCATTCAAGCAACTGAGACAATCATTTTGTGCAATAGTTTCAATACATTGGGCAAAGGCATAAATAATAGTTGGACCATTATTAGTATTATTGTTATTTGACACTGTCATCTTCATGGCTGCAGCAAAAGAACCTTTGATCCTAGGTGTTGTTGTTTGAAGATTCATCAACACTTGTTGTGCAACAGATGTGAATGTTGTTGTGTCTCCACCTTCAGTTTTATTACCACAATATGCGGTGTTGAAAGTTTGTGTTGTCTCTTCAAGGAAAGAACTGCTAATGTCGTACCTGATGAACACACCACAAAGTTTTCCTTTTTATTTTTCCAATTTTATTGGCATTTTTTGATATATACAAATCAAGAAGGAGACTTTTATAGGGAATTGGAGAAATGTTTCTCATTTGCCATCGCATTTAACCATATAGATCAACCAGAGTTATGATGACATGCATAAGAAAGTTAATGTACAACCTATATACTTATATAATATGAAGGACGTCTTTTTTTCTATGTGGTAATTAACATTTATGTATTATTGCTTCATCGGATTTTAGATATAGGAGTTAGATAACTAATTTATAAGATTAAAAAAAAATGAGTGACTGGTTCTCTTAAAATATCCCTTTAATCATTTATATTGGAAACAAATGGAAAAATGCACATTTAATATGTGCAATAATAAGAATTGCTTAGGAAGAAAGTTATAAATTTAAAAGACTAAAGTGTATTATTAAGGTCTTACCACTTTAATCCTTTTTATAAGTTCAATTTATCTAATTCTCATATATCAAACAAAGTTGGTTAACATATAATAAATTGATTTTTTTTAATTTTACTCTCATTTATGAATGGTATTCTCAACACTCTTTCTCATATTTCTTTCTTTCCAACAAAAATTAATTATTTATTATTTCATTATATTTAATAGGGTAAATTTGTAACATTGTCATTATTACTCTCTAGGCAGAATTATAATAATGAATTTTTTTTTCTAAACTGGACTTGTAAAAATTACCAAAATGGTACATTTAAAACCAAAACAATCATTTCAATTAGTTCCTACATTTAGAATCAAAAACAATCTTTTCAACTAGCTCCTCCACATGGAGAATAATAAGGCACTTTGGAGAAGAGATTTTTTGTCTTTTGTATAGGCATCATATGGAACATTTACTA
Organism: Albizia julibrissin; assembly: GCA_037074505.1. Classification (NCBI taxonomy): domain Eukaryota; kingdom Viridiplantae; phylum Streptophyta; class Magnoliopsida; order Fabales; family Fabaceae; genus Albizia; species Albizia julibrissin. Next base: position 36,078,845 of record CM073483.1, on the reverse strand, counting down.
CATATTGTCCTCATTCAATGCTAGTTTCCTAGTTTATGTTTTTCAAACTTCGCTCTTATCTGACTTTTCAAAGGATAGGCTTAATAAGGGCGATTTTAAAAAAAAAAAAAGAAAAAACTTTGACAGTTTTCAACAACGTTAATAACTTTTGAAATAACCGTATGGGGTAGTTAATCCTATTCTTAACCTGGCATAAATAAATAAGCATATCCGAGAGATAAAAATATTGAAATATAAGAATAAAGTGATCTCTCTGCCATAATCGTCCCATACAATTGGACATACTCTTCTCATCCCGTCCCTGATCTCTCTAACTTAAATATTAGTTTAACCAATATTAACTTAAATACAAATTAATTTAATATTATTTAGTTAAACTAAATATTCTCGTTATATATCTCGACCTATCATGCATCAGTGACAGATCGGAAATCCAATATATATAGACTAACATATTAAAATTTGAAATTGTTTGGGTAGATGTACCTGAGGAAGCAGCCGTCGTAGACAACATGAGCACCGGAGGAGCCCGCGGTGCAGCTGAGGATTCGCGCGGCGGCAACGTCAAAGCACGCAAGACAGTCGGCCACGGAGAGGTAGTTTCTGCATTGGAATAGAGTGGAGACGGGGTTTCCTCCATTACCTTGCTGTGCGGTGGCAAAGTGCTTCTTTTGTTCACTGATCTTCTCTCTGATGTGTCTCAACGTTGCCTTTAGGTTTTCGTCGAAGATGGAGACGCTGGACACGAGGTACACGAAGGTTGGATTGCACTCGCTCTTCAGAAGATTGGTCTGTGGCTCTGAAACGACGCCGTTGAGGATGCTGCAGCATGACCAGACTATGAAGGTAATTAACAAAGGAAAGAAATGAGGACGACGTTGAAGCATATTCTTCTGTTGAGAATTGGTTGTCTCTGTGCGGAGAGATAGTGAGGATGAAGAAGAAAAGAGTCAAATTTTTGTAAATATGAGGAAAACCAGTGGGCTGGAGATGTTAATCCAAGTTTTTTGAAGGGTTGAATAGCAATTTTGTGGAAATCAAATGACGAGTTGGCTATGCAAATAGTAGTAGTATATAATTTCTACACATTTTCAAATTGTGTGTGGATCATTGACTTCCTAAGAGAAGACTTGGAAATTTCCAATAATATAACTCCAAACGTAAAAAAGACAACACAGCAAGTGGTGACTGCCTAACCGGCAACCACCTTGTATTGCGGTGTTGGGACCCACGTTGGGGGGGGGAGATGCACATGCATCTATCCTCTTTCTTGAACAAAATTAGATGTATTTATCTTTATACATTTCTAGGATCTGATTCCTAATAATGAACATGCACAAAGAAAGGTTGAAAAATCAGGACTATTAAAAAGAAAATAGTAAAAATGTAGGAATAAATGCAATAATAATTCCTAAATACATCATATGAATTATGTAATAAAGAGTAGCAACGGAAAATAGTAAAAAATGTAGGAATAAATGCAATAATAATTCCTAAATACATCATATGAATTATGTAATAAAGAGTAGCAACGGAAAATAGTAAAAAATGTAGGAATAAATACAATAATAATTCCTAAATACATCATATAAATTTTGTAATAAAGAATAGCAGCGGAAGACTTTATATTATAAATACCCTCACCATGCTCTAAATTGTTATCTGAAACCGTAATCTCTGTAATTGAGAACTTCAAATGCTTAAAATTGGAGTCAATGAATTAATCAATCATCACAAATCAAGCCAACACAAGTCTCAGCATGGGATAATGCAAATGGACTAAATTAATGCACAATTAATCAAAGAAATGTATATAAGAGAGCACTCAAGGATTCAAGTGTTTAACACATCTCACAAATATAGTAAATTTCACTCAACACCACCTAAACTAGATCCTACCATATTCTTGTACAAATTCTACTCTCTCCACCACTATTTAGCACCTAGACTCAAGGAGACTTTAAAAAGGGTTGTAATAATGGAAATGGTCTCATGGAAAGGATAATAAAACAAGTACTATACATGCACAAATGTATACAATGGCTCCCCCCCCCCCCCCAATTTAAGGCTCAAATAACCACATCTCCTTGCCAATCAAAACAAATGCCTTTTTTTTTTTATTTCTTCTTTTCTTTTTCTTCTTTTTTTTACTTTTTTTCTATATTTTTTATGATATTTTTTCTTTCCTTTTTTTATGCTTTTTCTTCTCATTCTTTTTTTTCTCATATATAATGTATGTAAATGGAATTTCTTCATACCTACAATATTAATGGCAATTCAATGATGTTTGGATACTAAGCTAATGCAAATGGGATGAATATATAGTGCTTGTTAATAAATGATGGATTTTGAAATATGAAGGGTTCAAAGGGGCTAACAATGGATTAGTGTATAAGGTTTGTGTTTGGGACAAAGGGTGATAAAATGAATTCCCCTATCATATTCATTAATCTAAATGTAAATGTGATTTTGAAAAAGAATTTAAACAAGTTCTAGAGATATACTAGAATAGGTGGCAAACACACATTAATGAATGAAAATTAGGCTCAAAATCCTTCCAACAAAGGTTTTCTTCTCAAATGCACATTCTCAAAGATTAATTGAACATTAAGCTAATCAAAATGCATTAACTCAACTAATCCAAATGCTAACTCTAAGAGCAATAACAAATCAATTCATTAAAAATCAACTAAGAGCATAAGAAATTCTCATAAGTATTTAGACAAATTTCTAAAACAAGGAGTGTCAAAAATTTAAGTGTGGTTTGGACCAAGAATTTTCTAAATTTGTTGTTGTTGAAAATGACATATTTTTGCAATTAAGCACAATGAAGCGCACAAGACTCAAATCCTAATCCCTCCCGCACACTTAAATCTTACATTGTCCTCAATGTAAAACCTAAGGGCAAAGAAATGGCAAGAGCTCAAAGCCTCAGGGGGCGAATAACAAAAGAAATCTACTTTTTACTAATGGTTTTGTCTCCCCCATACTTATTCTCTTCACATAAAAATTAAGCTCAAGAAACATATAAAAATAAGAAGAAAGCAAATGAGGAAAGAGACAACCTAATGCTTAAATCTCTGTAGACTCTTATAGGAAAAGTTCTCATCCCAGATGAGAAACATGAAGTTCTTCTTTGTAACCACTTCTCCTTGAATGTACCCTCTTGTTAGTGTAAGTTCATGTAAAAAAAACCAGACCAACAGCAGTATCTAGTCCAAAAATAAATAGATGGAGATATCTAAAATAAAACATAGGCATTGTAGAAACAAGTTTCTCCAAGTGAACTTCAACAACCAAGAAAGTCAATTGGGTTCCCTTTAGTAGGAACTGAACAAGTAGTCACAGTTTCAAAATCCTCTTGTGCTTGCAATGGAAAAAATGTGAAATCTAACTTAATGTTGGAGTTCATTACATCACTTTTGCAATCACAAGAGTTGGGAGGTAAAAGAGTGGAAGAAGAAAGAGAATTGATCAAGCTATCACCACCTAAAATTTCAAAATAAGTATTAATATTTTCTATATCAGGTGGAAAATCATAAGAAATAACTAAATGGAAAGATTTATTTTCATTTACAATTTTATCATTAAAAATCATTGAATCTTTCCTTATGGAACTACCTAAAACAAGAAATTCAGAGGGATCAAAAGATGCACAAATGTCAAGGCCTTCATCAAGTGTAGCATGTACTTTAATGTTATCAATTGAACTAGATAAAGAATCAAAATCATGCGAAGTAGAAAGCCAATTATCAATTTCAGCATAAGTAGCACATGACATTTCACCCTCACATGAACAAACAAAAGTAGAATGTAGGGAATAGAGAAAAATAAGTTTTTCATATTGTTCAATAGCATTAAAAAATTTCAAATCATGCTTGCCAACACTTGAAAGAGAGGAAGATAATCATGTAAGTAATAATCATTTAGACAATTATTTGAACTATTATCAGGTTCACACTTCACCACAATTTGAGCATCTAAGCATAATTCATCATTTTCCACAATATCATGCTTAATGTGTTCATCACTCCTAGAACTAGGGAAAAGAACATGTTCATCACACATAGAAGCATGAACTATGCAAGTAACATCATCAACCACACAACTACTATTGGATACATCACAGTGAGCATTATCAACATTAAACATTTGAGGGAATTCAACCATAATTTGTTCATCCACCTCATCATCACTCACAACATCAAGAATAGTAATAAGAGGAGGGTCAACCTCTTCAAAAAGAGGAGGAATAGTATCATTGTTTGGAAGTGGCTCCTCTGGTAGTTGAAAACGTACTTGCTTCTTCTTGACATATTTTGTGGGAGTAGGCAATGGAGATATGGATATTTTCCATTTGTAAAGTGACATTTGGTTTTTGCTATTTGGTTCCCTCATCATTGGAATCATAGGTCCATAGCGCTCCTTCTCTTCCTCCGGTTTTTATCCATAGCACATGGTCAACAAACGCCTTGATAAAGCCTTCAATCTCCTCAAGTCGCTCTTCCTCCTTCTTGGAAAACACATTTGCTTCTTTCAACATGAACAACTTAAAGTATTTAACCTTGAGCTCATCATACATTCTTTTTAATTCACGAGTTTTGTTATCCATGTTTGGCAAGATGAGTAAAGCATCAAGTCCACTAGGTTGAGGTGTAAGGGATTGTGGTGGAGGTTCATAGAATGATGGAGAAGGTGGTTCATAAGGAGTTCTACATAGCATGGAAGTAGGTGGAAATGAGGGAAGATGAAATGGAGACGATGGAAGGGGTGATTCTTGATAGAATGTATAGGATGAAGAAGTATGGTTGAAGTGGGATTGAGATGGTTGGAAAGTGGATTTATGGTCAAAATAGGGGGTTGGTGGACAAGATGGTTTACAATATTGATGGAGATACCGAAGTGGTTGAGATTCAGAGGCTCCTCCTTGATAATTGATTTATGCTAGAAGAGAATCCAATTCTTGTTGAAGTAAATCAAGCTTTTGAGAATATGTGAGATTAGAAAGTGTTTCATCTCCCCAAGGTCCAGAAGATTCTTCAAAGAATTGAGAGCTTAAGGTTCCATCATTCCCTAAAAAGGAACGCATAGGAGGATTAGTGTAAAACCTAAACTCATAATCTTCATGAAACCAAGCTATTCAAATTGCAATCAATTAAATCACAATGAATTCTAAGTCCTAAAAAGTTCTAGAGATGCAAATTGAAAGAAATCAAAGAAGAAAACTAAAAAATTAACCTAATGAAAAATCTAAAAAAATTATAGAAAATAAAACAAAATTCAAAAAGTGACCAAAAAGGTGGAATTTGGCTAAAATTTACCACACGCAGTAGCAATGCTATTGGTATTGGTTAGAATGACCCAAAACCTTAGAAAACCAAATCTCCTAAATTTCTGGGCAAAATTTTCAAAAAATTCCAGCAAGCTTCCGTAACCAAACTCCAACTAATTTGTAATTGTATAACAATGAGTTCTAGCCATAAATCAAGTATATGCAAGCAAAAAAATGCAAGAATGCAAATGCAAGGACAAAGAAAAAGTAAGATATTTGTTAGTATTTCTTCAAAATTTTCTATGGAAAAAGGAAAGATGTCATGAAATATGTTATAAACAAGTGAATGCAATCTATACTAAATGCAATGCAAAATTACCTAAAATGCAAACACTATTCTAAATGCAACCTAAAAGCTCAAGATACCAATCAATCAAAGATTGACACTTAGTTATTAGGGAACCAATTACTTGGCTCCCCGGCAACGGTGCTACTTGAAGGAGGTGTTCTCTGCTTTATGCCTTGGTAACTTCTTCAAGAATAACCAAGGATTGCAATATATGGTGCAATTCTGAATCATCTCTCGAAGAGCTTTTTATTAATTATCTAGAAACTAAGTGCAATGATTGACATAAAATGATAAAAAGGGAAATTTTTGGTCCTTTGAAACTACAACTATATGAAAATATTAAAAGTCCTAAATTATAATATTTTTAGTATTTTTGGATATAAAATGATAGGTGAAATGAAATAGATGAAGTGAAACTCTTGAAAATGGCTTGCAAGGGCAATTATAGTTCATATAATGATAATGAGAGTTTAATTTACTAGTTAAGTAAAAAATGTCCAAAAGACCCTTTAAGCTGGCTTGAATTAGATTGATTAAACACTTCCACACCAGGTAAGATTTAACCCTTCTAACCGAAACTCAATGCAAAACATTAGCAATTGCAACCAAAGTCCCTCAAAATACCAAACCTCAAGTACCGTTGAGTCTAGTGCATTAATTAATGATTATTCTTAAATCTAGAAAATAATCATTTCTTAAAACACTATTAAAACTACTTTGTATGCAATTCATGCAATCACTAAATTTTCTAAAATACCAAACCCCATCAACTGATGAGTCTAGCACCAAAAGAGATGAACCCCTACTCTAGCAATGTTATTAAGCACTCTTAGTGTGTGATTTAAATTAATTGATGCAATTGCTTCAATACAACTCTACAATCAACTTAATATCCAAACAATATCATGTAAGACAATAGAAAATCAATGGAATTACACTTAAACATATATGTAACCACATATATTGATAAGTACAAAGTTCAACATCAGCTAGTCCAAATCACAAATTAATTTAAACTAAGTAATTAACCAAGTAACAAAGGTCTAGCAACATAAATACTATCTCCAAGACAGAAAATCATAATTATAAAACTAAACAAATGGATTAAAACATAAAACTCCCCTTCCTAATACTTAGAACTCAAGCTCTTAACTTCCATCCTCAAGAGTTTGGGGAATTAGCCACTGCCAACCATCAAATTAGCTACACCACACACTTCCACAATTCCAGCCATGTAAAACATTAAATTAATTAACCAAATAACACAAAACAATAATACTTGAGGCTGAAGTTTCCACACAGTAACCAGAATAAAGCCACGGTTCTCGCAGAGAGTTAATGGCAGTGATAAGGTTGAAGGAGTGAAGGATGAGAGTGAGAGTAGAGGGTAAACGGAGAAAGGGAAGAGATTGTGGTGGTGAAGATGCTTCAAGATAGTGAAACTCTCTGTTTGTGGCTCTGCTGTCTGCTCTGAAACTGATTCAGTTTCTGATGGTGATGCGGTGGTGGACGACAGAGGTGGAAGCTCAACGGCGGCAATGGAGGAAGGAGTGGTGCTGCCGCGAGAGAGGAAGAAGGCGATAGATGTGTTGCGGCTGCTCGTTCTGAATTTTATCGCGTCTCTGTTCTGTGTATTTTTCTTCCGTCTCTGCTTCTGAATCAGACCTAAAGATTCTGGCGAAACGCTGTACTTTTAAACAGACTAAATTGTCATTTTTAAAATTCATGGGATGAAACCGTTATTTCTGAAATTTAAGCCCCAAACTGTCATTTTCAATTTTAATCCAACTTTTCAAGCACCTACAATTAAGAATAATTAAGCCAACATCAAATATTCTCAAAATAAATGATTAAGAGTAATTATAATTATTTTGACAATTTTACCCTTTTTAGTCATAATTTAATATATTTACTCTTAATCCCAATTAATCACAAAAAGAACATTTTAAGTTAAATTATTATGACCAAAACCCCAATTAAAATATAAAAATATATAATTAAAATAGATATTTTTTATTAATTATGTTCTAAAATCAGAATAACTAAAAACATAGAACAGAAATTAGTAGAAAAAGATTAGGCACTACAAAAAAAATCAAATTAGCGACAGAATTTAGTGACGAAAATTCCGTCACTAATTAGTTTAGTGACGGAAATTAGTGACGAAACCATATTAGCTACGAAATTTGTTACGTCGATAAAAAGACCATTACTAATTCATTGGTGACAGAAAATTCCGTCTCTAATTAGCGACGGAATTTCCGTTTTTAATCTGTCGCAAAATATTTTTTTTATATAATTTAAATTGACATATGTCCTTATCACAAGCCTTCACATGTTCCTCGCCGGCAGCTGCCACATGTACCCACCGTTGGCCATGTGTCCCCGTCAGCCATCGCCACCTCACCTCCGGCCGCTACGTGTCCCGGTCAACTGCCGCATGTCAGGCTCCATCGCACGCCACGTGTCATGCTCCATCTCACGCCACGTGTCATGCTCACAAATTGGTTGCATTTTGTGACCAAGTTAGGATTTGAAGCCATGACCTTCTACGCGTGTGCCAGTGCCAGTGCCTTTGCCAGTTGAGCTAAGGAGAAAATGTGAAATTTAAATGCAAAATCATATATATATATATAGACACACACATTTCGCTTTGTAAATAAAAATAGAAATAAAAAATTTAATATATTATTAAACATTTCAATTTAGTTTTTTTATTTTATTTTATGTAAATATTCTACTTAAATTTTTATTATTAATATTTTTTTTATTCATTTTATTATATATTTTATTTTTTTGTTTGTATTTATAAAATTTGTATTTGTATTTGTATATAATATATTATTAAAAATTCAAATATATTATTTTATAATTTCAATTTCAAAAATAAATATGAATTAATAATTTTTATTTATTTTAATATTTATATTATAAATTTTTAATAATTTAAATTTTAAATTATTTAAAAAATTTATAATTATGAAAAAAATCTAATTATTGAAAAATTTAATTATTAGTGATGGAAATTAGTGACGGAATGTTTCCGTCACTAATTTTCATCGCTAATATTTAATGATGGAATTAGAGGCGAAATTTAGCGACGGAATTACATTCCATCACTAATTTAGTGATGGAAAAATTCTGTCACTAATTTCCGTCGCTAATTTTTAATGATGGAATTAGAGACAGATTAGTGATGAATTAGCGACGGAATGAAATTCCATCACTAAATTTTGTTGCTAATTTTCTTTTTCTTTTTTTGTATAGTAAGGGTCTCTTCTAACAGGAATATTAGGCAAAGTGATGGTTTGGGAATAGCTGTCACCTATTAGGGAACTCTTAGGGAGCAAGTACATATTTTCTATATTACTGCTCTAAGTCTGGCCTACACTATTTATAACCTCCATCAAGGCTTGCAATAGTTTATCGGCCAAGCAGGTATAACCTTAAATCAAATCACGTGCGGACCACAATCAAAAGATATTTTATCCAAAATATATTAAATAGATAATATTAAAAAAACTGGATAATAGTCAAAATAGTCGGATAATATCTAGATGTGATCTGAATAAATAATAAGATATAACATTATCATATTCAATAAAATATCTAACATTCTCCCACTTGACCCGCAACCTAATATCATTTGGTGATGAGTCAATGTTCAATTAAGCAAGACTACATGAATTATGGCAATAAGTTCTCTTTAATCGAGTATTACCTTCCATGCATCACAAGTAGAACCCTTACTTAATGGGTCAAAAACTTAATGAATAAACCCGGAATGTTTATTCAGTTTCTAACTTAAATGTTTGCTAATATCTCGCAATTTAGGTACCAAAATTGAGACAACAAACTTCAATCATGAATTTTATCACTTAAAATGCCTTATCTAGATCACTAAATGTGATCCATCATTGATGAGATATTTGATTCTTTGATTTCTCTTAAAGTGTGCTCTTCATTAAAGGTCTATGCTTTATGTGTTTATGACCCATTGGCTCTACGGTCATATAACACTCTTAATTGGTTTGAATTAATTTAATGATTAAAAAACCCTCTTATAAAATTCTTTAATTGGCAATCTTGTAACTTGTCTCCAAGAATAACTAGATCAAGCAATCTATTAATTACTATGCAATTAATAATTGCTTAGCAATCTTATACCCCTCTATAATATAACTTGTTCAGCAAGTGTAAAGATTTATCGTAATGGTAACTCTTTTATTGGTAACGTATCTTATAAAAATAAATAAACTAATCATTCTACTATATATAAATCATAAAACTTAATGTACATTTGGTAATGTACTCATGACTTGTAGGTTTTCATTTATTATTCAAGTAAGAATATACTTGACAATTCTCCTAAAATTTCATTGCAATTGCATTCCTCATTTGTGCTCTCATTTAAGCAATCCTATACCTTGGAAATTGAATTAGAAGGAATAATATGATATTAGAGACATATGGGTAGTCTAATCACATTCTCATAATAGATATTACTCACAATAACTACAATTATTCATGAATGTTTAAATGCTTGTGATCATAGGTTACTTATAATATTCTCAATTATTTTGAGAACAATCCCTTTATGTATTCAAAAAGAATACCACATCTAACCTAGTTATATCACAACTTTGAACAATAGTGACTTAGTCATTTGCAACATCTTAAGTCAAAATACACAAGCTATAAATGAATCATCATTTTACAATATAGATGACTTAACTCCCACTAATCTAATGATATAAATAAGACTATGATGTTTTCAACCTTATCATGTATGTGATTGCATCATAGCACCCTATTTATCACTAATGTGAGATATGCTTGTGAGGACGATTTCTCAATTTTGCTAACTAAATTCTCTTTATTATTTGTATGACTATATCTAATAATTCACGTGTGTGCGTGTGTGAGTGCATGTGTGCGTGTGTTTAAAACGGAAAGATACCAATGACATCCCAACTCAAGAAAGACATTAACTATCATGAAAAATATGAAAGGAACCTCGCTAAATCAAATCCTTCTTTATAGAGTAATTATAACAAACAACTTTATTTGTATTACTCAATGTTGCACACTAGCAACTTTACAAATACACTTATGGTGTTTGTTTGCCTTACATCTATCATGAATTAATGCGTTCATTTGGAATTTACGGTCACTCTCAATATTTTTTTTCTAGTTAAATTTCCTGAAGTACATCACGTGTCGCCATGAATTGCCAAATTTTAATACCACTGGTCTCAACTGAATCCTTTGATAGATTGAAGCTCAACAAGGTGAGTGCTATATAGTACCAATGTTCTATCATGATTAGAGGTGGCAATCCTTCAAGTGTGATTACTCTCAATGGGTTTGATCACTCCCACTAATTTTGGCATTTCTAAATAATCTGGCATTTTAAAATACTACACAAACTATAAAATAAAATGAGCAGTTCACTTGAATTCCTAAGACCTCTTTGCATCTTCACCAAAATATGCAGCCTCAATCTCTCAGAATATTTTCCTTCCATACTCTTTCTTTTATAAGACAATTCTATTTAAGAGTATATTTTAAACCAAGCTTCCAACCTTTGAAATTTCAAAAGGATTTAAACATAAATTTTGTTGGAATATACATAATTTTTTTTAGTGTGTCATTCAAAACGAAAACAACATCATCCTACATGTCTATTAACATTATGTTTCTTCTAGCAAGAATACCACCTACATTAGGAGAGTTTAAGTATGGAGAAACTTAACATATAGACTAAGTTTCAGTCCACCAATGATGTACTTACTCATCTCTTCCAATTAATTTCACTATATTAATCTATTTATTGTAACATCCCAAAAATTTAATGCAAGGATTAAATTATGGAAATTAGATAGTAAGCTCAATTTTGGAACCTACAAAATTTAAGGAAACTTAAATTTGACAAAGGGAAAAATTAGGACCAAGTGTGTGTAATAAATAGGATAAAAATATACCTATATATATATATATTTAAAAGCTTACCAACACAAGAGACAAACACACATATACTCACCATGCATGAAGACACACGTACAGCCTCCTCATTTACCACACTTGGAGCATTATTAGCACACACGTACAACATATTGTGACTCATTCTCTTCCTCTTCTCTCATTGGTACAACACACACACACACATTCTCTTCTCATTTGACCAGCATACAACACACATGCGTACAGCTCACAAACCCCTCCTTTCATCATTATTGCCTCAGCATGATACCTCTCAGTACATGGATAAATATTCTCAAAGAACTCATATCAGCTGAAAAACAAAAACATAGAAAACACAGCAGAAAAACTGAGAGAGAGAGAGGAAGAACAAGCCCCAAATCTCACACACAACATCATAAACGTGTTTAGGTAAGTTTCTTCTACTTTAACCTTGGATTTCCATTGGATTTGTGGTTGTTTTCTGGGTTGTTTTGCTGCTGGAATCAAGAGAAGTCACCAAAAACGTTTTGTTACCGTTCAGTTTCAAAACCAGCAAGTTTGTGTCTGTTTTGCATGAGATTTTCGATTTCTTTTCTTCTGTAATCACGTCCCAAAACTCAAGGAACATGTTTAGGAGTATGTAGAGTCAAAATCTTTGAGATAAGAGTCCAAAATCATGGTTGCATGTGAGTTTCATCAACTCTGTTTTGGTCGCCAGAAAACAGAGTTTTTATCGGAAACTTTCAGAAGCTTAAACGGAGGCTACAAATGGATTTTTATCTAGTTCTTTTTTATATAGAAATTTTAGGATATTTAGTATGAAATAGAATCAAGAAGAGCTTAATTTGGTGTCAAAACAAATAAGTTATTAATTTTTGAAGTTAGACTGTCCAAAACAGATGTTTATCAGAGTCAGTCAGTTTCGTGTGGCTTTATGACCAACCAAATCATGTCCATTATTTACGAAACTTTACAGATAGATAGTATACATAACAATATTTAGAAAGAGTGATATAATGTATCATTTGGATATCTGTAGAGGAAGTTATGATTTTTGAAAGATGGGTTTAGAAACAGGTGTAATCCTGAACGTCTAGATTCTAGTAGTTGATTTCGTGGTATTTTTGAATTATGTAATCTTTCCCAATGGCTATGAAAATTTCCAGAATTGAAGTACATAGTATTATCTTTAATTTGATATATATTTTGTGTTAATTGGATTAGTATACTAAGAGATATGAATTTTTGAAGGCAGTTGCTCTCAAACTGTGTTTCTAGAAAACAGTTTGTTTGTGTCGAACGTTTGGAAAATCAAACCTTGACAAAAATTTATGAACCTTTCTAGATTTAAAGTAGACATTCATAGCTTTAATTTGAAGGGTAGAACATAATTTTTGGACAAGTATATTAGGAGATATAGATTTTCAAAGTCATGCTATATTTCTGGAGACTAATCTGGAATAGGGGTATTTCGGGAAATTCTGAGAGTAATATGATAAATCTGGGTAGATTTCTATATTTTTCCATGAAAATATATTTCCATAGCTTCATGTAGGCTTTGGACCCAGTCAATTTCTATTTGTCTAGAATTAGTTATGATTTTTCAAAGTTAACTGAAAAATCTGTCAATTTGTTGAAGAATAGTAAAATTACACTATGCAAAATTATATAGTGTATAAGCCACTGAAACTGAGATAATCAGTAGAATATGATTAAAGATAGTAGTAATACAAGTAATAACCAATTACTTGTTAATTTTAATTCATAGGAACTGGTAAAAGCCCGAGCCGAAGAAAAAGTTTTGGATAAACAGTTGGACTGAAAAATGACCCAGGTAGTAATTCTTTCTTTCATGCACTATGTGATTATTTATATGTTGTGTATTCCATTTTCTGTAACATGACAGTGCCTGTGGCACAACACGCGAATAAGCCAGGGTCTAAACATATCGTTTGACCATGGACACGAGTTAAGCCGGGGTTGCAAACAATCGTTTGGCCTTGGACAGTATGCATACAACATGAGTTAGCATTTTACATATCATGGTGCATTGCATATTTATTTATCGCATTTTATATGACTGATTGTATATTACTACTGAGATTCATTCGAATCTCACCCTTTTTCAACATCTAAAAATATTCCAGTAAAGGACAGCGGCTCTAAGGGCAAAACCGTAATTACTGGCGATTGAAGGTCCGGTCCTAGCCAGGAGTTACATCTGATTATCTTTAGTTGTGGAATTTATTTCTTTTGTACTCTGTATGTATTTTTCAACCTATATGAGGATTTTCTGTATTATCAGTGAGTACTTATTATCAGTATAGTTTCACTATTTCTGTATGCCATCTGAACGACGTATTTATTATATAGCGAATATCAGAATATTAAGGGGTTTGACATTTATCATATTAATTACCTAATTTCGCTTTATACACTCCAAAAGCATCAAATGACACCACTTAATTATAAAGGAAATATCATTTGGGTACTGTGAAAAGTCACCTATAAGGAGAGATCAATTATTTCACTAATTTTGAACATATATAAATAAATAAAATACAATATTGGTGCATTTGATCTCTAACTAATCATGATCATTCAGGTTTTTTTGTTCGAGTTGTGTGATGGTCTACATGTTCCTCAATGTAAATCATTCAATAACTAGAGCTAATAAGGTTAAGATGTCTTTATAATGATCATATGAATTTTGTAACGAAGAGTAGTAGAAGAAGACTTTACATTATAAATACCACTTGTCATGCTCTAAATTGTTATATGAAATCGTAATCTCTGTAATCATGATCTAAAATCAAGATAGGGTTTCTTTTAACAGGAAGATTGGGCACAATGATGGTTTGAGAATAGCCGTCACCTATCAGGGAACCCTCAGGAAGCAAGTACATATTTTCTATGTTATTGCTCTAAGCCTAGCTTACGCTATTTATAACCTCTCATCAAGACTTGTAACAACTTATCGACCAAATAGGTAATCCTAAACCAAATTTCTATCCAAATCACGTGTGGGTCACAATTAGGAGATAATTTTATCCAAAATATATTAAAAAAATAATATTTAAAATAGACAAATAATATTCAAAATAGTCAGATAATATCTAGATGTGATCTGAACAAATAATAAGATATAATATTATCATATTCAATAAAATATCTAACAAAAAAGTGTCTGTAATAGTTGTTAAGAGCTATGTAACCAACCTCATTTAGTTGAATAGAGCTTGTTATGTTATGTTATGTTGTTGTTGAGCTGGTACAATTGATTAAATTCCAACATTATCAAGTTCAAATAGAAATAACTTTCTCAACATTATAATTTTTATTTATAAGGCTCAAATCATCAACTTTACTTATTTCTGTGGAATTCGACCTTTGTTTGTTAATTAAGGCCTAATTTTAATATAAGGTCACTAATCATTCTTGAATTTGCATGTTTAGATCTATATCCAAGTTTATCAATAGTAAATATGTATGGTTTATAAATATGGTCCTTTTCTTCGGGCAAAGGAAAAAATTCTTGGCCTTTATTTTTCTTGTAATTAATGATATGCAGGTAATTAATTTTATTCTCCATGTTATCATAAAAGTAATAAAGATGATGCTGATTATTAAACTCCAAAATGATATTTTTCCCCCTCTTAATATTGTGACCATATAGAAAAATGATAAAATTTGATTCATGATCTCGCTTTAAAAAAAAAAGGAATATTATATGCATAACCAAATTTTAAGAGAGATTAACAAAGTTACTCAAAATGGTATACGTACAATATATTCACTCATTCATATATAATGACGTCGGAATCATTTATAATTAATTACACACAAAAGAATGAAATGAAGGGCAGTCATTTTCTGTTATCCCCTTGTTTCTCTATTATTGTAGGTTTTTCTTTTCAAATTTCATTTTTGGGTTCCAAACTTAAAGTCACCCATAATTGCATATTAGGAGCTGTACGCAGAGGTAGGGGCATCTTCCATGAACCTCTAAGTAGTATCAATGAAGATAGGCATAGTTGGCCTCAAATTCTCTAATAAACCCTTCTTTTGGAGCAAAACCATTATTTCAGACATCGTTGGTCTTGTTTCTGCAGATGGTTGGGTGCAAAGCAAAGCAATCTCTATGACTTTCTTAACTTCATCTGCATCATAATCATTAGGGTCCAAGGCATTGTCCACCAACTCTAAGTGCATGCCTCTCTCGTATAGTTTCCAGGCCTATCAAGTAGGATGAAAATGAAATGGATAATAAGAAGGCAGAAAAGACAAAGCATAGGCTAGGTTAAAATATTTAAATTTGTATTACTTCCTCTTATTCTAAATGCAAGAGCTAGTTAGCTTTACTTTGATCTTAAGTGTAAGACCTTAAACCACTGTCTCCCAAGTTTAAATTTTTTTCTCAAACTTTTCCTATATATTGACTACATATATAAGGGGCAGTTCCAATGCAAATAATTAAAGAAATTATTTTACAAAAACCAACATATTTTTGTGTAAATAAAAAACTTAACTAATTTTATTAATATCTACAAAATTAAATTAATTATATAGCTCTTATATTTAAAATAATAGGAAATATAAGATTCTTCGATAAAGAAGGAATAGCTTTTCCAAAAGACTACTTGAGATAACATGTCAAAAAGCCCTTTATCTTAGAGTGCTCATAATAAAAGGATGCCTAGATAAATATATTCATGAGTTTTCTCACTTTTTGGAGGAGGTATTCGCCTTCATTACCACCATCAACCGTTAATTTATTGCATCTTTGACCACTGATGATTTCTAACACTACAACACCATAGCTATAGATATCAACTTTTTCTGATAATTTGCCATGAATTGCATACTCTGGTGATGTGTATCCTCTGACAAATATATAATATATATGATATAATGAATTAGAATAACATATATCTCAAACTAAAGCAAATAAATATTCAGATCCTACAAAATCTAAAATGGCGATATGAAACTTAAAGTGTTGTGTTATGTTTGACATAGGTACGGACTCTTTATTGAAGTATATATTCATACAAATAGGTGTAATAGAATTGGTTTGTTAACTTATATATTCCTACAAATTAAACAAAAGCAATTATTTCAACTTACAATGTTCCAGCAAATTTTGTACGGAGATGAGATTTGTCATCTGGAATAAGCCTTGCCAACCCAAAATCAGCAATTCTAGGTTGTAGATCATCATCTAAGAGAATATTGTTAGTCTTTATATCTCTATGTATAATCCGAACATAAAATTCTTCATGTAGATAAGTCAAACCCCTTGCTATTCCAATAATAACTTCATACCGTTGCTTCCAATTGAGATATCCCTTCTTTTCCCCTATTTCCCCAAGTTCACAAAATTTGAAAAGTAAGAAATAATTAAAGGGTTAAACATATAAAAATATATGATATGTGTTCACAAAAGAGAATTGATATATGAGCGCGTAAGTTCTCTAATAAAACTATGAAGTATACATAAAGAATTGTATATGATCAAGTCTTGTGGAATGAAAATGAAACAATATATACCATATAAGTATATGTCAAGACTCTTGTTTTTCATGTATTCGTAAACGAGGATTCTGTCGTGGCCATTACTACAATATCCCAGAAGTCGAACAAGATTCCGGTGATGAACATTACTTATAAGCTTCACTTCGCTTTCAAATTCTTCATCTATCTTGTTGGAGTGGCGTAAAGTTAATCTCTTTATTGCAACTACTTTCCTATTCCATAAAGCGCCCTGCATATGATGATTAAGAATTTCTATCATCAAAGCATTATTACTTATTTGAAGTTATATTCATTTGTCCTTTTAGAATATACTCCCTCCCTCATGTTCTTTTTATGTAAGCCCAAAATTTGAATTATCTTTGATTCTTTTTATAAGATCATACTTGGGGTGTTGCCTGATGAGCATTTAATATGTTCTTACCATTTTTTCCCCTTATAAATTCTATTGTCTCTCATCATCTTTTTCTCATACTAAATTATCTTTCATACTTTCTTTCATTTCTATTCCATTTCTCTCTCTTACTTGCCTCTTTATAAATAAGGGCAGCATACTTGAAAAAAATTCATTTATTACATGCATATTCATTATTTTTAACAAATTTTAACTATTTTCTTAAACAATATAATTCAATTAACGGGCTCTTATTTGGAGAGACTAAGAGTGTGTGTATGTGTAGAATTCACTTTGAGACATACTTTAACGAAATATTGGAAACTCAAAAAGAACCATACCTTGTATACAGCGCCAAATCCACCTTCTCCTATTTTATTTTCTTCACTAAAATTCTTAGTTGCGGTCTTCAAAACATTGTAACTAAAAGTAAATGGACCTTTTAGCTGGCTCTCTCCAGGTATGTCTCCTGGTGTATATATGGAAAACATTAGCCATAATATCTTTTCATAAGTTAAAACAACCCGTAGTTCAATAATATATACAAATTAATACTCAATCAGTCATTAATATAAGAGCTACATAATTTATCTAGGTAGAATTGATTTTCCTAAAATACCCATATGTAATATTAGATTATTTATTAGTTTATAAGTTATATAAATTAGTTTGAGTAAATTGATAAATATGGGAGATAAAATAGATAAGATTTTATATTTAGGATCAAATCCAACGAACTCTGGATTATTTGGGGTACGTATATAGTAGTCGAATTAATGACTTTCAGTTGTTTACCTCTAGAAGCACGGATTATCTTAGGGTTTTTTGGTCGCCTAATAATAATGAAGGCAAATAATGCAATGAGGATCAAAGCAAGAGATACCCCTGCAACAATTCCACCAATAATGATTCCCTTATTGCTCGAACCTGCAAAATCGAGAAAACAAAGGACACATTTTCATAATCAGACTGGTCGATATGTGTACACAGATATTTGATATACTGATATTATATTCAAGCTGAAACCATGCGTTATTGATTAGTAAAAAGAATAAAAAAATATTTAAAAATGCTCAAAAATTCTGTTCCTTTCAAAAAAGAACTATACCGATGTCTAATTAAGAACTAAATAAAGACATGCATATTAATAAAGAATTCTTTTTTTTTGTATTTATCCTAAACAGTCACAGTCAAACCATGCAAAGAAATAAATTGCCCCCTACCCTTTCTATAATATAAAAATAATAAAAATACGTAGATAAAGAAATGCTTGTTCAAAATGGTTAAATGCAATAAATATGTAAAAAAAATTACAACTCATTTTCTAAAAGCACACATATTTATGAAAGAGAGAGTGAGTGAGTGAGTAAAAGAGATCAGACTGAGCGTATAATGCAGTGAGACTAACAAATAATTAATAGGGGTAAAAATGAAAAGTATTAAAGTTTCAAACAAGCTATTAGTGTCTTTTATAAATTAGAACATGTTACCCCTACAAAATTTTCCTTATAGATAGAACAGGAGTATTATTGTTAGCAATACATGATCACTCATTACACCAATCTATTTTATATATATATATATATATAAAGAAAATTCCTACTGGCAGTATTTATGTGCTATATTATTGATCTGAAAAAGGCGTACGTTACCTTGTTTTTTCAAGGGTGTGCTGATATCAATGGTTTGATTATCAGGAAAGAAGGAAGTGGTGGAATATCTCAAGAAACAGGCATTAGTAAAAGCCCTACCGTCTGAACTGGAAAGACAAATCTGCATATTGTTGTACTGAGAATTCAAGCAATCCTCGCACTTGCTTTGTGTGATAGTTTCAATACATTGAGCAAAAGCATAAATAGTGGGACCATTATTAGGCACTTGAGTTTTAGTAGCTAAAGAGAAGCCAGAGATTGTGGGTGTTGCTCTTTGGAGATTCATTAACACTTTTTGTGCCTCTGAGGTAAATGTAATGGCCTTTCCTTCAGTAGTCTGATTCCCACACGATGTGACGTTCAAAATTTCTGTCGCCTCGTCAAAGAAGAAACTATTGCTAATATCGAACCTTAAGACACACCACAAACATCCCAAGTTCAATATGTGTGTGTGTGTGGATTTTGCTGTCTACGAATCAAGTTAATGCGTAGATGAATTTTTCACACCTTGTTTACTACCATCAATTCAGAAAATTAGTTGATTGATTTCAATTTTATATAAACAATTAGCATAAATAAAATAGAAGACAATTTAACATTGTATATTTTAATAATCCCTCGTGCCTTTTTACAAGCTCCAAATTTTTGAATCAATTTGGTTCCTTTTATAAGATTCAGTTTGGAGTTGTTAGTATTAAATGAATTTTTACCAAATTTAGGCTTAATTAATTCTATTGTCTCACATTATCTTTTCCCCACACATTATTTTTCATCTTCTTTTCCTCACTATTCTCTCTTTCACTGAGAAATTCTTGTGTGCATCCGGTGCACCACATCATATGTGCACTGTCGTCCAATAACAAGTCACCACATCAGATTTATTTTTCTTATGTGTCACTTTCTCTCCTCATTTATGCCACTTGACATTCAAATTATTTTAATTCCTGTAGAAAATGAAATTCCGGTGCACCACATCATATGTGCCACTGTCGTCCAAGGAAGAAAATGAAATTCCTGTAGTGTTGCCGAAGAAAAAATGAATTTCTTGATAAGGAAAAATTTGTTAGAAAAATGAAGTTGTTTTTGGTTTTTGGCTGTGCATTAACATTGTGCCGGAACTCATGAAAATGTTAGACCATGGCGGCTTCATCTTTGGGGAAGAAGAGAACGATGAACAAGGTGGGGGAGTGTTTCTGAAAAATTGACCCATGTGAGAGAGGCAGAAAGAAATTAAAGAAACAAATTATAAAATAATTTGAATGTCAAGGGATGACTGGAGGATAAAATAAATCTGATGTGGTGCACTAGGTGCACACAAAAATTTCTTCTCTTTCACTTACCCTCTAATATGGCATGTTTGTAAGAAAAAAAAAATACATTTATTACGTATTTATTATTTTCAACTAGTTTTAACAAATTTTTTAAACTACGTAATTTGATTATTTGGATCACATAAAAAGGATTGAAGGGAATATATTTTTGGCAGGTGGTAAGGATTGAGTCATTAGATTAGGCTTTGTATGCCAATGATCTTGTTCTTAATGCCTCTTTAAATCTAAAAAAATTACAAAATTATTGGAGTATTAATTAATCATGAATAAATTCACATCTAATTCGCAGGTTGTTATAGTTTATTTCAACTTATCTTGTCTTAATCATTGTTATTTGGAAAAGAGAAAAAATAATTCATAGATTGCTATATTATACCTCAACTTAATCAAGTGTCTACAGTTTATTTCTTTTGAATTGAGCCTTTATACTTTGATCTATTGATTAAACTCATCAATTCCAGAGGGTTTAAACCAGTATAGCACCATTAACTTTAATAAGTTGGATGCTAAGTAAGTTGACACGTGGATAAATAATATGAAATGGCCATCAGTGGATTGAATCCCTTTTATTTGGCTCATCTTCATCTTCGTCCTTTGGGCTCTTGAGCACGCTAATCGAAGCGAAGGAAGACATTAAGATAGAGCATCATCAGCTCTGCACCACCACCCCCGCCACTTTTTTTTTTTTTTTAGATCAAGGGTTTTCCCTCAAGGTTTAAAAGGTAAAGGTTTCTCACATCTTTCAATAAGTACGCTTTCTGGATTCGAACTTGTGTTCCCCTTCTTAGAGATTGAAATCACTTACCACTTCAGTCAATAGCTTATTGGTCCACCCCCACCACTTTTCTCCAACAAAACCCCCACCTATTTGTTTCATCAATTCTTCATTCATAACATGTATACTTTACTCTTCCTTTGATTAGAGGCCGAGCAATCTCAGAAACCCAGAGGTAAGTATGAAGATGAGGCGTTAGGAATCCACTTGGCTGCCAAGTCATACTATTTATCCACGTGTTAGCTTATTAAGCCTCCATGACTGGCATATCACTTTTGAAAAATTAAACTTTAAAAAAAATCATAGAAATCATTTCTTCTTTTAGGGATTATATGCCGTTATAGGGTATATCACTTATATAATTGACCATCACAGACAAACCACTTTTGAAAATTAAACTTTGAATATACTACCTCATATCTTTGATATAATAGCCCGTTGACTTTTTTAAAGAGATTAAAAAAATTAAATAAATTACATTAAAATATTTGTATTTATTGATTTTCTTCAAACTAATTTACCTGACTTATTAACTGATATATAATTTAATGATATACAACATATACTATGATAAACCATCCTTTTGTTAGGGATTATGCCATTATAGGGTATATCGTATATATAACATTATGAACACCACAAACATACCACTTTTGAAAATTCAACCATGAATAAATCATAGAAACCATCCTTTTTTTTTCAGGGGTTATGCCGTTATAGGGTATATCGTATAAATAATTGATCATCACAGACATATGAGTTTTGAAAATTAAAGTTTGAATAAATCATAGAAACCATTTTACGCTATTATAGGGTATATCATATATATGATTGACCATCACAAATTAATATATCACTTTTGTAAATAACAATTCAAATTTTAAAGTGATAAAACTTACTCCTCCAGTTCTAAATATAAGACATAGTTTGGAGACAAAGTTTTGTCCTAAATGAAAGACCTTTATCTATTTTATGTCTTATATTTATTATTTTTTCTAAGCTAATTTACCTAACTTATAAACTGAATTCTACAAGTTAGTATTTTAGAGAGATCACATGTTATACTCCCTCTGGTCCTATTTATAAGCAACTTTCTCTCTCATGGGATTGGTTCTTTTTATAAGCAACTTTCACTTTGTGTTTAAAAATATAAACTCATTTTTTCCATTTTACCCTTATTAAATATATACTATTTATAATTAATTGTCACACACACCAAGAGTTATATTCAAGAGAGAGAGAGAGAACTCATTAGATAAATGAAGTCAACAAAGCATTGAGAAACGTATTTTATTATCTCTCATATTTTTTTATACATTCTCTCTCTATTTTCATAAATAGGGGTATATATGGAAAAAAACATAATATTTTTGACACACTTATTACTTTTAACTACCAGTTCGTTTTGCACAATCAATAAGAAAATTGCTTATAAATAAGGCTAGAGGAAGTAATTAAGTCATTTTTTTAGCTTCTTTAATATCTTCAAATTATATAAATAGGTCTTCCATTATGGACTAAAGAGTATACTCAAAATGTTATGAGCGTGCATGGTTGATTAGCCGGGTGTACCTGAGGAAGCAACCGTCGTAGACAACATAGGCATCGGAGGTCCCGGTGGCGCATAGTTGAATTTGCTCAGTGGCGGCATCGAAGCAGGCGACACAGTCAGCGACAGATAGGTAGTTTCTGCATTGAAAAAGCGTGGAAGCAGGGTTTCCTCTATTGTCTTCATGTGCGGTGGCGAAGTGCTTGTTCTGGACAGTACTGATCTGCTCTTTGACGTCTCGCAACGTTGCGTTTAGGTTTTGATTGAAGACGGAGACGTTGGAGTCTGGGAATACGTAGGAGATTAAATGTGGGTCACACTTGCTCTTAAGAAGATTGGCCTGTGGCTCCGAAACGACGCCGTTGAGGATCCGGAATGAGAAGAATATGAAGATAAATAAGGGAACAAGAAGATTACGAGGTTCAGGCATGATGTATCTGATTGTTGGCTCTGAAAAGAGAGGGTGGGGAAGAGAGATCTAACAAAAGGAAGGTATAGGGCTTGAAATTAAAAGGACGAAGGGAATGGGGTTTTACTTTAGTACAGGAATTAACGTTGAGATTTGGATATTACATTTTTTTTAATTAAAAGTCAATTGTTCATTACAAACGGAAACTCAGAATACAAGTGTTAACATCAATAAAGTCACAGAGTTGGCCTAACAAAAGGAGGCTTTAGGGCTTGAAATTAAAAGGACGAAGGGAATGGGGTTTTACTTTAGTACAGGAATTAACGTTGAGATTTGGATGTTACATTTTTTTTAATTAAAAGTCAATTGTTCATTACAAACGGAAACTCAGAATACAAGTGTTAACATCAATAAAGTCAGAGTTGGTCTAACAAAAGGAGGGTTTAGGGCTTGAAATTAAAAAGGACGAAGGGAATGGGGTTTTACTTTAGTACAGGAATTAACGTCGAGATTTGGATATTACATTTTTTTTAATTAAAAGTCAATTGTTCATTACAAACGGAAACTCAGAATACAAGTGTTAACATCAATAAAGTCAGAGTTGGTCTAACAAAAGGAGGGTTTAGGGCTTGAAATTAAAAAGGACGAAGGGAATGGGGTTTTACTTTAGTACAGGAATTAACGTCGAGATTTGGATATTACATTTTTTTTTTAATTAAAAGTCAATTGTTCGTTACAAACGGAAACTCAGAATACAAGTGTTAACATCAATAAAGTCAGAGAGTTGGTCTAACGAAAGGACGAAGGGTATGCGGTTTTACTCTAGTACAAGAATTAAAGTTGAGATTTGGATATTACATTTTTTTTAATTAAAAATCAATTGTTCGTTACAAACGGAAACTCAGAATACAAGTGTTAACATCAATAAAGTCACAGAGTTGGTCTAACAAAAGGACGAAGGGAACGGGGTTTTACTTTAGTACAAGAATTAACGTTGAGATTTGGATATTACATTTTTTTAATTAAAGTCAATTGTTCATTACAAACGGAAACTCAGAATACTAGTGTTAACATCAATAAAGTCATGTAAATATCAGCACAGAGTTGGTCTAACGGTGTAAGGTCCCGTTAGATCCATTTGGGTCTCAAGTTTAAGTTCCAAAAAAGACACTTTTATGTTGGAAGCAGCAATCACGAACCTCAAAATTGAGTAATCAGTTGTTCAGATACCTAATAATAGAATACAAAAAAGGTGTAGGATATTGGTCCTTATACTCTCAACTCAGCCTTCACGCCTTTAACACCTGTTGGTCCTTCTTGGTATTGTTTTTAATTCTCCAGGAAGCAATGGCTATAACGGAGAAAACAGCAGGGAGTTGAATGATAAAAGCAAAACCACAAAGACCTAATTAGAAACTCCATGAAAGTATAAGGAGCAAGGGATTGGAATTCCCCGAATGAAATACACCGGTTCAAAATATAATATTCAAATAATTAAATTACACAATTAAAAAAGTTGGTTAAACTTGGTTAAAGACAATAACGTACTATTTAAAAAATGCAACTTATTTTCCTAAACACCCTTGTTTATGGAGAGGGTGACTGGGAGAGAATGAATAGTAAAAAGATACAAGATATTATGGGTAGAAAAAAAAAGATGAGAGACACATAAAATTAATTAGGGGTAAAATGAAAAAAATACATTAAATAATCAAACAAATGAAGTTTTAAAAAAAAAATCATCCCCTTTAAAAATTTGAAGCTTATATTTTGAAATGGAAGGAAAAGGATGCATGTCAGCCTCCTTAGGCATGTAACTTGGGGATATGAAAAAAATAATTGATGAGGATTTTTGAATGTTTCTTATATTCAGCGTTATTGGAGAACATCTTGTTTTGATTTTGATTGATTTTATTATTAATTGTTATTTACATTTACTTTTAGGTTTTTAGAATATTATCTCATTAATTCTTAAGGTTAGATTAATGCCTATATATAGTATCTCAACACATTTGCTTGTAGGCCTCAAGCCCTCAATCATGAATTGAATTGAATATTGAGTATTTCATCCAAAGTCTTCTCTTCTCTACCTGTAACACCCATCCACACCAGGGGACCAAATTAAACAGTCAGGTTTATCTGGATAAGAAACCCAAGTAGATAAAAATAACATTTCAATCGACCAGCCAATCTCGATTTCTGAAGATGGTGAGTTGCTTCAGGGAGAAACATCCCGATCAACCATCACTTACGGTGGCCAATGCTGTCTTCTCCGCCATGTCAAATTAGCATGGTGTCTAATTTGATTAAGCATAATGGTGAAGGGTGAGGACCTAATTTCCTTGCTAAGCAAAGCGCTTAGGGCAAAGTGCTTAGCAAGTAGGGCAAAGTGCTTAGCAAGGAGAGCTAAGCAGATCTAAGTCATTCAGATTTGATCTGGACCATCTAAATCTGATTTTTTTTTAAAATGATGGTTTTTTAAATAAAAATATATTTTTTGAACATATAATAGTTAACAAAATTATCTTTAATTATTTTAAATTTTACATCCATTAAAATAAATATTTTAAAAAAAATTATAGACTTTAAAAAAATTAGATATGGATCGTCCATATCAGATATGACGACCCAAATCTGTTTACCTCTCCTTGCTAAGCAAGGAAACCAATTCTAGTGGAATGTGGACATAATTGATAGTCTTTACGACCAAGGGGCGTGCGTGGCCTCTAATATGCTTCTCATTTATAATGCCATTTATAGTGCCCTAACTTTTCAAATATTTTTTTCTTTTATTTTATCAACAAATTTTACATAAAATATAAGTAACATTTTGATATCTTATAAGTATGAAGTGATGCAGTTTTGAATTTCTTTTATGATTTTTAAAGTAAAAAAATCTATTGGGAATTTTGATTTATTTTTTAAAAAATTTAAAACCTCATCATTTCATACGCCCATAGGATGTCAAAATGTCACTCATCATTTTATATAAAATCTAATTATCAAAAAAAATTAAAAGTTGAATTATTATAAAATACATTAGTGAAAGGTATATTAGAGGCGCCAAGTCCAACTTTAAAAGTGCCCTTCCATATCCATTACGTTAGCCCCTTGACGACGAGATAAAATTTTCTCCCCCGTCAAACCGATTTCATGAATCCACCGTATCTTTTGACCAAAAAAAAAAAAAAAAAAAAAATCCATCGCATCCTTCATCAATTAATCTTCAATGATTTCTTGCAAATAGTGAATCATTAATCATTTGAAAGTTCATATTTGATGTTTTCAACTCAACAAAATTAAGTGTCTTTATATAGTCCTGTAAGGCTAAAAGCCTAACGCACTTAGTTTCATTAAAAAGAATGTTGACATTAAAATTTTAAATATTTATAAAATAATCGAAAAATTGACATATTAAATTTAATTTTTTAATTAATTAAATAACAATGATTGTCATGATAAATATTATTTGAGAATAATGATGGTAAGCTTAAACAACTGAAAAGATGCCTAATAAAATTATGGGACAAAATTGAAATTTTGTATAAGGTTAGATAATCATGAGTACATTTTTCTTTTTGCTTTAATTGATACTAATTTTATTCACAGATTAAACTTTCTGCCAGAAGGGACCCGGATTCATTTAGGATGAGCTATATGTAATTTGAGCCGCATTTGTTGAATTGGATGGCCTAAATTTAAATTTTTTTTTATAATTTTATTTAATTTTGGAAGTCAAATCACTGTTTAGAGAACCGGACAGTCGGACCGGTCGGACCGTTAGCCGGTCACTGAGGTGGGCCGGATATATACGTTGGACCATTTTTCTGAGGGAGCCATTTTGGACTGTCGTTTAACTGTTTTTGAGCTTGAAACCGTTGTTAAGCCGGAAACCGGACTGGTTTTTCAAAAACTGTCTGGTCTAAAAAAATGTGAAATTTTTTTTTTAAAAAAATTGATGCTGCAAAAAAAAAATAAAAAAATGGCATATAAATTTTAGACATATTACTTTATTTTATTTATATTATATGTTACTAATTTTAATAATTTGATTTGTTATAAACTATTTTATAAATATATTTTTGAAGATAAAGCCAATGAGGTTCATCCTCAAGCTAAGGATGAAATTGGAAGCACTGAAATTGAAGTTAAATATCTTGATTTTAGATCATTTCCTCAAGAATATTATAACATTTACCACTCTAGTTCAATTTATAAGTCCCTTTTAACTAAATCTCACATACCAAGGAGATATAGTTAACTCAATGATTATGGGGTAAATTTACAACTATGCCTTCATTTATGAATGAGTACTTTTTAACTCTTTTTTCTCTATCTATCTTTAAATTATTTCTTCATTTGTACAATAAATAGGGGTAAAATTGTCATAATCTAATTTATTACACTGAAACTGAACTTATAAAATGGAACCAAATTTTTTGATAAAAAAAGAACTTATAAATAAGATCAGAGTGGCATGATCTAAATACATTTTAAGAAACTTATGCTTAAATCAATCAAGAGCCATCAATATTTGACAAGTCATAAAATTATTATTGTTAGTATATTTTATTAGGATGATGATTGACTTAATGTTCTTCTTTAAATAGCATTTTGTGATTTTATTAACTTCCTATGAAATTAGACTAAAAATTAATTGTAATACATACATACATACATACATACACACATACATATAATTTTTAAATTTAATTATTATATCACCGGTCCGATTGAACGGTTCGACCGTTTCAACCGGTTGAACCATAACCCGCTTACCTTTCCGGCTCGACGTCCAGTCCGGCTTTTAAAACATTAAGTCAAATATTCTTATCCATTTATAAATATTATTTCTTGGTACAATATATAAATATTATTTTTAAATTGATAAAAAGAAAATCGATAAAAGCTGGCCTACTTACAAATTATAATTTTTTTTATTTGATTAAGGGTTTCTCTTTTCACGACTCAGAGTACAAAGAATTTTCACCTCTCCCAACAAGTGTGCTTTTTAAGATTCAAACTTGTATTCTCCTTCTTACGGTGTGAGACCATTTAGGCGTTTACCACCTCAACCAACAGCTTATTTCTTTTAGGCTCTTCATAAAATTAAATTCTTAAACAAAATTTGAAAAAAAATTATATAAAATTTAGTATAAATTCTCATCCATATATAATAGGGTTAAGGTGCAAATCTATCCAAAAAGTATTCACGCATCCCACCTCATATTAATAAGTTTTGTTGGGTGCAAATATACACATGAAAGTTTTAAAATTGTGCAAAATGGTCACTGCTATTAAGTCAATCAACATTGACTATTTAATAAATATGTCGGTTAAGAAAATGGTACAATAATATACATGAATGTTCTAAAATGGTGCAAAAAATTCCATGTCAACAAACGTTGATCGTTTAACAAGTAGTTCCCACACGCGTTGCACAATATCGCCACTCATGGCAACTTAGTTCGCCACTACAAGGTCCTCTGCATGACGCAATTGCACAACCAGTTCCTTTTCTTGGGTGTCTTCACCATCGTTGAATATTATCGAAAGATTTTGATACATTGATATATGTGATAACAAGTTATCCTCCTCCAATCAACTTTGTCTCCTTCCAACACATGGCTAATTTATAACAATTGTGCCCCTAACCCGTAGCTCATTAGCTCCGAGACAAACTACTGATGGTAGAAACCCAAGAAAAGGACGGTAGATGAGGCGACTCGGGGAAGGGCAACTTCAGCACTGATTTATTCACGTAAGTTACTCAAAATTGTACAATCGATTCACTCATAGATATATAATAATGTCAGAATGATTTACAATCAATTATACACAAAGGTTTCACCAAAGCAGAGGTTGAAGAATGGATAAAGCGCGGTCATTTTCTGTTAGTTCCTTCTTTTTTGTTATAATTTTTTTAATTTCATTTTTGGGTCCAAAACTTGAAGTCACACATAATTTCATATTCCTACAAAATACAATTATCTTGTTAATAGTATAGAAGTGACACCAATTAATAGCATTGGATATATTGAAAGCGCAGGTGGAGGCATCTTCCATGAATCTCTAATTCGCTAGTTTCAGTCAGGATAGGCATATATAGTTGACCTCATATTCTCTAATAAACCAATATTTCAGACATCATTGGCCTTATTTCTGCAGATGCATGGTCGGATACAAAGCAAAGCAATCTCTATAATTTTCTTAACTTCATCTGCATCATACTCTTTAGGGTCCCTAAGACATTGTCCACCAACTTTAAGTGCATATATCAGGATTCTCATATAAATCCATCTCAAATTAAATCAACATTATGTCAATCTCTATTTAATTCATATCATGTGATATGTAAATATGCAGTATGTAACTTCCCTTGTATACCCATCCATCCTTATTCCACTAACTGGAGTCATAGGCTAACATATAGTCCAATAGAAACCCATCCATGTGTTTTATCTTTTATTGCAAACTTATGCGCACATGCACACACATATACATACCACTATTGTGATTATTATTTTCTATCTCAATCACTATAATGTATTTTGTTTACTTCACTATTTTATTTCATAATGATTTCATATATTTGGTAATTTAATTTCCTCTTATTCACCCTATATTTTACCCTTCTAAGCCTAAAACTTATTGCTATATGGCGTCTTTAAGGTCATTAGCAAGACCCTAAGTCCTAAACAAAAATCAGGATCATCTTACATCTCTCATGTAGTTCCCAAGCCTGATAGTGGGATGAAAAATGGAAATAAGAGGGCAGAAAAGACAACGCAAAAGTTAGGATGAAATTTTTAAATATTTATTACTCTCACAGATTCTTCTAAATGTAGGAGCCAGTTAGCTTTACTATTGCCTAAAATGTTTAATCTCAATCCACTTTATTTGCCAAATTTATATTTTCTTCTCAAATTATTGCTATTGATTATTAGAGGTTTTGTTAAGGGGTAGTTAAAATGAAAATGATTAAAAATGGTACTAACTTTGATCTTTAATATAAAATATATTTATCTAATTTAATTAGATTAAAAAAGTTAGTTAGTTAGTTATTATGACATGTATTTTCTAAAACACCCTAATCATTTTCCTTAATTCCTTCATTCACTCTCTTAATTATTATTGAAGGAGCATCATTAAGGATAAGTTAGGAAAAGATTGATAAATATAAAAACTATATCTTATATTTAGAACCAAGATCAACTTCCTAAATATGTATTATATTAAGAACCGGATGGAGTATTTTAGGAAAACCAAAAAACATTTTTTATAAGGAATTAACTCAACTAATTTCCTTAATTTTTACAAGTTAGCTATTTAGTTCCTACATTTAGTATCAGACAGAGTATTAGATTTTTTCATAGAGAAGAAATATCTTATCCAAAAGACTTAAAGATAACATATTAAAAAGCCCTTTATCTTAAAGTTCTCAAAGTAAAAGGCTGCCTTTTTTTTTTTTGGCACACCATTGGGTGTGTCAAACCCCTTAATATTCTGATATTCGCTATATAATAAATGTGTCGTTCAGATGGCAAACAGAAATAGTGAAACTATACTGATAATAGGTACTTACTGATAATACAGAAAATCCTCATCTAGGTTGAAAAATACATACAGAGTACAAAAAAAATAAATTCCACAACTAAAGATAATCAAATGTAACTCCCGACTATGACTGGACCTTCCTCTGCCAGTAATTACAGATTTGCCCTTAGAGCCGCTGTCCTTTGCTGGAATATTTTTAGATGTTGAAAAAGGGTGAGATTCGAATGAATCTCAGTAGTAATGTACAATCAATCATATAAAATGCGATAAATAAATATGCAATGCACCATGATATGCAAAATGCTAACTCATGTTGTATGCATACTGTCCAAGGCCAAACGACTGTTTGCAACCCCGGCTAAACTCGTGTCCATGGTCAAACGATATGTTTAGACCCTGGCTTATTCGCGTGTTGTGCCACAGGCACTGTCATGTTACAGAAAATGGAATACACATCATATAAATAATCACATAGTGCATGAAAGAAAGAATTACTACCTGGGTCCTTTTCCAGTCCAACAGTTTATCCAAAACTTTTTCTTCGGCTCGGGCTTTTACCAGTTCCTATGAATTAAAATTAACAAGTAATTGGTTATTACTTGTATTACTACTATCTTTAATCATAATCTGCTGATTATCTCAGTTTCAGTGGCTTATACACTATATAATTTTGCATAGTGTAATTTTACTATTCTTCAGCAAATTGGCAGATTTTTCAATTAACTTTGAAAAATCATAACTAATTCTAGAAAAATAGAAATGGACTGGGTCCAAAGCCTACATGAAGCTATTGAAATATATCTTCATGGAAAAATATCAAACTCTACCCAGATTTACTATATTACTCCCAGAATTTCCCGAAATACCCCTATTCCAGATTAGTTTCCAGAAACATAGCATGACTTTGAAAATCTATATCTGGTAATATACTTGTCCAAAAATTATGTTCTACCCGTCAAATTGAAGATATGGACGTCTACTTTAAATCTGGAAAGTTTCATAATTTTGTGACAAGGTTTGATTTTCAAAACGTTTGACACAAGCAAACTGCTTTCTAGAAACACAGTTTGAGAACAACTGACTTCAAAAATTCATATCTCTTAGTATACTAATCCAATTAACACAAACTATATACCAAATTAAAGCTAAGACTATGAAATTCAATTCTGGAAATTTTCATGGCCATTGGAGAAGATTAAATAATTCAAAAACACCACGAAATCAACTTCTAGGATCTGGACGTTCAGGATTGCACCTATTTCTTAACCCATCTTTCAAAACTCATAACTCTCTCTATAGATATCCAAATGATACATTCTACCACTAATTTTAAAGCTTGTTATGTCTACTATCTCCCTGTAAATTTTCGTAAATAATGGATGTGATTTGGTTGGTCATAAATCCACACGAATCTGACTGACTCTGATGAACATCAGTTTTGGACAGTCTAACTTCAAAAATTGATAACTTATTCGTTTTGACACCAAATTGAGCTCTTCTTGATTCTATTTCATACTACACATCCTAAAATTTCCATATCAAAAAGAACCAGATGAAAACTCTATCTGTATCCTCTGTTTGAGCTTCTGAAAGTTTCCGATAAAACCTCTGTTTTCCGGCGACCAAAACAGAGTTGATAAAACTCACATGCAACCCAGAAAACAACCACAAATCCAATGGAAATCCAAGGTTAAAGTAGAAGAAACTTACCTAAACACGTTTATGATGTTGTGTGTGAGATTTGGAGCTTGTTCTTCCTTCGTTTCTCTCTCTGTTTTCTGTGTTTCTGTGCTGCTGTTTCTGTTTCGTTTCTGTTTTTCTTTTCTCTATGTTTGCTTTTGTTTTCTGTTTTGAGAGGTGTCAAGCTGAGGCAATAATGATGAAAGGAGGGAGTTTGTGAGCTGTACGTATGTGTGTTGTATGCTGGTCTGCTAAGAAGAGAACGTGTGTGTGTGTGTTGTTCCAATGAGAGAAGAGGAAGAGAATGAGTCATGCATGTACGTAGGTGTGTGCTGTCCATGAAACCTCCAAGTGTCCAAATGAATAGGTAGGTGTTGTACCAATGAGAGAAGAGGAAGAGAATAAAATGAGTACGTGTGTGTGCTGTCCATGTGTATGTTTGTTGTGCAAATGAGGAGGCTGTACGTGTTGTGTGTTCTCAAGTGTGGGTGTGTGTGTTTTTATACACATATAGGTATATTTTTATCCTATTAATTACACACACTAGGTCCTAATTTTTCCCTTTGTAAAATTTAAGTTTCCTTAAATTTTGTAGGTTCCAAAAATTGACTTACTATCTTATTTCCATAATTTAATCCTTGCATTAAATTTTTGGGATGTTACAATTCTCCCCCCGTAAAATTAATTTCGTCCTCGAAATTTGTTACATATAGGAAGACATAAATTCTGAGTATCGTCTCTTCATGTCTTCTTCCATGATTTGTCTTTTCAACTCAGTTTGTGGTGGAAGATATATTTGCTTCTTATATCTGACTAGCCTACTTGATGACAAGTCATGTTCCTAAGTTTCTCTGTTTGTTATCATGTCTCTAATAGACTGTGTGTGTTTATCTTGCATCTGAGCTTCTTCTATAACTGCTCTTAGATTATTCTCTATCTAAATAACATTGATGTTGTTAATCCTGATCTGGTTAAAATGATTAAGATCCCTAAAATCTTCAATCAGCCTTTGTTTGTGAATCATAAGGGCTACTACCTGTATTGTTTTGTGGCTCAATACATCTGCTACTACATTAGCCTTACCTGGATAATACTTGATCTCCAGATTATAGTCTTTAAGTAACTCCATCCACCTGCGCTGCCGCATATTGAGCTCTTTCTGATCATATAAATACTTTAAGCTCTTGTGGTCACAGTACAACTCTACAGTCACCCCATAAAGATAGTGTCTCCAGATTTTTAGTGCAAATACAATTGACGCTAACTCAAGATTATGTGTAGGATATTTTTGTTCGTGAGGCTTCAGCTGACGAGATGCGTATGCCACTACTCGGCCTTGTTGCATCAAAACACATCCCAATCCATGCCCATAGGCATCTGTGTAGACAACAAAGGTCAACTGTGGATCTGGGATTGTTAGCACTGGTGCTGTTGTTAATTTATGTTTCAGCTCTGTGAAGCTCCTCTCACAACTGTTGTCCCACACAAAAGGTTGAGTTTTTCATGTTTACTTTGTCAATGACAAAGCTATTCTGGAAAAATTTTGTATAAATCGCCTGTAATAACCTGTAAGATCCAGAAAAATTGTGTATCTCAAATACTGTTTCTGGCCTCTTCTAATTCAGTACTATTTCCACCTTATTTGAATCTACTGAGACTCCTTGCTGTGAGATCATATAGCTCAAAAATTTAACTTCTGATAACCACAACATACATTTGCTCAACTTGGCATGGAGTTGCTTACTCTTCAACATGTTCGTCACTGTTCTATATAGCAAAAAGTGCTTGTTGGATCTTACTGCCCAGGGATACTGCCCCATGCAAACATGTACCTTGGGTCTTATTGCCTTTGTTTTCTGTTTTGCATACTCTGATTTCTTAACAATTTGCTAAACTGAGGAATACAAGTTCAACAAGTTTTATTATCTCAAGACATATAGTCTGCTAATGATTCTAAGTCTCATTACCTTATTGGGACTCTGCCTGATATATTTAGCCTTACGGCTTATGCTGTTCTGTTTTCACAACTCTAAATATTTTGATATTACTGCCCAATACAATTGTGTACGCTGGGCTTACTATTTCGATGTCTGTCTACACCTCTATCTATCTATAACCAGATCTGTCTATAAATATGTCCATCTGCTCGGGGTTCAGGGTCAAAGGACTATTTGACCGTTACTTCCCGTACGGTGTGCATTATTCAGGATTAAGGCAATGATTTTGTTCTGGACCAAAATGATTGCTTTATCCCTATTTGTCACATCGTGGTATCTTTACTTACCATATAAATGTTCTAGAGCAGGTATCAACCTATCTGTAATTGTCTCATACTCTCAAATAAAATTAATTGTTGCTAGCTTTACAACATGAGTGGGGTAGTTGATTCTAGAATTGTTAACATCGTACTGTTTGACAGGTATTTACCACCATTATGCCCTACTGCTCTAGGGCTCATCCCTATCTCTATTTAGATGGGTCATCAAAACTCATACAGATTGTGTGACTATAAGCTACATAAGTGGTGTCACTGTATACCATACTGGTCATGTTCCTGCAAACCACATAGGTTTACATGGGTAATATCACTGTACATCACGCAGGATGTAACATTGTTGGCCACACCGCCTCAGCCGCATGTTTTACGCACCGCCTCCCGACCATAGGGTTACTTGTGCTTTTCACCAGTGCAACCAGAACTCTCATCTGGCCATGTCAGGGGTGCATTCTGATCATGGGGTTGAATAACATGCTCTGATAAGGCTGCCTCATTGCTGCATTATTGGGACCATATAGTCATACGGTATACCACATGTGTTGTGTCACTGTCGACCTCACAGGTCATATTGTAATGTGGGATGATAATCACTGGTGCAACTGACAACCTCTCTTGCAACTTTCAAGAATTGTGAATAGGTTCACTATGCTTCTACTGTGCCACTCTAATATTCTATTTTGTCATAACATAAGGGTATATCAGTCATTTCACAACATATTGAGTACACATGTACTCCTGTAATAACATATAACAGAGGTTTACAATAGATAGGGAAAACGTGTAACAATATACAGCCTCTGAGCTACTGTATAACATGTTCTTGCTCTTTTACGTTACATAACATGTTCATGTAACTTCCCAGGGGGTCACCCATCTCGATATTTTCCTGGGTTGAGCACGCTTAACTTTTGTGTACTCGTGCAAAAATACAAATACCAGCTCGAAATACTTTCGACCACCGGTACCCCGTGCCTGCCCTTATCTTAAAAGCCATGTTTACTGCCTTCAGGCATTAAAGTATTGTGTAGGGATTGCATATTAGTGCCGATACATGCACTCTGACTCATACACTGTGATTTGCTCTCTGAGATCCACCAAGTTTTCTGTAGTTTATCTGTCTGACACTAGTCAGCCTATTGGTGATTCTAGTCTAGGTTAAGGCCCAAACTCTGGCCTTACCCAACGGATCTAGGTCATCCTTATACTACCCTCTAGGTATTTACTATTTCTCTAAGGCTTGACTGTGAACCAGCCGAAGTAATTCACTTCGTTGTTCATGTCACTGTATAATCAAACATATCAGTATACTATTCTGTTGCCAGAACTGCGCACACTGTGGCCAGAACCACTGCTTTGATACCAAAATTGTCAAACCCCTTAATATTCTGATATTCGCTATATAATAAATGTGTCGTTCAGATGGCAAACAGAAATAGTGAAACTATACTGATAATAGGTACTTACTGATAATACAGAAAATCCTCATCTAGGTTGAAAAATACATACAGAGTACAAAAAAAATAAATTCCACAACTAAAGATAATCAAATGTAACTCCCGACTATGACTGGACCTTCCTCTGCCAGTAATTACAGATTTGCCCTTAGAGCCGCTGTCCTTTGCTGGAATATTTTTAGATGTTGAAAAAGGGTGAGATTCGAATGAATCTCAGTAGTAATGTACAATCAATCATATAAAATGCGATAAATAAATATGCAATGCACCATGATATGCAAAATGCTAACTCATGTTGTATGCATACTGTCCAAGGCCAAACGACTGTTTGCAACCCCGGCTAAACTCGTGTCCATGGTCAAACGATATGTTTAGACCCTGGCTTATTCGCGTGTTGTGCCACAGGCACTGTCATGTTACAGAAAATGGAATACACATCATATAAATAATCACATAGTGCATGAAAGAAAGAATTACTACCTGGGTCCTTTTCCAGTCCAACAGTTTATCCAAAACTTTTTCTTCGGCTCGGGCTTTTACCAGTTCCTATGAATTAAAATTAACAAGTAATTGGTTATTACTTGTATTACTACTATCTTTAATCATAATCTGCTGATTATCTCAGTTTCAGTGGCTTATACACTATATAATTTTGCATAGTGTAATTTTACTATTCTTCAGCAAATTGGCAGATTTTTCAATTAACTTTGAAAAATCATAACTAATTCTAGAAAAATAGAAATGGACTGGGTCCAAAGCCTACATGAAGCTATTGAAATATATCTTCATGGAAAAATATCAAACTCTACCCAGATTTACTATATTACTCCCAGAATTTCCCGAAATACCCCTATTCCAGATTAGTTTCCAGAAACATAGCATGACTTTGAAAATCTATATCTGGTAATATACTTGTCCAAAAATTATGTTCTACCCGTCAAATTGAAGATATGGACGTCTACTTTAAATCTGGAAAGTTTCATAATTTTGTGACAAGGTTTGATTTTCAAAACGTTTGACACAAGCAAACTGCTTTCTAGAAACACAGTTTGAGAACAACTGACTTCAAAAATTCATATCTCTTAGTATACTAATCCAATTAACACAAACTATATACCAAATTAAAGCTAAGACTATGAAATTCAATTCTGGAAATTTTCATGGCCATTGGAGAAGATTAAATAATTCAAAAACACCACGAAATCAACTTCTAGGATCTGGACGTTCAGGATTGCACCTATTTCTTAACCCATCTTTCAAAACTCATAACTCTCTCTATAGATATCCAAATGATACATTCTACCACTAATTTTAAAGCTTGTTATGTCTACTATCTCCCTGTAAATTTTCGTAAATAATGGATGTGATTTGGTTGGTCATAAATCCACACGAATCTGACTGACTCTGATGAACATCAGTTTTGGACAGTCTAACTTCAAAAATTGATAACTTATTCGTTTTGACACCAAATTGAGCTCTTCTTGATTCTATTTCATACTACACATCCTAAAATTTCCATATCAAAAAGAACCAGATGAAAACTCTATCTGTATCCTCTGTTTGAGCTTCTGAAAGTTTCCGATAAAACCTCTGTTTTCCGGCGACCAAAACAGAGTTGATAAAACTCACATGCAACCCAGAAAACAACCACAAATCCAATGGAAATCCAAGGTTAAAGTAGAAGAAACTTACCTAAACACGTTTATGATGTTGTGTGTGAGATTTGGAGCTTGTTCTTCCTTCGTTTCTCTCTCTGTTTTCTGTGTTTCTGTGCTGCTGTTTCTGTTTCGTTTCTGTTTTTCTTTTCTCTATGTTTGCTTTTGTTTTCTGTTTTGAGAGGTGTCAAGCTGAGGCAATAATGATGAAAGGAGGGAGTTTGTGAGCTGTACGTATGTGTGTTGTATGCTGGTCTGCTAAGAAGAGAACGTGTGTGTGTGTGTTGTTCCAATGAGAGAAGAGGAAGAGAATGAGTCATGCATGTACGTAGGTGTGTGCTGTCCATGAAACCTCCAAGTGTCCAAATGAATAGGTAGGTGTTGTACCAATGAGAGAAGAGGAAGAGAATAAAATGAGTACGTGTGTGTGCTGTCCATGTGTATGTTTGTTGTGCAAATGAGGAGGCTGTACGTGTTGTGTGTTCTCAAGTGTGGGTGTGTGTGTTTTTATACACATATAGGTATATTTTTATCCTATTAATTACACACACTAGGTCCTAATTTTTCCCTTTGTAAAATTTAAGTTTCCTTAAATTTTGTAGGTTCCAAAAATTGACTTACTATCTTATTTCCATAATTTAATCCTTGCATTAAATTTTTGGGATGTTACAGGGTGCAGTTTCGATTTCGAACCCGGATGAGGAGGCACGGAGGCCTCATACCATGCCAAGTGGCCAAAGTGCGCTGGCAAAAGGCTGCCTATTTACATACATTAATGAGAGTTTTCTCACTTTTTGGAGGAGGTATTTTCCTTTGTGATCATGATAAATCCCTAATTTTATTATATATTTTTACACTTTATTTGGGAATTTTGGCATATTAATTGAGTTTAAAATACCTTAATTGTGATAAAAAGATATTAAGAGTAAGTACATTAAATTATGATTAAAAGGGGAAAAATTGTCAAAATAATTGTAATTACTCTTAATCTTTGATTTTTCGGAGAATATTTGATGTTGATTTTATTTTTTTAATTATAGGTATTTGAAAAATGGGATTAAAACTGAAAATGGCAATTTGGGGCACAAATTTCAGAACTAACAGTTTGCCCCACGAATTTTGAAAATGTCAGTTTGGTCTATGAGCAAAGTGACAGCATTTTGCTCTCTGAAATTAGGTCAGAAGCAGAATATATCTGAACAGAGATAAAATGAGACAGGGACGGAGATTCAGAAAGAGAACGCTACAAACGAACCTTAAGCCAATTTTCATCACTTTCCTTCACCTTCATACACTTCACCAAGGTCGTCGGCTGCGCCCTATCCTTCATTAACGCTGGCGACCTTCTTCCTTCACCCTTCACCTTCATCTTGGACCTTCATGCTTTTGTTACCTCTTCGTCAGTTACGGCCAGCAGCACCCTCTGTTTCCAACATCATCACAGCCGTGGCTTTCTCTTTTGTTATGTTTCTATTTCAAATCCAGCCTCAATTCTACCTTGATTTAGTGTTGATTAATCATTTTAATTGATTTTTCATGACTGGATGTTTGAATCAGGTGTGTTTTCTTCCTTGAAGTTATTTTCATGAGTGGCTAGGAATTTTTGTGCTCTTAGAGATGAATTGGAGATGGCTTGAGCTCACATGTGCTTCAAAAGGGAGTTTAAATTACCCATAGCTCATTATATTTGTGATTTTTTAGGTTTAAGAATTCATTTATAAATTGAGGCTATGATTTTAGCTATGTTTTATTTTATGGATTGAGTTATTGTGATTTTAGGTTTGTAATGAGGATTTATACTCATTAATATGTATATATGTATATGTGGGTGTGTGGGTGTATGTATGGTTTTATATATATATATATATATATATATATATATATATATATATATATATCTATAATTCTATTGCTTTCCATCTATTTAACATGTTATTGTTGGATATTTTAATTGAATTAGAATTGTAATTGAACCTAAATACATTACTTACTTTATAATCACTCTGTAAGGGGTTTTAATAATGCTTAAATGAATGGATTCATGAGTTTAAGCATTTGACTTAATGATAATTGAGGTTTGGTATATTAGGAAATTTAGAGAAACTTATTACACTAAGAAGACTTAATAGCATTTCAAAAGTAGGGGTCTCTCTGGTGATGTTAGAGTCATTGGTTAATGAGGTTTGGAATATTAGAAACTTAGTATATTGTTAGCTGTCTAGCTTTACTACAAGTGTATGGGTCACAAGTAATATAAAAAGATCATTCTCACGAGGACTAAGAAAAGATAATTTGAGCTAGTTATAGCAATTATATTCTTAATTAGGTTGAGCAATTTTTTGGCTTTAGTTTTAAAAAGAAATCAATGGAAATAATGGAAAACAAACTGGACTTAACTTCATGAGTATTAAAAACCTAGAATTATCTATCCCCTTTCTATTTCATGAACTAGTTAATTTACCATCAATAAGCAATAAACAAAGATATGTATTTGTCTAAGATTCAAAGACATTCGATAATACTCTCTCAAGTCAAAACCAAATATTTATCCTAATAAATTGATCAATCTCTTACATAAATTAATAAGGACTAACTTTAGGCGTCAATCTTAATCTAACAATGTGAGATTAGTAACTATATGTCTATGATACTAACAAACCATCTGTTTATTACCTAAACTTCAAGTTTAACATGATTTTACCCAAGTTCTATACTTAAATTATATTTTTCAAGAGTAATTTAAATGAACAAGACAACTAAATGGTGATCAGGCATTTAGAGGCATTAAGAGCAAGATAAAATCAACACAAAAATTTATTTAATGCAAAAGAGAGTAAATAAATAGTTCGATCCATAAATAGGTTCAAGAAAATCTTAGAATGAGAATATTAGCTACTCATGTTTGTCAAACTCAAATCACAATAGTAGTAATAAATCATTCCATAGTTCAAATTTCGAAGGGGAAAAAGAATGTCAAAGAATAGAGCCCTAATATAATTTATTCTCAAACTCAGACTCTCCTTAGCAGCCTCATTTCTCTCCTCCTGACTCTGAACTCTGCTTCTCGTCCTCCAGTTGTAGCCGTCCGGACTTCCTCGTGTCGTCCTTTTCCCTACTCCCCTCTCTCTCTCTCTCTCTCTCTCTCACACACACACACACACAAAATATGTTCCTTCCTTGTCCGTTCCTCGCGTCTTCTTGTTTTCCTTAATTCACGCGGGATCCACGATTTCTTTATGATTCTCTTTTAAATCCCATATGCTATAGTATATAAGAAATTAAATATATTATCTTCTTTTGTGTGTGTATTATTTCTTACTTTTCACCTTCTAATTTCACAATAATATTTCCTGCAAAAATAAAATAGGATAGAAGTAGATATTCCATCAAAATCTCTTATTATTTTATATTAGATTTAAGAGATGAAAAATATATAAAAGATAATTAAATAGGTATAAGATATTCATAAATTTAATTAAATATATCTCAAAATCTATACCTATTTAATTATAAAATATATAATTATCAAACTCCCCCACACTTAAACATTTGCTTGTCTACAAATAAAAGAAAGAAAATTCATTATTCGAACAAGAAGAGCATTTCTTACGAAATTCCTAAATAGAGAGCATCACACCATTACACTTAGATCATACTATCAAGTTTTGTTCAATTTAATGTGTTATAAGAATGGGTCACTAAGCCAACAACCTTAAACAATTGTAATCATCTCTTAACGTCCCATGATCAAAGGATCGACAAGTAATAAGTGCAACAATAAGATTAGTAAATGAATATTATGCTACTAAACTCCTCCCAAAAAATTCAAATGCACCCACTTAACCAAACTTTTCAATTAATATATTGAGGATCCTCAGGTAGAAAACTGCTTCATTTATTTTCTTTCTCCTCTCTTTTTTTTCATTTGGAGTTATTGTAGGTCCCCTTTTGACACGACCCTGCACATGGGTGATGCAGCATCGGTTACTTAGTTACTCTAATAGATACTTCAATAGGCTTTTAGCCTAACTCATAGCCCTATTTGACTTAACTGTTTGACACGAGTGCTAACATTGGTGATGAAGTGCCCCTAGTTACTAAGTTAGGTCTAAAGAAGCCATTGGAATTGTGTTCTTATTCTTTGCCTTTCTTTTTTTCTTTTTTCTTTTTTTCTTTTTGCCTGAGTCATTTCCCTAAACAAAAGCTTACTTAGCCAGCAAAGGTCATCATCTAATTTCTTAAGGAAATCATGTAGCAAAATATTCATAAACTAAAAATTTGTTGATCATATTACAAAATACTCCTTATTCTCATAGTTCATCTCAAGATTTAAACAAAAATTAAGGCTTAGAGGCTTAATTGAAACATTCTTTTCTATTTTTTTTTATTTTAATATTTTTTCAATAACACTCTCTAAGATGGGGAATGTTTAAAGTTAAGGTCAATCCTAAGCAATGCAAAAATTTTGCCAAAAATAAATTCTTTTCAATTGCTAAGGACAAGCACAACCACAAAATATATCCCTCCCTCATACCTAAATCAAACATTGTCCTCAATGTTTCAAAAATTAATAAAGAGGGAAAGGAACTAGTATTTCCCTAGTTTAAGTCTCTGATTCTGATGTAGAGTTGTTCCTCTAATAACTTCAATAATGTTACAAATTTTTTAAGGAGTAAAGAGTGCTTGAGCAAGAACTTGCAGCCACAAGAAGAGTGAATCATCTCTGAATCTACATAAAAATGGAAAAGAAATAAAAAATAATAATAATAATAATAAATGAAAACAAAATTATTGGGTTGCCTCCCAATAAGCGCTTGGTTTACGGTCTTCTGCCTAACCATGGCAGCATCTCAAGAATCAACTGTTAAGGGTAATGTAGTGGTTTGATAGTCCACTTCACCACCCCAATAGTGCTTCAATCTTTGCCCAGTGACTTTGAATTTCTCTCCACTTTTTCCTTCTAACTACATTGCACCATGATCAAACACTTGAACCACAGTAATTAAATGGTCCCAACCAATGAGATTTTATCTTTCCTGGAAACAACCTCAACCTAGAATTATATAAGAGCACCTGTTGTCCTGGTTCAAAGGTCTTGAATACAATTTTCTTATCATGTCACTTCTTAGTCTTCTCTTTATACAGCTTAGAGCTTTCATAAGCATGAAATCAAAATTCATCTATCTCAATCAATTGCAAGAGTCTCTTTTCTCCTATAGCCATAGCATCAAAGTTGAGCTTTTTGATAGCCCAATAAGCATTATGTTCTAATTCCACCGGAAGATGACAAGCTTTCCCAAATATCAACCGATAAGGAGACATACCGATTGGTGTCTTGTAAACAATACGATAGGCCCATAATGCATCATCAAGTTTCATGGACCAATCTTTTCTTGTGACGCCTATTGTTTTTTCAAGATTCTTCTTAATCTCTCGATTAGAAATTTTAGCTTGCTCATTAGTTTGAGGATGATAGGCTAGGGCTACCTTGTGCTTAACACCGTATTTCTTTAAGAGAGTTTTGAACTGGTTGTTATAAAAATGGGTGCCTCCATCACTTATAATAGCTCGTGGTACACCAAATCAAGTAAAAATATGCTTCTTCAAGAATTTTACCATAACCTTACCATCATTGGTTGGAACAATAGCTACTTTAACCCATTTGGACACATAGTCTACTGCCACAAGAATATATTGGTTATTGAAAGATTTAGGGAAGGGTCACATAAAGTCTATTCCCCAAACATCAAACAATTCTACTTCAAGCATGTTATTAAGCTGCATCTCATTCTGTTTAGAGATATTTCCCAATCATTGGAATTGATCACACTTCAAGGCAAACTCATAAGAATCTTTCAACAAAGTGAGCCAGAAGAAACCACTTTGTAAGACCTTTGTTGCAGTTTTATTACCTCTAAAGTGACCTCAATACTCGGAAGCATGACAGCACCTTAATATTTCATAATATCACAAACTTTCTTCATTGATGATAATTCAAGTTAGAAGGAATAATATCACAAACTAGATAATTAATAAGGTCAGCATACTAGGGGGCATCAAAGTGTCTCACAACAAATAGCTGCTCATCTGGGAAGGTCTCAGGAACGGCTTTGTCAACTTCTAGTTGAACATCATTATTCAGTCTAGATAAATTATCAGCAACTTATTTTTTGTACCCTTTCTATCAATGATTCCAAGATCAAATTCCTATAGGAGAAGCACCCAGCGAATTAGTCTCACGTTTGACTCTTTCTTGCTGAACAAGTATTTAAGAGCTGCATGATCTGTGTATATAATGACTTTGGCCCCCACCAGATAAGAACAAAACTTTCCAAAAGTAAATACCACAGCAAGAAGCTCTTTCTCTGTAGTTGAATAGTTTTCTTGAGCATCATCAAGTGTATGACTGGCATAATAGATC
Source organism: Albizia julibrissin (assembly GCA_037074505.1). NCBI lineage: Eukaryota > Viridiplantae > Streptophyta > Magnoliopsida > Fabales > Fabaceae > Albizia > Albizia julibrissin. The sequence continues at coordinate 36,034,573 of CM073483.1, read as the reverse complement.
GGGTTAAAGACTTTATCTCTATTATGGCCAAGAACAGCTCCCACAGCAAAGTCACTAGCATCATACATCACTATGAAGGGAAAACTTCAATTTAGGGCCATCATTATAGGCACAGTCACAAGATTTTTCTTGAATTCTTCAAACGCTTGAGGGCAAGCATCATCAAACTTGAATTCTGTGTCTTTCTCAAGCAAAGCACAAAGAGGCTTGGTAATGTTGGAGAAGTCTTTAATGAAATGACGGTAGAAACCAGCATGGCCAAGAAAGCTCCTCACCCCCTTAACATTCACAAGTGGAGAAAGTTGTTCAATCACTACAATTTTCACTCTATCTACTTCTAAGCCATTATTTGAAACTTTATGGCCTAGCACAATTCCTTCTTTCACCATAAAGTGACATTTTTCCCAGTTATGCACTAAGTTAGTTTCTTCACAATGTCTCAACACATCAGCCAAATTAATCAAGCACTCATCATAGGAATTTCCAAAAACTACAAAGTCATTCATAAAAACTTCCATTGTTTGCTCAATCATATAAGCAAAAATGGATATCATGCATCACTGAAAGGTGGCTGGTGTATTACATAACCCAAAAGGCATGCATTTAAAAGCGAAGATCCCATATAGACAAGTAAAAGTAGTATTTTCTTAGTCTTTAGGGGCAATGGCAATCTGATTATACCCAAAATATCCATCCAGAAAATAAAAGAATTCCTTTCCAGCAAGTTTATCTAGCATCTGGTCAATGAATGAGAGAGGAAAGTGATCCTTTCAAGTTGCTACATTTAACTTACGATAATCCATGCAAACCCTCCAACCAATAATAGTATGAGTAGGAATTAGCTTGTTATGGGTGCTAGCTACTACAGTCATACAACCCTTTTTGGGGACACATTGGATTGAGCTCACCCAAGAACTGTCAGAGATAGGATATATTATGCCTGCATTAAGTCATTTGAGAATTTCCTTCTTCACAACTTCCCTCATAATTGGGTTCAACCTCCTTTGATGCTCAATGGAAGGCTTATGTTTGTCTTCAAGGAGGATTTTATGCATACAAGTAGAGGGACTAATACCCTTAATATCAGCAATAGTCTAACCAATAGCTCTTTTATGAGCCTTCAAGATGTCAACTAATCACTCCCCCTATTGAATAGTAAGATTAGAAGCAATAATAACCGGAAGAGTATTATTTGTTCCCAAGTAGACATACTGCAAGTAAGATGGTAAAGCTTTTAGCTCAAGTAAAGGTGGTTCTTCTAGAGAAGGTTTCATCTTTAGTCTATCAACAGAACCCAAATCAAGTGATTTAAACTACATTCGTCCTCTAGGATAAGGAATCGATGCATCCATGATAGCTTTGCATTCCTCTATTATAAGATTTTCTGAATCAATCCCAAGAATCACAGCTTTAAGTGGATCATTAGTCATACCTTTTTCACATTCCTCTTGTATTATAGGATTGAGCATGTCAATGAAAAAACATTCCTCTAGAATATTAAGAGATTTTATCAAATGATTCATATTGAAGGTGACATGCTCATCAGCTACTCTCAAAGTTAACTCACCTTTCTCTACATCAATCAACGTTCTAGCAGTTGCTAAAAATGGTCTCCTTAACAACAAGGGTACTTCTTTAACTGCTTCAAAGTCAAGTACAATGAAGTCGGTTGGGAAGATAAACTTGTCAATCTTCACTGGCACATCTTCAATGATTTTATGAGGTTGAGATAAACTTCTATCAGCAAATTGAAGAGTAACTGTCGTTGGTCGAGCTTCACTCAATCACAACTAGTTGATGACAGACAAATGCATAAGGTTAATACTAGCTTTAAGGTCACACATTCCTTTTCCTAAGAATTTATCTCCAATATGGCAAGGAATAAAAAACTCTCAGGATCTTTTAACTTTAGAGGTACATGCTTAATGATATCAGTGAAACTCTTGGTCACAACAATTGTCTCAAACTCACTAAATCGTCGCTTCTTAGATAGAATATCCTTCATAAACTTGGAATATTTAGGCATATGTTATAAAGTTTCAACGAATGGTATATTGATATGGAGTTGCTTGAATATCTGAATAAACTTCTTAAACTGCGAATCTTCTTGATATTTTTAAAGTCAATGAGGGAATAGTGGTGGAGGCATATATTTTAAAGGGGAAGTGCAGTTCTTCTCCATATTTTCATCTATTTTCTCAAAAGCAGAAGATTTCTCCCTAACCACCTCATCAATATCTGCATGTATTTCATCTTCTTGCCCAGTAGCAACCGCATTACTTGTACTCTTTTTCTCTCTACTAGGGCTAGGAATGTCATCTAGTTGTTTTCCACTTCTTAAAGTCAATACTTTGTAATCTTCCTTACCATCCCTTATAGGATTGGGAATGATATCACTGGGTAGACTATTTCTGTTGAATGTGTTCAATTGAGATGCTATTTGGCCCACTTGTATCTCAAGATTTTTGATGGAGGTGTCATGAAGATTAACCTTATTTATCATACCTTCTTGGCTCTTGAGAAGTTGCCTCAAAAGCTGGTTTGTCTTCGAATCACTTTCTCTAGATTTTTGTTGTTGATCAAACCCCGGTAGTACCATTGGCTTGCTAGTAGAGGCATAGTGATTGGGTGGATTCTCACTCGATCCATTCTTCTAAGAGAAATTTGGATGATCCCTCATACCCTAGTTGTAAGTGTTAGAATAGGGATTGCCATGAGAATATCTTTTATTATTGTTCAAGTAATGTACTGTCTCCATGGTGTGTGGGCAATCCTCATAAGAATGTGCTTCTCCACAAGTTTCACAAGAGAGGCTCGAGGCCTGGATAGCATGAATGCCCTTAGAAGTAGTCCTCTCTATTTTCATTTCAAGTTAATCTAACCTTTTGGCCATAGTTGCAAGTTAAGCAGCAATGTCTTTAGATACACTAGACATATTAGAAGTATTTGGCTCTTTATAAGTCTTGTAACCAGAGCGTGCTTTATCAGACTGTTGCATAGTACTAAAGGAAATTTCATCATACAACTTTAATAACTTAGACACTTTCTTTTTTTCAATCCCACCATTGCAAGCATTCTCAACCACAAAGACGGTGGGTCTATACAATCTAGCCCATAAAGCTTCTAATAACACGTAAGTCTTTTGCTCATGATTAGGGCAGTTACGTCACATCTCTTTAAATATCTCACATGCCTCGTGAAAAAGTTCACCTGGTTCCTGTGCAAAACCCAATAACTCAGCTCTCTGCACTACTCATCAACCTCTTAGAATGAAAATTGCTTTAAATAGAGAAGCTAGAGTGTCCCATATAGAGATGGAATTGGGAAGTAGAGCTGTAAGCCAAGTTGTTTCCTTTTTATCTAATGACATGAGGAAGAGTCTCAGTCTTAGTGCATCAGAAGACACTCCCTGCTGTTTGAAATTTTCACACATTTGAACAAATTTTGTCAAATGCTCAATGGGATCTTCATCATGATCCCGTGAATGTGCCAATCATCTGAAGCATAATTGCCTTACTTCAAAATTTTTGGCAATAATAGCTGGGAATTGAATGCTAGATTGATAGGTAGTGCTCTCTTGCTCTATATATTCATCCAAAGTACGATCCATATCCTCATCATTAGCGTATGCCATGTTCTTTGGATTAGGTGGTGTTGGTTCTTTTGATGATTCTGATTCAAAGTTAATTTCTTCTTCTTCAGAGTGATGCTTGTCTTCTAAGTTGTTAGGATGGATCACCAATGCACCACTCATACATTGAGAGATACCTGTAAATCCAAATAATAACTGAGGAATATTAAACTTATAAAAAAATGAAATAATAATAATAATAATAATAATAATGTAATGAAAGAATCAAGAAAAGAAAGAAAATAATCAAACGTGATTAATCACACAGTTAAGATAACTAGTTCAATGAGCTTTTTACCAAAGTCTTCGGCAATGGCGCCAAAAACTTGTTAGCCGTCTAGCTTTACCGCAAGCGTACGGGTCACAAGTAATATAAAAAGATCATTCCAACGAGGACAAAGGAAAGAGAACTTGAGCTAGTTATAGCAATTATATTCTTAATTAGGTTGAGCAATTTTTTGGCTTTAGTTTTAAAAATAAAAAATCAATGGAAATAACGGAAAACAAACCGGACTTAACTTCACGAGTATTAAAGTCCTAGGATTATCTATCCCCTTTCTATTTCATGAACTAGTTAATTTACCCTCAATAAGTAATAAACGAAGATATGTATTTTTCTAAGCTTCAAAGATATTCAATAATACTCTCTTGAGTCAAAACCAAATATTTATCCTAATAAATTGATCAATCTCTTGCATCAATTAATAAGGACTAACTTTAGGTGCCAATCTTTATCTGACAATGTTAGGTTAGTAACTATATGTCTATGATACTAACAAATCATCCGTTTATTACCTAAACTTCAAGTATAATATGATTTTACCCAAGTTCTATACTTAAATTATCATTCTCAAGAGTAATTTAAATGAACAAAATAACTAAATGGTGATCAGGCATTAAGAGCAAGATAAAATTAACATAAATTCATTTAATGCAAAAGAGAGTAAATAAATAGTTCAATCCATAAATAGGTTCAAGAAAATCCTAGAATGAGAATATTAGCTACTCATGTTCATCAAAATAAAATCACAATAGTATTAATAAATCATTCCAAAGTTCAGATTTCGAAGGAAAAGAAGAATGTCAAGGAATAGAGTGCTAATACAATTTATCCTCAAACTCGGACTCTCCTTAGTAGCCTCCTTTCTCTCCTCCTGACTCTGCTTCTCTGATATGAACTCTGCTTCTCGTCCTCCAGTTGCTACCGTCCGAACTTCCTTATGTCGTTCTTATCCCTACTCCTCTCTCTCTCTCTCTCTCACATAATATGTTCATTCCTTGTGCGTTCCTCACATCTTATTGCTTTTCCTTAATTCACGCGGGGTCTATGATCTCTTTCTGATTCTCTTTTAAATCCCATATGCGATAGTATATAAGATATTAAATATATTATCTTCTTTTGTAATATATGTTGCAATAATATATATATATATATATATATATATATATATATATATATATATATATATATAATTTCTAACTTTTCACCTTCTAATTTCACAATAATATTTCCTGCAAAAATAAAATAAGATATAAGTAGATCTTCTATCAAAATCTCTTATTATCTTCTATTAGATTTAAGAGAGGAAAAATATATAAAAGATAATTAAATAGGTATCAGATATTCATAAATTTAATTAAATATATCTCAAAATCTATACCTATTTAATTATAAAATATATAATTATCATGTATTAACTCCCCAAATATTTTAGTTGAGCAAGGATAGCCATTGAAAACTCTTTCCAAGAGCATCTTCATCACTTGAATCTTTAACCCATTTTCATTCCTTCTTATTTAAAAATCCCAAAAATATTTATTTTAATTGCATTTAATCCATAGTTTTGAAAATCAATCAATCTTGTTTTACCCTTGTCATTTTTGCATTGTAATTACTTATTTTACTAGGAATCAGTTTCATAATTAGCTCATCAAAGTGAAACTATCTGAGTTGTGTACTAAATTGCATTAATTTGGTTTTATTCTTCTTAACCCAGAGGTGACTAAAAGGGACTATTTCAAATGGCGCCGTTGCCGGGGAGCCAATAAATTAGTTTCCTAGTAGCTAAGTGTCAAGCACTTTTGACCGGGTTGAGCCTTTAGGTTTGCATTTAGGTAATTTTACATTGGATTTAGTATAGATTGCATTTACTTGTTCATAGCATATTTCATGACATCTTCCATCTTTCCATAGAAAATTTTACACAAATACCAACAAAAATCTGGATTTTTCTTTATTTTTACATTTGCATTTTTTTTGAATACACTTGATTTGTAGCTGGAACTTAGTGTTATACACTTGAAAATTGATTGGATTTTGGTTGAAATTGGGTCACGCCTATATTTAAGCTTGCTGGAATTTCTTGAAAATTTTGCCCAAAAAATTACAAAATTTGGTTTCCTAAGGTTTTGGGCTATTCTAAACAAGACCAATAGCTTTGCTATTGGATGTGGTGGATTTTAGACAAATTCTATCATTTTGACCACTTTTCAAATTTTTCTTTATTTTCTAGAATTTTTTCAAATTTTTCATTAGATTAGTTTTTGAACTTTCTTCTTTGATTTCATTCAATTTTTAGGATTCATTTGTGTCTCTAGGACTTTAATTTTGGACTTAGAATTCATTAGGATTTAATTGATTGCAATTTGAATGGCTTGGTTTAATGAAGATCATGAGTTTAGGTTTTATATTAATCCTCCTATGCATTCCTTTTTAGGGAATGATGGAACCTCAAGCTCTCAATTCTTGGATGAATCTTATGGCACTTGGAGAAATGAAGCACTTTCTAATCTCACGTATTCTCAAAAGCTTGATATGCTTCAACAAGAATTGGATTCCCTTCGAGCACAAATCAATTATCAAGGAGGAGCCTCTAAATCTCAACTACCTCAATATCTCCATCAATATTATGAACCATCTTGTCTACCAACCCCCTATTTTGACCATGAATCTACCTTCTAACCACCTCAATACCACTTCAACCATATTTCTTCACCCTACACATTTTATCAAGAATCATCCCCTCCATCGTCTCCATTTCATCTTCCCTAATTTCCTCCTATTTCCATGCCATGTAGAACTCCCTATGAACCTTCTCTATCATTCTATGAACCTCCACCACAATCCCTTGTACCTCAACCTAGTGGACTTGATACTTTCCTCATCTCGCCAAATATGGATGACAAAACTCGTGCATTGAGAAGAATGTATGATGAGCTTAAGGTTGAACACTTTAAGTTGTTCATGTTGAAAGAAGAAAATGTATTTTCCAAGGAGGACGAAGAGCGACTTGAGGAGATCGAAGGCTTTATCAAGGCGTTTGTTGACCATGTGCTATGGATAAAGACCGGAGGTAAAGACGAAGCTCCATGGACCTTTGATTCTAGTGATAAGGGAACTAAAGAGCAAGAGTCAAATGTCACTTCACAAGTGGAAGATTCCATACGTCCAGTGCTTACTCCCACAAAATATGTCAAGAAAAAGGAAGTATGTTTTCAACTACCAGAGGAGCTACTTCCAAACAATAGTACTATTCCTCCTCTTCTTGAAGAGGTTGACCCTTTTCTTACTACTATTCTTGATGTTGTGAGTGATGATGAGGTGGATGCACGAAGAAATTATGGTTGAATTCCCTTAAATGCTTAATGTTGATAATACTCACTGTGATGTATCCAATAGTAGTTATGTGGTTGATGAGATTACTTGCACTATCAATGCTTCTATGTGTGATGAATATGTTCTTTTCCCTAGTTCTAGGAATAATAAACACATTAAGCATAACATTGTGGGGAATGATGAATTATGCTTGAGTGCTCAAATTTTGGTAACGTGTGAACCTGATGATAGTTCAAATAATTGTCTAAATGATGATTGTTTACATGATTCTTCCTATCTTTCAAGTGTTAGCATGCATGATGTGGATTTTTATGATGCTATTGAACTTGATAGAGAATTCAATTTTCCCTTTTCTTTAGACTCTTCTTTTGTTTGTTCATGTGAAAGGGAAATGACATGTATTAATTGTTTGGAAATTGATAATTGGCTTTCTTCTTCACATTGTCTTGATTCTTCATTTAGTTCAATTGATAACATTAAAGTGCATGCTACACTTGATAAATGCCTTGACAATTGTACACCTTTTGATTCCTCTGAATTTCTTGTTTTAGATAATTCAACAAGGAAATATTTAGCGATTTTGAATGGTACAATTGTAAATAAAAATGAATCTTTCCATTTAGTTCATTCTTGCGATTTGCCACCTGATATAGAAAATGAAAATACTTGTTTTGAAATTGTAAGTGGTGATAGCTTGATTAATTTTCTTTCTTCTTTTATTCTTTTACCTCCCAACTCTTGTGATTGCAAAAGTGATGTAATGCACTTCAATGCTAAGTTGGATTCCGCATTTTTTTCCATTGCAAACACAAGAGGATTTTGAAATCATAACCACTTGTTCGATTCCTACTGAAGGGAACCAAACTGATTTTCTTGGGTGTGATTCTTACTTAGAGAGTTTTGTTTTTAACATGTTTTCACAATACTCTAGATCTCTCCATGTTTATATCTTTGGATTGGGTACTGCTTCTTACTTGTCTTCTTTGCTGGCATACAATTGGAAGAGTCCTTTGTGGTACCAACCTCCACCTTATATTCTCGGACCTCTTTTGATTGATCCTGATCCGCCACCACCTAAGAAAATCAAGCAAAGAGAAGTGTGCACTATGAAGACCATCATGTTTCTTATATTGGATGAGAACTTCTCTTTCAAGTACCTTAAAAGATTCTAACAAAGGTTGTCTCTTTCCTCACTTGTTTTCTTCCTAATTTGTATGATTCTTTGAGCTTAGTTGTTTTATAAGGAAGGTAAGTGTGAGGGAGAGACATAATCCAATAGTAAAAAGTAGATTTATTTTGTTGTTCACCCCTTTAGTCTTCAAGCTCTTGTCATTCCTTTGCCCTTAGGTTTTGCATTGAGGACAATGCAAGATTTTAGTGTAGGGGAGGGATTGTTCTAGTCACAATGTGTAGCCACAATGTTTTGGTTTATGAAATTTGAGAAAAATTGAAAAAATTTTAAACTTGAGAATTGGTTTTGTGAAGTGCTTAATGGACCCCTATTTTCATTTTCCTAATACAACTCCTTGGCATTTTTTTTTATGAAAATTTGAATGCACTATGATTGTAAAAGTCAAGTATTTCCAAGTATGATTGCATTAAACTTGAGTAATCCCTTTGCTTGATCAATTGAGTGATTGGAGTGTCTTTAGTGAAATTTTATTAATTTGGATGCTTAGTTTGATTTTAGGAAGTTGATATGGTAGAGAAAAGCCTTGTTGGAAGATTTTTTAGCCTTAATTCTATTTTCTCATCATGTGTCTATTTACCTATTCTCTAGTTAATCTCTAAAACTTGTCTAGGTTCTTTTTCAAAGCTACATTAATACCTTGGATTTGTAGTATGATAGGGGCATTTATTTTAAAACCCGTTGATCCAAACATAAACCATTCATTATTTACCTTTGTTTACCCCTTAAGCCCTTCACTTTCATTTATATTTCATTATACAAATACTATGTTTATATCCTTTATCGAGTTCTTCCTAGTACTATGATTTTAAAAAATTAGAGAGACAGAGACAGAGATAGAGACAGAGAGGATATTATAGTATATATGAAAGAAAAGTGCCATATGAATAGTAAAAAGAAAGAAAAAAAATTTGTGAATAGTAAAAAATCAAAGAAATAAATAAATAAATAAGGCACTATGGTGAAATATGTGAATTAAGTCTAGTTGTGTAGTACTAAGTGATCTAACAATTTATTTGGTGCAAACATAGTGTTTGGTTACATTTTTCATTCCATTTAACCTTTTCAACATTACAACCCTAAGAAGTCCTATTGACTATGGATTCATAACAAAACTAGTGGTAGAGATAGTAGAACCTTTACAAGCCTATGGTAGATGCTAGAATAGGTGAATTGAGTGAAATTTCCTATAATTTGAGAGATGATAGAAACACTTATTTTCTTAAGAGCTCTATCATATCTATCTTTCTTGATTTTGTTATGTGTTCAAGTTTGTTCCTTTGCATTAAAAAATTTCATGAGCTTTAATTGATTTGGGATTGTGGTTATTCAATCTTTATGATATTGTATTCTTGGATTACTTGATGATTACAACATTGGGCATATTTTTGGGAAACATTGGTTTTATTTTGCTTAGGAGTGCAAAAGGCTAAGTGTGGAGGAATTGACAAATCCCTAATTTTATTATATATTTTACACTTTATTTTGAGTTTTTTTTCATATTAATTGAGTTTAAAATGCCTTAATTTTGATATAAAGATATTAAGAGTAAGTACATTAAATCATGATTAAAAATGACAAAATTGTCAAAATAATTTTAATTACTCTTAATCATTGATTTTTCGGAGAATATTTGATCTTGGTTTTATTTTTTTTAATTATAGGTATTTGAAAAATGGGATAAAACTGAAAATGGCAGTTTGGGGCTCAAATTTCAGAAATGACAATTTGGTCCCATGAATTTTGAAAATGCCAGTTTGGTCCACCAGTAAAGTGACAGCGTTTTGCTCTCTGAAATTAGGTCAGATGTAGAATGTAACAGAACAGAGATGAAAAAAGGCAGGGACGGAGATTCAGAAGGAGAACGCCGCGAATGAACCTTGAGCCAATTTTCATCACTTTCCTTCACCTTCATACACTTCACCAAGGTCGCCAACTCCATCCCATCCTCCATTAACACCGGTGACCTTCTTTATTCACCCTCCACCTTCATCTTAGACCTTCACGCTTTTGTTAACTCTTCATCAGTTACTGCCAGCAGCACCCTCTGTTTCCAACATCATCACTGCCGTGGCTTTCTCCTTTGTTCTCTTTCTGTTTTAAATCCAGCCTCAATTCTACCTTGATTTAGTGTTGATTTATCATTTTAATTGTTGATTTTTCTTGGCTAGATGTTTGAATCAAAGCGTGTTTATCTTCCTTGAAGTTATTTTCATGAGTGGCTAGGAATTTTTGTGCTTTTGGAGATGAATTGGAGATGGCTTGAGCTCATATATGCTTCAAAAGGGAGTTTAAATTACATGCAGCTCATTATATTTGTGATTTCTTAGGTTTAAGAATTCATTTACATATTGAGACTATGATTTTAACTATGTTTTATTTTATGAATTGAGTTCTTGTGATTTTAGGTTTGTAATGAGGATTTATACTCATCAATATATGTGGTTACATATATATGTGTGTGTGTGTGTCTGTTTCTCTATAATTATATTATTTCCCATCTATTTAATATGGTATTGTTAGATATTTTGATTGAATTGGAATTATAGTTAAACATAAATGCATTACTTACTTCATCATCACTCTCTAAGGGGTTTTAATAATGCTTAAATTAATGGATTCATGAGTTTAAATACTTGACTCAATGATAATTGATGTTTGGTATATTTGAAAACTTAGAGAAACTCATTACACTAAGAGAACTTAATAACATTTTAAGAGTAGTGGTCTCTCTCTTATGACGTTAGACTCATTAGTTAATGAGGTTTGCATATTAGAAGATTGGTGTATTAACTCCCCAAATATTTTAATTGAGCAAGGATAGCCATTGAAAATCATTTCCAAGAGCATCTTCATCACTTGAATCTTTAACCCATTTCCATTCCTCCTTATTTGAAAATCCCAAAAATATTTATTTTAATTGCATTTAATCATAGTTTTGAAAATCAATCAATCTTATTTTACCCTTGTCATTTTTGCATTATAATTACTTAGTTTACTAGGAATTAGTTTCATAATCGACTCCTCAAAGTGAAACGATCCGAGTTGTGCATTATATTGCATTAATTTGGTTTTATTCTTGATAATCTCGAGACGACTAAATGGGACTATTTCATATCACTATCAGATTTTAATTTATTGAAATTTTGACCACTGATGATTTCTATCACTAGAGCACCATAGTTATAGATACCCACTTTTTCTGATAATTGGCCATAAATTGCATTCTCTAGTAGTGTGTACCCTCTGACAAATATATATTATATGATGTAATGAATTAGAATAAAGTATCTCAAACACATAAACAAAAATATTATCCTACATAATGTAAAATAGCTATATGCAATATCAAGTATTGTGTTATGTTTGACATAGGTATGAACTCTTTCTTAAAAAATATTGTTAACTCTTAGAAATTAATAATATTCCAACACAATGTCTTCTCTTTTTTAACCATTTTTTAATCCAAATTGTGCATAGAAAGAGTTTATAGAAAAAAATGTGTAATTCAAAATGTCAAGCCAAAGTTAAGGAAATTCTTGCATATAAATCTTATGATTTGTGCCTCATCAAAAGAAATGAAGAACTTATGAATTCTCTCTCTTGTAAGAGGATGTAGAGATAGTACTTGAGCTAGAAAAATGCCATTGAAGTCAAGGAGATGACAAAGAACCAGCTAAATTGGAAAGAGAACAATTGAGAGTGATGCCTCGGCAACTAACATGATTGATAAGGCAAACGAGAATCAAATTTTTTTGTACAAAAAGCCTCAGAAACTAACATAGTTAGCGAGGTGAATGCAGAAAAAAGTATAGTTGTACGTTTTGAAAACTACGCATCAAAAGGTCATAAAACCTAGGGAAACAAGCCAAAAGAGCACATTCTGTACTCTAGAAATTTGGAGCATGAAAGGAGAGAGCTTAGGAAGAAGTTCTTGGCAAGTTTGAAGCCTTGGGTGGTGATTCTAAGAGACATCTTAGAGTTTTTACCTTGGTTTTATCTCAAAAGTAAAAAACATTTGCTTTAGGATTATTTTGAGCATTTGTATGGATTAAGACTTGATTATTCCTCTCTTTTGGTAGCTAATGATATGTATTTATTGATTTTATCCTTTTCTTAATGCTTCTAAGTGATTGACCACGATTTAGATTGATTTAATTTATTCACTTGGGTTTGACTTGAGAGAGCTAATCTAGATGTAGAACTTGGTTAAAATCATACTTGACTTGAAGTTTACTTGATGAATGGATGGTTTGTTGGTAAAACAGAGATATATTTACTAACCTTGCATTTTCATATTAAGATTGTTGCTTAAAGTTGATTTTCATTAGTTCTAGCTAGAGATTGTGCATTTTAATGAGAAAAGAAACTTGATTTTGACTTGAGAGGGCTTGTCAAGTGCTTCTAAACTTTAGATTAACACATATATGCATTGAGATACTAGTAGAGAGGAAGTTAACCAAGTTTTATAAAGTAGAAAGGGGAGAAAGAATCCTAGGCTCCATTTAATCCTTGAAGTTAAAAAATAATTTACCTTTATCACTTTCTAATCTTAAAAGTAATTTTCAAAAAAATTCTCCTTCCACATCAAAACTTGTTTTGGCTCAACTTAATTGAATTCACTAAGTCTCTTGGTTGACCATTTTGTTAATCAAATCTCAGTAGGAATTATCTCTACTTATTACTTTATTACTTGACGTGACCTATGCACTTACGGTGTGAACAAATATATTCATGCTAATAGGTGCAATAAAATTGGTTTGTGAATTATATATATAAATTTTATCAATACCTTAGACAATCCATGAACTGTAATTATAGTTAAGAGAATTGAAAATTAAATCAAACTAAAGTAATTATTTCAACTAACAATGTTCCTGCAAATCTTTTACTTAGATGAGTTTTATCATCAGGTATAAGCTTTGTCAACCCAAAATCAGCAATCCTAAGTTGTAGATATCATCATCTAAGAGGATATTGTTAGTTTTCATGTATCTATGTATAATGGGAAGATGAAATTATTCATGCAGGTAACTCAAGCTCCTTGTTATTCCTAAAATGACTTCATATCATTGCTTCTAATTGAGATATCCCTTCTTTTCACCTGTTTTCCAAGTTCCCAAAATTTGAAATGTAAGAAAAACAAAAGAGTCAAATATAAAAATTATTTTCAAAATGTTATGCTCAAAAGAGAATTGATATATGAGCGTGGTTCTCTCATAAAACTATGAATCAGAGTTTTGCTATGAAGCAGAGTTTTGCTATGAAGCAGAGTTTTGTTTGGTGAGCCAATGATGTTCTTAAGTTGAAAATTAGTTCACATTTCATAATGCTATTATTGAAGCACTGAATTCAAATTGTAGACCAAATTTCTGGAAAAGCTGTGTAATATTATTAACTAATGAACATAATATGTTTACATAAAAGGAGTCAGGTCATCACAACACATAATCATATATTTATAAACCTATTTAGTACACAATCCTTCCTGATACCATAATACAATAACTACAGAATATTACATAATATATTTTTACCAAAATAACCCCTAACTCTAATACTCCCCTTCAAGTTGAGAACTAAACAAATCCCTAGTTCCCAACTTGCGCTGGAACTTTCTTTGTATATTTCCTCCTATAGCTTTTGTAAACATATCAGCTTGTTGATCCTGTGAATGTATGTGCTTCAAATCGATCACCTTTTGCTGCCATTTTTTTCTAACAAAGTGACAATCTACTTCAATATGTTTTATACGTTTGTGAAATACAAGGTTGGCAACAATATGGATGGCTACACTACTATCACAAAATACATCTACCGGACCATTATGCTTAACCCACAAATCCAAACTATTTCAAACACAGACATGCTAAGGGCCTGATATTCAACTTCGATGGACGACTTTGATATAGTGCCCTACTTCTTACTCTTCCATATAATTGAGGACCCACCAAGCTTGAGAAGATATCCGATTATCAATTGTCTAGCTAGTTACAGCATAGGATGCCCAATCGGAATCATAAAAGCATTCTAGGCGAAGGGAACTTTTGGAACTTATCAGTATCCCTAAACTGAGGCTTCCTTTGAGATACCGCACCACCTTAAGCACCACTACCATATATGCTTTTGTTGGTAATCACATAAAATGAGCTAAATTCTGCGTAGCAAAACATATATCTGCCCTTGTCATTGTTAAATATAACAACTTACCCATGAGCCTTCGATATCTATCAGGGTTTGTGAGCAAGATATCAGGATTGTCTTTCCCTTCTCAATAAGGTAGCAACTTCAAGTTTTATGCCATGGGCATACTCACGGGTTTACACCCACTTAAACATGTTTCAGACAAAAGATCAAGAGTGTATTTTCTTTGAGACAGAATAATGCCTTTGTTAGACCTTACCACTTCTATTCCTAAGAAATACTTCATTATACCAAGATCTTTAATCTTAAAGTTATTGTGCAGGAATTGCTTTGTTTCTGTAATCCCTTGTTCTGAGCTTCTTGTCATAAAACATATACTAAAATAAGCACAACACCATCAGGCCTATTAGAAATGAATAATGACTAATCATGTTTACTCTGTTTAAAACCTCCTTTCAACAATGCCTCAATTAATTTTTGAGTCCATTGCCTTGAGGCTTACTTGAGGTCATAGAGAGACTTATTTAGTTTGCACACCAAGTGCTTCCCCTCACCATTGAATCCTTAAGGAATCTGCATATATACTTCCTCATCAAGATCACCTTGTAAGAAGGAATTATATACATCCATCTAGTATAAAGGCCAGTTATTCAAGGCTGCTAATTTTAAAACAGTCCTCATAGTAATCATTTTCACCACAAAGGAAAAAGTTTCATGATAACCTATCCCCTCTTGTTGGCTATATCCTTTAGCAACCAACCGTACTTTGTACTTATCTATACTACCATCATATTTAAATGTTACCTTATCAAACCCATTTGCATCCTATGGGTTTCTTACCTTTAGGAAAGGGAACTAATTCCCATGTTTTATTAGCCTCTAAGGCATGCATTTCGGCTTGCATAGCTTCAGTCCATTTTGAGCTCTTTGCTTATTCATAAGATGATAGTTCAGCAATGGTATCAATAGAACAAAGAAAACACAAATATTGTGCAGAAACATGTGTATAATCTAAATAATTAGTAATTGGATATAAGCACTTCTGATTTTTCCTTTGTTCTTGTTCAGACAATAGAAAAGAGCACACATAATCATTAACCCATATTGGGGGTCGTCTCTTTCTTATAGGCCTCACCATTAGTTGTTCATATTGCTGTTCTATTTGCTGTCCTGTTTCATTATGACGCATCATTTTAGATATATCATTGCTGGAATTAGTAATACTACTCATAGGCTGTTTACTTGTGGAACTTACGGCAAGATCAATTAGGTCATACCAGAACATATCTATGAGTTCCTTATTTACTCCCCCTGGACTAGAAGGTACAACAAGTTTGAAAGGGTAATTATCTTCTACAAAATGTACATACCTACTAACAAATTGTTTTATCCCTAGAATCAAGCAACAAATACCCCTTTTGATTATCTGGGTAGCCTATGAAAATACTAGGGATAAATCTAGATTGAGTTATCCTCAAATTAGTAGCATATACCATACATCCAAAATTTTGCAAATTAGTCAGATCACGGACAGCGCCATAAACAATTTCATATGAACTTTTGTAACCTAATATCTTAGAGGGAAGCCTATTCACTAGATAAAATGCCATCTTAACACCCTCCCCCCAAAATTCAATAGGCATACAAGAATCCAGCATTAAACTACGCGTGATTTGAATAATGGTTCTGTGCTTATGTTCAACAACTCCATTTTGTTCTAGAGTACAAGGGTAAGAGGTCTCATGAACTATGCCTCTTTTTTAGAAAAAATCCTTAGAGTCTTTGTTCATAAACTCGGCCCCATTATCACTTCTAGCTCTTTAACAGAAACTGAAAATTGAGTAGAAATGTATGCAATAAAATTTTTAAGATGCATGAGGGTGTCAGATTTATACCGTATAAGGAAAATCCAAGAGGCTCTAGAGTAATCATCAACCAAGGTAAGAAAATATTGAAAACCATAGTGCGTAAGGGGTCTTGTAGGGCCCCCAAACATCAACATGTATTAATTCAAAACAATGATGGCTTTTAATGCAACTAGAATTAAAAGGAAATTTTGTTTGCTTTTCTTGAACACAAATGTCACATAGTTTATTCATAATTATGCCATCAATGGTTACACCATTTATGTGTCTCATAATAGATACAGGTGCATAGCCTAATCTCATATGCCACAAAGAAGCAGAAGTGGTTAAAGAACAATTAGAACGATCACTAATTGCACAAGCAGTATCATAATTAGGAAAAATTTTCAACATGTATAGCCCTCTAGTTAGTTTACCAGTTAGCAATATCCTCCCATCCTAAAGGTCCTGCAGTGAGCAAAAATTAAGGAAAAATTAAACAATGATGTTCTTTTCTCAACCTAGCCACAGAAATCAAATTAAATTGCAACATGGAGGCATATAAAACATTAGTAATGGTTATATCCTTAGATAATCTAACATCACCTATATGTGTAACTAGAATACTTTGTCTATTGGAAATCCTAATTGATTTTATCGAACCATCATATTTATGACAATCACTAAGCAATTTTAAATATCCAACCATATGGGTGATAGCTCTAGAATCCAAAATCCAATGGGCAAAAATATTAGAATAAGAATTAGGAACATCGAAACCTGTACCAGTAAACGCATGGATTGTAGGTTCTGTATCCTTCCTGAGAAATTCCAAGAGCTGCTCATGCTATGATTGGGTGAAGGTAGGAGCAGTAATAGTCATATTATGAGTGAGACCTTTGGTGTCATGTCAAGAGTCTCCAGCTTCCCAGTAATTTCCTTTTGTTGCCTCGTTCGATTTCCTCTGAAGTTAGGGGGAAATCCTATGAATTGATAGAAAGAATCTTGAGTATGACCCTTTTTATGGCAATGGGTACATTCTAGGCCAGTCTCTCCATGGCCCCTGCACCTTCCTTATCCTTAACTCTTAACAGTCATGGAAATGCCATCAAAACCAAGGCTCTAATAATGAAAAGCAATAGATTTCTAGGTTTTATCTTAAATAATCATCCTATAGGCCTCATTTACTGCATGAAAAGGCACCATGAGCACCATAAGAATCATTCAAGCCTATCAAAAATTAAAATAGCTTCTGCTGCTTAGAATTCTCAGCATACAGCTTGGAAGAATTAAAGCCACATGGAGGAATGGCTATTAGGGAAGATTGCTCTTCCTTAAGCTCTTTGGGCTTAGAGAAATAACTAGTGACAGAAGAGGAACCTTGCCTATGTGAACAAATTTCACGATAAAGAGCAAATACACGTGAACCTGTTTTCTTATCAAATCTCTCCTTAAGGTCATTCCATGCATGATGAGCATGGTGAAAGAATATCACTCCAGTAGCTAACTCTTTTGAAAGCGAATTGATAATCCATGAGAGAACCACCGCATTGCACCTCTCCTACTGTTCTTGCAACCTAGAATCCTGAGACTCCTTACAATAAGTTCCATCGACAAAACCAAGCTTATGCTTACCCTTGAGAGACATCTTCATAGCATGGCTCCACACCATGTAATTATCGAAACCAGTAAGCACATGGTGGACTATGGTGGACCCTTGTGTGTTCGAGGAATGCAGATAAAAAGGATGAGTAAATGGCAAAGATTCTGCTGTCAACTTTTCTGAAGCCATAAGCACTGTAATATCCTAAATTTTGGGTTTAGAAACTTGAGGATAAGCCTGTATCAGGAAGACAACTAAACCCAGTTTGGGAAGAGTCCTAAAAGTAATGTGATGTAGAAAGACTCTTAGGGACCATGCAATTCGGCTCTACCGGGAAGAAGGCTCGATATGCGTAGAGAGTAAGATCAAAGTGTCAGTGTAGATATGTACAGGATACATATACGGTGCCATTGGGTTGGTAGAAAGATGTCACCCAACTATGTCATGAGGTAAGGGATCGATTAGTTGGGCGATATGGGCAAATATAGGTGTGCACATGCCATTTTCAAGGCGTATATATGTACCCTGCGTTTTTTTAAGTGGACATCGGTATATGGCACTATGCGAGGCCCACATACATACTCCAACCTGGTGTCATATGACATGCTTCGATATGCGTAATGCAATCCTAAGTAAGTCCTGAGTAAATACCAATAAATTAACTTTATTAAAGTAGCTTTAATAAAGTAAGTAACCATGACATAACTTTTATGTTGGATAAATAAGAAGGTGACACATGTCCCATTAATGATGAAATATCATTTTACCTTTTGTGTTGGCATTTTAAGAATGTGACATGTAACACAGAAGTTAGGGGAATTGCCGGTCTTCGGTCGGATCATCGACTGATTTTCTCAAACACTGAGCCCAGGTGCCAGGGAAAATCATTAGCCCCTACTTCCCCTGACATCTTAGACAGTTAAAGGCCTGAGAAAAGAGACAGGACCCACTTTATTAAAGTAGGTGACATGTGTCACCGAATCAGTGGAACATCAAACAAATTGCACCATGGCATCACGAAACTTGGCATAACTTTTTGAAACTCCTCCTAGGCCATATATTTTTTGCCAGCAGCCCAAAAAGGCAGGAAAAATCAGAGAAAATAAAGAAAAAATGTTGGAGGAGAGAGGAGAGGTGAATAGTGATTTTTCACAACTTCAATCCGTCGGAACATTACCGAATCAACGTTTTCTCTCAAAGTGCCCTTCACAAACCTTCTTCTACTCATCCTAAGCTTTATTTATATAGTTTTGGATTTTCATTTAGAGCTGTTTTGTTCCATCGCACCGGCCGGAGTACTGCCGAAATTCCAAACCGATTGCAGAAACGTGTAGAGGTAAGCGTAAGCTTCCTTTTGAACCAATTGGTTTGTTGTTTGGATGAGTTTTGTAGGGGTTGGATACTATTACTTTTTTACCAAGGGCTTTTTTTAGAGGTTTAATTATGTGTTTATGGTTAGATTATGATTTATGATGATATTTGACCAAGTTGTTGGACAAAATTTTGTTTTGGTGAATTATTGTAGAAAACTCTAGTTTTCTGGTCTGAATAGAACGTGATGAAGGAATGATAATTTTCCAAATTTGAGTTTCCAATGGATTTCTTGGGGAAAATTGTGTAGGTATACAAGTGTTCATGATTTTTCAATGCTTGTATATGAATTTCGATTTTTTGAAAGTTGTAAAGTAGATGTTGTGTACTTCATTTTCTGGAGGCAGTGTAGTTTTTATATGTTTTTTTAGTGGTCAAATGTTATCCAATGACCATGAAACTTTTCAAAATTAAAGCATACTTATCAAGCTTTAATTTGATATGTCATAATAGTTAATTGGATTTGTGTGCTGGGAGTTATAAATTTTTGAAGTTTAGGCACTAAATCTAGAACAAATCCTGGCACAGTTGGGTTAATTGAGAATTCTGGAATTTTGGGCATATAAGTGGTAGTAGGTAATATTTTTCCTTAAAACTGTACTTAAAGAGGGTCAAATGCAGCTTTAAACCACCCCAATTGGAGTTCTATAAAATTAATTATGATTTTTCAAAGTTTGGTCAAAATGCTGGCTGCTTATGGCTACCATGCGAATTTAAGAAAGAAAGTAACCAAATGAAATTAGTATGAACTCCAAGGGTGAAAGTAAGCCTTTAAGGCTAATGTGACCCATTGGACATTCATTTTTCATGGCTCTAATGATGTCATTACTTATCTAGGGCCATGAAGTAACAAAGAAGAAGTAATAGTTGGAAGGTCAAGGTACAAAAAGATGAGACAAAGTCCAAAAGGTAGTGAACTTACCTAGCCTGCATGTATTTAATATGTATATTTCTACATTGATTTATGTGATTGTTTATCCTATTTGTGTTGAGTATAGTTGATTGATTGAAGCTCTATTATATTATGCAATGGTCATATCTATGTCATAACATTGAGCATGCAAATATGTCATTATGTTGGCATGAAGTTGTGTAGGCAAATATGTCATGCATTCATATATATATTGCATGCATAGTGGTATTTTTTACTACTAAGATTCTCTCAAATCTCACTCCTCCCAAGCAACCATAGACGGGTGAAGAATGTATGGAGATATGCACGGAGGGGATATAAAGGAAGATTGAAGATCGTAGTGTGAGGCACTACTTTTGTATTCGATGTAAAGATTTTGGTAGTTGTATGTGGTTATATATTTTTATGTATACATGATGAATGAATGTAGTTTAAGCAGAGAATGCTCTAGTTTAATTAAAAAGAAAAGCGCTCGCATGTACTCTGATATATTGAAATTAAGAGACAATTAGTCATTAGTGACGTAGTGAGATTTGTGGAATGATAGAAAACTTTTCTATCCTTTGAAAAACCCTCTCAACCTTAGGTTTAAATCCTGAGTTGAGAGTGAGAATTTGTGAAAGATTTCACATGTTGGTAGTCCGGGTTCAAATCCTGGTTCCACAATAGATTTCACTACTCATTTATACTCATTTGGTACTATTGGAGATAAGGTATTACAAGTAGCGTTCCTAATGAGAGAAGAAAGAAGGCCGATCGATCAAAAAATGATGAAAAAGAACTGAAGTACATTTGGTCATAGAGACTAGCAAACACAGGAGGCCAAAATGCAATTGGTCGCCAAAACGAAGGAACTCAGATAATTGGTGAAACAGCGTGGTGGTGTCAAAATAGGTTGCCAGAATGAAGAAACTCTAAGAATCGGGAAATGGTGTGGTGGTGTCACGACATAAGAGTTTGCCAAAATCAAAGAAAGAAGAAAAGCACATGAACATACGTTAAATTAATCAAGAAGGAAGTGAAGAAGGGTGATACTGAAACCATCGGTGTGACTAAAACCATTGCAAAAACTAGAGATCAATCGAGAGCCACGAGAGGTAGATGAATTAGGGCTCTGGAACAACAGTTCAATCGAATTTCATTCTTGATAGGTCCAGTGGATACACGAAGCGGGTCAAGTTGTCTAGCTTGAGTTTTCCTCTGAACCTGAAAAAATCTTGAAAACGTGAAGAAAGAAAAGAACAAGACTTGGGCCGGTTGGAGGAAGAAAGGAAATATGGTGTTACTTGGCCAAGATTCTTGAAATGCCGGACGAAAACTTAGCTCTGATACCATGCTAAAGCACTGAATTCAAACCGTAGACCAAATCTCTGGAAAAGCTGTTTAATATTATTAACTAATGAATAGAATATGTTTACATAAAAGGAGTTAGATTATCACAACATATGACCATATATTTATATACCTATTTAGTACATAGTCTTTCCTAATACCATTACACAATAACTACAGAATATTATATAATATATTTTTACCAAAATACTCCATAACTCTAATAGCTATTAGAAGCAAAACAGGTTAATGCTTATTGTATATGATTAAGTTTTGTGGAATGAAGTAAGATACCATATATGTAAGTATCCATCAAGACTATTGTTTTTCAGGTATTCGGAAACACCATACCGTGGCCTGTACTAATACAGTATATGTACAGTTGAGCAGAATTGTCAATTTATGGATAAACATATTTGGCCATGACAGATAGGGATTGATTTGACATATTTTTGTTGACAAACAAAATTGTGGAGTAGCGAGTATTGGAGGATGATGAGAATTTTATCAGAAAATTAATAAGGAAATTAATAATATAATAAGAAAAAATTAGTGAAAATCCCTATTTAAAAAAGGACATGATATATTTTTATACATGGGGTCGTTTCTTAGATCTCAACATTTTCTCACCTCCAATTTCTTGAAGGATGCTCAGAATTTAAAAAAAAACATTCTTGCAGGAAGCAAAAGCAAAATTAATATATGAAAAGGATGGTAATGCAATTTAATAAATAGTCTAGTTCAATTCCGGAGCCGGTTTCCTTACTAAGCAAAAAGCTTAGTAGGAGAGCTAAGCAAATATGGGCTGTCATATCTTATCAAACGGTCAAGATCTGAGTTTTTAAAAGTCTATATTTAAAAAAAAAATTGGGAATATAATCTAAAATAAAGATAATATTATAATTATTATTCTTTAAAAAAATTATTTTTTATTTTAAAAATCATATCATTTTAAAAAACCTTAGGTCTAGACTATCCAAAATTATATCTGAACATCCCAAATCTACTTAACTTTCCCTACTAAGCTTGAAACCAGTTTAAATTGTTATTGTGGCCCATTTGGTTTGCTCGCTAGCCATGTAGAGTCAATAAGAACTTCTTTTAGGTTAAGGATGCTGCAATATGAGCAGAATATGAAGGTAAACAAAGGAAGGAGATGATGACGTTGAAGCATATTCTTCTGTTGAGATTGGTTGGTTCTATGTGAGAAGAGTGAGGATGAAGAAGGAAATAGTCAAATTTTTCTAAATAAAAGGGAAAACAGTGAGCTGGAGCTGTTAATCCAAGTTTTTGAAGGATTCAATAGCAGTTAGTGGAAAATCAAATAAGGAGTTGGCTATGCAAATACGAGTATATAATAAAAGTTTCCACATGCACGCTTTCAAATTATGTGTGGACCATTGACGTCCGACATGAAGAATTGGAAATTTCCAACAATACGTCCAAGACGAAAAAAGACAACACAGCAAGCCAAGTTGTGACTGCCAAACTGGTCATATAGTGCGGTGGTGGGGCCCACATTATGGGAGGGGATGTACATGCATCGATCATCTTGAACAAAGTTAGATGTGGGAATGATGACTCCTTAGTTTTATATATTCAAGTGGTGACTGCCCAACTGGTAACCACCATATGGTGCGGTAGTGGGGCCCACATTAAGGGAGGGGATGTACATGCGTCGATCCTCTTGGACAAAATTAGATGTGAGAATGATAACTATTGATTTTTATATATTCAAAGGATATAGAATATTCATAATCAACATATACCAGTAAAAGTTAGAGTGACATGATGTCTATTAAAAATAAATAGTAAGAAATCATTTGACATAGCAGAATATCTATAAAGAATGACATTGGATGTGTTTGCTAAAAAGATAAAAAATGTCATTGAATGTGATGATGACATTATAAATCTATGTAGCTGACTGCACAGGCTTGTTGTTGTGTTATTGGAGCTAGTAGCATTGATTAAATTTGACCATTGTTTGTTAAGGCCTAATTCGAATATAATGTCACTAATAATCATAAAATTTGCATGTTTTGACTATATCCAAATTTATCAATAGTTAATAAGTTTTTTTTAAATATGTCTGTTTTCTATCATTTTACATTATGCTCTTTACAATTACATGCATGCAATTGAAATTTATTCTCCAAGTGATCATAAAAGTAATAGAGACTATGCTAGACTCCAAAATGATATTTTCCCCCGATCCTAATGTGACTATAGAAAAAAAAAAAAAAAATTCGATGCACCGTCTCGCTTTAAAAACAAAGTGTATATCATATGTAATAATCCAACCCAACTTTCTAAGTTAGGATGAAGAGAAAATTAGGTAGAGGAAGAATACTAGGAGGGAAAACTCCCAAAAACGGTAAATTTTTTACTACTTTAGAAAGTGGTTCATTCCTAGTATTTTCTTCCCCTTATTTTCCCTTCATTTTTCTCTCCATCTAAACGTATAAGAGAATTAAGTTAAGTAACTCAAAATTGTACAAAGTATTCACTCATTCATGTATATATAATAATGTCTGAATGATTAATTGGTAATTAACTACACACAAAAGAATGGAACGAAGGGCAGTTATTTTTCTGTTATCCCCTTCTTTCTTTGTTCATTTTTTTTAAATTAAATTTTTGGGTTCCAAAATTGAAGTCACCCATAAGTGCATATTAGAAGCTGTATGTAGAGGTAGGGTCATCTTCCATGAACCTCTAAGAAGTTTCAATGAAGATAGGCTTAGTTGGCCTCACATTCTCTAATAAACCCTTCTTTTGGAGCAAAACCATTATTTCAGACATCGTTGGCCTTGTTTCTGGAGATGGTTGGGTGCAAAGCAAAGCAATCTCTATGACTTTCTTAACTTCATCTGCATCATAATCATTTGGGTCCAAGGCATTGTCCACCAACTCTAAGTGCATGCCTCTCTCATATAGATTCCAAGCCTATCAAGTGGGATGAAAATGAAAACGAATAAGAGGGCAGAAAAGACAAAGCCAAGGTTAGGTTAAAATTTTTAAATATTTATTACTCTCTATAATCCAACATGTAAGAGCTAATTAGTTTTAAGTTGGTCTTAAATGTAAAATATCAATCCACTTTGTCTTCAAAATTTAAATTTTCTGTTAAGAGATAGTTCCAATGAAAGATTAAAAAGACTATTTTAATATAAATGGGAAAATCAACATGCATTTTTTATAAATAACTAATAATTTAATTAATTTAATTAATATCTATAAATTATTTATCTAGCTCATATATTTAGGACTAAATGGAGTATTAGATTCTTTGATAAAGAAGGAATGGCTTTTTCCAAAAATTACTTGAGATAACATGTTTAAAAGCCCTTTATATCTCTAAGTTCTCAAAATAAAAGGCTATCTATTTAAATATAGTCATGAGAGTTTTCTCACTCTTTGGAGGAGGTATTCGCCTTCATCGTCACCATCAACCTTTAAGTTATTGCAATTTTCACCACAGATGATTTCTAACACTACAACACCATAGCTATAAATATCAACTTTCTCTGATAATTGGCCATAAATTGCGTACTCTGGTGGTGTGTATCCTCTAAAAAAAATTAATGTATATGTATAAGTTAATGAATTAGAATAACATATATAAAACAAAAAATATAAATATTCATATATTACAAATTCTAAAATAGCTATATGCAAGATAAAGCGTTGTGTTATGTTTGACATAGGTATGAATTCTTTCTTGAAGTATATATTCATGCTAATAGAGTTTATCAATGCCTCGGCCAATCCATGTACCGTAATTGTAGTTAAGAGAATTCAAAACTAAATCAAACAAAAATATTGATTTCAACTTACAATGTTCCGGCGAATCTTGTACTAAGATGAGTTTTATCTTCAGGTATAAGTTTGGCCAATCCAAAATCAGCAATTCTAGGTTGTAGATCATCATCCAAGAGAATATTGTGAGTCTTTATATCTCTATGTATAATACGAACATGGAATTCTTCATGTAGATAAGTCAAACCCCTTGCTATTCCTAAAATGACTTCATATCGTTGCTTCCAATTGAGATATCCTTTCTTTTCACCTACTTCCCAAGTTCACAAAATTTGAAAATATGTTCACATCTTATAATGTAGTTAGGAAGCAAAACAGATAATGCATAAAGTAGAATTGTATATGATTAAGTTGTGTGTAATGAATAAATAAGATTACCGTATAAGTATATGTCAAGACTCTTGTTCTTCATGTATTCGTAAACAAGGATTCTGTTATGGCCTTGACTACAACATCCCAGGAGTCGAACAAGATTCCGATGATGAACATTACTTATAAGCTTCACTTCGCTTTCAAATTCTTCATCTATCTTGTTGAAGTAGTTTAAAGTTAATTTCTTAATTGCAACTGTTTTCCCATTGGACAAAGTGCCCTGCATTGTTAAGAATTTCAATCATCAGATTATTATTAATCCTTAATATAACATATATTTAGGGAGTTGATTTTAATTTTAAATATAAGATATAGTTATCATATTTGTCAATCATTTCCTAATTTTCCCTATTGATACTCATTCTACCATAATCAAAGAGTAGAGAAAAAGAGAGAATTAATAGAGATAAATAGGATGTTTTAGAAAATACATGTCATATTAACTAACTTCCTTAATCTAATTAAATTAAGTAAATATATCTTATATTAATGACCGGAAGAGTATAACTTTTTGACATACTATATAAACTTCACTTTGAGACATACTTATTGAAATATTAAAACTCAAAAAATAATTACTACCTCCATTCTTTAATATAAGATCCGTTGTAATGAAAGGATTGAACTATATATAAAATGTATTTTATATCAATGATTGAAGGTAATATATACATACCTTGTATACAGCACCAAATCCACCTTCTCCTATTTTATTTTCTTTACTAAAATTCTTGGTTGCGGTCTTCAAAACATAGTAACTAAAAGTAACTGGGCCTTTTAGCTTGCTTGCTCCAGGTATATCTCCTGACACACACACACGGAAAACGTTAGCCAAAGTCTCTTTTCATAAATTAAAACAACCAATAGTTGAATAATATTTAAATTAATGCATAATAATCAAAGACTCTTTCAGTTGTCTATTACCTCTAGGAACACCGATCATCTTAGGGTTTTTTCGTCGCCTAATAATAATGAAGGCAAATAATGCAATGAGGATCAAAGCCAGAGATACACCTGCAACGACTCCACCAATAATGATTCCCTTATTGCTTGAACCTGCAACACAAGAAAAAAAAAGAATATAATATATTTTCATATAATTAGAAAGATATGTGTACATAACATGTCAAATTATACACACAATCAATTTAAAATTTGTCATGTCGTAGATTACATATTTCAATGTCGTCGACACTAATTGTAGTATATAACGGTCATATCAAACAAATAAATATTCAAATTAACTAGGATAAATTTAGATCCATTTTTATAAATGTTCGGAACAAAAGTTTTCAATCGACGCATTAATTAATGCAACATAATCATCTTTATTAAATTAACCATGTGATGTTTTTTTATTTTTTTTTATTACATCCATGTGATGCTTTATTCAAACAAATATAATGTGTTGTTGATTAGTAAATTAAAATGAAAAATAGCAAATATTTTTTAAAATGCACCTTAGTTCTGCTCCACTAAAAAAAATATATCCATGTCTAATCAAGAACTAAAAGAAGACATATAGATTAATACATTATTCTTTTTTTTTCCTTAATACAAGGGTCACTCAAACCTTGCAAAGAAATATATTTCTCCCCCTGGTCTTTTTTATAAGATACAAAAAAACTGAATTACATAGATAACAAGTTGGTTAAAATTGGTTAAAGATAATAAATATGTGAAGACATAACTTATTTAAAAAAGTACAATTATTTATGAGAAGAGAGAGAAAGAGCACTACAGAATGAGCAAATACAAACTAATGCAGTGAGACTAACAAATAATTAATGAGGCAAAAATTCTCTTGTATATATAGAAGAGAATGGAATATTATTTAGCAATACATGACTCATTACATCAATCTATTACTCTCTTCACTCCTTAATATAAGACATATTTACCTAATATAATTAGATTAAGGAAATTAGTTAAGTTAGTTAATGCGGTATTTTTTTTAAAGCATCATAATCATCTTCCTTAGTTCTCTCCATTTCTCTCTTACTTGATTATTTGAGCGAGCATCAGTATAGGTAAATTAGAAAAAAAATGACAAATATGATAAATAATTCTTATATTAAAGATCAAGATCAACCCCCAATTACGTCATATATGAGGAACAAGAGGAAGTATATTATATTAAAAGAAAATTGCTAATTGCAGTATATAAATTTGTGCGATAACATATCATTGATCTGTAAAAGGGGGTTACCTTGTGTTTTCAAGGGTGTGATATTGATGGTCTGGTTATCAGGAAAGAAGGAAGAGGTGGAGAATCTCAAGAAACAACCATTAGAGGAAGCCCTACCATCTGAACTGGAAAGACAAGTCTGCATATTGTTGTACTGAGAATTCAAGCAATCCTCGCAGTTACTTTGTGTGATAGTTTCAATGCATTGAGCAAAAGCATAGATAGTGGGACCATTATTATTATTATTAGGCACTCGAGTCTTTGTAGCTACAGAGAAGCCAGAGATTGTGGGTGTTGCTCTTTGGAGATTCATCAAGACTTGTTGTGCTTCTGTGGTAAATGCATTTACTTCTCCTGTCGTCTGATTCCCACACGATGTGATGTTGAAACCTTGCGTCGTCTCTTCAAAGAAACTACTGCTAATATCAAACCTTAAGACACACAAAAAACAAGAGTATCCCCAATCATTTTTCCAAGTTCAATATATGTGTGTCAGAGAGAATGATAATTTTGCACAAGAAGATGAACTTTGCACCTTTTTCTTTACTATCAATTTGGAATATATAAGTGAATAGTTTATTGATTTCTATTTCTCACCTATAAGAAAAAAATAGAAATGGGAAAAATGCTTCTCACCTAACGTTAAAAATTTCTTAGTGAATAACCTATATTTATGATAAAAAGTTGAAAAAAAATGCACCTTTTAGTTCTCTAATGTAATACAAAATTTTCATTTGATCACTTAAATTTTTAAAGTATCATTTTAGTCTTCTACCCCTGTTACTATTAATCTCAAATGATGGTTTAGTTTTTGCCTTATTAATAAATCTAATGGAATGACTGAAAAGATATTATGGAATAAAAAAATCATATGAATTAAGTTGACCGTTTTTTGTTTTTGATACACATATATATACATACATACATATATGATATCAAACTTTGAATAAAGGGTTAATGTGTAAAAATACACACAAGCTTCTCACAAAAAGTGATTCCAATACCTTTTTTTTTTTTTAAGGAAAAAAATAACTATATAGTTCCAAAACAGGTACAAAAGTCACATTTTCTATTAGTGGTAGATCAGTAGATGACACATTAGTTTTGCCAGCTGGAGTGACTGCTCTTTGACCTATGTATACGTGGCAGTTGGACCTGAAATTGTCCATCAAACTCGAGATTGGGCATCTTCCAAGACAATGCACATACCTGGAATACGATGAAGGAGAGGAAACAGAGGCGGATCGCTAGAGAAGGGGCTAAATGAAATTGTCAAAAGCCGTATTTCAGGCAATTCGAAGATATAAAAAAGTGACATGCGTAATTGATCGAAGGCCTTGGGATGCTTAAACACGATATGTTGCATTTCATATTCAGAATTATGGGATTCTGAATGATTGCTCAAATCAAATGATAGGGTCATATAAAAAAAACACAACAACAACATATATGTATATTCAGTAAGTAATTTCCATCAAGGGAAAGAAATTTCCAATGGAAAAAAGAAAAGAAAAGAGCCAAATCACACTGAACCTTCATTTGGATATTATACATACCCATTTTTTCACATTGATCTATGTCGATGCATATTAGCCCATCACTTCATGGTTTTCAAGCAAATTTCCAGGAGAAACAAGAAGCGAAGAATCCCCAAAGAAGAGATAAAAAAAAAGAGACCATTTTCGCTTTGAATTCAACTCCGCATGTACTTATTAAACCCTTTGCAAACCCATAGCCAAATTACAAGTAGCATCGCGCAAACAAATATGTCGAACAATAGCACCACCCACACATATTTCTTCCATATCACGGTATTACCCAGAATCCGAATCAGAATCGGAGTCGAATAGCTCGTCAGGCTATGAGTTTCCACCGATAGGACCGTGGGAGTCGCCGGAGAACACTTGCTTCCTGTCGGACGAAGGATTGAGATAGCATTAGACGGTGGGAAGAAAATAGCTATGGAGAACGCTTGCTTCTCTCGGTTCTAATGGAGGTTTAATTCATTGGGTCTGGTTGGTGTTGAAAATCCGAGACCCAACCACATACTCATAGGTCAAAGAGTAATAAATCCAGCATTTATCACTAATTAACAGAAAATGTCACTTTTGTACTAATTTTATAATCACATAGTTATTTTTACTCTTAAAAAAACATTCAGTCTATAGCGTACTTTTATAAAAAAAAAATCATCTATTTTTATACCTTAACCTTAAATAAATCATAGAAAACATTCTTTGCTTAGGGGTTATGCCGTTATATATGGGGTTATATATAATGACCGACATACCACTTTTGAAAATAGTCATAATGATTGAGTTTTTTGAAAGTAATAAAATGTATTTTCAAAATGTTATCAACTTCCATGGTTGACTTGGTAATACCTGAGGAAGCACCCGTCGTAGACAACATGGGCACCGGAGGTCCCTGCGGGGCATCGCCGGATTAGCTCAGCAGCCGCATCGAGGCACGCGACACAGTCCACGGCAGAGAGGTAGTTTCTGCATTGAAAAAGCGTGGCGACGGGGTTTCCTCCATTGCCTTGCTGTGAGGTGACCAAGTGCTTATTCTGGACAGTACTGATCTTCTCTTTGATGTCTTGCAACGTTGCGTTTAGGTTTTGATTGAAGACGGTGACGTTAGAGTCTTGGAATACATTGGAAATCAAGTATGCGTTACACACACTCTTGAGAAGATGGGTCTGTGGCTCTGAAACGACGCCGTTAAGGATCCCGAGTGAGAAGAATATGAATAAGGGAACAAGAAGATTACGAGGTTGCAGCATTGATGTATCTGATTGGTGGCTCTGTAAAGAGAGAGAGGTGAGGATGAAGAAGGAAGGAGAGAGAAAGCGTACGTCGTCTAACGAAACAAAGGTGTAGTGCTTGAAAATTGAAAGGACGAAGGGAATGGGGTTTTTTATGCTTTAGTGCCGCAATTAATGATAAGATTTGGACATAAATTCAAGGGAAAATCCGCCAGCGTAGAGATGTAATCACAAAAAATTATATAATAAATAAACAATATGTAATGACAAATTCAGGCTTTGTAAAGATGCTGTAGATATTAACCCTTTATGAATGGTAAGCTTTTCAGCCACGACTCATAGTATCACTAAAAGTCATCATTCAAAGTGCATTTTTTTGTAGTGACTAGAAATTTAGTGTATTTTTAGTCTTGTGACTCTAACAAAGTTAGTTTTATTATTAACAAATTGTTACTTGAGGTTATAAGTAGCTTCATCCCCTAAAAAAGAGAACACATATTTAAATTTCGAGAAGCGTATTTATTAAAAAAAGGTAAAAACTCTTTATGCTCTTAATGTGAAAAGAAGAAACATTAATCAAATAAAAAAAATTAGTTACAATTAAAAACTGAACAGGAACTTCATAAAATTAAATTAGGAAATTTAGTTTTATTCCCTTAATTAGTATTAATAATTTATTTATAGTTTAACTTTTCTAAAGTGCTCGGCCATATCCGGATTCATTCAGGAGGAGGTATATGTAATTTGAGCCGCCTTTGTTGAGCTGAATGACCAGAAGCCCTAAATTCAAAGTTTTTTTAAAAAAAAAATTTCCAACTTTTCAAATCAGAAATTCTTATCTATATATAAATATTATTTTTAAATCGATGGAAAGCCGCCCTATTTAAAAATTATTAATTTTTGGGGGCATTTAATTCTTCATAAAAAATTTGGCCAAAAAAAATCAAATAAGATTTAGTAGAAGGTATCATCCATATATAATAATATAAAAAGATACACCAAAATAATAACCTAAGACAAGCTGCACCGTACCGTTAATATATACATTCATATGTATATCATTTGTTTTCCTCAAAGAACCAGATATAGTAAAATATAATTTGTCATCTAAAGAATCAAATATCACTTAGATTTTCATTATTTTCCGTGGATATCCCTCTCATCTCCCATCATATTTTTTTTTTTTTGATGAAATGAAAATGATCATATACTTAAGATGTATAATCAGTTAATTACTACGATAAAATTCAACATTTTGAAGAATACTACACACTTGAAAGAAACGAGGGTGAAGAGTAAAATATTTTTTTCTTAATAGTCAACCAAATGTCATATCACATACGTACGATAAGAATTGTAGCAACCAAAAAATAGAAAATAACATGGCATATAAACCAACCTTCACGATACCTTTTAGGTTAATTACTAAATATAATTAAGTAAAATAAACATCTAATATCCTCATGAATTGAATCATAGCCACCAATACATAGGAATCCTGGCCTCGAAATGGATGAAACTGAGCTTTCTGATCTCACCACTAACAGCAAACTGTCTCCCTTCCTTCCTTTATTAATCCCACTCCTCTAATTCTGAGCTATAATTATAGGAGAAGTATGTGATCATTTTATCAGAAAATTAATAAGACAAATCAGATGGATAATGGAGTTGTTCTTGTTTCTCCACATTTCATCATTTTCAGATTCTTGAAGGATGCAATAGCAATATTGATATATGAAAAGGATCGCGATGCAATATAAGAAAAGCCTGGTATGTCCCACGCGCTTTTAATTTAAATTGTGAGTGTGGTCCATGGAATGCTCGCCGGCCCGCTGTCTCTAGAGTCTAGAGTCAAGCAGGAATGATTTGATACAGAAAATTAATTATTGAGAGATAGCCCATCACTATTTAATATAAAATATATTTATGTAATTTAATTATATTAAAAAAATTAATTAAGTTAGTTAATATAATATATATTTTTTAAAATATTCTAGTCAGAATCCTTAATTCTCTCATTCTCTCTCATCATGTATTATTATTGAGAGAGCATCAATAGGGATAAATTAGAAAAAGATTGACAAATATTAAAATTGTCTTACATTTAGGACAAAGATTAACTCCCTAAATATATTTTATATTAAGGACTGTAGGAGTATTTATATATATATATAAATTAAATATTCTTAAAGGAGAAAACCTATTTAAAACTACTTGAAATAAAAAATATATATCAAATCATGTTGACAAATCCAACAAATCCCTAATTGATTATCTAATTTAGGATTTATGATTGTTAGGTACATTTCAAAGTGAAAGGCAATATGGTATAATATTCAACATTCATAAATGGGTCAATGAACTAATTAGGATCTACTGAAATTGTCCTGATCTAGGACATTCGTCAATTTCAAGTAGCTTCAAATGAGTTTTTTCCTTCTTATAATGTTATGTTATTTTGTAAAATATTTTTAATATGAAAATTAATAAACTATGTATTCTAAAATAAAATTTATATGTAATGAGAATAAAATTTATACAATAATAAATAAAGGATAAAATTATATACTAAGATGGACTTTATCAAATGATTTATAAATATGATTAAAATAATTCTCTCCCTCCTAACATTGACCACTAGGTATGACCGATTGCTATAGCTCAAACAGTGCCCTTGTTTTTAGAGCAAACAGTGTGAAAAGCATAATTTGGAAATCACGGCCATGAGGTGGCAAGGGAGTCGTTTTCTAGCGTGCCAATTGGGGAAGGGGGATATATATGGATATATATCTTTATTGACTCATTCTTACAAGTTACAACTAATTATTTGTATGCTTTTGGACTTATTTTTTTCTTAATTAATTTGAAAAAATATTATATCAACATTTCATAGAGTCATGCATGATGATACTAAATAATGAAATCTGTTAATGATTGTATCAACTTGCAATATTCATATATAGTAGAAGACTCAAATGAAAAATGAGAAGTTAGAATCATGAAATGGTCCACCTAAATTTTGATTAGGTAACATATATACATAAAGTAAGGACGTACAAATTGTTGCAATTAATTTTAGAATCTAATTTATATTAATTAAATATAGACTATATTAAACAAAACTCCTCTAAATTTTGAATTATATATACACAAATAAATCTCTTAATATTTAAAACTTAAAACCACTCTACATTTTCCATTTAACTTTATTACTATTTTCTTTTTTTTGGTATATGTAACTCCCTATACAAGCTTTGAGTTATATGCATATAATACTTAAGCTTGGTGTGCATTATTCATGGACATTGGGTAATTAGGCACTTATAAGTACCTGGGCGTTAATATACAGAGTTGCTTCCAAATTCTCCAAACTTGGAATTCTGTCTCTTGTATATTATCTCAGGCGTTTTGATTAACTTGGATCAAAACTACAGTTGCTTAAACGTTAAATCATCTGCTGGCGTTCTTGAAAGTTGAAATTAAGTGGTCTTCAATGATCCAAACTTTGTGTGGAATGGCTTTAGGTCATCAAAATTGACTTTCTAAATCCAAAAAAGCTAGTTAAGATCCAAAATAATGTTTGGCACGGTAGATTTGTGGACAAATATCTTTTTGGCCTAAAGCCAAGATAAAGCCAAAGCTAGTTTTTGGAGTTTTGTTAACCTCGCAAAATTCATGTCATTTCAGCATATTCGCTTTTAATTTCTCACATAGGTAAATTCATACATATTTGGGGATACATGCAAGAAAAATGTGCTTAGTTGATATTTGGGGCAAAGGGATAGAATTCTTGATTTGAGTGTGAATATTTTGTCATATTTCATCAACTTTGACTTTTATAGACTTTCTTGTGTTGATATATAAGTTGTCATGTGAGCCACATGTGGAGCCATTTGAAGCGAAAATCTACTATTAAGAAGTTGAAAATGAGTTTAGAAAGTCAAGACACCATGACGAAACAAGAAAAGATGAGAGAAGAAGAAGAGGAGCTCTTAGCCTCAATCAAAACATTTTTTGGTCTCAACCAAAGACAAGACAGAAAGTTCTTAGCCTCAGCCAAAGACACAAGCAAAAAGCCATTGACCATAGCCAGCGATTGAGACAGAGAACTCTTGGTTGCAGCTAAAGCTTGTCTTGGTTGCAGCCAACGAGAAATAATAAAGCTGTGTGTTTTGAGGTCAGAACTGATTATAGGGCTTTAAATAGTGAAAAATCATGAATAGCAGCGTCATTCTAGACTTTGGGGGAGATTTTGGAGGGCTTCACTACTATAAAAAGTACTTTTAACATCACTAATTAACGTTCTTTTTTAAAAAAACAGAAGTTAAAAAGGAGGCAGTAGCATTTTTTAAATTTTGGCTTGTCTTTTAATGACTTTTTTTTGAAAAACTTTCAACGACTATTTTTCAAAAACAGTGGCAGAATGTGACTTTCTACGACTATTTTAAAAAACAGTCATTGAAAATTATATATTATAATATTCCCAACCCAGATCTGTTTTAATTTCAATCATATCTCATCTCCTAGTCATGTCTCTCCCTCTCAGATCCACCTCTAAGCCCTAGTCCAACCTCCAATCACATCATTTGGCCCCCTCTCCAACCCTAGACACGACCTCCGGCCTATTCTCTGACCCCAATCGTGACCTTCACCCTCCTCTCTGCCAAGGTTATCTCTACCCCTTTCCTCCTCGGCCTCACTCCGATAATTAGGAACATGCTCAGTCCATGCTCAAGAGTATGATGTGCATGGATCTTTAGCACTTCCAGTCTTTGAGCAAAGTAGCAACATGTACTTGTGTGTTATTGAGGTTGTAATGATAGCTCAGAAGATTAAGTATTTCCCTGAGCTTGAGAGTATTTGCAAAGCACTTGAGGTTTTTCTCCTTGCCTTTTTATATTTAATTTTGTTTGGTCATCATTTTTGGAAGTTGAATGGCAATTATATTTGGGGTTTATTGGCTGAAACGAAAAGTCTAAAATTTTGTTTGAATGTTGCTCGTTGGAAAGGATTTTTTTTTTATTTTTGCCAATTCGTTGGAAAGGATTTAAAGTTAGGAATTTTTTTTTTTTTTTTTTGCCAATTCATTGGAAATGATTTAAAGTTAGCATTTGTATTGTATGTGAGTGTGGCAACTAGTGCAAATTTTTAATGCTTAAAAGAAATATATAACTATAGTTATAGTTGATAGTTATTCATTATAGAACTTCAAGTGACGATGTTTGCCATAAGTGACCTTCGTATTTGTAGATGTAATCCAAATATTTAATTTCCTATTTCACACTTGAAATATATGTTAATTGATGTTTAAGCATAGTGTCAAGTGAAAACATAATAGATAAATAATATTTAACCATATTCGGATTGTTCTCTGTAACTCTGTAACTTGTTCTGGTTCAGTGACTGATGAACTCAAGTTCTTGCTGTAAACTCAAGTTCTCATTGCACACTTGAGTTCCCACCAATTATGTATGTCTGAGCAGTGTTAAACTTCAAATGGTTTCTAGAGATTGTGTGAAGAATTTTTCTCCAGACTCGAGTTCTTAATCCAA
Source organism: Albizia julibrissin (assembly GCA_037074505.1). NCBI lineage: Eukaryota > Viridiplantae > Streptophyta > Magnoliopsida > Fabales > Fabaceae > Albizia > Albizia julibrissin. Next base: position 35,998,229 of record CM073483.1, on the reverse strand, counting down.
ACTCAAGTTTATTTTCTATTTTTCAAAGTCTCGACTCGAGTTTTTCACATAAACTCAAGTTTTAGTGTTGTCAACTTCTCTTCAATTTGTCCCTGTCAAGAACTTGTGACAATTTATTTCGCAAACTCGAGTTTTTTCCTGACCAGAACTCGAGTTCTGCTACCAAACTCGAATTCTCCCCATACTTCAAGTTTCTGACTAAGATTTTGATTAAAACTTGCTGGGAGTTCAACTTGCCAACTTGAGTTTCTTTTTCACAAGAACTCGAGTTTTTCTTCCAAACTCGAGTTATCCAAGTAGTTCAAAATTCTGATTAACTCTTCTGGATAAAACTTGTGAAAGTTAAAATGCCAACTCGAGTTCCTTTCTTACCATAACTCGAGTTTTGATCTAAAACTCGAATTCTCCAAGTATTGCAAGATTTTGAACAAGTCTCTGGATAAAACTCGCGGAAGTGCAAATGCCAACTCGAGTTCATCTTAGGCCAAAACTCAAGTTCTATCCCCAAAACTTGAGTTCTGAACAAAATTTTTTTTATAAAAAAAAGGTTACAACGACTGTTTTTGCAAAAACAGTCGTTGTAAGTAAGAGACTTACAACGACTATTTTAAAACAGTCATCTATTTTAAAACTTTCAATGACACTCACATTCATGTCCCCCTGAAAACGGTTGTCTAAAGGGCATAAAAACAGACGTTAAAAGTCCCTTCGTAGTAGTGATTGCTCTGATAGGGTTTGGTGCTTGGAATTGGAGATTAATCTAGGAGTTAAATATTTGAGCTTCCCCTTTGGTTTTTACTCTCCATCTTCTATTTCTTCCTTATGTTTTGTTATTTTTCTAGTTTATCCCTATTTTCTCATGGGTTTTATGAACATGTATAGCTAGAGCTTTGATTCTATGATTATTTTGAATCTTTGTATGGATTAAGTACTCATTTCCCCTTTATATTTGTAATTAATGATTAAATTATATTGATTTTTTACTCTTTGCTTAATGGTTCTTGTTGATTGGGTACCAATGAGATTGTTGGGTTCATTTTATTGATGCTTAAAAGAGTTAGGTTGAGTGTAGAACTTGGGTTTCATCATGTAAGAACTTGAAATTTGTGAGTTGAATGGATGGTTTTGTTAATCAGATAGATATACTCATTAACCTCACGTGGTCATATAGGATTTGCAACAAAAATTGGAGGTTTAATTAATTAATTAAGAGATTAAGGAATTAATTAAACTAAAAACCTATTTGAAGACTAGACAGGACACTTATAGGCAAATTTTGTAGGGATTTGATTGAGTACTTTTGAAATACAAATGGTGATAAATAATCCTAGGTCTTATTTTATCCTTGGAGTCCATAAATCACTATTTTTTATTTTTTTTCTAATTTTAGAATTGATTTATCATCACTCTTGATATTTATATAACTCAAATTAGGCAAAAGTGTGATAATCAATACTTGACCGAGTTTGGAACTAAATCCTTGTAAAAATGATGCTCTACTTACAACTTTATTACTTAACATGACCTATGCACTTGCGGTGCAAACAGCTTCTGACTTTTGGCTTTCAACTTTTCTTTATATTTGAAACTTTTGAAATAATCTTTTTAATATATTATATAAACAAGTTTATGTCAAACTAACTTTTTTTATAAAAGAATATCCAAACATAAATCACACTACAGTAGTTGATTTTTACCTAACTTTAATTTACAAAATACAGTTAAAAATTAAAAAAAAAAGTCACTTCTACATACATCAATACAAACAACACTATTTGCGAAGGCGAAAGAGCTCATTTAAAGAAATCGAAAGTTTTACGTCAGTCTCTGTGAATGTGAGGATATGATTTTTCTTTTACTTTTTTTTTTTTTGGGAGGTGGGGTTAATCCAATTGTGATAGGCATCTTTTTAAGGGAGGCCAAGGGTTATCCTGAAAATGTAAGGGAATTTTAAAATCTAGGTAATTGGGTGAGCCGGATCTTAATTAAGTCACTAAAACATAAAAAGAATTAGTATGAAATTTTTAATCACTAAAATTAGTAGCACTAGGTGAATTTTCATCGTTAATTAATTAGTGACAATAATTTTCTAACAGAAAAGTTTCATTGTTAAATTAATTAGTGACAAAAATTTCATCACTAGTTTATTTTTTTTTCTTTTTTAGTGAGTGACGAATTGGATATGGCCATAATATACCAATCAACCACCATCTATGGTGTCATGTGTTGCCTTCTCCATCACATGAGGTTCGTGCGGTATCTAATTTGATCAGACATAACAGGGAGAGCTGGAATTTTCTCCTTATTATATAGATTTTGTACTTTTTCATTATAATATATATTAAAGAGGGAAAAAGTTAAAAAGTTATTAAATTTTAAGACAAGTTAATGAAGTTTAAGGTTTTCTTAGTTCCAATGTAGCATGTTTGAAGAAACTTATAAATTAAATAAGACTAGATAATTAAAAAGGAAAAAATACATATTTAGTGCTCCAACTTTATACAAAGTTTCAATTTGGTTCCTTAATTTTAAAAAGTATGTTTTCAGTCATTTGACCTTGACATTAGTATAAAATGATGATTTTTGTAACAATCATTGTTATTTTAAAAATTGAACTTGATATATGAGCATTTGAAAATGTTTTTTCAACATTTAAAATTTTAATATCAGCATTTTTCTTAACAGCGTTAAGATTAAAGGATTAAAAAATATTTTATAAAGTTAATGGACTAAAAATAACCTTGCATGAAGTTAAAGGGCTAAATGCTTACTTTTTTGCCAATTAACAAAATATATACATATACCAATGACATCCTGAAGGGGTTGTCCTGTGTCCCGTCTTGGTCTCTTTTGTCTCGTCTTGTCACAATATAATTGTGATCGAGCCGGGCTAAGCAAATGAGTCCGACATAAACAACCCTAATGTTAATGATTTGGATTAATATGTAAGTTTTAAAAATAAAAAATGAATTTAGGTAATTAAGACAAAATATAAAAGTGGTTAGAGTATTTTACTCATAAAATTAATAAGTGGGGCCATTTATTGTTCATTTATTTTTTTAATACTTAATTTATTTTCTTTTTCGAATTTTGCATGCTTTTGAAATTATATAAAAATAAAATGATGTATCAAAAGATATAAAAATAAAAGGACGAACACGTGTTATTACTACTAATTGATAATTGATTTTTTTAGTTAAACAATTACTTCTTTTATTTTTATTTTTTGTGAAAAAGGAAAAGTAGGATAAATTGCCTAAATAAAAGAAAAAGAAAAAGGAAAACTCATAAATTTTGAGCCATATGTGCAAAGAATATATCTCCCCTCCTAAGTTTGGGAAACAACCAAACCGTGATTTTGAAAGCCTTTTTTCTATAAATTGAGACAAAACTCTTATTACATGCTTACTTCATAAATTATAAAAACACTTTTAAAAAAATAAAACAAACGTGAACTTGGTAAAAAAAACTTTAACCTTCAAAATTTGTGCAAATAGCATCCTGTGTCATTTGTTAGTCCCTTATTTCAGTAATAGACATACTAGCAAGTCCCTTTTTGTTTTTGGAATAATAGGGGGCCAAAGCCCAATAACATTATAAGTCCCCTTTAAATTTTTTTTTTGGTGTAAAAAAAGACTTAAAATTTGAGCTATATACAAATAATCTCTCAAAGTAGTTAAGCGTTAAATATAGGTAAACTTTGTACCATCATATTACATTTTATAAGTTAAATAATATATAAATTAATCAAAAGAGACTCATTAGCATAAATTTAAAAATTTATGGGCTTCCTTGTCCAGCTTTAAAGTTTAAGAAAATTATATTATTTACATATAACACGAAATTAAGAAATGGTTGTGTATAATTTGATTAGCCAAATATATATATATATATATGGTTAACTAACTATTCACATCGCAATCGCACGGATCATATCAAGTAATAAAGTGAAAAGTAAAATATCGTTCTCATAAGAATTTAATTTAAAAAATAGTCAAGTATTGATTATCACACTTTTGCCTAATTTGAGTGATACAGATATCAAGAGTGAAAGGAAAATCATTTTAAAATTAAAAAAAATAAAAACAAATGATTTATGAACTTCAAGGGTAAAAGTGGGGCCTAGGATTATTTATCCCACTTATATTTCAAAACATTCAATTAACCTCCTTTCAAAGATGCTCTTAATGAATATATGTGTTAGTCCATGATTTAAAATATATTTGCAAAAGCTCTATCAAGTCAAGAATAAGTGTTTAATTTCATAAATTGCTCAATATCTTGTTATAATTAATGAAATCCAAATTTCAAGCACCAATCCTAATGTGACTATGCAAGGTTGACGAGTATATGTCTATCTTGCTAACAAAACCATCCATTCATCATGCAAACTTTGAGTTCTTATACAATTTTACCCAAATTCTGCACTCAACCTAACCATTTCAAGTATCAATTAAGTGAACAAAATATTTAAATGATAATCAAGCACTTAGAAGCATTATAAAAAGAGAAAAAAAAAGCACATATATATCTTTAATCACAAAAACAAAAGAGTCATCAAGGGTTATGTTAATCCATAAAAGGGATTAAAATAATCCTAGAATCAAAGCATTTGCTACATATATTCATAAAACGCAAGAGAAAATACATATAAGCCAGCAAAATCAAAGAACATTAGTAAGGAAAGCGAGATGGAAAAAATAAACCAAGAGAGGAGAAGCTCAAATCTTCAATTCCTAGTTCAATCTCCACTTGAAGACCCAAACCCTAGGAAACCAAAGCTCCAAATTGCTCCCAAAAAGTCCAGAATGTTGATCTCCAACGAGTTCTTGCCTTAAAAACACAAAACCCTCAATTTTTTCCCTCTTTAATAGTACTATGCATGTTACTGTCAGCGATTCGGCTGTGACCGAACTGTTTTGAGCAAGGAACAAAAAATCGGACCGGGCAATGAACTGGTCACAGCACTGGTTTGAGGGTTAATGGTTCAACCGGGGTCGGACCAGTGGTCGAACCGGTCATATTAAAATATTATAATTTATTAATGGTAATATATATATTAATATATTTTTAAATTTCCATAGATTAAAATAAAAATCTTTAGGAAAAAAATGCTTAAAATATATTAGTATTAGTTATAGTGCCTATATTTATATAATGACATCTCTTTTCCTATAATTAATTAATTATTATATCCTCTCAAAATCATTTTTTTTAGATTTGTTTTTTTTTTACTTACTTTTCTTTTCATCTTGGTCTTCAAACTTTCATTTTTCCCTAAAAAATAATGCCTAATAGTAGGTAGAGGAATAAAAAAATGTATTTTATAAATAAAAAAAAGGCAAACCGGTCGAACCACCGGTTCACCGGTTTATACCATGAACCGGACTGGATCACCAGCCGGTCACCGGTTGAACCGGCCGGTCCGGTCCGATTTTTTTTTCAATGGTTTTGAGCCGTGATCGAGTTTGTCTCTATTTTTAATTTGGCTACAGCCAAGACAGAGTGCACTACAGCTCATTTTGCTTTTGGAAAATTGAGTTCTTCTACCTCAAATGAAGTGTTCTACTCATGATTTGGCCTCAACTTGTTCATCTTTGATTTTCATAATGCATTTCACAATCAGCTTTAATCTTCAAATGCTTCCGTAGCATTTCCAAGTGGCATTAAACATCTAATTCTTCTACCAAAATATTCCTTACAAAATAATAAACTTTATAAGCTCATAACTAACAAGGATGGAAGCTAAAATATGCACAATTAAGCAATAATGTGCAACCAAAAGCACCATGCAACATTTTCCTATCTTTGAGTATTCAAAATATGCACAATTGTATCAAAAATTGTATAAAACTCAAGGAAAATGTGCTGGAATAACATGAAATCCTAGAGGTAAACACTTACTATGTCATATTTGAGTATTGTCAACCCTAAGGATAAGTCTCCCAAAAGTATTTTCTACCTTTACACATATTCGAAGTTGAGAGTTTATATTTAAGCTGTCAAAGTCCTTGTCACTAAGACTAACATCTATTGATAAAAAAATTATATGTGGAGCTACAAATGAAGATTAGGAAAACAGTAGGGAGAGATAATGAAATAAAATCATAAACTTATAACTCCCTTTCCCTTAATTGCTTTAGGCTCAATATTTTTTTTTTCAAATTTCATTGAGATATTTACACCCAACAGATTTAGAAAATTTATTCAAAACTAAATATTCTTTGTCTCTATCTCTAACTATTTTTGGAAAAATAATAAATAAAAAATATACATGAAAACCGTGAAAGATTTTTGGACATTAATAGAATGGTGATATTAAATTATTAATGACGAGTGTTATTTCCGTGATATTTATATTGACTACGAAAATATGTATTGTTTAGATCAAGTTTCAAGAAAAACATAAAAAGGAATACTCAAAGTGAGAAGTTAGAAACATTTTTAAAAGGATATATGATATTCCAACTGACTTAGGCCATGGTTTTTGAAACAAATTTCAAACCATGACACTAATAGCCACTTGGTATATATTATCATCGAAAAAAACCACTTGATATTACGACCACTTTGTGTTCACATTCAAAAATCAAATAGTCAACATACTCACACAAGAGTGGCGGCAAATAACAATAATAGTCCCGCATGCACAATTGGAAGTCAATTATTAAAGTTATACCCAACTACTTTGCTTCTTTTTATAAGTTGAGTATAACTAATTCTCACATATTTAAAAAAGTTACTTAACTCATTAAATATATTTTAAATTGATAATTTTTTTTAATTTTAACTTCATTTATGATTAAGTATAAAAATTATTTTGTGCTTCACTTCTTTCATCTCTCCCAACGTTTAATAGGGGAAAAATTGTAACATTATTATTAAGCACTAACCGTGTGAATTTATAATAATGATCAAAAAATTTTATAAACTGAACTTGTAAAAATAACAAGAGTAGTATATCTTCTCATTGTAAAGGTAAGAGGTAGCACTATATTTATTTTAATTATAAATATAAGATTTTAATTTATTTTCTCAATCAAATTTATAAATTTTTTTCTAAATTTTTCTTTTCTTGTATGACTGACTAATCCGCAGACTAAAGTTAGGTTCGTGCATTATATATCAAGCCCAATTAGAAATGGTTCTCATAAAGATGATTGTAAATATATATTAAGATATTTTTTTCATCAAGTGATCGTAATATCCGATATAAATAATTAAAATGATACTTCAGTGCAACCAATACATTTTTTTTATATAAATAATTAATTTTCTTAATTTCTACAAAATTTCTATCCAACTCATACTTAGGACTACAACCAGTAATAATAGAAACCCATGCACTTGGCAGTCAGTCAATCATCAAAGTTCGGTCGCAGTCATAGTTGATCAGTACCTCAACTACTTTATTTGAATTGAATTTTGTTGGTAACTGAGTATAAATACACACACGCACATATATATATATATATATATATATACTTCTAACCCTATAATTTTCCAGTATATATCTTAGTTTCAAACACCATCTCTATTTATACTACAAAGATATATTCTCTCCTTCATCGTTCCTTCTTCTTCGTCCCCATTTCTCTCTCTCTCTCTCTCTCTCTCTCTCTCTCTCTCTCTATCTCTCTATCTTCTGCAACTAAGAGAGACATCATCATGAAACAAAAACCTTTCATCTTCTTATTGTTGAGCTTCATGATCTGGTCATCGTGGAGTCTAGACGGCGTCGTTTCAGACCCACAGACCAACTTTGTGAAAATAGGGTGCAGCCAATACAACGTCACTGATGTGAGCTTCTTCCATCGGAACCTAAACGCAACGTTTCGAGATCTGAGATCTCAGATCGGTAACCAAAGCAAACACTTCGCATCGGCGCAGGCGGTGAACGGTAACAACCCAGCTTATGGCCTCTTTCAGTGCAGAAACTATCTCTCCATCTCCGACTGTCTCAAGTGCTTCGATTTCGCTGCCGATCACATCCGTAACTGCTCCGTCGCCGCCACCGGTGCTCGCATCATCTACGAAGGCTGCTTCCTCAGGTACATATAGCCAACTTTGACTTTTCTTCTTAAAAAATCATTATCCGTTGTAGATCTATTATTTCAAAGTTTTTTGGGGGGCCTCAATCTAATATTTTAAAGTTATAATATAGAAAATAAAGAGAATAAATTAATTTTACGATCTTTATTAAAAAATGCATAATGATGAAGTAAAAGTAAAAGGGATGTGTTTTTTTATTTATATTATGAATGGAAGAAATAAATCAAATATACTTTTTTTTCTAAAATAAAAGATAATGTCCTTGTGTATTTTTGTAATAAACTAAGGGGAGTTATTTTTATTAAGATATTCTTTAGACGAGGAGAGAGAATGGCTATATTTAGACAAAAATTTATGTAAGGAAGGAAATTGTGATGTCAATATACCAATACCTATCAAATACATCAACACAAAACTTGTAACAAAATATTTTTGAATCATTAGAGTTTAGAAACAATAATTTGACATTTAAAATTAAATATTAAAATTAACTTGAAAATAAGCAAAATATAATTCAAAACTTATGATAATTTTTAAAATTGACTGATTTTCAGCGTCCGTAAGAGCTATATATTCATTTAGAAACGTATACACATAAATATATCAATAAGAAATTGTTAATAAAAAGGTATGAACAAATATAAAAAAAAATAATGGGAAATCATAATCATGCAGCTCATTGACAGATCTTCCAAGTAGGACCTACTTCCCAAATTAAATTTGGCAAACTGAACCCACTTGGAGTTGCCATTTTTTACCATCCAAGTACAGTAGTATTTTGTATTATTTTGTCCAAAAAAAAGGTATTTTGCATTGAATATGTTGACAGTGTGCATCTCTTACAATTAAATAATGTAGGAAATCTAAAAAAATTAATTACATTATCTAGACTTGTCCATGACTTGGTAACAGTGCAATTTATTAAAATTTTATATTCTCTATTAATAGTTATTGTTCAATATTAATTACATTGATATTAACATTCGATAGCACTTTCATTTTAAATTAATTTACTGAAGAGATCAATTTAAAAAATAATAATAATACGATATTTTGCAACCTAAGCCAATATTTCTTTTCAAGCGATAGTTATACCTTAGTTTCCAAATTAATTTGGCTTCTCGCATCTCCACGCAATCCATTTAAGAGAAATGGCCAATTGACCCACTTGGAGTTGCCAATTTTGACAATCAAATCATTTTGTATTAAATATGTTGACGATTTGCATTGAGTTCACAGCTCTAAATACCCATAATTTACAAAATAAAAATTATTTTTCCATACATTATACAAATTTTAAAGAATGAATTAAAGTTATACTATGCATGAATCTTAATTGATATTGAATATTGATCACACTGATATTGATATTTGACAATTCTTTAACTTGTATCAATTGGCTGAGAAGATCAAATTTAAAAGCAAATAATATTTCAAGTGATAGAAATTTATACCTATTAAAGATATTGAGTTATCATTAAACCATGAATGATTGCATTGATTATATAAAACAATTAGGCAGATATAACTTTTTGGATTTTCTAAATAATAAGAAACTAATTGTAAATAGTAATTTACCTTGAGCCATGATTGAACTTAGAACATGTATGATTTGCAGAAGTTAGTAATATAGCACATGGGCATTGACATTCTTTCTTCTTAGTCAAGTGATATATATTTGCAAGATAATCATTATAATATATAAATTTAAACTATATGTTGCATGATTGCATTTTAATTTTTTTTGTCCTATTTTTCTTATATTTTAATCCCCCACGGTTCTTACTTTTTTTAATTGATGACCCCTTGCAATGCGAAGGGATTGATCTAGCTTGTGGGGGAAAAAACACTTTGGGAACCAAAAAAAAAAACTTTTGGACTTTACAAAACAAAATATCTCTCATATATTTACCTTGCACGGCACAAAGATAATTTAAAATAAACTAAGCCAAACACCGACAAGGGCAAGCATCTTACCTCTAGTTGGAGACCAATAAGTTCTATCATAATGGACTAAGGCCTGTTTGGTTGAATTGCAGACCATTTTCGCAATGCAATGCAATTCAATGTAATAACCAAGTCAATCAGCCCCTTACAAATCAAAGAGGAGAACTGAAACAATGAAAATGAACATTAAGCCTATGTGCTTCTCTATCTAGTCAATTGGCACACTCATTGTCATTGACATAGGGAAAACGATGCAGTTAAATGTGTGAATTACATAAAATTAAACAAACAAAAAAAGTACATAGGGGAACAATCTTTTGAGAAGCTAACCTCGTTAAGTTCCAAGATATATGCTCTCAAGTTTACAGGCAACTTTGAATGAATCCTATCATATCTTTTTCAATGTACAAGGCATTTTATGAAGCTACCAACAATAACTTTTTATGCTCCCTTTTCTTGTGTTTTAATTCTCAAGGTACGAGAGCAGTGGCTTCTTTGACCAGAACACAGACGCTGGCAACAACATTGTGTGTGGGAACAAAGCAAAAAACTCCACTGAACTTGCTTCTACAGTGGAACAAGTGCTAACAAATCTGGGAACAGCAACACCGAGAATACCTGGTTACTATGCAGCCACTAAAACACCAGTGCCTAACAGTAATGGCTCAAGCATTTATGCCTTTGCTCAATGTCTTGAGACTCTCACTCAAAGTGGCTGCCAGGATTGCTTGAATACTGGCATAAAAAATTTCCAGATATGTCTTCCCAACTCAAATGCTAAGACTTACGATGCTGGTTGTTTCATGAGATACTCCACCACTGCTTTCTTCGCTGATAATCAAACCACTAATATCAAGCACTTCTTGAATCAAGGTAGGCCTAGAACTTACAAGCTTCAAATCAGATAGATTACATACTACCTCCAATCCTTAGTATAAGATCCACTTTGTAGTTCAATTTCTTTATTAAAGTTGATCTTATATTAAGGACCAAATGTATTATTTTGCATGCTCTTGGGTGATAGAAACTGTCTAGTCATATATAGGTTTACAGTTATTTGTTATACTTGTATTTGTTTATAATAAAAACTTGGAAATGGGCTCAACTTTCTTCTTGTGACTTGCAGGAGGTTCAAGCAAGAAGAAAGCCATTATTGGTGGAGTCGTTGGGGGTGCTTCTTTCATATTGATTCTCCTAGCATTATTTGCTTTGTACATACGGTCGGCATCGTCCAAAAGGAATCCTAGAGGCAAGATAACTGGGAAATTCTTCATTATTCAAGTTGGAATGAATTATTTGATGCTTTTAGTTTTACCCTTTTTACCAGAGGAAATGCTATGGTTTTAACATGAAGTGATGAAACCCTGACTGCTTTTCAGGTGACATTTTGGGAGCAACTGAGTTGAAAGGCCCTGTTAACTATAGGTACAAAGATCTAAAGGCTGCAACTAAAAATTTCAGTAAAGAAAATAAACTAGGAGAAGGAGGCTTTGGTGATGTGTACAAGGTAAACTTTCTAGAAATTCATTTTCAATATCATTTCTCAACAGAAGCTTGCTTTTAAGTGTATTGCATAGAAGTATTTTGTTTAGATTCAATCTGCCTAGGTTCATTAATAATATTTATCACGCATGATGCAAAGAGTTTCAGTGTTTCACTATACTACAGTAATTTTTTTGAATATATTTCATGCCTACGTGATGGTACTCTTTATAAGCAAGTGCTACAGTCTATAACTAGTCTTTGTTGAACAGGGCACCCTAAAAAATGGAAAAGTAGTCGCTGTCAAGAAATTAGCTCTGGGACAATCCAAACAGATGGAGAAAGACTTTGAGAGTGAAGTGAAGTTGATAAGTAATGTCCATCATAGGAATCTTGTTCGACTTCTGGGATGTTGTAGTAAAGGCCAAGAGAGATTCCTTGTTTATGAATACATGAAAAACAACAATGTTGGTCAATTCTTATTTGGTAGGCAAAATCAAAACTTGAATGAATTTACTTGATAGATTGAGAATCATCTTTAGTTCCTCTCTTTCTTGTTTGTTTCTAACTCTCTAAACTGTTGGAAATAGGTGAAAATAAAGGTTCCCTCAGTTGGAAGCAACGTTATAGTATAATCTTGGGCACAGCAAGGGGTTTGGCCTATCTACATGAGGAATTCCACGTTTGTATTATTCATAGAGATATAAAAACTAGCAATATCCTCATGGATGATGATTTCCAACCTAAAATTGCTGATTTTGGACTAGCAAGGCTTTTGCCAAAGGACCAATCTCATCTCAACACAAAATTTGCAGGAACAATGTAAGTAAAAGCATATGCAATTTATCATATCCTATTCACTTTTATTATTCACACAGAAACAAGAGATTATAAAAAATCATATATTGATAATATGGAACACTGTTATTAGACCTTTAGAACCTTTTCATTTTTGTTTTATTGTTTTGACAAAGCCCAAACATTTCAAGGAAGACATTGTACCCATTTATGACACATTCAAATTATGAAACAACACATGAAATTGCATATGAACATATCAAGTTTTATTTTATCAGTGTTCATACATGTTTCAATGTTCCCGTGTCCCATTTTCATATACATTGTAGTTTTGGTCCATTATGCCATAAATACTTTGTTTTTGTTAGGGGATACACAGCACCTGAATATGCAATGCATGGACAATTATCAGAAAAGGTTGATACTTATAGCTATGGTGTTGTACTTCTAGAAATCATAAGTGGACAAAAGAGTGGTGAATTGAAGATTGATGAAGCAAGTGAACTCCTCCTTCAAAGGGTAAGCAAATGGCCAGAACTAATATAATATAACAAATGAACTGTTTTGAAACACTTGACATTGCGGCAATGACATTTGTCTTAGAAAAATTATTCCACATGTTTGGGTTTTGGTAAAGTACTTGAGAGCAATAATCTAATAAATCTCAAGAAACTCTTATTTTCTTTGCTATATCACTTTGATCCTACTTGGCATTGGCAGGCTTGGAAACTGTACGACAGAGAAATGCACATAGAGTTTGTGGACAAAACCTTAGATCCAAGTGAGTATGATGCAGAAGAAGTAAAGAAAATCATAGAGATTGGATTGCTTTGCACCCAGGCATCTCCTGCTGCAAGGCCAACAATGTCTGAAATAGTTGTTATGCTCAAAAGCAAGGGCTTAATGGAGAACAAGAAACCCACTATGCCTGTCTATGTTGATCCTAATTTCAGGCCTAGAACAAACAGTTCTACGCCTAATGGCACATCTTCTTCACATGCTACCGTTTCCATTTCGAGTATATCAGGAAGATGATTGCATCATTCACGAACATGCAGTTTGGGGTCACTTGAAGTTTGAACCCAGAAAATAATAATGAATGAGAAGAAAACAGAGAAAGTGTTCTCCTTCATTCCGTTACTCAAGATTTGAGGACAATATAACATCAATTCTACAAGTAGGAAAGGTCGTGTGAAAGGGTGGCCACTCACTTTGAGCTATGGTGAAAAATAAATTAGTGAATGTATTGAAAGCCTTCTAATTTTGTGATAAAACACTAGAGGCTGTTTGGTAGGCGAACATGATATATAATGAAGAAAGAAAGAAAAACAAAAAAAAGTGATTTTATAGTTTGGAAATGTCTTTGGTGCCCCTGATTTTAAAAATAAATAATGATAACTAAAAGAAGTGGTTATCGCTATGTAATGATAACAGGAATATACTAAATTTTGCATATCCCATTTTTAGTGCAGTTGAAAAGAATGTGTTTCAATAGATTACACCAAACGCTCACTAATTGATAATCTTATCTATAAAAAAAGATAAATCTTCTACGTTGAGTTGATACACAAATCTTTATCCTATAGAATGAGCCTTATCGTAAATATAATTTAAAATTGTAAGAGTTTATATTACACATATTGTTTTATGTTGTATGCAATATGCTACTCATATCTATGGGTCTTAGAATAACATCTATACTCTAGAATTTGATCTTAGTTTGCAAAATTCAAAAGTTCACTCAAATTTCTATGCCAAAATTGATGTATTGACACGTGTTTGATTCTTTTCTGCCACTACTAATACCATGAACTTCATTTCGTTATCATAGTTCACTGACCACTCAAAATTCTCAAATAACTTTCCAAGATAAAAGCATTCTTACTTAGCTATTAGAATTCATGTCTTACAGCAGGAAGTATCAGGGTACTTTTGACATTAATCTGCTACCAAGTTCTCAATTCCTCCTTTTCAAAAGCCTAGGATGGATATAACCTTGATAGAATGTCAGTGACAGCCACAGATATGCTGTTGTAACACTGCCAGACTTGTTGGGTGTCTTTGTCTCTTGCTGCATAATCTAGCTGCATTGTTCATAACATGCACATAAAAGTCAATTAATGGCTATCCATAATCACTTCATACAGCCAACTAGAAAATTTTATATCTTTATCTGAAATATAAATGGAAGAATTTCCCACACAGAACTTACATAAAGGATGACAATAAAAACAACACAGAATAACAAGGAAGATAGTTTTCACAGTCATATGAGTCACGACATTCACATAAATCACCCTATGAATACTTTATTATGGCTGGAAACAGCCTCTCCAGTTGTGTGGGATAAGGTTACTTACATCTATCCCTTCGCAGACCCTACCTAATGGGAACCTTGTCCATTGGGCTGTCCTTTCTTTTATAAATACTTTATTATGGAAAAGCAGTCACTAGTCTGTACATATCTTCAGCCAAAGTTAGTAATCCAACTTGATGATAGTTTCTCAGTTTCCCAAAGGAAGTAAGTATCTACCCAGCAACGAACATGCCTTCTCCCTGATCAACCAGTAATGGTTTTACTGAAAAATCACTTCTAATTTATTTGACTGCAACAATTTAAGAGCTTGCTAGAAAAAATTTATTCTATTACTGCCACCTACCCTTTTCACTTTTCCATGGGAGGATGTCTTATTCTCTTACTTTGCACTTTCTTTTGTTAGATAAAACTTTATTTCATCATATACAAGACGCTGGACACAATAAATCTGCCAAAGCCCACCAGTTTTTTCTTTTTTGATAATTGAGGCAGCTGTATAAATGGAATTAGACTCCTTTAAATACAATTATAGAAATATTTAAAAACTAGGAAATGAATGGAACTAGGTATGATAGTTGCAAATAAGATATTTCAAATGGAGAAAATGCATCTTCCACTCCCATGAAGTATATAAAGCGGGATAGTGTAACTGTACTTACTCTACTGACATTATTGAATACACTGGAATACAGCTTCCTTAGTGAGGGCCTCTCACTTCCAGTCTTGCTATTGATTATGGTATACATATCCTTCTTCAGGAGCGCTGAACTCCTTCGCAATGCCTTTTGTGCTTCTTTCCATGACTCTGTCTCCAAAAGATCTTTCACTTGTAATAAGGCTTGTGCATGTCCTCTGATTCCACTCTCAGCTTCTTCAACAGTTTGATCAGGAGCCACAAATCCGAAATCAAATCCATTCGCAATTTTTGTGCTAAAAATACCCTCTCCTGCTAATACTACTGAAGTAATGGCTGTTAAAATTCCCATTCTTCTACTAATCTCTAATTTATAAACTTTCCCGTCCATCTTCTTGGACTGGAAAGAGGGCTTAACACAGCACGTAAATGACGGAAACAAAGGTGTTAAGTTAGATTGCAAGACGAATGATCTCAACTCCATTTTTCAGTAACCTCTGTTGAGAAAATATGCCTTGCAATTCGAACTAACTTCTCCTGCAAAAGACAATGTTTCTATCAGCAAGTGGATATAAAGAAGAAGAAAATACCTTGTGATATTTTTCCCACCCTATCACACGATGCCGACCTGAAAGGAGGATGAGGGAGGAGCAAAAATCTGTGAGCAAGCCCCAAGTGGCGAGAGCGGGAGCGATTACCTCTGCCTGCCCTTTTTCCAGTGAAAAGATTAAAAATAAATAAATTTGAAGGAAAATGACAAAAAGCCCAATTGTATAAAGTGGAAGAGAATGGATAGTACGGTAATTCTACAATCATTAAGAGGCAGGAAAATTTTATTAGCAAAATTGTGTGTATTTAAAAATTAAACTTAGTAGTCTTCTTTTTTTTAATGGAAAAAAGTTTAGGTGAGTTGGATTCGAGACTCACAAAGGTTCAGACATGTCTCTGGGTTTAAAAAGTATCTATAAAGATACTTACAGATCACCCACCAACAAGGTCTTCACATTGGTGGAATTTTTTTATATATATTATCATCTGATATCCGAATCGGGGTTTGTGACTGCATCTCCCAATACAAGTGACTCTTCAGTGACTCAAACTCAAGACACAAGAGAATCTAATGGAGCCTTACATCATTAGATCAACTCTTTGTTGGTAACATAAGTAGGATTTATCACTAATTTCAGTTCAAGCAACTTTGTGTATCATCAAAATTTTAGACCAAAATCTGCTACCTTTTAGTTAGGGACTTGTGACTCAATAATACTAATAAATTCTTCTTTTAAATTTTTTTAAGTATGAGGGTGTAAGTTCCAACTCTATAAATAAAATGGATACATTAATTATGAAAACAAACAAGAAAAGATTTTTCAGGCATATTCATTCTTAATTTGACATGCTTATTTCTCAATTTATCCAGAATGATCCAATGAGGATTTTGCAATGGATATGCACATTCACAAACCTTATATTATGACCGTAGGCAATTGGGTATTAGTATAAACTATATATCTAAACTATGTTCTATAATGAGTTCTCTAACTGAGCAGGTCAGGGTTTATAAACTAGAAGTGCTAATTATCGACTTAATTGTAAAAACTAATATTTTAATAATTATATTTATTCTTCATTTTAAAAATTATAATCTTATTCTTAATACCATTAAACAATTTTTATTTAGGAATATAACAACAAATACAAAATGCCTAACATTGATAAAATTGTATTATATATAAATAGGAATAGCTTTTATCACCTATGGGGAGATTTTTGTTGGCAAAAAAAATATGGGGAGAATTTTTTTAAAAATATTTGAGTGTAAAATTTATCCATTTTGAATCATTATTGTCATACCTTGAGTTTTTCATAACTTATGCCCGCTTAATTGCATCAAAAGAAGTTCTTTATGATTTTCATGCAAATGATGAGTTTATATGATGTAAAGAGGATTATACTTTCTGAAAAAAAAAAAGAGGATTACACTTTTATAATACTAGTTCTCTTAAGTGTATGTTTGGATTAGCTTTTATGATTTACGAGGTAAATATATGAGAAAATTTTTGTCTCGATTTGTGAAAAATAGATTCTGAAACTGCGGTTTGAGGTGTTCCCAAACACTCGCTAAGTAGATATGTATTGAGATTACATTACTGTGACATATGAATGAGGATTTCAACATGTAAGGATCTGAAATAAGACATTATGGGATAAGTTGTTGGAAATTATGCCCTAAGAGCCAATCATTGTACTTTGAACATTATTATTTAATAAATTTCTCTATTTTGTTGTCATATTATTCGCATGTTTATTGTCATAACTTTATCCTTAGATAAATCATAAATATTATACTAAATATTCCTAGTTGGTCATCTATGCGGGATTAAAGATGAAATAAGACCAGTATGACTTTAATAAGGTATGGAGATATGAATCAAAGTCTTAGGCACTTGTAAAAGTACTAGGTGCTAGACCGACCCGCTATGAGAAAGCTGCATGGATTAAGTCATAAACTTATTTCATGTATAACCACGTCACTATGTCATTTGACCTGAGATTATAATGGATTCCTATATGAGAGTCACTAAGCTTTGACCTAGTCAAAAGTCACCTTTGACCGAGTGATGATAAAGGCTACAATCGGGCTTAGTGGTTTTCATGCAAAGGAATGCGAATGGTTAAGATGGAATTTGTCCCTCATATTAGTAGAGAGATATTATCGGGCCCCTCGATAAGTGAGTCTGAAAAATGTATGGTCATACTACAATGGAAAGGAGTTTTCATTTCTATAGTCATACTATTCAGGAATCGGGAAAATAATGGTTAGGAACAGGAGGATGACACTATTCATGCCTCATCCTTAGCCAAAATATCGTGTGACAAAAAGGACGTGACATTGTTGTACGATAGGTTGCATCGTGTTAACGATCCTCATATGAATTGGGTAGTCAGACTATTCAGGAATCGGGAAAATAATTGTCAGGAACAGGAGGATGACACTATTCATGCCTCATCCTAAGCCAAAATATCGTGTGACAAAAGGGACGTGACATGGTTGTACGATAGATTGCATCGTGTTAACGATCCTCATATGAATTGGATAGTCGTAATGTCTTACCAAAAGCCGCTAGTGACTTATAGGCTAGTACAGTTATTAGCCCACTGTCAACTTCATATGGGTCTATAGGGTCACACATAAGAATAGTCCAACACTAGCTATAATGTTCAGATTCATTGAATCTAAGATGTGTCTAAGATTCAATGAATACAATGTTTAATTTAAGGTAGACGGATTTTATATATATGATACAAAATTTGAAAAGGAAAATAATAATTATATATATATATATATATATATATATATATATATATATATATTAATATTATAATAATAATATGTAGTGTCAGTTTCGGATTTAATTTTATTTGATAAAATTAAATTTAATAATTAACATAGAGATATAGTATCTCAAATTTAATTTATAAGGATAAATTAAATCTATTTTCATTGACTCTTTATTCAGATTAAATAAATATGTTAAATTAAAAATGTTGGACAAGTTTAATTAAACCAAATTTATTTAATTAGCTGATAAAAACAATTAAATGTTAATTGATGTAATATGGATTTCAAAATTAATTAAGATTAATTTTGAAGATCCAATATAGCCCTCATTAGTTATAAAAAAACGAAGGACTAGAGAACCCTAGGGCAAAAGAGAAATAGAGAGCCACAAGAAAATCCTAGAGAGGCATTGGAAGCGCTAGCACATTGCCGATATTAGGTCCTGTTCGTGTAGATACCAATAAAGAAAGCTGATCTAAGGCGTGAGCTCCTTGAGATCGAAAAGGCAAAAATGTAAAAGTACGACTCTTTCTAACTCGATTTAAACGTCATTGATAGATCCATGTTCGGGATTGAGAAAAATTTTAAAGGTTTAATTTCTTCCACTGTGCATTCCAATCCCAACATAAGTGTCTATGATGATTGAGCTAACATTTAGCTAAATGATTATTGTAATACGGATATAACAATTTTATTGAATATATTAGCATCTCTTATGTTGCAATATGGATAATTGGATATAGAAAATTTTTAAAAATCCATAACGCTGAGATAATTTTTGCTCAATATTCGGTCATTGAACAAACTCTATGTAATGATGCAAATTTGATTTAAAACACCATTCATTACAATTTGAAATTAGGCGAGCCAACATAATAAATCAATCTTTTTTAGAAATATTCATATTGAAAATGATTGAAAAATAAAAATATAACTTCCAAAATAAGTCATTTGGGTCTCAAGATGTAACAATTTTTTTTATCTAGCCTATACTTGTGATCATCTGAATTCTAGAATAAGCTTTGTCCATGCTTGTTGGGATCGGGATTGGACAAAAAATTATGGCTTCTTTACCATGAGCAGAGGGATACACACAGAAATATATAGTCTCCAGGGTGAATATGTCCAACTTGAGGTGGATGGATTGGTCCTTAGTAACGGCAATAGTGGATGTAGTGGAGTCATTTGGGATAGAAAGGGTCATTATATTTGCGGTTACAATTGTAAACTTATCACAATTCCCCCTGGCCATTGCAGAACTATTACCTAAGGGTGTTCAAATACCAGATTGGGACTGGAATCGCCTTGTCGCGGTCCCATCCTGATATGAGGCAAGGACTGGGAATGTGTTCCTGATCCCAAGAAAGTCTTGGTAATACCCATATTGGAACTTTCTTGGGATCGGGTCCGAGAATTTTCAGTTCCAAACAACAGTAAAAGGGGATACACATTTTGTTGAAAATCTTCTTGATATTTAAGATTAATATAGCAATGGCTAAACACAATAAAACAAACTTGTTCACAAATCGTCATTGTTAATTAATCACAATAAAACACAATAATTTTTTTTACTAAGTAGAAAATAATTTTCACTTCAAAAATGTTGAGCGCTGAAGTTCCTTCTCTCACAATAAAACAAAATAAAATTTTTTAATCAACTAAAAGATAATTAAGGCTGACTCCCTACGTTTTTTACTCTCATATAGAAACAAGATGTAAGGGGAGAAATAGAGGCAATAGGTTCACAAATCACATACTTGCAATTGGAGAACCAGAAATCTTCGTCTTTATTGCCTTCGTTCTCTCTGTGTCTCTCTCTCACATGTCAATTGTGATCTTCTCTTCGGCCTCTTTCTCCCTCTCATAGTCTTGCAGAAAGCGATTGACGCTTTGAAGAAGAGAAAGAGCCCAAGTGTCGAGAAAAGAGAGAAAGGTAGAAGGCTAGGTCAAATTTTGGAGATGACTAAATGGGTATCAGGTTTTGGGTGCCTTTCTCTTTTTGGGCCATTTGGGTGTTAAATATAATTTTTTTTAGAAAAGAAAAGGCCACAACCCAGAAAAGTTATATTTAAAAAAATAAACTAAGATATCATGACTGGGATAGGGATTCCTGAAGCCTTGCACGGATCCTATCCCGGTCCCGGGTCATTCCTGTCCCAGTCCTAAAATGGCTAGAACTTTTTGGTCCCAATGTTATCAGGATCATGATAGGACGACCGGGACCAGGACCACATGAGCACCCCTACTATTAGCTATGATAAATGGGCTAACCTTGCGTTGGTTTAAAGGATAACGCCATATAGTTCTTCGTTTTGAGGGTTCATTTGTTCCATATAAAATGAGGGAGGAAAAAGGAAGATGGGGATGTTCCCTAGCGAAAAACATGTTTGGCAAGAAAAATTTCAAACAAGTTAAATTCCAGCCTCTTCCAATCTTCCTTTAAAGATGGGAATTTGTATTCCCACCAAAAGTGGTGTCACCTCAAGTTCCAATGTACAACAATAAAAATTTATGACAACTTTGCCCCTTAAAACTAGATTAAATGGAGTGAGCCGTTACGAGCTGAAGGCACTTGTGAAGCTTCATAAGTGAGTGATAAAAGGCTTCTTGAGCAGTAAATTGTGTAATGGCGTGGAGGTCACAGTTGGAAACGAGGTAATTGGTTGTAGTAGTGCATGTTCTAGGTGTGTGAGTTAAAAGTTAATTATATTTTTCTTTGTGGTATTTGTTGGATATTCAACTTGTGCATGCATAGAAGCAATTACCCACGCATACACACGCACATAATGGCTTTTGATTGTCATTTATAGATGTTACTTAAATTATAGTATGCCATGTTTCTTATTTTCGAATGTGCTGTGGTTCTTCTTAGGTCAACTTTCATACACAAACGCAAAAATAGAGGCATAAACACATATATAAGGTGTAAAATCATTTCCTTAAATATATAATTAACTAAGGGTTTAATAAAACCATTTGCCAAAATATTATCACACTCACAACTGGGCTTTGGATATCACAAGACCCAAAATAACTATTCACTATCGAGTCCACACTCTTTAACTGAATAATATCTCCAAATGTATCAAAATATCCATATCATACCAAATTGAGGATACATAAGTTCAGAACACGTCGTAAGGCCTCTAGGTCATCCAGCATCATCAAGAGTAATTAAAATATATAGTTAATGTATCAAATCCCAAGAATAGATTAGAGTATGCAAGATGAACCCTAACGTGACAATAAACAATAATCCAACATATATTAAAATGATGGAAGCACTACTTTTAACAAAAGTAGTTTAAGCTTCTGGAGTCTTCCCTGATCGACCGCACAACAACTATCACTTGGAAAAAATGTTAAATCAACGGGGTGAGACAAAGGCCTCAGTAACCAGCAATCCATTTCATCGGGCATATGAGTAAGTTCCAGTGAGGTGTCAAGTAAGACAATTATAAAAGCATAGCATTATTAAAATATCACATGTATGTATATATACATAATAATTTACAATATCATAATCTCATTCTCATATTTATCACATAAGTGTACAAGAATCAATACACAAGAATTTATTCTCTGTCCTCCCTTGTTTCCTATGACTGAACCCATGGGCTAATACTCACCCATAAGACTGGTAGTTTAACTCAACAAGCTCACCGATAAAGTGATATGGACCGGCCAAAATTCACAGAGCACAAGACTAGACTATGGGTTCCCCTTCAAATACATTAGTGGGGTGTCAAAGTCCTACGCCAAAGAACTAACCAGTGTACACCTGGAAGTCCACCACCTTATTTCCTCTTTTTATACAAGAATTCACCCACTTATTTCCTCTTTGAATAACATCCCATTAAATCCACATCCACCATCCCCTCTCATATCAATATTGTGTGATTATAGCATGTCATTATCAATTTACAATTATCAAAATGATCTTTCCAATCTCATAAATAAATATCAATTCATATAATATAATATCACTACTCATTTTTTGCAATGAAAATAAGTCACATAAGAAAAATTCATTAACAACATAGTTTCAAAGTCTATATCACATATCAATAATCAAATTTATAATTCAATATAGTTAAAAATCACTCACAAACATCATACAAGCATGCACAACAAGAGGAAAGTGGTTATCTCTCGCCAAAGCAAATTATGACCACAAGGCTCCTAATCCAAGAGCTCAAATATGTGCCAAAAATTAATCTACAACAATTAATTTATTATGCATTAATAAAATTAACTTACTTAACTTAATTCTATAATTTTAAATTTTTAATTAATTACTCCCAAAAATTCCAATTTTACACTAAAATCCCAATTATTAATTCAAATATTTTTCTTAACTCAAATAACTCATTTAAATCATTGATTATTATAAATTTCATCCCCTTTCATAAAATCCCCAAATTTTAAGTTTAGGACATAAATTAGTTAAATTATAAATCTTCACCTTAAAAAAATCTAAAACGATTAAAACTTCAAGAATATCTCCAATAATCCAAATAAATCATTTAATCCTAATTTAATCAGTTAAAAAATCCAATATAGAATTATTTATAGACTTGTTGTATAGAAAATTCATTATGAAATCTTATACTAACTAAATAACAAAAATAAACCGATTAAAATTAATTATTAATCATCCTCTACATTTCTATATTTATATATTGACAAAACTCAAACTTGCCCAAAATCCTAATCCTACAATATTATCTAATCAACAAGAAATTACTATCATAAGAAAGAGAAAATTATTTAAAACACTTTTCATGAAGGAGTTTTTGTAATTAGAAGTAATTTTAAGTACATTATTGATCCCCAAAGATCTAAAAATGACAACAATACATTCCCTCTTCTGCACCTTCCCGTGCATTAGTGTTTCCGGGGGGAGGGGTATTTATATTATCCCTCCCCTGACGTACCACCGTGTGTCATCATTTTTTATTATTTATTTTTAAAAAGTGTAATCATTATATTTGCAATCATTACGTTTTCTTTTTCTTTTTCTTTTTCTTTTGTTTTCTTTTCGCCAAAAGTTGATTTACTTTTTATTTTTTTAATTATTTTTATATCAGGTGTTTGGTTTAGCTTTCATTTTTTCATAAGTGTAATTTATGTAAATCGAGATAAAACTCCTCTACATATTTAACTCTTATACCATAAAACCTATTACATATATCGTAAAACCTACCTCGTATACCGTAAATCACGATTGAAAAGCACTTTTAAAGGTTTCAATCGCTATTCCAAACACCCTCTTTAACTAGATTCCCTTTTTTTATTCCAAAAATTACCTACTAAGTGCATTTTTTCATAATTATTTCCAAATTATAATTATATCCTATAATTAAAAATAAGGATGTTACATAAGGTCAACTCTTTTAGCTTATTATGTCTGAAAAAAAGTATGCTCCGTTTGGTTGTGACATGTGGCTTCTGATTTAAATGAGTGACGATTCTTGTGACAAGTGTTTGTATTTATGAAGTAGTGGCAATGTAAGAACACATAGTTGTTTATAATGTTAAGGACATGGGTATGGAATAACTTTTGTAGGTATGGATGAAGAATTGAATGATGTTTGAAAAGCTGGCTGGATGCTTAGCTATGCTTCTAGTAGTAAGGAGGTTGGTTATCACCATTATGGTTAGGGTGGTAGTAGTTAGACCTAGGCACATACGGGAAAGTTCATTTAGATTAGATTTTCATACGAAGAGTGCAAACTTGAAGGCTATGATATATAGTAGTGATAACAATTACTTCAACCAAATTAGGATGTATCGAGTGGCATTTGAAAGATTGTGTCATATGTTATACACAATTGGTAGATTGATACTTATGAAACATATGTTAGTTGACTAGCAAGTGACAATGTTTTTGCACATAATGGGGCATCATGTAAAGAACAAAGTGATTCGATTTGAGTTTAGTAGGTTAGGAGAAACAATAATTAGATACTTTAAATTTGTGTTGAATGTGACAATTAAACTATAGTCATTCCTTTTGAAAGCATTGGAGCCTATTCTAGAGGACTCAAATGATCATTGTTGGAAATAGTTCAAGGTATATAAATACTGAACTTTTTTGTTATATTTAAATTATGTGGGATGATTACTTGAACATTTTAGCTGAAGTTGAATTTTGTTCTTTTGTTTTCCAGGGCTACCTCAGTGCATTTGATGGTACTTATATATGTGTACAAGTTCCTACGAAGCACAAGGGCCTCTACCGGAATAGAAAAGGAGATATAACCACTAATGTGCTAAGTGTATACTCACCTGATGCCCAAATCATCTATGTGTTACCTTGATGGGAAGGGTCAGCTGTGGATGAAAGGGTGTTGAGAGATGCTATAAGAAAACGACATGGTCTAAGAGTACCAAATGATAGGTATGTGATAGATGTATTCAAGATAATATATATTTTTATCTTAATTCAATAAGTGATGAGCTTGTTCTTTGATTGGTATATTGGGTTTGTGCAAGAAACTACTACATGGTTGATGCGAGGTACACGAATTGTCAAGGCTTTTTGACTCCTTATAAAGGGCAAAGATACTATGTCAATGAGTAGAGACAAGGAAACCAACCACAAACTCCTCAAGAGTGCTTCAATATGCATCATTTTGCTATCCATAATGTATAGAAAGGTGTTTTAGCATACTTAAGTTATGTTGGGCCATCCTTAGGAATATGCTATTCAACCCTGTGAATATTCAAAATAGATACATTGTAGCGTGTTATTTGATTCATAATCTCATTCATCAGGAGAGTTTTCAAAATCCCCTAGATGCACAGATTGAGACCTTTGAAGCAGTACTTGCAACAATTAAGAACACCCCATGATGACAAAGGAAACTACTGATATGTGGACTAACTTTAGGGATTAAGTGGAAAATGATATGTTTGCTGCCTATTTGACTAATAAGAGCTTTGATAATGTTATAGAATTGTGTTCTGGTTCTGAACCATTTTCTTCCTTATGTTTGTGTGTATGGAACAAGTTGGCTCATGTCCATTCAATTTAATTGATATTGTAGTTTTAATGTGGTTAAATTATGTATGACATTGTTCAATGTTATTACTTGTTTAACATAACAAGTTCTCTATGACTATGATTTTCTTTAGATGGAGCAAAGTCAAGATGGTACTAAGACAAAGCTGAAAATGTGGTCTTCGGAGGAGGACAAGGTACTGGTGGAATGCCTTGTTACTCTTAGAATGAAGAATACGTTTATGGTAGACAATGGTTTTAACCTTGGATTTGCTAATGCTATGTAGGTTATGATGGAAAAAAAATGCCTTGATACGGGGTTAAATCATGTCTTCACATAACCTCCTGTATCAAGACTTTGAAACATTTATGGCAAGCGGTATATGACATGGTTTATGTGACAAACACCTCTAGCTTCAGTTTGGATCCTAACACAAAATGTGTGTCACTGCAGATAAAGAGGTGTGGGATGAATATGTCAAGGTATATGGAGGAGTTTATGTTTTCAATTAAGTTCATAAATCTATATTTTGTGGTATGTTTTCATCACTTGCATATTTATCAAATTTATGAAATATAGGTTAATCCTAAAGCAAGACAATTTCACACCAAGTCCTTCCCTAACTTTGAAATTTTATGTATTGTGTGGGCAAGGGATAGAGCTATGGGTGAAGAAGGAAAATCCCCTGGAGGAATGGAAGATGAAGTGAATCTAGAAGATGATAACCTTTTGGATTCTCCATGTAATGTCATTGCTAATATGGAATTCTCATAAACCTTGTTTGATACTACAACTAACACAAATTGCATGACTGAGGGCTCATCCTCATCAAGGAAGAAGAGTTGTTTGAATAACTATGAATTTCTTGCTGAGGTGTTACATGAGACTAAAACTTCTATGGGAAAAATCATTGTCAATATCTTTGAAAATCTAGGGAATCAAATTTCATCTTAAGGAAGACAAGATGCACGTTATGCCAAAGGGGTTGACCTGTACATTGAACTTATAGGCGTTGAAGGTCTAGCAATTAATGAGTTGAATGCACATCATATCAAAATTGTGGTATCTGAGCAACTGCTGAATGCCTTTAAGAGGATTTCTGCTAGTTTTAAGATATCGTAGATATGCAACCTACTACAGTAGTAGTTAATTGGAGGCAGTAAATGCGTAGTACTTGGTTTTTTGGTCCATGTAATGCCAAATACCCACGTGTATCAATAATTTTGGATACCAGTGTAGTTAAATGATGGACAACTTATGGTGATAGATCAAGGGTTATGTTTTCTAGATGTCTATAATATATCGGTAGTCTTGGAAAATGGATGCAAACTTTGAACCATGTTCATTAATGGATGAAAAATTGAACATGGGATAAAGTTTGAGTCTATGCCATGTACCATTTATATATTTTGTTATATATGCTGTCAAATCTCCAAGTTGTATATAGGGGAGTAATTGATAGGGGGTCATTGATTAGAACTTGTATATTTTTTAAATGCATTACTGATATGATATGTATATGTAAAGTTTGCTAATATGGAAATAGAGTTACCATATTTAAGATTGTGTTTTTTCACTTCAATTATTACCATGTATTTTGGCGGACATATCATTTATACATGTTAGTAGAAAGAGAGATTAATCACGCATTTATGCTGAGTTTTTAAGCATAATTTTTTGTCACCATATTTTACTATTCATATATTAAAGTAGTCATTACTATTATAAACTCATGGTATTTTTTCACCATCTTACTGTCACCACCTTTGTACTAGGAATTTTGTGAACAAAGGCAAACAATACACTGCCATGACCTATGAAAACAAATAAAACCTGACCTGTATGATAAAGGGGAAGCCTTTTGATCTGGGTAAGCTGATTTTGGAGATGATGTTGAGGGTTGCTACTCTAGGAAAAAAAGAACACACATCTGACATATCCCTTACTTGTATCATTGATCTTAGAAAAGAATAAAGTATGGTACTTAGAAGATGGAGAACCACCTATGTGGATAAATCAATTTGATGAAAAAGCCTTGTGCAAAATGCAAATACCAATTGGAGGAAAAGAAGCCTCTAAAACATCAAATGAGGCAGAAGCACATTATTAGCAGAGTGTTGAACATGATATAGGCCCCCATTCTTCTTAGGTACAGACCTCCATACAGGTACCCTTGCAACATAAATGATTGAAACTTTTAGAAAAATTGTTAAGGAAAAAATGATTCACTTTTAAAAACTTGTGACCTCAAAGATTGAGCATCTTGAAGACAAAGTTTGTAAACTTGATAGAGTGGTGAATGAAAAGTATGAAGTCGTGGCTCGAAAAATTGCAGAGATGGAATCAAATATGAAAGAGGTGCGGTTTGATTTCAAAGACCTTACAAAT
This sequence comes from Albizia julibrissin, assembly GCA_037074505.1. Taxonomy (NCBI): domain Eukaryota; kingdom Viridiplantae; phylum Streptophyta; class Magnoliopsida; order Fabales; family Fabaceae; genus Albizia; species Albizia julibrissin. Next base: position 35,970,261 of record CM073483.1, on the reverse strand, counting down.
ATCATACATCTAAATTCTACTGAGTTAAATGGATTTGTTGTATTTAAAGCTTCCAAGCATGATCAAAGGTCATCTACCAATAACGAAGGTCACTTCTATTCCCCTCAACATAAGCAGCACCCTCCTAACACTTCTTACCATAAAACTAGTAAAGATCACATTCCTTACTTTTCTCAACATTCCTATTGTCTTCACACAGCCCTCATGCCCTAGTTATTATCATAATCATCCTTCACACCATGAGCCTTAATCAAACCTACTTATAGCCATAAAGTCATATGATACAATTACCCCACTCTCGATTGTGTTTCTACCTCAACCTACAAACCCTCCCTATATGCCTTTTAAAGTACCTTTGTCTCTTAAGCCCCTATCTTTCATCTTTAAGGAGCCTTTGAGGGCCAACCTTGTAGTTGAGAATGTCCTTAATTTATTCTCATATGACATTCTATTTTCTGCTCAGCCTTAATCATCTTGTGATATAATGTTTATCCCTACCAACCTCCCTGGTTCAGACACTGCATGGAGAAGGAGGTCTACTCCCAAGAAGTCCACAGGCAAAAGGAAGAAGAACATTTAGGGTGCATTTGTTTTATGTTTTTTGTTTGCATTTAACTGTCATGAGGAAGAAGATGGATTATGGTTTTGGTTTACTTTTGTGTTTGCACATAACTTGTATGAGTGAACCTATTTAAAGGTTGGACCCACTTTCTAGTTTATTTATCTCTTCCTCAACATTTTGGATGTAATTATCTCTTGTTAGAACAACTTGTGTATCAAGCGAAGTGTAACTATTTTAATTTAGTTGACTTACTCAGTCTACTGTTATAAACACCCTATTTTGTCGGGGGCCCACACAAAAAAATTAACAAAATGAAAAAAGAAAAATAATATTGCTTAATGCATACATATCTAAATTAATAAGAAAATGACATATTGATGGCAATTGGATTATAATTGAAATTTAAAAAATGATTACCATTGATAGTGATTGTCTTGAAATTGAGGTTTGTAGTAAATGACAACAAATTTTAAAATAATTCATCTTATTGATGTTATTTGATATTCGGATTAGAAAATTTAGTGTGAAGTCATTGTGGAGGAGAAAAAAATAGAAATTAAAAAAAATTAAAATATATATATAATTTATGTTGATAGGTTTAAATTAGGGAATTAATTGTGAGAAAAATAAAAAAAAATTAAAAATTCTCATTGATAGTAATTGGGTCAAGTTAGGAAGTCTTATCAATAGAAAATACAAAAAAAATTTAAAAAAACAAAAATAAAAAAAATGCATTAATGACACAAAAATTTTGGGAGAAAAAGGAGGCAAGATAGGAAGTAGAGAATTTTCTTTTATTTCATTTCTTTTCATGATAACAAGGGTTCAGAAATGGGAGAAGGTGCTTGAAATAGGGTGATATCAATTACTATATTTTCTTCATGTCCCCAAGGAAAAGCTATGTTGGTTGTTGTCACATATGTAAATCTCGACACCAACAGCTTGACGGGAATATAATATGATTCATATTTGATTATTTTGCTCTTACTTTCTCTCTTCAATTATTTGCATGTTTAGATGAGCGTTTCTACACCCTTTAAGCCCGATTGAAGGGTACTAAGCCTAATTGAAACTGAGTGAGCGAAATTGGAATGTTTGGGTGGGCTTATGGTGAAACTTGCTTGTGGTTACATAAGCTGCTTTTGAAAAAAGCCCCCAACTAATGCTTATCACTTGTGACTTATGGCGAATACGGTGAGGCCATTAAAAAAGCATGCTTTTTTCTAATTGCAATCGACAGTACCTACAAGGGGGAGAGAGGTAGGTCACATTCATGTACGTATTTGTGGGGTACAGGGAATATTGGGGGGATTCAGATTTTTGATCCCATCCAAATTCAAATCTTTGTTTTGGCTTTAGATATGGATGAAGGTTTAATTTGTTAGGTTTATATAGAATTTAGACGATTAACTATTAATATTATATTAAATGCATTTTCTAATTTTGCAGACGCACTATAATTTAATTAACTTTGATGTAATATATTGGGTAGATTTTCCTATGGTGTTTAAATCTAACTTCTACGTGTTTTATTTGAAATATTGTCTAGTAAATTGATTGACTATTAATATTAAATCTATTAAAAAAATGTTTCTATGCTTGTATATATAAGTATTAAAAAAATATTAATCCCAATATTATAAAATTTTTTATTACCAAATTTCCCAACTTTAACTTTTATAATTTTTAATTTAATTTCTCTCTTACTATTATCACAAAATTCAAATATGCTAAAGTCAATCTAAACAAGTTTTACTTTTGCAAAAGTCACTCATATAACCGCCAATTCAAACATAAATTACATTACACAATATGACTTTTACCCAAAAGTAAGATTGTAAAAAGTCATATTTAAAAAAATCATTTTTTAATCGTTGTTCCAAACACACACTATACCTTTGCTTTTTTATTTTTGTTCTCATCACGATATACTCACCTATTCTATTCCACCTTACATATTGCAATTGTTTTATCATCGCTTACTAATGCTTGCTCCTTTCCTTGGCAATGGACACATAAGCATTGGACATGGCATGTGCACCGCCATTAGCTTTTGGATTAGTATGACTTTTGTTCCTAGCTATAAAAATGTTAGATGATATGCTCATTGGTGATTAAAAAAATTGCTCCATACCTTCTCTCTTTTGATTTGAATAAATGACATTGATGGTATAAGCAAGTGATTCAGTTATGTGCTCTATATGCTTTTAAACATTTTGTTATAAATAATATGTTGATCACATAATTAATGCTTGTCTTTGATTGCTTTATACGAGGGAATCCATTTTTCCTATAAACCTAAAAAAATATTTATTTTCTCAAAATAAATGAATTTGATTTAAAAAATGGATGTTTAATCCAAAATATTTTTTCAAAAAAAGAAAATAAAGAAATTTCCCTTTTTAAAAAAGTTAAAAAATACGAACCAAACAAGGAAAATATTTTTCTCCAATAAATTAAGTAAAAATTTCCTAAAAGAAACCCACCAAGTGCCACGCTTTTCTATCATAATGAACTACATGGGTTTTGATCCCTTTAAAGGATATGTAAGCCATAGACTCTCTTCCTAGGTCAAATCCAACAATGTAAATAATTAATTTTATTTTCTCATTTTGTAAATATTTTATTTTTGAGTAATTATGATAAAATTTAAAAGGGTCATATTTATTTTTAAATAATTTACTTAGGGTAACAATTCTTATAAATGGATGATGTGGGATACCTAACACATTCTCCACGTGTAACCGACTCCTAAACCCTAAATGGTTTTTTGTAAACAAGTTTTTATTTTTCAAAAAAGGTTTCCAAAATTATCATTTTTTAAAATTTTGGTAGCAACTCCATATTTTTCAAATTTCGGGCGCTACAACTGTCAAAATTTTCATGGTAATTTCTCTATGTCATGTATCAAGTCTTTTCATTTCAATTATTCATATGATAATTAGGGAGGGATTATAGTAGTCACCAATTAAACCGGGAATGTTTATCTCTTCCAAGTACTTAACTATGTAACAAATATTGAAATTAAACTTAAAAGGCTATCATTTCATTGTTGAAATCTGTTAATTACATCAAGCAATTTTACAACCTTCTTTCATATACTGAAAAAAAAAATTAAAATTAACCAAAATACAAGCACTATTTGACCACATTTATCGCAAAAACAATGAACTAACACATTATAAAGTTATGCCCAGCTCCCCCGAATCTTACCTATGCAACTCATATAGGTGATGTCGCAAGCGTCAATTTTCCCTTCTCTATCATGCTTCCCCCTTCGTCCGTACTGTTGCTCATCTCCAATGACATTCGTCCCTCAACGAATCCTTCTACTTCCCTCTTTCCAGCCAAGATGGGGTGTGTGATACATGCCCTACTTTCTCTCTTCCATTTTATTAAAAAGTAGTTTTTTTAATTCATTTTAACCTAACTTCATTTCAAGGGTAAATTAGGTATTTCACATTATCTTCCCACACTCACCTTTCAATTTTTATCCTACCAAACATTTTATTTTCCTTCAACCTATGTTTCCTTTCCATGTCTACCAAACAACACACCTCTCTAAAGTTCCCTCCCAATTTTTCCTTCATTTCCATATACTTTCCTTCCTTCCCTTCCCTTCCCTTCCATTCCCTTTTGATCTTGCATACCAAATGGGCCCTGGGTCTCTAGGGGATGTGATGGAACATCCTTTTAGAGATGTTGTAGATGATACTAGAGCTTTGATTCATAAAGACAAAGTTTTGCTAAACTTTACACCTAGGGAAGATTTTTTTGGGGCTAATTATTTAGCTAAATTTTCTTATAAAATGGAGAATTCTTTTTATATCCTTAATTAACCTCCACCTATTTTTTTAAAGAGGATGATTTGATGAAGGATGACAATCTCTAGCTGTTTTCTAATATAAACTAATTGAATTTGTTTGGGTTTGTTTTACACTCCACCTCATCTCTAATTTCATTTGTGTTTGTTATGTTTCAATTTTTCACTTTGCACGCATTTTGTAAATTGTAGTAGGCTTCCAATATTCGCACTAGTCAATGATCTACTTGGAAGCTTAAAATATCACATATCGTTTTCTTTTGTTAAATAAATTTGACTTTTAACAATAAAGATTGATTCAGTTATTAAATGAGTTGGCTAATAATTATATGATTGTGAGTTCAAATCCTACTTATGTGAGGACTTTGTTGGTGGGTAATTTGTAAGTACCCTTATAAACACATTTTAAGCCTAGAAGTATGCCCTCACTTTGATAAGCTCTCAAGACCTAACTCACATAAACTTTATTGTAAGAAAAAAAATTGAATGTAACAAATTTTTTTTAATCCTAAATCAGTATAACTTGGAAAATATGACAAGTTAACCAACAAATAGAACAAAGGGAAAATCCTTCTCTCTTAAAAGATTAACAATCACATTTACATTTTGCCAAAAATAATAATAATATTTAGTTATTTGCATTGCAAAATGTAACTTGGAGAAAGAAGACAATTCAAGTATTGTTGAGTTAAATAAACATCTCCCTTGGACATTCTTTAGCTTAGTTGAAGGTAGTTATCTCAAAGGTAGTTTTTTCTAAAGATATTTTTGCTTTATGTATTCACACATATTCAAACTATTCAGTAGGACTTCTGCTAGTTGATATGTCTATGATTAATTTCAAAATCAATATAAAATATGAAGTCAGAATCTTCTTATAATATGTAAGGAGTGAAATTACTAACCATTGGCCAAAAAAAAAAGTTACAACGATTGAAGAATAATGTAAGTTAATAAACTATATTTGCAAGCATTTAACACTCATTTTGCCCCATAATAATGTATGGTGAAAGTGTATCTAACATCCTAAAATATTTTTTCAAGTGCATTCAATACCTTAAAGTATTTTGTGGTATATTAAACATCCAAGAGTATTTTTTAGGTACGTCCAGCATTTTGAACTACTTTTTGTGACTTGGTATTAAATAAACAAAAAAATACATTAAAATACTGCTGGACTTACCTAGAAAAAATTATTTTCCTCTTAACCTCAAATGTATAACGCATTACAGGGGCTGAACCTATGCTAGGCTAAAGGGCATAGGAAAGTTGTTTTGTTCTCTGATTGTTTGGAAGCTGTCAATTATAAAATCAGGGGCTCTAAGAAGGAGCACCCTTTCAAGGATATAATTGAAGAAGTCAACCTTTTATTACATAAAGATTGGTAAGCTATGGTTACTCATGTCCATGGGAAAGCCATAACTATTATTGATAGTTTAGGAAATTTTCTTATAGGATTGCTGGTAATTTTTGTATCTTTGATCATCTTCCTCCTTTCATTCAAGAGGCGGAAGCTGTAAAGGATAGGCTTAATTATGTATTTTGTTGCAATACTCTTATGAGTAGTGGATATCCCAGTTATGATTTCAAAAAAAAATGTATAAGGCATATAATTATCCATTTGCAGGTCTCGCCCCGTCCTTTCTTTTTTTGAAAGATATTTTGCCTTTTATAAATAGGAAATAGGGAAAATTCAAGTAAAAGAGCTTTAAAAATGTTAAAAGGCAAAAAAGGTGTTTTGAATATTCATAATTTCAAAGAAATGTTAGGTCCAATTCGTCCTTTTTGAAATTAAAAGGAAATAACAAAAATGCCCTTACACATAATTTAAAAAACAAAAGCAAAAACCCCCACCGCTATCGGAGACCGCTAGCAACCGCCGCAGGCTCGATGCCTGCTACCAGTCACCAAAATAGTGGGGATAAATATTCCCAAAATAGTGAGGGTCCGGTTTGCCAAAAACATTAGTGGCCTAATGGCCACCAATGCTTTTTAGCATATATTGTGTAGACAAATATATCTAACCTAACTTTCTAACTTTGATTTAAACTCATTCACAAGTTTTGACTTTGTTAAGAAATTTACAATATTTCATTAGGTTTTAACAACTTCTGTTCACTTAGTAAAAAATTCACACAATGAGGTCATTCACAAGTTTTGTCAAGGGAATTCACAACATTTCATTAAGTTTTAATAACTTTCATTTGTCTAGTAAAAAATTCATACTATGAGGTCATTCACAAGTCTTCTTAAGAAATTTACAAAATTTCATTAGGTTTTAACAATATTCGTTTAATAAGTAAAAAGTTGGACTATCAGGTTATTTACAATTTTTGTTAAGGAATTCACGACATTCAATTAAGTTTCAACAACTTTCGTTATAAAAGTCTCACTCTTAGGTTTTAATAACTTGTGAATTTTTTTATGGTAAAACAAAAATTGTTAAAACCTAATAAAATATGGTGAATTTTTTAACAAAACTTATAAATAACCTGATAGTGTGATTTTTTTTACTTAATAAATGAAAGTTGTTAACATCTAATGAAATGTTGTGAATTTTTTAACAAAATTTGAGAATGACTTGATAGTGTTAATTTATTACTTGGTAAACAAAAGTTGTTAAAACCTAATAAAATGTCTTGAATTTTTTAACAAAACTTGTGAATGACCGGACAATGTAAATTTTTTACTTGGTAAATGAAAGTTGTTAAAATTTAATAGAATGTCACGAATTTCTTAACAAAACTTATGAATGACTTGATAGTGTGAATTTTTTATTTGGTAAACGAAAGTTGTTAAAACCTAATGAAATGTCATGAATTTCTTAACAAAACTTGTAAATGATATGATAGTGTGACTTTTTTACTTGATAAATGAAAATTGTTAAAACATAATGAAATGTCGTAAATTTCAAAACAAAATTTGTGAATAGGCTTGAGTTAAAGATCAAAAGTTAATATATTTATTTCTTTGCATATTAGGGGTGTTCGAAGTTTTCTCGTCTCAATCCCAAGCAAGGACAAGAAAATTTGGGATCGGGAATGAGACTTCCCGATCCTAAATGTGTTATACATACATACATATATATATAGACATACATGTATGTATATACATACATGTATGTATATACATACATGTATGTATATACATACATGTATGTATATATATATATATATATATATATATATATATATATATATATACTCTTGAAGAAATGAAACACCTTAATTTATCTCTCAAACTTTAGACATGTAGCTAGGTTATTTTTGATTATTTAATGTATTGGACTCTTGATTATGTAATCTCTTGGATGAGATATGTCATTAAGTAACTTCGGAGTGAGCAAATAAGATTATAAATTTTGGGTTCCATATAGATTATGAGACATTACATTCATTAAGATTTTTCGGGAAATCCCAATCCCGACTTGAGATCTCGATCTTGATCATGATCGGGAATGATTTCCCTTCCTGAGTCTTCTTCAAGATCACGATTGAGAATGGGGTTTTCTGATCCATCCTGAGAATATGCCTATTGCATATGATATCTTTAAAGCTGTTGGGTCGCCACCAATCTTTTAGGCAAATCGAGTGATGGGGGTTTGAACCCCACCCCCACCACTTTCAGAATATTACTTTCCCTAGAATATTCTTTAAAATATTCTTGTCGGAGCTCTGGTGACTAGCTGACCATCTAAACTCTTGGCGTTAGTAGGGGTGGTCATCGGCCGCGACAGCCAATGGGGGTCATTTCTTTTTAAAAATATATAAGGGCATTTATGTTATTTCTTTTAAACTTCAAAAGGATAAATCATGTACTAACATTTTGATGGTATTATGAATATTCGAAACACCATTTTATCCTTTCCTATTTTTAAAGTTTTTTTTTGTGGGTTTTTCTTAAGAAATATTTGAATGATTCAATATTTAATTTGATTTATTTATACTTAAAATATAATTATAAATTATAACTACGATATTTCATAAAGTTTTCCAATTTCCGCCCCTACTTTGTAGTACGTACTTTGACAAGGACCACTGAAGGATGGAGTTCATGCCTGCTGTTACCCCAATGAACGGTCATGATTCACATGTACGGATCCATCAACAGTACACATTCCTTCTCTCCATTACTCTTACAGAATACAGAGTCACTGCTCTCCCTCTCATGACCGTGCGCTTCAAAGCCAAAAAAAAAAAAAAAAAAAAAAAAATCCTCGCTGGATCAATCGAAAGCGATAGGCCAAGAAGCAAGAAAGTACGCCTTTACCCAGTCCACTTGAGCTTCTTCATTCGCGCTTCCCTCATGCTCTGTGTTGCTGTTTTCATGGAGATCTTCAGCAACCAAGTTAGCTTGAATTGGATTTAGATTTTGGCGCGAGGGCTGGCCTAGAACTGCGACTGCGCTGCTTCTAATTATTCCCCGTCTTCTGTTTAATCTTTACTTCTTTGCGCAGTGTTGGTTTTGAAATTTCGTGATTCTGAGCTTCCAGGGTCTTCTGCGTTTCTTTTTCCGCTGAGAGTCTCCTCTATTTGTGGGCGGGGGGGAGCATGGGCAAGTTAGAGGAGAAAATGGGGGGACGCATTGGCTTCAAGACAATTCGAAATGGTAGATTTGAGCTAGGTTCTATGCATACATGTGATTACAAACTAATTTATTGAAATAAAAAGAAGCAGAAGTGCAGCTTGACATGATGCTTTCAACATCAGGGTTGGTTCAGCAGGAACATGAAGGTATCTTCCTGGTTTCTGTTCTGTGTTTTGTTTTTCTTTTTATTGTTCTTTTCTACTACTCTGTACTTTTAATGGGGGGTTGACTTGTACGTGTCAAACTAAGTTGTGTCCCTGTCAATTCCTTTTCCATGTCTTAGACATCCTCATAAGTGTTTTATTTCGAATTTTTAAAATATTGTTGTCTGAATAATATTCTGTATGATGGTGACCTTGGGTGGTAGAAGAGGAGAAGAAGTGTTTGAATTCGGAGCTGTGGCATGCATGTGCTGGACCTCTGGTTTCCCTACCTACTGCGGGTACTCGTGTTGTTTACTTCCCACAGGGTCATAGCGAGCAGGTGTGTTTTCTTACCAGAATACACGTCATTTATCTACGAATTGTTTAATGTTTAATGTTGTCTAATTTTTATACTGGAGAAGTTAATATCTTGCAAACTTTGATTTTAAGCATATAATTCCAAATGCTTATCATAAATTGAACTGAACTCATTATATAGTAATGATGGTAGGTTGCGGCTTCAACTAACAGGGAAGTTGATGGTCATATGCCTGATTATCCAAGCTTGCTTCCCCAGTTGATTTGCCAACTTCATAATGTCACAATGCACGTGAGTATCATATGTTCCAAGTAGTTATAATGGTATTGACAGTTCTTGAGAGAAATTAGAATGTGAATTTGAAGTGAACTAGAGTATGTGTTAATTTTCAGGCAGATGTTGAAACAGATGAAGTGTACGCTCAAATGACTCTGCAGCCGCTGACTCCTGTACTTTTTCATAATTTTTCCAAGTAGTTTTGTCTATAGACCTTCTTTTGTTTTTTCTGGGGTTGAACTTTGTTTGTTAAATGTAAATTCAGCAAGAGCAAAAGGAAACTTTTCTTCCCATGGAATTGGGCATAACAAGTAGGCAGCCCTCAAATTATTTTTGCAAGATATTAACAGCAAGTGACACTAGCACACATGGAGGCTTCTCTGTTCCTCGTCGTGCAGCTGAGAAAGTCTTCCCTCCTCTGGTATTGTTCTTATATTAACTTCTTATTTGACTCTTGCTGGATATAAGTTTATTTATCTTTTATTTGGATGTGCAGGATTACTCACAGCAACCACCAGCACAAGAACTAATTGCTAGGGATCTCCATGATGTTGAGTGGAAGTTTCGCCACGTTTTTCGGGGTCAGTTCTAAATCTTTATTGGTACTGTTCTGTTTTTTATTTCTTGTTTTACTAGTGTTTACCTCATTTTGTTGAAGATTGTGAAAGTTTGATTTCTTTTTCTTTTATTATTACGGCTTTTTTTTGTTATACTTCTAATGCATGTGAGTTCTTCCCTTGGCATTCTCAATAATAATACCTGGCATTTTATAAAGAACATAATTCTCTTTACTTGAGGGATGAAAAAGCATTTTGTAGTAGAGTAGTATTTTGTCCTGGAGGAAATAGGCTTGCTGCAGTAGGCCAACTAAGGCTTGTCATGCGATGGATAGCTTTTGGATTTTCCTACCTTCATGTGTTTCCTCTTTATTGAAGTTGAAAGGTTAAAGATATTACATGTAGGGGTGTTCAGGTGGCCTGGTGGACCAATTGAGGTGATCAGGCTGGACTGAGTCAATTTGAGAAACTGTTATGAGACTGGCTGAACTGGACATTGGGCAAGGTACTAGACTGGCCCAATATGTATATATATATTTTAAATTTTTATAGATAATAATTAATTTTGAAAGATTTTATATATGTATATATATATATCACGTGATAAGTTGATTATAATTATTGTGAAGACCTTTTATGATTTCAATTTTTTTAATTTTATTTGAAAATGATTTTTTACTTCTATATATGTGAATATAGTGTATAATTATTGAGTACTTCTAATTTCATAAGATGTTAGCCTTGATCTTAATATTATTTTTCAAGGATATTTATTTTGAATGAGATGAATTATACTTTTGATGAATGAAATAAATTAACTGTTTTCTTAGTATTTTAACTACTTTTTACTGAGCCAACCTTTGGCTTGGTATGGCCCGGCCTGCCCCAGCTTGAGTTTTAAACACCCCTAAAGCTTCTTTCTTCTAAAATTTGAACATTTTTTGGTTTAGAGTATGTGATACTAACTAGTAAAAACTCTCAAATCATTGTATGTACTTCTAGGATTGATTCAAAAGTACTTTGGTTTGAAAGATTAGATCTAGTATTAAAAAGTAGGAGGAAAGCCATCTGCGCTTGGACTAGGGACTCGGATTCCTGTTGTTACTTTACTAGATTGTATCAAATGTCAATAGAATTGTCATGCACAAAGTTGCTACTGAGCAGTCAGGTCTTACATTACATTAGGAAGTAAAAGAATGCCCGAACTTGTCAATTAGTATTTTGTTGTGCTCATAATGGTAGACAACTTTGGAATTTCAATGCGTTCAAATTTTGATATTTTTTTGCAGGAACTAAAATAGTTCTTAGGAATGTCATTTGGATATTAATAATATGAGGATGAGCAAAACGCTTTTTTGGTGTCTTCTAAAGTCAAAGAAACTTGTCCACTGAAAGATCTTCTGTTAAGTGGTGAACTACTGGCTCTGTCTAGCATGGCTAACATTAGTTTGCCTGATAATCTACTGGCCTGAGGAAGGTGGGATTGGTTCCCCCCCCCCCCACACACACAACACTGTCTTTCTTTTTTGTGGATTATATGTCGAGCAAGTTTTAATTATCTTTGAAAGAAGGGAATTTAAATTATTTAGAAAATGCAACCAAATACAATCTTTCTCTTGAAATTGTGGACTGGTTCATTCCATTCTACTTGTCTCTATAAAAACCAACCATTTAAAATCAAATAAGTCATTGTTTTGATGGTAGAACCGATTTACAGGCCATTGGTTTGATCATAATCAAATCGTGATTGAATTGTTGATATTTGAATCTTTTATTTTATATGATAATAATTAACGTAATAAATATACGTACACATTGTAAACATTTTAATGTTGAGAATGCATAAAATCAAGGTTCTGAAATCGGACTGGTCACTGAACCGGTCGGGGTATTGGGTTAAGGGTCAGTGGGGCATATCGGAGTCAAATTAGAGCTAAACCGGGGCCAAACTGGTGAAAAATTGAATATTTTAGGCTTATTTATATGAAATTCTAAAGAAAAATTTGAAAAATTGATTTTCCAAAAAAAAAAAGAAAGCCAATGCAGACCAGTCACCGAACCAGCCTGGTTTGGCCACCGGGTCGCCGGTTCCCGGGCCGGATTGGCCGGTCCAGGTTCCTAAACCTGGCATAAAATCCAAGCCAAACATTATATCTATGTTTGATTGACTTCCTAATTTTAAAATTTGAGTAAAAGATCATTTATTTACTAATCAATGTAACAATTAAGAATTGTTGCATTGAAACGAGTGAAAAAGGATAAAACTTTGTGAGAACCTATCATTTCCATAAAATATATTTTATGTTTTTCCACAAGCTTGTTTGAAGAGTCTTCCTGACCAAAACAGGGTTCAGTTCACTGGATTTCTAGTTGAAGCTGTTGACTCAACCAGATTTATATTATTGGCTGGTTCAATCCATAATGGAAGTTCTCAAACTTAGTCTAAGGTTGTCAAGGTTTCTATGGGCCTTATTTCCATCTTTAGACTGAGTCCTTTTTAGGGTTATTGTTTTACATAGTTCTCTTCCACTGCCTGGTAAAATGTAGTATGTCATGCTTCCAGAAATATGTTTATCTTTTTATAGTACTGAATCGTGATCTAGTTGTATTTTTGATGCATATCTATCTACTTTTTCATATGATTCTTCCTGTTTCCTCATTCTTCTAATTTAATGGGGGTGAATTTGCCAGTCAGTTGTATAGTAGCGTGAGAAGATATAATTATTTTTTTGTACTTTCATTAGGACTGTTAGATAGGCCCATATCTTGTCGTTAGATGTACATCAAGTCAACTGGAGTTGTTACCCTCAGACTATTGAAATAATGAATTTAACTCAGTTTAGACAATCTTGTTTGTTTTCCTTTTTACTCCTTCCAGTCTTGCATCAGTCGGTCTTTCCATCTCAACATATGAAATCAAGGCATAAGTCTTGATGCAACCCTCTGTTAAATTGTTTATAATCGGAGATTATCAGTTATAAGAAGGCATTTTCATTACCTCTTGTGTCTAGATTTTTAGTGAGATTGTATTTTCTTGCCAAGTCTTACCTCTGTTGCTTCCATGCCATCTCAGGACAGCCAAAACGTCACCTTCTTACAACAGGCTGGAGCGTATTTGTTAATGCCAAGAGACTTGTGGCTGGAGATTCTGTGCTTTTTATATGGTACCTGTTTCCTTTCACCTCTTTTAGCTGCCTTTTTACGAACAATTGCTACTTACTTTCTTGTTTCTGGTTATTTTTGCTGTTAGGAATGAAAAGAATCAGCTTCTTTTGGGAATACGTCGTGCCAATCAACCACAAACTGTGGTGCCTTCATCAGTTCTATCAAGTGACAGTATGCACATTGGATTGCTTGCAGCTGCTGCTCATGCTGCTGCAACTAACAGCTGTTTTACTGTCTTCTATAATCCAAGGTTTTATTTTTTGTTTAAATTTCCTTTTGTGCTGCTTTATGTGAATCATGATCTCCATTTGACAGCTACATCATGGACAGGGCTTGTCCATCTGAATTCGTTGTTCGCCTTTCAAAATATATCAAAGCTGTGTACCATACACGTGTTTCAGTTGGTTTGCGTTTCAGAATGCTATTTGAGACTGATGAGTCAAGTGTTCGCCGGTATTTTTTGTCCTCAATTTTTATTTTATTTTTGTTGACCATGTGTTGATTTTTTTTTATTATATCACTCCAAACACAATTTCTGCAGGTGTTATATCAATTAATTGTGTGTTCCAAGGGTTGATGCAGTTATTCTGAATAAGTTATGAAAGTAATACTCATGCTTGAGTTTATTTTTCTGGAATATGCATCTATTCTATCAGCTACCTGGGGAAGCAAGTTTCTTGGTAAATGGTTTTCTACTAGTAACTTCCATGTAGTAAAAACCAGAGTGATGGGATTAAGATCAACTGCTTAGTTGCATATCAGCGTTTGATCTCTGATTTGAGTAAACTTAGCTGGGTTGAATTAATGACGTGTAAAGACAGTGAAATGTATTTTCTTGTCGACTGATTAACCCCATCCCATTCTGCCTTTACCTGTATGCTGACCTTTGTTGCAGATACATGGGTACAATAACTGGTATAAGTGATCTGGATCCTGTTCACTGGCCAAACTCTCACTGGCGATCAGTAAAGGTAAATAAGATTACAATGCAAGTAATATGTTCATAAGACCATTTAACATTATATATTATATTCTCTGTTCTTATATAAAATTTTATGTCACTTTCTAATTAAATGCTGTTTAAAGACTATTCCCATTTTTTTTTTTTAAATATGATCTATCTTGCATTCCCCCCTCATTCCACCACAAAGTATGTTGCTGTTTGTCGGGACCTCTTGCAGTTTTCTGTATATTTCTTAATCTATTTAGTTGAAATAGTTTGTGATGCAGCACAATCTATCAGAATTCCAAACATTCAAATTTTATGGCCATTTTGTATGCAGGATATTTAGTTGATGACAAAGAAATAGGGTTTTAAAAATATACTAAGCATGTAGATTAATCGTCATATGGCTTAAAGGCTTGTTATGGGCTTATGGCATAACAAAAAAGGTCCAATCCAGGAAAGCAATGCAGGCTAATAGAAACAGTAAGCTTTCAGATCTGTGCTGGAGCTGTGAACAAGCTTAGTTTATTTGTCATTCTTTTACATTTAATGAAAATTAGGTTCAACTCTAGGTTATTCTCTAATCACCTGTTCATTACCTACATATTTTCTGTATCGACTATATTGTTATCCAGATTTGTGCAGACGTCATACATCCTCGATGGTTCTTCCTTGTGGTACTCAATCATTTGCTTTACACCAAATGTATGATTTATAGGCGTTTCTACATACTATCCCCATAAGAACCTTTTCACGGGAAACTTTAGTTAAACCTTTTTTTTTGAATCTCACATACACTAACGCTCTTGTAACCAGTCTAATTTCTGCACTATTAACCTTCCTGACGTCTATATCTTTTTTCCAAATTCTAGAATATTTGTATTGACTATCAGATTTGTATCCAAGGGAAGGGAAAAATGCTGCTGATATCATCTTTAGGGCTTGTTTGGTATGAGGGGAGGGGAGGGAAAGTGAGCGGAGGGAATTTTTTTTGATTTAGATTAGAAAAAAATGAGAGAAGTGGGGTTAATAATTTTTAATTAATTTTTTACTCTTTTATTATAAATAGGGGCTGTTTGGTAAAGCTTTTCTAGATCAGGCTTATTATATAAGCCCGATTCACATAAATCGAGATAAATCTCCTCCACATATTTATCTCGTAGACTGTAAAAGCACCTCGTAGACAGTAAAAGCACCTCGTAGACCGTAAAAGCTACCTCGTAGACCGTAAAAGTTACTTCGTATTCCGTGAATCACAATTCATAAGCACTTATAGAACTTCCATAAGCTAATCCAAACAGCCTCATATTCTCTTTATTAAAATTTTGTAACCTCACTTCTCCAATTTTCTTAAATTTAACTCGTAAAAATTTTCCCTTCCCTCCCTTTCCCTCCTACCAAACAAACCGTAAATGTTGTGACTATGAGTGATTGCTTGTCGCTGCTTGTGTTTGTTTGTTATTTTATTGAAGTCAAGGTTGCTTCTTGCAAATGGGTTTGCTTGAAATCATTGTGAAAGACATAATTACTTATGCTGTGGCCTGAACATAAGGAATGATAAGCTGCTGCTACAAAGAAAAAAAAAATCAATGAACAATCTATTCAAAGTATATTGATCTCATTGACAGAATTTTGTTCTTTTTATTCTTTATGTAATCAATTATATTCGGAATTGCTTAATTGATCATGTACAAAAGAGGGTCCATATATACATGACAGAGGAGCCTTAGCATTTATAGTTCTTAATGATTTCTAGTCCTTGATTTCTAATGATCCTAATTGATTACAATAATAACAATATATCTCCTAACACTCCTCAAATTAGAGCGTAGATATTAATCAAGCCCAACTTATTAAAAAGATAGTCGACACGAGTCCCATTTAAGGCCTTTGTTAGAAGATCGCCTAATTGGTCACTAAACTGCACATGCCTTGTAGAAATAAAGTTCTCCTTGATCTTATTGCATACAAAGTGACAGTCGATCTCAATGTGTTTCGTACATTCATGAAACACAGAATTGGAGGCTATGTGTAGAGCTGCTTTATTATCATACCATAGCTTCGCAAGTAATGATGTGGCAAAACCAACCTCCTTTGTTAATTGGTGAATCCACACAATTTCCTGCACCGACTGAGCCTCGGCTCTATACTCAGCTTCTGTACTAGATCGAGAAACCACATCTTGCCTCTTGCTTCTCCAGGACACCAAATTTCCACCCATAAACATGCAATATCCTGTGGTAGATCTCTTGGTAGCCTTTGACCCCGCACGATCTGCATCACAAAAACATTCGATCTCGATGTGGCCATGATTTGTATAAAGTATACCACGACCAAGTGAACCCTTCAAGTAATATAAGACATACTTTAAAGCTTCCCACTGAGCAATGGTCGGTGCTATCATGAATTGGCTGAGCACACTAACTGGATAGGTCACATCAGGGTGAGTCATCGTGAGATAGTTCAATTTCCTAATCAGTCTACGGTATCTCTCAGGATACACAAATGGTTTGATCTTCTCTAGATCAAATTTTTTCCTTACATCCTTAGGTAACTCGTCAAATGGTACTCTGTCATCAATGTCCAAAAAAGGATCAAGAATCATGAGAAAGCTACTTGGTGCTGCTCCAAGTGTCTTAGTTTCTTTTAGTAGATCAAAAACATATTTCCTCTATGTCAAGAGGATGCCTTTCTTGTTTCTCATAACTTCGATTCCAAGAAAGTACTTTAGTGGACCTAAATCCTTCGTTTGGAAATGAGAATTAAGAAAGGCCTTGAGTGATGAGATTTTCGATGTGTTGCTACGCATAATAACGTCATCAACATATACCATTAAGAGAATCATGCCTGCGTCTGCTGATAAAACACAGAATGGTCGCACTTACTCTGATCCAGACCAAATTTCTTAAGCATAGAGCTAAACTTGTCAAGTCAATCATGAGGGCTTTGCTTTAAACTATATAAAGACTTCTGAAGATGGCATACCTTCCTATGCTCCCCTTGAGCAACAAAACCAGGTAATTGCTCCATGTAAACTTCCTTAAGAAGATCACCATTCAAGAAAGCATTTTTTACATCTAATTGATGTAGATCCCAACCATAACTAGCCGCCATAGAAATGAAGAGGAGAGCAAAGGATAGTTTTGCCACAGGAGAGAAGGTTTCCGAATAGTTAATAATGTAGGTCTGAGCATATCTTTTGGCAATCAATCGAGCTTTCAAACATTCCAGGGTGCCATTAGCTTTCGTTTTAGCTGTGAACACCCACTTACACCTAGTAACCTTTTTTTTCAAGAGGTAAATCAACGAGAGTCCAGGCACCTATCTTATCAAGGGTGATCATTTCTTCTTCCATCACAGCATGCCAAACGGGATGAGCCAAGGCTTGATGGAGAAAAGTGGGAATAGTGATAAAGTCTAAGGATGCTATGAAGGAATAGGATAGAGTAGACAGGTGATTATAGGAAGCAAAAGAAAAACTAGGATAGGTACAAATACATTTACCTTTACGTAAGACAATGGGCAAGTCATCTGAAGTATCAGGCACTGTTTTTGGTTTAGGGGCATGTTCAGTAGCAAGAGTGTGAAGGACTTGTTCTAAATCAAACGCTGAAGCGGGCATTGGTGGGCCATGAACATGATCAACTACATTACTTGGGACGTTTCTAATAAACATGATGGAGAGGTGGTTTAACAGGTGCCGGAACAGACGCTTTCACTGGTGGTAAATGAACTTGGTACACCAAGATATCATCAAGACCTTCTGCTGTGTCAAAGGATTTAGATGGATTAGAGAAAGAGAAGAATGGAGTTGACTCATGGAAGGTGACATTTGTAGATACAAGATAACGATGAAGAGTGGGAGAATAACATCGATAATCCCTCTGAACCCTAGAATACTGAAGGAATACACAATTGACAGACTTGAGATCAAGTTTTGTGACAGTGAGACGAACATCTTAAACAAAATAGACACACCCAAATATTTTTGGATCAACAGGAAATAAGGGGTTGGAAGGAAACAAGTCGTGTATGGAGTGTTACCATATAGAACAAGAGAGGGCATATGATTGATAAGAAAACACGCAGTAGACACAATATTAGCCCTAAAAGTCTTGGGAACATCCATATGAAACATTAGAGCCTAAGCGACTTCTAATAAGTGTCAGTTCTTTCGTTCTGCGGCACCATTTTGAGCCGGTGTATCTGTACAAGAGGATTGATGAAGCATGCCATGCTGCAGCATATAGCTTTGAAATTGGGAAGAGAAATATTCTTTAGCATTGTCACTCCTTAAGATTTTCATAGATACACCAAACTGAGTTTTAATTTAAGTACAAAAGTTGCAAAAATGAGAGAATAACTCGTAACGATTTCTCATAAAATAGAGCCAAGTAGGATGAAAAAGATCATCAACAAAAGTAACAAGATACTTAAAACCAGGCTTGGACTCGACATGACCTGGACCCTAAACATCATAATGGACTAAATTAAAGGGTGACAGCTCGATTATTGACTCGAGGTGCTAAATGAATACGATGATGTTTAACAAACTGACAAGACTCACATTCTAAAGATGACAAATGATGGAACTGAAGATACATCCTCTTCAAAGAAGACAAAGACACATGACCCAAACGACAATGAACGTCTAAAGGAGACAAACCACCAAAGCAAGCAACTGAACGTGGCATCCGATCATCAAGGAAGTAATGGCCGCTAGATTCATAGCCCCTACCAATAACAACTTGCTTTGTCGTGAGATCCTGAATCAAACAATGGTCAGGAAAGAGTGTGATAAAACAGTTTAATTGTCGAGTAAGCTTGCTAGGAGACAAAATGTTAAATGCAAGGTCAGGGATATTAAGGATAGAGGATAAGGAAACGGACGGAGTAGGTTTAACAATGCCATATCCAAAAACACGATAATAAGAACCATTAGCAATTGTTATAATAGAGGGATTGGCATAAGACACGTACGATGAGACCAAATAATAGATACATGTCTTATGATCAGTAGCACCTGAATCTATAATTCATTTAGATGTAGAAGAGACAAGGCATGTCTCAGTATTACTTTTTGCTACAAGGCCACTAACAAATTTGGGGGAGGGGGGTGGGGACTTCTGTAATGCACGATACACCACAACAAAAATCATAATCATGTCATCACCACAACAATCATCCATAAAATACCTCGAGAGAAGATGTAGAGAGCTAAACATGATGTTAATAGCAATACAACTTAACCAAATGCCTTACCAAGGACATTCAAATAGGGGTAACCCCAGCAGCCATACTAAGAACTCAAATCCCAAAAGCCACACTACGGGCTTAATGATAGAGAAGATCAAACAGTGAGCATTCACCATACAAGACATTATGACAGAGACAATCAAACTCAATCAAACCCAATGTAATCATAAAAGATGAATAATTAGACCAAGCAAATGATGGTGACGAGAAACGACAACTAGACACCACACTAGGCCAAACAAAGATCATTGGACCAAATAAAAAAAATGCAACCAGAAATGAGCAGAAGAGGAACTAACCAACCTACATCTGAAAACGGTGACTTAGTGCCTGAAATTGTTAGGGATGGATTGGGTTGAAGGAGTCAACCATAGCAAGGAGAATTGCTGCATGAAAATATCCTCCATGCTCTTCCTTGCGCCGGCGTATGGATCTTCGGCGGATCTGTGGGAGGCCCGTGACTCACGTGTTTGACGGCGACAAACTTCTGGAGAAACGCAGGTTATCAGTTCTGATGGTGAGGCGCATGTTCCAAGATAGTGACACGTTCATAACCCTAAATAATGACTACAGTGTTGACGGAAAAGAAAAGAAACAGTAGCAGGGAAAAAAATCGGGGAAAAATATTCTAGAGTAACAGCTCTGATACCATGTAATCAAATATATTCTGAATTGCTTAATTGATCAAGTACAATAGAGGGTCTATATAAACATGAGAGAGGAGTCTTAGCATTTATGGCTCTTGATGATAATTTCTAATCCCTAATTTATAGTGATCCTAATGATTACAATAATAATAATATATTTCCTAACACTTTATATGCACCTTTTTTATAGCAATAATACTAAAAAAATAACGAATAATTTTGCAATTTTGATGGCTGATCCTCAGCATAATTTCTTTTATTCTTGATTCTCCTGGCATTTATTGTTTAGACTTTACACACTGAATTAATGGTCAGCCAAAGGTGCAGGCATACAAAATAGTCTACTGCTACGAGCTTTTGTTGATTTCAGAATTTGATATTTGATACTCTTTGCCTTAATAGTGATTGGTGATTTCATAGCAAATCCCTTTGCATGATATTCTTACGAGCCTTACTTGATGTGCAGGTTGGTTGGGATGAATCAACAGTAGGAGAGAGACAGCCAAGGGTATCATTGTGGGAAATTGAGCCTTTGACAACATTTCCAATGTATCCATCACTATTCCCCCTCAGATTGAAACGCCCATGCTATCTCAGCCCCTCATCTGTGAATGGTACTTGTTTTCGTGGGGCTAAATATTTGTTTGTCTTAAGTTGGCTTCTAATTGTGAAATTAGCTTCCCATATTTCCAATGTATCCTCATATTTATGCCTGTTTTTTCACAGATGGAAGACATGATGCAACTAATGGGCTAATGTGGCTTAGAGGGGGAGCTGGAGAACATACTTTCAACTCTTTAAACTTTCAAAGTAGTGGTGTGTTGCCATGGATGCAGCAGAGGTTGGATCCAGCTTTGTTGGGAAGTAATTATAATCAGCAGTACCAAGCATTGTTGGCAGCTGGTTTCAAGAACCCAGGAAATGGAGATCTACTGAGGCAACAAATGCTGCATTTTCAACAATCAGGCAGCCTCAGTCCTTTGCAGCTTCACCAGCAGCAAGCAATTCAGCAATCTGTCCCATCCAATATTCTGCAGCCACAAGCGCAGGTGTTTACTGAGAACCTGGCGCAGAACCTTCTTCAGAAATCACACAACATAAATAATCAGGATGACCAAGCACACCAGCAGAATAATACTTATCATGATTCGCTCTTGATTCAAAGTGATCAGTTCCATCAGATGCAACACTCTAATGTGCCTTCATCATCATATTCAAAACCATATTTCTTAGATTCAAGCATGAAGTTCTCTTCATCAGTTTCCCCCTTACAAAATGTGCTTGGTTCACTGTGTCCTGAAGGGAGTGGTAGTGATATTTTAAACCTATCTAGAACCAGTCAGTCCATGGTGACTGAACAGGTGCCCCAACAATCTTGGACTCCGATGTATCCACCTATGCAGGTCAGTGCCTTTGGCAATTTGATCTCACAAGCACAGTATAGTGGAAAAGATTCTGCATCAGCACCTCCAAGTCGTACTTTGGATAACCAAAATCCTACTCTCTTTTGTAATATCAATTCATCTGGCCTTGTGCTCCCAACTACTGTCCCAGGTTGCGCATCTTCATCAATTGATATTGATGCTTCAACTATGCAAATAGGGGATTCTGGATTTCAGGGTCATCCATATGTTTGCATGCAAGATTCATCTGAATTATTGCAGAGTTCTGGGCGGGTTGACTCACAAAATCAAACCCAGACATTTGTCAAGGTACAAGTCATAACAAAATTTTGAAATTTTAGCTGCGACTTCCTGAATCCCTTTTTCTTGTGTAGTCATGTTCATTCTTTTCACAGGTTTACAAGTCAGGTTCAGTTGGGCGCTCACTAGACATCTCCCGGTTTGGCAGCTATCATGAACTGAGAGAGGAGTTGGCTCGGATGTTTGGAATTGAGGGGGAAGACCCTCTTAGATCAGGCTGGCAGCTTGTATTTGTCGACAGGGAGAATGACATGCTTCTCCTTGGCGACGACCCGTGGGAGTAAGTACATATCTCATTTGCATTTTAGTTTACTGCTTAAAATTGTTCTGTATATGGTATTCACTTGGTTAAAGTCTGCTGACATTCTGTCTTCATTTCTTGGACCTCCTGCCAAAATTCTTGCAGATCATTTGTCAGTAATGTTTGGTACATCAAAATACTCTCTCCTGAAGATATCCAGAAAATGGGAGAGCAAGTGGTGGGACTGGAATCCTTCGGTCATAATGCGGGATAGAGGTTCACTCGACCTTGTCTCTGGACGATCTCCAATTGGCTTGTATGAATATTATGATGGTTAAAAAATGTATTCTCCCATGGTCTAGAGATAATTCTACTTGTTTATTTCTTATTTCAGCTTTCCATATTACCATGACGGTGAAGATTGTGTTCTTTCACCAACACTATCTTCCATGATTCTATGAGGATTGATTAAAAGAACTTGAGATAATCTAGTGTGCCTATTTTCAACTTTTGTTGACTTGGTAAGCAAGTCAGTCTGTGTAGCTATTTTGTGTTGACTTGATATTCGGTGAATCCCTTTATCCACTTTTCTTGTAAAATCCCAGATAAGGTCCCCACAAGCAGCATCACCATCTGAATCAGGCTTCTTTACCTAGTTTTCCATGTATTCCAACAAATTTGTACAAACATTTGCCAAATGACTTTACTTGATCTTCAGCTACCCACTTCATTATTTGTGTTCCATAAGATCCAGTCCTGCGAGAGGCAAGCAAAGAAAAGTCAAGTTTGGATGTTTAACAAATTCAAATTTAAACCAAACATGCTTAGCTTTGGGGCAGTCCTGAAAAATATGGAGATTTCAGGATTAACATTTCTCTTTGCTCTTCAATGGCTTTATAAGCATATTTGATAGAGAAGTTTCCATCACTCGAAGGCCTCTAACAAAGAATGTTGTCTTCTCCATTAGGGATGGGCGACTTAACCAGAGAAATTTGGTTAATTACAACAGTAGAAAGGTGATGAGTCATCCTATTGGTGTTCCATCTTCCTGTCGAGGATCTAACAATCAATTCATATTAGAGCCCTACACAACAAGCAATTTAGGAAGAGATGTCCATTTATCAAATCTCCTTCCTATTTGATAAATGATACTGTACAATTTCAAGGAGAATGGTAAACAACATTTTCTTTTAATAAAAAGATGGCAAAACCATTCATTCTTTGATTTCAACAATTTAGAAACCCCCACCCTCATAAGGGATGGGACTGGAACCCCACACAAATTCATCACACACTCACTTTGACCCCATTTTGGGCTATAGAACCACAACTTTTTATGAGAGGAGATGTATATAGCATGTGAAAATAAATACTTTATAAAGTTCAATCGGCCCACTCCATTGAAAATATAAAATTATCCATAAGTGATATGACTGTCTCTAATTATAATTATAATGTGAAGTGCCTTAGTTGAATCATTAGTGACCAAACATTTTTGGAGCCCTTGGTTCCAGCATGTTTGAAGACCTTGAAAAGTTTTTGCTTAATTCCACAATGCAGCTATGAACGATTCGTGATCATACAACAATACTTCATTATAAGGACTTCCGGCATATTTCATAATATAACATATGTTGTTTAAAGTATTAATTTTTTTCCATCTAATATCCTTAAACTTAACTATAAAACCTCATAACTAATTATCCAAACTCCTCTATCTAATAATGACTTTTATTAAGGGTAATTATGATATTTTACAAGAAGTAACTAATTTTAACTATTTTATTAATTTATGTAAAGTTGTTATTAGATGTAAGGAAAATAACAGCAAAAAATGGCGAATTAACTTCCATTTTTAGGCTACCTGAAACCGATGGCCGACCGGCTTTGATAGGTGACGGCCAGCACTCCAGCGAAGGGTGGCTTTTTGAGAAAATGAAGAAAAAGCACTTCGATTATTTACCCTTAGTCCTTTACTAATTTTTAAGAAGTTTTTGGGTGATTTGAAATTTAATTGCACCGATGCTTCCTTACATAAAATTTTCTCCTTTTCAAATCCCTTTTTGTCCGATGATTATCCAAGTAATTTGGTATGTAAAATGAAATAATTTTAATTAAAAATATTAAACATAACAAACACTACACACTGGATTTAAAAAAACCGTTATGCATTCGAGCAGGAAAAACCGGGAACTGCATACGAAGCATTATTCTCAGACTTTCTCAGGCTTCAATCAATAATATCACTTCGTTTTTCTCTTAGTAGCGATCTAGTTTTCAGTTCCCAAGGAAATGAGATTCAAACACCATAATTTGCATGGAAAGCAGCACAATTTCTAGTTCTGTCAATTATGGGATCAAGTCAGAGAGCATTATTATCACTCTTGGATCAATGCCTCACATTTTCACACATCAAGCAAATCCAATCCCTTCTCACAGTTTCAGGAAACATATCTGATCCCTTCATAGCAAGTAAAGTGATTTCCACTTGTGCTATTTCAGACTTCGGCGATTTGTACCACTCTTACAGACTCTTCCGTTGTCTACCATGTCGGAATACAGTGATCTGGAACACCATGATCAGAGCTTTTGAAGAAAAAGGTGATCCCACTACTTCTCTGTCTCTGTACACTAAAATGCTCCAGAATGGTTTCTTGCCTAACAACTACACTTTCTCTTTCCTTTTAAGAGCTTGTACTAAGCTCTCTGCTTTATCCATGGGGTTTATGCTTCATGACCATGTCATCAAACTGGGTTGGGAATCCTATGATTTTGTACAAAATGGGTTGATACATTTGTATGCATCTTGTAACATAATGGACCCAGCTAGGAAGCTGTTTGATTCGAGCTTGAACAGGGATGTTATCACATGGACGGCTTTGATTAATGGGTATGCAAAGTTGGGTCAGGTGATGGTTGCACGAGAACTGTTTGATCGAATGCCTGAGAAGAACTCAGTTTCTTGGAGTGCAATGATTAATGGGTATGCTCAATTGGGTTTTTTCAAAGAGGCTTTGGATCTTTTCAATTCGATGCTTGCTTCTGGATATAGGCCTACACCTGCAGGGATTGTGAGTGCATTAACAGCTTGTGCTTCACTTGGTGCATTAGATCAAGGAAGATGGATTCATGCATATGTAGATAGGAACAAGATGAAGTTGGATACAACATTGGGTACTGCTCTTATTGACATGTACGCCAAATGTGGCAGCATTGAAACTGCTCATAGTGTTTTTAAAAAAATGCCCATTAGAGATGTTTTTGCTTTCACTTCTCTGATTTCTGGCTTAGCCAACCATGATGAGAGTGCAAGTGCTGTTGAACTGTTTGAGAAAATGCCACATGAAGGAGTTGCACCAAATGAAGTTACGTTCATATGTGTTTTGAGTGCTTGCAGTAGAATGGGATTAGTCGATAAGGGTTTGAGAATATTCAAAAGCATGAGAGAGGATTATGAGATTGAGCCATGGGTTCAGCACTATGGATGTTTGGTGGACCTCTTGGGAAGAGCAGGAATGCTGGAAGAGGCCAGAAGTGTGGTGAGGAAGATGCCGATGGAGCCGGATTCGTATGTCTTAGGTGCATTACTGAATGCTTGTAGAATGCATGGAGAAGTTGAGTTAGCTAAAGAGATATTCAAGTTCTTGAATGAGCAGAATTTGGACCATGGTGGTGTTCATACTCTTCTCTCAAACTTGTTTGCTTCTGCAAAACAATGGGACGACGTAGCAAAAGTACGGACGGGAATGCAGGAAAAGAATGTGAGAAAGGTTCCTGCAAGCAGCTCGATCGAAATAAATGGAGTAGTTTGTGAGTTTGTATCTGGAAATTATTCTCATCACCTCACGAAAGAGATCATGTTGGCTTTGTTTGAGATGGAGAAGCATTTGAAGTCAGTGTGTTTAGAAGAGGATGATGGAGATAATAAATAAACTGAACAAGAGGTTCTTGCACCTTGTTTGACATTAATTCTTATTTATGAGGCTTCTCAACAAGGAAGGAATCTTTAGCAAGAATCTAAGTGGATCAAGGAAGGAATCAATGCGTTCCCAACATCTGTTTTGTTCAACGTGGATCTAAAACAGTAGCACTCAACGAATGTTGACATGAGATATGACCAAAGAAATCTCATGTTCGAAATTTGAATTGCTTGGGAACCAACAGGAATGAATGAAATATTGAACCTTGAAAATGCTGGTAGCCGGATTTTGTATGGCCTTCCGGTTTCTTACCATTTATGGGGAGCTTTCACATTTCGGGATTATGTCCTTTGTTTAAATATGGTTTGATTGGATAGTATTTGAGCATTGTTGAGCTTAATTAGGGCTTAATTCATTTAAAGATATTTCTTACATTCATAGTGTTTCTAAAGTATTAAAACTTGAGTGACAGAAGTATTTAACATTACATTTTTCTCAGAGCTCGAACTCAAAACTTCTAGTTAAGAGGATACAATCCCTTACTAGTTGAACCAAGCGCTTAGTGCTTAGTAATAGCTTGAAAATTCATTTTGAGGATAAGCAAAGCACACCGGATCAAACGTTCTTCTCACAAGTGAGTTTCAAGTGTGGCGACTGCATTGCTGATATAATATTTTAGTTCCATTGAATTAAACTCTTGTAGGTTTATTTACTTAGCAAATGTGCTTTTATACTCATGCCCAAAACAAAATTTGTGGTTTGATTAATTCAAGAACCTAAATGGATCAGCAACACGTTGCAACCCTTTTTCTATTTAATTCTCCTTGACGAAACACTCGCAATTCGCGCAGACATACACGATAGGTATCCCAATGTCCCCATGTTTCCATTTCCCATTGCGTCCGTACACATTATGCTTGTTTGGTACCACATTTAGGATACCTAAAAATGCTTATTCACATAAATTGAGATAAAATTCATCTCATAATTACCTCATTTAACATAAATTATGATTAAAAAATTATTTTTAAAGATTCTAATTACTATTCTAAACAAATAAATTATAATAAAAAACCAAACGCCATCGTAAGTAAAAGTGCAAGAGCTAGGCCCGGCTTTTTTACTTCTTCCCCCTTCCTTTTTGATATGGTGAAAATTTGCCTTAAAAACATGAAACCTTGGGACAAAAGCCAGAGTAACCACCACAAATTTGGTATAATTGTATAAGACCTTGCTAAATCCTTTTAAGTCTCAAATTGAACTTCCAAAAGAGACACATGTTAGGACAGATAGCCACAAACCTTAAAACTAGAATAGTTGATTGTTTATATATCTAATAATAAGATCTAAAAAAGGTGCCGAATACTAGTTGATAGTATTTAAAAGAAAAAACGACGTGGATTACAGACGTGCAAAGCATTCAAATATGATATCTAGAACAGCACAGTTGGTATTAAATGGGCAAAGTTCAAGCTTGGTTCATGAAGCTAGAGAAGCTTCTTGTTAATCTCAGTTTGGATTGTCAGATGAGCGAGTATTTCACTTCATGGATCCTCTCAATGGGATTATTTCACACAAGGATAGCAGCCAAAATTCATAGCTAACACCAAAGCAGAAGTTAAAATATTGTGAGGACGTGGAAAATTTTGAGTAGCAGAAGCACCAAAACAAAATGACTCATGTCGAGCACAGGTAGAAACTAGTTTTGCATCTACGGTAGTTTCTAACATCTTTAAGAGTTAAAACACTGACTGTTAATTATGTCTCCCAATTTTCACTAAGCTCAATGAAATGAAACTATGACTACTGATGACTTGAACGGGCAAAGACCAAACAAATGAACGAATGAAGTCCAAATAGAAAGTTGAGGAAATGAACTGGATTCAATCAGTTCCACACAATGCACATTATCTGCTCACTAGAAATCTATTTACCAAAGAATTTATGCTTCAAGAGCTAATGCAAACAAAGCAGAACACAATTTTCAAACCAAATTAAAACACATGGAAAAGTTTAGCTCACCAACGAAGAAACAGATAGACAGACGAACAGATAAAAAGAATGGGCAGATCGTCTCATTTGCCAGTTCTTCTCGCTTCACTGGTTTTTTTTTTTTTTTTAATGCTAACTTCATTGAGAGTTGATTAGGCTAGCCGGGCCATACCTTCAAAAAGGGAGTGATGGAGTTGGAAAGTGGAGAATGAAAAGGACCTAACCCACAAGACTAATACTACCTTATCTGAATTCTTTCATCGCTATCAAGCTTATGCTTAGACGAGTATGAGAACATGCAAATGTTTGTCGAACTATCAGAAAGGTGAACCAGTAACAGTGCAACACAGATAGCAAGATATATGATGAAGGAAAGAAGAAAGGCCAAAGACACTGGCACAGTGCAAAGGAGGCTCATCCAAGTAAAAGCCAATTTCAAGTGTCTAATGCCAAGTCCCATGAATTCATGAAAGATAAAACAGCAAGATTTTCCATTTACAACGCCACAATTAAATATTGAATAATACTTATTTCATGCTGCTTTAAAATACAACTAGATCATCCCTCCCAACATCCACCTTCAACCTAAAAATATACATGCACTCAGGAATGAGGTCAATCACATAGCATGTCTGCAGGATTCTACATATTATAGACTAACGAATACACTGATGGTTGATTGTAGCAGATAATCTAACTCCCAAACGCATCTTCAATACCACAAAAAATGAGCCAGTATAGGCATTAGATGGCAGATGACACTGTTCTAAGGCTACAAATTATCCTGGTAACCAGAAACTGATTCTGTTTCACTTACTGGCAATCCTACTGTCTCAGATGACTTCCAAAGGATCAATTTTTGAAAGAAACTACTCAGCAGAAAAAGACAAGTGAGGCAATTAAAAAAACTAGCCATTTTCACTTCTTAAAAATGCATATTGCCTACTTCTGTCATGTTGTAAATTGGAGAAATGTGATTTAGAAGTTCTTTATTACTATTAAACTTCACTATGGAAGCCTCAAAATCCAATTACAAGTTTATCTTATATAGTGATTTCAACAATAATTGTTGTTTAGCCTTCTTTGCATCAATTCACTATAAAAGTACACAACTAAATGTGGAAGAACACGACAACAGATAATCCTCCAGGAATCAGGGATTAGCTAACTGATATAACAGTTTTGCTGAGAAAAGTGAAGGCTACAACTAAATGCAACTAGTGGGTACCTGAAACAAATCTGTTTTCTTATACACAAGATAAGCGCTCAAAATATATATAACAAGTTAAAGGAAGACTTTTGCTGTAGGTACATCATTGATTAGATGACATCATCTGAAGCTGATATACGCGATGATGATGGAGTAATAAATCCAAGAGGTAGACGATAGTACAGTGTAATGATATATAATTTAGGGACTCATGTGATAAATCCAAACTTAAGAGAATCATAATTTATAAGTAGCCGATATATAATATTATAGACAAATAGCATACGAAATGAAGAATCCCGATGACAACTGATAGTAAAAATACAACAGACGATATTTCAGTCCTTAGCACGTGAATCATAAGCAGAACGGTAAAAATGTCATTAACAAACACTAGAACAGACACATAAGTTTGCCCGTTTTCTATTAGATTATACTATGCTTATTAACAAGCCACAATAGGGTCACAAGGACCATTCATTTGACCCACGCGCTAAACATCGGTCACACAAATAGCTACTCTCATACCGCTTCTTTGGCTGGCGCAGGTACAGACTCAGCCGCCGGAATCTTCACATAGCCCATTTTCTTGGGGCTTTCAAGGCCATCATCATTATCATCCTCATCAACATAATCATCATAAGAACCAAACTCATAGCGGTTAGAGAACAGAGACCATACCAAATACATGGTCGCAGCGGTAAGAGCGCCACATCCGACGCCGAAGAGCAAAGCCACTACAACACTTAGAATGTCCTTGGTCCGATCACGGAGGGAATTGAAATCATAGGATGATAACCCAAAGGGGACAGGGAAATTCGAAGCACGAGGCTCAATTTCGAGCTCCTTCTCGACGGGACGCGCAGGAAGGGCGCGATCGAAGAAAATCTCGGCGCCAAATGAGGGTTTATCATTGGTATTGGAAACTACGTAGACGGGGATGAAGGATCTGATATGGGTGAAGGTAGTAAGGGTTTGAGAAGGGTTTGAATCGTCGGAAGGACGGCGGAGAGAGAAGGAGTAAGTAGATATGAAGAAGGTTCTGCATGGCCTGGCGCTAGCAGAGATGAATAGGGAGAAAAGCCATAAGGCGGCGGCGATCTGCAGAAGGAGACGACGCGACGGTGAGGAAGCCATGGCGGAGGAGGAGGAGGATTGCTAAGATAGGGAGAGAAGGGTAACCAAATAGATGTTGAAAGGAAGCACACAAATATTGGTTGAGGGTTGGGTGGACTTGTTTTTTAGAGGCTCAAAGGTCAAGACGCGTGGACTTGAAGTTTCAACTTTTATGAAAGTTTCAGTTTTTTTTAATTTCTTTTTTAAAAAATTAATCTTCTACTCCTTGTAGTTTAAATTTTTAAAGCAACTCAATACCTTGCCTTAATTCTTATAATTTTGATTTTAGGGTTAGGGTGTGTTCATCACCTCGATATATTTTCTTATTCCTATTTGAGATGTAATTTCAATTTTAAAGTATTTAAAATGGTGCGATTAGATTCAAAATTAATTTTTCAGTTAGTTTGACAGTTTAAATCACTGAGTGAGCTCTAATTTGACAAAAAAATCTGACTTGGCTTACCACACAATCATATGTTATGGCATTGAATTGATTAGGGTTTTTCATTTTGTAAAATTAAAATCAGCTCCTTTTTTATGTTTTATTTTGCCCAAGCGCTCTTATATTTATTCTCTCTTGAAGCTTTAAGAATGTTGTTTTAGGGGAGAATGTCAAGTCTAGTAATGAATAATTTTGTGAGGAGCATCTATAAGATTTATTTATTTTCGGGTGTAAAAATAGCCATGAACTATTTATTTGGGAGCAGATATAACCACGTCATTAAAAACACATAACCGCCGTTATTTTTTGCACCATAGGTCCTACTAGTCTTCCCTTTCTCTATTATTTTAATATTTTTTAATAAAAAATATCATTTAGACCCCATAGAAACAATTTCATTTCAGATAACCCCCAAAAGATTCTGAAATTTCACTGGTATAGTGAAATTTCAAATCTTTTGGGATACAGTGACTCAAGGGGTGCAGTAAAATTTTAAAATCTTTTAGGGGTTATCTGAAATGAAATTGTTTCTATGGGGTCTAAATGATATTTTTTCATTAAAAAATATTAAAATAATATAGAGAAGACCGGTAGGACCCACAGTGCAAAAAGTAACGCGGTTAAGTGTTTTTTAACGGCGTTGATATATCTGCTCCCAAATAAATAGTTTATGTCTACTCCTACACTGTATAAATAGTTTATGGCTATTTTTACACCTGAAAATAAATAAATCTTATGGATGCTCCTCATGAAATTGCTCATTACTATATTTGCTCCTTCACCCTTTTTTTTAAAGCTGAATAAATCAGCTCTAGAAATTCATAAAAAAAATTCACATCCAAAAACAAGGAAGTTAGGATTAGTTATCTTAAAGCGGTCCAAAATCCCAAAATCATGAAGTGTGTCATGGTGATCCCAATTGAGGTGAGAATCAGAAGGTAGAGTCTGTTTTCTTCCTTACTATCGATTGAAGTGTGTCTTGGTGGTCTGTGTTATCGATTGAAAGTGGGTTTTAGAACTAGGCATCATTAGGAACACATTTTCATCAATTCGTGGTGCCTCCCATCTTACCTTTCAAAAGAGACTGCGCTTTTGGTGATTTAGCCGCCATGAGGTTATCAAAGTAGAGGATGTAAAAGGCCTGAATCGTTGTGAGGTCAGCAATCACAAATAGAAAAAACCAAGACAAAGTACTGCATCACATAAACATAACCTCTTGCCCCTTCATACTCCTTCTTGACTCTGACTTCTCTTTGCCCAAATCAACCAATTTCATCAACCTGACTTCTCTTCGCATACTTCAATGGAACGAAAGAACCATAACTTTCAGAGACAATAATAAAAAATAAAAGGCCTGCTTGTTACAATTATAAAAATGCCAAGTCATATGCTTACGTGGAATGCCAACTTAGTGTTTTTGGTCAAATTGGAGCTGAGTCAACGACTTAAACTGTCAAACAAATTGAAGTGTTAACTTAGAATCTGATTACACCATTTTCAATACTTCAAGGTTGAAATTGCACCACAAATAACATTAGGGCACTGGGTGCACCTGAGAAAATACATTGGGGTGCTGGGCGCACCTTAACCCTTGATTTTATTGTACTAACTCCATTCTTAAATTTTAACTCTATACAACTCCGTTCTACAGTTGAACCATTAAAAATTAGTTTATGCACTTTAGAAAATAAAAATATATATTTCATGAACTTAAGGGACTAATGCTTTAAATGATTAAAACTATAGGATTTAAGTTGCAACGACTTAAAATTCATGGACAAATTTTAATTAAATCAAAACTATAAAGACTGAGTTACACGGAATCAAAGTTTAAACAACCAAATCAAAATAATATCGAGTTAAATGGCTATAATGCAAGATTATATGTTTTCCTTTGCTTTTTTTTTTTAAAAAAAACCAGCAAATGATTGGTTGGAATGTTGAAATAGATATATATAATTAGAGATGGAAATAGGCCAAGTTTTGACCTTTATAGGCCTAGTCTTTATTATAGTAAATTGGCCTGTGCCTGGCTTGTAACCTATCACAAAACTTTTTGTTAGCTCGAGCTAGGCCTGGTTTGAGACCTGCTAAAAGGCCTACATTATTTTATACAAAAAAGGCCTACACTTTTTATTTTATTTTATGAAACCTATATTTTTAAAAGAGGCAACTATTTTCTTTTGATATTAAAAGAGACAACTATTTTAAATCAATTAGGAAAAAATCCATAAAGTTGTACATCACAATGTAATAATGGATTAGGAAGTTAATTTTCTTTCTTTATTTTTTTTAACTCAGATTAGGAAGTTAATTTACAAATATAACAAATTAGGAAGTTAATTTCCGAATATAACGAACTCCAATAACTAAGGTAGATAATATGTAATCATTTCTTTTTCTTTTTCAAGTAAATTCATTAATTTCTTTTTAGGGTTAAGGTGCAAAATACCCATGAACTTTTCTCTAAAGTGCACCTAATACCATAAACTTTTTTTGGGTGCAAAAATGCCCACATTGTTAATTGGTACAAACGTCTATTTTGTGGAACCCATATTATTATTTTTTGATGAGCAAAAATACCTATGAACTTTTTTCAAAAGTGCACCCAACACCATAAACTTTTTTTGGATGCAAAAGTGCCCATGAACTTCTCAAAATGAGGCAAAAATGCATACACCGTTAACTGGTACAAACTTCTGTTTTGTGGGACCCATATTATTTTTTAATGATTATTTAATTTTTTTAAAAAAAACTCTCCACCCCCTCTTTCTTTCTTCCCCACACCTCTTTCTTTGATCTCTCGTGAGACCCTCGCCACTCCAGCGATTCACTTTTAGTCGCTCTCAAACCCTCCACTAAGTTTTAGGCTTCTAATGTGTATTTAATGAAAGCACCAAGGTGATAATCACAAGCCCAAGAGAGAGCTCATCTCAAAATACTAACCTATTGGGAGGGAGAGCCGTTTGAACTTATAAACCCCACTCTACTTATAAGATTTCTCGATGTGGGACTCATAACACTATGCAAAAAAATTCATTTGAATTCAAATAATCAAACTCTTAAAGATATTGGGGACAGATGACGGGACACTAATGGGTGATTTGCGATCAGTGACTTTGGGGCTTCTTTCTTTTGATACTCTATTAGCTTGACTAAATGAAGAAGCATAGTTATTCTCTAGAGGACTAGGCTTAAGTTGACAAAGAAGCGTGGGGTTAAGAGAGATAAAGCTCCATAGAGAGATTGAGAGTGACAAAGAGTGAATCATCGGAGTGGAGAGGGTCTCACGATAGATAAGAGGAAGAGGGGTGTGAAAGAAAGAGAGATGAGAGTGGAGAGTTTTTTTTTTTAAAAAAATTAAATAATCATTAAAAAACAATAACTTGGGTCTCACAAAATTGAAATTTGTACCACGGTATGTGCATTTTTGCCCTATTTTGAGAAGTTTATGTGCACTTTTGCACCCAGAAAAAGTTTATAGTGTTGGTGCACTTTTGAGAAAAGTTCATGTGTATTTTTGTGCCTTAAAAAATAATAATATGGGTACAACAAAATAGACGCTTATACCAATTAACAGTGTGAGCATTATTGCCCTATTTTGAGAAGTTCATGGGTATTTTTGCACCTAAAAAAGGTTTATGGTGTAACATTTTTTTTTGCAAGTACTTAACGGGCCCATGCCGGCCTAACAGGCCTAAAAGGTCTATTAGTAATCCTTGGCCTGACCTTTTTTACTAACAGGCTAAGCTTGATAGGCCTTAAATAGGCCAGGCCACAGGCTCTTGACAGGTTGCCTGGCTGTTTCCACCCTTAAATATAACATACAACAAAACCTAACAAGTCTTATTCTTATTGTGAATTTTCAATAACTTGCAAACCTTGAGCCTTATTTAGTATGTAAGCCTGAATTTTAATAAACTGGGAATGAGTGTAAGATTAAGATTGAAAGTAGGAATTAAACGTCAAAATTATATTTGGTATGAAGTAAAATTTATAGAGAATGATTTCATTAATTTTATTTTATAATCAACCATAAAATGTGAAAAAGACAAAAATATCCTTTTACTGAATCATATTCACTCCTAGAAAATCTGATTTATGAAATGGACTAGTGTTCATATTCTTCTCATTTTCAATCATATGATAACATTATCAAATACCAAGGGTGGGGTTTTCTCAGTGGCTTTTTTCTCCTCTTCTCTTAGAATCTTTAAATCCTTCTTATCCAAACAATCTAAGAGCTCACAACGAGCCACAAAATGAGGCTTTTAAACTCTCATCTTAGCCATCTGTTTTGACATAATATTGATCGCCCATTTAATTAGCTAAACACACTCTAAATTCACGAATACTTTGCCATCAAAGTTTGAATCCTATGGCGATGGAAATAGGGAGCTCCGTCATTGCTCACTGTTGGGCACTATGAGAGAGTCTCCATGTCTTTGCTCAAAAGCTTATTTAGTTAGGTATATATATTACAACTCTTCCTCCATATCTTTTCTCTTTTCCATCCCTTTGTGTTGAGTTCGACTTAAAGAGTAGTGTCACCTGCAGGATAGACTTGATGATGCTGTAATCCTTTTGAATTGTGCTTCTTCTACTTCTCTTTGTTACTCTTTTGTTTAATCCATTTGAAGTTTTTTGTGTGAAATCTTTTGATGATATCCTTCAAAAAATTAATGACATTGAAGATTAAATTCTTAGAACAAGGAATGATTTACGCTAATGCTTAAGTCATTAGTGTTTGAAACTATGTATTGAGATTGAGATTTATGGATTTGCGGAGAAGATTGGTATCTGTGGTACATTGTAGGCTAAGGAGTTTGGAGATTTCCTGGGATTTAGGTTATCAGAGAGTTGAACTGGAGACTAATTCTGAAGTTCTTGTGAGGAGATTGAAGGGGAAGGATATTGATGTTGGATTCAATAGTTGTTTCTCACAGTGGATCTTTAGCTTGCTTAAGCGAAGGTAGGAGGTCAAGATTAGTGTTGCCAAACTAAGTTTCAATCTTCAAGTTTGAGGGATTTGGATGGATGTTGAGGATGCAGCGCCACGAGTCAAACTGGATGTCGATGATTTATTTTATGTAATAAACGGTCCAGATGCATTTTTGAGGGATGAGGAGAGAAAGGGCAGCTGAGGAAATATACTCCCGTGGGGGGAGTTTAAGTAGTCTCGCTTATGTGGTATTCCCTAATCTCAGGGTCTTCTTGGTTCCTGAAGCCCAACATCATAAAATAGATAATGGCAGTAGTATTAATCCCAATACCATATACCAACCAAGGCCTGAGTGTAACAAATGTTATTACATACTCCTTAAATGTTATTTAATTTTGCCAATTCTATTGAATATAAATTTTATGTTAATAAAAATTGTGGCTCAAATTTTATCTCCCCCCATGCAAAACATGTTCTCAAACCCTATTCTATTTGCATTAGAGACATATTTCTAATGATTTGCATATTGTTGTGATTTTTTTCTACACTTATTTGTTATATACAATTTACATTAATTAGATGCAAGTTATTGTGCATGAGTTTTATAAATAGATTAGACAATACTTTGTTAAATCCTTATAGCTATCATGTAATACCTTATTTTCAATAGCCTCAAATGAGTACAAAAGAGTAGTGAAATCCATTATGGAACCAGGATTTGAACCGGGACTACCTAACTTTTGAAATCTTTCACAAATTCCCACTCTCAACTCAGGATTTGAACCTAGGGTCGAAAGGGTTTTTCAGAAGGTAGAAAACTTTTCAATCATTTCAACGAGTTTCACTATGTCCTCAATGTCTCATCGGCTCTTAAATTCATTATATCAGAGTATATGCGAGCGTTTTTCTTTTAATTAAACTAGAACTATTCTCTACTCAAACTTCACTCATTCATTTATATCCATCAAATGTAAAGCCACATAAGGCTATCAAATGCTTCGCTTAAATATAATTAGTGCCTTGCACTACAATCTTCAAATCTTCTTCGTAACTCCTCTTGCATTTTCCCATGCATTCTCCACTTGTACTTAACACCTATATGGTTAGGTGAAGAAGAGTGAGATTCAGAGAATCTTAGTAGCAAATATTACTACTATGCATGCAACATATATATATATATAGTTAATGCATGACGTGCTTGCCTTTCATACCTCATGCCAACATAATAACATATCTGCATGCTCAATGTTATGACATACATATGGCCATTGCATAATATAATAGAGCTTCAATCAATCAACTATACTCAACACAAATAGGAAAAGAAATCACATAAATCAATGTAAAAACATAAATATCAAATACATGCAAGCTATGTAAGTTCACTACCTTAATTGCCTTTCCTTGATCCATTGTTGATTCCACTGTTTTGGTCCAGCTTGGCACAATTGTCCGATCCTAAAATTCCTAATTTATAATAAATGAGTTATTATTCATTCATAACTCATTCAAAACTCATATTTCTGGTTATCTATCACAGTTTCAACAGTTTCTACACAGTACAACTCTGCACAGTGCAGTTTCACTGTTTTTCCAGAAATTGGTAGATTTTCAGTCAACTTTGGAAAATCATAATTAATTCTAGGAAAATTCAATTTGACTAATTCTAAAGCATAAATAAATATATTTAAATTTAATTTTGGATAAAAATACTTTGGTATGACCATTAAAATTATAATTTTCCCAAAAATTCGCCAAACCTGCACTGTTCCATATTATCTTCCAGAAATAGGGCCTGACTTTGGAAACTCATATATTCTAGTATACTTTTCCAAAAATTATAAAATAACAATAAAATTAAATCTATATGTCTATAATTTAATATTTCCAAGTTTCATAATTTTTGGACAAGGTTTTCCCCACAAAATACATTGTACAATGTCACTGCCTCACAGGAGGCAGATCAACCAACATGGACTTTCAACTTCATAAATTTCCAAATTTATATACAAACATCCAAAAATCATGAACACTTGTATACCTACACAATTTTTCCTTCTAAAGCCAATGGAAGCATCAAAATTACCAAATTCATATTCCTTTATCACATCATGAACAGGGTAGTAAGTGAGGGTTCTTAGGAGGTTTATGTTGTTTTCTTGTTTTCTCTTGCTTAATCACCTCATTACCACTTCTAATCACATGATTAACCATTTAAAAAATAAATGGACATGTTTAAAGGAAATTTGGGTAGAATTTTCCCTAGGTTTTGCTTCAGCCCATTTTTCAAAAACAAGAGAAAACAAAGCAACATTCTACAACAACAACCGCAACAACATTGTATAAGACAAGATGATCAAGTTTTGGTGATTACCTCTTGATTGCACCACTTTCTCGCTATAAAACATCACTGTTTACTCTCTCCTCTCTCTTGATTTTCCTTGAAAAATATGGATTTCAAGAAGGAGAAGAGGTTAGGAGAGGTTATAGAGTGATTAGGAGGCAAAAACCATTAAGGTTTACAAGTTCTTACCTTTGGTCTTGAGAAATACTAACTCTTGCTTCTTGTATTCTTCATACTTTCCTTGAGTTCACTCTCTCTCTCTTGATTCAGATTTTGGCCGAAATGAATGGAAGAAGAAGAAGAGCTAATGACTAAATGAATTAGCCAAATTTGCTTTACAAGTACTAGCTTCTAATTGGTCCACATTTTTGCTTCTTATTTATAATATTACTCTTTAAATCCATTTTTCCTTTTTATTTCCCCTTATTGACCATAAATACAAGAGGAAAAGGAATTCAAAATAGCTTTTCAA
Source organism: Albizia julibrissin (assembly GCA_037074505.1). Taxonomy (NCBI): domain Eukaryota; kingdom Viridiplantae; phylum Streptophyta; class Magnoliopsida; order Fabales; family Fabaceae; genus Albizia; species Albizia julibrissin. The sequence continues at coordinate 35,931,598 of CM073483.1, read as the reverse complement.
ATATCTCCTCTTCCAACAATTATTTTTAGTTGCAATTGTTAACCAAAGTCTCCATTTTTTTCCACTTGACTTTGATGACTTCCAAAAGCACCAATCATAGTCAAGTATTGATTTCCTCATTTCTCCTTCCATTTGACGTGAAAAAGGTTGTTGAAGGGAGCCAAGGAAATCTTTTTGAATTAGCTTCATACATCTCTTTGCAATCAATATTCAATGGTCATTCAAGTTTTGCCTTGTTTTTTTTTACTTTTCAACCACCTTTACTTGGCTAAGAATGCTTCATCTTTAAGCTTAACATGAACTAAGTAAATGAACTCCCTCCTTTAGCTTTATATGACCAAAATAATTGTCCAATTGAAGAGAAAAATAATGTCATCTTGCTTTATTGGTCAAATGACCATTTTATCCATACATTTATCTTCATTTTTGCACTTGATGCAAAACTGGGTAGAATTTTTATCAAACTTTGAAAATTCATATATAATTATATAGATATCTAATTAGGGTGGTTTTAAAGGATATGTGACCCTTATTGAGTCTAGTTTTAAGGAAAAATATAACATTTAGCCAATTAGAAGCTCACACTTCCCAGAAGTATTGTTTTTTGTCGTTGCCATTGAGAATAGCCAGTTTCCTTAGGCTAACTTCAAAATACATAACTCTGTGTAGAGCTCTAAATGACTCATATGACCTATCAAATTAATGCTTGATAAGTATAATTTCATTCTGGAAGGTTGCAGAATTTTTAGACATCATTTACCCCTTGAAAGATGTCACACAACATGACTGCCACATAGGGAATTTCACCGATAGCAACACTACTTTGTGTTCCAATTAACAATATTGTGTGTGACTTCTAATTGCATTGTTTTATCATTCCCCAAGCTCTTTAATCCACCATAATATTTCCTTTAATACCCTAAGGGTATAAAAGGAATTTTAGGGAATACAATTATGCCTTACTAGGACATCTGCTAAATCGGGGCTTAGTAGTCCACTTAATCCAAGCTTAATCTCAAGCCTCTTTTCCTAAAATTTGGGATACTACATATCATGTTGTTATAAAATAAAGGGAAAGATGAGAAGAGAAAGGAAGAATGAGTAGAAAGTAAGAAAGGGTAATTCTCATTCCCTATTCAATGTTATATGAAATACATAACATATGTCTTTTATGTATAGGTACAACTCTTTAATATATAATTAATGTGATTCCATAATCATAGGAATTAATGAGTGAGAATAGAAAACTATGGAGAATAAGAAATAATGGGGGATATGGACATTTACAAATATTATATCCATAACACTCCCCTTTGGATGTCTATGACTAAACACATGTCTCATTAAAAAACTTCAACTAAGAAAAACCTAGTAGCAAAAAAGCTTAGTAGAAGAAAAAGAGTACATTGTTTATTGATACACTTGATAGGGTTGCTTATTAAAAACCTTGTTAGGACTAAATGGGAAAAACCATAAACAAGGGAAAAAGAGCATAGTGTGTATCAACACTCCCTTTTGACAACATCAGTTGATATCTTTAAATCTGTGAAGTTCGATGCCATGAACCATCTTTTTAAAGATTGTATTAGGAAGTGATTTGGTAAATAAATCTGCTAGATTTTCACTAGAGCGGATTTTTTGTATATCAATTTCACCACCCTTTTAAAAGGTAAAAAGTAAAGAAGAATTTTGATAAAATATTCTTCATTCTATCACCCTTAATGTACCCTTTCTTTAGTTGAGCAATACATATAGTATTATCCTTATATATGATTGTTAGGGGCATTTTACTAGGAGATAATCCACAAGTGGTTTTTATGTGATGTATTGTTGATTTTAACCATACACATTTATGATTTGCTTTATGCATTGCTAGAATTTCTGTATGATTATATGATGTGGCTAATATAGTTTGTTTCATAGATCTCTATAAAATAGATGTGTCACCACTTGTGAATAAATACCCCCATTTTTGATTTACTGTCATGCGGATCAGACAAAAATTTATCATTTATATAGCCAACAAGTTCATGCTTGAGTACATTTGAGTAGAATAACCCTATATCCATTGTACCTCTAAGATAATGAAGAATGTGCTTAACTCCATTCCAATGTCTTCATATTAGTGAAGAACTATATCTTACTAATAAGTTCACAATAAATGATATGTTGGGTCGAGTGTGATTAACAAGATACTTTAGTGCTCCAATTGTACTAAGGTATGGTACTTCTGGACCAAATAGTTATTCATCACCTTCTTTGCTCATTACTCGAGGTCTAAATGGATCTTTATCTGCCTATAAAGACTTTACAACCATTAAGGTACATAATTAGTGTGACTTATCCTTGTAAAAACGTTCTAGGACTTTCCTTATGTAAGTTTCTTGATATATAAAGACCTTATTTTTCTGGTACTCAATATGTAAACCAAGACAAAATTTTGTTCTTTCTAGGTCCTTCATTTCAAATTTTTTCTTTAAATAAACAATTAATTTCCTTTTGAAACTCTTCAAGAGTTCTAATAATGTTGATATCATCAACATAAACAGCAATTATAACAAATTCTCTTCCAGATCTTTTCATAAAGATGCAGGGGCATATTGGATCATTTTTGTATTCTTCTTTCAATAAATATTCATTAGACGATTATACTACATGCTCCTTAATTGCTTCAAACTATATAGGAACTTATTTAACTTGATTGAGTATTGTTCTCAAGAACTTGATTTGTGCACTTATGGAATCTTAAGTCCTTCATAGACTTCCATAGAAATATTATTGTCAAGTGAGCCATACCAATAAGTAGGCATGACATCCATTAGACGCATATCAAGTCCTTCATTTATTGTTAGGCTAATCAAATAATGAAAAGTAGTCACATCCACTATTGGTGAATACGTTTCTTCAAAATTGATACGTGGTCTTTGTGCAAAGCCTTGGGCTACAAGACGTACCTTATATCTCATAATTTTACCCTTTTCATTTCTCTTTCGTATAGAAAGTCATTTGTATCAAACTGGCTTTACAACTTCGGGTGTAAGGACTATGAGTCCAAAAACTTTTTATTTAGCCAATGATGTTAATTCTGCATTAATGACATCTTTCCACAAGGGCTAATCCTTTCTTTATTAGAACTCTTTAATGGATTTTGGTTCATAATCTTTATTATCATTCATTATATCATATGCTATATCATAAGTAAAGATGTCATCAACATTGACTTGATTTCGATCCCATCAGATTTCATCCATAACATAATTTATTGAGATCTCATTATTTTCACACATTTCAGGTACCTGAGTTTCTTCTGGGACTACTACATTCTCTTCTGAAGATAATAACTCTTCAAGAGATGGTTCTTGTGAAGTTACTAAATTTTCTTGATTATTCTCGACTTGGCCATCTATATTCTTAGCTCCTCTCTTTTGAGGAATTTTATCTTTGGAACTGATGAGCCTTCCATTCTTCAAGCATGCTTTAGATTCATTCATAATAGGTTATTCTTTAGGGACATCAATTCGAATAGGAGCATTAGCAGCTGAGACATTTGACTTTGTCACTCTCTTTGAGTCAATAAACGCTTCTGGAATTTGATTAGCTAAATTCTGCAAATAAATTATGTTTTGAACTTCTAGTTTACATTGTTTTATTCGAAGATCAAAATGAGCCAATGATAATTAATTCCAGCTAAACTCTTTATTCAACTACTTATTTTCTCCCCCATCAAAATGACAATCGGAAAATCTAGCCGTAAATAAATCTCCTGTTGATGGTTCTAGATAATTTATGATTGAAGGAGATTCATACCTAATATATATTCACATCCTTCTTTAAGGACCTATTTTAGTGCATCATGTATGGTGCTACTGACACATATACTGCTTACCCAAAAATTTTTAAATGGGACATATTAGGTTTCTGACGAAAAACCATTTGTAAGGGGGAAACCTTTAAGTAACATGTTGGCTTAATGCGTATTAACATTGCTGCATGCAAAATGGTATGGCCCCAAGTTGAAAAGATTAGATCTCATAAGCAAAGGTCTTGCATATAATTGCAACCATTTAACCAATGATTATGCAAGTCCATTTTGTGTATAAACATGAGCTACAAATGTTCAACATCAATTCCAAGGGGCATACAATATTCATTAAAAGTTTATGAAGTAAATTCACCAGTATTATAAAGACATATTTTCTTAATGGGATAATAAGGGCAATGTGCTCTTAATCTAATCAATTGAGCAAGTAATCTTGCAAACACTAAGTTGTAAGAATATAATAAACAAATATGTGACCATTTCGTTTATGCATAAATTAAAATCATATGGTACCTAAATATCCCGCATGGTGGGTGCATTGGCCCATAAATATTTCCTTATATCCAATCTAGAAATATGACTCACTTTCTATTTTGCTTGGTAAGGGCCAAATAATCAATTTTCCCTTGGAACATGCAGCATATGAGATATCATGGGTTATGGTATTCATTTATAGCTCAGGGTATAACCATATAAATTCTCAATTATTTTTTGTATCATGGTTGAATCGGGATGGCCTAACCAGTCATACCAAACATTAAATTTATCAATAAACTCTTGGTTTACATTAGAAAACTTCTGGTTTGCATTGGCAAACTTTAGTCTTGTATTATTATTTGTAAACTTTTGCTTTACAATAGCATGTGTTTCAATTGTGCTTTTAAATTTATAGTACAAGCTAGAAGAAAAAACAGGAAACCTTTCTACTATGCATTTTCTACCAGAAACTAAATTCATGATATGAAGATATTCTTGATTATTTTCAATTGTTGTTTCTATATGATATCCATTTATGCGGATATCCTTGAAACTTAACAAGTTTCTTTTAGATTTGGTAGAATAAAGTGCATTATCAATATCTAATTTTGTTTCTTCCAAAGCCTTCAATCATATTTATACTTCAAGTAACAAAATATTAGCTCTATTAGATTAAGCCTTTCACCCAAGAGGGGGTGAATTGGGTAATATTTTTTAAATTTAAAAACAAATCAATAAAGAGGATAGAGTTAGAAGGATGTCACTAAAGGAAAACATAAAATATTTATACTGGTTTGGTCCAAACCACTTGCCCTACGTCTAGTCCTTAGAAATCTTTATGAGAGTTCTACTGTCATCCTAAGATTCACAGGGTTCTTGATGCCTCAGTACAAGCAAGTTCTTCTTCAAAGAACAATCACTTCCCCTTACACTTTACAATCAATACCCACCCTTAAGGTCCCATTACCTTGAGTAACTTAATCATAATAAGTAATTCAGTAATATCTCTCACAAGAGTAAATGAATAATCACTAAAGTATAAAATCAAACAGAAATAAAGCTTAAGACTTAGTAATGAATGCAACAATAAATTTTATGTAAAGAGTTAATTGCTTCGTCTTCAATGCTCTGTTGTTTATAGTGTGATGGAAATTGATGATTGTTTCTCTTTTGAATATATCTGTTATGAGTACGTGGTCATTGCTTCTATCTATTAAGTGTGTTAGATCATTCTTTATGTCTTTTGAATTAGCCGTTGGAGACAAAGAGAATTTGAAGAAGTTGAAGCTCGGAGCATTAATGCTTCTGACCCAAAAGTGCTTTTTTTGCTAATCTTATGTTAATACTTGATTAAATATCTGTAATATGTTCAAACATTGATAAAACAATGTATTAACATAGTTAGAAGCAAAAATAACAAGTTTAGATATGATTTGATAAGTATTAAGATTTCCAAGATGATGTTTTGTTTCTAAAACTGCATCACTCAAGTGTTCTTCACTTTAGTATTTTGAAAACAAAACAAATCACTTCTTGACTTACTGTGGTGATAAAGTGATCATGTTTTATTTCAAAATAGATCAATAGTTGACTCACTATGATGCAGTAGAAGTGATGTGATCTTCTCATATTACTTGAGTGATATTCTTACAAATGATTTATAAAAATATTTGTCACTACCAGAGTCACTGGGGTGCTTTGAAAGTGATGCTAAAATTACAAGGTCACTTGAGTGGTCTTTTTAAACCTGGTTTTAGAAAAACTCGATTACTTGGACAGATTACTGTAGTGCATAGGAAGTGATATGAAATTGAGCACATCACTTGAGTGATCAACTTTGAAATTCTTTTCATAAAATTACTTACTTGCTAACTTCACTGTGGTGGACTGAAAGTGATAGGTTTTAGAACATATCACTCGAGTGATCCATTTGGAAAATAAATTTTAGGAATAAGATCATTGTCAGAATCACCATGATGAAGTGGAAGTGATGAGAAATTGCTGCATCACTCAAGTGATCTTTTAATGGAAATACTTGATCACTTCTAATGGTTGTTGTGGTGAAGAATTTTGCAAAACACATCACTTGAGTGGTTAACCAAAAAATAAACACTAGCTCGATCACTACAGTGAGGTGAGAGTGACTAAGTTTGAACACATAACTCTAGTAGTCACTTGAGTGATCAAACTTTTTTATATCACTCGAGTACCTACTCAAGTGATTCACCTTTGCATGTTTTAAGACATATTTCAAAGTCGTAAAAACACTATTGCTCTTGCAAATCACTTTCTTTAAGATGTGTTATCATAAAAACATGAGATCTAACAAGCTCTTCCAGATCCTTTAATCAGATTTATACTTCCAGATATAGTCTAAATATTGGCTTCTCACATTACCAAAGAAGGTATTTCTGAGTATGGTATGGGTTGTTGCACTATCAACGAGAGATAAATCTTTAGTATTGATGTGAATAAGGCTCATTCTTTATTTAAAATAAACATGAAAATAAAAGAAAATGTAATTAAAAAAGGAAAATACACATGATAGTAGCAACTTTAAACACACTAAAGTATAGTTATTCAAATAGACAAAGGTAATTTGTGCAAAGAAATCAACAACATATAAATAGGTAGTATCTATGTCACCATACTTAGAATTATCAGCTTTATCAACATAATTTATTTCATTTCCCCCCACTTTGGTTGGGAATTTGAACCACTATGATTATGACCACGACTACACTTACAACTGTAGCCATGTCTACGTCTATATCAGGACCACAATTATATTCATTCGTTACTACACTCACTCTTGAGAATGGAGTAGAGCCAGTTGGACGAGATTTATGATTTTCCAACAAAAACTCATTGTTTTGTTTGGCCAAATGGAAGTAATATATTAATTCAACATATTTCTTAAACATCTTTTACGATATTGCCACTTCATGAGCAAATTGGATGCATCCATTCATAATAAAGCCTTGGGAATGATAATAATCTTTTGGTGGTCATACATTTCTTTTAATTTGTTACAAAGAACAAGTAGGTCTTTTATGCTTATATATTCAATTTTGGGACCTTCATGCAAATGATGGCGTAGAAAAGTCATAGATCAGGCAAGATAAATAGTTCTTTCTTCGCTAGAGGCTTAGAGCTTTCATGCTGATAATGTGTTATAAAATAAAGGGAAAGATGAGAAGAGAAAGGAAGAATGGGTAGAAAGCAAGAAATAGTAATTCTCATTCATTATTAGTGTTATATGAAAGACATAACATATGCCTTCTATTTATAGGCATAACTCTCTAATATACAATTAATATGATTCCATAATCATAAGAATATGGACATTCAAGAATATTATATTTATAACAAATGTCAAGTTTTTCAATCACACATGACTATGTTTATTGGATAATTTGGTATAAAATTAAAATAATATCAATATAATTTGATTTAAAAGTTAGTACAAAAATCTTTGTCATTAATAAAAGACAAAACCAATTGATTTCCCTTGTTAACATAAAATGTAAAAACTAAAAAGACATTATTTTGTTGTTTAATAAATTCAAATGATATGAAAAATCCACGATAAAGATTCTCTAATATTGTGAGATTTGGATAATAAAAAGCAATAGCAATGTGTAAAAGAATATTCCCTTACCTTTATTATTACAGAATTGAGCATTTATAACGTCTAATACATAACGATTACAGCTAATAAACGTCATGTATGTTGAGGCGGAGGTCGCGTAAGGATAGATAATGCTTAAAAGTAATGGTTAATTATGCGTACCATAATATATTACGAGGTGAAATTCAAAAAAAACACAAAGATAACTGTTATAGTTAATAACCTTCATTTATTTAGTGACAAAAGTGATGATTCTTTTGAAACAATCATCATGTAAAACTTATAAACGATTCATCTTCCAACCTTACATTAGCGAAAACACAAATATAACAATTATGTCAATTGACTGTAAAGTATGAACGACAAAAATGACATTTCATAATAAACAACCATCATGTAAAGTACAAATATAAAAAAAACACCTTTTCAAAAACTCTGTTCGGTCCGACACCAAGTACTAGTTCTCCTAAAATTAAATACTTTAGAACGAAGTATTCATTTTGTTCATAGTAATTTTCTGAAAAGCACTTTTTTATAACCTCATCCTTCTCTCCCTCATTATAGTCAGATGCTAAAGAGCTCTTTCTATTCACCCTCTTCCTTATCCCTATGCTCGCCCTCCTCCTCCTTGTCCACCACCACCACTGCCTCTACAAGCTCCTTCCCCTCCTCCTCTACCACCACCACCTCTTCCTCGTCCACCTTCTTTTCTGCCTCCTCTTCAAATAAAGGCTTAACTGCAGATGTTTGCCAGCCTTAACCATTCTATAAGGCGTCTCGATAGACATGCTTACAGTCTAAACAGGAAGTTGGACCTCATCCTTCATCAAAATCAAGTTGTATATTATCACTTTCAGTCAGAACCTTCATCTCTTTTCTCAGACGTTGATGATGTCACCACTACAAATAATACATTTAATGTCACTAATTAACGTTCGTTTTCAAAAAAGAGGAGTGAAAAAAGCAGGCGATGTCATATTTGTAATTCCTGCAAACTCTTCAACAACCATTTTCACTAAAATGGTCGTTGAAAGGGATATTTCAATAACCTTTGTAAGGAATGTTCATTGAAACCAGGCATTTAACGACCATTTTTCAAAAACGGTTATTAAACAGTCGGGGATGTAAAGTATTTGAGAAGAATGAGAAGGAAAGAAGGAAGCATCAAACCTTCAAGCCGCATTTGGCGGTCTACTAGGGTTTCCTTTTCCTTTATCTTGGGGGTTCCCACCATGGGATTACGTCACTGTCATTGGAATTTTTACTCCAGCTTGGGTCTAGTGCGCAAGTGTGGTTGTGTTGGGTGTGTGTGTTTATGGGATTTTGGTTCGGTAAGAAAAGGTAGGTGTGGTAGATGGATAGGGCAATGACGGGGAACAATTGTGGTGGGGCGAAGTCTAATGGGGGTCGGAATAGTGAAGGGATGTTTGCCAAGGTAGGATCTCTACAGACAAAAGCCCGATTGTGCTCCCGTAGGAAAGATGCTGATGATCTTGATTGGGTCAGTCCAGGAGGTGCAGAGGTATTTGGGATTGAATGCTGATTTAGCTTTGATTGATGTTTTCTTAAAGCTAGTGGGTAATGCGTTCTGTGTACATGGGTTGTTGAAAATTTTTATGGCTTGTTGTTGGAATTTAAGAATATTCATATATTGTTTTAGATTTAGAAAAATCCCTCACTCTATTTGTTTTTACTCAATGCCATTGTTTGACACTTAGATATATGAAAATCAATATTTATACTATGATATGACTCATCTTAACATTTCTCCTTGACATTTATTTATAAAATTTGTCAGTATCATGGATTAGTAGAATTGATTTATTAGAGTTTTAGGTCTTACCTTCATTTTGAATTTTGAATTTGTGTATTTTCACCTTGTTAGGTACTCGAGTACTCAATGACACTTCGTCATTGTACTTGAGTACCACTTACAAGTATTCGAGTACTTCTTTTGATCTTTCCCTTTGTGTACGCCCACTGAAGCTGGAAACTAATATTTCATATAGTCTTTGACTAGAAGAAGAAGGCACTATCCAGGGTCTCATTCCCTGGGTAGAGATAGTAAATACTATCTCTGACAGCAACTTGAGCACAAAGAATGAGAATGACTCAATTTGTTGTTGGTGTCGCATAAAGCATCTACTACGGTTTTAATGTATCTTAAAGTGGTGGTACTCTAGTGTTACATTATGATATGTAGTTGATAAACTTCATAATCTACTTATCTTGCATTGGTGGTTGGTTACCACCCTTGTATGATTTGTAGTTAATTCCTTGGGGACTAACCTACACAAAATGCCACTGAAACTTCTGAAGAGACCAATACCTGTTCAGTAGGTTTGGATTCTCCTGGCTGTCATCTGGGAATACAGGAGGTTGTTATGCTGGTGGATTTGCAAGAGGTGTCTGTGCCATCACGTTGGAGGGTTAGTTAGTTGTAGTATTTGAACCTTGTACTCAAGTACCACTCACAAGTATTCGAGTACTTAATAACCTCTTCCTTCTACTTCAAATTTAATAGTTTATTTACAAAATCAAGTTTATTTTTCAAACTCGAGTTTTCTCTTGACCAGAACTCGAGTTCTGCTATCAAACTCGAGTTGTCCCGGTACTTTATGTTTCTGACTAAGTTTTTGATTAAAACTTGCGGAAGTTCAACTTGCCAACTTGAGTTTCTTTTTTACAAGAACTTGAGTTTTGCTTCCAAACTCGAGTTCTCCAGGCAGTTCAAATTTTTGATTAACTCTTCTAGATAAAAGTTAAGGAAGTTAAAATGGCAACTCGAGTTCCTTTCTTACCAAAACTCAAGTTCTCCAAGTATTGCAAGACTCTAATCAAGTCTCTGGATAAAACTCGCGGGAGTGTAAATGCCAATTGAGTTTATCTTGAGCCACAACTTGAGTTTTATCCTAAAATTCAAGTTCACTTCTATCCATAACTCGAGTTCATACTGAAAAATTTGAAAAATGATGTTGTGGGGGGAAAACAAATAAATTTTTTCTTAAAAAGGGTTACAATGACTATTTTGCAAAAACAGTCGTTATATGTCACAACATACAACAATTGTTTTTGAAAAAACAGTCGTTGTAAGTCTCTTACAACGACTGTTTTGAAACGGTTGTTTATTTTAAAACTTTCAACGACACTCACATACACGTCCCTTTGAAAACGGTTGTCTAAAGGGCATAAAAACTGACGTTAAAAGTGTCTTCTTAGTAGTGTGTGCCGAGCGAGGGGAATAGGTAGGGGAGACAAAGGACAATGATAGTAGTGATGACTAAAAACATGTATATTCTTACGATTTCATTCAAACCTTTTTCTATGTCGATTTTTGATTAAAATTGTATTGTTCTAACTGGCAGAGGTGGGACTAATATATTGATATTGAGATTTTTATTTATATGGATCTACACTTTAGCGATATCTATACGGATTATTATTAATATGTTTGTTATTTCCAAATCAATTGAAAATCTATCTTTCAATAAATCAATGAAAATAAAAAAGAGTCTCTTTTTATCTAGACTTTGTACTTCCAGATCTTGATATGAATCTAGATCATTAGCAAGATCTGAATTTGTGGAAAAAATAAGTAATAAAATAAATACTAGTAGGGATGTAGTAAATTTTAATTCTTGTGCATCAAAGTTCATTGGGCATTTCTGGAGAACAACAAATGGTTACATCATTTCATGGTGGATCGGTGAATTATTGGGCCGAACTGGAGAACCAGTGTATACATATTGCCAAGAAATTTATAGTCCGTCTCCATTAACCGCTTGAGCATTGACCCAGTAAAAATAAATTTAAGTCCCTACTGATAATCCACCATCAACTTCCTTATTGATAAATTAGTAACACTACTGCTTTTTTATTTTTTAAATATTAAAAAAATTAATCTTAGGGCAATGTAACCCAAAAATATTATTAAAGAAACAAATATCTCTTTACTGTTATTAGTAAACAACTGTTACTAATTTAGGCATTTTACAAGGCTCTATAACGTAACCCTTTTCATTCTAAAGGACACGTTCTTTTGGATAACCCGCAAAACCCTTTCCATTTAAACATCTAAAAAATAAACATTTATCCATCCACTTTGATCTATTCCAATTTCTCATATCCAACTTTTGACTTTTGTTCTTCATTGATTACATGGGAGAGTAAGAATGCATGGACAAGTTTGAAGGAACTGACCTCTCTCGTTTGCTTTCTGATTGAGAAGGTGGACAAATTACTGGAGATAAATATGAATCTGATGATGCAACAGATCCTTCATTCACATAAATTTTTTATTTGTTGTTAGTTTATTCAAACTCTTGTTTTCTTTTTCTTTTTTTTTAATTTTTTTGTTTGTACTATAGGGTTAAATAATGAACTTTAAAATTTATTAAAAAAATGTCAAATAAGTAACAGTTATTATTTAATACCAGTCACTTTTTAGAACACCATGTCAAATACCTAACAGTTATTAAGAAATCACCATCACTGTTTACAAAACCTAACGATTGTGATGTTAAAACCATGGACTTTTGTTCAAAGGTTCATTATGGTTGTAAATTAAGAACCATAAGAAAAGACCACCTTTCATATAGTTCTAAACTTATAACTGTAGGCAAGTTTCATCAAGTATTTTAAAACAAGTACTTGTTATCTCACGCCTCTTCACTTTCCCAAGTTATTACACTTAACAAGCTTGTCTTTGGTTGAACTTTACCCACCATCCTTAGAACCCCACAAGTTCAGTTAACTTTTCTAGCTGTTGACAGTCGCATTTAGGCGAACTATATCCTCTACTACTTTCTTTGAACTTTGGTCTGACAGCTACATGAGTCACTTCGATTGCCCTAACTTGCTTTTTCCATTTTGGAGCCTTACCTAGGTCGCATCCCTTGGCATGCTCTGTTCTTCTTATTTTAAGGTATGATTTCTCTTCTGCATTCCACATTCTCTACTCTGCATTTCACATTCTTCTTATTTTTCACTTCGTCTTACTTAAGTAGGTTTTGACCTTAGTCGTGCGTCATGTTTTTCTGGAAAACCCATTGCTTTATTCCATGTAGCTGACTGAATGAGTTTTGTTTTCTAGTTAAAATGACCAGTTGTACTTTCCGCAGTGCTGATAATGCCCCTAGTTCTGATATGCCTCTACTTCCAATAATGTTCCCATTGGTACTGATATCGTCCCTAAGCCACTTAGAAATGAGACCCTAAAAGAGGTGTTAGAATGAGTGCGGAATATTGTAAAAAGGGCCGATGTGCCTTGACTTTTTTGAACCAAGCAAAGTCTTTAGGAGGAAGATTTCACATGACATGAAATAATGACGGTCAACCTCTTAAGCCATCACACTTCATCAGCTACATCGGCTTAATGGCAAAGACCAGCGTTCCTATCACGGTAAGTAACTAGCATAGGGTACAAAGAAATTACGCAGGCGTTATTTGGTATAATATCTAGGTAAGGTATATATGGCTGCTAATTACTACCTATGTACTTTAAAAAATGTTAACTTGATTGTTTGCTTTGTAGTCTACATATCATATAGATGGAGATTACATCAGGAAATTTTTCGTCAAGAAGATTGACAATTCACTACACACATTCCATCATGCATTAACAAAGGTGTATTTACAGAATCATGAAGAGGCTAATAAGATAGAAGTTCCCGTGGAAGTTCAGTTCACCATCAACTAGATGACTAGAGAGAATTTGTCGTCTCACGTCATGAGTCGACATTCTAGGTAATTGTTATTCACAATTCATAAAACCTGCATGTATCTGTTTAATGTTAACTTGAGTACTGTATGTTTTGTAGGAATTAAGATGGCTGAATAAGGAAAGGGTAAAGAACAATAAGTATCCCTAAAGGGAGGCGAGCTTGGATTACTAAAAAGTTGGCTACTGAGAGTGGTAACGGTAGTAGACCTCCCTGTCATGAACTTTAGTCAGTGGCAAGGCAAAATAAAAATAGCTCTTATGACAATCCTTGGGTGAAGGAGGTTGTCGATAAAATGCTAAGTATTAATATTAGTCTCCAATTCATGTAAGTAATGTCTTCAATTAACTATCAATATTAAGATTATTGTTAAATACATAGCAAGCCATGTCTTAAGAAGTTACAACACGGGGGAGCTGTCTTTCTACGGAAGAGGACATGTTGGTGAAAATATTGGGGCTTGACCATCTCAGTCTTCTTAGGGGTGCCGACTTTAGATTGACTAAGACAAAATATTTTGGTCATCGGCAACCTCGGAGAAATAACTGGGTTGAAAAGTATAAAAAGCTCCAGAAAGAGTATGACGAAATGCGAGAACAAATACAGTTTCTCACACAAGAGTTATTGAAGGAGCATACTATACTAGAGCCAGCTGCATATTTCCCCCTATGATCTACCTGAGGGTTTGGTGAATGTTGAGTGTTTTGCCAATAGCCTTGAATACCATACAGTTGCCAATAGCCTTTAACCGCTCGGAGGATAACATACTTCATAACGAGCCTATCCCTCTTGAGCATGTGAAGGTACAAATCAATACCAATATTAACCCTAGCTATCTGCTCCTTATGCCCACTAAAGACACAAATACAGTGAGAGAGCTACAGGAAGCTTTATTGCCTCGCCGTCTACTTAGAGTATGGAAGCACCCCACTCAAAGCTTCCCACTGACCAATCCAAGCCCCAAACCAATATAAGCCCCCTACTGATTAGTCCAAGCCCCTACTTCTAAGGCCCCCAATCAATCCTAGCCCCTGATTTTCAAGACTCCCACTTAGTCTAAGCCTCCCACTTCCAAGACCCCTAATCAGTTTAAGAAGAGGAAGCATCTCACCCCTAATGATCGATCAGAGAAGAAGTCTTCCTTACAGAATAAGCTCGTTGGTCAATTTGCCTAAAAGTCCTTCCAAGAGTTCGTTGGCAAGATCTTGGCTCTAGACCCCTGTTTGCATATATCAAATTTAAGAGAGAGGTGTCTTTGACCAAGAAGACTAAGAAGATGCTGCAAGTCAAGATCTTGTTTATGAGGTATTGAACAAGAAGATGGCAAGTACAAGCTCTGTCAACTTCTTTTGAGGTATTTCTTCAACTATGATTAAATAGTTGGCTGCTTAGAATTTTGATTACATTTTGATATGTTGGTTTCGGCATTTCAGACACCTGTATCATGCTTGCATCCTCCCTCATAGCATCTAGGGAAGATCAAGTTAATCCTCCCTGAACATGTCAGGTACCAGGGTGTCGACATGAATGAGGTTTTTTTTGGATGAATTTACTAGGAAGGCGCTAGACGGAATGGACACTTACTTCTTTATACCTTATATTTAAGGGTAGGAACATCATTAATTTTGTTTAAATTAGTTTTTATTTATATTTAACTTATCTGATGGTGATATATTATTGTACTTAGGGAGCACTAGATGCTCATTGTGATAAATCCAATTCGCAAAAAAAAATTGGTTTTATGACTCAATGGGTGGGGAACCAGATAGGAGATCATACATGCAGGAGACATTTAACCAGTAAGTTATCCATTAATCATCTCTTATAATTTAGTTCAACTTTTATGTGTCTATACATATAATTTTTTTTAGAGTAAATGTGCAAATTTAGCAATGAACAATTTTGCTACGAGCACTCATAAGAACTATATATTTTCGGTGCAAAAATTAGACATAAACAATTTATTTGGGAGCAAATATAGCAACGCCGTTAAATAGGCTTAACTTCCGTTACTTTTTTTCACTGTAGGTCCCACAGGTCTTCTCTCTCTATTATTTTAATATTTTTTAATGGAAAAAATATCACTTAGACCCTATGCAAATAATTTTATTTTAGTTAATTCCCAAAAGATTCTTAAATTTCATGGAACTCTCTTGGGTTAAAATGAAACTATGTTTTGTTAGTAATAAGACAATAATGCCTTTACTTAATTTGTTTCACAAGAGCATTTATAAGACAAATATGAGTATTTTCAAGATAAATAAAAACATTTACGAGAGAAACATGTGAATGATCAGGGAGTTAAAATTTTTTGGTTATTCACGTATTTGTCTTGTACATATTTTTATTTGTCTTAAAAATACCCATATTTATTTTATAAATGCTCTTATGAAAAAAATAAAGTAAGGGCATTATTATCTTTTCACTGAAAAAAATTAATTTCATTTTGACCTAAGGGGATGTAGTGAAATTTTATAATTTTTTAGGGGTTAACTGAAATAAAATTGTTCGCATAGGGTCTAAGTGATATTTTTCCATTAAAAAAAATTAAAAAAATAGAAAGAGAAGATTGATGAAGTGATGGAAGTTAAGTCTTCTTAACGGCGTTATTATATCTTCTTCCAAATAAATTGTTTATATCTACTTTCTGCATCGAAAATAGATAGTTCTTATAGGTACTCATTACGAAATTGTTTATTGCTAAATTTATACCTAACATTTTTATTGTATCTTCTCAAAGTGGTATACAGGTACCACATATAGAATGGTCTCGATTGCAGCAATTGCAACCTCACCGACGGCTGCTTCAGGAATGCCTTCCAATGGCAATGTCCAAAGATGTATATATTATTCATCAATAACTATAATATTAAATTAAAGCACACATATAGTTTATATATCTGACTGACTGACAAATTATTCTTCTCATTTCTTTATAGTGCCTAAAGCAACTGGACATGAGCCGTGATTGTGGGTACTATGTGATACAGTAAATAAAGGACATAATCATACACGGTCCTAAAAATATTGATACAAATAAGGTATGTTATATGCTTAATTCATTCATGTATACACTCGGTCAGCTATATGTTACAATATCTAACTTCCATATATCTTTCCTTTTCGCACAGTATTTTAATGCCTCTTGACGATGTTTAACAACTCACAAATGGAAGAAGTAGCTAAAGAGTTGGCGGCATCTATGTAACATTAGTTGGAATGTAAATAATACATAGTATGACTGTAAATTTCTAGATACTAATGATTTGTTTGATTTGTTTTAAAATTTTGGTTTTAATAGTGTATACATTGACATGAATGACTGTAAATATATTCTGATTTGTTCTATTGTTTCGTATATGAATAAAAATGTAAATATATATTGTGATTTGTTATGTAAAAATATATGTGGGGGAATCTCGAAAGCAGAACCCTACCCCCTATTTTTAAAAAAAAAGAATTTATCTTCTATAAATCACGGTTGTTACCTAACAACTGTTATTTTTGTCAACTATATATAACGATTGTTTAGAAAGAACTGCTATATGTTAGTAGATAAATAACGGTTGTTAAATCAGAACCATTATGTATTATGCAAGCAGTAATATATATTATGACGGTTGTTTACGTGCACCTATTAATTATTATTACAACAATGGGCATATCATAACCTCATCGAGCCTCAACATATAACGGGTGTTATATTTTAATTGTTATAATATGTCCAAAATAAATAACGGTTCGGAACCATAATGTATCATTGTCGAGCTTTTATAGAGCCCGCATATATAATGGTTTGGAACCGTGATGTATGTCAATTAATAAACGTCATATATCATGATTTCTGTAGCAGTGCTAATACTTTAGGTATTAGGAAGAGATTTCTCCCTTTTCTCCTTTGTTTTTTTTCCTTTCTCTTTTTTTTTTTGTTCAAACGTTTTTTCCTTTTTATTTTACTTTTAAAAATATTAGTTTTCTTAAATAAAATTAAAACTCAAACTCCATAAAAAAATTACTGAGAGTGAATTATCTTAATTTTCTAGCCAAAATTTTTTTTATCTGAATTGAATTTAATAATACTAGAATCCGAGCCTACAAAATTAAATATCAAATAGGCATATAGGACAAAAAATATATTTTATAATTAGTTTTCAATATTTATTTTTATATACAAATATGTAATTATTCTTTTTTTCATTTGATTTCCTTTAATCTATACACATAGGTACAAATGATCCGTGAAAGAGAATGTTATTTGTGAAAAAGGTGAGGATGACTGGGAAAAAAAAGAAAAAAGATGAGAAGGGATAAAATAATTAATTTAGATTAAAAATGATAAAAAAAATACATTAAATGCTTATACGACTTTCAGGAAAATCTTATGTAAATGATCAAAGTAATTTAAACCAAAAATGTGAGAATAAAAGAAAAAGAATTTTGAAATTGTAAAATCTCAAATTACATATTTCTCAAAAAATGTGTTATGAATTGCTTATTAAATATCGTCATTACTTTATCAATTTTTGATAATAAACATGATTTGAGTTTTTTCTATCATTTTCTCTCAAAGATATCTAGTTTTTATAGAAAATTAAAATATGATAATTTTATGAAAAAAAGAAAAAAAATGCTACTTAAGCTTTAAAATTTTAAATGAGTTTTGTTACCTATAAAAAGCATTGTTTGAAAAATCAGACCGGATTGACCGGTTCAGACCGAATTGACCGGTTCAGACCGGAAACCAGTAAACCGGCCGGTGGTCGGGTCCCGAGAGCTAAAGAAAATCGGAATCTGGTCGAACTGGTCTAACTGGGTCAAACCAATGTGAACCGGGGTAAACCGGTGTGAACTTGGGTGACTAGGTTTGCCCTTTTTTTTATTTGATTTTTTATACTTTAAATGACTTCGTTTTGGCTTTTTTTTAAAGAAAAATTATTTTTCTAAAATTTTTTGATTTGTAAAAAGTTTTAAAAGGATTGTGGAATACTTTTGGCATTGGTTGGAGAAAAATCCTTATATACTTAATAATATTTTTGTGGATATTAGGTTTAGGAGATTATATTAGACTATTTATAAAAAAAAACTCTCATATAATTTTTTAAATGGTATGCATGAATATTTAAATTATATACATATTTTTTTAATTAACCCCTATTTAAACTACTGAACCGATCCAAGTCTAGTCTAATTTTCACTATAAGAAGTATAGATATCAACGACAGTGGAATAACAATCTATAACTCATTCTAGTAGGACTAAAAAAATTACTTATTTAAAAAGTTTAAGTGTTTTTTTTTTTACAGAAATTTTACCCATATTTTTCAGCTTCATCTTCCCGTTATTATGGGCTCCTGGATCGTATGTTCTTCTCCCAAACACAGACGTAGCGACGAAGGAATGAACCAAAACGTTTGCGTTTATTCCACTGTCCCCCTCGCTTGCTTGCTTTCTCTTTCCCTCTCCTTTTCCAACAGTGAGAGTCATTAATTTCCGTTGCTTCTTTTGGCCATAAAGATTAATAATCCGAGAGTTAGGAGAGAGAGATCTGTTGTTGGTGCCAAACCTTTAGAGAGGGATAATGGGATTGTTCTCGAACAGGATCGATCTGGAAGAACTGAAGCCCGGTGACCACATTTACTCGTGGAGGGAGGCACACATTTATGCGCATCATGGTCATCCCTTTTCTCCTCGTCGTCCTCAATTACTTTCCGTTTTCTGCTTTACTATGTGCCCTTGATGTGTGTGTAATTGTAATCGGATTACTCTCCGGTTCTTTCCGAATTCCAGTTTTGCTTTTTGTGTTTTCTATGTCATAGGTTATCGGGGTGAAACCCCCTCTTTCATGTGATTCTCATGCAGGTTCTGGTTATGTTTTGGTTTCTGGGTTTGTTGATTGGCGGGAATAGGGGGTTTTCCGTTTAATTTCATCATAAATATTAGATTATTTAGATATTTCTGTTTATCGACTAATCTTTCTTGGTCAAATTTGCAAGTTTGTTCTTTGTCGTTTAGGGATTATTACATATTAAGTTCCTAGTTCATATCGACCTTTTGTATGTGTTAATTCTATTATAAAAATTTTAAGTGGAAGTGGCTACAAAAAGGAAAACATTTAAGTAGATGGGAGGTAGTATTTTGTGGAAATTTCTTTAGCTTGTGATGAAAGAGCGCTGTTTTGATCATTTCGAAGTGATAGCATTTGGTCCATCAACATTGTGTGGGATCCAACGTGAATTGTATTAAGATGTCAAGGGTTAGCAACAATGCTTGAGCATTTGAACCTGTAACCCTAGCTTTCAGGTGGTTACTGGTGTGCCTCTTGCTGCCATCTTGTAAATTGATCCTAGCATAAGTAGGAGAGCCAATCTGAAATTCAGGCATTCTCAACCCTCAGTAATAAACCTTAGTGGCTTAGATTACTTGTCTCATAGTTGCAATATTTCTGAATCAGGTGACGTTATTTGTATTATACACTATTGAGAGACATTTAGTGGTGCAATTATGCTCACGCATTTGAAGCTGGAAGTTCCCAATTTTTTTATGGAAGAGTTTTTCTTGTTTGACTGCAATATTTGAAGAATTTATACAGACCTTGTGGATTTAAGGAATGAGTGAATATTATCTCGAAGTTCCCCCTGGGAGTTTGAATGTGCAATGTAATTGAACGTTTTACAAAATGAAAATGGGAGGCTTGAAGGTGATGTTTTGATGATGAGTGTTGTGGCTGTGATTCTGTCGCATATTCTTCTTCCGAAAGTTAAAAGTTCTGAATCATCATAATTACAGTTCCTAATGGGTTTGGGTGGATGAACCAACAAGGCGACAGGGACGAATTAATTGTTATAAAATGTTATGGATAGGTGCTCTAGTTTCTGGACTTCTGTCATCTGGTTTCTGATGTGAATCTTGTTGCTATTCACTTATGATTGAAGAATTGCTGAATTGGGCTATTGGGGTAGAAGGAGATCTTAAAAAATATATGAAAGGATATAAAGAAAATAAAAATAATGCTGCCTAAGGAGAAAATGTATGTAATATGCAGTTTATATATATTTGATCCATTGAGCAGCAATTCAGAACCTTCAGGTTGAATTGTGGGGTATATTTACTAAAAGAACATATTAGCAGAGTGGCAAAGAAAGGGTCTGCAGAAAATAACAATACGTCCTAGAATTAATTGGCATCTTGTCCTTATTTATCCAAACCAAGATTGAATAACCTTTGAACTTTTTTGCATGCTGTGGTTGTTTTCAAAACCACATTTAAAATTCTGTACATCTTTTGGATTGGCAAGAATCAATTTTCTTTCTTTCTTAATAATAATGGATATCTTACTGAAATGGCTATTTTTTTTATTTCTTTTGTACACGGCAACAGGCATATATGTTGGCGAGGAAATGGTGATCCACTTCACTAGAGGAGGTCAAGAAATTGGCACAGGAACTATCTTGGACCGTCTCCTTTTGAGTTCTTCTCCCACTCATTCTGCTAACAATCCTTGTCCAAAATGTGGCGACCAATCAAACCTTAATGGTGTCATTTCTTCATGCTTGGATTGTTTTCTTTATGGTGGTCATCTATATCGGTTTGAGTATGGTGTTTCACCAGCATTTTTTATTGCCAAAGCTCGAGGAGGCACCTGCACACTTGCCCCAGCTGACCCACCTGAAGATGTCCTCCGTCGTGCTAGATATCTTCTTCAAAATGGATTTGGTGTCTACAATGCCTTCAAAAACAACTGTGAAGACTTTGCAATTTACTGCAAAACAGGCCTTCTTGTGATCACAAACATCAGTGTAGGCCGGAGTGGGCAGGCAGCAACATATGTGGCTGCTGTTAGTGCTGTAGTTTCCTCACCACTCCGCTTCTTGACCACCAGTTTTAGTGGTCTGGCACTGGTTGGTTGTGGAATGTACTGTATTAGTCGACTTGTTTCTGATATTGGAGTACGCCGTGATGTAGCCAAAGTTCCCGTGGAAAGGCTTATAGTAAATCTGTCTGCCTTGGATGAACCAGCCAACACAAATGAGGTGAACAGGCTTATGGAATCGCCTGGCTTGGATGAACAAGCCAAGTCAAATAAGGTGACCAAAGAAGAATAGATGCAGCTGCACAAAAACTGTGTATTGGATAATGCTAAGATTTAAAAAGTGTAGTGTCTCCAGTCGGTAAGTATTTTATTTGAAATTGGAATGGTTTGTTAACAATGTTGTTTGGTTTTTATTTGTAAGTTTGAAACATGCATGAGTGTTGATCCTCAGCGTTGTTATTGACGTTATGCTGTGTTGTGTGTATATGAAGCATTATGGGAGCCATATCAGTCATTATTATTTTACGATCATTTTGATGTGGATTCTAATTTTCTTCGTGCTGAAATGACAAGTCAGGCCCATGTAACATATTTCTTTTCCTAAAATCAACATATGAAAGATTGAAAGTAAAGAGAATACGGTCCAGAGCCAATAGATAATTTAACCTTTTCTTTGAATTAAAGCTTTGAATTAAAGGCAGATATTAATGGATTGAAGTTATAAGCGGTATAATACCCACGTCTTCCTACTTCCATAAGAGTTTTTGTGCCACTTGGTTATTAAGTTATTAGCGATCAAACTATTCATCAGAAGCAATGAGGCAAATGTATTTATTTACAACTAACAAGCCTCATGTCATTTTACCCTGGATTGGCAATACTTTGAATACTTCTACTTGATCATTCAACAGGTCAATTCAAAGCTCAAATAAGCCCTCTTCTTTTATTCTTTTTGGGGGACCAAGAATCAGTGAAAATTATTATTATTATTTATTTTTTTGAAAAGACCTCATTTGGTTAGGTTAGGTTCATTTATCAGTATTATGCCAAATGTAACGCAAAACTAATCATGCAAAGAGGTATACGGAAGACAAATAGAATAGAGATGGGATTTAAAACCAAGTGTTATGTTGCAATTCTACTCGGTTTTGCTATTCCTGTTTTGGAGAATGGAATTGTATACAATTTTGAAGTTTCATCTGTTAAGCTTACCAAATTAATGTAACATGTAAATACGATTATGACTCTGCGTCACAGGTTGGCGTGCTAAACATTGCACCATTCATGCTAAACTAACATCCAACATAAACAAAAACTTTTCTTCTAGTAAGGCCAAGGATCAATTCCGTCAGGCTTCTTTACAAGTATTTGATTATATTCGGGCCTTGATGTCTGCAATGGAAATAATCAATTATTAGCATTCAATTGCAAAGGCAATTATAGGATAATTGGAAGAGAACAGGGGAATATGAAGAGTAGAGATAGAGAATACAAGCTTAGTTGCCAAGCATTTCAACATATCAAGACCAACTGCTACTACTACAATTACTACAACAATAACAACAAGCCTTATTCCACTAAGTGAAGTCAATGAATTACACGACGTCATTATACCATATCAATAACTGAATCTTTGGAAAAAATTGTTTATCAAAGGGTCCTGTTCAATAACTTACAAAGGACCAAATACGACGAAGACAACAACAACAGACCATAAACTTTAAAACAAAAGTAAGGCAGAGACAGTGCTAAACCTTGCTCAAGTTCATTAATCAGCTACGACGAAGAAGACGGTACTAAACCTGTTGCAGCTGCCTTACTGTCCTAGATGGGGATGACAATATCCCTGTTAGTGAGATCTCCATTGGTATTACGCCACATCTTGGTAAGAGAAATTTCTGCCTCTCAAGACACGGGCTGGGTAAGGTATTCCTAGTCTGAAAAATATGGGAAAGGGGACTGGGTTTGGGAAAATAAGCTAGGAAGGCCTCCCCGCCCCTGTCCTGTTGCCATCCCTCCTAACCAGCGACCTTATCATTCTTTGGAGATAATAAAAGCAGTCTCTAACTACAGCTGGAGAATCTTAATATGTATATTCCCGAACTTAAATTCTGACCATTGTTTTCCAAATTCTACTGCAGGGACAGTAAAAGTCAGCCAATAGCATTGGACTAAATTGTTCTAGTGTGTAGACTGTTGGATATAACATAATTGTATTAAAAATGAGAACCAATACGGATGCTTCAATTAATGAAAGAAATAAACTACTCAATATTGACTGCATTACTGCTTACCACATCTAACTTGTATAATTCCACAAAATTGTAACTCTATAATGCAATAGCTTTGACAACACCAAGAGATGTATCACATGTTACATGTACATCCTAAAAAAAGAGGGACTCCCATTAAGTTTTATCACATGTTTGGTATAAGGAGGGAAATGGAATCCCTCTCTATTGAGAAGAAACCACCCAAAAAAATGCAATGCATATTATGTTCTGGTTAGCTCTATTAAACAGAAAATAAAATATGCAATGTCTATTATGACTTCATCGTTAATCAATAATGTGCTTCTCTTTTTGAACAAACTGAGTTTGAATCACACATTGTTCAAAAAAGACCCCAAGGGAGAGGCAACCTAATCACAAAGTCTGAATTCGGATTAGTCGGTTGCTCAGATACCTAGTAATAGAATTTTAAAAAGTCACCGGACACCAATTGGCCTAGGGGGATATAAAAAATGTGCATCCCCTTATCATTCATTTTTTGCAAGGCACGAGAGTCATCTTCCACTCACATCTTTGTTTTATTTCTCTTCACATACCTAATATTCTACATAGCATAACATGCTCGATTTTCCTTCCCCGCGAGTATATCATGATGAGCCCAAATTACGGAAGCTCCAAAAGAAAGGAGAATAGGGGTATTAAGAAAAGCGATTTCCCAAGGATCTAAAACCTCGACCCCATCAAAAAGCCCCACATTTATTCCATCAGATTTGAAAAATGGAGCCCTTACCGCTTTGGCTCTTTCTCAAGTTATGTAATGTGAAACACTCAACCTATAGATGCATTTCTCTGTAAACTAGAGAATAAACAATAAAGAAACATAAGCCCCAGAACCCTTTCCCAAAGAAATTTCCACCAGTTTACTACAAATAAGCGAAACCTCAATACAACGCTTCGTTTCAAATTAATTCCACCAAGACAAGGAAGAATCTTTAAACCGAGACATAATAAACGTTGAATTTATTTATTCACAAGGAAGTTATGTTAATTACAAAGAGCGAAATTCTGTAAAAATGAACAGTGACAACAGACCAACGATGCATCATTGAGATATACACAGGATAATGTCCAGGTCTATCCGAATTATTCCTTATGACTAAACATTAAGAACCAAATTGATCCAAGAACAAGAAAATATTCATATACGTACACCAGCGAAATTGAAGTTTAGAAAAAATCATAATTGATGTTTACATCTAAATCACAGAGAGAAAGGGAAAGGAAGGAATAACTTACAATGTCTTTGAAGATAACATAAGCGATGACAAAGAAAAGAACGAAGAGGAACTCAAACTCGGCGAATTTGACAAAGGCAAAGAAGGATTCTACCGCCCGGGTCAAAGCCGATGGATTGCCGGTTCCGGTTCGCCTGCTCATAGCTGATCCAAAAAATTTCTCGTCCTTGATCCCTCACCGGAAGAGAGACGGAAGCTCTGAATTTAGGTGACCCACTGACCCGTGAGAAAGCCATCAGGATTGAAAAATATATAAACTAGAATAGTAATTGAACCCTTAAAAAAAAAGCAGATTAAAATTTTAATCGTGATTTATTATTAGCACTTTTTATCTCGTTTGTATAAATAAATATTTTAAAAGATTCCCAAAAAAAAAAAAAAACACTGCATAAATATGGGACATGCTGGTAAAGAAACTCAGAATCATTGGGGCTGTTTGATTTTATTTTTAAAATCTGTTTTTTTAAAAATAATAAAACCTGTTTAGTAAACTGTTTTAAAAAAATTATTTTTAAAAACAAAAAAAATAAAAATTTGTCTTTAAAAACTAAAAAATAATAATTTTTAGTTGTTTTCTTGTTTTTGTTTTCATATTTTTTATTTTTTGAATATGTTACTTATCTATTATCAACACTGCACTACTAGTGACGACCACCGTCACGTCACCACCAGTAACCAACCGTACCACCACGTCACTTCAAAAATATATTTTTTAAAACAATATATCTAAATAGGTTTTTATTTTTTTTTATTTTTAAAATTTGTTTCTAAAAATTATTTTATAAAATTGTTTTTAAAAAAAAACAGAAAATAGAATCAAACAAGCCCATTGTTATTCTTGGTGCTCCGATTCTTTTCAAGGGCTTCTCTGTTGAGTGTGTCCAGGTCTGACAATATGGAGGTAAGAATGATCTAACTGTAGAGGATAACACGTACTCTAATAGAAGAGCCTTATATATAACGGAATTATGAGATTTAATAAAAGGGTTAAAATTAATTAAAAATAATAAATGTGTTTAAAATAACTCTTTTTTTCTAGCATGTCTTCATTTACGAGAGGGGTAAATAAGAAAAAAAAATAAAGTAAATATACGTATCACTAACATTTTAATTAATGTAATATATATATATAATTAATGAGGGGCGTAAATTAAAAAAACTTATTAAATGATTAAACAACTCCTGTCAAGATCTTATAAAAAGGATTAAGGCAATTCAAATTTTGAACCTTTATAAAAAGGATCTGACGGAGTATTTATTACTCCCTACCGTCTTTAATATATGATATATTTAGGGGGTTGATTATTATAGTTTTAAATATAAGATGTAGTTTTTATATTTTTCAATATTTTCTAACTTATTTTTATTGATGCTCTCTCAACAATAATCAAGGAGAAGAGAAAATGAGGGAATTAAGAAAACTAATTAAGGTATTTTACAAAATGTATTAATTTTCTTAATATAATAAAATTTGAAAAACATGTCTTATATTAAGGACCAGAGAGACTATAACATACTACCTTTAGTCATTGATACAAGAGTAAGTTGACTAATTTAAATAAATTAAGAAAATTAATTATATTAGTTATTTGTAACAAATATAGGTTAGCTTTCCTAAAATATTATTTTTCATCATGATTATCTTAAGATAGGAACAATTAAATGTGTGTAATTAATACAAATACTTCAAAAAAAAAATTATAAATTTAGAAGATAAAGTATATTGAGGTTTTATATTTTGAACTAAATTCAAACTAAAAATAGCACTTATAAACAAGGAATAGTCTAATAGACGTAGTATTACTTCTTACCTCCCTTTTAATCGAGTTTACAATTATGTCATAGTATTAACAAAGTTCCCCATGAAGATTGACTACGACTTACTGTACATGAACTAAATGGTTACTGACCACATCAGATTAATGATTAAGCCATTCTCTTTTCTCACCAAGTTTATAATTCTATTACAAGTTTAACAAAGTTTTGGCGTAAGGCGGGAACTACAATACATATTAACCATTAACTACAATCTAATGGCTATTGACTACAACAAATTTAGGAACTATTCACTCTTTCATCAAGTCTACAATTTTGTTACAAATTTAACAAAGCTTTTGTGTGAGAAACTGATTACAACATACTCCCTCCGGTCCTTCATATAAAACAAATTTAAGAAATTGATTTTATTTTTAAATATAAGACATATTTGCATATTTGACAATATTTTTCTAATTTACTCTTATTGGTACACTATTACAAAAATCACTTTTTAGATCGGTTAAAAATGACTTTTTAGACTGGTTCTGGATGAGGTTTTAATACAGTCAGTCTAACAAATTTGTTACTTTTTAGATTAGTTAAGAAACCAATCTAAAAAGCCACACTTTTTAGACCGGTTGTGGCCACAACCAGCCTTAAAAAGTCTTTTATAGACTGGTTGTGGCCACAACCTATCTTAAAAGTGCCATTTTTTTAAATTTATTCCTCTTACAATCAAGGTTACCCAGGCCAGCAAGCCATTTCAACGACAATCCCAGATTTTACAGAAGCAACAACACATATCACATACAATAAAAAGTAATGACAGTAGCATTACTACACTCCACATTTCACAGAAGCAACATCAATAAAAATCAACATAGACAATCAACATATTCAATTCCAATGACAATTTAAAATATATTCAATTCTCAGCAACAATATCAACACATTATCATCAAGCATTTTAAAACATAATTTGAATCTACCGAGATAACAATGAACCACAATTTAACAATGACAACAACAAAATCTCAACTTTGTGCACTTTCAATTCCAAAACTTCTAAAGAAAAGCAGAGGGAAGACAAATTCCTCATTATGTACAGAAAATTCCTTAGTTTTACGGAAAAATGAAACAAAGGGAAGAAAAAGTACAGAGGTTAATCCTTCACATCCTATGCCTGTATCAGCAACCAACATGTATCACCCATATCCCAGAAATTATCCTACGTAGAGATATAAATCAAGTTAGATATGAAAACCACAAGTATTATTAGAACAACATTGGATTAAAAAACTTACTATTCTTGTAAAAGCTCATAAATGAATTCAACACAACAGTTGCGGATGAAATCAATATCTTCTTCAAAAAAGGGATCAGTAAGATCAAACATCTGTATGTAACACCAAAGCCAAACAAAAAATTAACTTGCTAACTTAAAAATAATAAAGTAATACAAAAATTTTGAAATATACATTTACCTCTTCAGTAAAATCAGTTATGCCTAGGGTGATAATATTATAAATGTGCCTCAAAACATAGAAACTACATAAGTTGGACCTCGATAGTTGCCTACGGCTCTGAAAAAGAACATGACATCATTAAAGCAAGTATAAAAGCATAGCTTATAGAACACATCTTAAAAAAAACAAATATATACTAACATTTTGGATGATTCATGTAGGGTCTTTTAAGTCACGAACATGCTTATCACAAGCAGCATGTAGGAATGTCTGCATAACCCTATCATCAAAATCACAAAGATTACTTATTTTGCACAAATTCCATAAACTTTGCACACAAAAAGTAATAATGCAAGAAAACTTATGAGTTTACGGTCTTCTTCAAGTTATTTCCTGGTTTCAAGTGGAGGGAGCATAAGAAGATGACGGTGTAACTATCTTACACAGAAGAACCAATTGGAAATGATCCCTGAAAAAAAGAGATGAATATTAAGCAAAAACTTCTTTTCTTATCCTTACACAAAGTATAAGAAGATGGAGGACAAAAAATTCTCTTATCATATGGCCTTGGATGTAAGTCTTCTCGTATTATCATTTCTTGCAAATCTAATTTTTGCCTTCACGTCATCCTTAGAACTACCTTGTATGTTGAGCAGTGTCCCAACAATACTATCACATACATTTTTCTCCACATGCATGAAATCAATACAGTGTCTCACATCAAGATTGCGCCAATATGGAAGATTGAAGAAGATAGACCTCTTTTTCTATATATTTTTCTCATTTCTATCTTTGTAGTCTTATCAAAGATAATATTGATATTTTACACATTTTCATAAACTTTCTCCTCAGTCAATGCCTCTGGAGCATCTTCAAACTCTTGGCCATAAAATAAAAAAGCTTTCTTTAATTTATGATATGGGTAGCCCTGTCTAAGAAATCTCTTATGGCCAAGATAAATGGTCTTTCTTCCACATTGAAGTTGATGGTAGCATGTGCCTTCTTTACAAATCGGACATGCTTTGTGGCTTTTAACGCTATATCCTAACAAATTTCTATATGCAAGGAAGTCATTTATAGTACAAAAGATCATGGCTCGTAATTTAAAATCTCCTTCTTGTTCGCCTAAAATACATTGACACCTTCGTCCCACAACTCTTTCAAGTATTTGATCAAGGGTTCTAGGTAAACATCTATGTCATTCCTGGGTTGTTTTGGTCTCAAAATCAACATAGACAACACGATGTACTTTCGTTTCATGCATAAAAAAGGAGATAAGTTGTAAATTACCAAAAGAACAGCCATAAACTATGTATACTACTTAGGCTACCATAATGATTCATGCCATCCGTGCTAAGTACAAGCCTAAGGTTCTTAGGTTCTTCACCGAAGTTAGGAAATAATTGATCAATTTTCTTCCATTAAGAAGAATCAGCCAAATGTCAAAGCTTTCTATTGGAAATCTTCTCATCCACATGCTATCTTAAATTTTTGGTATCTATTTCATTAGCAAACAATCTCTTGAATCTCGGTATGATTGAAAGATACCACAACACTTTTGCGAGACCCTTATTTGATTTGTACCTTAGAGTTGCACATATCGGACATGGCTGCTTCTCTTCATGCTCTTTTCTGTACAATATGTAATCATTAGGGCATGCATATATCTTTTTATACTTCATCTTTAGTAGACACAATATTTTCTTAGCATCATAATATCGACAAGGCAACACATTATCATATGGAAGAATATTCTTAAAAGCCTCAAGGGTTTCTGAAAAAATCTTGTCACTCTATCCATGCCGTGTTTTCAAGCTTTCCAATTTCAATACTGCTTTCAACAATTGGTATTTTTTACACCTCAGGTACAACGGCTTCTCATCATCACTGCACATATTACCATATGCATGTGATTGCTCAAAAGTCTCTTCTTCTACATCATAAATAATATCCTCTATCCGATCATCCAAATCCGTGTCATTATCATCAAAGGCCACTCTCCCTGTTGAGATGCACTTGACATTTCTAATTCTTTACCATGCCATACTCATACTATATAACTCTTACCAAATCCTTCACAAATTAAATGTGTATATATATCTATAGCACTTAGTTGTTTCTCATTCAAACATTATATATAAGGGCAATAGAACATCTCACTGTCATCATCGACATTTCTTCAAGCAAAGTCTAAAAAATCCCTCACCCCATTATCATATTCAACATTAGTCTGTTTAGCGTTTATTCAACTATCTTCCATATATTTCGACACATTTTTTCTCTCTTTTATATTTTTTCCCCTGAAAAAGGTAGGAGTATGATGAGAGCACGAAATCATTACATTCATTAAGTACCTAGTTTAACTACTACAAAATGAACAAGTACATAGCAAATTTTATATTATAATGCATTTGTATAGCAATAATTAATCACTTCAATTAATTAATAACAAAGACTAATTAAATTACCCGTCAATCACTCGAAGAACGACTTTAAAGACTGAAAACTACACAGCAAAGATCAGTTTGGTATGATGGAGTGGATTGCACGTTGGAAGAAAGGCTTTGGAGACAGGAAACTACATAGCAATAACCACATGCAAAATAAGCCTCAGGAGCAACAATAGAAAAGCTGAACTTTGGATTTTAGTAATCTATTTTCTTAGTTTGAGGTAGTTATGATGTGCGTGTTAATTTGTGAATGAGACTACATTGTTATCAGGGAACAGAATCAAGATAAAAGGAGAATCATAATCAGGGAACATAATCAAGATAAAAATAACAAGGAAAATCTACATGAGGGATCATCTGAGTTCTCAAACTAAAAATATCGTAAATATGTTATATTCCCAGAGACCTTTATACCACCTTCAACTCTTCATCTTTGCCATACTTGTCAACTTGCAAAGCTTAAAAGGAGATACATGAGAAAAATATACAAATTGTTAATAAAATCCAAAGCTACACTTTCATATGATTTGTGAGGCTATGTCTAGAATAATTTTGTTGCTCATGTTTAGTGTAATGCAAGCTCCTATTCAGAATAGTATAAAACTAACTTCTGAGATTATATATCCATGGCATAAGATCATATGAGCAATTAAGCAATTAAGAGATGTCCGCATTTAATACAGGCATACAAACATCAAGACATATCTACTTATTGTAAGCTTAAAAGCAAACCTCTAATTATATCCTTGAATTACTTTGTGTGGGCTGTGTGAAAACTCGTGCAACTAGTTTTGGGTGCAATGTGAAACCTATAGAGATCATACTAAGTTTATTATAGTGAGAAAGAAAGTATCTAGGAAGCTCTAAAGGAACTAAATGTAATTTAGCGAACGAATTAGGATAATTTGACTGTGTTCATTTCTCTACTCTTATTTATTTTTAGTTGTCTATATTTACACAAACCCACACTCTCATTTACTAATCTTGGAAGCTTATCCTTATAATATTATACATCTCTCTCATCCAGCACCTCTAGAATATCCTGATAAATATGAAGGTATGACATCCTCTAAACCTGAATATATTGGTCATAACTCAAGCAGAATAATTTGTTGAGTATGCCATTAGGGAAAATTTGCACTTCAAACTTACCATACCAGTTTTTGTTTCCAGTATTTATTCAGAGCATGTAAGGGGATCATTTTACAGAAGGACTATCTATTTTGCTATTCTTATCTATTTTCCTTAGCATAAAAACTTTAAAAAATAGAATAAAATCAAGAAGAAGAAGGAGGAGAAGGAGGAACGAATACACAAACAAAGCATGACAATCTTTCAGATAGCATCAAGAAAATGTCCTCTGTCAGAAACAAATTTTATGTTTCTAAATACAAGCTTGTACCCTAATCTCCATATCAAACCACTGGACAAGTAACAACCAAGACTATGTTTTCTTCTTTCAAGTTCAAGAATAGAAAACCAGGAGTCCAAGACGCTATAAAAACACCATGTGAACAGAACAATGTAGTCTCATTCACAAAGCAACAATATAAAAATACACACATCATAACTACTTCAAATTCAGTTTAAGAAAATTTATGAGCAATGACTCCAAAAATTTCACAGTGAATCAGAATGCACTCAAATTCACATCAAGTTTAGAACAAGAAAGCAAAAAATTCAATGATATTATGGATGACACTAGCACATAATGACACACCTTTTTTTGGAGGAGGAAGAACGCGCAAAATGTCTCAAGGGAGGAGGACCACCATGCGCATATCTCCAATGTTCAGTTTTCACCTTTCATAGCCATGCCACAATCTCAAAATGCTGTAAGATCAGAGGAAGCATGCAGAACACAAAAATTGTCGCCAGAGGAGGAAGGGGGAAAGTTTAGGGTAATTAGGAACTGTGGATTTTTTGGTCCATCCAACAAGAGCCGTCGCAGGCCCTTATTTAAATTCTGACTAGAACCACGCAAGTTTTTCGACAGTTTGGAAAGGTTTGGTACAACTATTCAAATGGAAGTTCCAGTGAAATGCATGATAGATTCAGGAGATGAAAGAGAGCGCTCTATAAAATGGAATTTGATTCAACTTTAAGACTAGTTATACTAAAAACCAGTCTTAAAAGTTATATTTTAGACTGGTTTTGTTTAGATATATAACCGGTCTTAAAAGTAATGAATTTTTTCTTAAATTTTTTTCTACGTATCCTCATCTTTTTAAATCAGTTATCCAAATAACCGTTCTTAAAAGTAATGATTTTTTTAAATTTTTTATGTGTTCATCTTTTTAGATCGGTTATCCAAATAACCGGTTTTAAAAGTAATGAATTTTTTATTTTTTTCCTATTTTAGACAAGTTCCTTGTAAAATTGGTCTTAATAATATATTTTAGACCGGTTTTGTAAGGAACCGGTCTCAAAACTTTCTCATAATTACAAAAATTTCACTGGTTATACTTTTTACCTTATCCGCTATAACCGGTCTAAAACACCTCTTTTGTACTAGTGATACTCCCTCAGCAATAATGAAAGAGGAGAGATAAAGAGGGAATGATGGAATATGACTAGGGCATTTTTTTTAAAAAAAAAAGTCATCTAACTAATTTAACTAACTTTCTTAATCTAATCGAATTAGTTATATCTTATATTAAGGATCTCTGGGAGTATTAGCCATTGATTACAATATATTAGTTATTAACCACAAAATAAATCAGCTACCACTCTTTTCATCAAACACTTGCAATTTTGTTACTCCTTAGATCGGCTCTTTAATACAAAATATATTTGATGAGTTGATCTCGGTCTTAAATATAAGATATAGTTTTCATATTTGTCAATATTTTTCTAATTTACCCCCTATTCATGTTCTCTAAATAATAATCAAAGAGAAGAAGGAATGAGAAAATTCAGAAAAATGACTAGGGTGTTTTAGAAAATATATGTCATATATTAACTAACTTCTTTAATTTAATCAAATTAAGTAAATATGTCTTATATTAAGGACATAAAGAGTATAAGTTTACCAAAAGTTATAATGATGTAAGGGACTGACTACAAGACATTAACCATTGGCTACAATGTAAATACTATCGACCTTAGTATATTAGCTAGCTAGAGAAAAATACCCACTATGTCTCCACAACCGATGTTAAAAAGTTTTTTTTCTGCACGGGATAAACCGGAGTATAAAATCAATATCATCGCTATTTATTTAAAAAATAGCTACCATTCATACTTTTTGCACTTTTGATCCCCTGAAACCGGTTCAGATAGGCCGATGTCAAAGAGGTTTTCTCCCCAAAGCGAATTATTTGTTTGGCTTTTAACTTCAATATGTTTAACATTGAATATCTATTCCCTTAAAAGAGGATGCTGAGGACGTCCGTATGCGTTAGGCAACTCACTTCCTTAAGTTACAACAATGGTAATGAGTTTTATTTTAATATTAACTCGGTACATTTAGAAAGCTACTAGCTAACGCCTAATCGAAATTGTCCCTCAGTTGTTGGCACCATATATGCACTGTAATGTCCGGTGTCGTTTCCTATTGGGTCATTGTTTGAAAAGTCCAAGTCTTGCACCAATGAGCAAGTCTTCCAAGTCCATCTCCTGCTCCACCCAATAAGAAGCCAGCAAGTCAACAGTAGCCTGCATGCTTTTTAAAAGCGTGTGTATGTCAGAAAACTTTTCATAAATTTCACTCTCATCCATCTTTAATTAACAAATTGCAGTTGTATCCCTTCAATAATTTGAAACTAGAGAAACAGATCTATATATATGCCACTGATCTTAAGCCACACACCATCTTCAATTTCCTTGTGTATATCACTTCCTTAGCTTCTTCCTTATATATATTTTCTGATATAGTATCATTCTCTTTCCTTCTTCATCCATATTCTAAACAAAACATGCTTTAACCTAATAATCTTCTTGTTTTGTTCATCACTTTCATGTTCTGGTCATGGTGCACACTTAATGGCGTCGTTTCAGATTCACAGACGAATCTTGTAAATAAAGGGTGCACGCCATCGTTGGGCGTCTTGTCCAACTCCTCCATCTTCAGTGACAATGTCAACAAAACGTTTCGAGACATCAGAGAGCAGCTTCTTTACATGAAAAAGCATTTCGTGACTGCACAACAAGCCAATTCAGAAAACCCAGTTTTCTCACTTTTTCAGTGTAGAAACTACCTCTCTGTTAATGATTGTGTTGCTTGCTTCGATGTTGCGGCCGTGCAAATCCGCGAATGCCCTGCCACAGCACAAGGTGGCCGTGCCGTTTACGACGGTTGCTTCCTCAGGTACAACTGGTCCACCAAGTTTGAGGGTGCATGTGGCCTTATTTTTTCAGTTATTTTGGTTTTGTTTGGATTAACAAAAAATTATCAAGTTTTGTACATTGAAGTTATAGTAAAAGTTAAGGATCTGGATCCTAGCTCTCCTTATCCTTCGTTCCCCTTTTCTTTTCCTTATCTCATTCCCATCATTGAAATGGAAAATTAACGGTTGAGATGCAGTATTTTATAAAACCATTATTATACTTTTCCTATTTTCAGGTAATCTATGCATGGTTGTTAATTGTTAAGATCAAATTTTAACATTTTATTTTTTATGTAAAATTATAATGTGATTTTATAAAATATTAAATCTCAACAATTCAAATTTTTTTTTTCAAAAGTGGAGATAGGATGACAAGAGGAAAAGGAAAGAAATGATGAGGAAAAGATCCAGATCCATAAGTCAATTAGTCACTGAAACGTGATTTTTTTTAAAAAAAAAATGTCAGTTTGAATGTTCATTTGGCTTTTGTAAATTCAAAAACTCAAAAAATGGCTTTAGGCTTGATTTTTGAGGGAAAAAATCATTTGACTCAAATGCCAATCTTTTTTTATCTGAAACTCAAATGTCAATCCAAACATACATTTTCTTTCCTGAATAATAGATCATAGATGGTGAAATTTATTTCTAGTGTTTACATTATTTAATTAAACTGAAGCAATATAGACAAAGAAAAAACACCTAAATCCCTGCTCAAGTTGCTAGGATTCAGTTAGGACATCATGGATGTCCAGTCACAAATTAAACTTTCAGGTAATAAAGGCAACAACAAAAAAACAAAAATTAGTGACTTTGGTTAATTTTTATAGAATGTATGTAAAATGTATGATGCCATTATTAATAGAGAAAATTGGTTAAAAGTAACAATTTAAAAATTTTATTGGTCAAGGACTTGATACTATTTTTCATATTAAAAAGGTGATGCTATGAAGAACTTCACATAAAAGCGCACCTGCTAGTACTTGAAGCATGTCCTTAATTATGATGACTAAAATTTACTTTTAACCAATTTTCCCTTATGTATGACACCATAGCTTCATATAAACAATATATTTTGCACTCACAAGTTAATCACATACATAAATGAGACAGCTTAATTATGTTTTGATCTATGTACAGTTCAGCAAAAACTCATATTGAATGATATATGTACTTTTTGTGTATTATAAGGTACGAGACCAGTGCTGTCTTTGACCAGACACAGGACACTTTCAATGCTGTATTGTGTGGTAATCAAACTGTAAGAGAATCTACCACATTATTTGCCTCAGTTTCGCAGCAAGTGCTAGTGAATCTCCAAACAACAACACCCAAAACACAAGGGTTTTTCGTGACAACAAAAGCACAATTGCCTGATGACGGCGACGACAACAATGGTACAACTATTTATGCATTTGCTCAATGTATTGAAACTATCACTGAGAGTCAGTGCCAGGATTGCTTGAAGGCTGGTTATAGCAATTTGCAGACTTGTCTTCCCAATTCTGCTGGTAAGACTGAAGCTAATGGCTGCTTCATGAGATACTCCACGACTTCCTTCTTTCCTCATAACCAGACCTTTCATATCCTACAACCCTTTATCAAATTACAAGGTACTTCCTTCTTCAAATGACAATAATTTGTTTTGCTTACATGTAATTCCCAATTTCTCTAGTTATACATTACATCTCTCAAGTAATTATATAAAATCTAACCTGGTCAACCCGTTTAAAACTCTTAACTAAGCCGGTCAAGAGATTGGCTCAATGGTTTACAAGTCAAGATGGTCGATTCATGTTGGATTTAAAAAATCAACTCATTTGAAAGTAAGTTCTCTATTTTTGGTCTTGCAGCAGGTTCAAATAAGAAGGGGGCCATTTTAGGTGTAGTTCTTGGAGGTGTAGCTTTTGTTTTGATCCTTCTTACACTATTAGCTTGGATTAAACGACCAAAAAGACCTAAGACATCAGCTCCTAGAGGTAAAACACCTTGGATAGTATTGTGTATCGTTTTGTGATGATTTAATGTGATGCTTAGGCTACATTTTCCCTTTAAAGAAAATGTTATGACTTTAATTAATCTTTTAATTCATCTCCATAAAGAAAGGAATCTCTATAACTGCTTCTTCTTAATTTATGAAGAGATTAGTTTGACTAATTTATGTTTTCCTTGACAGGAGACATATCTGGAGTAAGTAAGTTGAAAGGCCCAATTTACTTTTGGTTATAGGGAATTGAAGTTTGCCACTAAAAATTTCAGTGCAGAAAATAAACTTGGAGAAGGCGGATTTGGTGTTGTGTACAAGGTAAACAATACATATTTTGATTTTCAATATTTTGATCTAAATCATGTTTCAACTCAAGAATGTTCCAAGGGAATACTTTTATATAGTGTTGTAAGCAAGCAAAACTTTTAGTAATGCTTTCAGGAAAGACATTTTTAATCTTTATAAATAGGGTACTTTGAAGAATGGAAAATTAGTTGCTGTGAAGAAATTAACTTTACGCCAGTCTAAGAAGGTGGATGAAGAATTTGAAAGTGAAGTGAAGCTTATAAGCAATGTTCATCATCGGAATCTTATTCGACTGCTTGGATGTTGCAACGAAGGCAATGAGAGAATTCTTATTTATGAATATATGAAAAACACCAGTCTTGACAAATTCCTATTTGGTATGTTTTATCAGCCAACAAAGCTTATATTTAGTTCTTCAATCTTTAGCTATTGAGTTTCTGTATAAAATCATGACATGTGAACATATTTCCAGCTAACAAATGTATCACTGACTCCTATTAACAACAATTCATTCACATATCATAATTTCATTCAAGAACTCAATAAACAAATATATTTCTCTGGGAGAAAAATATAACAAACATACGTCAATGCCTTATCGAAACTTTTTTTTAATAAATAATGTTATTGATCATTTTCCTCAATCCTTTAAAGTGTGCAAATTTTTGAAATAGGTAAGAATAGAGGTTCTATTAGTTGGAAGCAACGATATGATATAATCTTAGGAACAGCAAGGGGTTTGGCTTATCTACATGAAGAATTTCATGTTCGTATCATACATAGAGATATAAAGACTAACAACATTCTCTTAGATGATGATCTTCAACCAAAAATTGCTGATTTTGGCTTAGCAAGGCTTTTACCTGAAGAAAAATCTCATCTTAGCACAAAATTTGCAGGAACATTGTAAGTCAATATGATTGCATTCTTATATGATTACATTCTTCTGATATTATAAAGATTTATACCGATGACACACATGATGCAACACTTTTACATTGTCTATGTATGTTTCATATTCAAAATATTGTTCCTACATTAATTTGATCCCTCAACTATAACATAAATATTATATATTTTACAGAGGATACACAGCACCAGAATATGCAATCCACGGTCAATTATCAGAAAAAGCTGATATTTATAGCTATGGCGTTGTAGTTCTAGAAATTATTAGTGGTGAACGGAGCAATGAACTGAATATAAATAGTGATTGTGAAGGCGCATTCCTTCTTCAAACAGTAAGAAAGTTTCTAATTAAATATATCAAATCTCATCATTTGGAGAAAAAATTTGAATGCAGGACTGCTTTAACCACACAAAGTTTTGCTTTGTCTTATTTGCCCTTCTTATTATTCAATTTCCCTGTAATTCACTTGATAGGCTTGGAAGCTCTATGAGAGAGGTTTACACGTGGATTTGGTGGACGATACATTGGACCCTAATGAGTATGAAGAAGAAGAAGTGAAGAAAATAATAGAGATTGGTCTGCTTTGCACCCAAGCATCTGCTGAATTAAGGCCTTCAATGTCTGAAGTAGTTGTCCTGCTCCAAGGCAACAAGGACTTGTTAGAGAATATGAGACCCACCATGCCTATCTTGATTGAAACTTAATTAATACTAGGAGTCCCTGTGAGACATCTGTACCTTTACTGCTTCCTCAACGTACATCAATCGCCATGGCTTTTGCTTTTTTAACTATAGATCAGTAAATTAAGGGTTAATATTATTGTTAATTCTTATAGTTTGATCACATTTTGATTTTATTTTATATAGCTTCAAATTATTGGTTTCGATTCCTATTTATTGTTTTATAAGGATTTGACCAAAGTTTAAGAAAAGCTCTATAACTATATTTTTAATGAGTTTTGATTTTAATTCTTATATTTCAATATAAACAAAATTCTTAGTATAAAACTACAGGGATCCAATAATTTAAAACTATAAAGATCAAAATAAAAAATTTAATTAAATTATAAGGACTGATAATAATATTATCCTGCAAATTAATGAATCTATTAAAAACATGTGGTTAAAGATGACTTATAATTTTGAACTAAAAGGTTGCATCTAGAACATAACCTTATTGTGTCTAGATCACAGGAACGTCCCACACTACAAAAGCAGCCCTTTGGTCACCTCATCCCATTCGCATCACATGCCCATGTCAA
Source organism: Albizia julibrissin (assembly GCA_037074505.1). Taxonomy (NCBI): domain Eukaryota; kingdom Viridiplantae; phylum Streptophyta; class Magnoliopsida; order Fabales; family Fabaceae; genus Albizia; species Albizia julibrissin. Next base: position 35,892,151 of record CM073483.1, on the reverse strand, counting down.
AAACAGCCCACCATTATTTACTCAAATCTCCCTCCATCACGTCCATAATCATGTCACATATAGTGCTTACTTATCTCGTTACATATTACATATATATTATGGTGGAAATTTTTAAAATGAAGTTTTGACCTTTGGTCAACTTTTTAATCGTGTCTCAAATTTTATGTTTTTAAATTTATTTTATTATAGTATTATAAAACACTTACAAAAAAATTTAAAGACATCACTTTGTATATACATGCATAATATATAATATTTTAGAACAAAACTTAGGTCATGTTGTTTATATTTATTAGGAGGTTTTTCAACCACACCTACTCTACTTGTTAAAATGTGTATATGATTGTAAATTCACTCATAAACGCTTGTAAAGTTTTGCATCAGCTTTTAATTCTTATAATGTAAATTAGAATTTATGAAATTTTGTCTGAACACTTGTCATGTTACTATGGTTGATTATAAAAATTAGGATTTGTACATTTTTATATAAAAACACTTGTTATTTTTCTATTTTTTTAAAAAAATATTTTAGTTTATTTTATTATAGTATCATAAAATAATTGCCAAAAAAATTAAAGACATCATTATGCATACACACACACACACACATATATATATATAAAATAAATGTCTAATATTTTAGAACAAGTCAAGTTTCTTGTAAAGTTTTTCAATCACACCAGTTATTATTGTTGTTAGTTGTTAAAATGGGTAGAAGTAGTTGTCAATTTACCTATGAACACTTATAAACTCTTACATAAGCTCTTATAATGTAAAATAAGGTCTATAACTTTTCATGTGAACACTTGTTTTGCTATTATTACTTATTAAAATTAGTTTTTGTAAATTTTCATATCAACACTTGTTATTTTGCTATTATTAGTTATTAAAATTATTTTTAATATATTTTTATATTGACACTTGTTATTTTGCTATGATTAGTTATTAAAATTAGGTTTTGTAAATTTTAATATATACATTTTTTATTTTGCTATTGTTAATAGTTGAAATGCGCTTGTGTGTTTATAAATTCACCTATGAATTTTACTATATAAGCCATTTGATCTAAATTTTGTTCAATATTTTAATATTTAACAAATATAGCAACTACAAGGCCTAAGAATGAAAGCTAACAAATGCTTATGCCAAAAAAATATACCTACAATCTAAATGAGAGAGAAAAACTAAAGAAATCCATAAAAAAATGAAGTGTAATAATTCAAAATCCCAAAAAGAGTCAAATTTAGAACCTTACACCTATGAAGTATGACATTTGCAAATGATTCTAATTCCTCCAGTAATTTCAATCCACCATTATTTGTAGAAAAAGGATGCCGAACACGAACTGAGGGTGGAGCCTAGAATTTGAGGTAATAAAATGGAAAAAGAACAATATACCATAAGCAAATGTTACCCAAACTAATATTTTAGATGAGAATTGAATTCCCCCTCCTGCTCTAGCCAAATATTCTATATAAGCAGCGTGCATCTTAACCTCATATGACTGACATCCCCTAAACTGATCAAGTACCGAGCGAAGGAAATGCAGAAATGAGCATGTTAATTAAAATTTTATTGATTTAAATTGTCGACAAAGACTCCCAAAAACTATTAATGCATCTAAAAAGTCACGTCTAAGAATTTAATATATGTAAAATACTTTTTTTTAGTGTTTTTTTAAAAAAATATAAAATTAATTTTATGTTTAAAATTTCATAACTCCCATAAAATCATATATCTTGTCACATTTAGTTATATATATAGTTTTTTTCATTTGAAATTCAAAAAATATAAGAGATGTTGTTAAGGTGGTAAGCGGCTAGGATAGAAATAAACCATACCCCTAATAGGGGCCTCCGGCTTAACCTACATAAAGCCTAATCTAGCTTATTTAGTAAACAAGTTAGGCTCAGGTTCAAGCCCATTTAGATAAACAAGTCAGACATATTTTCATAAGGCCTAGCCTACAAGCCTACACATGTTTGCCCTATTTAATTTTTTTAAATTTTTATTATTATATAAGTATATATAATATTATCTAAATAATTTCATAAATTATTTATAAATTGACCAACTTAACTTTAATTCTAAATTTCACATGTCATCATCATTACACCCAACTATTACTTTCGCAACAATCATTCAAAGCACTACAAAAAAACAAGCAATTTCCGACGGAACAGATTTTTTTTGTGACAAAATTCCGTTGCAAACTTATTTCTAATGGAAAAAATTCTATGGGTAAAAGTGCCGTCGCAAATCCCTTTGCGACGGAAAAGTGCATTCCGTCTCAATTTGAGACGGAATTTTCGACAAAAATTCCCTTACAATTTGAGACGGAATTTGTGACGGATCTAGTTCGAGGCAATTTACAACGGATTTGTCCATTGTAACTTGAGAAGAAATTTGCCACAGAATTTCTATAGCAACTTGAGAGGGACTTTGCCACGGACTTGCCAAGAAAAAGTACCGTTGGAGATTCCGTGCAACTTGCCACGGAATTTGCCATGGACAACAATTTCCGTGGCAAGTTGCCACAGAATAATCCGTCCTAAAGTCCGTCGGAACTTGCCACGGACATCAAATTCCGTGGTAAATTTTCTTGGACCCATTTTTTTTTTTTGACCTAGGCGCTAATAAATTTAGTACTCTTACCTATAATTAATTTTTAAGTTTCCAACTTACTCTTGTAAATAAGAGAACATGATATTAAATTTACTAAATAGAAATCAATCGAAATTAATAATAAAACGTCTAATTTTATAGGTAATTTAATAAAAGTTTCAATTGAACAATGTAGCTAAAATGTTTTATGCAAACAAAGTCTAATTTAAATAAAGTCAGAAGTTTGTGGCAAATGCTACAAAGTAGCTCTCAACACTAGACGAAGTCTACTAATAATAATAATATTGTCAGAAGTTATGTCATAAATAAGAAAAGCTAGCAGTAGCTCTGACGCTATCAACTCTCCGAAGGTACTTTAATCCCCATTTTTTCTAATGCACTAATGATCTTTGAGGTCTTATCTTGAAGATGTTCATTTTGTTGAATCACGGGTTGAAAATTTTCTCGAATCTCTTGATTCTCCTGTGTAAGTTGAGTTATTTGCATACGCAATTCAGCAACATCAAGGTTGATATGTAGGGTGTTGATTGAAAGATTTGACATTTGAGAAGAGGAGACACAACAAATATCTTGATTCTCATATCCAAATCCATAGAGGCGACCCTTCTTGTTCTTTCCGCCTACAACCTCTAGCCATAGGTTATCATCATCTACATCATGAGAGTGAGTAGAGCTTGTAGAACTTAGTGCTTGTTTGGAACAGCGGTTGAAAATTTCAATCGTGCTTATGAATTGTAATTCACGGAATACGAAGTAACTTTTACGGTCTACGATGTAGTTTTTACGGTCTACGAGGTGCTTTTACGGTCTACGAAGTGCTTTCACGGTCTACAAGATAAATATGTAGAAGAAATTTATCTCGATTTACGTGAATCGAGCTTATATAATAAGCCCGATTCAAATAAGCTCAAACAAACAAGCTCTTACAGACGCCTTTAACCTTAAGAAATGATCCTGTAAACCAAACAACCCATAGAAAGTTAAGTGGAGGTTTTTAAAAGCAATGCAAAGAAGGATAGTTGAAAGACTAACATTTTTTACAATAACAAAAACAAATATTATCCCACTAACAATTTTAATTGGCATTCATGGAAACAAATAGAAACTGTAAATACCAACTTAGACTAAACACATTCGAAAATAGATAAGACAGGAATAATAGGATAAATTCATAAATTATACAAGTTACTTCTCACAAACAATAGAATGAATTTCGGCACGGATAAATTCATCAATTATACAAGTTAATGAAACAAGTATAGATAAACTTAGAAAAAATGACATGATAAAGAACAAATAATCATCTACTTGTAAGAAATCAAGTTTGTTCATCAAAGTGTCAATCTTTATGTATCTCTGTATATGTCCTCTCTTTTCATGGGGCTTGTCTATTTTCCCTTTCACTTGATTTAATTAATGTTCATACAACAACAAAAAAGGTCAGGACTTCACAGGAAAATTGTGTCTTTTTTCTTCCCCGTAAACGGGAAGAAAATTAACACAAGGTAGGTGGGCCCAGGAAAATTGAATTCCAAAAGAGGTTTCTTGGAGTAGAAATGGGATATTACTATAAGGACCATACGGGTAAGAAACATTCACAGTGAAAAAATCCTGAACCAGTGGCTTCAATCGTGTCATTGTGTTTATATAGAGAAGACAAAAAACTGACCATTGGATCTGTGGGATACTGAGTGTTGAGCATAGTAAAATCTAATAGTGGTGATATTTTTATTGAAATGTGTTTCCATGAATGAGTTATTTTAAGCAGGATTGTATTCATCATTATTCTTTTGAAAGGGTAATAATATAATTAAAGGAAAGGAGGGGTTTTGATCGGTGACAAATATTCAAATAGAGACTTGAAAATTGAGCTTTGAGATTGATGATGTGGAAAAGAAGAGGTCTTGTCCAAGTGGGTTTTGTCAACAAGGACTGGCTGAGTTGAGTTCATGGAAAATCTGCCACTTTGATTTATTAGTATAATCGACACAGACATAATGCAATTACCAGAGTATCCAAACTGGTGTGGTTGCAGAGCCATGGATGGATGGCAAAGTTTGTCGTTGCGACAAAAACAAAATATTGGAGGCTCGCTATATTTGAAACATTGTTATAAATGGACCTAATTACACACCATCTTAGTTAGATGATGTGTTTGGGTATGTGATTTAATGAATTAACATGAACGGAATAAAATGGTGCCAATATGGCGCCAATAAGTATAGTGCATAAAATCATTGAGGGAGACAAGAAAGGGATGCTTTAGCTACACTCCTCTACGTAAATGGACATTCCTCATCAGCACTTTTGGTGAATACTCTAGCAAGGACTATGAACGTCCACTAACATCGCAGGATCTTATATAAAGGCATTACCTAGTTAAAAAGGGTAATTATAATCACAGCCCCTAGTCAAGTGTTAATGGCAGCAACACAATCAGAACAGAGATAAATATGTCTACAATTTATAGACCAACATAAGGGTAAACCATGAATTATGATCCAATCATCTCATCTTAGCAACAATAGGTGCAACATTACAACAACAACAAAGCCTTTATCCCACTAGGTGGGGTCGACTATATGGATCGCATGACGCATGATGCCATTGTGCTCTGTCAAAAACCATGGTTGGAAATCAGAATAGGTGCAACAATAAGGGTAAACCATGAATTATGATCCAATCATCTCATCTTAGCAACAATAGGTGCAACATTGATTAATTAATTTATACAACTGGACCTACCATGTTTTTTAGAAATCAGAATAATAATAATACAAAATTAGTTGGAAATGCATGGCAATTTACCAGAGTTCAAAAAGCAGATTGAAATCTCAGGACAGCATAGAAAACTGCAGTAGGAAGAGGAGAATATATTTTTTGGTATATGAAATCTCTAACTAACCTGAATCCTGAATCCTGAATCCTCCGGTGTTCATATATAAATGGTCATTTTGGTCATGTACTACAGCTCTATTTCGTTAACACTGTGAGGAAAAAAAGGGTAAATATGCACTTACATAAGCTGTAGCCGCTCGATGGTCTGCAAATTGTCCAGTCTTCTCATTATAATGTGTCTTCTTGAACAATTCAAAAAATGTAGGCTCTCTTCCCAGCTCCATAGCCGGCAATTAATTATAAAGATGTATTATATCATACATTAAATAAATAATGATTGCATTTGAATATAACTTCTTACCATCCTCCTCTTATGCTCAGTATTAGAAATACTAGCTACCACCTTTGTGTTGAGTGCCTCCTTTGGAAGAGGCTCGATTGAATTTGGCTACCTCAGACTTGGTCTTAAACTTTTCTGAATTCCATATTCTCTCTAACTCAGCCATCACATTATCTGGAATCCAATCAGGCCTAATTTGCTTTGTATAAATGTTATGTCTGATAGTGTGCATCTTATTTCTTAAGAGTTCTGCACCCTTTGCATTCCAAATTCTCTTAATTGCAGCTCCATGTTGTGGCAACCATTTAAATTTTTTCTAAATTGCCAAAAAATAGAATAAAAACAAAATTATAACAACATAGATAAAAATGCAAGATAGTAAACAAATAAAATAATAGACATTATTATACCGCCCATTGATTAAACCACATTTGCTTATATTCAAAGGCTGCTACTTTCCAACAATGAAATGGACCATCAAACTTTCCTTGAATTGCAGGAAAAATACGCCGTACAACACCATCAGAAGGATTGAACCTAATAATAATTTTAAAGAAATCATTATCGCCTTTATGCTACAAAATGAATATATGAAATAATATATAAACGGGCAAATGACTTACGTATTTCTGTCCGGATATATCCATGTTCGACCGTCTAGAGGATCATAACCCCATGGTTGAAGATCATCAGGACCTTGTGAATTGGGAGGTCGTGAGTTCTCAATACCAGAAGATTGGATTGGAGTTGAAGATGATGGAGGAGGTGATAAAGAGGGTCTGCTAACAGATTCTGGTGTAAATGGAGATGGAGATGATGTAACAGGTGATACAGAAGGTCTACTACTATGTGATGAACTTGGGATGATAGGGTGTCTACTACCAAGTTCATGCGTAGCAGTTGGAGTGGATGAAGTTGCTACAGGAGGAATAGACAATTTTTAAAGCTCCTTAGGCAGTGCCTCTCTGTCACGCTTTGAGGACATAGTTCTAATGTCCTCAACCAGCACTTTCACGCATGATGAGATTTAGGGCAAAGTTCCCTCTCTGTTTAGGAGCTAACATGGTTGGTTTGAATGCTATGGTGGATATGTTACCTTTGGAAAATAACTCATCTAATAGAAGTATGAGAAGACAATTCTCTGTTGGGTATATATATATACCTTTTCAAGAGCATATATATATATTCTATGTTGAATTGTTTGTAAAAGATTGTGTGATATATAAAATATCCCATAGGAAGTGTCTTGCTTCAAGTGTTGCGTGCAGGAATGATGTAGATAATACACAGCAAACATATCGACTTTGGAGCTTGTGAAGATGAATGACTACCCTATCACTTGTAGATGCAAACTATGTTAGCAGAAGAAGATTTAAATATCATTTCATGGAAATGACAAATAAGTGTGTAGGAAAATATTACCCTGCAAATCATTTTCTTGGAATGGTTTTTTTTTTTTTTTTTGGTCAAAGGATTTAGCAAGTCTGAGGAATACAAAAGAGAACAGGTTTAATGTTGTCGCTAAGATTAAAAAGGGTCATTAGCATGATTATACATGGCCTGATAAAATGAATCCAAATATCAATTGTGGATTTTTGACTTACCTGTCTCATTTCAAGCCTCTATCCCAAAAGCCAAAACCTGTGACTCTTGATTTTGAGAAGCCACTAGTTGATCTTGAAAAAAAGATAATAGAGGTAACTTAAGTTTGTTTTCCAAAATATCTTCACACTGACAAATTTTATATGCCTTGAGCTTGTTGCTCTAAATTAAGAATTGAATTCCAGAGCAATTCAACAAATGAAAATTTCCATGAGTGAGACTAACTAAAATATATAGAATAGCCTTTGCCATGTTAGAAGTGTATTTACTATATTTCTATTTAGTTAGATAATTTGTTGCTCACATTGGCTAATGCTATGGACAAAAACAATTAGTTTTTCACACAATTGTAAGTATGAATTTCTCCAATTTGGGTTCAAGCTCTTAAATATCTATACACTCATTTGACACCAATTCAACAGTTGGCTATTTCTAGACATCCCAACAGGCCAACAGTTCTTGATCATATACTCAATATTACAGAGACGGTATATGCTATTGACATATTTTTTATGATTATATATAACACACTAAATTTCAGTAAAAGCCTTGCAGCCCCATGAAGCTTTAAGTGTTGTTAAAAAGTTTCCCGAATGGCGAACCCAAATCCCACTGAAGACAAATTGAATGATAAATCGGTGGCTAACATATATAAGCAATAAAATGAAATTTTGGTCTGAGCTATATTTTTAAAACAAAAAAGAAAGCTTTAAGAAATTTACAATGTTTGCAGTTTAGATCAGGCTTTTGATAGTGTCTTTTACTAGTCAACAAAGATTTAACACAGAATTATACAAAGTGTTGCAAAATAACACCTGCTAATGCTCTTTTGTTCGAAATGAAGGATATAGTATAATCCATAATACGTTAACTGACACTTCAACAGCAAAATTAAAACTTGATGACAAATTGTTCAATATCAACAACAGCAGAAATTAAGGAAACAGCAAACTGAGAAGAAAGAGTGTAAGCCAGGAGAAGATACATACTCAAACCAAACCCCAATCCCTAAATCAATTTCTCTTCTTCTAAAAATATGGAATACGCAGTGTAGAGAGAAAGGGAGGGGGAACTTACTAGAATAGACAACTGCAGAAGGGAGAGAACTGTGAAGGTCCTCAAGCACGATCGCAGGTTAGCGACGATGGACTTTCACACCAAGAGTCTGATTTCTGCGGAGTTTCCGATAGCAGGTTAGCGACGATGCAGACGCAAGATGAGAGGAGGAAGAACAAGATTAGGGCTTAATCAAACTTACTCTTTCACTCACAGTCTCAAATGATCGATGGAAGAGGAAACTCCCACCATCCCTGTGAGCACGGGGGGCGATAGACGAGAGACCAGAGTTTTGAGGATTGAGCGCCGACGAGTAGGGAGGCCATCGGAGCACAACGAGGAGAGAAGCAGAGTTCGACGACCTGGAGGCAGAGATCAGATATGACAGAACGTTGGGCCTCAACTGAACATAATGGCATAAGAGATCGAATTTTTTTTTTTAATTTTCATTGTTAGGATTTAGGACGGAATTCCGACCGCGCTTTCCCCTGAAAAATTCCATCAGAAATTTTGTGTGAATTTTTTTTTGACGGGATTTCAGACGGAATTTTTTCGTGTAAAATTTTTGTCTGAAATTCCATCAAAAAATTTTCGATGGACTTTCTGATGAACTCTAGATGACTTTTACAATGGATTCTTTTTCGTCTCAGATTCTGTCATAAATGGGCCTTTTTTTTTAGTATACATTTCTTCTCTTCGATTGCTCGAGATAGCAACTCTAACTTACTCCTTCTCCTTTGATTTGTGTTGTCTACTAAAACATAATAATTATCATGAGTTTTAGTGCTAAGTGAAATATTATAATTTTAGTACAAAGAGTTTGTTCCAATTTATGTGGGAAGAGTAAATGTTGTAAAATCTAATTTTACATGCTGCTTACTATGTTTGGTTGATTTTAGAAAATATATCTCATTAGTTAACAAACGATTAATTTTTCGTATTCCTAAACTGATCAAGTACCGAGCATAAGAAATGCAGAAAGGAGTATGTAAATTAAAATTTTATTGATTTAAATTGTTGACAAAGACTCCAACAACTATTTATGCATCTAAAAAGTCATGTCTAAAAATTTAATATATGTAAAATAATTTTTTTAGTATTTTTCAAAAAAATAATAATTATTTTTATGTTTAAAATTTCATAACTCCCATAAAATCATATATCTTGTCACATTCAGTTATATGTATTTTTTAGTTTTTTTCATTTGAAATTCGAAAAATATAAGAGATATTGTTAAGGTGGTAAACGGCTTGGATGGAAATAAACCAGGCCCTTAATAGGGGCCTACTGTGATATTGCATTTTCTATAGTCTAAGATGAGTACAAAATAGTAATAAAAGCATTTGTGAAACCAGGATCGGGTCTCGAATTAAGAAATTTTAGAAAAATATTCACAATTCCACAAATCTATCTCAGGATTTGAACCTGGGATTGAGATGGGTTTTTTGGGAGTAATAAAAATTTTCTTAAACAATTTCACAAACATTCACTATCTCAATAAGTCTCATCGGTTTCTCTTTTCATTTTATCAGAGTTTACGAGCGATTCTCTGCTTAACTTTCACATTTCATACCTTAGTTAAATTTCATCAGCAATCGAAAGCATTAAAACTATCAAACTATCATTCATCTACTGAGCTACTCGGATTACTAGAGCTATTCTTGTACGGTTGTCACGTTTACATAGTCATGTATATTATATACAATCCAAAATATCCAAAATATCAAAATGGACAAGAAACAGACAACCAACAAAAGAAAGACAAAATTCTTTTGCGTTCCCAGTCTTTAATCGTCCGTATTTACCTTCTTTTTTCCCATAAAGCTCTCTCCATGTACTGTAGATGATTTGTGAAAAAGAGTGAGATTCAAAGAATCTCAGTAGTAACGTAATGCCATTCATACATATATATCATTACAAAGCATGATATATAAACATCATATAGCATAACTATCACAACAACATTCAATATATCACATGCAGTTCATAATAATCAACCATAGCGCTAGGCATGTTAAAGGCCCCAAGAGATACCCGCGCAATAGCCCTCGGGATCCACTCATACATCATAGAATGTTATTGACCCGAGCGTCCACCCGTGCAATAGACGCCGAGCGACCACTCCGCATAAGCAGAATGTGTTAGACATCTCGTAATGAATCCACACAACACACCATACATGATATAATATATGAAAGACAAGTTACTACCTGACTGTTTCCCTTAAGTAATTTCCAACTGTTTGTTTGAGCTCGGACAAGTTCTCATCCCTATCAAAATTGGAGTTAAGAGTAACTGGTTATTAATTGCACTATTACTGTCTTTAAATCAAATTATGTTGGTTATCTAAGGTAGTTATAACAGTTTTTGCATAATAGAATTCTATACATTGCAATTTCATTGTTTTTCAGAAACTAGCAGATTTTTCACTCAACTTTGGAAATTAATAATTAATTTTACAAAAATACAATTTGACTGATTCTAAAGTCTAAATGGATCTCTTTCAATGTACATTTGAAAAAAAAAATAGTTAGGTATTCCCAATGTAGAAAATATATTCCCATAAATCCGTTGGAATCCACTATTGCAGATTCCTTCCCAGAATTCAGGCATAACTTCAAAAATTCATCATTAATTCTAGAAAACTCCGAATTGAGTGGTTCTAAATTCTATGTAAAGATATTTCAATGTAGTTTCATATAAAAATATTCAATGTTAGCTATCAGAGCCAAAACATTCCCAGTATTTTAAAAAATCACCATGTTCCAGATTCTTGCCTAGAAACAGGGAAAATACTTCAAAAATTCATTTTTAAATCCACAAAAATCCAATTAAGGTGGTTCCAAATCCCACATGACCATTATTAAGTCTATTTTCAACAAAAAAATATAGAAATTAGCTATATGTCAACAAATTAATACAGTATTTCTACTTTCTACACATTATTCCAGAAAATTCCAGTTTTGCATGTTCAAACTTTGAAAATGTAGAACTTCTAACACATAAATCCAATTGATCATTATGACCTATCAAATTAAAGGTCTATTGTCTAATTTAAAACTGGAGAGTTTCAGAAATTTTAGGCAATATCTACTACTTGAATTATCATGTACAATGACAATGCTTAAGACAAGGCAAATCAACACTATGACCATCCTTAATCTATAAATTCTCAAATTTATATACAAGCATCCAAAATTCATGAACACTTGTATACCTACACAATTTTACATTCTAAAGTCAATAGAAGCATCAAAATTTCCAAATTCACTCTCATTCTAATCATGTTACAGAACAAGCACATCATTAGGATTCTCCGTAAAAGTTTTTTTTTCTTCATTTTCTCTTATCTAATCACTTCCTTACTACTCCTAATTAAATAATTAGCTACTTAACCAATCATTACACATGATTAATAGCATGTTTAAGCTTTAGGACCCTTAGGTTTCAACATCCAAACTTCACAATCCACCCAAAATCAAACAAATAACAACTCTAATAGCATGAATCATGCAAGAAGAACAAATTTATAAAGTTATCTCTTGATTTCTTACACTTTCTTCCTTTTGCACATTTTGGAACCTCACTTCACAACTGTTGAATCAGTTGAAATTCTATGAAATCAAGGGTATAGAGATGAATAGGAGATATTATGAAAGGATTAGAGAACTTAAAACACAAAGTTTTAACTTCTTACCTTAAATTTTGATGAATCCTAGCCCTCCTTTGCCCTTCACGTTTTCAGCTCCTCCTCTCACTCTTCTGATTTTCTGGCCTGAATGGCTGAAGAGATGAAGGAGAATTGATATATTAGCTTAGTTGTAAAGTTGGTACACGTGGCACCCTTTAATTGGCCGATCATTTGACTTTTTCTTTCCCTATTCATTTCTCTCTTTTTTTTCTTTCCTTTGGGCAGACGAATGGCATGAGAAAATGAGGAAAAATATGAATTTTATACCATCCCATGTTATCTAGCAATTTTGTTAATTAAAGTCCTATATCTTTATTTTTTAACTTTTTTTTCAAGTTTTAATCTTTCCTTTGGTAATAATATTTTAAAAATGGACTTAATAATTATCAAGTGGCTATTTCCTATTTTTAATTCTCATTTAACTAAAATTATTTGGGAATATTAAGGAAAAATAATTATTTCCCATTCTATGACAAAATTACTATTTTGCCTCTACACCTTATGATTTATCCTAATAAATCATTTTCTTGCTTCTTCCTTTAGCTTGGCCTAATTTTGACACTTGAATAAAGCCATTATATGTGTCATTTTATACTCAAATTTTTTATTACAATATTAGCCTCTTTTGTGGACATTTATTACTTCTTGGTGTCCTAACTTGGCCAAATTATGTGTAACCGGCGATTGAGATTTTCCTGTAAATTTATACACACCTCAATTTACCATTTTATTCTACTAAATATCATAAATATATACAATGAATATATAGTGGAAAAAGTGGGGTATTACACTTACAACCTGACTTACATAAAACATAGTCTAGCTATTCAGTAAATAGGTCTGGCTCAGGTTTAGGCCTATTTAAATAAATAGGTTAGGAATATTTTCATAAGATTTAGCCTACAAGCCTACACAGGTTTGCCCTATTTAAATTTTTTTTATAATTTATACTATTGTATAAGTATATATAATATCATTTAAATAATTTTATAAATTATTTATAGATTTACCAACGTAACCTTAATTCTAAGTTTCACATCTCATCATTATTGCACCCAACCCTTGTTTTCGCAACAATCATTCACCCATATCTTTCTCTTATAACTCACTCTCTCTCCCTTGATTTGTGTTTTCCACTAATGTATAATAATTGCTATGAGTTTTAGTGCCAAGTGAAATATTATAATTTTAGTATGAGGAGCTTGTCCCAATTTATGTGGGAAGAGTAAAAGAGGTAAAATCTAGTTTTACATGCTGCTTATTATGTTTGGTCGATTTTAAAAAATATATTTAATTAGTTAACAACCGATTAGGTTTTCTTATTCTTATTTGTTTGAACAATTGTTGTTACTAGACATTCTTTTCTTGTCTTTACTAAGCTCTAATATTTTGACGAGAATGAATGTTAGAATTTTAAGACATAATGTTGGATTGTAAATAAGTATAAAGTTATATATAAATTTGGAAGCATATACTTTAAAGGCTTACATTTTAAATATGCCTTTAAACAAGCTTTAGGCCTTGTTAGGCCTTTGAAAGTCCAAGGTCATACCTAAAAAGAAGCTTATATACAAACTATGGCCCAGGGCGAGGCCTTGAATCTCTATTATTGGCCCAGACCTATTTAGGTAAAGTCTAGTCTATTTCTACTCCTATAAACGGCCTCATAACATAAAAAGAAGAATATAAGTTCGAATCTTGAGAATCACACTTATTGAGAAAGGTGAAAACTCACTTTCTAAGTCTCAAAAGGAATTATACATTTGATCAAATAATATAAATTTTTAAATAATTGGAGGTTTATCTACCATACATTTTAATTTTAAGATAATTTTATAAAATAGATGAGAGATTCCTGTAATTTAGGTAAGACATAGGAATTTAGGTAAAACATAGGAATAATTAATGTATTGGGTTACTATAATCTTAGGTCCTTCAAGTTTTATTTAGTTTAAAACATTGATCCATAAAACTTAACAAAAAAACCTAGATTATTTTGCCCCTACAGGGACCAAAAACAATGTTTTGAAATTTGAGGGATCAAAACTAAAATGTGATTAAACTTGATGGACTAAAGATGATATCAACACTAATGTATTTTACTCTTATACTCTTCCAATCTTTAATATAAGATATATTTGAAAAGTTGATCCTGATCCTAAATATAAGATATATTTTTCATATTTGTCAATCTTTTTCTATTTTACCCCTAATAATACTCTCTCAACAATAATCAAAGAGGAGATCGATGAATGAGTGGAATTAAGAAAGATGACTAGGGTGTTTTAAAAAATACATGTTATATTAATTAGCTTAACTAACTACCTTAATGTAATCAAATTAGATAAATATGTCTTATATTAAGGAATGAAGGGAATATATTTTTACCCCTCCCTTCCAATTTTTCATTTTACAATCCAACATTTTTTTAAATTTTTTTTCTAATTGCAACGAGCAGTTTAAACTTAAGATGCAGGGTGTTGATGAAAAAATATTTTAAGGGATTAGATGCAAAAGAAATTATTTTAGGATATTAAGTGTCTTAAAATTCTTTAATATGACATTCACTCTCATCGTTAGTTAGTTAAGTTAGTTAATATAAAAAAGTGTACCTTATATCAATAAAAAAATTCTTTATTGATGTAAGGAATGAAAGGAGTATATTTTTATCTTAATCTAATCAAATTAAAATTTTTTTTAATTGATGTAAGGTAAGCAAAGAGAACAATTTTTTAGTTGTATTTGAAAATGTCCAAATATTATGCAAACTCTATCAAAAAGAGCAACTAATAACACATATTAAAAAAAAAGAGAAAGTAGAGTTTCTATCTTATAAAGAATTTTTTTTAAGGCAAATGATTACTTAATTCTATTTATAAAAAAAAAAAGATAAACCATTTAATACTTTAAAAATATCTGTTTAAAATTAAAAATTTTACTGTTTTAAATATAATTTTTTCAAGAAAATAATTTTTTTCGTTAAACGGGCTTTAAGCCTGTAGACTAAGCCTGAGCCAGTGAGTAAACATGCCGGACTTTAAAATAGGGGCCTTTTACAAGAATTGGGCCTTAACATAACAGTCCACTTTAAACCTAAGGTTGTGAAGGGTTGACCCATTTCCCCACCTCTAAATTTATGAATCAACTGGCTTGGCTACACTTTTAGACACTTCCATCGCCATGTATGAAACGACAGCGTTACTTATTAAAAAAAATGGGCAGTTCTTTAATTTAATTTAATTTTTTTATATCAGTCGCCGTTATCTGTTGCTCCCTTGTTGTTCCTCCTTATCCTCGCCGGCGCTGGTGACAACCGTTTTCTTCCTTCACGCATCTCGCCGTCCTCGCACCTCTGGTCATTATTTGTTATAGAGTGGCCTCTTCATTTACCCCTTGTCCGCTGTGGGCCTCTTCACCCATCGTGCTCTTCGAAGTCTTCATCACCATTTGTTGCCTAGAAATGCATCTTCATCTGGAGAAGAGAGGTAAGGATCCATTCTTCCATGCCCATTGATTTCTTATTCTTTAAAATGCTTTAAATGTCCTCCTTTCCTTCTCAAATTAAACCCCTCTATCTTTGTACCTTTTTACTTATATAGCATTCTAAATTAGCGTTTTTATTTTTCAAAGTGGTTGGGTGTTTCACAGTGAAGTCTTGTGCTAGAGAGTGGGGCCTCACTTACATTGTGTTTTGATTTTATTATTTTAATTGAGTATGCAGTTTTGAGATTGCAATTACTAGTCAGTTGTGGGAGTGTAGGCATGAAGGGGGAATAGGTCTTAGTTGTTGCACTCTCTGCTGTTTTAGGATTTGAACTGTCTTGGATATTACTTGCAACCATACTAATGTCTGTATAGCGACCATTAGTTGGTAATGAAAGAGGGAATATCTTATAGCCACATGAGGTTTGTGTATCGATATGCTAATATACAATTCATGTTCTTGACAATCAAGTAGCTGTGCACCATGTTCAATATGTCACTTTGAATGGCTTATAGTGATATTGCTCATTCCTAATTTCCTACGGTGATGCTACTTGTTAATGAAGGATAAGAGGAGGAAATGCTAGAATATTTTCTAAGTTCGTACTAAGTTTGGGTAGTTAGATAGTTAGTGGATAGACAACAATGCTGAAGCTTTTTAATGCGCTCACTTTGTTGAAAAAACGCGCATTTTTCTGTAAAGGGAAGGAAAGGGTTTTTGAACCACTTTGATTTTTTAAAACACTGTTTTCTCTTTATAATTCCAGTGGATGATGATGTTAGTTTGGTCTCAGAGTCATTGGTTAAACTCATTACCGCCACAAAATTGAAGGTTAGAGTCCTTCTCTTTTTTACCATGTCAGTATTTCTAAGAACAGAAATAAAGTATGGCAAACTTGAATATGTCAAACCATGATAGTTGGTAAGTATCAACTGAGATGAAAATATTCATGAGTTTCATTTAACAAATTGACATCTTGAGTCATAATAGTTATTGACAAGGTATTAGAAACTTTCTGAATAACTTTGTATCTACATGCGGTGTTCTGCATGTTTATTGGATTTATTTTTTTCCCCTTTCATTCATCTGATTTTGGTTTCTCAGGTTATTGAGAGATGGGCATTCTCTTTGTCCAATTGGGTGTCTCTTGCTCTAGCTGTGTGGCTAACTATTCAGGTGCAGACTATTCTTTCTCTGTTACTGACTCTTTTGGAGTTCCACTTGCGTCTGATAGATTATACTATAAGATTTTTTTTTTTAAAAAAAAAATTGTGTGTTTCTTCCTTTTATTTTTTTTTTGGAGCAAAAATTTTGTGTGTTTCTAATTGGGTGTGTTTACATCTATTTCTGATCGGGAGCAACCACTAAATAGTAATTTTAACCCGGGTTTTTCATTTGGGAGGAGAGGTGAGGCAGAAGAGTTTTCAGCTTTGAATTGCCTAATTTTTCAGTCCAGTCATGATCATTGGTTTTAGAACCTGTGGTAGACTGGTTTGTCTCTTCCTTGCTTTCCTGTTCTTCTCTACAAAACAAGTTGACTTTCAACCGTATCCTTTTACCATGAATTTATTTCTACAATAGCTGAAGTGCTGAACGAATTTGTGTTAATTCCTTTTTTGGGTAAAAAAATGTTGGATAAGTTATTGGAGCCCTAAAAGCAGGGAGCAATGCTTTAAGTGGGCTCTCCTATTTACCAAGTCAACAAGATTCTAAATTTATCAAGAAGTGAACAAAAACTTAGCAATGCTTTATGTGTTGAGAGAGCTATGTATAAAATCTCTTCTTTAAAACTCAATTCTCCATACACTAATCAAATCTTATGATAATGAACAATACTATGACGTAAAAGAAAAAAGCTTAAACCCGAAGGTCTATTATGGTAGAAAAAAATACAACTCATCTTTCAAAAGTTAACCATGATAGAAAAAGAGTTCAACTAACAATTTGAAAATACTACTATGGTAATAAAGGAGTTAAATCATTGTAAATATTTTTTTTAAGATAGAAAACAATAAACTAGTCATTTAAAATTTATCATGGATTATAAAACAATCTTCTCATCACTTTACAAACTAATCCATAATGGCATAATTAATCAACACACTTGGGCCTTGGTATTCTCGAAGTCCATAATATAATCAATTGACTACAAGCCCAATATTAAACTCAATTATCAAAATACTTAGACAATAATTTTCTCAAATTTTCACTTGAGTTACCCATCCACAATAAAAAAAATGTATAACTCAACCCATAATATCACATCAGAGTATGTAGCATGAGCCATACAGTGGCAATACATAATAATTCATTATATAAATAAAAAAGGAGTAGGCTTTACAAAGATTATCATAATAATCAAGCATTCAGAGCATTCCCCAATTGACTAGCAAAAAAACTATTGCTTCAAAAAATGTTAAATTAATGGGGTGAGACAAAAGCCTTATTAACCAACTATCCAACTCATTACACATGTTAATATGTGCTCGTGAGATGCCAAGTGAAACAATTTATAAAACAAAGTATTAGTGATATAATTCACAAAGTTCTACATCGCAAGTTCCATATAGCCAATTCCATGTCACAAATCCTATATCACAGTCTTTATTGTTAGAATCCATATTTTGATAATAACAAATAATAATGAATTGTTTTGCAAAGGAATGATCAAGTTTATTCAAAAACATTGAGTTATATTGGTTGTTAAATGAGTTTCAAAAACTCACAACTTCATGTTCTGGAAAACAACTGATGCACTTGAGTTTGACAAGAGAACTCGAGTTTTGAGTGATGATGAACTCGAGTTTGGATACCAACACTCGAGTTTGGTAAGTATAATTCAGTAGAACTCTTGCAATTTTTGACTAACACTCGAATTGTGTGAATTGCAGGAAGTGATCTTAAGCATATGCACTCGAGTTCTAAAGTTGCACTCGAGTTCTGTTCTAAAGTGAACTCGAGTCCTGGAAGTTCTGCATTGAGAGTTTTTGCCCGAGAGTTTGGAGTTATGAGGACAAGGCAAGAGAACTTGAGTTTTCATGTTGCACTCAAGTTTTGGACTAAAATGTACTCAAGTTGGAAGGTTAACTCCCGCGAGTTTGTTTCAGAAGCTAAGGTAGAATCTGATGTTATTATATGCACTCGAGTTTTAATATAGAACTCGAGTTCTGGTTCAAGTTGCACTCGAGTTTATTGTTGCACTCTTGAGAGTTTATTCTAGAGACTTATTCAAAAACCAGTAGAACTTGGAAAATTCAAGTATAAAGGTCACACTCGAGTTCTGGTGAGGAATGCACTCGAGTCTAAAACATACTTTCCACAAGTTTTTAGTCAGAAATCTGGTCAGAATGTTGAAGTTCCTAGAGAACTCGAGTTTGGATGTTGAACTTGAGTTCTTGGCATAAAGTAACTCGAGTTTGGTTTTGCTTTTCGCGAGTTTTATCCAAAGAATCACTTAGAAGCTGGCAATAGCTAGAGAACTCGAGTTTGGGATGAAAACTCAAGTTCTGGTGTCAAAAACACTTGAGTCTAGAATGCACTCCCGCAAGTTTCAACCAAAAAGCTATGTAAAAAACTTGAATTAAAGGGAGAACTCGAGTTTATAGCAAGAAATCGAGTTCTGGGTACTTTTGCACTCGAGTTTGAATGTGAACTCTCGCGAGTTCCTGGCAAAGACAACCTAGAGATAAGCTAACAACACTATGAACTCGAGTTTCATAAGGAGAACTCGAGTTTTTCAGTAACGGATGCAGAATGAATTGTAGAGATCAATCCGAATATGCTTAAATGTTATCTAATCATTATGCTTACACTTGTTGCTATACTTAAACATCAAATAACATTTGTTCCAAGTGTGAAATAGGTTATCAAACGTTCGGATTGCAAATTCATTAAGGAAGTAAAAAATGGAGGATATAATGATATAGGTTAGCTTGGGGGAGGCATCCTAGCTCTTGGGTGCCAAGGTAAATGCCTGAGGGTAATTGACGACTCGTCATGCCCAATATTGATATCACTTAGAAGGAAGGAAGATTTTGCCTTGTCCTTAAATCGTGGGTGAGTCGAACCCCTTTCTTAAAATTTTTGTACCAAAAAAAAAAAAAAACCAACACACATAACAAATGAAAAGTGATTACTTCTCACCAAAAGTAAGTTTACCACAAGAATCCAAACTCTAAACTCAACCACAATTCATAAACCAATCTATAACAATTAATTGGAACCATAATTTAATATTCAAACTAATTGAGTAGTTAAAAAAAAATTAAGAGACTTAATATCCCTCTAGAAGTATCAACTCTCATCTTTAATCATTTATAACCAACCCAATTTCCAAACCTCATTTCTCATAATCATACTATCAATATCAACTCGAAATTTAGCTCCAAAAATCAAACTCTATTTCAAATCTTCATATAATTTCCAAATTACTCACTTTAATATAAATTTTTAAAATTCTCAATTTACTACTATAACTCAAATCCTCAATCCCAACAATATTTCAATCATCCAATAATTTTAATTTTATTTCGCCCATTAAAATTATTGATAATAATACTCTCCTCCATTCAACCTTAAATCCCCCAAAATTCACTCACTTTAAATCCTTAAGAAAAATCACATGAATAACTATTTCTCAAAATCATCTTTCCAATTTCATTTCTTCGTTCCATTGACTCTTTCTTATCTATTAGAAACATTAAACTATAACTATCTCTTCAATTTCTTCTAAAACATCCAATTTCCAACACCAAACAATCTCACTTAAATCTACATAATTATTATACAATTCCTCATTACTTAAATTGCTAAATAAATAGTCAATTTAATTACATAGTCTTAAAGTCTCTTATTCTACCTTTAACTTTCAAATATCACTTTTAATGACTAAACCTCCAATTCAATACAAATCATATCTTTTCTAAATCCTAATATCTCATTTGAACTGATAATTTAACTCATAATTACTCAAATAGAACAAAATCCTCAATTTCGCCAACTTAAGGTTCCAACCAAAATACCCATTGTTATTTTATAAGCTTTAACAATATTGTAAACCGATTAAACATCAATTTTAACTCTAATAAACATAAATCAACCATCAAACTCAAGTTTAATCAGTAAAATTATCGTATTCAATTATAACATTACCCTAATATTCAAATCTTAACTTCAAACCTCTCAAATAATACAATATAAACATTATAAACCGATTAAATGTAAATATTTACTCACTTTTACATTTCTATGATCCCCATTTGTTGAAACTCATTACTTCAAACCCTAACTTTCAAACTTGTCTTGCTCCCAATGAAATTTATATTTTTAGAAAGCTCTAGATGGATAGAAAAATATTTGTGAAATAAGTGTTGAGGTTGGAAGAATTTTTGAGGGTGAAAAGAACTCAAAACTATCTTAAAGCTCCATTTATGAAGAAGTGAGTTGCAGACGCTGAAGACAAAGAAGGCTACGAGGA
The DNA here is from genome assembly GCA_037074505.1 of Albizia julibrissin. Classification (NCBI taxonomy): domain Eukaryota; kingdom Viridiplantae; phylum Streptophyta; class Magnoliopsida; order Fabales; family Fabaceae; genus Albizia; species Albizia julibrissin. Next base: position 35,871,039 of record CM073483.1, on the reverse strand, counting down.
AACTGGGAAAGTGAAGATGCAGGTTGGGGGTTATATATGAAGGGGCGTGGGCCTCAAATCTTTATATTATTACATTCATATTTTATTCTTGTTTTTTATTTTCAGGTATCTTTCTTTTTTATTAAGTTTATTTTTTTTATAATTTAGACAAAACTCTTAATATCCTCAAGCTTATATTTTGACATCGCAAAATCTCTAAATCATTCTCTTAAACAAACCATCATTTTCCAAGATTTTCCAAAAATCCATAATTAAGTTCTATTTGTGTATTTCATTCCAATAACATTTTATATATCTCATCCTTAACAAATATATATTAGTTTAAATTTTCAATCACATCCCAATATTCCACTATTCTTTTAATTTTATATTTTTTAATCTTCTCTAAATCCTAAATTACTTAATAAATTATATCCTAATAATATTTAATTATTATAAATAAAAATTAGGACGTTACAGTATCCACAAGTAATATACCTGGGAACCTCAATTTTTCCTCTTTGAATCTTTTTGCCGTCATTTTCTTATCGCACTCTAAGGTCGTTTACATAAGGCAACCGAACTTTTTTCCCTATATATATGTGAAACCACGTATGTGAAGCCAAGTTGCTAACTCTCTAGCTTGCTCTATGCTGTATTTGTTCATCTTGCTTTCTGCATGCACTTCTTTATCTTTGTACTATGAAGTAGAAATCCATTGACTATGGTTAGTTTTATTTTTTCTCGTACTGAACAATAAAAAAATGAACCCTTATCTGGACGCTCTTACCTGTGTGATTTACTCCGGCAACACCCATTACTCAATTTCTCAAGTGAAGCAACTCCACCTGGTTGTTCTCAAAAGGGGTATTTTGAATTCTGCACTTACAATTGGAAACCGCCTTCTTCAGTTGTACTCTAGGTGTGGTATCATGGTAGATGCACGTCAATTGTTTGATGAGATGCCTAAGGGAAATTGTTTCTCCTGGAGCACAATGGTTGAAGCTTATATGAAGCTAGGTCATAAACACAAGTCCCTGGAGTTATTTGATATCATGCCCCTGAAGAACGATTACTCCTGGAATGTGGTCGTTTCAGGATTTGTGAAGGCTGGGGAACTAGAAATAGCCCATCTACTGTTCTATGCTATGCCCAGGAAAAATGAGCTAGTGTGGAATTCAATGATTCATGGTTATGTCCGAAATGCGCAACCTGGAAAAGCTTTAATTCCCTTCAATAATTTGAATTCAGACCCATTAGAAGCAAGGCATCGGGATACATTCATTTTGGCGACTGTAATTAGGGCTTGCACATATTTATTGGCCTTAAACTGTGGTAAACAAATTCATGCCTGCATTTTCTTTGATGATGTGGAATGTAACATCCTATTTTTAGTTACCAATATTTCTTGTATGTAATCGATGCATTTAATGGAATGAAATGGTGAATTGTGATGCATAGAAACTGATAAACACTCCAATTGATAGTTACACACAACTTGACTAAATTAGGACACAAAGTAGCAACTATTGTCCACTTAAAGGCCTAACATTGTAATCTGAATTAGAGCATGAAAGGACACAAATCTTGGCCTAATATAAGTGTCAAAATTCAGCCAAAAACAAGGAAGAAGAGCAATACATGAATTTTTGTAAAAAGGTAATGGCAAAATGGTGATTTGCCAATAAAACAAGAAGCAATTTATTTTTCTCTCTCCTCATTATATTTTCGGCCAAATAGGCTAAATGAGAGGGAAAATGAATATTTGATAATAAATAAATAAATTGGAGTATTTGTGGCAAAGTGAAAATAAATTAGAAAAGTCAAAAAGTGAATATGCCATAATTACTTGATTAAAGAAGGAACTTATGTAAACATGCAAGAAGCAATTTTTATTTCCCTATTTCTCTTAATTTCGGTCAAAAAAGGAAGTTGGAAGGGATATAATATATTTGGCCCATATTTAATCCAAGAAGGAAAAATAATAGCCAAGTAAAAATAGGCATATGTTAAATTTCCATTAAACAATATTATAACAAAAGCAATTAGAGATATTTTCAAGAGCTCTTCATTTCCTTTTCTTTTCCATATTTTGGTCAAGACAACAACAATAGAGAGAGAGAAGAGAGCTCAAGAACTTGAAGAAAAAGAGAAAGAGCTAGGGTTCAAGAAGCACAATCTAAGGTAAGATGCTTGATTTTAAGTGCTTATACCTTCTAAATCATTTGGGAACCTCTTCTAATCTCTTATTCATCTTGAAAATCATGGTTAGCAAGCAAAATCAAGAGAGAACTGAGAGAGAGGGAAGATATTTCTAGAGAGAGAAGGAGAGAAAATCAAGGGATAATCTCCAAAAATTTAATCCTCTTACCTTATATCATTGTTTAGAGAACCGGACCGAACCAGAAGGTCAGACCATCGGCCGGTCACTGAGGTGGGCTTGATATATACGTTGGACTATTTTTATAAGGGAATAGTTTTTGGACTATCGTTTATCCATTTTTGAGCTGGAAACCAGACCGGTTTTTCAAAAACCGTCCGGTCCAATAAAAAATGCAAAAAAAAAGCTGTTGCAATTTTTTTTAAAAAAATTTGATGCTGCAAAAAAAAAAATTTTAAAAATGACATATAAATTTTAGACATGTTACTTTATTTTATTTATATTATATGTTACTAATTTTAATAATTTGGTTTGTTACAAACTATTTTATAAAGATACTTTTGAAAAAAAAAGCCAATGAGGTTCATCCTCAAGCTAAACATAAAATTGGAAGCACTGAAATTGAGTTGAATGTCTTGATTTTGGATCATTTCCTTAAGAAGATGATGAAATTTACCTTTCTAGTCTTATTTATAAGTCCATTTTAACTAAATCTAACATACCAATGAGATATAGTTAACTCAATGATTATAAGGTAAATTTATAATTACACCCTCATTTATGAATGAGTACTTTTTAACTCTTTCTTCTCTATCTATATTTAATTTATTTCTTCATTTGTACAATAAATAGGGGTAAAACTATCATAATCTCATTTATTACACTGAAACTGAACTTATAAATAGAACCAAATTTTTTGGTAAAAAATAACTTATAAATAGGATCAGAGTTGTATGATCTAAATGCTTTTTAAGAAATTTATGCTTAGATCAATTAAGAGCCAACAATATTTGATAAGTCATAAAATCATTATTGTTAGTATATTTTGTTAGGTTGATGATTGACTTAGTGTTATTCTTTAAATGGTATTTTGTGACTTTATTAACTTCCTATGAAATGAAATTAGACTTGTAATATATATATATATATATATATATATATATATATATATATATATATATAATTTTTAAATTTAATTATTACATTACCGGTCCGACCGAACGGTCGAACCATGATCCGTTGACCTTTTTGGCTAGACGTTCGGTTCGGCTTTTAAAACATTGCCTTATATATTGTTGATTTTGGCTTGGTTTTGTTGATTTTGTGAAAATGGAAAGAAGAAACCCTAAGGGTTTATGCAGCTAAAATTTCCATGAATCATATTTATTTAGTGTTTATATGGTTAATCATGTGATTAGGAATGATAAGGAAGGTGTTTAAGGGTTGAGAACATGAAAACACATTTTCCCCCTTCCTCTTCCTATGTTTCGGTCATATGCAGAACATAGAGAAGTAGTTGGAATTTTGTAATTTTGATGATTCTATTGGATTTAAAAGGGACAATTGTGTAGGAATACATAAGTTCATAATTTTTGGACAATTGTATGTAAATCTGGAAATTGTTGAAGTTAAGGGGAAATACTGTTTGATTTGTTTTACTGGAGGCAGTGTTTTTGGAAATGAATTTCATTAGTCAAACCTAATCTAAATATTATGAAACTTTACAGGACTAAAGTAGACATGCAGAGCTTTAATTTGATAGGTAGATAATAATTTTTTGACTAGTAGATTTAAATATATGAATTTTCAAAGTTAAGCCTTGTTTCTGGAATACAATCTGAAACAGGGGATGTTTGGAAAATTTTTGGGAACAATGTGATGACCTTGGTCAGACTTAGGTATTTTTCCATACAAAAATATACTTAAATAGTTGTACATAGGCTTTAGAACCAATCAATTTGAAATTTCCTAGAATTAATTATGATTTTTCAAAGTTAACTGAAAATTTGCTAGTTTTCTAGAAAACAGTGAAACTGCATTGTGGAAAAACTACTGCAACTGTATTAGATAACTAGGAGAATATGATTAAAAGGCAGTAGTAATGCAAATAATAACCAATTACTTGTTAACTTTAATTTATAAGAATTGGTAATAGCCCGAGCCGGAGTAAAAGTATTGAACGAGTAGTAGGACTGAAAAATGATTTAGGTAGTAGCACTTTCTTTCATATACTATGTGATAATTGTATGCTTTGTTTATGCCATTTTCTATAACATGACAATGCTTAGAGCACACATGACCTAACTGTGGTATGGGACCCAGTGATGGTATACAGGTTAAGCAAAGGTTGCAAATATCCGTTTGGCCTCGAACAGTATGCACACAACATTGTTTGACACTATTACAAAAAGAAGAAGTTGTGACACTTATAAAAACAATATTAGTGTCACTTAACAAGCGTCATATATTGAAACGCCACTAAAACTAGCTGTGCCGCTCTATAAAAAACGCCACAGTAAGTATTTCTTTTTTAATTCAATAAACCAAGGGTGGCGCTTTTTCAAAAAAGCACCACAGCTGATGTCGCACTTTCTGCCAAAAGCGCCACCCTATATTTAAAATGAATAAAATTTTTTTTTTAAATTTTTTTGTAACCTTGGGTGGCGCTTTTTCAAAACAGCGCCACCCAAGGTCAATTTAAAAATAATTTTTTTAATTTCAAAATTTTAATTTTTTTTATAAATAAAATAATAATAAATGACATTGGGTGATGCTTTTACCAATAAACCCCAGCCAATGTATTTTTTATTATTAATTATTATATTTTTTAATAATCATATTATTAATAAATAAAATAATAATAAAATGACATTGGGTGGTGCTTTTACCAATAAACGCCACCCAATGTATTTTTCTTGATTAATTATTATATTTTTTAATAATCATATTATTAATAAATAAAATAATAATAAAATGACATTGGGTGGCGCTTTTACTAATAAGCGCCACCTAATGTATTTTTTTCTATATAATAATTAATATATTAATAATAAATAATCATATTTTTTAATAAACATATTATTAATAAATAAATAATTTCAAAATTTTTAAATTTTTTTTGTAACCTTGGGTGGCGCTTATTTAAAAAAGCGCCACCCATTGTAGATTATTTTTTTTTAAAAAAAATTATTTTTAATACGTCTTTTTTAAAAATTAAAATATACTAAAAATAATACATATGGTAGCGCTTTTTGAAAAAAACGCCATCTATAAATATATATATTTTAATATAGGGTGGCGCTTTCTTCAAAAAGCGCACCCTAAGTCTTTTTATTTTATTTTTTATTTCTATATTTTTGTCAAACCATGCATGTAACACAAACTTCTATACCCATGCAAACCACAATGGAATAACTAAATTGACACATATAAATGAGTAATTAACAAAATCACCTCTAAACATGTATTTAGTCAAATGTGAACACACACACACACATTAATTAATTCATCTATTTAAAACCACAGTAAATGCAATAGGAAAAGAAACAACTTAACACTTGTTAGCCAGGACAATGCCTCAACAAATACTCACACCATTCTTCAATGAGTTCATTGATTGGTTGTCAGTAAAACTGTCAGAACGCTGATCTTCATAATACTATACCAATATAATCATACAAATAATGAATTAATATAACTAAACATTAGTTATCAGACAATTAATCAAATCTAAAACACAATATGTATTGTACTAAAATGACTTACTTTTAGTGGAACCTGAAGCTGATCATGAGTAATGACATACTTCATGAATTTCATTACATAATACCCGCAATCATCGTTATTGGGCTGGAAAGGGCACTGTAACAATATAGTAAAATAGTTAAATAAATTTGAAAATAAAATTTTGTTTAAATCAAAATGAAATTAAATTCCTAAATCAGTACCTGTATCCTCTTCCAGGTATAGCTATGGGCAGGATCTGCAGATTTAGAATAGCTCAAGCTGGCAGAGGCTCTATATGTAGTCAGTGCACTAAGAAAACAAATAAATGTTGATTACATTAGGGTATTTAATGTCTTGCACAAATATATATTTACACACACTGCATATATATGCTCACATATTAATCAGCCACAACAAATGAGGACGGTCTGAAGGAACACCTCCACTTAGAGGATTTATATAGTAAATGCAAGGGCTAGAAGGTGTCGATGCATTGATCACAATCAAGATCCAATGTGCCCTAAAAGATTTTGAAAGTTTTTCTTCGATCATGGATGATACAGTAAAAGTAATACAATAAAGAAATGCAAAGTGAAATACGACCAGTAATAATAGATTTATTACCCCGTATTGTATGACACCAGAAATAACATATTTGGGTTTGCTCTTTGTCTGAAGTATTCTTTTAGATCATTGGATTGGACATTGGGATCTACTCTATCCCCGTACTGTCCAATGAGATAAGGGTTGACAAAGGAGAACTGGACCCTTTGTGTGTGTACCAAGATGTCATGGTACAAGTGCCTTTACAAAGAACAAAAAATGTGATGATGACAAAAAAATTGAAAGATGAATAATAATAACAACGATAAATGATGACAATAAAGTATCTAATCCATATGTTGATGATCGAAGCACCAATCCATCCACGATTGAAAATTTCACCCAACACATCAGCAGTAATATGTTCCTCTATGCCTTGAACACCATAAATGTCTCTATCAAATGGCAATGACAGACTTCCTTCGTGTATCAACCTAGGTGCAATGCATGCCAACTGATCGCAATATGAGATCGTTTGTTGATTGCTCCGTTGGCTAGCTGAGGGGTTTGTATCTTATATAACATGGTGCATTACATATCTATTTTTGCATTTTATATGCCTGAAATGCATGTTACTACTGAGATTTTCCCGAATCTCACCCTTTTTCAATATCCAAAAACATTCCAGCAGAAGTTAGTGGCTCAAAGGGCAAGGCAGTGGTTACTGGCGAATAGAGTCCCAGTACAGGTTGAAGCTGCCGTTAGTTATTTAGAACTATACCTTTATTTCTTTTGAACACTTTATAGATATTTTCCAAATCTTGTGGGGAATTCCTTTATTGTAAACAAGTACTTAATGTTAATATGTTTCTGTTATTTTTATATGCCTTGTGAACTGTGCACTTAATACTCTATGAATATCAAAATGTTAAGGGATTTGACATGGAACTTGACTTGGTCTTGTGTAGTTCATTGATAAATTTATATGGGAAATGTGGTGAATTTGTTGCTACAAATCATATTATGGATATTGTGGGGGAACCTAATTACTTCTCTTTATTAGCTATGATATCAGGTATGCATAGTCAGGAAGAATAAGAGATGCTAGAAGAATCTTTGAAAGAAAGATTAATCCATGTCATGTCTTATGGAATTTAATTATTTCAGGATATATATCCAATGGCGAGGAATTGGAAGCATTGGCTCTCTTCAACAGAATGCGTAGAAATGGGGTTGAGGAAGACCCCTCTACTATTGCAAATATTTTGAGTGCTTGCTGTAGCTTGCTCACTATTGAGCTTGTCATACAGATGCATGCCCATGCTACTAAAGTTGGGGTATCCGAGGACATTATTGTTGCTAGTGCTTTGCTTGATGCATATGCAAAATGTTGAAGTCTTCATGAAGCATGCAAATTGTTCAGTGAGCTCAAAGCTTATGATACTGTTTTACTTAATACTATGATCACTGTATATTCCACTTGTGGAAAATTAATGATGCTAAATGGATTTTCAAGACAATACCTAATAAAACTATGATAACATGGAACTCAATGGTAGTGGGCCTCTTTCAGAATGCATTTCCACTTGAACCATTAAATATCTTTTGTCAAATGGTTAAGCTGGACTTAAAATTGGACAAGTTTAGCATTGCCAGTATGATAAGTTCTTGTGCAAGTACTTCATCCCTTGAACTTGGTGAGCAAGTATTTGGTAAAGTTATTTCTAATGGGCTTGAATCTGACTAGATCATTTCTACTTCCGTAGTTGATTTTTCACTGTAAATGTGGGTTTGCTGAGATAGGCCATAAAATCTTTGATGGAATGATAAAAACTGACTAAGTTTCTTGGAACACAATATTGATGGGATATGCCACAAATGGATATGGATTGGAAGTACTTGCCCTTGTTACGAATTTAGGATGGTGTATTTAGAAGTGCAAGTGTACACTGTCGTAATCAAGTAATAAAGAAGTGAGTAGAGTATCGTTCCCACGAGGATTGATCACTAAGTACCAAAATTGGTAATTTTAATTCTATTTAGTCGGTTGATTAGTTGTGATTGAGATTTCAAGATAGAAATGATGAAATATGAATACAAGTTATATAAAGACAAATATGAGTAAAAGCCCTAGGGATTAGATTTCACTTAATAAATTCCGGATTGAATCACTTATCTATTCTAGTCCAATTTATTCCACATGATTGATAGTCGAGTTTCCCTATTTTAATTACTAGCCTCTTCCAAGGTCAAGCAATTCTATAATTAATTGCTAACCCAATATATTCCTATATGAATTTAAGCAATCAATCATGCATTAAGATTTATGGAACTCAATTAAGACTACATAACCCATATGAATATATTCCTATTTCATATGCAAATTATGGTTTTAATTATAGGATCCACACACATGTATCTCCTTCCGGTCTCAACATGCATATTAAAATCATCCAAAAGGTGGCCAATCAATTGTAAGCATTAAGAGCAATAATTAAAACTCAATCATGAAGGAAAAATTAAAACTAGATTTAATAAGTTAAGATTCAATCCGTCATTAGTAAGCTACGTCATCACCCTAGGAAAAGGAAAATTTAGCTCATGATAAAATTAAAAACAAAACCAAAATATATTGCAAACATCATAAATATTGCATAAAAATTAATTACAAAAACATAAAAATACAACTACAAGATGCATGAAAATGGAAAATCTAGCCTACCATATAGGAGGTAAAACCATCCATGTAGGTGGCAACCTATACCATCCATAAAGGAGGACTACCTAGGCCTTCCATATAGGAGGTAAAACCATCCATGTAGGAGGCATGCAAGAAGTAAAAAAAATGCAAGAAATAAATTCTAAAAATAACAACTCTCTCTCTCTAACATAGAGACTCTCTCTCTCCTCCTTCCTCCTTCTCTATTTTAGGGTGCCAAGAAGCTCTATTTATAGGCTTCATTTTCGGACTGCTACAGTGATTTTGCTACAGTGATTTGCTACAGTGAATTTGCTACAGTGCACCGACCACACCTACCGCACTGCTACAGTAACCGACCACACCGTCCGCTACAGTAAACCGCAACCGTCCGCTACAGTCAACCGCTACAGTGAACAGTGAACCGCATGAACAGTGCACAGTGAATAGTACCGCGTGAATAGTACCTTTCCCTTAAATGCCTTCTTTAATTCTTTTTAATCCGGTACTATCCATGGCTGCAAGAAAATCATTATTTATTTATTAATTACACCCAAATTGATTACATTCAACTCAAATTTAGTCCACAAAATCATCATATAAGGGAAAATAAATATGCAAATATTTTACTTATCAAATTCCCCCACACTTAGCTCTTGGACGTCCTCGGACAAGAAAGAGTAACTAATAAGTGCTTCCAACAAAATCAGAAGTGTCAAGTAATAAACAAGGACACAATTAAAGAATAAAGAGATCATAGTATTCTTGAATCAACAAAAGTATAAACTGGTAACTTCATTTGAAAATAAATGAACCGAATTCATAATTGTTGCTCATTCTCTCAATCTCTCAAGTGTTTTAGGGTAAGTGTTTCGCTCAAATTCACCTGAAAAAATTGCACTACCATAAGCTTGCCAAAAATCTCAATCTCCACTACCTAATTCACATGCATAATTCAAATCAAAAGGACTTATTAAAGGTTGTAATGGGGTTAAGGTAAAAGGAATGTAAAAAGTGATATGAAGGGCTATTTTTACTAAGTAAATAGAACAATTGAAAAATGGGTCATCTTATGAATAAACCTGGCCTATCTCATCCCAACAACCCATAATTTATTTATTTTTTTCTTTTTCTTTTTCTTTTTCTTTTTTTTTTCTTCTTTTTTTTTCTCTTTTTTTTTTTAAAACAACTTCTGCACTTTTGTAGTTGATGATATATAGACCCCCACACTTGTCAAAAGCCCATTTCACAAAAATTTCAAATGCTCTGTTAATCTTTCGAATTCAGTAAAAGCACTTGATAAATCATTAAAACACATATCAATGGGTTGAGAATAAAGACATAATCAATTAGGCTCAAAGGGGCTTATCAATGGTATAATTGTAAGGTTGGCTATTTGGCTCTGGCTAAACAAAATGAATGCCTTTATCATTTTTGAATGTGCATGTGACATGTAATTTCAACTAGATTTAAGGCAAGTTCTAGAGTGACAACTTAATAGGTGAATATCACACACAAGAAAGATAATCACTATTGATCATATAGGCTCAAAAGCTCACGGTTAGGGACTTTCAAATTCAGCTCATTCAATCTCAAAATTCATCACCAAATTCAACAATCAGTTATTCAATCATGCTATAAAATCTCTAAACTCAATTGATCCATGCTTCAAACTTATATACTTCTTAAAATCATTGAAAAACACTTAAATAGAATATTTTTTTTTTAAGATGAAATTAAAAAAAAAAATTACAACTAATAAGATGCGTCTCAAGAGTTAAGAATAACTCTTTACTCTGCCATCTATGCATACCCCATGCATCTAATGGTTTTACTAACTAACTATCTAATGGAGAAACTATGCTTTTTTTTTTATAATCCTCCCCCAACCTAAATCAGACATTGTCCTCAATGTCTTCTAAAGATTAAAGAAAGTTTTTTTTTTTTTTCAAACAACCTAAACACACAATAAATTAAACCAAAATGCTGAGAGTAAAACCATAAGATAAAAGAAAGTTACAACCGGAGAGTGGTATCTGGATTCTGCTTCTGACTGCTACCTGAAGATTGCCCACCTTTTTCTTTTACTAATAGATCTGGTTGAGGTTCATAGGTTTGCAGTTTATCTAGTAGTTGATCAGCAGTTGGTGCAGAAATGATGGAATGACGAGTCGCTTGGGGTATGAATCCTGTTTCCACAGCATGATCAAGAAAAGACAACAGGTTATCGTAAAAACCATTAACATTTAACAATCCTAATGGTTTTTTATGAAAGTTCAGTTTAGCCCAATAAGCAATGCTAGAGATCCCATCCAACGTTTCAAAACCACCGGGTAGAGCGATAAAAGCATCAGCACGGTAAAACATACGTCCCATTCGTTCAGGCAGACTTGAAACCTCTAATTCTTGGCCTAAGAAGAAGAATTGATGTTCTAACTCCTTTATCCTTACACACAAACCCGTGCTACCATTAATGGTTGCAGGAATAGCCATACTTAACTTCAGACCCTCGAGACCTCTCCCGTAGACAAAGTTGATTTTCCTAGCGGCTAGTGCACGTCCCAGTTCCTGTGCTGCAGGTATAAACTCTTCATCCTTTCCTGAGTCAGTTTCACCAAAAATGCATATAGATTTAAAACTGCATTTTAGAGTGATACCACTCCTCTCTTTTTCTCTCTCAGACATTTTGTGTTTTTTTACAAATGGAAGATTACATATTTATATTACAAAAACAGCGACAACAAAATCATGCAAATCACACAGTTTTCAAAAAAATTTGAAAAAAATTTCTGACACGAATGACCAGTGGGCCATTATGCCAAGAAAGTAAATAAAGTGAGTAAAAAAAAAGTCAAAAGTTACTGAAAAAGATAAGACAGATTGACAAAAGCAAGATTATGTACAGTAGTTGTGATTGTGGCTCACATCTTCCTCTGGTTTTACGTCCAGTAACGGCTTAAACGCTTTCTATGAATCGAGGATTTGCTTCCCATCCAGTTTTCTTATAAACTGGCAAACAGGGTCGTTTAACGTCAGATTCCCAAGACGGTAGCGCTCTTTTTCTTTGTTGAATATGTCTAATAAATCAAGAAGAACATGATGAACATCGCCACTAGGATGCGTCTCAAGAGTCTGAATGATATCATCCAATGACTCCTTACTCAGTCCATCCTTTATAAATTGGATTTTATCTTCTCGATTTATAGAAACCATACCTTTGCTCCTACAGCGCTGATCACAATTCCACCTTGCACATTTAGGACAAACCTTCATTCTTTTAGCTCTTCTCTTTTTGGAATAAGAGCTTTTTCCCATACCTGGCATAGGTTTAATAAATGAATCATGAATCTCACCTATTAAACGTACCTTAGCTTCAATGATCCAGCGGACATCCTCAGGAAGGCCCAAGCGTTTGAATGTCTTCATTCTTTCAAGTCGACAGCTATAGATCTTCCTAAGCATATCTTTGGGAAGAGTAGGGAACCTGTTCTTAAGCTTTACAATAATTTCCTCCATGATGAGACTAAAATTTAAAGATGCAGTTTTGTGTGCTTCAGTAAGTAAGAAAGAAAAATGAAAGATTAAGGAAAAGAAGTTTTGGGTTGCCTCCCAAATAGCCGCCCTTCTTTAACGTCTTTAGCTAGACAAAGACCCAAGCAATAAATTTTTTTTTATTTATATTTTTTTATTTTTTTTTAAATTTTTTTTTTAAAAAAAAAATTAGGACTTACCTGTTGTTTCCTCTAAAGTGATGACAGTTTTCAAAGTGTTGAGTGCACCGTCATTATACTCTTTCAGCCTTTACTCGTTTACTTTGAATTTTCGATCACCATCTTGAATCTCCACTGCTCCATATGGCCATGTTTGAACCACAGTAAAAGGTCCTGACCACCTTGATCTCAACTTTCTTGGAAAGAGCTTTAACCTTGAATTGCATATCAGAACTTTTTGTCCCGGCGTGAACTCTCTCCTCAAAATTCTTTTATCCTGCCACATTTTTGTCTTCTCCTTGTATAACTTTGCATTCTTATGAACTTGTTGTCTAAATTTTTCAAGCTCATTGAGTTGGAGAAGTCTCTTCTTACCAGCTGCCTTTAAGTCAAAATTGAAAGCTTTTATTCCCCAATATTCTTTGTGCACTTTAGGATTAGTTGATTTTGAAACATCAACTATTCCCATTGCAAGTGGTTGATCCATGCAGCTTTTATTCACCACGTCTTTTGTGCAGCTGGTCAATGTATCTACTCTGTAACAGGTGTCACCTTTATTTGGACATGACCAAGCCTTAAAAATGTTAAAAGATACTTGGTCATCTTGAGCTCGTAAAGTCAACTTTCCTTGTTGCACATCTATTAAAGTTCTCCCAGTTGCTAGGAATGGCCTCCCAAGAATGATAGGAACTTCTTGGTCTTCTTCCATGTCAAGAATAATGAAATCAGCTGGAAATATGAGTTTGTCCACCTTCACCAAAACATCTTCTAAGACGCCCCTTGGATGTTTAATTGATCGATCAGCAAGAAGTAGTGAAACTGTGGTAGGCTTCACCTCTCCAAGACCAAGTTTTCTGTAGACAGATAACGGCATGAGATTTACACTTGCTCCCAGGTCACAAAGTGCTCTTTCAAAGTTACATTGACCTATGGTACAAGGTATGCAAAAGCTTCCTGGATCTTTCAGCTTTGGTGGTAGTTTCTTTTGCAGAATGGCACTGCATTCCTCAGTAAGTGCAACTGTCTCAAATTCCTCCAGCTTACGCTTATTTGAGAGAATGTCCTTCATGAATTTTGCATAACTGGGCATTTGGGCAAGAGCGTCTGCAAAAGGGATGTTGATATGTAACTTTTTGAAAACCTCCAGAAACTTTTTAAACTGCTTGTCTAGCTTTGCCTTCACAAGTCTCTGAGGGTATGGAACTGGTGGTACATATGGAGGAGGGTTATCTGGAAAGCTGATTCTTCCTGGTACCACATCATCTTCTTGAGGTTTCTGTGCTTCCTCCTTCTTTTCTGGTTCACTTTCTTTTTTTTCTCCGTCATTCTTATGTAGAATTACAGGATCTTTCAATTCTTTCCCACTCCTTAATGCAATAGCCTTCACATGCTCTCTTGGGTTTTTTTCAGTATCACTTTGAAGAGTACCTGGTTGTCTGGAATTCAGCATATTTGCAATTTGGCCCATTTGGATCTCCAAGTTCTTTATCGAGGCTTCCTGGCTTCTAAGTGTTGCATCAGTCCTAGCCATGAATTGAGATGTATTCATGGTTAGTTGTGCCAGTGCATCTTCCACATTCACTTTTTGCTGTGGTGGATTTGGTGGTTGAAGAGCTTGTTGCTGGTAGTTCCCTTGCGGCTTGAACACATTTTGATTATTCCTCCAGCCAAAGTTTGGATGATTCCGCCAACCTGGATTATAAGTGTTTGAGAATGGGTCATTTCTTTGATTTCCGATATAATGAGCTTGCTCCGACTGAGAAGGTATGGATGACTGTCCATCTTGACTTTGTGTACTCATATGAGGTCCTCCATATCGGTCACAGGTGTCATGAGGAGTATTGATTGCATTTGCTTGACTAGTCAATGAGCTCACTTGCTTGGATATAGATGCAACTTGAGAAGATAAAGTTGTAAGGATATCCAGCTCGTGCACTCCAAGTACCTTCTTTGAATTATGACGTTCAGAAGGCCATTGATATGCATTTGCTGCCATCTCCTCAAGTAAATTGTAGGCATCATCTAGATTTTTTCCCATTAAAGATCCTCCAGCTGCAGCATCTACAAGAATTCTGGTGGTATGTGTCATCCCATTGTAGAATGTTTGCAGTGTCCACCAATCTGGTAACCCATGATGAGGACATCTCCTTAGCAACTCCTTGTATCTTTCCCAGGCTTCATAAAGGCTTTCTAGTTCATGCTGGGAAAATGAGGTAATTTCATTCCTCAGTTTTGCAGTTTTTCCTGATGGAAAGTATTTCGCCAAAAATTTCTGTGCCAAGGCATCCCATGTAGTTATGCTTCCCACTGGTAGAGAATGTAACCAGCTCTTAGCCTTATCCCTGAGTGAGAAAGGGAAAAGTCTAAGTCTAATGGCATCATCAGTAACACCATTATGCTTGAATGTGTCACATATTTCTAGGAAGCTGGCTATATGTGTGTTGGGATCTTCTGTTGATAAACCACCAAACTGATTGGCTTGCACCATCTGGATAATTGCAGGCTTGATTTCAAAATTGTTGGCTGCTACTGGTGGTTTTCTGATTCCAGAAGTTGTCTCCATGACTGTTGGTGTTGCATAATCACGAAGAGTTTTGGTATCTGCTGCTTCTCCTTCCGGATTTGCCATTGAATTGATAGAAGTAGACTGCTTTCGAACTCTCCGATTTCTTCGACAAGTTCTCTCGATCTCAGAATCACAAGGTTGTAATTCAGTCTTCTTCGATCTGGTCATATACTAAGCAAAAACCTGAAAAGAAAGAAAAGAAACACACAAAAAAAAATGTAATATGAAGACCAAATTAGTATTAAAATTACTTGGTATTGATATTAATGACAATCCCCGGCAACGGCGCCAAAAACTTGTTACGAATTTAGGATGGTGTATTTAGAAGTGCAAGTGTACACTGTCGTAATCAAGTAATAAAGAAGTGAGTAGAGTATCGTTCCCACGAGGATTGATCACTAAGTACCAAAATTGGTAATTTTAATTCTATTTAGTCGGTTGATTAGTTGTGATTGAGATTTCAAGATAGAAATGATGAAATATGAATACAAGTTATATAAAGACAAATATGAGTAAAAGCCCTAGGGATTAGATTTCACTTAATAAATTCCGGATTGAATCACTTATCTATTCTAGTCCAATTTATTCCACATGATTGATAGTCGAGTTTCCCTATTTTAATTACTAGCCTCTTCCAAGGTCAAGCAATTCTATAATTAATTGCTAACCCAATATATTCCTATATGAATTTAAGCAATCAATCATGCATTAAGATTTATGGAACTCAATTAAGACTACATAACCCATATGAATATATTCCTATTTCATATGCAAATTATGGTTTTAATTATAGGATCCACACACATGTATCTCCTTCCGGTCTCAACATGCATATTAAAATCATCCAAAAGGTGGCCAATCAATTGTAAGCATTAAGAGCAATAATTAAAACTCAATCATGAAGGAAAAATTAAAACTAGATTTAATAAGTTAAGATTCAATCCGTCATTAGTAAGCTACGTCATCACCCTAGGAAAAGGAAAATTTAGCTCATGATAAAATTAAAAACAAAACCAAAATATATTGCAAACATCATAAATATTGCATAAAAATTAATTACAAAAACATAAAAATACAACTACAAGATGCATGAAAATGGAAAATCTAGCCTACCATATAGGAGGTAAAACCATCCATGTAGGTGGCAACCTATACCATCCATAAAGGAGGACTACCTAGGCCTTCCATATAGGAGGTAAAACCATCCATGTAGGAGGCATGCAAGAAGTAAAAAAAATGCAAGAAATAAATTCTAAAAATAACAACTCTCTCTCTCTAACATAGAGACTCTCTCTCTCCTCCTTCCTCCTTCTCCCTTCTTCCATTTTAGGGTGCCAAGAAGCTCTATTTATAGGCTTCATTTTCGGACTGCTACAGTGATTTTGCTACAGTGATTTGCTACAGTGAATTTGCTACAGTGCACCGACCACACCTACCGCACTGCTACAGTAACCGACCACACCGTCCGCTACAGTAAACCGCAACCGTCCGCTACAGTAAACCGCTACAGTGAACAGTGAACCGCATGAACAGTGCACAGTGAATAGTACCGCGTGAATAGTACCTTTCCCTTAAATGCCTTCTTTAATTCTTTTTAATCCGGTACTATCCATGGCTGCAAGAAAATCATTATTTATTTATTAATTACACCCAAATTGATTACATTCAACTCAAATTTAGTCCACAAAATCATCATATAAGGGAAAATAAATATGCAAATATTTTACTTATCAGCCCTCTTCAGTGAAATGAGGCTTACTGGTATTAGACTTTCTGGTATCACTTTCATTACAGTTCTCTTAGCATGTGATCAAAGTGGTATAGTTGAAGAAGGAAGAAATTGGTTTAGTAGTATGAAATGTTACTATAATATAGATCCAGGTATTGAGCATTGCTCTTGCATAGTGGATCTATTGGCCCATGCTAGTTGCTTTGGGGAAGCAATGGATCTTATGGAAGAGATGCCTTTTGAGGCTGATGTAAACATATCTTATGGAAGAGATGCCTTTTGAGGCTGATGTAAACATGTGGTCATCAATATTAAGAGGCTGCGTAGCCTATAGAAAGAAGACTCTTGGCAAGAAGGCTGCTGAGCAAATTATTGAGCTTGATCCTGGAAATTCCGGTGCCTTCATACAGTTATCTAATATACTTGCTACTTCTGAGGATTGGGAAGGATCAGCACAAGTAAGAAAATTGATGAGAGATAAGTCTATCCAAAAGAATCCAGGTTACAGTTGGACAGATTGTTGAATAAGAAATTCTACTAAGGTCCTTAGTTTTCACCCTTTAAATGAAAAGAAATGAATTCAAAGAGAATAACCCCTACACTGATCAAATACATGTCATGCCTCCTGAGTCAAAAAATGGACCTGAAAAAATTTGAAGAGGCACTGATGCGTTGGGGATGTATTTCTTAATAAGCCAACAAATAAAAGGATGTTGCGCTTACCGTCTCCTTTGGCTTGACGCATATACAGACTACAGAGCTCAAATCTGAACCATATTTGAAGTAATAGAGAAGTATACAGTCATTTCGTAGTTCATGCAAATTCACTTGTTTAGATGTAATCAGCTCCTGGTTCTTTAAAATGAAGCCTTGATTATATTAAAAAAATTGACATTGTGGAAGATTAAAACAATAAGTACTTAAGAAAGACTTATAAGTGCTTATGCACGAAATTCGAAACAATACTCCTCTCACATACTTACCATACTTACATCGTATACTCTAAATCATGATTGAAAAGCTGCTTTTGAAGACTCCAATCGCTATTCTAAACGAACACAATATTTTTCCTGTAGTATCCTCTTTCTAGAATGCGAGGCATATTTTTCCTTTTAGACAATACAAGGATTGGCATTAGGGAATGTGTTCCATTTTGGGGGAAATTAGGGCCACATGTTATGTCATCATTGCATGTGATGTCACAAAATTTCGCATTGAGAATGACATCATGCTTATAGCTGGTAAAGTTTGAAGTCCTAATTGTGGCACTTTCAGTGCCGATGAGAAATTTCTTGTGCTTGCTTATGTAAGGCACCTTAAGGAAGTAGCTAGTAGGTATTAGATTTAGGGCCTATTTGGTGGCACTTTCAGTATGCAGGTGAGAAATTTCTTGTGCTTGCTTGTGTAAGGCGCCTCAAGGAAGTAGCCAGTAGGTATTAGATTTAGGGCCTGTTTGGTTTAATGGAAGGGGAGGGGAGGATAGGAGGTTATTTTGTTTGGTTTGGTTGGAGGGAAAGGAAGGGGAATATTTTTTAATGATCCTTTGTTTGGTTTAAGAGGGGAGGGGAGGGGAGATAATATCTAATTTACCATTTTACCCTTATATATTAGTTTATATTATTTACTGATATTAATTATTTAAATTAGTTTAAAGCTCAATATAAATTATATAATTTATGAAAATTTACTCTCATCAATACAACTATAATTTAGATCTCATCTATTAACTGCAGAGCATATTATATAAATTATTTTTTTGTCCAGTTGTTATATAAAAAATATAATTTATAAAAATAAAGTTTTATCCTATCATATGTTCATAACAGATAGAGGAAGGGAGTTGCTAGCCAAGTATAGTGAAAATGGTTTGGACTCAGCAAGACGTGAACAGTAAACAATGGAGGGTTTATTTTTTTGGCATAGGTATAGATGAAATATTTCAAAACACATGAGGGCAAAATAGTCTAAAAATTTGGCTCCCCTCCAAAAAACCAATTTGGAAAGGACCAAAATGAGAGGGGTTGGAAGGGAGGGGAGGGGTCATTTTTCCTCCCTACCCCTCCAAAATTTCTAACCAAATGAGGGAAGGGGCTCATTTCCCCTCCTCTCCCTTCCCCTCCAACCAAACATACCGTTAATGTATGTGTGCCTACAACACCCCCTCCTGGGGATCGGGCATAACACACAAGGTCACTCTTCTTAGAAGTTCTTATATGTCTGATCGTAATATATGAATTTGGCCTTTACATGATATTTTTGAATTGTGATTGCATGTTTGGATGAAAGTTCTATTCCTTCTTGCTAATCACATTATGTAAGTTACAACTATGATTTGCCACAATTTGAACTGAATATTTCTGTAGAACAGCTGCCAATACATTGAAAATTTGAGTCATATATATTGAATGAATCTGAGAAGTTATTACTCCCTCCGATTCTTAATATAAAACATATTTAGGGAGTTAATTTTAGTCTTAAATATAAGACATATTTTTCATATTTGTCAGTCTTTTCTTATTTTATCCCTATTGATGCTTCTTCAACAATGATTAAATAGGAGATGAAATGAAGGAATTAAGGAAGATAGATAGTGTAGCATCCCGAAATTTAGTAATAGGTTAAATTTTCCAAAAATAAAATTTAAATGGTGTTAAAGTTAATTTTGGGATTTAAAGGCCTATTTTTTTGAAAATACGAGGGAAAAATAGTTAGATGTCATAATGAGGCTGGGAAATTTTTGAGAAATTATTTTAAGACTATATGAAGTTAATTAAGGAAGATAATTCTTAAAAAATATTAAGGATTGAGTTATGGGAGTTAAATAATGAGGCAATACTGATTTAGAAAATTAGTAATTTTACTATTCAAACCTTAAAAATCGGTATTAGACTAGAGAGAAGTCAAATTATGGAACCCAAAAAATTTAAGGAATCTTAAATTAAACAAAGGGGAAAAATTAGAGCTTAGTGTATGAGATTAATAAGATAAAAATATACATACACACAAATATAAACACACCCACCCAATACATCACACACACACACACAATTAATTGTTCATCCTTCTTTTTCATTTAGATCCACAATAAGCCGACACCTCAACTCACTCTCAACCATACACAATTACACTTAATTAGAACACTGAACACCTCAGTCCCTCTCATTCAAGTTGGCCAGAAGCACAAAGAGAGAAGAGAGAGAATTGAGAAGAGAGAGTGAGAGCCGAAAGTTGAAGAGAAAGGAGAGACTGGAAGAGAGGGAACCTTATCGGAAAAGGGAGGAGCTTTGTCGGAGACACTACTAGCAAGCCCGAATTCCTAATTAGGTGAGTCTCCTTCAAACAATCTTAGCTTTTTCTTTCGATTTTGGTGCTGTTCTTGGGTGGATTTTTGGCTGAAATGGGTGCTAGAAGTTGTGTGATTCTGGAAAAGAAAATATGTCACCGTAAGAGCTTGAGTCTAGTGTTTGTATGTCGATTTTGGGGTAGGATTTTAGGTCTTTCGGTTTAGTTCTTGCTGTCATTAAATATGGCTTGATGTTTAGTGTTCCTATGGTCAAATTTCTAGAAGTTTAGAGTCTAAAACCATGAATATATATTGGTTCCTTCATCTCTTTCTTGTTGCCAGAAAATAGAGTGTTTCTGCTAAAAATTTGTAGAAGCTTAAACTGAGGCAATATGTGGAGTTTTCATCTGGTTCTTATTGGTATGAAAAAGTTTAGGATGTGTAGTAGGTAATAAAATTAAGAAGAGCACAATTTGGAGTGAAAATGATTAAGTTATTGAGTGTTGCAAACTGTCAAATTTGAGTTTTTCAGGGAGTCAGGCTGTTTTGGGCTTGGTTTTGATTAGTCAAACCTTATCCAATAATTATGAAATTTTATGGGGAAATAGTACACATCCAAATATTTAAAAATAGTCCTAGAATGCGTCAATTGAATATCTAGAGAGAAATTTATGATTTTTGAAGTTATGTCAAGAAACAGGGGAAATTTTACGAGTCCATGTTCTGACAGTGGTTAAATAGGCAAATTTCATAGGGTTAATTTGGTAATTTGGCCCTATGATTATTTTTAGCTTAAAATATACATTTATATATTTCAATTGAATATTAGAACTTAGGAATTTGAAGCATAATTTATAAGTTATGAATTTTTAAAGTTTGAGTGGAAATCTGGAAAGTTTTGACTCTCTTTTTGGGCAGTCAGTTTGATTGTCGACATTGGGGGATTAAGTTTGAGTTGACGCTTGTAAGTATTTTTCTTATATAGGGGACTTCAAGAGTTTTACATAGAATAAACACTTTAATTGGAGTTTCCTAGGTTGAGATATGAATTTTCAAAGTTTCTTAAAGAATTCTAGCAGATTGGATTTGATTATGGAATTTCTAGTTTTAAGGAAATTGTAATTAAGAGATAAATGAGGATTAGAGACATGTTTTAAAGACCAATTTGACCAAATTGAATTCCTAAATCACAAAGGAGGAAGACATGTAACATGTCTTAAATTAGATATACATTAGACAGTATAAAAGAGTATTAAAGATAACCAACAAAAGTTAAAATAAAGGACAAGAATTTAGAATGGGTCAAGAATAACATAATCTTTATTATGTCAATAAAATTGGAATAAGTAATTACCCATCTATTTATGAATTCTAGATTATAGAATTCGATATTTGCTTGAGCTTAGAGAAGAAGCTTATTGGTAAAAGTAAATTGCAAAAAAAGACATTTAAGTAGTAACTATTTCTCTCATATATTATGTAATTATTTTTCATGTTTTTTTGTACCATCGATCATATTTGTTTCATGAATATATGACATTAATGTCTGGACTAGTGTGTCGCGAGGCCATATGACATGTTATGTGTTTAGAATTGTACCAGGCAATGACTTGAGGCTGTAAAACCCGAAAGTGCATATTTACATAGGGCACTGTCCCTAGGCTGTAAGACCTTATAAGCCATCAAAGTTGTATTGGACCAGTGTGTCCCGTGTTTGCTGATTGTAATGCATCTTGATTGTTGAACGCTGATCGTATGATGGTTTGTTTAGCATGCTTCGTGAACGTGCATACTTTATGATTGACTGTTGTTACTACTAAGATTCTCACAAATTTAACCTTTCCATTAACTGACATATAGCTAAAGTGAGCAACTCAAAGAGCAAAGGGGTAGTCAGTGCAGATAAGTAAGAAGGTGGAGAAGAAAGATTATCATATTTATGTTGGATATCTATGTATATATTTTGTTTAGAATTAGATATTTTGGTAGCCTCATGTGGCTACATAGGTTGTATATATATGAATATACTAGGACATAATAGTGATATTAGTACATGGTAGTATCAGTACATATAATAATGATATTAGTACACATAATAATGATATTAGTACACATAGTAATGGTATCAGTGTACATAGTGGTGGTATCAATACACATAGTAGTGGTATCAGTACATATAGTAGTGGTATTAGTATTATTATTATGCTCAATAATAGAAAACAGAGATGGGCATTTGCATCATACAAGCCCATAACTTAACTAACGAAAGATATAGGTAAGAGCAGAGCAATACTCTGACAATAATAAATAGAGCTAAGGATTGATGAGTTATAATGAAATTGTGAACCATTATGTAATAGTTTTTGAAAGTTTTAATTTTTTTTTTCAAAAAAGCCCATTCAATTACATATTCAAACCCTGTGTTTGGGATGAGATTTTAAATTATTTTCAAAAGTTTTTTGGTCCCAGGATTAAGTACTAGTTTAATGGTTCAAATTCATTATATATATAACTCATCTAATAACTTTCACTACTACAAAATAATAAAGCTATGACGCTCATATTAACAATATTTGTGGCATTTGACAAGTGCCACATATGCCAACAACACTAAAAGAAGTGTGGCGCTACCTATAAGTGCCACAACATGTAATTTTTTTTAATTTAAATGACCCAAGGGTAGAGGTGGTAATATGGGTTGGGACCACGGGTTGAGCCCGCCCAACCCGTAAATAGGAGCGGGTTGGGTTCTAAAAAATTGGGACCATTTGGGAGCGGTTCTTTTGGGCCCAAACCCATATGGTCCCAACCCATGACGGGTTGGACCACCGGGTTGGTGGGCTGGCCCATATTTTTTTTTTTTATATTGTGTGTCTGTTAGACATTGGAGAAGGGAGGGAGATTGGGTGGGCTGTGAGCAAACAAGCCCGATCCATTAGGTAGTTTTTTGTCCAGTTCATTATTGATTTTTGGACGTGGACGTGGGCAGCACTGGGCTCTACTTTCGGTTGCCCATTTCAAGTCTGAGAGTTGAGACTTGAGAGCTGAGGGGCGTGGTCGTGGACTCGTGGTGGACGCGTGGTAATGTTAATGTGGTATACTGACTGAATTACTGATTACTGAGCAGTGAGCAAACAAACAATACAAACCCAATCCTCGAGTCCTCGGCAGTCGGCAGCTCGGCTCCTCCTCTGAAGTCTGAAACGGCTGAAACCTAATCGGCCAAACATTTCACAATCACGATCTCTCCTCTTTCTCAGTCTCGCCCTCTTCCTGCTCTGAAGTCTGAATCCTGTAGATTTTCAGTCTCGCTATTCGTCGTCACTATCAGTCTCGCTCTCTTCCTTCAGATTTTCAGCTAGGGTAAGGTCTCGATTCTTGCCTTCGTGGTGCCTCCTCTTTCGCAATCCCCAGCTCTCTTCTTACTCCGACTCTCCGAGCCCTCACTCAGTACCTCAATCCGTCACTCTCTTCGTGCTCAGCTCAGCGACTCTGTCCTCTGAACCAAAAAGGGTTGCTCCGTCGGCCACTTGCAATTGTGGACTGCTGTTGCTCTGATAGTCCAATCCCTCGCTCTCTTCGTGTTCAGCTTAGCTCCAATCTGTGAACTGTCAAGGTATCTTCTTCTCTCTTTTCTTTCTCCGGAAATGAACCAGAATGCTAGCTAGGAATGGGTTTTGTCAAATGCTGTCTTATTTTCCCTGCTAAGTATTCCATGTTTTTGTGTTTCTTATGTAGATTGTTGTGGTCTTATTTTCGCTACCTAGTGTTGCTCTGTTGTGTTTCCCTGCTAAGATTGAAGAGTTGAAATTGAAAGTAGAGCTGGATATTGTCTCTGTTTCATTGAATTAGATTTGGTGATAATAATTCTCGGGTTTAGTTTGCAGAAATAAGATGTCAAGTGAAATGGATAATAATATTGCACATGAGGGTCAAACTAATGTTACAGAAGGAGGTGGAAAAGGCTCTGAAGTTAACTCTTCTGGGCATGATACTATTGCAAAGAGGGCTAAAAAATACACATCTGATGTTTGGAGGTATTATACTAAACTGAGCACACAAGAAGATGGGAAAGAAAAGGCTAAATGCAATGGGTGTGGAAAAGAATTTGCTGTGGGGAATAAGAATGGCACTTCAACAATTTGGCGTCATGTGGATTCATGTCATGAAATTCCAAAATATCGTGACATTGGTAACATGATGTTAGACCAAACTGCCAAGGTGAGAAGTAGACATCTTGATCATAAAAAATTTCGGGAATTAGTTGCTAAAGCTATTGTTGTACATGATTTTCCCTATTCTTATGCTGAATATGATGTTGTTAGGGAAATAAATCAATTTTTGAATCCTGAGTGTAAGTTCATTACTAGGAAAACTTCTGTGGTAGATGTTTGGAATCTCTATGTTAGAGAAAAGGTAAAGCTGAAACAAATAATTGCAAAATGTCCTAGTAGAGTATGCTTAACTACTGATTTGTGGACTGCAATCACTGCTGAAGGATATATTTGCTTGACTGCTCATTTTGTTGATGACAAATGGAACCTTAATAGCAAAATACTTGCATTCACACACATGGAACCTCCACACTCTGGAGTTGAATTGGCTAAGAAGTTGTATGATCTAATGGTTGATTGGGGGATTGAAAAGAAAGTGTTTTCTATTACTTTGGATAATGCTTCAGCAAATGATAGTATGCAAAAGATATTGAAAGATAGGTTAAATTTGAGTAAAAGTTTGATATGTAATGGTGAGTTTTTTCATATAAGATGTTGTGCCCATATTTTAAATCTCATTGTTCAAGAGGGGTTGAAGGTAACAAGTGAAGCTGTGCAAAAGATTCGGGATAGTATTAGATATGTAAGGGCATCAGAGGCAAGGGCTATCAATTTCAAGAAATGTGTTGAACAAGTTGGTATTACAACTTCTATGGGTTTGAGGTTGGATGTTGCAACTAGATGGAATTCAACATATGCAATGTTGGAAAGTGCAATTACATATCGAGATGCTTTTGCTACTTTAGCTTTCCATGACACCGGTTATAATCATTCTCTAACATATGAAGAGTGGTCTAGAGCATTGGAGATGTGCAACTTCTTGGCTCCATTTGCAGCGATAACTGAGTTGATTTCTGGGTCATCATATCCAACCGCTAACATGTATTTTGTGCAAATATCAACCATTGAGTTATTGCTAAAACAACATATGCATAATGAAGACCCTGTGATTCGACAAATGGCTATGAACATGATTGGAAAGTTTGACAAATATTGGAGTGATTGTAGCGTCATTCTTGCAATTGCAATCATTCTTGATCCACGGATGAAGTTTGATATAATAAGGTTTACTTATTCTCAACTTGATCCTGTAGATTATAATGAGAAGATTGAATATATTAAGAGGAAGTTGTATTATGTTTTCAATGAATACAAAAGTTTGAGTGTCATGAGAGTGGAATCATCATCATCTTCAGCTCTTGATATTGTTGCATCAGCTGGTTCAACTTCTACTTCTAATGTCAATGAAAATGTTCCTGCAACAATATCTAGCCGACCTCCTCTTCATCCTATTGCAAGTAGTGTAAAAAAGGGTCATTTATCCAATATAGCTTTTGGGGTAAGTTTGCAATTCTTGAATAGTTAAATTCTTAATCTTATTTTGATTGATAGCTTACTAATATTTTATTTATATGTTGTAGACTTATCTTAAAAGTAAGAGTAAAGACATTGCATCAGTGGAAAAGTCTGAAATAGACTATTATCTGGAAGAAGCAACACTTGATCCTAACTTATTTGTAGACATGGAAGTTTTGGATTATTGGAAGACTAACTCTGCTCGTTTTCCTTGTCTTTCAAAGATGGCTTCTGATATTTTAAGCATTCCAATAACTACAGTAGCCAGTGAATCAGCATTCAGTATTGGTTCACGAGTTCTCACGAAGTATAGAAGTTCTCTTCTTCCTGATAATGTTCAAGCCCTTATTTGTACACGTAATTGGATGCTTGGTTTCCCAACGGAAGATGATATTGATGATGGTAATATATTTATATTTACTTATTGCTATTTACTCATTTATTTAAAATTAGCATAATATTATCTCTCATTTTGTTTTATTATTTGTGGCAGTGACAAATTTACCTATGGAAAAGCAAACTGATTAAGCTCAACAAAATCTTGCAGCTTCATAGTTCACAGTTCACATCATGCTTTTGGATTTATGTTTTTGTTGTTGTTATGTGTGGACTTATGATTAATGTTTAATTTTTAATGAATTTTAATTTCTTTATGTTTCATGTTTGAAAAAAATAATTTTAGTATATTGTGTTAAAAAAAATTTTCAAAAAATAATATGGGTTGGGCGGGCTAACCCACCAACCCAGTGGTTATGGGTTGGGTTGGCAAAATGCCAACCCATATTAATGCGGGTCTTTTGGGCCCAACCCATATGGTCCCAACCCACGATGGGTTAACCCAAACCCAGTGGGTTGGACCATATTACCACCTCTACCCAAGGGTGACGCTTTTTTAAGTAAGTGCCACAAGAAGTTGGAAATTCTTGTGGCACTTCCATAAAAAAGCACCACCCTAAGCCTTTTTTTTTATTTTTTTAATCAATGTCATTTGACCCTTATTTTTTGTAAAATCAACAACCTAAGGTGGCGTTTTCTTAAGGAAACGTCACTCTAGGTCCATATATATATATATATATATATATATATATATATATATATATATATATATTAATCAATGTCACCTGATTCATTTTTTTTTATTTTTTAATAAAAAAACTAAGGTGACGCTTCACTAAGGAAGTACCACCCTATGTATAATTTTTTTAAAATATAAATTTCTTTTTTTTCATCACACCCTGTAAAGTGAGAACAAAAATTTCTATATCCAAGCAAACCATAATCGAATAACTAAAAATTGATACAAACAGAAAGCTAATTAACAAAATTACTTTTAAATATACATTTACTCAATTGTGAATATAAGACAATAATTAATTCAGCTACTTAAATCCACAATAACAACAATAGACACAACCTAGTACCTTTATATAGTATTGCTAGCTAGTATAGTGTCTAAGTACGTATTCACACAATTCCTCGATGAGTTCATTGATTTGATTGTTAGTCAAACTGTCAGAACGCTAATCTTCATAATACTACACTGATATAATGATGCAGACAATGAATTAAAATAACTACTCCCTCTGGTCCTATTCATAAGCAACTTTCTCTCTCATGGGGCTAGTTCCTTTTATATGTAACTTTAACTTTGTGTTTGAAAATGTAAGCTCCTTTTTCATATTTTACCCTTATTAAATATATATTAATTTATAATTAATTATCACACACACCAAGAGTTATATTTAGGAGAGAGAAAGAGAGAAAAGGAACTTACTAGGTGAATGAAGTCAACAAAGCATTGAGAAATGTATTTTACTATATCTCATACTTTCTATACATTCTCTCTCTGTTTTCATAAATAGATATATGGAAAAAAATATGCCATTTTTAACACACTTATTACTTTTAACTACCAGTTAATTTGCGCAATCAAGGAGAAAGTTGCTTATAAATAATATAAATTAATTAAAGTTAAAACACAATATAAATTGTACTAAAATGACTTACTTTTAGTGGAACATTAAGCTGATAATGAGTAATGACATCCTTTATGAATTTCATTATATAATACTCGCAATCATCGTTATTGAGCTGGAAAGGGCACTGTAACAATATAATAAAATAGTTAACTAAATTTTAAATACAATTTTGTTAAAATCAAAATGCAATTAAATTCCTATATTATTACATGTATCTTCTTCCAGGTATAGCTATGGGCAGGATCTGCAGATATAGAAAAGCTTAAGCTTGCAGATGCTCTATATGCAGTCAATGTACTAAAAAAACAAATAGATGTTGATTACTTTTGGTTATTTAGTGACTTGCACAAATATATATTTACACACACATATACACGCGTATATATGTTTACCTATTAATCAGCCGCAACAAATGAGGACGATTTAAAGGAACACCTCCACTTGGAGGATCTATATAGTAAATGTGAGGGCCAGAAGGTGTCACTACATTGATTACAATCAAGATCCAATGTGCCCTAAAATATTTTGAAATTTTTTCTTCAACCATGCATGATATAGTAAAAGTGATACAATAAAAAAATGTAAAGTGAAATACTACCACTAATAATAACTTTATTACCCCATATTGCATGACACCAGAAATAACATATTTGTGTTTGCTCTTTGTTTAAAGTATTCTTTTAGATCATTGGAATGAGCATTGGGATCTACTCTACCCCCGTGTTGTCCAATAAGATAAGGGTTGACAAAGGAGAACTGGACCTTGTGTGCGTCTACCAAGATCTCGTAGTACAAGTGCCTTTACAGAGAACAAGAAATGTGATGAAGACAAAAAAATTGAAAGATGAATAATAATAACAGCGATAAATGATGATAATAAAGTACATAATCTAAATGTTGATGACTGAAACACCAAACCAACAATGATTAAAAATTTTGCCTAACACATCAACAGTAATATATTCAGCTATGCCTTGGACACCGTATATGTGTCTATCAAATAGTAATGACAGACTTCCTTTGTGTATCAACCTAGGTGCAATAGATTCCAACTGATCACGATATGAGATCATTTGTCTTCTGCTCTATTGGCTAGCCAAGGCTTTGGAATTCGGCTGTATGGTTGAACACTTTGAGACCTTGCCATGCAGTTGAACTTGTTTCCCTTTAGAATGTTCAACCTATAAAAACAAAGCGTGAAATTAAATGATGTAGTGTATAGGACAAATAGAAGGAATTGCAAATAAACTATCTTCTAACATGGCTCTATCAAACCTATTGGCCAAACAACATAGCCGCCTACAATATCTTTAACCATTGTCTCGTCATCCAGAGAAGGGATGGGTAATAGTGCATCATCATCCGTCCATACGTCGACCCTTACTCGGATTGTGTTCTCCGGCAATGGTGAATTATTGAGGGTATCATTGTCTATGTTGTAGGCAACACCCACCGCAACTGCGTGCTTTCCAAAATGTTCAATATATAACTCGAACGCTGACTCGCCCTGTGAATGATATATCATTTTAGGATGTTATGTTATACACTAATTGATAATGTAACAACTAATTAAAGAAGAAATAAATTACCGAAGGGAGATGGACTTTAGGAAAAGAAGTACAACTATCTCTCACACTTTGGTTATCATAAGGAGGAACATTTGGCATTGCCTTAGACTGCACTAAATGGTTAATGTTCACCCTTAGCTGTGCGTTTTACTCTTACAACAAACACATTTGTGAATCAAATTGTTCTTGCATTTAATGCTTGAAGCAGTTCATTTTCTTGAGTAGCTGCAAAAAGTCACTCTTGTTCGAGCGCTTCTGGCGTCCGAAGTATGATGTTTTTGTCACGTCAAAACGAGTACCTCAAACATAATCATCATACTTGGGTACACCCAGCGCTCTGCTTAGGAGATCATCATGGCCAACATAAGTTTCCAACTCTAGCACCTCTTGTGTCATTGATCGTTAGCACAAAAAGAATTACAACATTGTTAGTTATTATAAACCAAAACCATTTAACCAGTGTTATTTCTTTATTGTACGTACTCATATGTTTCAATACTTACACAATATTATGCAACTCTTCTTGTTTCTTCACTTCGAATTTCCCCTTTTTTGTTTGTGCAACTGGCTACCTACAAGTCATGTCGTGGAACCTGTGTAATATATGAATTTGATTCTTCTATCTGTATATGAAAGTTAGTTAAAGTTAAATAATTAGTCATACAAATTAAAGAAATAATCATTACTTACCATTTTTTGCTCTAACTTTCCATAAGATATAGGTCCTTGTATATAGCTGTATGGCATATTGATTGCATTAGACTGATTCTTAACACTTAGCGCCTATTTAGATGACATCCATGTGATTCGTATTAATAAATATTAATTACATACATATTACACGTAGTTTGTCAAGTATAATATTACATCACCTAAAATTGTTGACTTGTATGTGTTCTCACAAACTCATCCCATATTTCTTGACTGATGATCCCCTCGTATAATTCCTACGGTGTTGGAATGATATTGTCATTATCATCCCTCAAGAAATATTTCACAAGATCGGAATAAAATTTTCTCATGAGTTTGCCAGCTTTTCGGAGCATGAAGTTCTTGTGATCATCACCATCAATAACAAAGCAAAACTATAATGTAAACCAAAGTTAATTTGTTAGATTGTATTTATATGAAACAGAACAACCCGAGTAATAAGGTAATTAATGTTTTACCTAGACTTCATCCCATATTTTATTCCCATATTTTTTCTTCACTCATCTACAGTCTTGAATTGTAATAGAAACTCTCTCCCGGACTATAGTCCTAATTAAATTATTTAGGGAGCTACTATTTTGTCTAATTGGATTCCCCTTTTCATTCCATTTAAGTTCTAACTTAATGTCATTGCTTCTCATTTTTATCAATCTCGCATTATGGTCTTGCTACAGGTGACGCGCTAAACAAATATTTCTTTACCAACATGCGTGGGAACATTATCATCTTCACGCGGAGAATCCATGTTCTTACAAGTTAAACAAATAAAATAAAATATAAGTGCACAGTGACAATCATGTCAATAAAAGTAAATGAATTTGACATATATGAATATAGGTAAAACATACAAGTAAACAAGTCAAGCACGTACTTATTATCTTTTCCTCTTTCTTGTTTGATTTAAAATTTTCTTCTTTATCATTCTTGTTAAATTGACAATTGTGTATCTCTTCAGTCTCCTATTGATTGAATTGAAACATTGACCCAATTGCCCTCTTCATGATCATGTCTTATATATAAGAGTTCATGTTCATGTTCATCTATACTAATTTATTTTGACCCTAAAATCTCAAAAGAAGGATCATCGTCAACAACATTCAAATATTCATTACTCTCAATATCAACTTATTCTTAACGATTCTTGTTTAATGGGAGTACAATGGACTGATTCTTCTTTGCAAGATCCGGAATGAAAAACACTTGTTCAGCTTGTGATGCTAAAATAAAAGGATCATATTTATACCAAACTTTAGAAAGGTCCACTTAAACAAACGCAAACTCATCTGTTTGCAATCCACTGTTGTTGTTAACCCACTTACATCTGAAGACAGGAACCCTGAACATAGAGTAATCTAACTCCCATATATGTTCAATGACACTAAAGTATGACATTGGTTCGTAGACTGTGTGACACCTTATTTCCAATACTCATAAATGAGTATAAGTGACTAATGAAATCCGTTGTGGAACTAGGATTTGAACTCGGACTACCCAACTTCTAAAATCTTTCACTATATTCCACTCTCAACTCAAGATATGAACCTAGGGCTGAGAGAGTTTTCAAAAGGGTTGAATACTTTAAACACATTTCCATAAGATTCACCATGTCACTAATATATCACCGGCTCTTAGTTTCACAATATCAGAGTATGCAAGCGTTACTTTAAATAAAACTAAAAGCCGTTCACCTTTAGTTAAGCTAAAGCTATTCTCTGCCTTACCACATTTATACATCTATATACATGCAACAAATGTATAATGTCACAGCTAATACAACCTTTACATTAAATACAACGGTAGTACCACGCACTACGATCTTCACTTCACCTCTCAGTTCCTCCTCGGTGTATGTCCCCTTACACTCTTCAACCTGTCTAAATGGTTGGTTGGGAGGAGTGAGATTCGAGAGAATCTCAGTAGAAAACATTACTATTATGTATGCAAGATATATATGAATGCATGACATGCTTACCTACACTATTTCATGCCAACATAATAACATGTTGCGTGCTCAATATTATGAATACATATGGCCATTGCACAAATATAAAAAAGCTTCAACCAATCATACATGTTCCACACAAATAGATAAAGCAGTCACATAATCAATGCAAAACATACATATTACATACATGCAGAAAAGGTAAGTTTACTACCTTTTGCTTGATGTCCTCCTCAAGCACTTTGATCTTCCAACCATTACCTCTTCTTTGAAACTTCATGACCCTATATAAGAATGATATCATTAGAGCCATGAAGAATGAATGCCCAATGGCTACATTAGCCTTAAAGGCTCACTTTCACCCTTGGAGTTCTAACTAATTACATTTGGCCATTTTCTTACTCAAATTTGCATGGTAATCAAACTACCATCATTTTTTACCAAACTTTGGAAAATCATAATTAATTCTATAGAACTCCAATTGATATGGTTCAAAGCTCTATGTGAAGCTATTTAAGTCATTTCATAAATAAAAATATCACAGTCCACCAATATGAACCATAAAATTCTGGAAAGTTTGTCAAACCCATTCTGCCCAAGATTTCATTCCAGATTTCAGGTCAAACTTTGAAAAACCATAAATCTCAATCCGCAGATCCAAATGACACATAATACCTATCAAATTAAAGTTCAGTATGTCTACTTTCATCCTGTAAAATATAATTCAATTTGAATTAGGTTTAGATAATGAAAAAAACGCCACACCAATACTGGTTTCCAGAAATGAACCTAGGCAGAAACAACTCAAACTTTCAAAAAAATTCCATAATTATGTGTAATCATCCAAAAATCACAACCATATGCTATTCCACATAATTTTTTGTGTAGAATCTAATAGAATACTCAAAAACATAAAAATCCAACTCCTTCCCCAGATTCTTCATAGAACCAAACATAACCCCTTTTTCTCCAAAAATACAATTTTGCAAATTAAGCTTCAAGACTTATAATCTAATATCATTACACCTTCTTTAATCCATTTCTCATGATTACAAGACCATTAAGCTTCATTTTTCATGGTGTTCAAAAATCAGGGCAGTCACACTACTCCATGAATAATTACTCAAACATCACAATATTCGGCTCAAATTGAAGCTTACGCTTACCTGAGCACGATTTTGCAACCGGTTCTTGATTCCGGCAGTACCTACCTTGAGTAGATGACACCAAACTCCACCAATAAAAAATTGAAAACCATAGAATTAAAGCTCAGGATGAGGAGAAGAAGGTTTATGAAGGACATATCGGGCGAAAGCTACGATTCGGTAGTGAAATCGATGAATTTTTGCCGAAGTTTTTACTATTCATCACCTTCTTTCCTCTTTCAATTTTTCTTGATTTTTGGAAATTTTGCTGATTTTTCTAAGGATTTTGGACGTTTTAATGGAGAGAGGAAAAGTAAATTTTCCAATTTCCAAAATTACCCTTGGTTTAGGTAAGAATTACTAAGATGCCATTTGGTTAGATTTCGACCGTCCAGTTCCTTCTTGAATTAGATATGAACCAAGCAAATTAATTTCCCTTTCTTGCTCCCTACTTCAACCAATATTTATCCCAGTTAAGGGAAATATATATGTTTTCTGGCTTTATTGGGCAAATGACCATTTTGTCCTTTTATTTATTCTATTTTCGCACATGTAGGAAAATTGGACAGAATTTTCATCAAACTTTGAAAATTCATATCTCATTGTAAAAATATCCAATTGGGGTGGTTCTAAAGGCTATAGGACTCTCATTGAGTCTAGTTTTAAGAAAAATATAAAATTTGGCCAATTAGAAGCTCACTTATCCCAGAATTTTATGCTTTGGACGCTGCCCTAGAAAATAATTAATTTCACTAGGCTAACTTCAAAAATTCATTTCTCTTTGTGTATAGCTTCAAATAACTTATATAACCTATCAAATTAAATATTGATAAGTCTAATTTCATTCTATTAATTTTTATAATTTTTGGACATCATTTGCCCCTTAAAATCTGCCACACAAACACCAGTGCCATATCAGAAATTTCACCAATAGCAATAATACTTTGTATTCGACTTTACTATGTTGCGTGTGATTTCCAATCACTTCATTTTATTATTCCTCGAGCTCTTTAACTCAACAATATAATTCCTTTTAATATCTAAGGATATAAAGGAATTTTAGGAAATAATTCTATATCTCACTATGACATTTACCAAACAGGGGTCTAGTAGTCCCCTTTAATCCAGGCTAAATCTTAAGCCTTTAGTCCCAAAATTCAGGATATTACAGACTGGATGTATGTCTTTAGCATTGGATCTATGCCAAGAATCATTAACAAGTGTTACCCCATTATTCTGCATCGTACTGTGTGTATCATGTTCTTGTGTATAGAATGTGTAACCATTGATTGCATAATCATTGTACGATAATACATTTAAGCTTGGTCCCTTTGACATCCATATCAATTTCTCATAAACTGAATCATGATTCCTCTTTATCTAATCATTAATGCACTTTTTAACCAACTTGAGAAATTTCGATTGTGTTCTTTTATTATTAAATTTTCATTCCTATCACCATATAATTTTTGAAGAGCTTCCTTGTGTTTATTAACAAAAGGTTCAACCTCATCAGTGTTATATAGCACATATAGGTAAGCTTGCTCCTATTCAATCACATCTATCGTGATTACATCCTGTCCAGTTATTCATTTTCCTGATCTTTGACCATCATAACGAGACTTTGGGATCCCCACTGATTTAACATTTGATAGAAAATCAGCACAGAAGTCACTTGCTTCTTCAACCATGTACCATTCAACAATACAACCTCTAGTTGATATCTATTTTTCACATACGCTTTTAAAATTTTCATAAATCGCTCATTCGGGTAAAATGCCCACCCGTAACCTAATAATTAGGTGCCGCGGAAATCCAATTATCGGGTAAAATTTCCTGTTTATCCAATCCAGCAATCGTATGACCAATCATTGTGGGTATAATGGTAGATGCTCTGGACCAAGTTACTATTATTTCTTTTTCTTCTTTTGTGTTAACTTTATTTATTTTTCTTAATAAATGATTCGCTACAAAAGGATTTTTTTTTAGTGAACGTGTCACAGTCCACCGTGGGTTCCCTTTATTGGAACTATGTTTCTATTTATTTTTGTTTCTAATTGGTCAGGGGCTCTTTTGCCTTGGAAAATCATACAGTTACCTCATGGGGAGTTAGCTGCACCCACAAATGATATAAATACTACTGTTGCATTAGCTTTACTTGCGTCGGTAGCATATTTTTATGCGGGTATTTCAAAAAAAGGATTAGGTTATTTTGGTAAATACATCCAACCAACCCCAATCCTTTTACCGATTAACATCTTAGAAGATTTCACAAAACCCTTATCACTTAGTTTTCGACTTTTTGGAAATATATTAGCTAATGAATTAGTAGTTGTTGTTCTTGTTTCTTTAGTACCTTTAGTGGTTCCTATACCTGTCATGTTCCTTGGATTATTTACAAGTGGTATTCAAGCTCTTATTTTTGCAACCTTAGCTGCGGCTTATATAGGTGAATCCATGGAAGGCCATCATTGACTAGTTTTCGAAATAGTCTTTTTTTTTAGCTTAGACCACCGCAATGTATGTGCGGTTCCAAAGAATCTACTTAAGCGAACGGAACAAGAATATAGAAAGAAATTTATAAAAAAAGGTTATCCCAAATAAAATAAGAAAGATGCAAATACGATTTTGTCTAAAAGTAAAAAAGATTACCAGGGAATTGTAAAAAA